>CM070610.1:7582467-10394974 GCA_036346395.1 Hsuehochloa calcarea
AAGACAAATGTTCACCTGATTGGGTTCCTCCTCTTTTACCTCCTGAGCATGCCACAAGGAATCAAACCTCTGAAACCCTTCCCATCTCCACTCTCCCAAGGGTACAAAGATAATTAGATAGTAGTTAAACTTTTGGGTTTGTCTGTTTCATCTGCAAGGGTCCAAACTGACACGCTCAAGAGGCGGCCTTGGACATATCTTTGCTGGATCTGTTGTATTTCATATGGCTCTGGACCAGATGGCCGGCAGCTTGAGCAGAGATTAGGGATAGCTCCCCAGCAAGGACCGCACCAGCCACCACCGCGGCCAGGAGCCTCGCATTCGATCCTGGGGATTCCCTATTTGCGCCTTTCACACCAAGTAGGTCCAAGCAGGCAGACTGTGAAGCCAGCTGAGTGCCTCCACCAACTGTACCCACCTGCATTTCGGTCATCACAACACACCTCTCATCAATTTATAAGTACTTGGTGAACGTAAGATAAGTGATATTCAACCAACATTCTCAAGTGTTCAGTGTAGGCAGAGAAGACAATGTGACAACATTAAGCCATTAATAAAGCAGATAAGGGCTTATCTAGCTTGTGCTTGCTGATTGTGAAAACAAGAGCAAGCCAACAGCTGAAAGGAATCTTTTTTATAAAAATCAGCTGATGAAGCTATAAAAGTACTAAAAACTAATAACCCAAGAATAATAAAGGGATAAATGGGCATTGGCATAGACAAGAGTTTATTCTACAGGACATGTAAGCAAAGCTAAACATCTCGAAATTGATTTGGTTCTTGACGTAGTACTTCCTACCTCTGGCTAGTGCTCAATGAGGAAAAAGAAGTCTTATGTATGGTAGTCTTATATTTATAGGTTCCATATAAATTCAAACTTAACTTGGAAGCAAGACTGTTTGCGTGAGAAAACCTGTTCCTTGATAGGGCCAACATAATACTCAAAATAGGTCATTTGCCCGGGTAAACAGATTCATAATAGTTTCCGATTTCACAAAGACATGCCATTTAGTATTTTAGTTATTTCGAATAATCAATAGTTCTTGAGAAAAGACACATGTTAACTGATCAGGGATCACAAGCTAGGAGAAGAGCAAAAAAAGCAAACCATGAGACAAACAAATAGTGGGTAAAAACATTAAGCAATCAACATAAACTGCTAAGGTTGTCATGCTAAGAAGAATATGAAGATCATGATTCCATGGCAAAGGATAATATTGTTTCATACCTCAATAGATGGCATAGTAACAGAGATGTGAAGGTCTTTGCCATCATTTATAGCCTCCAACATCGTGATGCACTGAGAACTCTCCACGTTCTGTGCAGGATCCTGACCAGTGGCAATAAAGATGGCTGTTACAATGTTGCTTGCATGGGCATTGAAACCTCCAAGAGCTCCAGCAACAGCTGAGCCAGCAAGGTTCTTGATCACGTTCAATTCTACAAGTGCCTGAACGTTGGTCTTGAGAACCTTTTTCACAACTTCCTCTTTGATTACTGCCTCACAAACAACAGACTTTCCACGACCCTGAATCCAATTTACAGCAGCTGACTTCTTGTCAGAACAGAAGTTACCTGTTTTTTAAACAGAAGATAGTCAGCAAAATATAAAGCATGGAAGATATGTGACCCAAAAAAATTGAATTTTACAAATTTAACAAGTTATTTGATGCATACAATATATAACTGTATTGCTAAAGTCAGGTGCTAATCATAGTTATTAAGGCGGTAAGACGAGGCGAGGTGACCCACCCCCCTCACACCTTTTAAGCGCTAAGGTGTGAGGCGAGACAACGCCTTACACACATCCTAAGACGCTAAGGCAGCAAATAAAATGAACATCAAGCATCACTCTAATTGCCTAATTGAGTAATTGCTACAATGTTAATTCCTAATTGCCAGTCTGCCACTGCTACTTCTAACAATAGTATTGTAGTATTGGCTGCTATTACTAACAATTCCTAATTTAATCACACTGTGGAGGGGTGGCTGCTACTACTAACAATTCCTAATTTAATCACACTGTGGAGGGGTGGCTGCTACTACTAACAATTCCTAATTTAATCACACTGCCATAGCTACAGTGCTACTACTACAGTACCATCAGCCCATTTAAGAGAGGAACACAGACGCACGGGAGAGGAACGCCGGCGGCGCCTTACCGCTTAGGCGACGCCTTAATAATCATGCTCTAACATGCTAACCCAGTTCATAATCCACATCAAAATTACAAAAGGAAACATTAAGGTAGTCTTTAGGGTAATCTTCCACCAACAAAATTTAAGTATGAAGCTAACTGTTGGAAGAGCACAGAAGCACTACTCAAAGAAATTTCCGACAAATGGTAAATTAAAAAAAACGAAGACAAAAACTACCACTGTAGAGAGCATCTGTTTTTTCATTCTATCATAATATCAATCAATTTAAATTTTACAGGTTGGTAGGTCATGCCTGTACTGTTAGAAATCAGGACACATATATTGTTTGTGTTATGTTAAACTGTGAGTAAGGATAAGAGGAATTTTGAAGGATGCAATAGCCTTCTTCGAATCATCTTTTGTGTAAATATTCGTTATCTCTTGAAATTACTAGGACTTGAACTATCAATGGCAGCCAGGTGGAGGAATTGGACAAAAAGGTAGCCACAACAACTGCAAATGATTAGTTGAGAACAACCGGTGCCAACATCAGTTTAGATCTAGTGATAAGACATCAAATAGATTTTTCAATTAAAAACATTTATCACGATTCACCTGTCACTTTTCTACCGCATAACGAGCAGGGGAATCTAAATTCACAACTAAAACATGTATCATACCTAGTTGGTTCGCTGACTATCTGGACTGAAAAAATTGCATAATTGGATTGGACTTTAAGGAAACTTTTCCATGGTTTATAATGAGCATATGTAACCTAACAATAGGTCATGTTCATTATTCTTTAAAGACTCTCATATAGTTAGCTATCATCTATCAATAGTTCTTTGAAGGCTCTCAGAGTTAGCCATCACTTAAGTTCTTAACTCTAAAGTACACATTTATCCACAGTTTAAAGGAGAACTACGCAAGCCGATAGGAGAACAAGCCAACGTACAACAACAGAGTAAACTTCACAAATAAAGCAAGTATACAAATTTATGACGCGGGAAAAACCTGAGATGCTGATGACATCCATGTCAGGGAAATCACCCTGTAGGTAGTTCAGCACGTTCTGGACGCCCTTGGTGACCATGTTCATCCCCATGGCATCCCCCGTGCTGCAGGTGAACCTCATGTACAGGTTCCTCCCTGCCATCGCGCACTGCACCCCCTGCAGCCTTGCAAATCTGCTCGATCTGCACAAATGTTTCCCAAAACAGCTCGGTTGTCAAATCATCCTACCTTAAAACATTAAGGTTGAACTAACTGTACAAGCAATTTTGTGTTGAAAAAAAAGCTGCTTTGATGGGGACTGTCCAACAGAGACGTATCGTCAAACACAAGAGCCGCACTAGCGTACTGCCATTTGTTGTGCCTGCGCGTGGAGCATGGGCTGAAAGGGACAATGGGGCATTAGTTTGGAATTTAGTCTTCTTACCTGTTGAAGACCATGGCCAGGGTGTCGAAGTTGGTCGGGTCCTCCAAGAAGCCCTTGAGCTCGGCGGCGCGGCGGGCGGACGGGAACCGGACGGCGGGGGCGCGGGTCATCCCGTCCCGGAACACGACGCTGGTGGCGCCGCCGGACTCGGCAATGGCCTTGCATCCGCGGTTCGTGCTGGCGACGAGGCAGCCCTCGGTGGTAGCCATCGGAACGTAGAACCGGCGGCCGTCGAGCAGGAGCGGCCCGGCGACGCCCACCGGCAGCTGCACGTACCCCACCGGCATCTCGCAGCACTGCCCGAGGACAGACGCGTAGTCGAACCCGTCCAGCGGGAGCCCGTCGATCTCCCTCCCCGTGATCCGCCGCAGCGCCTCGCGGCGGATCCCAGCAGCCCGGCGGCAGTCGCCCAGCCTGGTCTCCAGCACGTAGGACGGGATCTTCCCGGCCACCACCGCGGCGACGATCTCCTCGTCCTCCTCCGGCATTTTCTCAGGCGCCGCGCACGCGCTCCCCAGCATCGCGCACGGCGCCGGCGGGGGCGCCTGGGCGCCCGCGCCGGAGCTGATCAGGAAGTCCTCCTCGTCGTCGCTGTTGGAGACGATGGACTGCACGAAGGCGATGCCGAAGAAGCTGAGGAGGTAGACGAGCGACGCGACGAGGCCGCAGATGGCGAGGATCTCGGCGAGGCCGACTACGTGGAGGGGCGTGGACGAGCGGATCTTCTCCCGCCACCGCCGCATCAGGTACGCCAGCGACGCCGCGAACAGCGCCGAGAAGATGAGGTTCGTGTGCCGGATCGGCAGAGGCAGCGCGTCCCCGGCCTGCACCCGCACCCTCTCCCTCTCCCGGCGTGGCGGCGGCACCCCGCGGCGAACCTCCACAGCCATAGGGACGGCGCGGCGGCGCTGGGCTCGTCGGCGTTCGGCGCTGGGCTGGGCTGGGCTCGGCTCGGGCGGGGTTTGGGGATTGAGAGGAGGGAGGAGGTATCGATCGGGCGCTCTTTAATAGCAGCACCTGCCGCATGTATGACATCCTGGCCCCACCAGGTGCCGCAGGTGGGCCCAGTGTTCCGCCTGGCTTGGGGTGGACCAGGGTCCGTTCCCGTCTCTCCTCTAGGCAGTGGGCCACCGTTGGGTTTGTCGGCTTCCGTTTTGTTTTTCTAGTGCTTCTGCTGTGCGACTTTCGGTCACGTATGCACGTTACGTGGTTTCGGTCGTGCCCTGTGTACCCGTCCTGGTGAGGAAGGTACCAGCGACTCCAACCAATGCTGGCACCGGTACGCGTTCCAAACACGGCTTGTACACGGTGGTGTCAAGCTATGTAGAGCTTGAGAGTTGAGATATGCCATTTTTGATCAAAAATTGTTAAATTTTATTTTATTTATAGTTCTATTATATATAAATTATAGTAAATTATTTATGTATTTTTTTATCACTGGAATTATTCTTAAAAATCTTAATAACTCATATGTCCACCACATAATTCAAAATCTAATATATATTTTGAGAGATTGAGTAAAAACAAAAATAAAGTTATATACCAATAAAATACAGTAATGTGTTGAACCTATCATATTCTAAAGAAAAATAAAATAAAATAAATTCGAACACAATTCATCAGATGAGAAGAAGGGGGAATCTCAAAGCATATCGAACGAATAAAAATTTAATTATTTTAACAAAAAAAAACAGTCGGATACTGTTTAGCGAAACCGTAAAAAAAGAAACCGTGTTTTGCGTACGCCATTAGGCGTTTCGTTGAAATATATGTCTTAATATGGCACGAGATATACCAAGTGTGAACATAACTACCAGTAGAGTAATAATTATATAGCGCAGGGTAGCTTAATCCAAATCTGAACCCCGTAGCTAGTGAAAGTCACTTCATTTAAACCACGTCGACAACATGTGTTGTTGAGCCTTGGACCGATTATAAATGCCAACAGATCAAAGTCCAACCCGATAGCTCGATGAAGTCCGCTCATGCAGTGAAAGTCATACGTAATGTAAGCTTTATCGGAACATCTCGCCATAACTCCACGGTCTTCTTCCATGGCATATATCTCTCAATCTACATCTCTTACGTTTATGAAGCGGGCAGGCAGTAGCTAGTAGAGATCGATCAAGTGAACTACAAACATCAAATTAATCAATGCTGCCTATCCGTTCGTTCCATTTTTTTCGCCGATGGCCATCACATGCATTTTGCGGGTCTAAATCGAAATTTTGACCTCCATAAATTGGATAGCTGACGCTAATTAATCGATTGATCTCAGCTTATCGAGTTAGGATCTGTTTGATTCGAATGTAGCTTTTTAAAAACAGCTTTCGGCTGGGTTGCACGGTTGTATAGTTGAACAGCCGAGCTGAAGAGATTTGGTGTTTAGCTTCTGGTTTTCGTTAGGCTGACTACAGCTTCTGAAATAGAAATCGTCTGAAATGCCCCTGAGACAAGTAATGACTTGTTTGATACCGTTTAACGGTTATTAACGTAATTAATGATATTTAACAATTGACTATAATTAACGAGAACTAACACAATTGACGACAATCACCGTAATTAACGAGTATTATCGCAATTAACGATAACTATCATAATTAACAAAAATTAACTATAATTTACGACGACTACCGTAATTTACCATGACTACCGCAATTGGATTCTACATGGGGCAGATGATCAAGGAGGCCCTGCACTACATTAACCATTGTGCGTGCACAACAAAATCAATCAATCAATCTTGCAAATATACGCACAACAATAAATCAGTAAATCAATTTTTTTTGCTTCGTTTGCAGTTCGAAACTCAACTCCTAACCCTCCCTGCTACACTTGAGAGCAACTCAAACTGCAATGGAGCACGAGGCTGCAGCTCTCACCACAACGTATGCCTCATCACACAGCCACCTCTCCATATTTCATCACCATAAAAAAAAATACATTTATCATGAAATTTTTCCACAAATTCACCAGCAATTTGATGGAAATTAAGTTTTGGAAGCTTTGAGAATAGTAGATACATGAACTATCACTTTTCACCTTTGCTTGGCTGATAAATGTCTGTTTCTATGCCGGACTGCGGCTGTTCATCCAGATGGCAGCTCGCTTTAGACCATAATTCCTTGAGGACATGGTTTCCCACAGGTTTTGGTCTACGAAAATAAAGAGAATCAAGAGAGTTTAGACTTTGCAAACAGAATATTTCTTGTAGACGTCCAGCAAGGCTTCATTTGTCAAGTCAAACAGAAGTAGTTGATCAGCAGAGCTGTAATCTTCCGTGTGTTGAAATTGATCTATTTATTTCTAAAATTCTAAAGTATATAAATTTTTAGACCAGTGTAGTTGAAGTCTTAGACTAAGGTGGCCGAAGTCTTAGACCAAAATTCTTAGACCAGCATAGTCGAAATCTTAGATCAGGATGGTCGAAGTCTCATACCAGGGATCTTAGACCAGGTTGGTTAAAACTTTATACTAGTGTGGTCGAAGGTTTAGACTAGTATGATCGAAATAATATGATTTTAGCCATAGACCAGTGTGGTCGAAGGCCTAGACCAGTATAGTCGAAATAATCTAGTCGAAGCCATATACCAGTGTGGTCGAAGGCCTAGACCAGTATGGTCGAAACCATAGACCAATGTGGTCGAAGGCCTAGACTAGTATAGTCGAAATAATCTGGTCGAAGGTTTAGACTAATATGATCGAAATAATCTTATTTTAGCCATACACCAGTGTGGTCGAAGGCCTAGACCAGTATAGTCGAAATTATCTGGTTGAAGCCATATATCAGTGTGGTCAAGACCTAGACTAGTATGGTCGAAATAATCCGGTCGAAACCATAGACCAGTGTGGTCGAAAGCCTAGACTAGTATAGTTGAAATAATCTGATCGAAGCCATATACCAGTGTGGTCAAAAGCCTAGACCAGTATGATCGAAATAATTTGGTCGAAACTATAGACCATTGTGGTCGAAGACATAGACCAGTATGATCAAAATAATCTGGTTAGATCCTTAGACCAGTGTGGTCGTACGACATCTACGATCTGCACTGCATTGAATCTGCACTATTTCATGTTCTTCATCAAGACTGATTGTAAGTTAGTCGTACGACCAGTTTTTCTGCTATAATCATATTGTTGAGTATGTTTAGAAGTGCAATGAGTTGCCTGCTATTGATATCGCTTTATGCATCTCTAGTTATTTGTGATCTTTGCCTCATAATCAAATATGGAATTAAAATGTTATCCACATTTCCAACAATCCAGAAACCTTATTGTAGATATTTTTGTGATCTAGCAATGGCATATGCTTCTGATGCTATGAAACCTGAGAGGTTTTCTTGTTAGAACTTTCGTAGATGGCAGACAAGGGTCAAGTTTTGGCTTATGTCTTTGGGGCAGTGGTGGGTGATCCGACCATAGTATCCATTCACGATTGAACAGACCATGAAGTTCGACACAGATAACAACACCACCCTTGGATACATACTGACCATACTAGTCGACCAGCTCCATGATGTGTACATGGACTTCAAGTCTGCCACAGAGTTGTGGAATGCACTCGAGCACAAATATGTCAAAGCTGAGGTTGGTCGTTGGCTCTATATGTGCGAATAATTCTTTGACTACAACATGGATGATGCGAAGTCGATAGTTGCACATGCTCATTAGCTTCAGTTGCTGATCGGAGAGATTGCTCATCTGGAAGGTCGTTTAGTTCGATCAGTTACAGACTAGTTGTATGGAGATACAAGCTGGTCGTAGACTGGTCGAATATAATCACTAAGTGGTCAAAACCTGATCGTAAGGAGTTACAAACTAGTCGAGACTATATATGAACTGGTCGTATAGAGATACGAGCTGGTCGTTAGTGATAAGAACCTGGTCATCCTTATCCATTTTGTGCCATGCTTGAGTCCAATGACTTCACCCGGTATCCTCGATCGTTCTGGACCTCAGCTCTCCAAGCCTAGTCCCGACCATCCTCGCCGTTGACCGTCATTGACCTCTAAACTTCCTGCACAACAATGGACCAAGAAATTGATTCCGGAAATAAGTTCTTCACATCTTGACCCACGTTAGTTAAAACGTGTATTATGCAACGCATATGAATTGAAAACCATAAAATTAACCTAACCTACAAACATCACCACCGATGAGAACATGACCCCTATGGATATAATCATATTTGCTATGCTCGTCGTTCCAATTACAAGAGCTCGTATACTTCACTTAGATTATCAGGTGAGCTCGTTTTTAGGAGTACCTTTATATTACATGAACTATATGATATTGCCTAATAAATGTGTTGTTATTTTCAGGAATAAAAGACTAAGAGTGGTTGATTTGCAAGAGTTCGAGCTGGACCTATTTTGGAATTCAATTCGGCCTCCGGAGACAAGATCGATTTCAAACATGCATAACTTTCACATACGGAGTCCGTTGGAGGTCCACGAGTACTTGATGGAAAGATTATCTTGTCATATTTCCAATAGATCAAGCCCCACCTCCAAATTCTTTTTGTGCAGGTCAAAATCTCCAAAATAATCTGGCACTGTGACAACCCAACAGGCTCGTAGTAAAAAGGTCATAACTTTTGCAAACAGAGTCCGATTCGGGTGTTCTTGGGCTTGTTGGAAAGAATATTCCGAAATCTTTCCAATGGATCTAGTATCACCTCCAAATTTCTTCTGTAGACTTTAGAATCGTTAAAATAATGTCATGTATTACCAATTTAAGCCGATTTAGACCTTGTAATCGTACCGGAATTGACCCATACGCTAGTCGGGCACCTAATGGGGTACATACTGTTCACGTGAACAGTAGCATGTCCATGAATAGTGTATAAATAGTATCACCCCTTGTTTTGTTAGCTGTATGCGGCTTCCCCTTCCCTATATAAGGAGGTCGCACCCCTATAGTTTTCTTGGATTTTGTTTGATTAGTTTCTCCATTGTGAAAACTCTTGTTCTTCGCTTGTGTCGACTATACCAACCGTAAAGTACCTCTGCGGAATCCCACCTTTTGAACTCAATCATATATTTGCAATTCAGATTGTGTTTTACCTTGTTCTTGCGTGCTTCCTTGGTGTATGCAGAAATTGATCTTCGTGATCTGGTCATCCGGGTATTCGTGCACGGTTGATAACGACTTATTGAGTAGTTCAGCAATTGCGTAGTTTCAGGCCTTGTGAGTTCGTAGCCAGGATCGTGAGAGTTGAGCGACTTCTACCGAATTTATCTTCTCATCGAAAGATCGGGCCAAATCAGGACTTCCGAGGCTCATCAAGTGGTATCAGAGCTACAGTTCATCGGTGAGAGTTTTCAGTTTTCTAGTAGTATATTCGTTTTTCATACATAGAGTCCATAAAATTACCAAAGGAAAAAAATTCGCATCAATCATCCATACTGAGCCCTTTGAGCCTTTGTAATTTTTTCTTTTCAGTTTGCCTGTTGAATCTTTGGTTGCATAGTCGTGTCTAGTTGCTGATCTTTAGTTCTAGTTATTGTCTAGTTGATCGTTGTCTAGATTGCTTCTCGTGTTTTTCCTTTGCGTCTCTTAATCGTTCTTTAGGGTTATTAGTTTTTGCATCTAAAACAGAAAATTCGTGGGCTAGAACTCCTCTAATTCGCACCAAAAAAAGAGAGAACACTTTTCTGTTATTCGCGGCTTGTGAAAAACCCTAGGGCCGGCAAATAATAGAAGGAGAAAGAGACCGCCACAAAGAACAAAAGCCGTGGTAGAAAAAAAGAAGAAAAACAATCTTATGCCAAAAACTAATGAAAATTGGTGGAGTCCTTCTACATATATTCAAAAGTTTGCACAAAAAATTTCAGCAAGTTTGGCTCACGGAATCAAAAGATATAGGCATTTCAAGATTGAACCTGAGTTGGTTTCGAGTTCGAGTACGATTCCGTTTCTGAGACACGTTTAGTAAAACAGGCATAACTTTTGCATACGGTGTCCATTTTGGACGTTCTGGTGCTCATTGGAAAGCTAACGACGAGGCGCATCATTTTCACTTAAGCCACTAATCACCCTTTGGGACCCCCAAAATCGGCTATCTTCAGCCCCGAATTCGCATCACAAATTTTTCGATTTCGGTTTTTGTCGTTTCTTTCAGTCTTCCCTTCAGAATTTGGCGTTCACCTCAACTGCAAAGTTGTATATATCATCGAAACCTTTCTAACGAGTATATATAAGCCATATAAAACTTTGATCTTTCATCTCTCGAGACTAACTGTTGTTTTCTGCTTGAACTAAAGGGTTGTTTATGCTGCACGTTTTTCCGTTTTTGTGCTCTACATCGTGTGAACAATCTTGTGCCCTACACAGAAGTTTGAGTAGTTGGTTAGCATCTATCCTAGCACTTGTTGTGAGGTTTTTCATTGCTTACATCAAGTCACATTTATCTTTGCGTGTGCGTACATACACATCTCTTAGTGGAGCTTTGATTAGCTAACTTTGATTAGGCTAGGATCAGCAACTTTGACTAGTACTTTGAACAATTTTTCAACTTGCATTAACTAATTTGATTATTGCTGATCCTTGCTACCATATTGAAGTCTTCCGAGCTTCACTTCCTACTCACTCAGCAGGTTCCGTTCGTTGCAATCGTTGGGCTAATCGTAAGTGATAGTATCACGAACTAGCCACTGGTTGTACCACCTCCTTACTGCATTGATAAGAGTTGTAAGAACTTGGTAAGACGTTGTGAGATAATGACTTGTGAAATTCTAGAACCAAGTAGTCCATAGGGACATATACATTGTGATTTGTTCTTTGTTTTCTACTAACCATAGCAGGTTCACGGGATGATTACGAGATAGATCCACATCTTCTTCGTACCATTAAACGGGAACGAAAGAAAGTTCGCGAGGAAGATACACGCTTGAGACAAGCTTCTTCACCACGGAAGGTATATGACCGTGATAGTACGTATGGTAAAACTAAAACCACTTTGCCATCCTTTGCTAGTAAATTTGATCCTGATGCCTATGTTGACTGGGAGATAGCTTTAGACAAAGAATTTGAATATTATGAATGGTCTGATAGGCAAAAGATTAGAACTGCCACTAGTGTTTTTGTTGAGGATGCAATACTTTGGTGGAGGTATTTACATAGACATAGAAGAGTGCATCAAACTTGGCATGCATTAAAGAAACTTTTAAGAGATGAATTTATTCCTAAATACCATGCTGATTATTTGCTAGCTAAATTACAACGTTTGAAACAAGGTAGTAGAACTGTAAGGGAATACTATCATGAATTGAAAAATTATTTGTTGTGTTGTGGCTTAGAGGAACATGCTGAAGCTAGAGAGAATAGATTCTTAAGTTGGCTTAATCAAACAATTCAGGACCTTCTTGTTCACAGAGAATATTGTTCTCTCTCTCATTTGTTTATACTTGCCTATAAGGTTGAAAATCATATTAAGGAGAAATTGAGAATGCTTGATGTTAGAAAATATGATAATAAACCTGTGTTTTTATCTTTTTCTGTGACTAACAACATGCAGAAAGTTGAGAACCATGCTGAAGAGGAGAATGAGCTGATTGAACCATCGACTCCGTTGGTTGAGAAGGAAGATGAGGAGATGGATGCACCTACATCATCTGAGGAGAGCCAAAAAGGTAAAGATCATTGTGCTATCATCATTCAAGGTGAGTGTGCTTGTGAAGAACTACAATTGTCCACTGTTCATGCTATTTTAGAGCAAAAATTAGTGGAAAATAATTCTGATATGCACATGTTTCACGAAGAGAATTTAGACTGTATTGATTTTAGTGCACCATGTGATAAACTTGTTGATTTACCTATTGACTTGAGTACACGATGTGATAACATAATTGAATTGCCTGTTGTTTTGAGCGATTCATATCATGAGTCAATCACATATAATGATCATGTAGAATTGGTTAGATATAAAGAAGTTTTGACTAGAATTTCTCCTACTGATTCTTTATGTTACATTATGTTGAAGACACCGATGAAATTGTCACATGCTATGGAGAAAGTTTCTGAAATCGCATGTTTGAAATCCTTGTCTAGTGCGTATACCCCTAGATATAAGTTTAATTTGATTGGAGATTATGGTGTAGACAATCAATTTCATATGTATTGAATATACACAACTTGTGATCACATAGATGAATTGAAGCTTACTGTTTTGAACAACAATTCTTGTGTACCAAATCTTGTTCATTATGAGAGGAAAATAAAATTTAGTGATCATCCAATGCCTATGTGTTCGTCTCTTATTGCACCATCTAGTATTGGTAATCTGAATCATGATGTTGAAGTATGGAAGAACTTTCAAATCTTTTCACCCTTACTAGATGAATTTGCTAACGCTCAATTGAAATCTGATTATATGGATGAACTTTGTTTGATTCTGAAGGTTGTAGATTTGCTCATATGTGCTACTACTGCAAGTTTACAACTTCAGATATTTGAATTGAATAAATGCTTCATTAACATATATGATTATTCTCGGGCTAATAATACAATAAGCTTTTATGAACACTGCTGTTTTAAAACATTAATTGTGCAACAACGAAAAACCGTTAAAACGGATGACATATACATATACCATGCATACATCTAGGCTTCTTTGTTACCTTATTTTTAGCTTATCAAAAGCCGATGACGGCTTTGTTTTCAAGAAGGGGAGGATGATGAGAACATGACCCCTATGGATACAACCATATTTGCTATGCTCGTCGTTCCAATTACAAGAGCTCGTATACTTCACTTAGATTATCAGGTGAGCTTGTTTTTAGGAGTACCTTTATATTACATGAACTATATGATATTGCCTAATAAATGTGTTGTTATTTTCAGGAATAAAAGACAGAGAGTGATTGATTTGCAAGAGTTCGATCTGGACCTATTTTGGAATTTAATTCAGCCTCCGGTGACAACATCAATTTCAAACATGCATAACTTTCACATACGAAGTCCGTTGGAGGTCTATGAGTACTTGATGGAAAGATTATCTCGTCATCTTTCCAACGGATCCAGCCCTACCTCCAAATTCATTTTGTGCAGGTCGAAATCTCCAAAATAATCTGGCACTGTGACAACCCAATGGTCCGTAGTAAAAAAGCCATAACTTTTGCAAACGGAGTCCGATTCGGGTGTTCTTGGGCTTGTTGGAAAGCTTATTCCGATAGATTTCCAATGGATCTAGCCTTACCTCCAAATTTTTCTGTAGACTTCGAAATCATCAAAAGAAAGTATTATATCACCAAGTTAGGCTGATTTGGGCCTTGTAATCGTACCAGAATTGGCCCATACACTAGCCGGGCACCTAATGGGGCCCATACTGTTCACATGAATAGTAGCACATCCATGAATAGTGTATGAATAATATCACCCCCTATTTTGTTAGCTATGTGCGGCTTCCCCTTCCCTATATAAGGAGGTCGCACCCCTCTAGTTTTCTTGGATTTCGTTTGATTAGTTTCTCCATTGTGAAAACTCTCGTTCTTCGCTTGTGTTGACTAGAGAAACCGTAAAGGACCTCTGCGGAATCCCACCTTTTGAACTCAATCATATATTTGCTATTCAGATTGTGTTTTTACCTTGTTTTTGCGTGCTTCTTCGGTGTATGCACGAATTGATCTTCGTGATCAGATCATCTGGGTATTCATTCACGGTTGATAACGACTTGTCGAGCAGTTCAGTGATTGTGTGGTTTCGGGCCTTGCGAGTTCGTAGCCAGGATCGTGAGAGTTGAGCGACTTCTACCGAATTTATCTTCTCATCGAAAGATCGGGCCAAATTAGAACCTCTGAGGTTCATCAACCACCAAGTGGCCAGCGAACAGGGTAAAACCGGTAAACTGCCACCCATGGCGAGTCTGACCGCCCAGCGCAGGACTTAGCCAAAATTCCTCCCTGGAAATCCAAAACCTTTCTGGAAATTTCAAACGAATAGAACATTTGACTTGCAAAACCTTTCTGGAAATTTCAAACGAATAGAACATTTGACTTGAAGCTCCAAAAAAAGACCTAGTGTAGAAGAATCTCCTCTTTTGCCTACACCCTCTATTTTTGGCCTAACTCCAAACTCAAAACACTTTTAAGGTCAGTCAGACCGCCGCTTATGACTAGTCTGACCGCCAGCACTAGACCTGAGGCTTGGCCGGTCTGACCGCCTAAAGTCTGACAGTGCCTGAACTTTGCCAAAAACGAGTTATTCGACAAACTCTTAACACCATTGCCAATTGAACCATCATCCTAAGATCACTAGCATATCCCCATGATATCCACACCCTAATCCCATCTAGAGGTCTCGAGAATAAAATGACGGGAATTCCGGCCCCTCGACTCCCAAGTAACTGAGGACGCATGGTGCAAAAGGATAAGAAGGACTTGACATAGTCGATCACTGAAGTTCCGCAGAACAAGAAGGGGAGCCAATTGAGACCTGGCACCAGTATGGAACCTTTAGTAAAAGACATACCAGATTTGAACATTCCCACGGAGGGAGACATCAGCATGGATGTGTATGCACACATTAGAGCTAAAAAACTAAAGGGACATACCCCCGCAATTCGAAGCAGCGGTGAGCGAGTAGAAGCATTAGAAGAATCACTATGTGAAGAAATAACTATAAATTATATGACCACAGGAGAATCTATGAATAGGACAACAACCAATATCGATATTTATTTTGCAAAAAAATTTACCACAATCATCGATCTTGATCCAGAGCATGCACCGCTTGCTGAATGTAAGAAAATATCAGATTGAGAAGATTGGAAGAAAACAATAGAAGTAGAATTATTATATTTGAATAAAAGAGAGGTATTTGGGCGCATAAGCCGCATGCCTCCCCATGTGCACCCCTTAGGGCACAAGTGAGTATTTGTTCGAAAGAGAAATAAAAACAATAAAATTATAAGACATAAAGCAAGGCTCATTGCACGAGGTGTCATTTAACGTCTAGGAGATGATTATGAAGAAATCTATTCCTCGGTCATGGGCGGAACCACCATTTAGATATTTAATCTCAATGGCAGCTAACTTGAAGTTAGAAGTAAAATTGATGGATGTGGTAACTGCATACCTTTATGGAAGTTTGGATTCGGAAATTTATATGAAGATACCTGAATGTATCCCTGTCCCGAACCAAGACAGAGCACATAGAAATATGTACAGTGTGCAACTCAGAAAGTCACTGCATAGACTTAAACAATCAAACAGAATGTGGTATAATCGCTTAAGTGACTTTCTATGCAAGAAAGGTTACACTAACAATGAAGATTGTCCCTGTGTATTCATACGACGATCCCATGATGGATTTTTTATAATATCAGTATATGTAGATGATCTGAATATCATCGGGACCCTAGAAGATATTAAGAAAGGAAGCTCTTACCTGGAGTCGGAGTTCGAAATGAAAGATTAGGGTAAAACTAAATATTTCTTAGGCTTGCAGCTTGAACATACCCCTGAAGGGATTTTAGTACACCAGTCAACCTACACTCAGAAGCTGTTAGAAATGTTCGTTTTTGAAAAGACATACCCTTCGAAAGTGCTAATGGCCAGAAGGTCCTTGCAATAAGATAAGGATCCGTATAGACCTAGAGAAGAGGGGAAGGAAGTCCTGGGATTAAAATTCTCGTACTTGGGTGCAGTAGGAGCACTCATGTATTTAGTAAACTGTACTAGACCGGACATTACATTTGTCGTGGACCTACTAGCAAGGTATAGTGCAGAACCTACTAAAAGGCATTGGCAGGGAATAAAGAACATCTTTTGATACCTCCAAGGAAGCAAAGATCTTGATCCGTTCTACAAAAAGAACCAAGATCTAACTTTGACTGGCTATGCAGATGCCAGGTACCTGCCAGACCCGTATACACCCAAGTCACAAATAGGCTATGTATTTCTATGTGGCGGAACTGCAATTTCATGAAAATCGTCTAAGCAAAATCTTGTATCAACTTCGACGAACCACTCAAAAATCATAGAACTATACGAGACCACACGAGAATGTTCTTGTTTTCGGCAGATGATTCACCACATCCAGCAGTCGTATGGATTGAATACCGCGCAAACCTTCACTATTATCTATAAAGATAATACAGCTTGTGTTGCACAAGCGTAGATGAGTTATGTGAAGAGTCCTCTCACAAAGCATATCAACTCCAAGTTCTTCTATGCTCATGAATTACAAAAGATAGACGAAATTAAAGTATTGCATACTAAGTCATGTGAAAATCTTACAAATTTATTCACTAAGTCACTTCCAGCATTGACAAGGATTAAAACCTCTATTTATTATTTATTATATAGAGACCATACATCTTCATGGTCGTAACCCCTAAGGCTAACGACCTCACTGGTCGTAAGAATTCCAGAGGTTACATAATACCCAACCTGGTCGGACATGGTTTCAAACCTAGTCTCCGACCAGTCAAATGCTCACAAGGTTTGTGAACCGGTGTCTGGATATAAGACCAGACATATACTTTACCGTGTGACGAATGGAACATGTGCTATATATTCCATACCACGCGACGCTACGACACTAGAGTATGGTTACATGACTCATTGACATAAAACCGCACAACAATTGATACATTTCAACTGATGCCTCTCTCCGACCAGACGGGCCACTTCTTAACAGACGCCTTTCCAAGGGACAACTGCTAACGTTTCATCAACTACATAAGGAGGACCGTGGAAGGAGAAGAGGAGGGACCGAAGAGAATCATCGACTGGAATCACTCTCAGAAGATAGTTAGTCGATTAGATCGCAAGGCCGTAGCAAACATTGTGCTCTAGTGTTAGGGGAGTTAGTCTTTGGTTTAGATTACAGATACACTTTGTAACAGCTAGTTCATATAAAAAAAGCAGCCCCATTCCTTACAAGTAGATACATGCCACTTTTTCTCTTTCTTTTTATATACTCATAAGTTCGGTGATTTGATCGTCGACAGCTGGCGCCGTCGTGGGGAAGAAGACGCAATTCTCCTGAAGAAGTTCTTCGCTCATCAAATCCCCGCTCACCTTTCACGATCGCTCATGCGATTATGGTAGGGACTTGGGACAAGGAGAACTGGTTCGACTTGGATGACTACTCCAATCTCGACATGGAAGCCTGCATTCAGACCATGCAAAAAGATTGGATGTCATCATCTCCCTCATCCGTCGGTTCGCAGGTTACTAGCAACCACGAGGACGAGCGGTTGGATGGGGATGCACCACTGCGGCAAGAGGAGCTTCTCGAGGAACAGTACTCTCTGATCCTTTCGGAACGTCCAAAAAACCCTCCAAGCTCGGTCCTTCCGACCGGCAAAAAAGGTGATGAATCCGCAGACCAGCAATTCGAGAAACCATACATTCTCGACACAATCATGGCTGAGAGGCACTCACCAACGGCTTCTGAAAATTCCAGGAGCCAACCGACATCTGGTAACAGTGTCGATGAAACTCCCACCGGTTATAGGCTGAGTGGGAACGATAAGGCTCAGCATCCGATCAGGTTGAGTTCACCACGAAGACCTCAGGAGGTGCTCATTTCCAACCGGTCTCCATCGTGGAAGTCTCTGGTAGAAGCACTGAGCAGCTCTCCACTAATTACAGTGGAAGTTCTCCGGAGGACCGCTGCTAGAAACACGAAGTCAATGCGATCGAAATCCTGATCGCAATGCCGTGTACGGCCCTGCACACACTGCCTTGCCACCATGTACTAATGGAAATAGCACGGCCAATCAGACACCAATTACCAGAGGCGACATAACTGATGGACGTCCATCAGTTAATACACCTGTCTCTGCCCCACCAGTGATGATGGATTGGAGGGGACCAGGAGCGAGGTCAAGAGAAGGTTCAAGTCTACAAACGCCAACAACATCGATGAATCCTCCGAGACCTTCAGTAACGGTACAAAACTTGCAGCGTATTTAGGATATTCTAAATAATACTGACCCTGCTCTAGCAGGAGCTCCAGGATTTGTGCATTTAATGGGACAGATATCTGAAATTCTTCAACAAACCGTGCAACGTACGGAAGCGTATCGGGAACACAGGACAACCCAAAGTCAGACTATGACTTCGTCCCAACGTTCCTCCCTCGGCAGGGGGCAACATAGGTATGTTGGGAATCAATCTGTACCGAGACCTCCTCGACGATTTCGACCAACGAGTCATGAAGGAACGAGGTTGTTTCATACCACCACACCTTCCCCTCGTCGAGAGGGTTATTCGCTTGACCCCGATGATCTGCGATATCGTCTAGGCCGAGCAGGTGATCAAGGGCGTCATCTCGACACCCATGATCAGATCGGAGCAATGGAGCCCCGGCTTTCTAATTTAAGAAACCGGTCTCCTACCGATCACAATCTAGCACCTTTTCAAAGAAGGCGCTATGAGTCAGTCACGGGCTGTCGAGCTTTCTCTGCAGGGCTCCAAGCCGTGCATTGGCCTAATAGGTTCCGACCGGTCAACATGGATAGGTTCAATGGGTCTCAAAACCCATTGGAATTTCTCCAGATTTACACCACCGCCATCAGAGCTACGGGTGGTGATGAAAATATAATGACCAACTACTTACCTACTGTACTAGAGGGGTCTGCACGGTCGTGGTTGCTCAACCAGTCGGTCAGATCAATTTACACTTGGGAACAACTCTGCGATCTTTTGATCGTAAATTTTCAGGGTACGTACGACCGCCCTAGAGTCTTCGTTAATTCACGCTTTCAAGGCAGGGTTGAGGAATCGGCGATTTACGAAGGATATTGCCATGAATCCTCCACGAACAACCGTCGAGCTTTTTGACATGGCTGATTGGTACGCAACCGCCAGTGAAGCTGTTGAATGGAGTGAAGCCATAGATCAAAAAGATAAAACTCCTCGACCTGGCCCGGAGAAGCCAGAAAATAAGCTGAAGAAAGTTCTCAAGAAGAAGAAGCACCGCAAAACGGACGGTAATGAAGTCCTGGCGGTCCCAGATAAGTTTTCGAGACAAGACGAAAAGTCCGACCGATGGGTTCAAGAAGAGTAAGAAGTGGTGCCCACTCATCAATAGGCAGGGTATGATTTACGCACCTGTCGTGTCTGGCAAAAGAACTTGGAAGATTACTATGCAGGTAAAGGCCCTCTCCCCTCAATACAGGGATTAGGAGAAGTAAGCTCCAAGAAAGACAAGGATGGCGACGAAGAGATGGAGTACCAAGAGCCTCAACATACGGTCAATATGATCTTTGGGGGATCTTCGTCGTACGACTCGCAGTGTCATCTGAAGGCCATGGAGCGGGAGGTCAATCTTGCAGAGTCTTCGATCGCCATCAAACCTTCAAGGTGGTCAGACACGGTAATCTCCTTCGCCAAAGAAGACTGTCGCGTTCCATCGACTCGACTGGGTAGGTTTCCTATTATAGTTGAACCTATTATCAATAATTGCAAGGTTAATCGAGTTTTGATAGACTATGGTATCTCTTTGAATATTTTATTTTCGGGAGCATTGGAAGAAATGCAAATTCCTAGGTCCAAGGTGAAACCGATAAAATATGCCTTCCATGGCATAGTTACCGATTCTACCGCCAAACCGATAGGACAAGTGTCTTTACCGGTTACGTTCAAAAGCCCTGACAACTTCCGAACAGAAAAAATTTCGTTTGACGTGGTTGATTTTGCAACTGCATATAACGGCATTCTTGGTCGACCGGCTCTAGTAAAGTTTCTGATAGCCACGCTTTACGGTTATCAAAACTTAAAGATGCCAGGATCAAGAGGTGTTATCGTGGTTCGAGGAGATTAGAAAATGGCTTATGCGTGCGATCGAAGGTCTTTAGAACTGGTCGATGAACTTCCAATTAGAAACACTAACCCAAATGCAATGCAGGTCAAACGCTCCAGACCCAGGGAGACACCCAAGCCGTCCGACCAGACAAGAGAAGTATTTCTCGACAAAGTCATTCCCCTGGGAAGCGTCAAGACGGGTGATACCAATGAATCTATCTCAAAGTTACTAGTCGGAGAAGAACTCAACCCAAAATAGGAAGAGTCGCTCATCTCCTTCCTCCGAGCAAACCAGGACGTGTTCGCTTGGCAGACGTGCAACATACCCGGAGTCCCCAGGGAGGTGATTGAGCATAGGCTAGTTCTCCAGCCTGACAAGAAACCAGTCAAACAGAAGTTAAGGCGCTTTGTGCCTGATCGAAAAGAGGCAATCCAGTCAGAGGTTGAAAAACTCCTCAAGGCATGATTTATTCGTGAAGTCCATCACCCTCAATGGTCGCCAACCCTGTAATGGTTAGGAAGAATAATGGAAAATGGCGAATGCGTATAGACTTCACAGATTTAAATAAAGCTTGTCCAAAGGACAACTTTCCTCTTCCCCGCATTGATCAACTTGTAGATTCTATCTCCGGGTGTGAATTATTGAGTTTTTTGGATGCATATTTAGGGTACCACCAGATTAACATGAGTAAAGAAGATGAAGATAAAACTTCCTTCATCACTCCATATGGCACTTACTGTTATGTTAAGATGCCATTTGGTCTCAAAAATGCTGGTGCGACTATTCAAAGATTGATACAGAAAACCTTTAACCCACAAATAGGTCAGAATCTAGAAGCCTATGTTGATGATTTAGTGGTAACAAGTATCAACGCAGACGATCACATCCTCGAGTTACAAGAAACTTTCAATAACTTGAGAAGGCATAACCTCAAGTTAAATCCGGAGAAATATGTGTTCGGAGTTTCCGCTGGAAAACTTCTCGGTTTCCTAGATTCGGCTAGAGGTATCGAAGCAAATCTTGGGAAGATATCGGTCATCAACTAGATGCGTCCTACGACCACAAAGAAAGAAGTTGAAAAGCTAACTGGCTGTATGGCAGCGCTGAGTCGTTTCATAGCCACATTAGGTGAAAAAAAGTTACCTTTCTTTAAGCTTCTTCGGAAGAACGGAAGTTTCGAATGGACTAAGGAGGCCAATGATGCCTTTGAAAATCTCAAAGAGTACCTCACGAGTGCCCCGGTCTTAGTCTCTTCGAGACCGAAAGAAACATTGCTGATTTATGTGGCTGCAACGCCACAAACTGTCAGCGGTGTACTAGTCGTAGAACGTGAAAACGTCCAACGACCAGTATATTACTTAAGCGAAGTCTTACATGGAACAAAGGAAAGATACCCACAGGTACAAAAGTTGCTCTATAGTCTCCTTATGGCTTCAAGGAAACTAAGGTATTACTTTCAAGCCCACAAAGTAGTCGTACCCTCCGGGTATCCCCTTGGTTAAGTCCTTGGAAACAGGGAATCATCAGGACGAATAGCAAAATGGACGGTTGAACTAGGGATGTTCGATCTCTATTTCATCTCACGAACAACAATAAGTCTCAAGCAATAGCAAAATTCATTGCCGAAGGGACAAACCTTGAATCTAAGCAGGAACCAGAGTACGAGCGCCACGATGAGTGGACGATGTGCTTTGACGGTTCTTTGATGCTTCTAGGATCAGGGGCTGGAGTCGTCTTGATATCACGTACTGGCGAACACATTAAGTATGCCATCCAGTTTAACCTTCCCGCTGCAAATAATGTGGTGGAATATGAAGGTTTACTGGCAGGATTTTGAGCAGATCATTCGCTCGGGATTCGCAAATTACTAGTGAAAGACGATTGTCAACTAGTAGCGAATCAAGTAGGGAAAGAGTATCAATGCTCGAGTACCAAGATATCATCTTATATGGCGGAAGTATGGAAACTCAAAAACATTTCTTCGGTTTCCAGATCCAACACATTCCTAGAAAGGAAAACTTTATAGCAGACCAGTTGGCACGGATGGCCTCCACGAGGTCAACCGTCCCGCCCGGAGTTTTTCTTGAGCAACTCGATTCACCCTCGGTGGTCGAGTATTCCGAGAACATCAATGATAAACATCAGATCATGCCCATTGATTCTGATAACATAGATGCTCCACAGATCGATGACGATCAGGGTAGAGATTGGATAACATCGATCTACAATTATCTTCAGTATGACATAATTCCAGAAGATGATGTAGAGGCCGATCGTATAGCACGAAAATCCAAATCATACACTCTAATTGAACGTACCTTATACAAACGAGGATCTCATGGAGTGTTGATGAGATGCATATCTCACTTGGATGGCATTAAGTTGCTAACCGAAATTCATGAAGGAGTCTGTGGAGCACATCATTCCTACAGAACATTGGTCGGTAAACCCTTCAGGCAAGGATACTATTGGCCAACTGCCCTTCATGATGCAAAAGAGCTCGTGACGAAGTGCATACAATGTCAGTTTCATAGCCGATAGGTACATCAGCCGGCACAAACTTTGCAAATAATTTCTCTTTCCTGGCCTTTTCAACCTGGGGACTAAACATTCTGGGACCATTCATAAGAGCACCCGGGGGCTTCGAATTACTTTTCATCATGATTGACACGTTTAAAAAATGGATTAAAGCCGAGCCAGTTGTTAAAGTTACAACTGAGGCTGCTAAGATATTTTTGATAAAAAACGTGATTACGCGATTTGGTGTACCCAGTTGTATAATCACAGACAATGGTACTCAATTTTCGAGTGGCAATTTTCAGGAATTATGCGATGAGCTTGGAATAAAAGTTCATTTCGCCACCGTTGCTCATTCACAGAGTAATAGAGCAGTTGAGCGTGCCAATGGTATCATAATGTAAGGGGTCAAACGCCGAGTATTCGACCAGCTAATAAAGCGGTCAGGAGTTTTGGCTCAAGAACTTACTTCTGTCTTATGGGCTGTTCGAACCACGATCAGTCGTGCGACCAGCGAAACACCATTCTTTTTAGTGTATGGAGCTGAAGCCATGCTTCCCCCAGAATTAAAAATTGGCTCTGCTCGTACTGATTGTTTTAATATAAATGATCAGGAGGAACGACGGCTCGACGACGTCAATTTCCTTGAAGAACGACGAAACCAAGCCTTGATACATTCGGAAGTCTATCAACAAGCCATGCGAAGGTACCACAACCGTAGGGTGCAACCTCGCAACCTAGCTGTAGGTGATCTGGTTCTCAGCAAAATTCAGAGCCAAGTAAATCGTAATAAACTTTCTCCCAAGTGGGAAGGTCCTTACACTGTGGTCGAAGTCACCCGACCTGGCTCGGTACGATTAGCTATGTCCGATAGCAGAGTTTTGTCCAATTCCTGGAATATTGATCAATTGTGTAAGTTTTTCGTTTAATTTCATTTCATTTTCCTTTAAAATTTAATAAATGTTAGTTAAATTCAAAGAAGTAAGTGATGTTATTTATATGATGGTATCCAAATCTGGTTGACGCGGTTCATATACTCAAGATTATGAAGATCATATTTTTATTTTTTTCAAGATTCTGTTCTACTCTTGTTTGGCTACTGGTCAGGACACGAAAAACCTCCTAGTCGAAGTCTCTCATTTTTCGCATGTGGTTCCGCCCACTGGAAGGAGCTTCCTAGCGATGGTATTTTTCTTGCAATCCTCGTTGTCAGTCGGACTAGAGTATGAGCACGTATTGCGAAATATACATTATATCTTCATTTCTCAACGGTTCATTCCGACCAGCGTTGAGTACTACATAGAAATAAAACTGCTTATCTTTCGTTATATATGTTTTTTCATATAATTTATTTTTCTCTTATCAAGGAAAGTCTCTCTTTTTTTCCGACCATATATTGTCTTAGTAAGTACTTTGATTACGAAAAATAGATTTACAACTAGTCGAAATCTAGCACTGGTTCCGACCAAAAAAGGTTTCCTAGTATTATCACGATCAGTTTTTCGACGATCGGTACAAATTTTCAAACAATGGTTGAGACTTAAGTTCATATTCTCGGCCTACTGGTTGTATAGTAAAGTTCTTCTACTATAAAACAGTCAGGGGCTAGTTAATATATGAATATCCATAAGTCGACCGGATGAACAAAAGATTTCATTGACAAGAGAGAGGTCAGTTTTTGCACATTTTTGTATACTCTCTTTTTTGTAGGTTTTTTACTACTAGAGATTTCCCATCTAATCACTGCTTGATGGAGATCTGACCTCCATTTCTTCTGCAACCTTGTCTCCAAGAGATTTAACTTTCTTGAGAAACTTGATCGCCTCCTCAGGCAAGCAGTTGAAATCTTCTTTAATAGCTTGAAGATTAGTAGAGGGGTCGGACGCCTTCAGTTTTGCCAAAGCAAGACTAACTCCACTGGCAATAGATTTTTTAACAGATTGGGCATAATTCTCTCTTGTAGTCTTGAGCAAGCCCTTAAGATTCTCCAAAAGGTGCTCAAGGTAATTTACATTTTATTAAGTGCAGTGATCTTTAAGTCGAGATTAAGTATGATTGCTGCCCCCTTATCTTGCTCAAATTCCAAAGCTTTCTTCGCTTTGACTAATGCTTGATTTTGTTCTGAGTAAGCAAAACAAGTATTAGGCAAGAAGGACTAGAAGAGATATTAAGTCAAGTTTACGACTAATTACCTTCGGCCTTCTTTTTGAATTTTTTCAAGATTTCTTTATTTCTGGTTGTCAAGTCTTCGATCGACCGGTTCTTAGCTTGGTTCTCTTCTTCAAGCCTTAGTCTTCTGGCCTTTTCAGCCATAGCTTCTTCTTTTATTTTCTCCAAACCTGTCAAGTATGGTAAGGGAGGATAATTAGAAGAGAAAAACGGAGGCATAAAGAAGGAAAAGTTAAGTAGGAGAGTTCTTTACTCTCTAATTCGGAGTGTTTTTGCTCCAGGATCTTTATTCGCTCGGTCAAGCCTCCGATCACAGCAAAGTTCTCAACCATATGCTGCATAGATAACATTTCATCTTCAAGTTTCTATTGAACTTCAGAGAGAGATATAAGAATGGTTGAAGACACTTACTTTAATTGCCACGTCATTATAATCGACAAAATTTTTATCAGGATTCGCCTTTGCAAGACGATCTGATGTTCTCCTCCAAGCTTCATCAAGCTCCTTATCCTCGATAAATCGAGGAGAGAAAGGAAACTTGTTAGTTTGGGAGGGATTGCTTGCAGAGATCGGAGTCTGTTGTGGATCTGCAGAAGTGCCTACCTCCACTGATGGAGTAACAATCACTACAGGATCCAAGTCAAATTCCGATACTGAAGCAATCTCGGGGGCTCCCCTAACCACTTCTTCATCAGAGTTTCTTGCCTGAGGAAAGCCTTGGTCCAAAGTGCCCTCAATCACCTGACCTGCTGGAATGATCTGGTCGGAAACGACTGGAGCTCCAGCAGATCTGCACAAAGGAAAGGAAGTTCAGAGTTTAAAGTTCACCGAGCATATAAAAGGTGTGCATTTATATGATTATTTCCATTTAAAACATACCTAGTCGTCTTTTTTATCTTGACTCTGTAGCGCGTCGGCTTAAAGTCCATAGCGCTTGATTTTCTTTTCTTTTCAACCGATTTTACCAGTTCTAAACTGGTAGGGTTGATTACACCCTCTACGTCCTCAAATGGAAGATCAGATGAAATACTTTCGACCAACTGGTCGAGAGTAGAATACTTGATCGTTGGATTGGATGGTGTAAGTTCATTGGTCACCAAAACAGTTGACTCAATAGCCATTGACAGTTTTTGAGCAACTGTATGAGACTCAATGACTACCGCCGGATTTAACAAGCAAAGTTAGTCGGGTAATGAACATATAATTTCATCTAAAACGAAAAATACTTCCTTCGGTTACCTACCCGATCACTTGTGATCGTAAGACTAGTCGGGTCATCAAATGGCTCACATGTTTCCGTGGCCTCATTGATCCTCAGACCAACCGACTACATATGAAAGAAGTTTTTCGTAAACACCGATCGGAAGAGTTTGTAAAGATGAAAAATAATTAACATGCTTACCCGGAGTCTTTCAGCCCTCTCTTCAGTAGTAGTAACTGCTAAGATCAGAGGGAAACTAGCTTTTTCGTTGGGCTCTCCAACACAGATCATCTTGATCCGACTTCTGATCTCATCAGAAGACAAGGCTGTAATAAAAATAGAGGTCTTAGGGTTATGAAAGCAATTTACTATAAAAATATACTGATCGAATTCTAACTGGGATCTACCTTTCCTAGAATCCCTGGTCGCATCATCACGACCAATGTACCAGAGCATCGAATGGGCTTTGGCCTTCAAAGGACTAATCCTCGCATGAAAAAGTCCCTTACCACGTGCCAGAAGGTTAAACCCCTGACACTCAGGAGATAGATAGCATCAACTTATCTCTCAATTTTCCCCTCCTTCTTAGAGGAGGAACGCCATCGCAGGTTCTCGACAGCTTTCTTACCGCTGTAATAGAGGCCATCGCTCTGCGTAATCTTCATATAAAAGCAACTCTTTTTCCATAACGACCACGAAGATTTGGAGTACATAGAAATGTACTCATCGGCCTTCCCGTCATGGAGACGCAAGGTACACTCTCCAGGTGTACTGGTCGTCTTCTTCGCGTTTGCTAGTCTGTAGTAGTACTTGAAGAGATTCAGAGTTGCTGGAATTCCCAAGTACGCTTCACAGAGATAAACGAAGATGCTAAGGTTGGCTATGGCATTGAGAGCCAGATTGATCAGTTCCACTCCATAGTACTCCAGAACTTGGGAAAGAAAGGAGTGAACTAGAAGTCTGAAATCACATTCAATATATGCGAGAAATACCAGAATTTCTCCATCCTCACCGCTTGGAGAATGTTGCTCAAATGCTGATCTCCATGAGATCAGATTTCTGTCGGGTAGCAGCCCAACCTTCTCCAAATTTTCCATCTTCTTCTCTCTCAGATCGGAAATTGACCGGTTGGTAATAAGATCCGACATGGTGTTTTCTTTCGGGTGAAGAATTATAAGGTGATCGGAGATGGTTTCTTGGAAGATGAAGAGGAAAGCAGAAGGCGTAGAAACCCTAACAGCCAGTGCTATGAGGTTTTTATAGCCACAACACTGTAACCGCTTCAGGAAAAAGTCCAATGGACAAAAATCCTTTTTAACCAGCGGACAAAGAAGCTTTTCAACTTCCAATGCAATTCCTCAACTTTAAAAATGAATACAGACCACCTCGGGTACCACAACATTTAATGATGGGTCTGCCCGATATGACTTCATCCGGAGTAAGCGTCCACACGACCAATTCATTTAAAAGTTCGGGGGTTAGCTGACGAGGATTAAAACCTCTATTTATTATTTATTATATAGATACCATGCGTCTTCATGGTCGTAACCCCCAAGGCTAACGACCTTACTGGTCATAAGAATTCCAGAGGTTACATAATACCCAACCTGGTCGGATATGGTTCCAAACCTAGTCTCCGACTAGTCAAATGCTCACAAGATTTTTGAACTGGTGTCTGGATCTAAGACCAGACATATACTTTACCGTGTGACGAATGGAATATGTGCTATATGTTTCATACCACGCGACGCTACAACACTGGAGTACGGTTACATGACTCATTGATATATAACCGCACAACAGTTGATACATTGTCAACTGACGCCTCTCTCCGACCAGACACACCACTTCTTAACAGACGCCTCTCCAAGGAACAACTGCCAAGTTTCATCAACTACATAAGGAGGGCCATGGAAGGAGAAGAGGAGGGATCGAAGAGAATCATCGACTGGAATCACTCTCAGAAGATAGTCAGTCGATTAGATCGCAAGGCCGTAGCAAGTATTGTGTTCCAGTGTTAGGGGAGTTAGTCTTTGGTTTAGATTACAGATACACTTTGTAACAGCCAGTTCATATCAATAAAGAGCAGTCACATTCCTTACCAGGAGATACGTGCCACTTTTCCTCTTTCTTTTTATATACTCATAAGTTCGGTGATTTGATCGTCGACAAGCATCTAGCTTTGAAAGGTGCATACGTGGAATTGGAATGATAAGACTTAGAGAGATGTAGTATTCAGGGGGTGAATCTTCACGAACTCTTTTATTGAAATTTGATCACGAAGATCGAGTACCCAAATAATAAATCCTGTAAATTAAATGAAATTTGGTAGATTGTACTATTTTTCTCTTGGCGAGTTTTCCTGAGATTTCTTAGATAACATTTTTAATGAGGCAATTCGTGCAGTACAGCAGAACGTGTTTCATGTGCTCTTTCTCTAAATTTTTCCACTGGAGTTTTGTGGAGTTTTAACGAGACATGAACATTATGGATTAGTGCCTAATGGGTAGTGTTAAGAAACCGGGACAGGCCAGGTAGGCCTGGCCTATGGTGGGCTCCTCATCCTCCCAGTAGACTATATAAAGGGAGAACTCCAACATTGTACTACAGTTTTACAAGAGAGCAATATAGAGAAGTCAGAAGTCCTATCATATCTTTGTATTCAATCTACTATTATGTTCTTGTATTTTGTATTATTCTTATGATTCTATGTTTGTCTACGAGGTAATTGTTCGGAGTTAGCGATGGTTTCTCAACAGTGCCATCATGGGCAAAGAAATGCTGACTACATGTGTTAATGTGTTAATTAAGGGTTATATCAACGGCGGGGGCGCCACTGCCAGTTATACGTGTGGATCGGATTATCATTGTAGGATGTCCTACAAGAACACTACCACTGTGGCACTGTCAATAGCAACAAGTACGAGCAGCGGCGCCGAGGCCATGGCGCGTAGGCGACAGGCGCGCGCACGCATGTGGCTGCCACTAAATGCAACGCGACGACGGCGGCAGTTGGGGCGACGGGCCGGGCGATCGGACGAGCCGCCCCGCGACGCGCAAATTAAACGCGTGCGCGGACGGACGGACGGACGCTCAGCTCAAGCTGGGACGCAAACGCAAACCTACCACCACCACCACCACCTGCCGCTTCGTACGTCGACGTGTTCTCTCCCGTTCTAGCCGTGGTTTTCGGCGGCACGGTCTAGATCTTGCCATCTTTACAATAACAGTGTTCGGACAACAACAATGTTTGAGGTACGAGTCTACCATGTTCATACGCAGATCGGTGACGGTGGGCGATCAAGCCCAGATGTGCTGTTGTCCAACAGTAGCTAGATCAGATAGATTAGCGCACGTAAGCATCAATCACTACAATGCCTAGCACTATCATCTTATTGGCAGCGCATATTAATTCGAGCGTTTAATTTTTGTGCGCGTTCACTGTATGTGACGTTCGATTTCAGATGACATCGAGACAACGATATTCGTATCCACTGGGTCAGTGGGCTGGGCTTAATGTAGCTGGATGCTGTCCTACAAATGGACTTTACTGGGTTGACAATAACTAGCTCATCAATAATACCAATCCGTAAAAAAAAAAAGAAATCGCACCGTCGTATATAGAACGTTATATTTAAATTACACGGACCAGATTCACCAGCGGCAGGGTTCACACTTCACCGGCCCCAGCATTAACCGTCTCCTTCCTAGCTTCTCGTTGCGGCGCTGCAGGTCTGCAGTGCAGCCACCGATCAATGGCGACACTGCGAATATTTCCGCTGGAAATGGCGTTCTTCATCCGAAGAACCGCGCAGGCGAAGCGGCGGCGGCGGAGGGGGTCGGTGGCTGCGAGGTGTCTCTACTCCACGTGTTTTTGTTCCTTTCTGCATTGGTCCAAGATGAGTCAGATTATTTTGTTCGTTGTGGATTTATCGATTTGCGCCTTGGATGCTACCACTTCCTAGTCGCGTTTAGTTAATTCATTAGCTACATCCCGGTGATGATCTCACATTGCGGGGCACAGAGCGGTAGGGGTGGTAGAGGCGAGGAGGGAGATGCCGCCGCCGCCGCGCGTGCGTGAACGGAGGCGGTGGTCTGGCCAAGCTGCTTCTGCACCGGTGTAACATCCATTTCAACGCTGAGTTTAGAATACCATTAAACTGCATTAACTACTAGTTCTAATATTATTTTACAATAAATTTCAGCAAGCAATTAAATAATAAAATCTGTTCACATGTCACAATAAAGCATTAAACACAATAAAATAATCATAAGTATCGATTTCCAAGGTAGCAATATCGAATTATATATTGTATGAATAAATCAAGTAACAACCAGAATTATTCAAGTCTATCGAATCTAAATGAATTATCATCAAACTATAATGAAACTTCTCATGATAAAATAATTCAAGTAATAGAAGTGATCGCAAGTGTTCCATGTGCGCTATCCACTTCCACGTGAGATGTCGTCAACGATCATCTGTAGCAACAATAGAGTAAGGGTAAGTCTATGACTCAGTTAGCACATAATAAATCAATGAACAATAATTTAATAACCATAATCAATATCATCATCAACATCATCTATTTATTTCTCTTTATGCCCAAACTCAAATATCATATACATTCTTCATTTAATGTGATGCAACTCTATACAACATGTCCACATGCTCATTTCATCGTTTATACCAGTATAGCATGAGTGAACACCCGCGACAACGTTCACTCTTTCATAAGTCCATCCTCAAATGATCGAGGACATCTCCACTCTTGTGGAGTCTCTACTCACGATGTAGATATATTATCACCATGATCACCTTATCTTTTATGTAATGATGCAACAATTCAATTTAATTTTATCAAATATTCCATTAACCACAATTCATATCTTCATCATCAAAATCGATACCATAGTCATTCACAAGACGTGTAATTAAATAATATAATGGGATAAATAGCATAATGACAATGGATAATAAAGAAGACAACGATCAAACCATTATTCGCCATTCTACTATGCACTTACCTCTTATCCTCTTGGAGTCGGTTAGCGAGATGGTGGTAAGGTGCTAAATGCAACACTCCCTAAACAAACAATTAAAACATAATAAAAAAATACACCACCACAGCACCAAACAATAAACTAATTGCATTACCAAGTCTACACAAAATTGACACATTTAGCTTGATTCTACCAGACGCACTACCCGCTGTCCCAGTAGTAAAAAAATTCTAACTCTCTCCTCTGAACTCCAAACATGACGAAATATATACTTTCTTGAAACCCCATAAAATTATATATAACTTTCTAGTTATGATGAACATCTGAATTCACCCTTTACCTCCCCGTTTTCGATCTTGAAGTTTACACCAGAATCTATCAAGACCAACCACTTCACAATTGCGTATCTTTTTTATATAACTTGAAAAGTAATGAACAATAGCATTTCTGGAATCTACTTAAAATTTTCTAACTTATTAAAGTTATTACAATAATTAAATTACTTTATTTACTAGGCGTAATCAACCCATTTATGTGACATCTCCCAATGACGTCCATTTTTGGGATAGTAACATTTCCGAGGTCATAACTTGTCGCTGACAACTCCAAATCTAGTGTTCTAGACCTTTCTGAAAATATAATAAAATTAGACACATATTTTCTAACTAGTCAAAACCCTGAATACGTAAACACCTCTAATTACCCTCACAAGGTTCCGCGTCGCAATTCAACGAACTAGGGCTTACAGAAAACTACACTTCCCATGTTCTAATCAACCTACGAATTGAACAACAATTAATCTAGGATAAATCTAGAGATTATTAGACGTTACCCACAAGAATAACGTCAACGATCACGAAACCCTTGATTCCTCCCTCTTCCCTTCCTTCCCTTCCTTCCCTTCCTCCCTTCTCCTCCCTCTTGATGACACCTTCCTCTTTCTCCCTTCTCCTTACCACAGCAGCAGGAAGCACCAACACAACCCGCAGCACCCCCAGCAACAGGGCACGACAGAGGGAGGGGCGCACGGTGAGGGAGGGATGCATGGCCAGGGAGGCGGCCAAGGGAGAGTGCGGCCGGGAGGTGGCGCGAAAGGGCAGGGGGCGGCTAGGGTTTGCCGCCCCTAGCTCCCTTTCTAGGCCATTCGATCCCCTCATGGGTCGAGGCTATGGGCCTTCAGCAGGCCCATGTTCTATTCCTCCACTGAAATTTCAAAATTCCAATTTTAATTCTATTTAATTTCCTTTCTAATTCATTCAAGTCTCTGAAGTTTAAACAAAATATTATGTTGAAAATGTGGACAATAGTTTTATTCCAGATTTGATTATGAGGTAAAGATCACAAATAACTAGAGATAAATAAATCGATACTAACAGCAGGCAACTCATTGCACTTCTAAACATACTCAACAATATGATTATAGCAGAAAAACTAGTCGTACGCTAACATACAGTTAGACTTGATGAAGAACAGGTAGCAGCGCATGCTAGAAATGGTGGTCGAAGTAGTGCAGATCGTAGATGATGCAGTGCGGACTCGAAGCAGTTGTCGAAGTAGTGCAGATCGTAGATGATGCAGCGCAGACTCAAAGCAGTAGTCGAAGTAGTGTAGATCGTAGATGTTGCAGTGAAGCGAGTAATCGTAGAATGCAGTGCAGAGAGCGATCACGCAGATGCGCTGACCAGAAACCTTATTACTGCCTCATACAGGTGAACTCTGCAACAATGGTTCAGAGATATCTGCTCGCCCTCCTTCCTGGTGCACGCTGAGAAGAAGGGACGGCTTGATTCGATAGCTCAATTCTTCAGCACAGTTGATCAGAGAGGAAGATGAAAAATAGAATGAATCAATCTTTTGGTTTGGACGTCTTCAGATCATTTTAAGGTCGAGACAATTACTCTCTAGTAACTGCATACTTAAACCACTGGTAACTGCTAATTCAAAACCAGTTAATGGTCATTAAGCAGCGTTTATTGATCCTGATTGTACCTTGTTAACCGTTTCGACCAGTGTATTACGATCATACTGGTCTAAGGATCCGATCACTATTTTTTGGCCACACTGATCTATGTCTTCGACCATATTATTACGACCACAGTGGTCTATGTCTTCGACCACACTGGTCTATGCCTTTGACCATATTATTACGATCACACCGGTCTATACCTTCGATCATACCGGTCTATGCATTCGATCACCCTGGTCTAAGACCCCTGATCTAAAACTTCGACCACCTTAATTTTAGACCACCACTGATGTAAGACTTTACCTGCTTTAAAATTTCAGAAATGAATAAACATTCACACGAATTAAAATTTCAGAAATGAATAAACATTCACACGAATGGCAATTCCAACATACTACACGGGCTATGCTGTCCACGCCACCCTCGGCGACCCTTGTACGGATGTCCCCACCTGTTCCTCACACTGGCACAGCTGCTCCCTTGCTATTTGATTAGGAGTTCTGTGTTGAGATGTGCTTTGCAATGTTGTAATCTGATGAGGAAATGTTGATTCCCGAACAGGGCGAATCGCCGAGCTGTGCAAGAAAACGAGTGCTTCATTCGTGGTGCCATAAACAGATGTGGCCATTGTATAGTGTTCTAATTAACGGCTGAATGCTCTTTCAGGTGATCCCAAGAATGCCCATCTTAGGCAGCTGGACAAGGCCCCGAAGAATCTGCATCTGTTCAAGGCCAACGTGACACGCTAACACATGCGGTTGAGGGTTGTGAGGGGGTCTTCCATCTCGCCACTCCGGTGCCTGAAGATAAGGTTGTTGATCCTGTTGCCCACATGATGCTAATGCTTCGTTGTCTTCAATCAGCTCATATGCTCGTGTAGCTGAATACTATTTAGGTACAAAACTAGGCTTGTATTGCTAGTGAACTGGGATTATGATGCACTCCGATTTGTATGCGCTTGTTCTGAAATTACTTCAGTTAATGCACTTGCAAACTCCTATAATATGGCCCGTGTGTTTACATAAGCTCTCATTTTAGTACAATCGAAGGACTTGCATAAGTTGATTTTGGCTTTGGATCCTGCAGTTATTTGTGCTTGCAAAACTAGGCTTATCATAGATGTATCTTTGCAATATTAGCTCCTGGCACAGCCTATTATAGCATTGGCTAAGTAATATGTGTAAAGTAGATTATTATGTGCTTTGGCCTCTGCGCGATTACATTGTTGAGATTATTTGTGTGCAAGAAGTGCCGCTGTTAGGATGCAGCTCTTGTTGCCTGGCATTGCAAATCTTATCGAAAGTTTTGAAAAGTATAGAATAGCTAGTGCTTTACCCACCACGTTCGAAATGCATCCATGCAGTCAGAAGTAATGGCTCCTGCTGTGAAAGGCACTTCAAATGTGCTAAAGGTTTGCTCGGTTTGAAGGTTCAGAAAGTTGTGATATCCTGCAATGCTGCTGTTGATTTTAACCCAAATTGGCCTCAATATAGACTCAAAGATGAGAGCTGCTGGTCAGACAGAGTTTTGCGAGGAGAATGAGGTTAGAAATGCTAGTTAGTACAGAAAATCGCCTGAGCAATAAGTATACATCACAATGCACAGGAGGGCACATGACTTATCTTTTTACATATAGAGATGTCTGATCCCTTTTCTGGTTCCTTGTAGTGATATCTCTTTTGAAAGGCGTATAGTGATGATACCTTAACATAAGCAAGTCCTTTTTTGGAGAGAATTTCTATTAGGGAGGTCTAAATTGTATCCTTTACTGATTTGTGCTAGCAGGGGGTCATGTGGGGATGCTATTATCAGCGCCGCCGCTGTGACCTAGGGCATCAACCGGCGCAAGGGACTCTCCCAACCAATTCGGTATCAACCGAATAATATCTGCTAGTTTATCCCTTTTTGGAATTAAAGATAAGATGGTTTGATAGAGATAAGATTTAGTTATTTGAATTACATTAGATATTTGAGTTAGAGATAAGATCAGAGATAGGGGTTGATTGTTAGGAGGCTGCTACTTAATAGCTGCTGAATTGATATTTGAAGGCAAGCAAGAAATAACAGAAAAGGGATTGTCCCAAATTGCCGCACCCTGCATCTTGGCGTGCCGGCATCACGGCTCCGCCGCGGCGCAGGCATGCGGTTACTCGTCCATTACCTTCGCACTCCTATTTCCTGCGATCTTTCCTCTCATCCAATTCGGGTTGTGACAATTTGATATCAGAGCCAACTGTTGTGTTTCCGATGGCCAACGCAATCACCCTCGAAGAGATTGCAAGGCACTTGAAGCAAATCAACACCCAGCTTGAGCAATTGCCGACCATGAGGGGTGACATCGGCGACCTCAAAAATCAGACGGCAGCCCACAACCTAGCCATCGTGCGGATAGAGGGCACCGGCGGCTCAACCGCCCGGCGTGGCACTGCCGAGGAGGGCGCACCCAAGGGAAGGGGTGCCGAGGTCGCAGAACGACATGACGAGCGCCGGTCTCCTCGGTTCCATCGTCTCGAGTTCCCGACCTTCGACGGAAAAGAAGACACGTTGCCTTGGTTGAATCACTGTGAGCAATTCTTCCAAGGACAACGGACGATGGAGGAAGAAAAGGTCTGACTTGTCTCGTACCACCTCGTGGGAGGAGCCCAACAATGGTGTTTCAGGCTTGAGCGAGACCACGACATTCCAACATGGTCACGATTCGTCGAGCACGTCAACTTGCATTTCGGCCCTCCTATCCGAAACAACCCCCTCGGTGAGCCAGCGTAGCTCCGCATGACCAACACGGTGGAGGCATATCAGGAGCAGTTCCTTGTGCTCCTCTATCACTGTGATGCCATGATCGAATGACAACAGACTCAGTTGTTCACGACCGGCCTTCTTAATATGCTACGTACTGACATTGAGCTACAAAACCCCTCCGCCTTAGATGCGGCCATGAGCTTGGCACGCATATACGAGCAGCGACAGAAGATGCCCACGAAGGTCAGGACAGTGACGCATCACCGATTGACTCCCAAGACCACGACGCGTGCAACCTACGCGGCAAGGGAGCCGATGTTGGCGACGGCGTTAGCACCAGCTCCTAGCGCCGCTATTGGTCCTCCCAAGAATTGTCATTTTCGATATCTGACACCGGAGGAGATGGAAGAGCGAAAGGCCAAGGGTCTTTGCTTCAATTGCGACGAAATTTTTCTCGCAATCACTAGTGCAAGCGACTATTCAGATTGCTTCTCGATTTTCCAGAGGATGATGGCGGCCACAAGTCCAAAGCTGAAGAAGCCGAACCGGAGATCTCCTTTCACGCCTTGACCAACATTAACACCAGCAAGACCATGCAATTGGAGGTGCGCATTGGAAACCATAAGTTGGTGGCATTGATCAACTCGGGATCGACACACAATTTCATCGCCGACGACGCTGTACAAAGGACAGGGCTCCAACTTTAACACCGTGTGGGTATGAACGTCGTCGTGGCTAGACTTGTTCAAACGTCGAGCCAGGCCAGGCTTGAAAAGCCCGACCGCGAACGAGCAAGCCCGAGATTGGCCCGGCCCAACTCAAAATTTGATTTTTTTATTTATTTAAAACTGTTATTTTAATGCTTTTTTTTGGAATAAAAAGTAATATTTTATTCATTTCAAGAATAAAAAAGAGTTTATTATTTTATTATTATTTTCATCGGGCCTTCGGGCTTCGGGCCGAAAATGTAGTCCCAAGCCTAGCCCGGACTGGGTTGGGCTCGGTCGTCGGGCCGGGTCGGCCGTGAACAGGTCTAGCCGTGGCTAACGGCGACCGCCTTACAAGTGCGGGTGTCTACCATCACCTGGAGATGCAGATCGGCTAGGAGGTTTTTCACATGGACTGCTATGCGATTGCCCTCAGCGAATTTGATCTGGTGCTAGGTGTGCAACGGCTACGCACGTTGGGACCCTTCCTCTGGGACTTTGATCGTCTCACCATGTCCTTCTGGCAGGCTGATCATCGCGTCACTCGGCAGATCACAGCCGGGTAGACTACCGTACCCGATGCATGAGCATGCATTGCGCTGAACCTCCTGTTCGAACTCCTAACTGAGTTCGATGACTTTCTGGCTGAATCGGTTGGGCTTCCATTGCCACGGTCGTGCAACCACCGGATCCATCTACTACCTGGAACACCGCCAGTGGTGGTGCGGACATACCGTTACCCCACCATCTAGAAGGATGAGCTGGAATGACAGTGCACAGACATTCTACATCACAGGCTTATGAGCACGCAACACATCAAAGTACTCATCACCTGTTTTCCCTGTTAAGAAATAGGATGGGTCATGGCGCTTCTGTGTCGACTATTGCACCCTCAGCGACAAGACGGTGAAGGATAAGTTCCCCATCCCTGTTGTTGACGAGCTACTGGATGAGCTCAAGGGAGCTCGCTTCTTCACCAAACTGGACTTACGTTCAGGCTATCATCAAGTTTGAACGCATGAGACGGACATCAAGAAGATGACATTCCGTACACACGAAGGATTATTCGTGTTCATTGTCATGCCTTTTGGCCTGACCAATGCGCTGGCGACATTCCAAGCCATCATGAACACCATCTTGCACCCAGTCCTTCGACGTTTTGTGTTGGTCTTCTTCGACGACATGCTGATATACAGTCAATCTTGGGGGAGCACCTTTGCCATGTACGCATCGTGTTCCAACTCCTCTGTCAGCATCACCTCATCCTAAAGCACTCCAAGTTCTTGTTTGGCGAGACATCCGTGGCCTATCTAGGCCATGTCATCTCTGAGGCCAGCGTGGCAATGGATAGCGACAAGATTCAAGCAATCAGTGACTGGCCCAAGCCACGCAATGTTTGCGCCTTGCGCGGATTCCTGGGGCTCACAGGCTATTACCACAAATTCATCAAGAATTTTGGCGCCATCGCAGCCCCACTAACCGCCTTACCCAAAAAGGAGGGATTTTGGTGGCACGAGGCGGTGGACCAGACCTTTGATAATCTCAAGATGGCACTCACCACGGTGCTGGTGCTTCAACTGTCCGACTTCATGACCATCTTCACCATCGAATGTGACGCGTCTGGCTCGGGTTTTGGAGCGGTTCTGCACCAAGGCGAGGGTTCCTTGGCATTCTTTAGTAAGCCTATTACTCCTCGACACACCAAGCTGGCAGCATACGAATGAGAGCTCATTGGTCTTGTCTATGTTGTCCATCATTGGTGCTCGTACCTCTGGGGGCACCCGTTCGTCATCCGCACCGACCATTATAGCCTCAAGTACCTACCTCCTGGACCAACGCCTGTTCACGATCCCTCAACACCAATGGGTCAGCAAGCTTTTTGGCTATGACTTTGAGGTGGAATTCTGAACGGGTAGGCTGAATACCGTCGCAGATGCTCTCTCGCGTCGGGATGCTAATTCCAGCGTCCTACTTGCCTTCACGGGTGTGCACTTTCGCCTCCTCGACGATTTGCATCGCGAATCCGAGCTCGACACCGACTCCCTCACACTCAAAGAACGGATAGGACGTGGCGAACTGACAGGACCATTGGCTGTAACAGTTGGACTCATTACCTTCAATCACAAGGTATTCATCCAACCGTCATCACCATCGCTGCCGACCATCCTTGCTGCCGCAGATGACACCATATACGAGGGAGTCCAGAAGACACTTCCCGTGTCCACCGTGACTTCCATATGATGGGTATGCACCGGGATGTCGAGGACTTTGTCCACACCTGCTCCATTTGTCAACGCAACAAGACGACGAACTTACACTCGACCGGTCTTCTCTAGCCCTTACCGGTTTCAGACCAAGTTTGGGAGGATATCGCAATGGATTTCATTGAAGGTCTCCCTCACGTCAACAGCAGAGCTGTCAACTTGACGGTCGTCGATCGCTTCTCCAAGTATGCCCACTTTATCCCGTTGGCGCACCCCTATAACGCGGCGACCATCGCTCGAGCCTTCTTCACTGACATCGTCCGTCTTCATGGGTTGCCGGCTACAATCGTCTTCGATCGTGACTCAATTTTTACTAGCCAATTTTGGAAGGAGCTCTTCCGCCTCTTCGGTGTCAGCCTGCATATGAGCACCACATTCCACCTGTAATCAGATGGTCAGTCAGAGGTGGTCAATAAGGTCATCTCTATGTATCTCCGATGCATCTTGGGCGATCGACCCCGGCAATGTGTTCAATGGCTAGCCTAGGCAGAATTTTGCTATAATACATCGTACCATTCTGCTTTACTTGATACACCATTCCAGGTGGTCTACAGCTAGCTGGCCCTATCTCTTTGTACATACGATCGGGGTTCTACTCGTGTCACTGCCGTTGACCACCAGTTGGGCGACCGAGATGCATTCTTCAAACAAGTTCATGGTCACCTTCTCCAAGCGCAATAGCACGTCAAACATTGCTATGATGACAAGCATCGCGAAGTGGTCTTCTCTATTGGCCAATGGGTTTAACTCCGCTTGCAGCATCGGTCGGCTTCCTTGGGCACAAAAGGTAACCGCAACAAATTAAATCCCTGCTTCTACGAGCCATATCAGATTACTACTCGTATCGGTGGCGTGGCGTACTTGGGCTCGCATCCACGATGTTTTTCACGTGGGATTGCTTACGAAATTCATTGGTGAACCTCCGGCGTCTCCACCCAACCTTCCACCCATTCTTCACGGCCAGGTTATCCCCACGCCTGAGAAAATCATCTAGGCTAGGTTATGCCGTAGTGTATGACAAATTTTAGTTCAATGGTTGGGCCAGTCTGCGATGGACACTTCATGGAAAGACGTTTCTGAATTCAAGACGTGCTATCCACAAGTACAGCTTGAGGACGAGCTGTTTTTGGAGGTCGGGAGTGATGTGATGTGGGGACGCTATTATCAGCGCCGTCCCACGGCTCAGAGCATCAACCAACGCAAGGGACTCTCCTAACCAATTCGGTATCAACCGAATAATATCTCTTAGTTTATCCCTTCTTTGAATTGGAGATAAGATGATTTGCTAGAGATAAGATTTAGTTATTTGAATTACAGATTAGATATTTGAGTTAGAGATAAGATAAGAGATAGAGCTACTTAATTGCTACCAAATTGATATTTGAAGGCAAGCAAGAAATAACAGAAAAGGAATTGTCCTAAATTGCCGCACCCTGCTCCTGGTGCGCCGACATCACGGCTCCGCCGCGGTGCAGGCGTGCGGTTCCTCGTCCATTACCTTCACAGTCCTATTTCCTGCAATCTTTCCTCTCATCCAATTTGGGTCGTGACACAGGGCTGGTATTATGTTGCCAAGATTGTGGCTGAACAGACAGCCTTCGAATATGCAGAGAAAAATGGACTAAATGTATTACACTTTGCCCTCCTTTGATTTTTGGCCAACTATAGCAGCCTATGGTGAATACCAGCAGCAGATTCCTCATCTATGTTATAAAAAGTAGACTAATATGTGCATGTTCTATCCGTTTATTATCCTTTATTACGAGAACTGTCACTTTTCTTACGAATATCCTGTTTCTGACTAGGCAAGTTGGTTGTGTTCCTAACAACTATTCAAGTTGTGTTTTATCCAAGCCCTATCAATCGGTTGTGGAATGCATTTATGTGGTCCAACCCAAGACTTTTTTATGGGATCGTACTGACAGTTCCTGTTGTTAGATGATGTATTCGCTTCAAATTCAATTAATTGAAAAGTCCAAAAAATGCAGTACTGAACTACTGATCATTATCTAGAATCTGTTATCTCCAAGTGCATCATTAGTTTCCTTTCATGTCTCGTGCTTGTCCTTTATATTCTTCTTCAAATATACCTGCTGTACCTCTTTCTGATGCTATACAGCTATGAGATGAGAGCGTTCATCCAGAAGCAGATTCTTTACAATCTATTGCATGTGATTCCAAACTTGACTCATTCATTGTTGACACGCTTGAATATGAATAGCAAACGACAAAGCAAATGTATACCAAATTATGTGCTAGAATTGTTGGGTGTTGGAAGCAACGCATTCGGAGTGTTAGTGAAGCTTTTGGAAAATTACTAGTCCTGAAAGAAATGATAGTTCTCCTGTGTTGTTCTTGCTGTTGCGCACTGCAGCATGCTACCACTCGATACAATTTGTTTACTTGACTGTACTATAACTACATTTATTGGAAAATTGGATTACAGGAGGTCCTGACGTGATGAACAACAAAGTGTGGCACATAGCAGATGTCCGTGATGTGGCCAATGCCTTACTTCTGGTGTACGAGAAGGCAGAATCATCTGGGAGATACATTTGTGCACCGAATCACACTTGTACAAAGGATTTGGTGGACTTGTTGAAGAAGATGTACCCAAAGTACAACTATGTGAATAAGTAGGTTTCATCATGTCTGTTCTGTTAGAACTTGGAGTGCATTTTGCTCCTTTAGTCTTGACATGATTTGAACAACCCTTTTGCTTTTGCAGCATCCTTGATGTGGATCATAAAGCGTCATTAACATTGCAGAAGCTGAGGGATCTGGGCTGGAAACCGAGGAAACTGGAGGAGACGCTCGCAGACAGCGTCGAGTACTATGAAAAGGAAGGCATCCTTCAGGATGTAGCTGGGCATCCTTGCCGGCGACCCCATCTCTTCCGTCTGGCTGCTGATCAGTGAATCAACTGTGGTGACAGTGCTTCTTTGCTATGGTCTGACGCTCGTAATGCTACCCCAACCGTCTCGCATCAACATGGGATCATGTTCCAACTCTCATCTCTTACATTCCATTCAGTACAGAAGCAGCAGCTCGCATGTCTTTCAGCTGAACCTGGATTTTTGTGCTGTTGTTCTTGTTCATGATCATGACCTTGTTGATGCCATAAAGCCTGTGCTTGTGTATTCCATTATTTTTTTCTTTTTTCCTTCTTTCTTCCTTTTATCTTTTTTATCTTTCCTTTTTTTGGTGATGAGCCTATTGTTCCTGTGATAGGCAGCCAGTGTTACTAATCTTTAAGTAGTACTGTATACAGGTATAGGATCTTTACTTGCGCCTAATATATGGCCGTTCGCATCAGAAATGCGTTTGCTTGTTGCTAATTGGGATCAACTAGTAAACTTAATTAAGCTGCCTCGCGATCACATAATTCGGTGAGACGGCGACCTCACATATTTGGGATAGGAAGCGGTAAGTGTTAGAATGATCTCATCTCAATGCCTCCCCCTTTTGATCGCGCCCTGATCGGGGGCGTCCAGCCCATTTTGGCTGGTGGGCCCCTGTCGCCAGCGCCATATAAAAGAGGGGTGCGGGCTGGCGGCACGCGACACGAGGTTCACCGTGCCGCCCCAAACCCTAACACCCAAACTCTAGACCGATCGTTACGGGGGGCGCTCAAGCGACGGGATCCACCACCGGCCGCCTCTACCCCAGGGAGACGCCGCCGTCGGGAGACCCGCAGACCTTACCGACGAACCGCCATGGCCAACCCTTCCTCCTCTACATCGGACGGTAGATCCTAACCCTAATGCTCTCTCTCTCTTTCTCTTTCTCTCTGTTTCTCTCATGAATCCAAAAGAACACCACCCCAAAAGATTCCAACAATGGTAACAGAGCCAAAAGGGACGGCAAAGATCCAAAAAGAAAAGAACAGCGAAACCCTAACCGCTAGATCTGAAACGGCGGGACTTACCTGGCCGTATGGGATGGTCGGGCGAGCCGTGGGCTCGCCGTCGTCGTCGCTGGAGCGCGGTGAGACCGGCCGAGCCGTGGGTTCGCCGTCGCCCAAAGCCGGCCACCGAGCGCGTCCGGCCAAGCGTGAAAGGGCGCTAACACGGAGCCGCTCGACGGCGGCGCGCTCCCTCTCAGGGGAGCGCGCACATCGGCGAGAGGGCCAGCGGTGGCGCCGGTCTTCTTCTTCTCTCCCGCCGCGGCCGCTTCTTCCGCCGCTCGCGAGCGAAGTGAGAGAGAGGAGAGGAAGAAATGAGATTAGGGTTTACGGGGCGCCGCGCGATCGGGGTTTTGTTCCGCCGAAAATGGCGCTCAGCCGTCCGATTCGAAGCGACGGCTGAGATCGCGTTGAGGCGGAACGGATCGAAGAAGAAGCGGCTGTCAGGTGGAATTCACCGTCGGATGTGAATCCGACTACCGAAAAACGCCGCATAAAACCTAGCGAGCGGCGTGGGCCGAGGCTGCACAGTAATGGGACAAAATCACAGTAATGGGCCGAATGGCCGGTTTGAACAGTAACATGGCCGGTTTTGTACAGTAACTTGGCCGGTTTGAACAGTAAAATCCGAAAAATGAATTTTAATTATTTTCAGAAGCATTTTGAATGAAATTTTGATTCAAATCTCTGTAAATTTTTGCACCAACGTGTTATTTTCAGAGATTAAATGTGTACAGTTATAATGCTTCTGAGAATGAATTATTTTTAGAATAATTTTATGTTTCCGCTGCAAAAGTTAAATGTTGATTAATTCTTTTAATTAAATTCGAACCAACGGGAGAATTTAATTTTTAAGAATTGTTGTGAATTATGATATTGTTATTTTCTGACCAACGTTGATAATAATAGTATTATAATTTTAATTGATGTTTTTTATGCATTATTTCTATTTCTGCCCAACGGTGATATAGATTTAATGTATAGATGAAATTGTATGTTTTAATTTTAACCAACGTTGAAACTAAGACATGCAGTTATTGTTATTATAAATGTTCTCACTATATATGGATTGTGTTTTCGGAGGATATTCTTTGATGGGCTACATCGAGATATCCGCTCTCAAAGGAGACAATTACGGTGATGGAAGAAAAGATTGACTGGCCTTCATTTTAGCCGAGGTGGATCAGTAGTCACCACACCGTGTCCTCTGAGCTGTGGCACCGGTGAGGAGGTAAATGAGGATGATCTTGCTTGCGGATCAAGCAGAGGACTTTGCTCCCATAAAAATGTCATATGATCTTAATCATAAAAAGTGGGTCACTGCCAACAAGAAATGTTTGGCTGTGATAAAGAACACGATTGAGCCTGCAATTGTGGGCTCAATCGCAGAGTGTGACACTGTCACAGAGTACCTTGAGAAAATAAAGAGTCAGTTTACTGGCTCTTCAAAGACTTATGCTACACAACTGATTAAGCAGCTTGTGACAGAAAGGTACTCTGGTGGTGGCAGTGGCATAAGAGAGCACATACTAAGGATGAGTAACTTGGCATCCAAGCTTAAACCAATGGATTTGGCTCTCAAGGATGAGTTTCTTATTCATTTGATTTTTGCTTCCTTGCCGGAAAAGTTTAACACCTTTGTTGTCAACTACAATATGCAGCCCGAGAAATGGGATTTAGAAAAGTGCATAGCCATGTGTGTGCAAGAGGAAGAAAGATTTAAATCCTCACATGGTGGTTCTATCAACTATGTGAAGGACAACAAGAAAAGGAACTTCAATAGTAACTTCTCAAAGAACAAGGGAAAAGCCACTGTCTATCAACCTCAACAGAATAAGTTTGCAGTAGACAAAGATCAGTGTCTTCACTGTAAGAAGACGGGACACTACAAGAAGAATTGTCCTGATTACTTAAAGATGATAATGGCAAAGAAAGGTGAGAACATTATTACCTTTATAAATGAATCCCTGTATGTGCAATATTCGAAATCTACTTGGTGGATTGATTCAGGAGCAACTATTCATGTTGCTAATTCTTTACAGGGATTCCGTTCGACGAGGACTACGCAAAGAAAAGAAAGATGCATTAAAGTCGCAAATGGAGTCCAAGCTGAAGTTGAAGCCGTTGGCGATCTTTCATTAGAGCTACCTGATGGTTTCACTCTTTTACTTAGAGATGTTCTTTATGTTCCTCTTTCTGAGAGGAATTTGATTAGTGTTTCAAAATTGGACAATGATGGTTATGATTGTCATTTTGGAAATGGCAAGTGTGAAATAATGTTTAATAAAGAATGTGTTGGTCTTGCCATCAAACAAGATGAGCTTTATTTATTATCACTTCGTGAAAATGTGAATTCCGTATGTGATGTGAATGAGCGTATATCCTCGCCTGAGAATGCGAACAGAAAACGAAAGAGAACTCATAAGGCATCGTCGAAATTATGGCACTGTCGTTTAGGCCATATTTCGAGGGGGAGAATAGAAAGACTAGTTAAGAATGATATTCTTCCTCTATTAGAGTTCTCAGACTAAGAACAATGCAGAGAATGCATTAAAGGAAAATATGTAAAGAAAATTAAGAAAGACGCAAAAAGAAGCACATGAGTTCTACAAATTATTCACACAGACATTTGTGGTCCTTTTCCTGTGAAAAGTGTGAATGGATATGACTCATTCATAACATTCACGGATGATTACTCCCGTTATGGATATATTTATCCAATCAAAGAAAGAAATGAAGCCTTGGATAAATTCAAGATATTTAAGGCTGAAGTTGAAAACCAACACGATTTAAAGATTAAGATAGTTCGATCTGATCGTGGGGGGGAATACTACGGTCGACATACCCCATATGGACAAGTTCCTGGACCCTTTGCAAGGTTTTTACAGGAAAATAGCATAGTAGCCCAGTATTCTACACCGGGCGAACCTCAGCAAAATGGAGTAGCTGAAAGACGCAACCGTACCCTGATGGATATGGTGCGAAGCATGATGAGCTACTCCACACTCCCATTGAGTTTATGGATGGAGGCGTTGAAAACCGCCATTCATATTCTCAATAGAGTGCCTAGTAAGTAAGTACCCAAAACACCGTACGAGTTGTGGACAGGAAGAATTCCCTCACTAAACCACTTACGTGTGTGGGGGAGTCCTGCTGAGGCTAAAGTATTTAACCCAAACCTTGGGAAGCTTGATCCCAAAACAGTAAGTTGTCATTTCATTGGCTACCCCGAAAAGTCAAAAGGTTTCGTTTCTTTCTTTGCTCGACAGGATATACAAAGTTTGTAGAAACAAGACACGTTGTCTTCTTAGAGGATGAGATGATGAGGGGAGCAAGGCGTGGAAATTGACCTTGAAGAGAAGCGGGTATATGTGCCCACTCGATGATTCAGAGCCATTTTACTCATCACTGCTCTGCTGCCATAACAGATGTCCGACATCGTAGTGACAAAGACATGTTGTTGGTCCTCCCATGGCGACAACGAATGAACATGTGGAACCTGTCCTTCAGGAACCCATGGAAACCGTTGTTGCACATGAGGAAGAACAGCAACAGCCACATACAGAACAAGGGCCGACTAACGAAGGTCCCAGAAGGTCCCAAAGAGCGAGAAGATCAGCTATTTCTGATGACTATGAGATTTATTATACAGAAGAATTTCAAATGGAGGATGATCCCACCTCATTTGAAGAAGCCATGAGAAGCGAAAATTCTTCAAAATGGCTTGAGGCCATGGAAGAGGAAATGAGATCCATGAAGGCTAATAAAGTCTGGGACTTAGAAATTATTCCTAAAGGAGCCAAAACAGTAGGCTGTAAATGGGTCTACAAAACAAAGCTTGACTCCCAAGGGAATGTAGAAAGATACAAAGCGCGACTTGTGGTAAAAGGCTTTACGCAAAGAGAAGGGATTGATTACAATGAGACTTTTTCTCCAGTCTCTTGTAAAGATTCTTTCAGAATCATAATGACATTAGTAGCACATTATGATTTAGAATTACATCAGATGGATGTAAAGACGACATTTCTTAATGGGGATTTGGAGGAAAATGTTTACATGGCACAACCGAAAGGTTTTGTCGTAGAAGGAAATGAAAGAATGGGATGCCGCCTAAAGAAATCGATTTATGGGTTAAAGCAAGCTTCAAGACAGTGGTACTTGAAGTTTCACAGTACAATAAGAAAATTTGGGTTTAAAGAGAATGTAGAGGACAACTGTGTCTATACAAAGTTTAAAGATGGGAAGTTTATCTTCCTAATCCTGTATGTGGATGATATCCTACTGACTAGTAGTGATGTCTGTCTGCTACTGGAGATAAAAAAGTTTTTGTCCTCAAACTTTGATATGAAAGATCTTGGTGAAGCTTCGTTCGTTCTAGGGATCGAAATTCACCGGGATAGAAACAAGGGTATGTTGGGACTGTCACAAAAGGCATACATAGAGAAAGTATTAAAGAAATTTGGTATGCATAAATGTAGTCCTTCACCTGCACCTATAGTCAAGGGCGACAGATATGGGGATTTTCAATGCCCCAGGAACCAGTACGAGCTCGATCAAATGAAATCGGTTCCATATGCTTCAGCTGTCGGAAGCTTGCAGTATGCTCAAGTGTGTACACGCATACGACTTAGCGTTTATTCTGGGTTACTTGGCGATTTCAGAGCAATCACGGAATAGAACATTGGAAATTGATAAAGAAAGTCTTGCGTTATTTGCAAGGAACAAAAGGCCTCATGATGACATCTGTAAGATCGATTCACTTCATATAATGGGGTATCTGATTACGATTTTGCGGAGATGATAGAAAGTCGACATCCGGATATGTGTTCACTCTCGCTGGAGGAGCTATATCGTGGAAAAGCTCAAAGCAAACCGTCACTACATCGTCCACAATGTATGCCGAGTTTGTAGCATGTTATGAGGCTACGGGCGGTGAATCGCTAAAGAAGTTCATACCCGGTTTAAAAGTGGTTGACGACATCAATAGACCACTTAAGTTGTACTGCGATAATGAACCCATGATAATGTATGCCCACAACAATAAGTCAAGTGGTCTTTGCCAAACACGTTGACATAAAGTACTATGTTGTGAAAGATAAAGTTCAGGATCAAATTATAAATCTTGAGCATATAAGTACCGCAAAGATGTTAGCGGATCCGCTTACTAAAGGCTTACCACCCAACGTGTTCAGAGAACATATAGCCGGCATGGGTTTAGGGGAAAGCCTATGAATCCTGGACTAAAAGATGGCCCAAAAGATTAAAGTAACTATTTCAGAACAAAGAGGTGTGTTGTAGCTGCTGAATCTATCGGCGATTGACCTTGACGATGAGACATGTTCTATACACTAATCTGTGATGGAATGAGTAAAGTCAAAAGTAATTAAAGATAAAGCATAGATTGAGATCAAGGGGGAGAATGTTAGAATGATCTCATCTCAGGCATTTGGCCCAACGGCCAAATGCCTCCCCACTGATCGCGCCGATCGGGCGCCCCATTTTTTGGTGGTGGGCCTGTCGCCAGCGCCATATAAAAGAGGGGTGAGGGCCGGTGGCACGCGACACGAGGTTCACCGTGCCGCCCCAAACCCTAACACCCAAACCCTAGACCGATCGTTACGGGGGGCGCTCAAGCGACGGGATCCACCACCGGCCGCCTCTACCCCAGGGAGACGCCGTCGTCGGGAGACCCGCAGACCTTACCGACGAACCGCCATGGCCAACCCTTCATCCTCTACATCGGACGATAGATCCTAACCCTAATGCTATCTCTCTTTCTCTCTCTCTCTGTTTCTCTCATGAATCCAAAAGAACACCACCCCAAAAGATTCCAACAGTAAGCAGTGGTGGGAACTGGGAAGTGGAGGTGGGATGAAGACGACGTTGGGATAAGAAGGGAGGCGAGCGGGATGGCAATGCCGCCGCCGACGCCACGCGCGTGCGTGACCGGAGGCGGCGGGCACATCGCCTCGTGGCTCGTCAAGCTCCCCCGCGACCTGCCTATGTACCCATCCGTTCCTTACAAGCTGCTCTCTTTCTGCTTCTGCTTTAATTATGCCCTATGTTGCGTCAGAGTTGGAGGTATGAATCTCTTGTCGATCGGTAGCTGCTTCGTGATGTGCTTCGGAATCATGGCGACAAGGCCCCCGTGGAAGGAACAGCCGTGCAAATCAAATGCTTCTTGGTGCCGGAAAGCAATAATAGAAAGGGAATTGCATATGTAGCGGAGAGGTTCCACAGCACTGTGCTAGTTATTAATGGTGGATGCTCTTTCGGGTGATCCCAAGAACGCCCATTTGGAGGAGCTGGACAAGGTTCCGGAGAATCTGCGTCTGTTCCAGGCCGACGTGCTCGACTTGGAAACACTAACAGCCGCAATTGCGGGGTGCGAGGGGTCTTCCATGTCGCCACTCCGGTGCGCGGAGATAAGATTGCCGATCATGAGGCAGGCGTGTCTTCGCAATTGCGGGGGTGCGAGCGGGTCTTTCTGTTGGGCCCGGTAGGTGGTTTAAAGAAAAGTAAGAAATTCTGTATATCTCTGTGTTTAATTTATTAATTTATTATTGTGTTTTTGTATTATTTAATATGATTCTATGTTTGTCTACGAGGTTATCGTTCGGACTGGATTCGTCAACGACGGTTCCTCAACACGTTATCAGCACGATCGACTCTCCTCAAATCGAAAGGTAACTATCGATGAACGACATCCGTAGATCAAATCGTTTTTTAAAATTGCTTTCAATTCTGCAAATTTGTCTTTCTAGATTGTAATCTATGGTGCAAATCCACTCTAATCTACCCCGAGCCGATTTGTAGTCTCCGACACAATGTCGATCAGTGGATTGCATGAAAAATATAGATGTCGATTATACCGTAGATTGGAAATCACAATTTCGTTCTAAATCTACCGTGAGCCAATTTGAAGTCGCCGACAAAGTCGGTCGGTAATTGCATGAACGATAATTGCATCACATGAACAGTACAAATATGCATAAACAAGTAACAAAAAAAAAGAATGGTCTGGAGCCGCCGTCGGCTCGAAGCCACACGGGTGCGCCATCACCCGCCGGCTTGAAGCCTCGGCTGCCCCACACGAAACCACCCCCCGACTGACCGGCACGGCACCACCCCCAGTCGCCGGAACCCCAAGCCACGCCGCCGCCGGCCCGAAGCAGTTCGGTCGCACAGCACCGACCATGTGTGCGCCACTAAGCCCGTGCCATGTGCGCATCGCCAAGCCCGTGCCGACCAACGGTCGCCTTCCAGCCGCCGCTGCATGCGCTGTCCATGGCCTGCAGCCACCTTGCACCGCGCCGACCGTCTTGCGCCATGGATGGCCACTGTGCAGCACCGCCGCTGCACGACCATGGCACGACTGAAGAAAAGAAAAAAGGGGGGAAGGGGGGAGAAGAAGGCTCCGGCCGCGGCACCGCAGACCTCGCCTGAACCGACCACCCGTGCGCTGAAGTGTCGATCGTCTCCGCACGAAACTCCAGTACCGCCCTCCGGCGCGCACGACGGTAGCCCTCCGACCGGCCGCACCACTCCGCCCAGCCTCCGCATGGGTGCGTCGCTGCCGCCTCGAAGCCGAGCCCGTGCCTGCTCTTCCTCTGCACGACGCCTCCGCTTGCGTGTTGCAGTAAGGCCGCCTCCTCGCGCCGCCGCACGGCCGCTTCCTCGCGCTCGTCGTCAGCCGCTCCTCATCGTTCCCATGGAGCTGCCGCCATCTGAAGGAACAGCGGTAGGGAATCCTACCCTTGCCCCCATTGACCGTGTGAAGTATCAGCCAAATGGGCCGAGAATTGAAGGCCCAACAAGAAAAAAGGGGCCTAGCCGAGAGAGAAAAATAGAGGAAAATTGAAAAATCCCAAAAATTGAAAAAAAAAAACCCTCGATGTTCTGAAAATTACGATGAAATATTCTGTGAAAAAAATTCTCATAGAATAATCCCTTATAAATTGAAAATTTGAGCAAAAATTTATCAGAAATGAAATTTCACAATTTAATCCCTGAAAATAACATAATTCGCTGAAAATTCATTTTCCAGCAGAAAAAGGCTCGGGAATTCAAATTTTGAACCAAATTTTGCATTTGAAGCATGTTTAACTTTGTTGTTATTATTTCTATGCAAATTATTTATTATATTTACTATTTTTGATTATCTGTGATTGTTTATATTGCTTTTAATCACTGAAAATAACAGTAAATCATAAAAAATACATAAAAAGTACGAGAACACGAATTGAGAGTTCAAAGAGTATTATGAGATGCAACTATTTTATGTAAATTACTAGTAGTAATCTTATGAACTCTTTTCATGAATATAGAAAATGAATGGTATCACGAACCAGTAGTTCGGAGAACTGACCAGTATGGCTAGAATTTGATACATAATTTGTACAAGTCTTCAACTCTGTGATTATATAATCACGGATGAGCAGAAGATTGAGAAGACTATCTCTACCTTTCATCCAAATGCAGTGCAATCCGCACGTAACTATCGTCAAAACAGCTACAAGGAGTATGCCGCATTAATTGACACCATGCAAGTTGCGGAAGCTCAAGGTGATGTTCTAAGAAAGAACTACATCTCACAGCCACCTAGTAGCAATATTAGCCATGAAGTCAATGCTAGCAGCTACAAGGTGATGAAGCCTCTCACGAAGAAAAGGGGCAAAAAAAGGTAAGGTCGTGGGTCGCACGTTATTGATGCTTTCCAGCCTAAGAAGAAGGGCAAAGAACAATATGGGGCACACCTCGCCATTGCAGGCACGGAGGATCCAAATCCATTTGTTGCACTCATGGATATATACAGCCCAGTAGCTGCCCCCATCACCTCTCCTTTGGACATCGCAACGGCCACAGCCGTAGTTGCCCAAGAGAAGAAGATCGCCATGAAGCAAAGTGAGGCGAAGTTTACGAATACTTGGCCTATGTACCCATCCGTTCGCCTACAAGCTGCTCTCTTTCTGCTTCTGCTTTAATTATGCCCTATGTTGCGTCAGAGTTGGAGGTATGAATCTCTTGTCGATCGGTAGCTGCTTCGTGATGTGCTTCGGAATCATGGCGACAAGGCCCCGTGGAAGGAACAGCCGTGCAAATCAAATGCTTCTTGGTGCCGGAAAGCAATAATAGAAAGAAATTCCATATGTAGTGGAGGGTTCCACAGCACTGTGCTGATTATTAATGGTGGATGCTCTTTCGGGTGATCCCAAGAACGCCCATTTGGAGGAGCTGGACAAGGTTCCGGAGAATCTGCGTCTGTTCCAGGCCGACGTGCTCGACTTGAAACACTAACAGCCGCAATTGCGGGGTGCGAGGGTCTTCCATGTCGCCACTCCGGTGCGCGGAGATAAGATTGCCGATCATGAGGCAGGCGTGTCTTCGCAATTGCGAAATGCGAGCAGGTCTTTCTGTTGGGCCCGGTAGGTGGTTTAAAGAAAAGTAAGAAATTACTGTATATCTACTGTGTTTAATTTATTAATTTATTATTGTGTTTTTGTATTATTTAATATGATTACATGTTTGTCTCACGAGGTTATCGTTGATTTGGATTAAATCAGACCCAGGTTCTCTCTGCAGTTATCGGCCGCGATCGACTCTCCTCAAATCGAAGGTAACTATCGATGAGCGACATCAGTAGATCAAATCGTTTTTAAAATTGCTTTCAATTACGCAAATTTGTCTTTCTAGATTGTAATCTATGGTGCAAATCCACTCTAATCTACCCGCGCTGATTTGTAGTCTCAGACACAATGTCGATCGATGGATTGCATGAAAAATATAGATGTCGATTATCTAGTAGATTGGAAATCACAATTTAGTTCTAAATCTACTGTGAGCCAATTTGAAATCGCGAAACAAAGTCGATTCGGTAATTACATAAACGATAATTGCATCACATGAGCAGTACAAATATGCATAAACAAGTAACAAAAAAAAGATAGTGCAGAGCACGCGTCGGCTCGAAGCCTATAGGTGCGCCATCACCGTAGGCTTAAACCTCAGGCGCCCCACAAACCACCCAAGTGGCCAACGCAGCCACCACCCCAGTCATTGGAACCCCAAACCACGCCGCGCCCATTGAAGCCGATTCGATTGCCAATACAGCCATGTAATGCGCCATGCTAAGCCCGTGCCATGCGCGCGTCGCCAAGCCGTGCCGATAGCAGTGAACCTTCGGCCGCCAGCTTGCATCGTGCATCCATGGCATAAATACACCTTGCCGCCTGTGCGGTAAATCTTGCGCCATGGATGGCCTTGCATGCTGACCACTGCATGTGCTACGACCATAGCAATGTTGAAGCAAAGAGGGAAGGGGAGAAAGAAAAGGCTCGCTGACACGCCAGGACCTGCACTGAACCGACCGAATGCGCCGAAGTGTCGATCGTCTCACGCGAAACTCGATGCAGCCCTCGGCCGGCGCCTGGTAGCCCTCAGAGCCGGCAGCGCACTCCGCCCGACCTCGCATGGGTGCGTCATTGCCGCCTCAAGCCAGAGCCGTGCTGCTCTTCTTCTGCCTGACGCCTCCGCTTGCGTGTTGCGATAAAGGCCGCCTCCTCGGCGCCCATGTACTTCGGCCTCCTTCGTCGTCGGTAGCTCCTCATCGTTCCCATGGGCTGCCGCCATCTGGAAGGAGCAACGGTGAGGATCTACCCTTGCCCCCATTGACCGTGTGAAATGTCGCTCAAATAAATGGAAATTGAAGGCCCAACAAGAAAAAGGGGCCAGTAGGGAGAGAGAAAAATAGAGGAAAATTAAAAAATCCCAAAAATTGAAAAAAAACCCTCGATGTTACGAAATTACGATGAAATATTACTGTGAAAAAAATTCTCATAGAATAATCCCTTATAAATTGAAAATTTGAGCAAAAATTTATCAGAAATGAAATTTCACAATTTAATCCCTGAAAATAACATAATTCGCTGAAAATTCATTTTCAATGAGAAAAAACCGAAATTCAAATTTTGAACCAAATTTTGCATTTGAAGCATGTTTAACTTTGTTGTTATTATTTCTATACAAATTATTTATTATATTTACTATTTTTGATTATACTGTGATTGTTTATATTGCTTTTAATCACTGAAAATAACGATAAATCATAAAAAATACATAAAAGTGCGAGAACACGAATTGAGAGTTCAAGAGTATTATGAGATGCAACTATTTTATATAAATTACTAGTAGTAATCTTATGAACTCTTTTCATGAATATAGAAAATGAATGGTATCACGAACGATGAGATTGGAGGCAGCCCGATATAAGCTAGAATTTGATACATAATTTGTACAAGTCTTCAACTCTGTGATTATATAATCACGGATGAAGCGGAAAGATTGAGAAGACTATCTCTACCTTTCATCCAAATGCGATTGCAATCCGCTTGCGTAAACTATCGTCAAAGCGGCTACAAAGGGTATCGCATTAATTGACACCATGCAAGTTGCGGAAGCTCAAGGTGATGTTCTAAGAAAGAACTACATCTCCACGACCACCTAGTAGCAATATTAGCCATGAAGTCAATGCTAAGCGACTACAAGGTGATGAAGCCTCTCACGAAGAAAAGGGGCAAAAAAAGGTAAGGTAAATGGGTGTTGCGTTATTGATGCTTTCGACCTAAGAAGAAGGGCAAAAAACAATATGGGGCACACCCACCATCATTGCGAACGCGGAGGATCCAAATCCATTTGTTGCACTCATGGATATATCTGACCCGATGGCTGCCCCATCACCTCTCCTTTGGACATACATAGCGGACACGGTAGTAGTTGCCCAAGAAAGAAGAAGCCATAACACAAAGCAAAGTGAAGTTTACGAATACTTATTTGATTCGATCTAGTACCGCGCATTGCACTTGGATCTTTTATAGTAATTTGCAGTTTGTAATTGAAGCAGGATATTGAATTATTTTATTCTTTGAATAATGGTTGTAAGCTCTAGGAGAGCAAAGCATTAAATTCTTATTATTAGTCCTGCAAAATTTATTTCCGTATTTATAATAGCAAGTTATGTTCTAATATCTAAAGTATTTTATTTATGTGTTACTTGTCTTCTACTGCATATTAATAAAGTACATTATATTAGAACGCACATGACACCATTTGGAGGAAGTGTGCTTAGCAGGATAGCAGCATAACGAATACCACCTTGAGAGAAACGAAATCTTCCAGTCTATCAGCAAGAATGTTGATAGTCTTACGACAATCGCAGACAGCGATACTTGTATAATAGGCTCAAGAAGGGCCATAATTATACTCCCGATGGACACAACTTTGGTCATTAAAGAAGCCTTATTGTACCCAGAATCGACTAGAACTCTCAAGGATATTCGCGCTAACGGTTTTCACGTAGAGTCTGAAGAAGAGTATGATAAGGAATACCTTCTCATTACAAAGCATGAAGAAAGTGGAAAAAGAGAATCAGAATGACTTGCTTCATATAAAATTGGGCTATACTACACTAATATTAAGGCATCTGCAGCCTATACTACCCTGAAAATCGTATTTAAAAGCTCTGAACTTTTCTATCTCTGGTATGATAGATTATGCCGCCTATGTCTTAGGATGATGAGAAATATAATTAACAATTCACAGGGACACAATGTCAATAAAAAGAATTTCTCGAATCAAGAAGATTTTATGTACCCTGTATGTACCACCGGGAAATTAATTACTAGACCTTTTGCTCTGAAAGTGAAGGATGAAATCCCTGTATTCCTGGACTATATCCAGGGAGACATCTGCGGTCCTATACAACCCATGTAGGTGTCATTTAGGTATTTTATGGTGCTCATCGATGCTTCCTCGAAATGGTCGCACATATATTTATTATCTACGAGAAACCACACTTTTGCAGAGCTAAACTCGCAGATAATTATAATTGAAAATAATTCCCCTGATCATCATGTGAAGTCCACCAGAATGGACAACGCCAAAGAATTTATTTCGAAGGCATTTGATGATTATTGTATGGAAATGAAACTTAACATTGAGTACTCAGTACCGCATGTCCACACCTAGCATGGACTAGCAGACTTTGAAGAATTGTAATTTACCAACTACAAGTGTTTGGTGCTCATTCCTCAAAAACTCTCACCCCCGGTCAAACCTCCACCCTTGACTGTTCAGACTGCCCTGCAAGGCCAATCAGACAAATTGCTAAACCGAGGGTTTACTCCCCAAACTCCTCGACACTGATGCCAATTGTTCAGCACTAATATTAGGACCATACACATGATCTCCACACCTCGCAAGTGCCTAATCTTCCAATTCTCCCATGTTATCAGGTTTGTCACTTTTCTGATGAACTTGCTATGTCTAACTAGGCGAGTTGGTTGGTTCCCTAACCACTAGTCAAGTTGTGTTCTGATTCAAGCCTTGTAGATGAGTTGTGGAATACATTTGCGTGGTTGTGGTCTAAGGCCTTTGGACAGGATCACAATAATAGTTCTGGTTGTTAGGTTTATTCTCTTATAAATTCCAATTAAAGGGAAATCCTAATAATGAGACAGTGATCATTAAATAGAATATGTTGTCTGCAAATGATCACCAGTTTCCTTTCCCATCACTCGTTTGTCCTTTATACGTTTTTTTTTCTTTTCAAAAATAGCGGCTACGCCCTTTTCTAATGCTCTACAGCTATAAGATGAGCATTTTAGTCAAGAAGCAGATTCTGTAGTTATTACATGTGATTCCATACGCGGCTCATTTATTTTTTATGTTGCGTGCTTAGAAATGAATCACTTAGAAATGAATCAGAAACGACAATGCCATGTACACCAAATTTTGTGCTAGAAATGTTGTCTCCCGAGAGCGACTAGTTCAGTTTATTTTTTTAATGTGTTGCTAAAGATTTCAGAGCATGTTTAGACTGAAAAACAATGATAGCTTCTTGTGTTTTAAAGAATGCTACTGGGTACATTGTTTTTTTTTTCCTTTCAATACTTTGACTCCTTCAATTGAATTACAGGAGGTCCTGATAAAATGAAGAACAGAGTCATGCTGGAACTTGGAATGTACAGTGCTTGTTTACATCATCTAAACAACTCTCCTGCTTTGCAGCATCGCTGATGTCGATTCTAAAGCTCCAATTACGTCGAAGAAATTGGTGAGCGCAGGCTGGAAACCGAGGAAACTGGAAGAGACGAGAAGGAAGGCCTTCTGAAGGATGATGTGGGGCACCCTTGCGGACTTCCCCATCTATTCCAACTGGCTGCAGAGAAGTGAACCGGACACTGTTTTTGGAAGGAAGGATCAGACACTGTTGTGCCAGGCTTCTCTGTCATACTCTTATGCTTACTGAATGTGTTTTTGCAATAGTAAGGGATCATGTCTCAGCTCTTCCATTGTATGATGCATCCACTACAGAAGCAGTGTTTTGTTCCTGCTACTCCATGTCCTTGTTCAATTTATTGGTTTTGGGTCGTGATGGGCCTATTGGATGTGGGCTGGGCTTCTCTGTTATTTAGATTTTTGAATCTTTAGCTGGGCCTTTGTAAAGCATCCTGCAGATCTGTGTGATCTCCATTTAGAGGATCAGGTATATGATAGCTGGGCCTTTGTAACGCATCCTGCAGATCTGTGTGATCCCATTTAGAGGATCAGGTATATGAAGACTAGAGATGACAATCCGGCGGGTGGGCACACGGAGAGCTCCTCTGTACTTATGCCCGTAAAAAATTATATGCCTATGTCCGCCACCCGTGACGGGCAGAATTCCTCCCCATATCTATCGCCGCGGGCATGCCTACCCATTTTCAAATAGCGTCACACCAAATAGACAGTAGCACATCCAAAAAAATAAGACATCAAATTATACATAGTATATGTGGAGATTATACGATATGATCCTAATCTTAGTATGTTGAACAATTGACATCGGTATCGAGGTGTTTGGGAGAAACCTTCGGTTTAGCAAAGTATCGCCTGACTATCAGTGTAGGTGGTCAGACCAGCCATGGCCAGCGATGTGGAATTTTGAGGAATGAGATGAAACACTTGTGTGGGAGTGTTTGCACTAGGTCCCATTAAAATGAAGACTACACACAAAACTAAATAGACTTTTGCCGAAAAGTCCACAGAGGGGTGTTTTGGAAATCTAGGGTGCGATCTCAGCTGCGGATGGCGATGGTCGAGGCCAGCGAGGTGGTAGTCAGGCCGGCTTTGGTTTGTCAAGGAAGGCCCAGCCTCAAAGCGTGATCATGAACAATGAGGTGCGATGATGTTTGCATCAATCAAAAGCTAGCTACATCAACAGGGGTAATAAGCAAAGCTTTATCAAATTAAAAGTTGAAGCAACAAAACTTATATTACAATGCATTTTTTTTCATATGAATACAATATGATACAATGCATGAAGAACAAGTGAAATAGCAATGAAAGCTAAAGAAAACACTTGTTGAGGAATATATATATATATAATGATCGACTCTCCCTCAAACCAGCCCATAAAGGTAAACTACCCTCAACTGACTCCTTAAGGTGGCAAATGTAGTAGGATCTAAGGACTTGGTGAGGATATCTGCCAGTTGAGGCTCAGACTCCACAAACTCTAGCACATTATCCCCCATTCTCAATATGGTCTCTAAGAAAGTGATACCCTATGTTGATGTGTTTGGTCCCGAAGTGTTGCACTGGGTTTTTGGCAATGTTAATGGCACTAGTGTTGTCACACAGAAGAGACACATTATCAAAAGCTAACCTATAGTTCTTAAGAGTAGATGCCATCCATAGAATTTGGCTACAGCAGCTAGCAGCAGCTATATACTCAGTCTCAATAGTGGACTGTGCAATAGAAGATTGATTCTTAGATGACAGAGATAAGAGAAGTGCATAAGAAATGACAAGTGTCCTACGTGCTCTTCCTATCAACTTTACAACCAGCAAAATTAGAGTATGAAAATACTCTAATGGATAATGATGATGAACAAGAATACCAAAGACCATACTGAAGGGTTAATTGAAGATACCTGAAAATTCGCTTGACTACTTGAAGATGAGAAGCCCTCGGAGAGGCTTGAAATCTTGCACATAAGCACACTAAGAAGTTGATGTCTGGTCTTGAAGCCGTCAGATATAGGAGGGAGCCAATCATGCTATAGTACTTGCATTGATCCACAAATTTACCATCCTCGTCTGGATCCAGAGCAGCCGAAGTAGCCATTGGAGTGGCAATTGGCTTGTAATTACCCATATCAAATCTCCTCAATAAGTACTTGGTATACTTCGTCCGATGGATGAAAGTTCTTTCTTTGCATTGTTTGATTTGGAGGCTAAGAAAATAATTTAGCTCCCTCATCATGCTTATCTCAAATTCCCTGGACATGATCTTAGAAAAACTAGACACAAGAGCATTAGAGGAGCCACAGAAGATAATGTCGTCCATATATATTTGCACAAGAAGAAAATCATTGTCATGCTTGAGAATGAATAGAGTTTTATCTAGTTTGCCCATTTTGAAACCATTTTAAAGAAAGAAGGTCTTAAGCCTATCATTAAGCCTTGATTCAGTGCATAGGTATTGTATGATGCATGTTTTGGCTAACGTGGGTCAGATTGTGAGGAATTTATGCCCGACATCGTTTTTTGGTCTATTGTTGTGCGGGTGGCTTGGAGTCAACTATGGTTAATGGCGGGGATAATCCAGACTAGTCTAGGAGAGCTGAGGTCCAGAATGATCGAGCATGCCCGGTGGAGTGGTTGGAGTCAAGCATGGTATAAGATGGAGAAAAACAATCGAATGAGAAGTTCGGTGCAAGAGGTTGCATCAAGTGGCTTAGGGATCGGTGCAAGTACCATAGTGGTTTTGGTGGGATACGGATAGGAGAGACTTGCCAATATGAAGAGAGTCATTGATGGACCTACGCGTGGCGAAGCATGGAATTGCTTCACGTTGATTGGGCTTGACCTTTGAAAAGGATCGGAAGGGGTATTTTTGGCATCTTCGCCAAAATACCAGGTGGTGACCTTGGAGAAACCGCAATACGGGACGATGTAAAGTTGAGGCGGTTTAGGTCAAGATAATATGAAGATCACGAAGAGATAGATTCGGAGACCCGAATTGTCATCCACTTTGACAAACGTGCATGAGTGTAGACCCATTTGTGTGTGGGGTTAATGGGTGTCCGTTAGGGTTTTCTCTCCAGACCTAGCCTCCACTATATAATAGGAGGGTGCGGGATTTGGACCTTCAAGCCTGGGAAAGCCTAATATGTGATTTGGAGAAAGGGGAGGAAATAGAAGAGCCTAGGGTTTGAGAGAGATGGATTGAGAAATTAGACGCCCAAATGAGAGCTTTTGTCCTCCATGGTGGAGTGGATGTAAACATACAAGCCTTATAATCAATCCAATCAAGATTGCCTCAAGATGAGTTCTATCTTATTCTTATTCTCTCTTTGATGATTTTGGGGGTTTTATATTCGAAGGGTTTTTATTGGGTGTTTTGCTGTGATCTAGCTTGCTAGGACTTATGGGATTTGATTTAAGGTCATCTTGACCATCTTTCACCCACGAGCAAGCTTTTGGTTCAAGTTTTGGTTTTCCACGATTTTGTGCCTTCTTGATCTCAATCATACCATTCATGAAATATTGGTTTCGATCGTCTCGGTCGTCAATTGGAATAGGTTTATGACCTTCTTGTTGAGCCATATCTGAAATCTTAGGGGATTTGGATAGCGGGATCAAAAGTTCTATCATTTTGTGGATTTTTGAGAACAGGCGATCCATCAGCGACATTGAATAGCCCCTCATCGGTGCCAGTCGGTAGTGAGGCTTTAAGCTCGAGGTTTTTCAGTTTCAATGCAATACTTTCGCTGTTATCATGTGCATTTGATCTTCATAGTTTTTATAACTATTGGAGTGAAAAAGAAGTTGAATATCGTAGGTGGTGAAAAAGATAGATGCTACTATTTACCCCCTCTAGTCGTTAATCTGGTCCAACAGTACAAAACTGTAATTAAACATACATCTTTATCACTTAACATTGTAGATAAACAAGACATACTTCATCACTTGAAATTAGAATTAAACAAGAGTACAAGACATAGTTCAACAATTTAACACTCAAATATGGAAATAATTTGGAGTCTCCATCATAGATCTGTTGAGAGAACAAAGAAAAGAGATGATTCAACACAAATCACACATCACATATCCGGATTTGGGAGAGCAAATGGATGAAAAACAAACTCATTGGGAGGACCGTGGTGGCGGCGACTTGATATGCTCTCTAGGGTTTTTACACATGGGCCCATCTGCCACTGCTCTTTGACTGGTAATCGAGTAGAACGGCCGCGGATGGAACTCCCCCCATGCTCGCACTTGTTTACCCATTGGGCAGAGATTTGCCCATATGAGCGTACCCTACGAACAACAAATGATGAACATACCCACCTCTACTAGGGTTTTTACCCATGGGTTCACAGGTGTCGAGCAAGATTGCCATCCACGATGAAGAGGCGCTAGGTGACAACTAACACATTGTGTTTGGTGTTGGACCTACAATAAGCATTTCTAGGTCGACGATTAAATCGCTCATTGGCATGTGATTGCAAATTGCTGCGGCAAATGAATGATTGAACTACATTGCCATGCATGGGAGCTGCCACCAAACCTGTAAAAGCATTGTTAATTTTGTTTTTTGCATGCCATTGTTTTTTAAAAGAAATAGGTAGGAGGACTACCTATTTTGTTAATAAAATAGAAATAAGACATAGACAACATGCCCGAAGGCCTAACATAGGCTAAAGTTTAATTACACATGAATTATATGCTCCAAGCACCTCCCCTGTGAGGATCCAAGCTCTTCCTTCCTCCTTAATCTTTGCAAATAACTCTAGATGCGAGGAGTACCTTCTACTAAAGTTCTGGCATTGTGTTCCTTCCAGAACTCCCAGGTGGTTAGAGTGACCATCGTAGCCATCACCCTTGCTGGCGGATGACCCAATTTACAAGTTTTCGACCACCAGTCTCTGATTGTGTGGCTCGGGGCCCAATGGGATGGATTGAGCAGTGCACATCCTAGTCATCCTGCCGTGAAGTTCCAAACTCGTCGAGAGTACCTGTACTCCAACAGGAGATGCAAGGCCATTTTCGTGGTTTGTGCGCAGCAAGTGGGCACGTGCCTTGATTTGGCTTGACCCGTGCTTGCGATCTTTGATTTGGCCCGTGCTTGCGGTCTCTCGATATCCATAGTTTGTTTTGGATGGTGAGCCATGCGAGGCGCTTGCATTTTGGGGTGCGAAGTTCTCTAGATTAACATTTTGTAGATTATCATTGAACAAATGAATTGCAGGTTCATAAGTTGATTTCATTGTATCCCCATGGGTTTAGCTTCTAGGTGAATCACATACGTGGTATTTGTATCTAGAGTGATTTGGTTTACCCTTTCCAAGAGGCATAGAAATTGGTGGACTAGTCGAGTTGTAATTATCCCCGATATGTTGATATCATGTATCCAATGATTCTCCTGGAGCGCCGCATGAACTATTTTGTTTTTAAATTGAAAGCGAAAATCTCGAAACATACTCTTTAAGGATGTGCCCCTTAGCCACTATAAATCTTGAACTTAGCTTTTTGGCCATTGCCTAACATAATTGAGGTGGTCGCCTCGAAGAAAAGCTTTCGAGCATCAGCACATGGTAATTCCATGCCTACCCACGGTTTGCTTTCAGCATTCCATTCTTGCCCACAACCACCGTAGCCTCAGTGCCCTTGTGAATTTTGTGAGGTTGAGGATTCTGAGTCTGCCGAGCTTTGTTGACCGACACACCCTGTCCCAGTTGACTTTGCATTTACCTCCTGATATCGTTTCTCCCCCCGACCACAGGAACCGTCGTCTTATGTGGTCGAGCACCTAAGTATTGATTTTGGAACTTTTAAAGCCATGAGGTAGTAAGTTGGGATCGAGGTGAGCACCGATTTCACCAGTGGAGTGACCGGTGAAGTGAAGCAATCTACCTTGCACCTTGCAAATCCGTCCCGGCTTTGTCTTGCGAGGGCTAAAGTCAACCACCTTAGTCTTTTGTAAGTAAGTCGGTGAGACCCAAGTATTTGATGGGGAAATTTGAACGAATTGGCGAGAACTCTTGGAGTAGCATGTAAAGGTGGATATGATCGTACCCTATAGGCATCACCGTGCTTTTGTGGAAGTTGGTTTGAAGACCCCGAAACATTTTTAAAGTTTTGTGGTATTAGGGATGTCGTTTTGACGTCGCCCTCTCTTGGGAAATTAAGATTCTTCGCATCGTCGACATAGAGTGATGTCTGAGCATGTCAAAATAGCTCTGACAGCGTCCAAATATCCTATCTCTATTGCCTTTGTAAACAATATTTGTAGAGGATCGATTACGGAATGAAGAGAAAAGGGGAGCGAAGTCTTCTGTCGTAGGCCTTGTTCGTGACTAATGCTGCTGCCAGGGATGCCATTGCGTGCCATTGTTAATTAACTAGTCTTAACTAGTCTGATCAATTTGAATATTACAGGCTACACGATAGGCTCATACTACTCGCAGCTTGGTTAATAAATTAGCTTTAGTTTAACTGCAATGGCGATCGTACATCGCGATGGATGACCAGCGACCACTAGAGTTGGTCGGATGGGTTTATGTCGGTCGGTGGCGAGCGCACACTTCGTGGCTCGGCGAGCCTGCAACCTTTGTTGGCCTAACCGCATGGCACGACCCATCTCGTTCATTAGCCGTGCTTGACCCAGCATGCCTACAGGCCATTACCTACAATGTGATAATGGCCAACGACCGCTTGTGATACTCTGAAAAATAATATTAATATTAGTATTAATCGCGTCTTTAAGGGCCTGTGTGCAATTAAATAAAATAGTACATATAAAATAGAATTTTGAATTTTTTATGAGTTGTATAAATAGTGGTGGGTTTTCTGAAAACCCTAACAATCTTTTTCAAACCGGTTGTAATTTTTCTTGTCTCTGAAATGAGCGCTTGACCATTTTTCCAGTAGCCTCCGTTCTCTTTTCTCATGCTTGTTTGAGGCTTTAAGCTCGAGGTTTTTCAGTTTCAATGCAATACTTTCGCTGTTATCCTGTGCATTTGATCTTCATAGTTTTTATAACTATTGGAGTGAAAAAGAAGTTGAATATCGTAGGTGGTGAAAAAGATAGATGCTACTATTTACCCCCTCTAGTCGTTAATCTGGTCCAACAGTACAAAACTGTAATTAAACATACATCTTTATCACCTAACATTGTAGATAAACAAGACATACTTCATCACTTGAAATTAGAATTAAACAAGAGTACAAGACATAGTTCAACAATTTAACACTCAAATATGGAAATAATTTGGAGTCTCCATCATAGATCTGTTGAGAGAACAAAGAAAAGAGATGATTCAACACAAATCACACATCACATATCGGGATTTGGGAGAGCAAATGGATGAAAAACAAACCTGTTGGGAGGACCAGGGTGGCGGCGACTTGATATGCTCTCTAGGGTTTTTACACATGGGCCCATCTGCCACTGCTCTTTGACTGGTAATCGAGTAGAACGGCCGCGGATGGAACTCCCCCCATGCTCGCACTTGTTTACCCATTGGGCAGAGATTTGCCCATATGAACGTACCCACGAACAACAAATGATGAACATACCCACCTCTACTAGGGTTTTTACCCATGGGTTCACGGGTAATCGAGCAAGATTGCCATCCCTGATGAAGAGACGCTAGGTGACAACTAACACATTGTGTTTGGTGTTGGACCTACACGAAGCATTTCTAGGTCGACAGTCGTCGCTCATTGGCATGTGATTGCAAATTGCTGCGGCAAATGAATGATTGAACTACATTGCCATGCATGGGAGCTGCCACCAAACCTGTAAAAGCATTGTTAATTTTGTTTTTTGCATGCCATTGTTTTTTAAAAGAAATAGGTAGGAGGACTACCTATTTTGTTAATAAAATAGAAATAAGACATAGACAACAGGCCCGAAGGCCTAACATAGGCTAAAGTTTAATTACACATGAATTATATGCTCCAAGCACCTCCCCTGTGAGGATCCAAGCTCTTCCTTCCTCCTTAATCTTTGCAAATAACTCTAGATGCGAGGAGTACCTTCTACTAAAGTTATGGCATTGTGTTCCTTCCAGAACTCCCAGGTGGTTAGAGTGACCATCGTAGCCATCACCCTTGCTGGCGGATGACCCAATTTACAAGTTTTCGACCACCAGTCTCTGATTGTGTGGCTCGGGGCCCAATGGGATGGATTGAGCAGTGCACATCCTAGTCATCCTGCCGTGAAGTTCCAAACTCGTCGAGAGTACCTGTACTCCAACAGGAGATGCAAGGCCATTTTCGTGGTTTGTCTGCAAAGTGGGCACGTGCCTTGATTTGGCCAGCCCCGTGCTTGCAGTCTTTGATTTGGCCAGCCCCGTGCTTGCAGTCTCTCAGATATCCATAGTTTGTTTTGGATGGTGAGCCATGCGAACTGCTTGCATTTTGGGGGTGCCGAAGTTCTCTAGATTAACTTTTGTAGTTAGTTATCATTGAACCAATGAATTGCAGTTCATAAGTTGATTTCATTGTGTATCCCCCCATGGGTTTAGCTTCTAGGTGAATCACATCTGTGGCTGTTGTATCTAGAGTGATTTGGTTTACCCTTTCCAAGAGGCATAGAAATTGGTGGACTAGTCGAGTTGTAATTATCCCCGATATGTTGATATCATGTATCCAATGATTCTCCTGGAGCACCGCATGAACTATTTTGTTTTTTCTGAATTGAAAGGCGAAAAATCTCCGAAACATACTCTTTAAGGGATGTGCCCCTTAGCCACTATGAAGTACTGAACTTAGCTTTTTGGCCATTGCCTAACATAATTGAGTTGGTCGCCTCGAAGAAAAGCTTTCCAGCATCAGCACATGGTAATTCCATGCTGACTCACGACTTGCTTTCAGCATTCTATTCTTGCCACAACCACCAAAGCCTCAATGCCCTTGTGAATTTTGTGAGGTCGAGGATTCCAAGTCCGCCAAGCTTTGTTGGTCGACTCACCTTGTCCCAGTTTACTTTGCATTTACCTCCTGATATCATTTCTACCCCCGACCACAGGAACCGTCGTCTTATGTGGTCCAGAGCACGAAGTATTGATTTTGGAACTTTTAAAGCCATGAGGTAGTAGGTCGGGATCGAGGTGAGTACCGATTTCACCAGGGTGGAGTGACCAGCTGAAGTGAGCAGTCTACCTTGCCTGCCCACCGTCCTGCCCCCGGCTTTGTCTAGCAGGGGCTAAAAGTCAACCCACCTTAGTCTTTTGTAAGTAAGTCGTAGACCTAAGTATTTGATGGTGAAATTTGAGTGAATTGCCGAGAACTCTTGGAGGAGCATGTCAAGGTTGATCTGATCACACCCAATAGGATCCACTGTGTTTTTGTGGAAAATGGTCTGAAGACCCAAGACGTTTTCAAAGTTTTGTAGTATTAGGGTTGTTGCTTTGACGTCGCCCTCTGTTGGGGAAATTAAGATTGCTGCATCGTCGACATAGAGTGATGTCCTGAGCATGTCAAAATGGCTACGACGGCAGTCCAAATATCCTATCTCTATTGCCTTTGTAAACAATATTTGTAGAGGATCGATTACCAGAATGAAGAGAAAAGGGGAGAGCGAGTCTTCCTGTCGTAGGCCTTGTTCGTGACTAATGCTGCTGCCAGGGATGCCATTGCGTGCCATTGTTAATTAACTGGTCTTAACTAGTCTGATCAATTTGAATATTACAGGCTACACGATAGGCTCATACTACTCGCAGCTTGGTTAATAAATTAGCTTTAGTTTAACTGCAATGGCGATCGTACATCGCGATGGATGACCAGCGACCACTAGAGCTGGTCAGATGGGCTGTGTCGGTCGGGCTGGCCCGAGGCACAACACTGTTGGCTCGGCCCAGGCACAACACTGTTGGCCTAACCCAGGCATGGCACGACCCATACTGTTCATTAGCCGTGCCGGCCCATGCCTACGCCTGGCCACTACCTGGCACAATGAGTGGCCCAAAGATACCCATCCGCCTGCAGGCGAAAAAGGCCGAGCTCGAGGCCTCTGGCCGCAAGCCGTCGAGGAGGAGGAGGAGGGGGGAGGAGGAGGCGGGCGACACCGACGCGGAGGAAGAAGGTGCCGGTAAGGAGGAAGGAGGAGGGCGGGTGTAAGTTCAAGGTCCATTAAATTAGTTTTCGTTATTAATGATAAATCTATATGTGAGCCTAACACTTCTATTGTTATACCTATTGTTTAGTCTCAATTGGATGAAAATGTGAAAATCATGGAGGTAATCATTCAACATCAAATTCTTGTATTTTATTGCATTCATTGGATCCAAAATATAGATTGAACTCCACTAAATGCTTAACTTGAATATGTGCATATGTTTTTATTACACACTCATGTATGCACACATTTAGGGGGAGTTCACTCTATGTTTTGTGGTTTTATTAGTATTGATCCATATTCCTTATCCACTTATATTGGGGATCTCTACTTTGAAACATATCCTTTGAGTATATAAAACTTGTGTAGTTCATATATACTCACATTGCTTTATATCCAATTATTTACAATTGTGTTATGGGACTAATGTGTGTCCTAAGATGTTTTAAAAGTTTAGTCTCGGATTATGGATGACAACATAGAAATAGCAATACAAAGACAATAGAGGGATCATGGCTAGTAGCTTGAGGTTTTTTATGTGTCATGTTGATCTACTAAGAGTCATGCATCGCACTTAGAATTGCTTTTGGAAAATCTTTAGCGAAAATCGGTATGACTGCTTTTGATGAGCGGTACTACCGATGTGCGGTAGTATCGGGTTTTACATGGTGGTATGTCTATTTCAGAAAGCATGTTTCTAAGAGTTTTCACCTCCCCTGCAATCGATAGTACCACATTTGAGAAACGGTACTACCAGAAAGCGGTAGTACCGGATTCTAGTTGGCGGTACGTTATTTCTTGATAGTGTGTTTTTGGGATTCTTTTATCCTCTGGAAATTGATAATATCAATTGAGTTGAGTGGTACTACCGGTGTACGGTAGTACCGGATCTTGCAAATGTGGTAGTACCGCACCTGACAGTAATGACTTATTCAAAAGCATTTAATGCATGTATATCTTGGTAATTAATTTCAATCATTATGGGACTAATATTTTTCATGAATTTGGTGAATAGGTTATATTCCATGATGATGGAGACTTTAGATGGCATCATGTGTTGATGCACATCAAGATCCCGAAGAGGAGATGATCATGAGTTGATCATCAAGTCAAAAGAAAACTTATCATGTGTTGATGGAGGGCATGTGAAGGATGCATCATGGGTTGATGCATATCATGACAATGACCTGGGCTTGAAGTATAGACGTGTGTCATCTAGCTTCAAGAGGATGCTTAAGGAAAAGGTATAACTAGCTAGGGTTAAATATGTGTTCTTAGTTTTTTTACTGGTCTTGATGTTTGGTTGGAAGACCGGATTGCTAGTATATGATTGTCATACTATTAAGAGGAGTCTTGTCTAGTAGCTTTAGTATCATCATGTGTTGATAGCTCAACCCCGCTTGCTCTAGCTCTTCGTGGCATGATGTAATTATTTGCGAATGTGTTTTACAAATAGTTAAGGCTCATGCATCTAAACCTTGTAGTATGTGACTATACTTTGTAAATGTGTTTTTTAAATAGTTGAAGTCCATGTACCTACTCCTTGTTGCATGATCTAAGTTTGCAAATGTGTTTTGCAAATTGTTGGGACTCATGCATCTTCCTTTGGCATGGTATAAGATTGCTTGTTACTATTTCCTTAGACTTAGACCATGCTAGTGACTCTTTGGAGTTCTTGTGCTTTCTGCATTGATCTAATGTGTTTGAGATCATGCAAATAGATGGGTTGTGTATCCATGTAAATAAGTTTTCCATAGAGTCTAAGATCACTCAATTCCGACATCGAAGTCAAAAGTTATGGCCTTTTTCCCAGTATCGTGTATACTGAAATTTATCTGTGGTAGTATCAGATGAGAAGAGTGGAACTGCAGCCAAGCGGTAGTACCGCACTAACACTTTAAACGGCTAGTTTTTGAGCATTTAATGCACTCATTCCGACCGTTGAACAGTAAAAATGGTAGTACTGGGTTTCTACAGCGGTACTACCGCAAATGCCATTTTTGCTGATTTCTACTTCCAACGGCTAGTTTTTGTGGTGAGGGCTATAAACACCCCCTTGGCCGGTTGTAAGACAATCCTTTGGCACTCAACTTCATTCTCTTGAACTAGTGTGAGCTTCTCATCTCAATTGTACTTGTGTTGCACTTTGTGAGTAAGGAGAGGGTCTCTAGTTGCATGTGTTGCATCTAAAGATAGATTTCATATCGACTTGAACTTGTCCATTCGTTGCACACGATGAGAGTCAAGCAAGGGGCTTGACTTATTACTCTTGGTGTTTTCCAACACCTAAATGGCGTGGACGCGTCGTGGTCTGATGATCTTCTCAAGAAGCTTGTGAGAAGGCCTAGTGTGTTGTGAGTGGTTTGGTGCTCACCGGAGAGCAACCCCGAGTGAATTGAGGACATGGTTCATGTTGTGAGCCGGTCCAATTCGTTTGGGCTTACCTTGAAGATGTTGGTAGAATTCATGGAGCCAGTCCAATTCGTTTGGGTAACATGGATTAGGGGAGGCCGGCAAGTCTCCGAACACTACGGTAAAACATCCTTGTGTCATTGTGGTTTATTCTCTTGTGTTTTACTTTGTGCAATTTACATTCTTAGAATTAAATTGCTTACACATCTCTGTATGTTTGCTATTATTGTCAATAGTCTTAGCTTGTTGGTGCACATAGTTAAAACTAGTTGATTTAGGTTTTAATTGAGCAAAACCGAATTGATTCACTTTTTAGCATAAAACTTGATTTAGGTTTTAATTGAGCAAAACCGAATTGATTCACTTTTTAGTATAAAACTCGGTTTTAGCCAAAAGAGTTTAAAAAACCACATATTCACACCCCCCTCTTGTTGGCCTCCTCGATCTTAAAAGTGGTATCAGAACTTGGTCTCTTATTTTATTAGGCTTCACTCCCTAGAGAGTAACTAATGGTGACTTGTGATATAGTGCACCTTGGTGAGACACCTCAATTTTATGGTACAAGTTATGATATTTGAAAAATCTGCATGTCTTGTTATTTTAAGGCTATGAGCCCTAAAATTTGGTGGATCGTAGATGTAGGCTTTTCTCCTCCAGAGGATCCTCTTGCTCCAACTATTGAGGAAGAGAAATGCTCACATCTCGACGCTCAAGCAACTAATGTTTTATTTAGTGCTTTGAGTATAGAGGTGTTCGATGCCGTATGAAATCTCAAGAACTCTCATGAGATGTGGATCCCTCTCGAAGATCATTGTGAAAGGTCCAACTCCACTAATGATGATTGCATAAAAGAATGGACGTCGGTAGAAGAATGCTCAACTTCTAGCTCCAACAATGAGGAGCCCTCAACCCCATTCACATCATTTCATTGCTTTATTGCCAAAGGTAATGAGAAGACAAATGATGATGATGAGTCTTTATATGACGAGTTGATGGATATGCTTGAGGAGCATAATGAGTATCTAGGAAAGGGAAAGTCAAAATTCAATGTTTTGAAGAAATAGTATGTCTCACTTTAAAATAATTATGATGTACTAAAAGATGAACGAGAAAATTGCCTCCTCAATGAGCTCAATAAGTCCAAGGTGGATATGGGCAAAACATGTGATTTATTAGATGATATGCCATGTGTAGTTGCTAACTCTTGCATTTCATCTAAGTTTAGCATATCCACCTCTTTATGTCTTGTGAGACTAATCGTGTAGAGAAAAATGATGAGCTCAAGGCCCAAGTCATGAAATTGACAAATGATTTGGAAAAATGCTACAAAGGCAAGGCCTCTCTTGATAATATCTTGAGCAAACAACAAATGTTAAACGACAAGAGAGGAATTGGCTTCATCTCCAAGAAGAAGGAGAATAGCAAGACAAGGCATAATGTAAAACACACAAAGAATGTCTAGTGCCTTGGTTGCAACAAGAAGGGTCACCTTTCCTCGGTGTGCCCAAACAAGATGAATGACAAGCAAATATCATCAAAGAAGAGGTAAGCTGGTAATAAGCAAGACGAGAAGATAAAGGATGGAAGAAAATATCAAACTTGCTACAATTGCTGGGAAAATGGACATTTTAGTAAGAATTATCATAAATGTATCAATCCTAACCCTATTATCTATAATGCTCATTATTTACTTAGGAATGCGAGAGATGGTAGGGTGATTGCTAGATGTGTTAGTTCACCTAAGACTATTGCTAGGGGCATTTGGGTGCTCAAATTTATTGTGACTAACATTTATGGACCCAACCGAGTTTGGGTACTACAAAATTCTTAAATGATAAATAGATACTTAGAGAGTCATTGAAGGCTCGACTCATTCATGAAAAATGTGAATTCCACCATATATCAAATTAGATCCATACTTGAGGATGATCATTCCATACCAAGGACCAATGTTATCTCGATAACATGTATTTACATTAAAGTATTTAGCCCATAGCCTTGTGTAGGTTGTATTGCATTCATGAAAACCCTTTTAAAAATTGTGTTCTTGCTCTTATTAAAAACTTTATTATTGCAATCATGAGAAAGATGGGCATGGCACATTATGGGGAGTGCTAAATCATAATCATGTATATCACATCCCTAAGTGTACCCAAATTGATTAAGTGCTAGTAATGTTTTTCAAAATTAAGTTGTTTAACCAAAAGTCAAAAATCTCACAACTATTAGTAATATTTTGAAAAACTAGTTGCAAAATATATACAAATGTTTTTCAATGGTTTCCCAAAGGTTTTGATTAAAGGAAAACCTATTTTAAGCAAAAATAAGTTTCTAGCCAAAATTCTATATCATAGTATCTTGTTTTTGACATAAACTGAATTTTTGTGTAAAATGTATTCTAAAAAGAATTTAAAATTGTCCCAAAGGAATATCCTAGAGTTGGCTATTCTAAACCTTTTTGGTATTCAAAAGATTTATAAAAGGCCAACCTAGTAAAAGTTATTTGATTTCGAAACTCATCCAAAATACTATTTTGATCTAAGTGATCACTTTCTAACACTAAAGTGAGTTTTAACAATTGAGCCAAAATTATTAACATATATTGGCTCATAACGGTATTTCAAACTCATACATGCAAATGGACGCCCTCACATGTTCATTTTTGCAATCTTGAAGAAATTTATTGAAACTAAGCTTGTTTTGAAAAATGAAAGTATAATTTGTTAAAAACTATCTTCAAAAGAGTTTTAACCTTGGCATATAGTTTGAAATGCTCCAAAAGTGGTTTATGTTTCTTTGTGAAAAAATTTAGAGCAAATTACAACATGATATCTAACTTCTCAAACTTTCAATCATCGGTGTGCATTCTGTTGCACCCCTGTAACATCCCAAAGTTCTGTTACCAATTTTAAAATTAATAAAGTTATTGTTTTATTGATTTTTTTGAGTTGTAAAAGAGTTTCGTTGATTTTTTTAAAAATTTAAAAGAGTTCTATTACTTTTCTTGAATTTCCTAAGTTTTAAAAGTCAAAAATAAAATTTATTGGGTTTTTGGGTTTTTATTAGATTTAAAGTTCAAAAGAATTTTTTATTAATTTCTTGAATTTTTGAAATTTAAAAAGGGTTATTCTATTTTTCAGAATTAAAAATATGTTAAAAGTGCAAAATTAAAAGCCAACTCTAGGTTGGAATTAATTTTATCAAGTTGAAAAATAAGTCAAGGGATTTCTGTGAATTTTTGTAGAATATTTTTTTAACTCTTTTTGCTATTTTCTAAAAAGCTAATTTGATTTATTGTATTTTCTGGAATTAGGAAAGCAATTAATAACTCTCCTTTTGTTTTGGCCCGAATTTCTTTTTCTAGCCGATTCTTCCTCTCTCCTTCCCCGGCCCATTCTCTCTTTTTCGGCCCACTCTGCACAAGCCCAACCTGCTCCACTCACGCCTCCTTCCCTTTCTCACCGCTAGGTGGTCCCCACCTAACGGCGCCTTCCTCCCTCTTGTCCTTTTTCCTCCCGTTGCATACCCATGCCCTGCGCCATTGCCACTGAGGAAGTCTTCGCCACCGGTGTGATTCCCCGTTTTTCTCCGCCTCGATGTGAGCATTAAATGCCCTAATTTCCGCCGCATCCATCCCTCTACTTTCCTTCTCCCCAACTACCCTCATCCCGCCACTACCCATGCCCTGTGCCCAGATTGTCACTGCGTGCCCATGCCGTCGACCAGCTCCCTCTCTCCTCCTCAGCCCCTATAAATGGGAGCGTCGTGCGCCCCTTCTCCTCTTTCATTCCCCCATTCCCCTCTTTCCTCTCCCTCTAAGTTCACCGTATTTCGCTGTTGAAGCCACGCGGCTGAAACATTTTCCATCGGCGATTGTGTCGCCGTCGAAGGTCCTCCGCCGCCTCCGTCCCCAACCTTGGCTTCATCGTCGCCTGTTCTACGTGGTGCTCGCACCATCTCCCTCCGAGAGCCACCGAACCGTTGTCGTCGCCTTCGCTCGCATCTCGCCACCGCTCATCGACTTGCCGTCGGCCACCTCGTCGTAATTCTATTTTAAATTATTATTGGATGCTTATTTAAATTATTATTGCAAGCTTATGTAAATTCAAGTAATTTAAAGTCATTTTTTAAAAGCTTTAAAGCTATTCCCCATACCCTTGTATAGCAAAATTGTCATTTCAAGTGTGATATTATTCGGAGTTAGAGATTGAAAAGATTGGATAATACATACGTTATTCGAGGGAAACAAAGGTATATTGTGGATGCTATTTGATAATGAATAATTATATAAATAGATTATCGATGGATATAGTAATGATGGATGATGGACTATAGGATTGCATTATTGTTGGAGATTGGATTATATGAATACACGATTATTTGATTATAGGAATACACGATTGTTGGATACTATGATTGTATCATTATTGATTATCGAAATACATCATTATCGGATAACATACTAGTTAGATCATAATATTATATCCTTGTGGGATACTTAGATATTATATCTTTGTGGGATATAGGATTACGTTATTATTGGATTGATGGATATCGGATTATAGAAATAGTTATTGATTGTATGTTGGATTATGAGACTATATAATTGATGGGTATTGGATTGTAGATATACATTATGGGTGTATATTGGATTATAGAATTATATGATTATTGGATATTGGAGTATATGAGTACAAGATTATTGGATTATAGAGATACACGATTGTTGGATATTGGAATTAATTGGGTATTTTGGTCATATTGGTTTTATTAGATTGAATAGATGTAACATCCCAAAATTGAGAGCTTTAAAAATCTTTTAAATATTGGTAGCAAGAAAATTCACCATTTGGATTTATTGAATATTAATTTAAAAAGCTTAATATGGACTTTAAGGACAAATTGATTTAATGTGCTTAATCCCAACATCAACAATTGTCAAAACTATTTTATTTAGATTCTATATGCTTGGTTATATTTTATAGAATTTTCTGGAATTTTTCCAAAGTCATTTGCTATTTTCTAATTGCTAATTGTATTTTCTGGATTTATTTAAAAGAAAAATCTATTTTAAATCCTTGAACGATCTTTGGGCGAAGCCCAACACTATTCCACCGCTCACTCCCGGTAGTTGGATCAACATCGCCCATTGCCGCTGCTCGCTCATGAAGTTCGCCGCCTTGCCCGGCCGGATCTTCGCCGCGTGTCCCTTTGGTCGATCCGCGCTTTCGCTTTCGCCGCGCCTCGCGTCTCTCGCTGGTGGGACCGCCGAGGTGTCGCCTTTTTCCACACACCTTCGTCCGAAAGCCGCCACGACAAGTGGGTCCCACCAAACATTGTTCATCGCTCTCCGACGGGACTTCGTTCGATTCTTCCGCGGCCGCGCCGCCCTCGACATGGGTTCTAGGGTTTCGCCCTATTTAAAGCCGCGCCCGTGTCACGAGGATCGCATCCACCCCGCCGCTTTTCCCCACGCCGCTAACCCTAGATCGTCGTCGTTTCGCGGAATCGGAGCTCGAACCTCAAAGACGCCGTGAGCTTCTTCACCGGATTGCGCACCACCGGTGAGCTTCACCGCCACCGAGCCCACCACGAGTTCGCCTCGCCAAGGGCAACCCTATCGCGCGCGTTCGTTGCCTCAGGAAGCCCTACCTCGCCGCGCGCCATCACCGCACCGCCCGCCGCTCCTCGTGTCGCCGACGCCGTTACGTCATCTCCGGCGAGTAGCGACCGCGTCACCAGATCGCCAGTCGCGAGTCGAGTCCAGAGCGCACCTCACCACATGGCCGCCGCCATCCGCCAGATCCGTGGTCGCCGGAGTGTCGCCGTCGTTCGCCTCCGTGGTACGCCCGTGTGCACCCACATCCCCTCTCTTTGGGCGTGTCGCTGCGTGGTCGCATCGTCGAGCCACGTCGCCTGGCCCACCGGCCGTTCTCCTCGGCTCGGTGGATTTGGTCTACTGAGTGGTAGAGCCAGCGACAGTGGGGCCCACTGTCGCTTTTCTTTAAATTTAATTCTTTTCCGAGAAATTCTCGGTGGCGCAAGCATTGCGCAATAATTCGATTTTCCTTTATAAAATAATTCGGAAATTCAATAAAATCCAAATTAGGGTTTAATTGATTTTCCAATCTTCCAAAGCCCATATCTTTTGCATCCGAAGTCCATTTGAGCCCATTCAAATTTGTAAATTCATATAAAATTAAGATCTATTTAATGGTGAATTTTATTTGATTTTTGGAGTTTGTTTTTCCTCTGTTATTTATTTGTTTTGTTTCTTTTGTCTCGTTTGCGAGTAGACGTCGATACTTCGGGGAATTTTGCAGAAGAAGGAGCACCTCAAGACCAAGACCAATATCTAGATCTATTCCAAGGCAAGTTATACCTTTGATCATTTTGAACCCAGTTTTCAAAATACTTTGTTTCAATGTATTGCATTCTATTTCAAGTAATTATTTAAATGCTTTTGGGTGTAGTTATTAATCCAAATTGTTATGCCACTTTGTCTATTGTATGCCATGATCTTTTGTCACCCTAGGTTGATTAATTATTAGTTGGTATTATTGTAGCACCAACGTGGGTTGGTTAGATACGATTAGACTGCTTAGCCATGCCACGAGTCATCATTTCATGTGAGAGTTGCAATTATAAATTTGACTAAGTGATTATGGAACTGTGTGATGAATCTGTGTGTCTTTGTGTCTTGTTACTCGTTGATGGCATGTGTTGCACTTAATCAACAGGTGGGAAAAGATTTAGACCGAGGCAAGTGGTGGATTCTGTGTGAATGGTGGATCTGTGTGATATAAACTTTGTGATTTGGGTTAAAACTGGAAGTCTTGCCTTAGTCAATTAAGGACTTAACTTTGTGCGCCATTGAACTGGGCCTTCTTATGCGACCACATGCCTAGTATGGGTTTGGGCTGACTTAGTAAGTTATGGAGTCTTGACATTGACAACTCGAGTTGTATTTAAGCTATGTGATGGGTGGAGGTGTGATATGTCACATCGCGGGACGGTTCATTGCATCCTGTCCAATGGTGTGTGTCGTTCCAAGGGTGTGTGTACAAATTGAATGGCGATAAAGCACACCAGGAGTGTCATTGTTTGAGATGAAGTCTCTGAAAGGTTTTGTTGTGATCAACTCTGATCCGGTTGATTTCATCGTGTGGGTAGAGTGTTTAAACCAATCTATTCGAATAGCCGTGTCCTCGGTTATGGACATGCTCGGGAATTTCACACGAGGGGTAGATTTTCATAAAAACAATTGGGAAAGGTCAGCTGTGTGAGATAACTTGTTCAACTGTGTGAAAGAACTTGATTAGACTGTGTGTCCTTTGTGAAATCAATTGTTAACTTATTATTGTCTATTTGTTTTGAATTATGCTTTCAATCTATTATTTGTATTCAATTGCAAATGTTGCATTTCTGCAAAATAACCACAGAAGCCATTTCTTGGGAATAAGCCATCATGTATAAATGCATTCTGTGGTATGACTTGCGAGTACGGTGTGTACTCACTCTTGCTAAACAAATCAATGTAGTGGAGGAGTCGTCGCTTTGCTTTTGAAGAAGAGTTCTCGAAGGTTGAACGTTAGGGTCTTGATCGATCGATTGTTCGTGGTAAATTGATGGGAGCCACCGAGTTTATTTCGTTTCATTGCAGTTTATTTCTTTATTGTCAGCCTTGCATGGCTTAATAAATGTAAAACTCGACCGTAAGGTCCCAACAGTTATTTGTTATTTAAATGTACTCGTTTATTCTTATATTCGTTGTATGGATGTGATATTTCATCAATGTTGACACTGTGTGCACTAGCGTGATCCTGGACTAGTGCAGAATACACAGAGGGTCCAGATTTGCATATTTGGATCCCGACAATAGAGAAGTTGGATTTGTAATAAATATTGGTTGAATTATAGAAATAAATCTTGGTTGGATTATAAAAATACATCTTGGCGGATTTAAATAGATTTTGTGATTGTTGGAGAATTAGTATTGATCTACAATCGAGAGGAGATTTTATTAGACAAATCTTTGTTGAATTAAATAGATTATTATTAGTTGTCGGAGAATTAGTATTACAAAATTGATCAAGTAAAGATGGTGATTGAAATACGAGAAGAATGGATTTTCATAGCAAATCACGATGTTAATTTTGGTGGATTGGTTGAATCATGAAGAATGGGCAAACTAGGTGGAATTAATTGGATGATTGGGTTATATTGGATTTATTGGATATGATTGATTAGTGAATTTGGATTTAGATGTATTATTAGTGATTGATGGAAGAGTTATAAAAACTGTCTATTCACCCCCCCCCCTCTAGTCGGCCTCCTCGATCTTACAGCGGGGCGATGCAGGTGTAGAGGGAGGAGAAGGAGAGGAAGACGGGAAGGTGGTGCGGCATAGGCCTGTGCGGAGGGAGGAGGCTAGGAGGAGAGGAGGCGGTGCGGCACCGACATGGGGGAAGAAGGGGACGAGGCGGAGAGAGAAGGAGGAGGAGAGAAAGAGGGGGAGGCGGTGTGGTGCGGGCCAGCGCCGAGGAAGGAGGCCGGGCATAAAGGAGGCGGTGCAGCGCGGGCTGGTTCGGAGGGAGGAGGCCAGGAAGAGAGGTAGAGGCAGCGTGGCGTGGGCTAGCGCGGAGGGAGGCGGGCGAAGGGGCGCGGAGGAGAGGAGTGGAGAGGAGGAAGGAGGAGGGTGGCACCGGGGTGGAGGGAGGAGGCCGGGAGGCCAGCAAAAGTGGCGTGCGGCTCAGCGGAAGTGGTGTGCGGCTCAGCGGAAGTGCCACACTCGGGCAGGGGGCCAGGGGCACGCGGTAGGGGGAGGAAAGGGGAGGACCGGCATGGGTAGGTGGGCCACAACGGGCTCGTGAGCCATGCTTGGCACGGCACAACCAGACTAGAATCTCCCCGTTGGGTGTTTTTTGCCCTTTTACCATTTGCCTCTTTAAAAATAGGAAAAAATACCAAAATCCCAAAACAATTCTATAAATAGTCACCATACCGCCCCCTCATTCAGCATATATTCATTCCTCAATCTCTCTTTCAAATTCTAGTGTGCAAATTCAAATTTGTTGTGAGATAATGTGGCAAAATCTAAAAAAACTGTCAAATTTTAGAAAATTCAATTTTCGGTAGCAAGTCAGCAAAAGATGTACAATTCTATTTTTTGCATACTTTTATTGTTAGTACTTGTTATGCTAAGATGAAAGTAATAATATATTAGTTTTTATTTTCGTTATGGACTGTTACAACAACTTTGCTCTTGGTGATTACGGACTTTCAACATAGGAAGTTGCATCCATGGAGGTGGCTACGGCTGTCGCAAGCCAACCAGAAGGGTAAGGCGAAGTTTCGTCATCAGGCTCCACGACAACATCTTTGTTGGTGACCACCATAGCAAAGAGGTTGGGGTCGTCTACATCAAGAGCGTGGAAGAATTTCGATAGGATAACCAATCCAGACGCACAGGGCAATCAGATACCATATGCTATTTGCAAAATTTATTGTAATGAATTGTATTCAAGGTCTACAGGTGGAGCGGGGCACTTGCTTACGCATGCTACAAGATGTCGAGCCAAGCAAGGATCGGTGATGAGGCAAACACAACTGCAATACAACCCCGACGGTACACTACATAGCTGGGACTAAGATCCTGAGGTAGCCCGCCAATCTCTCTGTTGTTTAATTGCATATGAGGATTTGTTGTTAGGCTTTGGGAGTCTACTACTATCCAAACTTACATTAGACTGCGCATAATCCTATATTTTATCATTTCTAAACAGGCAACAACTAAGAATCTAGTAAAATACTACAATGAATGTCATAAGAAAATAAAAGAACTATTTAGTACGTGAACATTTTCGGTGGCGCTGACCTCGGACATATGGAGTGGTCGGGCTAAGGAGGATTATCTTAGTGTAGTTGCTCATTATATTAATGATGACTAGGTGATGGAGAAAAGAATTATATGTTTAAAATTAATTGATGTATCACACACGAACGAGAATATTGCAGACTGTACTATCAAAGTCGTGGAAGACTTTGGTCTTACAGATAAATTATTCTCAATTATTTTAGACAATGCCGCTTCGGACCGTGGATATTCTTACTCCAATGTTGAGTACATACGCTGATTCATTCTTGCTACATCAGCGATGTTCTTGCCATATTATTAATCTTATAGTCAAATATGGTTTGAAGAGGTTGAATCCATATATTAAAGCTTTTCGCGATGTGATTTCTTTCTTGAATAATTCTAACGTAAGAATAACAGCATATAAGAACTTCTACAGGGCGATGGGTGTACATCCATGAAAGTTCGGTTTGGACATGCCGATAAGATGGAACTCTACTTACCTGATGCTTAAGAGTCTTTTATCATATAAGAGTATTTTTTCTGTTTTTATTCAAACATACTATTAGAGCACTGACGGTGGTATACTATTGATTGGGCAACATTGGATCGATACTGAGAAGATACTATAATTTTTAGAATTTTTTTATGAGGCCACTGTTGTGTTGTCCGCTGTCTACTATCCAACATCTCCTATCATTGTACATAGTATTTTATAGATTGCTACTCGATTGAAAAATATACGAAAATGACTTAGTTTTATGCGGGACTATTGTTGCTATGAAAAGTAATTAACTTAAATATTAGAGAGAAATCCATTTTTTTATATGCATTTGTATTTGTTTTAGATCCTATAGTTAAAATTGAAGCATTTGGTAATATACTTGATCTTCTTTGTGGTACTACAAGGTTAGACTATACTAACTATTTTGTAAAAGTTCGTTCTCGATTATACGAGGTTTACTAATATATGAAAATAAATTTCGAGAGTCCGTTTACAACAACGATCTCTAGTAGCTCCCGTCTCAAGTAGTAAGATAAATATATAGACATAATCTTCAATGATCCTTCTTCCAGATCCATCGGATCATACTTAAATCACCTCAGACACGTAAACCAACACAACACGAATCATCTATTAATCGACCGCAATGGACCATATCAAGATGGTCCGAATCTCACCCATGCCGTGCCGCCCATCTAGCCTTCTCTAGTGAGCGCACGCTGCGTGCTAGCGTGTAGAGGAAGTTGTTGACTTGCTGTAGTCTTGCAGACGAAGGAGAGTGAATCAGTAGTCCATACTGCGCTGAAACAAACAGGGCAACCGGAGATGGCGTCGCCGCCGCCGAGCGTGTGCGTCACCGGGGGTGGCGGGTACATCGCGTCGTGGCTCGTCAAGCTCCTCCTCTCCCGCGGCTACGCCGTACACGCCACCGTCCGCGACCCATGTATGTGCTGACGCAGCTGTTCTCTTGCTGCTTAATTTCTGCATCTTGTTCATCTCTTTCTTTCTTTCAGGTGATCCAAAGAATGCATGTCTGAAGCAGCTGGACAAGGCCCCGGAGAACTTGCGTCTGTTCAAGGCAGACATGCTTGACTACGGCACGGTGACAGCGGCGTTTACCGGGTGCGAGGGCGTCTTCCATCTCGCCACTCCGGTGCCCGAAGACAAGATGGTTGATCCTGAGGCAAGTATATGTTCGCTTGAGGCTGATAGGTTGATCCCGAGGCTTGCAAATGTAGGATTGTTTTTTAAAGGTAGATCTGCAAGGCTGCAAGTGCAAAAGAAGTGACGGAACAAGTGCAAAAGAAGAACAATATGTTTTTCATGAGCTCATGGTTATATCATGAGTACTACAAGTCACTGATGTCAAGATGCATTTCTTCTCGGAACTGATTTTTTTTTTCTTTTGTGAAAAATTGTCTCTTGTGGTGTTATTGATCCTATCTAAACACAATTGTGCAGAAAGAGATGATGGCTCCTACTGTCCAAGGCACCATAAATGTACTCAAGGCTTGCTCAGCTACGAATGTTCAGAAACTCATTTTGGTCTCGTCCGCCGCTGCTATTAGTTTTAATCCGAATTGGCCTCAAGATAAACTCAAAGATGAGAGCTGCTGGTCAGACAAAGAGTTCTGCAAGGAAAACGAGGTCAAAAGTGCTGGCTAATGCGTGCACCAAGTTTCGAAAGAGATTAAAATTCATCATGGAACACATGCTAACACATTGATGTGCATCTGAATTTCTTTACGCGGACATGTCCAGCTTTTTCTGTTTCATAAATCCTAATATAGTAACATCTTCAGCATCAGTGAGATCTTCTTAGAGATTATTGCTGATGAGAGGGAGGACTAACTTAACGATTTATACTTCTTTGTGTTGGCAGAGCTGGTATTCTCTTGCCAAGACCGAAGCTGAAGAGATAGCCCTGGAATACGGAGAGAAAAACGGATTTCACGTCGTTACATTTTGCCCTGGTCTGGTTTTTGGCCCTCTGTTGCAACGTGTGGTACTCAATACTAGCAGCAAAGTCTTCCTCTATATCATAAAAGGTTCACTCCTTAGCGCATGCTGTTTTCTATAGCATTTCTTCTCATTTATCACCAGGATAATCATTTTGGACATTGCACAACACATTAGTGCTACTGAAACAAAAGCTAGCTAGTTTCCTTACCATGTTATTGTTGTTGTACCACCCACCCATAGCACTGCAGCAGTCCAAGAAAGTTCAGAAAATGATCTCCTTTTTTGCTTGTTTACTCCCCTGTAATTCCATTAGCTTGATTGCAGGAGGTCCTGACACAATGAACAACAAATTCTGGCCCCTAGTAGATGTTCGCGATGTCGCTGATGCGTTACTACTATTATACGACAAGGCGGAATCACCCGAGAGATACATCTGCTCACTAGACCAAACTGACATAAAGGATTTGTTGGATTCGATGAAGAGCATGTACCCTAACTACAGATATGTAGACAAGTAAGTGCCATCATATCAGCTTCATGTCATGGCTTGCATTAGAGTGGGTTGTGCTTATTATTTACACACGATTTTAACCACCCCTTTTCTTTTTGGCAGAATGGTTGACGTGGATTATAAGGTTGCAATGACTTCAGATAAACTGAAGAATCTGGGCTGGAAACCAAGGAAACTGGAGGAGTCACTCGCGGATAGCGTCGAATCCTACGAAAATGCAGGCCTTCTTCAGGATGCAGATGGGGAACCTTGCCGGCTTCCCTTTTTTTACCGTATGCCGCCTGTTCTGGAATGAACCGACCGGACACCGTCGTGCCATTGTTTCTGCATTTTGCTTGAAATCGCACTGAATGTGTTTCACAAAATAAGGACGGGATCAGGCCGATCCCATCTCTGAGATCCTCTGTTCCATTCAGGATGACACAGATGGAGCTTGCATGCCTGCCTTGTATGTCTGCCTGTCTTTTAGCTGAATCCGTGGAGCCACGAACAATTGCATGTGCTAAGTACTGTACCTGTGTAATATGTTTCCCCTTTTATTTTATTTTATTTGCTTACGATGCTTTCTGCAGCAGTGATCGATGTTCCCGTCCGGTCTGGCACTGGCTAAATGGCAACGCAACCACTGCTGATAGCGAAAAAGGCTTTGGAGCCCAAGTAATAATGCAAGAACCACTAAATTTTTACTCGACGCTGACCTCCCCGGACATTTGAACTGTGCAACGCATGGTACCTTGTCAGCGACGCTGATTTGAAGGTTGAACGTGCAAGTCGTGGAAAACCTAGTGGAGGCCTGTAAAACCGGTAAAAATTAGTCATTTTAATTCTAGAAAAAGAGAGAGAGAGAGAGAGAGAGAGAGAGAGAGAGAGGAGGAGAGAAGAGAGAAAAGAAAGGTTGCGAAGTTTTGCCAGTTCATCGTGGAGGAGAGAGACTGAGTATCAGATCTGATCGGCCATCTTATAGGTACATATTTTTGTAACTTTGTACATTATATCAAAATCTTGTCGTTAGCAAACAAAAATAGTGAAATAGAATTCAATATATTATATAATTTTAGTCAAATTATGTAGTACATCATTTGAACTGTGTATAGTCTAGTTCATCGTGCACATATTATGAATGTTTCAGCACTTGAACGATTTATGATAAATCTGAAGAAATAGGAAGACGCCTATTACAAATATGTGAAAATGGTGGAGTAGCTAAGTAGGGTAGGTAAAGCATAATCGAAATATTCACAGCTTTATTTAGCTTCTCATTTGTGTGTGGTAATTATATTGTTAATGCTAAAAATTAATTTTAAACTAGAAAAATAGCATGTCACATCTTAAATTGTAAAAACAAATCCGGAGTTGCTACATAGGTTACATAGAGATGAATTAAAATATTATGGTAGTAATTTTTTGTTTCTATTTGCACACGGTAAATATTTAAGCAATGCTGGATACACTTTTCACAATAGGAAAGTAACAAGAAACCTATTGCAAATCTGCAAAAATTTAATAGTAGCTTTGTGTGCGGTAATTATTTTGTTAGTGCCGAAAATACTATGAACTTTGTATAGCTGAATGATTCGGAGTTGCTACATAGGCTACGTATAGTTGAGTGATAAAATTATGAACTTTGTTTATTGTTTTTATTTGCACTTGGTAGTAATTTAAAAATTCTATTTGTGGGGTTTGTGTAGCTTAACCAAAATAATCACAACTTAAATTTAGTTTCTATTTGTGGTTGGTAATTATTTTGTTAATGCCGCTTCTTATTACCATATATACATGTTTCATAGTCTTTACAATGTATGTACTGAATTTTCAGGTATGCCAGACCCAGGACATGCTACGAATAGCCGTACGAGTTGCTTAACAAGATGATTGAAGTGCATCATCGTAGCTGCCTCAGTATCATCCTCCCTCAGGAGAACGAGGCGGCGATTGAGCTTGGCGCATTTTGCCTGCGCACACCCATCAGGACATGGAGGGTGGACCCACGCTGGGTTCTAAGGTACGTGTTGTTGCGATCTTCGTGTACTCATTTGCAGCTTGACTACTTAGGGTGGACTAACGTTTGTTTGTAACCTTATCCGACGCAATTTGAGGGCGATAGGCCTTCTTCCACTGGCGAGGATGGTTGAGGTGACATGGGAGGACGACCAAGACCACACGGGCGAATATGGCCATACGTCCAGGCTTTTTCCATATGACCGAGCCCTACTAACGGCGCTGGTTCACCGTTGGAGGTCAGAGACGCACACATTTCACCTCCCGTGCGGGGACATGGTGTCAACCCTTCAGGACATCACCTTCCTGACTGGGTTGCTCTGCGCTAGCTTCCCCCTGACGGCGTACGATATACCGAACACGTGGTGCACAGATCTCCTTGTGAGGTTCCGGGATGTGCTGCCACCGGGCAGCGGGTACAAGGAGTTCAGAAGCACCCACGAGTCGACGCTGAGGTTGTTATGCCAATTCTACATAAGTCTTAGTAACTACTGCCTCTCGCATCAATTCATTTGTGATCCTTGCTGACATGAATGTGTCTTCTTGCAGCCCGAGAATATGGTGGAGGACGCACTCAACCACATTGTTAGGAGGCACTTCGAGACCTACCTGTTGTGGTTGTTCTAGTGGGTCATGTTCCTGGGGTCCCACAGCGACAACGTCGACAAGCACTGCATTCGGTACGCACATGAGCTGGCGAACTGTGCAGTGGAGGACATCTAGCCCTACGCCTAGGGTTCGGCGGTGCTATGCACGACGTACCACGTACTATACGACACGTGCCACCGAGGCCAAGACAGCCCATCCTCTCTGGATGCCTGCTACTTCTGCAGCGGTGCTCCTTCGAGCGCTTCCAGCTTGGACAACCACAACTAAACTTTCGAGCGTACACCGTCACCTTGTACGCCAAGGACGACGACATCGACCGGCCGACCATGGGCACGGTGTGGTGCCGCCGACGGGTTAGTGTCATGAATTTTTTATTTTTCGTAATGTCATCACAATTTTGTGTGCTGAGTTTTTGTTGTTCCATTCCACGGGTCACCTACACGCTCACCACTACGCATGTGTCCTGCCCGGACTACGTTGTGATGTTCGGTCAGCTGACGGATGGCCGCATCATCTAGACATCGTAAATAATTGTTATGCCTTCCACAAGTACACTAGGAAGGGAGTACCTGGTACTACCTCCTATGCGGAGAGGATGTTCTCTCGGGTGCAGGGATGACTCAACGCCGATGGCGACGTCATCGAGGAGCTTGCTCCCTACAACCCCGGGACGTACGCGGAGTACATGGAGTGGTACTCCAGTTGGATGAGGGTTCGCTGCGTCAGGGACGTGGAGACCCACCACGACACGAGGCTGCGACATCCAACACGTACCCCACCCAGTCGGACTCCGCATACCACCGCATGGTACGTATTGAGCGGTCGGTACTTCATATTTAATTTGCAAGATTTAGGTTTCCAACTTAGTGATTACGTGTACAGCTGGATATACACCGGGAGGTTGTCGAGTTGGCATCTTCCGTGCATCGGAGGACGCTCGGTGAGCGCTTTACCATCACGACACATGACATCATAGGGGTCATGGAGCAGTTCCTCGATAAGTCGAGGCGAGCGATCCAGATCGGACATGTCGCAGCCCGAGAGATCTGTCCGACACACTAGTGCGTGGAGGAGGGGTGATCCATGGTGGTTCACGGCCGTGGGCTCCTCACCCGACGTGGCGAGCAACTCGGGATAGTTTGCAGGTGAGCCTGACACATTGACTCCCGCTTCTTTATTTTGAACCCCGCTAGTTACTAAGGACAATCTACTCTTGTAGGTCCTGAGTTCCATCGGTACACGGGGTAGGACTACACGGAGCCGTCGTCAGCTGCCTTCGTGCCATCAGGTATGACTACCTTGCTTGATTGCGTAACGTCATATTTCATGGTTTTCACCACGTTTACATGCCAAAATTAATGTCTTATAGGTCGTGCACCGCTTTGGGACGAGGCGGACTTGTCGCAGAATGAGTCACTCTCCGGGGATTATTACTTGGACAAACGTGGCACCCAGGTCTCCGTCGGGGCTTCACAGCTGCACGGTATGCCCGGACCGACCCAACCGACACAGGACCCCCTCGTGACACCTCCTCCAGCTACTCACGCCGATCGGTACCTCGACAACCTGACCCTCTGGCGTACTTACGCCAGCGCCCACAACCGCCCCGGACGAAGCCAGGAGCGACACGCGGGGTACGCCCTAAGAGGGCCCGCGAGTATATATTTATTCCTCTAAGTATCAGTCATGTCATGTAAATATTAATTTATATACAACTATTATTATGGTAGTCTCGTGTGTCTATTTTATTTTTTTCATTCACACCGCGACCATGTGAGGGGTCCGCACCGGGACACCCCACACCACACTCTTTCTAGCACCTGACTCCTACACGCCACCTTTACAGACCGATATGACAGCACACTGTGACACTTACTTTTCAGAGTGGCAGGACCGCACTCTGTCACGCGACCTTTTCATAGTGATAGGACCACACTCCACCACGCGACCTTTTTAGAGTGACAAGACCACACATCAGGACGACATAACCCGACGTGGCAGCTTTGCGTAGCGATGTGACTTAACGAGGCAGCTTTGCGCAGTGACGTGATCCAACGAGTCTGCTTCCTGGAGAGACGTGATGCAACGCTACCTGACGGACGTAAATTTCCTTCAACTGGATTAAAATTTAGCCGCGTACTGGCCCTATGTTGGTGCAGAGACACATGCAAATTCTTCAAGTCCAGGCATTACTGGGGTTGCGCGAACTGCTCTTCAGACTATCTCGACCACCGTTGGGACTCGGGCCGCCATCCGCAGTCGGTAAGGACCGGTTACAGTATGTTCCCTACCATTTCTCTTTCAAATTACACACTAACATCCTCTCCGTGTACTTATAGTCTCCGGATCTGCTATGTGGCTACCGCAAGTGGATCGACCAAGGGATCCACCCACACGACTAGTGGCGTCTTGACTGCGAGGAGTGGGATGCTAAGAGGGACTGCGAGAAGAGGGAGGAGGAGTGCCACAATGAAGAGCACAACGAGCGTATTCAGTGGGAGACGCAAGCTCATCTCGAGGTGTGCAAGCGCAGGGAACGCGAGGCTCGCTAGAGGGAGCGCGAGAGAAATGGGGAAATGGTAGCCAAGGCTAAGGCAGACGACGAGGAGTACAACGACGAGCTCACAAGGAAGTGCAAATGGCCCCAGTCCACGCAGTAGGTCAAGCCATTCCGTAGTAGTCTCCTGTCCTACCTGCTATTTTATTCCTATCTCCTAAGAGCATGTATAATTACATGGTCCGAATGCTTGTGTCGTAGTGTACCGTAGTAGTACCGAGGATGACTAAAGCAATTAGCCGAACCATCATGCCATGTGACCACGTCTAACGTGCTTCTGTCTGCAGACTCTAATGTATTTATGGTTCCTTGCCTCGCACTTTACCTTCGGTCGATGGAGTAAATTTCCTAGTAACAAAAAGTCAAGAATGTGTAAATGTGAATATTGGATCTGATATGAACACATTAGGAATATGATAAACTCACTTCAACAAAAAAGAAATAACCTGGTTAATTTCATGCCGATATGAATGCTATCACAAGAAGAAACAAATCAATCTATCAAAGCACTTCACTTGACAAATCACACTGATGTATGTTGTCTCATAACCAACGTATATCCCAGACTTTCGGAGAAGGCCCATTGTAGTTCGCTGCGGTGGTGGTATAGGTACATAAACCTTGTAACCAAACCTGCAAAGATAAAAAAATCATGTGCTGACTCTTACGCTAGTTGCATAGGTGAATGGATGTCATATGCCGATGGTCTAAAATTGATGGGAGTTGTTGTGTGCAGAACTTCATGTCCCCAACAAGTAGTTGGTAAATTACAATTCTGCAAAGGCGGTTAGGCAATAAATTTAATTATTTTAATTAATATCTCAGCTAGTCCATTCTGGGTGAGGGTATGTGGTACATAATGCTCAACGGTAATTCTCATGGCCATGCAATAATCATCAAAGTAAATTCTCCTGTATTGTCTATTCTAATGGACTTCACATGATGATCGGAAAATTATTATTTATTTTAATTATCTACGAGATCAGCTTTGCAAAAGCATGATTTCTCGTAGACAATAAACATACTTACGACCATTTCAAGGAAGCATCGATTAGCACCATAAAGTACCTAAATGGCCTAACAGGGGTTGTATACGGACAGTAAATATCTCCTGGATACGGTCTAGGAATGCAGGGATTTCATCATTCACTTTCGGAGTAGAAGGTCTAGTAATTATTTTCCCGATGGAATGCGAGGATTTCATCATTCACTTTGCATTATTTTTCCAATGGCACAGGGACACACAAAATTTTCTGATTCAAAAATTATTTACATTGATATTATGTCCCTGAGAATTATTAATTATATTTCTCATCATCCTAAACCACAATGGCCTAATCTATCATGCCAGAGACAGAAAAGTTCAGAGGTTCTAAAGGTAGTTTTCAGGACAGTATAGGCTGTAAGTGCCTTAATATTAGTGTAGTATAGCCCAGTTTCATATGAAGTAAGTCGTTCTAATACTATTTTTCTATTTTTTCACACTTTGTAATGAGTAGGTATTTCTTACCATACTCTTTTTCAGTCTCTACGTGGAAACAATTAGCATAAATATCCTTAAAACTTAGAAGAGTTCTAGTCGATTCTGGGTACAACAAGGCTTCTTCTATGACCAAAGTTGTGCACATTGGTAGTATAATTGTGGCACTTCCTGAGCCGACTATACAAGTAGCCTGCGATTGTCGTAAAAATACTAGCCTTTTTGCTGATCGACTGGAAAAACTTTGTCTCTCTTGAGATAGTATTCATTGTGCCGCTATCTGCTAAGCACACTTCCTCCATAGGGCGCCTCACGCGTTCTGATATATAAAGTATTTATTAATATAGGGTAGGAAGCAATCCACAAATAAATAAAATACTCCAAAATAAAACACAACTTCTATTATTAATACGGGAAAATAAGCCTTACAGAACTCATCATAATAATTTAATGCTTTGCTCTCCTAGAGCTTACAACCACTATTCAAAAATTCAATGTTCCATAACCATAAACTGCAAATGACTATAAAATAAATCTAAGTGCAGTGCGCGCACTAGATTGAATCATCGAAGTACGAAGAAACTTCTGCCTGAATCTATTTCATGTCCATCTTCTCCTCTTCGGCAACTATGGCTACGGCCGTTGCGATGTCAAAAGAACATGTGATGGCGGTTGCTACTAGGCTGTCCACATCCATAGGTGCAACCAATGGATGTGAATCCTCTGTGCCTGCAATAATAAGGTGTGCTTCATGTTGTGCTTTGCCCTTCTTCTTTGACCTGAAAGCATCAATAACATGTTGTGCCTCACGGCAAATCTGTGACCAATACCCCCGTGTGCCACATTTGTAGCATCCTTGCTCCTGCTAGCCATAGGACTTGTCATCGTGCTTCTTTTATCCACCCTTCTTGGCTTGAGCATTTGGCTTGGTCTTGCGACCCGTGACCTTACCCTTATTGCCTATTTCTTTTGAGTGAGGCTTCCTCACCGTGAGTACAATTCTCACGGCCCATTTGGCCTCTCCCGAGCCCATAACTGTCGGTCGACCCATCAAGAGGTAGTGGCTAGGTTAAGCCAAAGCGTCTATCGTGAGAGGCGTCGCGGAGCTCGATGGGCAAGCTTGCCGCCTCAGCGGGAGGGCCGAGCGGGGGCCGACGGAAGTCCATGCGGGGGCGGCTCGGAGCGGTGCAATGCCCGACGGCAGCTGCGGTCGGGTAGAGCCCGTCGGCGTCGGCTCAAAGTGGTGCGGCGGTGGCGGTGGCGGCGATCTCTCCATGGCCATGGGGGCCATCGCTGGAGGCGGGTGTTGCCGTGCCATTCGGGACCGGGTGGCGGCGCGTTGTGCCCTTGAGACACTGTGCGGGTCGGCAGGCCGAGCAACAGCACGATTCCAGGCCGGGCGTGGCTCCAAGCCGGTGGCATATCGGCAGCGGCGCGGCCGTGCGAGGCTGTCGGTCGATTTTTTTTTCTTGTTTACTGTTCATGCAATGAAAAAGTGCAATCACCATCCCTTTTTTTTACTTTCATTCAATCATCCAATCGGCATTGTGCCGGCGAATGCAAGTCGGCTCGCGAAGATTACAGGGAATTTGCAATATACAATCCACGGTGCAATCGACGTCTGCTTTTTCATGCAATCCACTGATCGGCTTGGCGGCGACTTCAAGTCGGCTCGCGGTAGATTAGAGCGGATTTGCACCGTAGAAAAAACTCTAGAAAGCCAAATTTGCATAATTGAAAGCGATCTAGAAAAATAATTCGATCTACGAGCGTCATTCTTCAACGGTTACCTTCTAATCCGAGAAGAGTAGGTCGGAGTCTATCGTGCTGATAACGTGTTGAGGAACCATCGCTGGTGAGTTCACTCCCAGCGATTACCTCGTAGACAAGCGTAGAATTGTAAGAATAATGCAAGAGCATAAGTATAGAATAGTAGATTGAGCACAGAGATATGAGAGAATTTTTACTTTTTTTATTACTCTTCTATAAAACTATCATATAATCATTGAGGCCTTTTTATATAGTCTACTGAACGAATGATTAACACGTCATATAGCAGACCCGCAACGCGTGAGCTCAGGGTTTCCTAGCAATAACCACGACGGTTTTCTTAATTTGAGGTGACCCGCACGTGCAGTTTCTTGGGGTCACCTCCAAGACTGCGACACGTAGGTCTTAATTGCATTGGGTGACGCCACGTTGGTAGCTGCTCGTCCGCCCGAACGCATCTCTCTGCCTCTCTCATCTCTCACATCTTCGTTGAATTTTTTGAATTCTTGCAGACCGATTCGAAAGTTCTTCGTTTTGAAGTGTTTTGCAATCCAAATGAAGGCTGAGATGAAAGGAGGAAGTGAGAAAGGAGGGGACAGAGGGGAGATGTGGGGAAGATCCCCCGTCTGTGACTTTTATATCGTGAGGTCAACCTCATATTAGATGTACTGGCCACCATGATTTTGCTAATTTGAGGTTACCCTCACCAATTCTTTGGTGACGGCTCACGATATATGGCAGCATCCCTTTCCTCCCCTTTCCATCCCCCTTTCTTCACCCCTCAAACGCGACATCATCTCCTTCCCCTCTCATTCCTCCTTTTCTAACTGGATTTTTTAATTGAAAGTTTCGAACCGAAATTTGTTGCATCAAAAGTTTTCGTACCGAAAGTTTCTGAATCAAAAGTTGATAACCTCTATGCTGCTAAGGTCGACCACGGATCGGCTGGTGGTGCTCATTGGTCGTTGTGGAGAGGGAGCGATAAGGTCGACCAACTAGGAACACGGCATGTGGTTTTCCGCGGTCTGAGAGTAGGGAGCGATATGAGTGTCAATTTTGCTATTGCAAATAAAAAAGAGGTAATTGACTATTTACCACACTTTTTGTTGATACTTATAAAATACCACAAAAATCGCGGCAACAGATAATATACCACACCTTTCGTTGCCCCCCCCCCCCCCTTTTTTTTTGCCATTTTTGGGTTTTTAAATCGAATTTCAATTCATTCGGCCTTTACCCGCATGCAAAATGTCTTCTTTGCCCCTCCACTAGTCCTCCTCCCCCAAGTCGGCGCCACATCCTACTCTCTTGCGCCGCCCCGTGCCTCCTCCCACCTACCTCCACCCTATTCCACCTCCTCGACAACTGTGTCGCAACCCTCTTCCACCTCCAAATGTGTCACGATGTGCGTCTCGTCGCGCTGGAGCTTTCCCCCCACCTCCTTCAACCTGCCTATCCTCTATGGACCACCACCACCGTGCGCCACCGAGCCGCCATGGCCATCGTCGTTGCCAGCTCTCTCGGCGTCGTCCCCATTTCTCTCAACCGTCAAGATGGAATCTCCAACCTTGGGAACACGCGATGTGCGCATTAACTTCGCCTCCAACCCATCGAAGCCTTCCATCGCCTTGCTCATCTTCTTCGCGCCCGACAGCCTTGTCGTCGTGTCGTCGTGTCTTCGAAGGCCACCGTTGACTTGCCCAGTTCTCCATTAGTATTAACAGAGCGAGGAGAAGACGAAGGTGGCGCAGGGATGAGGGGAGTGGATGGCACAGGAAGTCGCCAGTGGCGACGCACGAAGAGGAGGAGGAGGCGGTGTCGTGCAAGGAGGTGAGGGGAGGTGAGTGAAGAGGGGGTGCGGCAAAGAAAGGAAAAAAAGGTTGTGGCGTCGTCGGGTGGGTGGGAGGAGGGGAGCTGTTGGAAGGTGGTGAGTAGCGGTGGCAGGTGGGAGGTGGGAGGAGGTGCGGGGCGGTGTGAGGGAGGAGGATGCGGTGTCGGACTTAGGGGAGGACTGGTGGAGGGGCAAAGAAGACATTTCGCGTGCGGGTAAAGGCCAAATGAAATGAAATTTTATTTAAAACCCCAAAATGGGGAAAAAATAAAGGGGCAATGAAAGGTGTGGTATATTATCTATCACCGTGAACTTTGTGGTATTTTATCAAGTACCAACAAAAAGTGTGTCAAATAGTCAATGTCCTCAATAAAAAAATGTGTCATTTTCATACAGACTCAATGACCTGGATGGGAGGATGTGGAAAGATGCTTAGGGTCTGTTTGGTATTGCTGTAGTTTTTCTGAAAAGCAGCTTTTGGTTGGGTTGAAGGGATGCACGACTGAATGGATGAGCTGAAAAGATTTGGTGTTTAGCTATATGGCTTATAGGTCGGCTGGCTGAAAATTCTAAGTTGGAAAATGTTTGAAATGCCCTTGAGGCAAATGATGGTTTGTTTGATGTCATTTAACGATTATTGATATTAATTAACGACAACTAACGACACTTTATGACAACTACCACAATTATCGACAATTAATGAGAACTACCGCAATTAACGATAACTACCACAATTAACAAAAATAATGCAATTGATCGTATTTAACGATAATTAACACAATATACTGCAATTAATGATAGTTAACGCAATAGACCACAATTAGCGATAATTAACACAATAGACCACAGTTAACGATAATTAATATAATTAGCAAAAATTATTATATAAATAAATACAATAAATAATTATTACATAACTAATTACAATAAATAATAATATTATTATTAAATAATTAATTTACAATAAAAAGGAAAAAAAAAATAAAAAAGAGGCAACGAAGGAGGGCGATGACGACGTCGGGGGAAGACGGTGGCGACACTGGGTTATGAGGAGGAGAGGGCGGCGATGGATCAGGGGGCAGGGGAAGGGAGGAGGCGGCGGCGGCTGGAGAGGAGGGCGGTGTCAAGTCAGGGGTGGAGGAGGGTGGTGCCGTGTTGTGGTCAGGGTGAGGAGAAGGAGAGCGGCGGCGGCTGAGGGGAGACGGAGGGAGTCGGCGGCGGGGGGGGGTGAGGGGAGGACGAGGGCGGTGTCAGCTTAAGGGAGCAGGATGGCGGCTCCGCGTCAGGGGAGGGTGGAGGCTCGAAGGAGGAGCGGGAGAGGGAGGCGGCCGCTCGGGCGCCGCGCGCGGGGAGCAGGAGGAGGAAGAAGAGGATGGGGGCAGGGTGAGGTGGGGCGGGGCGGCGACACGGGAGAGAGGAGAACGGAGGAGGCGTGCGAGGAGGATGCGAGCGGGCAGGGGCGCTAGGGTTAGGGTTCGGACGGGGAAGGCCGGTGGAGGGGCGTTTTGTGTGATGGCACGTGGTGGGTAAATAACTCTGAAGTTCGAAAGTAAATGCGAACGAGGGCTACGGGAACTATCCCGCGGCGGCTTTTGGATTTCGGCTTTCTAATGTTATAGGTGGTTTCTGACTTAAAAAAATCAGTACGAAAAGTTGACAATTTAGAACGGTTTTTGGCTTTTTCGAACAACAAACCAATCCTTAGTGCGTAGAGAGAGGATTTAACGGAGGGGTGGCCATGAGAGGAGAGAGAGAGAGGATGGGGAGCATCGGTAATGTTGAGAGAAAGGGGGGAATGGAGTCAGCGACGCTTGGAGTGGATGGTACCAGGGATGAAGTCATTTTGATGCATCGAGTGGATGGTTCCAGCCCCCTAGATCCGTTTGATCACACTTAATCCAACGGTAAAAAGCCATCCCATCGGATGAGGCTGGGACGGTACAACGTTCCATAGTTTTTCTCTTTTCTTGATGGAACTAGTAGAGAAGAGTGATTGTATGTATCCAGACAACAGTCATCTCACAAGCAATATAGAAAAGATGACAACCCCGCTTTCCTTTTTCAACAACAGATTGAATTTGGTTACTGCATAGTTTTTCGTGAAAAAAAAGACTGTCATGAAAAAAAAATACACATGTGGTAAAATGAGAATTACAACTTCATGCATATATTGAGCTAGCCTGACAGGTACCATCAAACACACCGAGACCGATCTGAGTGCACACTTTCTGCGGACTTGTCTGATCAATATAAAAGAAATGTTCTGTAGTTAGAGAATTCAAGAGCAATTTTAAAAACACACGCATCACAACAGAATTGCTCCCGTTGTTCACATAACAGAGGGAGAAGCCAGCAAGCGAACAAACCTGTGCTGTGAGCAAGTCAAGGATCATCTCTCCATACTCTCTCACTACTTCTTTGCATTCTTTACAGATAATTCCCTCAGCCCCAATTGCATGATTCACTTGAGGCGCTATGGTCTGGAAGCAGCATAAAATGAAAATATTTCAATTGTACCATCATTCCGGAACACTTCCAAATGCACATTGTACCACTTAGGAATTCAAGAACACATGTTGTTGGACAGGCGAGCAGTATGAATAGAGCTTGCTGTTGATACGAGGCTAATTGGTCAATATATATATACACATGTATAGTATATATACAAATAACTCTTTATATAATATATATCAAATACCCCCTCAAACTTGCGATGGATCCACAATATTAATTTTAAAAAGATAAAATATGTGCTTACGAGGCCAATAGACCAATATATATATACAAGTACATGTAAAGTATATATGCAAATAACTCCTTGTATAATACACATCTAACACCCCCTCAAAATTATAGTGAGTCAACAATATTAAGTTTGGAGAGATAAAAGCTGTGCTGAGCTCTGGTCTACACCTTTGTGAGGAAATCTGCTAACTGAAGTTCTGAATGCACATACTGAAGAGCAACAATCTGGTCATGCACCTGAATCCGCATGTAGGAAGCATCAACACCAATATGCTTAGTAAACTCAGGCACTGCCAGAGGAAAGAGGAGTAGGTGCTGAAAAAGAAACATCAAAATCCTCAAGTAATCATCATAACCAAGTAACATCCACAGTCAACAAAGTCATAGCTCGCAACTCTGCCTCAGCACTTGAACGAGAAACTATTGTCTCCATCTTAGTCTTCCTAGCAATAAGAGAACTACCAAGAAAAATACAATAGACAGAAAGAGACCGGTGATCAGAGTGACCACTAACCCAGGTAGCATCAGAATATGCCTAGAGTTGTAAAGAGCTGGAACAAAGGAAAAACAGACGACGAGTGATGCTTCCACAAAGATATCGTAGAACACGAAGAAGATGACTATAATGGAGCTAAGTGGGAGCAGAAACAGCTGAGTAGGAGCATAAATAAACTGACTTAAGATATGCACAGGGTACGAAATGTCAGAACGAGTGACACCCAAATAAACAAGACTCCCAACAAGGTGACGATGGCGAGGAGGATCAGGAAGAGACTTACCATCAGTGGGCCGAAGATTAAACATTAAGCTCCATAGGAGTCTCAACGGTGTGTGATCCGTAAGAGAAGCACGATCAAGAAGATCTTGAATATATTTTTCTTGGGATAGATAGAAGCCCTCAGACGTAGAAATAGCCTTAATTCCAAGCCCTCAGACGTAGAAATAGCCTTAATTCCAAGAAAGTAGCGAAGAGGACTCATATCAGACATGAGAAACTGCTTATTAAGACACTCCTTGACAAAAGTGATGTACTGAGAATCATCTCTAGTAATAATTATATCATCAACATATAAAAGGATAAGCGTCCGACCACGAGGCGAAGTGTGAATAAAAAAGTAGGATCATGAGTACTAGCAGAGAAACAAACTGCAATGACAACAGAAGAGAAACGATCAAACCAAGCACGAGAATCTTGCTTGAGGCCATAAAGATATCAGCGAAGGCGACAAACCATACATTCAGGAACATAATACCCGGTGGTGACTGTCTATAAACCTCCTCACGCGGCTCACTATTGAGAAGTGTATTCTTAACATAAAGCTGAGAGATGAACTATACCTGAACAGACGTCACATCAAGAAGAATGTGTACGGTGGTCATGTGAGCCACAGAGCGAATGTTTCATCATAATCACGATCATGCTCTTTCTGAAAACCACGTGCCACAAGACGAGCCTTGTAGCGCTCAAGAGAACAATCAGAGCGGGTCTTAACCTTGCAAACCCATTTGCACGTGATAAGAGTGACACACACGGGAAGAGGGACAAGATCTCACATGCTAGTACGCTTAAGGGTAGTAATCTCCTCTGCCATCGCATGCTGCCACTCCTGATGAACAACAGTATCACGATAAGAAGTCGATTCGGCAAGAGCCGCTAAACAAAAGCGCGCAGGATGCCGAATAGACTAACAATCATAAAGAGCATATCGAGAATCAGAGGTCGAAGAAGATGCCGCATCAGGAGAATCCTTAACTCGCGGACGATGAGTGTAGTAGAGAGGATAAGAAGGAACAAGACCAGGAGGAGCCTCTAGAGAGGGTGGTAGTGGCAAAGGAGACGATGGAGGAGGCACCGAAGAGGCCAAAGACTGTGATGGAGATGCGGTGACTATGGGAGTGGCAAAAAAGTCAATAAAGAAATATACTCGGCAAGAGATGCTGGAGTGGTGGAAGAAGGATGGTAGAAAAGACGAGAGTTATCAAAAGTGATGTCCCGAGAAACTCGCATCCGTGACATGCTTGGATGCACCTGAATCTATGATCCAATCAATATGAGAGTACTTATATGTGGATGCAAGTGCATGTGCCTGAGTACCTTCACCCACATGAGCATAGTTTGCAAAGTTACCAAATGAGGTGAAATCATGAAAAGTCTCCAATGCCTTTCCCTTCTGCCACTTTCCCACTACATAGCTTGCTCGCCTGTCAGAGTAACAGACGTGTTATTTGTTTGGGCCACATTAGCCCTGGGGCCGACTCGGCCCCTTCCTTCCTCGACCACCACGACCTCCACACGGGTTGTTGTCCCCTATTACTCGTAGTCGAACTTCCTCCTGCACCATAACCGAAATAGCCTCCTCCATGGTAGGCAAGTTTTTCAAGTAAAACATAGCAACTCTTCTACTTTTATCACCGATTACACACTACACGTCAACTCATCCTCCTACCTATTGCCGTGCGTATTAACGATCACGGCAACCTCTTCACGCATCAATAGATCACGACTTCATGATCACAAACGCAATTGCCAACACCTCTTGAACCATCCACGAAATCAGCAGCCACATGAAAGTCGTCCACATGAGATGCCACACCAACCTAACCGATCCACAGTCTACACGGATCCACGGATCCCCTCTGCCACCAACACCGAAACATCGGATCCCTCCTTTCTCCCGAGCAAACGCAACATCGGATCCCCTCTTTTCTCCAAGATGATGACGGTTGTACGGAACCAAACAGGGACGGCAACCAGGCTCCAAATCCAGAAAGAAAAGCCCGACAGGAATGACAAAAGAAGGAAACCATCGAAAAAAAAAGAAATAAGTAGGGAAGAACAACACGCGTAAAAATGAGAGCCCAGGAAGAACACCAAAGGCACTGGAGGAAGTACGAAGGAAGAAAGAGAGAAGATGGAGCGCTGGAGCGACGAAGCATAGAAGCTGCTGTACCGAGGCAAACAAGGAAGGCCAGCAGGCGAGCAGGAGCAAGACGCGAAAGCGACGGCACACTCGGGGCGAAAGAATCGAAGTTATCGCATTTCATATTGTAGTCCTGAAGAGTACCAAGATAGCCTTTTCATAAACTTATCCCCGCCGAGGCGAAGACCGAGAGACGGAAAGAGTAAAGCAACGCATCGTCAGAAAGGAAGGGTCCCCACCGCTGCCACGCGCGAAAAGCCGAGGCGGCATCGTGGCAATCGAAGCCAGGCCGGAGCGAACACGTGGTAACCCAGACAGAGACCGTAGAATCGAAAGAACGCAACCACTACGAATGGGCGACGGAAGGGCCTCGCACGGCCAAGAAATGAGTCTAAATCGAACGGCCGAAAAGGCACATCGCGAGATCGAAGGGAGCAGAGGCGCACTGTCTATGTGGCCAGGCTCTCGACGGTCGAAACCTACCTACATTTAGACCGAAGGACTAGTAACCCACGCGAGCGTTGGCGTGCTGAATTGAAGATGCGAGACTACAATTAGAACTAATAAAGAATCGCCGGTGATATAAGACATGAAGATCGATCACGTTGCCGCCGCCGCGCGAGCCGTCCCACCGCTGTCTTCCTCCTCGTGTTTTTCGTGCACGATCGATCGTGTTTTGGTCCGTGACGCGCCAGCCCACCGCGGTTACCGCATTCGAAAGCCCGCCGTCCGGAGTAGAAAGTGGCCGCCATCGCGACACCGGGTGCGGGAAGGTGGAGGGGAAAGGGAAAGGGAAAGGGAAAGGGTGTAGCGGTGTCAGAGAAAACAGAGGGTGTGCTGTGGGCATGGAAGGCCGAGGCAGGCGAATCGACTGGAGAGAAGCACGTGCCGAGCATAGCTACGTGCGGACGAATGCTCACATCCGATCGATCGGCGTGGACAGAACTCCAGACGGATCAGACGGTCAGAGAAAAAACGTCGACGTGGCCTGGCTGGTTGCGCCTCAAAACAGCCTCCATTTAGCATGGATTGATTGAAGAAACATTGTTAATTAAGCGGTCCTTAACTAGTTTGGTCAACTTTCTTAGAAGTTAAGTGCTACTATTTGCGACTAGTTATCCTTTAGCTTATTTTAATTGCCATGGCGACAATGCGTTTCGATCGATGATCTCGCATTTCGGGTTGGTGGGTAGAGCTGTTGACTTTGTGGCCTTGTGGATCTGTGGACGGAGGAGCGGGGATTCAACCGCAGCTACAGGGAAACCGGAGATGGCGTCGCCGCCGCGCGTGTGCGTGATCGGCGCCGGCGGGTTCATCGCCTCCTGGCTCGTGAAGCTCCTCCTCTCCCGCGGCTACTTCGTCCACGCCACCCTCCGCGACCCATGTACGCACCTTCCTATCTATTCCTCGCACACAGCTGCAGATCTCTTGCTGCTTGTTTATCGACTGTGAATGTTCTTCTTTTTTTTTAAAAAAAAAAACTATTTCTTTCAGGTGATCCAAAGAACAAGTTCCTGAAGCAGCTGGACAAGGCCCAGGAGAATCTGCATCTGTTCAAGGCCGACGTGCTCGACTACGACACGCTAACAACCGCGTTTGCGGGGTGCGAGGGGGTCTTCCATCTGGCCACTCCGGTGCCTGAAGAAAAGATTGTTGATCCTGAGGCAAGCGTATATTCGCTTAGTGTTGAATTGTTGATTAATTTGACGTGTTACTCCGTTTCTCTTGGTCATGCACCTATGTGCATTTGTAAGCAGCAAGCTCCTGTTTATGCAAAGCAGTTTTAGTCCACGCCCCTTTTAACTTAAGCAAGCAGTTTTTCGGTACATGCATTTGCAAACTCCCACCCCGTTGTTTGGTTCATGCTCTCATGGCGAGCGAGACTAGTAAGTAGTAACTGCATCCACAAGGCATTTTGTACAAGTGCATTTTGGCTTACATTTAGCATGCTTGCAAATATAGGATTTGCGTGTAGTTACGCTTGCAAATTGCAGTAGTACTAGTTCATAGTTAAAAACATTTTTCTAGGAGGGAATGAGTGCAAAAGAAGAACAATATGTTTTGCATCAGCTCATATTTATATTATGATTGCTAGAGGTCACTGCTGCCAAGATGCATTTCTTATTGGAACTAAACACTCTTATTTGAGATCCTGGTTCCTGTTCTGGGATACTCACCTTATGGTAAACACAATTGTGCAGACAGAGATGATGGCTCCTGCTATTAAGGGCACCAGAAATGTACTGGAGGCTTGCTCGGCTACAAAAGTCCAGAAAGTCGTTGTGGTCTCGTCCATTGGCGCTGTTGGTTTTAACCCGAATTGGCCTCACGATAGACTCAGAGATGAGAGCTGCTGGTCACACAAAGAGTTCTGCAAGGAAAGTGAGGTATGAGATACTAGTATCCATACTAGTTAATACATACCACAAGTTGCCAAAGTAATGGAAATTCATCACAAAACACGTGAATGTGCACCTGAAATTCTTTAGGGCTTGTTTGGATAGAGAGTGATTACTTATCTGCTTTTTGTATTGCCTTATATGTATATGGTATACACCCCTTGTGCACCTTATATATATTGCCCATTGAGCCTCTGAATATACACACAATATTCATAACATGGTATCAGAGCAAAGGTTCTAAACCCTAGTCTACAACCTAGCCTTCATCGTTTCCACTGCCCACTACCCCCAGGAGGAGCGATCTCTATTCCTGGGGGCAGCTTCTCGTCGCCGCCACCCATGCTTTCCCATCGGGCTCTGCATCTTCTGCTCGTCACTGCATCTTCTGTCGCCGGATCTTCCACATCGCAGATGTTTTCCTCTGCTTCTTGTTCTTGCGCTACTGGAGGTCGCAGATCCATCTGCGCAGATCCTCGACGATCGTAGATCCATCCGCTGATCAGCTTCCGTGCCTGGAGGTCGCCACACCTTCGCGCTTAAGCGCCTGGAGACGTCTTCCTCTACTTCGCCTGGAGACATCTTCCTCTGCTTCTTGCGCTTACGCGCCTGGAGATCCATCCGCCTCTACTTCCTGATGCCGATGTGTGTTTCCTCTTCGTCGCGTGTCAATCGCCGTCCCAACACCCGAGCTCTTCTCGCCATCGCCGCCCGATTTTGTGCCTCGGCTCGCTCCTCCGCCCGAGCTCACCCCAGGTCCTCGTCGCCACTCTGGATCGGGTCACCTCTGAGCCTTCTCCCATGGCTTCAGCTGCTGCCATGGTCCTTTGAGGATGATTTGTCTAGAATCTGGATCGTGTGGTTTTGCTTAGTTTTTTGGAGTGAGGAGTTTGTTGCTTTGTTCGGCTGGGAGGAATGGGAAGTGGGCAAGAGACGATGGGGGAGGAAGGAGTTTGTGTTTGCATCTATTGGCCCGATTGGGATGGCTATTGTGATGTCTGGCTATGCTTGCTATCTTGACTGCATCTACATCTCGACGAAGATGTGTGTCTTCTTATTGGGATGGCTCAGTTGTGCTTGCTATCTGGGCTATGTGATGAGCAATATGACTGCTGGTCTGGTCTAGTTTGCTTCTGTTGGAGGATAGTGCGATTGCTTTGTTGCTGCAAGTTATCTTTTCTTTGTGTCTTTTTCTTCCGTTGCGTCCATCCAAGTCCGTACCACTCTATCTTTAAGTTCGTCTAAGCCATACAAATTCATAAATTTATTGTCAGTCATAGAAGCATAGGAATTTCTTTTGCATGGCAGCAGCCGCCGCTCTTTTCTTCAAGCCGTTGCAAATCGTAAAAGTCGTTATGGTGCCGCTGCTTCTCTCTTAGTCGCCGCCTCGAGCTTCTAAGGCCGTCGCGCTTCTTCCATACTGCGCCTCCGTTGCGCTTCTTGTGCACTGCGCTACCGCTGTCTTAGGCTTCTATTTGCGCCGCCATATTTCTATCTATTCCTCTTTGGCTTAATTTGACAGCTTTTTCTATTTTGTCGGTTTCATCTTCTTTGTCGTGTTGCCGCGGTTGATTTTGCTCCCGCTTGCCTCTACATTCTCAGCCCCTGCACCTTGTGCTTTATGGGCTGTTGCACGACCCTAGATAGCCGGATATCTTTTGTCGACATATTTTCCAAGAGTTGCATGCTATGATGACATTATCAAGACTCGGACTTTGGATTTTCCCTAGTTTAGTGTCAACTCTTTCCAAATGCAATTTTATTGCATTCGCCTTGCATTTGAAGGGGGGTGTTAGAATAAGGTGTCGGAATAGTAACTCCTCTTTTGTATTTTCTTATATGCCTTTTGTATTGTCTTATTTGTATATGGTATATACCCCTTGTACACTATATATATATTGCTCATTATGCTTCTGAATACATACACACATTATTCATAACAAGAACCAATCCCTTCAGATTGGAAGGAATTTTAGTTTAAATTCTGAGTCAATCCGAAGAGATTGAGTCGAATCATAATATATCCAAACAAGCCCTTAGTGGGTTCTTGTTAGAATAAATGATTGCATGTAAGGGAGGACTAAGTTCTTCGGATTGAGTCGGATCACAATGTATCCAAACAAGCTCTTAGTGAGTTATTGTTAGAAGAAATGATTGCTGGTATGTGAGGACTAAGTTAGTACATTTACTTGTGATGTTGGCAGAGCTGGTATTGTCTTGCCAAGACCGTGTCTGAAGAGATGGCCTTGGAATACGCCGAGAAAAACGAACTGAACGTCGTCACACTTTGCCCTGCTGTGGTTATTGGGCCACTGTTGCAACCTGTGGTCAATACTAGCAGCAAAGCCCTCATCTATATCATGAAAGGTTCTCAGTTCTTAGTGCACATATTCGATTTAGAGAATACACAGTGCATTAGTACTGAAACAAAAGCCAGCTGATAGTTCCATTATTTTGATTGCAGGGGGAGGAGGTCCTGACGTAATTAACAACAAATTCTGGCCGTTCATAGACGTTCGTGATGTTGCTGACGCTTTACTTCTACTGTACGACAAGGCAGAATCATCTGGCAGATACATTTGCTCGTTGAACCAGATCGACATCAAGGATCTGCTGGACTTGCTGAAGAGCTTGTACCCTAACTACAATTATGTTGACAAGTGAGTGCCATCGTATCAGTATCTTGTTTTTTAGAGAATACGCAGGTCTGTGGATTTTCTTTGTATCAGTATCTTCTTAGAGCCTGTTATTCAACACATGATTCGAATAACTCTCGCGCTTTTCTGCAGAATTATCGATGTGGATTACAATGCTGCAATGACGTCAGATAAACTGAAGGATCTGGGATGGAAGCCAAGGAAACTGGAGGAGACGCTCGCGGACAGCGTCGAGTGCTACGCGAAGGCTGGCCTTCTTCAGGATGCACATGGGGACCCTTGCCGGCTTCCCCATTTGTACCGCGCGCCTGCCCAGGAATGAACCGGACACTGTCGCGCAGTTGTTTCGTATTGTCCGTTTCAAAAAAAAAAGTTGCTGTATTGTGATGTTACCGTCTTCTACATCATATTTAAAGATACAGGGAAGTTAATTACGTTGTATTCCTTGGAATAACTGCATGATTGATCTCTCTGTCCTGATGATGACCATCTGACGACGTGAGAACGTTACTGCTCGGTCATAATCTTCAGTAACCGCTTCATCAACTAAAGCGTTGAGACGCTCTTTGGATTGGAGAAACCGTCGCCCTCTTTGAACACTATACAAAGGGTGAAATCAGAAGGCAGAAGGTACATGGCGATCAACAGGAGAAGGTACATGGCAATCAACAGGGCAATTGACAGAGAGATCAGGAGCATAGTACTTAGACTTCAGTCGTCCTCTTGATTCTAAATACTTATATCAAATACAATACACACAGGAGTAGAGTTACCCATAGAAGTAATGTTGTTGTTCTGGCAGCAGAAGATCATAATCTGTATAAAAATTTGTGTTATTCTCTTTGCGTGGTTAATTCTAAAAGACCTTACGAATCAATAAATTATACATAAGATCGGTTCTAGATCGTTCTTACGGGCGACCTCTGCTGTAGTATTCCTAGTCGGGGACCTCCGGGTGGCAGTGCAAACAAGCACAGACAAACAAAGGTTGTGGAGAGGAGACTTGGCAGAGGGCAACGCCATGGCCGCGCGTGCGGAGGGAGGGAGAGGGGAGATGGTTTGCGTGACCGGCGCCGCCGGGTACATCGCCTCGTGGCTCGTGAAGCTCCTCCTCTCCCAAGGCTACACCGTCCATGCCACTGTCCGCGATCTCGGTACGTGCTTCCTTTTGCCTATGGAAATTTAGCAGCTCGTTTCACTCATGCCACACGTGCGGTACTAGGAAATTGATCAAGGAAGTTGCTGAAGATTTTTCAAGGTTGTTAGTGAACATCAACTCTTGGTTAATTCTGGTCCTTTTTCAGGTGACAAGAAGACCGGCCATCTGAAGCGGCTAGAGAATGCTGCTGAGAGCCTCAAGCTTTTCAAGGCTGATCTCCTTGACTATGAAGCGATGGCAGCTGCCATTGTGGGATGCCATGGAGTTTTTCATGTCGCGACTCCAGTTCCTTCAGAGAATCTGACTGATCCAGAGGCAAGTTCTATATTTCTCAAATTTTATTTATAACAAGTTTCAGAGTGTAGCATTGTTAAGACTGGCTTGAATTAATTTTTGATTGTACCATGATCATTCTTTCCAAATCCGCATCCACTGACAATAAACTACCTCGAATTGAATTTGCATAGCAGAGGCAATTGAGTTCGAATATGGATTTGACTCAAAAACTAACTGGATGAGTGCATACGAATTTGGGATATATTTTATTAAATTCAGATTGGGGCATCGAGCTATTGGTTAATAAAAAATTGCACACTCTGTATGATGTTGTTTACTCAAAAAAAAATTTAAAAAAATATGAACGTTAAAGGCAATTAGAATGGAGTGAATGATTGTATTATATTTTCCACACCTCACGTCAATATCACCTAAACTGATAGATCAAATTCCTTAAACAAAGAAACAGTAGTTGACTAGCAGTAACAGATTGAACTCATGGCAAGAATATTAACAAAATTAAATATTTAATTCACCCTGTCACGCCACGCGGCGTGCACACTTTCGCTCCAAGCTGTCGCTAACACCTCACCTTAGCCTTGATGACAACGACAGCCATCTACTTCATGTCTCGCTCGCGCAAAAAACGCTGGCCAAAACTGTGCTTCTTGTGTACGTCGTCCCTGCCAAAAGAAAACCAAACAAAGCCAATCCCTTCAACGTGGTGGGGACGAAGACACCCTGTGCTTCGTGTGTACGTCGTCCCTGCCAAAAGAAAAGTAAACAAAGCCAATCCTTCAACGCCTCGGGAAGGACTTTTTATCTCCAGATGCGTCACGTCTTCTTGCAGCCGGCGTCTTTTATCTCCAGAGGTTGCGTCTCCCGACCTCTCCTCAGAAAACGCGGACTGCCCCTTTTATCTATATCCGACGTCATGCCCACACGTACAGGATACTAACTCCTGGAATCAAATATGACGTCCATATACACACAGTTCTAAAAAACAATCCAATCCCAACAAACAATATTTATTTATTTTTTTCCAGTTTTTCAATTTTGGACTCTTCAAAATTATCACATGTCGTAGTTTCCAGATCGCACTGCCTTTTCGTAGTTCTCTCATCATGCTCATCTCAAATTTCTTACTTATAGTATCTGAAAACTTAGAAACAAGAGCATGAAAGGAACCATCAAAGATGATATCATCCTCGTAAATCTGAATGAGTAAGAGATTATTGCTATGCGTGAGAGTAAACAATGTTTCATCTACCTTGCCTATTTGAAAGTCATTTTTAATCAAATATGATTTAAGCCTATCATACTATACTCTAGGTGGTTGTTTTAGACCATATAAAGCTTTGGACAGTTTGTAGACATGATCAGGAAATTTAGGATTTTCAAAAGCAGTTGGTTGTCTTACATATACTTCTTCCTCGATATAACCATTAAGAAAAGCGATCTTAACATCCATTTGATATAACATGAAACCCTTAGATGCAGCAAATGTTAAAAGAATTCTAATGGTTTTTAATCGAGCAACAGGAGCAAAAATTTCACCAAAATCAAGACTTTCTACCTAGGCAAATCCCTGAGCCATAAGTCTAGCTTTATTTCGAACAACAACATCATCCTCACTTTGTTTATTCTTAAAAATCCATTTTGTTCCAATAACATTATGACCATGAGAAGGTGAAACTAAGATCCAGACTTTATTACGCTCAAAATTTTCTAATTCCTTATGCATAGCATTAATCCAAGACTCATTAGATAAAACGTGACTTACATCTTGGAGTTCAAAAGAGAAAACAAAAACAGCATGAGCATGAGGTATCGGAGTTATACCTGTTACGAAGAACTCTCTCATCTAACTCATCAATCATTTGTTTAGGAGGATGACGTCGTTGAATATGCAGAGGAGCCTGAGGTGTCGTTGATGACATAAGTGTAGCAGTAGTGGCCTCTACCTCATTGGAGGTAAGATCAGAGTCACTAACTATAGACTCCATTGGTGTAAATACGTGTGTCGAAGTGTGAATCGAATTATACTTTCATCATCATCAGAGTCATAGAAGATGTCTTCGGGTGAGTCATTTACCTGTATACCTGCATTGTCAGGTCTAGTACTAGGACTAGCCTCATCAAAAGTGAACTCGCAGGTCTCAACAATTTTGTTAGTTTCTAAATTGAATACACGATAACCTCGAGTGTGTGCTGCATATCCAAGAAAAATATTATCTGAAGATCTAGATTTAAATTTATCAAGATTTCCATGTTTAAGAATAAAACATCGACAACCAAATACCCTCAAGTGGAAAATTTTAGGAGAATGATCAAAACGAAGTTCATAGGAAGTCTTATGCAATTTAGCTCGTAAAAATACTCTATTAGAAATATAGCAAGCAGTAGAAATAGCTTCAGCCCAAAACTTCCTAGGAGTAGCATGTTTATTTAACATCGTTCTAGCCATCTCAACCAAAGTTATAGTTTTAAGTTCTACAACACCGTTCTGTTGTGGCACACGGGCTGAAGATAATTGATGATCTAAACTTTTTTCAGTACAAAAAGAAGCAAATAATGAGTTTTTGAATTCAGTTCCATTATCACTTCTAATTGCTTTTAGTGCCCCTAGGAGTTCAGTAGTAAGTCTAAGGGAAAGCTCTCTAAGGTGACCAAAAGCTTCGTCCTTAGATGCTATGAAAAAGACTCAAGAGTGTTTAGAGTAATAATCAATAATAACCAGAATATAATAATCAATAATAACCAGAATATACTATTTACCTCCAGCTGACTGAACTCTAGCATGACCTACAGTGTCCATGTGCAACAATTGACCAGTTGCATCAGTCATAACAAGTGTGAGAGGAGGATATGATGCAGATATCATCTTACTATGACGACAGGGTGAACAAACAAAATCTATTGACTTTTCAATTTTAAGATTAGGCAAACCTCTAACAAGATCCATATTACTGATACGAGCAAAATGATCAAAACCAATATGACCTAGTCTACGGTGCCAGTGAAGTAAATATTTAGAAACAGATGAAACAAGACACCTAATATCACAGGATGAAGAATATGAAAAGTCACCCTTAAATAAACGAACAACTCGAATAATTTTGCATACTAGATCACCAGATGAATCTAAGATGCAACATGAATGCTTTTTAAAGCTCACTTCAAGATTATCGTCTATCAACTGTGAAACTGAAAGCAGATTATAGCTCGACTTACTGACAAGAGCAATGTCTTTTAAAATGAATTTGTCGTTTACGCGCAGTCCCTTTTGCAAGAACTCTTCCTTGAGCATTGTTCCCAAAAGTAATCATCTCATCACCGGTGGCATGAGTGAGGGAGGAGAACCATCGAGAGTCTCTGGTCATGTGGCGATAGCAACCGGAGTCAATAAACCATATGTTCTCCTTTCGCTTGCGACGAGTCTATAAAGCACGAACAATCATCGTTATCTTAGTTCTGGGGTTAGAGAATAAAGCTTTAAGTAACCAATACTGAGATACGCGATGATCAGAAGCAACAGCAGGCGTAGAAAAAGAATTTTGACATTCTGTGTACTGCCGAGCAGGCCGTAGTTTACGTGTCGTTCTGACCGCTGGCCGGTATGACCGCGTAACAAAAGTCGATCGTACCAATACAGTCGCGGAAACTCCCAAACATATAGAAAATTGTTTAGAGGGAGCAAGGCGATGATAAGGAGATTGAGCAAACTCCACTCCAGTATGAGAAATCTTTCTTAACCTGTCTTTTTTTTTTCTTTTTTGCTTTTGGAAAACAAAATTAAACCAAATGACCATCTCTACCACAATGAGTGCATCTATATTTATCTTGGTGAGAAGATGTACTATTGCCTTTACAACATCCACTTTGGTAGATGGGTCCTTTCCAATACAACTGATTTAAAAATAATTTGTTTTCGTTCAGATTCTACTTCAAATTTTTCAGATTCAATAAGCTTAACAACTTTAGGAGAATTACTCTTGGTATGCTCAACAAAATTAAATCCTATACCCTGATGTTTAGCACTCACTTTTGACTTGTCTAGGATCATATTCAAAATTTTCTTACCAAAGGAAAATCTCTCTAAAGTGTCCTTAAGATACTTGTTGTCTTTAGCTAGAGTGAGACAAGTTGTGCATTTAACAGATTCATTCACAAGTTTCTTAGAAGCACTAGACTAAGTCAATTCTTTCTTTTTAACAAAATAATTAAGTTGTCTAGTCAAAGCTTCTATTTCTATGGTGAGTTTAGGACAGTTAGAGCAAGAAGATATCTCATGATAAAGCATCTGTCGAATTATTTCTTGAGATGAATTAAGTGTAGCTTCTAATAATCCACAATTAGAGAATATTTTAGTTTCAGCATTTGAGATACTTGACTCTAAACATGTAGGAGAATTAAACTTGATCTTTTTAACTTCATTATTTGCAAGTTTTAACTTTTCATCACAAGAGTCATGTGCCAACATTAATTCATCAAATTTAGCATTTGTATTCCTAAGTTGAATCAAGTTTGATGCATTCATAGATCTAGCAATCTCCAACTCAGAATGTAATACTTGACAAGACTCACAAGATTCTTTATCATGAGTAATAGTTCTAAGTCTATCAATTTCAGAAGTTAAACTTTCAACAAGACAATCATTTTCTTTTAGTTTCTTTTTTGTCTTTTTCAATTCAATAGCAAGTTTAATCAAACCATCTTCAATCTCATCATATGATGGTCTTACCTCATCGGGATCACAGTGTCGTCGTCGTTGGCGTTTCTTACCATGAAGCACATGCCCGTAAAGTCGTCGTTGTTCTTCTTCTTACCTTTAGCATCATCAGTGTCGTGGTTGTCGTCATCGCAACTCTCATATTCCACATCACTCAAATCCAGATCCTCGATAGCCGAAAGAACCTTTTCAGCAAATTTTCAACGAAAATTGACACCCTTGATGTTCTTCTTCTTGGATGGCCAACGATGATAATTCTTGTTTTCCTTGATCACCTTCCCCTTGAGCTTGGGACAATCCACCTTAATGTGTCCTGACTCGCCACACTCATAACATTTGATCGGACTTGACATGCCACATCGCTTCCTCATCCTTATGTTTTTGAGTGCCTTGTATGCCCGTGAGGAGATCAACACCAAATCCTCTTCAGGGAGCTGTTCGAACTGTTCCTCTGAAAAATAAGACAAAGCAGACACAAGAAAAGAACTCGACGACGCAGCCTGCATGGGGTTAGTTATAAGTGCTAAAGATTAAGATTTATTAGTCTAAGATGGCAAAGCTTCCATCTCATTAGTTTTTAATCTAGAGAAAAGATCATCCATTGTTAAAGTATCTAGATCGACAGTTTGATTGATAGTTGTGACAACCATCAACCACTCAGAACCTAAAGATCTCAAATTTTCAGTTGCATTATCTTTATCAGAAGGAATAACATTAACATGCAAATTACTCAATATTTTTTCAAAACGAGCAAAAAGATCATCAATAGCTTCACCAGGCTTCATAGCAAAATCAGAATATTCTTTTTGATAAAGATTTTTACGCACTTTCTTAATTTTAGTGGTTCCTTCATGATAATCGCAAAGAGTTTTCCATATTAATAGACATAATTAATATGAGCTACACGATCAAATTCTTTGTGAGAGATCCATTGAAACAACAAGTTACGAGCTTAAACATTTAAATCAACATCAGTTTTATTTAGATTAGTAACAGTAACTGGAACCTTATAAGGGCTAGAAACCTTTTTCCACACATCACTACCTTGAGCCTCAATATATGCTTGCATACGGCACTTCTAAAAAGCAAAATCGTACTATCTAATATAGAGGGGACGATTCACATACCTCTCTAACACTATAGCAACCTTACTCTGATACTACTTGTAGGAATGTTAGAGGCAATCAGAGGAGGGTGAATGATTATGTTAGATTTTTCGCACCTCACGTCGATGTCATCAAAACTAATGGATCAAGTTCTTTGAACAAAAGAAAAGAAAAGCAAACAAAGCCAATCCCTTGAAATCACAACACGCCTCGGGAAGACTTTTTGCTTCAGATGCGTCACGTATCATCCAACACGTCTATAACTCCAGCACGTATCATCCATATTTAATCTTCATGCACCCCAACTCGAGCTCGACCGTCTCCTCCAGCATCCTCAACTCCTTGGACTATGACTCGCACCAAACCATCTCCCGTTCACCGCCGTAGACCACGATCGCATCTGAGTTACCATATACATGCAAAGACCAAAGCAACATATTTTCCCCACACAAGTTCTCTCCAACTTGACCGAAACAACATATTTTCCGACACAAGTTGTCTCCAACTTGACCGACATAAGTCCATACAACACGATACGTCTAAAATAATATCAGTAAATAACATTGTCAATTATTCATCAGTTAAATTATTTTAGACTTAGCCATATGGTTTAACAAAAAACTTGTTTACTCATTTGTATGTTTCAAAGTAATGTAAATTTGTAATACACATTCATGTCAGACAAAGAAATTCACATGTTCAAATAAAAATCACCGTCTTATGATTTAGACAATTTGCTTCATTCCAAATGAGTACTTCCCTTAAATACTAAAAGTATCGTCATATTACATCCTATAAGGTAATAGATCACCATGTTAAGCTTTAGCCATTAGATCAAAGGCAAATGGACGGTCCGCACGAAGTTGGTGTACCGTAAAAAAATCAGTGTTTGCCAGTTGCCATACCATAATATGCGTGCTAATAGTCATTAATCTAAACCAACGGACAGAACGGTAAATTTATGACAGAAGAGTTAGTATCAATTTGTCATCAAGTGCAAAACTAGTCAAACAAAAAGTCTATACTTTTGTTAAAAAGAAACTTAAAATAATAACCAAAAGTAAATACGTGGTAAGTCCAGAGAGCACAATAATTGAATATGTCCGACCAAGTGTTTGAAATATGAGGTGCAGGTTTCAACATTCAATTGGATAAAATAAAAGAATGGGTATGGTGCGAACGATTTTTAGTTACAAAAAGTGTTTAAATTTTTTTCTCCACCCATTATTTTTTCCACTCCCCACCACTCTCGCTTGTAGGATGGGAAAAAATGTATTGGAAGTGCATAAACTACATACTCATGTACGATAGTCACTTTAAAAAATTACCATCCATCTTTAGCTTTGTACAAGATAACTAGTATAGAAACATTACTAAATAGAACCATTTTTCTTCTAGGTATATGTCTTCCCTATTAATTATATCCCCACACACACATACACAGAGGGTGTGTGAGAATAGTAGGACAATGATTTTTGTTTAAAAAAACACCTATTTGGGCATAATACAGTGTAATTTGATTACATATGCATGGATTATTATGATAAGAGTACACTGACATTCTATTTATCCGCTGAAGTGTTCTTTCCAACTTATTGTCAAGGTTTTTTTGGTTATATATATAATTAGCTTGCCTACAATATATATGCCATACACAACCATGCAGCTAGAAGTTTTGGGTCCTGCTGTTACTGGTACCATAAATGTACTCAACGCTGCCTCTGCTGCGAAGATTCAGCGAGTGGTTGTTGTGTCATCCATGGTTGCTGTCGAGATCAACCCAATAGATTGGCCCAAAGATAAGATTAGAGACGAGAACTGCTGGTCAGACAAAGAATTTTGCAGGAATAATGAGGTAACCGATGCTGCTAACTAGCAGTAGTAACAGAAACATGAACAGTTCAGTTCTGATCTTAGATCTAATAGTTAATTTCCAACTTTGACGCTGTTATCTTCCCTTTGCATCTGCAGGACTGGTATTCTGTTGCCAAGATCACAGCAGAAGAGGCGGCCCTCGAATACGGACGGCAAACCGGGCTGGATGTCGTTACTGTCAACCCAGCGTTGGTGTTTGGTCCTCTGCTGCAGCCAACGGTTAACGCAAGCAGCCAGTTCTTGATCTACCTCCTAAAAGGTTTCCGTCAACATCACACAGCACCTACCAATGCATCCATCCTTTTGTTTCTTGATTCATTCGTCACAGTTTATTGAATCTCATCTTTGAGCGCTGATGCAGGAGGTCCTGACAAAATGAGGAACAAGCTCTGGCACGTCGTCGATGTCCGCGACGTCGCGGACGCCCTGCTTCTGGTCTACGGGGAGCCTGACGCCTCAGGCAGACACATTTGCGCGCCTCATTTCATCAGCGCTCGTGACCTGCTGGACTTGCTGAAGAGCATGTACCCTGGCTACCCTTACATTAGCAAGTAATCCTCTTCCTATCTTACGCTTCACTCCGTTGTCCTTTTCATACATTAGAGCACATAAGCCAATGCCCAGCTCTGACCCATTTGGCAATTGGCAGCGATAACATCTGCGACATGGATCACCCAGCTCCGATGACGTCCAACAAGCTGAAGAAGCTGGGGTGGAGCTGCCGGCCACTAGAGGAGACGATCGCGGACACCGTTGAGTTCTGCCAGCATGCCGGGTTTCTCGAGGACGCGGAGGGGGCGGCTCCACGCCGTTTCCCTCCTCTTTTTAACAAAATATAGTTTCAGCTGTTAAGGATATAAAGATATTATTGGTATTTTCTATTGTATTAGGGTTTAGACTCGTATGCCTTTGTACCGTATATATATTGTTTATTAGACCTCGTTAATATACACATAATATTTATAACATGGTATCAGAGCGATGTTAGGGTTATGGTTTCTTACCTGCGCTGCCTCCTAACTTCTACCCGCCGCCGCTGCCCCTACCCCCGGGAGGATCGATCTAGGCTCCCGAGGACGGCCTCTCGTCAGGGTGGCCTTGAGCTCCATCAACACGTCGTGGTGCGCCACGGCTGCATCGACGAGCTGCCGCAGATGGCCGACCGCCGCGTGCTCCCCCATGTCCGCCCGCAGGTAGCGCATCCCCTGGGCAATGGCGTAGGAGTGGTGGTCGCTCCAGCTCTGCCACGTCTTGGTGCCCAGTACAAGGCTGGGCTCGTGAGCGCAAGCCGAAGTTGTGGCCGATCTGGTCGTGGGTGTAGGTGAGGAGCCTGAGGTCGAGGTGGGCGTCCAGTATCCGTTTGGGCTCATGAGCGAACATTGGCAACAGATGATCTGTTTGGGCTTTTGAAGGAGGTTCTAAAGAATAGACCTGATTTGGAGCTTGGGCTGTCTTCCTGGAGCTTGGGCTTCTTGTGTGTTGTTTGACCAGGCCGTCTGCTAGCTATTATTACTGCTGTTATTCTACTGTTGCTAGTATCTACTACTAGTTATCCTTATGTGTTTTCTCTTTCGTGTCGTTTCTTTCGTTACGTCAATCCAAGTCCGTATCACTCAATTTTTGAATTCGTCTAAGTCATACGAGTCCACAAATTTATTGTTAGTCATAGATGCATAGGAATTTCTATGCATGGTAGCAGTCGCTGCAGATCCGTCGCTCCAAGCTTTTAAGGCCGTCGCGCTTGCTGTGCACTGCGTCTCTATTGCGCCTCTTGTGCACTGCGCTGCCGCCGTTTTGGGTTTCGATCTGCACCGTCATGTTTCTATTTATTCCTATTCGGCTTGACTTGACAGCTTTCTCTATTTGTCGATTTCATCATCTTCTTCGTCGTATTACCACAGTCGATTTCGCTCCCGCACCTTGTGCTTTATGGGATGTCGCACGACCCCGGATGGGAGGAGGTCTATTATCGACATATTTTCCAAGAGCAGCATGCTACGACGACATTACGAAGACTCGGATTTTGGGTTTTTCCTGTTTTAGTGTCATCCCTTTCCAAATACAATGCTATTGCATACGCCTTGTATTTGAGGAGGGTGTTAAGGATATACGGGTATTAGTGGTATTTTCTATTGTATTAGGATTTAGATTTGTGTTCTCTTGTACTATATATATATTACACGTTGTGCCTCTTTAATATACACACAATATTCATAACATCAGCAACAGCAAAAGATTGTGTGCTGCTGCGCTATATACCAGGCTGAACTTGATTCGTAGCACACCATTTATTTACTGCCAAGAGTTCACAATTCCTCTAGTGAATAATTTCCAACTTTTTAATAAACCAATTTCAAACTCCAACTTTTTAATAAACCAACTTCAAACTCGGGCAGCTTTCTTCGGTATCTCTTCACTAAAGTGTGAAAAAGGGGTCTACTGTTCTGCACAATTTTCGGTGTCCGGCTGACCCTAATACATGGCTTTCGTATACAATCATGGAAGTACTGAGCTAGTGCTAGTTCAAGAGTAGTCCCCTAATATCCCCTTTAATAGTCTCTTCGTTGTTCTTCTTACCATGTAAGCCCCTTATGCTGTTCTTCTTACCATCCGATGCACCACCCTAGTCTTCACTGGGGGCCACGACGGCGGTGGCCATGGGAGGGGGAGGGGAAGGGAAAGGCGATGAAGTGAGAGAGGTGACAAGTACGACTAGACGGAGGGAAAGGGGATAAACTCAGCTGGCATATCTTTTAACTAAGGAGTGTCGTACAATTGATTACGTTGGGAGCTATAAAATACCAAATTAAAAGGTGGCATACTATTAATTCCCCTATATTTATCTTTATATAGGTTTTGAGCCATCCATAACACGAGAATTGCTAACATACGGTGAAAAGTCGTACGTACGTGACGCATCCGATTGACACGCATCCATCAGTCCCACGTAGGTGATGGCGTCGCCTGGTCTCTTGGGCGGCTCTCGTGGGCGGGCCAGTTTGCGCGGTACGGCAGCCTCCATTTCACGTGCGCTGCTTCCTCTATGCTTTTTTAAGTACTCTATAGTGATACTGTAGATAATACTTTATCAAGAGCGTCATATTTATTGTATCAAAACTCTACGACTGTTAATCTCTGTTTTTAATTTTTTTTATCAAACAGTACAGATCGCTTTCTAATACCATACATTGTAGATCCACTTCATTGAATCGTTCAACACAGATGATCCACGTAGGTGATGGCGTCGCCTGGTCTCTTGGGCGGCTCTCGTGGGTGGGCCAGTTTGCGCGATGTACGGCACCTCCATTTCACGTATGCTTTTTAAGTACTCTATAGTGATACTATAGCAAAAGCATCATATTTATTGTATGAAAACTCTACGACTGTTAATCTCGGCTTTTGATTTTTTTATCAAACAGTATAGATCGCTTTTTAATACCATACACTGTAGATCCACTTCATTGAATCGTTCAACACAGATGATCCATTTCCCTTACCCTACTCGTCACCCATGCATAGGCACAGCTGCACCTCGTCCATATTCTCACTCTCGAGGATGAACACACGCACGCTCGCCTTCCGAATGCGATAGTCCTTGACCACATAGCACACGTCCGTCGAGTCTTGGAACCTCTCTGGATTCGTCTTCAACTCTTCATCCACCTAGCACGTCCAGCCGTGGACTTCGGAGCATGGCATGCTTCTGCCACACGGGCAATCTAAAGATAGACATTATTTATAGGACATGTCAGAAGGGGTGCATGTGGGGCGGGCTACGAACAGCCCGCACCAACCCGCGTTGGCCGCTGAGGCATTTGCGGGTGCTGCTAGCCCGCAATACAATGCCACATGCAGTTTGGTGGGTTTGGCGGCAACCTACAAGGCACTAACTCTTGCTTAGTAGTTAGTACTAATCCTTATTAGCAGTGTACTCATGCTTTAGAAAAATTCTTAAAATAATGCAAAAAAATATCTTAAAAATAAAAACCTCAAAAAAGACATTTATACTCAAAATATTATTTTACCGGGTAATTAGTTGACATGAATACTTCAACATAAAAAAAAAACTACATCAACACTTGGATTTGCTTCATAACAAATTGCACTGACATGAATACTTCAACATTCAACAAAAAAAAAACTACATCAGCATTGTCAATGCAGCCTTGAAATGGGTCCTGGACATTTAGCACAAGCACATTTTTAGCACTGGTATCTTCAATGAAGGCTTTAATTCATTCCTGCAAAAGTAAAAAGCATAGGATGGAATGTTAAACAACTGTCAAATGATGCCATATAGGCAAGTGTGGCACATTACTACTTCTTAAGTATGCAGTGCAAACCAAATGCAATTAAACTCTAATAGGTTGACTAGCGCTTGGATTCGCAGGGCATGTGAATGTATATATCAAAAGTTCCACAACCTTCCTACATAGTGACAATTAGCATCCAGCCATATATCATTTTTATGAATGGTAATTAAACTAAACTTCAATAGAGTAATAGAAACATACAATATAACTGTCAGCCTTGTTTTGTTTTTGGCTGAAGTGAGGGCAAAGAACTGCTTCCATTTTACTAAGAAGATAACTATAGATTACAAGTCCAAACTACAGAGACATACACAAGACATACCCAAAATGGTCCTATGCCATTACCATCCCAACCAGGTCCCAACCAGCTGACCAAATCTGACAACTGCGCAAGCAAACTCCCATTGCACCCAAAAGACAGTCAGATGGCTATACAAACAGAAATTTTATTTTCACAAATCTGAAACCCAAAATTTAAAGTAAAAGATATTTGCTACAAATGATATCGCTTGTGAGCAACCATTTAGCTACAAAGAAAACACATGAGCACTGTAGGTACTAGTGGTATTCGCTGTTCCCAAATGATATTGATCCACAATACCATGAACACTGAAAGAGATAAATGCATTGGAAAGAGGAGCTATCAAGGATATATAATTTTGCTAGTAACTAATTAATAATATCGACCAAAGGACTTTGCTTCATCAAAAGTAGATGTTTCAGATACACCATCAGTGTGTTGAGCTAGGAAACAATTATCTTCATCTACTGAAAAAATCAGAACACGCAAAGAAAGAGGTTTGTTACATTTTACCTTCCCTCATTCTTGCATCACAAATTCCTCTTGAGTTTGTTGCGCTCCTCTCTATTGATATAACTCTGAAAGAAGCAAAGAAAAAAAAAATCAATCCAGTGAGTAAAACTGATATGGCACCAAAATGGCAGGATGAGTTATAGAAATAACGATGCTCATATGTTATCAAATAGACTCGTTCAAAATATTGTGATTCTCATTTTTCATTACCAAATTCACAAATCCAGCTAGTATCATCAGAGCAATCTATTTGAATTTTATTTGCCAAGAATTATTTCTGATGCTACCTAAAACACACAAAAATGCTAGCCAAATACATCTCAGGACCAAGTGACTGACAATTATGGGATTGGGCCGCATCGAATATTTACCCAGGGTAAGACTTGTCCAGTGTACACTACACTATAATACCAGGGGAAATTAAGAGATGGTTAATAGCATTCAAGAACTTGTGGAAACATAGAACAATATATGATGTGTGCTTTGGAGGTCGGATACTAACCATCATCTCTGTATTTCCCCCACCTCGGAAGCACCGACTCGTCTCAAATGTCCCGAGTCCGTGTCGGACAACGTGTTGGACACGGACACGACTCCGACATAGCTCCGACACGTATTGCAAATGTGTCGGAAATTACAGCCACGAAAAAAATAAATTTAAATTCAGACACGTATCTGACACATGTAGGACACGTATCGGATACTTAGGCCCATTCAATTCGGCCCAACACAGTAACAACCCATTCACTCCAGCCCAACACTGTAGCAGCCAATTCCCATCCTTAGCCTAGCGTCCCGTGCGCCTGGTTGCCGCAGAGCTCCCTTCGCGCCACCTGCAGCCCCGACGCCAAACCCGCCGGCGACCCTTCCGTGCAGCCCCAACGACGTCGCTCTGGTTCACCCCTTCGATGCCGCCTGCAGCCCCGACGCTGCTCTGCTTTGTCGCCAGCTCTGGCCGGTGGCCGGCCCCTGCTTCGTTGCCAGCTCCGATTCCCCCTCTCCACATCACCGACTCCCCTGCTGCTCCCTAGGAGCGACTCCCCTTCGACGCTGCCCCCGATTCGCGTTCTCCCCGTCGCCTACTTCGTCACCAGCTCCGACCGGCGGCCACCCCTTGCTTCGTCGCCAGCTCCGACTGCCCTTCTCCCCGTCGCCGAGACGCCGACTCCCCTGCTACTCCCCAGAAGCGACTCCCCTTCGACGCCGCCCTCGATTCGCGTTCTCCCCGTCGCCAACTCAGGCCGGCGGTCGCCCCCTGCTTCGTCGCCACCTCCGACTACCCTTCTCCACATCGCCGACTCTCCTGCTGCTCCCTGGGAGCTCCTGTCGCCAAGGTGAGTGCTTGTGCATACTGCATATTGTAAATCCATTGCTATTGTGCATACTACTAGTATGTGCATCACAGCATCAATATTTCACCTACATTAGTATGTCATGTCGCTGCTATTGTAACTAGTTGAGGATATGCTGCTATTGTTGAAGTGTAAATCCAATAATACATATGCATTTTACACTTTATGTTTGATAAACACGTAGAAAAATATTCAATAATACATATGCATATTTTATATATATATATATATATATATATATATATATATATATATATATATATATATATATATATGAAGCCTTTTCCTACTACCAGGAGTAGTTACTCCAAATTCCGTATCTCACAACGTATGGAGTATATTGCACAACCGAAGTATGTATATGTAGTATACGAGTATATAAGGCCACCTAGGTGGTATTCACACCTTTTCATCGGTGGTATGTACAATTTTTTAGACATACTCCTTTTTAGTGTGAATATAAAGGTATTTACAAAATATGCTAAAAACTATGGACTCTCTTACAAATTTTTCGTGTGGTTCGCATTGGAGTATCTTATAATTAGTATATGAGTATACCCAAAGTGATAAAGGAGTATGTCAAATTCTTTTAGGTGATATATCAAAAGTGGGAGTAACTACACCCTTAGTAGAAAGTATTAATCATATATATATATATATATATATATATATATATATATATATATATATATATATATATACACACACACACACACACACACACACACACACACACAGAGTTGTGTCCCCGTGTCGCCATTTTTTAAAAAAATGACGAATCCCATGGCCGATACGTCTCGTGTCCGACACGCGTGTCCGTGCATCATAGTCCCCCCCACAACAGAATTCAGACATGGAACCACTAGTATAAATCACTCTTGAAAATTGGTAATAGTACTCATACAGACAAATATTTCTATGTTTCAAGTTTATGTTTACACAAATCTTATATATAGCTTGATATAAATTTCACCGGCAATTTAGAAGCTTCATTTGGGCAAAAAAAAAAAGGAGCATATTTTATGATTTTTAAATAATATTAATTTAAAAGATAATTACAAAAATAAATAGTCGATTTTTTTTAACAAAACTAGGCGCCTATCACCAATTGGAATGGCGACAGGCTCCTATCGCCATTCCAATTGGCGATACTGGCGACAGGTGACTCAACAGTATAGAGAGCTCTCTGTCGCCAGTTGAATTGGCGACAAGTCTTTATCGTCAATTCAAATGGTGACATTGATCCTTTGTTTTTTAATTTTAAAATATGTAATACCTTCATTTCAAATGGCGATAGGGATCCCGCAAGTCCATGTTGCTATTTCAAATGGCTACACTATCTCCCCTATAAAAGACCCTTGAAACCATAAAATTCGGGGAAAACTCACTTTTATTCAGAAAAAGAGAGGGGGGTAAGGGAGCGGAGAGGAGTAGAGGGGAAGAGAGAAGCTAGCGAAGCGCTACCCATTCGATCGCCCACCTTTCAGGTATTTTTTTACTGAATGGATTACATAGTTTTAGATGTACGGTTACGTAGTGTAGTGTGTTGTACATAATCCTTTTCAGTGGGTAGTTTGGTTTCATATATGTGGTTAATCGTGTAAATCATGTTTGCGATGCAGTACATCAAATATGTCGGACGCCACCAACTTCAAAATTGACTACGGCCAGGGGACTATTTTTTAGGGTCCTGAGGGGATTGATTTGTGTTATTTCTAATCAGCGACTGTGCCCCTAACAAGACCAGAGCAGCGTACATAGGGCGTTGTGATGCGGTGGTTGTTTCACTCATTCGATTTGGACCATGTGTATGATATTAGATTGAGTTACCTTACCCCCCAACCAATACATCGCACATATTAGGAGTTAGTGCAGCTCAAGGGAACAAGGTCATGGCAATCATATGTATGCAGGGCGAGCGCAGAACAGTGGGATTTTGTCCTTCTGGCCCAGGCATATGCCAAGCCCACTCCTACATCGACGGCCAAACAAGAAGAGGGTAGTGATGCCGAAGAAGAAGTCGGGGACTCCAGCCACAGCGCGGCACACACAATGGCCAAAGGTCCCGGAGTTACCGATGCTGTCGATGAAGACCCTTCGGAAGGAACTCCTTCAGTCAGACAAGCTACTGGGCTTGTTGTCGAGGGTGAGGAGCTGGAAGCCCTAGTGCAAAGGATGGATATCGAAGACCATAACTACATGGTATTGTCAGAAGATGAAGGATCTGACGATGAGGATGATTTGGACCAGCAGACGGTTCCATCCGAGTGGAACACATACCAGTTTGATAACCTTGTCATTAACGAAGGCTCCCGTGTGCCGTGGGAGTACGACCAAAGCGATGTCAGGTATTGAACTATGTACAAATGCAAGGAGATCATGTAGGAGGCAGTCAAATTCTGGGCCTTATCAGTGCGCCGTACATTCATAGTCGTCAAGTATAACCCAAGATGTTGCGATGTCAAGTGCGATATAGAGGGATGCCTTTGGCAAGTGCACGTATTTCGGACTAAGTGGGACACCTACTAGAAATTCTCTATAGTGGTCCCACGCACATAGGGATGATAATTGTGCCTGATTACCCACATGCACGCGGGTGAATACCATAATGAAGGCGGGTATGGGTGTCTTTCTTTGCCCACAGGAATGGAAACGGCCGTGGGTATGGGTAAGCTCCACCCGTACCCGCTTCACCCGATTACCCGTAACCTACCCGCATGTGTAAGGAACTATGTCAGTTTGTATTTTTATTTTATTTATTGAACTTGATTAGTTGTCTTGTCGAACATGATGTGTGAATTATGATGAACTTTATTAGTTGTTGAATGTGTGATGCACTATTGATGTGTGAATTGTGATGAACTTGATGTGTGTATTGTTCGCAGGTAACGAGAATGCCCGCGGGCAATGGGTACCCACGGGCGGCGATGCATTATTCGTGGGTAAACAGGCATGCCCACGGGCAACGGGCATGGGCGAGGGTTTTCGCCTGTCGTCCTTCGCGGGCATGCCCATGCGGGGAAATAGGGGTCGCGGGCATGGGTATGGGCGAGCACTACCTGTACCCGTCGCGCCTGATTGCCATCCCTACTCACACATGTGTTATCGCTGAGTCAGTGCAGTCCCACAAGAACTTGTCACCAGGCTTCATCGCGAACCTCATGTACGGTGAGATTGTGGATAATCTAGATTTTGAGCCACGATCCATCATTTGGGTGATTGAGGCAAGGTTCTAGTACACAGTCAGTTATACCAAGGTGTGGAGGGAAAAATAGAAGGCATTGGAATCAAGATTTGGTACGTTCGAGAACTCCTACCACAACCTCCTCGGGCTACTCCGAGTCATACAAGATAGGAATCACGGCACTCATGTCGACATTCAATATTCCACGCATCTGAAGTGGCCCAAGAAGACGGTACTAAGGCGAGCATTCTACGCCTTTGGTCCATGCATTAATGCATTCCGGCACTGCCGTCTAATCTTGTGCATAGATAGAACATTCCCGATTAGAAAGTACAAAGGCTAGATATTGACTGCAATAGCGACGGACATGAATAATCAATTTCTTCTCGTGTCATTCGCTTTCGTTGAAAGCGAGTACACGGACAGCTGGTTGTAGTTCCTTGGGAATTTGAGGATTTCTATTGTGCAAGGCCATCCTAACATATGTGTCATACATGATTGGCACGTGGGCCTGTTGAGTGCAATAACTTAACTACAATAAGGAGAGAATGAACCACTTCTATGTGCGGATCTATAGAGCAAGTGGTGCATGAGGTACTTGGGTGTAAACTTCTACAACAAGCTGCGTAACAATGACTTGATGAACATGTTCAAGCGGTTGTGTAACAAGAACCAGCAGCAAAAGTTTCAAACACTCTAGAATATTTTGGATGAGCGGACCTAGACACACAGAAGGAAGGCAGCGAAAAAGGCCGTCCCAAGCACTGACTAGGCCCCCGAAGCGTTACCACAGCTACCCACAGATGGTCCTAGTGTGGCGAGGAAGACGGGGGCGCAGGTGAAATGTTTCTCGGACTGTATTGAGTACGAGCGTAAGGAGAAGTAGTCGCTGCTACATAACAGGGGTGGTGCTCGATATGGTTTCATGACAACCAATCTAGCTGAGGTGTACAATTGGGTCATGCGTGGCGCAAGGTGCCACCTTTGGTTGGTATTGTGGAGCCAATTCTCCGCGGTACCACAAATTACTTTGTTGACAAAAGCAACAAGGTGTCTCTCACAATAGCAAATAACATAGTACTCTACTTCACCATGATCACCAAGTAGATGGAGGAGAAGAGCAAGAATAGTGAGATGCACTGGGCATTCAAGATGGGCTCAAGGTAGTTTCGCTTCGAGATAATGTGCAGGGATAAAGGACGCCGCGGGACGAACCACGAGATGATCACCCACAGGTGCACACTACGCCGCGCTACTTGCGTATGCACTTGCAACAAGCTCCTTCTTCTGCATAGAGCCTACTCCTATGTCATAGCCGCGTGTTCGACGGTGGCGCAACATCATAGCAGTACCTCTCTGACTATTTCAACAAGGAGGAGGTGATACAAACCTGGAGTGCAGAGATGTACGGTTACTTCATGGCCATTTCACTGGCTATCCGACCTAGGATCAACTTATCTGGCTCACGGACATTGATAAGCTGAAGGGAAAGGTTGGCCTACGACGGGTACGTCGCATCAGGAATGACATGGACGAACCAGAAGCCGGGCGTTGTTCGAAGAAGTGCTCCATTTGTAGGGAGTCTGAGCACACCTTCAAGAAATGCCCTACGAGAAATCCACATGACGAAGGAGACATCAGTAGTACAAATATCATCGCGGGGACCTCATTCGACCGCCCCACTCGAGGTGGTCCACATGGTAGACGTTGAGGTCGCGGCCACAGGAAAGGTTCGTCCGGTTGAAATATATGGTGTCCAATGCTTTGTAATATCACTTTGATTTGTCAAAAACTAGTTGTTATGACGTTGTGTTGAATGTTATGTAATATCAGTGTGATTTGTCCACAAAGTATGTGACGATATTGTGCTGAATGTTATGTAATATCATTGTGATTTATCGACAAAGGATGTTATGACGTTGTGCAAAGTGTTATATAATATCATTGTGATTTATCGATAAAATATGTGCCCGAAATAGTCAATACAAAAGGAGTGGAGAGGATCCATGTCGCCATTTGAACTGGCGATATGGACCTGTCACCAATTCAAATGGCGACATGGGCCTCTCTGTGCTGTTGAGCCCCCTGCCGCCAATTGGAATGACGATCTTGTTGCCATTCCAATTAGCGATAGACACCTAGTTTTGTCAAAAAAAAATTATTAATTATTTTTTAATTATCTTTTAAATTAATATTATTTTAAAAAATTCTACTCTACGGGCTACGGACTCCACACCAAATGAATGTATATTTGTATAATTCGAATAAACAAAAAGGTAAAATGAAGCTAACTTCTGAACAATCATAAAGCCTCAACCACGATGGATGAAAAATTAAGACGTCAGTGGCGAGTGGTAATGAACATAGCCTTCAGTGGTGAGTGGTAATGAAGATAACCAAGCTCAGTTCAATTCATCATGTGGAAAATTTAACTATGTAAAAATAAAAATAGAGTTCCCATCAATTGGGAAAAATAAAAAACAGAGTCCCCATCATGCTTAGTAGCCTTGAATTTGACTATGATCTCCCGTCAATCTAAAAAATTAAACCAAACAGAGCTCCATCTTGTGGGAAAAAACAACATTGCCCATTTCATTTCACAAGAATGCATGTTAGAGAGCAAACAAAATCCACTTAATTAGGAACAGGGAGCAACAAAGAAACGACCTAGTTTGGGGATTAAGGAGGAAAGAACCTTAAGCAAGAATCGAAAGGTGGGAGGACGGATCGCTCACCTAGCCTTGACGACGAGGAAGACGGTAGAGGAGGCCATGTTGCTAACAGCAGGTGGCGACGATGGAGCAGAAGATGGCTAGGGGGCGACGGTGGAGCAGGAGACAGAGCCATCTACGGGGGCATCAACGGAGGAGATGGCAACGCCGATGATGGGCGGCGACGGTGGACGAGGCGTCTAGAGTCCGAGTCGAGATGAGGTTGCGTGCCTACATCGCTACGAGCTTGTCGTTCGAGAGTAGATACTAATGCTTCGAGCAGGCCATGCTATGCGGTGTGATGTGACCTAACGGGTCATGCGAGCCAGCCTCCTTTGAATTGCTAGGGAAATGTGGATTTTTGTAGCTTTATTCCTTCTAACAATCGGGTTACAATGAGAGGGGACCTCTATTTATACACTACGGATGAGGAGTTCAACCGCCAGACTCTCAGGGTCCTGGCTCAGATCGGGCCAGACTCTCCGCAGTCCCGGCCCGCTTAACACTCCCTTGAACACTCATCCAACATGTTAATGTCTCGTCAAAACTCCATAAAACCCAAAGGGAAAAATTTAGAGAAAGAGTACATATCATGCGTTACTGCATGTTGCACGAATTGCCTTATTAAAAACCTTAGCCGAGAAACTTCGAAAAACTCGTCAAGGAAAAAAGTACAATTCACCTGCTTCATTTAATCTCCGTGATTTATTCTTTGGGTACTTGATCTTCGTGATCAAGATTCAATAATGAGTTCGTGAAGATTCTCCCCGACTCGCACTTGTCTAAGTCTTATCATTCCAATTCCACGATGCATCTTTCAAAACTAGACTGGAAGTGACTTAGTGAATAAATCGCAAGATTTTCACATGACTTAGTATGCAAGACTTAATTCCGCCCATCTTTTGCATTTCGTGAGCATAGAAGAACTTGGGATTGATATGCTTTGTAAGGGGACTCTTCACATAACCCATCTGCACTTGGACGACACAAGCTGCATTATCTTCATAGATAATGGTGGGGGTTTGCGCGGTATCCAATCCACATGACCGCTGGATGTGGTGAATCTTCCACAAAACCAAACACATTCTTGTGAGGCCTCGTGCATGCTATGATTTATGATTGGTTCGTCAAAGTCAATACAAGACTTTGCTTAGACGATTTTCATGGAATTGCGCCCACCACATAGGAATACATAGCATGTTTGCGACTTGGCTGTATGCGGGTTTGACAGGAACCCGACATCTGTATAGCCATTCATATGCATGTCTTGGTTCTTTCTCAGAGAATGTACTCAAGTTCTTTGCTTCCTTAGAGGTAACGGAAGATGTCCATTATTTTCTCACAATGCCTTTGTTAGGTTCTCAGACTATACCTTGCTAATAGGTTTACGACAAATGCAATGTCCGATCTAGTATGCTTTGCTAAATACATGAGTGCTCCTATCGCACTCAGTGTACGGGAATTCCGTCCCGTGACTTCCTCCCCTCTTCTTTAGGTTTGTACGGCCCTTGTCTTGTCGCAAGGATCTCCCGACCATCCCAGACTTTCAAGGATATGCATTTTCAAAGCCGAACCTTTCCAACACTTTCTCGAGTGTAGGTTGGTCGATGTACTAGAATCCTTCCGGTATGCTCAAGTCATAAGCCTAGGCGTGATTTGGTTTGACCCAAATCTTTATTTCAACTCGACTCAAGGTAAGAGCTTGCTTTTCTTAATGCCTTCTAGGGTTCCAATGATATTCGATCATCTTCATACATCGAGATTATACAAAATCCATCCCGGGATTGTCGATAAATACATACAGGATAATTCTCATTGTTCGTAGCCTTTCTTGCATAGAAAGTCGCCTGCGATCATACCACATTCTCGCTCGATTGCTTCACCCATACAGACTTTCTCGAGTTGCACATCAGATAGATTTCTATTTGCTCTATCTTGGTTCGGACAGGATACATTCAGGTATATTCATATAAATGTCCGAATCCAAATTTCCATGAAGGTATGCAGTTACCACATCCATCAATTTCACGTCTAACTTCAAGTTCACTGCTATTGAGATAAATATCTAAAGGGTAATTTCGCCCATGACCGGGGAATATGTTTCTTCATAACAATCTCCTGGACGTTGAGTGAAACCTTGTGCAACGAGCCTTGCTACTTTCATTTCTCTTTCGAACAAATACTCACTTATGCCCTACAGTAGTGCACATGGGGAGGTGTGCGCTTATGTGCCAAACACCTCTCTTTATTCAGAGAGAACAATTCGCTTTATTGCCTTCTTCCAATCTTCTCAATATGATCTTTTCTTATATTAAACGAGCGATGCAGGCTCTGGATCAAGATTGATGATTGTGACAATTTTCTTTACAAAGTAAATGTTGACATTGGCTGTTGGCTTATTCATAGATTCTCCCAAGATCATAAAGTTTATAGCTATGTCTTCAAGGGCTTATATTTCTAATGCTTCTATTTGCTTACCGCTACTTTCAATTATGGGCAAGTCCTTTAGTTTTTCAAATTGTGTGCGCACACATCCATGCCGATGTCTCCTTCATGGGGATGTTCAATTCTAGTATGCCTTTTCTCGAAGGTTCCATACCGTGCTGTGTCTCAACTGCTCCCTTCTCGATTCTGGGGTACTTTGATGATCGGTCACGTGTCAAGTCCTTCTCATCCTTTTTCACCAAAGGCCCCTTGCTTTTCGGATTCGAGGGGCCGGAGTTCTCGCCCTTTCGAGGCCTTAGGACGGGATTAGGATACCTTCATCGGTATTTCAACCCTCTCCTGCATTGCGTCATGCATATGCGACTTGGTCACGCTCTTCAAATCACTAAAGTGGTTAGGCGCTTGATTCGCTAATGCTTGCAAATCAATTATCTTCTGGATGCAATTATTTTCTAGACTTCAATGGTCTTCTAGACTTCGATTATCTTCTCTAACTTCTATTTGCTTCACTAGTGCGCGGGTCATATGCATGGATTTCAATTATCTTCTAGACTTCAATTATCTTCGACTTCTATTTCTACATTTTACATGAAGGGTTGATTTCTCCCTAATGACGAAATAATTCTCATCTAATATGCTATCAAGTGAAGCTGGTCAGATGCAAATCTCCAACGTGGGGTCCAAATACCGATTATGAATGTCGCCTCATAACCAACGATATCCCGCACTTTGGAGAGTGCCCATTTCAGCTTGTTGTGGTGGTGGTATAGGTACATAAACCTTGCAACCAAACCTTCAAAGATGAGAAATTTTCAGTGTTGACCCTTGCGCTAGTTGCATAGGTGAATGTATGTTATATGCCGGTGGTCTAAAATTGATGAGAGTTGTCATGCAGATCGCGTGTCCCCAACATGTAGTTGGTAAATAACAATTTCGCTAGTCCATTCGGTGTGGACATGCGATGCGGATGCTCAATTTTAATTCTCATTTTCACACAATAATCATCATATGCCTTTGAAGTAAATTATCCGGCGTTGTCCATTCTGGTGGACTTCACATGATGATCAGAGAAATTATTCTTAATGTTAATTATCTGCGAGATGAGCTTTGCAGAAGCGTTGTTTCTCGTAGATAATAAACAAACGTATGATCGCTTTGAGGAAGCATCGATGAGCACCATAAATACCAAAATGGCCCTTACAGGGGCGGTTTAGGACTGCAAATGTCTCTCTGGATACGGTCCAGGAATGCAGGTATTTCGTCCTTTACTTTCAGAGTAGAGGGTCTAGTAATCAGTTTCCCGATGGTACATGCAGGGCACACAAAATCTTCCGGATTCGGGAAGTTCTTTACATTGACACTATGTCCTCGCAATTGTTAATTATATTTCTCATCATCCTAAGACCTAAGTGGCATAATCTATCATGCCAGAGATAGAAGAGGTTTAGAGCTTCTAAATATAGTTTTCAGGGCAGTATAGGCTGCAGATGCCTTAATATTAGTGTAGTATGGCCTATTTTCAAATGAAGAAAGTCGTTCTAATACCATTATTCTACTATTTTCATCACGCTTTGTAATGAGCAGGTATTCCTTACCATGCTCTTCTTCAGTCTCTACGTGGAAACCGTTAGCGCGAATATCCTTGAGAGTTCTAGTCGATTATAGGCACAACAAGGCTTCTTTAATGACCAAAGTTATGTCCGTCGGAAGTATAATTGTAGCCCTTCCTGAGCCTATTATACATGTATCACGTCACGATTGTCGTAAGGCTACGAGCATTCTTACCGATCGATCAAAAATTCCATCTCTCTCAAGGTGGTATTCATTGTGCCGCTACCTGCTAAGCACACTTCCTCTATAGGGCGCTACATGCGTTCTAATTTAATGTACTTTATTAATATGAAGTAGAAATCCAGCACCACGTAAAATAAAATACTTCAGATATTAGAACATAACTTGCTATCATAAATACGGAAAATATAAGTCTTGGCAGACTCATCATAAGAATTTAATGCTTTGCTCTTCTAGAGCCTACGACCATTATTCAAAGTTTCATCACAATCACAAAATGCAAGTGATCAGAAAAGGATCTAAGTGCAATGCGCACTAGATCGAATCAAGTATTCGTAAACTTCGCCTCAATGCGCTACATGGCGATCTTCTCCTCTTGGGCAATTACTACCGTGGCCTAACGCTATGTCCAAAGGAGGCATGATGAGGGTCGCATTAGGTCGCCCACGCCCATAAGTGCAACTAATGGGTGTGGATCTTCCGTGTTCGCAATAATGAGGTGTGCCTCATGCTATCCTTTGCCCCTTTTCTTAGATCAGAAACACCAATTACGTGCGACTCACGACCTTACCCTTCTTGCCCTCTCCTTCGTGAGAGGCTTCATTACCTTGTAGCTACTAGTATTGGGTTCATGGCCAACATTGCTACTAGGTGGCTGTGAGATGTAGTGCTTTCGCAATTTTCACGGTGTCAATTAATGCGGCATACTTCTTGTAGCCATTTTGACAATAATTGTGTGCGGATTGCACCGCATTCGGGTGAAGGTAGAGAGGGTCCTGTCAATCTTCTGCTCATCCGTGATTACCTTATCACAGAGTTGAAGACTGTACAAATTCTGACCATGCTGGGCCAACTCTTTCGAACTTCTGGTTCGTGATGCCAGTCATTTTTCATATTCATGGAAAAAGTTCATAGGGTTACTGCTGGTAATTTACATAAAATGGTTGTAAAATTCTCATAATTCCCTTCGAACTCCCAGTTCGTGATTCCGTATTTTTCCATGCACTTTCATGATTTACTGCTATTTTCAGTGATTAAAAGCAATATAAATAATCACAAATAATCAAAAACAGTAAATACAATAAATAAATTGCATAGAAATAAATAATAACAAGGTAAAATATGATTCAAATGCCAAAACCGATTCAAAAATTTGAATTCATGAGGTCCTTTTCTGCTGGAATATGAATTTTCAGCGAATTCTGTAATTTTCAGGGGCTAAAATGCAGAAATTTCCTTATTCCAGAAAGAGTTCTCGTAATTTTTCGAACTTCGAGGGTCTTTTTGCAAAAAGGCCCTTTTTCGTATTCGTTTTCTTTTCTTTCTTTTTTCGTTTTCCACCCGGTTATATCGGGCCACCTAAAAGGTTGCCCTTCTCACGAATAAAACCGGCTGGGCGTTGGGGACTCGGGGTGGGTTTCCCCCCCCCGAGTTCCTCGGCGGCGGCGCCCTCCATGGGAGCCACAGGACGGGCGGGCTTGGAAGCCGGCGGCGGATGGCGATCACGACGCTGGTCGGTCGAGTCGCCACCACTTCAAGGCGGCCCAGAGTCGGGATCGCTTCTAAGCGCGCGTGGAAGCCGGCGGCATGGCCGCGAGGTAGCCGCAGGGCGGCGGTCGGTGTCGGCAGCGGAAGGCGGCGACTGCGCTCGCCGAGGACGGAGCGCTTGGGCTAAGCGGCCGGCCGGCTGGCCGGAGGGCTACGCCGCAGCGAGCTTGTGCGGCTCGCCCGGCAAGGCGCAGCGGCTACGCTGGTGCTTTAGTGCGCCCGAGGCGGCGGCGACGGTGCCGAGCCGAGGCGGTCGCCGCTTTAGCGATCCGGAGGCGGCGAGGCGGCCGCCGCTCGAGCGCATCCGGAGGAGGCGAGGCCGACCGCGCTCGGGTGGCGCGGTGAACGGGCCGACGGGGCGCAACGGGCGGTGCGGTTTCACAAGGCGGACGCGGCCGCTGGCCGGCTCCATCCCCTCCCTTTGCTCGTGATGTTGTTCGTGCACGGCGCCGTCGGGCGGCCGGCGGTGGCTTCAAGCGCGGAGGGCGGCGTGGCGGCGGCCGGTGGTTCTGCGGTTAGGCGGCCGGGGCGATGCCGCGGTCGGGCGCGCGCGCACGGCCGCAGTCGGCCAGGAGACGCCGTCAGCGGCGGCGCTCGTTCTTCTCCTTCCCTTTTCCGTGATGCGGCGCCGAGCCGGCTGTTGTGAGGTGACAGCTGGCGCCATAAGCGCCGGGGTTCGGCGACGGCCACGCCAAGTCGCGCCTGCGTCGGCGAAACCGCAGGGGGAATCCGCCGTGCCGCCTTTTCCCTTTTTTCGCTTTATGTGCGACATAATCGTGCTTATGGGTTCATATGTAATCACCGCTTATGCAATGCAATCTTTGTTCATGCGATCACCGATCGGTGACTTCGTGTCAACTCGCGATAGATTAGAACGAACTTGCAATTTCAATCTACGGTACAATCGACATCCGATCTTCGCACAATCTCCGATCGACATTGTGTCGGCGACTTCAAGTCACCGCGGTAGATTAGAACAGATTTGTACCGTAGAAAATCAATCTAGAAAGCAAATTTGCGTAATTGAAGCAATCTAGAAAAATACGATTCAATCTACGAGTGTCGTTCTTCGACGGTTACCTTCGGCGCGAGGAGAGTCGATCGTGCCGATAACGTGTTGAGTAACCGTCCGGAGATTCCAAATCAACGGGTACCTCGTGATACAATATGCGTAATCGTAAGAACGATGAAGAACACAAGAACACAACAATAGAATGAACACGAGATATGCGGACTTCGTGGTCCGCTTTATTCCTTCAAACAATCGGGTTACAATGAGAGGGGACCTCTATTTATAGACTACGGATGAGGAGTTCAACCGGCCAGACTCTCCGGTCCTGGTTCAGATCGGGCCGACTCTCCGCAGTCCCGGGCCCGGCTTTAACACCTACAAGGCACTAACTCTTGCTTAGTAGTTAGTACTAATCCTTATTAGCAGTGTACTCATGCTTTAGGAAAATTCTTAAAATAATGCAAAAAAATATATCTTAAAAATAAAAACCTCAAAAAAGATATTTATACTCAAAATATTATTTTACCGGGTAATTAGTTGACATGAATACTTCAACATAAAAAAAAACTACATCAACACTTGGATTTGCTTCATAACAAATTGCACTGACATGAATACTTCAACATTCAACAAAAAAAAAAACTGCATCAGCATTGTCAATGCAGCCTTCAAATGGGTCCTGGACATTTAGCACAAGCACATTTTTAGCACTGGTATCTTCAATGAAGGCTTTAATTCATTCCTGCAAAAGTAAAAAAGCATAGGATGGAATGTTAAACAACTGTCAAATGATGCTATATAGGCAAGTGTGGCACATTAGTACTTCTTAAGTATGCAGTGCAAACCAAATGCAATTAAACTCTAATAGGTTGACTAGCGCTTGGATTCGCAGGGCATGTGAATGTATATATCAAAAGTTCCACAACCTTCCTACATAGTGACAATTAGCATCCAGCCATATATCATTTTTATGAATGGTAATTAAACTAAACTTCAATAGAGTAATAGAAACATACAATATAAGTGTCAGCCTTGTTTTGTTTTTGGCTGAAGTGAGGGCAAAGAACTGCTTCCATTTTACTAAGAAGATAACTATAGATTACAAGTCCAAACTACAGAGACATACACAAGACATACCCAAAATGGTCCTATGCCATTACCCTCCCAACCAGGTCCCAACCAGCTGACCAAATCTGACAACTGCGCAAGCAAACTCCCATTGCACCCAAAAGACAGTCAGATGGCTATACAAACAGAAATTTTATTTTCACAAATCTGAAACCCAAAATTTAAAGTAAAAAATATTTGCTACAAATGATATCGCTTGTGAGCAACCATTTAGCTACAAAGAAAACACATGAGCACTGTAGGTACTAGTGGTATTCGCTGTTCCCAAATGATATTGATCCACAATACCATGAACACTGAAAGAGATAAATGCATTGGAAAGAGGAGCTATCAAGGATATATAATTTTGCTAGTAACTAATTAATAATATCGACCAAAGGACTTTGCTTCATCAAAAGTAGATGTTTCAGATACACCATCAGTGTGTTGAGCTAGGAAACAATTATCTTCATCTACTGAAAAAATCAAAACACGCAAAGAAAGAGGTTTGTTATATTTTACCTTCCCTCATTCTTGCATCACAAATTCCTCTTGAGTTTGTTGCGCTCCTCTCTATTGATATAACTCTGAAAGAAGCAAAGAAAAAAATCAATCCAGTGAGTAAAACTGATATAGCACCAAAATGGCAGGATGAGTTATAGAAATAACGATGCTCATATGTTATTAAATAGACTCGTTCAAAATATTGTGATTCTCATTTTTCATTACCAAATTCACAAATCCAGCTAGTATCATCAGAGCAATCTATTTGAATTTTATTTGCCAAGAATTATTTCTGATGCTACCTAAAACACACAAAAATGCTAGCCAAATACATCTCAGGACCAAGTGACTGACAATTATGGGATTGGCCCGCATCGAATGTTTACCCAGGGTAAGACTTGTCCAGTGTACACTACACTATAATACCAGGGGAAATTAAGAGATGGTTAATAGCATTCAAGAACTTGTGGAAACATAGAACAATATATGATGTGTGCTTTGGAGGTCGGATACTTACCATCATCTCTGTATTTCCCCCACCTCGGAAGCACCGCCTCGTCTCAAATGTCCCGAGTCCGTGTCGGACACTGTATTGGACATGGACACGGCTCCGACATGGCTCCGACACGTATTGCAGACGTGTCGGAAATTACAGCCACGAAAAAAATAAATTTAAATTCAGACACGTATCTGATACATGTAGGACACGTATCGAATACTTAGGCCCATTCAATTCGGCCCAACACAGTAACAACCCATTCACTCCAGCCCAACACTGTAGCAGCCAATTCCCATCCTTAGCCTAGCGTCCCGTGCGCCTGGTTGCCGCAGAGCTCCCTTCGCGCCGCCTGCAGCCCCGACGCTAAACCCGCCGGCGACCTTCCGTGCGACCTAACGACGCTCTGGTTCACCCTTCGATGCCGCTGCGGCCTCGACGCTGCTCATGTCGCGCTCTAGCCGGCGGCCGCCCTCGCGTTGCTACTCGATTCCCCTCCACGCCACCGACTTCGCCTGCTCCCAGAGCGACTCCTTCGACGCCCCGATTCGCGTTCTCCCCGTCGCCTACTTCGTCACCAGCTCCGATCGGCGGCCACCCCTTGCTTCGTCGCCACCCGATCGCTTCTTCTCCCGTCGCCGACGCCTAACTCCTCGCACTCCCGTGCGACTCCTTCGACGCCGCCCCCGATTCGCATTCTCCCTGTCGCCAACTCAGGCCGGCGGTCGCCCCCTGCTTCGTCGCCACCTCCGACTGCCCTTCTCCACATCGCCGACTCTCCTGCTGCTCCCTGGGAGCTCCTGTCGCCAAGGTGAGTGCTTGTGCATACTGCATATTGTAAATCCACTGCTATTATGCATACTACTAGTATGTGCATCACAGCATCAATATTTCACCTACATTAGTATGTCATGTCGCTGCTATTGTAACTAGTTGAGGATATGCTGCTATTGTTGAAGTGTAAATCCAATAATACATATGCATTTTACACTTTCTGTTTGATAAACACGTAGAAAAATATTCAATAATACATATGCATATTATATATATATATATATGAAGCCTTTTTCCTACTACCGGGAGTAGTTACTCCATATTTTGTATCTCACAACGTATGGAGTATATTGCACAACCGAGAGTATGTATGTGTAGTATACGAGTATATAAGGCCACCTAGGTGGTATTCACACCTTTTCATCGGTGGTATGTACAATTTTTTAGACATACTCCTTTTTAGTGTGAATATAAAGGTATTTACAAAATATGCTAAAAACTATGGACTCTCTTACAAATTTTTCGTGTGGTTCGCATTGGAGTATCTTATAATTAGTATATGAGTATACCCAAAGTGATAAAGGAGTATGTCAAATTCTTTTAGGTCATATATCAAAAGTGGGAGTAACTACACCCGGTAGTAGAAAGTATTAATCCTATATATATACACACACACACACACATAGTTGTGTCCCCGTGTCGCCATTTTTTAAAAAAAATGACGAATCCCATAGCCGATACGTCTCGTGCCCGACACGCGTGTCCGTGCATCATAGTCCCCCCACAACAGAATTCAGACATGGAACCACTAGTATAAATCACTCTTGAAAATTGGTAATAGTACTCATACAGACAAATATTTCTATGTTTCAAGTTTATGTTTACACAAATCTTATATATAGCTTGATATAAATTTCACCGGCAATTTAGAAGCTTCATTTGGGCAAAAAAAAAGGAGCATATTTTATGATTTTTAAATAATATTAATTTAAAAGATAATTAAAAAAATAAATAGTCAATTTTTTTTTTACAAAACTAGGCGTCTATCACCAATTGGAATGGCGACAGGTGACTCAACAGTACAGAGAGCTCTCTGTCGCCAGTTGAATTGGCGACAAATCTTTATCATCAATTCAAATGGTGACATTGATCCTTCGTTTTTTAATTTTAAAATATGTAATACCTTCATTTCAAATGGCGATAGGGATCCCACAAGTCCATGTCGCTATTTCAAATGGCTACACTATCTCCCCTATAAAAGACCCTTGAAACCATAAAATTCGGGAAAAACTCACTTTTATTCAGAAAAAGAGAGGGAGGTAAGGGAGCGGAGAGGAGTAGAGGGGAAGAGAGAAGCTAGCGAAGCGCTACCCATTCGATCGCCCACTTTTCAGGTATTTTTTTACTGAATGGATAACATAGTTTAGATGTACGGTTACGTAGTGTAGTGTATTGTACATAATCCTTTTCAGTGGGTAGTTTGATTTTATATATGTGGTTAATCGTGTAAATCATGTTTGCGGTGCAGTACATCAAATATGTCGGACTCCACCAACTTCAAAATTGACTACGGCCAGGGAACTATTTTTGAGGGTCCTGAGGGGATTGATTTGTGTTATTTCTAATCAGCTACTGTGCCCCTAACAAGACCAGAGCAGCGTACATAGGGCGTTGTGATGCGGTGGTTGTTTCACTCATTCGATTTGGACCATGTTGTGTATGATATGAGATTGAGTTGCCTTACCCCCCAACCAATACAGGGCACATATTGGGAGTTAGTGCAGCTCAAGGGAACAAGGTCATGGCAATCATATGTATGCAGTGCGAGCGCAGAACAGTGGGATTTGGTCCTTCTGGCCCAGGCATATGCCAAGCCCACTCCTACATCGACGGCCAAACAAGAAGAGGGTAGTGATGCCGAAAAAGAAGTTGGGGACTCCAGCCACAGCGCGGCACACACAATGGCCAAAGGTCCCGGAGTTACCGATGTTGTCGATGAAGACCCTTCGGAAGGAACTCCTTCAGTCAGACAAGCTACTGGGCTTGTTGTCGAGGGTGAGGAGCTGGAAGCCCTAGTGCAAAGGATGGATATCGAAGACCATAACTACATGGCATTGTCAGAAGATGAAGGATCCGACAACGAGGATGATTTGGACCAGCAGACGGTTCCATCTGAGTGGAACACATACCAGTTTGATAACCTTGTCATTAACGAAGGCTCCCGTGTGCTGTGGGAGTACGACCAAAGTGATGTCAGGTAATGAACTATGTACAAATGCAAGGAGGTCATGCAGGAGGCAGTCAAATTCTGGGCCTTATCGGTGCACCGTACATTCACAGTCGTCAAGTATAACCCAAGATGCTACGATGTGAAGTGCGATATAGAGGGATGTCTTTGGCAAGTGCACGTATTTCCGACTAAGTGGGACACCTACTAGAAATTCTCTATAGTGGTCCCACACACATAGGGATGACAATTGTGCCTGATTACCCACGTGCCCGCGGATGAATACCATAATGAAGGCGGGTATGTGTGTCTTTCTTTGCCCACGGGCATGGAAACGGCCGTGGGCATGGGTAAGCTCCACCCGTACCTGCTTCACCCGATTACCCGTAACCTACCCGCATGTGTAAGGAACTATGTCAGTTTGTATTTTTATTTTATTTATTGAACTTGATTAGTTGTCTTGTCGAACATGATGTGTGAATTATGATGAACTTTATTAGTTGTTGAATGTGTGATGCACTATTGATGTGTGAATTGTGATGAACTTGATGTGTGCATTGTTCGCGGGTAATGAGAATGCCCGCGGGCAATGGGTACCCACGGGCGGCGATGCATTATTCGTGGGTAAACAGGCATACCCGCGGGCAACAGGCATGGGCGAGGGTTTTTGCCCGTGCGGGGAAATAGGGGTCGCGGGAATGGGTATGGGCGAGCACTACCTGTACCCGTCGCGCCTGATTGCCATCCCTACTCACACATGTGTCATCGCTGAGTCAGTGCAGTCCCACAAGAACCTGTCACCAGGCTTCATCGCGAACCTCATGTACGGTGAGATTGTGGATAATCTAGATTTTGAGCCACGATCCATCATTTGGGTGATTGAGGCAAGGTTCTAGTACACAGTCAGTTATGCCAAGGTGTGGAGGGAAAAATAGAAGGCATTGGAATCAAGATTTGGTACGTTCGAGAAATCCTACCACAACCTCCTCGTGCTACTCCGAGTCATACAAGATAGGAATCACGGCACTCATGTCGACATTCAATATTCCACGCATCTGAAGTGGCCCAATAAGACGGTACTGAGGCGAGCATTCTACGCCTTTGGTCCATGCATTAATGCATTCCGGCACTATCGTCTAATCTTGTGCATACATGGAACATTCCCGATTAGAAAGTACAAAGGCTAGATATTGACTGCAATAGCGACGGACAGGAATAATCAATTTCTTCTCGTGTCATTCGCTTTCGTTGAAAGCGAGAACACGGACAGCTGGTTGTAGTTCCTTGGGAATTTGAGGACTTCTATTGTATAAGGCCATCCTAACATATGTGTCATACATGATTGGCACGTGGGCCTGTTGAGTGCAATAACTTAACTACAATAAGGAGAGAACGAACCACTTCTATGTGCGGATCTGTAGAGTAAGTGGTGCATGAGGCACTTGGGTGTAAACTTCTGCAACAAGTTGCGTAACAATGACTTGATGAACATGTTCAAGCGGTTGTGTAACCAGAACCAGCAGCAAAAGTTTCAAACACTCTGGAATATTTTGGATGAGCGGACCTAGACACACAGAAGGAAGGCAGCGAAAAAGGTCGTCCCAAGCACTGACTAGGCCCCCGAAGCATTACCACAGCTACCCACAGATGGTCTTAGTGTGGCGAGGAAGACGGGGGCGCAGGTGAAATGCTTCTCGGACTGTATTGAGTACGAGCGTAAGGAGAAGTAGTCGCTGCTACATAACAGGGGTGGTGCTCGATATGGTTTCATGACAACCAATCTAGTTGAGGTGTACAATTGGGTCATGCGTGGCGCAAGGTGCCACCTTTGGTTGGTATTGTGGAGCCAATTCTCGGCGGTACCACAAATTACTTTGTTGACAAAAGCAACAAGGTGTCTCTCACCATAGCAAATAACATAGTACTCTACTTCACCATGATCACCAAGTAGATGGAGGAGAAGAGCAGGAATAGTGAGATGCACTGGGCATTCAAGATGGGCTCAAGGTAGTTTCGCTTCGAGATAATGTGCAGGGATAAAGGACGCCGCGGGACGAACCACGAGAGGATCACCCACAGGTGCACGCTATGCCGCGCTACTTGCGTATGCACTTGCAACAAGCTCCTTCTTCTGCATAGAGCCTACTCCTATGTCATGGCCGCGTGTTCGCCGGTGGCGCAACATCATAGGCAGTACCTCTCTGACTATTTCAACAAGGAGGAGGTGATACAAACCTGGAGTGCAGAGATGTACGGTTACTTCATGGCCATTTCACTGGCTATCCGACCTAGGATCAACTTATCTGGCCCACGGACATTGATAAGCTGAAGGGAAAGGTTGGCCTACGACGGGTACGTTGCATCAGGAATGACATGGACGAACCAGAAGTCGGGCGTTGTTCGAAGAAGTGCTCTATTTGTAGGGAGTCTGAGCACACCTTCAAGAAATGACCTACGAGAAATCAACATGACGAAGGAGACATCGGTAGTCCAAATATCATCGCGGGGACCTCATTCGACCGCCCCACTCGAGGTGGTCCACATGGTAGACGTTGAGGTCGCGGCCACAAGAAAGGTTCGTCCTGTTGAAATATCTGGTGTCCAATGCTTTGTAATATCACTTTGATTTGTCAAAAACTAGTTATTATGACGTTGTATTGAATGTTATGTAATATCAGTGTGATTTGTCCATAAAGTATGTGACGATATTGTGCTGAATGTTATGTAATATCATTGTGATTTATCGACAAAAGATGTTATGACGTTGTGCAAAATGTTATATAATATCACTGTGATTTATCGATAAAATATGTGCCCGAAATAGTCAATACAAAAGGAGTTGAGAGGATCCATGTCGCCATTTGAACTGGCGATATGGATCTATCACCAATTCAAATGGCGGCAGGGGCCTCTCTGTACTGTTGAGCCCCCTGTCGCCAATTGGAATGACAATCTTGTTGCCATTCTAATTAGCGATAGACACCTAGTTTTGTCAAAAAAAATTATTATTTATTTTTTAATTATCTTTTAAATTAATATTATTTTAAAAAATTCTACTCTACGGACTACGGACCCCACACCAAATGAATGTATATTTGTATAATTCGAATAAACAAAAAGGTAAAATGAAGCTAACTTCTGAACAATCATAAAGCCTCAACCACGATGGATGAAAAATTAAGACGTCAGTGGTGAGTGGTAATGAAAATAGCCTTCAGTTGTGAGTGGTAATGAAGATAACCAAACTCAGTTCAATTCATCATGTGGAAAATTTAACTATGTAAAAATAAAAATAGAGTTCCCATCAATTGGGAAAAATAAAAAAACAGAGTCCCCATCATGCTTAGTAGCCTTGAATTTGACTATGATCTCCCATCAATCGAAAAAATTAAACCAAACAGAGCTCCATCTTGTGGAAAAAAAACAACATTGCCCATTTCATTTCACAAGAATGCATGTTAGAGAGCAAACAAAATCTACTTAGTTAGGAACAGGGAGCAACAAAGAAACGACCTAGTTTAGGGATTAAGGAGGAATGAACCTTAAGCAAGAATCGAAAGGTGGGAGGACGGATCGCTCACCTAGCCTTGACGACGAGGAAGATGGTAGAGGAGGCCATGTTGCTAACAGCAGGTGGCGACGATGGAGCAGAAGATGGCTAGGGGGCGACGGTGGAGCAGGAGACAGAGCCATCTACAGGGGCATCAACGGAGGAGATGGCAACGCCGATGATGGGCGGCGACGGTGGACGAGGCGTCTAGAGTCCGAGTCGAGGTAAGGTTGCGTGCCTACATTGCTACGAGCTTGTAGTTCGAGAGTAGATACTAATGCTTCAAGCAGGCCATGCTATGCGGTGTGATGTGACCTAACGGGTCATGCGAGCCGGCCTCCTTTGAATTGCTAGGGAAATGTGGATTTTTGTAGGCAGATAAGTGGGCCTTTTGTGGGAAGTGTAATGTCCTAAAATTAGGGTTTTAAAAAAATTGAGTAATTTAGGTCCCGGAAAAAATTCATAATTTTATTAGAATTAATAAACCTTAAATTGGACTTTCTAAAAATAAAACAATTTAATCTGATTAATATAAACTTCAATTGAATCAAAACTAGCATTAGTTGTGCTCCTTGCATCCCAAGGAATTTTCATGTATTTTATTGGATTTTTCGAGTTTGATTGCTATTTATTTTGCCTCTTTTGAATTTTTAGTCTTTTCTTAATTCTGAAATCATTTCTTTTTCCCTATTCCTTCGTGGGCCGAATCCCTTGCGGCCCATTTACATTTTCTACCACCTAAACCGCGACCCACCTTTATTTTTCTCCACCGCCATCCCACTAGCGCCCAGGCCAGCTGTCAGCCACCGCCTACACCCCGCTCGCCACACCTGCCAGCGTTGCAACCGTGTCCAAACGGGACACTGGTCTCATGTCGCCGCCACCATAGGAGTTTGTGCTCCGCACGCACACTAAGGCACTATAAAAGCAGCCCATGCGCACCTCACTCGCCCCCGACCCGCTGCCTATGTGCCCTAGTCCCTCTCTGCCGGAAAGACTCCGTGCGCCGCCACATGACTTCATCTTCTCGAGTGCCAGCGCCGGCCATCACCGCCCGTTCCTCTACCGTTGAAGATTCCTGAGCCACTTTAGCCACATCACGGTGATCATCTCATCCTCCTCTCCGCGTTGCCGCCACCCACCCGAGCTCCCACGCCTCCTAGCTCCAACGCCATCTTCTTCTTCTTCGTCTCCGACCGCGCACGACACCTGAAACACTTTCACCCCATTCCCCACTTCCTCGGTGAGTCCCTCATGATTTAATTTGTGTCACCATGTGTCTCTCCTCCCAATCTACAAATCCCCTCCCTTGATTCCATGTTTCATTCATCGTAGCCCGAGATTTCTTCATCTCTTCCAACTCCGGCCGCCACCTCTTCCTAGCTTCAATTCGCCGCCGCCGTTTATCCTCCGCCTTCATCAACTTCACTATCGCCTTCCCTGTACCATGTTCTAACCTGTGTCCCATCTCTTTCTCTGGAACTACGCCGTAGCGCATCGCCGCCGCTTCTTCCCTCGCCGCCGGCGATTGCCGCTACTCTGTCGCCGCCAAACCCATGTCATCTTGTTCAACGTCACGTGCTGATTCAGCTTTGCCCCTTCACCGCCTCCGCCATGGCTGTTGTCACCGACAAGCGATCGAGCCAAAGCGTCGCCAGTGCCTTCTCTGTCCCTCCCTTGTTTTCTCTCTCTTCCAACTCATGTGCCACCTCAGTCGCCCCGTCAACCCCTTCTATCGTTGTGTCTGCCCTATGGCCGCCACGTGTTGCCCGTGGGTCACAAAGCCAAACCTAGGCCCAAATCCGTGTGAACCCGGTTCATGTTGAGCTGAGCTGCTATCAAGCTGGTCCCACTCGTTAGTACTGTTCCGTAGACCCGGTCCGCCTTACATTATGGACCCGACCCTATGGACCTGATCCAGAGACCAGTGGTCCCACTTGTTAACCCCTAATCTTATTTTCTAGAATTGTTTCAATTCGTGAAAATCCATAAATTCAGTAGGTCCCACATGTCATACACTCGGCTATTTTCCAATATTCCTAAAATAGAATATTTTGAGAATATTTTGTGGACCCCACCTGTCAGTTTCTCTCTCCCTTTTCTTTTTCAACATTTTCTTTTCCGATCAAACTTCCTAGAGCTTGTTCTTTCTTATACGAAGTCCGATTGAACTCATTCAAGTTTCTAAATTCAAGATATACCTTCCAGTAAATTTCAATTTCAATTTGGGGTTTAATTTATTTGTATTTTGTTTCTTTTTACGCTTTCTTTCTCGTTAGACATTGAAGTCCCGGAATCGTCCGAATGAGGTGAAGGTCAAGGCAGTAGAAGATTGAAGATAAAAATAAGAACATGATTGTTATAGCAAGGCAAGTTGTACCTTTAACCATGTTGAACCAAGTTTTTTAAAATTACCTTGATTCAAATTATTGTATTTTACTTTAAGTGTTTATTTAAATATTTTGGAATTAGCCATACACCAATTTGATTATACCCACCTTGTTTATTGTATTATCATGATCTTTTGTAACCCTAGGTTGGTTAATTATTAGTTGGTATTATCATAGCACCAACATGAGTTGGCTAGATATGAATAGTCTGGTTATCCATGCGACGGGTCATTGATACTATCTGAGTGCAAATATAAACTTGACTAAGTGATTATGGAACTTGTGAAAAACTGTGTACAATATGTTGTTACCAGTTATTGGCATGCGTTGCACTTAACCAACAGGGTGAAAATAGATTTAGACTGGGGCGAGTGGATGTAACTGTGTGATATGGTGGTTATGTGACTGGGAAAAATGAATGGTAATATGATGGATGTGTAATTGGGAAAGTGAATGGTGATGAGTTAGTTAGAAATTAGCAGTCTCGCCTTGGTCAATTAAGAACTTAACCATGTACGCCATTGAACTAGGGCTTATCGTACAACTACATGTCTGATGGGACGGACCTAACTTAGTAAGTTATGAAGTCTTGACATTGACTACTCAGGTAGTAAGTTGGTAATGGGTGGAGGTGTGTACCACTATGGCAGGGTCACATCGATGGATTGTTTGTCGCTTCCAGGTCCAATGGTGTGCATCGTACCAAAGCACTTTATATAGGTTGGTACGATGGTAAAACACATCGGGAGGGTCAATTGTTGAGATGAAGTTTCGAAATATTTTGCTATTATTGCTCAATCGCATACTCTTGTATGGCGAGTCATGGCAGACATGATGAGTTAATTGTATCTTGTGGGTAAAGTGTACAACCTCTGCAGAGTGTTAACAATCTATTGGAATAGTCGCGTCATTGATCATGGACATGCTCTGCGATTTCACACGAGTTGTAGATTTTCATAAAATAATTAGGAAGGGACAGCTGTTTGGGGAAACTTATGCAGCTATGTGAAAGAAATTGATTAGGTTTTGTGTTCTTTGTGGAAATAATTGTTAAACTATTATCGTTATTTGTTTCAAGTTATGCTTTCAATCTATTACTTGTATTCAATTGCAATTGTCCATCTCCTGTCGCGTCGTCACATCCATTAGGGTCGCCTTAAACCCCGCAACCCATTGGGGGTCGCGTGGTCGCCGGAGCCTTCTTCGCTGGCTCCAAGCTTGGCTGAGCCCGACCATGACTTCCCTGCATAGTTCCTCTATTTCGGGAGGAAGACGACAACCATTACACGCTGACGTGTGGGCCCTCAATAATTAAGTTAACCATATTAATTAGGGGTTAGTTAGTAGTAATGTCTTGTATGACATGTGGGCCCTCGGTGACACTTTGGTTTTAAGTTAAAAGGCTAGGTCATAGGCTTGAAAAATAATTACAATATTTGAGTAAAACCTGTTTTGTGCTAAAATAATCATAAAACCTCTCATTTGAAAAGTTTATATATATTTGCATTTGCTGTAAGGGCTTGCTATGTACCTTTGTACTCGTTGTTGTTGAAATATGTGGATTCAGACTGTGAGACTGAAAACTCGGTGTATGAATACTTTTATGTGTCCGGTTTGGAAATGAAGATGACGGCGAAAACCAGGCCGTAGCCCCCAGTCGATTGTCTGTGGCAAATCATAGAGACCATTTTGGTTTATTTATCTTCCGCTATTGTTTACTCTTTGAACTAGATGACCTATCGACCTGTTATGTAAGAATTTGGTCTTAAGGCTTATTTTTGACTGTTTATGTAATATCGAGTACTCTTTTACTTTAGCGTATGTATGGATGTGATATTCATCGATATTGTACTGTATAAGCTAGCTACTGATAATAGAATTAACTCAGTATACAGAGAGTTTGTATGCAAATCCGAACGACACAACACTTCTATGCTATTATACTTAGAACATCGTCTTGTTTCTCAATACGTTACACAACAATAACGGTTCTGATCGATGGACCTGCTCTTTCGCTCATTCAGTTTCAGGTAAATGTGTAGTTTGTGCTGCAGTCCATGAGCTGTCTGCAATGAAGTATGTTTTCCTTTCACTCATTCAGTATAGAATTTCTCTGTATGTATCCTAGTGTCCTTGTTTTTCAGAGTACAGAAGTTCATTTTGGATAGTCTGCTCGTCTCCTGCGTCGTACTTCTTTTCGGATTCCCGGTAAGTTAATTATGCCCGTCTGTTCAAGGTGATAAGAACAAACCTTTGGACAGATCGAAAGTAGTTGTCCTATTATCACAGATGATGCTAGGCGATGTGATGCGTTTCGTCAGTGCTTAACCTACACAGGATTTCCAGGGCAGCAGTCAACGGCGATTCGTCAAAAACAAACACTTGTTAGTACCCGTATGGATGGTAATTTATTCCAACTTCCAAATCACTCTTGGCCGCTTCCTGATGCAGTTGCTTTCTCTGAACATTCCTTGAGGACTACCAAAATTTTGTATGCATGGTAAATTGGCGATTGCTGTTTGTGCCGAGGAAAGGCTAAACTATGGTTGGAAGGCCAATGGCCTGTGTAATGCACTGGGTTTTTTATGCAGTAAATATCAGGACGTTCCAATGTGTTCTATGACACTTCAATGCCATTTTTAGCCTGTTCTGAACTTCTTATATACTTTGTCCAGTATCAGTCTCATAGAACAGAATATGTCAATGAAATCCAGAATATATATACATGTTAGTGAAGTCCGGCTCCTTCAAAGAAGTGGACTGATCCAGAGGAAGGTTTCCTCTAACCTTTCTGGTTCCCATATTTTTATGTTTTGTTTTGAGTCCTTGCTCTGCGTCTAATGTTAATTATGAAGTTCATAACCTTCAAAAAAATTGAAGTTGATGCAATGATGTACCAAACTATGGAGGTCTCATATGCAACTGACATGGTAAGTTGCCACACCATAATACAACATATTTATAAGACTTACTTTGGTTAAAAAAAAGGTCAGGATGGCAAAAAAAAGGCCACACCAAATTATGAAGGTGTCTAATGTTAATTATGAAGTTCATAACACTATTTGGCTTGGACAGTTGGCTTCCACTTGGCCCACGATCCATGCGGCGTGGGGAGCAGGCGAGCAGCGGCTCTATGCCTGCGCACATCGTGCTTATGGCGCCTTGCTCTTCGCCAGGGGCGCTGGTCCGGGGGTGGGGGGGGGGAGGGGGGGGGTGGTTTCCGCTCGGGAGACTCGGGGCCTGGTGATAGTTCCGCCACTTCATACGATGGGGGGGGGGTGGTTTCCGCTCGGGAGACTCGGGCCCGTGATAGTTCCGCCACTTCATACGATTTAAAATACTACATTGATGCACATACGAAAAGAGAGAGGTGTCGTGCATGGTATGAAATAAGTCTTCAGAAATCATAGCGAGTTGGATATATTATCAACAAGAAGATTCCTTTGCTACTTAAAAAGAAGGAAGTGATGATCGCCGGTGGTGGTGGTAAGTCACCCGTTGGAATTCTCACTTCCACCCACTAAAAAAATCTCTAACAAAACAAAAAATAACAATAATATACCAACAAACAAATCTCATCTCCCTATGAATTCTCTAACAAGAAAAGAACAATGAAACTCTAGTGGGCACGTGATGGAGATGAGGGCGGTGTGACGCCACATTTGTTGGAGTTCGGCCAAGCGCGAAGACAGAGCCGAGTGCCCGACAAACCGATCATGACGATGTTAACTAGATGCGCTAGAGGTAATATGATTTTTTTTATAAGTAGTAAAACACGTGCATTCATGTAATAAAACATAAATATGTAAGTTATTGGTGATGCATGGAGGAACTCCGTTGCGTCCTTGTTGGACACAATTGTTAAGTAGACGTGTCGTTTGTGCAACAACAATAGCAGAATTGCTGTACAAGAAAGAGAAATTTGAGAAGTAATTGACTTGCACTCCTGTAGCTCACGTTTGTTAAAATCTTGCTCCAAACGGTAGAAATCTTCCCCACCAACACACAAGTGACCGAACCCAAACAGACGGAGGGGGCAGGTTGATGCCGTCTAGAAGGTTCCACCCGCAACTCCGGGCCCACTGTCAGCCACAGACCTGGCCACCACGAAATGACGAAATGCCCCTAAACCCCTTTTCTTTCCCCTTCCCCAAGCCGATCCGCAGACTGCGAGGGGTTTAAGAAGTGCACACGCCGCCGCTCGCTAGGGTTTCTCGGATCTCACCTCCTCCTCCTCTCCGCTTCCACGCGCCGCCGCCGCCGCCACCAGCGGGAGCCAAGCCCAAGCTTTAGCGTCAGCCATGGCCATCGGATCTCTCATCGCGTCGAGGCTGGCCAGGTCCAGCCATGTCCTCGCCTCCACCATCTCTCAGGTGTCACCTCTCTCCCTTGCTTGCATTTCTTCTTTCTTGGTCAAGTGCTGATCTTTATGAGATTTCCACAAGATTTGTAGTGGTACTGATTCATGCGTTGATCTTGATCTGATGTATTTTTGTGTTGTCCACTGTGATCTGGTCAGGCTCCCAGGGCCCAGCACACCACATCTCCTCTGCTCTCCAGGCTTGGAGCAGTGGCTCGTGCTTTCAGGTAATTACGAGTTTATGATGCGTTTCAGCAACCCGTGTACATCTATCTCAGTTTGCTTTTTTGCTTGTTGGGTGTTGAATTGGATGTATTGTGTGCAGCTCAAAGCCTGCAGCAGCAGATGTTATCGGCATCGATCTGGGCACGACGAATTCATGTGTCTCCGTCATGGAAGGAAAGGTGTGCTCTTTTCCCGTAATCACTCTGAAATCTATCATGTTCTGTTGTTTGTGAGACAGTTGCTGTATCCATTAGTAAGTAATAGAACTCGCATACTTGAATTTGTAAGGCGGTTGCTGAATCTATATGCAACTAATAGTACATATCGAACTGTTGTAAAGTTGCAATTGGATTATGGTATTTTCAATTGGGTAGTGAATTAGGGACGCTGCTTGTAAAAATTAATGAATTTGTTTGCGCAGACACCGCGGGTGATTGAGAATGCGGAAGGTGCAAGGACGACGCCCTCCATTGTTGCCAAGAATCAGAACGGTGACCTTCTGATTGGCATCACAGCAAGTCGGCAGGCTGTGACCAATGCCCAGAACACAATCCGTGGGTCAAAGCGTCTGATTGGTAGGACTTTCGATGACCCGCAGACTCAGAAGGAGATGAAGATGGTGCCTTACAAGATTGTCAGGGCACCGAACGGTGATGCGTGGGTGGAGATGGGAGGGCAGCAGTACTCCCCGAGCCAGATTGGTGCGTTTGTTCTCACCAAGATGAAGGAAACCGCAGAGGCTTACCTTGGCAAAACAGTCTCCAAGGCTGTTATTACTGTCCCAGCTTATTTCAATGATGCTCAGCGCCAGGCTACCAAGGATGCTGGTAGAATCGCTGGACTGGAGGTGATGAGGATTATCAATGAGCCCACTGCAGCAGCTCTGTCTTATGGAATGAACAACAAGGAGGGCCTGATTGCTGTATTTGATTTGGGTGGTGGCACATTTGATGTATCAATCCTTGAGATTTCTAATGGAGTTTTTGAGGTAATTTTCTTTGCAAGATTGTACATATTCTAAATGCAAATGTTGAAACATGTGTTCTGATCATAATTTTTTATACCTTCTTCAGGTCAAGGCAACCAATGGAGATACGTTCCTTGGTGGTGAGGACTTTGATGGTGCAATGCTGGAATACCTGGTTAGTGAGTTTAAGAAGTCTGACAACATTGATCTGACCAAGGATAAGCTGGCGCTGCAAAGGCTCAGGGAAGCTGCTGAGAAGGCCAAGGTTGAGCTTTCCTCAACCATGCAGACTGAAATCAACCTTCCCTTTATTACTGCTGATGCTTCTGGCGCGAAGCACTTCAATATCACCTTGACCAGATCAAAGTTCGAGTCCCTTGTGAGCAATCTCATTGAGAGAACTCGCATCCCATGTGTTAACTGCCTCAAGGATGCTGGCATCTCCGCGAAGGAGATTGATGAGGTACTGCTGGTTGGTGGTATGACGAGGGTGCCAAAGGTCCAGGATGTTGTTTCGCAAATATTCAACAAGGCACCGAGCAAGGGTGTCAATCCTGATGAGGCTGTCGCCATGGGGGCTGCCATTCAGGGTGGCATCTTGAGGGGTGATGTGAAGGAGCTCCTGTTGCTTGATGTCACACCCCTCTCCCTCGGTCTCGAGACTCTTGGAGGCATCTTCACAAGGCTAATTAACCGGAACACTACAATTCCAACCAAAAAGAGTCAGGTGTTCTCCACAGCCGCAGATAACCAGACGCAGGTAGGAATCAAGGTGCTTCAGGGTGAGAGGGAAATGGCTACAGATAATAAGCTTCTTGGTGAATTCCAGCTTGAAGGCATTCCACCAGCTCCAAGAGGTCTGCCTCAGATTGAGGTAACATTCGACATTGATGCCAATGGTATTGTCAAGGTGTCGGCAAAGGACAAGTCCACTGGCAAAGAGCAGGAAATCACTATCAAATCTTCAGGCGGTTTGTCTGAAGGTGATATTGAGAAGATGGTGAAGGAGGCTGAGCTACATGCTCAGAGGGACCAGGAAAAGAAAGCATTGATTGATCTCAAGAACTCTGCAGATACCACAATCTACAGCATCGAGAAGAGTGTCAGCGAGTACAAGGATAAGGTTCCTGCTGAAGTCAGCAAGGAGATTGAGTCCGCTGTTTCCGATCTGAGAGCAGCAATGGCTGAGGACGATTTGGATAAGATCAAGCAGAAGTTGGAAGCTGCAAACAAGGCAGTTTCAAAGATTGGAGAGCACATGCAACAAGGTGGGGGCGGCGGCGGTGGAGACCAGACACCTGAGGCTGACTACCAAGATGCAAAGGAAGCTAAGATGTAGATCTGATCTACATCAAGTTTCTACTTTTTCATGTACCCAGTTTAGGAAGTTGATATCTTTACCTACCTGTGGCTTCTTAGAGTTCTAAGAGGGTTACGATACTTGTAACTTTTCTTTTTGGCTAGTTTTTGCATTGCGGATAAATTCTGAGGGGAACAAACTCAGATCGGTTAAATTGAGCCATTCACGATTCATGAAACGTTGTCATATCCCTTGTCGAATGATGTTTCATCAGCTCTTGTTTGCTAATTGCTGGTCTTGATTCGCATCAACGTGTAGATTTTTTTATGATGTGCTATTTTTCAGCTTGCTTCTAGTATCTGTTCAGTGTATTCTACTACTGTTTTATGCTAGTCCGACCGTTCTGGCATGCAATTGTAAAGATCGCTGCTAAATTAGACCGAGTTATCAGAAGCTTGTTTCTGATTTCCTGTGTTTCTGATGAGCTTTTTTAGTAGTTCTATAAATGTTCTCTGAAACCAAGCGATCTATGAATGAAACAATTGGTCTGCCATAGGCCAACTTGTTCGACATCATGACCTCAAATGGAAACTTATAAACACCTTGTATATAAACATCAGAACAAGTACTAAAATATCAGTATGTTAAAACCAATTTAAAAAAAGAGGCAAAGATAAGAATGTGTATCTCCTTGCTCTGATAAAATCTGCTTAATGCCTACAGCATCTCTGCAGTCCCTCCGATAGCTTCTGCTTCTCGATCAATCGACATTGCCAAATTATGCAATCTAAGTAGTGCTAAAATCTTCATCGTTACAATTAGACCGGCACAACTGAGTTATGAAATGAAACTAATGTACTGACTGCCAGACGTATCAAGAACAATTAATCATCAACACAAGCTAAACACCAAATAGGTTCCATTAACACATCCGAAGGAAGTTAAATACGAACCACATCAGAATAGGTCACATTAGACATCCGAGAAAGTTCAATAAGACCTGATCCTAACTTCATCTACCAGTACAAAGATTATGGCAAGTAAGGTAACTGGTGATCAAGACAGCATTGCAACCTGCAGTGAAACCACTTAACTCACACTTGCGCAGCCTCCCTTTCACGGTTCCACTGCTCAATCCGAGCCCTCCTCTCCTCGCTGCCCTCCCTGACCGGGCTCCTAGTCCTCGAGCGCCCCTGGCTCCGATGCCGCGGTCTGCTCCCGTCGCTGTCGTAGCTTCGGTGCCTCTCACTGCTCCTCCGGCTACCTCCGTAGTAGTCTCTGGTCCGCGACGAGCTCCTACGACCATGGTCCCTCCGGTAATGGAACGGGCTCGGGCTCCGGCTCCTGCTGTGGCCATGGCTGTGGCTTCTCCGGGACCTATGCAGGTGGCCAAACAGCCTCTTCCTCAGGTCTATCCCGATCTCCTTCACATGCATGAAATTGCAGTACCCTCCACGGTTGCAGCTGTTCTCCTCAAACTGCCGGCAGGTGGCCTCCCGGAAGTCGGTGACCGGCGAGAACTCTGCGATGATGGGGCGGCCGGAGTAGAACCTCCCCTGTAGCGCCTGCAGCGCCCTGGCGGCCTGCTCCTCCTCCCTGAACTGCACGTACACGTTGCCGATAATGTGGTCGGCGAGGTTGTCGCACGCGTTCAGGCTCTCGATCTCCCCGTAGTTGCTGAGCTCGTCGAAGATGTCCTCGTAGAAGTCCTCGAAGTCGCTCTGGATCTTGCCGGGGTCAATGGGGTTGCCCTGCGCGTCGATGCCCGGGGTGATCATGTCGGGGCGCTGGTACATGTTGCACAGCAGCAGCGTCGGCGAGATGGACGGGCGGTTGTGCAGGCGGGAGCAGCGGTCGCCATGCCGGCACGCGCCGATCTTGAAGTAGAATGGGCAGTTCACGCGGTCCTTCTCCGTGCCAAAGATGGACGCGAGGTGCTCAGCCATGGCCGCGCCTGGATTCTTCTACCTGGCCGCTAGAGATTTCTGTAGTTTCACCACAAGGGTCAGAGAATATACACACATATCGCAACCCAGATTAACCAAGAACATGTCGAATAATGCAAGAGAGGGTGAAAGAACTTGGTAGATAACAGCGTCAGTTGCTACTGCGATTCCAAACCGGTTTCAGATTCCAATCCCGGTAGAAGAAACCTACCTTCAAAACACCAAGCACTTAAATTCGGGGCGAATTAATCAACGCACATCGATAAAGAAACGAAAATAAAACTAATCCATATCTTTTTTTTCTTTGATTTGTGCGGGGGAAGATCCTATCTTCCGATCTGACAAGAATAGATAGAGAAGACACACAAAGGAATCAATCCATGGGAACCAAGAAAGAAACGAGCATAACAATTACGGTCCGGGCGGGCAATCCAACCCCAATCCAATCTACGCATACATATACACATCGCAAGGGATAACCACACGCTGCGATATATGGGTACGGATGCGGAGGAGGAGACTTACCGGGAGTCAGCGTCGCCGTGGCCGGAGGAGAAGCAGGAGGAGGGCGGACGATATGGTTGTTTCCTCGTTCGAGAAGCGTCTGGAAGCGCATATAAAGGCCGGCGCGGCATATCCTACCGTTGATTTGATTCTGGACGGTGGAGATCGGGCGGACTCAAGATTACTAGAACCTTCCACCGGTCGTGGGAGTCCGGGACACGGTCGGCCCGGTGCGGCCGGGAAGGAGTAGAAGATTGGGCTTCGACGTTTTGAGGGTTTGCAGCCATTAAAGACCATTTGAGTTAATTTGGATGTTTTTTCAAAGTAATTTGGTTCTTTTTTAGGATAGACCAGTAACGATGTTTGCTCCTCTATTTTTAAAGAAAACTATGCATGCTTCTTTTTGAAAAAATAAAACTACTGTGGATGTTATAAAATAAATGCTGGGACGGTGAAATCGAGATCTTGCAAGAGGAGACAGAGGGGCTTTTTTTAGATATGTTCAGACGAAGAGAATAACCATATTCTTATGTTCTTCTTTTGAATATACTTACAGAGCGAAACAAGCTACCGAAACTAAGGTATTAGCTTATGTGATTTGAACCGTCTTTTGTCTCCTCTCTCTATCCACCGGCGTCACCCCTTATATATTTCTTAAAGATATAGCAGTTGTTGTGCGTCATGAGACGTCTTGACGATTGGCCGACTATGCATGTTGGTAGCAATTATTGTCAGATAATCATTCTCCTACACGTTCACCATGCAGTTACGACAGAGACAGAGAGAACTACATGTGGTTTTATGTCAGAGACAAACAACATGTGTATTAACTACTCTGCGTGAATGAGCGTGATGTACAGAGTTCTTAGTCGATCGGGTCCACATGTATATGGGTTTTATCAACTATAGGGTGGTCGTGGTTGACCTGGTAGTAGCAATAAAATGATCATAGTAGATCTTACGACTAAAATGTGGTCGTGATCGACCTTACGACCATGAAGTGGTCGTAGCCTTCCTTTGCCATTGTAGACTAACGACAAAGGGTACCTATGATGCTTGTTAAGGATACCATTATCTATAATAAGTATTACAAATAAATAATTTCATTAATTGAGGATTATTAGTTCCTCGTCAACTATGTACTCCTACAGGCCATACTTCTCTTATACAACATCTTTTTTTGCGATTACAAGGAAGAGACGCACGCACACACCACCACGCACGCGCACACGCGCGAGTGAACAGCCTAGAAAGACAGAGGTCCGGGATAAATCAACGACATCACAAAAAATCTATTGAAAGCGTACTTTCGTGTGCATAAATGTGGACACCAGATTTGAACTATAATAAGTGGAGTCGTGCGTTTATAACTCCACCACCCCACCAAAGAGTTGATTTCCCCTTACATCTAATCTGAGTATTGTCAGCTTGTTAATGCTAGACCTCTAAATGTTTTTAAATATCATAAGGTTTTTGTGGTAGTTCAATCAAAATGTTGATATCCATTACAAAAAAAACATTATCTCCAACATGGACACCTATGCATAACAGTCAGCCCTCCTGTGCATAAGAGTCAAAATCTTTCATTAAACATATAGCTTTTGTAGCTCTTGTAGTCTTGTGCCTATTCCATAACAGTCAGCCCTCCTTCAATCCCAGAGCTTCTTCTGCTTGCGTCCCCACTGCTTTTGCTTTTTTCCTTTGTTGTACTTCTTTTACTTGTTGCTCTATGTTATCAACATTGTCTATCTGAACCTGTCTCTTTGGGCCTGACTTTCCTCTAAACATTCTATAAAGGAGTTTTCAGAGAGTTCCATGTCTTTTTACCCATAAACTTCATCTCTCTCCCAGGGCGGACCCACATAGGGCCAAGTGGGGCATGTAGAGAGTTCCATGTCTTTTTGCCCATAAACTTCATCTCTCTCCCAGGGCGGACCCACATAGGGCCAAGTGGGAGCACATGCCCCCACTCAATTTCTAGTCGTAGCTATAAGGTCCAATTTTCCAGACAGCAGACCCACTCAATTTCTAGCACATAGCTATATCTTGATGCAACTCATATAAGTGTGTCTCCACTCATATTTTCTTCTAGATCCGCCACTGTTCCCCTCATCTTGTTGTTCCTCCCACTTAAATTCCCCATCTGAATTCCATCTCTAAGCAGCTGATAGGAACATTAGAAATCTTGGGAGACCGGAGAAAAAGCAAAACTTAGTGGAAATTGTAAGAAAATATAATGTTGATTTTGTAGGGATTCAAGAGACTAAAAAGGAAGTTTTTTCAGATTATTTTCTTAAATACATAGGAGGTAGTAAGATGTTTAGCTGGAATTATCTACCTGCCAGGACCACTGCAGGTGCTATCCTGGTAGGAGTGAATGCTGATATTCTAGAAGTTATAAGCTGGGAAGTGCTTGATATTTTCTGATGCTTGCTGGATGAAAAATAAAGTAGATGGTTTTGAGTAGAGAATTATTGTAGTATATGGTTCTCCTTATGAGGAGGGGAATTTAGGATTTATTTCTGAATTACACCAACATTTTATTAACCGGCAAGGACCTACTCTTTTTGGGGGAGATTTTAATCTAGTTAGATACCAGAAAGATAAAAGTAATGGTATTGTTTATTTTAATTGGTATGAAAAATTTAATGAATGGATTAATATCTGGAACTTGCTAGAGGTTCAGTAGGCAATTTACTTGGGCAAATAATCAAGAGAACTTGATTCTTTCTAAAATTGACAGAATTTTCTGTAGCACTGAGCTTGATGCTAAGCTTCCTTTAGCAATGCTTTGGTTTTACCTAGGATTGGTAGTGACCATGCCCCTATTCTGTGGGAATGAGGGGATGGGCAGCCTCCTAGGAAAACTGACTTTAAATTTGAGAAATGGTGGCTTTTGAAAGTAGATTTCAAAAATGTAGTAATTCAAGCTTGGTCTATTAAACAAAAATGAAGGAATGCTGTAGACAATTGCAAAAATAAAGTGAGATACTTTAGGATATTAGCTAAAGGTTGGAATGCTAATACAGAAGCTGAAACTGGGAAGAAATATAATTTGCTTATGGCTGAATATGATTTAATTGATATCTCTTCTGAGTCCAATGATCTTTCTAGTGAAGATAGGAATAGGATGGTAGAAATTCATAATGAGCTGAATGATATTTGGAAAATAGAAGAGACTAAGGCTAGACAAAGAGCTAGAGAAAGAGATATTAAAGAGGGAGATAGAAATACTTCTTATTTTCGTGCCGTTGCAAACCAAAGGAAGAGGAAAACCTGGATCCACTCTTCGGAAGGCCCTGAAGGTGTTGTGCATGATACTACTGATATGCTTAAAATTGCTACCGATCATTATAAGTATCTTTTTTGCTGTGAAGATAGGATTAACATTTATTTGATGCGTGATTTTTCCATGAGAGAGAAAGTAACTAGAGCAGAAAATGAGAATCTTGAAGCTCCTTTTACAGAAACTGAAGTTAAAAAGGCTGTTTCTGAATCTTATGCAGATGGGACACCTGATGGGCTTTCCTTTGTGTTTTATCAAACTTTCTAGGACATTATTAAAGATGATTTGATGGATATGTTTCATGATTTAGGATGATAACCTTGATTTGTTCAGACTTAACTTTGCCATTATTACATTAGTGCCCAAGGAAAATGGTGCCAAAGTTATGTCCAAATTCAGACCTATCAGTCTCTTAAACTGTTGTTTTAAGATTTTCACTAAAGTTTTGACAAATAGACTAGCTGCTATTATTGATATACTCACTACTAGCAACCAGTCTGCTTTTATTAAGGGGCGACATACACTACAAAGTGTGGTCACAGCTCATGAAATCCTGCATAGCAACCATCGTAAAAAAACAAGATGGTCTGGTTCTCAAACTAGATTATGAAAAAGCGTATGACACAGTCAATTTAGGCATCCTTGGTGAAATTCTGAAGCAGAGAGGTTTTGGCAATAAATGGCAGTCGTGGATTTATAAAATTGTGCATCATGGTTCAGTAGGTGTGAAGATTAATAATGTAGGGGGGTAATTCTGTCATTACTGGGAAGGGTTTGAGACAGGGTGACCCTCTCACCCCCCTTATCTTTAACTTGGTTATGGGTGTATTTACCAGAATGTTTAGCAAAGCATCTTCTGAAGGTTTTATTAGAGGGCTATGTGCTGATATCTGCCCTGGAAGGGTGATTAGTCCAGCCGATACTATTTGTCATCAATACGAGATGAATACGAGATCGAACAGTGAACTTGTAGGCAACCCGTCGGATGCGTCGATCACCTCGGGTGCAAGGGAGACCTCAACAAGAATCAAGCGCAACAGGCCATACTCTCGAGGCTTAGCTTGCTTTGGGGTACTTCTATCCATCGTGTCAAGTGGGTTCCGCCACGTGTGCGGGTGTCGACGGGACCTTGCCGTGTGGCTACCCCAAACCCAGGAAGATTAATGAAGTTGCATCGCTACCCTCGAGGCTTAGCTTGCTTCAAGGTACTTTCATCCATCGCGTCAAGTGGGTTTCGCCACATATGCGGGTGTCGATGGAACCTCACCGTGTGGCTACCTCGGTCCGGGTCCGGGTTGATTTGCCGATGTGTCGCGTCTCGTCGAGATTGGCCCTGAGACCCCGCCCAAGGTTGGTCTCCGGACCTCGTGCCCGGACCTTGTCTGAGGTTGGTCCTCGGGCCCTGCTCGGGGTTGGTCTCCGAACCTCGTACGAGGTGGATCCATCCAGGTGTCATGCCTTCACGAGGTTACTGTCGGTGCAAACATGGGTGCAGCGTGAGCGGAGCCGACCGGGCGCGCACGGAGGCGGTCGGGTGAGTCCCGGAGTAGGTCTAGGTCGGGGTGGGCGCAGGCATCCAAAAGGTCAATGAGTTGCGACCTATAGTCACGAACCATTTCAAAACTAGCAAAATGTAATGATACTGATACACCTTCTTGTTTAGCAATCCTAATAGCTTCAATAATCTGTTCCATGTTCCGTTGTGCATATCTCACAACCAGCCACTTGGAGCCTTTGAAGTCCTCTTTTCTGAACTCATTGGCCTGGAGCTTGACTGCACTAGACAGGCATGGGCGCATGGTGCGACTGCCACTTGCATCGACCAAGCATGCACACTGCGCCCCTTGTTTGCCCTTAATCTTATGAGTTCTACACCACTAAAGCTCGTGTTGACAAATGAAAGGCCCTGGTCATCCTCTCCACAAGCTTCAATTATTCCAGTTTATGTCCCAAAACCCGCTGAGAGGACCCGAATTGCGTTGGCGACACTACCACGGGCTATGGGCGGGCGCGGCGCGGGCGGAGCCGGCCGGGCGCGCACGGAGGCGGTCGGTGGCGCGTCCCGGAGCCGCTCGGGGGCGGCGTGAACCCTGCCCGGGGCGCGGCGCGGGCGGATCCGACCGGGCGCGCGCGTAGGCGGTCGGCGGTGCGTCCCACAGCCGGTCGGGGGCGCGGCGCGGGGGAGCCGCGGGGGGTGCGGGGGCGCTGCCGGGGGTGGGTGGGTCCGGGGGCGGAGAGGAGAGAAGGGGCGCCGACGCCTGGAGGGGGCGTAGAGAGGACTGCCCGAGGCGGGAGGCCGAGTGGGCCACGCGGGCACCGGGAGGAGGGGCACAGGTGGCGCCGCCGGGAGGAGGGACGCGAAGGGGATGGCGGCCCAGCTTGTCGGAGCGGGAGAAGGGCGCGAAGGGGATGGAGGCCATGAAGCCCCAGGCCACCTTGAGGGCGGAGACGTCCGGGACGGAGGCCAAGATGGCCCACGGCGACGGCGCCGCCCCCTCTGGTTTGGCCATGGCCGGAGCACGCCACGCAGAGAGGTGTGACTTGTGAGAGTTGGAGATTGGAATGAGAATTTTGGGCACTATTGGCCCTCGCCACTTGGGACTTAGCTTACTCCAGGCCCAGGGTACTTCCATCCATCGCGTCAAGTGGGTCCCTCCACGTATGCGGGTGTCGATAGAACCTCGTTGTGTGGCTACCTCGGACCAGGTCTGGGGTTGGTTCACCGATGTGTCGTGCCTCGTCGAGGTTGGTCATCGGACCCGCCCAGGGTTGGTCTCTGGACCTCGTCTGAGGTTGGTTCTCGGACCCCGTCCGGGGGTCGGTCCTCGGACCTCGTCTGGGGTGGATCCGTCCGAGGTATCATGCCTTCACGAGGTTACCGTCGGCTCAAGTAGCACGGGGAGTCCGGGGACCCTCCCCCAACACTGTTGTTTTCCTGGAAAAGATACAACAATGACCTCATATCTGAAATGGATCTTATGTTGCTTTGAACAGGTTTCTGGTATGCACATTAATTTTCATAAAAGTGAACTGGTATCTATTGGTAATTGGGACGAGAACATGAATAGGTTTATTGACATTTTTGGGTGCAAACTTGGTCATTTTCCTATTAAATATATTGGTATACATTTACATTATGAAAAATCTAGAAGAGAAGATATCCAACCGTTGATAGATAAGATTATGAAAAGAATAGCAGGTTGGAGGGGTAAACTTCTTTCCTTCGGCGGTAGGTTAACTTTGATCAAAGCTTGTTTAGCAAGTATACCCATTTACCTACTCTCCTTTTTTAAAATTTCCTGAATGGGTTTTAGACGTAATTAATACTCAAATGGCAAATTGTATGTGGAACGATTTTGAAGGACACCACAAATTGCATTTAGCCCATTGGTATCTCTGCTGCATGAAAAAAGAGTATGGGGGTTTAGGTATTCCCAACTTGAAAGACCTGAATTTGAGTCAATTGGGTTCTTGGGTTAGGAGATACACTAAAGGTGAAGGTAAGCTGTGGAAGAGTATTGGCGATCATAAATATAAAACCAAAAATCCTAATATTTTATTTTGCCCTGTTGCTAATGCTTCTAATTTCTGGAAAGGAGTAATTTGGGCTGCTAGTGCTATTAAGTTTGGGTATAGGTGGAAGGTAGGTAATGGGGAGACAATTAGATTTTGGGAGGATATCAAATTTTGGGATATTTATGTGGTGGTTAATGAGAAAGGCAAAACCATTAGAGAAATTTGGGATAGCAGTCGGTTAAGGTGCAATTTTAGAAGAGCTTTCTCTGAAATTTTTATGTTAAGGTGATATGAATTAGAGAATATGGCCCAACACATTTCTTTTGTTGATGAGAGTGATTCTCTAATTTGGCAGTATGAGAGTAAGGGTGTCTACTCTCCTAAATTATTATATGCTATTACCAATTTCAGAGGAATTAAACCTGTTTATATTCCTGCAATTTGGGCCTTAATTGCCCCTCCCAGAGTTTTTTTGTGTGTGTGTGTGTGTGTGGTTGTTGTCTCATAACAAGTTGATGACAAGGGACAACTTGGCAAGAAGGAATATTATCAAACCTTTAGAGTGTGCCTTCTGTAATGAAATTGAGATTATTAATCACTTGTTTTTTGAGTGTGTGGTTGCTAAAGCTGTTTGGAAAGAAATTACTGCTATTCTTCAAGTGAACATGGGCTATGATTTTGAATCCATATGCAAATTCTGGATTAGTAACAATAAAAATGCTGTTGTGAACATAATTACTGCTGCAAGTCTGCAACTCTTTGGTGCTTATGGAATTGTCGAAATGACGTGTTTCAGCGCAAGGATTGGTACAACCGTGCAATGTGAAGCAGATATGGAGAGGAATATGGGACTCAATCTTTCAGTATACATTGTCGCGGGAGATGGATCACTATTGTGGAAAGGTGGTGATCTTACTGACACAAGCGCTGATGTTGGAATACAAACGAAAGAGCTGATCATCAGTGGGAGGATGATGTCTTGTGAAGCTGAAAGTGGAAAGGAAGAGAATGGAAACGAGGTGGAGCCTGAAGGCAAGAAGGAAGAGAAGATGATGCTTACCGAGAAAACTGAGAGCGTGATGATCCATTAGGAAAAGCTGCTGTTGGGAAGGAATATCAATGTGTGATGTTCTGAAATATGCTGTAAACTGCTAGACCTGTAATGAGCTGAAAACAGAAAAGTTGGTTTCAATAAAATGGAGCTGGAGCACCCTTCGCGGTGTCCTGTTGGTCTAAAACATTAGAAATATATATATATACTCGTCATTTGTGTATTGACTACTATCAATTAACCAGATTGGACTTCTGTTTGGTTCATCGCAAAAATTGGTAAGATCCACCTTTTTTCCACTTGGTCTCTAGTCCATTTTCTTGCCGAAGCTTGGCTATAATTTGTAGACAACCAATTCAATGAACAACTTTTTGTAACACCAAATTTTGGCAGAATATTTTGTTAGACAAAATGGTGTCTCGGATTCCTACATGTGTGACGTCTTCTTTTCCGAAGGATCACGCGTTCACATGATAGCTGTACGTGTTCATATGATAACTGTAATCTATATATATAACTCATATACTTTGATTTCAATAATTAAAAAGATAGCTTTACTTTCCTCGCTTACACATTTACTTTGTCGTAACAAGCACACACTTTTAGTTTCTTAGGTCCTTTCTTTTGCAATGTAGTGCATGGGAGGTTAGATGCATCATGCATGTCCACACAAAGAAAATTGGCGCGTGCAACTCGCGGAGTTGCACCCCTAGCACGCATACCCCACGTTATACAGACAGTCCAATAAATTGACGAAAACTGCAACCAAACAATAGAATACGCTTCTTCAGACCGCACCGGGAGCCCGAGCGAGCGAGAAGAGAAGCCCACGGAATCTAGTCAGCCGTCGGCCGAGTTCGCCGCCGCCGCCGTAAAGTCAGTACATTCCATCGCAGCCACGGCGAGCGGATCGATTCACCCGAGAAGGACAGAGATTGGCTCCAGAGATCCGCGCTTTCAGTTCCATCTCTTCTTCCTCGCATCGGAGGCGATTTCGGCCGTCTAAGGTATGTCCTACCACGGATTTTTACCAAGCTTCCCGGACACCCTTCTTGATCGCTTGCACCTCCTCCCTCTCCATCGCATGATCCAAGCGATCTCAATTCTGATATATGTGCAGAGTTCTTGGTGCGGCTCTTTTGTTATTTGCACGTTTGTTTTTGTGGTTTCGTCGAGCGATTTCTCATAAGCTTGTGCACAATTTAATGCGCGTCCCGCTGGACCAGCTGTGTGGTGTTAGATGCAATTTTGTTAGCACAGTCAATTCCGAACCCCACCGTGCCGACGAACAGAGGTTCAATGCCATGTGCGCAACTGCAAGTGAACTGCACTAGAAGAGGACTCGGTCGTCAATTCGTAAGCTTAAAGCATGAAAATAGGATTAACACTGGCTTGTTTGGCAGCAATGGCACCATCTGAAACTCTTGCTACTCTTCACTCTCGAGTCTTGAGGTATCACCTAATGTCTTTGCTCTTGAAAAATCTTGGTTTATAGCTCTTTCTCTTCTTCTCCCTTATTCCTGCCTTCTTCGTTTCCTTGGATAGAATCCTAAAGGGGAAGGAAGTAAGATTGCATACAGCCATGCTACGGTTGTTTAGCATAACTAGGATCCTGTCTTGATTTGTCTAGCTCCAATGATAAGGAGGCATGTCCGTTTCTTCTTTTAGTTGCTTCTTGGAATAGGGATAATGTGACAAGAAGAAGGGAGAAAGGGATTGGCTGCCTCCGTTGACAATTAAGGGGACATTTGGATTTGTAGTTATCTTTCTTCAGGACTTCTGTTAACTCTTTCAGTACATTGCCATCTCTATTTTTATTTGTTTGTATCGGCTACTGTTTGTTCAAACACCATCTATCACATTTCGCCTTTCTACGAAGAAAACTTCAGCAAAGTGTTCTTAAAGATACATGATGAACTAAATCAGTAGAAGAAAGCGCAATTTGTGTGTGTGAGATGTAGGCATTGATCCCTACTAAACACACAGTGGAAGATGAATACACGGCAAGAATACGGAAAGTTTTGCGAGACCGCAATTGCTTGGTCTCTTTTCACTTTTGTTCTATGTTATTCACTCCACACTGAAACAACACAACTACATGGATATATAAAACACACATGTAAGCAAGTCTTGCTAACAGGCCACTACTCACGCCACATTCACGCACGTACTAACAATTAACCCAACTAGCACACGCACTAACAATTAACCCAACTAACGCATGCACTCACTAACTCACGCACCAACTCTTGATTATTCCTAACAATCTCTCCCTAATCAAGATGGCTTCACAGCAGTGTTGGTTCATCGTCGGCATCCGCCTCCATGAGATGCGCATGTTCCTCCTTCTTATGGCATTCGGAAGCAAAATGCTCATAGTTGTTGCAGTTGTAGCATCTTACTTTAGCCTTGTCGAATTTACGATTCTTGCTGGAGCCGTAGCTGCCTTCCTTGTTCTTAGCCTTGGACTCCCATTGGGCGCGGGTGAGCAGCGGATGCTCACCTTCCTCCTCACTAACCATGTGGCGCTCCTCGAACGCCTTTAGCCACCCGAACATTTCTTCGACCGACATCACATCCAAGTCCTCGAGGTTCTCGAGAGTGCAAACGATCGGCAGATACTTCGGTGTCAAGACCCGAAGCACCTTATCTACCACACAAGAGTCTTCAACTCTCTCTCCCAGCGTTCGCATCTTGCTGAGAACGAGGGTGACCATCATGGCAAATGCATCGATTGACTCACCTTCGCGTATATGAAGGTTGTCAAATTCTTTCTTAGCGGTTTGAAGCTTATCCCTCGTCACGCGCTCAACTCCAACGTACATAGACTTGAGAGTCGCCCATGCCTCCTTCGTCGTCCTCTTGCTGTTGAGAGCAAGAAGGGTCTCCTCACTCACACCATGGTAGATGGCCGCAAATGCCTTCTTATCTTGGCGCCTCTCGACGTCGTCTTCTTCAACGACATCCCACACTCCTTGCGCCTCCAAGTACACTTGCATCTTCATTGACCATGCAGCATAGTTGCTACTAGTCAACAATGGGTACTGGAGTGTGACGCTCTCCTCCTTCCCGACTCGCGCCAACGGCCTACCGCGAGCCACCTGCTCACTGCCGCTAGCCACATGCATGCCACCGCTGGCCACCTCCTCTAGGCCACCGGCGACACGCCTTGACGTCAATGGAGACAACGACCTCACCATCCTCGCCATCACAACCTGGGAGCTCTGATACCAATTGTAGGCACTAATCCCTACTAAACACACTATGGAAGATGAACACACGGCAAAAACACGGAAAGTTTTGCGAGACCGCAACTGCTTGGTCTCTTTTCACTTTTGTTCTCTGTTATTCACTCCACACTGAAACAACACAACTACAGGAATATATAAAACACACATGTAAGCAAGTCTACGCACGTACTAACAGTTAACCCAACTAACGCACGCACTAACAATTAACCCAACTAACGCACGCACCTACTAACTCACGCACTAACTCTTGATTATTCCTAACTTGATAGAGAGTGGGGGGCATATAGGGCGAAAACCACCTAAATTGAAAACTTGAAAGCTTTGTTACAGACCTTTTATCAATTGCTGCAAGAAGTGTTTGATTTTGTTGCAACGTGTAATACACTCCTTGCAACAATTAACAAAAGGGCTGCAAAAGTCAAGTTTGTTGCAATATTTTCTAGATTACACGTCACAACAAAATCAAGCACTCCTTGAAACAATTGATAAAAAGAGTTGCAACAAAACTTTCAATACTTAGGTGGTTTTCACCATATATGCTCCCAAAGAGAGTGTGTAAGAGGGAGGGAGGGGGAGGAGATGCAAAGAGTTGTGTCATTTTATATTGTTTGTACTATGAACAGGACAATCACCATATATGCTCCCAAAGAGAGTGCGTGAGGGGGGGATGCAAAGAGTTGTGTCATTTTTGTTGTTTGTACTATGAACAGGACATTTGGTCCTTACTCATTATAACAAAAGCAATCATTTATCTTTCATATTTTTTTTATTTTGATGCGATCATCAAACGCTCACATGAAGCTTAAGGATCATGTTGGTGAGTGCTTCCGGGGTATCATTATTTATGAAGCACATTACATGTCTACCGTTTACTTTCAGGACAGGGAGTAGTGCCTAATTGTTGATCCTAGGAACATGGGTCTCTTGGATCTCTTCATCACGGCATGTGTGCCGGTTTTTAACATGCTTTTGGTTACTGGTGTCGGATCATTCCTGGCAAGTGACTTTGCTGGCATACTGAACAAAGAAGCAAGAAAACATTTAAACAATGTAAGTGGCAATGGTTGGCAAAAGTAAAAGGCAGTAAAACTACCTACCCAATTGGTCTACGACAATTAGTTTCGTTTAACATTCTCTGCCATAATTTTGTCTTACTAATACTGCCCACCTCATTTTCTGAATCGTTTTTTTCTGCAGATAGTCTTTTATGTATTCAATCCATCTCTTGTTGCAACCTATTTAGCACAAACAATCACCATGCAAAGCTTGGCTAAATTGTGAGTCATATGTTTCTTCATTTACCTGTTATTGGACAGTGTTAGTTAAATGCCATGATGAAGTATCAAAATATACACCCCTACTGTCATTCGTCAAAAAATAAAATCAAAAGACTCTTTCAGACAATTTTTTCTTTACTGTTCTATTAGATAAGGAGAACTAAACAAATTGATTATTTATATTCCGTAATGCAGGTGGTTCATGCCAGTGAATATTCTTCTCGCTTTTACCTTTGGTTTAATCTTCGGATGGATCGTGATACAAGTCACCAGAGCACCGCCCAAGTTAAGAGGCCTCATTTTAGGTTGCTGTTCTGCTGGTAACTAGAGAGTACTTCTGTACTTTTTCTTCCAAATTGTCAGTAAACACTAAATACACTTCCCTTATAGGTAAACATAGCTTTCACATATTTATTTTGTGGTAGGTTGGCATATGCATGTCTGTTTCCTCGAAAGCTCGGTGCTTTGTGGAGCAGTTGTCCTCATGCCTCTGGTTCAGATTGGGCATGCAAAACTCAACTTAAAGTTGGAAAACTTTCAGTTTTTCTTTGTGTGATTTATTCCTTTTTTAAATATTGTTAGAAGTCACTATGAATATGCAAGTCACAGTAATACAAGTACAAAAGAACAACTGAAGAATCAAGTGTCATTGTCAAAAATATTACTTCATGCTGTTAGAAACAGGATTCCTAACAACGGCAGTGACCAAATCAAAGGCAACAACTGGAGAATGAATTGACATTGTCAAAAACATTGTACGCTAATGAAGGCAGTAACCATCTGACAAGCTAAAATCTCGTGTGGTCCCAGTGCTGATTCAGCCAAGTTTCACTTTTTTCTTTTCTTTTTGTGCATCTGAAGGCAGCATTATTCTTTGAAATAAAAGCACCCAAAGCCAGTTAGTCTCTGACAGGATCGCCAACGGCCAAGGCCCTTCTCATAATATTTCAGCTTGGACAGATCAGGTACTGCCCAGCAGGGACATGGTACTACTACTAGCCACAATACCGATAACCACCTCCACCCACCTTTTGCCCCGTTCCAAGAAACAAAGATGATATTTTAAGACAAGATCATGGTAGTATATATTAAGCGATTTGAAAACTATTTATCCAATTGTATATTGCCATTTAAGATAGTTAATCTCTGAGTAGACTTTGAAGTCAGTTGATCACTAACTGCGAATAGGACACCTTGGAGAACTGATAGAATTTGAACAGCTCCACCTTTGAGTACAACCGTCGTTTTGTTTCTTTCCACGTTAGAAGTTTATTACAAATTTTCATTTGAGTTGCTTGGATGGATGCAGGCAATTTGGGCAATATTTTTCTCATCATCATTCCAGCACTTTGCAAAGAGAAGGGAAGCCCATTCGGAACACCTGATGTTTGTCAGACTTATGGACTAGCGTATTCGTCGCTATCAATGGCTGTAAGTCTATTATTTTCTTTGTATTTAATACAATCTCCAGATGACGTAAACCTGCTTATGTTTGTTTGTTAAGGAAAAAGATGAACACCATGTCACTATCGTTTATGATTTACTGCAGATTGGTGCTGTCTTTCTGTGGTCAATTGTGTATAATATTGTGCGTGTCACTTCGAAAGTGACTGAAGGAGATACTAATGCTTCAACAAATCAAACAGAAGTATTGATTTCAGGAAGCACTATAGGAACAGTTTCAGAAGAGAACTGCTCAGTCTCGAGTGATCACCGGAATGAATGCACGCTCCCGTTGATATCCAATTCAAGCGTACCATCGACCGAAACTAAGGTTTCTTAGTTGAAGTTTTTTCTTCCACGGATCATACTTTTTAATATGCAATATCGTTATGCCGATTTGCAGCACTATAAAGTTTAAATTTGCACAGGTCCCATTGTCCAAGAGAGCGAAAAGATTTGCATCTTCAATTTCTGGAGCAGTTGACTTCAAGAAGCTCTTTGCTCCTTCAACCATTGCAGTGGTACGCTGCTTTGATAAGTTATCAATTATGTTGTACATACAGCCTTAAATTGCAATGGGCTGACCCCAAATAAGCACAGTGGTTTGAATTGAGGCAATTTACCAGCTTCCTTTTGTAGATTGTCGGGTTTATAATCGGAGGAACACCTCTGATTAGAAATGCTATAATCGGAGAAAGTGCCCCTCTTCGTGTCCTACACGAGTCAGCTGAATTAATAGGGTAATCCCTCCATATTTCTTGATTTTTACTTCACGTTGTTGTAAATATTCATCCTCTTGACCATGCAGTCGTTTTTTTCCCTGTGGGGTTGGACGACAGATGAATTATTTTGGTTTAATTCACATATTTCTTTTCCTACACAGTGGAGGGGCAATTCCATCTGTCACATTGATAATGGGAGGGAACCTCATCAATGGTAAACTTGCTCTCATCACATCGACAGCAGTAGCAATGTTGTATCTTCCACTGTCATATATTATGCGAGGATATATAAAAAACTTGTGAATCTGATGCGTTGAAAAATGAAACATTTCTCCAGGATTACGAGGAGGAGCAAGTGTCCAACCGTCAGTCATTGCTGGTGTTGTAGTTGTCAGATACATACTACTTCCTTCGCTAGGCACTGTACTAGTCAAGGCAGCAGTTCACTTCGGCCTCATCCAACCAGACCCTCTGTACCAGTTCATCCTTCTGCTGCAGTACGCTGTCCCACCAGCAATGAACATCGGTAAGGCACGCAGAAAATTTTCTTGCTGGTCTTCTCATTTGTTCATAGCCAGTGAAGAAGCTTCACTGTTGCTTTTGATTATGTGCTCATCGGTTGGTCTATTGTGTTGATTTGTCAGGAACGATCACTCAGCTGTTTGGCGTGGGAGAGAGTGAGTGCTCCGTTATCTTCGTCTGGCTGTACGCTCTTGCGTCCGTCGCCGTGACAATCTGGTCAGCGTTTTTCATGTGGACTCTGTCGTGAGGTCGCACCGAAATACGGCGTAAACTGCTCTCCCGCGTTGATCAGATGGCGCTCCGGTGTCTCGAGACGATGAACCGGCAAGCGGCCAGCCCAGCCATCGCTGACGCGACGTAGCTCGAGGAGAAGCCTCATATATAGGCGATTAAATTTTGTCGAACAATGTGTGTCATTATTTTCGGTGTCATGTTGTGTAACATCTCGTTTTCGAACGGTAAATAGTATCTCCGTTTTATTTCAGTTTGTTTTCGTTTATCGTTTTGTCGCTTAAACTCCAGAAACCCTAAGCTTCCTTTAAGCTCGAGTTTGTGTTTCAAACCTATTCTAAAATTCCAAACTCAAAATTCAATTTAAATTCAAACTTTTCAGATTTTGGACCCCTCCCCAAATCTTGCATCCCTTTTATTTTGTTGGGCCAATTTTTTTCGGCCCACTTATTTTTCTCCTACTCCCCAATTGCCCTCCTCCCGGCTCGATTTTCTCCTTTTCCCATTCTTCGCTTTCTCCCACGACCAACCGCTTCCTTTTCTTCTCCCACTCGGCTCGCCTCGGCCCCACTTTTCGCGCCTCCTTTTCTTTCCACCAGCCCGCGTCGTCTCCCCCGACCACCCCTTTTTCCTCTTTTCCCCAACGCCCTCAACCGCATCACCCCACCTTTTCCCCTTTCCTCCCCCAGATGTGCCGCCTCTTCTCCCTGTCGCCCGCCCGCTCCACCTTCTCCTCAACGTCGCCCCCACCTCCACTCGCCTACCGCAGCACCATTCCTCGCGCTTCGCCCCATGCGTCGCCTCCACTGCACCCAGTGGCGCCACCCCATGCCCTCGCCGCCCACTCCGCCGTGACGTCGGCGCCATCCCTCCGCCCGGTCCAAGCGGCGAAGCCCCCGGTCCGAGCGGCGCGTCATCCTCCGTCAACACCTGCTTCCCCTGTGGCGCTGTCCCATCAACCTCCGCGCCCATGCCGTCGCCCATGCCGCCACCGACGTCATCGCCCCCAGCTCCATCCCCTCTCCCCGGCTATAAATAGCCCAACCTTCTCCCGTGCACCCCGCCCCGCTCCTCCCCCGGGTAAGCCTCCCAAAGAACTCCTCCCGATTCGGTTTCTTCTTCCCCGTTGCCGGCCGATTGGAACCCCGCCGCCATTGTCCCCTCCTCGGCACTCCACGGGCCGAACCCTCGGGCTAGAGCACCTCCTCGACGTCCCCGTGCCACCCCAGCAGCCGGCCGCGGCTCGGCCATCGTGGATCGCCGCCACCAAGCTCTCCTCCCCACGCCCTCAGCTCCGTCGCCGGCCGTCTCTAGAGCCCCACCGCCTCCACAGACCCCATGGTGAGCCTCCCCTCCTTACCCTAGTGCTCCTGCGCTTCCCCCTGGTCCTCCCCTCTCTTGGGTCGCTGTCGCCCTTGTGTGGCTGCCACACCCGACCGCCCCAGCCGCCGTTGTCTCTTACCCAGCGCCACCTCCAGCCTCCTTACCCGGCAAGCATCCCATTTTGGTTGCTCCCATTGCCTCCCCGGCCGCCGCTCGCCGTCGGTAGCCATCGGCCGAATCCCATCCCCCTGCTCCCTACTCCCTCTCTGTGCTCTCTCCCTCTCAGTGCCCTCTCTACCTCTGGCCGAGCCCCCCCCCCCTCTCAGCCGAAAAAAAATCTTGGCAGCAATACGATCTGGTGCCTTGCCCTTAATTTCTGTCAGTACTTCCATTGTTAAGCACTAAGTTGTGATTGTGAATGTATGCTCGTCTGTATCAATGTGTTGTCAGTGAGTGAAAAATTATGCCAAAACTTTGTTCATCAGGCCAGCATTTATTGAACATTGAGTTATTGACTGACGGTTAATTGCTTCCTATAGTAGTTTTGTTGGCAGTATTGATTGTTGAGTTGTTGTCTATGATTGTTACTTCACCCGATCAGTGATGATGGCAATGGTAATAGATTGTGTATTAGCTGTTGAAATCTGTGTTTAACATCTGTCATTTGGAATGTCAGAACAATGATTGTTGGCAATGAATTGTTGTTGGATGTCGACTATAATTCTTGTTTCTCCAGTTCAGTGTTGGATGGCAGTAGAACTAGCATCCTTGTTTGTGTGGCTTGCAATTTAATCTCTGTGTGCACTCTGTCATTTGAAAGTCTGTGTTAAACCGATAGCTGAGTTTGTGTTAATATGTCAATTGAGTTTTTGTGTTGTAGAAATTGCAATCATTTGTTATCCATCTGTTTCAATTGTCAATGTTTGATTCGTAGTTACTTCCCCATATCATAGCGGTAGCAATGAGGTTGCAATCGATCCGACAATTGAGAATTGATGCAATAGGGTAGTAGAATGTTTTGCTGGTAGAAAATTGATTTGTTGATTGTGGTCCTAATTATTAGGGATAGCTTTGATTTTCAGTAGCAATATTATCTAATTGTTTTGTTAATCAATTGATAGCTGTTGGTTAGTGCTTCATCGGTAGGTCAATGATTGTTGAGAGCAATTGTGTTTTTAGTTCGAGCATTTTGAATAAGCTGAGTTCTGCATATCAGTGTTTGAGTAAGCTGGAAGTATTGATTTGTTTGTATTGATTGTTTCATCGACCCGTATTGTTTGGCAATGATTTGTGTTCTGGCATCGAGTAGTTGGCGATAGAGTCTGTGTTTTGATGTGACAGTAGGTCGTAGTAATAGGTTGAGTAGATGGCATTTGAATCGGTGTGTTGTCAGCAATTGAATCATTGAATATTATCTGGCATATGAGTTTGGTATTGAATTGCCATTGGATTGTGTGTTGATCTGGTATTCTAGAATTGGTGTAGAGCCGGTAGTTAAGTTGCTTTGTTGCTTGTAGGAGTATAGTCTTGCTATCCTCCAAATCCGCAGTAGATCATTCCGGCAAAAACTCCTTCGGCCTTACCCTCCTTTGTATCCCCCCTCCTGGCAGAATTTCTCTGTCATTCCTCATTTCGCCCAACTGACCATTTGACTCTGTCAAACATTCCAGTGTCACCCAAACCCTTCTCCCAAGCTCATCCCCCGCAATCTTTCTGAGGCTCTTGTGTTTTATTGATCTTTTGAGTTCTTTCGATTTATTTGGTTTTTTTTTATCATTATTGCGTAATTAAAAATCGAAGTCTAGAAGAATCGACGACTCAAGCAGATCCAAGATTCAAGCAAAGAAGCCGACCAAGACTTCGAACCCCTGTTCAATCAAGCTTTGAGTAAGATCAAGGTCACTTTAAAATAGTCCAAAGCGAGTCAACACTTTGATCATATTGATCCTACACTTTATACAAATTATATTCTTTTAAAATATCAAATTGCATGCTTTAATTTCCTATGCAAATGTATGTCAAACACTCTAAGGTAGCTAAATGTCTACTTGATTATTTAAATAATTATTACTCCATGTTCTTGATAATTGAACTCCCAAAAACCCTTGTCACCCTAGTAAATATATGGTAACCTACTAGTTATAGGTCGTACTTAAACGTCATGCTAGACTTGTTTAAGTATCGGGGTATTACTTACCCCAAATCATCATCCTTTAAATCATAGCAATTGTTTTGGGCAGTCATTGGGGAGAATGACTGAATTGGTTGTGATAATTTGTTTTACACTTCTCTAAAACTCTAAAAACTTGCTAATACCCATCTGGCGGATGGTAAGCTGGAGGGTATATGGGTTGGTACTAATGTAGCCCATGATATTTTTGTGGTGGGTATGTGGTAAGAGCCGCCCAAATGATCTTAAGAACTTAATCCTGTGATGACCTCCTATTGTAAAACAGTACAACCACAAGTCTATAATGGTGTCGACCTGGCTAACTAATTAGTGACCACCGATACGCGTTGCACCATTGGGGTACTCCCCTTCACCGTGAGCCCACGAGGCTACGGGTTGGGGTATGCGACTTGCGGGACCCTAGGCATAAGTCGTATGGCGCAAGAGGGGTTTGGGTAAGTGGTTGTCGGGTCCTAGCAACCGAGACCCTACTCAGGTGAAACCTTAGCGTGTAACAAATACCGAGGTATGCCTTGTAAAGGTCTTGTAATAATCTCCCCTTGATTCACATGTCTAAGAAAACGTGTGTACATATCAAGATGATTATCTCTTGTGGGTAAAGATGTACAATCTCTGCAGAGAATAAAAACTGTTCGAACAGCCGTGCCCACGGTTACAGGCGGGCATAGGAATTTACAAGATATAGTTCTATTTCAAACTTTTTATGGGTGGGTTGAAAAATATGCAGGGCTCACCTAGCCCTTAATTTGGATTTTTCTATGTATTCTTACCCAGTGATGGTAATAGGTGGGTATAACCACCATCAAATATAAGCATGAAGGTGGAGGTAGTATCTACTTTTATTAATTATTGCACAATTAATCTATTTAAAAATGCAATTTGGTTAAAATGCTACGTGATAGGATTTTCTAATATCTGTATTTATAAATATTGCTTTACACAAATAAAAGAACCCGAGCCATCTTTGTTACACCTTGCATATTATTATTGCATCTGTTGTGTTGGCTCGTGAGCACGGTAGTTGTGCTCATCCTCGCTCTTTCTCCAAACCTCAGAAACAGAAACCTGGAGCTTTCGACTGCAATAAGGATCCAGATGTATGAAGACTCAAGAGTTATTGAAGCGTAGTTTAGTCCTTAGCTGTTCTAGTCTCACCCCAGTCTAGCTGACTCCGTCGGTTTTTGTGTACCTCCTATATTGTCCGTGGTTTTCGGATAATATCAGGCGTACACGGGTTCCTCAGTCACTTGCCTGCGGTAAGATGTGCCCTCACCCCTTTGCTTCTGTTGTTGCTTCCGTTATCTTTTTTTAATGTATTCATTTGGCCTGTTCGGACTTTATTGTAAAAAATTGGTTCGAAGCGGTCTATATAAACTCTGATGTGTAAATAAATGAATGGAATGATTTTACGCTATGTATGTTTTGATTCAGCAATGTGCCTGTGAAGTGTTATCTACTGATCCAGAGAATAACATAGTGGTTTCACATAGAAATTCGAATTGAGAAATCCAGAATCTCACATGTTGCTCATGTAGTCATGTTTGTAGCAATATACTGTGGTATTGCTCGCGACAAGCACTTTTTACCCGTTAGAGATCGGCGCTCGGCGTCTTTATTGTACTTTCTCTATAAAAAAGATCAGCGCTCGGCGTCGGAGTGCGTGTACTCGACCACGGTCCGCGACTCTGCGTGCCGCTCCGCGCCCGCGTGTTGTGTCGCGCCATGCCGAAGCCGACCACCATGCATGTGCGGCGACATCCGCGCCATGCGCGTGCTTCTTCTTGGCACGCGACATCCGCAACAGCACGCGCGCTGGCGATCTCGTCCACCTGCACTGGCATAGTTAACGGATCGTGGTCGCCGCTTTTATAAATCCTATAAATATAGATATTATCGATTACAAATTAAATGCTGTAGTGAATATAAATTGAATATCTACTAAATTCAATTGGATTCGGATATCCTCATCACTTACACGCAAGATATTTATGATACCTTACCCTCGTGCATAACATACTTAATCATTATAGTTTATCTATTTTATCTAAAAACATGAATTCATGTTAAACTAAAAATATATATCCAACTAATTAGTCATATTGCAATAAAGATATGTATATTGTTTTATCGAATACGAATGTATCCATATATTTTATATGAATACAAATACAATAAAAAATATATTAATTGAATGAAAAATCTAAATCATATTTGAATCCTATCTACTAGGATAGTCGAATACGACTAATTCTTATCCGATTGACCCCCTACGCATGCCTAAGGCGCTTCGTGTCCGTGGGGAACGGCCCAGCCCATCTCCGTAAGAATCCAAAAAAACGGCGATTTTTTGCAGGAACTGAGCAGAAGGAGGCCCAAGGTGGTTACAAGCAGGTTTCTAGCAAGTTTAAATGGTTTTCGGCAAATTTGGTTACGTTCCACAAAACTACAATCGAGCAAGAAACAAAAAAACAACTAGGAGTATCTGCCTACCTCGCCCTCAAATTAAAGGTAAGGTCTCCAGGCTCTCTAGTCTCTCCTGCTATCACCCATGATCCAACCTCCTTTCCTTTGTTTTTTTTCTCACAACTTAAAACAATCGCTTTCTTGTACAAGATAAGGATGTACACATTCAGACAAATCCTCAACATAATTAACATACAAACACCCTGGCCAAGCAAGACCTACAGAGGCGAAACATGTCTCTGAACCAAACCAATCCTGTGATAGCGTGATTCACTTTATTTTCTCCGAAGCAAACAAACAGTTATATGCATGAGAGAAAGAAAGGGCTCAACAGGACGGAGCCATCTCTCTTTCTATGCATTGATTGACTGAGAACGGCCCTACGTTCCGGGGCCCGTAGGGTCGACGGCCCTCGAGTAATACCAAGCTCTCTCTCTCTCTCTCTCTAGTTTAAGCCTGCTAGTGTCCGGACCAAACCACCCTACGGAATTGCCAGTACATGCCTGCCTCCCCAGTGCAATCGGTGAATTTACTCACAGTCACAAAGCACAAATTTTGGATCTTTAGGTTCGTGATGCACGTTGCATGCTTCAAGATGTTCGTTCAAGTGATGAACTACTTGGAACCCACATTCAAGTGATGGCCTCACAAAGGGAAAAGGGAGAAAAATTATGCAGTATTTGGAACACAACAAAGAGAAATTCATATTCCTACGACAATAGAATTATTTTTTGAGAAATTCACGCGTTTCCAAAGAGACCCTCCTCGGCTCTTGGTTCTTTTGCACAAGCTCAGCCGATAACTGAGTTTTGGGAAGTGAGCTCAAGCTTGGCTAATGTTCAAGTTGAATTTAAATCACAATCTATTTTATGGTCTTGATTTGTAGAGTACTGCTATTAGCTCAAATTTTTTTTGCAGGTTTTAGTTGCTTTGTAAAGGATGGAATTATGACGAGTGATGAGAATGTGACGTGGAAATGAGGATGTGCAGTGTATGATCTCACTCCCTCAGTAAAACGGATATACCAGGAGCGCACGAGTGCAGAAGCAGCGATATATTATAGCGCGGTAAAACTTTTACCGCAGAATTACATTACTGTGAGAGGATATTTGGGGGAAATAGTTGAAAGGGTTTTATGGATGAGCAATCACATTTGAGCTGGTTATGTGGTCAAACACCGGCGAGTCTCCCTCAGCCTACTGCTATTCCGGAATGGATTGTTAGGTTTACAAGGCTCCAAAAGCTATCATGACCAACTGTTGTGAAAGATGAACGGAATCTCATTTTTAGGGGAGGCTCACATGGGGAGCTATTGCGCCCTTTCCCTACCCCCTCCCCTCCCTCCCTTTTTTTCTTTCCCAGTAGTAATCATGCTTTTGTTTTTCCTCTTGTGATTTGACAATAGCCCTACTATACTTTAAAGAGTGTTGATTTTAAAAATAAATAGAGACAGTGTTCAGATTTGTTGTGTCGTTTTTTTTAACTGACTATTTGGAGGAACTTTTTTGCCTAATTTTTTTGGTATTTCTCTGAAATTGACATGCAACTTGGCTCCACCATGAGTCACTACACCATTATTGTGCTCAATACAAACAAGAATTTCATATCACTTGAATTAAATATTACACATTTTTTCTACCTAACAGGACCAATCTATTATGAGGGTGTGAGTCAAGTATATGTCACTACACTGGTATTTGTCAATAAGCATAGATAGAGTTTCCAACAAAGGTCTGCCTAACAGGAGAAAATGCTCTGGTACCTAATTGGCGTGTGCATACCCCCTGGACCCACCCCTTTCTTTATTTCTTTCTTTCTTTTTTCTTGAGAAAAAACAAGTATATTACATAAACAGGAGAAATAGTCAATATAAGTGTTCGTTTTTCCTCCAGCTTTTTCAGTTTCCCCCCACCAATAATTGATTTGCAAGGCAACAACACGACAGTGGAGGATTTGGAGCCACAGAGACCACCCATCGTCTTTCACTTAATTAGGTTGTTAAAACAACACGAAGATTCCATCTGCTAAAGAAGATATTCTTGGGAAATTGTGGCTCCATTTTGTTCTTATCTCTCTCCCCCACGCATGCATCCAGAAGATAAATGAAAAATTGCAAGGCCGGGTTACTTTTGATAAAGATCTCTCTCTCTCTCTCTCTCTCTCTCTCTCTCTCGGATAAGCTTGCCCGCACTAGAGCAAAGAAAGTCGGAACGTGAAGATACACGAAAATAGACGGCTTGCAGTTGTAACAGACAGAGTGCTGACAGAGAGAGAGAGAGAGAAAGAAAGATGGCGTGCCCTTCAGAAAATTGGAGGCAAGTTACAAACAGGGCCATACACTTGTTCCAACCCGGCTTATCTTCGTTCCCACTTTGCTTCAGTTTTTATTGTGGAAAAAGTAGAGCCCATAAGTGCACGCAAACATCACAGTGTGCGATTGTTGCACGCTTTCGGCAAGGGAAACATTTCACACCAAGGTAGATTCATGCTAAATGTGTATATTTTTAAAGATGAGCACGACACTTGGTAATATTCGAGTGATCTTCTTCGCTTAATCTCGGCACTTGGTATCAAGAAATTTTAGCCTCTTATAGTCGTATTCAAAGATCAATTTTCGAGAGTAGTAGTTCGAATCAAAATAACCAGGTTATCTTATCAATTTTCGAGAGTAGCTGTTCGAATCAAAATAACCAGGTTATCTTATCAATTTTCGAGAGTAGTTGTTCGAATGAAAATAACCAGGTTATCTTATCCGAGCTAGCCTATGCCTATTCTTTTGTTTTAACAAGCATAAATACAGAGCGTATAAATGTTTCAACCTGAGCTAAAAAGCTAGTGTGTTTGACTGGGTTAAATTAAGTCTGTCTAACCTACGGGCATTTCTGGAGTTAAATACCTACATGGTTACCTCTTCAACGAAAATTGAAGTTGATAATTACTTCTTTTTTCTTTATTTCTTCAAGCCTTGAATTGCACAATCGACGAGATCCGTCCATGATCTTGTTGTACTTACAGACGTGATTGTTCTGCGCTGTACGTAGAAGCAGCAGCCACAGGTGACCATTGAGAGTAGGTTCTCCTCTCCTTTCACTGGAAAAGTTTAGTATATTCTTGCTGGTTCCAGAGATAGGCGCCACCGGGTTGCAGATGCAGATGCAGAGGCAAACCATACCAAAATTTTGGCGCGTTGCCCTGAAAATTTGACCATCGTTTAGTTCAATACCAAAATTTGACTTTGCTCCAAAAAATTTGGTCTCGCCCGGCTTTGCACAGCCATTTCCTTGGCAAATTTTGGGTACCAAATTCGGCCGCCAATAATTGGCTCGGCAGTAACAGTTCATAGCGACACATGTCAGATGGTAATTGGCTATGGGTAAATGCATTAATTGCATGGCATGGTTGGTTGGATTAATCAGGTTTAAATGATCATATTTTATAAACGGAATATCCGACTTGTGATCCGTTTTAACCATTGTGTTTCTTGTTGTTTTATCAACAAAACAAGACTAGCGTTGACATAATTTGAGGAAAAAAATTAAATGTTATACGAGATTCACGTGTCTTGGCTGTTCAGACACATCAATTTCTGCATTGCATGTGAATTGGTATAACTACGATCTAAACACTATTTTTTCCTCCTAAATTTTAGTATTATTTATGTTTTAGTATTACCAAAATTTTAGTACGACTAACTGAGCGCTAAACCAAACAGCCCCGCAGTCAACAATCTCATCGTTTTCTCCCCTTCTGCTCCGTGTAAATAAACCAATCTTCTTCGTTTTGGCAAGATGCTGTTAATACTGGTAATCAATCTTCTTATTGGCAAGATGCAGTTAATACTGGTCTGGTGTTAGCTCAAGCCACTGCTCCTCACTGTCCAGAGCTCAGCCTGTCATAACTCATAAGTCGATCTACAATTACATGTCTTCGACAAAATATCTTGTTTCCAATGTCTTTACATCATTTTTGCCTCATTTTTGAAGGGAAACATCATTCTTTTTTCAAGAACGTCTTTTCAGTGCATGTCATTTGAAAATTTATGTCGACAAAAACTAATCCACTACTACATGACATAACCCCTGATGTGAATATTATAATCCAAACCAGTAATTGAGGATAAGCACATAGAAGTGCTCCTGGACTCCCGTGTGGCTCATCTGGGCAAACCGACACCCCCTGTGCATCTCCGTCACCGGTGGCCCCTCTCCTGAGACTCCCTTCCCTTCTCCTTCCTCCCCTATCTTTTCAAATCTAGCCGCGTGAGCACCGCTGGTGGCGGCGAGATCTTTGCGGACATTCGGAGAGGAGCTATGCTCTTCACGGTCCTCTTGGCCGCCAGAGCTCACAGCCCGCTGGCGCCTCCCCCTGGAGGTTCGATCTAGATCCAAATCTAGATTTGGCCCTCGGTCAGCGCGCCACCACACCCATGTGGGCGCTCTACCTAGGGGCGGGTCTCGAGCCACCAACGTGACCGCGCCACCTACCGATGCTGCCGTCGGCTGGCCACCGTGGCCATAACGGCCCTAGGCATGGGGGCGTCGCCGCTGAGGGGACCCTAGCGGGTCGCGTGTGGATCCGCCCTGCAGTCCGTCTTGGCACATGCCGGGAGGATCCCCGCAGTCCAGGGTGCTCCACGCTGGGGAGGTCACCAACGTTGGCATGCCGTTACCGAGAGCCTCCATCAATCGGCGATCATGTCAAGATGAACGACACTACACACAAGGGTATGCAAGGCCAAGGGTGTAGTGCAGGTCCACCGCCGCATGGTAGAGCGCCTTGCATGTGCACACGCTGCTCCAATGCCTGCGTCGCACTGTCCCATGCTCGCCACTACTTGGCTCCAAGGGCACGCCTGTACGCGTCTTCAGCACCACCGATGGCAAAGTTGATCCAGAGCTCAATTCATCCTACCATAGCCTGAGAAGCCTCCTCACCCTAGTCCCGGAGCCCCGTCTCCCTCCTTGGCTCTTGTCGTTCTCCAAGTGTTGTGCGTTCACCGGATTTGCGTGGATGCGGAGAGGACCCACACATACTGCTATGTCAGGGGCGCCTTGAGTGTAGGCTGTTGTTTCGAGGAGTAGTAGGTCGTTCGTTTGAAGAGCCCCGAGTAGTCGAGCTAGTGCCATTGAAATGTCGTCTTGAGGCGCAAAACGACTTTTCTGGAGGCCCCGTCTGTAGCAGCTAGTCCACCCACCATGAATTAGCTGCATGAGCGGAGGGAGAGAGGAGTCGGAGTTGTTGTCCTTCTATTCTGCATTGTCCACCGTCGTCACCAAGAGTAGGAACTGCTTGCTCACCTAATTCATTTGAAGCTCCTTGTTGGTTGCCCTGTCAACGTGTGAATTCACCTTGCCTCTACTTCTATTCTTCTCTCTCAAGCTTGTGCTTAGGCGATCCTCTACACTATCAAGTTTTGACCCGTTCGAAGTTCCAGGGAGTTGGATGTGAGGTGTCGCCCTTCCTTTAGCTTTGATGTGTGTGTTTGGTAGAGCTGATTAGTATTAGGGCGCGTTAGAGTTTGCTAGTTGATGCTCTTTGCATCGGTGTTGTTACTAGGATGGTAAGATGTGTGCCCAGTTACGAGTTTCCTCCCGTCGGGGATGTTTCCCCCGTCAGGGTATCATTTTTATCTTATTTTCTCCTGCTTTATCAATACAAAAGCAGTTCTCCTACCTCTTCGTTCTTGTTTTTTTTTATAAAAAAAACACAATCCCTGGTTTGCCTCGGTCCTGACTTCACATCACACCAGAATTCTTGTTTTAGTTAGCGCAGATTTTTTTCTAATTTCAGGGGATTATTCCCAAATATTCCCTGTTGGCATATTCATATGGATCTTATCTTGGACATCGCCACCATCTCTTGAACTTCTCAGCTTAGACAGAAAAAAAAACAGTAACAACTCATTTTTACTACGTCAAGACGGCAAAATAAGCAGCATGCTAAATTACAAACCAATCTAGCATAAGAAAAATAACAAATGCTAATCAAATTGAATTTTTTATTAAAGCCAGAGAGAGCGATAAGGACGATGCAAACGACGCGTGCTGGACAAGTTAGATAAAGAGTGGCGGTATAAATAAAGTGCAAACCTTTATTCGATTTGCAGGCTAATTCTTGGCATGCACTCAATCTCTCACGCTTAGCCCCTTTTTTTGCAGGTCCAAATAATTTTTTTCCAAGTGGCTGCAATTATTTCAAAGCACCACGACTAAGAGGAATAAAAGAAAATGTACGTGTAAATTTACTTTGCCGTGAAGGATCAAACATTGCATCATTTGCATGGGACAAGAAAAGCTAAAAAAAAATTGGGAGCAAAACGGGCCCTCCAGTGCTATCCGTATTGCTTGTGTTTGGATCTTTAAGGGAATAAAAGCGATCTAATTGAGACGGCGTGTCCTATTTCGATTTTGTTTCTGTCCCTACATCCTGATTTGTCGGAGTTTTTAGCTGAAATAGTCAATTTTTGAAATAAAATAGCAAAATTAGTTCTTTCATCACGAACAAAATAACAAAAATAAAACTTCACCGCGCAAAAGGTATTGTATGAATATTTATCATAGTTGTTATGTTTTAAGCATTTTTTTTAAGTTAACACAATTTTTGAATTAAACGATGATGATTTGCTGGCTATACTTATTAGCTGATTTTGGCAAGTATATTGTCATAGACTCACAGCGGCATCGAATTACATTAAAAAAACAATGATGTTTAACTCTCGGTAACCTAGATCTGTTTGCCTTATTGCTACCACTTTTATAAAACTAATTTAAGTTCAGCTTTCCCATGCGAATCTGGTCAAACAAAACCATGCTCTCTTATTTATGGTTTTGCAAGCCAGCTGGTATGTGGTTGGGGGAGAAATGGTTTTTGGTTGGGTACTTAGGCCCGTGGGCACAGTGAAAAACACTGACAGAGCAGAGCAAAACAAAACAAAAAATATTACAGGACCGGATAAAGCCAAAAGTAGGGTAGGTCACAAAGTAAATAAAATAAGCACAGGGGTCAAATAAGGTAGACCCTTACCAATGCAATCCTGACGTGCTTCACTTACCTGCTTATTTTTTATTATTTCCGAATTAAAACCTTTTCTTTTCTCAAAAGATTTCGTGCGAGGAGGGGAGTTAGGGAAAAGAAAAATGGAGGAGGGCGCGTGAGGGGAAATTACGTGGGAGATAAGCGAAATCCCTAAATTTCTCTCTTCTCCTTGTTTGGAGTTGTTTGAGTGCTCTGCGAGGACTCTTGGGCTCCATCTTTCCACGTACGAGTGTGCAAAGCTTGCTTGTTGCCTTCTTTTTTTCCTGATTAATTTCTTGTCTATTGTCTATATTTCCTCGGTACTATCCTAATTTGTGGTAATTTCTTGGTATAGTTGTTGTTTCCTTGCTCAGGTGGGGATCTGTAATTTCTGTGCTTTGTTTGCCTAATCCTGACCTAAGCTTGGATTTTTAACCCATTCGCATTATTTTTCCAGTTTATTTTGGATTACCATTTCTTCCCCCATTTTCTTTTCCAATTTTTCCTCATTTTCTCCGCCGTTTACGGCTTCTTCCCACCAACTCCAAGATACCACCACCCTACGCTGTAAAATTTGTGCTCCTCTGTTCGTTGTTGAAAATTTCGAGCTTTGAGCAACGCGGGGTTTATGGGTTTTTGCAGTTCCCGAGCTCGCCTTACTTCGCCGCTCGTGAGCTTGCCTCTGTAGCGACAAAGCTGCAGCTTTTGGTCCAAGAAATCGCTGGAAGTGTGGATTGGTAGCTCTGCTTCTGCTCAGTGAGGAATGATGGAGGTCAGGGCGTCGTCGGAGCAAGGAGTGATGGCGGGAAGGGAGTCGTTCGGGCTGCCCAAGAGCCCGCCGACGCCGCCGTCGTCAGGCGTCATGCAGAGCGTGCGCATGGCGTACACACAGGACGGCACCCCCGTCTTCACTCCGGTGAGCTCCGCCCCGCCGGCAATGGCGACGTACCAGGCCGTGGGCGGCGGCGCGCCTGCTGGCCCCAACGCCGCTGCCGCGGGAGGCAATGGCGCGGCGGCGCTCACGTTGGACACGGGGGAGTCGGTGCTCAGGAAGAAGCGCGGCCGGCCAAGAAAGTACGGCCCCGACGGCTCCATGTCGCTGGCATTGGTGCCTGCGTCCACGGCCGGGGCGCCAGCGGCGGCGACGCCCAGCGCTTCCGGGCCTTTCTCGCCTACCGCCGTGAAGGCCGCGGACACTGTGCCGTCGGCGTCGCCGGACGGGGTGAAGAAGAGGGGACGGCCTAAGGGCTCCACCAACAAGAAGCACGTGCCTGCTCTTGGTAATATTGGTACGTATCGATTCTAAACTACTCCATTTTTGTTGAAGTTTCGTTATTTTATGAAACTCAAGAAGGGTGAGTTTGGAGGGGGGAAAATCCTCGTCTTTCTGTAATTTTCTGTGTAGAAATTAGAAAATTACTGCCTGGACTCTGGACTTCCTTAGGATTGCTGATTGGTTTTTTTTTATATATTAGATCTGGGGTGATGCACTGTATGCAGACTGCAGGTCGAGTGGTCGGGAAATTACTTTTCTACCCTTCTGTTTTTTTCAACAGAAATTTCTTGTTTAGTGTAAATGTTGGACAGGCAACTTTACATGAATTATTTCTGCTATTTATATAGGAATATATAGTTAAGGATGCTTTATATGGTTACATTGTCGAATTACGAAACATCTGTTTAACTGATGTTTTAAAATGTATTGACATGCTTCTTTTTTTATATCTCTGTACACGTTTTTAATCTGTTTTGATTCAATTACATTTTGCAGGGTCAGTAGGCGCTGGATTTACACCTCATGTTATTTTTGTTAAAGCTGGAGAGGTAAATCAAATCCTCAATCATTGATTTCCTGGATTCTTTTCATATATCTGCTCACTTTTGGATGCTGCATTTTGTCATTTGGTTTTACAGTATTCATTTTAGATTGTTTTGTTTGAAGTGAGATTAACCATTTTTTAGTAAAGCTACCATCTTTCTAACTCCGCTATTTAGTTTGGAACATTATATATTTGCATTAAGCTACACATTGTGTTGCTGTCTTTATCAGCTTATTGTTTTAGGGCTATTCTGGGAACGTACTAAAAGCTGGCCATTTTATATTGTGGCTATTAATTCTCCATTGAATGTGTGAAAAATTATAGTCGCATGCTTTCCATTCTACACTTCAAGAACTGGTATTAGCTGAATGTAGGTTATCTCTCTATTCTTTTCTCTCTGATAACCTGGTATAAACTAAAAAGTCCATGTACTGGTATGCATCATATGATCCTTTAGTAAAGCCAATTTGTGTGGTGCTATCTTTCAGGATGCTCATGATTTTGATTTTTTCAGCACAGTTCCCGTTATATTAATCATTGCTAATCCTCTGCATATTACATTTTTTTGGGTGAAATATGCTATAGAAGCACTTGGCAATTTGTGATTGTATATAGATGCAATACTAAGGTTGCAGAGGTCATTTATGAACAGAGTTTTACCATGGGAAATGCCTTGAATTCTGCTTTTCAGGATGTATCTGCAAAGATTATGTCATTCTCGCAGCATGGAACTCGTGGAGTTTGCGTTCTTTCAGCAAATGGCGCCATATCAAACGTGACACTTCGGCAAGCTGCTACTTCAGGTGGAACGGTAACATACGAGGTATGTATTTTTGACCGTCAGAAGTTACCAAGATAATGCAAATCTTGGCAGAAGCTGTTAACACAAGGTTCTTATATGGTAAAATATTGCGATATTAAGAGGCCTGATCTAACTGAAGTATCAGGTCTGTTGAAGAATTATTACTGTAGGTGTTATGTCGTCTACTACAGGTAAAGTTGGTGATGATACCTTCTTGTTTCTGCACAGGGCCGATTTGAGATACTGTCACTGTCTGGGTCATTCCTTCTATCAGAGAATGGAGGTCATCGTAGTCGAACTGGTGGGCTCAGTGTTTCACTAGCAGGTCCTGATGGCCGTGTCTTGGGTGGCGGAGTTGCTGGACTCCTAACAGCTGCTTCACCAGTACAGGTCTTTTCTCTTTCTCACACAAACTCATTTATCGGATGTGCAGTTATAGTTTCCGTAGAATTTCGGGAATACCACGTTTCTCTTAGGATCATCACACTCTTTGTTTATGGTGTCAAATATTACAGTCCGATTTTAACACAACTGGAGTCCCACTCGTACACGATTTGTACTTTTACCTAAACTCTAATATCTTCAATACTCTATTAAGATGGACATGAGATAACAATCATAATCATCTTGTTACATATTGCAATACCATTACTAGACTCTACCAAACCTACTATTGACTCTATAACTAATACCATCACAAAAACTAAAAGTTGCTCACAACCAATACTACCAGGAACGTTATCAAATCCATCTCCACCATCTACCAGTTGCCCGATCTCATCCTCATCTTCCTCTACCCTCATGCCCCCAACCACCCGCAGCCTCCATCACTCTGCCCACATGCCCCCCCAGTCTCGGCAGCCGCCACCTCTGCGTCTACCACCTAGAATGCACGGACACGGACACGCGTGTCGGACACGACACGTATCGGACACGGGATTCGCCATTTTCTAAAAAATAGCGACACGGGGACACGGCTATATATATATATATATATATATATATATATATATATATATATATTGAATGCACAAGATGCCATGATGCACAATCAAGCACTCACCAAGCAAGTCCAAATCATGCGACTCAGCGGCGAAGCAGCAGGCGGGCGTCGGCAACTCAGCGTCGGGAAGCAGCAGGAGCCGAGGAGGAGGAGCAAGAAAGGCCAGGCAGAACAGAGCCGCAGCTGGCTGAGAGACGGCGTCGGCGGCGTGCTTGCGCTTGAGCAGCAGCGGCGTCAGCGCGGGCAGGAGAGCAGCAATAGCGTCGGCGCAGAGCAAGACTGCAGGCGGCGTCGGGTCGTGAGTCGCAGCGAGGCGGCGCCGACGCTGGGTGTGGCGACCTCGGGAGACGGAGTGAGATGGGATGGGACAGGGAGAGCTGGAGAGGAGAGGTAGGGTTAGGATGGGAGATAGGCCGAATGAATGGGCCGAATGAATGGTCCAATACGTGTCCGACACGCGGCCAAACGTGTCCGAATTTGTTTTTATTTATTTTCGCGACGCAAATTTCCGACACGCCTGGAATACGTGTCCGAGCCTTGTCGGAGCCGTGTCGGTGCTTTGCAGTCTACCACAGACCATTACACTTGACTTCAGTCTTAATCCTCTTTTGGACCTCTCCAGCAATACTATCTCGGCACCCAGACCAACACCACCGCACGACACTAATATCATCATCGTTGAACAGTCTTCTCCCCTGTTTTCCATGCTTTTCATTGTAACCTCCGATACTGTCACCACGTGAGCTTCCAACACCACCAACACAGCAGCTAGAACTTTCAGCAAACACACAATCCCCTCTCTCCTTTCCCCAACACAACACAAGTAGCCACACCAGATCTTCCATCGATTTGGATCCACACCAGATCTCCCTCAATCACACCTGATCCTCCACTAATCTGGATCCACGCCAGATCAGATCCTCCACACCGAATTAAATCGTTAAGACTTCCACACCGAATCAGAAGATCCTCCACCCTCGAAGCACCCACACCAAATTAGATCCTCCACACGGGACACGAGATCCACACCGACACCACATCGGATCCTCCACACCAGATCCCCTTTTTTCTCCATTTCTTCCCTTTCCTTTTCCTCTTTTCTTCCTCCCGACGCCTGTCCTCCCAGCCTTTCTTTCTTCCCCAGTTGTCCTCTCTTCATCTCACCTCCCTCAACCGGAGCTCCTCTCCGCTCTCGACCGAGCTACCCACCGAAGTCGCCGCCTTCCCATTGTCACCCCTCGGCCTCGGTGCGCTTATGCCACCACCGCCTTCCGGCCATCGCCCGGCCTCGTGCCACGCTGTGCCGCCGCCACCTTTGCACTTGGGCTCACACCGTGCTGTTGCGCTAGCCCATGCCTCTCAGCCTCGTGTTAACGCCGCCCCGACCTTGACGCAGCGCCACCTCCTCGCCTTCCTTGCCTGCACTCGGATCCGGCCATGGGCTGTCGGATCCCAATCCGTGGCCGCCAGATCTCGTTGCCCCCGGTCGCCCCGCTCCTCTTCCTTGCCCCCATGCAAGCTGTCGCTCAGCACCGGCCCCCACCGCATCTCCTCCCCGATCCGAGCGCCGTATCCCCTTCTCCTCCGCTACCAAGTCGCCACCTCAAGCCGCTCCACAGCTCCTGCCGCCACAACGGACAGATCTCCTCCATCTTCTTCCGCTGCCAGATCTGCCTTGCCTTCTCCTCCGGTCCGCACCTCCTCACGCCACCGCCCAGGCTTACCCGTACGCAACCCGGCTGGCCGCGAATCGCTCCTATGCGACGCAGTCACGGAGGATCACGTGCAACGAGGCCGGCGGATCAACGACGACAACGATTGTTCCGAGATAAGGATTTTGGATTTTGCTTGGGTTAGGGTTTGGAATGGGTTGGCTCTGATACCATATAGAATTTCAGGAAATTGTGTGTTCCTTTTGGGATCTCCACACTCTTTATGTATAGTGTCAAATACTACAGTCCAACTCTAACACAACTTGAGTCCAACTCGCACACGACTTGGACTCTTACCTAAACTCTAATATCACCAACTGTTTCTTCTAGAACTTCTCTTATGTAAGTTTGTTCATTGTAATGTTTTGATCTTTTCTATTTCATACTAGCTAAAAAAAATATCGTTTGCCAAATTCCGTTCAGTGTTTTCGAATTTCTTCAATTTCTTTATCAAGCTATGCGAAGAATATCGGCGCAATTTCTGTGTCCTAGACTTTTGGCTTCATGCTGTTTTTTTTAAAAAGGATATGCCTAGCTCTGACTGATGTTCGGTGGACACTGCTGAAGTTGTAGCTTCTTAGTTTTAATTCTCAGTAGTAGTGTAGTACAAGAGCACAAGGCTGTCATCTTGCTTATAATTTCATTTTAAGACTTTTCGACGCCATTGACACCCACCGATTTGCAATGAATTATGCACTAGAGAATGACTAATGACCATCATTATGTCCGCAGATTGTGGTGGGAAGCTTCAACACGGATGGAAAGGAGGAGCCAAAGCATCAAACCCCTTCGGACCCTGCCCCCGCACCATCAAAGATGGCGCCTGCAGGCGGGATGGGACCAAGCAGCCCGCCTTCCAGAGGCACATTGAGTGAGTCATCAGGCGGCCCTGGTAGCCCATTGAACCAAGGGGTCACGGCCAGCAACCATAGCCAGCCAGGCTTGTCCAGCATGCTCTGGAAGTGAGCTCTGCTTCAGTGACCAGACCCAGACTCCGTCTGACCGTCGTCGAACCGGCGAAAAGAATGTAGCGTCGGCACTCCGGCGCGGCGCGCATCCTAACTAGCTCTTATTTAGTGTGATGTGTGAAGCTTAATTAGGGAAGAGTCGGAAGCTTGTAGGTGGTGTCGACTCTCTAGTCCCTAGCTCTGTTGTAGGTGTTGCTCGTGGATTATTAGGTGGTTGTTTATTGTTGTTGTCGATCTGGACGCCGTGTACTGGATGTATGCTCCTATGCAGCATGTTGGAAGTTAATTGTTTCGATGTTGCGTTTGACTTGTGTTGCGTGCAACAATTTTAGCATGCTCAGTTGGTTATGACTCTGAAGCTGAATGTTTTGCAGAGTTTCTGTCTGGTGTTTTGCTGCTAATCCAGTTGCCACTACAATTACCATAGTACTGTGAAGTTAGGACCATGGTTTCAGTGTGCAAGAGAGCAGGTCAGCAGGGTGTGTTTTGTCACAATGATCTTAGGGCCTTGCATTGCATGCTTGCGTTGCTGCATATCATTGTTACCCTTGCAGCTGCAGGTATGGTACTGATTTGTAAGAACACAGTGCAGTTTGCATAGATCGAAGCTTCCAGATGCTAACTGCCCAACTCCTTTGTAATGCAATGGCAAAGTTTCTGAGGACCAGTCATTGCGCTTTATGAGCCGTCCAGCGTCTCCACGCGACGCTTTACGGCTTTACAAAAATGCGTCTTCGAAACGAGGAGGCGACTTCATGATGATACAGAATCGTACAGACGCTGACTCGACTCGCTGGGCCCTGCGCCCCTGCTTCCTCTTCCACGCAGCACAGGCCACAGGCGCGCGCCCAAACGACTAAGAAACCAGCGGCCCACAAGGCGCCCACCCACCTCGCCACGTCGGAACCCTAGCCGCCCATGGAGATCGCCGGAGACCGGCGCCAATAGCGAGGGGCAACAAGAGGAGTGCGCCGTTGTAAGTTGCAACCTGTGCCCGTGTAGATTGAGAGGGGAGGGGGACATGTCTGTTCGGATCAAGACGGTGGTGGACAGGTTCGTGAAGGAGCTACAGGAGGCGCTAGACGCGGACATCCAGGACCGCGTCATGAAGGAGCGCGAGATGCAGAGCTACATCGAGGAGCGTGAGCGCGAGGTCGCCGAAAGGGAGGCCGCCTGGAAGGCCGAGCTCTCCCGGCGCGAGGTAACCCCTTTCTTACTCCCTCCCTCCCTCCCTTCCCATCGGTTCGATTCATCTCCTGTTTCTCAATAATTACGTGATCTTTCTATCTATCTTGTTGCTGAAACAACTCGTGCGCGTTACTTGGGTAGTACTGAACTGCTGATTCCTTGATGGATTAGTTGCTGAATGCCTGATGCATTCACGATTCGTCGCTAAGACACTAACCCGCATACAGTCACTCGATCTCCGGTTCTCCGGAGGGACGTCCAATGTTTAGCCATTGAAACGAGGTGGATATATTTGATAGAACGTTCTCGTTATGTTATATGTTGATTACTTGGACCTTTTCAATAGTTCACCAATCATTAATTACTATGCGTTGGGAGGAGCTTCCCCCTCCACGTTTCAATTGGTATATTGTTGCCATGGAACTCTCTGAGATGCGCAAGCATAAAAATTTGCAGTACAATGAGGTTACTAGACAGTTGTGAACTTGTGATGGAGTTAGGACTACCCCTGATCAGGTCATAGTTTTCGATTGCTAAACTGCTAATGATGCCGACTGTCACGGTGGTGATGTCAAATTGTGAGGGCTTGGCCGAGATTCAATAAATGCGCGTAGGCGCACTGAGGCGTCGTTAGGACGCATCTCGTTGCTTACCTTCTCCACTCTTTGGTTGGGTCCTGCTTTCCAACCACAAAGGGCGATTTTGTGAACCCGACCATCCGCGTCGCCGAGTCTTTGGTCGACGCGTGAGCCGATCTTGCGACTACTGGTGAGGATCGGTAGTCCTTTGCGCTACATACCGAGGGTTGTGTGGCGCCATGGCATGCGGCTCTGGTAGCAACCTAGTCGTGTGCTACGTGCTCCTGCAAACCGGAGTTGGGAGCACTTCCTGCTGGGCGTCAACCATTGAGACAATGCGCGCACCTTCTCTCTCCTGATGGCGACCCACCACATGACCCCATAGACGCGCCCGCCATGGGCTTACGATGGATCTGCGGCCGTCGTGCTGGGCCAACCAGAACACCGGCGAGGTGCTACTCGTTGTACCACAACGAGTTCGAAGTATTGCACGAGGCGACATCATCCGTGTCCATGGCATCTTGGTTTTCCTCGCGGTTGCGCCGCACGGCCGCTCGCTTCATGCCTCCCGGATCGATTTTTGTGGACGACGACCGCCACCGGTGTTCTCACATATGGTGGAGCCTTACGCCGCAGCGCGTAATGCGACGATTTAGTGTCATACACTCGTGCCCCGAACGCCGTGCCCCGAGGCGAGTGTACACTGTGAGTTAAATTTCATCCAAGTAATTTTTGCGATCCTTACGTCTTCTTTTGTAACATTAATCTTTCCAAAATGCAGTAATCGAGGTCGGGTGGGCATATTTTGGGTGGCAAATGCACCAAAGACGGTGGATTCGACATGGCTTCACGGGTGCGTGGATGTATGGCATGAGCCGCGTCCACATGACCCTCGATCGTCAGCTGCGTACATGGAGTGGTACATGCCACGAACGCCAGAAGACTCACCATTCCTCCTCCGAGCGCCAGAGGAGGTGACATGTCGACGCACGAAGAGACCCTCCGCAAGACGTCACGACCGTCCACAATAGCTTCAAGACATGACGACGCCGTCGACACTTACAACCTCGGTTCGCAGCTTTGTTGACGATATTCGTATTTTTGTTAATGAACTCGTTACATATGTCACTACTGATTGAGCGGGCGCGCGCGCGTCGAGCGCGTGACGAGGCCCAACTCGCACGAGATAGAACCCGTCGGCATATATAAAAGTTTTGAAGCACATCTCGGCGGAGATGAAGAAGATAGTAAAGAACTTGAGCGTTGGTCGTTCTAGGGACGACGTCTTGCGCGACGCGCACGGCTGGGGCGTGCTCACCCGCTAGGTCACCACGACCTAGCGAGTCCGGCAGCGTCGTAGCGTTCCGTCGGTCATCTGCGGGCGGTCGCCCGCAGGTAAGTCGCTATGTACAAATTTACATCAAGTTTTGTAATTATGCCTTACGTTCGCTAACATCATGCCGCTTCTCTCGCCGTAGGTCCGTCGGGATGAATCACTTCGCCGTCCGGACCGACATACCGCCGCTTCGGCCATCGGTCACTGCACATCCGGAGGTACGAGGTTCTTAGTTTACATCCGAGTGTTCATTTGTACTAACATCGTTTCGTCTTGCGACCTTCACCCACTCGGGGCGACGGCGATTCACATCGACCGATGACGGCGATACGGGCCTCCCAACTCCTACCAGGGAGCAAAGACACGACGCCGTGGCAAGGACAATGGCGGCGGGGGTTTTAGCGTCGCAGGCGAGCTCCTCCGGTTATTGCCCCGTGACGTTCAAGAGCGGATGTCCTCCGGTTCGGTGCCCCACGGTATACTCGGCGAGAGTTCATCCGCGCAATCGAGTTGCGAGCATCGTACTTCCAGTGGCCCTCGAGTGGTTTTCAGCCTCCGTCGTGGATGAATTCCTCGGTGTCCCGGTCGGCACGTCTCATCAAGACGACATGTACGCATACCGGACTCGCTCCGGACTCGATCATCGGTCCACTCCGCCTCAACGGTCTCGTACCCCTCCGAACCGACACGCGTTCTCCGAGAGCGGTGGGCGTATTCCACGGTCATGCTCGGCGCAAAACAAGGCGGCGCCTTGACGCAAAGCAAAGGGAGAGAGTAGTGGCTCAGACGAGTGAGCCGTATAGTTTCACGTGTTATGCTATTTTCATTATACTACATTAATTGATCTGTACGAAAGCAACGTTATATCAAAAGATTCTTAATAAATAAAATAATAGAAAAATTACATAATCAAGTACACTTTGTCAAACACAAAAATTTTCATTTTTTTTTACCTCATTTGCTATAATTTAAAATTCGGGGAGACCGGCTTGTTGCGATTATGAAGATGCCGTACAACATGTGGGTAGCAACTACTTAACGATGTGTGCTACTTGTCTCCGCGGCGCCATAGCAAGGGAGCCTTGTCTCGACGTCGGTGGGTCTCGGTCGAAGGAGCCTTCCCCTTATCGCCAGACTTTCCACGTCGGGCTGGTATGTCGAAGTCGTCCGTACCCTGCGATTGTATGATGTAAGTACATCGTACAGTACAAAACGTAACAAGAATGTCAATTGTTCATAACTCACGTCGTCCATGTAGATTGCTCCGGACGACCGGATACGCCAGGGCGGCCGGCTCACCGCATGAGCCTTCCTTACCCTTGTCACGGACCGCCCACGTCGGGCTGGTGTGTCGAAGTCGTCCATGTCCTGCGTTTGCATGATGTAAGTGCACCGTATAGTGAAAATCATAAGAAGGATGTAATTTCTTGATAATCGGCGTCGTGATACGGATGACGCCGAGGCGGCCGGATCTGTTGTGGCGGCCGGGCTCAGCCTCATGAGCCTTTCCTTGCCCTTGTTACGGGAATGTCCACGTCGGGCTGGTGTGTCGAAGTCGTCCATGTCCTGCGTTTGCATGATGTAAGTACACCGTATAGTGAAAATCATAAGAAGGATGTAATTTCTTCATAACTGACGTTTGCATGAGCCTTTCCCTTGTCGTCGATATGGATTACGCCGAGTTTATCGGGTCCTTCGGTGCCTCCTCATCCGTGCGTAAGGTTTCCACCGTGAGAAGTTCTCGGCCCGCACCGAGTAGTTTAGCATGTACTCTGCCGGATGAATGCCATGTCGTACATCTCGGGCCGTCAATCCATTTGGAAGAAGTGGCAACGCATCTCGGCCGCATTACGTGGGGATGAAGTTAAAATTGAAGGAATTAAACATCGAGGAAAATCGATGCGCGCGAAAAACGCTTACCATGTAGTGGCGCGACTTAGTAGTACGCCCGGGCGGCCGGTATGCAGGTGTGTGGATGAATGATCTCTGCCGGTCACCACACACACTTCGGACCGCAAACGTGGTGGCACTGAGCATCTTTCATTGAAAAATCCGGTATTTTAGTTGTTTCTCTTCTGCGCAAGCGATTTAACGCTCGCAACATCCTCTTGTAGAAGTTTGCGAAGAGTCCATAGCGGGTCTCGTATAATTTTGCGCTGTACATAACAAGCAAGACAGAAAAACTTTAAATTACGACACTGAGTGACGACCGGACGAACTAGGTCTGTTGGGACAATCCTTCATTGAGTGCCCAGGGGTCTTGCATATCCTGCACTTCACTGTGCGGCTAATACTGGTACGTTGACTAGCATCCATGTCATTCCGGAGCGCGCGTCTGCGCCGTCGCCTTCCCTATTCTCTTCAAGTCCTGTTGGGACCCAGCACCATGTCGGGCCAAAGATCCTTGTAGTTCATTTCCAAACCATACGAGTGAAACTCTCCGCTCCATGTACCGAATAGGTGCTGCATGTCGTAGTACTCAGAGATGTATGGTGTAGCCATCTGCCGCATTTGTGCACATGCCTTGTACACGTGCGAGCATGGTTTGTGGAAGAGCTTTGGCTTGTTGCGGTGCATGTCGCCACATCACCCAGGGTGCATGCCTGTTTTCTTTCCCTAGCATGACTATTGACGTATTTCTGTCGAAGCTTGATCTCGTACTTTCGCCTGAGGCCGTCGATCACCCGAATGTCGTGCATTCGGGCCTTCTCCATCTTCCGATCCATGTGTCTCTGCATGTTCTCCGACCACTGCTTGCCTTCGTCCATCTGTCGCTTGGCTGCGGTGGCTCTATTCACGAAATAACCAACGGTGCGAGTCCATGTCTCTGGACAACCGCAGCGATAGGAGCCCGCGCACACCTTTCGTGACGCTATTGTAGATCTCGGACATGTTGGTCGCCATAACGCCGTACTCGCACCGTCTTTGTCATAGAGGAGGACCATTTCTCCATTCGGAGCGTGGTCGTTAATCCACCGGGAGAAGGTTATGGCGCTACTAGGTTGCTCCTCTCGGAGCGGACTCCTTGTATGTCTCGTAGTCCGGTGTTCAAGGTCTCTCCAAATAGACTCAAACTTCCGGCCGGTTACGCATACACAATGCCTTGAACGTCTTCATGAGTTCTGGATCGGAACCGCGTGAACAAGTTAGATGCAAGATGCCTCATGCACCACCGGATTGCACGCCGTTCCATCGGTGAGATGGATCCATCCCACGCGCATGATGTTGATGGCCGCCAACAACCCAAAGATTGCGATGCGTGACTAGGCGAGCGTTGGCGGTCTCCCACCACGGCCCTCTTCACGCTTCTCCAAGAACCACGGCCACCGGATGTGTTCTCGCCTCGACAATGGCAAATGCAACCGGAGAAGTTGGTCATTCGCATCGCCGCCACCGCGGTGAGGATGGTGCCCTTGTACTTCCCAGTGAGAAAAGTGCCATCCATCGTTAGCACGGGACGGCAGAACTTGAAGCCCCTGATGGCCTGAGCGAAAGCCCAGAACACCCTATCCAGTATGAAGTGGTTGGGCCCTTTTTCAGCATCTTCACGCTCCAGCTTGTTTATGTACGTGCCGGGGTTTGATCCGGCAATCTGGTGAAGCAATCTCGGCACAAGGTTGTACGCCTCTTCGTATGTCCGCACATAGTCTCGATGACTTTACGCTTGGCTCGTCGAACCTTCTTTGTAGCTAATCGGATAGCCAACCTCGATTGGCGACTTCCGACATCATCGGCTTGGGGAAGACACGCGTCGCCTCAACTAGGTGCGTGATGAGGTTTGCAACATATGCGGAAGTCACGCCCGATCTTTGCGCAGGCTCGCCGAGCTCGCGGTGTGGTCGATCAACTCCTTGGCCGTGAAGACCGAGCCAAAGATCTTTGCTCGGAGCCGACCTTGCCGAGGCGGCCTTCTACTATGCACTTCATCGTGACTTCCTGGTTGGACCGGTGCACTCGGTACACTACGGTGATGGACAAAGCGTCATCGTGCTATAGCTTGTTGCACGCCACCTTGTTCGGGAAGCGCCCCAACTAAGAGGGTGTCGGCTTCAAACCCCACTGGAGCCTTCTTCTTGCGGTAGTACGAGCGAACGCGCCGCGATATCATCAAGTCTCGATGCCACGTAAGGACCACCGGCCGTGTGCGTCCTCGTCGGTACCATCCGAGCTTGGGTCGGTGTCCTCGTCGGACTCCAACCCGAGAGTCTCGTCCGGTGATACTCGTGGCGATCGATGCGGCCGACCACCATGTTTCCCCCTCATTTGGCTCAAAATTAGGCACGGACTTCTCCGAGGCAAAGACATTCCGTGCCGCCATCTTGAGCTTCGGCCGCGCTTGCCCGCTTATGCAGCCTCGGCATCATCGGGGTTTCAGACGCCCTATGTACGAAATTGACGTACACCATAGGCTTCCGTGAATGGCGCGCTCGGCCGGGAGACAATCTCCATGTATCGCCTCCATGCTATGCTTCCATCCACCTTTACGAGCTCCCACACATAATTGGTGCGGTGATCGCCTCAATTATAACTTTCTTCGCCCTTGCTCGTGAGAACTCCTCCGGATGCGACCGCACTTCGTGAATATTCATCGCGTGGAGCCCTCCGCCGGACCACCTTGTACCGGCATCTCGACGAGTCCAACCCATCGTGTCCGGCTCGCATACAAGGCCATCGCCGTAAATACAATCAAGTCTTGCATGTTCGAAAATACCTAAACCCACAACAACCACTAAATAATTACGACTAATTAATTAGCACTAAACTAATTCATTACTCTTGAACTAACTAATTACGACTAATTAACTATCTCTAAACTAACTAATTACGGTTGATTAATTACCACTACAAAATACCAATTACTTTATTTCCACTTACTTGATATGCTGTAAAAACTAATTACGACTAATTAATTAGCACTAAACTAATTTATTACCAGTGAACTAACTAATTACGACTAATTAGCTATCTATAAACTAACTAATTACGGTTCATTAATTACCACTAAAAAATACCAAGACTTTATTTCCACTTACTTCATATCTCAGAACGATGACTACTAAACTAATTACGACTAATTAATTAGCACTAAACTAATTCATTACTACTCGACTAACTAATTACTACTAATTAATTACCTCTAAACTATCTAATTACGACTAGCTAACAAAGACTAACTAATTACGACTACGGCAATAGAATATGCATCAAAAACTTGAATATAGTAGGAATAGGAATACACTATGATTTGTTACTACTATCTCAACTATGTTTGTGAGAGGGCAGACGCTTTCTCAAATAGTGTAAAATTGTAGATGGGCTATGTTTGAATTGGGCTTGAGTGTCATTATCTGCTTTCTTGCATGGCTAGCACCTCTAGAAGAATATATATATATATATATATCTTCCTTGTTGCTTCACTACTGAAGTTGGTTGCACCCATTTGGCATGTTTCTCCGTATATGTTTAGTTGTTGCTGCAATTAGTGTGGTTATGTTTCTGTAGTATATATATATATATATATATATATATATATATATATATATATATATATATATAGATCTATCTTCCTTGTTGCTTCACTACTGAAGTTGGTTGCACCCATTTGGCATGTTTCTCCGTATATGTTTAGTTGTTGCTGCAATTAGTGTGGTTATGTTTCTGTAGTTAGTACTTAGTACGTTGCACTTCAATCCATGGATTATGGTCTGGTGACTGGTCAGTGGCCCAGCAAAAATGCCGAATCCTAACTTAGGTCCGTATTAAGGATGCTGTTGAGATATTTGTAATATACAGGTATTTATATCTTGTGCTGTGATATCAAAAAGATATAGTGGCCTTTTGGCAGATTCTGAGCACTATTCAGTTAAAAAAAAATGGATAATTTCTGTACCAAATGCTGTTATAGGAATGTAGATTTATTAAAAAAATCGTCTTTTGACTGTAACAAGGTATTCGATAGAGAAAATGAAGTGCTTAATCATTTGGTTGTTTTCCTATTCGTTATCATTACAGTGATTTTTAGCCCTGTATTAGTGTAGACTCTCTTTTGTCATACTAGGAGCAGAATAAGTTGAGTGCACATTTGCTCTTTCAGATCTTAACACATTTGTTTGAATTGTGTTATAGCAGTGGTAATTTAAGCAGGATATTCCTGACCTTAACAAATCATTTTTGACAGACAGAAAGTGAAGTCTGTCTGATGATAACAATATCATTTCCTTCTGAGATGAAATGATAATATCAACAGTGGTTTAGTGTTCTGTAGCGTGACTTGTTTCAGTTGCATCTTGCACAGGCTGAGATTGCACGGCAAGAAGCAAGGCTGAAGATGGAAAAGGAGAACCTGGAGAAAGAAAAGAGCGTCCTCATGGGAACCGCTTCCAATCAAGACAACCAAGATGGAGCCCTTGAAATCACAGTTGGTGGTGAGAAGTACAGATGCCTTCGTTTCTCAAAGGCAAAGAAATGAGAGAAGAACTAGGCATCGTGGAGATAGTTGTGTACTGGACTTGAAGATAGATCCATAGTAAGGGTAAACCGTATTTTGATTCAAATTGGATTCTTTTCTGTACAGGAAATTCTGAAATGTGCTGATACGGGCCAACTAGGTTAACTAGTCGACGTGTGAATTTGCCCTATCTTTCACGGTACCAATGTAGTATCACAAATACAATAGCCCTCAGTTTGATAATCTGAACTAGATTATGTGATGTGTATATGCAAAACCTTGCCAAGTAACAGCAGCCGTAGTGGTATTCTCGGTTTGCTCAAGCACAGCAGTAAAGATACTCGATTCACTGATCTGGAAGTATGCAGCAGTAGTAGTTGTAGTTTGTCTCAACAACTACCAGCCCAACAGCAGTTAAGGACCAATGATAACTCTCAATTATCCAATAAAATATTGCAGCTAAACCTCTCGATCATTATTCGGTTAAGTAGCAGCAGCAAACTCAAAGATCAAACAACAGCAAACGACTAGAATATGTAGAACTCACAACTGTCAACTAATTCATAGATGAATAGATGCAAACCGTGGATGGAAAATCCTCCCAACTCGTGAGCAAACCTAGCACGAATCAGAGAGAAAATATTGTGATTCAGATGCGCAGCAATCAAGATCAATCTTGAATCCATACCACCCCAAACTTGAGTCCCTAATCAGATCAGCAAGAATACAAGATACTATATGCAATCACCATCTAGGCTTTTCTGGAGATATACTAGACAGCACTAAAAAAACGTCTGCCTTTCAACGGCCCAAGGTCTTGGTTTTATAGCCTTATGGTATATACAATGGTACAGACAGCTGATGTCTATAGTAACTCTTAATATCACCTGTAGACAATACTAAAAATAGCTCATACAATGTATGTGGTGATACAGTCGACTAAAGAATTGTAGATAACACACAATCTTTTAATGCTTTCCTTGGTTCTGGTGTTACAGTCGGCTACAGGATTGTAGACAACATATTTCCCTTACGGTCGGCTACATGATTATAGACAATACATTTCCCTTTTTTTCATTCTCTTTCACCTACGCTATCTTAAATCCTACGTAGCAGAGGCTATAGTCAACTGATGTAAGCCCATTGTATATGACCTTGCACGCACTCAACCAACCTAGCCCAAACTAGCTAAAACTCACGCACCCCCGAGTTCAACATGGACACGACTTTGTCACTAACTCCTATTCAGAATTGCATGGAAAAAGGAATCTATCTCTTTAAAACAACTACACACACCCCCCGCTTAAAAAAAAAAGAAAATGGTACGGTACTCCTAGGAGTATGTACTCTCACTTCTCATATACCACTTAAATCGTATGATGATACATCTTTATCTATTTGAGCATACTCTAATAATGATTATAAGATACTCCAAAGTGAGTTCCATGAAAAATTTCATGAAAGACCTTTTTAATAGCAAAATTTGTGTATATACTTCTTTTATATATATGAAAAAGGGTATATAACAAAAATAAAGGGCTCCAATGGAGGTTTTTCAATCAAGTCACGTTGGAGCATCTTATAATTGGTATTTAAGTACACTAAAGTGATAAATAAGTATAATATGTTCATTTAAGTGGTATATAATAGCACTCGTGCGCTGAATAGTTATTCTGTGCGTGGGTCGTATCCTATACCACGCCGCCACATGCGGCTAGCCCACGCCCCACCGACTGTGCGCCAACACTCGCGCCTCCCGCGTGTGATCGGCGGTAAAACATACACATGTGCATTAAGATCGGCGGTAAAAGTCTCAGTATCGCCCAATTTGACAATGAAACAAAATATCAAAACGAATGTTGGTCAAATTGATAGTAAATCGGCAGTAAAAAAACAATTACTCTCGAAATCGATGATAAAACCAAAGAATCATTGGTGCGGTGGTAACAAACCTACCAGTAGACTCACGTGTACCCAACCTAATTTTACTGCCGACTCACTTATTGTTTATTGTCATCTCGCTCGTTTACTGTGTGCAACAAGGTATACTGTTTTTCCCAGCTGAATTACTGTAAGTGCATTAATTTTTGCTACCGTGGATATGTATCTAATTATCGAACCTATTGGCTAGTTTTACTTCACACCAAAATGAGTTTTCCTAGACATTTACTACCATGCCGACAGAACAACAGATGAGCCATGTTTCTCTATGCAGATAGCTACACCGCCGGTAAACGCTGTACCCTTGGACGTAAGGCCCCCCCCAGACAATTGGGATAATCTCCTCCATGCCTCAGCCCTCACACCACCTCCCGCTGTTTCACCGAACGAGATGAGGACACCCAATGCCCATCGGACGTACACCCACGTATGTATATTTTACTGGTCTTTGCGTGCATTTTTACTACCAATATGTCGTCCATTTACTGTGTTTTGCACTCTTCAATATTTTACTATTATATCTAGAGTCATTTACTTATTTTCTGTTGTATATTATTATATTAACTGTGTTTTACTAATGTTAGGACGAGGACGTCCCCGATCATATGGTGCCCCAGGTCTACATGAAGTTCGATAATGAGGGTGTTGTTTACCAGTTCTACTGTCGGTACGCTCAACATGCTGGTTTTGGCATCAGAAAGAACAAGAGCAGGAAAATAATCAAAGAGTTGCACTCTGGAGAGGAAACATGAATTCTACATGCCAAAGAAAGAGCGTGAACGTAGCAAGACCTCCAAGAGGATTTGGTGCAGGGCGTTCGTGAAGTTGCACAAGAGCCCGAAAGATGGCTCTGTATGCATCAAGCGGGTTGTGTTGGATCACAACCATTCACTCAGTAGGACGCCATCTTTGGTCGCGTTCATGCAGTCCCACAAAAACTTTGATCCCTCGTTGATGGAGCTCATTGACACCATGCAGGACGGCAGAGTCCCTCACAACACTACGATGAACGTTTTATTGGAGATGCACGGGGACAACATAACATACCATTCACTGCGCGTGACTTAGAAAATAGGTTTTTACTGTGTCCCATCGTTGTCTTTACTTTGTGTACTCGTGATGAATTGTCATCCTTTTCGTATTCATGTTATTACTACCATGTTGGTGTATATTTACCGTTAGTTACCGTCCATTGTACTGACTAACCTAAGAAGGTTGAGAATATGCGCACTGATCACGCCGATGATGTGAACAAGCCGATGGCTTTCTTCAAAGAGTGTCGGTCGCAAAACGACAAGTTCTACTATGACATACACGTGGATGATGACGACATTGTGAAAAACGTCTTCTAGAGTCACACGAGCTGTCGCGCGGAATACGCTGACTTTGGAGACGTCGTCACGTTCGACACTACCTACAGAATGAACCGGTATGAGATGCCTCTAGCTATGTTTGTTGGCTCCAACCACCATTTGCAGAACACCATGTTCGGTGTCGCGCTGCTCTGTGATGAGAAGGCAACATCCTTTGAGTGGTTGTTTAGGACATTCCAGACTTGCATGGATGGCAAGGACCCCATTTGCAAGCTAACCGGTGATTCACATATACCGTTTTTGACTCATTACTGAATATTGCTATCAAGTTTTTCGTCTATTTGGTCCGAATGTATTGTCAATGTTGGTAAAAAAAATTATGCTTCTCTACCCGCATTTTACTGCATAATGTGTTTTATTATACTACAAATCAGGACCTGGCCATGGTGTCTGCCATCCCCCGCGTCTTCCTCCACACGCAGCACTGGATGTGTAGGTGGCACATGATGAAAAAGTACAAGCAGAACCTGAACAAGCTATACGCGAGCACGACAGGTTGAATGAGTGTTTGGTTTCCGACATAAACTATCCGCTTACTCCTAGAGAGTTCGAGAATGTGTGCAAGAATCTGGTGAGAGAGTACCACCTCGAGCAAAGCCAGGCCATTGTTAGCCTCTGTGACCTTCACGAAAGGTGGATCGCCGCGTACTTCAAGGACATGTACTGCAGTAGGACGACATCCACGCAGAGAAGCGAGAGTATGAACAAGATGGTGAAACAGAACCTCGTGGATAACATAACTTCGTTCCACCAATTTGATCGAAATATGCACGTGTGTTGAAGAAGACGAAGCACTCCGAGGCTCTGGAGACGCATTGTTCCACAACACGTAGATAAAAACAGGTTTAATGTGTCTTCCATATGCATTTAATTCAATTTCGCCCATAATTTATTGTTGTTTGTCTTATTTTGCTGTGTCTTTCACCTCCCTTCTTTTATTGCAACCTATGTATGCCGTTACTTCATGTCGTTTGTGTACCTACTTCATGACATATACGGTTTTGCGTGCTCTCAGAGCAACCGATGAGAGTCACTTTGTTCCCGTTCAAGGAGCAGCTGGATAGGGTGTACATGCTTGCGGTGTTCAAAGAGTACAAGGAGACCTATTTCTCCCATACAGCCTTCCGCATAATGGAGGACACAACTCGAGATGGCCTATTCCTTGTGTCTCGCGAAAAACAGTCTACGACGTTCGCATGGTCGTAGCACGATTTCAAGGTGGTGGCCGAAGAGGCAACGGGTACACACATCTTTGAATGCAAATACTGCGAGCACGCGGGTACTTTTACTGTCTATCGGCTAGTAGTTACTATTCTATCTATTACACTTTTATTGTCCTAGGCGTATAGTCATTTTTGCTGTCATCGACAGCGTATTTTACTGTTAATCCATCTTTGGTTTATCGCCATGCAGGGATGTTCTTGTTGGATTGATCTCGGCCAACTGCCGAGACCGAGTCTCACGGGGCTGTAAGCCCACGCGCCCTGATCGGGGGCGACCCCAACCTCTATTGGTTTCGGTCCCGGCCACCTAGCGCTATACAAAAGAACGAACCCGGCAAAACCTACGGGCTATGAGCTCTAGGCTACCAAGGTTCAAACAAATCGATCTTCACGGGCGCTAAAGGTGGACGAAGGCCGACGGCCACTGAACCGCCGCCGCCGCAAGACCGACGGCAACAGAACCGCCACTACGACATCACGTTTCCTTAGGCCTAAGCGTCGCCGTCATCTTCTACACCGATCTCGACCGACACTAAGATCAAATGGCATCTTCCTCTTCGGGTATGTCTTATGCTTCCGCACTAATGATTCTTGTTAGGTGTTCAATGTTTGATCTAGGGTTAATGTCATTAGATCATGTTTTAGTTTCAGATTATGCTAATATTTGCTATCAGAGCCACCCTAGACTCATTCTTGAACCCGATTAGCCTCAGTCGTTGTTAACCCGCCCGGATCTAAGTCTTGTTGGCTCGGGTTAGCACTTAGAAGAAGGGGATCTCAAGTCCTTAGCGAAAAAACCCGAATCAGAAACCCAAATCGGAACCCTAGAACCCTAAAACCTCAAAATCTCGAAGAATCGAAGAGGCGGCAAACACTTACGCTTTTTGGGAGATCTAGAGCCTTCTCGGTCTCGGCGCCGCCAGTAGCTCCACTCGACGGCCGAGGCCTGCGACCTCGGTCACGCGACACGCCGGCGAGGAGAGCCGCGGGCGCCGCCTTCTTGATGCGCCGCGCTTTAAGCCACCGCTTTCGCTAACTTGTGCGGCCGTTCCTCGCCGTGCGCCTCGCGCTGTTCGAGCGGAGTTCTCGGAGGGGATGGGAATGGATTAGGGTTAGGGTTTTCGTCCGATCGGCCGGATTTTATGTCATGCGACTTTCGCTCCCATCCGTCCGTTTCGATCCGACGGATCGTGTTGTTTCCGGCCGAAGGATTGGGATGGCGCATCTTGGCCGTCCATTTTGAGATCCGACGGCCGTCGTTTCGGCTTGTTGGACTGCAGTCGCTAATGGGCCGAGCGGCAGCCGCGGCGCGAAAGCGGCGGGCGGGCGCGAGCCGAGCAGCCGAATGTCTTGAAGAATCGCGTCACGGATGAACAATGACGTTTTTTTTCTTTTTACAAAATGTTTTTTCTGATTAAGTTTTTGTTTACTGTTTATTTCTCAACTATATGTGATGCTGCAATAATGCTTTTCATTTTGTAATGTGGTTTTATGATTAATGTTTTATTATTATTTATTTTGCGCACTGTTTTAATTAATGATAATTCCTCATGGCTCAGTATGAATTAGTCTCTGATTAAAATTGAACCAACGAGATATTTTAATTAGAGAATTTTATGATTTATTTTGGCATTATGTATACACATGATTACATAATGACCAACGTTGTTTGTAGTCATGTGCCGCCACATTAATTGTTATAGTTCTTTTTATTTCTGCCCAACGGTGATATAAACTAGAACTGTAATTTTTGCATGTTATTAATCAGACCAACGTAGGGTTAATTGCATGCAATACTTTTACGTCATTTCTAATTTTTCCCCTGTATTTTAATGTTCAGCAATGAATGCTTCAAATGTTGCCGCTACAATTAACAACATTGAGCAGCTTACGGGGAGCAACTTCCCCGCTTGGAAAGAAAAAGTTTCAGTTGTCCTTGGAGTATTAGACCTTGATTATGCATTAAGGGTGCCTGCTCCCGTTTCTCCCACTATTGGTGAGGACGATTACGATGAGAAAAAGAAAATATATGATAATAATGCTGAAAAATGGGAGCGGTCTAACCGTCTATCACTAATGATTATGAAGACTTCTATCTCGATCGAATCGGGAGCAATCCCATTCTCAAAATGCTAAGGAGTATCCGCTTCAGAGAGGAGAAATTCAAAGGCTCCACTAAGGTTTATGCCAAGACATTAATCCGAGGCTTCTATCCACTAAGTATGACGGGTCCAAGAAGATAAGAGAGCACATCATGATGATGACCGATATGGTTTGGAAAACTCAAGGGCATGGACATGGAAATATCGATGGTTTCCTAGTTCACTTCATTATGACTTCTCTCCTTCCAATACACCGCTTTTAAGATAAACTATAATACTCGTAAAGATAAATGGAGCATGAGCGATCTTATCGCCATGTGTGTCCAGGAGGAAGAAAGGATTAGGGCGAAAAGAAAGATTTGGTGAATCAAGTTGGCGGTCCTAGCAAAAGGAAGTTCTCGGGGACTTCAAATCCAAGAAAAGGTCGCACTACTCTCCTAATTCGGATAAATCGGGGCCTAAAGTGCAAACTACACCTAAGCCCAATGTTGCTTCGCTAAAGCACCAAGTGGGAATGCATGTCACTTCGCAAGGAGCCGTGACATTTCGGAAGGATTGTGTTGGTTTCCTAAAGTGGCTTGCCAAGAAGGGTAATGATTCTATAACTTTTGTTGATGAAACCCTTTATACTAATTTTTCCCTTAAATCTTGGTGGATTGACTCAGTGCAACTGCACGCTACCAACTCTTTACAGGATTCCATACCGTGAGAACACTAAGAAAGGGGAGCGAAGTCTTAGAGTCGCGGATGGAAAAGAAGCCAAGTGGAATCGGTTGGTTCTGCTTCCTTAGTTTTAGATAGCGGCTTCACACTTCGCCTTAATAATGTAGTTTTGTTCCTTCCATTAGGAGGAATTTAATTTGATATCTTTATTGGACGATGATGGATTCAAATGTAATTTTGGTAACAATAAGTGTGTTATCACATTTAATTCAAATAATGTTGGTCTTGTTGTTAGACAAGACAAGCTTTATATGCTTTCCTTAATGAATCACCGATATCTTTGAATGTGTGTGATACTATGCTTAAAAGAATAATGAGACTTCTTCAAACTGTGGCATCGCGCTTAGGCCACATTTGAAGGGAGAATGGAGCGTCTCATTAAGGAAGAGATTCTCCAACCATTAGATTTCTCCGACTCGCACTACTGCATTGATTGCATTAAAGGAAAATACATAAAGAAAATAAAGAAGGAGCAACTCATATTTCGGGACTATTAGAGTTAATTCACACCGATATTTGTGGTCCTTTTCTGTGACATCGTGGATGGTTTTGATTCTTTCATTACATTCATCGATGATTTCTCCCTTATGGTTATATTTTTCCCATTAAGGACCGATCCAATCACTTGATAAATTTAAGATATTTAAGGTCAAGTTGAAAATCAGCACAACCTAAGAATTAAAGTGGTAAGATCGGACCGTGGGGAGAATATTATGGAGACATGCCCTTATGGCCAAATTCACGCCCTTTCGCTAAGTTCCTTCAGAAAATGGCATTGTTGCCCAATATTCTACACCAGTGAACCTCAAAGAAATGGGGTAGTGAGAGACGCAACTGCACACTTATGGATATGGTACGGAGCATGCTTAGCTACTCTAATTTATCAACCGGTTTATGGATGGAGGCACTAAAGACAAGAAGACATATTCTTAATAGGGTTCCCAGTAAATCACTCCCTAAAACACCTTATGAATTATGGACTGGGAGAAAACCGAGTTTGAAATATTTAAGAGTATGGGGTTGTTGTGCTGAAGCTAAGATATTTAATCCACATATTGGAAAATTAGATCCTAAGACAAGAAGTTGTCATTTCATAGGGTACCACAAAGATCTAAAGGGTATCGGTTTTATTGTCCCGATAGAACAACTAAGTTTGTAGAAACAAGGCATGCTGTGTTCTTAGAAAATAATGAGGACCTGGAGCCTAGGAAAATAGATCTTGAAGAGAAGCGGGTTTACGTTCCTTCACCGCTTATCCCAGAGATTTTTATTCCTGCACTTGGTGGTTGCACCTCCAGATACAAATATCGTTGATGCACCCACCGTTGGGGTCTCTGAAATTCCTAATGTCATACCTAATGATGAGCCTCAGCAGTCTCCTGCGCCTCAGTAGCCTCCCACAATAGTTGCTGAACCTATTAGAAGATCACAATGGAGAAAAGATCGCCATCCCAAATGATTATGTTGTTTACATGAATGAGGATATTAATGATATAGGGAAGGTAGATGATCCCACCTCTTATAAGGAAGCAATAATGAGTGAACATTCTCCTAAATGGCTTGATGCCATGAAGGATGAACTAAAGTCTATGAGCACTAATGATGTATGGGACTTAGTAGAAATTCTGACGAGTCAAAGCAAGAGGTCGTAAATGGGTCTACAAAACAAAGCATGACTCTAAGGAAATATCGAAAGGTTCAAAGCAAGACTCGTAGCAAAAGGCTTCTCACAAAGAGAGGGATTGATTATAATGACACTTTTTCTCTGTCTCGACTAAGGATTGCTCGAATCATTATGGCGCTTGTAGCTCATTATGATTTAGAGCTACATCGATGGATGTTAAGACGGCATTCCTTAATGGCGATTTGCAAGAAAATGTTTACATGACTCAACCTAAGGTTTTGTCGTGGAAGGCAAGGAGCACATGGGATGTCGACTTAAGAAATCTATTTATGGCTTAAAACAAGCATCGAGGCAAGGTACCTCAAATTTGATAAAGTTATAAGGAATTTTGGTTTTAAGGAAAATGAAGTTGATAATCGCATATATGTTAAGTTCAAGGGAGTAAATTCACCATCTTAGTGCTTTATGTGGATGATATCTTATTGGCTAGCAATGATAAGGATATGTTGTTTGAGACCAAGAGATTTCTCTCATCCAATTTTGATATGAAAGATCTCGGTGATGCCTCTTACGCTCTTGGCATTGAAATTCACCGACAGTCCAAAGGAGTATTAAGTTTATCTCAAAAGCATACGCTGACAGAGTACTAAAGAGATACAATATGCATAAATGCTCGCTCACCCGCTCCTATCGTTAAGGCGATAAGTTTGGGACATTTCAATGTCCAAGGAACCAATATGAAATCGATCGATGAAGATGCCCTTACGCTTCACCGCTTGTCGGAAGCATTATGTATGCTCAAGTAAGCACACGCCTCGACTTAGCTTTTGTAACCTAATGCTTGGCGATATCACCAAATCCAGGGCCGGACCACCGAAGGTCGTTAAGAAAGTCTTGCGTTATATGCAAGCTACTAAGCATCTCATGCTCACATATAAGCACACTGATAACCTTGAAGTTGTTGGTTATTCAGATTCAGATTTTGCGGGATGTGTTGATACTAAGAAATCCACGTCAGGTTATATCTTCACACTCGCTAGAGGAGCTATCTCGTGGAAAAGCTCCAAACAAACCCTTACGGCATCTTCAACGATGCAAGCTGAGTTTGTGGCATGTTATGAGGCTACCGGGCAGGCTGTATGGCTTAAGAACTTTATTCCGGGTCTTAGAGTGGTTGACAGCATTTCTAAACCACTCACCTTATACTGCGATAACGAACCCGCAGTCTTTTATGCGAGTAACAACAAGTCAAGTGGTGCTGCCAAACACATTGACATTAAGTATCATGTTGTGAAAGATAGAATCCAGGATCAAACCATTAGCATCAAGCATATTAGTACTAAGTCAATGCTTGCGGATCCGCTTACCAAAGGCTTACCACCCAATATATTTCGTGATCATGTTGCCGGCATGGGTTTATTGGAAAGCCTCTGATTCTGGATAAAGGACCTTAAAGCAAACCAACTCCCATTAAGTATTATGAATATCCATTTTAAAATGTGATAGTATACTATAGGTACTGAGGTTGTATGTCATTTCATTGGTCATGCGACACATTACCTTGGTACACTATTTCATTTGAGGATGGACTTATGTTGTTAGCCTTACGATCAAAGGGGAGAATGTTGGATTGATCTCGACCAACTGCCGAGACCGAGTCTCACGGGGCTGTAAGCCCACGCGCCTTGATCGGGGGCGACCCCAACCTCTATTGGTTTCGGTCCTGGCCACCTAGCGCTATACAAAAGAACGAACCCGGCAAAACCTACGGGCTATGAGCTCTAGGCTACCAAGGTTCAAACAAATCGATCTTCACGGGCGCTAAAGGTGGACGAAGGCCGACGGCCACTGAACCGCCGCCGCCGCAAGACCGACGGCAACAGAACCGCCACTACGACATCACGTTTCCTTAGGCCTAAGCGTCGCCGTCATCTTCTACACCGATCTCGACCGACACTAAGATCAAATGTCATCTTCCTCTTCGGGTATGTCTTATGCTTCCGCACTAATGATTCTTGTTAGGTGTTCAATGTTTGATCTAGGGTTAATGTCATTAGATCATGTTTTAGTTTCGGTATTATGCTAATAGTTCTGCGTGCACCTGGTGCGGGCTTTCACCCACTTGTAGGTCGAGAGTATCCCCAGCCGCTACGTGCTCCGTAGGTACACGAGGAATGCTAGGGTGGATGTGCCATACGACAGACACGACCTCATGCAGGTCGGGCCCGATGGGATGACTGAGATGTATTGGCACACCACCTTACTGACGGAGGCTATGGGCGTGGTGAGGTCAGGGTGCAGATCGAGTTTACGTACAATAGAGCCATGGAGGTCCTTAAGGAGATTCGAATGCAGCTTGATACTGTACCAAACGACATTGGCCCAATGGCTAAGGAGACCACTGAGTCCGATGAAGCGGAGTATCTTATAATTGGTATTTAAGTATACTAAAAGTAATTAAAAAAATATATAATATATTTATTTAAATAGTATGTTAAAGTGATAGTACATACTCCTAAAAGTACGAAACGAACATCATATATATGAATTGGAATTGTCCCAATCAGTATCCAATGTCCTTTCGGTTGTGTCTCCTTTGATAGTTGTGCACTTCTGAACATATGCGTTCCATTGCCGTGGACCAGCCCACACGGCTCCTTCTTTTGTTGTGTCGTCGGCATGGCACGCGAGTACTCGAAGCTAACTTTCTTTCTTGTAGCAAAATAGCACAAACGGAAGAATTAAAAATAGCTTATAGTTTAGAAACAGAAGCCACTGTAGTTGCAGCAGCTGTCGTCGTATCATGCTAGTTAATGCATAGTAGTTAATGCTGAGTTAAGACTGTCTTTGCGTGCATCATGGGCAGTTTTGAACGTAGTCACATAGACCAGCTAATGGTGGAAGGTTGCTTGTCAGTTGTCATTGCCTAGTACACCATCCCCAGCTATGTATGACAGGTCGTTGCCCACTAGACCAGCTCAGTGCTGGCGCTATATATGAATATGGCAGGAAGTATAAATTGGTCAGAAATCTCTTTGTAGCACTAGTTTACCGAATTATGTCGGCGTTCCAGCTAATTGGATGCTAAGAAGCTTTCAGCGGCCCCTTATTATCGGATGCCAATTTCTAAAAATCCCTGCCAACTTATAAACAGAGCTCCACGTCCTTAACGACTTTGGATATTAGTATTCATCTGCAGACCTCTTTCTTCTAAGCAAAGCTCAATGCAGCAACTGGCATGTTGCCCAGTTCGGTTCACCAAATACCAAATACCAAATACAATCAAACAGCCTGTAGTTTATTCCAGTTCATACACACATCTGGCCAATACGGCATCTTGGAAAACTATCTTTTGTTTAGCCTTGGAATGCCATTAACACGGATCTTCATCAGAGTGCAGAAAACAATCCGTAATGGTGGGTCCATTTGGCAGCTGGAGAAGCAGAGAAAAGGTCCTCCTCCGGGCGCAGCCCAGCCCAGCTCGGCGGAAAAACATCGTGCGATCTGCGATCCAACACCAACCAAACTCCCTCGAAAAACACCCGAGAATACCCCCGAGGCGCGTGTATCACGGTCATTCCCGCCCCCTTTCTCGCCGCGTTTATAAAACCACCCGAGCCGCGACCAACTCCCTCGCTCGGCGTGTGCAAGTCGTGAAGAGCTAGGGCCAGTGAGTAGTGAGAAGAAAGAGAACTCGTGTCGGTTATCCGCCGTTTGGTCATGGGTGTCACGTACCAGAGGCTGTCCGGGCCCGGGAGCCGGCGGTTCGGCGCGCAGGCGCGGGCGTGGGCGGCGCTGAGGCGGGCGGCCGCGGGGCTCGCACGGCTGTACGCCGCGCGGCGGCGGTGGGCGCGGGCGCGGGCGCGGCACACCAAGGTAGCGACGGGGTACGAGTACGACTCGGCCAGCTACGCGCGCAACTTCGACGACGGCGTGTGGAAGGCCGAGGAGGGCGTGTTCTGGAGCGCGGGGACGTCGTCGTTTGCTGCGTGCAGGCTTGCCCGTGCCGTGTCCGCTGTGCAGTGATTCTTTGCCTCTTCGGAACTCAAAATCTCTGCTTTGTGAACTAGCCATTGGTTATTTTTTAGAATTGACTTCGTAGAGTGTTAGGACAGTTTATGTTTCCCTTTGTACCTTGTATGCTTTTTCAGGCAAAAAAAAAGAAAAAGATCGAGTTAGATGGCCTAGTTTTGGAAGGTTGATTGAGAAAAGAAAGAGAGTTTTGAGAACGGCCTATCTTGGGAATTGATGAACTGGGCTATGAATCAGGTTTTCTTGGAGCAGGCTGGAGGGACGGCCGAAATGGTGCTGTGGCCCGTTCCTTGGGCTGAAACCCAGAAAATAAACGAGCTAACTGAGAATGGATTAATTCCAAAAGGAGCTCAAGGTAAATGCTATATGGTGCATGCGCTCCAGAAGTCCATATACCTAAAGGGTACACTGTTTCCACATCGGGAAAAACGGCGAAAATTGGTTATAAATCGGTTAGCAGACTGAGATAAAATGATCAAAGTTAGATACAAACCGGTTAGAATCGACAGAAGTGACAAAATAGACGACAAGCCGGTAATCACACGCCCCCGAGACCCCAACCCCGAGCCTCTCTTCCTCCCGCGCGGTGCTCCCAGCACCCTCCTCCTTCCGCATCGGCGCCACCACCTATCCTCCCCTTCCTTCCCACGCACTATCACCTCTCCTCCTCCTCCCGACGTGCCACCACCGCCCTCCTCCTTTGAGCCACCGCCGCCCCCCTCCCTTCTCCTCCCGAGCCGCCACCCTCTCCTCCTCCTTCGAGTCGCCATCGCCCACACCATCCTCCCCCGACGCCAACTCTGCCTCCAACCCTAGTCACCGCTGGTTTTTATTTTGTATTCTTATATAAATGATTTATTCATGTATTAATTATTTATTTTTAATAATTATTTATGTATTAACTGTTTATTGTAATAATGATTTATTATTAATTATATAACGGTCTATTACGTTAATTCTCGTTAATTGTGGTAGTTGTCGTCAATTACGTTAGTTTATCGTTAATTATCGCCAGTTGTCATTAATTATCGTTAGTTGTCGTTAAATATCATCAATTATGTTAATTGCTGTTAAACAACATCAAACAAACTATTACTTATCTCATGGGTATTTCAGATATTTTCCATCGCAGAGGTTTCAGCCAACCTACCTAAAAGTAAACAGCTAAACACCAAACCTCTTCAGCTCAACTGTTCAACCCTTCAGCCTGTCTGAAAGCCATTTTATAGAAAAGCTACAGTCGTGCCAAATATACCCTAAAGCAGTGTGTTTCAATATATTTGGAGCACAAAGATTTCAAAATTAAAACACAGGGCGAAACTTTGAAAAGAATTGTATTCTCACCGATCATAAAGTAACAAAATTAAATCGGAGACAAACTACGTAGTAAACACATTCGTACCATTGAATACTAGAGGGAACAGGCGAACAGCAGTGCACAGGTTATATGAAGGGAAAAAACGAGCGATATCAACGTGATCACACGTAAAAAGGGCAAAAAAGGCGGTCTAAAGGGCGAAAATAACGGCCCGTCAAATTCCAACCCAATCCTGTTCAGCTTCCACCCCCATTCCATTTCGTTCCCCCTCCTCAAATTAAAACCAGCCGCGGCCGCCGCCGTCTCCCTCTCCGGCTCCCGAAATGGCGTAACCTCCGCCCCCAATTCCGCCACCTCCGCAATTCAAATATCTCGCCAGTCGACACCACCACCGCCCCTTCCCGAATCGCGGGGACCCCCAAATCCAGGTGCTCCAAGCCCTAACCCTAGCCGACCACGATGAAGGCGTCGATCAAGTTCCGCGACGACGACCGGCCGCTGCTGCGTGCCAAGGTGCCGATTGGCGTGCTCGGGCTGCCCTTCCTCTCCGGCCTCTCGGCTGGCGGCGACGCCAAGGACCTCCTCTTCGACCTCTCCACCGCCTTCCCCTCCGGCCCGGCACTCCGCCTCTCGTACCGCCCCAACGACACGCTCCAGCCCTTCGCCCTCTCCGTCCGCACCGGCCTCGGCCCGCTCGGGTCCCCCGCGCGCGCGCCAGTCGCGCTCTCCGCCGAGTTCAACCTCCTCTCCTCCAACCCGCCCGCCTTCTCCCTCCTCTTCAAGCCCCGCATCGGCGACTTCTCCCTCGCCAACTCCGTCCGCTCCCCGCCCCCCTCCGAATCCCTCGCCCCGCCGCCGCCCCACAAGCTGGCCGACCTCTCCGACGGCGACGACCGCGACCACGAAAGCCACAAGGCCTTCTCGTTCAGCGGTAACGGGTTCGCGGCGAACGTCGCAGCCGCGGGGAGGAGCGGCGGTGGGGTGGGGGCTCTGCTGTCCGGGATGCGCCTCACGACCAGGAGCGTGCTGCCGCTGTGGAACAAGGCGAGCCTGCGGTTCCAGTGGGGGCTGCGCGTGCCGCCGGAGCTGAAGGCCGCGCTCGCCGACGATGGATACGGGCGGAGGGCGGGGAGCCTGGCCGTCAGCAAGCTGCCTCTGCTGGTCATGAGCAAGATCACCATTGAGCACACGCCAAGGACGCCTCAGAAGTCTGAAGGGGACAAGAAGGGGAGGAAAGACGCACTGGAAGGTGAGGGAGAAGAGTTCTCGTTGGTGAAGAGGCAGCTGGAGATGCTGAACGCGGAGAGCATCGTGCTGCGGCGTGCCGTGGAGGACCTGCGTGCCGAAATCAGTGGCAATAGAACCATTTCAATGCCCGGTAAAGGCGAGGCTCGAAGGATGCCAGCAATGCCGCCGCCTCCGCAACAGCCTTTTCCGGTGAAGCCGGATCGCCATGGAAATGATCTGGTGGACAGCGGACCGAAGCCCGTGTCGGATGAGGCCAGCGAGGAGTTGAAGAAGGCACTGGAGGCCCGCCGGAAGTAAGGTGCTAGGGCTTGCTGTCATTGCAAGCTCTACAATTTTAAATGCCTGCTGTGTTAGTTGTGCTAAATAATATATTGGTAGGCAGTTTGCATCCTTGAGTGGAAGCAAACGAGAATTCTCATAAGGTGATGTAATAACTTTACCTTATTTTCCTTGTCGCTGCTTGTTAGGATACATCGTCATGTATAAACTCGCCTTTTTTGCTTTGGAAGTTCCGGTTAGCAGAAGTTATCTACTTTCAGTGTGATGTTTGAAACGCATTTGTTTTCCAGATCCTCTGGAGACATTTCGGTTGCTATGATCACTAGCTATGTGCGATTGTAGCTTTATTCAGGGGCTGTCTATCGCACGGTTGGCTGAAATTCTCTTAACCTTTATTCAATTTCTTAGCCATTGTTGCCCTTCATTTATAACGTTGTGTGCTGCCTCCACCGCCTCGTTGGCACCACCTGCCTCCTTCGCTCCTCCTCCACCCCCGTCGACCTCCTTCATCGTCTCCGACGGTGCCTTGGAGGTCATCCTCGACCTGCCTACCGTCGTGCATCCGCCGCCTCTCCCTTCCTCTAAGCTTGGGGATCCAGTGAATCCAAACTCTAACCAATGAACCCGAGCCCTAACCTGGGGTGGTGAAGAAAGATGGTAGCACCATAGAGGAGGAAGCTGAGTTCGTCGAAGCACGAATGTCAATGCAAGATCCGAATGTTAGAAAATAGACTGAAAACTTAAGCAATTTTCAGGTGATTGTGCATTAGCAATTCTTCTTTAATTAAAGTGTTGATGCCCTAAGTTGCCTGTATCTAGTTGCAGGTGAATATCACACCACCTTTCGCGATTTGGCTCCCAAAGTAGTAGGAACGAAGCTCCTGAAAGGCAGAATTGAGAAAAGAATGAGTTGACATGCCCATTTAAAATTTTAAATCTTTGAGTAATGAAGTCCAAAACTTTAGAGTTAAATATTGCAATCAGGCTGTAAAATGCAGGCTTCATTTTTACACTGTTTCTCTTCACCACTCATTCAGGATGAAGATCCATGTTAGATATGCACATGTATAATGTCATTCCTGGACAAATCACGCTGGTGCGGACAAGCTAACCTGCACCGCTCCAAAATAGATGATAGATGGCTGCAAATCAGCTGGGTCCGCATGTCAGAAGACGGACGAAAATTCAAACTAATTGCTCTCCTTGTTAGCCGGGGCGGATTCAGAATAAATCGACTGGGTTATCATACATATCATCATATATGTGTAGAATCACTAATCTTAGATTACGGGATGTATAGCTATGTATATATGTATTTTCATAAGATAAAATAAAATTGAAACCGGTGTCCTGTACATCACCGAGCCTCACTTGGATCCACCATAGTTCTTAGGAGTTAGGAGGAAGGATGCACCAAAAGGATCAAGCTTTCCATTGCATCTGAGCAGTTGGATGCTTTGACTACAGTAGTTCATCTTGTTATGCAGCTTTTGCGGTTTTACTTAGGACTAAGTATATTTTACAACTTTGAATTATCATGTTTGTCTAAAATACAACCCTCAACTACAAAACCGGGTAACCGACACCCCTTAATTGTCAAAACCGGGTGTATTACCACCTTGACCAAAACCGCCATTGGTTTCGATGGCGTCGCATCTATGTGGACAATTTTCACTAACATAGCATCTACGTTGACATCCATGTCAAGGTCCACGTCACCCTTCTTCTTCCTCCTATTTCTCCCTCCCTTCTCTCAGTCCACAGCTCCACTCCTCTACGGCCGAGGGAGGCGGGCGACCGAGGGAGTTGGGCCCGAGTAAACCCTGATGGCGGCCACCTCCATCGCCCACCTTGACAAATTCCAGGCCTTCCTCCGACGCAACTTGCACACCCCACCAAGCCGTCCTCTGTGCCCACGCCTTCCTCCTAACGTGGTCTCCTCCTCGGCCACCCCATCCCCTCCGGCCTCCTCCTCTCCTCCTCGAACGCTGATGCCCCCCTCCCGTCCTCTCTTCGCGCCTCCCATTCTCTGTCCTCCTCTCCCTCTTCATCGCTCTCCTCCGCTCCCACCACTCCACCTTCCCGACCGCTTCTTATTCCCTCCTCTCCTCTGCACCGCCTCTACCTCCGCTTCGCCGCGCCTTCACCTCCCCTCCGCGCTTGCCCTCCACGCGCAGCTCCTTCTCTGTGACCTCCTCTTCACACCGCCGCTAAAGCACTGCTCACAGCCGACGGAGGTGACGACACGGCTGTCAGCCGGTGGAGAGAGAGAGATTGAGAGGAGGAGGAGGAAGGAGATGTAGTGGATACCATGTGGCCAACTGATTGACACGTAGCTAACAATTCAGCCTAGTTGGGATGTCACATCAGATAAAACCATCTCAATTTGAGTTTCAGATAAAACCATCTCAATTTGATAGTTGAGTGTGGTTTACTACCCGATTTTGCAATTAGAGGTTGAAAATTAGAAGAACATGGCAGTTTTTTTTACTTACCAAACCGAAAAATAGGCCCAAAGGTGGGTCCCAGTTTGAAAATAGCTCCTCCTCGTCCCCCCCTCCCCCAGAAACGCAGAAATTGTCTGCGAGTGCGAGGCTGCGCGCTAGCTGCAACCCGGTGGCTATCCGTCTCTTTAATAAAAAACAAACCGAAGCGAGTGAGAAAAAGAGGCAGAAAAGCTAGGAGGGAAAAAAAAGAACGGAGGAGGAGGCCAAGGCAATCTGAGACGACACCACCACCACCACACCTCCTCACGAGAGAGCCGAGAGGTTTGAGCGGATGGCAGACGGATCGGACGGTCCCGAAGTGTCGCTGGAGGAGGCGGCGGCGGCGGGCGGCGAGATCTGGGGGACGCTGGAGGAGCTCCTGCTGGCCTGCGCCGTGAGCCGGCACGGCACGGAGAGCTGGGACTCGGTGGCCATGGAGGTGCAGACGCGGAGCCCCCTCGCCGCCCGCCCCGGCCTCACGCCCCGCAGCTGTCGCATCCGCTTCCACCAGCTCCACCGCCGATTCTCCGTCGGTGGCGGCGGGGAGGAAGAGGCTGAGGCTTTGGCCGAGGCGGAGGACCCCGCCCCTCCGCCGACTACGGCTGGGTGGACGAGCTCCGGCGGCTGCGCGTCACCGAGCTCCGCCGCGAGGTCGAGCGATGCGATCTCTCCATCGGGTAAAAAAAAAAACTAAAAAGACACCTTTTGAAATATTCCTTTAACCGCGCGTTTTGTGAGCCGTTTGATTGTGATCTTTCGGTCGCCATTTTTTTAATGTATAAGATTTTCCCCCCAGCACGCTGCAGACGAAGGTGAACCGGCTAAGGGAAGAGAGGGAGCAGAGCCTCTCCGGCGAGGCCAAGCCAGAGGGGTTCACCGGCGACGACCGCCTCTCCGGAGAGGAGTCCGACCGGTCCTGCAGGGAGTCCAACTCCACAGATCTGAAGCCTCCAAAGCACCCCGGGGACCACGGCGCCGTGAAGGAGGAAGAGGTGGTGAAGCAGGAGGCGTCCGGCGAGTCGGTGGCGGCGTCGAAGGAGAGCAGCGACGTGCGGAGCTCGTCGAGCCTGTGCCACCGCCGGAAGGCCGGCGCCGACGAGGAGCCGTCCGCGCCGCGCCCTGCCGCTCAATCACAGCCGTTGGCCGCACTGATCGACACGATCGCAGCCAAGTTTGGTTCCGTGTTCGAGAGGCTACACGAAAGCCAGGTAAATATTTTTTTACCGTCCTGTCACTAGGTTAAAAATTAGAGAGGGTTCTCTCAAAAAATTTTATAGAGAGGGTAAACTTGGAATAATTCCGGGTAAAAAGGCCCGAGCCCAGTGATTTGTCAGGCGTTGGGTCCCACCCACTATCAATTAACTGTCTCTAGATGTGGATAGGTTTAAGCATGCATGTGGCATGATGACCTGTGATTAGGAGCACAAATCGGTGGCCCTCGCTACCACATGAGCAACCTGATTTACGTGACCAAAACGTGTCATTGCTTCCTTGTGAAATGGTGAGGATGAGCTCGAGTTTGTTGCGGACTTGTGGTAAGTAGCTGCTTCGTATGGATGGGAAGATGCGCGTGCGCATCCCGTATCCACATATTCCTATCCTTAAACGAATAGGAAAAAGTATTTATAGAAGCTGAGAAAATAGAGGAGAAAATGATTCGCAGACATGCCAAAATTCCAGTTCATATGGGAGAGGGAAAAGTTGCTGTATTCTGCTCGTTCGTTCCATCGATCCATTCTAGCACGGCCTATATGGGCGGGTGCCGCGTAGCAATCATATATGGGCTGGTGCCTTCCGGCTAGATGCTCGCAGATATTTTTTTCTTTTCTTTTTTCCTTTTTTTTTTTAAATATCGTTTAGCTTTTTCTAAATTTTATTTTATTTGATTCAAAATGTGTTTATCTTTTCTAAATTTTATGTGCGCGTCAATAATAATAGCTATCCACTTGCAGGAGAGCGCTACGTACCGGGGCACGATCAGGCGCCACGTGGACCTGGAGATCGTGCGGCGCAAGCTGGACAGGTCGGACGGCTCGGGCGCCTGCTGCTACCCCGCGTCCGAGTTCTACCGCGACCTGATGCTGCTCTGCACCAACGCCGTCGTCTTCTTCCCGCACCCCGGCCCGGAGCACGCCGCTGCCCTCGACTCCCGCGCGCTCGTCTCCGCGCACGCTCCGCGAGCCGAAGCGGGAGCATGGCGCTGCGTCGGGCCGCCGGCGGGAGCTGATTCACGGAGGGTTGACGCTGGTGTGGACATCGTCGGGTCGCTGATCGAGAAGGGGGGCAAGCCGCTCATTGTTTGCCGCAAGAGGAGCTCCATCGCGAAGGCTGCCCCGGCGGCCACGAGAAAGGAGGAGAGTGCTGAGAAGGGTGAGGCCGAGGAGGAGAGGGACGGCGAGAAGAAGGCCGTGGTGGCGGCGACCAAGGACAAAGCGTGGGAGCTGAGGACGAAGAAGAGCCGAGGCCCCGGCAAGAACTCCGCGGGCACCAGTGGCGCTCTAAACCGCAAGCCGGCGAAGGCCGCGGATGGCGCGACAGCGACGGAAGGAGCGAAGAAGGCTGACAAGAAGGGCGCCGGCGCCAGCACGGCCGCAGATGGCCTCGCCAAGAAGCGGAACGCGAAGGACTTCCTCAAACGTCTGAACCAGGGGTCGTCGCCCTCGAAGAAGAGGGCGTCGCCGCTCAGGACGTGGAAACGGGCTGCGGCGGCGGCGGAGCAGCAGAAGACCTGGAAGGGGCCTGGTCGGAAGGAGGCCGGCCGTGGTGGCTCCAAGAAGGTCGCTAAGGCTGCCGCGACAAAGAGAGGCGTCGGGCGGCCGTTGAAACGAGGAGCCGCTCCTACGACGCCACCGCCGTCGAAGAGGGCGAAGGTGAACAGGTTGGAGAAGGCGTCGTCGACGAAGCGAGTAGGAAGGAAGTAGAATTGGGGTGGTGTAGCTAGATTTAGCTGGTAGGAAGTTACAGTTTCAGCAGTGTGTAAATTATGTAGGGTGTTGCATCTTTAGGATAGGTTCAGTATGGTTGTCGTAGGGAACTTACTGAACTGACATGTTGTAATGGGACTAACAGATCGATTCTTTTTAGTACCCTTGTCATGGGCTGTTTGAAGTTTGAACTGATTCTTTTTTATCTTGGATCTCAAAACTTAAAATCGAAATGCATTAGTGTATCATAGGAAAAATATGAAAATGCAGAGTACAAAAAACTCAAGTCCGAATAGCAAAATGCAACGGAACAGGTAAAAACACCCCTCCTGGACAAGGCCTTAAAAATTAAGGGGGGTGGGGTGGGGGGATTATGCGATGAGAGTGGATGGAACCCGCGACCTTCAGATCTTTAGTCTGACGCTCTCCCAACTGAGATATCCCTGCACATCAGACTTAATTGATTATCATTTAAATAAAGGGCGTTGCAGGATATTAGCTGACAGCCATAGACACACCGACATACTCATCATCAGTGTGTGATGAATAAATTTGTTTTTTACATTACAGTACAGCCCAAGTTTGGAGGTTCAATATGGGGCATAACCACTGCAAAGTTCAGGGTACATCGGTGGCAAGCCAAGGGTTAAACAGCTCTGGGCACTGAACACAGAAATCTTCAGCTGATTTATGTCAATAATCATTTCTAGAAGATTAGAGTTACTTCTAGTCTATTACAGAGGAATATCACCACCGCAAAGGTGCCAGAAGTTTTTCCCATTCCATTCGCATAATCCGTCCCCTTATGTGCTGAATTTTGAGAAGCCAAAGAAACTCAATCTCAGGGACCAATTGCCCAGTACACCGTGTTTTGGCATGCCAGTTTCTCCATCACATGGTTTTCTTTGTCCAGTGATCGAGGCAGGTGGTCCAAAGAGTCATGTTAATCTTCCAACACATCGCTGGTAACAACTAACAAGCATTGCCATTCCTACCCATGTGATCACCAGCAGAACCCATTCGGCCTTCCGTGGCCATATCTCCTGTTATACGAAGACTGATTAGTGAAATAGGTAAAGTAGTAATGTAATAGGTTTGATGTATCAACCAAGGAATACATATATCTGATGTGCTCAAGTAACTAGTATCTAGGAAAGTTACTGAAACTTCAGTTCAAAGTTCAAACTCACCAAAATTCATCCAACATTTGTTGAGATTTTGGGCAGAACTTCACTTATCATACTACTTTCTACTGATTGAGATGTGTTATCAGTTCAGAAAACCAACCACACCAGCGCGAACAATATTACTTGCCCTTCGATGATATTGCTTTTACTGTGCATTTCAAAGATAGAATTGGCCGGTAACTTACCACTTTCGCTATCTGATGCTTCGTCAAGTCTAGCAATTGCATCAAGTAATGACTGCTCCTGGTCCTACAAGGACAATCATGTACAATTCTCAAATAAATGATAGAAGGAATTATAAGCAGTTTTTCTCCTTCATACACTACTTTCTACAGGGAACAACATGGAAACAGACAGGTCAACTCACTTTCAGCAGTTTCCTTGCCTTTTCAATTTCATGCATATTTGGATCGGACAATACCCTCTCCACCTGTGTCAGGAACATACAATTGTGAGGGACAAATAGTATCTGACTACCTTTTGATGTCAGACCTACTGAGAGAAAAATACCTCTATCACGATACTGTCAGTGTTAGGTACGTCAATGTGACCAATATTCCTGTTAATGCCATTTTGCGGTGGAGCATAGTCCTTTATAGGCTCATTCTGAGATAGCCTGCCTCTCCCCCAGCCCAACAATGCCATGGTACCATTGTTGCTTGGGTGCCTCTTCAACACAGGATAGGAAGGATCCCAACCATCTCGATCATCACAGTCCCATCTTATATCTTCAGGTGCCATCTGTCAAAAGGATTGTTCATCCTCTATTGATTAATTAACCTAAGGTGGCAATCAGCCAGGATAATCCAACATCTTTCATATTGTAGCCAAATCAACAAGTAAAATTTAATTCTCCAACAGATCATACAGGCTAATTAAAAAAGCATCTGAAGGAAAATTTTCAGCCCCTATAGATCGCTAAAGATATTAAATATGCCATGCTTCCACTATCAACATAATTGTGACAATAAATCTGCAGCAATAGCAAATCCTTCCTCTTTAATTTCTATGCTATTGGGCACATGAGCAGTCACTGGTTTTCATTGTGATACATCAACAGATACTGTAACAGGTAGCATATAAAAAAAACAAATAATTCATAGCCAAGGGCTGAGAACAAGAAAATTAGTTATGGATGAAAATCATAACAAAAAAGAAACACATAATCAGTGTAAAGTGTGGAGCGCACAACCAAATCAGGAGACACAGAATAAGAAAAGGTAAGATACAACACAATACAATCATTGCTTAAAACGATGCTTACGTCACTAAGCCTGACCGACTCCCAAGTCTCGGCTATTGTGCCCTTGTCATAGACAAGAGAATGTTCACCCTGATAAGGATCGGGAGAGTGGGTAAGATTACTTGACACAGATGCATCTCAGCATCAAGGAGCAAATAGTAGTGAAATTTAAAACAAACCGTAGCAGGATTATAATTAGTTATAGTGGCCTCATAGAAGTTGTTGTCATCCGGCCATCTTGTGAAAATTTTCCGGTGAATCAACGAAGTTGGACCCACAGATGGTAATGCCAGTGGCGTGGTCTGCACATGCATCAATAAAACCGAGAAATCATCATAAAATTCATCTCGGAATGCAAAAAACATGATGCGTGGTATCCTAAAAATACCATCTTTGCCTTCTTGCCCTTTGTTGACAATGACCCCCACTTTGCAGAAGATGGAACTGAGCGTGAAGGCATAACAGGGGACTGGAGGCCTGCCGATTGTGAAGGAATAAAATGAGATGTCTTTTGCCTCTTGGCGGTCGGCCCAGGTTCTGCGTCATGAAGAACTCTGCTGCCACGATGCAGACCACTCTGGGTTCCACCTCCCTGTCTCAGCTCCCTGCGGATATTTAAGAAGTGCAAACAATTAAAAAGGAATATGATGATTAAGTGAAACATGTGCATATAAAAAATAGTGCTGTATGCAAAACCTCATTCTACGGATGGACCCGTCTTCATTAACCTTGTTTAATAGCTCCCTGTGTTCCTCATCAGAAACTCTCAGTTCTTTCCTGAGTTCAGTAATCAAACTTTCTTTTTCCTGCACAAAAACATATTTATTTTGTTCTAAGAGCAAACAGCAGGACAAGGAGTGGATCTGAAACTGTTCGCACGAGTTTTATTTTGCTATATGTACCCAGGATATTGCATCAGATTGCACTTTGAATGCTCTAAGAACACCAGTGTACGCCTCTTGCTCAACCCGATGTATTTCGCTCTCCAAATCATTGTGTGCCCTCACGTAAGGAAATGACCCAACTGATGTTCTGCCATTCCCACTGAAAGATCTTCCTCTTAGTCCTCTATTTTGTGCCGGGGGGAGATCATCATCCGTCCCTGCAACCAAGGGCAAGGAATCAATACAGTAGCAAATTTAAATACACGACTTGACCACAAGTCATCGTATCATGAAATCCACTAAGAGGTCAGAAAATATGGTGTAAATACTTTGTGGACTCAGGATCCAATGACTGCTTTGCCAACTATGATTAGAATTCACAATTTGACATGAGGTGCCAAAAGCCAAGAAAAATTCAGGAAAGGTGAGATATTTGATATCAAGTCACCAATCTACACCAGGTGTTTGGCAAAAGGAGCATTTTTTTTAGTTTGATCAGGACCATGCAAATGGCAACATTAGTTTCCTAAAAGTAACACAATTTCAGCAAATTTTCTATTGGCCCATCTTTGCTAGAAAGCAAGAACTTGCATGTGCTGGACATTTACATTACTTAGTAGCAACTAATGTCAATTTCCTCTCAAGACTACCTTGTCAATCTACTCTCAAGCAAGGCTAACTTCCATATGTCTAAAGCCATGGTTTACAAAAATGCTTAGCAAAAACTACTGAATAGCTTTTTTTTCGCTGCATTCACTGTCTCGATTACAAATTCACTGCAATTTACAAAGATACAACCTGTCTAACAAGATGTATGCATCTATTCAATTATTATTATCGAAGCAATACTCTCAATATACATATACAGTATCGAAGCGAGGCAGCACAAAATATTGCTGGTGCGAAATTTTTTTACAAATCGCGGGAATAACTAACCAATTCGAAGTAACACAAATCGAGCGAAATGGGGATTTTCCGCCAGGACAAATTTACCGGGCCAGCAAGCCGGTTAGTCCAGTGAAACTCACCGCTGCTATCGTAGGGGTTGTACCCCATGGCCTTCATGGACCCGCCGGGCGGGCGCGACGAGAAGAAGAAACCCTATAAATCCGCCGCGCTTTCTCCGGAGCTGGATAGCTCGGCCCGCCTGGGGTCGAATCCGGATATATAAGGAGCGATCTGAGGCCGAATCGAGCAGTACCTGGGAGGCTTGGAGACCGATTTGGGAGGCTTAGGGCTTGGAATTGGATGTGGATTTGGGGAACGCGGGGGTCGAGGAGAGGGGAGGTAGGGTTCAAGGCGATCGGGAAATTTAGGAAGTAATTTTTCGATTAAGACCCTAAACGTTTCGGTTTTTCCTCTAGGGGTGGGCTTCGTATATGTATTGAGAAGTTTGGGAGCTTTCTGCATATGGCGTGTCCCATGTGGCCTTTTATAGCCGTGTGGTGGCAATTAGTGGTGAAAACGGATCGGATACGAACGGATAATAGCTCTGCTATATTTATTTTTATATTTTTTTTTCTGGATCCAGATACGAATACAAATATTTCAAATACGAATACAGATACGAATAATATCGAATACGGATACGTAGCGAATACGAATTGAAACGGATATGATCACATATATTTTTTGGAACATGAAAACCCCTTAAATTGTATGCCAGAAATTAACAAAAATATATAACTAGTTTATTTGATGCAAAAATTCATGAATTGTTCATATTTTCAGCAACCACACATAACATTAGCACTAGCAAGTTGCATTAACTAGTTCATCACAAATATAACACTTAGTTTACCATATTTAGCTCATAAATCATAACTCACAAAGTCATAAGTCATTACATATTCACACTTAGTTCATCACATACATAAAACTTAGTTCGCACTAACATTGATCAGGCTAGATGGTAATCTATACACAAATGACTGTAACATCGCAAAGTATGTTACTAAAAATAAAATTAATAAATTTATTATTTTATTCAATTTTCTAAGATTTAAAAGAGTTTTCTTGGTTAAAAAGAAAATAATAATAAAATAAAAGTCAATTATTTAATTTTCTAGTATTCAATGTCAAAAATAAAATTTATTAAGATTTCTAGGATTTTATTGGATTTAAAGTGAAAATGAAAAAATTGAATTTTTGTATTAAAAAAAAGGTATTTCATATTTTTTAGGAATTAAAAATAATTTATGTGCAAAATTAAAAAGCAACTTTAACTTGGAATTAATTTTATTAAGTTCAAAATAATTCAAGGAAATTTTATGATTTTTTATGGATTTTTTTAAACTCTATTTGCTATTTTCTAAAAGGCTATTTGATTTGTTGTATTTTTGAAATTCGAAAATCAATTAAAATATTATTTTCTCTTTTGGGCCGAAATTCTCTTCTTTTGGGCCCAAATCCGGATATCCAAACTTGGTCTTATCCGTATCCGTATCCGCCGGATAGCATGCCTACCGTATTCGTTTCCGTTTCTGACCAAAAAAATCCGAATATGTTTCCGATCCGAAAATTATCCGAGAAAAATCCGATCCGAGACAATCCGAATCTGTTTCCGTCTGGATCGATCGGAAACTACCCGATCCGTTTTCATCCCTAGTGGCAATGGCATGGCTTAGGTCGGTGGTCATTACGTCCGAGCATAAGTCACCGTCATACAATTAAACACAGATACGAGTAGTACTTTGGTTCCTTTTCTCCTACTACTAGTCTAGAGAACAATTTTACTAAGTGACGATGTGTGAATAGAAAGCTCACATTAGAATTCCAACTAAGAAATGCTAGTAAGACAGCAATTGCAATGAGTCGACACCGGAGTACAGATGTCATTGATTCTATTGGAGCATAGATGGCAACCGGCAGCTGTCGCAAGGATCTCCTACGTCAAACTTTCCATCCAAACCACCGGCGGATCAGATTTCTGAGGGAGTCCCCAGCGTAGTTGTCATGGACTCCGACCCAGCCTCCCGATGGGCACCGCGCGGTGAGCCGGTGGCACTACCTGCGCGCCTGGCTGGCGTCCCACCAGCGTGCGGCCGAACGCGCGCGGTGCGCTACCGCCGTGTCCTGTGGTGGAGGTCGGCTCCGGCCGTGCGGCGCACTGCGGGACAAGAGAGCGGCACCGTGGGGGCTTGGGCTTCCCGACTCGCGTTGTGAGGGCACGGCACATGGGAGGAGAGCGTCCGCTGCCCACTAGACGATCGATCAAGGCGTGCGCGTTTAGCCCCGCGCGCCCTCTGCTTTCGTTTCCCTTCTTCTCCGCTTGCACTGTCCCCTTATCGGCCAAGGACTGCGACGGCAACGACCGCGTCGCTCTGATCAAGGTTAAGGTGCAGATCGGCAACCCCGTCCAGCTATCCTCGTGGTTGCAATCCACCAACTGCTGCGCCTAGGAGCCCACCGTCTTCTGCTCCACAGCCGGCCGCATCACGGGCCTGGCCCTCTCCTCCCTCGACGACATCTCTGACCCCGTGCCGCTGGCCCTCGGCGAGCTGTCGGAGCTCGTGATCCTCCAGGTAGACTCCGTCCCCAGCGTGTCCGACCCCATCCCCTCCTCCTTCGCCAACCTCACGCGCCTCCAGGACCTCGACATCACCGGCACCTCCATCTCTGAGATTTTTCTTGTAATGTTGTTTCTTCAGATTGTCATATTCTGATTTTAAGTATTCAACTATAGATTAGATCATGTTAACGGCATAATTTGATCTTGCCATCTCTTAGAGATTTGTAGGTAACATCGTTAGCTTTCTATAGAGTCCTGGATCACATCATTTAGAAGAGTGGATAATAAGTTATCAATTTTACAATGTTGTTATCCCGAGGTTATGTCGGGATTCTGACAGATTGTAGTGATTGGTTATTAGAAATCATCTAACGAATTATTTAGATGTTTGCACCAACACTAAAGTTGTAGGTATTTTCATAAGCTTTCCAGGGAGATAAAGATCATATTTTTTGGATGTCTGTATTGGAAATTATATGTGTTTTAGTCTCGCTGTCCACAACCTCTGACGAGGTTTAGTAGTCTGAGTAATCTATTTAGTAGGGGTAGAGAATGACCGAATATGGAGATCGTACCAACGAGGTTATTGTGAGAAATTTAGTAAGCTTTCCAGGGAATCAAAGAAAGCTTTCTAGAGGATCAAAGATCACCATTTTTGGATAAACATACGAAAAATTATGATATTTAGAACGAGACTGTCCTGTTCTGGAACCGAACGATGTTCATAGAAGTTGGCGTTTTGGGTTATGCTAGGGAGCATAGTTGTCGTATATTTGCTTCTAGCAATGCTTTGTCCAGAAATATTCTCTTAGTATGATTGTTAAAAAATTCTCAGGTTGTGGTGTGGTTCCAGGGGTAGCGCTCTCTTCACGTCATCAAGCTTCGCACGGTTGAGGCAAATGCAAATAGTCGATAGAAATATTGTAGTGGATGCTTGAATATTTGTATTGTGATTATGTCTTTACTCATGAATGACTTTGCTAAATTGTTACATGTTTATGTTGGATCTTAACTCATGAATATTACCGTTGAATTGTTACATGTTTATGTTGGATAATTGAGATAATTCATATGCATCATATTGTTATCTTTGAGACTTGGTCATGTGGAGGCCAAGTATTGATTTGAGGTCTCCGTCATGATTGGATGAGCTTATGTTCCCTACACTCGTGGAGTGTAGGCTTATGGTCCCTGTGCCAGAAGGCACATGTATGGTTATGCATCGACGGATGCATACTCCGTATTACCGATAAATGCAAAGAGAAAAGAAAAGTGCATATGTTGGCATTTGCATTGTATGTAGCATATGAGCTGTCCTTGAGATGGATACTGTGATTGGTTGACTCTAACAAAGTTGTAAGTTGGTTTACCGTTTTATTTGGACTTGCTGAGTCATGGACTCACCCTTGTTGTTTGATTGTATTTTAGGTACTCTTGCGCGGACGTCATGCATGGAAGGGACTAGTGTTACTTACTAAGGCAACATCTTTTAAAACAAAAGAATCATTAATGCTCATGGTAGTTTATTTGCGATTATGAATTAAATTGGATGATTGAATTATTTGATTATGTTATTGAATTTCGTTAGCATCCCTTGCATGCATAACCGTACAAAGAAAGTTCTGTCGAAATTTAATGAACATACTTAGAATTTAAATTGTTATCTCGCCAACCAGCTCACCGGCGAGATACCAAGAAACTACGTCGACGTCGGTACCGTTGATCTTTCTCACAACCGGCTCACCGGCGACTCGTTGTTCCTGTTCGACATAACGAAGCCGATCGCCAAGATCGACCTGTCGTGGAACAAGCTCGACTTCGACATGACCAAAGGTCAGGTTCCCCCACCACCTAAAGTTCCTGGACCTGAGCCACAACAGGATCAAGGGGACGGTGGCCAAGTCGATGAGGGACATTAAGCTTGAGCACTTGAATGTCAGCTATAATGACCTCTGCGGCGAGATACCGGCGGGAAGGTTCATGTTGGTGCACGGAGCTGACTGCTACGTTCACAACAAGTGCATGTGCGGCACGCCCCTGCCTCCCTGCAATACAGGTCTGCAGAGATAATTCAAGCTATGCATGAGTAGGAGTTAACAACACTACGACAGTCCTGAACCAATGGTTGTCATCTGAACTCTGCCATTCCAAGAACTAGGCTTTGCCTTCCCATGATATGACAGAACCCCTACTTGAGGGTTTGTATGTTGAAACTTGAAAGCTTTGGACGGAGGCTGAAGATGTTGCACTTGGGTAGAGTAGTTCTCTAAGGCCCTCTTTGTTGTTTTTGTCGAATGGGCAGTTCTCGATTTCCAGTTAATAAATAGGGTTGTAATATTTTTTCTTCTGTTCCACTACGCAATGTGAAATGGTTGTATTAGGCAGAACATTTCTTGCAAGAGAAGTGATTAGCCATGTGTTAAATTCGTGCTTATACAGTAATAATTTTCACTAAGGTCCTCCGAGAACGAAATCCAGTCAGATCTAACCCTTTTGTTACGGGAAACGATACCGTGAGGACGTCCGATTTTAATCTCTTATTGTACGATTTCACACAATACACCCACTCGACTCCACGTGACCATATCCAAATCCAACTCTGCTCACATCTCTAGTCCCAAACCATATCCAATTCCCACTCCAACTATCCACCACCACCCATATCTCCCACTGCTACTTCCCATAAGCTCTGTCTCGTTGCACTGGCAACAAACCGGAGCTCATGCTCATCCTTCTCTCAACACGAAGTCGTTCTTTAATCCGATCGCTATGGAAGAGCGAGTCGAAATTCGCAACATGTCGATCACGCCACGTAGCCATCTCGAAAGGGAAACCGAGATCTACCCTCAAAGCGACGAAGTCACGATCAAAGGGAGCATGAGGACGAAAATCGAAAACTCGGAAAACCAAGTCCTCGATGTCGCCTAAATCACCAATAGATCAAACCTAGACCTCATGTTGGTCTTAGGTGCACTCATGGTCTGGGGCTGACCATGAATGCGCCTAAAAGAATCAACATGGTCTCTACGCGCGATCTTGGCGCGCCTGAAGCAATGATCAACCAAATGTCCATCCTTCTGACAGAAGGTGCAATGATACTTCGCCTTCAGAGAGGCCGAAGCTGCAGGTGGAATCACCTTGCTGTCAGAGATCCTTTGAACAAAATCCGCTGATTTGAAATTGACTTTCTCAGTCCTGGGCTTAGTTTTGATCACACCTGGTGCTATGGTTTTGAGCACGACAGGTGGATGCTTCCTCATACCCTCATGGATATCATATCCTAGACCCTGATTAAATCTGCAAATTTTAGATTTGTCTAGAATGAGATTGAGCTTCTTCTTGCCTCCTATAAACCTCTCGAGAGTGTTCATAAGATACTGACACTCCCGAAAGAGAGAGGTGCAAGAAAAGCAGGGGGAAGAAGGGACAGCAGAAGGTAAGGGAGCAGAAGAAGAACCAACAACAGAGGAAAGATTGACTTGTGCACGCACAGCCGACTTTGGGGGAACAGTCCTACTGCTAACAGATTGATTCACGTTGCTAGGCGTCTCTACCAAACCCTTAGACTTCTTCCCAGCACACACAATACAAGCAGATGATTGTGTCTCTAGAAGGTCCTTAGTTAGCTTCACACATTTTTCGTCCAAAGCAATCAAATCACATTTTAGTTTATTACATTGCTTGCATGGTGAGCTAACAAGATCCTTAGAAGCATACTGAGCCAATTTGTTATGTGATCAATCATTTCTTGAAACCGCTTAGATCTGATTCTAGTTCAAAGAGCTTAACTTAGGACAGTTTAAACAAGAAACAATAGGCTCTAGTAGCGCAGCCTTGAATTCACAATTTTGTGATCTCGCCTGCTTTAGGTTCATCTTGAGATTATTACAATTTTCACAAGTTTCAGTGAGATCAAGCAACATGGTATAAAGACCTCTAAACGAATTGTCCTTAACCTCACATGAGGTGCAAGCGTAGCCTCAATAGTAGTGGATGAAGTAGGTGCTACCCTACTCATCTCTAATTCAAAGAAGAAGGCTAATGTTCTCTACCTTAATCATGTCAAGTTCAGAGGACACACTATCATGCAAGGTCCTTAGTTTTTCCATATCATTAATCAAAGCACAAAGATGTGTCACATTCATCACGGAGGGAGCAGATGTAAGTAAAGTAAGCTCCGTGGTAATCTAACTACTTCCTTCTCCAACTCAAAGACACTTAGCCCTAGACTTAGCATGAAATCTACCTAGCTTAAGAAAAGCATCATTAAGCTGGTCATAAGTGGGACTAACCTCATCGGAGTCGGAGTACACCATTGTCGCTCGATTCGCCCAGGGCCATGAAGCACATGCCGAGAAGTTGCCGTCGTCCTTGGGATCATGATCGTCCTTCCCATCATCGTCACTCCACCCTCCACCTCGCCGGTGTCCGGTTGTCGAGGCGGTGAGGACGCGATGGAACGCCTTCTTTGCCTTCCCAAAGTTGCGGAACTTCTTCTTGCCTTGATCAGGTGCTGAGGGCTTCGTGTTGCGGTTCTTGTCGATGTAGTCGTTCTTGCTTGGACCGCCATAGTCACCTTTGCCCTTTCCAAGCTTGGGACGGTTTGCTCGGATGTGGTTGGGGCCACCACACTCGAAACAAATCACAGACCTCCTCTTTTACCATCCCTCCTCCTCTTGTAAGCATGAGAAAACTTCCGAGCTAGGAGGGCTAGTGTTCATCCTCAAGTCGCTCTAACGATCATCGCTTATGTCACGAGAGCAACTAGGAGAACCCACGATCGACTTAGAAGAAGATCCGAAGTGGGATCGGTGACTAAAGCCATCGATCGTGACTTCGACCTTCGAGAGACAATGTCAATCTCGTGAGTCTTGAGACGCGAGTAAAGCGCATCAAGAGTCGTGGTCGAAAGGTCCGTGCTATCTTTGATGGTAGTCACTTTCATCTCCCAAACACGAAGATCAAGTGCAGAAGCATCATCGGCGCTATCCGAGTCGGGTATGTAAGACCGACCGCTCGGAGGTTGCTCAAAATCTTGTGAAAACGCGAAAAGCACTCGTCAAGAGATTCACCAACAAGCATCTCAAATTTCATCAGTATTCACGCTTGAACTGGTCTTGTCGAACCGTCTTAATCGGGTGGTGCCTCATGGTATGCATCGAGGTCACCCGGATGTCGTAGCGTAAATCAAATGAGAAATACGATCAAACTCATACTTCGCTCAAACCTCGAATGATAATGTTCCTTGCCTTAGCATTTGCCTCAACATCGGCATGTTTCCCACATTGATGTTTTCATCGGCGAGAACAAAGAAATCTAACCTTCACCTTTCTCCGGATGGCATACCCCGAGCCGGATGTAAGTTTCCATTCGGCTCTTCCGGAAGGGGTAATCCAGCCATCAAAGACTAGAGGCTTGGTGGAATACTTGTCCGTTGCCATGGCTCAACCGACCGATTAAGATCTATAAAGAAGAGCTAACCGGCTCTGATACCAATTGAAGGACCGAAATGGCAACAGAGGGGGGGTGAATGGTGCCTTAAAATTAATACTCCCTTTATCAGATTTAAACAAGCCTACAAAGATCTCGGAGATCTAAAGAAAGTAAATGAAGCAAGATCAAATAACAAAACAAGCCTCGGCCGTTCTTCCGAAATCGGAAGCTCGGCCGAAAGGTGCGGAAGTTCCGCCATGTAGTTCCAGTTAGTGTATGGCGCGAAAGTTCCGCTAGCGGTACTTCCGCTGTATAAAATCGGAAGCTCCGATTATCCTGACCGAAGAACAGAACGCTCGGGTTTTTGCTCAAAAATCCAAACAACTTTTGATCTGTTGTTCTTCTCTGGTCAAGTTTCACAGGATATCATCCTAAACAACATCTTGACCATATTGAGAAGAAGTTGCTAGCAAAGGTTCAACAAACAAAGCAAAATCAGGTTTCTTGAGGAATACGAAAGAAAGACCAAAACCCGTGAATCGAGAGATTCTTAGATTCTTAGCTCATGAAACATTGAGGATATATTAGCAATATCAAAACGACTCTATCTCTCAAGTTTCATGCACTCTCATAAGATAAATCAAAAGATACACCGAACCCTAGATATTCAACGTAAAAACAGTGAGAGGAAGAGTTGCAAAATCAAATAATCAAAACCTCAGATTTCATTGGATTGAAACAAGGATTACAGAGGTAAAGCAAAGAGGAATGATTACAATAGATTTCAGTTCGTACATTCCATCTCAAACACTCTCCAAAAACAAAACAAACTCTCCAAAGCAAACCCTAATTTTTCCTACAGAAGTGCCAACCCTAACTCCAGGGTTCTCCCCTATTTATAGCCTTTGCTAATGGGCCTCCAACCCATTAAGCCCGCTACCCGAACGGAACCGCCTCCACTTTTGCCGCTGCGAAAAGACCCTTTGCCCTTGCGCACCTTCCGAAGCCTCCGACACCTTCTTTGCCCTTGACATGCAACCACCTCAAGATTCACGCCGCCTTCGACACATCCGACCGCTTCGACCTCAACGCGCTGCGCTTAGTCCGATCACCTCGTGTCTCGCCACGACTTCGCCTCGATGTCCTGCAATCAACACGCATAAAAACACATCACATAGCATTGCACAATATCATAGCATCAACATTTGTATAAGACTCAAACTCATACGTAATCAAAATCATAAAATATCCTTCTCGCGCATTACTCGACACAATCGGAAGTTCCGCACTTTACCTTGCGGAAGTTCCGATTTCGAACGTCCGCACTTGTCGATTATCGGAAGTTCGCGCTTAACATGCGGAACTTCCGATCTTCTAACATCCGCCTTTCGATTTTCAAATCCGATTACCATCTCGTAAGAACACTCAATGTCGGATTATCGGACACTCCGCTACCCTTGTGCGGAAGTTCCGATTTCCTTCACCAACTCAAAACCGGTAAATCGGAAGTTCCTATTTCCAACGCCAGTAGTTCGATTATCTAACTTCCGCTCTATACACAAATGGTAGTTCCGATTTCCTGATTCAAAGACGAAACAGATCCATACCGAAAAACTCAACTCTCAACCTATTCATACACGCTGTCAAATACTCATCACTCAGAGTGGAGGACCTCTCACATGGTCTCTCACCATGATATGACAGAACCCCTACTTGAGGGTTTGTATGTTGAAACTTGAAAGCTTTGGAAGGAGGCTGAAGATGTTGCACTTGGGTAGACTAGTTCTCTAAGGCCCTCTTTGTTGTTTTTGTCGAATGGGCAGTTCTCGATTTCCAGTTAATAAATAGGGTTGTAATATTTTTTTCTTCTGTTCCACTGCGCAATGTGAAATGTTTGTATTAGGCTCAACATTTCTTGCAAGAGAAGTGATTAGCCATGTGTTAAATTCGTGCTTATACAGTAATAATTTTCCCTAAGGTCCTCCGAGAACGAAATCCAGTCAGATCTAACCCTTTTGTTACGGGAAACGATACCGTGAGGACGTCCGATTTTAATCTCTTATTGTACGATTTCACACAATACACCCACTCGACTCCACGTGACCATATCCAATCCAACTCTGCTCACATCTCTAGTCCCAAACCATATCCACTTCCCACTCCAACTATCCACCACCACCCATATCTCCCCCTGCTACTTCCCATAAGCTCCTGTCTCTCGTTGCACATGGCCAGTGCAAGCCAAATGGAGCTCATGCTCATCCTTCTCTCAACTTCACACCTCTTGCGCTGCAACGAAGCCCCAGGAGAAGGCATCCGCTTCGGAGGCCGCATCGCCCACCGCGTCCTCGTCTAGGGCAGCGCCACCTTCGCCGACCGACGGCCGCTCGTCGAACTGGGCCGCCTCTTCACCTCCGGCGCCCGTGACATCAGCACCTCACCATACAGGCGGCCTGCCGCGAGGCAAGATTCTCTTTTCGTTTTTAGTCATTGTTCCGAGTCTGATGTTGCAAAAATGGTGAATTGTTGTGATGTTGCGGCCCGTTGAAAAAATTATTGTAACCCGTTGCAAAGAATGTTGTGTACTGTTCTTTGAGTTGAAAAAAATGGTGCATACTGTTCACGGTGATGATGCAAGATTTCGACCCGTTGAAAAATTATTGCAACCCGTTGTAAAAAATGTTGAGTACTGTTCTTTGAGATGTTGCATTCTGTATAAAAACAATGTTGCATCTGTAGAAAAAAAATATTGCGTAGTGTTCACGGTGATGTTGCAAGATTTTTTCAACGTGTTTTTTAGATGTTTTTTTATTGACCGAGTTTGTGCTACAGGAGATGTTCGGGGTTGCGGGGAGATCAGCCAAGAGGAATTTATGGGGGATTCATGTGCTGAGGAGATCATTGATGCTATATGCGCATCACGAGCTAGATGTTCGGGTTCGAGAGATGTTCGGGGAGATCAGGATTGCGATGAGCGAGTTTGGGGGCGCAGTTATGCGGGAATTATTGATGATGTCTGCGTTGCACGAAACGTTCAAGAGCATATTCGTTTTACGCGCTAGATGAACGGTTAAAAAAGCATGTTCCAAAATACAACGCTGGAACGTTACGTACAGCGCTAGTATCCGAGCGCTAGTCGCATCCTTTTTGTTATTACTAGATACAAGAATCCCAGTCATGAAAAATAGTCTTTTCTCCCATTCGTTTTTAACGTGTTAGCTAGTAATAATATCTTATCGCTCCTTATGCCACACATGTTGAGTTTATGTAGACATTTCAATTCCTAAACAATAAATGTGCTATTACTACTAAGACACCATATGTTAACGCTGTTAGGATTCATATTCTTGCACGCATATATGGGCAAGGCACGCCCTGATCTTCTAGCTAGTCTTCTGTTCTGCTGGTGAAACACGAGTGCCCACGTGTAGGAGAGCTGGGACTTGGGTTGTGCTTTTTCGGGCTGGCCCGAAATCCGGTCGGCACGGTCTGAGCACAACACGGCACGATACGTGGTGGGCCGAGCCAGCACAGCACGAACGGTGGGCAGGGTTGGGACTGAGAATGCGGCCCGTTGGGCGGCACGGCATGTCACGACACGAAATAGGCCCAACCTTCTCGTTATAGCTTAATCCCTCCCTCAGCCTGGTCCAATCACTCCCTACATCGGTCTGACCCAACCAATCACCCCCTTCTGTCACCCCGTCTGACCCAACATCCCTCTCGGCTTCCCCCAACCCCCATCCCCAACCGCCATCCCCAACCCTTCTCCCGAGCCCTTGCTCCTAAATTCCCAATTCTTAATCATATCCTCTATTCCTCTCCCTCCAGCTCCAATCTCATCACTCCCCACGTGCCGCCGATCGTCGCCCTTCCTCCCCACGTGCCGCTGGCCGCCCCCTCCCTCCCTCTCCCTCCCCACGCACCGCCGACCTCCACCCTCCCTCCAGCCACCTCCTCGTCGCCGTCCTTCTCACCCCCTTCGCAAGTGCGCAGCGCAGCCGAGGTGGGCGGAGTTCTTCATCGGTGTCCAAGAGGAGGAGGAGGCTATGGCGAGAGGGAGCAGGCGTAGATGGCACACTGATGTTTTTCTTTTCCTAGGCGACGGCGACGACTGTCGTCTTCGTAGACATCTATAGTTACTAAAGACTGGGCTTGTGCCGGCACGACACAATCTCGGCACGGCGGGCTTTGAGCCATGCCTAGGCCTAACCGGAGGCAAGGTGGGTCGGCACGGCAGGGTGGCTAGGCCGAGCTGGCACGACATGACACGGCCCGAAGCAAGGCGGATCTGTGCCGTGTCGGCACGACACGGCCCAATGCCCACCACGGTGTAGCCATCACCATTTAAGGGACCTGCATGAATGCATAAATGATGATATAGACATCTCATCTCCCGGTGACAAGGTGTGGATGCCCATGGGACCCCATCGTTTTACTCCAAAAGCCAAATTCTACCTTGATTATTATGGTTTGCTACTTACTCCAGTTGGAAAGAGAGAGATTAGGCCATAATTATTTGGAAAGAGAGCGTCTATCTTTCCCTTTTAGCTTTCTCTGTCGTTGTACATTGTACCCCACCGCCTCACTTGCCCTCGCTACCTAATTAATCCATCCCTTCTTCCTCCATCCAAATTTGCTCTTAATGTTCGTACATATAGCTTAAGAGAGCAATTATAACATCCAGCCCTAGCCCTCCATCACAATGGACGGCCTCGATCAAATGTTCCTTGCGTACCCTCTCACACACTTTCAGTTAAGTTTCACTAAGTATTAGGAATTAGTTTTATGCAAATTCATAGCAATTTTTCAATGATTTTTAAATCCTAAACCTTTAAGTTTTAAGAAGTTTGAAACACTGACGATAATTAAAATCTCTATGTATTACTTTAATACATAATAGAAGATCATATATCTTCGTGGTCGTAACCCCTAAGGCTAACGACCCACATGGTCGTAAGGATTCTAAAGGTTACAAAAGGGTACCTTGGTCGGATGAGGTTCTGCACACCAATCCCATATCAGATGACTGCTTGTGAAAGCTATGAAATGACACTTGGATCTGCATGCAAGTATATTCCTTGTCGTGTGATGAATAGAACACATGATATTTGTTCCATACCATGCGATGTTTCATGGTCCTAATACACTGACAATAACCACTATACAGTTGAGTGTCTCACAGACACTAACCGCCGGCCAGTTACAGTTCATTAACAATAACCGACTCTCTGTCTGGGCGTGTCACTTCCAACAGACATTTTCTCCTGAAGTAATTGCCACCTCTTCGGTGGTTATTTAAGGTCGGAGCACGGAGGAACTAGAGCATGAAATTGAAGCATCACAATTAACATTAGATTTATATTTCATCTATGATTCAATAGCATAGCAAACACTACTATCAGTATAATTAGGATTAGTCCACCGCCTTGTCGAAGGCATCCCTTGTAAAGGATCCAGTTCATAGCAATGAAGAGCAATCTCATTCTCTTCCAAAAACTTTTTACCATTTTCCTCTATTTTATTTTATAAGATCAGCGACTCAATCAGAGACAAACACTGAAACTTGAAGTTTCAATATCTGACTTTGAAACCTGAGAGTTTCAACGTGTTAGAAATATGAAAATTGAAGTTTCAACAAGTTTCCAGGAGGCGACCACTTCCAGACTCGACGCCCACACTGCCAGTCTTGACGCGCTTTCAGCCAGATTCGCAGAGCAGTTTCCGCCACCTGTTCGTTTTGGACGGCGTCGCCTTCGCTCTCCTCCTGGTGGTCCTCCTGCTGATCATCCTGCTGCTCCTCCAGTCGATCATCCTCAAGACCCTCCTGCTGAGCAGTAGCCATTTGTTCTATTTAGGTCATTAGACCTTGTATGCACAAAAATTGTAATATCTTTTATGACTACTTGGTTGTATGACTCTCATTTTGGCTATACTATCTTTTGCTACTCTGTGTGAGAACATGTTTTTTTATGTCATGATTTATGTTTGCATGAGATATGGATGAGCTGTGATTTTGAATGAAAATATTTGTGGTTGATTATATCCTCTTGTCTCCTGTCGTGGATGTCCTTCTTTACAAGAGAAATTCTGTCAAATTTTTCATAAAAATCTCTCTCAACATAGTTTGTGAGAATTGTTAAAATGGGAGATTATCTAAAATTCTTTTCAAAAAGGGGAGGTTAGTTGAATATGTTTCAACTATCATTTCAAGTGGTTCTCAATGTTTTGATTTTCAATGGGAGAATGTTATGATCAATAGGTTTGTAACCTATCTTTGTTTCTCCTCTCATATCTTGAGAACAAAATTCCCTTCCTTGGTCATATAAGTTCAATTCATACTTTTTGTGACCAACCTCAATTTTTTGCAAGTGGTATCGATTTGCAAAGGCTCCCTTGGCTAAGATTTATTTTGTATTTTTTTGGGTGATTCATGCCAAAAGGGGGAGAATGTGTTTATCAATATTCTTCATTTGGATGTTTGATTTGTTTAGACATGCCAAAAGAGGGAAAATATATGCATTAGCTGTGTAAGGGGGAGAATGTTTTCATATGCATTTTGTTTAATGCTTTTTGTTTCACCTCATATGATGCATAGACATAGTTCATTAGTTTAAATTCTTATCTTATGTCTATGAATATCCAAATGTTGTTATTGATAATGGATTTGTCATCAATCACCAAAAAGGGGGAGATTGAAAGATCTAGACCCGCCATTATGAGTTAATGGAGTGTTTTGGGGATTAATGACAAATCCAAATATGAGACTAACTCTTTTATCAAGTATTATCTTTATGTAGTCTCATTTGGATATAAAGGTGAAACATAACGAGGTATGCAAATCGACATCTCAATTTTATATATTGTTGCATTTCTCGGATCCAAAATATAGGATTGAACTAAACCATAAGTCAAACTTGAATATGTGCATATGATCCTATTACACATTTGTGTATGCACACATTTGGGGGGAGTTTTATCCTATACTTTTTGGTTTCATTAGTATTGATCCATATTCCATTTTCCACATATACTAAGGATCTTTACGTTGAAACAAAACCTTTGAGTATACAAAACTTGTGTAGTTTGTATACACTCATGTTATGAGTATATAGAACTTGTGTAGTTCTTGTATACTCATGTTAGAGTATATATAACTTGTGTAGTTTATATATGCTCATTTGTTCTCTCATTTATCATCATTAAATTTATGAGAATTTAAGTGGTTATCATCAATTACCAAAGAGGGAAAGATTGAGGTATCTTGTCCCACCATTATGAGTTAATGGTATGGTGTGGTAATTAGTGATGATCACATTGTGGAACTAATATTTTCCATGAGTTGGATATATAGGTTATGTTCCAGGATGATGAAGACTTGGGATGATCATGAGTTGATCATCAAGTCAAGAGCTTGGTGTAAATGATGCATCATGAGTTGATGCTTATCAAGAAGAGATGATCATGAGTTGATCATCAAGACAAGAGAAGACCCATCATGTGTTGATGGAGGTCAAGTGAAGGATTGCATCATGTGTTGATGCATGTGAAGACTCGGGATGGAGAAATCATCATGTGTTGATGATGTTCAAGACAAGATCCCAAGTGAAGAAATCATCATGAGTTGATGATTGTCAAAGTCAAGGACCCGGACTTGAAGTGTTGATATGCGTCATCAATCTTCAAGAAGATGCAAGGCAAAGGTATGACTAGCTAGGGCTAAGGATGTGTTCCTAGTCTTTTACCGGTCTCGGTGTTTGGTTGATAGACCGGATTGCTAGTATAGGTTTGCCGTACTATTAAGAGGGATCTTGACTAGTAGTTTGAGTTAGTCATGTGTTGATAGCTCATTATATTTGCTCTAGCTCATCTATGCATGGAGCTATTATTTGCGAATGTGTTTTGCAAATAGCCGATGCTCATGCATTCAACCCTTGTAGCATGTGACTCAAGTTTGCAAATGCGTTTTGCAAATGGTGTAAGTCCATGTACCTTTTTCCTTGTGGTATGATTCCAAAAGTTGGCAAATGTGTTTTGCAACTTGTTGGGAATCTTGCTTATGACTCTTATTGGCATGGCTTGTCAATTAGCAAATGTGTTTTGCAATTGAAGTTGTTGAAAAGCCATTTCGATTTCATCAGAAAATCGGAAGTTCCGCGTTTAACGGCGGAAGTTCCGCACTCGACCGTCCGATTTTCCGCGGCTTGATTTTTTCAGAGAGCGGCCGGTTTAGGGACTTAGCCGATTTTCCAAGTGCGGAAGTTCCGGAGTGTAACTAGCGGAACTTCCGATTAATCGATTGTTCAAAACCGGCGTTGGTTTTTTCGAGAAGCACCATTTTGGGGACTTAGCCAAAATTCAATGTGCGGTAGTTCCGCTATGTGTTGAGCGGAACTTCCAAGAATCGAACTTCCGATATTTAGTTGGCGTAGTTCCGCACTAAAAATCAAACGGCTAGTTTCTCGTCGACATAGCCGCTTGCGGTGCCTTTTCTCTCTCATGCGGTAGTTCCGCCTTTGCACGCGGAATCGCCGATTGCCCCGATTTTTCGGGGTTTATCTCCCAACGGCTAGTTTTTGTGTGTGGGCTATATATAGCCACCTTGGCCGGTTGGGAAAGGTTCTTTAGTGCTATTGTTAAGTGATACACTCTTTCTTTGAGCTAAGAGCAAGCCTCTATTCTCTTTTGTGCATGTGTTGCACTTGGTGAGATTAGAGAGTAAACCCTAAGTGCATGTGTTGCCTTAGGTAGTGGATTGTGTATCCACGTGAGCGTTGACACTTGATTAGTTCAAGTGAAAGTTTAGATTTGTTACTCTTGGTGTTTGCCGACACCTAGACGGCGTGGAGGCGTCGTGCTCGGTGACCTTCTCAAGAAGCTTGTGAGAAGGCCCGACGGTTGTGAGTGATTTGGTGCTCGCCATCTCCGGAGTGGAGGAAAAGCAACCATAGTTGAGCGAGGTGTTGGTTCGGTTTGGAACCGGTCCAAGTGTTGGACTTACCTCGGAGGTGTGTGCTCATTTGAGGAGCCGGTCCAACGCGGGTTGGGCTTACCTCAACGTGGATTAGGGGAGACCGGCAAGTCTCCGAACACCACGGTAAAACATAATCGTGTCATCTTGTGTTTACTTGTGCTTTACTTTGAGCAATTTACATTCTTGCTTTAATTGCTTATATACCTTGTATGATTGCTCATATTGTATTGTGTTCATATTGTTTTGCACTTAGTTGAGCCTAGTTGATTTAGGTTTTAATTGTGCAAAACCAATTCGCTATTAGCTTCCGCATTTATTTATTGGTTTAGCCCGATAAAGTTTTTAAAACCGCCTATTCACCCCCCTCTAGTCGGCCACCTCGATCTTACACCAGGGTGGACGGTCAGACTGGCCCGAGGGGCGGTCTGACCGGTTTCCACTTGGTTCGTCGCCCGTCGTGGCGGCGTTGTTCGGTTGTTAGGTCAAAGTCATGAGTTTCAGGCCATATATGTTGCATGATGCATGTTTTGACTAATATGGGTCAAGTTGTGAAGAACTTGTTTCCAAATTTGGTTTACTTGTCTATTGTTGTGCAGGTTGCTTGGTGGTCAACGACGGTCAATGGCGAGGATGATCGTGACTAGGCTTGGAGATCTGAGGTCCAGAACGATCGACGATGCCGGGTGAGGTCAATGTACTCAAGCGTGGTGCAAGATGGATAAGGGTGACCTATTAGCTAATCTGAGGCGCAAGATGACGTAAGATGTAGCCAGTTAGGTCAAGGGATGTTAAAGACGACGTATTAAAATACGTGCGTAAGTGTTCCGTTTGTTTTGGGCCTTAACGGGAACCCAATTGAGTCAAACTCCTAGAAGGTCTAACCATCCACTATAAATAGGAGAGGGATGTGGCTGCACCTCTACTTCGTCTCTTTTGTAACTCGTGTAAACCCTAATTTTCTTAGGGAGAGCATTTGTGGAGACTAGGGTTCTTGATAGTTTGATGTGATTTTCGTGCTCTTGGATTGAGCATTATCCTCCATTGATGGAGAGGCTGTAAGCCCATATCATATCAATCAATCAAAGGAAAGTTTGATCAATGTTTTATCTCATTGTGTTCTTTCTCTCTATTTGATGATTTTAGGTCTTTTCTTTGATCCGTGAGTTTTTGCTTGGTTTCTTCACGTGATCTTGGTTGCTGTGACGTGTGGGAATTTATCTAGAATCATCTTTATCATCAGTCATCCACGAGCAAGAGTTTTGATCTAGTTTTTGTTTTGACCCAGTTTTGCACCCTTCTTCAATCAAATCGAAAAGGATGGCTATTCTTCCCAGAATTATCATAATCTTCGATTGGAATAGGTTTCTGATATCATGGAGAAGGTGTGTCCCAAGTTTCATCAAGTTTGGATTAGTAGATCAAAAGTTTCATCTAATTTCATCTTCGTCATCGGTGATCTGTTACGCTACAGAGGCCGTGGTCGATCGCCGCCACCGGCCGATCGAACCGGAAATCGGTCCGACCGCCCTTGAGCTAGCGGTCTGACCGGCAGTGCACTGTGATTTGTTATCTTGTGTTTGATCTTTTGTAGTATTGCTTAGGGGTGTTTATTGGATTCAATATTAGTCTTCCGCTGTTCCGATATATTGATCTTCATAGCTTCCAGTGAAATTGTGTTGAATCCAGTATTTATGAAAAAGTGAGCGTGCTCCTATTCACCCCCCTCTAGTCGCCTTTTCGGTCCAACATGAACTATCTGTGTATTTCTGCACCAGTCCTTGATCAGTAACTTGTGCACATAGTGGATATATCATTGATAACAAGTTCGAATCATGATTAAACATAAATAAACAACTGAGTACCGGCCTTATGACCACTTATTACAATAGAGAACACAAGACCTAGAGTTTTACAGCAATGAAAAATAACAAATGGTAAACTCTGAGTGATGGCCCATCAAATTACCCACCGACATTCAACTGGGGAGCGTAACCTAGTAATTTGGGTGCCCTTCATCAAAGCCACATGTGAAGTAGTTGTAATCCTCCTCCATGTCGTTGAAGGCTTCTAAGATTTAATTTGAGTGTAGCACGTGAGTATATAAAGTACTCTGCAAGTCTTGGAAAAATACATATGCATAGCTTTAACAAATGGGGCGTATATGGTTCTTTTACACAAAGCAATATTTTATGTTTAAACATTTATCATAAAGCGCATTTGACAAACTAGTTTTGATAAATAAATTAATTATTTCACTAGTGAAGGTTCTAGCTGCCAGTCACTAGTATCGAGGCTCAGCCACAAATGTTTAAAGAGTAGGGCTCTAGCTGTCCAGTAGGCTCTAGCTGCCGGAACAAGTATTCAAGAGTTCCAACTACTTCAGATTCCCAAAATAATGTTTTGAAAACAAAACTAAAATCTACCATATGAAACGCATCTTGCCTGCTCCTGACCGTGGGCACGACTATTTGAATAGTTTTACACTTTGCAGAGGTGTACAGCTTGACCCACATAAGATAATCAGCTTATACTGTCTGCTTCACACACTTCCAAAGGTGTGCAACTAAGTGATTATCAGAAGGCCTTTACAATACGGTTGCTATGTTTAACACAAGTCAAGGATACATTTACCATCGACTCGAAGCTAACCGTTGTGGGGGATAACCTGCCCGGATATGGATGTCAATTACCGTCGCCCAACACATGCCCCGATAGACATGGACGCCATTTACCATCGTCTGCACTACACAAAACATGAAAGTACATTTACCATATTCTACATATCTCAAGATATAGAAGTACATTTACCATAATCAAGAGAACACCTATCAACTATAGCCCGCAGCTTAATGCTTGGATTTAGTAAATTAGTTGGGTAGGTCCTCCCATTCTAGACATATCTATGGTTGTACGATAGTGCTCAGTTTCGATAGTCACAAGCGTCGATCCTTAATATGACTTAGGCGGAACTTAACACATTACAAGTTCTCATGCTCTAACTGCACTCACCTGAACTTACCACCACTACTATAAAAGGGGCTATACTGGATGCCTCATCACAGACGGTTCCCCAGAACCGTCAGTATTAAATACAATCACAGACAATATTGGTTTAGAGCAAGTCTGTGTTGTTGGCTGCGGTAAAAATCGTCTGTGAAGATGTAATATCACAGACGGTTCATGTTGAAAATTGTCTGTGAAATATCACAGACGGTTCTTAACAATAATTGTCTGTGATATTTATTAATATCACAGACGGTTTTTTGTTGGAACCGTCCGTGATATGAACAAAGTCTATTTTGCATACAACTATAGAAAACCGACTACTTCACGACCACGACCTCCTGTGCTCCACGACCACGCTCGTGACCTCCTCGCTCCACGACCGACGACATGGACCTCCTGCGCTCCACGACCGTGAGAAGAAGGGGGCCAAATAAAAAATTCCAAGATTGACCCTACTTATGCTAGCGTGAACATTTTTTGGCTATAGAATTATCACAAGTGGTTTAGTGGGATAAACCGTCTGTGATATGTATCACAGACGGTATAAACTACAACAGTCTGTGATATATAATTATCATAAACGGATATTACCAAGAACCGTCTATGATATTTATTTATCACAGACGGTTTGTAATTGGAATCGTCGGTGATGTATATAATAGATGGTATTAACAAGAACCGTCTCTGATAAGCGCTGCTTCTTTGAAGAAGACGGCGAGTACGCCTAAGAAAGCAACCAAGCCCACTACGAAGCATAATTTTTTTCTCCGAGGGGGGGTCGTCCACGCAGTATGAGGATGAGACAGTAGCCACGACCAACCTTATCGAGCCTACAAGTTCAAGAAGCGTGACTGCCAGGAGAGCGTATTAGGAGGTTATTTTGCTGGCATTCCTCCAGACACAACTACAAGCCTCGGAGGTGCCCAAGTAGCAGTAGGAGGAGGATTCTACATACTGCGTGGCACATCCGAGGCCTGCAGTTGTGTCTGGCGGAATGTCTTGAACTTACAAGTTCGATGAAGTGTGTCGTGGCTGTTGTCTCATCCTCCTCATGATGCGTCGACGACCCCTCGAAAAAAGATCATACTTCGTGGTGAGTTTGGTTGTTTTCTTAAGTGTACTCGCCATCTTCTTCAAAGCAGCCGCATGTGAGAAAAAGGAAAACTAACCTTAGATCATCAAGAATAAATAGCCGATCTATAAGCACACTTTAAAATCTACGGTATTTCTTTTACCAAATACGCCCCAGAGCTAGACTTCTTCTTTAAAGCAACTGCATATATATTAGAGACATTTGTCACTATAGATAGATCTAGATATGAGGGATCGACCAGATATTTAATGGTGCATATCACAGACAGTTATTGTAAAGAACTGTCTATGATACGTATTATAGATGGTTTTGAATAAATACCGACTGTGATAATTCACAATCCGTCGGTGAGGTCTCTTGATCACGGACGGTTCTTAATAAGAACCGTCTGTGAGGCCCATGATTATCACAGACGATGGTTATTTAAAACCGTCTGTGATACGTATCAAAAATGGTTCTTTCTAAGAATGGTCTGTGATATACACAATTACATATCTAGTCGTCCCGATTCCAGACAGATCTGTCTATAGTGAGATATGTCTATGATATGCGGCTGTTTTGAAGGAGACGACCGGCTCTGAGGCGTTTAGTGAAAGAACTAAATACCATAGATTTGCAAGTGTGTTTATATATCTATTTATTCTTGGTAATCTAAGGTTAGTATTTGATTATAATTATATGTATTATAATATAGAGAGATCGATGATAGCTAGGTTTATCACCCAAAGATGTTATTGGCAGTTAAGATTTACAATAGAACAATGAGCAACATGTATATATACATTGACTTGTCATGTATTATGTAAAATAATATTGTTTACATCATAGTAAGCCCCAGTTATGACTATGTCAAATGAAGGAGGAAGGGAGGAGAAGGAAATGAGGAAGAAAGAGAGGTTGGTCAATAGGAATAGATCTCGCGGGATATTTGGGATTTCATGGTGAGCTCCAAGGCAATAATCTGTAATCCTTTATATTTGCCCTGGGTTAATCGCTATTCAATTTGTAGCATGTTTGGTCAATAGGAAGAGTAGTTGCGTGCATTAATCTAATTTGTTACGTGCGTAGCACAGATAGACTGAAGCTAGATGTACGTTGAGAACCGTGTGAGTGAACAGTACATTGGTGGCGTGTCTGCTTTTAGAAGAGCTGCCGAAGCAGGGTATGTTGAATAAGATAATAAAATTTATGTATTGTCTATGCATTGATTGCGATAATCTAAAGATGTTTACCAACCAAGCGTAGATCGAATGGCACTTGATTCGAAGGGGTTTTAAAAAGGAGTATACATGTTGGACCTGTCACGGTGAAGAGCAAATTATACTGAAAGGTAATAACATTGTCAAGGGAGACAACGATATGCCAAATGTGGACTGTGCTTTCGATGATGATAGGTCACATGACGACAATCTAGATCAGATGCTACGCGATGCAAATGGGGACTATAGTGAGAGAGAGTTTGGTAAATTCGAGGGCTTAATGGAGAACTCAGGGAAAGTTTTGTTCCCGGGCTGCAAAACGGAATATACAAGGTTATCATCCGTGCTTGAATTGCTAAAATTGAAGGCAAACAATGGTTGGTCTGACAAGAGTTTCACAGCGTTACTAGGCCTCCTAGCGGACATCCTTCCAGAGGAAAACGTGTTACCCAGAATCACCTACTAAGCCAAGAAGGTTCTTTGTCCATTGGGAATGGAAGTAGAAAGAACACATGCATGTTCGAACGATTGTATCCTTTACTGTAAAGAGTATGCAGATATGCATATATGTCCAGTGTGCAAAGCATCCTGATAGAAACGTAAGAATCACTCCGATGACGGCGACATCGAGGTGAAGCAAAGACTTCCTGCTAAGGTGTTGTGGTATCTGCCTATAATTCCCCATTTGAATCATTTATTTGCGAACCGAAAGGAGTCAAGATTGCTGCGTTGGCACTCAAAGGAGTGTAAAAAAGATGGAAAGATAAGATACCCTGCCGATTCTGCCTAGTAGAGAAACTTTGATAGGAGCTGCAAAGACTTAAGTGCGGAACCAAGGAATATAAGGTTTGGGTTAAGTACAGATAGAATGAATCCTTTCGGTAACATGAGCAACCGACATAACACCTGGACCGTGAATCTATGTATATACAACCTTCCTCCTTAGCTGTGTATGAAGCGGAAGTACATTTTGATATCACTACTTATCCAAAGGCCAAAGTAACTTGGGAACGATATTGATCTGTACCTAGCACCATTGTTGGAAGGTCTTGTGACACTGTGGAACGAAGGGGTGCAGGTATGGGATACGTACAAACGAGAGAACTTCACTTTGCGCCATGTTGTTCTGCACCATCAATGATTTTTCTGCTCTTGAATCTTGATAACATGTCGGGGTTCGGTATAAAAGGAGTCAAAGCATGTTCGCACTTCTTACAAGATACCGAGAGTGTGTGGCTGAACAACTCGTGTAAAACTGTGTACATGCATCACTATAGGTTCCTTCCTAGATGTCACCCATACCGCAAGATGAAGAAACAATTCGGCGGTTCACATCCAAGGGATTTTGGAGGGAAAGGTCTATGATATGGTTAAAGATATCGATGTTGTTCTTGGAAAGGGACGTAAATTGAGGACCTGTAAGAAGAACGTCTGGATGAAGCGATTAATTTTTGGGGACTTACCTTATTAGGAATACTTAGAAGTTCACCACTACATCGACGTCATGCACGTGGAGAAGAATATATGTGATAGCTTGATTTGTCTCTTTCTGAACATTCGTGATAAAACAAAAGATGGTGTCAACACACATTGTGACTTGGTTGATATGAACATAAGGACCGAGTTAGCACCGAAAGAGACCGATCAAGGATGAACATACCTTCCTAGCTTGCTACACTCTATCCAAGGCCAAGATAAAGGAACTGTGCCAGATCTTACATGATGCGAAAGTTCCGTCCGACTCTGTCAGCATAAACAAACTTATTTCTATGGAAAATTTGAAATTAATTGGTATGAAGTCTCATGATTGTCATGTACTGATGGCACAAATGCCTCTAGTTGCAATTAGAAGTATTTTGCTGAATAAGGTCTTAGTGGCAATCGTGTAACTGTGTTATTTATTTAACTCAATTGCTCAGAAGGTCATCGATCCCGAAGGACTAGATGCTCGTGGCCAAGGTAGTGATGACTCTGTGTCATCTTGAGATGTATTTTCCTCCGTTATTTTTTGATATCATGATCCATCTCATTATTCTCCTTGTGAAAGAGATAAAGATACGCGACACTGTGTTCTTACGCCATATGTACCCGTTCGAGAGGTACATGGGAATTCTCAAGTCCTATGTACGGAATCGATCTCGGCCAGAGGGCAACATCATCGAAGGTTATGCAACCGAAGAGGTTATTGAGTTTTGCGTCGACTACATGGCTCAGGTGGAACCGATAGGTATACCTCTATCTCGTCATGAGTGGAGGCTAGAGGGTATCGGGACCATCGGAAGGAAAGCAATCACTCCCGATTTCAAGGCGTACGTTCAAGACCATTTATGGTCTTGCAACTCATGACCCAAGTATCTTTGTACATCGACGAGCACAAGGGCATGGTACATCAACAGAATTCAGGCCGGTAGGAGGTCTGGATCACGAGAGATCACAACCACCGGTTCAACGAATGGTGAAAGGTGCGATTCACTGGGGGGCCGTCATCAAGTGATGATATGCTGCCATTGTTGGCAAAAGGGCCAAAATGTATAATTGTGGCATGGCAAGGATACGACATAAATAGGTACACATTTTATACGATAGCTCAAGATAGAAAGGGCACAGTCCAAAACAGTTGTGTCGGCATAGATGCGTTTCACGAGCAGTTCAATACCGCTGGGTTGAGCTCCTACTATGGATTCGTGAGGAGATTTGAGAGCTCGACTATGTACTTTTCAAGGTCCACTGTTTTGATGCTATTGGGTCAAACTTTCACAGGGTGTGAAGGTCGACAAGTACGACATCACTACTGTGGACATCGAATGTGTCAGATACAAGGACGAACCATTCGTACTCGCTAAGCAAGTTGTTCAAATTTTTTATGTAAAAGACCCAACAAATAAGAACCGTCACGTAGTTCTTCATGGAAAAGAAGGATTTGTCGGAGTTGAGAATATCATGGATGAGGAAAGGTACAATCAATTTGACGAGTTGCCTCCTTTCAGAGATGATATCCGGCTCGAGAAAGAACCCAGTGAGGAAGCTAGCTATATGCCTTCGATCATCGTGAAGGGCTGTTTTTTCAAACGAAATAGCCAAGTGGAATGATCCCACACGGTGAACACCTATTTGAAAAATTGTTTCATTGTAATTAAAAACTCAACATATAATTAAGAAATTATTCCATTGTAATTGATTCATTAATTAAGAAATTATTCCATCTATGATTGTATCTGTTTTCTTGTTTTCAGATAGCATAACTAGCATTTCCTGATGGTAACCAAAAAATAGAATATTCTTCAGCTATAGAAGGAACTATCATAGGAGGTTTAGTGGAACAAACCATCTGTGATATATGTAGCATAGACGATTCTAAGCACCAAAATATTTTGCCTCCGCGCGCACGACCAAAATTCCCCACGCGCTGAGCATCACAGATGGTTCCATAATAGAACTGTTTATGATACTTATCACACACGGTTCTTAAATATAATAGTATATGATATGCTCACTTATTACAAACGATCCTGGAATAAAACTGTATGTGATATGATCAATTATCGCAGACGATCCTGGAATAGAACTGTCTATGATACGATCGCTTATCACAGACGGTTCTTTAAGAGAGCCATCTGTGATATGCATTTATAAGTAGGGCCCTTCTAGGGTTTGCGTCCTTACTCCTCAGAGCTCACTCTCCGGTCCGCATCGCAGCGCCCTTACTTCATGTGTTCCTCCCGAGCCTCCTCTCTCCTCGCCGTCCTCCTCCCCTACGCTGTCGTCATCCCCGAGCCTCCTCTCTCTGCACTATTGTCCCCACATCGTACTCCTCCCCATGCCAGTGAGAAAGGAAGGAACAAAGAAGAAACAGAGGAAGGGAAACAGTGAAGCTGGGCGACGGCAGCGACGCATGGCACGGGGGCAGGCGGAGACAACCAAAATGGAAACCCTGTGGGGTTCCCAACCATCGAGTGGCGGTGGCACGGCCGAAGCGGCACAAGGGCAGCGGTGATGGCACAGTCGCAGACTTGCTGGCGGTTGGCGACGCTCAAGGGTGCGGCGCGCGCACGCGCGCGGGTAGGCTGCGCAGGATGGTTTTGGGCGACCGGTGGGTTGCCAACGCGGTAGGGCGACGTCGCCGTCGTCGGGAATAAGGTGGCCGCGGCAGCGGCGCTCCATGACGACGTAGAGGCCGGGGAGAGTTGGGGAAAAGATGGAGGGTGCTCGGGAACACAATATAGCGCGGAGAAATTTGGAGGAGATTCATCGAAGAAGGAGATCGGGCGATGATGGTGTGGCGGCCGAAATGGAAGAAGACGTCAAATCCGAAGGTGAACTGCGACCAAAAACAAAATTGATTTAGGGGAAAAGATCAAGGTCATTGGGAACACGACGTGACACAGTTGGAGGGGCAAAGAACTCATCTGAGCAGTAGGAAAGGTGAGAGGGGGTGGCGGCCAGCGATGGGGAAGAGCCTCATGCAGCGGCGACAGAGTTCCGGGGATGATGGAACTTGGAGGAGATGCGAAAGGGGTGGAGGAGGTGTCGATGCTCCATTTTATAGATGAAGTTATGGACCGAGTAGACGCGGGTGGGAGCGAGAATCATGGCGACGTCGGTTTCGGCCTTGATGGTGACGCTGAGAATCAAGCAACGGGTAACAACAAGAAGGGTTTTTTCAAGCGGGGAAGAGGGAATTGATGGCGTGGCAACACGTGGGGTTCATGGTGTAGTTGAACGAGCACCGCCTCCCTCCCTCCCTCCCCACCGCGCCTCCCTCTCATCAGCAACATCCACCAGCTCGGCGTGCTCCCACACCGCCCCCCTGCACGTGCTCGCTAACGCCCATGAGCCGCTCATGCTGCTACACCTCAGGCACGTGCCCACCCTCGTTGTCTCGACTAACGCGGTGCACGAGGTGCTGCAGCTACAGAACCACGCCTTTGATAACCACCCATCGCTCTCCACCCCGAGTCGGTTCCTCTACGATGGCAGAGACATCGCCTTCGTGCCGCACGGTGCGTACTGGCACTGCGCACGCAAGATGGATGTGCTCCACCTCCTGGGCTCCAAGAGGGTGCAGTTCCTTCTACATCATGCGAGAGGAGGAGGTGGCGGAGTTGGTGCGGAGGGTGGAGGATCAGGCACGCGAGCACTGGCATGTTGTGCAGCTCAGCGAGCTCCTGGACGGCTTCGCCAAGGACATGATTGGGCAAATCGTGCTGGGGGCAATGCCCGAGGCGGCGCGACAAGGTGGACTCGTTGCTCGAGGAGGCCAACGCATTGCTTGGTGCGTTCCACATCGACGACTACTTCCTGTGGCTAGCATGGGTGGCCATGGTGGACGGGATGGACACCAAGGTGGAGAAGGCGTTCAAGAGGATCGGTCAGATCCTTGAATAGATCGTCATTGCCATGAGCGGCGACATGGGAGGACGAGCAGGAGCATGCCACGATGGCGCGTTCGTGCATGTGCTGCTGTCGCTTCAGAAGGATTCGACCGGGATGGGGTGGCGCTTTAGTAGGGTGTAGGGACAACGTGAAGGCGCTATTGGGAGGTAACAGTGTCATATCTCTAACTAACACAGTAACACTTTGTGCCACACGAAGCCGTCTTTGTTTTTCTTGTAGATATTGTTATAGAATACATGTAATCAATTATTTAAAACTTTGTTCGCTAATATCATAAAATTATATGGATTTGCATGCCATATTAAATTGACATTAATAGATTTGTCGCCAAAAATACTTTCATATCATTATATTTTTTACTAATATATAATTAGATCATGCCAATATCTAAAACAATAATTAAAAATGAACAGAAGTACTAGTAACTTGTCAGTCTCTTCAGTTTGGCCGTCTTCTTAGGTCTTTTCCTTCATGAATAGATGGGCAGATGACACCGTCTTTATGGACGTGCCTTTGCATCATAACAATCATGCACAAATTTTAGTTGAGAAAACAAAGGGTCTATTTACACTTTAGTCGAATAATTTTCTCCCAGTTCTCTATTTTTTTAACAAGGATAAACCCGACTTTTATAGAAACCGAATATAAACCCGACTTTTATAGAAACCGAATATAGAGAATTACAAGAGTCTGCCGCAGCAAAAAACTGGGGAAACCAGTCAACACATAAAGCACATGCCTAAAGGAACAACACAAATATAAACCTGAAACACAAACCACCCCAACTAGACCAAAGATAACAGAATTACAGAAAATAACATCAAAAGCACAAAAGGTTTAACCAAAGTTCCAAAATTCCCTCAGCTAGTCTTCTGCCGAGTCTAACATCCCTTCCAGCTTTAATTCACCATCTTCTTTGGTGAGGATGCTCCAAAGCTGCAAACATATTATAAATTGGAATACAACTTGAGTTGGATTCTTAGGGAAAGTCTTCTCAATTGCCCCTTTGTTCCTGGTTTTCCAAAGCGTCCAAGCAAAAGCTGGAAAACTGCGTAAGCCAACATGATAATCATTAGCACCCTTGAAATCTAACCAACATATATTTAGATCATCAAGAGAAATAGGGTTTCTCTCCCAGTTAAAGATTTTTCTAATGCAAGATCAAGCGAATCTTGCCATGATACATTGAAACGGCACATGGTTTGCATCTTCTTCCTTACCACAAAACCAACATTTATTGTCCCCTTTCCAATTTCTGATCACAAGCTGATCCGTAGTCAGAATCCTATTCATGTATGTCTGCCAAAGGAAAATTTTTACTTTCAAAGGAACTCTACTAGCCCATAGCTTCTGGAGCCTTTTGCTTGCGACTCTCCCAAAAGTAAAGAATCGATATAAGGATTTAACAGTGTACCTCCCTGAATTTTCTAACCACCACACTGCTCTGTCCTGCTCATTTGTCAATTCCACCCCTTGTACCTCCTCTTTCAAATCTCTCCAAATCACTTGCTCTTCTCTCCCAATAGTTCTAAAGAACTTGATATGCCAGACCTCATCCACAAAGCATTATGATAACTTCAAATCAGGGTTAAGGCAAATACTATATAATCTATCAAACTTAATGAAAAGAGGACAGTTGCCGAGCCAAACATCCTTCCAAAAGTAGATAGATTCCCCATTGCTAATCTGATAAAAAAACACCCCACTTGAAAATATTTTTAATCTTGCATATATTTTTCCAAAACTGGGATTGAGATCCTTTCAAAGACAAAGAATCTATAAAATGCCCATTAGGAAAGTATTTAGCTTTCAAAAGTCTGAACCAGAGTTCATCTTTAGCTCTACTTAATCTCCACATCCATTTACAGATGAGACAATCATTCATAAGTCTGGTATTTAGCACCCCTAATCCTCCATAGTCTTTAGGTCTGCAAACCGCATTCTATTTTACCATATGATACTTGAAATTATCACTAGCTCCCCTCCAAAAAAAATCTAGATCTAATTGCATCCATCTTTCTATGAGTTTCCTCTTTCAATCTATGGAACCTCATTGTGTAGATGGGTTTATTACTAAGACAACCGTTAACCAGAATCAACCTCCCACCTAAGGAGAGAAGATTATTTTTCCAGTTGTCTAGTCTGCTACTCAGCTTATAAGCCATCTTCTCAGCAACACCTCTACTCAGTTGTTTCTCCCCGATTTCAATCCCCAGGTAAGTCAACAGAAGGTCCCCAACTTACAATTGAACATATTAGCAGTCCTCACAGCATTCTCTCTATTCACCCCAACAACAAAAACCTCACTTTTGTGAAAATTCACCTTCAACCCTGACATCCACTCAAAACAATATAGAAGAAATTTAAGATTCAGAATGTAGTTGTCATCACATTTATCATCAAGATTGTGTCATCAACGTATTGCAAAATAGGCACACCTCCTGGGACTAAGTGGGAAGCCACCCCTTTAATCAACCCCTTTTTTGAGCTTTCTCAATAATAGTCGACAATGCATCAGCTACTAAGCTGAAGAACTAGGGGATAGAGGGTCACCTTGTCTCATACCTCTATGAGTAGTGAAATAAGGACCCACTATGCCATTTATGTTAATGCTCACCTTACCTCCCTGCACGGAATTCATAACCCATTCAATCCAACACTGAGAAAAGCCTTTACCAATCATTATATTTTCTATAAAAAAACTCCACTGAATGTTATCATAAGCTTTCTCAAAGTCCAATTTGAGAACAATTACTGATTTCTTGGTCACTCTCAAATCGTGAAGAATCTCATGCAAAGATAGCACCCCATCTAAAATATTGCTCCCTTTAATGAACGCAGTCTGAGAATCCTTAATAATACTGTTTGCAATTTTGCCCAATCGAACAACCAACAATTTAGTCAGAATTTTGAAACCAACATTGATCAAGCAAATCGGTATATATTACTTAATGTTATTAGCATCTTTAATTTTAGGAATCAAAGTAACCACCCCATAATTGAGTCTCTTTAAATCCAACTTCCCTTCAAAGAAGTCTTTAACCATCCTCATGAAATGCTGCTTTAAAACCCCCAGAAGGACTTGTAAAAAAATATAGGGAAACCATCTGGCCCAGGTGCAGAATCACTATGTAGATCTTTAATGACATCCCACACTTCTTCTTCAGAGAAAACTTGAGTCAAGCTATCATTATCTTCAAAAACAGTGTTTTCTGACTCCCAAAAGTTTCTGTTCATATTGACATTCTTCTTAGCTTCATAGCCAAATAGACTATGGTAAAACTTGTAAATATGGTCTCTGATTTCACCTTCTTCAGACAAAGTCACCCCTTCAGTCTCCAAGTTGAAAATAAAATTCTTCCTCTTTCTTCCATTAGCACAGCAGTGAAAAATGGGTATTAGCATTACCATGAGTGATCCACTTTACCTGCCCTTTCTGTTGCCAATACCTTTCTTCAGCAACATAAAAATTTCTAAGTCAACTTCAGCTTTATATCTATCCATCCAGTCCTCGGTACTTAAATCTAAAACTTCTGCCTTCTTATCCAAAACCTTAATATGTTAAAGTAATTTAATCTTGTTCTACTTGAATTTTCCACTCACATTAGCACCCCACCCTTTAAGGAAATGCCTCAAAGAAGCCAAACCCCAATTCCAACTGTCTAAAGAATAGATCAAGTTAGGCATCCTATCACAAATATTACCCTACTTGTTAATCATCACTTCCCTAAAATTCTCCCTACTCAACCAATTTTGTCAAAATAAAATCTCCGACTCCTCTGAATATCACCATCTCCTGAGTTCAAAAAAATAGGATTGCGGTATGACCGCACCCTAGTTAAAGTTGAAACAGAACAAAGAGGATAATTAGCCTCCCAATTAGTTGATACCAAAACTCTATCCAAATTCACCATGATGGGGTATTTTTGCTTGTTGGTCCAAGTGCACTTAGCGCCCCTTCTCTTAACCTCCAACAATTTGCTATCAATAATAAAATCATTGAATCTGTCAATATCAACAAAGTTGACACACTTGGAACTTTTATCTTCTGCTTTTCTTACCAGATTGAAGTCTCCCCCAAACACTAAAGGTAAGCCAGAAGTATGACATTTCTTGTCCAGCTGACCCAAGAAAAACCTGAGTCGGATCATGATGAGTAGGCCCATAAACTGTCAAGAGTTCCCATATGAAATTAGTCTTTTTGTGTCTTAGGACCATACTCACAAAGAAGGTACCTTGATCATAACCTTCAATATCAAAAATATTCTATTTACCCCAGTAACACACCCCTAGAATGACCCCTGGCAGGGATCCAATGCCACCCAAAGCTATCCATCCCTGATAAAGCATCTAACTCATGTTTAGTAAAATTCTTCTTGAAAGTCTCTTACCCACAGCATCAAACCTTTCTTGAGAGATCAAGTCTTTAAGCTGTCTCCTCCTAGCAAGATTACCCAAACCTCTGATGTTCCAGAAAAGGACTTTCATGTTCTACTTTTTCTAGAAGTATTTTTACCAATTGGCATCTTATTTCTGCACTTCTTGTTCATTTTAAAACCCACAGCACCCCTTTATTCATTGTCAATCACCTCTAAGTTAACATCAATCCCCTTATCCTCCTGATCATTGTCAACCACCCCTTTTTGAGGAGGCTTATTACAAACCTCTCTTTCCACTTTAGCAATAGCTGCCCTAACTAATTCTTGGGCTTGTATAGCTGAAATCACTTCTGTTGCACTTTTTGATTGAGGCCCAAGTTCAATATCACAAGGAAAATCAACTTTCTCTAAATAATGAACAAGAGTATCATTAAGAATAGTAAAGGGGTTACCTTTTGTCTCCAGATTCTGAATGGACTGGAGAAGAGTTGCCTTCTTCTGGACCGGCATGCCCTGGTCATGAATCCTGCTGTTTTTCCTAATAGCCACCTGAGGTTCTTTGAATCTATGTTTCCCTCTTCTTCTTCTTTTTTGTCATAACCTAGTCTCCTACTCCCTCCACTTCAGAAAACTTGGACACCCCTTTCTTAGCTTCTATGTCAGAAGTATTGTCTATACCAATCTCACTACTTCCTCCTTAGTTCCAAGGTCATCCTTTTCACTCTGTAGCATATTCGTCACACTTTAACTTCCAAACTGTCAATATCATCTAGAACCAAACCCTTCTTCTTACTGTAAGCATCATCGGGTAACTTCTCCCCCCGACTTATCACTTTTAGAAGGTGCCTTAAGACAAGGCCACAACGCAGCATTCATCAGAATGGGACCGCGCCGGCGAGTTCCGGCAGGAGCGGTTCGTCGGCAGCACGGTGGACTTCCGGGGGTGGCACTTCCAGCTCATACCGTTCGACGCCGGAGGATGTGCCCCGGGAGGCTTAATTTCCACAGACTCGGGAGAGCGATGGACGAAGCCGCTCGCACAACTTGCCGTTTGGGTTAAACTTTCGACGCCTCCACGCACGTATACGACCACGGGCCATCACAAATTTGTGGAGGCTTGTAGCCAGCAACACGCTTCCGCTTTCCTTCCTGTGACCGCGAGCGAGAAAAAAGGATGGATTTTTGCTGCGCGACCACCGTCGTGGCGACCAAACCAACAGATCATTGGAGCCTTGATCGTGCGCCTCGCTCTCCCCCGACAGTTTGAACACGGGCAACCGCGCTTGCCACCTGCAGCCACGAGCACGGGCACGGCAATGCAATGGAAGGATGATAAATTTGAAACCGGGAAAGCGAAGCGAGCGAGCGAGGCGAGGAGGCGAGCATTAGCACGAGGTATCGGCCGGCCGGCACCGGCCGAGACACCACCAACGCCGTGCCCTTTGCCCACTCGCCGTACTCCCGTGTCTCCTGATGACTCTCTCCTGCAAGAAAAAGGACGTCGGGCGGCGGCAGTGCCAGGCCCCGGGTTGCCGTGGGCGGCACTCTTTGCCGTCCGGGACGGCGGCCGTCTCTACCCCCCGCGCGTGGCGGCATAGCAGTGCAACCGCCGGGACCGGGCGGCCATTGCCGCGTAGCCACCCTGCTGCCGTCGGGGCGGCGGTGGTGGTGGCTTCACCATGTCTTGGCGGCGGCGCGCCGGGCCGATCCTCGGCTGCTTGTTGCCAACTCTTCTGCCGTCCGACGGCGGCGGAGTTAACAAACTCCCCTGCCAACGTCGTGGTTCCGGCGGCCAGCGCCGCGAGCCCAGGCGCGCGTGGCCCGCCAGCGGCGACTTCTTTGCTCGCGCGTATAAATCAGAGGCATGCCGGCGCGTTCGCCGTATCTTGGCGAGCCGCCTCCAACGTGAGCAAAATAAGGTTAGCGCTAGCAAGCGCGAGAAAAAAGCAAAGCATTCAGAAAGAGGAGGCGAAGGCGGTACAAAAGGTATGTGGCATTCGCATGCATTTGTAGTTGTAGTAAGTTTTAGCAATGTGATTATGATGTAATAAGATAAATGATAGCAGCGAGTATCAATAATTACTGCGGTGGGTGTATCTTGACTTAATGTTGGACGGAAAATTGAAAAGCGGTGTGATTAGCAAGTAATTAGAGTACCCGATAGTTAGCATTACGATTATCCGTAATTAGTTGACTTAGCGACTTATTGTGGTTAGTATTCTCATTTTTTGTCGGTAAAAAATATCGTCTTATCACGGACCTCATCATAAAATATTAAAATATTTAGAGGTCATTCGTGAAGTAGTAGTACAATTGAAATAAGTCGTAAGCGATCAGGACCTGAGGCGCTATCTATGTACTCTTAGCGGGTATATTGACCTTTGGTCATGGTCCATGCACTCTGCGATGAAGCAGCGCCAATGACAAGCGGGGCGACACATTAGTAAGTTTTATTTGAAAAATTAAATGGCAAAGAATTGTATGTAGTAGACCCATGTCATTGCTATAGGCTAGGTCTAAGCGGGGTATGGAAACTTAAAAATGCTTTGGAAAAATGCAAGTGATTTTTACTTTAACTTAAATTGGTTTGACACTTTGAAGTACCCAGAAAATTTTGAATTTTTCTGATGAAATGAAATTTACTTCAACCTTTCATGGATAGAAAAATCATATGAAGTCCATTTGGAATGAATAAATTTACGTTGATATCAATATTTTATTCAATTGCTCATGTAAACCACATAATTTTTGCATGTAGTAGTACTATGCAATTTTTAGCATAATATTTAAACACAAATTCGACTAAACACGCAACCATGTAATTTTTAGTTCGATATTACGAAGTGTCGGGAAGTTCTTTGTTGTGTTAGGTACTTCATAGCGGAGATACAAAATCATTCGTGTTCCGCGGGGGCGGTCTAATGCGTGGCGGACCATACGGTGCGGACTGTCAAGTTCGACCCGCACCCGTGATCCGGCGCCGTCTACGAAGGGCGTGGGCCTCTCGAGCTAAGGCGGTGCGTGCGTTCAGCGTTCGATCGCGCCCTTTGGAAAGAAGAAGGCGTGCATCGGCGGTGTATCCCTCGATTGCGGGTGGTGCGGCGAGACCGTTTGGCAACTTATGAAGGTCACATGTGGCGCTTCATGGGCCAATTACATGGGGTTGTTTGCAACCCATTGCTGCGATATATGCGGCCGATGGTCCACGTTCAATTCGTGGAAGGGCGGGGACATCCGGCGTGGGTGGTTTTGGTGGGCTGCTAGTGGGAGGAAGCGACTGCGTTGGTCTCGGTGTCGGAGGAGGCGGCAAAGCGTGGGTGATGGAGACACGAGGCGTCGCGTCAATTTGAGCCCAATGAAGGTGCGGAGAGATGGTGGGCGGCCATATTGATTATCCGAGTACTGGCGACCGGGTGGGCGAGTGGAAAGCATGGAGGGCGTGGAAATAACTAGTTCGGAAGGCGGCGAAGAAGGAGAAGCTGATGCTTGGAGGAGATGCGGTTGGTGGGCTTGTGACCGCGACATTGCTTACGTCCCCTCACGATTGGGCGGCGTTACAGCGGCGTCGGCGGTTACCCACATCCGGAGGATGAGTGGGGTTCAATGATGACACCTGCTCCTAGGCGGCGCTTCCACGATAAGAGCCGCCCGACATGCTATTGCTAAATCTGCGTTAACATCGGTCGGATGTATCGTGTGCGAGAGTCCAACCCGACACGTACATCGTCGGTGTGTTGATGAATCTGCGTTGGCAAGGTCCGTGCTTGCGGTTCATGGTGTTAGCATGGGTTTTGGATAGCGGTCTTTGAAGGATCACACATGCGAGTTAGCTCGGCCGCTTCACGAGCACGCAACATGACCTCCTCTTATGTTGCCCGGCTGATAAGCCACCTAAATCACTGCGGATGTGTCTATTTCGCCAAACATCCTCTGGTAGAGGTTGCCAATATTGTGGGGTTCGGTCGGCTACAAGGCGGCATGGCGGGCCAAGCGCAAGGTCGTGGGCGAATGTTCGGCACATTCGAAGAGGCCTACAACCTAGTACCAAGATTGCTGCATCAAATCGCGAGAATGTAATCCCGGGACATACATAAACAAGCTTGGCGGGTGCATCCGACGGAAGGGCACAATTGCCTTATTCTTGATAGGGTCTTACGGGCCTTCCGTCGAGCGATCAAGCTTTCAAGCATTGTCGTCCGTCTTGGCGATGGATGGCACCTTCCTATGTGGGAAGTACAAGGTACCATCCTCACCACCGTTGCGGCCGATCACGAGCGACCGGCTAGTCCCGTGGCCTTCGCGGTGTTGAGGCGAGAACACGGATAGTGGTTGTGGTTCTGTGTAATGTAAGCGGCGGTAGTACAAGATCGACCGGTGTGTGTGTCATCTCGGACGCAATCTTGGCTTGATGTCGCGTTGAGCACGATCCAAAGCGGGGCCGGCCGCCGTTCGGTGGAGCGATGTAAGGCCGTTGGTGCATGAGGCATCTCGCGGCCAACTTCCACACAAGATTTGAGCAAGGACCTCATGAAAATATTCAAGAAGCTCGCATGCGAGAACCAAAGGAGAAAGTTGAGCGGTGTGGAGCGGCTCGATGAGGATCTGCATGAAGCATGTAAGGGACTCGGCGAATGTCGGCGGGGGCATCGGTGGAGGTCGCGAGTTGGGAGTTCACGCGGTGGGTTAACTTCGCGCGCGCCTAACACGGAGAAATGGTCCTGTTGCGCGACACGATGGTGCGAGTGCGGGATCATGGCGACCAACATGTCGGAGGTGTACAGCGGTGTCTGAAGGGTGTGCGTTCCCGGCCGATTCACGGTGATCGTGGAGGAAGGCTGGAACCGTACCATCGGATGCCGTTAACGAGCCATGATGGCCAAGAAGCATCGGAGGATGGTAAACAATTCTCGGAGGTAATGCATGCCTACATGGAGAAAAAGATCGACAAAGCGCGATCGCCGCGTAACTTCGCACTATGGATGGCGTCGGCGGAAGTTCGAGATCCGGCTAAGGAGAAATGCGTTATGGGCCACGCTAGAGGATCGTGGCGGTGCCGCGATCGGTGAAGCGTCGTGCACGCAACAAACGCGGCTTACGCACAAACTATGCTCCCATGTATGCAGCGGCGTGCGCGGCGTGCGCGGCAATCTTGGGCGTTACATCTCCGAGTACTACGATATCCACCACCTCTTTGCCACTTGGGGTGCGAGTTTCATTAAATGCAGGTGGACACACACTACGAGACCTCTGGCGGGGCGGTGAAGTGGGTGCGAGCGGCGCTGAAACATCCGGCCATGGAAGGCGCCGATCCACGGCGCGTGAACGACATGGGCGGCGGCCGGTAGCGAACAGCGGTTCGCCGGCCCGTTGTAGGCTATGCAAAACGATGGGGCACTCCATCGGCATTGTCCAAGCAGACGGCGCAAGCGATGCCGTAACGAGCAAGATATAATTACAAAGTCGTGATGTAAACTTGCTTATTGTAATTCCTTGATGGGGCGGAATGTTATGTCGCGATGCCTTTGTAGTATTCTTTGTTAATATGTGTCTTTATTCTGAGATGAGAATGTTAAGTCTTCTTGGTCTTTTGTTAACTTATGCTCATGTGTAGTTGTTTCCTTTTTGTCCTATGTTTTGCCTTGTTTTATTGTAGCACGATATGTTTTAAATGCGTACTAACATATTTTATGGTATCTCTGAGGAGATGGCGCGAGCTCGATTGACAGCAGCGTCTGTTTGCTCGACCTGGCCGGGATAGGGGCACCGTTGCGGGCGTGGTCGCCCGTGGCGACCCTCGAGCACAGTCTGGCGCCCCGAGGAGAGGTGGCCCCTTGGCGGCGATGCGTCCTGCGGTGCGGGACACCGCCTCTGCCCAGCCGCATGTTGGACATCCCGCAGCGTTGCAATTTGGCGGCACTACTCTCTACGCTTGTGGACGGTGGAGGCAGGAGACTCATACATTCCACTTCGGTGGGGAGATGACCATTACTCTCGAGGATGTAGCAATGCTTACAGTGCAGCCGGTGCATGGCCTTCGGTGAGTGCCACCTCAGAGCGATGGCCCGGAAGGTGCGTTTGGCGGCAGTTGGCCTCCGATTCTACAAGCGTGTCGGTGTCCCACATTCACAGCTACGGGAGTTCGTGATCGCCCGTGGATCACGGCAATGAAGCGGTCGAGACACCGTCGCGTCGCGTACCTTATTCTGACCGGATGGATCTTGTTCCCTACGACCGCGGGGAAGCTGCGTGTACCCGGCTATATCCATCTGGCGAGTCCTGGCGGGCGCTGGCGAGCGAGTTCGCGATGATGCAGATTGGGCTTCGCGGTGCTCTGCGCCACTTCAAGGGTTATGCGATGCCACTCGGCGCGATGCAGGCGTGGAGCGATCTGGCGGTTTGCTACACCACAATGCGATTGTGGTCATGTGAGCACTTTCGGTTGCCGTCCTTATTTCGAAACACGGTGCACCGTGCCGTTGGCCGTCGGCATTACGGCAATGCTCTCGGCGGCGACCCCACGGCGGGCCTACAATGGGAACACGTTGGACCGTGGTACCCTAGGGTGGGCGAGGAGGCAGAGTGTCGTCGCGAGTTCCATAACCTCTTGAGACTACGCGAGGCAAGAGATCATCTGGCGGCCATGGAAGGGCGGTTCCTTGCGAACCACGGCCCCTACGGATTATCGGCGCGATGCGAGGCGATCCACTTTGGATGACGACACGCCACTGGTCTTCGCACATGGTCGGCCGTACAATCCACAGCAGGTCATGAGACGATTCGGCTGTACCGGCGGTGCCACCACGGCGGGGCGACCTATCGCGTGAAGGCCACCGGTATGTCCTTTTTGGATATCATTTAGGCGTATATACGCCTTACATGTTCGACATTAAGATTCACTTGCGAGCAAGCGAGGAAAGGCGCAAAGCGGCGGCGGAAGCGGTTCACATTTGCCGTGGGCGGAGGCGTGGAAGCGGGAGGGTGGCGGCGGACGTCTTTGCCACGAGCGCGCGTCTACTCCATCGGGCGTGCGCCGTACTTGCGATGGTACATTCCACGCACAGTGCGCCTGCGGGCGGCGTCGGGCGTGCGATGGTCGGCATGCGGGAGGACATCGTACTAGTGGCGGACCCACCGGGCGGCCGCGGCCGCGGCGAGGTGGTAACCCATTCTTCATGCAATTTCCTTGAACAACACGCCGCGCCTCCGTGTTTTCTTGCGGTACTACGCATGGATCGTATCTGTAGCGAGTCTTTGAAATTCTCTGGCGTGAAGCAGCAACACCTTGATCGTCTCCTAGCCGCCGTCGCGTGGCATGGCGGCGAGGCGAGGGCTGCGATTAGAGCTATGACTTGTGGTGCGTCCGCGCGTGCGCGCCTGCACGACATCGCGGACGCGGAGGTACCCTCCACCCCTCCGCCCTCGGCACCTCCTCGGCACCACCCTCCATGCGCCCGTCTCACTCGGGAGCCGTCAGAGCTACGATCGGTCGGCCCGACCCGCCTCGAACCCGGGTATGTCATCTCTCGTTGTCAATACCTTTCCATGCACTCATTTTGGTATCGACATTAACCTTTCTTCTAGCGGCTACTACGAGGGACATCGATGCGATGCAACCATCGTCATCACGAAGGAAGCGCGACACGACTTCCTCACGAGAACAGCGGTTTCGCGCTGCGAACAACGGCCGGACTCCCGCGGTGGCGGGCGAGTGGTTGGGCTCGTTGGCGCCGCGGCGTTGATCCAGTGCGGGAGAAGCGACCCGTGGTTGCCCGTCGTATGGAGGGTACCGTGCGGCACTCTGACTCGGGCGGCGGGAGGATCCTCCTCGGCACAACAACTTTTTCGGGTAAGCGTTAACGTAGTTACAACTATTTTCTGCGCCAAAAAATAAGGACTAACTCACCAGTACCATTCCCTGCGGGAGGAGCACGGTGGCTAGGCGAGATCTTTGAGGCTGGCCGGACCCCACGCGACATCACGCGGCCGCCTCCCGGCGACACCGTACTACGGCTGCGAGACATCGCCACTCCGGACAGATTCACCTTTCACGAGGATCAACTACGCCGTCCGGGTAGGCGACGCGACGATGCACCTAGCTAATATCATGGTCGTGACAAGCGTGTTATGTAATGTCATTGTGCATTTATGTAATATCCATGTGCATGGCGTTCTTGTCATTTTAATACACAAAATGTTCTCGAAATATTGATTACAAGCGACATTTGTACCTCGCGACTTTAATTCTTGAGCCGTGCGGACATAGCATAATCTTTGCCCGTGATCTGACCTCGGTCCCATGCGTCCGGTATGAATACGCCGTGTGCGCATTAATCAAACACTCTACAAAGCGGGGCGCGACAACACTCTGCCTCGCCGGTATTACGGCCAAAAATGACCACACTCTGCCAGCGAGGCGCGACAACACCACCTCGCCCGACTTTTGAGCGAAATGACCACACTCTGCAAGCGGGGCGCGACAACACCACCTCGCCCGACTTTTGAGACCGAAATGACGCACTATGCCAAGCGGGGGCGACAACACCTGCCTCGCCCGACTTTTGAGCGAAATGACGGCGCTATGCCAAACATGGCGTGACAACACCACGCCTCGCCCGACTTTTGGTAGAAATGACCACACTCTGCCAAGCGGGGCGACAACACCCTGCCTCGCCCGACTTTTGGGCGAAATGGCCGTACTCTGCAAGCGGGGCCGCGACAACACCACGCCGCGCCGGCCACTCCGTCAACAACCACACCAAGCCAACCATGTGGCCTATAAAACAAGGTGAAAGACATGAACTACACAACCAAACCCAACCATTTGCTACACGAGCTTGCCCGCCACGCTAGGATGGACAAGAGCGAAGCAATGGGGCGAGATCCTGAGTTAGCTCGGGCTTCTACGGCGCAATTTGAACAAGCTAGGGATCTTTGCGGCTCGGGGCCAACAAGCGGCGTGCGGGATGGAAGCTCTTCGCAATGAAGCCCCGTGGCGACAACCCTGCAGGAGCGTCCCAGCAGAGCATTCGCGCAACACACTTGAGGAGGCGCCGCCCCTGCATCGGTGCGAGGACACATGCAAGTTCTTCAAATCAAGCAGGCGAGCCTCGGCATGCGCTCTTGGGGTTGTCCCAACTACTCCTCGACTATCCGGCCGTCGTTGAGATCACGAGAACCTATCGGCGGCGGTAAGGAGTACTTCGATGAAGTTCACGTACCAACTCTCTTTTGAATCGCGCCACGGTCTCTCGTCTACGTAGTCCGGAGCCTCTGTGTGGCTTCGCTAGTGGATCGACCTAGATATCCATCCACCACGACCCGATGGCGGCTCGACTTGAGTGGAATGTCGAAAGGGGCGAGATCGGGAGGAGGATCGTCGGTGAAGAAGCGCAGCGTATCCGCCATGGGAGGCGAGCCCATCTCGGCGTCGCGGCGCGGGAAGCGAGCCTTGGGTAGGGCCGTGAAAAAGCGGAAATGGCGGTAGAGACAAGGCGGCCCGAGGAGTACAGCCGAGCTAGAGAGGAAGGGCAAATGGCCCCGGTCCACAAAGTAGGTCGGGCCATTCATGAGTACTCCCATACGCTAGCTATATTTTTACTATCTCCTAAAGGCATGCGTGCCCACATGGCGGAGGCTTGTGTCATGATATGCCGTACTAGTAGCGTATGTAACTAAACCAATTAGCAGAACCAACATGCCATGTGACCACATGGAGCGTGTACTTCGCAGTGCAATACAATTCGATTTTGGGCCTCATTGAGCCAACAAAATAATACTATATTGCAAATATACCTCTTCTCTGGAATTCGAAATAATTATTCACATCGACATTGATTCTTCAATGTTTTAAGGTATCTTAAGTAATCACAGCGTTCTGGCCCTTTAGTTCGATTCTTGGCATCTTCAAAAATATGATCAAGAATCATAGCGACTAAGAGTACTCATGTAGTAATAAACTTCACACATTTAGTCACATGACAAACACGTAACTTGCTCATCCACCTAAACCTGAATTTGCACTCGTGTCCATTAACCATGCCTCGGTTTCTATATTAGAAAATTCATACAAAAATTTGACTTCAAAGACTTAACTTACACAACTAACTATGCGGACTCCTATCTCTCATATTTACTATTCTCGTATTACATATGATTTATATATAGCAAGGTGAAAAGACCGGTATAGCAAGGTGAAAAGACGGGTCTGAGTCCGAAAAATGTACGCTCGAATATGTAATCGGATATAAATTTATATTGTCGACCTCTTGTAACCCTAATCAGAAGGAAAAAACTCCTTATACGGACAGAGTTGCTGCGATTCAACTCTCATAGATGTAGACTTTACTAAACCTCATAAATAAATTCTCGTATCTCTTATGTACTTACTGTAATTATTATCTCACGGAAAGAGCTGTCGCCGGATCCAAAGACTATACATGTCACAGTGGCAGTTGGTACGTGTGATGGTGTATATTGTTGTTGCTGTGTGCGTTGGCGCCGGGTGGATGGACAGGCAAAAGTGGAGTGGAGGCGCGCGGAGTGAGGAGGAAGCCACAGCGGCCGTCTTTCCTTGTGCCGGACGCCACCGCCGCGGCGCTGCTGCATGATGAGCTGGCGCGCCTTCCATTCCACGGTTCCACTCCCGCCCACCTCGCCTCACACAGTCACGCTGACACTCGCCCGGCGGGCCGGCGCTGCCTTCGTTTTGCTAAAGAAGCTCTTTGACTCGCAAGAGGGAGCGTTTGGTCGGGTGTTGGAGGGGTAGTGGTTAGTTTTTGTTGAGATTTACCCCCAATGATGTAGCATCTTCCTTGCCATGATCATCACTCGCTAATTGTTACGGGCTTGCAGGCTAAACCTCGTCAAAATACACTTCATAATCACGTAGTGGTACGGTATCATGCAGCCAAGCACCAAACCAGAACGACTCCTAGTAGCTCTAGTTCCAAATTGCTAAGTGTATGATCTTCTTTTTTTAATGTCAGTGTATGATACTACTAGTACTGCCAGAACTACGGGAGTAATAATTAGTCTGGTTTTGTGGCACGCGGTTTTGCCTGAAACCGTCACCCGAGTGGTGGAGTCCAACTCTGGTTGATTCGTCCTCCGTGCAGGAGGTAACTGGCCTCGTTACGTCACAGGCGTTTGATATTTGGTACCAATATGGTAGGCTTCTTGTTTCTTCTCCGTTTTATCTGCACCTTTTTCTCCGAACAAGAATCGCCGGTGCATCTGTGCATGGTTGTATGTACTGCATCAGGGAACATTTCACATTGGCGTGTCGCATCTCTCGTGTTAGAAGTTCCCGTTGTATATTGCATTAAAATTTGCCACTGTACCCGGTACCTCAGTGTAAAGTAGCAGTATGCGCATTTCTTCCCAGCTGAAACAGTAAAAATTGTGAACAGGAATGCTTTTACTGAGCCCCCTGGTACACCCACCCACGTTGTTACTGCGCGCGGTTCGTGGTTATACCTCCGGCAGCCGAGCAAACCTCTCTCTCTCTCTCTCTCTCTCTCTCTCCATAACAGTGTAGCCAGTTCTTCCTGCCTCTTGGTTTCTTCAATTTTCTGTGTGCACAAACTCTAGCCCAAGGTATCAAACGCTCACCGCCCTATATCTGCTAGCGAAAATCCATTACCAAAGCATCTCCTGTACCTCCTCTGTTCTTTATCTTTTTTCTTGCCTCAGAACAAACATAGACCAGACCAACTAGCCTTTGAAGATTTCCTGCTGCAAGTTAAAACCTCTTAATCCAGGAGGGAAGGGTTTTATTCACAGAAGCATATGGCTTACCAGATTCTGAATGATACCATAACAGGTCAGTTCCCTGTTCTTGTTCTTGATCGTATTTCGGCTCTTTAATCCCTAGTTAGGACATAGGGGTTTCTTGTGGCGGTAATGACTTGGAGTTCTAGATAGTAGATATAAGGCTGTTCACATGGTTCTTGCCTTTGTTTTAGGTTGCTCCATTAGATGGTCAAGTAGCTTGCTTTTCAGTTGGTTCTCCTTCGGTAATCAACAAGAAAAGTTCCTTTCCCACCTGGAATATTTGGGAGATTAATATGTTATGTGAAGTTCTTGTTGCTAGTTGCTACTGAGTGATTTGTGGTGAGATCATGAGCAGAACTGTATGATTGAAATCTTGCATCCCCAACATCTTAGTGTCTTTTTTCAGGATATATCAAATAGGTAAACAATAGTTGCTTAATCTGTACCTCTATTAGCCATTCGTAGTTGAAGATTTCAGGTGTTAGAATCAGGACCCTTATCCCTGTTCACATAGCATAGATGCATATCTAGTGATATCCTCCTATCCATGATTAGTCTCATTAGCTATTTGTGTGATTATTTCTGAGGTAGATACACACAGAGAATAAAGCCTGACTCAATTTATGTCGGCTATTTGTAGTTCTGTGATTGACCGACAGGCTCCATCGCATCACCACCAAACCGTTGTTAGCTGGGCTTCCTGGGTCCTGGATGGGTAGGCCTAGAGGTGGAAAGGGCAAGAAATCCATCGAATCTGCGAAAAACGAGGATGCCGGCAGTGGGGGTGAGGAGGTGATCCCAGCCTACAAGAGGAGGGGAAGGCCACAAAAGCTTCTTAAGGATGAAATTGATGAGGAAGAGGACATTGTCAAGATTGAGGAGGACGATGATGGCTCAAAAACCATTGTGCCAAGCAAGGACTCAAAAGGCTCAGTTGAGAATGGAGGAAAGAAGAGGAGGAGGCAATTGAAGCGCAGCTCTGACTCAGTGATGGAGGAGAAGGACGAGCCTTCGACTTCGAGGCCTAATGGCTTCCGGCAAAATGCAAGCCGGCGGAAGAGCACCCCACGGAGAGCTGCTGAGGCATGAGTGGAGTGCAAGTGAAGTTCTGAAGAGCTATGTGAGCCTATAAGTGATTATGTATTTTTCTAATCTTACCCTTTGTTACATAGATCGAGCATCAAGGAGTCTATTGTGATTGTGACTTCTCTCCATTAGCATGAACAAACTATGATTTGTGAGAATGCTAAAGATAAGCTGCCTAATTAGTAGTAAGTAGTTGTATAGCTGTTAGTTTTTTTAGCTTAAAATGCACTACCATTAGTATTCAGATTATTGACAGTACGGATTTTCAAGAGTTTATGTGAATTAATTCGCTAGTTAGTAGTCACTAGCGTATTGGTTGATTTTCTGAGAGGAACTCCACTTAGAGAAGGTTAATTGCTTCCCTGTCCGCCATCATGCATGGTGAAAATTGCAACTACGGTTGATTAAGATCATATTTTGTTCCCAAGCATTTCATCCATACTCTAGTAATACTTTTTGTGGCAAAAATGCTTTTTAGATTCTTCTATTCAACTGAGTAAATCCTATATGTTGCGTAGCACTTGTGCATGGTAAACAAGAAGAGGTCCTCTCCTCTGATCCATCACTGCACCACATAGCAACATATTGGAATGTAGACTGTAGGCCTTTCAAGACCTTGGTACTTTCTTAACTTGATGCTACCAAAAAACAATTTCTTCGCTAAATCACTACCACAAGCTGGAAAGGAGTTAGCAGGACATGCATCCTTTTCATGATATCTTTCTAGCCATATATCAGGTTTTACTTACATGGGGAACATATAGTTTTCAATGCCATTTATGTGCATGAAATTTCTTCTTATGAACATTATATTAAGGCGCCACATTATCTCTTTCGAGAAATCCAATGAGGCATCAGTCACACTATTTTTCACGCTATTTTGGTTGTCTTCTACATCTTTTGCATTTTTGGTTTCTCCATTTCTTATTTCGCCATCTTAGCTATCAGTCATATTATATAAATACCTGTCTGAATGTGGCTGTTGCAGCATCAAGAAATGGTGGGTTTTGCTTGACAGATATACCATCTTCCACCTGTTTTTGAATGGATGAAATAAATTGATGTCAACCCATCGGTTATGTTGAAAATCTGCATTGTGCTGGTGTAGGCAAAAATCTGCATTGTGCTGGTGTAGGCAATAGCATTTAGCATATGTTGGATTTTCTTATCGGTGACCATTCGTATATTTGAATCTCATTTCTTAAGTTGATGTCTTGAATTCTTGATCTTTATTCAACCAAGATTAGATTACAAATTTGGCATGCAAAAAAAGTTGAACATGGTTAGCCTCAATGCAAAAAATAAAAGAAAAAGTGAATAGACATAAGAAAATTGAAAGTACCAAGGGAAGTGTCTCACTTGTTTTACATTAACGGGAGATTGATATCAGCTGCCCAACAGATAGAGCAAGGCAATCCAAGAGAACAAGAGAACACAGGCAGCCCAATGTGTGTCCTGTACTGTACTCATTTGTGCTCTGTTGCCCAAGAAGGGTAGGTAATCGCAAGTAATTGCTTTAATAAATTTCTTCTTCATATGTTTTATTGTTATTTTACGGGGAGTTTCTCCTGTTCACTTGTGCAGTTAGCCTTCCTCTTGAGTATTTTTAGTCTCATGCCAGCGCGCTGTGCCAGGCTTCGCCGGTTGCTCTCCGATGCCGGCACGGCCCAACTCCTTCATGGGCCAAGCAGCCCCACGTTGATGTGGGCCGAAGGCCCGAAACCTAGAACTCACAGTTCTCACATCTGTGTGCCCGTGCATCTGTTACATCTATCTCGCCATTTGTGGATGTCGGATGTCCTCCTTGAAGCGTGATACACTGGGCATCAGATAATGTTACGTAGCATACACAAAAGAATTGATCTAAAAGCTTAACTGACAAGGAAATATGACAATAAACAATCTACTCTTTATTTAGTTACAGGAAGCTTGCTTTTCAGATCTTCTTCCCAAATTTGAAACTAACCACTCCATGTTTGACAAGAATTTAAATTGATCAAGTTGCATAAACTATGATTATGGGCTTCTGGTTTTAGGTGTGTTTGGTGATCTGATCATTTGATCAGAACGTAAGGTACAAAAAAAAAATGGCACATGGAACGTGCATGCGCATGAAATCGATCATTTGTATCTGGTTGTTCTTCGATGACAGCACGCTTCTCACTGATTAGTAGATTTCGGTGATCTTATAAAGTGAAATATTGTGGCTTTAGTGGACCGCTCATGCAAACTAAAAATCCTAAAATAATCGATTCAACGATCGGTTTCGTAAGTGTCTTAGAGCTAGATCAAACGAGATAAAACATCCACAAACACAGTCACATACTCACATGTAACAATACCCTTAATTGATGGGAGTTGGGCCGTGCTGGCACGGGCACGGGCATGGCACGACAAGCAGAGGCGGTGGGTGAAGTTGCACCCCCTAATTACCATTTTAGCTCACAATTTATCATTTGAGTCATGTGATTTTTGTTAGTGTGCACATTGAATTGTTCCATCAAACAATATTTTCTTAACTCCGCAACCCCATCCTGAAAATTTTGGCTCAACCACTACACGACGGGCCTCAGGTCGTGGTCCGTGCCGTGCCGACACAGACAACCGCCGACGATGACTGGCCCAGCACGATGGCACGCCGGGCCGTAGTCAAGTCGTGATGTGCTGGCACGGGCACGACACACGTCGCCTGTGCTCGAGGTTGTCTGCCGCGTGCTCGCCTGCCTCGGCCACCGCCGCGGCGGTTCACCACCTCCGCCCATCTGGGTGGCATCGATCAGGAAGGCGGATGGGGTGGGGAGGGCGTTGAGCGCGCTTGATAGGAAGGAGCCGGAGGGGCTTGGATGACTTCCTCGTCGTCGCTGAGTACAAGGCCCGGGCGCTGCATTGATGAAAGCACCACCGCAACATGGCTAAAGCTAACATGGGTAGCGATGGCAACGAGCGGATGCTGCTGTCATGTATGTATGCCGTCGTGTCATGCCGGCTTTTAGGACCGTGCCGGCCCGATAAAGTGTGTCATGCCGCCCGAGAGGCCGTCTACCCTTAACCCATATCTATAGTCACATATCTAACGCATGGAAGACATGTTCAGCAATGACAATATGAGTAGATGTGACCGGAATAAATTCTATTACGAAAGTTGGAAGAAATTAATAAGACTAACAGCACTGGCCTCGAAACATGCTTAATGTTTTTTTTTCAATAAGAAAACTCTAGCATTCACGGTAAGTATTTGAGTACACGGGTGGACGGAGTGATCAACGCCACACCCTGCCAATTGGATGGGGTACTCCATCCACGTGTGTACGTACGTACTTACCTGCTTGTACACGCGAAGGCACTGGCACAGAACCAGATGGACAAGAAAACACGCAGCCAGAAAGTACCCCCAACACCGAACCAGAAAGGCGCCCCTTTCCCTTTTCATTTCACGTACGTACGCCCGTGCCGTCCAATCCGGCGTACCACCACTCTCTCTCTCTCTCTCGCGCGCTCGCAGCGTCAGGAGAGAGGATGTACGGACGGACGGACCTTCACGTATGCCCACGAGAGACGGCGCGGGAGAGGGGGCCCCTCACGGCCTACGTACTCCACCGCTGAGCCATCAAGGGACGGAAGAAAAAAGCGACTTTCTCATGCACTGTTTCCCTGCGGTTGCGGGCCAATCCGCCCCGCCTATCCGCGTCGGCCTGTACCGCACCGAATCTAGCGCGCGGACGCCGGATGGGCATCGGTAGGCGCCCCGGGCGCGGCGCCGGCCGGGGTCGGGCTCAGCTGCAGGAGGCTGCGCGTGTGAATTAATGTGCATCGGGTACATGGGGCTAGACGGGAACACCGCACAGTGCAGAAAACGAGCGCGGAGCTTACGTGATGGACGCATGAAGCCAACCTTACGAAATCATCATCGTTGTTGTCGACAGGTCGCGAGGAAGTGGAGTGTGTCAGGGTGTGTGAGTCACGAGTCCTGGAGAACCGGACCCACGTGCTGGTGAATGGTGAGATGCTTGTACCTTGTAAGAGCTCTATTGGTTTGTATGTACAGTGGCTTGAAGCTGTGGTTGAAGAGGATACGTTACTAGCTCTGTTCGACTGGGACAGACAGCGTGTGAGAATCTGAGGGAGAGCTTGCATGCTATAGGAGCCCCTTCATCTGCGACCAATGTGAGTTACACTGCAAGGGCACGCCACGCCAGTGCAACCAAACGAGTGAAATTCACCTGTTGAGCTGAATGAGATGCCCCAACGCCAAAGTGAATAATCATGTGCTCGTTAAGAAATCGTAGTTTTGCCTCGTGCATCTCCCACTGCTGCTACACTGCCACGGCATAAACATCATGTTTTTTTAAAAAAAAACAAGGGAATAAACATATCATGGTTGATATGTGTTGGGCTATAACTTTATCCTACAGACACCACTCTCCACCATCCGATCAATGCTCTATACGTGCTCCACCATCGGATGCCCTCCGGTGGTTGCTCAAATTAGCCTGCGCCACATGTGTCTACATGGGTCAAAATGAAACCAGCGGCTAATCTCCTGTTACAATAATTTTTCGGCTATAACTATAGCCACGCCGTATGTTTGTCTGTGGCAACTTTTCGGCCTGTCAAATTCCCCAACCAAACCAAATCAAACCAAACCAAACCAAACCAATCCAAACCACATACGCATACACATCCATCCCTGCTCCGGCCCATCACGCACGGTCGCAGCACGCACAGTAACGCCCTCACACGGGTGCCGGCCGGCCCCTGCCTGCCAGGCTGGCCCGCGCGCGGAGGCCCACGTGCGCAAGGCCAGCAACCACGGAGCTGGGCACAGTCACCGGTAGCATCAGCAACAGTTCCGGCGCCAGCGTCCAGAGGCAGCAGCGGCCAGCGGCCCCTCCCTCTCGTGTAGTCACCTGTCCCGCGTGACACGGCGCTGCCGCTAGCTGCTCGCCCTCGCCACATTCATCGCGCCTGTAGCTGCGAGAGCGTCGCGCGCTGGGTGCATGCTGCTGTCCCGGGTCGTCCATCTTATGTTTCTAGTCTCGATCAATTCGATTCTACGATAGAGTACTAATTTAGTAAAAAATTAATATTGTTATTACACTAATATAAAAATTGTAGTATCCTACGATATAGTATTAATTTAGTAAAATTTAATATTTTTATTACACTAATATAAAAATTGCAGTATCGTGATCAAAATTTTCATACGATCCTATCCAATTCTAGTGATTTATTATAAATAATTATTTATATGTCCCTTTGATTATAAATTGATTTAAACTTTTACTTTTTATTTATTCATGTCAATTATAATTTGCATAAATAATAAGTGTTCTTTCTTTTTTCACTACATTTTAGTAAAACAAAAGTTCTAAAAATATAGTTTTAAAAATATAGAAATATTAAAATGCAAGGTAGATTTTTTTAAAAAAAATATATTTGGTAGAACTAGGTAGGATCTTAAATTCTACATTGATCATACGATTCACGATCCTGCAGAAAAACCTCAAATCGAATTCAGGATCGCGATTCTGATAACCTTGACCTCTAGTGGTGCAGTAGACGTCACCTGCGATTGAAAAGGAAACATGGGTGTTATACTCTAATACCCTTTTTTATGGGCAGTAGCCCCCCTAGATCATATCAGGATTGCGAGATAGAACACGAGCGTGGACGATAGCAACAACTAGTTAGATAAATCTCGTAGAGAAAATCAAATAACAACACTAAAATAATCACAACGAGTGGAAAAATTTGATGAAACGAGCCGCAAATTCCTTAAACACAACTTCAAAATAATACAAGAGATAGTCGTTATCTCACGACCATCTCAATTAACACCGGGAACTTGCCGAATACGATGGTCCCAGCATGGGCGCTCTCGTCTTGCAAGTTGCGCGCGACGATGGCAACATGGTGTAGGACTGTAGAGGACGGTGATCCGTCGATGGACGCATTAAGGATGGATTAGAGTGCCAACGAGAAAAAATAATAATAAAGAATCGAAGCTGATGGGCCAGTGGTGATTAACCGCCGCCTTGTGGTTGTGGGGTTTACACTTTACACAATTGACATGCACGGAGGAATTGCCGATCAATCTACTCGCTCGGCGTTGCATGTGTACAATCAACGTTAGCTTTAGGCGATCGCGCGCGAAATCCTCCAAACGGAGTTACTGATTCAAGTACTGTGAAAGTGTGAGGCAACTGTAAGTATGATCCATGTAGGGGAAACCGGCCCATGCCGGAAACAAAGACAACTTGAAGGACAAAAGAAAGAGACAGATTCACAGAACTGCCAGAAACTTCTTTTTTTCTGTTCTTGCCATGGTATTTTTGAAAAGACGCCACCCAATATATTCCAGTTTACTCGATCACCGTCAATTCATCATAAGACGCACAGGGCCACCTGGAATGTTTGGTTACAAGTTTTTACATGATTTCTTTGTGTTATGCCTACTTCTTTTCGTACTTTTTTTTTAAAAAAATTGTGCATACTGGTACATGCGTTATATATATATATATATATATATATATATATATATATATATATATATATATATATATAGATTGATACATGCGCTTGTGCTATATATATATATATATATATATAAAGATTGATACATGCGCTTGTGCTGATTCCTTCCGGAAGGGATCTAGTACAGGGCATGGCTCAAAGAGCACCCCAGATTGCCCCAGCTAAACAAGGACAGTGACTGTTGTGCTTTATAGTATCTTCCTTTCCTAAATCTCTAATGCGCCAAGTGACTACTCTTCGCCTGTACGTACTACCTTCCATCTTAGATCAGTCTCCCTTTCTCTGATGTGTGGTCCTATCAAACATTTATACATACTCCTGTGTGCATTCCTTGTTTGTATGCATGCATATGCCGGAAACTACTTATCCACAAACTAGTGCATACTAGCTGAGTTGCGTACTTCTTTTTAGGGTCTTTTTTCCCCCGAGGGACGCCTCTACAGAATGAACGTTCAGTCTGTAACTACGGACTAATCGTCCTCCCCTACTTCAACCTACCTAATTCCCCACCCTTCGTCTAAAAAAAACATGTCGCTCTGTATATGTCTTAAAACATGCTCCATGCAAGAGGTCAAATGATGAAATCCCGATAAATCAACAAATAACACTCGTATGATATGATGGCATGAAAAATTGGTCCTTGAACTCTCACTCGACTCATGTTCGAGCCGTCCGATCAGAACCTAAGTAGACTAGGAGCTAGTGTTGGATCTGTCTGTTTCCTACCCACCAGCTGTCTCTCTTTCCCTCGAAGTTTCACGACCTCTCTCTCTCTCTCTCTCTCTCTCTCTCTCTCTGAGTCGCATGGACCAAACCCTAACCAGCCTACATAGTTGTCCTGCACAGTGCAGTCGCACTGCTAGCTCACTGGCTCACATCCGCCAATCCATGAGGGTCTCCGGCGCCTTCTTGTCCGTGTTGAAAATTTCGATTCGTTTTGAGTTGAAAGGCGAAATTTTGTGTTGAAAGTTTGGCTTCTCGAATTGAAAGTTATATATATATATATATATATTGATTTGAAGGTTTTGAAGCGCCGATGGTGATTCGGAGGGCCGCGAGGCCATGATGTGTTCGTGGGAGTTCCAGCAACGGTAAAGGCCGGGTGGAGGGCATGTCATCTATATATTGGGATTAAAATCAGGAGCTAGATGCCTGTTTATAAAACATAAAGTAATTAAAATTTCGGCAACAAACAATCTTTGTTGGTCAATGTTGGGTTGAAATGAAACACTGGCTGGTCAATGACTATGGCAAGACGGTTGCTTTGAGACTTTTAACACAACCTAAATTACTTTGTTTATCGATTTGTGTCCACCTTTCTCAGATCAGTTTCTTTTGCCTTGCTCTCGCGTTAATTTTGGAGTAGTTTACCCCTACTACTTTGTTGCACGTCCCGTTGTTTTTGGAGTATACTCCACGATCGATTCAGCCACACATCAGCTCGCCATGGAGAAATGGGAGTACAGACCAGAGAGGCAACGAGGCACGAAGCTCAGAACCCCAAACCAATCAATTGGAGTATTTTGAGGCAAATCCAAAGCTCACTTTTTTTTTGTGCGAGGGAAATCCAAAGCTAACTTTAGTGTTTAAAGAGCTCACTCAAGGGAGATTATACACCAATCCGAACACGCTAAGGCTAAACTCAGGCCAAGGCTAGACCAATGGTTAAAATAAGGCAAGAGCTGTCTTGTCGAACTCGAAAGTGCAGGGCTAGAGGCCGAGCACATCCATGGCTTCATGTAACCATCCGTTTTGTTATGTTCAATCTTTTTCCCCCTACAGACTGTCCTAGGAAAAGATTCCCGTAGTATTTTATCATCACACTATAACTACAACACAAAAAAACCAAATAGATGTGGTTTTTATAAAAACACCACCTAAGCACATTATTATGCATCGTCGAGAGATATTTTATTAAAACATCTATATATTCTTTGCATTATTTTTATATAAAAACACCACCTAAGCACATTATTATGCATCGTCGAGAGATATTTTATTAAAACATCTCTATATTCTTTGCATTATTTTATAGAAACAATATATTATGTATCTACGAAAATAGAGGCATTACATAGAGGTGTTAAATTGTGCTACTAGTACAATGAGCTATATAAATAAAGTATACAAAATGAGTGTATCTAAAGAAATGGAGATATTACATCGAGGTGTTAAATTGTGCTACTAGTATAGCAAGCCACATAAATAAAACATAAAAAATGCATCAACTCTTGCAAAGGTTGGTACTCGAACTTTAGACTTCATAGGAAATACTTCTGTTAGACTTGTCGTACTAGCCATCTCAATCTCACAACCTCACATATTTAATTGTGTGTTGTAATATTTATATATAGTTCTTTTAACATATATTATCCACTGAAAAAACACCTCTAGCGACTTGAAAAATATATCAAAAACATCTTTACACAACAAAAACTTAAGGCGAATTAGAGAGCGTCTAAAAAAAGCATCTCTACAGGATAAATATTCATATGTCCGAAAATCTCAAAACCGTCTTAAGCATACAGAATTTTGGGTGATTTTTAAAGCTTCTCTAGACTATAGAACTCCTTATTTTAGAGGTAAAGTTGAAACACGTCTCTAGAGAGAGAGAAAAACGTCTATGTGGGGAGTTTTCCTGCAGTATGTCCACATGAGAAACTGCAGCTCGTATAGCTATTCGGCGCAACTTTTATCTACATAAAAATATGTAAAAAGTAATCGATGCTATGCTTATGAAAAAAATCAAGATATCCAATCGTTAGTAACAAAAAATATAGTACAAAACTGGCGCCCTGTATAAATTTCACAAAAAATAGCTACCACATTTAGAATGGAACAAAAACACATATTAGTACAATCAACAGTCATACGAGTCATATTTCAAGAAATATGACTTGGTATAAAAATAAAAATATAGAATGAATATACTTATCATGTCTAGTTCGTACTATGCGCTATATATAGCAGCAAACTAATATTGTGTACTTGAAACAGTTAAATAGGATATATCTCTAAAAATAAGGTAAAATGTTACTCACTAGCCTAAATAAAAGTTACGCCACTATTTTAAAAACATATAAATAACCACTGCATCTAATACCCAACCTAGTCCGACTAAAAAAAAGCTACTCTCGAATTTACACCTACCCTCCTTGCTTTTGAATTTTTTAAAATAATATTTTTTAAAAATAAAATTATAAAAATAAATAGTCAGCCTAAAAAATAATAAAAATGAGCTCCTGTCAACAGTTGAGCCGACGACAGGCTCCTATCACTGATTCAACTGGCGATAGGTACCTTGCCCCCCACCTGTCACTGGTCCAACTTCCTATCGCCAGTTCAACTAGCGACATGAAGTTAAAAAGTCACATGTCGCTAGTTGAACTAACGATAGAAATCCAACTATAAAACCCCAAAAATCACTACAAACCTCATTTTAATTCCAACAAAAACGAGAAAGAGGGAGGAGAGAGAGAGAAGAAAGGTAGCAAAACTCTGTCAGTTTGTCACGGAGGAGACATAGATGGAGCATCGGATCCGATCAACCATCTTGCATGTATATTTTTAAAACTTTGTACATTATGTCAAAACATTGTCGGTTAGTAAACAAAAACAGCGACATACAATTTAGTAGATTAGATAAATGTAATTCAATTATGTAGTACATCATTTGAGCTGTGTACGAGGTAGGTAGAGCGTAATGTAAATAATACCAATTTTATTTAGCTCCCCATTTGTGTGCGGTAATTATATTGTTAATACCAAAAATTAATTTTTAAGTAGGAAAATGGCATGACATGTTTTAAAATTGAAAGAAAAATCAGTAACAGCTAATTAGGGTAGGTGGAGCCTAATCGAACTAATCGTAGCTTTATTTAGATCCCTATTTGTGTGTAGTAATTATATTGTTAATGTCAAGAATTAATTTATAACCAGCGAAATAGCATAACAAGTTTTAAAATTACAAAGAAAATCCAGAGCAACTAATTAGGGTAGGTAGAGCCTAATCGAAATAATCCCAACTTCATTTAGCTCAGTAGGGTAAGTAGAGCGTAATCGCCGCTTTATGACTTGTCGCATAAATTTAGTTTCTATTTGTGGTTGGTAATTATTTTGCTAATATCGCCTTATTACATATTTCGTAGTTTTTACAATGTATGTACTGAAAGGTATAGCAGACTCAGACCGCGCCGCCGAGTGGCCGTACGAATTGCTTGACCCAGTGATTGACCTACATCGCCGTAGCCACCTCAGTACCCCTAGGAGGCCGAGACGGCGATTGAGCTTTGCGTATTGTGGCTACGCTCACGCCTGTCAGGACATGGAGGTTGCACTCAAGTTGGGTGCCGATACATCCGCTACACACATGAGCTCGCAGACTGGTCGGTGAAGGAGATCTAGCCCTACGCCTGGGGTCCGATCGTGCTGTACGCGACGTATCGTGCACTGTGCGATGCATACTGTCGGTCCTAGGATAGCTTCATCCTCTCCGGATGCCCGCTACTTCTACAGTTGTGGTCTTTCGAGCGCTTTCAAATCGGATGTCCATAGCTGGACTTGGGAGTATACACAGTCAGCCTGTACGCTGAGGACGACGACGTGGATCAGCCGACTATGGGCAGCGGTGTGGTTCCGCCGATGGGTTAGTTTTGTGAACATTTATTATTTTTCTCGTAATGCAATCACATTTCGTGTGCTAAGTTTTCCTTTGGTATATTCCACAGGTGACCTACACATCGATCACCATGCAGGGGTTGTACCCGAACTACGTCGTGATGTTCAATTAGCTAACGGATAACTGTGTCATCTGGAGACCGTACACTTAGGAGAGGGTGTCCGCGCTCTCCCGGAGGATTGTCCAGTCTATGCACGCGAGACTACGTGTACTAGGTACACGCGGAGGGCCTTGGTGCACGAGGTCTTCGTGGAGGAATACCAGGTGGCGTGGGTCATGCGCCAGTTCGGTCTGCGACAGTAGGTCCCAGCCCCTGGGGCGGCGGCTGCTGGGCCGCGTCTATGGGTAAGTTCGCGCTTTAATTTTTTAGAACAATCTGCGTTACATACGTACCAAATAATTATCTTGCTGTCCACATGTACACTAGGAAGGGAGTACGTGGTACTACCGCCTAGGCGAAGAAGATGTTCCCTTGGGTTGAGGGCTGGCTCAGCGCCTACGCCGACGTCGTCTTGGAGGATGCTCACTACGACCTTGGAAAGTACGAGGAGTACATGGAGTGGTATGCCAGTCGGATGAGGCTGCGATGTCCGACATGTACCCCACACAGCCGGACTCCGTATTCCACCGCGTTTTACTTATTGAACGATCGATACTTCATATTTAATTAGCTTGATTTAGGTTTCCAACTTGATGATTACGTATACAAGTGGATCTACACCGAGAGGTTCTCGAGTTGACAGTCTCAATGCAGCAGTTGTCATTTTGGGGGAGATCAGAGAGATCTTACAACACATTGCGGAGAAGGCGAGGCGAGAGATCCAGATCGCGACTTGTCGCACGCCGAGGACCCAGTGGGGCCACCAATGCGTGAACGGGAGGGGGCAGCCATGGTGGCTCACGGCCATGGGCTCCTCCCCCGGACGTGGCGGGCGGGTCCTCGTAGCACTGTGGTGGGAGCTCCTCGGGACAATTTGCAGGTGAGCATGACACATTCATTTCCACTTCTTTATTTCGAACCTCTGTAGTTACTAACGACAATCTTCTCTTGCAGGTCCTCAGTTCCATCAATACACGGGGCAGAATACGCGTAGTCGTCCATGGCTGCCTTCGTGCCCCGAGGTATGATTACCTTGTTTGATTTCATAACATCCTGTTTCGTGATTTTTCATGATTGCATGCGTAACGTAATGTTTCACAGGTCGTGCACCGCGTTGAGACGAAGTGGACTTGTCGTACGATGAGATATTCGCTGAGGACTTATACTTCTCCTAGGACGAGGCCTCCGTAGGGGCTTCTTAGCTGCCAGGTGTCTCGAGCCAACAATATTGACGCAGGACCTCAACGTCGCGATGCCACCTTCGGCTCCTCGCGTCGGTCGGGCACGTTGGCCGCTTGATCCTTTGATGTACTCGCACCAGCGCCGGGCGCGGCCGCAGGCGACACGCTGGGTATGCCCAAGAGGGGCCGCCACTAGATGTTTGTTTAGTCATATCATGTAAATATTAATTTTTGTACAACTATAGTAATGACAATATAGTATTTTATTATCTCCTTTTGGCGTGCACACCCCATAGCACCCTCTCTCTGCGCCTTACAACATGACACAACGAGATATCTTTGCTTAGTGACTTGACCCAATAAGTCAGCTTTGCGCAGCGACGTGACCCAACGAGTCACCTTTGTGCAGAGGCGTAGCCCAACAAGACAATTTTGTGCAGTGACGTGACCCAATGAGTCATCTTTGCATGGAGATGTGACCCAACGAGTCAGCTTTGCGCAGAAACGTGTGAAAGCATCTAGGCCCCTAAAAATGGTTTTGGTAATTAATGATAATATGTGAATATGGGATTAACTAGTTTACTAAGAATGTGCAAGGTTAATTCCATTTGATGAACATGATGAAGCAAGGATGCATGCTAAAGGAAAATGTGAAGATCAACAAGGCTTAAAGTCAAGGTACAAATAGTCTAGGATCCTTTTCTATTTTACTGGGTCTAAGGAGAATTGGTTGGTAGACCGGATTATAGGATAAATGCCGTACTATTAAGGGGGATCACGACTAGTAGCTTGATAGCTTATTCTTGTGCCATATGGATCAACTTAGGATCATGCATACATTTAAAATTGGACTTGAATTTAAGTTAGAATGAATTGATGCTTTAATTCGAATCGGATGAACCAAGGCTTAGCGGTTTGTCTGAGAAGCGGTTGTTCCGGCGGCATGTGAGCGGTTCAACCGTTAGCCTTTTAAATTGAAAATCAAGCCGATCGTCAGATCTCAATCTAACGGCTAGGATTAAGTGGGCCGTTCGGACCGTCCGAAGTGGCAACGCATGTGGATCGTTGGATTAAAATCAAGCGGCTCGGATCTTGTGTCTTGGCCGGACCACTAGACGATGAGTCCATCGTGGCCTTCCACGTGTCATGATCTCGTGGTGATCGATTTCGTGAAATGCGGTTATACCGATGGCTTGAACGAGCAGCGACCGCATCCCGGTTGTTCCGATGATATTACGGCGGTTGCAAAATAACAGTACGAGTGTAATCTCCTTTGAAAACCTCTTTTGAGAATCGGCTGTACCGCACGTATAATCGGATGAACCGCAATACGGATGTTCCGAAATGTATTTGGCGGTTGTAAAATTCCAGAACAGATGCAAAATCTCTGGTTTAGAAACCCCGAAATCGGACGATCCGGGTGTTTGCCTGCGGATGAACCGCAACTAAATCCAACGGCTATATCAGTGCATTTAATGCGTGTAACATAGCCAGATTCGCGTACGATGAGCATAGCGCGGTTGTCCGATGCTAACACGCCGTTGTTCCGATATGTCTTGAACTTTCGAACTTCTTCCCAACGGCTAGAATTGTTTGGTGGAGGCTATAAATACCTCCCCAAGCGCACAAGGGAGATGTAACACGATGCATTGAAGATATCTCAACCCTTGTGAGCATTGTGCATTCAATTCTACTCCCAATTTACTCTTGCATTCATTGAGAGGGAGATCAAGTGCATTCATCTTTAGTTGATTCATTGGCACTTGAGTAAAGTCAAGCGAGGATCGTTGATCTATTCTCTTGGGGTGTTGCCGCACTCCTAGGCGGCTTAGCGGTGAAGCACGGTGATCTTCTCAAGTGAAGCTTGTGAGAAGACCCGAGCAAGATTGTGAGTGGTTGGTGTTCACCATCTCGGAGCGGAGGAAGAACAACCCAAGTGATCGAGGAAGGCTTAATTCGTGGAGCCGGCTTGGGTGGTCAAGCTTCCTCAACGTGGACTAGTGAAGACCGGCAAGTCTTCGATACCACGGGAAAAACATCATTGTGTCTTGTGGTTATTTCTTGTCTTTACAATTCCGCACTTATATTTCTAGCTTGCTTATTGTGATTAAATTGCCTAGCTAGGAGCATAACTTGTTTAGACTAAGTCATTAATTGAATTGGATAAATTGTTAATTTGTTAAAAACTTTAAAAACCTCCTATTCACCCCCCTCTAGTCGGTTATCCTTGATCCTACAACGTGACCCAACTAGTTAGCTTTGCGTAGAGACATGACCCAACGAGACAGCTTTGCGCATCAACGTGACCCAACGAGTCAGCTTTGCGCAGCGCTGCCTCGTGGACGTGAATTTCTGTCAATCAAATTACAATTCAACCGCGGGTTCTCCTGCATCAACACTTCAACACAATTTCACTAAGATGGAGAAGCAATGGGAAGAGATCCGCAAACTTGCATGGCGTGCTGTAGCCTTGGACGAATAAAGGGCGTGTGCTAGGAGGGCATTTCCCTGCAATGACGCCGCCCACCGTAGCAGCAACCCCGTCTAGAACATTCCAACCGAGCCTTCACTGGAAAACCCGCCCGAGGGGAGACGTTGCCTCTCTGTTGGTGCAGAGTCCCATGCAAGTTCTTCAAGTCCAAGCAGCTACTCAGCCTGAGCATGCGTTACTGGGGTTGTGCGAACTACTCCTCGGACTATCCCGACCGTCGTTGGAACACAAACAGCTATCAACAACCGGTAAAGACTAGTTACATTATGTTCTCCTACCATTTCTCTTTCAAAGTACGCATTAACTACATATCCCATCTACCCTAGTCTCGGATTCGCTATGTGGCTACCGCAAGTGTATCAACCAAGAGATCCACCCACGCGACCAGTGACGTATGGACTACGAGGAGTGAGATGTCAAAAGGGCCCACGAGATCCGGAAGGAGGAGCACCACAACGATGAGCAAAATGAGTGTATCCGTCAAGAGACAAAAGCTCATCTCGAGGTGTGTAGCCGTAGGGAGAGCGAGAAAAAGAGAGAAATGGTAGCCAAGGCGAGGGAAGCCGGCGAGGAGTACAACGCTAAGCTCGCAAGGAAGGGTAAATGACCTCGGTCTATGTAGTAGATTGGACCATTCCGTAGTAGTTCCCCGTTCTACCTGCCATATTTTTTATTATCTCCTAAAGGCATGCATACTTACATAGTCCGGATATTTGTGTCCTAGTGTATCGTAGTAGTAGCGAGGACGAATAAAGCAACTGGCATAACCATCATGCTATGTGACCACGTGTAACGTTCTTTTGTCTGCAGACTCTAATGTATTTCTGGTTCCTTACCTCGCACTTTACCTTCAGTCTATGGAGTAAATTTCCTAGTAAAAAAGTCACAATCGTGTAAATGTGAACAGAAGATAGAGGGATAAGCACAACCTAACTCCTCCCACAAGTTGATAAGGAAGATAAAATTATGTGAATTTGCAATTACTCAAAACTACAATATATCACACTGATATTACATAACGTTGAGTAAAACGTCATAACACTTAGTTTTTTACAAATGAACGTGATATTCTATAACGTTGCCAATCACATATTACAACTGTCTGTGCTTTCCCATGGCAGTGGCCTCAACGTCCTCCATGTGAACTACATCGAGTCGGGTGGTTGGATGAGGTCCCCGCGGCGACGTCCGAAATGCCGGTGTCTCTTTCGTCCTAAGGATTTCTCGAAGGTGTGCCCACACTCCCTGCAAAATAAAACACTTCTTCATACGATGTCCGTCTTCTGCTTCATCCATGTCGTTCCTGATGTGTTGTACTTGTCACTGGCTGACCTTTCCCTTCAGCCTTTCAATGCCCGCGGCCCAGATTAGTTGCTCCTAGGTCGGATGGCGGTGAAATGGCCAACCACTGCGTAACCATATATCTCCGCACTACATGTTTGTATCACTGCCTCCTTGTTGAAGTAATTAGAGGGGTACCGCCTAGGATGCTGTGTCACTGTGGAATATATGGGCATGACATGAGAGCACGGCCTGTACGGAAGAATGGGCTTGTTGCAAGTTCATATGCAATTAGCGCGGTTTAGCGTGTACTCGTGGGTAATCCTCTTGCGGTTCGTCGTGTGATGTCCTTTATCCCTACACATTACCTAAAGGCGAAGATTCCTTGTGCCCATCTTGAATGCGCAATGCATCTCAACCTTCTTGCTCATCTCCGTCATGTACTTGGTGATTATAGCGAAGTAGAGTACTCTGTCATTTACCATGGCGAGCGGCGCGTTGTTGCTTCTGTCAACGAAGTAGTTTATCGTATCGCGAAGAATTACCTCCACAATACCAATCAAAGGGAGGCACCTTGCGTCGCGCATGATCCATTTGTAAACCTCGGCTAGATTAGTTGTCATGACACCATATCAAGTACCAACCCCTGTCATGTAGCGGTGACCACTTCTCCTTAAGCTCGTGCTCAATCCAGTTCAAGAGGCATTTCACCTGCGCCCCCGTCCTTGTCAGACTGGAACCATCTGTGGGTAGCCGTGACAATGCTTCGGGGGTCTGGTCAGCGTAGTAAATTTTGAAATTGGTAACGTCTGATATGATTGACGCACTGCACTATGAAGAATATTTTCATGAATAACCACATATCTAAAACAAGAATAACCATCGAAAAGAATTATGTACAACATACTGCACTACGCAATCGTACATCCAAAACTATGTAATCAACTCGGTTCAAAAAATTACCTCACAGGTGGGCAACCGAACGGGCAGCGGTTCGCTAGCTTTTCTCCTCCCCTTTTCTCCTCTCCCTTCCCTCCTCTTTTTTCTAAATACAAACGAGCTCTGTGCCGAATTTTAAGGTTTCATGAAGCTTTTAAATGGAAAGAGTCTCTTTTACCAGTTCAACTAGCGACAAGTTCCTATCGCCAGTTCAAGTAGCAACAAAAGTTAGACCGGTGACAAGTGGAGAGGGGGGCAGGGTACCTGTCACTAGTTGAACCGATAATATGAGTCCATTTTTATTATTTTTTGGAGAGACTATTTATTTCTATTTTTTAAAAAATATTTTTTAAAAAATTCCCTTGCTTTTAACCTCAGGAGCAGCTCTCCTCAATAATAGGAACACCGTTCACCGGGCCCGCACCACCAACCACCATCAATTCTTCAACAGTGGTTCGTTCCCGCACGGGCCCCTTTCTCTGCTCCCTGCCCGGGCCCCGCAGGTCAGCGGCAGCTAGATAATGGCCATGCATGCACGAGCCTGCATGCCCAGCCTAGCGGCTAGCTTAGCCAGCCAGACAGCATTCGTTGGATCAGCAGATACGAGTATTCGACCGCAGTGCGTGCGGGGTGGACGTAGCGAGGCGCGGGGCGAGGGCCGGCCGGGCCCTACCGTCCCGAGGCGGGACGGGACGCGGGCGCAGACGCGGGCAGGCAAGCGCGGCTACATCGATCCGTGCCATCTACTGTGGCCAGCGTCCAGCAGCTGCACGCACAGTGGCGCGCGGACTTTTCCACCCACACATGTGGACACTGTTCTGCATGTGCTACCCCGCGAAACCCCACGCCCACGCCCGCGCCCGCCTATATAAGGTGGAGACGCCCCCGCACCCGCACAGCCGTTTCACTCACCAGTCACCACCCCATATCCCAGGGAGAACGAGACCTACTGCTAAGCTATTAGCGTTAAAAAAGAGAGGAGGAAGTACTAGTCGAGAAAGTAGCCGAGCGGCAGTGCAGCAGCGGCGCTAGGAAAGAGGGTGGTGGCGGTAGCTGGAGCTGGGAGTGTGAAGTGTTTTTGTGTGTGGAACGGTCGGAGTGCGTGAAGTGGGGGAGAAAGAGACACAGCACACAAGCGCACACTGCGCCACACAAAAAGCTTTCTTTTAAGGGCGGTGCCACCACTGTTGTCGCCTCCCTCCCTCCCTGCCTGCCTGCCTGCCCTCTGAGCGTTCTCTCTCTCTCCTCTCCCCGCTTCCTCCCTCTCTTTCCTCTCTCTAGCCAGAGAGGAGAAGAGGGGGACAAGAAAGCCACCAGTAGCTCAGCTTAGCTTCCTCTCCACGCGCTTTCATCGCAGCAGGGAAGGGAAGGGAAGGGAACGAGGCACGGCCGGCCGCAATGGAGGCCGGTGGCGGTGGAGACGACGTCCACGGGCTCAAGTTCGGCAAGAAGATCTACTTCGAGCAGGACGCAGCTGGCGGGAGCGGGAGCGGGAGCGCGACGGCCGCGGCGGGTGGCAAGAAGGGTAAGGGCGCGGCGAGCGGCGACGCGGGGGCAGGAGGAGCCGCCGCCCCCGCGCCGCCGCCGAGGTGCCAGGTGGAGGGCTGCGGCGTGGATCTGAGCGGCGCGAAGGCGTACTACTGCCGGCACAAGGTGTGCGGCATGCACTCCAAGGCGCCGCGCGTCGTTGTCGCCGGCCTCGAGCAGCGCTTCTGCCAACAGTGCAGCAGGTAACAAAACACTCGCTACTACTGCAGTCAATTTTTCCTCTGCTCCTTCCCATGGCTGGTCAAGTGTCTATTGCCGCATTAGATGCGGTGTCCGACCCGGTGGCTGGTGGGCTCGCAATTTGGGCTCCAGCAATTGGGTCCGTTGTGCCTCCAATTACTCCATTTTGTTTCTTCAGGAGTTTCTGCCGCTCCTTTCCTCTGCTGTTCCACTTGTGATACTCCAGCTCCAACCTCAGAAGCTAGCTATGGTGATTAGTGTAGTTGTGGATGGATGCCGGTAAAACATTCAGAACTCCATAGATTGCCTGTACCCTGTAAGACTTAATTTGGTGAGTCGCAGCTTGGGGCCCTTACTTGAAAATTCGTTCCTCTAGCGGCTCCGGTTTGACCAACTAAGGTGTTCAAGGCTTCAAGCTCTGCGATTGGCTCTTCTCAGGACAAGAAAACGAGTTCTCGAATTAGCCGGTCATTCGATCATATGCATCTTGTAGTAGTAAGATTCAGTTCAGCTACTACTTCTCGTAAGTCGTAACCAGATTCAGAAATTCAGGTGCTGTGTTCATGATGGGGTTCATATGGTGATGCATGGGTGTACTGCTGGTGTGCATTCGGTGGGTAGCAATTAATGTAAAATTTGGACATGTAGAATCTGACGAGAATAGTAAGGGACATAAAAGTGTACATCCTGAATATCTTGTCTGAGTAGCATATATAGTAGTCTAGATTTCTTTCTTCTTATTCTACTGTATGGTAGGATATGAATGGGTGGTACACTCGTACTACTACCACTACACTATTTAATGTATGCCCTAAGGATATAGAAGTTGGATAGGGGAGATATTGGGCTGGAACAAATAAAACAGAATAGCAAAGAATTACCAGTAGTGCTAATTTTCCAATAACTATTATAACGAACTATGGCTGCAGTAATCAAATACCAATAATAATTCTTATTTAGTTCAGCTGTGGTCACATATAGCTCTTGTTTCAAGATTTTTTTGCTAGCTATTGATTATATTTTGAGAAAACCAAATATTTAGAGAGTACTACCATATTGTTCATTGTTGAACTATTTGAAGATTCTATTTCACATTGTTCTGTGGCTCGTGGGTTGTGGCCTATGCATCATCAGAAAAGGGAAGGTTCTCGCCGCTGTTTGAAAAGATAAAACATCACTTATGGCTATCACTGTACTATAAGCCTTTGCGCGTATTCACTATCTAGGAATGATTAGAGGTGGTCTTTCCACATGGTAACCTTTTATTTTCCCGGTCCTGGTGTATGGATCTAATCATGAAAGGCGTGTCTTTGGTTGGCGTCGCTGCTTCGAACAAACCGCGAGTTAGTTTAGGATATAAAAACAAATGTTCTGCTTGCATCGACACAGCTTTTCACGTGGCATGTGGTTTGCTTTGTTTATTTATCTGATGCATGCTTGGTACTCCATTAAGATAAGTTAGTAGCTGGTTCTTGATTACAGAGTTAGCATTTCCCCCCTTTTTATGTGCATGCAGTTTTTTACGTTAATAATCTCTATTATATGCAGTTGATCCATGAATATTCTTCACTCTGCTTTTTGTTTTGTGCAATTGATTATTGTTTTCATTTTCAGTACACTGTTTCTAGGAATGTGATATCCTTCTTTAGTGTAACTCGTCAGATTTTTATATGCTGCCTGTTTTCTCTTGTGACATTGCACTAGTTAAATCACTTGTGGAGTTTGTACCTTATGTAATTTCTTCATCCACGTAAATCACAGGTTCCACCAGTTACCTGAATTTGACCAAGGAAAACGTAGTTGCCGCAGACGCCTGGCAGGTCACAATGAGCGCCGGAGGAAGCCACCACATGGACCTTTCTCTTCACGCTATGGCGGACTTGCTGCATCCTTCCATGGTAACAAGTGCCCCCCTCTTATTAGGTATCCACACACTTGCAATTCGATTGGATGTGTTAACACGCTGTTCTTGCAACTTTTCGTCCAGAAGAGCCCGGCAGGTTCAGAAGCTTTCTGCTGGATTTCTCGTACCCAAGGGTCCCAAGCAGCGTGAGGGATCCGTGGCCAACTATACAGTCTGGTGACCGCATGTCTGGTACTATCCAGTGGCAAGGGAACCATGAACTTCATCCTCACCGCAGTACAGTTGCGGGATATGGCGACCATGCTTACAATGGCCAGGGCGGCTCAGCTGCAGGGGCACCATTGCTCCCGGCCTTTGAGCTCCCCGCAGGCGGATGTCTCGCAGGAGTCGCCACCGACTCCAGCTGTGCTCTCTCTCTTCTGTCAACTCAGCAATGGGATAGTACCCACAGTGCCAGCCACAACCGGTCCCCAGCAATGTCGACTACCAGCACCTTCGAAGGTAACCCGGTGGTGCCCTCCGTCGTGGCGAGCAACTACATGGCGGCTAGCAGCGCATGGACTAGCTCCCGGGGCCATGAGGGCGCCAGGAACGTGCCGCTGCATCACCTGCCTCATGAGGCTGCGCTGAACGAGGTCCATCCAGGATCAGTTCATCACGGTCAGTTCTCAGGCGAGCTTGAGCTTGCGCTGCAGGGAAGCGCCCCGCCGAATCCGCCGCAAGTCGAGCACGGGTCCGGCAGCGCCTTCAGCCACTCCAGCAATGCAATGAACTGGTCCCTGTAGGGACCCGGCCAGTGTGTGCACACCGTCTCTCGTTGTTACGCCAGGAGACATGGAACATTGGGAGGCCTGATTTTGTGCGCTTTACCTTGCCGTTTTGGTTTTCAGGATGGAGAGGAAACTCCGAACTGATAGACCAGGAATTTCCTCCCGTGGAGCCCAATGTGTCCATGAACTCTAACACCTGATCCTTTTATATGTAAAACTCCATGACTTGAAGTATGAATATGCTTTGTCTAGGACTTCAATTTACTTGAACTATTAATATCGACATCCTTGTCTGTTCATATTTTGACTTAACAATGTAAACATTTTCAGGGTTATTGTTGTTGACTAAAAGCTACATACTCCATTAGTGGGTGTGTCTTGTCAGGTTAGGTTACTGGCAGGTTGTGTGGCTGATAAAAGGGTAGAAGGCACTAGTCACTAATAGTAGCTTAAACCTGCAATGGGTTTCCATCTTTTTCAGCTCGTACCATGACCTTATCCAGATAGATCTTTTTTGGGAAAGTAATTTCGGGAAGTGTGCGTTCATCATAGTATCTGTTTCTTATCGTACTTGGCACTCTGCAGTGAAAATTCTCCCCAGTTACGCTAATGGAGTAGGTAACACTAGCAGGCCAGGTTCGATGCTCTAGAGTGGCCCAAATTTCGAGTACTGTTTTATGACCCTTCTTAACTAAGTTATTTTCAATTTAAGCTAGGGGCTAGACGACGAGAATAAATAATCATCGATTAATAAAATTATTTATCTATAATATTTATTATAAATAATATTATTCTAAGGAAGTGTATATATCACTTTCGAATGTTTTTTTTTGGCAAATCACTTATATTTTCAACCGTTGGATGAAAACTAAGATACCTTGGATTAGTTCCACATAGCCCAAACAAAATTAAGCATGCAATCTGTTTATTTAGCCCATAAAACATAACGGGTCAGGAATTTTTAACAGACTGCAATTACTGGCCTCTATTTCATTTTTATTTTGTTATTAACAAAGCCCAATCGTCTTTCTGCCAGCCCAAAAGGGGGGAAAACAAAAACCAAGAACAAAAGGAGGGAAAACAAAGACCCAAGAAAACTCTGACGGTGTAACAGCCCAAATTTCAAATTTCAGTTGAAGATAAAACTTTAATTATTTTTGTGGAATTTCTAAAATTGTAAAAACAACTTTTCCTTAATTGTTTTAAAGCTAAAATAATTTATTTGAGAAATTTATAACCAAATATAAGTTGGAATTATTTTACTTAAATCCAGAATGCCCTAGAGAATTTCGGTGAATTTTCTCATAATTTTTGGATTTCATTTGCTATTTTCTAAAGCCTAGAGGTCTTAGAGCGTATGTTCGACACATGTTTTTTTACTATCCCCTAAAAGCATGTATAGTTACACGATTCGAATGCTTGTGTCGCAGTGTACTGTAGTAGTAGAGAGGATGATTAAAGCAATTAGCCGAACCATCATGCCATGTGACCATGTGTAACGTGCTTCTGTCTGCGGACTTTAATGCAGTTCCAGTTCTGTGCCTCGCACTTTACCTTGATGTCTTGTCAACCAAAAGAAAATTAATATGAGTGTCTATTAACGAGTGTCTATTTCCTAGAGTACTCATGTGCTAGTAAACTTCCCACAATCCAAGCCACAAGAAATCATGAAACCCTAATTTTTGAAACTTAAATTCTATATTTTCAAGGCGTAAAACCTTTATTCCTGAGATAATTTCAGAACACATACAAAATTATCCAAATATTATACAATCAAGTCCACTGTGTAAGGAGCCTTGAAAAAAATCATAATTTTTTGAGCTCATTTTCTATATTTACAGATTTCGACAAATATTACACTTAAATGAAATTGTGAGAAAAAATCGAACGAGTAAAATTACAAAAAAAACCATATTAGGAGCATTCACATAAAATTTTATACTTTTTGAACTCATTTTCTATATTTTAGAAATCATACGAACACAGCCGAAACGCTAATAGTCAAGACCCTAATCCGCTTAAACGGACCGGCGAAACCCTAGCCTAACCCCTCGTGCGCTCAGGGTGGCACGAGATGTCTCCCACCTCCTACGGTCCGGTGGTGTGGGGTGTTCCCGGCCACCTCCTGCAGTTCGGTGGCGCGGAAGGTGGTGGGCCCGGCCACCTTCCGCGTCTCGCTGCTTGGTCCCATGGCCGCCCGATGTTTCGCGTTGGTGCTTGCTTTCCACGCTCCCTAGTCGTATGACCAGCCATGCGTTAGGCTCAGGTGGTTCCATGCTTGAGAGGGGGTTAGATCTGTAAATACAATGCCAAAGAAGTTATTTTTTAAATTAAGATGATATGAGAGGGCCAAATAAAAAAAATTCGTACCGATCGATCGGCAACGTAATATCGTCCACATGAAATTCAGCATCTCAACTTCGTTGCTCGTACGTACTAATGTACCTCAAAATAGTTCATCTCGACGGACACATCAAATTTGGTGGCGCGTAGTCTTCGCTCTTCGAGCAAGGGATGACTCTTGAGCAATGAGGGACCGATCAGCGCTTTAATTTCGAACTTGCGTGCGTGTAAGATGAATGCCAACGTGCGTCTCATGCTGAAGTAAACAAATACTATAAATTTCCAACTAGAGCTACTCTATGTCTTATCCAACGATTTGAACAGCCTATCATCGGACAAGTCTTCGAGATCGGAACAGTTTGTTCCTGTTAAGAAACCGAGCCCAGGACTCTTGAGAGTCCTGGCCCAGTACGGGCACAGGACCCTGGAGAGTCCTGGCCCAGTTGAACTCCTCATCCCATAGTCTATAAATAGAGGGTCACCCCCCTCTCATTGTAACCCTGATTGTCCCGAAGGAATAAAGCAGACCCTGAAGTCCCGCATATCTCTGTGTTCATTCTATTGTTGTGTTCTTGTGTTCTTCATCGTTCTTACGATTCCGATCATTGTATACGAGGTACCCGTTCGGATTGGAATCTCCAGCGACGGTTACTCAACACGTTATCAGCACGATCGACTCTACTCGCATCGAAAGGTAACCGTCGAAGAACGACACTTGTAGATTGAATCGTATTTTCTAGATTGCTTTCAATTCTGCAAATTTGCTTTCTAGATTGTTTTTCTACGGTGCAAATCTGTTCTAATCTACCGCGAGCTGACTTGAAGTCGCCGACACAATGTCGATCGGTAGATTGCATGAAAGATCGGATGTCGATTGTACCGTAGATTGAAATTGCAAATTCACCGCGAGTCGACTCGAAGTCGCCGATCGGAAAGAAAATTGCATCACATGAACAGTATTTTTTTTCTTCTTCTTTCTTCGCATGAACAGTACCAACGAATAAAAAAAATCACGGTCGGCGCACGACCTGGACGTCGTGCACCGCCGACTTGCCCCACGGGCCAGCAGCTCGACCGACCGTGCCAACCCCGCACGGCCGCCCTCCACCCCGGCTTGCAGCCGCATGGCGCCGCCCAAGACGGCCCCCATCCACCCCGCCGCCCAAGTCATCATCATCACAGGAAAGGGGGAAGGAGAGAAGAGCTTGCGCCGCCGCCGGCAGCCATGGCCCGGCTTGAAGCCGCCTCAAGGCGAGGAGAGGGAGATCGGCCGGCACCGTGTCCACACACGAGCCGCCGAGCCGAGAGGAGAGAGACCGGCCGCGAGCCCACCGCCAGAAGCGACGCCTCCGCCAAACCGCCACCTCCTCGGCGCCGGACGCCGCCTCCGTGCTCGGCCGCCTCAAGCGCTGGCCGATCCGCCCGCCGCCTCGGCCATGCCGACGGCTCACCGCCCCCCGGACGCCTTGCGCCTGCTCGCTATCGCCGCTTGAAGCTATCCGGCTCCGGCGCCGCAACACCACCACCGCCGCGACGCTCTGCCGCGACGCCATCGACCGCCGCCGCGGCCGATTGAACGGCCCACGCCGCGCGCGACTCGCCACGCGCCGCCGCGCGACTTCGGTCGCTGGCTGCCGCCGCCGACCCCGCCCGAGCCGTCGCCGCGAATCGCGCTGCTCGGCGGCTCCCATGAAGGGAGCCGCCGCCACCCGAGAAGAGCTCGGGGGTAAACCCTACCCCTGAGTCCTCCCCCCTGCCGATTTCTTATACCGGCAAACGGGCCGGCCCAAAGGCCGGCCCGTATAACCGGACAAAAAAAAAGAAAAACGAAAAGAAAAAAAAGGGCCATTTTGCAAAAAAGACCCTCAGTTTTTCAGTAAATTGCACGAAAATTTCTCAGAACTGGAATTTTCACGTTTTAGCCCCTGAAAATTGCAGAATTCGCCGAAAATTCATATTCCAGCAGAAAAGGGCCTCGAGAATTCAAATTTTGAATCGGTTTATGCATTTGAATTATATTTTACCTTGTTATTATTATTTCTATGCAATTTATTTATTGTATTTACTGTTTTTGGTTATTTGTGATTATTAATTTTGCTTTTAATCACTAAAATAGCAGTAAATCATGGAAATGCATAGAAAAATACGAAAACATTATAAGAATTTTTGCGACCATTTTATGATAATTACCAGCAGTAATCTTATACACTCTTTACATGAATATGCAGATGACTGGTATTACGAACCGAGAGTTCGAAGAGCTGGCCCAGCATGGCCATAATTATCTGACTTGGGCATCGGATGTCGAGATTGTACTTGGAGCAAAGAAGCTCTGTGCTGCTATTGGACTTGACACCCTGAAGGACGTCGCTCCAACTGCTGAGGGGAATGATCAAGCACTTCATTTCCTCGGACATCATCTCTGCCTAACACTCAAGAATGAGTACATGGCAGAAAAGAACGCACTAGCCTTATGGACCGCACTCAAGAAGCGGTTTGAGAAGCTAAAGTACACCATCCTTCCTCGTGCAGAGCAGGATTGGAACCGACTGCGTTTTGCCGACTACAAGACCGTGGGAGAGTACAATTCTACATTGCACAGAATTTGTACAAGTCTTCAACTATGTGGTAAAGTAACCACATACGAGCAGAAGATAGAAAAAACAATCTCTACCTTCCACCCCAACGCGGTACAATCCGCACGCAACTATCGGCAGGATGGCTACAAGGAGTATGCCGAACTGATCGATATCATGCAAGTTGCGGAAGCTCAAGATGACGTTCTCCGAAAGAACTACATCTCACAGCCACCTAGTAGCAAAGTTAGACTTGAAGTCAACGCAAGCAGCTACAAGGTGAGAAAGCCTCACTCAGCAGAAAGAGGCAGGAAGGGTAAGGTCATGGGTCGTAAAACCAAGCAGACTGCCCAAGCCAAGAAGGGCGGACAAAAGAAGCGCGACGAGAAGCCGTATGGTCAGCAGGACCAAATTTGCTACAAATATGGCACTTGGGGTCATTGGTCACGTGTTTGCCATGAGTCGCAGCACGTGATCGATGCTTTCAAGGCCAGGAAGAAGGGCAAAGGACACTATGAGGCACACCTCGCCATTGCAGGCATAGGGGATCCACAATCATGGGATGCACCCATGAATGTGGACATCCCAATGGCCGCCCCCACCACACCTCCTTTGGACATCACAGCAGCAGCAGCTGTAGTTGCCAACGAGGAGCAGATGAATGAAGCGCAGATCTAGGCAGAAGTATCTTCATTCTTCGCTGATTCGATCTAGTGCACGCATTGCACTTAGTTTTATAGTCATTTACAGTTTTTGGTTGCAATAGAATAATAATCTTGCATAATGGTTGTAAGCTCTGGGAGAGCAAAGAAATAAATTCTTATTATGAGTCCTGCATGACTTTTCATCGTATTAATAAAGGCAAATTGTGTTCTGTTTTGAAGTATTTTATATGTATGGTTGCTTGCTACCCTATATTAATAAATATTTTATATATATCAGAACGCGTGTGGCGCCCAATGGAGGAAGTATGCTTAGCAGACAGCGGCACAACGAATACCATTTTAAGAGAGATAAAATTTTTCCAGTCAATCAGCAAGAATGCTGGTAGTCTTACGACAATCGCAGGCAGCGATACTTGTGTAATAGGCTTAAGAAGAGCCACAATTATACTCCCGATGGACACAACATTGGTCATTGAAGAAGCCTTGTTGTACCCAGAATCGACTAGGACTCTCTTAAGCTTTAAAGATATTCGCGCTAACGGTCTCCACGTAGAGACTGAAGAAGAGTATGGTAAGGAATACCTACTCATTACAAAGCGCGAGAAAAATAAAAAAGGGTATTAGAAAGACTTCCTTCATATGAATCTGGGCTATACTACACTCATATTAAGGCATCTGCAGCCTATACTATCCTGAAAACCACTTTTAGAAGCTCTGAACTTTTCTGTCTCTGGCATGATAGATTAGGCCACCCCGGTCTTAGAATGATGAGAAATATAATTACTAATTCTCAGGGACATAATATCAATGTAAAGAATTTTCCGAATCCAGAAGATTTCGTGTGCCCTGCATGTGCCACTGGGAAAATGATTACTAGACCATCTACTCTGAAAGTAAAGGATGAAATCCCTGCATTCCTGGATCGTATCCAGGGAGACATTTGCGGTCCTATACAGCCCCTGTCAGGGCCATTTAGGTACTTTATGGTGCTCATCAATGCTTCCTCGAAATGGTCGCATGTATGCTTATTGTCTACGAGAAACCACGCTTTTGCAAAGCTGATCTCGCAGATAATTAAGATTAAGAATAATTTCCCTGACCATCATGTGAAGTCCATCAGAATGGACAACGCCGGAGAATTTACTTCAAAGGCATTTGATGATTATTGTATGGCAATGGGAATTACCGTTGAGCACTCTGTACCACATGTCCACACCCAGAATGGACTAGCAGAAGCATTAATTAAAAGAATTAAATTTATTGCTCGACCGCTCTTGCAGAATTGTAATTTGCCAACTACATGTTGGGGACACGCAGTCCTACACGCAGTAACTCTCATCAATTTTCGACCATCAGCATATAACATCCATTCACCTATGCAACTAGCGCAAGGGTCAACACCGAAAATCTCCCATCTTCGAAGGTTTGGTTGCAAGGTTTATGTATCTATACCACCACCGCAGCGAACTGCAATGGGCCCTCTCCGAAAGTCTGGGATATACATTGGTTATGAGACAACATCCATAATCAAGTATCTGGACCCCATGACTGGAGATTTGCATACAGCCCGCTTCGCTGACAGCATATTCGATGAGGATAGTTTCCCATCATTAGGGGGAGGAAATCAACCCCTTGATGAAAAATATCGGGAACTGACGTGGCAAGCCACGGGAATCCATGCACATGACCCGCGCACTAGTGAAACAAATAGAGAAGTCCAGAAGATAATTGATTTGCAAGCATTAGCGAATCAACTGCCTGACCACTTTAGTGATTTGAAAAGTGTAACCAAGTCGCATGTGCCTGCACGCAATGCGCCGGAGAGGGTTGAAATACCAAAGAAAATTGAAGGTATCCCTAATCCCGTCCAGAGGCCTCAGAATAAAAGGACGAGAACTTCGGCCCCTCGAATCCCAAGTAACCGGGGACGCCTGGCGAAAAAGGATAAGAAGGACTTGACACAACCGATCACTGAAGTTCCCCATAACCAGAAAGGGAGCCAATTGAGACCTGGCACCGGTATGGAACCTTCAGCAAAAGGCATACCAGATTTGAATATTCCCACGGAGGGAGATATCAGCATGGATGTGTGCGCACACATCGGAGCTGAAAAACTAAAGGGACTTGCCCCATAGCGAAAGCGTGGTAAGCAAGTAAAAACATTAGAAGTATCGCCCCATGAAGAAATAGCTATAAATTATGTGACCACAGGAGAATCTATGAATAGAACAACAGCCAATGTCGACATTTATTTTGCAAAGAAAATTACCACAATCATCGATCTTGATCCAGAGCCTGCATCGCTCGCTGAATGTAAGAAAAGATCAGATTGGAAAGATTGGAAGAAGGCAATAGAAGCGGAATTAATATCTCTGAATAAAAGAGAGGTGTTTGGGCACAGAAGTCAGACGCCTCCCCATATGCACCCAGTAGGGCATAAGTGGGTATTTGTTCGAAAGAGAAATGAAAATAATGAAGTTGTAAGACATAAAGTAAGGCTTGTTGCACAAGGTTTCACCCAACGACCAGGAGTCGATTATGATGAAACTTATTCCCCGGTCATGGGCGGAACTACCTTTAGATATTTAATCTCAATGGCAGTAAACTTGAATTTGGAAATGAAATTGATGGATGTGGTAACTGCATACCTTTATGGGAACTTAGATTGGACATTTACATGAAGGTATCGGAAGGTATCCCCGTCCCAACCAAGACAGAGCAAATAAAAATCTGTACAGTGTGCAACTCAGAAAGTCACTGTATGGATTGAAGCAATCAGGCAGAATGTGGTATAATCGCTTAAGTGACTTTCTCTGCAAGAAAGGCTACACGAACAATGAGGATTGTCCCTGTGTTTTTATACAATGATCCCGTGGATGGATTCTCAGATAATCTCAAGATATGTAGATGATCCGAATATCATCGGAACCATGGAAGATATTAAGAAAGCAAGCTCTTACCTGGAATCAGAGTTCGAGATGAAAGACTTGGGTAAAACCAAGTACTGCCTAGGCCTACAGCTTGAGCATACCCCTGAAGGTATTCTAGTACATCAGTCAACATACACTCAGAAAGTGTTGGAAATGTTTGGCTTTGGAAAGGCATATCCTTCGAAAGTGCCGATGGTCGGGAGATCCTTGCGGCAAGACAAGGACCCGTCAGCACCTAAGGAAGAGGGGAGGAAGTCCGGGACCGAATTCCCATACACGAGTGCAATAGGAGCACTCATGTATCTAGCAAACTGTACTAGACCGGATATTGCATTTGCAGTAAACCTATTAGCAAGGTACAATGCAGAACCTACCAAAAGGCATTGGCAGGGAATAAAAGACGTCTTCCGATACCTCCAAGGAAGCAAAGATCTTGGTCTATTCTACAGAAAGAACCAAGACCTTACCATGATTGGCTACGCAGATGCTGGGTACCTGTCAGACCCGCACATAGCTAAATCGCAAACAGGATATGTATTCCTGTGTGGTGGAACTGCAGTTTCATGGAAATCGTCTAAGCAAAGTCTTGTATCTACTTCGACGAACCACTCAGGAATCATAGCACTATACGAAGCCTCACGAGAATGTTCTTGGCTTCGACGGATGATTCACCACATCCAAAGAATCATGTGGATTGGATACTGCAAGAAACCCCTACCATTATCTATGAAGATAATGCAGCTTGTGTCGCCCAAGTACAGATGGGTTATGTGAAGAGTCCCCTTACAAAGCATATCAATCCCAAGTTCTTCTATGCTCACGAAATGCAAAAGATGGACGAAATTAAGGTACTGCATACTAAGTCATGTGAAAATCTTGCAGATTTATTCACTAAGTCACTTCCAGCGTCTAGTTTTGAAAGATGCATACGTGGAATTGGAATGATAAGACTTAGACAAGTGCAGAATTCAGGGGGAGAATCTTCACGAACTCATTATTGAATCTTGATCACGAAGATCGAGTACCCAAAGAATAAATCCCGGAGATTAAATGAAATTGGGTGGATTGTACTCTTTTTCCCTTACGAGTTTTCCTGAAGTTTCTCGGCTAAGGTTTTTGATGAGGCAATTCATGCAACACAGCAGAACGCATGACATGTACTCTTTCTCCAAATTTTTCCCACTGGGTTTTTATGGAGTTTTGACGAGACATGAACATGTTGGATGAGTGTTCAAGGGGGAGTGTTAAGAAACCGGGCCCAGGACTCTTGAGAGTCCTGGCCCAGTACGGGCCCAGGACCCCGGAGAGTCCTGGCCCAGTTGAACTACTCATCCCATAGTCTATAAATAGAGGGTCACCCCCCTCTCATTGTAACCCTGATTGTCCCGAAGGAATAAAGCAGACCCTGAAGTCCCGCATATCTCTGTGTTCATTCTATTGTTGTGTTCTTCATCGTTCTTACGATTCCGATCATTGTATACGAGGTACCCGTTCGGACTGGAATCTCCAGCGACGGTTACTCAACAGTTCCCAGTCACGAAAGATACCGGTGTCTGCGTGAGTACATGCAACCAGCAATGGGTTCGCATCGACACCCGGCCTACCTGTCGGCCTCTTGCCTGTCTCTTGCAGTTGCATATATCGCTCCTCTTTAAGGGTGTGTACAGTTGCATAGATGGTTGTAGATAATACTCTTTGTATTATCTCAAACAGGATTAAAGATAATTCATACGACAAGTTATCTTTAAGTTACGTATATGTGACTGCACAACTGTACAAATAATATGGATATAAGAGTGAAATAACTATCTATAAAGCCCTTATAGACTGTCTGTTAGACAACTTCATTCTCCCTCATCTACATCATTAAAAATCTTACATAACAAAATTTATAGACTACTGATGTTATCTCCACTGTACATACTCTAAATATCTTTATAGACTGCTGCATGCAAGTGTGCAACACAGCGACAAACTAGCCTGATTAGTTCCAGCTCTGAAATGGGTCTCGGAACTGGAATGAGAAGCCATATTCTTCCCGTCCTGCTTCTGGTTGCTCTGGTGTGCAATGACGCTTATGCAGCGTTCAACAGGTACAGCTTCCCCAAGGATTTCATCTTCCGCACCGGCTCTGCAGCGTATCAGGTGATCATTTGCACTGCACAATGCACATACATTGGTCGGAACTCCTAACTGCGCATCAGTATTCAGTCATGGATTGTTGTTGTCTTGTTGATTAGCTGAATAATGCATATGGTTCTTAGCCGCTGAACAAATTCAGTATATATCTTTGCATTACTCATTTGCAGTACGAGGGCGCCGTTAAGGAAGGCGGCAAGGGTCCTAGTGTATGGGGACACTTTCTCTCACATTCCAGGTCTGGATCTATATATATCACCAATGTCTCTCTCCCTATCTCTGCCAGATGAAGTACAGTGAATTAAGCGTGCAGTACAGTCAAAGAACTTGGAGCTAGCTCGATTTCTCTTCCAAGTTCCTATTATCTGAGAGGTGGAAACAATTTTGTGCCTGCGGGTAAAATTTTAAATGGTGATACTGGCGATGTAGCAGACGACTTTTATCATCGCTACAAGGTAACCTTCCATCGAACTAGCATTAGTGAACACAGAGAATTGACTTAAGTATTGTGATGAATCTGAAATTGCAGGAGGACGTGTGAACCTCCTGAAGGACATGAACATGGACGCCTTCCGGTTCTCCATTGCATAGGGCAGGATCCTGCCAAGTGAGTGTGTGCATATCCTACATCAAAAGTTTCATTATTCATCGTCCGACCCCCATCGATCTTGATCAGCACATTCAGTAACTTCTTTAGCTTTTGTTGTCACTGCTTCTTGCATGCAGATGGGTCCTTGAGTGGACGAGTGAACAAGGAAGGAATAGCTTTCTATAACAACCTGATCAATGAGATCATAGCCAAAGGTACTTGATACTTTTCAGTACTCTCCTTTACATTGCTGAATAAGTATAATCCATCTACCAGAAGCCTATTATTACAAACCATTAATAATTTTGGATTTAAAAAAGTCTTTTTAGGGGTAATTTTGTTTTTAAATAAATAATGTTATTTATGACAAATTTTTTCATGACAGGGATGAAGCCGTTTGTCACAATCTTCCACTGGGACACACCCCAGGCCCTGGAGAGCAAATATGGAGGCTTCCTGAGCGAAAACATTGTGTAAGTTTACTTGCCTGTTGCCAGTACTCCTTGTTTACTTATGATTGCCGTGTTGTACTGTGGAATCTTTATCAATTGTAGCAGGATTTTGCTGTATTGGCTAGCTCCAAATAAAAAGATGCTTTAATTAAGTAGTTACTGGCTTACTGCTTGCGCGGTCACATATGTATGCAGGAAGGACTTCGTGGACTACGCCGACGTGTGCTTCAGGGAGTTCGGCGACCGGGTGCAGTTCTGGACCACCTTCAACGAGCCATGGACCTACTGCTCCCAGGGCTACGGCACCGGCGTCCACGCCCCGGGCCGGTGCTCGCCCTACGTGTCCAAGTCCTGCGGCGCCGGCGACTCCAGCCGCGAGCCCTACATCGCGGCGCACCACGTCCTCCTCGCCCACGCGGAGGCCGTCCGCCTGTACCGCCACAAGTACCAGGCCGCGCAGAAGGGGCAGATCGGCATCACGGTGGTGTCGCACTGGTTTGTACCGTACAGAGACACGGCGGCCAACAGGGGCGCCGTGCAGCGCAGCCTGGACTTCATGTACGGGTGGTTTCTCGACCCGATCGTGCACGGCGACTACCCGGGCACGATGAGGGGGTGGCTCGGCAACCGTCTGCCCAAGTTCACGGCGGAGCAGGCGGCGATGGTCAAGGGGGCGTACGACCTCATCGGCGTCAACTACTACACCGCCTACTATACCATCAGCCTGCCCCCGCCCAACGTGCTCGAGCTGTCCTACGACGCCGACATCCGGGCCAACACCACAGGATTCCGTAATGGCAAGCCCATAGGTCCACAGGTACGTATGCACGCACGCTTAGTAAATTTTCCTTCGTCACGGCAATGATCGCATCCTGACGGGTCTTGGCTTGTTTGGATAAACGTCAGGTCCAATTCGGATTGGTACAGAATTTGTAGTATCGGTTAAGTCAGTTAGAAGAGGCGAATAACTACCATAATTTTTGCCCCCCATGTATTTGATAATTTTTTCACTACAATAACTATGAACAGCTTGAACTTGCAACCAATAGAAACAAATACATGCAAGCAACAATAGAAGAAAACAACAAGCACAACTAGGAGACCGGCCTGATCGGCAGCACTTGAGCGATTTGACCGCTTTCCTCCTGACAAACTGATTTTCAAATAGGAAATTTCACCAAACTTTTGATCTACCTGTTCAAAACACACCAAATTTGAAACACAAATACCTTAGGATATCTAGAGCATATTCCAACAAACAATTTCAATGATTGTTGTCAAAGTTCCCACCTTTATCATTTTATGAAAGAGCGCTTAAGAATCGAGCAAAAGAGAGAAAACAATATCTACTCAAGCTAATGATATCTAGTCTACAAAGATGATCCTAGATAGGTTCCGACAAGTCATAGCAAGCTATATCTCAGCACGAATCACACTAACACGATGGAACCAAGAATTGCCAAGAACACCCTAAGAGGGCAAGAAAATCAAACAAGAACACAAATAAAGTATGGATGAAGGAGTTTAATTTTCTATTACCACTTGGAGATGAAAGATTACATGTACTCCACCAGGAGGACAAAACCCTAAGGACAACACTGTCGGGACCCAAATATGCAAATCTGGACCATCTCTGTATAATGCACTAGTCCAAGATCATGCTAGTGCACACAATATCAATATAGATGAATATCATTCCACACAAGACGAATATAAGAGTAAACGACTAATTTGATTAATAAATAATGGTTATAATCTTATGGTCGAGTTTACACTTATTAAGTCGCGCAGAGCTAACACTAAATAAAGAGACGACAGTGGAACGGAAACAACTCCAGCGGAAATCCATCGACTTGTCACAGGCAACCGATAAGGATTAAGACCTAGCGGTCACCCTCATAAAACTCCTCCTCGAAAGCAGGCGAAGACTCCTCCACTTCAGCTGAATGATTGCAGCAAGAATGAGTACTCTGAGTACTCAACAAGTTGTACCACATAATGCAATTATAGATGATGGCTTATTCTAAAAAAATATTTGTTATGGTTATTTTGCAAAAAAAAATATATTTGCAATTGAATAAAAATAATATATTGAAGTGTAATTTAAAATAAATAAATAATAATAGTTTAACGATTATTTTCACAAAGAGCACAAAGACTAATCAATTTTTCACACAGTCATATGAGTTTAACCACATAGTTGTCTCTTCCCAAGTGTTTTTTTTAATCTACTCCTCGTGTGAAATTCCCGAGTATGTCCATGGCTGTGGACGCGGTTATTCGAATAGATTGATTAACACTTTACCCACAAGATATAACCAGTGTAGCTAGCACTAATCACAACAAAATCTTTTCAAAACTTCACCTTGATAATTGACTCCCTCGATGTGTTTTACTGTTGTACCAACCCTGACGAAGTGCTTTAGTTTGACGCGCATCATTGGACCTGGAGACGACGAACCGCTCATAAGTGTGATCCAACATAGTAGTACACACCTCTACACTGGCACACAGTCTAACTTACATGCCCGAGTAGTTAATGCCAAAATTTTGTAGCTTACTAAGTTAGGCATGTTCCATACTAGGCATGTGGTAGTACAATTATGACTTAGTTTAGTGGCACACAAAGTTAAATCCTTAATTGACTAAGGCGAGAATGCCTAATTTGTAACCAAATTACCAAGATTCATACTTTCCTAAACACGAAGTTCCACCGTATCACTATTCTTTTCACTCGCCTTAGTCTAAATCTTTTCCCACAGTGTTGGTTAAGTGCAACATATACCATCAACAAGTAACAACACACAGTTTTTTTTACATAAAGTTCCATAATAACTTAGTGTTTAGATTTGCAACTCAAAATGGTATCAATAACTCGTTGCATAACTAAGCATACTATTCGTATCTAACCAACCCACGTTGGTGCTATGATAATACTAACTAATAATTAACTAAGCTAGAGTGACAAAAGATTATGGTAATACAATGAGCAAAGTTGATATAACCAAATGAGTGAATAGTTAATCCAAAGCACTTAAAGAACTAAATACTTGAAGTAAAATGCAATAAATTGAATCAAGGTAATTTAGGAAAACTGGGTTCAACATGGTCAAAGGTACAACTTACCTTGAAAAAATCTTGGTATTGCTCTTGATCTTGATCAACTCCTCCTTCCTCAAAAGCTCCCGAAGTATCAACGTTTACCCGCAAACGAAAGTGAAAACTAAATAAATACAAAACAGAGCAACAAATAAACTCTAAAAATTAAATAAAAATATCAAGAAGGTAGATGTTGAATTCTCCGATTGAATGTATTCAATCGGAGTTCGTATGAGGAAAAACGATCTTTCAGAAGATTTAAATCTAAGAAAGAGCAAGAAAATACTATTCAGAATTTTTAGAATTTTCTTTCTAAACGTAATCTGGAAATATCGCATCAGCACGACGTCAGTAATGAATTTTGAAATTAAAAGAAAATCTAAAAAATAGGGAATAGAGGCTGATAGGTGGGACCTATGGTCTATGGACCGGGTCCATGGCTCTGGTCTACTGGTCTATGGCTCATGGGTCTATGAAACAGTGGACCTAGCATGTGGGGTCCACATGTTAGTGAGTGGGTCTACTGTGGACTAATTCTAACGTGTTTGCGAGTGGGTGCTGATGCGGCGTTGACGTGGCGGACACGTGTGCACAAGGTTGATGTGGTGCTGATGTGACGAGCACATGGCTGACACCTGGCCTCCATGTCAGCTTGACGGTGGCGAGGCTCGGGGTCCGATGGTCGTTGGCATTCTGGGCTATGACGGAGCAAGCAGAGGTGTGCCTCAGGTAGCTGGTGCGACAGGGGACCTAATGAGGTACATGTGGTGGTCGAAGGTGGACAACGGTGAGGTTTAGGCGGCAGCTAGGGCTCGGGTTCGTTGACAAAGGGGCTAGGGTGGCGCTTTGGTGAAGACGAGGGCGGATCCAAGATGCGGTCATCGAGATGGTCCCGATGGTGGTGACCATCGATGGCGGGGCTCACCGGAACAGCGACGACGAAGACGGAGTCGCTCGGCCAAAGACGAGGAAGATGATGGCGGCTACGACGCTAGGAGGCGACTCGGGCGAAGGCGGCTAGGGCAAAAGGTGAGGCGTGGCTTGGGGTGCAAAAAAATGAAGGTCCTCGTCACTTTAAATAGCCTCGGGAGGCAGAGTCCGGCTTGGCTACGGTGGTGGCACGGCGAAGGAGAGATAAAGGAGTCCGTGTCGGGGACGATGAACAATAGCTCGATGGGGCCCACATGTCAGCTACAATGGCTAGAGCGGAACCGCATCGCACACAGCACACGTGTGGGTCCAGGGATGTGGGCGAGCGACACTACTACAAAACAGGCCATAGAAGACGCCTCATCACAGACGGTTCTTTGAAACCGTCTGTGATAAAATAATCACAGACGGTTCCAAGACGAACCGTCTGTGATATGTAACTATCACAGACGGTTCGTGGTTAGAACCGTTTGTAATTTTAGATTTACAATAACTAGAATTTACCATGGTAAAACCCTAAAATCACAGACGATTTTATACAAAAACCGTCTGTGATGAGTCTCTCATCACAGACGGTTCGTATTAAGAACCGTCTGTAATGAGACGCTTATCACGCATTTCCGCTCGTGATACGAACCGCTCAGGATATAAATCATCACTGCACGGTTTTGTATAAAACCGTCTGTGATACTTGGGCGGGAAAATGAAAATTTGCACTTAATGGGCGGGCTGCCGAAAATCTCTCTATATTAACAGAGTCCTTCATCTCCTCCTTTGCCATCTCCATCTCCTCCTCTGCCATTTCTCCTCTGCCATTTCTCCTCTGCCATCTCCGTCTCGCCTTGACCTTGCGCTCCAGCCTCCCCCGAGCTCGTCGCCCGCGGCCTCCTCCACCTCGCGCCAGCCTCGTCGTCGTCGGCCTCCCACGACCTCGTCACCCCCGGCCTCCTCTACTTCGTCGCCCCGTCCTCCCCTGAGTTCGTCGTCCGCGGCCTCCTCCACCTCGCCCCGGCCTCATCGTCACTGGCCTCCCATGACCTCGTCACCCCAGCCTCCCACGACCTCACTCTCTCTACTCTCCCCTTTTGCTCGGTGATGTGGAATACTACTGTGATGTGTTAGTGCTCTGTGAATGGATTGAGTTGATGCTACTGTGATGTGGGTGATGCATGATGTAGGACCGTAAAGGCGATTAGAGGGGGTGAATAGGCGCTTTCTCGATTTTTCGCCTTAAACAAATTCAACACTCACTTTTCTCCTTTAGCTATGAAAGCTAAGAAGATCAGTAAATGCACAGAGGAAGCCTTGTGCTGAATTCGATTACCCCCTTAACCACAATACTCAATAATAGAGAATTGATCTCACTGGGGGTCGGACCGGTGTAGTGCTGGCGGTATGACTGTCTGGCGGTCGGACCGGCGCTCAATTGGCGGTCTGACTGTTGGGCGGTCGGACCGGCGGTGTAAAATCGGTCATACTGATTTAGTCCAGAGGCAACGCACAGTGCCCAAATCCAAAACAAAAATTGGTCCAACTTTTGATTCAACCAATTAACTTGACCAAATTTGGAGCACACCTCCCCAAGGATATCTGAGACCTATTTCTAGCGTCGATCCTCCAGATCCACTTCAAATAAACGATCTCTTTAGGTTTTACCAAAGAAGTGTTCAAAACTTAGAAATATGAAAATCTTGATCCAAAACTTGCTTGTGGGGGATTGATGATCTAGATGATTCTAGGAGTATTCTCACACATCATAGCAAGGTAAAATCGGTCAAGAGACCAAGCATAAACACCCGGATCAAGGAAGCACCAAAATCATCAAAAGAGAGAAGAAAGAAAATGAGACTTCATCCTTGAACAAACATCAATAGATTGAATGATTCAAGATGTTGCTTACAAAGTCACTCCCTCAAGGAGGACAAGAGCTCAATCCAAGAGCACACACACAAATTTCCTCTCCTCTCCTCTCCTCTCCAAACCCTAACCCTAACTAGGGTTTTTGCAAATGAGTGCTTAAGTGCTTTGGGTTTTTTTTCACATCCCCTTCTATTTATAGGAGAGGCTAGGGTTTCTCTCATGGGCTCCCATTAAGGCCCAACACAAATGGGACCCACACACACACATCTGTTGAGCAATCGCCTGCTTCACCATGTGTAGGTTGATCAGCGGCTCTCATCATGTTGGCAAGTCTCTCCCGTCCGAATCCCATCGGAACCTCCAAAGCACTTGGACCGACCCCCGCGCCGCTTGATCCAACCAATACAACGAATCGCCTGCTTCGATCCATCTTGTCCATTCTGCACCATGCTTGAGTCACACGACCACACCCGGCATCCATGATCGTTCTGGACCTCAACTCTCCAAGCGTAGTCCCGATCCACCTCATCGTTGACGTCGTTGACCTGCAAGCCACCTGCACAGCAATAGACAAAGAAATCGTCTCCAGGAACAGGTTCTTCACAACTTGACCCACATTAGGTCAACAATGCAATATGCAACAATAAAGCATTGAACCTCATGCATTAAACACAACGAAAACACAACAATGCCAAAATGGCCGAAGTCCAAGTGGAAGCCGGTCTGACCGCCCTACCAAGCCGGTTGGACCGTTTTCCCAGCGGTCGGACCGATTCCATAATGGCGGTCGGATCGCCCCAAAAGACTTAGCCAAATTTCAACTTGGAAAACCTCAACCTCTCTGGAATTTTCAACTGGACAGAACTTTTGACTCGGAGCTCCAAAAATTATGTGATCACATCCAGGAGACTCCCCTCTCATGCCTACACAACCTATTTTTGGCCTAGCCCCACACTCCATCATAAACTGTGGTCGGTCGGACCGGCAAGCATTGCCGGTCGGATTGCTACACGGCCGGTCTGACCGGCGGCTTGGCCGTTCGGACCGCCAATGATCTGACAGCACTGAAGTTTTCCAAAACGCGAGATTTATTAAACCAACAACGCCATTGCCAATTGATTCATCACTCTAAGATCATGCACATATCCCCACGATATCCACACATGTCGTGTTGTTTTTAGTGCTCTGTGAATGGATTGAGTTGATGCTACTGTGGTGCTGCGGCTATTGTGGGAAAGCTAGCGAAAACTTCAATCCGAAAATCCATATCAGATTCATTCGCGAGGCTCGGGAGGCTCCAGACGAAGTGAAAATCTGTTTTCATTTTTTTTGCCATAGAAAAAATTATCACAGACGATTCTTGTTAGAACCGTCTGTGAAAATAGACTATCACAGACGGTTCGTGAATAGAACCGTCTGTGATAGCCTTTTTCACAGACGGTTCAAAAACCGTCTGTGATGACCTCGTGTCATCACAGACACAAAAATTCAGATGGTTCAAAAACCGTCTGTGATGATGGTTTAGAAGCGTCTGTGATGAGCTTTTGTGTAGTAGTGCGGGAAGGTTGGGCCGGAGCGAAAGAAATTTGGCTTGAAGAATTTCCTGAGATTTTAAATATGTTTTGTATTTTAGAAATACCAGCAAATCCAAATGGCGAATTAAAAATAGCAAATGAACTTTGAAAATTTCACCAAAAAATATAAAAATATTTCCAAGCACAAAAAAACTCAAATAAAATAGTTTTGGAATTAATTGATGTTCATATTAGTCACATTAATTGTTTTGACTTTAAAAGTCTCATTTGAGCTTTATTAAATATAAATAAAATTTGGTGAATTTTTTCAAGGGACTAAACTACTCAAAAAGGTTTTGAAAAAAAAATGAATGTTACAAACACCTAGCTCTCTCAACCAAACCATAGTTTCTCTCTTGAAGGCTCAAGTAAAAATCTTACCATTTCTCTCTAATGCACCCTTATATAGAGGAGGCTCACAAGAAACCATAACCTAGTCACAATATGGATCACATCCACCATACACACCCATGGGAACCCATTAACCCATTACACAACTGGGTTTTTTTTCCACTCAACACACTTACACACGTTTTTCAAAGCGTTGTCTTCATCCTTGCTCCAATAGCCCGAATCCATCATGTCTTGTCCTCAGTGAAGCCTCATTGACCTAATCCGCTTAGGCCTCTACCGAGGTTTTGCAAACCACTAACTTTTTCAGTTTTGGTCAAATCACAACATTGACCCTCAACCGACATTTCCCAAATCCTTCACCTCCAAGCATCGCTCATGTTCATCACCTTCCATGTGGCCTCGATGACTTTCCATTACATCAAGCCTCTCACGTGTCCGAAATCACCGAACCGTTCTCGCTTGCAAATGAGCCAAAGTCACTTGGCACGCCCTTATCACTTGACCTTCACCACTTGTATCTTCCATGACCGCTCTAGACCTTCGTTATCACAACCAAGTCCCAGTCAGGGGCGGAGCCAATAGGGGTACCGGGTATGACCGACACCCCCAAATTTTTTAAAAAACTGCAAACATCATATCTTCAGTGATTTGTTTCAGCCCAGCCCAATAGTTAAATCACAGGCCAGCCGATCCAAATAATCTCTAGCTCTCCTAGTCTCCTGATCTCCTCAATCCCCAATCCCCAATCCCCAACCCTAATTTGAAATCTCTTCTCCCCACTAGCACTCCCCAAATTCAGTATTTCAGTGACTCACCCCGATTTGGGAACCGGAAGGGAAGAGGCGAAGAGCCGAGAGCCGGGAGGCCGCCCGCCGCCGCCCCTGCGCAAGACGGCAAGAGCCGGGAGCCGGGAGGCCACCCATCGCCGCCTCGCATCTGCCAAGCAAGAGCCGAGAGCGGGAGGGCTGGTCGCCGGAGCACCACCGAGGCCGGAGACAGCGTGGCCATGGGGGACGGTGGTCGCTGGTCGCCGCTTTCCCTCTCTGGAGTCATTGGACCATTGCCACCGGATCTGGAGCCAAGTCGGCTACTAGGCTGGAGCTCGAGCCACAGGTGGTCCGTCGTCCATTGTCACTGCGGCTCTGCCACTGGTGCCTGCCGCTTGCCGCCGCTGCTTTCGCTTAGATCTTTGGAGCGACCAAGCAGTGGAGCCGAGCCCTGGAGGCGTGGAGCTTTAGACAGTTGCTTGCTTGATTCATTGATTGCTTCGGTTGTTGACAGAAGAGCATAGTGGTAGTGCAGGGCTGCGGGCTATTTAAGTATTTATGGAGTACTTTTCACTTTTGTACTTGATTGGTCGTTGGGATGCTTCAGACTTAGAGTAACAGAGTTGGATTGTTCACTGTTGGAGCCTCTTTTGATCTTTTATTTGTATGTTAGTCTAGTTGTCTTGATAGTTGATTAGTAACATTAGTTGATACTTGATAGAGCATTAGACCATATGATATGCCGTATGCTAATGTAGTAAACTAGTAATGTACTAATTTGAAAATCTTGTTTTGATATGTCAATGTAAATAGGAAAGACATGAAGAGGAATAGAGACATCCTTTCTTTTTTTGGGGCTCGCGAAGTGAAGGCACAAAATATTCCATCTTCTTCATCACCGGCTGAAGGGGTCCAGGGGGTAGAGGAGACTCAAGAAGGTTGTTGGACCGTAAAGGCGACTAGAGGGGGTGAATAGGAGCACGCTCACTTTTTCACAAATTATGAACTCAATACAATTTCACTCCAGTAGCTATTAGAACGCTATGAAGATCAATATATCAGTACAGCGGAAGACTAGTATTGAATCCAATAAAGACCCCTAAGCAATGCGACAATAATCAGCAAGAATCAAAGCAACACAAGTACTGGCGGTCTGACCGCTGTAGTGAACCGGTCGGACCGATTGCCGGGCGGTCGGACGTATTATCTTGGCGGTCGGACCGCTCCGAAATCGGTCGGACCGGTGGTGACAATGATCGGACCGGCGATCTCTGTAACCGATCTGAAACAGTAAAATCACCGATGGCGAAGTTGCAATTAGGTCTAACTTTTGATTCTCAACTCCAAACTTCACGAAACTTTGCACACACCTTCTCTATGCTATTGAGGACCTATTCCAATCGAATATTATGATAATTCTTGGAGCGATCTTGAGCAATTGTCAATTGATTAACGAAGGTCTAAAGCCGGTAAGAACGAAAACTTGATCCTAAAGCTTGTTCGTGAGAGATTGATGATCAAGATGATGCTAGATAGATTCACACATATCACAGCAAGCTAATTCACGTGAAAGAATCAATCACAAACTCGCGGATCAAAGAAAGCCCTAAAACACGAAATTGAAAGCAAGAACGAAAAGAGACTTATCTCAAGCAAACCTTGCATAGATTGATTTCGTGGTTGATCTTTGGATTACATCCACACCATCATGGATCAAGAGACAATCAAAGATCACGAAATTCACCACAAACCATCAAGAGCCCTTGCCTCCACCTCAACTCCCTAAAGACAATTAGGGTTTTGAAACATAAAAAGGCGAGAGAGAAAGAGGTGCACCACCATCTCCTCCTATTTATAGTGGAGGCCTAAAACTCTTAGGGTTTGACTTAATTGGGCTCCGTTAAGGCCCACTAACAAGCGGGTCACATACGCACGCCAAGCGCCGTCTTTAACCTTTTGACCTAAACCGCTTCACCATGCGTCATGGATTTGCCAATAGGTCACCATTGTCCATCTTGTGTCACGCTTGAGTCGTTGACCCCACCCGGCATCGTCGATCGTTCTGGACCTCAACTCTTCAAGTCTAGTCCCGATTCTCCTTGCCGTTGACCGTCGTTGACCACCAAGCTACCGCACAACCACGCACAAGAAAACACGAATTCGGGAACAAGTTCTTCACAACTTGACCCATGTTAGTCAAAACATGCATCATGCAAATCATATGCCATGAAACCAATGACTTTGACCTAACAAAACAACATCGCCACGGTTGGCCGACGTTCAAGTAGAACCGGCCCGACCGCTCCAGTGAGTGGCCGGTCGGACCGCCCCATGGCGGTCGGACCGCCCTTGGGACTTAGCCAAATTCAACCTCCCAAATTCAAACCTTCGAAACTTAAATCCAATAGAACTTCTTCTTCGAGACTCCAAAATTATGAGACCAAGTGCATTGGGATCCCTCACTTGCCTACAACATCTATTTTGGCCCACTTATTTTGACCACTTTTGGTCATCGCCGGTCCGACCGCCCCATGGCCGGTCCGACCGATTTGGAACCGGTCGGACCGCGTGCAAGGACCGGTCGGACCGCCTGACGAGAAAACACAGTAGCTTTGTCGAAAACGCGAAGCGACAAACCGTAAACGCCATTGCCAATTGTCACATCATCCTAAGATCCGGAGCATATCCCCATGAAATCCACAATCTCCCCTTGATGAACACATTGGCAATTATCCGTAAATGTAAGTAAGAGGTTTGAAAACGAGTTTACTCGCGGTTTTCGCACAAAGGCACAACTTGGTCCATAAGCAAGAAAAAGCAATGTAAGTGACCAAGTGGCATCGAAATAGTATAGGCATGTGAGACAAGGCAAAAGAAAGCATAAAAACTTTGATTTCGAGAAAGGGTCTAATTTCTCACATAAGGTCCAAATGAAAGAACAATTGTTCAATTGACCTATGATCATTGTGAGGATAAAATAATGCAATTCAAGTTCAGAATATTCAATAAGACAATAAGAATGCAACTCAAGAACTCCCCCTCACTATGATCATCAAATTTCAAATTTTCGTTTCTCCTTTGTATAAACTTCTCCCCAATCTTCTCCCCAATAAAGAAATAGAGAATAATTAACACAACTTCTCTTCTCATTTAACACATCTTCTCCCCCTTTGACAATGGATTCATCAAGAAATCACGCCTCCTCTCATCTAGAGATAACAAATATAGAATAAAGGAAGAAGCAGAAACAAAAGAAGCATAAAGAGGAATATACATGAAGTGCAATGGAGTGGCTTCAATTTTTGTATTTTTCAATTTTTGATTACAAGAAGCTTTGGAGATTACCCAAAAGAACAAGCTAGTATCTCTAATATTGCACAAACAAAGATATCAAGCTGACAAATACTAACAAGATCATGGTAAGACATATATATCAAAGCTAAGCACAAAGGCTCAAAAGTAAAGCGATGATTTGATCAATTTAAGCAACGCTTCAAATTCACAAGTTCATCAACGAGGATCCTAAAGTGAAATTGGCCATGTCAAATGTCAAAGTGAGATCAAAAATCTAACAAAGACCACAAGAAGAGTCAATCAAGTCCCGTATTGAATCATTTTGCTCAATATTTTGTAAACGCCCATTTGTCAACATTTTTCTCATTTGCATTGAATATTGAAGTTGACTAATGATCTAACTTAGTGACAAGATCCTGGACTAGGAGCCATCCACAAACTCATCCTAAGCTTCGACCAAAAGTTGTTTAAAGGTATATCTTAGTAAAGAAGATCCTGGACTAGGAGCCATCCACAAACTCTTTCTAAGCTTCTACCGGGGCGACAAATCTTGAGGTTCATGTCATTTCTGACAAGCAGTCCCCATGAGATCGTCTCGATCATCAAACTATCTCCAAGTTCATGTCATTTGACAAGCAGTCTCGTAAGAATAGTTTGGCACAATTTAAGCATAAGACAATCTTGATTTTCATTTTTTCACATGAGTACTTTTAGAATCTCAAGAACACAAAAGCTCAAGTAATGGTCAATTCTAGATCAAAGAGCTAACAAAGCAATTCTGACAGGGCCAATGTCACAAGAGGAGCACTAATTACGCAACTCGCTAAAACATCCACAAATTGCAATTTTTTAGTTTGAGTTGTTTAAAAGGTTCTAGCTCATATAGCAAAGACTTAGCTACACATGTAAAAGCATGATAATTCTAGCAAGTCAAAGAACTAGACATGACATTGAGCAAGAATTGAAATACAAAAGCTCTAAAGGGTAATAGGCAAAGCTTCATCAACTTTAAAAGATAAGCTGAAAATCTTATATTACAATGCATCTTTTTGGATTTTTCATACCATTTGTTGTAACCACTTGATGGAGTTTCTATATGAATGCAATATGACACAATGAGATGCAATTAAAAGCCTAAAAACCTAAAAAGTTCGAAAAGATCACTAAGTTCAGAAAAAGAACAATAAAAGATCAAAAGAACAAGGAAAGATAAGAAAAAGATCAAACTCCCCCTCAAACCAACCCATAAGGATAAATTACCCCTAACTCGCTTCTTAAGGAGGAAAATCTGGTTTGATCTAAAGGCTTGGTAAGAATATCTGCCAATTGAGCTTCGGACTCTATGAAGTGCATCACAATATCACCTTTTTCAACATGATCTTTAAGGAAGTGAAAGCGAATGTCTATGTGCTTAGTCCTAGAATGTTGCACTGGGTTTTTAGCAATATTAATAGCAGAAGTGTTATCACAGAAAAGAGGAACACTAGCAAAGTTTAACCCATAATCTTTCAAAGTGGACGTCATCCACAAAATCAGCTCTGACAACTAGCAGCGACTACATACTCGCTTCAAAGATGGATTGTGCAATGTAAGACCGCTTCTAGAAGACCAAGATACAAGAGAAGTGCCTAGGAAGTGACAGTGCACGAGGTACTCTTCCTATCTAACAAACACCCGCAAAATCGAATCAAAAACCTCTAATGGACAAAGTCAAGAGCGGGAATACCAAATGCCATATAAAAGGGTAGAGTGTAAATACCGAATATGCGCTTATCGGCTTGCGATGGGAAGTTCTCGGAGACGCCTGAAATCTTGCACAAAGACATACCGTGAAGTGAATGTCCGGTCTCGAGGCCGTCGAATCTGAGAGGGCCGATCATCTTTGCGGTACTCGCGTTGATCCACGACTTCTCCTTCCTCATCCGGATCCAAAGCGATCGAAGTTGCCATGGGAGTGGAAATTGGCTTGCAGATCACCCATGTTGAAGCGTTTGAGTAGATCTTTAGTGTACTTCGTCGATGGATGAAAGTTCCTTCCTTGCATTGTTTGATTTGAAGTCCCAAAAGTAATTAAGCTCTCCTATCATACTCATCTCAAATTCCTGGACATAGTGTCGGAAAAGTCGGAAACAAGAGCATTAGAGGAACCACCAAAGATAATATCATCCACATAAATTTGAGCAAGCGAGAAGTCATTGTCACGCCTAAGAATAAATAGAGTTTTATCCACTTTACCCATCTCAAAATTATTTTTAAGCAAGAAGGTCTTAAGTCTATCATACTGTGCTCTAGGGGCTTGTTTAAGACCATATAATGCTTTAGATAGCTTGAAAACACGATTTGGATATTTAGGTTCCTCAAAACCAGGGGTTGCTTAACATACACTTCCTCATCTATGAAACCATTTAAAAGGCACTTTTAACATCCATCGATATAATTTAAAACCTTTTGATGCGAGAAATGCAAGCGAGAATGCGAATGGCTTCTAGTCTAGCAACAGGGCAAATGTCTCATCAAAATCTAACCCCTCAACTTGGTGAAACCACAGAGCTACCAATCGGCCTTATTTCTAACCACGTAACCATCCTCACCTTGTTTATTCTTAAACACCCAACGGGTTCCTATAACATTATGACCACTAGGAGGTTCTACTAGGTTCCAAACTTTGTTTCTTTCAAAATTCTCTAACTCCTCATGCATGGCATTTACCCAGCTAGAATCGGATAAAGCATGTGATATATCGCGGGGTTCAAAAGAAGCAACAAAACCGAATGAGAGTAGAGATTTGGATCATTATACAGGCGAGTGACTCGCTCATGTAGATTACCTATTATCATTCCGGAGGATCTTTGTCTCTGAATGCGAAGTGGGCGCCCGGTGAGATGTCGTTTCTTCGACCTCCGCAGTATCACTGATGATGATGATGCAAAGCGAGAGCCTCAAGCGAAGGTGAAGTAGGCGTAGCGAGTTCTTGTATCAATATGGGCGCCTCGGCGGCAGATGAGGAATGACATTAGCCGTCCTCATCTCCTCCACAAAAATGCTTTCATCACTGTAAATCATCTCAGAGCAATTGATCTAGCTCGAGGTTAGTCTCATCAAAAGTGACATTACAAGTCTCTGAATAATGTTAGTCTCGATATTAAAAACTCGAAACCCCTCGAATGAGCGGGATAACCCGAAATACCCCATCAAAAGTTCTTGATTCAAATTTATCTAAATTGCTGTCTTAAGGATAAAATATTTTGATCCAAAACTCGAAAATGCTAAAGCAGAGGGTTTTCTACCAAAGCGAAGCTCATAAGGAGTCTTGCCTAAAGAAGGTCTCAAAAAGACACGATTGGCAATATGACAAGCAGTAGCAATAGCTTCGGCCCAAAATCTCCTCGGTGTGTTATACTCGTCTAGCATCGTCCTAGCCATTTCGACCAAGGTCCTATTCTTCCTTTCCACCACGCCATTTTGTTGAGGGACGTGTGGAGAGGAGAAGCGATGCTCAATACCACGCTCGGCACAAAAGAAGCAAAAGAAGCATTTTTGAACTCCGTGCCATTATCACTGCGAATCGCTCTCAAAGCACCAGGAAGCTCAGAAGCCAAACGAAGAACAAGGTCATGAAAATAACCAAAAGCTTCATCTTTTGAAGTAAGAAAGAACACCCAAGTATATCTTGAAAGATCATCGACTATGACTAGAATATACCATTTTCCACCAATCGATCGGACTCTAGCGGGACCAGCAAGTATCCATATGAAGCAAGCATCACAGTCAAATCGGTCATAACCATAGTCACGAGAAGGGTGTGAGGCGACAACTTGTTTTCCATGCCTACTGAGCGCACATCTTGCATCTTTGGCGACTTTGAGTTTGGGCAAACCTCTCATAAGATCAAGGTTGCTAACTCGCGTCGATGATCAAAACCAATGTGCCCCAAGCGTCGATGCCAAAGCCGAAATCAGAGAAGATGTAAGCAAACATTTAAGAGATCCGAAGAAGAGATTACGAAAAATCGGCTCCAAAAATTCTACCAACTCTAGAGATTCCAAACACAAGCTCACCAAGTAGAATCAAGCACCACGACAAGTATTTTTCTTAAAAACAGTCTCATAACCATCATCAAGAAGTCGAGAAACGAAAGAAGATTATACCTAAGCTTGTCCACAAGGCGACATCCTTTAGAATGAATTTGTTGTTTACCCTAATTGATCCTGTTCCTTCAATTCGCCCTTGTGTATCATCTCCAAAAGTGATGAAGTCATCACTGTTGCCGCGTGAAAGAGGTGAACCATTTTGAGTTCCGGTCATGTGGCGTGAACATCCGGAATCAACGAACCACGTGTTCTTCCCTTTCGCGATAATCCACGAAAATCAAGGAACAAAGAACGATGTGTCTCAATCTCGGGATTAGATAAACATGATTTAGGAATCGATCTTGAGACACACGCGTCGCAAGGAGTATACAAACCGAAGTAGTATCCTTGATTTCATCTAACATTCGGTTATGAGCAATGTTTAAATTAAAATGAGACTTGAATCTGTCCATGGCGGTCGCCCGATCAAGATGGGTTGTGATCGATCCGCGACCAAAATGGTCGGATCGGTGACCACTGATCGATGACCTTGCCGATCGATAAACATTAGAATTAGGATATTTAGAAACATAATGATTTGCATGAGAGACAAATCCTAATCCGGTTTATTCTTTTCAATGTTACCATGTCTCATAGAAGCTCTAGGTTTCATGAATGAGATTCTATCAAAACTTTTCCTATCATTTTCAACCTCACGCCAATGTAATTCAATCAAATGTCCACCTTTTTTGCAATAAGTGCAATGGTACTTGGTACCACTAGAAGAAGCACCATTTGAATTAATACAAGGTTGGGCAAAACCTGCAGATTTAAAAGATGTTTTTGCAGTTGGGTTTTGAATTCAATTAAACCTTTTCCAAGACTTGAATGACTTTTGGGTTTGAATTGTCTTGAAAAGAATTGAATCCTAAACCTTGCTTCTTATAAGGAGTTTTAGACTTGTCAAGAATCATGTTTAATTGTTTCTTACCTTTAGAAAAATTCTCTAATGTATCATGAAGGTAAGCATTTTCTTTTCTCAAGTTAACACAAGCATCACAAGTTTTATCCATAGATTTCTCCTTATACAAGGCAATTTCAAGCTTAAGAGCGGAACAAGAAGCACAAGTAGTATTTTCAATATTGTCCTTAAGCTTAGCATATTTGACTCTAGCAGCTTCTAAGATATCTTTGATTTCACGTTCCTTTTCTAAACATAAAGTGCAAGGGCTAGAATCAAACACATCAAAAGCAATCAATTTACTAGATTCTAAACATTTTTCACAAGGAGCACTTTTAATTTCATTTAGTTCAGATCTAGCATTCTCAAGTTGTTGTACTGAAATATTATGGGCGGTTGTAACTTAGTAATTTTGAGTGCATAGCATGACAAGATAAACATTCATCGAGTTCAAGAGTCTTAGCATTTTAAGCTCTACTTTCAGTTTGTTAATCTTTGACTCTAATTTCTTATTTTTGTCATAACAAATTCTAGTGCTTCATCTTGACTAAGCAATTGCTCAACTATAGAATCATATTTAGCGAGCTCATCATAAGTAAAAGATACCTCATCATCATCAATGTCATCGATGTCGACCATGAAGCACATACCGGTGAAGTCTTTGGCCTTCCCTTTCTTTTTGCTTTGAGGATCTCATCCTCCTTGTCCTCCTCACTCCCGGTATCCACATCGCTCAAGGATTGATCCTCAAAAGCGGCAAGGACCGGTGAGCGACCTTCACAAGCTTATTAGCCTCATACCTTGATTTGTTGAAAGGAGGCTTCTTCCAAGTCGGCTTTCCTTCCTTATGATTGCTCTTACCTTTCAACTTGGGGCAATTTGCGGATATGATTGAGCTCACCACATTCATAGCATGTCACCGGACCACCTCTCTTTTGTTTCTCACATTATTGTAGGCCCGTGTGAATTTTTAGCTAGAAGAGCTAACTCTGTTTGAGAATACTTTCAAGTTCCTCTTCATGAATAGCGGATAAACAAGCAAATGAAAATCCGTAAGAAGATTCAAAAGAGTCATCAAAAGCCTTTTGAGAGGATGCGCTACCAAAGCTAAATTATCTTTCTTGGGATGATCAACTCTTTTAATTTCATGAGTCTTGAGTTTACTATAAAGCAATTCTAAAGTAAGACTTGAAAGATCAACATTTTCCTCTATAGCGGTAGCTTTCATCTCCCACTCCTTGGTGTTGATTGCGACCAAGAGATGGGTGGCATTTTCAGATTGAGAATATTCAATATCAACGACTTTCATTTGATTAATTACTTTATTAAAGCGACTTAAAATGTCATCGATGCTCTCTCGGGGCGCATCTCGAATTTATTGTATTCACGCTTGTAAGCAGTTTGGCGCACCTTTTGATTTGGGACGAACCCTCATGATATGTTTGAGAGTGTTCCAAATTTCATCTTGTGATTGAAAGATTACAAATTCGATCATATTCTTGTCTACCAAGTGCACCATATAAAAGATTCTTAGCCTTATTGTTGTTAGCCAAAAGAATTGCAGAAGCAGGTGTAGCAATTTCAGGAATAACCAACGGGGCTCTAACAACATCCCAAATAGCTTGTCCTCGCTCTCAAGAAAGACGCGCATACGATTCTTCCAATAGGCATAGTCGTGCCCATCGAAGATATGCGGTTTAGTAGAAAACTTATCCATCGCCAAAGTTCGGTGGGGTTAAGATCAAGATTGAACTAGCAGGCTCGATACCACTTGTTGGACCGTAAAGGCGACTAGAGGGGGTGAATAGGAGCACGCTCACTTTTCACAAATTATGAACTCAATACAATTTCACTCCAAGAGCTATTAGAACGCTATGAAGATCAATATATCGATCTATGGAAGACTAGTATTGAATCCAATAAAGACCCTAAGCAATGCGACAATAATCAACAAGAATCAAAGCAACACAAATCTTGGCGGTCGATCTTTAGTGAACCGGTCGGACCGATTGCGAGGCGGTCGGACCATTATTATCTTGGCGGTCGGACCGCTCAAATCGGTCGGACCGGTGGTGACGGCGATCGGACCGGCGATCTAACCGATCTGAAACGATAAAATCGGCCGATGGCGAAGTTGCAATTAGGTCTAACTTTTGATTCTCAACTCCAAACTTCACGAAACTTTGCACACCTTCTCTATGCTATTGAGGACCTATTCCAATCGAATATTATGATAATTCTTGGAGCGATCTTGAGCAATTGTCAATTGATTAACGAAGGTCTAAAACCGCAAGAACGAAAACTTGATCCTAAAGCTTGTTCGTGAGAGATTGATGATCAAGATGATGCTAGATAGATTCACACATATCACAGCAAGCTAATTCACGTGAAAGAATCAATCACAAACTCGCGGATCAAAGAAAGCCCTAAAAACACGAAATTGAAAGCAAGAGCGAAAAGAGACTTATCTCAAGCAAACCTTGCATAGATTGATTTCGTGGTTGATCTTTGGATTACATCCACACCATCATGGATCGATGAGACAATCAAAGATCACGAAATTCACCACAAACCATCAAGAGCCCTTGCCTCCACCTCAACTCCCTAAAGACAATTAGGGTTTTGAAACATAAAAAGGCGAGAGAAAGAGGTGCAACCACCATCTCCTCTTATTTATAGTGGAGGCCTAAAACTCTTAGGGTTTGACTTAATTGGGCTCCCGTTAAGGCCCACTAACAAACGGGTCACATACGCACGCTTCGCGAAGCGCCGTCTTTAACCTTTTGACCTAAACCGCTTCACCATGCGTCATGGATTTGCCAATAGGTCACCATTGTCCATCTTGTGTCACGCTTGAGTCGTTGACCCCACCCGGCATCGTCGATCGTTCTGGACCTCAACTCTTCAAGTCTAGTCCCGATTCTCCTTGCCGTTGACCGTCGTTGACCACCAAGCTACCTGCACAACCACAGACAAGAAAACACGAATTCGGGAATAAGTTCTTCACAACTTGACCCATGTTAGTCAAAACATGCATCATGCAAATCATATGCCATGAAACCAATGACTTTGACCTAACAAAACAACATCGCCACGAAGTTGGTCGACGTTCAAGTAGAACCCGGTCTGACCGCTCCAGGTGAGCCGGTCGGACCGCTTCATGGCGGTCGGACCGCTCCACAATGCGGCGGACCGCCCTGGGACTTAGCCAAATTCAACCTCCCAAATTCTGAAACCTTCTGGAAACTTAAATCCAATAGAACTTCTTACTGGAGACTCCAAAAATTATGAGACCAAGTGCATTGGGATCCCCTCACTTGCCTACAACATCTATTTTTGGCCCAGCTTATTTTGACCACTTTTGGTCATCGCCGGTCTGACCGCCCCACATGGCCGGTCCGACCGATTTGGGACCGGTCGGACCGCCGTGCAAGGACCGGTCGGACCGCCTGACGAAAACACAGTAGCTTTGCCGAAACGCGGAAACGACAAGCCGTAAACGCCATTGCCAATTGTCACATCATCCTAAGATCTGGAGCATATCCCCATGAAATCCACAATCTCCCCCTTGATGAACACATTGGCAATTATCCAGAAAATGTAAGTAAGAGGTTTGAAAACGAGTTTACTCGCAGTTTTCGCACATGATCCAGGGAAAAGGACACCCATCACGAGCTATGATGTCAATGATCAAGATGTAGTTCGGAGAGGATATATTATGAAAGGGTCATGCCAACCTTATACACATGATTTTCCTGTTAGAGAAATATCAGGTAAAAGACGTCACTTCAGTCTTAATTGGTTTCATAAGTACCATTGGATTGAATATAGTGTCGAAAAGGATACTGCATTTTGCTTTGTCTGTTATTTGTTCAAGGAGAAAACTATAGGGGGTGATACCTTTGTTAAAGGTGGTTGGAGAAATTGAAATAAATATGATGCACTTGACAAACATGTGGGTGATATAAGAAGTGTCCACAATCAAACTCAAGAGAAATTTAATTTTTGTGAAACCAAAAACTTCAATTGCTCATGTTATTGTGAAGCGAACTAAAGAAGACAAGTATCTTTACAAGGCAAGGTTCAGTTATTCACTTAGATGCTTGAGGTTTATTTTGCGTCAAGTATTGACATTCTGTGGACATGATGAAAGTGAACAATCTAGTAACAAGAGAAACTTCCTTGAGCTTTTGAAATGGCTTGCAGAAAGTAATGAAGAAGTTAATAAGGTTGTTTTGAAAAATGCTCCTGGAAATTGCATCTTGACTTCCCATCCCATACAGAAGGAAATTATTAATTGTTGTGCTAAGGAAACTACTAAACAAATAATTAAAGATATTGGTGATAACCACTTTGCAATTCTAGCTGATGAGTCAAGTGATATATCCCAAAAAGAACAACTAGCCCTTTGCTTGCGTTATGTTGATAAACTAGGAAGGGTATGTGAGCGGTTCCTTGGAGTAGTTCATGTAGCTGATACCACTTCCTTATCACTTAAGGATGCAATTGAGTCTTTACTTATTGATCACTCTTTGAGTCTTACTCAAATCCGTGGGCAAGGATATGATGGGGCTAGTAACATGAAAGACGAGATTAAAGGGCTGAAAACTTTGATCATGAACGAGTCTCCTTCTGCTTATTACATCCATTATTTTATACATCAACTCCAATTAGTTCTTGTGGCTGTTGCTAAGGGCAATGCAGATTGTGTTTGATTTTTTGACCAACTATCAAATTTGCTAAAATGTTATTGGCGTTTCTTGTAAGCGCCATGAAATGCTTCGAAACACTAGAGCTCAGGAAGTTTTGGAAGCACTAGATTCTGGTGAAATTGAAAGTGGACGAGGGCTGAATCAAGATATGGGGTTGACTAGGCCCGGTGACACACGTTGGATTTCTCATTACAAAACTGTTTTGCACGTTATTGGTTTGTATTCTACAATCCGCAAAGTACTCATAAAGATTGGAAAAGATCTCTCCCTAAAGAATGAATGGGGGAAAGTCCATGCTATGGTGGCGGCCTTTGAGTCATTTGATTTTGTTTTCATGGCAAACTTGATGCTAGCCATACTTGGGTACACATATGATTTATGTCAGTCTTTGCAAAAGAGGGACCAAGATATTATTAATGCTATGACACTTGTTAAGCTAAGGACATATTGCAACATACGAGAAGTCATGGCTGGGAAGATTTTCTTCAGGAAAAAGTTACATCATTTTGTATGAAACATTGCATTAAAGTTCCTGAGCCAAATAAGAAATATGTGCCTTTTAGAATATCAAAGCGTTTTCCCCAAATAAACAAATGATGATCATTTCATAAGGGAAGTATATCTTGGCATCATTGATAGTGTTCTTCAAGAGCTTGATAATCGGTTTGATAAAGTTAATATGGAGTTGCTTGTGTGCATGTTTGCCTTGAATCCTTGCAACTCATTTGAAGCCTTTGATAAGGAGAAAGTACTTAACCTTGCAAATTTTTATCCCAATGAGTTTTCAAGTACAGATTTGATGAGACTCTCTTTCCAACTTGATAACTTCATTGATGACATGCGAAGTGATGATAGGTTTAAGGAACTCAATAATCTTGGTGACCTTTTTATTAAGCTTGTTGAAACAAAAAAGTATGAAGTTTACAAGTTGGTATACTTGCTTCTCAAATTGGTATTGCTCCTACCGGTGGTGACGACGAGCGTTGAAAGAGTATTTTCTGCTATGAGTCTTGTGAAGAAAAGGTTGAGAAATAGTATGAGCGATCAGTTCTTGAATGATTGTTTAGTCACATTTATTGAGAGGAAATTTTCTTGAAGCTTAATGAAGATGATGTAATGAAACGTTTTCAAGGCATGAAAACGCGTAAAGTGGTATTGTAATTTTCTATTTATATAAGACTTTATTTGAACTATTTGTATTATGCTCTTGACAAATTTAGAATCTATGTGTTGGATTTATGATATTATAAAATCATTGTGTAAACTATAAAATTATAAGTGTGAAGTGTGCACCACCATCATCTAATTGCTAGCTCCGCCACTGGTCCCAGTCCACCGCAGTTGACCGTAGTTGACTCTAACACCACCTGCATAACAATAGACCAAGCAAATCATTTTTGGACACAAGTTCATTCCATCATGACCCCGTTAGTCCATAAATGCACAACGCAACTCACATGCACTAAGCAAAAACTCCTAAGACCAATTCTCAATTTTAGCTCACGACCACAGCCGATCAGACCACCCTCACCATGTCAGTCAGACAGCTAGTGGTCAGACCGCCAATCAAGGGCCAGTTAGATTGCTACAGCTGGTCTGACTGTGCCCACTTCTCTCATCTCGACAACCTTCTGAAAATTTCAAACTCTATGTACTTTCAGGTCTAGTTTCCATTTGCATTAGCACCTAGTTCAAACACATACCCAAACAAGTCTACATAAGTGTTTGGTGTCCATTTTCCAAGAGCTCGTAGGACCGGTCTGACCGCCCTTCATAGTCTCAGCCCAAGACTTAGGGAGCGGTTTGACCGCCATGCATGCAATGGCTGATCAGACCTCTCAGACCGCCCATGCCCAACAGTCTGGCCGCCTCTGCACAACGATTAGACCGACTCTAGAAAGACAACAGCTCCAATATTGCAAACTCCTAAAACCAAACTCAAACTTTGACGACACATGCAAAGCACAGTCAATTACTCATCACAAATAATAGGTTGACCTCCACGTGGCCTCGCATAATTTGAACTAAAATCTCAATCCATCGAAGGGAGTCTGTTCTATCGAAACAAGACCCACATATTTCAACCCCTTTCATCCTTCTCTCTGAAAAGAAGTATATCGACTACTTGGCCTGACCAGGAATTCATGCCGATCTTCTTCAACTACCCGGCAGGCCTCCGCGAGCTCCTACTCTACACCAAGAGGAGGTACAACAACCCGGTCATCTATGCCATGGAGAATGGTAAAAACACTTATGCCACTGTCACTATTGCTTACTAATTCGTCAGAGCATCACAAATTCACAATCTGTAACTGTTCATGGTATGCATATATATGCAAAATATGTAGGCATCGACGAGGGAAACAACAACAGCATGCCAATCTCAGAGGCGCTCAAGGACAGCCACATGATTTCGTTCCACTCCAAGCACCTCCAGTTCGTGAAGCATGTCATCAAGTACGCGCATGCACATACTCATTGTCTATGTCTAAATAAGTACACGTACCTGCAGAGAGATACTTCATCCGGTACTTTATCTATCTCATTACTACTCGCCCTATTCTGCTAGGAACAACGTGAACGTGATGGGGTACTTCACGTGGACGTTTATTGACTGCTTCGAGTGGGGCGACAGCTATAAGGACCGCTTCGGCCTCATCTACATCGACTGCAACACGCTCAAGCGCTACCGCAAGGAGTCCAGCTACTGGATCACCAATTTCCTCAAGAGATACTGACCTCCATCTCGACTGATCGAGCGATCTCCCGTCGTGTTTGTCATATGGAGTAAATAAGATGCCCATCAACGGCCTTTTCAGAGTGATTTGTTGTGTATGCCTGTGTGCTCCCGTCGAGCAAAATAAATCATGTTATGTACCAAATGCCAGCCATCGATCGCGGTACATTTGAAACACTTGGATCGATCAATATTTAATGAACACCACTAACGCCCGAACGCATCGTACGTCATTCTCTACCATCGGATCTGACTTAAAATAGTTGATCCCAACCATCCGATCTGGCGCAACAAAATTTGATGAGGCGCAACAATTATTTAGTAGGCTTGCAACAAAAAATCTCATCAATGCAACAAAAATACAACAAATTCCCAACTCGAAGCAACAAGCACAGATTCTCGATGCAACAAATATGCATCCCTACCACAATAAAAAAAAAGTTTACTCTTGTGTAACAAATCAAAAACATCATTGCAACCAAAACACCTCTTGCCGCAACATTCGATGTAACAACATCACACAATCACAACACTTCATGCAATATATTGAGCCAACTGTTCCAACAAATTGAGCAAACACATGCAACAAAATCTTGCCCGATGAAGCTGGTGTGGTGCCCGGAGATGACGTCCAAGGCCTACATCGACGGTGTCAGGGCGCTCACCAACCACGACCTCGCGGGGTCGATGAACGTCGTCGAGCTCCTCTTCGCCATGGCCAGCTGACGAGGAAGCAAAGACCTGATGTGCTGCCTTGTCACCAACAAGCCCCAATTTGGTAGGGATCAGGCTGGGTGCGGCCCGAGAGAAGCCCCTGGAGGCCTCGACGATGGTGGAGCTCTGCTAGCCACTGCGACCGCACTCAGTGATGGTGGACCTTGGCTGATGTAGTGGTACTCGCAGAGGTCCAGAGGTCATTAGCATGTGCTGGAGAGAGGGGGGGGAGAAGAGCAGAAGGATTACTCGTGCGTGGGCTGCAGGGTTGCGTGTACCAGTGTGCGAGTGGAGCTCTACATCTCGCGCATAGGCTGCGAGTTGCATGTGCAAGTGGAGCTCTGCGTGGCGTACAATTTGTCACCTCCTACCGTACACACAAGCCGTTATCCATCTTTAATTCATGATTCTATACGATAGCCAAATGTCAAAGAAAAGGGCACAACACAAGAGCCCTTGTGCAAATTCCTTCATGACTTTTTTGTCCGTAATCTGGGCCGTCCATTTTGATCTAACGGCTAGCATTCAAGGGCACACACTATGGATGGTGTAATCGCGGCTCCCAAAGCAAACAACATCACCGATGTGCCTTCTCTTAAAATAGTACCCGACCCAACCCATTAAAATCGCTGGATTACGGGCTACGTGTGTGTTTTTTTGGGGGGTGTCACAGGCTACGTGTTGCGACGTTGAAGGACCTAGGATTCGACTCTTCACCATTCCATATTACGAAATGGCCCCATACGTTAGCTGAGCGTTCTCATTTTCTGTGAAGTTATGGCCCGGACCAGCAACAATTTACTTCTCGGCCCAGCCGAACAATGCTGATGCTAGCTTGGTGCACGGTCCCTAAACGTGGATGGCCTCTCATGCGTCTAAGGGCTACGTCCACGTTCAATGAATCTGCCCGTTCAGGGGGACCTCGCCGGCTACCATATGTCTCATACCTGACATGCACGAAAAAATACAGCAAGCAGCAATGCCTAGTCCATCTACACCCTGTTACACTATCATTTCGCCACAAGATTGAAGGTTCAGCCGTTCAGTGGCTGTGACTTTTGGGTGGGGTGGACGCATAGAATGACTTCAAAAGCAGAGAGCATCTCCCCCAATTGTGTTAAGTGAACATTGATGCGCCATCGTTGACCCGGCCCCAAGAATGGGATCCTTCCGCGGAGAGATGGAAGCTACGGGTTTTTGTGGTCCTACGAGCGGACGCCTTGGAAATTCGATCGCAACAATGCTGACACGCATATTGCTAACAATATTCAAACCATTGTGAAACGACAATAATAGAATAGTGTATATGCTCTAGTAATCATATACTATTAATAAACAACATTTTTCAAAGATCAACAAACCACTTTAAAAGTAAGTCTGATATTTTTATATGTTCAAAAACAACCTTTACATATCCCATAGTAAACTATTGCGGCGTTAGATCAAAAAATTTATAGTGTTTTACAAGTCAACGGACCTACTTCTCGGTAGGATGAGCCGACGAGGAGGAGACGCCGTGGTCAACCCCCATTAGGAGGTTCATAGAGGGAGCCAGAGCAGAGTATCTGTGAACTGGAGGTCTCGTGTTGGCCTTCGACGTTTCCTATTTACACTCTCTGCCTTCGCACTGGCCTTCAAGCATCTACAATAGTTTATTTTTTAGCTTGTTACTAAGAGGAGAGAGAGTACTCAATCTAATAAAAAGAAATAAATTTTCTAATGAATTATTTATTGAGTTTGTGTCTAACACTTTAATTGTTACAAGTGTGCATGATTCTTAATGATCAATAATGAAGTACACCTTTGTGTCCTACATATTTTGGCTCATTTATCATATCAATAATAGAGTCGGGCTGCACAAGTGATCTAGTGAATATTTTACTTGGAGACAATAGGACCCACAAAACGTGTTTTTAGGTAACAAGTAAGTCTACAATAGACTATTTGGTTGTTTCTTGTGTCTTGATATTAATAATTTGTTAATTTCTTTATCTAAAAATAATTTTACTTTCTCTCTTCTACATCACGTAAATACTAATATAACAACTTCTTGGTAACAAGTAATGGTTATAGATGCTCTTCCCCTTCTTCTTTTCCTTTTTTTTTTCCCCTTTCCATCCTCGAATAAAAAACACATAAGAAAAGCGAATCTTTTCCACCTCCCGGAGACCGAAAATCCCCTTTCGCCCGAGCAGATCAAATCGAATCGACGAGCGAATTCTGTCGCCTTCACGGCCGCCCCTCCTGTCCGCTGCTAAGTCCGCGCTAATCCCTCCGATTACTGTTCCAATTATGGTTCTTACTCCTTGTGAATCAGCGGCGGTGGGTGGGTTTTTGTGCCTAATCCTTCTCGCTCATCGGCGTTTTCAGGGTTCTCCTGGGATTCGGATTGGTGTCCCCTCCCCAATTGACACGGGGATCATTGCGAGGTATGGATTCCCGGTTTCCCCATTAGGTGTCACAAAATTAGATAATATAAGCAGTAGAGTGGATAGAAAAAGAGTTTGATTATTCACATTTCCGTCAAAAAATTTCTCGCAATGATTTACTTTTTTTGTGGCTTGCTAGGATCCTACTTTTGGTGGGGCGGCTGCTGTGATGGTTCGCTCGATGGCTCGAAGCAGCTAACCAGGAGTCTATGAAAGGTTGAGTGGAGTGGATGTGATCGGGTTGTCAAAGCAGTAGTAGTTCTTGTTATGGAGCATCTTGCTATCCTTGCAACGGAGTTGGTAGACTCGTCGGACTTCGAGGTCGACAGCATCCAGAACCTCACTGAGAATGATGTCAGCGACGAGGAGATAGAGCCCGAGGAGCTGGCCCGGCGAATGTGGAAGGACAGGGTCAGGCTCAGGAGGATCAAGGAGAGGCAGCACAAGCTTGCTGTGCAGCAGGCTGAGTTGGAGAAGTCGAGGCCAAAGCCGATATCCGACCAGGCCCTGCGCAAGAAGATGTCGAGGGCGCAGGACGGGATCCTCAAGTACATGCTCAAATTAATGGAGGTGTGCAATGCAAGCGGGTTTGTTTACGGGATCATCCCTGACAAAGGGAAGCCTGTCAGTGGCGCTTCGGATAATATTAGAGCTTGGTGGAAGGAGAAGGTGAAGTTTGATAAGAATGGCCCAGCAGCAATTGCGAAATATCAGGCTGATAACTTGGTGGCTGCTAATGCTCAGAGCAGCGGAGTCAAGAACCAGCATAGCTTGATGGATCTCCAAGATGCCACCCTGGGTTCGCTGCTTTCATCATTGATGCAACACTGTAATCCACCACAGCGCAAGTACCCATTGGAGAAGGGCACTCCTCCCCCATGGTGGCCTTCGGGGAATGAGGAATGGTGGATTGCCATGGGCCTTCCAAGGGGACAAATCCCTCCTTACAAAAAACCCCATGATCTTAAGAAAGTTTGGAAGGTTGGGGTGCTTACAGGTGTGATCAAGCACATGTCCCCCAACTTCGATAAGATCAGAAACCATGTACGCAAATCAAAATGCTTGCAAGATAAAATGACTGCAAAAGAGAGCCTGATTTGGTTGGGAGTCCTACAGAGAGAGGAAAGGCTTGTTCACAGCATTGACAATGGTGTATCGGAGATTACTCACCACAGTGCTTCAGAGGACAGAAATGGGGACACACACAGCAGCAGTAATGAGTATGATGTTGATGGTTTTGAGGAGGCTCCTCTTTCTACATCATCTAAAGATGATGTGCATGGTCTGTCTCCAGTTGCACAATCCAGTGATGTTCATGGCCCAAGAAGAAGGAGAGAAATGGCTAACACTAAACGCCCTAATCAGGTTGTTCCTACTAAGGCAGGAACAAAAGAACTACCAAAGAGAAAAAGAGCACGTCATAGTTCCACTGCTATTGCGGTACAAAGAACTGATGACACACCAGAAAATTCAAGAAATTTGATTCCTGATATGAACCGACTGAGCCAAGTAGAAATTCCAGGCATGGCTAACCTGATTACCAGCTTCAGTCAGGGGGGCAATACAAGTGAAGCTTTACAACACAGAGGAGATGCTCAAGGACAGGTCCATCTTCCTGGTGCTGGGGTTAATAACTTTGATAGTGCCCAAGCTGTGGATGCTACTCCTGTAAGCATATACATGGGAGGCCAGTTTGTACCTTATCAAGGTAGTGATGATGCCGGGTCAAAGTCTGGAAATACCTTTCCACTGGATGCTGATTCTGGTTTTAATAATTTGCCCAGTAGTTATCAGGCTTTACCTCTGAAACAATCACTACCATTATCTATGATGGATCATCATGTGGTTCCCATGGGTATCAGAGCACCTGCTGATAACAGTCCTTATGGTGATCCTGTAATTGGTAGTGGAATTTCAACTTCTGTTCCTGGAGATATGCAGCAGATCATAGATTATCCTTTCTACGGTGAGCAAGATAAGTTTGTTGGCAGTTCCTTTGAGGGATTGCCTTTAGACTATATCAGTATAAGTAGTCCGATCCCAGATATTGATGATTTGCTGCTGCATGATGATGATTTGATGGAATACCTGGGAACATAACATAGGTAATTTCATTACATATCCATTTCTTTTCTTTTTCTTCCTCTTTGATCAGTGAGTTTTTTTTAAAATTTTCAGGTTAGGCAATAAAAGCCTGTTGCGCTTTTTTCTGTCATCCATTTTGTCTCACCAGGATTACCATCTTAACTTGAGTATGGAAGGCTAAACTTCTCATTTTGCTGTCAATCTTGTTATTTGAGACCATCTGTAGTATGCTCCAATGATACTTGACTTGCATTCTTTTGGAAACAATATATCAAATAATGACTGAATTGTAAATGGGAAAGGTGTACATGGTTTAAGTTTGAAATATGAAATCTTTCTGGAGAAGATGTATAGTGAAGGAAGGGCAAGTTTTTTTTTTTTTGTTGTAATTTTGGAATCTGTGAGATTTGAATGTCTTGCTGTCCTGTATGCTCTCATTCTCTCCCCTTTTGCCTTCTATATAAACATTGAGAATTAAACATTGTATATGCAATGAACAAATGAAAAAAATATAACTTGAGGGGATCCCTCTGTATCTCTTGTCTTTCCATATGTTTGATTTCAATGAAGTTAAAAATTTCTTTTGTAGCAAAACATAGTTCATTGCTTGTGTCACTTGTTGATGGTAGTTACACAATGGAAACACTTATTACACAGTAAGACAATTTGTTAAAATGACCAGTGCTGCAGATAAACTTTCAGAAATACCCTAATATAGTAGCATCAACAGGCAACAATGGTGGTTATTACTAAATCACGAGCGGCGCTAGCCTATCCTGTCCTCTTGTGCTATTTGGCATTGTCATATTTGGATATGGCTGATATAACCCTAGTAATCTGTACGATATGATGTTGTTGTGGACTTTTTTGGTACGACTGATGGTATAGATACCAGTGTTTGTGAAAATTTGTCTGCCATGCTGATAATTTTCAAAAAAAAAGCTCTCTTTGTGCAACAAGAAAACATCCATATGTTGAATTCGAGCCATGGAGTCTCTTCTTTTGGAGTCTGTATGTATCTCCTATATCCTCTATACCACAGAATCACAGATCTTCCGAGTAGTCTTCTCTATAAAGATGTCAAAGAATCACAGATCCTCTGAGTAGTCTTCTCTGTAAAGATGTGATTTCAGCATAAAATCCCCAATGCTCGTACTATTTCTCTAGGCATTTTCTTGTATCCTATAAACTGTCTTTCAATAATAAACATGTTATGTTCCAGAACTTGATGGCGAAGATTGTAGGAGTGATGTGTCGGAGGACGATCCCTGGGCCTCGGCGGCGCTTGAACGCCAGCCGAGGCAGGGAGAAGATGGCGCCGGCGGTGCAGAGAGGAGAGGTGAGAGCTAACTCTCTTTTGTGTTTTTATTGCTTAATCAAACACAAACTGCCGGCCAAATCCTTTAATAGGATAGCCCCTAACAATCAATCTCTAAACTTGGAATAATATCTCTAAACATGGAAATATGAAAAACGGAATATCTGATCTCTAATACAGAAACAATATCTCTTAAGAGATGAAGTAAATACTTAATTGCTTATTTAAAGATAGAATTGTCTAATCTGAAATTGAGTCTCCTTCCTGTACTCTTGCTTTGGCTACCGCACCCTCCTGGAGTCCTCCTGCCGCAGCCTCCCTTGCATGGCTTCTCCTTTGGTAGGTTAGGCCTACCATAACAAAACACCACATGGTTCGCCATTATACTCGATGTTGGTTAATCTTTTACCCCTGGCAACAGTTTCACATTTCCTATGCATGCAGACTGTCTCACACCCAAAATACCAAGGACAATTAATGTCACTTCCGTATCACAAATTGGATCTTATTTTATTCTACTAATAATATCTTCAGCTGAGCAGTCTTGCGTACCCAGTATAGATCATTAGACCAAGAGACCCATCAATTTATGACCAGTATTGGCCCTGAATTGATGCTCTTTTACTAAAGTACAATCTTTTGAGTTTTGACTATATTGATGTTGATCACTGCATTATATTTTTTTATATATACTATGCTGATGAACTTTTAGTGTGCTTACCTTGAAGAATCTTCTGCTTACGTGCCATCGAGCATGTGGAATTTTAGCTTCTTACTTTGTTGATTATTTTGATGTCGTCATGCTAGCTAATTTTTGTGGGCTACTAGCGCATGACTCAGGTTGATTTGTTCTTCAACATGTTCCTGAATGAAATGTGGAAATTAGCTCCAGTGCAGTTTTCTTTTCTGAAGAACCATGCATCTTGGCTTCCTTTTGTCATGTAACTCATCTTCAATGCTTGGGTCTTCTGAATTTTTTTGTAAGTTTTCTGACCACTGTTGTCACAGATAGGGCTACGATACATATCTGTATGCATTCCAAGACCTGCGAGCTGTACCTTATGTACCCTAGATGTTCTTCCAAAAGTTGTCTCTTTATTTTGTCTACTTTTCACAATGTATCCTTGAAAACAACAGATATATCACAAGCTTTTCTTAACAGTATTCTTTTCTATGTTATAGCGTCATTTTCCTATATCAAGCGTGTGCTAAGGGGCGCATTCGCGAGTGTGTTGGTACTTGGTGGTGTGTGTCTACCTTGTAATTGCAAAAAAAAAAAAAGAGAGGAGTGGATGGTCCAAAAATAATGGAATTTCTCCAGTTAACTTCTTAATTTGTCTCCATTCATTGTGGTCTGCGAAGATTTATTAGCATTTTTCACTGCTCTATGTGTTACAACGGAAGAAAAAAGTGATGCATCTCTGATTGTTGTCTTTATATGTGGTACAAATCAGTAACTACTCTATTCAGGTAATGGAAGCTCCTGAGGCGTACTGAAGTTGATGACTATTGAAAAACGGGTGACTAAACAGATTGACAGTTGCAAAACTAAGATATATATATATATATATATATATATATATATATATATATATATATATATATATATATATCTTTTAACATTACCCACAACAAACAATTAAGTTGACTTCTAAATGTAGACTTTGTTAAAATAGGACTCTTTTGTATTTCTTTATCTGTATATGGCAACCCCTTGTACTCCCGATATATATTGCTCATTCAGCCCTCTTAAATATACACAGATTATTCATAACATGGTATCAGAGCTAGGTCACTAACCTAGCTCTCCTTCCGCTGCCATCCGACCGCCGCCACATGCTCCCGGTCGTCCAACGCCGAGCATCGTCGGAGCCCTAGCCGAGCCAAGGCCCTCCTGCCGCAGGATCTGTCGCGCCACCACCGAATCCCTCGCCAGAGCCTCCCGTGCCCTCTGCCGTGAGCCCTCTTCCATGAGCCCGAGCTCGTTGTCATTGCCCATCGTTGTCGCCCATCGCCAGAGGCTGCGTGGCCGCTGTTAAAATAATAAAGGCTAGGGTTTCTATTCACAACTGTTCATGTTATTCATTGATGAAGGAGATATATATAGAAGATACATGGGCCTCATGGGCTACAAGGGCCACATGGGCTAAGAGAGAGAAATGTAGAATATACAATACTCTTAACACCCCCCTTCAAACTCAAGGTGGATCAGGAGGATCTGATGCACTGAGTTTGAGTAGATGAAGTCGATGATGTTCTCTAGTCTGAGCTTTAGTGAAGAAATCTGCAACTTGGAGCTCTGAGGGAATATACTTGAGGATGATGGTCAACTGCTGACAATGAGATCGCGTGAAGGATGCATCAACACCAATGTGTTTTGTCAGCTCATGCTTGACCGGATCATTGGCAATTTGAATGGCACTTGTATTGTCACAAAAGAGAGGGGTAGGATTGTCACAAAGGACACCAAGATCGATCAAGAGCCATCAAGCCAAATGATCTCGATGTTGTAGCGGCAAGTGCTCAGAGCTCTGCCTCTGCACTAGAGCGTGACACCGCAGTCTGCTTCTTGGATTTCCAAGCAATAAGCGAAGTACCAAGAGAGATACAATAGCCAGTGACAGATCGGCGATCAGCAGGGATCACTCGCCAAGTAGAGTCGAGTAAGCGTGGAGTGGAGCCGACTTCGGTAACATAGAATGAGAGCGTCAGGCGCGGTTCCTCTCAAGTATCTCGATTACACGAAGAACATGACTATAGTGAATCGAGGTGGGAGCACCGACAAACCGGTGAGCACATGAGCAACATGAGCAATGTCGGCACAGTTCTTGTGAGATAGACAAGGCTCCCAACAAGTGACGATAGCGAGAAGAATCATCAAGGGTACACCGTGCAGTAGGTCGAAGCCGCAAGTGAAGCTCCATGGGTGTGGCGGCGATCGAGTATCGGTCATCCCGGATCGAGCAAGTAGATCCTGAGCGTAGCGATCTTGGCAGAGATAGTAGCCATCACCATCGAATGAACCTCAATTCCTAGAAAATAGCTCAATTTTCCCAAATCGGACATCATAAATTGTTCACTCAATTTCTTCTTGACAAAAACCACGTGGTCCATGTCATCTCCGTGATCAACATATCATCTACATACGTAAGAAGCAAAGTACGACCTCATGAGAAGTGTGAACAAATAGAGCGAGGTCATGCTCACTCGAAATGAAACCAAAGACTCGAATCACGTAATGAAGCGCTCGAACCAAGCGCGAGGAGCACGCTTGAGACCATATAGAGCACGCCTAAGGCGACAAACATAGCCTGTAGGAGCCTCAACTCACGGGGTGGTGCATATAGACCTCCTCATGTAGGTCACCGTGAAGAAAAGCATTCTTGACATCCATCGAGATATAGTCCATGTGCGTATTCTTTGCAATCGCAATAAAAAATACAATTTGTGGTCATATGAGCAAGCTGAGCAAAAGTCTCATCATAATCTCGACCATAAGCCTGCTGAAAGCCTCTTGCAACAAGACGAGCCTTGTATCGCTCTACTGACCCATCTGATTTGTTCTTTATTTTGTACACCCACTTGCAAGTGATAGGAACAGCTCCAGACGGTAGCGGAACAAGTTCCCAAGTGCCCGTGCACTCTAATGCTGTGAGCTCCTCTGTCATAGCCAACTGCCACTCAGGTACACTGACAGCCTCCTGATAGGTACTCGGCTCGTCATCGCACCTGACGAAAAACCCCATCTCTCTGGTGCCTGAATAGAAGAACGATCACGTAGGGCATATCGTGATGTAGTAGAACGATCGTCAGAGTCGATGGTACTGGCCGGAGGATCAGGCTGAGGAGAGGGGGACAGAGTATCAGAAGGAACTCTCTGTCGACGACTATAGTGGAAGGGAAGAGTGGAAGTGTTAGAAACTGGTGGAGCTGGTGGAGAAGGTACACGAGAAGGTGAAACTGGTGGAGAAGGTGTATCTGGAGAAGGTGTATCTGGAGAATGAATGGGAGGTAGACACAAAAAGGAAGTGGAATCTGTGGAAGAAGAAGTGGGATGTGGAGAAGAATGATGAAAGAAAGGACGTCCCTCATCAAAAGTCACATCACGAGAGATGCGAATGCGACGTGCTGAGGGATCATAGCAACGATAACCCTTATGCTCAGGACTGTAACCTAGAAAAACACACTCAACTGACTGAGGGCTCAGCTTTGTGCGCTCACGAGGTGCTAGAAGGACATAGCAGACACAACCAAAAACGCGAAGATGAGAATAGTGAGCAGGTGCTCTGTACAGGACCTCACCAGGACACTTGCCCTGAAGTTTAGAAGAGGGCTGACGGTTAATAAGATAGATCTTTGTGAGACAATTTCCCCCAAGTGAGAGGGACAAAGGAGGAAATGAGAAGAGTGCGGCGGCCTCGATGATGTGATGGTGTTTGCGCTCGACAACACCATTCGAGCATGTGCACCGGGACGAGAGCCGAGGAAGAGTACCCTCGAAGAAAGAAAGCGACGAAAGGTGAGGAAAGATACTCGCCTCAGTCGAGCGGAAAACACGAATGGAAGAAGAAAGCGTGTATGAACCATCTTAGCAAAAGATCGATAAATGGAAATCAATCGAGAGCGATGTTTCATAAAATAGATCCAAGTATATCGAGAGTGATCATCAACAAATATGACATAATAACTATGACCACCCTTGAAGCAAAAGGAGATGGACCCCATACATGCAGATGCACCAAATCAAAAAGATCAAGACCGAGAGGTACTCTTCGGGATATGGAAGTTGTAGTTGTTTTCCCAACTTACAACCAAGACAATGAAAACTAGACTCAACGGTGACATGACCTAAGGAACCTGGTGAACTAAAGTGGTGAGGCGAGCTCCACAAAGATGACCAAGTCGATGATGCCACTTGTTTGAAGGAAGACCCAACAGAGGCGAGATGAAGACATAGCGAAGACACCAAGGCCTTGACGTCTTGGTAGAAGGAAGATGTAAGATGTCCAAGACATAGAGATCGGAGAGCCTCTCTGGCGATGGCGTAACCAATCACTCTTCCGCTCGACGATCCCGAATGAAACAAGAAGAATCATCAAATCCAATGAAACAGTTCATATCAGTTAGTTGACCAACAGATAGAAGATTCATAGATAGCTGAGGAACAAAAGACACATCAGGAACAGAGAAGCAAGATGTAGAGAGAATGCCCTGATGGGTAATAGGGCAAGGTGTACCATCAGCAGTGTGAACATAGGATGCATCAGTCAAGGGCCTACGAGCAACAAGTCGAGAGTCGGATGTGACATGAAGCGAAGCACACGAATCCGTAATCCAAGGATGAGCAGCACTAGAAGCAGAAGGTGCAACTGATGTCATAGCAGACACTGATCCAGAAGTCACAGTAGATGTGGATGTGTCAGCAGTGACTGCTCCAGTGAGTGCTCTGGAAGGCCCAGTAGGTGCTCCACGACGACGGTCAAATGGTCATCTAGCACGATAGGCAATAAGTCGATCTGGATGTAACTTGAAACATTTATCAACATGATGACCGATCCTCTTGCAATGGGAACAAACCAACACTCTGTGGGTGTCGCTCAGTAGATCCGCATCACTGTGAGAGACTCGAGCGAAGATGTGGTGAGGATCCTGAGACAGGCATAAGAGAATGAAGACGCGTCTCTTCTGCAATCAAACTAGAGAGCGCCGCAGTCAAAGTCGGTGGAGTGGGATAGTTGAGCAATTGAGTACGAACAGGCTCAAACTCCGATCGAAGCCCCATCACAAACTGATACATGAGCGTCTGCTGAGCATACTCATCTTTAGCGACACAAGGCCGACAGTAACAAAGAAACCTTGGTGTCATAGACTCTAGAGGACCGGTGATGTGAGTGAAAGCAACGTAATATTCCTCCACCGGTGATCAGTCAACTGCTTGAAGACTATGAATGTTCTTGAGCAATGTGAAGCGAAGAGCACCACTGGGTGAACATATCTCTTCTCAAAGTATGTCCACATTTGCTTGGCTGAAGTATGATACTCAAGACTCATCCGCAGAGAAACATCAACACTCAGCACAATTCCGGTCATGACACGATCATCTTCTTTATGCCAAGCCTTTAAACACTCAGCATCAACGGTCTTCGGATCAGGAGGATCATCAGTCAAATGAGAGGCCAAACCATAACCCCTAAGAGTAGTCTTGACTGAGAAAGCCCATGCTCGGTAATTCAACCCATCGAGCTTGATATCTGTAAACACTAGAGATGAACTGCCCCCAAACATCGAGTCGGACTTAGCCATACCACACAACAATACCAATCACAGTAGCAATAGTAACAGATCAGCAGAAGCAGTACTAATCAACAGTACTAAAGAGAGCTAATCACAACAATACCAATTCGTCCAGTGCTAATCTGAAACCAAGCAGTGCTAATCTGACAGATCGGAAGTGCTAATCTGAAGCTCCCGTAGCAATACCAATACTCATGTTAAGAGTGAGCAGAGATACCAAGGCAGAGATACCTCACTGTCCAGGGGCGACTCCAGGCTCACTGTTAAGAGATGGACCTCCAGGCTCGGGCGACTCCAGGCGCAGGCGAAGGAGATGGAGATGGCGCGGATGCTCGAGTAGCGGATGCTCCAGGCGGCGACTCTCTCGAGGGGCGATGCTCCAGGGACAGATCAGGCGAAGGCGAAGATGCTCGAGCGGCGATCTTGGGACCTCGGCAGTGGCGACTCGAGCGCAGCGCGAAGGAGGCAGTGGAGCGGCGGCAGGAGATCGAGAGATGCTCGAGGCGGCGATCTTTGAGACCTCGGCGCGGCGACTCGAGCGCGGCGAAGAGATGGAGACGGACGGTGAAGACCCGGGCGATGGAGGAGAGGCAACGCACAGCGGCGGCGCGGACGAGGAGGCGACGGAGAGGAAGAGGCGGCAGCGTCGTCTCCGAGTACAGCGGCGGCGCGGACGAGGATGCGCCTGGATGAAGTGCTTCGGAATGGAGACGGGCGGCGTCGTCTCCTGGTATAGCACGTCTGGATGAAGTGCGTCGGAATGGAGACGGACGGTTTAAATCTCCGGCCGTGGCGAACGAGATAGGATTAGGGTTTCGATAAACTGTGCTCTGATACCATGTTAAAATAATAAAGGCTAGGGTTTCTATTCACAACTGTTCATGTTATTCATTGATGAAGGAGATATATATAGAAGATACATGGGCCTCATGGGCTACAAGGGCCACATGGGCTAAGAGAGAGAAATGTAGAATATACAATACTCTTAACAGCCGCCACTGCCGCTTGACCGGGAACCTAACGCGAGGCCACTACCGCTCGTTGGCCGCCGCCTGTCGGAACCCGATGCGAGGTCGTCGTCGCCGCTCGTTGGTCGCTCGACGTCACCTGCTGTGAACCCGGCGCAAGGCCACCGTCGTCGTCGCTCGTTGGGCGCCGCCACCGAAAGCAGGGGAACCCTAGTTCGAGCTTAGTCTTCACACGGGCCGTGTAGGCGTTGTGTATAAGGCTGTGAGCCAGCCCGGTCCTCCATAAAAAAAATCCGAAAAAGGCTATAAAAAAGTACGTCGATTTAATCATTGCTGCCGTCCAACAGCCGTTAGACCGTTGTCTTAGTCGCCATACCGTCGGCCGCCCTACCAATAACTTCATTCCATCACCGCAATCTCATTCTCAGGAACAAAGCTTAATGAAACGAACTATAGGTTGTGGTCTTCACTCATGGAGATTACGCTCGACGGTCTCCGCCTCTAGGGACATATTACTGGTGCCCGCCATTGTCCGCCGTCGCCGGTTTAGCTTTCTCCCAGATAGCCTACTTTTGCACCTCCTGCAGAAGATGAGGCAGCAAAGGAGGCAGAGGCCGTTATTGCTGCTGCTGATACTGCTGATGAGGCCTTTCAGTATGCTATAGATGATTTTGAGCGCTGATGTGCTAATGAGGCTCGTGTTCGAGCCATCCTGGTGGTCAGCGTCGACGACTCCACCAGCCAAACATTGTTGGTTTGCGTGCCACTCGTCAGATCTGGGAGTACTTACGCGAGCGATATCAGCAGAGCAGCGATACTCAGTTCTTTTCGCTTCAGCGTGAGTTGGAGACGCTTCGCCAGGAGGACTCCTCCGTCAACGACTTCTTCAAGCCTCGGCGATTCTTTGGCGCCCGATTAGACAAGCGGCTTCTCGCTCTGCCGAGTGTCATAAAGTCTGTATATGATCGTGATCGCCTTCGCCTTTATGACTGCGTCTGCCGTCTTCACCCAGAGTTTGAGCCTGTCAGGGCTCAACTGCTGAGCCGCTCACCACGTCCGATAGTCACTGAGGCTCTTTCGACACTTCGTGCTGAGGAGTTTCGCCGCGGGTTAGCAGCATAGTTTGTTCCGGCTGCGCTTGCTACCCCTTCTTCTTTGACTACACCGACAGTTTTTGCTTCGACTACAGTCCCTCATCAGGTGTCTGTTTCTGCTCCTATTTTTGCACTAACTGGGGTTTAGTGCAATTATTGCAAGAACTTCGAGCACAACTATCAGCGTTGTGCGATGCGGAAAAAGCAGAATAAGACGCGTGGAGCTGGACGATCCAAGATGGGGCAGGGAGGCCCTTCCTCGACGGGAGGACAGACCAGCATGTCAGAACCTTCTCAGCGAGGTGACTCTGTTCAGCAGTTCTGTCAGGCTCTACTTCAGCAGCTCTCTTACATCTCAACGGGTTCTGCCAGTCTAGCTCAGACGTCTCCTCCAGGTACTTCTTGGGTTCTTGATTCTGGTGCCTCTTTCCACATGACATCAACTCTACATCTCTCACTTCAGTAGGACCTCATGTTTTTCCTATCTCTGTCAAGGCACTCTTTTGTACACTGATTTTTATGTTCCAGCTGTTTCCCATGTTCCCCAACTTACCGTGCGGCTTCTCTCGGTGGGACAGCTCACCAATCTTGGTTGTAGGGTTGGTTTTGACTCTTACACCTGTTTCATCCAGGATCGACAGACAAGGATGGTACTTGGAACTGGCCGGCGCCATAGGGATCATCAGGGTATCTACATCCTTGATCGCCTCCACCTTTCGTCTACTTCAGTTGCTCCTGTCCCCTCTATGTCTACTTCCACCGCCACTGCTGCCACCACCTCTGGGGTTTTTGCGCAGTGATATCACCGTTTAGGTCACTTATGTGGGTCTCGTCTTTCTTTATTAGTTCGTCAGGGTGTTCTTGGACGTGTTATTGTTGACACGGTCATGTTTTGTCAGGGTTGTAAGCTGGGCAAGCAGCTACAACTTCCTTATTATTCTATTGAGTCATTGTCTTCTCGTTCTTTTGACTTAGTTCATTCAGATGTATGAGGACATGTGCCTATTATCTCTAAAGGCGGACATAAACTTTATGTGATCTTCATTGATGATTATTTCCGTTTTACATGGATTTTCCCAATGTCTAATCGTGGTCAGTTTCTTATGATCTATCGTAGCTTTGCAATGATGGTTCGTACTCAGTTTGATTCTCACATCCGTACTTTTCACTGTGATTCTGCTGGCTAGTATTGTTCTGACACTTTTAGACAGTTTCTTTCTGAGCAGGACACTCTTTACCGGTCTTCTTGTCCTGGTGCCCATGCTCAGAATGGAGTTGCTGAGCGCAAACATCGTCATCTGATTGAGACTGCCCGCACTCTTCTCCTTGCCTCTCACGTTCCACCACGCTTGGCGGGAAATCTTGTTTCTCGCTTTGCATACCTCATCAATATGCAGCTTTCCACTGCTCTTAAGGTTGTCAGTCCTATAGAGCGTCTCTACTCTCGAGCCCTCCAGTACACTCACCTTCGTGTTTTTTGTTGTATTTGTTTTGTTCTGTTGCAGCCTCGTTGGCGCACTAAACTATCGGCCCAGTCAGTTGAGTGTGTGTTTCTTGGTTATAGTACTGAGCATAAGGGTTATCGCTGCTGGGATCCTTTTGCTCGACAGATCAGGATTTCACGAGACGTTGTCTTTGACGAATCTTGTCCTTTCTTCTATCGAGATTCGGCTCCTCCTGTTTCCACCGTTGAGTCGATTTCATGGTTGTCTCTTTCTGACTTTCACCCATTTCTCCACTATCTCAGTCTTCCACTGGTTTGTCTCTAGTGGTTCCTTTTGTACCTCCACCTCCGGTACTGCCTCCTGCAGCACCGCCTCTTATTCCTGCAGCACCACTGTCTCGTTTATCTGGTATTCACTACTCCAGGCGTCCTCGTCATTCACCAGTATCCTCTCCTGGTATCTTGCCGACTCCCACATCTAATCCTCCTGATGATGCTCCTTGTTACGTCCTTCGTGACCGGATACCCCTTCGACCTTCTGATTGTCTTGGATTTGCTCTGATAGCTCATGCTCTCTCTGTCACTAAGCCTAGTTCTTATCGTGAGGCTGCTCCTCATTCTGAGTGGCAGCTCGCTATGGCAGAGGAGCTTGATGCTCTTCGACATACAGAGACTTGGGATATTGTACTGACACCTGTGTATGCTCGTCGGATCACGTGCAAGTGGGTGTACAAGATTAAGACCCGGTCTGATGGTAGTATCGAGCGCTACAAAGCTTGTCTTGTGGCTCGCGGCTTTCAGCAGGAGTATGGTCGTGACTACGATGAGACTTTTGCTCTTGTTGCCCATATGACCATTGTTCGCACTCTTGTTGCGGTTGCTTCTGTTCGCCGGTGGTCTATCTTCAACTGGATGTTATGAATGTCTTTCTTAATGGTGTTTTGCATGAGAAAGTCTACATGCAACCATCACCTGAGTATTCTGTTCTCGATGGGCATGTCTGTCGTTTTCGTCGTACTCTTTATGGCCTCAAATAGGCCTCGTGCCTGGTTTGCGCGTTTTACCTCAGTGATTACTGTTATCGGTTTCACTGTTAGTTCCTATGATTCTGCTCTTTTTGTTCATGTCTCATCTTGGGGTAGGACACTGTTTCTTCTGTATGTTGATGCTATGCTCATCACTGGTGATGATTTCTCATTCATCACGTATGTGAAGTAGCATCTCAGTGAGCAGTTTTTTATGATTGATCTTGGTTCTCTTACGTACTTCCTTGGGATTGAGGTCTCTTCCATGCCTGAGGGCTACTACCTCTCCCAGCAGAAGTATGTCCAGGATCTTCTTGATCGGTCTTGTATGACTGACACTCGCACTGCTGAGACTCCCATGGAGCTATCCCTACAGCGTCGTGCCACTGATGGTGATTTTCTTGAGGATGCTACTCGATATCGTCATCTTGTTGGGAGTTTGGTATATCTTGTGAACACTCGTCCTGATATTGTTTATATTGTTCTTATCTTGAGTTAGTCCTACCCATCTTCACTACAGTCACCTTTGTGTTCTTCGCTACTTGCGTGGGACTATCTCTCGTCGTTTGCTTTTCCCTAGCTCCACCTCACTACAGCTTCAGGCATGCTCTGATGCGACCTGGGCTAGTGATCCTTCTGATCTTCTTTTTCTTTATGCTTACTGTGTTTTTCTTGGCTCCTCCCTGATTGCCTGGAAGACTAAGAAGCGGACTGTAGTTTCCCGTTTGAGTGCAGAGGCTGAGTTGAAAGCTATGGCAGCAGTGACAACAGAGGTTACTTGGTTGGGGTGGCTACTTGCAAATCTTGGAGTGTCTGTGATGGGACCTACGACACTTTTGTCTAACAGTATAAACCCAGTGAAGCATGAGCTCACCAAGTACATTGGTGTGGATGCTTCATACACTCGCTCACAGGTGCAGGAATGAGTACTTGTTTTACCGTTTCTGCCATCAGAGTTATAGGTTGCTAACTTCTTCACGAAGCCATAGACTAGGGCACAATATTTGTATTTTCTCTCCAAACTCAGTGTGTGTGATTCGCCATGAGTTTGAGGGGATGTTAAAATATGACTCTTTTGTATTTCCTTATCTGTATATGGCAATCCCCTTTGTACTCCTTATGTACTCCCTATATATATTACTCATAGGTCCCTCTTGAATATACACACATTATTCATAACAGACTTAAAGTGATAAATCAAGCTATCGCAAGTATATAGTGATAAATCAAGCTATCGCAAGAATATAGACAAACAGCAGACTGGTAAAAACAAAGTAGCAGTTGGCATCTTATTTACCACAGCTAAAAATTGTATTACTCAGTTGGCTCATGAATTTCTTTTGTTAAAAGTAATACCATTTTAAAATGAACATTTGAAATTGTCTGTATATATTGCTTCCATAAAGTTTTAATCAAATCAGTGGCACCTAATCCAATAATAGCCCTCTGAATTGGACCAGGTATATATGTATTTTTCAATTTTGACATATATTAGTCCAAAGCTAAGCAAATATTGTTAACAACTTTGATTGCAACAATGAACTAAAATAAGGGCGCTTAAGTAGGGAGTAGGTGTTTGAAATCGAAATGATCTTGATAAATATTTTGTAAACAAATGCTTGGATATGTAGTAGCCTGCAACTTTCAATCACTTGGTATGCTTTTACTACTGAAGTTTTGCAATCGTTGTATTTGTAACATTTAGTGTAAACTGTTATACTCTCTTCTGAGAAGATGACGTCATATTTTGACTTTCAGAACAGTTGATTTCCTTTCTTACTACTGTCCAGTGACTAAGTTGACAGCCTATTTTTATGTTCAATAATAAAGGTAAGAGATCAAGCCAAGCAACGAATGCGATTGTTACTCTTTCTAAAAGTCAACTAATGAAGTTTGAAGGATTGAGATTGAGATATTAGGAAGTGTGTTTGTAATGCATACTTTCAGGAGAAGGTAAAAGTAAAACTTTTCTTTGGCCATGTTGGAGCAGCAGTCATTGCTTTGAGATCTTTTATGTGTGTGTGTGTGTGTGTAGGTCAGCAATACTTTTTTTGTTGCAAAATTTGTCATTTGTAATTTGTCTGTTAATTCATCAGAACCGTTTAACACGCATGCATCTTACCATCAAGGAGTGGGTTTGTTATTGTATACATGTGTTTTACTGGTGTTATTTATTTGTGATCTGCAATCAGTTTGGTTGTTTTTGAGCTTCGTGCTTTGCTTCCCATGCTGTTGCCGTTCTTTTGGTTTTGTTCCTTTTTTTGTGTGTTAAAGATACAAGATTCATATCTCTTGGCGTGGGAGTTGTTGGACTGAGCTTCTTGTGCACAAAGTGGCAGGAGCCAACAATTGTGGGGTCCTCTAGTCCTAATCCCTTTGCAGCGGCTGCAGTTCTATCACATGGCAGACCTGCAAGGAGTGATCATAATTCAGAACGACTGGATCAGTGAAAAGCACTTGTGAAATGGGATGTCAGGTAACAGTTTGACTTCTACCGGGAAACGCTTTTTAGAGGCTGTGTCGGCAGCGGTAGTTACATCTACATACATGTCTCTGTTTTTTTTTCTTCAGAAAACATGTTGACCCAAGGATGTACTACAAACCAGAGGAACAACATAAAAAGTATGGGAGAAGTGTCAAATCCTTTCTTTTAGAGCCTTTTCACCTCCAGTGACACGAGCATCTCTACCCCTATCGAGGTGAGTCGTTTGGCAATTGCAATGATGTTATATTGGGGGACTTATTCAAGAATTGCTTTGTTTGAACAGCAAGGCCAAGACTTCGAACACTTTTCATCTCGCACGTCAGGTAAAGAAGGCAATGGAGCCATCAGCCGTGGACTAGTCTGCACGATCTATTCAACTGCACCGTTGTTCATTGAGTCAGATTATATTCTCATGGTTTTCTCCAAACTGGCAGAACTTTGCATATGAAACGGGCATGCTTTATAATTTGTATAATTTGCTTCTTAAACCCGTTTGTATGCGTATACTGTATATGACTATTGTTGACAAACTGCAAACTTTCCAAATACACTTTTCTGGACTATCTAATGCCTTGAACAAAATGGGGGAAAAATCTCATCGAACGTTATCATGTATGATGTGTTTTCTAGTAAGCTGACGAAAGGTTACCTGTTTCCCCAGCATCAGGCAGCACTTGACGGCTTCTCTAACCTGGGTCACATGCATGCGTGCATGCATGTTGCAAGTTCAGGAGCCGACCTGTGTGTGGTGTGGCCACACGGCCCGCACAGGCCGCAAGTCTCCAGCTGACATGAGCAGAAACTATTCAAAGTCTAAAGGATTCAATTTTCTACATGCTACATGAGATGATGAATTAGAAATAGCGACTCGCGAGTTAGCATCTCGAGATCGCCAATGTCAAGATGTCATACATGCAAACTCAATTCCTCAGAATTCTTCAGTTCTGATCGCTCCATGCCAAGCACTAATAATTAAGCGCAGGTCCACAAGGTGAATGTGACGGAAGAACATTTCATGTCAGTAAAACTTCTTCAGATGCTCAAAATGATTAACAAGAGGGATTTTTATTTTATTTTATTGGAGAGTTTGGAGCGGCAGGAGGGAGTGATGCCATGGGATGAGAATGAGGTTGCGTCCACGTAACGTGGTACCGTTCATTCAACTGACTGATGATTTTGGGAGTTGGGACGATATACGTGCCTCGAGAGCAGAAACAGGAGCGTTCAGAAACTCCACGAATGCTCTCTCTCTCTCTCTCTCTCTCTCTCTCTCTCTCTCTGAATCTGAGGCGCAGGTCCCAATTTTGGACCATGGCCAGGCGGGCGGTTCTTGTCGTGTGGCGCGCTCGAATTCGGTCTTGAGCTAAATAGCCGGTTTTACGTGAGACCACCTCTCTTTCAACATCGGTTGGAATTATTTACTCGTATTGTATTCTTTAGATTTAGATGCTGACTACTTTTTAAAGTAATTCGGTCAAGCTAAATAGTCATTCGGTTTTACGTGAGACCACCTCTCTTTTAACATCATTGTGCGGTACCATTTACTCTTATTGTATCCTTTAGATATGTGCTCGAACTAATTTTTGTTGTATCCGTTCGAATAAATATTAACCCTTGTACTAGAAGTCCAAAAGAGATAAATTTTGATAGAATATCTTTGACATTGCAACCGTTATCATAAATAACATTTTCCAGTTTCTTAGCGTTACCTAGGGTGCATTAGTTATTCTAAATTCTAATGATCTAAATTTTTTAAAATGTCTTCGCAACTGTCACCATAAATAATCTTTTTACGTCGTCGATCTCGTGACCATTTACTCCCCGTTGTATCTTTTAGATACGTGTTCTGACTAACTTTTAGAGTACTCATTCGAATAAATATTAACTTCTATTGGAAGTCCAAAAGAGGTACAAATTTGAAAAAAAGAACATCTTTGCCTCGCGCCCGTTGCCATAAATAGCCCTTTTCAATTTCTTCTGAATAATATCTTCGTCCCTTAACTCAGTCGATCTCTACAGCATGCATTACCTACGGTGCATTAGTTGTTCTAAATTCTAATAATCACTGTCGCCATAAATAACCTTTTAACGTCGTCTCGTGACCGTTTACCCCCTGTTGTATCATTTAGATACGTGTTCTAACTAACTTTTATAGTACTCACTCGAATAAATATTAACTTTTATTGGAAGTCCAAAAGAGATACAAATTTAAAAAAAGAATATCTTTGCCTTCGCAACCGTCGCCATAAATAACCCTTTAAATTTCTTCCAGATCGAAGAATATCTTCGTCCCTCAACTCAGTCGATCTCCGCAGCATTACTTAGGGTGCATTAGTTGTTCTAAATTCTAACGATCTAAAAATTTTATAATGCCTTCGCAACCGTCGTCATAAATAACATTTTCGAATTTCTTCAAGATCAAAGAATATCTTTGTCCCTTAGCTCAGTCGATATCTACAGCATTATACCTCGGGTGCATTAGTTGTTATAAATTCTAATAATCCCAAAAATTCTCCGGATATGCTCTGTCACAGGGGGCAGAATAGAAATAGAGAAAAGGTGTGGATTTCGGTGCAAAAGGGGGAGAGAGATAAAAATTAAAGGCTGCTAGGCCTTCTGCTTCACCTTCCCTCTGCCCCTCTCCCTCTCTCCAGAGGGGTTAAAGCAAGCAAGCAAAGCAAATCAAAGAACGGAGAGGAAGAGAGGAGAAAAGTCGGCTGTTTGTAGTAGTTTATCATTAGATGCAGAGAGCATGGAGCCAAACAGAAAGTCTGTTTTGCCATTAATGGCTCTCTCACCTTTCTGGAACCCATAGACACACACATATATAGCAGAAGAGGCTCGCTAAGGTCTTCGTCATCAGCAAGCATTAGTTGTGTTAGAACTAGGGTCCAAGAGCCATCACGAGCTAGAGTCCTAGATAGATCGAGGTCATGCATGGGGTAGTTTGCTAGTGTGGAGGGAGGAGATAGAGGTGTTCCTTGGCAGCTAGCCCCCTACAGTCAAAGCGTATTTAGGTCTCTGGGGTCTGGAGATAGAGTGATATATACATAAGTATATAGCTAGCCCTGTATATGTGTCGGTGTGTGCCTCTCCCCTGAGATGATGAGCGGCAGCCAGAGCCAGCGGCAGGAGATGAACATCTCCTTTGGGATGAACCACCATCACGGCGGCCATCACCCTCCTCCTTCCTCCTCGTCTTCTTCCTCCATGCATGCAGCTGCTGCAAGCTTCATGTACAGTTCTTAATTTTTTCCGATCTTCCTGTTTATTTGCATGTCTTTCTTGTTCTTGATTGATCCGTGTCCTGGAATTCGATTGAATTGGTCGTGTTTGGTTTGATCTTCTTTCTTCGCCTGATTTGCGTCTTCCTTGCACCGGCTCTAGTCCCTCCTTTCGCTCTTCCTTCCCTTTTTTTGGACAAACCTCTAGCTGATAGGAAGGCTAGGGTACCGGCCTTCTTGCACTGAATTTTCCATGTTGATAATTTTGTCTTTGCTTGCTGATGGAAAGTCGACCGATTCTTAGACTAGTGTGGTTGTGAAATTACAGATCAAACTTATTTCTTAATCTCTTCTTCTCTTTTTTCATTCATTCTTCCTTCCTTTCTTGCTCTTATTCTAAGAGGAGGAATGGTTGACGATGATTATAACAAGCTCAGATTTAAAATTGCCTTTTTTTCGTTTTAATAATTGGAGCCAGATAGTTGAATTGTTGTGTGAATTAACAACCCATTAGTCTTTCTTTTAAAAAATTTCAGAAGAAGGACAATAATATTAATTAGGACGCATAGTAGTATAAGTAGTAACTGATAAATACCAGTCCATGTATACATTATTTCAATGATCATAAGTTGCACGCATGAAATTCTGAGACTAGCCATGCATATTTCCTGGATTGCCAAATAAATTCTACAAGCTAGAAGATTCCCTATTATTCTCCTGTTCCCACTCCTGTAGAGGTTGGACCGGGTAATAATATCATATCGCGCATATTAGGCTGATAGCAGCATGATTTCATGATGATATGTTGGTGCCTTCAGTTCCTCAAACCCTGTGCATATGCATCTATATATTATACATACATAGCTCATCACCGTCAATTTGTTTCTGTTGCACAACCAGGAGCACCAAGGAGGCATCAGGAGCTTATGACCAACTGGGAGAGCTGGACCAGGCCTTGTTCATGTACCTAGATCATGGCAGCCATGCCTCTCATGCGCATCAAGAGCAAAGGCGTACGTATGCGAGAACCTTACAAATTGCAATTCAGTGACCAAATTAAAATTAATTTCCTCTCCATATATATATCCATATATGTCTATATTCTTGCCAATTTTTGCAGGAGTCAAATGCAAGTGATCAGTTGCTGTTTTTCGGCTTCTTTTTGCATTTAGTAGCTACTACTGTAGTAGTAACAGTAGTAGCTATAGGCACAGAAACATGTGCCACATATAGGAGTAGTAGATGTATAGCTGTAGGCATATATTCCTCCTCTGATCAGTGCACGCAGAAAAGCGCATCCTTTTCCGGGGTCATGAGGGACAATTATCATATGGCCGGCCGGCCTGCAGCAGATTCTCAGGTACTCCATTTGACCAGGATCTGCTTCAAATCTCTGCAGTACCCTAGCTTGGAGGACCAGGGGATCAAGAACACATCCATGCTCATGAAAGAAACAAATCCCCTCTATCTCACCTTTACCCTTTGTTTCTTTTCCCTTCTCTCTCTCTCTCTCTGTCTCTCTCTCTTCCCCTACCTCCGGCCGGTTGGACTGTGACATGTAACAAACTGCTCAATGATTTCCTCGCGATCGAGCTGCATGTGGCCGCGGCAGAACAGTGCGTACATACACGCAGAGGGGATGATCTCCAGTACTGCTACGCCTGCATGCAGTGGCTGGCTGCCTTCTCTCCTAGCTCTCCTGCAGTGCAGCATATGTGTTTGACCCAATCCTATCCACTGCTCTTCCGGTTTGGGTACAAGCAAGCATGCATGCCTTAGCTGTGTGCATCGACCCCTGCATGTCCCGTATCTGTCGCACCCCAGCTTTCTCGTGTGTGCCTTGTACTGCTCACTGTACGAGCCATGATTGTTTTTGTTCCTGACTGCATCAGTAGCTAGCCTTGTCTCAAAACTCTTCAGAGTTTTCAGTGGTTATATATGATCCTCTCGGCCTCAGGCCTTAACTTTGAGTTTGATCTTTGTCTTGTTCATGTATGCAGAGACTCTCAACATCTTCCCTTCCCAGCCTATGCATGTGGAGCCATCACCAAAGGTACAAACCACATCTCACAGTAGTTATGATGCTTGTGAGTCATGATTGATTCAGTACTGGATATGTGTATTTCCAAATGTATATAGATAGTAGTCATGCATACATGATTGCCTTTTGATTGTTTAATATTGTGATCTGATCATTGGTAGGGGGGGATTAGTTTAGTTCTGTCCCCAGCACCTGTGGGATCCAAGATGCCTAGGTCACCTGATCACCGTCAGCAGCAAGCAGCCATGGAGGAGTTAGCAGGGAGCAGGAGACAGGATCACCACCAGCAGCACCAACCCTTCACTGCTGATCATCCTGCGGGGATCAATAAGGATGTGAAGCCGGTGGCCAAGGTGAGTAGCTAGTTAACCACTTAAACAACTAACCTGCCTAGCTACACCGATTTGTTAAATGGTAGCTATCTCGACTCCATGCACACTGAAAAGCACATTGTTTATGTTCTTGTTTTAACTAACATATATATGTATGTTCTCTGTACGTTGGTGATTGCAGAAGGAACACAAGAGGGGCGCATCTACCGGTGAACGCGACCCGAAAGTAACAAATGATGATATATATTCTCAAGTTTTAATAAATTAATTATGTAGATAAGAACACTATATATACTAGTAATGCTGCTGTAACTGCGTTCAATGTTACGTAAACATCCCACCGTAATTAACCAACATGCAGATACTCAGAAGGCTAGCGCAGAACAGAGAGGCAGCAAGGAAAAGCAGGCTAAGGAAGAAGGTGAGTGAAGCAACAGTTAACACCAAATTAGAAAGAAAAAAAAAGGGAAAAAGGACAAGACAAGAACAGAGAAGTCATATAATTATAAATCAAAAGGCCAAAATAAAAAATAAAACGTTAGCACTCTTCTCTCCACCAATACACTCATTATACAGTGTGTTGATCAATTGATTTTCTCTTGACTGCAACAGGCTTACATCCAGCAGCTCGAGTCTAGTAGGATCAGGCTAGCTCAGCTCGAACAGGAACTGCACACGGCAAGAGCTCAGGTAAATTGTACCAGTATGTTAGTAACTAATTGAACCGCACGGAAATTAAATCTCCATACATATAATCTCTCCTTTTAATTTGTTCACCACGCATACATGGGTCGACCGTTTTTTACCTCTATATATGGCAATGCACACTAATGTAGTTACTACTGTACAGGGAGTGTTCTTCCCCAGCAACGGCCTCCTCGCTGAGCAAGGCGTCGCCGGCAAAGGCGTACCCATCGGCGGCATCGACGGCCTCAGCTCAGGTACGTATTCCACGCGCGCATGCATGGATATATACATTTACACGCATCTTGCGATAATGTACGTGTATATATGTTAAATTACAGAGGCTGCGATGTTCGACGTGGAGTACGGGCGGTGGCAGGAGGAGCACTACCGGCTGATGTACGAGCTGCGGGCGGCGCTGCAGCAGCACCTGCCGGAGGGGGAGCTGCAGATGTACGTGGAGAGCTGCCTGGCGCACCACGACGAGGTGATGGCCATCAAGGACGGCGTCATCAAGGGCGACGTCTTCCACCTCACCTCCGGCGTCTGGAGGAGCCCCGCCGAGCGCTGCTTCCTCTGGCTCGGCGGCTTCCGGCCATCCGAGGTCATCAAGGTACGCGCGTATCATCAGGCAGGTCATTTGGATTAACCCTAAGTCCCTAACCCTAGAGGTCGCTCACAATTACATCTCGGTCGCGGTCGCAGCAATTGACGACGGCATCAAGTAGATAAACGGAACAAGCTTTCTCTTGCCTAACATTATGTCGTGATTGCTGCTTTTAAAGGGGAAAAAAACTTATGATCTTGTTTGAATAGGGAGGGATTAGAATCAATTCTTTCAAATTAGAATAGATTTTAGTTCAAATTTTGAATCAATTCGAAGGGATTGAGTCGGACACGATATATCCAAACAAACCCTTAAAGTGGATATATCCTTGATAACCCCTAAAAGGTAGATTGGTTCTTAGGGGAGGGGTGAGGAGAGAAGGTAGGATCTGTTTGAAATACAAGAATTTTGTAGGAAGCAGAGCACTAAGCATCGGAGAAAGTCTCTTCTTCTATAATTATAGCATATAGTATGTGAATTTGCATGGGTATGTAGTCTGTTAATTCTGCCTTATTAAATCCAGCTAGCCCTGTTTTCCATTTTTTTTTTTACTAAAGAAGTTTATTTTGGCGATAGCCGATAGGCGCAACAAGATATATAACGAAAACAGGAGACGTGCTCCTGTAATTAAAATATATTTCGGGGCATTTTGAAAAAGAAAAACCAGAAGGTCTCAACTTTTCTTCACCAGGAAATTATGACTTTATGTAGGAAAAAAAATGCAAGAATGCACATGCACCCATTATCACAACCATCCACTTTTGCCCCGAGATTCGTGCACACTATCCCCCTATCTCTCTCTCGTCCTCTCGACAGCTCTTCCTCGCCACGCAGCTGCGTCGAGCTCAGCTATAATTAATCTGGCAGCTAGGGCTGGAAACGAGCCTAGCCGAGCCGGCTCGAGCCAAGCTCGCCCAGGCTCGGTCTGAGGCTCAACTCGGCTCGTTTGGAAAATAAGCTCGTGAGCCGGCTCGGCTTGGCTCGAAAAAAGCTTAAGCCGGCTCGTTTGGCTCGTTCAAGCCAGGGCTCCTCAAGCTCAAAAACAAAGGTAGAATAATATGATTATATGAGCCATTTATTATCAATTCAAAATCCAATCATCATAAACAAAACGAGAAATATAACAATACATAATCCATACAAGCATTCAACATAGATTCATAGGGGCTCCCCAAGCCCAGAAACAAAAGCAGAATGTGATTATATGGGGTTGCGTCTGGCTCGTTTGGCTCGCGAGCTCGGCTTGAATATTCACCGAGCTCGAAGTTTCGCTCGGCTTGGCTCGAAAAAAAAACGAGCTCGAGCCGGCTCGCGAGCCGCGAGCATTTTTTCCAGCCTTACTGGCAGCGGTGAGCAGGATCTGGGGGGGGGAGATCCGGGCAGTGGCGATGGACGGCGGAAGCGCGAGGACGAGCGGCGCGGCGACGCGAGGGTGAGCCGGGAGATTTGAGGAAGAGAGAGAGGAGGATAGACGGCGCTGGGTCTCAAAGTAAAATGGAGGGGGGAGGCTAGAGGGTGCATGTGCAAGTGCACGTAGAATGTCCACTCTCCTTTACGTAAGCCTTTACATTTATAAGTTGGATCACCACCCTTCAAAAAACAATTGGACCACCAAAGCTAATTTATTTTTTCCTCCATGAAAAAAATTCTAAGTTTAATTAATAGCAGCACCTTTCACAGGATTGTGACATGCATGCACCAAATTGTTTTTTAGGGAGATGCAAAATTAAATGCTCCACATGCACATATCTCAAAGTTGATCCTAGTCTGGGAAAGAACTATCCGGCCGGAACGCCCGCGTCACGAGGCATTCAAGTTGAGCAAGAGGAGTTGGTAGAGTAGCACTACACAAGTGGTTAAACTATAGCATATCATGGGCATTTCGATCGGCACCGGATGACGAGAGCGAAAATCCTCTTGTTTCCAGCAACGGGTAGGAGAAACCTGCCCCTACTCGGCACACCTCCATAACTCACCCCATGGATCTGGCCGGACCTCCATGGCATGCACTGGAACTTCTCGATCTCTGTACGTCGAGCCGTGCAAGCATGCTCCGTCATGGTCGCGGCGCATGCAGGTGCAGCGCACGCACGCGATCGCGATCGCGATCGATCGATGAGTGCATTTCGGGACACATTGAATGGCAAGACGAGCGCGCAGCTCCTGCTGTGTCTTTCTCCTGCTTGTGGAAATAGCTAGAGACGAGACACGACGATAGAGATGACTAGTGGAAGGCACGCTGCATGCATGGAGGCTCAAATTTAAGACGAATGGTTGATGCATTCTATGCAGTTGTGTAGAAACTAATGCAGGGTCTTGAGTATGTTCTTGCATTGCTAGAAATTAAGCTAGCTCACGCATATCATGGACTTACATGTGATCATTGCTGTCTTAGTGGGCTTAAGTGTAAATTGGCCAACGTAATGCATTTTCAACGCAAGTCACATCGGCATGCATGCCCCTGAGTCCTGATCACGTACTCTCGTGGGGTGTGTGTGTGTGTATACTGATGTTGCTTAATTTGTTTCTTTTTTGCACGGTGGTGATCGATTAATTTGATCCTGTTGTGGTTTGGATCGATGGATGGATATGGATGGATGCAGATGCTGCTGGGGCACGTGGAGCCGCTGACGGAGCAGCAGATCGTGGGCGTGTACGCGCTGCAGCAGTCGGCGCTGGAGACGGAGGAGGCGCTGAGCCAGGGCCTCGACGCGCTCTATCAGTCGCTCTCCGACACCGTCGTCTCCGACGCGCTCAGCTGCCCCGCCAACGTCGCCAACTACATGGGCCAGATGGCCGTCGCCATGAACAAGCTCTCCACCCTCGAGGGCTTCGTCAGACAGGTAAGATCGATCGATACACTTCACAAACTAACCGAAACAATTCACTCCTGCATGCGTCAAACTTCATTACTAGCTAGTAGCTAGTTAACTAAAAGGCATCCATACAGTATATGCATGCAGTTGAATACTTGTCTTCAGCAGTTGAGTGCTGATTAATTATATTTCCTGTCGCTTTAGTGGGCTGGTTAGAGCTGCAACCAATGGTAACACGATATATTCGTTAGTTGGCAAGGTACAATGGATCATGGATGGTTTACCTAATTGAGATCGACACTGCATTTGATTAGATTAACTACTGGTATATTGCTATCGCACACGCCAGGTGCAGACGGCAGCTAGTACTGTCGACAGATACACATATATGGATTAGGTTGTGAACATTAAAAAGCACCCGACTGTCTCCATCCCAAAAACGGAAGAACTGAGGTAGGATTGATGCGCATGAATATAAAAACAATATTTGCTGGGCTAACAAACAGTAGGATTTTGTTTAGGAGGATCCTTTGTTCATTGTTCTTTCCATGTTGGGTAGGTGTGCCTTGGTGCTTGCATTGTTTAGGCCGCCCTTCACCTGCCCATGGATGCCACAAAGAGAACTATTGATAATGTACATTTCGTACGCCTCTCTTGCAAGTTGCAATATGTTTACTGTAAACTAAACCACCTATCGATGTATATACACACACATTACGAATCCTAATACGAAATGCAAATATATAGCACTGGCTGATTCTTGTGTGACGATAGCAAAACGTCAAATGCTGATGAATACTACTCCATTAATTAATTGATACTCTCTCTTTGTTTGCTGTCTACTGCATGTTTGTGTTAGCTTCTGGTATGACCGATCGACGGATGGTTAAATGTGGCGTGTGTGCTTGCAGGCGGAGAACCTGAGGCAGCAGACGCTGCACCGGCTGAACCAGATACTGACGACGCGGCAGATGGCGCGGTCGCTGCTCGCCATCTCCGACTACTTCCACCGCCTCCGCACGCTCAGCTCGCTCTGGGTCACCCGCCCCAGGGCGCCGCAGGATCAGCAGGGGCCTCACAGCTGATGACCCTCGCCGTCGTTTCACAAGTTTGATCGATGCATCAGCACCATGCTTGCTTGCATGCAATGCAATGCATGGTGTTCGATCGATCGTCAGTTGAAAGAAACAGAGACCGTGTGCAAGGATAGCTAGTAGCTAGCTGGAGAGATCAGGAGAGGGAGAGGAAACTGAAAGAAACCAAAGAACGTACTGTGTTGGCTTAGTAGTTAAGCATGATCGATATATGTATCGATCGGCTCGGCTGATCGATCTTAGTTTATCTTACCTCCGGGTGCATCTTCTTCGACTTTCGAGATGCAGCCGGCGTTTACTGGTTCATGTGCTCTCCGGTACAATGCAATGGATGATGGGAGTGCTTGATGCATGCATGCGCCCATCAAATATTAATATAGCTTAATTTAAACTTCTGCTGATGAACTTGTCCTCCGTGCACACTAGTGTTCTTCCTTAATTTGGGGGCAAACACGCACATACCAACGGTCCAACATGCGTATGCAATGCGCACAGATTAGGCCATTAGGGCTTGGTTCGGAATGCAGGAGTTCCACACTTGTAGATATTACTATTTTTTTTCCTTTAGAATTCTTGCGTACATATAAATCCTACGAGAATTTTGCGTTCGAAACGTTCGCACGGGACTTGAGGATCCGTTTGGAATGCAGATCTGCACATTTTTCAACACAATTCTTGCGAAATCTATCTTCTATCTATCTCTTATATTATTAACACAGATAGGAAAAAACCCACACTCGAGGGCTAGTAATTATCACGTTAATAGAAGAAAAAAGAGAAAGATCTACACCGTTAATTGTGGTGAGTCCAGATCATAATTGTGCAGATTAATCGTGTGTGTGCGTGTGTGTGTGTGTGTGTGTGTGTATATATACATCTTAAATGTAAAATCTTCATTTGGTTAGCAATCCGCTGACATTGTTGGACGGCCGACCACCTCCAACGTCGAGGATTGCCTAATCAGGGCGTTTGTGTTTTTTGTGGTCATCAGCAGGAGACAATAGACCATCTTCTTGTAGGATGTGCGGTGACGGTGCAAGTTTGAACGAGGTTTATAATTTAGGTCGGCTCGCCTTGTGCTATTCCAGTTGGCCAGCCAACATTACAAGATCACTAGATTGTCACTCGGAAGTCGGCAACAAAGCTCCCAAGAAAGGAGATTGATTCTTGTGTCATTCTCATCTCCTCGGCGCAATCAAATGATCTTCAATAACATGGTGGCAACTAGCGAGCAGCTTCTCCCGTGTATTGCCAATGGCGATTGGCGGCCGCCGCTCGTCTGGAGTCGCGCAGTCGGTAGGAGTAGTCACTTTCTCTATGTCTGGCCGGTCATCGCCATTCACCGTCTCTCTCTCTCATGGAAACTGAAGTGTATGTTGTCTCTTTTTCTTATTCTTAATCTTAATAGAATGATGTGTAAAGCTTTTGCACTTCTTTGAAGAAAAAAAGTAGTATTCGAAAGTATTTTTAGTCATATATGAGTAATGAAGTTGGATAACAAATACAACACTATTTTAATTTTTGAGGTATTGTAATAGCTAACCGCGCAATTATACGGAGAATTTGGCTAGTTATCTATCTATCTATCTATCTATCTATTATCTTATTAAAGTAGAGTCAAAATAAGCCACCGCATTCATTCTCAAGGGTTGGAAATTCTCACGTTAATCGGTGAAAATGAGAAAGATCTACACCGTCGATCATGGTAGGTTCAGATTATAACGTTCTAGATTAAATAAAAAAGGGTCAATGTCAAGTATAAATAAAACTAAAATTCAAGAAAATAGTAATTTGATTTTGATATGAATGCCTGAGTAAAAGAGTCTATGTCAAGTACAATAAAACTTAATTTTGGAATAAAAACAAAAAAATATCAATTTGATTTCCAAACAAATTCTTAAGTAAAATACCTAAATAATTATAATTCAGAAAAAAAACTTCAATTAGATTTGCATAATAAATCCAACAAAATAAATAAATTTTGGAATAAAAAAAAATAAAATAAAATAAGCAATTTGATTTGTATATAAATTTCAATAATTATAATTTGGAATAAAATTATCTAATAATTGCTAATTAGATTTGTACACGAAACCCAACCCAAAAATAATTACAATTCAGAATATAAATAAAATAAATTAGCAATTTCATTTCCATATGAGTTCCAAAGTAAAATCCCCAAATAACTATAATTTTGAATAAAAAGTGGCAATCAAATCTGTATATGAATTCCAAGAAAAAATAACCAAAATTCAGAATAAAAAATCAAATAAATTTTGTAATTTTAGTTCCACACAAATTCCAAAGTAAATCACTAAATAAAAAGATGTAGAATAAATAAAATAAATTTAGCATTTTGATTTGTATATGAACTCTAATAAAAATAATTAACAATTTGAATAAAAATAAAACTATAATGATGGTAGCACGAATGGTGTGAGAGGAGACATAAAAGAAGTCACAACGTTTGTTCTCAACGACTAGAAATTCCCACGTTAATCGGAGGGGAAAAAAAGAGAAAAATACACACCGTTGATCGTGGTGGTCTAGGTTATAACGGTCTAGATTATAAGGAGTTTGTGTCAAGTACAACTTAAATTTATAATAAAAAATAAAATAAAATTAGCATTTTGATTTCCATATGAGTTCCTAAGTAAAATATTTAAATAATTGCAATTCAGAATAAAAATAAAAATTAAAACTGCCAATTGGATTTGTATACAAAATCCAACTAGAAAGTAACTGAAATTTAGAATATAAAATAAAATAAAATTAGCAATTTGATTTTGACACAAATTCCAAGGTAAAATACTTAACTAACTATCATTCATAATAAAAAATGAAATAAAAGTTGCAATTTTATTTCCATACGAAATTCAAAGTAAAATAACTAAATAACTAAATTTAGGATAAATTAAATAAAATTAGCAATTTGATTTGTATAAGAACTCCAATAAAAAATAACTAAAATTTTATATAGAAATAAAAACAAGGATAGCACAAATGGTGTGAGAGGAGACCACAATAGAGTGCAATAACATCGATATGTCTTACATGAAGACATTGAACCACAGGGAAGTGAAGAGCCGAGGTGGCGACGACGACGATGAAGATCAATTCTGGAATGTCAATTCTCTCCATGATTTCAGACGCACAACTCTTATTGAACGGCCCACGATCGTTGATATTATTCGCGATCCAAATCTAAGATGGATGAACAGACAATATAGACGATTATAGGACTCATTTTCGAAAAAGCACCGCTCTGACGCGTCAATTCTCCATCGACGCACAACACTGATCGAACGGCACACGATCACAGATTTTATTCGTGGTCCAAATCCGAGAGGACGTGAAAGGGAAATACCGAATATTGTGAGAGCGCGAAGGGAAAATCTAGCGTGTTGTTGGCGAGGGTCGTCCATGAGATCGACGGGGAGGGGAATCAATTGGGGAGAAGAAGAAGGGGCATCAGATTGGATCAATTAGGAGGGGCATCCATCGCGCCGGTACCCAGGGTGGGGGATCAACGGGAACAAGGGACAGTGCTATGACTTCTGGCTGGACTTCAAGAGTGCATGATGCCACTGCCACCAGCCATCCGACCGCACCCTCCTCCGCGAGGACTAGCTCGAGTGCCTCCAATACTCCAAGGAGGTATGCTATTGGTACCCACCCGTCTCTCATCCATCCCTATCCTCCTTCACCTCGTCAGGTCTAATCTATCACATCAAGTGGTGGATTTGGATTTCACCACACCTCATACTAAATTATAATAGGTTAAGATCATAGAACTAACGTCAATTTATACCCACAGCACGACATAACAAAAATAAACCACAAATACATCATTGAATCAAACTTTAGCTGAATGCTTTAACATAAAACATAATAAAAAATATATGACAAAACATAAATAATATAGCATCATAGAAATACAATTTAAGTACCTACAATTGCACAGCCTCGTCTAGGCATAACCACAAACACATTGTGTGGATCAAAACTAAAGCTAATTTAATAAAACCATGCACACCAATTCTCACCCATCGAAACCTAAATCCTCCAGTCCTCCCCCAAAGTTTCAGCTACACACCGAACTCGCCACATGTGAAATCCGACCTAGAATCATCGAATTGAACCACAAATAAATCCACTCACTGGACCAAACCACAAATAAATTAGAAAATGACTAAATGAGGCAGCTGAGAGGAGCTCACTAATTGGGCTTGTAGGGAGAGGTGGTGCTGGGAACCACGAGCAGAACGACTTGGAGCCTTGGAGGAGAAGCGCCTCAGACGACGAGGTAGTGTTGAGCTGGGCGAGGAGGAGCGACTCCGGATGATATCACCTCACCGAAGGAGGCGTTGAGGTTGAAATAGTCGTGGAGTTCCGCGCGGTGTAGGGATCATCGGTGACTAGGGCATGCTCCGTCTAGGGGATCAGTGGTGAGGAGGTGGGGCGTGCTGACAGATGGGATCCACACTGAGGAGGCGCATGCCAGCAATGGGGAGCAGAGGCGGCGTCGAGGTTGGTGATGGTCCGTGGGTGTGGGGGGAGAGGAGGGCGGGCGGGTGTGGAGGGCCAGCAGCCGGGCGGGTGCGCGGGTGGGCGCACATGGAGGACGGGCTAGAGAGGAGGGTGGGCTGGCGTGGATGGTGCGGTGGAGGGCACGGCGGCGGTAGAGGGCGGGTGGTCGGGCGCGGAGTAGGTTCGTTCAGTTTGTCACCGAATCGAAAACTTGAACTGTACTGGTTAATTCGGTTTGACCGGTATTCGACACGGTTTTGAATTATTGTTTTTTTAGGATTCAGTTTTTTCAAGAAAAACCGGTTGAAAACCAAAAAAAAAAAAAAACGATCGGTAGATAGCTTGTAGCGAACTAGCGACTAGCCAGGGTTGATGGGCCTGATCTGCCGACTACTATGTTGGGCTGCTAGCCTTAGTAGTGAGTTGGTTGATGCCTTGGTGGGCCTGGGCTGCTGGCTCAACTCAGCTCAATGTTGTATGCATGCATGCATCGAGCGATTGTGCTAGTTGACTGTTGTGCTGGCCGTATGCATGCTTTAATCCTAGGATGTATTACTACTGCTACGGTACATGGTGTATATTCATTTATGGTCCATACACGTACTTATGTAGAGAAAAACGATCGACGAGGAGTAATAGATTCTCAATTGTTAGCTAGTCCTCGACTCGCGTATTGTTATCAATTCACGTTAACTTTGGTAAAATTGGTATTTGCCGATGTCGTATCGAAATAAATTGGTATTTATCCACACCAAACTATTATTTTAATACCATATTTATCGAATTAACAATACTTTATTTACTAAGTATACTATATTTACCGAACTATATAAACCGAAAATACCGAATGAAGGTGCGACGGTGGTGGAAAAGGAGCTGGGCGTGGATAGGATTGGGGATTAGGTTCTTGGTAGGGATTTGGGAGCGTGAGGCTAAGTGGATTGGATCAGAAGCAAGGGATGAGAGGAAGAGTGGGGGAGGTTGGGCCTCGGACTGGGCCACAAGTCTTGAACTGGACCGGGAAATTTACACCGTAAAATTTTCTAGATCTCGAGCTAGGATTTCCCGCTGATCACATCTACCCCTACTACCAAACCTACCCTACCCTCAATGTTCCTCAGCTTCTATTTTTGATAAGAATTTGGGTGTATCAGAAGGGCGTAGCCGAATTAGCTTGAATTGAACCAGATGCCTAAGAAGCGCCGCGACGCTTCTGCTCCTTTTCACGATGTCCGGCGGCGAGCCGCCGGAGTCAGAGGCGAAGCGGCGGGCGGCGCTGCTGCGGCAGATAACGGGGGTGGGGGGCTTCGCGTTCGTGGCCTCAGCGGAGGCCGGGGACCCCGCCCCGACATGGGGCTCATCGGGGACCTCCTACGTGCGACCTCGAGGCCACCGTGGCCCGCATCTTCACCGACCTGAGTGACGGCGACGGCGCGGAGGCTCGAGAGATCACCGATGTGAGATTGCCATTGCCTTTGTAAGATTTCGTGTTTGTTTGCGTGATTTTTTTTTGTGAGGATGTTTGCGTGCATGAACTGAGCTTAATTTTTTAGGGGCTTGTTGTAGTATGCCTAATTTTCAATTTCTTAGTGCGCCTTGTAAGAATGTAACTATATAATGCATCTATAACTAGATTAGGATATGGAAGAGACTAGTGGGTGGTTAGAGTCTGAGAGATGGATGGGCTTATTTGCATGAAGATCTTATATTACTCGATTAATTGCACGGTTTTAATCATATAATGCATGGGACATGATGGATCACTTTGTGATTATCAGGACATAACTAAGGTGAGTCTTTTTTTTCTTTTTGGAAATGGACAGGGCCTAGCTACAATGAATCATGTCAGAAGTTGTGGGGATATTTTGACTGGAATAATCGGTGCAGATTGTCTGGAATGGATTTTATCGTTTGTTATAGTTACCACCTTGCTTCCTTGTTTTCTGAAATTGTTGTGTGGGTAAGGACAGATAGAATTCATTTGTTGCTGTGCGGCATGTATCATGATAATAATGCTTTTCAGGCACTCAAAATTCTTCCCACGAAGTCTTTATCTTGTAAGAAAGTCGAGAGGTGGTCATGCATTTGTTTGGAGGAGTTTATATGTGATTACTTTTTTCGTGAGTCCCCTGTTATAATTGTGACAACCCGCACCATTTGCATATTTCTTAACATAAAACATTTCCATTTCATCGCATCAAAAAGATTTTACAACATTTATTTTACAAGCATTTACAATATTTTTGGCAGCAAATAACTAAAACCCTAGTTCTTCTCTTCTTGTCGTCTGTAGTAGCAGTTTCTTCGTCGCCTTGTTCTTTGAGCGCCTGCCCGTAGAGCCACCTCGCAATCCATTTTTCCTCGCTCGCAAGAAAACCAGCAATCGGTTAGTAATCGTAGTCGAGAGTATTCTTGTGAGCAATAGTGAATAAAAGTTAAAGCGTAGAAAGTGGCCGTCAGATTTCCCGAAGTGCAGTAGAGTATCCGGAGTACCCTGAATAGTCGGTCCCTTGGCAATCAAGATCCCTGCACCAACCGAGTCGATCCGCCCCTTGATCGCCAAGATATCCGGACCACCCAAGATCCTTCGACATCCGCATACTTCAGGTCTCATCATCCGCATTATTAGAACCCAACACCCACTATTTGCATTTGCCAAAACCACAAAGGCAAACTCTCGGTGCATACCCCAGAACCACACCTCACCAAAGCATCACCGAGTGTAGCACCTTTCCATTCACAAAGATTGCCAATCCATCCCCTTAGCCGAGCCCATGCAAAACTAGCGACCCAACATTCAAGCACACCAAAGAAATACATTCCCCACGAAGCCAAGAAGACAAGTGCGCAAATCTCGGTTGAACCCAAACAGGCAAACCAAAGAATGCGTCTCCTGCAAAAATAAATGCCAGCCATCCAAATTGCATCCTAGATAACAAAGCGGACAAACAAGTAAATGCATTCCACAGCTAATGTACCTCCCCCATTTGAGCTCCACAGTTCACAAGGTGCAAGGATAAGACCATGATAAAAATGGAAGTAAACAGGAGCATGGTAAAACATTTTGCACTGACCACGGGATAAGAACAAATGAGTACCCTTCCCACCAAATACAACCCCTGGCGAACCCCGCCTTGACACATCAACCATACACCCCACCGATCGCATCAAATAAGAAACCAAGATCTGAATGCATCCCCAAAGAATGCCTTCCCGACAAAAAAACAAAGACCGGCCAAGCATCTCCCACAAAGCAAATGCATGACAAGAAGAATGCATCCTCCAACATTACAAATGCATCTCCCCAACAACAACAATACATTCCCCAAAGACAAAGAAAGATAGCCACAAAGAAATACATTCCCAAAGACAACAAAGAACACCAAAATGCATCCCCAAAGAACTTACCTGCATTCATCTCCTCAAGAAGATAACACGACCAAAGAAGCCAAGACTATATACATCCCTTGAAGCCATTATTCTCCCCAGATTCTCAAGGCAATCAACCCAACAAAGCCAGCCCCAGACTCATTCCCCATGAATCCATTCCCCTTTCCCAGCCAGCACACAAGGCCCCCCGGTGCCCTTCCTCCTCCCGTTCTTCCCAGTGAAGGAGCAAGAACACAGAGCAAGAGGCCAAGCACTGGGAGCGGGAAGAAGACCACCACCAGTAGCCAGAAGCCAGAGGTGAGGAGAGCACCAAGCGAAGCCTTTCGCCATCCTCTTCCATCCCAACCAGTTTTCAAAGAAAAGGTGAACTCAAATCCCATTAGGTGCACTACCCATTTTGCACATCAACCATTTATACCCCGACCTCATTTGCATCACAAAGTCAAAGAATCCATTCTCATCACAGAGCAAGGGGATCGGGGAGTAGAGGAGGAGGAGATGGGGTATTACCTCCACTACGAACCCCCACCATCAACCCGACCACCACTACAACCACCCAATCCAAAGAACTTGAGCATGCATCCAATTAATATGAACATTAGCATCAACCATATATGCTAAAGAAAGCAACCGTAGCAAAACCAAGAAAGGCGAAAACCAATCGGGTAGTAGATCAGGGCTCGGCGCAACCAGAGGAGGCGCGGCGATTTGAGCCAGATACGGCCCGTGGCCGTGGGCCGGCCGACCGAACCGAGGTAGCAATGAGTCGGGCGGAGTTGAGAGAGAGAGGGAGCGGAGGGTGTGAACCAAACCGGTGAAGCCGCAGGAGGCCTGGCATGAGAAGCAATGCAGAGGCCCACGAGGAGCGGTAGTCTTGAGTGGTAAGGGCGAGGCGGCCGAGGCGGTGTAGAGAGCGAGCGGCGACGAGCACGAGGGGAAGATCCAGAGAAGCGGTGCGGGTAGAGAAGAAGCGACAGAGGCGGCTCGAGAAAACCGGGCGAGAGTGGGCCGTGGAGCCGCGAGGCAATGCAGCGGCGAGCGCAGAGCGCCATGAGAGGAGAGAGAGAGAGAGAGAGAGAGGGAGAAGAAGAGTCGGGAAGAAGGGCCGAGAGAGTGGGGAGAGAGGCGGCCGGGGTAGGGAGTTAGATTAAGGGAGGGGTAGTTAGGTAATTTAGAAACTAGGGTTAGGGTTTTGGGTGATTAGTTAGGTTAATTAGGGTTTTGAATAGATTAAGGTTAATAGGGTAATTAAAATAGGATTTTAGTGGGAATTGCTAACTGAGTCGGGTTTTGGAAAAATAGTTGTAAATTAAAATTGGCTAACCAGTAGAAGTCGCATTAACAGTCTATTATCTGCATATCACCAAAAATCACTAAGTATTTCTCTACGTATTATTTGTATTGCCGCACTGCTTCAGAGGACGAGCTCCAGCCGACAGGAGAAGCTGATAAGAGATTCGTCATCGTCGACCTTTCCAAAAACTCTAAAGGCAAGCGATCCTCTTGAACATCAATATAGCTAATTTAAATGTAAACCGTATATTGCTCTATCATATATGTACTGCATCAAAACTATTTCTCAAAATCAAATTGGATTGAGATGATGAGAAAGATAAGAAAACTGAGATGAGATGAGATGAGAATTACTATGTGGGTAAAGGGGGCCTTGGTTGAGAAAAGAGATGATGATGATGATGATGATGATGGTAAGAGGTGGGACCCTTTACCTCTGGCTATAATATAAGGACTAACAAAACTCTTACTCGGTCGGATCTCAGTAAAATCGATTGCAACCATTTCCCGTTTAGTGAGGCGAAAAATGCTACTGTTTACGTAATTACGTTCTCCATAACGGAATGTTGGACACGGAGGATAGCCGGTCCAAGGTGGAGTGTTGGGCTCGGAGGATAGCCGCCCAACCAACATTGTTGGAACTCGGTGGAGGATCAGGTGCGCTCAGGACACGACGGAAAACAATGGGTGGAGACTTAATCACGTAACACGGAAAACGTCAGTATTCGAACTTGAAGTCGCATCAAAGGAAATGCGATGGACCTAGCTCATAAAGAGTTCGGGATAGCTATGGGTAAAGTGGCGCAAGCTGCGCGATGCTATACAAATCATGAATTCATGCCGTCTCTGGATTGGAGTCTACGGAACCGCTAGGGTCTTTCTTCTTTCCGAGTGACTAGTAGTATTTTCGAATTAAAATTGCAACTTAATGTTTTAATGTTTATTTTCGAATGAGATGATTTTAGAATTTGTGATAAAGACCGGAGATCACCATGCGAAGGCATTGTTTGCTATTAATGCTTCTTTGAGTATACATACTCAACCTTGTTAGTATTCTCCTTTGTTAGATCCTAGTCGTAGGAGCCATCCCGAGTGGGACGAAGGACTTGCAGTACCAATGCAAAGACGGGAGGAGAAGGCACCAATGGCGAGGACTTAGCGAGATGGAAGCCATCTTTGACTCGTGGGACGAATAGGAGGCGGTAGTTGAGCAGACTCAGGCGGAAGCTCCCTTTGTATCTGTAATAGCTTTAGTAAGAACCCTAGTCGTATGTGGCTACTACTGTAATAAAGATGTACAGTTTCTATTTTATTGTTCTGCTGCGCAACCCTGATAAAATGGCTTGCTATTCGTTGGAGCGGTGTTCTACCGGGCAGACGAATAGTAATCCGTATGCCTAAGTGTGATTACCCTAGGGGTAATGACACGGGGCGTCACAATAATCAGTGGCTGCATCGACCATTGGCCTGCAAGGACAAAATGGATGGTGTTGGACCAAAACGGCGACTAGGGGGTGTTTCAACTTTATTCTTGCTCCAATAACCATGAAAACTATGAAGATTGAATGTACAAGCACAACATAAGTCTTGTATTGAATCCAATTAAAATCCCGAGACAAATCACCAAAAACTCAAAACGGAAAGAGTTGGGAGGTCAGACCTCTGAGGATGGGCGGAGGATGGGCGGCCTGATCGATGGCTTGACGGTCTAACCTCTCATCAGGGGCAGTATGACCTCTAGCTCATTGAACAGTAAAATCAGCACGATTTCAAAAACGCAAATCGACTCAACTTTTGATATGGTGATTCATATCCCCTCAAATTTCAACCATAGACCATCAAGAAGGTCAGGAATATATCCTAATCGATGATCGGGAAGATCAAGACCAAAGTTTCATGAATTTCTTAGATGAGGGAAGGAGGGCACAAGAACTTAGGAAAATCAAACTTTGGTTCTAAAGTTTGCTCGTGGGTAGATGATGATCAAGATGATTCTAGATGCATTCCTACATATCACAGCAAGAAACAAAATGAAAACAAAAGGATCATCAAAATCCTAAAAGTCACCAAAGAGAGATCAAGAATAAGAAAAGACACATCTTGAAGCAATCTTGCTTGGATTGATTTGAGATAGATGTTAGTTTACAGTCACTCTACCATGGAGGATAAAAGCTCAACACTTAGCACACAATCAAACCATCTCTCATAAACCCTAGCCTCAACTACTCCAAAATCCTCAAATCTCAAATTAGGAATTTTTTTCTCTTCGGAGGACTTAGGAACTCCACATATGGAGATTCCATTTTATAGTGGAGACTAGGTTTAGAGAGAAGACCCTAATGAGCACCCGTGAAGCTCACACACAAACGGATCTACACTCACGCACGCTTATAAAAGCGGATAACGAACCGGACTTCCTGAATCCGTTTTTTCGTGATCTTTATCTTCACTTGATCTAAACCGTCTCTCCTTGCGCCGTCTTGCGCGTTTAGCCAAAGGTCACCAAGACAATATTTTGGTGAAGTTACCCAAATACCCCTTCTTGATCCTTCTTCAAAGACCAAGTCCAATCTTTATGAAGCAATTCCATGCTTCGCCACGTGTAGGTTGATCAACGGTTTTCTTTATGTTGGCAAGTCTCTCCCATTCGGCTCCCACCGAAATCACCATAGCACTTGCACCGACCCACGCGTCGCTTGATGCAATCCATCGCATCGAACTTCCGTCCGGTCATCCTTGTCCATTTTGCGCCATGCTTGAGTCCACTGACTTCACCCGACGTACTCGATTGTTCTGGTCCTCACCTCTCCAAGCTTAGTTCCGATCATTCTCGCCGTGGACCGTCGTTGACCTCAAAGCCTCCTGCACAACAATAGACTAAGAAATTGATTCCGGGCACAAGTTCTTCGTAACTTGACCCACGTTAGTCAAAACATGCATCATGCAACATATATGCACTGAAAACAATGAATTTGACCTAATCCACAAACATCGCCGCCTTGCTGGCCAGCGAACGGGACAAAATCAGTCAGACCGCCACCCATGGTCGGTCGACCCACCCAGCTGGGCCGGTCTGATCGCCAACACAAAGACTTAGCCAGATTTTCTCTCTGAAAATCCGAATCCTCTTGGAACTTCAAAATGAATAGAACTTTTGATTTGAAGCTCTAAAAATTATGAGACCAAGTGTAGAAGAATCCTCTCTCTTGCCCACATCCCCTATTTTTGGCCCTACGAGAATTCAAAGTTACCTTTTGGTGATCATACCATTGCTCATGGCGGTCGATCGTCGACCTTGGCTGCTCCTAGGCCGGCCCATTGCTGTATGATCGCTCAATTTTGCAGAAACGAGTGTTTTGACAAACCCTTTCTACCATTGCTAATTGTATCATTATCCTAAGATCATGAACATATCCACATGATATCCACAGAAGGACATTAAATACCCGAAGAAGATTGCTAGAGATCGGATTGTTCCTGTTGAAGTAAATGCTTCTCTTTACACTTGATGCAAAAGACAATGGAAACAAGCTGTTTCTATTTAGTTAACTTTAGCTCTATGCTTATTTTAGCTATTATAAGATTGCCAATTTAAACTAGAAAAAGTGTATTCATTCTAAACTTGATGGTTTGATGCTGTTATTAGTTGTCAATTTATGGTATTAAAATGTCATGGAAATAAATTGTAAAGCTTACTTCTATGCCCTTTTCAGCTAATATAAAATAAATAAGTGCTTCTAAACATGATGCTCAATGCTATTACTTGTTTGTAATAAGCGGCTTACATACAATTTGATCTTTAGCACACTTGTCCTCAAGTAGCAAAAAATTAACAGTAGCAGATATTTCATCCTACGCTTGTCTTTGCGCTATATCACTCAACTTGCTTATACAATAGGTGCAATTTTGAGAAATGTGGTACTATCTATTCTTTCAGTTTGCAAGTTGGAACACTGATCTTTTGCCTTGGCGGTCAGAACTCAGAACACTAGGTAAATTGAACCTCTTTAAACTACTCTGTTAACATACGTTCATTTCAGTTTCAACACCATGTCCTTGGTTTCTTGTGTCTTGTATTTTACGTATCCTTGTTATGTTTAAAGCTTTAGCTGTTGGAACTTATTTTACCGAAAGAACTAGCTAACGTGATCTCATGGCCTTTGGCTTGTATAGCTAGCTTCACTTAGAGATGCTTGTGCTTGTACCATCTTTCCTTACATGATGGAACAAATTTTCCTGAAATTGCGAGCAAAGTAGCACAGTTGTGTAAAATCTTGTCCTATTAACACATTATCTGAAAATGCTAGTTATTCAACTGCAACCCACTTGGCTAGTCCAATTCATGAAAACACATTTTTCTTGTGGTTTGTAAGCGTTGCTTGCTTCTAGTAATTTAGCACCCCTGCTTAGCTGAAGAAATTTCAGAAGGCTCACTTCCCCTTGTATTCGTGCACTGATACAGTTGATTGTGTGTCAGGTTGGAAAGAATTGTGTGAGTGAGTGGAAGCAGGAGCTAATCACGTTTTCTCAGTTCCTTGAGAGGATGTGGTCAACTGGCTGTTCTTCAAACTTGGCATATCTAGCTCAGCATCCATTGTTTGAGCAGGTAGCTGAGCTGTCATTGTTGATTCTCTAGTAAATGTGTTAGTTTGGTTATTAGATTTTATTTCATGACATTTGGCAGATAAAAAGTTCCGTGAAGACATAATGGTTCCTGACTACTGTTATTGCGGTGGAGGGGAACTCTAGTCACTTAATGCTTGGTTTGGTCCACACGGGACAGTGACACCATTACACCATGAACCACATCACAACATTTTAGCTCAGGTATAACTTGAATACTCCTTTTCACTTTTCCTTTTTTCCTAGAGACTAGAGTCAATTAAAAAAAGTGGTGTTTCTATTATTTGAAATTTGTGCTTGATGTTTGCTAATAACAAATAGCCGTTTAAGCTGACATTTTCAAGGAGAGCTCTTCAATCATTTGCTCAGTAACACTCAGATTAAAAAACAGGCCGGTTGGCGGTAACCGGTCTTACTGGTGGGGACCGGGAACGGAAAAACCGGCCGGTTTAGCAAATTCAAATTCTAGTTTTCAAATTTCTGTTGATTTTTAAGCAAATTCAAACGAATTTCATCTAGATTTTTTCCGGTAAATCCGGTAACGGTTGGTTACCATTTCCGGCCAGCGACCGAATAGCGCCGGTTCCAGTTTTTTTAACCCTGGTAACACTCAATTTGTGTTTTCTTTTGGTGATCAGCTTGTGTACTTTGCGTATTTGTTTTTTTTTATCATGCATTAGGATTAGGTGCTACCCCAAATCTGACATCCATACGAATGCATAAATCAACTCAAAATTAATTTAGTCATAAATACTTATCTTCCATGATTAAATATGGGGTAGAGCTGTAGAGATAACGGCAAACGGCTCTTCAAGCTTGAATCAGACATTGGCAATAGCAAACATTTTAGTCCAAAGGACTGAAGTGTGCCTACAACTGAAATCATAAGTCCATGTGATACAGACTTTAAGCCACGTAATTAAGATGACTTGCACACATAGTCACATATTGTTGATAGAAATTAATATGCTCAATCATGAACTTCATGTAGTTCGGTGTCATGTAGTTCAGCTGTAAACATTTTAGTCTATTGCTGGATGACTGCCTTTTTTAAAACGTTTGTATATTTCTTGTTATTTTATAACTGTTAGCATTTCCTTCAGGCAACTTTATCAGAGTTATTGGTTAATAATTGTTACTTTTTCCTTGACAGGTTTTGGGCAGGAAGTGTATTGGGCTCTATCCTGCTTCCATATTTGAGGACTTGTACCCTCACACAGAAACTATGCTGAGCAATACCAGTCAGGTACACACAATCTGTTCAAGCAGTTACTTATTTGGAAGGAAAAAATACCTTCGCAGATCGTGTCAATGGCACATATAGTTTTGGGCTTTTTGAAGCTCAAAATACTGAATTTCCGTATTTGCATTGTTGGTACTCTCTTCTTCATGACTCTTGCAGACTGGAGCTATTTGCGAGTGCATTTTGATGGGCAAAATTAGGAAGAATGCTAGGCTTCCACTTTCTATGTCATTACTTTTATTCTTTACCTGCTTCTTACAATTATTTCAGGATTTGTGCTTTCTCGTTTTTTTCTGTGTCCAATCTGTTGAGGAACATTTGATGCTTAGGTAGTTAGGTTAATATGAAGATACAGTGTTCGGTAGCCAAGCTGTAATTACTTTTCTAGCAGTGCTCCTTCTTATTGTACCATATTGTCCTGTTATCCACATTATTCCCATTTGAAAACTATGTGTTCTTACATTTTTATTGGGTTTTGCTTGATATAGCGAGTGTGCAAACAACATCTTGCCATTATGTTGTGCTGATAAATGCCTCTGCAGGTAGATCTTGACAACATCGATATGGAGTTCCCAAGGGTAGAAAACCTTGATTTCATGGACTGTATATTGGAGGAGGGTGTCATTTTTTTAGAGGAACCCATAACTGTCATGTAAGTCTGTATAACGTGCAAGCTTCATGGTCAATTCTATTCGCGGACTTGTAACCTATTGCTGCCCATTTGCACAACACTTGCCTGCAGTGTTGGTCTTAGTGCTCCTCTACATGGAGGCAATCAATGTTGTGCATAGATGATAGACTTGCTTGTGTACTACTATTTTGTCTAGTGACCTCTAAATAAGGGTATATGTCTGCCTGTGAGTTTATGACATGGTTTGGACAAGTACAGTGTATAACTATGTAAGGAGTATTGGTTTACAGAATAGTCAGATATGTGTTATTAATATAGCTGAGTAGCTCAGGCCTGTTTGGAACGGAGAAAATTGTAGAAATTTTGGAGGAATTGTATTGATTCCTATAAAATTCCTACGAAGATATCTGAATACAACTGACGCGGACGCAGTTTAAACTTAGCACTTCTTGCAAGTGGCATTAGCTGTTTGCATGCTAACATGATGAGCCCACCACTATCCTGGAAGCTGGGCCCTAACACTTACCACTATCCTGGAACATAGGCTCTAACACTTACCACTATCCTGGAACATATGTTGGTGGCTGGTGAGATGATACATGTTGCGTATACCTCATATATACGATAAGGTGAAAGAAAGAGGATGTGTTCGGAATGCCAAAGAAGTCCTTGTATGGGTTGAAATAGTTTTCAATACAGTGTTACAAGCGTTTTGACTTCTACATGTTGTAGATTGGTTATAGACGTTGTAAGATGACTGTTGTGTTTATGTTCGACACATTGACGATGATTCATTTATTTTTCTACTACTATATGTTGTTGATATTGTTGCAAAACACTTGTATGATGTGATTGGTTTGAAGGGTTTGCTAAGTTATGAATTTGATATGAAAAACTTAGATGCAAAAAAAAAAAAAAGAGAACATGAAGATACCTAGGGATTGAAGCTCGAGGAGACTATGTTTGTCTCAGCAGGTTTGATATGTGTAAGACCAAACCAGTAAGTACTCTGTTGGCATAATATTTTAAACTTTTTTTTTGAATTTTGTCCTAAATCAAATTAGGAATATGAAGAGACGGTGAAGATTTCATATGCTAGTGCAGTTGGCTGTTTAATATATGCTATGGTTTGTACAATGTCTGATTTAGAGTATGTTGTTAGTCAAGTCAGGAAGTTTATGACGAAACCAGAAAAGCGACATTAGACAAGTTTATGATGAAACCATGAAAGTGACAATAAGATGCAGTCTAGTAGATATCCATGTACTTAGAGGTACATCAAGTCATGATATTGTTTTTGCGGACATCAAGGTAATCCTTTGATTGTCGGATATTTGGATTCGGACTATGCCAATGATTTGGATAGTATGAGGTTTACTATAGGGTATATTTTTACTTTAGATGGAGAGCTTATATGTTAGAAGTCATCAATTCAGTTTATTGTTGCATTATCAACAACTAACGCATAGTATATGGCCGTGGCTGAAGTTGCAAAGGAATTATTATGGTTTGCAGGATTAGTGAATGAACTAGGTGTTGAGCGATTCAGCTTCTGGGGATGTAGGTTTTATCGAATCTTGTAAACAGATTCTTGTGTCTCTTATATGCTTATTGTGATTGTTCTCTCATACTAAGTGTTGTTGCTGGTTCTAACAATGTCACTGGAATTCCCTTGGAAGCAACACATTCTAGCGCTAAGCTATCTCACAACTTTCAAGAAAAGCATTGAAGTTTCATTCTTGACACATACATAAAGGAGAATTGATAATATACCCCTCCACTTAGATCCATTTCAAAAATATACCATTTTTCTCGAGGTAATTGTTTATATATCCTCCACATAAATCGATCTTTGATAAAAAAACCATGTTTGTAATATTTTATCAATATCCACAATTTTTGACTGTTTTGGCCACATGAAATTACCTCGTTGCCCTTGCTTATGCGCTATCTTCTCCCTTTTGCCTACTCTCCCTCCTTCCGCGCATCGCCTCCTGCTAACCCTCCCTTCTTCTGTCGCTGCCTCCTCCTCTTGCGCTCCCTCCTCTCCCTCTCCTTTGCCGCCTCCTCCTCCCGCCCTCTTGGCCATCCACACCGCCGACCTCACCCGCCTCTGCGCGTGCTACTCTCGCATCATCACTGGCCTGCCTATCTGCCCACGCGACATCTTCGCGTTCCTGATTACCAACCTATGCGCGACCACGACCCCTTCGCCCTTCTTCCTGTCCGGTGCCCTCAACCCCTTCGTGGCGCCGGCTTTCACCTCCCGCGCTGGCATCATCGCCTTCTCTCGCACCCACCGCCCATCCTCTGCGCAATACCCCCTCTCTGATGCCGATTTGGCGCTCTCCTTCACCGTCGCCGCCCCTCGGCAGCAACGCTGACCTTCTGGATGGCGTCTTCCTCGTCTCAAACGTCCCTACCCCAGGGTGACCTCGTGCTTTGCCCTGCCCTCGACGTCATCGGCCTTTGCGAACCACCTGTCGTGCCCGACTCCCTCGCTGGGTTGGAGGAGGCCAGTGGGTGGCCATGTGCGTGGCAGCGTACACAACATATTGGGTCGGGCTGGGCTGCGCCAAGCTGCTGGTCGCCGAGGTGGAGGGGCTGCTCAAGGGGTTGGATGTCGCGGGGTGGAGCTGGTCGTGGCTGAGGGCGCGGTGGTCGGACATGGTTGTGGCCGCGTACGGGCTGGTCATTGCCAACCGTGTGAGGGGACGCACCGAATGGCCGAAGACGGCAGAGGGATAGAGAGAGAGAGAGAGCATGCGATGGAGTAGCGAGGACATTCCGGAGTTTTTGCGTGGCTAGAATGGGAAAAATAGTGGATATTAAAAAAATAATGCAAATATAATATTTTATCAAGCTTTCAACTAAGTGAAGGATATTAAAACAATATAATCAAGAATGAAAGTATATTATCAAAAACCACCTAGGCTGGATCAATAATCAATTCCCCACACAAAGATAGCAAAGAAAGAGGAAGAAGAGAAAGCAGGGGGTCTCATAGTACTAGCATGTAGCAACAAAAGCCTATCTAGCATAGCATAGTAGGCCTGTAAAAAACATCTACATTAATTCTTTTGGCATCTTATCTTTCGGAAGCATCTCACCATCCTTCGCCCTCTGGACCACGCGAAAGGCGCCACGGAAAAGCAGCTGCACGAAACGCCCTGTTTGCGTTGGGTTGGGTTGGGATGAGTTTCCCCTGCAAATGCAAAGCATGCCCACCATGGCATGGCACCACCTCCACTGATCTGACGATGTCGTTGTCTGTGCCATGGAACGCAGTTATGTTTGTCTCCTGCAACTTCTTTACTTGGCTTCGCATTTGTATCTTTTCGAGTGTGCGTACTCCTGTGCTGTGTGCACTGCAAGTCTGCAGGGGGTGGTCACTCGTTTAGTGCCATTTCTTGCAGAATTATCACTAAGCTTTGCTCCCTGTACTGCAAGATGAAAGATTTACTGCTTTCTGTTCTGTTAAACCGTTCTGCACTTCGATCTCTTATCTTTCTTTTATGCACATTCAGTTATGCAATTTGGATTTTGGGAAGTGATTTTTCTTGTTAAGCAAATAGAGTACGTGCATGCAGCAAGAACACTGGTGATGTATGAAGGAACAGGTTAACCCAACCTAATCAACACTAGACAGAAAGGACAAGGAGCTGGGCTAATTCTAAATCACCTTCTAATACCACCTTGTCCTGCAGAACAGCCTAGACAAAATAAAATTATATGCCTATTTTGTTGTGATTTGTAAGATCAATCAAAGGCACTACCTTCAAACAAAGGGAACGCACACATCCCTAGCATAGTGGGTGGTGTAACTGGAGGCCATTTGGACTAAACAAACATCATCATGGAACAGACATCCTTCCAGGTATGAAGACTCTGAACACAGCTCTGCTTGGCTTTGCCTACTCTCAATAGCTGTTATTTTGTTCCTTGCTTTGTGCCAAGACAAAGGCCCATTGGGGTTGCCTAGCTGGTTTCGTTTCCTTGCTCGCACTCATACAAGCCTCTTTACAGCTTTAAAAAAAAGAACAAAATGGAGATTAAAAATCTGGCACGAGACAATGAAAAGGCTCACATCAACGTTTAAAAAGAGAAGATACGCTCAAAAGTGTTTGGTTTAGGCCCTTCAGGCTTTAGTTCCACCGCCCTGTGGTTTGACAATGAGACATCCCATCTTGTTCCTTCCATGCATGCTACTAGTGTGCTACTGCTAACTGCTAAGCTCCATGTCGCTAGGCTTCATTGGAAAAGTTTGCAAAGGAAAATAAAGGTGTAAAGAAGAAAGAGAAGGGATGGCTAGATCACCTTTTTGTTGGTTGTGCTGTCTCTGACAAACTTTTGCAAATCTACTTGCGGTTGATATATGATAATGTAGTCTAGTGTTGAGAAATTTCCATGGAAAAAGTTAAGAATGATTAACCTGCCCCCCTTAACTTATCCTGGCATGTGATTCTTGAGCTTTACATCTATGCACTGTGCTTGTCCCAAGGTTCTAATTTAACTTACTAACTTGGATCTTGTTAACTTTTCAGGACCAACTAACTTTTGACTAATCACTTGGCTCAAAACAATGCCAAGAAGAGCAGGCTTTTCAGATTTTAAAAAAAGAACTTCTTAATTGATGGAGCTGCTTACTTGTATCATTGAGCTGAATTCGTCAGAGATGATAGAATACTTCGTATAGAGAGCCAATTTACTACAGTTTGATAAGGACTAGTAAGTAGTAACGACGATTGCGTGTAATGGGATTTCTTTATTAAAAAAAACAATGGTTGCAACATGCCCCGAGGCAGGTGGCTGCACACTGCAGGGGTTTCTTATTTTTTACGGTTTATTCTGGTTCGGATCTAGCGAATCCCGTACGGTTTTTTTGAAGCCCATGTTGCGTGTGCAGGGCAGAATGTCTGTCTGTCTGTCTGTCTCTCGTGCATGGCTTTGTGCTCCGCTAATAAAGAAACGTTTATGGCTCTTCCAGCTAGGCATTTTGCCAAGTCAAGAGCTAGGCAGCAGAGCGTGCCCGTGCATGACCACCCGGCACGCCGGCGACGTGCGTGGGGGGCGGGGCGGGCCGCGCGAGAGGGACGAACGCGCGAGTGGTGGGGATCGCGGGGTCTCGGCACGCCGTACGCGCGCGCGTGCACGTAAGGATCTACCGTCAGTCCGTTAATGGCCCATGGGTGTGGCCGTGTGGGTGCGCGCGTGTTGTTGCACGTGGAGCAGCAGCTGCGCGCGTGGAGGCGATTTCCTCTCGGTGCTGATGGTTGCAGAGCGGGCTTCGGGTCTACGTCCCCATCGACGACATCCGGCACCAAGCAAGCGAGTCTCGTATCCACATTCATCTTCCTCGGCGAGATGGCTTACAACACAGCAAAATGCTTTGGAAATTTGTTGCAATATATCTTTGTTGCAGTAGAGTCTGCGATATTCTCAATTTGTTGGGGGACATTTAATTCTATTGTTGTATGAGTAATTTTAAAATATTAGCACTATTGTTTTCAAATGTTGAAATGTCGTTAGGCCGTATTCTATTTGTTTGAGATTTCTGATCTTGTTTTATCACTTACCTAAGCCATTTACTCATAGTATTCATTCTTCTTTCGGTGAGAATCGGCATTTTTTTTTTAAAAAAAAAATCTCATCATTTTGCACTATTATTCTGCTTTTTGTTGCCTACGTTGATTACAACTGTTGCACAAGACATTCACCGATGTTGCATTGGAGCGTACGACGAGAAATTTGCTATCGTACATTTGGACGCTAGTTGTACCATTTTTCATATTGTGAACTGGTGTCCCTAATATGTACTGAACCTATTTTGCTTGCAACGAAGGCAGGGCCGTTAGGCCTGAAGTCTAAAAAAATAGGAACCAAGGACTTTGTTTGTAATTTTCTTCATGTTCAGGGTTCTTTCTGTGATTTGTAGGGATATGTATTCACCGGTTGTAACTTTCGCCACTTAATTTGATCCTAATTTTCTTTAGGTTTTGTTGATGGCCAACTTGCCATAACTAAACTTTGGCAAAGTGTGATCAATATATTTTAGTCTACCATATTTTAGCCACAAGTTTGGCAAAGTTGGACAAGAGTTTTGAGTCTACGAGGTGGTTGTGGGGCTAAAAAATGTGGCAAGCCGCAATTTATGATAATGAATCAAATAATTACCTAAGAAACCATGGTATGACTAAGATTACGCATGACAACCTTAGGTATCAAGTTTAGAAGTAAGAACCACGCCCTTCGGGGCAACTTTTTTTTTAAAAAAAAAGTGAAAGCATTCGGCGTTTTGGCTTTCGGTTATGCGAACGCATGCACCTCAATTGATAGGGGCCTTAATTAATCCAGGCAATTAAAAACATTCAGAGCAGTGACAACTTAGCAGGGCAGCGAGGAGAGGCAGGCCACAGCGAAGCAGGGAAGCCTGCAAAGCATCGCTCATTAATTTCACCCATTTCATACCCAGGAGAGAGAGAGAGAGAGAGAGAGTAGACGTATTTGCCCCAACCCCAACTACCAGCCATACTCGTGAAAATACGAGTAGTGTATTAACTAACTGGGGAGCAGAGCCCATCTGAGTCTCAGTCTTCTTTTGCAGATGCCACGCTCTGTTTGGAACGTTGGAATTTCGTAGTAACTGTACTGTTTTCTCTGTAAAATTTCTGCAAAAAGTCCTTGTAATATTACCTTTTTTAAAACAGTAAATAGTATTTACCATTTGGTTTTCGATTTTCAAACCGTAATTCAAATTACCTCATATTCTCGAAATCTCCTAGCTTCTATCTAAACTCGGGTTTGTGTTTCAAACCTCTTCGCAGCTCTTGAATTCAAAATTCAAATTTGAATTCCCCTTTTCAGATTTTAGGTCCTTTCTCAATTTTTGCCCTCCTCTTTCTTGGACCCATCCCATTTTCTCCTTGGACCGGCCCACCTCCCCATCTCCATTTCGGCCCAGCCCACCTCCCTGCTGGCCCAGCAGCTCTTCCCGGCCCAGCTTCCCTCCCCTCTTCCTCCCCCATGCCTTCTTCTCTATTACCTGACGCCGCCATGACACCAGCCCGAGCACTCCTGTGCGCCCACTTGTCACGTCGCCTGCACCTCTGTACCATCACCTGCTTCTCTGCTGCTCCACTTGCTTCGCCGCCGCCCCGCCATCGCCATCTGCCTCGACCTCCGAAGTCGCCGCTCGTCGCCATGGCGTCAAGCCACCTCCTAAGCGCATGCACCATGGCCGCAGCAGGGTAGCTTCGCCTTGTCCCATCGCTTGCTTGTCCTCTGCCACGACCCATCCGCTCGTCAGCCACCAGCGCCCATCCCGCACCCTGGACGTGCCGTGTCACCCGCGTTGCCGTGGCGCCAGAGCCGTCGCCTCCACCACCTGCCTTGCCCTCCGGAGTCGCCGCCATGACGTTCGCCTCCGCCTTGTCCCATCGCCCAGGCCGTGCAAGCCGTTGCCCACGCTCACCCTGAACTTGTGACGTGTGCACGCAGTGCGCGCCCGTCCCGCGCGCCTGCCGCTCCGCCCCCTCCTCGTGCTCCATCAGGCCTCAACGACTCCTTCCCCTCTGGCTATAAGAGGAGCTCTCCACACCTCCTTCCTCCCCCTCCCCACCATTCTACTCCTCACCTTCTTCTTCCTCGAAGCAGAGCCGAAGCTCCCATTTCGGTTGTGCTACCGCACCGGTGAGCCGCTGCCCCGGGTGCGGCGACGCGAGGAAGCTATCCCCACCTCCTTCCTACCCCCCGCCACACCGGTGAGCCGCTGCCCCGGGCGCGGCAACGCGAGGAAGCTATCCCCCACCTCCTTCCTACTCCCCATCGCCGTGGACGACCGCCGCCGCTGGACCACCTCAGACCGCCTCCGGCCTCCCTGACCGGCTCTGCGCCTTCCTCGTGGCCACGCTGTAGCCGCCCTGTGTGCTGCCTCTGTCGCCACGCTTCGCCGCGCCGTCGCCTCAAGTCGTGGAGCCGCCGCCGCCGCGCAAGCAAAGTCCCCGGAGCCAGGCCGCCGCCACTCATGGGGACCCCAACCCCATGGGGTCCCATTCCGCCATTCGCCGGCCGCCACTCACCTCCGCTCGCTGGCGCCGGCGATGAGCCCAAATCCTGCCGCGGTAGAGGATTGTATGCCTAAATCCTACCACGAAAGAGGATTGTGTGCCATGGTAAAATCCAAGCCATAGTAAAATCAAAGCATGGTAAGATCACATATGGTTCTTAATACAAACAGTATGTGGTGAGATACTTATCACCTACGGTTCTTAAGAAAACAAGAACCGTCTGTGATGACTCAGATTATCACAGACGGTTCTTCTTACAAACCGCCTGTGATAATTCTGTATCACAGTCGATTCTTACGGAACCGTCTGTGATGATGCGTCTAGTATAGCTTATTTTATAGTAGTGCCCATAACTAAACCAAGATTGTATGTACAACTATAATAACTACTCAAAAAGGCAAATATCACAAGTTCTACAAAGCAACCATAATAATTAAATAAACAACATAAATATAGGTCAAGTATTGCACTTTAATGGCTAAAACTAAAATGCAACAGAGGTAACGTGGAACTGAAACTTATGTATGAATTAATAGCAGAAACTAGAGAACAATTGTTTTAAGTTTTTTTTTTTACATTTTCTCAATTTTTTGGCGTGATTGTTCTTGTGGGGACATCAAGAAGTTCTTCTTTGTCTTCTGCAGGGACAAAGACTCATTCTTTGTCGTCCCACACGGTAGTAGGCACGGTGAGAAAGTTATTTTTGAAATTTTAATGTTACGGAGGTTATTTTTAAAATTTTCGGTGATATAACGAGGTTAAATATGTCTAAAATTCCAAAGTTTACAACCAGCAAAAGCGAATCATATCATAGTCCAGCAAAAATAATAACATAAGGAAGATAAAGCGCTCCAAAGACGCTGCAAACACTGTAAATCTCTTCAAATGTGCAGTTCCCTCCACCACCTCACTGGCTCACTCACCTCACCTCTGCTGCTCTGCAACAACAACCTCTCTCTCTCTCTCTCTCTCTCTCTCTCAGAATTCTACTATTCCTTTCCCCTCCATTCCTTATCGCGCGTGCCTCTGCCTCCCCCTACGTTTCCAGAATCCCAAGAACCCCTCTCCCTGCAGCGTCCGTCCAGCAGCATCACCACAGCTTTGGAGCCAAAGGCGCAACCTTTGACCCACTGCTCGCCCTCTCTTCGCCACCACTGCCGTGGCCATGGCCGCCGCCGCCGAGGCTTTCGACACCACGGCGCCATCCCCGCCTCCCCTCCCAACCACTCGGCATGACGTCCGGGCCGCCATAGCCAAGGCCGTCGAGCTGCGCGCGCTCCACGCCGCCCTCCTCCAGCGCGGCGCGCCCAATACCGGTGACGGTGGCTACGCCAGCGCCAGCCGCAGCCCGGCCATCATCCGCCTCCCACCGGGCGCGTCTCCTGCGCTCTCCAGGGCAGCGGCGACGGCAGCCGTGGCCTCAGACGAGGAATACCCCGTGTTTACACCGGTTAGCAGAGTTCTTGGACGGTCGCTGTAATCTTGAATCTTTGTGCTGCTTTGATGCTTTGCAGGTGTGCGCGTTCTTGGTTTTTCTTCTCGGTTAAGAGGTGTTGGTGGTAAAGGTGGCTATTTTACTTATGGAATCGCCTGACTGTTTTGTTGCGGCAGTTGCTGCAGTCTCCGCGTTTATTGCTTGATGCAGCAGCGCCGTGACTTGCTTTCTCTTCTTAATGGCTAACCCCAAACAGTAGTAGTACTACTCTACTACTAGTAGGTAGTACTGGCAACAGTGAGAAGTTAAAGTTACTCTGTTCTTTCGGAATCTCTTGTGGTTACCATTGCTCTGTAATATCTTGCTTTGCTGTAACCTATGACCATTGCTGCCTGGTAGAACACTGGAACTGGACGCTTATTACAGAATGAAAACTTGATACTTCAGTAATAACTCTATGCTGATTACTGAAATGTTAGGTTACCAACTTTCCATGTGCTGACCCAGCAGCCTCAGCTGTGGGGTTCTCACAATTTTTCTTAAGCTTATTGTCACTGAATCATTGTTTGCATCATTGCATGATGCTTCAATTCATCCCGTGACAATTGCATTTCTGACTTGCTTGATAAACTTGGGCAGGCTTACGACGAGGAGCCCATGGCTGGAATGAGCCACATCTGCCAGGACAACCGGAGCCGATCGGAGAACTGGAGCGGCATCGCCTTGGACCGCGGCGGTGACGAGGCGGCCTTCTCGGACTACGAGAACCTCAATGCCTTCACTTCCACCAACAGCGAGGTCCGCTTCCCTTCTTCCAACGATCATCTGCGGAGCAGAGGAGCGTACAAGATCCATCCAGCCTTCCTGCAGTCCGCTCCGTCGGCCGACCGTTTCTTCACGTCGGCCGGGAGGGCGACCAGCACATCAGAGCTCAAGGTGCCGGCGACGTGCAGCGCGTTCCGGCCTGCGATGATAGGCAGGGACCATGGAATCGACATTGGGGCTCTCAAGTACCTCAGCAGTAGCAGAGTGCCATTGTCGAACCACCAACCCTCGGCGCACTCCCGGATGAAGCAGAGAGGCTCACAGATTTTCTCGTGGCTCTTTGCGAAGACGAAGAAGAAAGCGAAGCCGGAGATGTCGCCCACCGCCATCGAACGTGAGAACATGTCGCAGCTCCTGAAGGAGTGGGGTTTCCTCTCGCTTGAATCCCTCAAGAAAGAGCTCGCGGAGGCCAATGTGCACCGGGACGATGCACTGCAAGAAGCCGCCGAGATGAGGTCGTCCTTGGGAGAGCTGACCACCAAGCTGCTGGGCTTGGAAGCGTACTGCTCGGAGCTCAAGAAGGCTCTGAGGCAAGCAGCAGACGCAGGCAACACGCAGTCTCTTTCAAGGAGATCGACGAGGTCGATCGGAGCAAGCCGAGAACTCCCGATGCCAGTCAGTCACGAAGCAATGGTGGAAGGGTTCTTGCAGATCGCCTCGGAGGCTCGCCTTTCGGTGAAACAGTTCTGCAAGGCATTGATCCAGCAGGTTGAAGAACCTGACAATGGCCTATCAGACAAGCTGAACCTACTCCTCCAACCGTACCAACTCATGGTCACTGACAAGCATTGCTCGAAAGGAGTACTGTATCATCTGGAAGCGCTCATGAACCAATCGATGTACCAAGATTTCGAGAATTGCGCGTTCCAGAAGAACGGACCACCCAAGTGCCTTGATCCCAGGCAAGATAGCCAGGAGAGCTTCGCTTCGTTCGTCGCGCTGCGCAACTTGAGCTGGAACGAGGTGCTGAGGAAGGGCACCAAATACTACAGCGAGGACTTCAGCCGTTTCTGCGACCAGAAGATGAGCTGCATTGTGTCCACGTTGAACTGGTCCCGGCCATGGCCGGAGCAGTTGCTGCAATGCTTCTTCGTGGCCGCGAAGTGCCTCTGGTTGCTCCATTTACTGGCGTTCTCCTTCAGCCCGCCACTGTCAATCTTGCGGGTCGAAGAGAACCGAGCATTTGATCAGATGTACATGGAAGACATCCTACTAGACAAGCAACAGGTGCAGAATCCGTGTCAGGTAGAGATCATGGTAATGCCGGGGTTCTATGTCCAAGATCGACTGCTAAAGTGCAGGGTTCTCACAACTAGATCAGTAGCATAATTGTCGTGTTTCATGTCTTAGCTTTCATTGACCAATATGTACTGTGGTTTAAGTGTAACATTGTTTTTTTTCCTGTTCGGTCCAAAGGTACAGAATTGTCAGAATGTTGATTCATATGTTGGCCAGTAAATTTGGAGTAAACTACTAAACAAGCCTACCTTAAATGTAAGACTTCTTAGACAAGTCAAAATGATTAATACAATCCTCCGTTGTTATGCCATGATCAACAAGAATATTGCATCACAACACGATGTTCAGATGTTTTGGAAGCCTCTTTCTTGCTTATGACAGAAACCTAGAAATAAGTAATCTGATCATTTCTAGACAGGCATCTACACTTCTATGCCACAAAACTGAGCATACTGCCCTAGAGAACCAGAGAAGATAAAAGACATGCATATGCACATGAGAGATCCTCAACATCTATCTGTAGCTGTTAGAGGTATGAACTCTTTTGTATTTCTTTATCTACCTTTTGTATTGTCTTATCCGTATATAACATACATCTCTTGTACACTCTATATATATTGCCTATTGAGCCTCCGAATATATACACACAATATTTATAACATGGTATCAGACAAAGGTTAGGATTAGGGTTAGAGTTTATTGTAGCCGCCACCTCCTAGCCTGTACTCGTCCTCCGCTGCCGCTGCCCTCGGGAGGACCGATCTTCGCTCTCGGGGGTGGCCCCCTTCTACTCAACGCAGTAAGGAGCTTTCCAGGCCGTTGTCGCCTGCTTCAAGTCCGCATCGCCAAGATCCTCACGTGACTACCGTCGGCTACCGTTGCCATCCCCGCGCCGTGGTCCTCTGCTCGGCTTCTCCATGCGCTATGTCTTCCTCGCCGGGATCCGCACCGCTGCTCCAAATCTGGTCGCCTCCGAGCCTAGTGACTCCTCGCACCATCGGAGCCTGGCCGCCTGCCGTGCTTGCTGCGACCTCTGCTTGTGGGGGGCTTCGCTCCACCCGGATCCGGCGTTGTGTGCATCCTCTCCCGCAAAGAGCTCTTCAGATCCGGCGCCGATGGGTCCCTTGCTTTGTGCGCATCTGCTCCATGCGCGCCCGAAGCTCGCCTCCAACCGTTGTCCAGGTTTTTCTCCACCGTGCGCCTCGACTTCTGGCCCTTCCTCGCGCTCTAGGCGCTCTGGCCGCTGCTCACACCGAGCTTCGCCGCCCCAAGCTCATCTGCATCTGGGTTGCCACCGCACTGAGGGCTCCACCGTCGCGCCTCTTCTGGAGCTCCTCTAGCTGTTCCACCACCACCAGAGTCGCCGGGTATAAGATCAAGGAGGCCGACTAGAGGGGGTGAATAGGCGGGTTTTAAAATTCTTTTGGCTAAAACCGATTTCTAATACGAAAGCTAACAACAATTCGGTTTTACACAATTAAAATCTAAATCCACTAGTCTTGACTAAGTGCATCAACAATATAAGACTATTGATAATGATAGCAAACATACAAAGACATGTAAGTAATTTAACTATAGGAATGTAAATTTCAATAGAGTAAAGTACTAGAAGGCAAACCACAATGACATAATGATGTTTTACCATGGTGTTCGGAGACTTGTTGGTCTCCCTTAATCCACGTTGAGGTAAGCCCAACCACGTTGGACCGGCTCCACAAATTGAGCCAACACCTCTGAGGTAAGTCCAACTAAATTGGACCGGTTCACAACTCGAACCAACACCTCGATCCACTTAGGGTTGCTATTCCTCCACTCCGGAGATGGTGAGCACCAAACCACTCACAACCGCCCAAGTCTTCACACAACCTTCTTTGAGAAGATCACCGTCACAACTTCTCCAAGTCGTCTAGGTGTCGGTAAACACCAAGAGTAACAAGTCGAAGAAGCCCACTTGAACGAATCAAGTGTCTAAGCTCAATGGATACACAATTCACTATCTAATGCAACACATACACTTATGGTTTGCTCTCTAAGCTCACTAAGTGCAACACATGCACATAAGAGATGAGAGAGCTTACTCTTTGCTCAAAGGAATGAGAATAACACGAACAACTCTCCCCACAACTGGTCACAAGGGGTATTTATACCCACACAAAAAACTAGCCATTGGAGGAGAGTCTGCTGAAAATCAGGGAAACCCGGTCAGTCCGCAGGAACAGGGCTAGTTAGTCCGGGCTACAGTGCAACGACTATAAAAATAGCCATTACAGATAATTTCCGGTCAGTCCACCCTCACAGGGTTCGGTCTGACCGGACCCCTAGTCAGTTCGGACTTCTGGGAGGAAGAAAACAAAAAATTGTGCCCTTTGGAAAATGTTGACCGGCCTTATATGGACAGTCAGTCCTCACTTCCGGTCAGTCCGGGCTTTCAACTGCGGTCAATCCGGCCAAGAATTTTAGCATAGGTGACACTTGAAAAAACGGTCATAACTTTTGACTCCGATGTTGGAATTGAGTGATCTTGGGCTCTATGGAAAGCTTATTCAGAGAGCTACAAAACCCATCTATTTGATTGATATCAAACACATTTTTATCAAATCAAGAAACCCAACTCCAAAAAGCCAACACATGACCTAAGTCGAAGAAAAGAGCCAACACATGACCATGCCAAGGAATGATGCATGAACTTCAACAATTTGCAAAATACATTTGCAAACGTTAGTATCATGCCACAAGAAGTATGTACATGGACTTCAACCATTTGCAAAACACATTTACAAAGTATAGTCACATGCTACAATGATTAGATGCACGAGCCTCAACTATTTGCAAAACACATTCGCAAATAATAGCATCATGCCATGGAGAGTTAGAGCAAGCGGGATTGAGCTATCAACACACGACACACTCAAGCTAATAGTCAAGACCCCCTCTTAATAGTACGGCAATCTATACTAGCAATCCGGTAGGAGAGCTGACGAGTTGTGGCAGATTGCATTGTCTGGTTATTATGAATTTTTATAGGCCGAATTAGAAAAGCCACCCAAAATCAATATTGTAGAGGAGTCATAAATATTTCCAAGCTGATAAAGAACATAATTTTTAGAGTTGTCAATCAAAAGTTATGAATTTTTTACCGTCGCTGTTTTGCTAACTGTTAGATTGCAGAGACAGAAAACTTAGAAAAACTTTACCTGAATATAAGAATTAGTAGGAGGCCGAATCAGGAGACTTGTCCAACTAGACTATTGTAGCTGGTTTTGTCATGATTCCAGAGAGTCATTCCGAGTTGTGTAGCAAAAGTTATGGTGGTTTTAGTACTCTGTCCAGAAAACCCGATGTGAAGTTGATATTTTTTTAATTGGCCTGGTAGGGGTATTACTTCACCGATTCAGCAAGGCTCACCAACTAGACTTAGTTGGAGAATTTAATTATATTTCCATAAAGTCTAAGAACATCTTATTTGGACCCTGTACTAATAGATATGGATTTTTGAAGTTGACTGTCCACCGAGGGGACAGATCGACGTTTAGGAGTTTGTGGTCGGGATCGAGTTAGGAGTTTTGCAAGTCCATGGTTGTTGTTATATAGGTTGTTTTGATCCGCTGCTGTGTCTTAGCATGTGTTATAACTATTATTCAGGTGGTGGACCGGTGCAGGGAGCAGCTCATTCACTGTCAATCTTGCGGGTCGAAGAGAACCGAGCATTTGATCAGATGTACATGGAAGACATCCTACTAGACAAGCAACAGGTGCAGAATCCGTGTCAGGTAGAGATCATGGTAATGCCGGGGTTCTATGTCCAAGATCGACTGCTAAAGTGCAGGGTTCTCACAACTAGATCAGTAGCATAATTGTTGTGTTTCATGTCTTAGCTTTCATTGACCAATATGTACTGTGGTTTAAGTGTAACATTGTTTTTTTTCCTGTTCGGTCCAAAGGTACAGAATTGTCAGAATGTTGATTCATATGTTGGCCAGTAAATTTGGAGTAAACTACTAAACAAGCCTACCTTAAATGTAAGACTTCTTAGACAAGTCAAAATGATTAATACAATCCTCCGTTGTTATGCCATGATCAACAAGAATATTGCATCACAACACGATGTTCAGATGTTTTGGAAGCCTCTTTCTTGCTTATGACAGAAACCTAGAAATAATTAATCTGATCATTTCTTTCAACCAAACATCAAGACGGTAAAAGACTAGGAATGTATCATTAGCCCTAACTAGGCCTTATATGGACAGTCAGTCCTCACTTCCGGTCAGTCCGGGCTTTCAACTGCGGTCAATCCGGCCAAGAATTTTAGCATAGGTGACACTTGAAAAAACGGTCATAACTTTTGACTCCGATGTCGGAATTGAGTGATCTTGGGCTCTATGGAAAGCTTATTCAGAGAGCTACACAACCCATCTATTTGATTGATATCAAACGCATTTTATCAAATCAAGAAACCCAACTCCAAAGAGCCAACACATGACCTAAGTCGAAGAAAAGAGCCAACACATGACCATGCCAAGGAATGATGCATGAACTTCAACAATTTGCAAAATACATTTACAAACGTTAGTATCATGCCACAAGAAGTATGTATATGGAATTCAACCATTTGTAAAATACATTTACAAAGTATAGTCACATGCTACAATGATTAGATGCACGAGCCTCAACTATTTGCAAAACACATTCGCAAATAATAGCATCATGCCATGGAGAGCTAGAGCAAGCGGGATTGAGCTATCAACACATGACACACTCAAGCTACTAGTCAAGACCCCCTCTTAATAGTACGGCAATGTAATACCCCGGAATTGAATCGGGTAATTAGAAAATAGCCGGGAGGAGAAAAGACAATTAAATGAGTAGAAATTCCTGAAAAGAGAAGGGGTTTTCCGTAAATCCTCGACAACCTGGGCCTGGGCCGCAGCCCAGGAGGGGCCCATGTGGTGGCCGGCCAAAAAGGGGTTCCCACCCCCCAAACCCTAAACTCCCCACTCTCCCTCCTCCTCCCCAATTTGAGCCGCCGCCTCTCCCCACCTCTCCCTGCTGTGCGCTACCTCGTCCGATTTGGGTACGTTATGTTCATTTTTTGACCTGATCACCTCTTAGAAAGTTGTAGATCTCGGTTTTAGCTTTCTTTGGGCATCGAGATCACCTGATTTGGACCAACGGTTTAGGAGTTATGGTAGTTTTACCGCGACTGACCAGGAGAGCTGACGAGTTGTGGCAGATTGCATTGTCTGGTTATTATGAATTTTTATAGGCCGAATTAGAAAAGCCACCCAAAATCAATATTGTAGAGGAGTCATAAATATTTTCAAGCTGATAAAGAACATAATTTTTAGAGTTTTCAATCAAAAGTTATGAATTTTTTACCGTCACTGTTTTGCTAACTGTCAGATTGCAGAGACAGAAAACTTAGAAAAACTTTACCTGAATATAAGAATTAGTAGGAGGCTGAATCAGGAGACTTATCCAACTATACTATTGTAGCTGGTTTTGTCATGATTCCAGAGAGTTTAAGATCACCCCATTCCGAGTTGTGTAGCAAAAGTTATGGTGGTTTTAGTACTCTGTCCAGAAAACCCGACGTGAAGTTGATGTTTTTTTAATTGGCCTGGTAGGGGTATTACTTCACCGATTCAGCAAGGCTCACCAACTAGACTTAGTTGGAGAATTTAATTATATTTCCATAAAGTCTAAGAACATCTTATTTGGACCCCTGTACTAATAGATATGGATTTTTGAAGTTGACTGTCCACCGAGGGGACAGATCGACGTTTAGGAGTTTGTGGTCGGGATCGAGTTAGGAGTTTTGCAAGTCCATGGTTGTTGTTATATAGGTTGTTTTGATCCGCTGCTGTGTCTTAGCATGTGTTATAACTATTATTCAGGTGGTGGACCGGTGCAGGGAGCAGCTCATTCTGTACATCCTTCGTTCTCTCGTGTTAAGGCAAGTACAGTAGTGGTAAATTGTGTGTAATCATTTGTTTATGTGTACTATGCTATGAGTATATTATGTTAATCATGGATGCTCGAATGTTATGGACAATAATGCCTGTAAATGCTAGAAGTATGCGTAAGTTTCATGTATGCATGATGATTTAAAGAATTGACCATGTGCATCATGATATCATATTGGAGGCATGGTCACGTGGTGACCAAGCATTAATTGAGGTCTCCATCATGAATATGATGGTCTTTTGATCCCCATACTTGTGGAGTATGGGCTAAGGTCCTTGTGCTAGAAGGCATTATAACTTTGCCTTGAGCACATTCTTGAAGCTTGATGACACACATCTTCACTTCAAGTCTGGATCATTGTCTTGATATGCATCAACTCATGATGCATCCTTCACTTAACCTCCATCAACACATGATGTGTCTTCTCTTGACTTGATGATCAACTCATGATCATCTCCTCTTTGAAATTTTGATATGCATCAACACATGATGCATCCTCTTCTTGAAACTTAACTTGATGACATTCAACTCATGATGTCATCAAATGTCTCCATCATCATGGAACATAACCTTTATCATTAACTCATAATGGTGGGTCTAGATGCTTCAATCTTTTACTCTTTGGGAATTGATGTCAATAATCTCAATTGCAAATAATTGAATATAAAACAATATGAGTATATATGAACTACACAAGTTTTATATACTCAAAAGATGTTTCAAAGTAGAGATCCTCAATATAAGTGGATAAAGAAATATGGATCAATACTAGTGAAACCATAAAACATAGAGTGAACTCCCCCTAAATGTGTGCATATACAAATGTGTAATATGCACATATTCAAGTTAGACTTTTAGTGGAGTTCAACCTATATTTTGGATCCTATGAATATAATAAGATATAAGAATATGATGTCAAATGCATACCTCCATGATTTTCACCTTTTTATCCAAATAAGACTATACAATAGATATATAAATAAAAGTGTTAGTCTCACATATGAATTTATCATTAATCACCAAAATACTCTATTAACTCATAATGATAGGTCTATATTCTTCACCAGGTCCTCTACATCTTGGACGCCGCCGCCGCCCCGAGCTTCTCCACTGCCACCGAAGGGAGTCGTTGGCTGCTTTGCATCTTGGCTGTCGTCCTCCTGCTTGGAAGCTCTGGTTTCGGCTATGCTTGGTGCGTGTCTTCGTGTGGGGAAGTAGGAGGAAGGAAGGACCTTTATCAGCTTTCTAAAAAATTTGCAATTGAAGTTAGTGGTTTGCCCCGGGAGGTTGTTGCTGGGAAACTTGAGTCCTATTGGTGCTATCCATATGCTGCTCCTGTTTCTTCAATGGCAGCTTTTACGACATCTTTTATTGAACGACCCCACTTCTAGGTCATCCTAGAGTGTGTCACAGCATACAGGAAGAGATGACTTGACCATCACTTTGTTTGGTCTGCTGAGTTGCTACAAGCTTTAGGACTGGTGCTTGCTGGCTAGATGAGGAGATGGGTTTGCTGCTATTGCTAGCTATTCTTTGTGTTTTTTTTCTTCTGTTTCATCTATCCAAGTCCGTATCACTTTTTTAGTTCGTCTAAACCATGCGAGTCCACAAATTTATTGTCAATTATAGAAGCATAGGAATTTCCTTTTGCATGGCCGTTGTCGCTCCTCTTTGAGCCGCTGCAGATCGTAGAAGTCGTTATGATGCCGCTGCGCTTCTTCCTCACTGCGCCTCCGTTGCGCTTCTTGTGCACTATGCCGCCGTCTTGGGCTTCGATATGCGCCGTCATGCTTCTATCAATTTCTATTCGGCTTGATTTGACAAATTTTCTCTAATTTTATCGGTTTCATCTTCTCTGTCGTGTTGTCACGGTCAACTTTGTTCCCGCTTACCTCTACTTTCTTAGCCCCTGCAATTTCTTGTGCTTTATGGGCTGACGCATGCCCCGGTTGGGAGAAGATCTTTTATCGACATATTTTCCGAGAGCTGCATGCTACAACGACATTATCAAGACTTGGACTTTGGATTTTCCTTAGTTTAGTGTCAACATTTTTCAAATGCAATGCTATTGCATATACCTTACATTTGAGGGGGGTGTTAGAGATATAAACTTTTTTTTGTATTTCTTTATTTATCTTTTGTATTCTCTTATCATGTATATGACATACGTTTTTTGTACACTATATATATATATTGCTCATTGTGCCTTCGAATACATACACACAACAGTCATAACAGCAGCATCAAAGTTCACACCCAGTTGGTCCTCACTGAAAGATCATCGAACCGAAACGACAGATCCCCCACATAGTCGTCTTCATTTACTCTAGGTTCCATGCTCTCAATGATGTTTCCGGGTAACTGTGGAAGCACCGAATGCAGGGGCAGTTTTGGGGAACGAATAATCCTCTCTGCAGGACCAATAAGCTTCTCCCACATGAGCAAATGGAGCTGGATGGGCCGAACAGCAAGGCGGTGTAAGGATAGCTTTTGGCTGAGAGAGATGGTGTCGAAGCAACGGACTGCACCTGAACTGGAGATAATCCAGGGGAGGACCTTCTCATTGGACACCCTTGATATGACCAGCAGTTTCGATGCCTCTTTGGCCCGGTTGAATAGACCGCGGAGCCCTGACCGTGTTGATGGTGCCTCACTGTCGTTGTCGTCGTCGACAACCGAAGATATATAGATAAACCCCTGGAACAAAGATATTTGTCACACTAGGTTCCACGGATAATTCTAACTTATAACTGTTGAAGTACATTATTGTCGGTATTTTGTACAATGGCAACTGAAAAGGAACCTCTTCAGTACGGCTGATGGCAAATCCTAGCCTCGTGTCACCTTCTTGAAGTGAGATCTCCAGCGGCATTTCTCCTGCCATGGAGCTGTACCAAAGCCGGGCTACCTTCACCACTCCGATGTCCACCCCATGGTAATCCTCAAAACCATAGAGTGTCGCATTCGTGACGTTCGACAGATCAGACAATGATCCTGAATTGACAGTTGCAGACGCTGTCTCTCCGGATATCTGCACATTTAGAGTGTGAAGATGAAATTTTTAGTAAAATCTTTCAGAAAGAAATATAAAAATATAAGTAAAATCCAACAAATTTGGTTAGAGCCAGGTGCAAGCTAACTGAAAGTTCATTTTAGCAACTGGCAATTTAGACTGCAAAATTTCTAAAGTCAGGAAGGAGCCTGTATCTGCACCTTGGTGAGAAGAGCTTCACTCTGCACATTCATGAACTCAATGGGGACTCCCGACGCTTTTGAGGAATAGAGCCATGCGTTGGCACGAGCCAATGTGTCCTCAAAGGACTCGTATCGACATGCGTTCATGTCCAGGGCCTTGGGGAGGACGAGCATCGAGAGGTAGCAACTGGAGTTGGGCATGCGCAACGAGTCACACATCTTTTTCTCCCAAGGGTATGCAACGTACCCATCCTGAAGTTGTGCCTTGCTCAGTGCTGATGCAACTCTTGTGCTCCTTGTGCCTTCAACAAGGGAGAAGTTACATATTTCTCATAGGAAGATCATCACAAAAAGGCATATTCATACTGTATGTGAAAATTTATTCAGGAATGGAGGCATCGATCAAGTGTTCAGAAGCACTGTCAAGAGATTTGTCAAAAACAAGCATGCTTTCATTTTAAGATGAACAGCTAGACATTGCAAGGGAACACTAGTATGTTGGGATGATCTCGGCTAACCACTTCTGAGAAATCGGGGCAACGCCCACGACGCGCCCTGATCGGGGGCTCTACCAACACCTTTTGGTTCAGGTCCCGTCCCGTTCACCCAGCGCCAAAATAAAAAGGACTGGTTCTCGGCTACCAAAAAGTCCAACACACATAACCCGATCTAATTAGGGTGCTGAGGTGAGCGAAGACGAGAGCCACCGTGACCACCTCTACACCGCCAAACTCCCTCACGCATCTTCTGTGACTCAGGCCGACGCCTCGGTTCCCTCACCTGCGCCGACTCCGACCGAGCCAAAAGCCGTAATGGCATCTTCAAGCTCGGGTACGTATTCAAGCTTCCGCTATAATGCTTTATGTTAGGTGTTTATCTTTGAGCTAGGATTAGTTTATTTAGATCATGTTTTACTCTCAGTTATCGCGTACATAGCAAACATCAACTAGTAGCTAGATTAAAAGTCATAAATGTTCAGACAGGCCAAATTAGACAATAGTGGAGTAGTACTTTCCAAATAGCAAGGAACAAAATTTCCAACTTATTAGGAGGCCACAAGCGATGACTGTTTACAACGACGATCAGGTCAATAGTCTACCATAAAAATGCCATAGTCCCCAGGAGAGAAGAGAAAACGATGAAAAATACAAGGTACGGAGGAATTGACCACCACCTAGACAATGTCTTCTTCTCCCTACTTTATTACTATTCCATTCCACTGTGCTTCCTTTATTTTTCGTTATGTAGCTATCATTCTAGTACATGATAACTACATGCACCTTAGTATTATCTTATTGAGAGAAAAAAAATGCGCATATATTATCACGGAAATTTGACCTGCAACAATGCGCGGAAAGTGACGCCTATCAGAATATTTTCTGTGTAGTTTGAAGTTCACATTTGGCAGCAAACTTGTCTCTTCACAACAGGAGCAAAACACATGTGGATGCATACAAACTGAAAACAAGCTAATATCCCATCTATCTGGCTGATACTCCTCTATGGTTCCAATTTAATTGCGTTCATACTGAAATGCCCCATATCCACACGTACACACGTTCCTGACATCGATTTGATAAGCGAAATTATCCAGTTCATAACTCAGGATTTACTTGCACTGTCAAAGCCAGGGGACTAAGCTGAAACAACAGAAAAATTCAGTTCTTGATTCAGCTTAAAACAACATTTTTGGTTGAAATCAGTTGGAAAAGCAAAATTAAGGACTAGCAAAGGTGAAGCAACTCTTCGGAGTGAAGTACTGTCAGTTGTTGGTTACCTTGCAAGACGAGGCACTCGCTCTCGAGGCGGTCGGCGAAGGCGAGCACGTAGTTGGGGTCGTGCAGCGACCGCAGCACGTACTGCTTCCTCCCGCCGCCGCCGCCGCCGCCGCTGCCGCCGCCGTGGGTGCCCGCGCCGCCCCCACCAGAGGGCGGCAGGATGCACGCCTGCAGCTCCCTGCCGCCCCGGACGCGCACCTCGACGGAGGTGTCCCCGCGCTTGAATGCGGCGTGCAGCGCCTTCTGCAGCCCGTCTCGCCCGCCCTTGAACGGCGCGTCGAGCGACGCTGCCCCGGAGCACCGGCCCACCCGGACCGCCTCCACCACGTCTCCCTCCTGCACCACGGCCCCGCCGCCGCCCCACTCCTCCGCCTTGGAGCTCCCGGACACGCACTCCAGCACCACCACCGGCCCCTCCGCCTCTCTCTTCCTCCTCCCGTCCTCCTGCTCCATGGGCCCTAACTAATTCTCCCCAACTCTAGCAACGATCACCGCACGTCACGTAAGCCGCGCTTTATATGCCGTTATCCCAAGTGGGCGGCTGCGGCCGGGGAGCACCCACGTGCCGCCCGTTGAGGTGCGCGGGGATCTGCGGCTGGATTCCGCTCGGGACGGCTCGATCGGGGAGGACTGGTGCAACGAATCCGAGCTTGGCGCGCACGTTCCGAGATTCCTCCCGTCTCCTCGTATTTCTTGGTCCGCGACGACACTGGCGATGTTAGAGTTAACTTCGTTGTTTCTTTTATTTCCCACGTTAATTATGTTGATTTGTGACTGACTTGCATTAAGGACGTGTTGTCACGTTACAGAAATAACGTGTAGCATGCATTTGTGAAGATTGGAGAAGCGTATTACCTCCGTAGAGACCGCGTGGTGTAGATTTATAGGAACCGAACCAAAAGTCGGTAAGCTCGGACAGCTGCTAGCCGTCGTTGATGTAATCCTACATGGCCGTGATGGTGCTACACTCCTGGGTCGTGTGAGACCCTTCACCGTGTAGATCACAAAAGAGTGGGGTGCCCCCGACACCGCCTCGGGTGTTTGGTTGTCTTTCACCATTTCGCCCGCGACCTCCTCAACCTCCTCACTTCACCCTTCAGGGGGGCCGCCCTCCGCCCACATGGTAGTCCGCCATTTCTGGTGGTAATCGTTGGTCCGCGGTTTGGTTGGTGCCCCCAACGCGGTGGCTGTGAGTCCCTCCTTTCCGGGTGGCCCACTTGGTGTTGGGGCTGGGGTAGCGGGGGTCGGGGCCCCCGCTAGCCGGGCGTACTCCTCTATCTTGTCGAAGAGCTCCGCCACTAAGCGGATGGACTTGCGGGCTAGTCTTTCTGACAGGGGGCCCTTCTGGAGTTTGCAGGTTGTTGCGTCTATGATGGTTGTTTCGTTGACCCCCTTCACCTGGCAGTTTACCTCCGCGAACTTTTTGAAGAAGCTACGGAGGGACTCGCCCGGGGCCTACTTTACTGCGAACAGGTTCCTGCATCCTTTGGCTCCATGTAATTTCCTTGGAAGTTGTTGCGCACCAGGTCTCGCAACTACTCCCATGCGTATACGAAACAGGGCGGGATGGTGAAGAACCACGTCAGCACCACGCCCTTGAGTGCTAGGGTGATACTTTTGCTTTTGTTGTGTCATCCCCCCATTTGCTTTGATGGTCATTTCGTATACACGAAGGAACTTAGAGGGTTTGTAGACCCCTCGAAGGGTCTGACCTCTAGCATTTTAAAGCCCTGGGACTAACGGGCTGTCTCCAGCCCGACGCTTATGGGGGGGGGGTTGGGGTCCCCCTGAAGTATTGGAGCTGGGAAAATGGCTGCCAGTGCCTGAGGGGCGCTCCCTCTGCTTCGGTTTGCGCGAGTCTGAGTGGAGCCGCGAGACCCTCCCCCTAGCCGCTGGAGATCGAGCATCTCCCGGCGGATGTCCGCCAGCTCCCGCTGGAGGGCCTCGTACGCCTCTCGTATTATGCCTACCACCCCATGTTGCGGGCCTGCTGGGAGGTTTCCGAGGGGGACGCCTCGGTATGCTGGGTGTCACCCCCCAATACTATTCCTGTGCATGGAATTGTTTGCCTTTTCCTCCGTGGCCGGGGTAGTGGCCGCCGTCCCCCCGGAGGTCCTATTTCGCTTGGCCCTTGGGGTGCTGGGCGCGGCGGCGGCGGCCTCAGCTGTTGAGACTTTGTGCGCAAGTTTTCGAGGGGTCATACTAGTACTTCGGAGCTGTGCTTAGAGGCACCACTATTGCAGCAAAAGAAGGCTAGACAGTAAGAGGGGGACCCTGGTATCCTCGGAGTGACCAGAGAGTTCTCAGGAGAAGGGACCAGTTGCCAAGAAAATATATATGTATTAGTTGCTCCAAAAAAATTAGATTTATTTTGCTACATGAGGGAAGACGGCTATTTATAGACTCCTTCACAGGGTACTTGACATTACTATCCTACCCCTAAAAAGGTCATCTACGCGTAAGGGGTGCATGGGCTTTCCCCCTACGCGTAGCTTTCGGCCCATGGTGGACCCTCCTAGGCTTGGTCCACCTGGTTGGTGCACCTAGTCCGCCGGTGCCCGAGGCACCTTACGGGGTATAGGGCGCCCCCGGGCCGAGGAGGCATCGGGCATCCTTCGCTTCTCCCGAGGTGGCCTAGACGAACTGTAGCTCTTGGTCTTGCGGTGCTTCGGTAGCCCTCCGGTGGCCTCCGGGTTTCACCCGGAGCATCCCGAAGGAGCGCCTGGTACTGCTGAGGTGGAGTCGGCTGCGGGGCCCCCGACTCCTCCGAGGTGGCCCCAGAGGATCTGTTGCTTCCGGTCTCGCGGTACCCCCAGAGCCTCCTCGAAGGGGCACCTGGTTTCCCCTGCAGGGGGGCTTTGTGCTCGCGGGTCGCGAGATCTGTCCCGCGGTCTTCGCCGGGTCGTCTGGGGCCGGTGTGGCCACCCCTACGACAGTTGCCTCCCGAGTTGAGGAACGTTTTAGGAAATCGAACAACCACTGCTTAGCACAATTCAACGTCTTGCGGTAAAGATGGAATCCATACTCCAATTTTACTTCACGCCAAACTTCATGAGCAAACTGGCAGAATAAGAAGGAATGTTCGATACACTCCTCTCTCCCACCGAAGACACAAGTATCATTTACCGGGATATGTCTTTGTTTTAGCTGGAAACCACACGGTAGATAGTCATATGCGAAACACCAAAATATAATTTTCATCTTGTTCGATGCCTTTATAGGCCAGAGTGACTTCCAATATTTTCATCCATGTCGTACGCTGAGGAGATGCCACGCCCAGAGCTGCTTAAAGAGGAATAAAAGCTCTCTATCTAAGCTAAAAAAATATGCAGAACGTACCGTATAAGACTCATGTCTTGTATGTGGCCATGAAGCAAAATTCTCACTGCCTTACCTACTAATGGGCACCTGGATAATCTGATCAACAACCACTTCAAGGAAGATAGAACGAACTAGGCTAACATCCCAAGAACCATGCTCCTCCTGTATAAGAAATCAACTGTTTGATTCATAGATAGAAGCACCAGGAGTTGAACCAGATTGAGTGTGCTGCCGGGAATCCAGTTATCAGATAAGATTTTAATACTTTTTCTATTGCCGATTCTCCATCGCACACCCTTCCACAGCAATTTCTTTTCAAAACAGATACTCCTCCAAGTATACAAAGATCTTGGACGAATCGCAATTAAAAAAGCAACAACCCTTCTATACCTTAGCACAAAACGACTCTGACTCCATCATTAGCCGTCAGCCCCGGCGATATAACAAGTTGTTGTGGGTTGGTAGATAGTACGGCTGTAGTCGTGAATTGTGAGATAGTACGCCTGGTTCGGCGAGGCTAACGGGCAGGGGATCTGAGCCAACGTTGAAAACGGTGAGGCTGCCCACCACAAGTAGTTGTAACTTGTGAGATAGTACGCCTGGTTGTTCGGCGAGGGCACGCGCGCGGGGTTCGCGGCGGCGCTCTCGAGCTCGGTCTATCGCAACGAGCGCGCTGTCATGGCCGCGCCGTGCAGCTCTTCTCGCAGCATGTAAGGGTCCGGACGTGAGCTAATTGCAGTGTATCTTCTAGACTTCAATCGGCAAAAAAGTTTTTACAGCAAGCAGCCAAAAAATTGTCTCCTGCATGCAAGACAAGGAGATGGAAATGTTCGTCGCGGTCATACCTTATGTTTATGTTCCCAGATGTATAGGTATGCAAGTTAGATACTTTGGTCTTAGCATCTGGATACTCTGATAAAAAAATAATTTCACCACAACAATTTCTATAGGAAACAACAGACCACACTAGGAATATAAACTATTTAGATTAGTATGAACTCCCAGATTCCAACAGATCAAATAATCCACTAATTAAATATAAGCGATATATTCAAGAGCAGAGAGACGCTGACTGTTCAGATCCAAATGACATATTATACAATGGAGAAGATACCAATGACGAAGCTAAATAGCATGAATTGGTCGATTTCATGACAGACATAACTAAAGTATGTAGCAACTTGCTTCCACATTTTTTACCAGAAGGCAGCAGGAACCAGCAAGCATCACTCTGACCGATCATCCATCAAAATCAACATAAGCTACCAACTTCGTTTCTTCGTGCTCTGAAATGGCAAGAGAATAGATTGGTCATTAAGAAGCTGTAAAAAGGAACTGTTCCACTCTGTTGCAGCAAGATGGGATTGAAGGTAAGTGACTGTTACATCATTAAAAGAAACACTATGCAACGATACCGGTATCAAAGAAGTAAAATGTGCTTACCTAAAAAATGGGCAAACAAGAAAGGTACCTGTGCAGTTGCTGTGTTCCTATATGTGTCATCCTAGACGTCTTTAGGTAACACAGGCTAACAGCTAATGGGATGAAAAAAGGAACCAGGGAAGAAACCAATATCTATAGTATATCAGAAAATAGAATCTTGGTACATAGTTGAATCGATTATTTCAAAATGTCTTACTAACAGAACCTCATAGTGCTATCTTCTGTTGACCTTGACAAAAACTACCGCTAAGTCATTTCTTTTGCACTAAATAAGATTGAGTACAGTTGTGACAACTAGCACCAGCAATGAAGATTGGAGACAAGAAGACCCAACAAAAAAAAACACTGAACTGATGGAGAAGGAATATCAATTCAACAAAGATGTGTTAGAGATATATATGTTAGAGATATATGTGTTAGAGTAGGACTCTAGATATTATTTGATTTTCTTATCTGAACCCCCTTTGTGTATATATACTGGCCCATTGGCCTCATATTGAATACAAGTTGCTATTCCAACATGGTATCAGAGCATTAGGGTTACCTCTTCCTAGTCACTCGTGCAACTCTGCTTGCCGCTCCGTCGGCTTCATCTTCTCCCCCGACGGCCGCTTCCTCGCCGTCGCCATCGGCCACCGCTGGTATCTTGTTGTGCTCCGTCGACCTCATCTCCTCGGCCTCATCACCTCCACCGACACCCCCGCCAGGAGTTGCCGACGCAGTCGCCGACGCCGCCAGATCCAGGCCGCCGCCGGCTTCCCTCCGCAGGCGTCTTCAGGTCGCCGCTCGCCGGTCGAGTCTACCGCTCCTGCTTCCGCTCCGCAGACGCCGACACTGCGCATCGGCTCCTCGCCTTCATTGCGATCGTCGACGCCTCCGTCGCCGCCGAGTGTCGTTAGGCGCCGCTCCGCCGCCTCCCAACTTCGCTACGCGCGCTTCGCTATCAACTTCGCCGCCGCTAGCAGGGGAACCCTAATCCCCCTGCCCTTGCGTGCGCGAGTGTCGGCGTGTGCGAGTCGCTCTGCGTGTGGGCCGGCCTGTTAAAAACAGGCCGGGTCGACTGTGCGCAGTAAAAAAAACGTCGGTCTAATCGGTGCGCCGTCCAGCGCCGCCTACCAACGGGCACCGTTTCCCTTCCTCGCTGCCGGTGATCTTCGACGGTGTTAACTACACCGACTTCGTGTCTCACATGCGCATCCACATGCGTGGTCTTCGTCTCTGGGGTGTCCTCTCTGGCGATGTCACCTGCCCGCCATGCCCTACTCCTCCGACGGAGCCTACGTCTGTTGCGCTTCCCTCGACAGCTGACAAGGCTGCTATTGAGGCTGCTGACCTTGCTGATGAGAAGACAACCTCTGCCTACCAAGAGGCTCTGGATTTCTACATGGATCGCTTAACTACCTACACTCAGTGGTGCGACGACGACGCTCGGGCTGCTGCTGTCTTCATTGCTAGTGTCCAGCCTCAGTTTTCTTCTAAGATTGTGGGATTTTCTTCGGCTGTCCAGATGTGGACTCATCTTCGACAGCGCTACGAACCCTCTGGAGATGCCCTCTACCTGTTAGTAGTTCGCCAGGAGCACTCTCTTCAGCAGGGTGATGCTACTGTTGACGCCTTCTACGCTCAGAGTTCTGCGATCAGGCGTCAATCGACTCTCTTCGCCTTGCTAGTATCTCGTTCCTCTTCGTCTTTGCTGGTATGCGTCTTGACTGGAGTTTCAGCGTGTCTACGAGTTCCTTACTCGCCGTCCCGAAGTTCGAGCGAGGCGTGCCCGGCTACTTGCACGCCACCTCGTGTCACTCTTCCGAGGCCCTTACCGAGATACGTGCGAGAGGAGACTCGTCCGAGTAGTGCTGGTCTGATGCCACTCCCCTCCGTGCTCGCCGTCCGTACACCTGCTACACCGACCGCTTCACGCTTCAGTACACTGCCTCCTCCAGCGGCTGCCACAGGTGGTGGTGGCCGCCCTTCATCTGGCGATGGCCGTCCTCGCTGCTCCTACTGCGACAAGGTCGGCCACATTGAGTCCCAGTGCTACAAGAAGCAGCGGCATATTTCACGCCGTTCTTCTCCTAGCACTGTCACCAGTACTTCTACATCGACTACTTCCGTGTTTTCTCTCACTGAGCAGGAGATAGCCAGACTTCGACGCCTGCTTGCCGCTTCAGGTTCTTCCTCGACAGGTTCTGCAGGTTCTGCGACTAACTCTTCGGACACTGAGAAACCACCTCCTACACAGTCAGGTACCTCCCCATGGATCTTTGATTCCGGAGCATCTTTCTACATGACTTCCGATTCTTCCACCCTGTCTTTTGTTACACCTCTTGATTCCCCTGTCAGTGTACTTACTGCTGATGGTACCACTCTTTCTGTATCTGATCGAGGACCTCTTAGCAACTCATCTTTTCATGTTCCTTCTGTTGCTCATGTTTCTCGTCTAACCATGCGACTTCTTCTCTTTGGATGACATCGACCTTGGTTATTGGGTCATTCTCGACTCTGACTCTTGTTGTGTTCAGGACCGCCACACGGGAGCTCTGGTTGGTTCTGGCCCTCGGCGCCTTGACTCACAGCGTCTCTGGGAGCTTGACTGGCTTCACCTTCCTTTCACGCCTCCACGCCGCCCGGTCTCTCCGCTTGGCTACTCCGCTCACCGGCTCTTTCCAAAGAGTGGCATCACCGTCTTGGTCATCTGTGTGGATCTCGTCATCATCCTTAGTTTGTCGTGGTCTTCTGGGATCTGTCTCAGGAGACGTATCTTTAGATTGTTAGGGTTGTAAGTTAGGCAAACAGATTCAGCTTCCTTATCCTCATAGTGAGTCAGTGTCTCAGCGTCCTTTTGATCTTGTTCATTCTGATGTTTGGGGTCCGGCTCCCTTAGTTTCGAAAGGGGGTTATCGATACTATATCATATTTATAGATGATTTCTCTCGCCACACTTGGATATATTTCATGTCTTCTCGTAGTGAGGCCTTGTCTATCTATAAACAGTTTGCCACTATGGTTCGCACACAGTTCTCCACTCCTATTCGTGTCTTTCGTGCTGACTCTGCTGGCGAGTACCTCTCTCATCACCTGCGCAGCTTCCTTGCTGAGCAGGGCACTCTCGCTCAGTTCTCTTGTCCTGGTGCTCATGCTCAGAATGGTGTTGCTGAGCGCAAGCATCGTCACCTTCTTGAGTCGGCTCGTGCCCTGATGATTGCCGCCTCTATTCCACCTCACTTTTGGGCCGAGGCTGTTTCCACTGCCACCTATCTCGTCAACATCCAGCCTTCTTCTGCTCTTCAGGGCGCAATCCCTATTGAGCGTCTCTGTGGTCTCCTTCCTGACTACTCTGCCCTTCGTCTGTTTGGCTGCGTTTGCTACGTTCTCCTCGCCCCTCGAGAACGCACCAAACTGACTGCTCAGTCTGTTGAGTGTATCTTTCTGGGATACAGTGCCGAGCACAAGGGCTATCGGTGCTGGGATCCTGTTGGTCGACGGATGCGGATTTCTCGGGATGTGACTTTCGACGAGTCTCGTCCCTTCTACCCACGTCCTGTCTCTCCTTCGGCTTCCTCTGTGGAGTCTATGTCTTTTTTTACTTTTCCAGATATACCTATCTCTCTCTTGCACTCGTCCACCCGTCCCACTGTGTCTCCACATATTTCTCATGTGGCCTCTCCGCCATTGTCGCCGCCTACTTCGTCTCCTGCGGCTCCTTAGGCTCCCCCACTACACTTGTCTACACTCGTCGACCTTGTATTGAGGATCTTCCAGATGAGCCCTCTTCTACTGATGATTCATCTTCTTCTGATGCTTCATCTTCCCCTGATGGGCCGTCTTCTCCTCGCTACGCTCTCCGCGATCGCCAGTCGATTCGCCCCGCCTGCTTTTCCTTTGTTTGGCGCAGACTACTCGTGAGCTCGCCTCCTCTGGGATCTTGTTACTCATCCTGAGTGGCAGCATACCATGGCCGAGGAGATTGCTGCCCTCGAGCGTACTGGTACTTGGAATCTTGTTCCTTTTCCATCTCACTCTCGTCCCATCACATGTAAGTGGGTCTATAAGATTAAGACTCGCTCTGATGGCTCTCTTGAGCGCTATAAGGCGCGTCTTGTTGCTCGTGGCTTCCAGCAGGAGCATGGTCGTGACTACGACGAGACTTTTACTCCTGTGGCCCACATGACCACTGTCCGCACTCTTCTTTCGGTGGCGTTTGTTCGCCACTAGTATGTTTCTCAGCTTGATGTCAAAAATGCCTTTCTTAATGGCGAGTTGCGTGAGGAGGTCTACATGCATCCGCCACCTGGGTATTCTGTTCCTGAGGGCATGGTCTGTCGCCTTCGTCGCTCTCTCTATGGCCTTAAGCAAGCCCCTCGTGCTTGGTTTGAGCGCTTCTCCTCTGTGGTCACTGCTGCTGGCTTTTCAGCGAGTGATCATGATCTTGCGCTCTTTGTCCACACTTCGTTTCGTGGTCGGAATCTTCTTCTTCTGTATGTTGATGATATGATCATTACCGGAGATGACTCTGAGTACATTGCCTTTGTCAAGACTCGTCTTAATGAGCAGTTCCTTATGTCGGATCTTGGTCCTCTTCGTTACTTCCTTGGGATTGAGGTTACTTCCACTCCAGATGTTTTCTTTATGTCCCAAGAGAAGTATATTCATGATCTTCTTGATCGCGCCTCCCTCACTGATCAGCGTACTGTTGAGACTCCCATGGAGCTCAATATTCACCTCCGACCCTCTGATGGCGAGCCTCTTTCTGATCCGACTCGCTATCGTCATCTTGTTGGGAGTCTTGTCTACCTTGCTGTTACTCGTCCGGATATCACTTATCCAGTTCACATTCGAGTCGATTCGTTTACGCTCCCACTCAGTCCACTCTGACCACCTTCTTCAAGTTCTGCGATACCTTCGTGGACTATCTCTCGCCGTCTCTTCTTTCCACGCTCCACTCATTCTGACTTCAGCTTATTCGGATGCTACTTGGGCGTGATCCTCCGATCGCGGTCTATCTCTGCCATCTTGTGTTTTTCTTGGTGGTTCGCTTATTGCCTGGAAGACGAAGAAACAGACTGCAGTGTCCTGTTCGAGTGCAAAGGCTGAGTTGCGAGCTATGGCTCTCTTGACAGCAGAGATTACTTGGCTACGGTGGTTACTTGAGGATTTTGGTATTTCACATTACTACCGACTCCCCTTGACAGCAAGCATGACAGTGCTATCAATATTGCACGTGATCCTGTGAAGCATGAGCTCACCAAACATATTGGTGTTGATGCTTCCTTCATGAGGTCTTATGTGCATGATCAGGTGATTGCTTTTCAGTATGTGCCTTCAGAGCTTCAGATAGCGGATTTCTTCACGAAGGCCCAGACTCGAGCACAGCACGGTTTTTACCTTTCCAAACTCAGTGTTGTTGATCCACCATGAGTTTGAGGGGGTGTTAGAGATATATATGTTAGAGATATATGTATTAGAGTAGGACTCTAGATATTATTTGGTTTCCTTATCTGTAATCTCCTTTTGTGTATATATATTGTCCCATTGACCTCATATTGAATACAAGTTGCTATTCCAACAAGATGAAGTTAACCAAAAGACATATTTGATAGATTTCCTAAATCAAGAAGAGATCAGGTAAGTTTTGTGATTTTTGCAGGGAGCAGACAACTAAATTTAATCATGTAAGTAGGGTACCTATATGGTAATAACCTTTTGCAATCTAAACTCTACATCCACCTCTTTGTAGCTTTATTCCTTGAGTCTTGCTGACTTTGCCTTCTAATCCTTTTAAAATCTCCATTAGACTTAGCGATAAGTTGCTTCTGCCTGCCAACCGAACTGGTTTCGACTTTCAGACTTATACGGTTCTCTTTGAGTGGACTGGTCGAGCGCATCTTGCAAGCTGATGACTTTTTTGCTGGGACAAATGTTTTTTGCACTGATACTCTAAAACTTCCTTTGGTTTCACAGCCTCCTGGAGTGCCATCAACAAGATGTTCATCACGGTATTCTCTCGGTGCTACAGGAGACTCAGAATCTGATGATGATGGGCTAGTGCTGCTCATATCATACAAAACATTGTTTGACATCACTGGCAGTTCAGAGCAGATTGGATTTAAATTGACAGAAGATGTTCTTTTAGCCCTTGTTAATTCAACAACCTATAATTATCAATGTCAAAAACATAGAAGTTAGCACTTCATCTAAACACGCACAATTTTTTTTTTTACAAATTATAATGTATCAACAAGGACTCAGAAGAACCTCTTCAGAGCTGACATGTCTTTCTTCAGTTTAGATATCACCATGTTTTTCCTTTTCAGAATATCCTGCAACTCAGCTATTCTCTACATGCAAACAGAGGGGGGAAAAACTCACTATGAACTTATCATCTGCAATGTCCACAAGCAATGAGGTAATATGTACCTTGGCATCAGCAGTGCTAGATGCATGTGCAGCTGCAGCCAGTTCCATTATGGTTTCATCCTTCTCTTCACATTCCTTCTGAAGGTTATATAATTCTTTTTCTGCCGCCAGGGAACTTAGCTGGATGCAATTTACCACAATGTCACCACTAAGAAACATTTACAGGGGGTGGGGGGAGTGTTTAAGCTTTGATCAAAGAACTGGTATCTTAGAGAGACAAAAAGGAATGTTGAAATGTTGATCAAGAATACATATGGCATGGAAACAGTCAGGTGTGTGTGAACAACAAAAATGAAGCTCGTAAATGACATTGCACACAAATAAGATGTTTTCACCAATAGGAAGGTGTAGGCTTATTTACCTGATTGTCCCCATTTACTTGATTATCCACCGAGGATACAACACTCAAACAAAAGTCTGAGAGGTCTGACATCCGGCGCTCATCGTGCTCCACAAGACTTACACTGGACCTATCAACCACATCACTCTTTGTATCGTCCATTCCACAGAAATCCTGCGCATTTGTCCACCAAAAGGAAATGGAAGTAAGAAAGAACTTCCTCGTGGCACATACTCTCTGTAAACACATTATACATTTGTCTTGTGAGGAGTAGCAGCAGTCTCAGGTCTCGCACACACACACAGCATCTGGCACCCTCCTCATCTCCTAGCTTCTTGCTGCCGTCCAACACAATCTTTTCCTTTCCGGAGGAAATGAAACTGTCGCATTTGACATACTGCTGTTGCAGGGAGTTCATCTCGTCGAACAGATCATCCAGCTTCTGCTGCATGCTTTGCAACACCTCATCCTGCAGAGCGAAAACATTCTTTGCGGTGTCACTTGGATTGCTGTTACAAAATGTCGAACAATACAAAGTACACGAAACTAATGCAAAAACGTGGTTCTGCATCGCATCTTATCGCGTAGAGTGGTCATTAAGTACCCAAATAAGGTTTGTACGGTCTTGATCCGTGAGCTCAATCGTTGACTTAGGCATTGGCCATGTCGTCCCACACACGATTACCCTGACGAGTCGAAGTCAACCCGACTAGTCCATCTAGAAAAAAAATGGTGCTCGCCGACCGCTGCGGGAGCCACTGCCTCCTCCGTCACGCGCAAGTCGTGTCAGCCCCAGACACGATCCCTTGGGCCATCTCTGGATCTCCCGTGCTGGTTCTTGTTGGTTGTGAGCTGGCCCATCTGGGTTAGTTTATGGGTCTGTTGGAGGCCTAATACTAAATTAGCAAGGTCCATATGTTTGGCCCATAAAGCAAAAGCATTCCATTCTAGCGAAATAATCATGGAGGCCCATATACGGATATCCATTTGGGCTGAAGTCTCTGCCTCCCCTCAGGCCGCACGCGTACACGACACGCCCATGGAACAACCTCACGCTCCCGACGCCGACGCCGACGCCTACCGCATCAGGTCGCTCGAGCTCGTCGACATCTCACCCAGCTCTCGCCATTCCTGTTGAAGTATGAGTGAACGTTTTCCTATCGTTTTTTTTTTCATGAATTGTTTTTACGTAAATTAATTGAGTTCAAGACTGATCAACGTAATTTTAAAAAATTAATTGCACGCTTTTACGCTTTAAACCGAGAGAGCCTACATCGTAAAGGGAGTGTTGAAGTATAAGTGAACTGTACGTCTTTCCTCATCAACTTAAGTTTTTGGGTGAAAAAAAAAATACATAAACAACAAGATTAGCAACTAAATACTCCCCAACCCCCACCGAGGACGCCTTCCGCTCCCGCTTCGTCGAGCTCGCGGCGCTGGGCGACGACCACCTCGTCCTCGTCGCAGAGGAAACCGCCACGGGCCGCCTCTCCGCCGCGGGGGCGGTGCTTGTTGAGCGCAAGTTCATCCGGCGCTGCGGCCGCGCGGGGCATGTCGAGGACGTGGTGGTGGACGCCGCCGCGCGCGGCTGGGGCCTCGGGGAGCGCGTCGTGCGGCGACTCGTGGAGCACGCGAGGGGGAGGGGGTGCTACAAGGTCATACTGAACTGCACGCCGGAGCTCACGGGGTTCTACGCCAAGTGCGGATTCGTGGAGAAGAACGTCCAGATGGGGCTCTACTTCTGATCTAGGTTCCACTTTCTTGGGTATATATATCCCTGCTAATGTTGTCTCGAGTTGTTGCCTGTGTTGATAACATGTTTTACCAAAGATTTGCGCTATTATGCATTGCCTCGAACAATTCTTGTTGTTAAGAAGGGATTTTATATGTCAAACCATTTGCTGCCTGCATGGACTAGTGATCACTGTGGCTTGCATTCGCTTTGCCTCTAAATAATAATGACGAAATGTGGCACTTTATTTTATTATATAATGGAAAGTTCTCACGCCTTGCATTTATGTGTCAATCCAGACATCCAGTCTCAGTCCTGCAAATGATTCCCATGAGTAAAAGCATTCTCGAGCAATACGAGTGACAAATTTGCAATGGTAAAACCAAGAACATAAAATAAAAAAGATGAATAAAGGAAACACTAGCAAATTATGCGTTCGGACATTGGAGTGTGTAAAAAGAGGAAAGGGTAAAATAGCTGACGAGAAGACAAATTATTTTAGCATCTATCGTGAATGTGTAGATTGCATTGTCCTGGTGTGCTTGGTTTGAAGTTTGAACATGGAGAAACTTTGGAAGGCATTATTTTTGATGGATAAGATCATTGCTAGACCAGGAACTCATGGATGGATGGAGGGGGTGTTCAGTTGTTCACTGTTCAGACAGCAAAATTCTAATGCGGGTAGGAGCGTAATTATCCAATAATGTTGTGTGTTATTTTTGCTTACTGCTTAGAAAAGTGTGCTCTGGGTTGTTCAGAATATTTGCATATGTACAATTGGAACGTGAAGACTGGTTTGCACAATACAGATAAACAGTTTTTTAGCATGTCTGCAAAACTAGCTATGAAATTTGCTTTTCTACATGTATCTTAGTATTTGGAGGATACTCTGTATTTACTGTTGTACATGTGTTAGGCAGACTTCATTCGTTGTTATACTGCATTTGTTTTATCATTTATTGAATATTCTTGGTGACATTGTTTTGCGATTATATCACAGAACTATGCTTGTCTAACTTTTTGTAATTGAGCTTTTGGTGACTAAAGTATACAGTTCAAATTTCAAGATGATCATTTATGCCAATGCTATGTTGAAAAAACATGGTATTGCCTATCAAACACTTACAATTTATGGCACCTTTTGAGTTAAACCGGGGAATTAGAGTGGTTGATGCAGAAAAGTTCAGATGTCTTGCAATAAATACTTCATACTCTCTTACAGAACAGCATGTCTTCCTTCATTTCCATCTTCCATGGGTAGCTCAATCCTCAATGTTGTGAGATTTGATCACAACTTGGCAAAAGTTGGAATTGTATTCCTTTTTGTGAGTGAGCATGGATTCAAATATTTTCCAGGTTTCAGATTTGTGCTCCCTATTTTCTAACAGTTCCTTATCTTCTATATAAGCCGAGTTGTAAAAGGTATCAATGAACAAAGGTACATGAACTGAAGGGGTGCACTGGATACAAGATAACCATGAGACTCCTAAGGGCATCTGAAAACCATTATGGATGCTTGTATTGGAAGATCCAACAACCTGATTTTTTACTTCAGATGCAGAAGATGTTTCATCCCAATATCCCATCTTTTACTTTCTTTCTTTCTTTCTTTCTTTCAAGGCATCACTTAATCTATGATTCATGTTCACCCATGACTCGAAACTAGAGTATTTGATCTATAGTAACTTATTCTTTGATTTTTGTACTCAACTAACGGTTTTGATGACTCGACGGTGAATATTAAGGAAAGGGTAGCGAGGGGAAGAGTGCTGATAGTCCTGTTAACAAAGATGATCATATCTTGTCGAATCAGATCAGCACAAGGATTATAATTTTTTTATTGCCTTGTGATATTTTAGTAAGTAGTCAGAACTCAGAAGGGCAAGTTGAAATAAGTCCCTAGTGATGGATGAATATTCTGTGATTGACTCAATGACTCAGCATTCTACCAGTGAGTAGTGGGAAGCGCAAGTTGACAGTAGTCCTAGGGAAGGGTAAGGTGGAACAATGTCTAACTAGTGCCAGAAAGGTCACATAACTCAAACGGTGGAGGGTAGTGGATCCCTGAAGCTTGTGCTGGATTGCTTCTTTTACCTTCTTTTACTCTTATCTGCCTGATTTCCAAAATTCAGTTAATTGGACATTCGGTCATAATACTTCCAGCTGACGACTTGTTCGTAAAAAGGCTAAAATGCTTTTCTGAATCAGAGATCCCAGTTAAAACTTGAAAGAAGAGCACTATTATCGAAAATTCAAACTTGCAAAATCTTCTATGGCCAGCTTTGACTGCTTGCTGTTTACAGTTTTGCATAGTACTCTCTCTTTCATGTATTGAGTACTGACAAAGCTCCATCATTCCTGCTTATGCTATTCAGAAAGACGGCCTCTTTGGAGTAGGTGCGAGTGCGGAGTAGCTCCTACCATGGACTACATCAAAGCATACGATTTTGCAGGCTTCATTTCACGCCGACCGCCTAGAATCTGAACCTTTCCACATGGTGAATCCCCATGGCGGAGGCATTATTGACGTTTTTGCAGGTACTGCATTTCCTGCGTTTGGCTGAATCACCATCATCCATTGCATTCAGTGTTTTTCATTGGATGAGCCATTCCATCCCAGATCTGTGTGACAGCTTCCCCAATCAAACCTGACAAGCTTGAGGTATCTTCATGTGGCCAGCTCTCCTCTTGTGATGTTGAAGGTGTCAGTCACAGGCTCACAGTTCAGTACATTGCATCGTGGAATGATGTGGTGTTGTGGCGATGGCAACTTTGCTGCCCAAATGCAGCAGAGGTGAGAGCCTGTAGGTGCTAACTTTTAACTGGATTCCATTGTTGCAGTGGTTCTCTCAATCATCCTGCCCACTTGTAACACGCTCATGCGTTTTACCACTTTTCGCATTTCAACTCTCTTATGAAGGTACTATTTGTCTATTTCAGACCCAGCCTATCCAACTCATCCTTTTGTGAGACTGGTAGGCAAAATGGGATTCCTGTACTGACCACATCACCTTCTTAATTCAGGACAAAAGATAACGTACGGGATCATTGTCGTGTAGTACCGCGTAGAAACTTCTTTTTAGATTACAACGGTGGATCCGCCGCACATGCGCACCAAATAAGCACGCGCGCACATGTAAAATTTCAGAGGCTAGTGATATATCTGTACGCACACCAAATATGCACGCGTGTACTTCTAAAATTTCAGAGGCTAGTGATAAATCTGTACGCATACCAAGTAATACACCATCCAGGTCGAGCAGCCTGCGGCCTGAGAAGCCATTATTGAATATATTTTTTTGCCGTTTTAGTACTATTTTACCGTGTATTTATAGAAATAACCTTCTTTATAGTGTAGTTATAAAAAATAGCACCGTTACTACGCGGTCACCATGTGGCAAGCCATCCCCGCCTGCCACGTCGCCATTGTCGTACGGCCGCCGTGCGGCGTAGCCACGTCACACCTATTGCCGCACAGCGGTCGTGCGACAACGGTTGTCGTACGGTGGCCGTGCGGCAACGCCCTGCCGCCGTCACGTGTCGGTTAGGGTTTAGTTAGGGTTTCAGAAATTAGATTTCGCGGTTTTTTTGTACGAATTTTAAATATAACAAATGAGTTACAAAAATTATAAAATTTTATGAGGAACTTTCCAACACAGTATACTTGTTTAGTTAAAAATTTATAATTTTATTCATTCGGAATTTTCCTCACAATTTCATATAAATGTATTTGTGAGTCTGTGACTATCCGACAAATTATCTACTGCAGCACCCGCGCGCCCTTGGGAGTTTTCCATAATACGACCGTCGTGCGATGGCCCTCCCACACAGTTGTCGTTGAGAGATGCTCCGAAGCCCAGACCCCTCTCCCTAATTTCACTGTCCCTCCTCCCTCCTCCGAACATTTGTCGCTTCGTCCAGAAATTTCGGCGCTAACGCTTATGGAATTCCCGGCGCCAACGTCGCGGCTTCTCCTTCGCTCGGCTATAAATACTGAACTATCGCAATTACTCTTCGCTTATCTCAATTGCGTTTCGATTATCGTTCTGTCGCTCGTAGCTAAGAACTCAGAGAACGTAAACTAATTAATTTTATTGGGAGATTAAGTATTTTCTTGTTTCTCGTCGCTCGGCCTTTGTTGGTTGCTTTCCCCCGAAGGGCAGGTAATTTGTCGGATGCTTTTGTCGTAATTACCGTACTCGTTAGTCAGCTAGTCGTGATTAGTTTGTTTAGGAGTAATTAACTAGTCATAATTAGTTAGTTTACTGGTAATGAATTAGTTTATGGATAATTAATTAGTTTACTGGTAATGAATTCGTTTAGGGGTAAATAATTATTGTAGTCGTAAATAACTTATTAGAAATGAAGTGGTAATTAGTTGGTTTAGAGGTAATTAACCAGTCGTAATTAGTAAGTTTAGTGGTAATTACTTACTTTGCTGGTAATAAATTAGTTTAGTGCTTGTAAATTAGTGGAAATGAACTACTAGTAATTTATTTAATGGTAATTAATTAGTTTATGGGTAATTAATAAACTAATTAATTACCATCACTTGCATGCAATTTGTTGTATTTAATTACACATATGGGTTGGACCTGTTAGTGTTTTAGGTAACAGCGGATGGAGTTGTTGTGGCTTTAGGTATTTTCAAACATGTAAGACTTGTATGTGTTTTACGACGATGGTCTCGTACGGGCCGGACTCGATGAGTTGGACCTGTCGAGATGCCAGTGCAAGGTGGTCCAGGCGGAAGGGCTCCACGCGATGAATATCCATGAGCTTCAAAGCTGCATCCTGAGGGAGTTCGTCGCGGAGGCAACGACGAAGAAAGTTGTGATCGAGACGATCACATGCACGAATTATGTGTGGGAGCTCGTCAAGGTGAATGGAAAGTACATGGAGATTTCCTCCCAGCCCGAGGCGGCCATTCACAGGAAGCCTATGGTGTCACGTGAATTTCGTACGAAAGGCGCTGGGAAACCTTGATGATGTCGAAGCCTCTACAAGCGGGCAAGCGCGGCCCGAGCCTGAAGATAGCAGCACACCGTGCTGCCTCAGACGGAAGTCTGCGCCTAATTTTGTGCCTAATGAGGGGCCGGAAATGTGGTAGTCGGTCCACATAGACTGCCACGAATATCTACCGAACGAGCCTCTCGGGTTGGAGTCCGACGAGCACAGCGACCCAAGCTCGGATGGTAGCGATAAGGACGCACACTAAGCCGATGGTCTAACTAGGGTAAATGTGTCATTGGAGGTGCCTTATGTGGCATCAATATTTGATGATATTGTGATGTGTTCGCTCGTACTATCATAGGAAGAAAGCTCCCAATGGGGGTTTGATACAGACGCCCTCTTAGTTGGGTAGTGCTTCCCTAACAAGGTGGTCGTGCAATAAGTTATAACACAACACGCCTTGTCCATTAGCCGTGTGTACCGAGTGCACCGGTCCAACCCAAGAAAGTACGCAGTGAAGTGCGTAGTGGAAGGCTGCCCTGCCACGGTCAGCGCTCACCTAGCAAAGATCTTCGGTTCGGCATTCATGATCAAGGCGCTGACCGACCACACCTGCGAGCTCAGCGAGCCTCTGCGGCAGCATCAAAACGTGATTTTCGTATATGTTGCAAACCTCGTCACGCACCTAGTTGAGGCGAACGTGTCTGTCTCCCCAAGATGCTGATATCAGAAGTTACCAATCAGGCTGACTATCCTGTCAGCTACAGCAAGGTTCGACGAGCAAAGAAGAAGGTCATCAAATCCATGTATGGGACATACGAAGAGGCGTACAACCTTGCACCGATATTGCTTCACCAAATTGCCGAATTAAACCCCACCACGTACATAAACAAGCTTGATCGTGAAGATGCTGAGAAAGGGCCCAACCGCTTCATACTGGACTGGGTGGGCCTCCAGTTTTGTCGTCCCGTGCTAACGATGGATGGAACTTTCCTCACGGTGAGGTATAAGGGCACCATCCTCACCGCAGTGGCAATGAATGAACTACAAGGATCTTTGCTCGGACATGGTGCAATAGGGTCCCAATAGGGACTTGAAGAGAATAGGGAAGGGGCGACGGCAGATACGGCGCTTCCGGAACGACATGGATGCCAGCCAACGTACCAGTATTAGCCGCACAATCAAGTGCAGGATATGCCAGACCCTTGGGCACTTAATGAAGTATTGTCCCAATAGACCGAGCTCGTTTGGTCGTGATTCAGTGTTGTAATTTAATGTATTATCCATCGTTTTGTTATATACAACAAAACATCTACGATGCCCATATATATCAGACTCATTGGCAAACTTCTACACGTGGATACAAGTGGCTTGCGCAGAAGGCCAAACATGTATAATATCCAGATTATTCAATGAAAGATGCTCCGGTACAACCACGGTTTTCGGTCTCGCAGTGTGTGTGTGGCAAGCCAGTGAAAATCATTCAGTCCACACACCAGACACCTCTGCTCATGCGGGCACCACCTCGTAACTGTTTCTTTCGCATGCATCAATTTTCCTCTCCCTACGCTGAATTCCATAAATTTTAAACTTCATCCCCATGTAATGGCAATCCGAGATGCGCTGCCACTTCTTCCAGTGGATCAACGGCCCGGAGATGTACGACATGGCGTTCATCCAGCAGAAGTACATGCTGAACTACTCGATGTGGGCCGAGGCCTTTGTGCGGTGGAAATCTTATGTACCGGGCCCTGTTGAGGAGGCACCGAAGGAGCCCAGGACTCGCCTGGGCGTAATCCATATCGACGACGTGAGTTATGAAGAATTTGTATCCTTGTTACGTTTTTTCAGTGTACGGTGCACTTACATCATGGAATCGCAGGACATAGACAACTTCGACAAACTAGCCCAACGTGGAGAGCCCCGCGACAAGGGGAAGGGAAAGGCTCATGCGGTTCAGCCCGGCCGCCATAGCATATCCGGTTGTCCAGGCGTAATCCATATCGACGACGTGAGTTATGAAGAATTTACATCCTTATTACGTTTTTTTTATTGTACAGTGCACTTACATCATAGAATCACAGGACATGGACGACTTCGACATACCAGTCTGACATGGAGAGTCCCGTGACAAGGGGAAGGCCCCTTCGACCGAGACTGGCCGACGTTGTAGCGTATTCGGCCGACCGGGCGCACTCCATATCAAAGACGTGAGTTATATACAATTTACATTCTTGTTACGTTTCTTAGTGTACGATCCACTTACATCATGGAATCATAGGACATGGACGACTTCGACACTCGCCGCCATCGTGGGCAGCCCTGAGACAAGAGCCACTCGCAATGGCACCGCGGAGACTAGTTGCACACATCGTTAAATAACAACCCCGAGACAAGCATTCATGTAGAGAAAGTAATGTGTCTAGAAAACGTGGAATGTCGGAAGGCAACGAAGGTGCTACTGGCTTGAAAAGACTGTAAACACCAATCAACATGCATTGAAGGTGCTATTATGTGATGAGGTGAACTCACCAAGAAAAGAGATTGCCACGGAGACTAGTTGTAGACACCTATTTTTTAATACTATATGACACTTTTTGTTAATTTAGCTGTCTACAGTGGATGATATTCTTTAATATTGTATTGTAGCACATGCTAGGTAAGCTTGTGCATGAACCAACTAAGGGAGATGTGTGATATGCAGATTATATAACGATGTACCATAGCCTTCGAAACACACATGAGTCGGAGGTTACAATACATCGTTATATAATCTGCATGCCACACATTTTCCTTAGTTGGTTCATGCACAAGCTTATCAAATATGTGGTACATTACAGTATTAAAGAATATCATCCACGGTAAACTGCTAAATTAACAAAGAGTGTCCTATTTCATCGGGTTACATGTGATAATACCATGTCCTCCTTCATCCTGGTTCATACGCAAGCTTATCTAGACTTTGGTATATCCTATGTTATGTCATTATGTTTCGGTATATTCATATTCATATTTTTGTTTTTCTATATTTGTACGCGTATTTTGGTTGTTATGTGTGTATTTCTGCGCTATATTGTATATCGACATCTCGAATAGAGTTGCAATGCAGCTTTTTTTTCATACATTCCAAGTCACATGAAATTATGAAACCCTAATTTTCGAAACCTAAAATCCAAATTTTCGCAACCTAAACCTAAATTTTACAATTCCAAAACACATATCAAATTATCCAAACATTACACATTAAACTCCACTGCGCGCGAGGAGTCTTCAAAATAGAATTCATAATTTTTGGAGTTCAATTTCTATATTTGTAAATTTGTACAATTAGTACACTTATATGAAACTGCGAGAAAAATTCTGAAGGAATAAAATTATGGAAAATTTATCCAAACAAGTACACTATGTCGGAGATTTCACATAAAATTTTATAATTTTTGAAATTCGTTTACTATATTTAAAAATTCGTGCAAAGAGCCGCTAAATCTAATTTTCGAAACCCTAACTAAACCTTAACGTTGGCGGCCGTGCGGCAACGGGTGTAACGTGGCGGCCGTGCGGCAACGGTGATGTGACGCGATGACCATTTATGTAAATACGCTACGGCAAAACAGCAAAAAAAAAAAATCGCCGTTCATTGCAAACCAACTGCTTACGTCTAAAACAATTAATCGTACAAAGGCAAGCCTAGGTCCATCATCCCCACTTGGGTGGGTGCCCCCACCAACACCGTGGAGGTGGAGCCGCCGGCGCGTCCGTCCGTAGCCGGCCGTACGTACGTACCAAGCCAGTCGGCGACCGTTGAGAACGGGGCAAAGCTAACGGTGCCAACCCAAGCGCGCATCGATGGCATTCGGACGCTTCTTCCAAGCGTAATATGGCTTCCTTCTCCGGGCATGTCAATCTGTAATATGGCCCAGAGAGTTGGCATGCACACCTTTTGTTCCCCTGTTCGTGAGAATGACTGCTTCACATGTCGAGTACAGCATGAATTTGCATATTTTTTTTTTTGTTGAAGAAATGCTGTGAGCTTTAATTGTTTACTTATCTAGACACTTCCTTTCTTTAATTAGTTCTTTTGAAGACGTCAGCGCAGTCTAATTAGCACCAAAAAGAGGATTTGGACATATCCCAATAATTGAGTTAATTAGTCCACATCGTTATGTTTGCGCAAGCCACGCAATGATCGAGGACTCATAGCCCCCGGTTAACCGATAAAGCCACCAACAAGCTGCATTGCACAAAGTAGGATGCAGTTGTAAATATATAGCAGCTAAACAGCCTAACACGGACGGACCCAGAAATTTGACCTTGCAGGATGAGGCTTAATTTAGATCAAAAGTCTGAGCTTTTCTTAGAAAAACACTTTCCTATTCGTTTGAAAGAGTATGTTATGCAAAACTTGTGCGTTCTGCTGACCACACATGCCACAATGTCGATGAATTGTTATGTTGATAGACTGCACTATACATACAAGCAGATAATTAGAACCAAAGGGATAAAATATCTTAATATCATTGTCTCTTTTGTGAGAAATATCTTAATATCATGGTGTCTTTTGTGAGCACTTTTTTTTAGAGAGAGAATGTGTTGGCGACCACTCTTCAGTTCCCTTTTCTTCCCTGCTCTCTCCGCCCTCTAGAAGCGAATCTACCTTTTTTAAAATACTCCGAGTAAAATCGTTTTACCAACATGAAAACTAAAAAAGGGCCCAATTCTTTTATGCTTTGATGCTATCACGCTACACTTTACATAATATGGGAAGCGGAAAAATAAAGATTGGGCGGAGATCTCGTCTCTCTCTCTCTCTCTCTCTTGCGGTGACCCTCGCAGCCTCGCTCGCACGGAACGGGTAGGGCCCATGCGTCCATCGTCATCACGGGAACACCTTGCGTGGCCGTCTGATTAGCCCGAGCTAGCAATCCAACGGTTACCTTTGCGCCCGAACGACCCCCGGTGATGCAGACGTGCCCCCAAAATCCGCCGCCTCTAAGAAATCGTGTGGATCGGCTTTCCTAATCAAGTAATCAACCAATATAAATAGGAGTGTGTTTACCCTCGAGGGTAAGTTTTTGAATAGGATGATCGGCTTATTTGCGCGGTTACACTTTCATAAATGATTGAGAATATATTTAGCCTATTTAGATTTTTTTTTAAAAGATATCGTAAATATTGGAAACGATAATAGAAGTTTGAAGTAAAATACAACCAGAAGAACGTAATTGAAGTATGAACTTTGATGGAAGAAAATCACTGAACATAATAAGTTGTTGGGTTCTTAGAAACTAATCACTATTTATCATGTATAAATCATGTAGCTGCATGCCTATATTATTACTCTATTAGTAATTAGTTATATTTTTCTACATTGTATGGATGCACATGTGCCTCTATTTAATCTCAAGCAATGCGTATATTATGTGCACGACATATTATCTTATTAGTTTACATAGTATTAGAGTGCATTGCTCATGCATACACCAATACACCATGTGTGACCTGTCTTGAACTTATATTCACTTACACGCCAGCTGCCCTACCGAACCGCGTGTTCACCGATACACCATGGGTGACATGTCTTGAACTTATATTCCCTTACACGCCAGCTGCCCTACCGAACCATGTGTTTTCTTATCGATAATCTAGTATCGATCTTACGAATGAACGATTAGGGCTTCCCTTGATTTAGATCCATGCAGAAAGAGACACATGGATTTACACATGTTCGGTCCTTCTTCTTGGAGAATAATAAATCTACTCATGTATTGATGTATTGACTAAGCTTTTACAACCAGGAAGAAATCACCGGAACTAATACTTAATGACTTATGTTTATTGATCCCAATTGCCTTTCGGTTGATCTCGCCGATGTCCATTGTCGTAGCAAAAACAAACTATACAGTAAAAGCAGGGGGACCCCGGACCGGCTTAGAGGAGCTCCGGGGATACTCGGGAGAAGGGACCAGTCAATGGAAAGAACGAGATGGTTATTATTATTCTAAAAAATTAGGACTGTTCTCCCCCTCCATGAGGGGGTGACTCTCAATTTATAGTCCTCCATGATAGGGCATTTACATTACTCTTCTAACCCTATGACGGTACTGTGCGCGTAGGGGTTGCAGGGATATTTCTTCTCTACGCTTAGGCCTTGGTCCATGGTGGGCACTCCTGGGCCTGGTCTACCCCGCCAACGCACCCGGTCCATCCGCGCTCGTAGAGGCTTCGGGTCCACTCTGAAGGTGACCCGGAGGGTGTGTCACCTGTGCATCGCGGGGTTTGGAGACCCTCCGGGAGGCTTGGTCCACCCCAAGGTGACTGGGGCCTCACGAGGCTCCGGTGACCCTCTTGCTCCGCCCGGCCTCGAGGGTCGGGGCCTCAGGGAACCTTTGGGGAGGCTTCGGGTCCACCCCGAAGGTGACCCAGAGAGTCTGCTCCGGGCCTCGCAGGGCCTCGGGGAGCCTTCGGTCGGGAGCCTTCACCTAGGGTCCTCCCTCAGGGTTTGATGGTGGCTTCACTTGGCCGTTGGGGCCAGTGGGGCCGCCTCTATGAACAGCCCCTCACGGTCGAGGTCCTGCTTCGCTGTGGCTGAAACCGCGTTGTTTTTCTCGAAGGGTATAAACACACCGTCCCCTTCGGCCAGGCGAAGCGTGTTTGTGTCGTTAGCTTGCCAGGCTGCTTACGACGTCGTATGGGGTTCTATGCCGGCGTCGGTTGGGCTTCGCGCCATTTAATGGGGCGGGGCTGTTAGGTTCCCTATGGCACACGTGTTGTTTGCTGGCTATTTTGTGTCTGTTCGGCTTCTGTCCCGCGTCGTTTTGCACGCCCAGGCCGGCTATAAATATGATGTGGTGTGCCCTCCAGTCCTATACCGCATTCCTTCTTAGCTCGCTTGTTGCTCGCCACCGCTTCCCGCTTGTCTAGATGACGGCGCTCCACCACCGCTTCCGCGCTCACACCGCTAGATGACGGCGCTCGCGTGGCAAGATTATTCCCTCGCCTCGAGCCCCACACCAGACGAAGTTAGGCAACGAGGCTGTTTTGTTCGACACTTTCGGACGCCGCCTCCGGCTTCACAAGGAAGGCAAGATTACTAATCGCCCTCGCCCGAGCCCCCCGAACTCTCTTGGAGACTTGTGCGGTGCCTCGGCTGCACGAGCGTAAATTTAAAAATTCGCCTTTTTCCAAGATCACTGCCTCTTACCTTCCTCGTGGGGCTAGTCAGGCGTGTCTTTGCAGCGAGTAGTAGTACTATAGAGCTAGCCCGATTAACCCGAACTCTCTTGTGAAACTATCGGGGTCTTGAATGGGTAATGCGTTCGTCGCAGCGATCCGCGGCGGGGCGTGGGAGAGGTGGCGGCGTGGTTTGAGGATGTCCCAAAAGCGGCTCTTCGCCTATCTTCACGACTAATAGAGGCCCATTAGGACTCAATGCCTAATTCGGATCTAATCCGAAGAAGAAGTGTGGAGTCTAAGTTCACGTGACATGACACGCATACTCAATTTTGGGAGCATAAATTTTCAAAAGATCATATCGACGAACCAACACAACGCTTCCTTCCGGTGATATTGGTCGAGCTCCTTTCTCCTCCCTTACTAGGTTAACCGATGGCCATACATTTCGATCGGACTAGAGGGGCCCGATGGTGGTTCTACCATACGTAGCCCTCAAGTACATGATGAAGGACAAGGCGGTGCGAGTAAGTATAATTGTTATGGGGGTCCCATTCGGCTCAACCATCAACCGATACATCTAATCCACCATTCACGTGTGTTCTCAGATCGAGCTAAGCTCGAGAGGAACATTTATTAAAATATGGATACAACGAGTCAGGCATGCTTCGAATGGGTAATGCGCTCTCCTCCTAGCGGTCACGCTCAATTTTGGGAGCGTAAATTTTAAACCAAGCTCTCCACTCGATCCCTGATCTTGTGGAGGAGTTCTTCGCGCCCGGATATGGCACTGCAGCTCCTCCTAGCGGTCACGCGCAGCGCGATCTTGTGGAATCTCGCGCTCGATATGGCCGCGGGGTCGCGGATTCGCCCGCTTGGTTTGCCGGAGGGCAATGTCGGTAGGTATCGCTGTGGTGGTAGTATGATGGTTAGCTTGTGTATCGCGTGTATGAAGTTTGTTGGTGCTTTTTGCAGCGCTTCAGGTGGACGAGACGGCCCGCATTGCGGAGCAGCTGCTTGGTCCGTATACCGGCGAGGAGCACGCGAAGCGGGGGCTCGTGGTGCGTGAGTCACGGCTGAACAGCGCGTACCTGGACCTGGCTATCCGTCTTGAGGAGAGGCCAAACCCCGATGATGGCAAGCGACGTAATGGTCGAGCGCCCGAAGAGCTGAATACAATCGGGCCCATCGACGCTGGTGCCCTTGCAGTGTGGCGGGCCTGCGAACCCCCTGCTTCGCTTTTGGTAGGTGGCTCGCCGACCACGCCGTCCCCCATGTTTTTTAGATTGGTGCTCTGGGGAGCCCATCTTTGGATTATGCGAGGGGTAGGCGAAGCCTGCGCCGTCCTCTATGTTTTTTAGATTGGGCTCCGGGAGCCCATCTGTGAATTATGCGAGGGGGAGGCGAAGCCTGTGCCGTCCCCCATGTTTTTTAGATTGGGCTCCGGGAGAGCCCATCTGTGGATTATGCGAGAGGGGCAAAGCCTGCGCCGTTCCCCATGTCTTTTTTTGTTTTTTTAGATTGGGCTCCGGGGGAGCCCATCTTTGGATTATGCGAGGGGGAGGCGAAGCCTGCGCCGCCCCCATATTTTTTAGATTGGGGCTCTGGGGCCCATCTTTGGATTATACGAGGGGGAGGCGAAGCCTACACCGTCCCCTATGTTTTTTAGATTGGGCTCCGGGGAAGCCCATCTGTGGATTATGCGAGGGGGAGGCGAAGCCTGCGCCGTCCCCCATATATTTTTTAGATTGGGCTCTGGGAAATCCCATCTTTGGATTATGCGAGGGGGGAGGTGAAGCCTGCGTCGTCCCCCATTCTTTTTAGATTGGGCTCCGAGGGAGCCCATCTGTAGATTATGCGAGGGGGAGGCGAAGCCTACGCCGTCCCCCATGCGCGGTGTTCGTCTATACACCCCAGTGGAGTGCGCCCGGGCTCGGGGCCCGTTAGGCATCTTATGCTCGTGCCTGCGGGGGGCACGGTGGGCACTGGGGCCGTTGACCATGTGCGGTGTTTGTTTATACACCCTTGTGGAGTGTGCGCCAGGACTCAGAGCCCCGTTAGGCATCTTACACTCGTGCTTGTGGGGGGCACGGTGGCCATCGGGGCCGTTGGCCATGCGCGGTATTCGTTTATACACCCCTATGGAGTGTGCGCCAGGACTCGAGCCCCGTTAGGCATCTTACACTCGTGCCTGCGGAGGGCATGGTGGGCACTGGGGCCATTGGCTATGCACGGAGTTCATTTATACACCCCTATGGAGTGTGCGTCGGGGCTCGGAGCCCCGTTAGGCGTCTTACACTCGTGCCTGCGGAGGGCACAGTGGGCACCGGGGCCCTTGGCTATGCGCGATGTTCGTTTATACACCCCTGTGGAGTGTGCGCCAGGGCTCGGAGCCCCATTAGGCGTCTTACACTCGTGCCTGCGGGGGGCACGATGGGCACTGGGTCGTTGGCCATGCGCGGTGTTCATTTATACACCCGTGTGGAGTGTGCGCCGGGGCTCGGAGCCCCGTCAGGCGTCTTGTTTTTTTACACGGCTATCAGCAATCTTGTTACTTTGCCAACATGTTCTTACATGAGTATAGGCTTTCCCTACGGGACGCCAGGAAGCAGCGATCCGGGCGCAGCCGGTGTTGTCTAGGGGTAGTACTTTCGGAGGCTCTTGGCGTTCCACGTGTGGTCCATTGCTATCCTTCCGGGGTCGCTATGTAGTAGCACCCCGCCCTTGTGCTTCGGGTGATAATGTAGGGCCCTTCCCACTTTGATTCTAGCTTTCCCAGTGCCGTGGTGTTTGCCGCTCTCTTGAGTACCATGTCGCCTGGGACCAGGGTGCGGACCCTAACCTTTCGGTTGTATGCTCGGACGACCCCCTCGGCGTACTTCGCCATTGTTGAAATGGCTTCGATGCGGTGCTCTTCTAGGAGATCTAGCGACCCCGCGCGATACTCCGTGCTCCGGGCCTCGGTTGCCCAAAGGGACTTTGCTGCGATCTCCCCCGGGGTCACTGCCTCGTCTCCGAACAGGAGCTTGAACGGGGAAAAACATGTGGCCCTTGTTGGGGAAGTGTGAATTACCCATAAGGCCTTTTGGAGCCCCTCCGGCCATAACCCCTTTGGGAGGCCGACAAGGCGCTTGGTCAATCCAGCCAGCAGGTTGCCATTGGCACGCTCTATCACCCCATTCGACTCAGGGTGGCCGACCGACGCGAAACATATGGTGGTGTCGATGCTTTGGTTGAATACTCGGAAGGTAGCGGAATCAAATTGTGTGTCGTTGTCGGTGACAATACTCCGGGGCACGACGTATCGACACACGATGTTCCTCCAGACGAAACGTTGCGCCGCTGCAGCAGTGATTTTCGTGACTGGTTCGACTTCCACCCATCTGGAGAAGTACTCGATGGCGACAAAGGCAGACTAGAGGCTGCCATTGGCCGCGGGGAAGGGACCGATGATGTCGAGCCCCCACCGCGCGAAGGGCCATATTGGAGCGAGCGGCTGCAACAGTACTGGCGATGCTTTTGAATGATGGCTTGCCCATTGGCAGCCCTGGCAGTGCTGCACCAGATCTTGTGCGTCACGGAGCGCCGTAGGCCAGTAGAAACCTTGGCGGAAAGTTCTTTCCACGAGGCTCCAGGGGCTTGGTGCACTCCGTAGAGTCCCTTGTGTACTTCCTCCAGCAAGAATTTCCCTTCGGCCTGGGAGATGCACCGTAGCAAGGGGGCGCATACGCCTCCCTTCTAGAGTTGGTCGTCGATGACGCGGTAGTTGCCTGTTCTTCTCCCCCGACGTAGCTTCGAATGTCGTTCGCCAGTCTATGCTGCTGATCTTGAGAACGGGGCGAGGCGCTCGGGCCGCACGGGCTCCCACGGTTGCCCTAGGGCGTCCGTTGGTGCTTGTGGGGCGGCCCCTGGTGCTACCGGGGCAGCCCCTGGTGCTCCTGGGGCAGCCCCTGGTGCTTCCGGGGTAATTGATGGCTCGCCCAGCCTGGAGTACAGTACGTCCGGCGGGGGGTTCTCGTTAGAGCTGGCTATTTTGGCCAGTTTGTCCGCCGCGTCATTGCTACTGCGCGGGATGCTCTGGACGGTGATGCGATGGAAATGCTTTGCCTCGCCCCGGACTGCTGCTAAGTACCGGGACATCTCCGGGTCCCTCGTTGTGAATGACTTATCGAAGTGGCATACGACGAGGTGGTTTAAGCCATGGCGAATCAGGACCTCGATCGCGAGGGGCTTGTCGTTGGGGTGGCCCTACCGGCCCCAACTGCCAAGTGAATCCACCATCAAACCCTGAGGGAGGACCCCAGGTGAAGGCTCCCGGCTGGAGGGTCCCCGGGGCCCTACGAGGCCCGGAGCAGCAGGCCCTCCGGGTCACCTTTGGGGCGGACTCGAAGCCTCCCTGGAGGTTCCCCGGAGCCCCACGAGACCCCGGGGACTCTCCGGTCGGGAGCCTTCACCGGGTCCTCCCTCAGGGTTTGATGGTGGCTTCGTTTGGCCGTTGGGGCCAGTGGGGCCGCCCCTACGACATCCACTGACTTTAGCCCTTATATAGCGCGTGAAGGGGTGACAATTATTCCATGCCAAAAGGCGCCTCAACGCTTGAGGAAATGCGCACATTGATGGTGGTTATTGTGAGAGATACTACATCCCACGTCGCCTTACAGTTACGTCAAGGACAGAGGCTTAATACGTGCATATACTAACTACCGTGTGTATTAAATACATCGCATAAGAGTCCCTAGTCGATTGGGTTCATATGTCTGTGAAGGGATACAGGTAGGCTACACTAGCTTGTAATTCAAAATTTCTATCACGTAAACTAGGAAGCCATGCGAGCAAGGATCATAGATCATTACCACTAGACGTGCAGTGCAGCGGAAGAAGAGTTGGAGTAACCTGATCCAACGTCGAGCACGTCGATGTAGTGGTCGTAGTTGATCATCCAGCATCCTCGACGCCGATCCTCTCTTCTAGCAACCAATGTGATTACCCCAGGGTAATCACACTTAGACATACGAATTACTATTTGTTTGCTCAGTAGAACGATGCTCCAATGAATAGTAAGCCTTTACCAGAGTTAGCACACACGGCTGAGAATATTGCAGACTGTATTATCAAAGTTGTGGAAGACTTTGGTCTTATAAATAAAATATTCTCAGTTACTCTAGACAATGCCACAGCCAACTCTAAGGCCACGGATATTCTTGGTACATCAGCGACGCGCTTGTCATATTATCAACCTTATAGTCAAATCCGGTTTGAATAGGTTGGATGTGTATCTTAAATCTTTTAGCGATGCGATATGTTTCTTGAATAATTCTAACATGATAATAGCAACATAGAAGAACTTCTGGAGGGCAATGGGTGTACGTCCAAAAAATTTCAGTTTGGACATGCCAGTAAGGTGGAACTCTACTTACCTATGCTTAAGAGTCTTTTACCATATATGAACACTTTTTGTATTTTTATCCAAATGCACTATCAGAGAACTGACGGTAGTATACTATTGACTGAGCAACATTAGTTCGTTGCTGAGAAGATACTACAAATTTTACAAATTGTTTATAAGGCCACTGTTGCATTGTCCGTTGTCTACTATCCAACATATCCCATTATTGTGCATAGTATTTTACAGATTGCTACTCAATTGAAAATGTATAAAAATGACTTAGTTTTACGCGATACTATGGTTGCTATGAAAACTAAATGCCTTAAATATTGGAGAGAAATCTCTTTTCTATATGTATTTGCATTTATTTTAGATCCTAGAGGTAAAATTAAAGCATTTGCTAATATTCTTGATCTTCTTAGTAGCGCTATACGGCTAGACTACACTAACTATTTTGTAGAAGTTCGTTCTCGATAACACGAGGTTTACCAAAGGTATGAAAATAAGTTCTAGGGAGTCCGCTTGCAGCGACCTCCAATAGCCCCCACCTCAAGTAGCAAGATAAATATGTGGGGCAAGATCTTCGGTGACTCTTCCTCTAGGTCCAAGTCTTCTTCTTCTACAGTGACGCCTGCTCAACCAAGAACAACCCCAAGAAGTGGGGGAATATCCACCTATCTGGGCAACGATACAGTGGATTTCAACCGAGAAAACTTCAAAATTTTGCATTGGTGGCATGAACATAAGTTAGCATATCCCGTGCTATTTATGCTTGCACGTGATGTGTTAACTGTTCTTATCTTAACAGTTTCCTCCGAGTCTGCTTTTAGTCTTTCGAAGAATATTGGAGGAAAAAACACATCTCACGAGTGAGATGGTGGAGATACTTCTAACCGTGAAGGACTGAGAACAACTTGATTCACGAACACAACACTCTGTAGAAAATTCAGAGTTGTCGGAGGTGTTCGAAAATCTATATCTAGACAACGACATGTAGAACAAGGATGTATGTAGAGCTATATGTTGTACACTTTTTCCTCTACTAAGGTTTTCTCATGTTGAGTTTTTACTTTGCAAATGTTTTAATGAGGCAACCATTTGAATATTAATAAAGCTTTTTATTATATTTTCAATATGCTTGACTCAATTTTTATAATTTTTATATCTATTTATGAATTCTACATATTTTCTGATTTTTTGGGATTATTTTATTTTATTTTCCCGATTTTTTAAAAATTTGGACCTAACGGGCTAAATGGGCTGAAACCAGGATGTCAGGCCAAATGAACTCGGGCTGGCACGACACGGTAGGCCTTCAGGCCGTGCCTAGTCCGCCTCCTCTATTTCACATGCCATAATGTGTTGTGTCATACCAGCCGTGTCATCCATCTTACCACCGCTAGTTTGAGGGTTTGATAGGTCAATTTTGAAACAAACAATCTTGTCCCTCAACCACCACCCCCACTCCATCCCCCCCCACCCACACACACATCATTTGTGATGTTAGCTGAATAGTTCGACATGCCCATTGATAACTGTTTCTGAGTTTTGCTCGTAGGGAGTACTTGTAGGTGTAGGTCTTGCATTGTGGTAGGTAACTAAACCATGTGTGTGTATGCGACGTGGCCTACAAGAAGAAACTGTTAGGACGCGGTCGCTACTACCTCCAAATCGAGATTTTTTTTATTAATTAACTTTTAAAATTTTATTTTAAAATTAACCATGCGAATTTTATTTTTAATTCTGACCCTTTGATCACACCATCGATCTACCAACCATAGCGTGACAAAATAACGCTGTCATGCCAGTTCATATCTGTGCAAACTCTTGTCATGCCACCCCTCGTGGCGTGATAGTGTTGTTGGGTCACATCACCACTAGTGGTGTGACAAAAAGTGATATTTTAGCGGACTTATTCTATACCGTGATAATATTATTTTGTCACGCAACGGGTGATGGCGTGACCAAAGAGATCAGAATTAGAAATAAAGTTCACGGGAAGTTAACCTTAAAATAATTTTTTTAAAAAAATTAATTAATAAAAAATTCCCAAATCGAGGCAAGTACAAGACGAGAAGTACAAACGGAGGTGATGAGAACACCCTTTTATTTCTTGAAATCTGGACAAATTTGGCCGTATAACGGAACAAAATTTCAAAATTGGCCCCTATAACCCCAAAATTCCCGATTTAGCCCCCCGTACCCACCTGCTGCGGTCCCGCACGGTAGCAGCCAACTTGCTACCGTCCCTGATGACAACAGGTCACCTGCTGCCACCGGTGACGACAGCAGGTGGCTTCAAAGTTCAATTTTTTTTTCTGAAAAATTTATTTAATAAAATTTATTTGATAAATTTTTAAATATAATAAATCAGCTCAAAAAATATGAATTTTTTGTGGAGCCTCCTGGTATAGTGTTCTTGCTTGTGTAATTTTTTTTGAAATTTTATCCATTTTTATTTTCTCTAAAAAATTCTTTTAATTACAATATTTGTAGGAATTTTCTAATATAGAAACTGGCGTCCAAACATTATGAATTTTTTTTTGCCAGACTCCCTACATAGAGGACTTGATTTTGTAAATTTTACGTAATTTTATATGCTCCGAAATTACCTCGACAAATTCAGGGTTTAGGTCTGAAAAATTAGGACGAGACGTTTCGAAAATTAGGGTTTCATGATTTCATGTGACTTGAAATGTGTGAAGTTTACTACCTTGCCCTTCCGTCATCTCACCCCTATGGCCAATTCCATAAGTTGTGCGGGATGCTTACCACAACGACTAGCAAAGCCGCCCCGACCACGATGACTAGCGCAATGATAACTTCACCTTTTTCGGTGTCCCATTCAAGCCAGCATACGTCCTGCCGCTTGCACACTTCTAACACCGGTTGTGGGATGACATTCAGGGTTCAATAGCTTTACTAGGCCAAGTTGCACTTTGCAGACTTGCGGTTGTACTTGTTTTACATAGGAGGTCATGACAAGATTAAGTCCTTAATTCATCTGGACGGTTCATACCACATACCAACCATTCTCGTGCTACGTCCGCACCCACCATTCTTTCCATCCGTCCAGATGTGGTACTAGCAAATTGTTTAGGGTTTTGGAAAGGAAAACCAATTAACGCAACACATCAGTCATCTACCTCCAATGACTGCCCAAAACCATTTTTCATGTTTAAAGGAGGAGGATCGGAACATTTATTGTTCCGGTAGTTAAGCAAGACTAGCATGTCGCTTAAGTACAACCTATACTAGTATTACCATATAATTACTAGGGTGACAAGGAATACTGGATTCAATTATCAAAGGATGGCTTAATAAGTAATTAATCAACAAATGGGTATTTAACTACCTTAAGCTTTAACATATCATTGTTTACAAAATTAAAGCATGCAACTTTGCTATTTTAAATAAACATAGTTTGCATAAAATGTAGGTTCGAAATGATCAAAGCATTGACTCGCCTGGGTCAGATTATCGCGGCCTTGATCTTACTCAGGGCCTTCTCTGCCAGGGGTTTTGAATTCCGGGTCTTCGTCTTTATCCGAATCTTGATCCTGCTTGAGTCGCTGCTTCTTCTGGACTTCGATTCCTAATTACGCGATACAAGCAAGAACAATAAATAAATCCAAAGAACTTCCAGAAGACCAAATATAAACAAAGCACTATAAATAAGTTTTGCGAGGAACAAGCTGAAGAGACGAGATTCAGCGAGGCGGGAATGTTTGACGAGGTCAAACGATCAGCTGAGTACACGAGACAAGGGCGGAGATACTCCGCCGAAGGAAAACAAAGGGGAGACAAGGTCGAATGAACTATCTCAGGGATACTTCACTTCGGATGCCGCTGAACGGGCAAGATTAGGGTACACGATAAATTGGACGAACTTCAAAATGACGGTAACACATTTTTAATAGAGACAACTTTTGAACAGGGATAAAAAGAGATAAACAATATTTAGACAACGAATACTGGAAAGGATTACCAGATTAATAATTAGGTTTTCAAAGTAAGCTGTCGAGATTAACAGGTTAATCTCGAATGGCCTTCCAGAATATTTTTGAGAAAATGCAAGTTTATTTTAAAGCATTTTACACAACGCGGAAAATTTGAATAAACATGTTTTAACTAAAATAGACACGATTGCGGAGACGATTACGAAGGTTATTTGCATAACCTCGATTTCCCGAGATTGTGCAAATTTCGCTCTTAATCGATAGCTCTCAACTAAAATTGGAAATGATAGTTCTACTAGTACTTGTCAATCGACGAGTTAACCACTAATAACGGTTAATCGATTCATCGCAAGTCGTAGCAAAATCATCGAGAACAATTGTTTTGGAATCGTTTTCGCCGAAATGGATAAACTACTAATCGACCGAGTATACAAAACGATACACACACAAATGCCATACAAATTCTCTTTACACAACTTTTCAATACAAAAAATATTTATCGCTCCACGACTACCCTACACAGCCTAAACAAAATATTTTCAAGATCAACAAATAAATCTCAATATACCGATCTCAATTGCATACACAAAACTACACTGCATACACAAATTCGCAATGCAAAAGCAATACATTGACAATACACAAATCTTCAATACCGACATACGAATCTCAATACACAATTCCAAATGCCGACTCCGCGACGATTCAAAAGCATACACAAATTATCATACACAATATACATTGCATACATTCCAAAAGCAAAACACAAAAGCAATCTAGAATGCCGCTATCTCTCGCTCCACTGATCACGGAGAGAGAGAGAGAGAGAGAGAGAGAGAGAAGAGACAGAAGAGAGAGAGAGAGAGAGAGAGAGAGAGCCGAGAGCAAGGGAGCCGGTCTTTGAGGCCGTTGGACCGGAGGAGGGCGGTCGGACCGTGGAAGAAGAGAGAAGGCGGGCGTCGGTTGCTGTCGATCTGAACGGGAGGGCAGGCGATGGCGAGGCACCGAGGGGGGAGACGGCGGCGGCGCATGATGGCGCGATAATCGGCCGAACAGTGGCGGCGACGCCCGGAGGAGAGAGGAGGGAGGGGAGAAGAGAAGGGACGGGAGGCTCACCGAGAGGGCGGCGGTATGTCATGATGGGCGGCCGGCCGGGCGAAGCGAGCAGCAGGAAGGCCTTGGCCGGAAAGGCGCTTCAGGCGGCCATTATTGGCCAGCGAGCCAGCAATGAGAGACAGCCGGAGCTCCGAGCGAGAGGCGCTTCGGGCGACATGACTACTTTTGGTCGCTATGGTTCTTGATCATATTTTTGAAGATCTTGAGAACTTAACTTTTGGTTGCTAGGTTCTTGATCATATTTTCAAAGATTTTAACCAGAACGTCGTGATTACAAAGATGCCCTAAAACATAGAAGAATCGATGTTGATGTGAATGATTATTTCTGAAATTCCACCAGAAGAGGCATACTTGCAATATAGTATTGGCTCAGCGGAGGCCGGACCCCACGCTGAGATCACCCCAGCTTCGCCTCCCAGGCAGCACCCCTACTACGGCCTTCGAGATGTGCGCCACTCCCCGGATAGGTTCACCTTCCCTGAGGATCAACTACGCCGTCCGGGCAAGCGACACGACGATGCACCCTAGCTAATGTCATGGCCATGAAAAACTTATTATGTAATGTCATTGTGCATTCTGCCTTTATGATTTATGTAATGTCTGTGTGCATTACGATATTGTGATTTATGTACACAAAATGTTCTCCAAAATATTCAGTACAAACGACAACTCTACCTCCCGATTTTAACTTACTAAACCGTAAAGACATAACGCAATGCTGTCCCGCGATACCTCCTCGGCCCCGCTGCCTCGCGGACGCGAATTTTGTTCAACCCAATTGTAATTTACCCGCATGCTATATATATGGATATTTTGGCTGCCATTCCCCTCACTCTTCACTTTCTCTTCTCCTTTCTTCCAGTCTTAAACGGGATATCTACGACCTCATCAAACTTCCGAGTGAGCAGGCAATTAGAAACACTACGGCATCACTTGGCTTGCCCTCGTTGCAGGGATCCGGTGAATGTGTTCACCTCTCATACGCCAACCAATCCATCCTGAGTATTCATGAAGTGTTCAAATCATACGGTAACTTGTGCCTGATCATCCCCAACGAACTTCTATCGCAGAGACACGAGATTTATGTTTTTCATTTGCGGGTGAGGTTGTAATTCTTTTTATCCCAAACGGCGGCTGAGAACACAACATGTCGGTTCACGGTAATGATATATAGAATGATCACAAATCAGAAGCACTTGCGTCAACAAGGTTCGAGACATTGCAATGCAAATTGCTGCCTTGCAAGAAGACACCCGTGTTGTTGCTGCATTTCGTCAAGTGCCTCGAGCCTCTGTTCAACAGACAGAAAATAAAGATAATGGGCTTAAAAGACTTGATGAAAGGATGGAAAGGGTTGAGAAAATGATTCAGAAATTAGTTAACATGGCTAGTTTTGTAGTTTTGCTTCTATTATTTCTTGTTCTTGCAAAGTAAAAGTCCAGTTTTAGTTAGATTGTAATATCCACTCTTTATCTATGCATCCCTGCACTACGTGATGTATGCATTTGCAACGTTGTTGTACTCCTTTGTATCATGTATGCCTCTGTCTAACTCCGTTATGAATACTTTGTGTGCGAATTAATCAAACCCTAATTTCAAAATACTACATTCCAAATTTTGGAGACCTAAATCTGTAAGGTTGTAGACAACTTCATAATACTTACACCCACGCAATGGCAGCTTTTCAGACCAAAATGACAGCCCTCTGTAAAGTAGGACATGACAACACCCTGCCTCGCTAGCTTTTCAGACCGAAATGACAGCACTCTGCAAAGTAGGACGTGACAACACCCTGCCTCGCCAGCTTTTCAGACCGAAATGACAGCACTCTGCAAAGTAGGACATGACAACACTCTTAAAAATAGGACATGACTTCTCTCTGCAAAAAGATAAGATTTAACCACACCATGCCAACCCCGTGGCTTATAAAAGGAGGTGCAAGACAACTGTTCGGCCAAACCCAACACTACACCACAGCTTGTGTCTAGGTTGGTCGAACATGGTCACTAAGTGGTCGAAACTTGGTCACAAGGAGTTACGAATTGGTTGAGACCAAATATGAACTGGTCGTATAGAGATACGAGCTGGTCGCTAGTGATATGGACCTGGTTGTAGATCATATTGCATTAAGGTTCGTCCGATATATTCTATGTGTGTTCGGGAATCGTTATGTGCTACTAGGTACCACTGACGATTCGTAGTCGGAAAAGAGTTTTCAAGTCACGACCAATTACACATGAACCTATAGGGTCACACACTTAAAGGGCTAAAATTTATTTTGGATAGTGATCCGAATTCATATAGGCCACGAGTTCCCGCGATCCTACAGCAGTAAGCCAAGAATAAGAGTAAAAGTCACGACCATTGTTGATAGTATGTGCTGATTTTATAATAAAAATTGATCGTATTAATACTAGGAAATCAACTGTGGTTGGAACCAATGTGTGACTTCAAGTAGTTGTAAATATGTTTTCCATAATCGAAATACCAAATAATAGATTATATGGTTGGAAGATAAGACTTGTCTTGACAAGAAAGAAAATATGCAATAAACGATAAGTGGTTTTATTTATATGTAGTATCCAAACTGGTCGTAATGATCGCTAAGAACTTAAGATGTGAGAAACACCCTGCGAAATGTGCTCTTGCTCAAGTTCGATTGGCAACAAAGATCGTAGAAAAATGATTGTCGCTAGGAAGCTCCTTCCAGTGGGTAGGACCACGTGCGGAGAGGGGAGACTTCGACTAGGAGGCTTTCCGCGTCTCAACTAATAGCCAAACAAGAGTAAAACAGAATAGCCGGTAAGGAGTACTTACAGTAAGTTCCCGTACCAATTCTCTTTCAGAGTACACACTAACAATCTCTACCGTCTACCTGTAGTCTCCGGAGCCGCTATGTGGCTTCCGCAAGTGGATCGACCAAGAGATCCACCCACACGACCAGTGACAGCTCTACTTCGATGAGTAGAATGCCGAAAGGGGACGCGAGATCCGGGAGGAGGAGCGTCGGACTGAAGAGCATAACTAGCGTATCCGTGGAGACGCAAGCCCATCTCGAGGCGTGCAGGCGCAGGGAGCGCGAGGCACACAAGAGGGGGCACGAGAAAAAGCGAGAAATGGAGGCCGAGGCCAGGGCGGCCGGCGTGGAGTACAACGTCGAGCTCGGAAGGAAGGGCAAATGGCCCCGGTCTACGCAGTAGGTTAGGCCATTCCGTAGTAGTCCCCCTCCTACTCGCCATATTTTTTACCATCCCCTAAAGGCATGCGTACTTACATGGTCCGGGGCTTGTGTCGCAATGTACCGTAGTAGTAACGCATGACTAAAACAATTAGCCGAACCATCATGCCATGTGACCACATGTAGCGTGCTTCTGTCTGCGGACTGCAATGTAGTTCTAGTTCTGTGCCTCCGCTGAGCCAATACTATATTGCAAGTATGCCTCTTCTGGTGGAATTTCAAAATAACCATTCACATCGACATCGATTCTTCTATGTTTTAGGGCATCTTCGTAATCACGACGTTCTCAACCCCTTTAGTTAAGTTCTCAGCATCTTCGAAAATGTGATCAAGAACTATAACGATCAAAAGTAGTCATGTTGTAGTAAACTTCACACATTTCAAGTCACATGAAATCATGAAACTCTAATTTTCGAAACGTCTCGTCCTAATTTTCCAAACCTAAACCTTGAATTTGTCGAGATAATTTTGGATCATATAAAATTACGTAAAATTTACACAATCAAGTCCTCTGTGTAGGTAGTCTGACAAAAAAATCCATAATGTTTGGACCTCAGTTTCTATATTAGAAAATTCCTACAAACATTGTACTTCAAAAAAAATTTCAGAGAAAATAAAAATGGATAAAATTTCAAAAAAAATTACACAAGCAAGAACACTATTCCAGGAGGCTCCACAAAAAATTTCATAATTGTTTGAGCTCCTTTATTATATTTAAAAATTCTTTAAACAAATATTATTAAATAATTTTTCAGAAAAATTTTTTTAAACAGTAAAGCCACAACGGCAGCACCTACCTGGCTGCTGCCGTGCGGGACCTCAGCAAGTGGGTACGGAGGTTAAATAGGAAATTTTAGAGTTATAAAGGCTAGTTTTAAAATTTTGTTACGCTATATGGCTAAATCAGTCCAGATTTCTTATTTCTTTACCGGTTTTCTCTTCTGTCCCGTATTTTATAGCGAGAGCCAAGAGATGGTAAGATCGGCAGATGGATACAGCTCACATCACACCCATCACTCTCACCTTCCCACCACTCTTCTTTCTTTATCACACCCATCACTCTCACCCTCCCACCACTCCTCATCTTTCTTTCTCCTCCATGAACGCGAAGACCAAGCATGGGCAAACTCAAAGGAAATAGCCAGCCCAAAAGACTTGGGATGGTCAACCTTGGAGCTGGAGGCATGAGCATCCGGCCACTGTTTCCGCAGATACAATCCTACGCTCACTGATCATTTGTTCAGCAAAAACGCTGGTGAAACTTAGGCTAGCTAGCGCGCGTCGTCAATTCGTGATCTGTACCGCAGTTGGTAGTCGAGAGCAGGAGGTGTAAACGGAACAAAGAATTTCCTTCCAACCGATCAAATATCCGCGGAGCAAATATAAATGAATATATGATACGGAAAAAAATATGAAATAGGATACGAAATAAGCGATATCAATCCGTATATGTCCGTATACCAGGTGGTACGAGGAAAATCTATCGTGGCTTCGCTTAGAAACATGATAACAAATAGATGTGTTGTTGAATCTGAATAGGCAGGGGATACTGAGTATTTTTCGTTCGACATCTCTACAATTAGTTTCTCCGTGTTCGCTCTGATTATACCCCTACTATCTAATGTCCTGTGCAGGAGTACAAAAGAAGCGGATAATTTATGTCCGACTGAAGGCTTGCAGAGCGAATACGAGATGGAATAATGGGTATCCGATAGTATCTGTGTTCGACTCTGACTCAAAAAAAATGATACGAAATGAGCAATATCCGTTTGTATCTGCTTCTACGGTTCAGGTTTAGCCTCGCTTATCGGCGAATCCAGAACGAAATCGATCGGTGTCATCATACATACCACAGCATATATGTGGAGTGAATGAGTATAAACTACGGGATTGCACATATACACGTATGTGAATTTTGATAGAGTAAAACGACATTGAATCCGATATCCTGTGCATCCTTGAAATTTCGTTTGGATCCACCCATGCCTCTCCCTCCTTATCAAGAAGAGCCATACTTATTAAGCTTGCAACTATCAGTAGCATCTGGGGCCCACTCGTTCGTGGGCCTAGCTGCTCGTCAATGACCTGCATGTACAAACCCAATCTCATTTCCTCTCCTTAATTTTACATGTTGATGATGCCACTGCTCTATTACCCTCTGCTCCTAACATCTGATTGGTACCGTACGTCAACAAGCATTTCAACCGCATACTACTCGCTAGGACCAAAAGAAAGAAAGAAAGAAACTACCGGTGCAAATGCTTTCTCCCAAGATTGCCCGCGGCCGTGGCGCATTGCATTGCATTGCACCGTCTAACTTTGATTAACCGGCGAACTGCCTCTGCTTGCTGGCCGGGCAGGTGCATTTGGCGCGGCTGTCGTTTAACACCTTCAACGAATTAACAAGACCACCATGAGCAACGTTGAAGAAAATCGGTTAATTTTACGACTTCAGCCAATTTCAAGCTTCATACTAGCTAGCTATGTGCTGGTCTCAATCTCAAAACTGTCGATAGAAAAACAGGTTGCTCAATTAACTAGTAGCATGTATACTTTTGGATAGGCCTAATTAAAGTTACCCTTGCCCTCATTCAGAGGGCAAATCCACTTGATTTTAACATTTCTGATAGCATAATTTTCAAGAGGAAATGGAGCACCAAAGCGTGCATACCTTGACCTGCTTCTGGAGATCCTTGATGTAGTCTACGGCGAGATCCAACATGTCAGCCGTGTTGGTTTGCTGCAGTGAGTGAGAGGAACCAAGTTATGATCAGTCACCTAAGCCAAAATCCTAAAACCAGCACAGGGTGCGCGTGGTCCTTCCATGGCGCACACCAAGGTACCGTTCATTCCCAATAGGGGAAGAAAACGATTTTACTACTATTGGATTCTTGGAGAGCCGTGCCGGTACAGTCTCTGACAGCGCGCTGCTTACCTTTTCCATGTTCGGGACGAGCTCCTGCAGCTTCCGTATCCGCTCGCTGATCCGCGTCCTCCTCACCTGCATGCACACCACGTCGACCGATCAGACAGCCGTACCGGAATGGGATTGTGTTGTTGCAGGAACGGGCGGCGTTGGATTGGGCTGGGTTACCCGCTCGGCGATGCTGCGCGGGTGCGTGGCGCAGCCGCGCTTGGCGCGGATCTTGCACGGCACGGCGTCCTGGAACTGCAGGAACTTCTCGATCGCCACCATCTCCGGCGAGGACTTGCTGTTGCTGGGCAGGCTGAACTGGTGCGTCAGCTGCGCGGCGGGGACGTCGGAGGCCGGGACGTCAACGCGGAGGCGCTTCACGCCGGACAGGTTGTCAGACAGTAGCGACGGCGACGCCGACGGCGAGGGCTCCTCCCAGCCAGATGAGGCGCCCATCGGGTACCCAGGGATGCTGCTGTAGCCGCGCGCCGCGGCGGCGCCGTTGCTGCCGGCCTCGGGGCTGCTGTCGCCGAGCTCCTCGCTGCCCATCTCCGAGATCTGCGACATCACCGAGCCCTGCCGCGACGAGAAGCTGAGCTGTCCCTTGAGCCGCGCGTCGCCGTTCCTGAAGCCGCCGCCGCCGCCGCCCATGCCCACTCTGAGCATATTCCCGTATCCTACAGGTAGTATTCCATTAATTGCACGACGTTTCAGTTCCTTATGGAAAGCTAGTATATCAAGCTAGCTAGCTCACGATTGCTACATGGCGAGAACCAAGAAAGCTCGAGGAGGAAGTACCAACCGTTGTCCATGTTCAAATGATTGAGGATCCCGGCGGGGGAGCTGCTCTGCCGAAGCAGGCTGTTACCGCCGGCGGCGGCGGACTCCGTTCCGCCGGAGCTGAAGGTGCGGTACAGGCCCTCCATGGCAGCCATCTGCTGCTGCGACTGATACATGAGCTGCTGCTGCGAGGCCATGGAGGCGGCGTCCTCCGGGAAGTGGGCCGCAGCCACGGCGGGGCGGGGAAGCTTGTCCCGGACCTCGGGGTGGTGGCCGGCGAGGAAGCGGGCGAGCACGGTGTCGGCGGCGTGGTCCGGGCTGGCCGGTCGATGCCCCGCGCAGGCGCCGGCGGCCGGGAGGAAGTCCCCGCACCCCTCGCCGAGCAGAGTGCTCGGGGCCGACCTGTACCGCAGCAGGCCGGGCGAACTCATCTGCGGCGGCGTCCGTACACCTGCGGCTGGCTGCTGCGGCTGGGCTGGCAGGTTGAGATCCTTGGACACCGGCGCGCCGTACATCACCCGCTTCGCACCCCCAATTTCCAGCTAACCTCTCCTCCCAAGAAACACTAGCCTCTATACTAAATCCAATACAAGTACAGTATAACTCGAGTAATACTGCAATACACGATCAGATTAAACCTTGTGCTTGGTCTCTTTTCTCCCTCTCTCTGCTCGCGGAGAGGAAGACCGGAGGGAGTATATTAATGGTGGAAAGGCACGGTGGGGGGAGAGGGAGCTGTTGATTGGGGGCGTGTAGCAGTTTTAACATGTGGGAGTGCCGAGTGAGAGCTCGGCGCTATTTATAACGCTGGAAGTTACTGGAAGCAAGGAAGTGCCCTCGTGGTTGGGGTACTCTGCTCGTGGACGTACTTGGTCTTGGGAATCCATACCACTGCGGCGCTGCCACAGCCACCGCTGCCTTCATCGTCTCTCTTTCATCAGTGGTTGTTAATCCATCTTGTCCAAAATGTTTTTGCTCAACTGTTAAGCTAAAAGTAGGTGATTAAATATGCATTCTGCTTGTCCAATGCTTTAAAAGAAGTTCTATGTTACATCTGAATTTCTAGCCTCTCTCTCTCTCTCTCTGAGCGAACGTAACGGAGGGCTCCGATCGACTCGAGAACTTTCGTCAGCCATAGCTCAAACCGGTCGCGCTCACAGATGTTGGCTTGTGTTGTTGTCCATCGCGCAATCCGGTAAAAATCGCGGTGCTGTGCCGTGCAATCGCTCTGCCGGCCGAAGCCGTCCCGCGACATGACCAGAACCGACGCGACGTCGTCGATCACGTCGCTTGGGCAGTCCGCGCAGTCAATCGTGCCTGCGAGCTTGTAATGATGCTCCCCGGAAAGCGAAACCATCCAGCTTCGGCCCAGTGACACGCTCGCCGTCGAGCCCACTTTGCCTCCGGCGGCCTGGAGCCACTCGAACACGTGGACCCACCGCTGCCACAACGCAGCAAATCGATACTGCAAGAAAATGAAAAGAAAACTCCATTCACGAGGGGAGCACATGTGTGGAGGCAAGGCAGAGTGATCTGCCCTGCTTGTAGCATCTGGCCAGCCTATCAGCTTCCCCTCTTCACTGACACCTGAGGACAAAATATGTGCTAAAAGCTCATAGTTATATTTAAGTCACTGCTACGCTGTCCATTGACTGTTCAATTCAACACACTGAAATCAAGAAATTTTTTTGTTACTACACTTATCGTGTTGATCAGAGTAACTAAGTTTGAGCAAACAAACTGACCGATGTGAGCAGGAACAAATTAATGATAACTGACGCTGCAGTTCACTGGGTTTTTTTTGGATGTGGATACTCTCCCTTGGTTTTACGGTGTTCGAGAACGGTGAATAGTATTTATCTTTTGGTTTTTGATTTTTAGATTGTAATTTAAATAAGCTTATATTCTCAAAATCTCCTAGCTTCTATCCAAGTTCGGATTTGTGTTTCAAATCTCTTCACGGCTCTCGAATTCAAAATTCAAATTTGAATTCCCCTTTTCAGATTTTAAGCCCTTTCTCAATTTTTATCCTTCTCTTTTTTGGGCCCAGCCCGTTTTCTCCTTGGTCCGGCCCAGCTCCCTTTGCCCACCTCCTCACCTTCATTTCGGCCCAGCCCACCTCCCAGCCGGCCTGCCTCCCTCCCCCCTGTCTTCTTCCGTGGCTGAGCTTCTCAGCTCACCTATGCTTACTTCTGCACTTCCAGTGCACCTCGGGACCAGCGCCATGACGGTCAAGACTGCTGCCATGTTGTCATCAAGAAGCGTCGTCTCCGCCTCCTGCTCCGCCGCTCCTCCGACCGCCCCGTGTCTCCTTCGTCACCCTTTGCCGCTCCCACCTGCTCCGCCTGCGCCAGGGCCAGTCACCTCCACCGCCTGCCATCTACACCGTCACCTGCTCCCCCTACCGCACCCACGAGCTCCTTGCCGCTCCGTCCCCTCCACCACTGCCCAGCGATCAAGTCGTCGCCATGCCATGCATGACGCCACCCGAGTGCTCCACCAAGATGCTGCGACTCGCGCGATCGCCTCGCCTTGTCCCATCCCCACTCGTCCTCGCCAGCACCACGCATGCCAGCCGTCTGCCCGTGGCGCACTGCCGCAGCCAAGACGCGCCAAGCCGTCTAACGCGCCCTCCTTGGCAACGGCCCATCCTCACCCGGCACTACAAGAGGAGCCCTGGACCTCCCCTTCCCCCTACCCCACCTTGTTCTCCCCTTCCCCGAGCAAAGCTGAAGCGCTCAAGCTCCTCTCGGCCGCGCCGCCTTCCACCACACTCCACTCCCGTGTCGCCACTCCGGCCAACTCCACCCTTGGCCGACCCCGTCACAAGGTGCCCTAAGGCCTAAGGAAACCTTCCCCCACCCCCATTCTTCCTCCCCACTGCCGAGATGTGTCACCACCGCCGCCCCTTATCTTCCGCCTCCGGTCGTCGCCGCCCTACCGATTCGGCCGCCCCCGAGCTTCCCCGATGAAGGATCTAGACCCGCCATTATGAGTTAATGGAGTGTTTTGGTGATTAATGATAAATCTATTTGTGAGACTAATATTTCTATTATTATATCTAGTGTATAGTCTCATTTGGATATAAATGTGAAATTCAACAAGGTATGTATTCGATTTATACTCTTATATATTGTTGCATTCCTCATATCCAAAATATAGGTTGAACTTGAATATGTGTATATGTTCCTATTATATATTGTGTATGCACACATTTAGGGGGAGTTCACTCTATATTTTGTGGTTTTATTAGTATTGATCCATATTCTGTTTTCCACATATATTTGAGATCTTTACCTTGAAATATATCCTTTTGAGTATACAAAACTTGTGTAGTTCTTGTATACTCATGTTGTGAGTATATAGAACTTGTGTAGTTCTTGTATACTCATGTTAGAGTATATATAACTTGTGTAGTTCATATATACTCATGTCGTGTTACATTTAATTATCTACATTCAATTTATGTGCAATTGAAGCGGTTATCATCAATTACCAAAAAGGAAAGATTGAAGTATCTTGTCCCACTATTATGAGTTAATGGTATGGTATGGTAATTAATGATAATCATATTGTGGAACTAACATTTTCCATAAGTTGGATGAATAAGTTATGTTCCAAGGTGATGAAGACTTGGGATGACATCATGTGTTGATTGTCATCAAGTCAAGGTTGAAGAAGAAAAAGATGCATCATGTGTTGATGCATGTGAAGAGTTTGAAGAAATGGGAATCATCGTGTTTCGATGATGTTCAAGAAGTAGACCCATCATGTGGTGATGGAGGTCAAGTGAAAGAATACATCATGTGTTGATGCATGTCAAGACTCGGGATGAAGAAATCATTATGTGTTGATGATGACCAAGACAAGATCCCGAAGCAAAAGAGATCATCATGCGTTGATGATTGTCAAAGTCAAGGACCCGGACTTGAAGTGATGATGTGCGTCATCAAGCTTCAAGAAGATACAAGGCAAAGGTATGACTAGCTAGAGCTAAGGATGTATTCCTAGTCTTTTACCGGTCTTGGTGTTTGGTTGGAAGACCGGATTGCTAGTATAGGGTGTCGTACTATTAAGAGGGGTCGTGACTAGTAGCATGAGTTAGTCATGTGTTGATAGCTCATTATGCTTGCTCTAGCTCATCTATGCATAGAGCTATTATTTGCGAATGTGTTTTGCAAATAGCCGAGGTTCATGCATTTAATTCTTGTAGCATGGGACTATAATTTACAAATGTGTTTTGCAAATTATTGAAGTCCATGCACCTTAGACTTATGGTATGATGCTATTATTTACGAATGTGTTTTGCAAATAGTTGATGCTCATGTTTGATTTTTTGTAGCATGTGACTTAAGTTTGCAAATGTGTTTTGCAAATAGTTTGAGTTCATGTACCTTATTCCTTGTGGTATGACTCTAAAAGTTGGTAAATGTGTTTTACAACTTGTTAGGAATCTTGTCTGTGATCCTTGTTGGCATGGCTTATCAATTGGCAAATGTGTTTTGCAATTGGAGTTGTTGTAAAAGCCATTGTTGTTTCTGTCAGGAAGATCGGTAGTTCCGGCGTTATAACTGCGGAACTACCGCAGTGCGGTAGTACCGGCTTGCTGAGAGCGGAACTACCGCAGGCCGGTTGGTCCAAAATCCAGCGGTACATTTTTTCCAGAAAGACACCTTTTTGAAATTTCTTTGCTCTCTTGGAAGTGCGGTAGTACCGGCGTGTTGGGAGCGGAAATACCGCAGTTCGATATTTTTGGAAGTTGGTGCGGTACGTTTTTTCCATAAGGTGCCATATGTTGGACCTAAGTGGAAGCGGTAGTACCGCCCTTTAGAAACGGAACTACCAGAGTGCGGAAGTACCGCGAGTTGAACGGTGGTAATTCCGTATTTCACTTTTCAACGGCTAGTTTCTCGTCTGATATAGCCGTTATTGTGCTTGTCGTTGAGGTGCGGTAGTACCGGCCGTATAACGACGGTAGTTCCGCATATGCTGATTTTTCAGCAGATTCTCTTCCAACGGCTAGTTTTTGTATGTGGGCTATATATACCCACCTTGGCTGGTTGGAAAATATTGTTGCTGTTGTTGCTAGTGCCATATTCATTCATTGAGCTAAGAGCAAACCTCTCATCTCTTTTGTGCATTTGTTGCACTTAGTGAGCTTGAAGAGCAAACCCTAAGTGCATGTGCTGCCTTATGTAGTGGATTGTGTATCCACTTGCTTTGACACTTGATTAGTTCAAGTGAAAGTTGAGTCTTGTTACTCTTGGTGTTTGCCGACACCTAAACGGCGTGGAGGCGTCGTGACCGGTGATCTTCTCAAGAAGCTTGTGACAAGGTTCGGTGTGGTTGTGAGTGGTTTGGTGCTCACCATCTCCGGAGTGGAGGAAGAGCAACCCCGAGTGGAGCGATGTGTTGGTTCTTGTTGGAACCGGTCCAAGTGGTTGGACTTACCTCGGAGGTGTTGGCTTAATTTGTGGAGATGGTCCAATTCGTTTGGGCTTACCTCAACGTGGATTAGGGGAGACCGGCAAGTCTTCGAACATCACGGTAAAACATCTTTGTGTCATTGTGGTTTGATATTGTGCTTTTACTTTGAGCAATTTACATTACTTGCTTTAATTGTTTATATATATCTTTGTATGATTGCTCTCATTCAATTGTATCCGTATTGTTGGTGCACTTAGTGGAGCCTAGTTGATTTAGATTTTAATTGTGCAAAATCAATTATTATTAGCTTCAGCATTATAAATTGGTTTTAACCAAAGAGAATTTTAAAACCGTCTATTCACCCCCCCTCTAGTCGGCCTCCTCGATCTTACACCCGACCCCACCGTCGGCCTCCCTACCCCCAGGCGCAGCTCGTGTGTGCGCCATTGTTGGACCCGAATTTGGCAAATCTAATTCCTCTGTGAAATCACTATGCTATTCCCTATATTAGTATATAGCACTCACAGGCACATTGCTGAATCATTTCATACAAGGCGTAAGCTAAACCATTCAATATATTACAACTTCAGAGTAACATAGACCACGTCGGGTTAAGTTTTACAAAAGGGCCGAACATGCCAAATTGATTACATACATAGAAAGCAACGTAACTACAACGAAAGCAAAAGGGGTAGAGCTCATCTCTCCACAGGCAAGCGACTGGGGTAACCTATATACGACGGATATCACCCAAGGGGGGTTGGACAATATCTATTGTACGCAAGTACCAAACGAGTCCACTAGACTGGGCCGAGATCTAGACTACAGACTATACTACTCTTCATCGTTTCCTTGTCCATCAACTTATGGGTCTTCATAGTATGCGTAGTCCCCTTGATCCACATTATCTGGAGGGTTTAGGGGAGGGCGAGAATGAGCACAACTTCCGTGCTCGCGAGCTAACATACAAAATGTAATAATATACATGCACGACTTAACAAGGATGGCTCGGGTTCTTTTATTTGCTAAAGCAATATTTTCAATTATCATAATTACAAATTCATATGACTTAGCATTTTAACTAAATTGTATTTTTATTAAAGAGGGCAATTGCAATATTAAATAAACAGTAGAGGTTCCCTCCATCGAAAACTCTACAAATGCTTCATTTGAGTGGAGCTACCTCTGCTCCTCAACACCACTTAGCTCGACGACTCAGTAAAAAAAATCCAATCTCAGGGCTAGGTGAGTCCGACCTGATTTTCATACCACCCACAAAGGTTTTTGAAATAGAACTAACTCTAGTAAGTTCCCATGTCCGCCTTTGACCGTAAGCACGGCTGTTTAAACAGTTGAGACTCTGCAGAGGTTGTACACTGTACCCACAAGAGATAATCATACTCGTTGCCCTACATGATTCCTTAGTCATGTGGTTGAGCGATCATCATAGTAACTTTTTAAATTATTTTGTCCCTTCCGTCATCTCACCCGTATGGGCCTCGCCCATAAGTTGTGCGGGATATTTACCTCAGCAACTAGAGCAGTTGGATTACCCATAACACCTAGCACGACTGGTAACTTCACCATGCACTGGTATCCCATTCAAGCCGGACCATGTCCAGGGCTTGCACGATCCCGCTATCCCTCCAACGAGATAACATTCGGAGTTTAACAAATTTACTAAGCCAAGTTGTACTTTACAGACTTGTGGTTGTACTTGTTTTACACGGAAGGTCATGATAAGATTAAGTCCTTTATCCATCCGGGCAGTTCATACCACCTACCAACCACTCTCATGCACGACGACACCCACCACTCTTTCCATCTGCCCAGATGTGGAACTAGCAAGTTGTTTAGGGTTTTGGAGAGAAAAACCAATTATCACAACACGCCAGTCATTTACCCACAATGACTGCCCAAAACTACTTTCATGATTTAAAGATGATGATTAGGACATTTATTATCCCGGTACTTAAGCAAGTCTAGCATATCGCTTAAGTACAATATATACTAGTATTTACCACATAGCTACTAGGGTGATATGAAAATAATAGATTCAATTATCAAAGAATAGATAATAATTAATTAATCATCAAATGGGTGTTAAACTACCTTAAGCTTTAACATACATTTGGTTAAAGAATTAAAGCATGCAATTTTGATAATTTAAATAAATATAATTGGCATAAAATGTAGGCACAAAATGATCAAAGTATTGACTCGCCTTGGTTAAAGGCAGGGGGGTCTTGGTATTCTTGAGGTTGATCGAAATGGAGGTCTCCCGCGTCTTCAAACCCTAATCGGACGAATGTACCGGAAAAAGGTACAACTGTAAAGAGAGCAAATAAATACAAAACCCATAAAAATTGAACTCCAAATTAAACAAGACCAGTTCTATTAGCAAGATCTTGAATTTAGAAAATTTTAGGAACAAGTTTCATATTTTTTGGAGTTATAACGAAGGAGATATGAATTTTTGAAGCTTTTCTATTGGATTTTTAATTAAAAACAAAACAGAAACCAGAAAAAGCCTCGTGCTGACACGTGGTCCATGTGAACAGTGCATAGATCGGGTTCACCACGCACTATGCGGGTCCACAGTCCACCGGTCTACGGAACAGTGCCGATGGGGCCCACTTGTCAGCCACTGTGCCGGGGGAGGGTAAAAGTGGGGCGACGCGTGGGGGCGGCGTTGCCTCGCCTTCTCCATTGCATAGAGAGAGAGGGGGAGAAGAGGGAACGCGTGGGGTGACTCGGGAGCGGGCGCGCGGGGCGAGTGGTAGCGGGGAGGAAGGAGCGGATCGCGTGGCGACGCAGGAGGTGGGGAAGCCGGAGGCGAGCCGGGCGGCTTGGGAGCGAGGCGGGCGAGCGAGGAAAGAAGGGGCGGCAGCGGCGGGGCCTCTCGCTGCGGGGAAGGAGGAGGAGGATCGGCTCCTGGGATTGAGGGGCTGCCGGTGACGGGGTCGGCCAGGGCGTGGGCTCACCGGAGAGGCGACGAGGTGGCGAGCGGCGAGGTGGTCCAGAAGAGGGCGGCGGCTTGGCGAGCTCCGAGGAAGAAGAGAGGCAAGGAAGTAGGGGAGGTGGCGAGCTCTTATAGCCGAAGGGGGGGCGAGGGCATGCGACGCCTTGGAGTGGAGGGAGAGAGGGCGTGACCGGATGGCGGGGAAGGAGGAGCGCGCAACGTGGGAAGCGCGGCACGGGTGGCGCGGTTTAGCGGCGTGGCGAGGAAGGCGGTCGGCCGGGCGGCGCGCGAGACAGCGGGCGTGGGTCGACTAGGAGCGCAGTGTGGGCGCCGGAGGAGGAGGGGTCGGCGCGCCAAGGCCGGAGCACATGGAAGGAGGCGAGCTGTTGGGCGGGCAGGGAGGAAGAAGCGCACGAAACGGGGAGGCCCAAATTCGAAGGTACGAATGAATTCCATTCGAATTGAGTTTTGAAAATCAAAAACCAAATGCTAATGTTGCCTGAAAATGAGAATGTTACAACCATCTCCACCCAAGCGCCGTCGGTTTGCCCGCGCCTCCGCGAGCCTGTGTGCCGCTACCGCCATTGGAGCTCCCGCCACCGCCGCCTCCAGTGGGCCCACCACCCTCGTGGGGCCCCATTTTGCCCGCTAGCCGGCCTCCCCATGCCGCTGCCCGCCAGCGCCGCCACTGCCTTCCCAGCCGCCAGTGCCTCCCTCTGCTCCCGTCTCTCTGTGTGACCAAAGGGGGGTAGAAGGGGAAGAGTCAAGGGACTGCCAAGTGGGCCTAGCCACAGTGCACCCCCCCTGGACCGGTGCATGGCCTTGGTCCATGTACTGTTGGGTTTACCAATTCTCTCTCCTCCCTTTTATTCTTTTGATTTAATTCCAATTCAAACTCTGAGAGCTCCGTTCTCCTCTGTTATAACTCCAAAAATTATGAAATTTATCTCTAAAATTTTGTAAATTCAAGATATTGCTAATGGAACTGGTCTTGTTTTATTTGGAGTTCATTTATTATGTCTTTAGTATTTTTATTTACTCTCTTTGCTTGTTTGTGTCTTTTTCTGGTACATTCGTCCGAATAAGATTTGAAGAAGTGGGAGATCTCCAACTTGATCAAGCACAAGACTATCAAGACTCTCTTGCCTTTAACCAAGGCGAGTTGACACTTTGATTATTTTGAGTCTACATTTTATGTAAATTATATTTATTTAAATTACCAAAATTGCATGCTTTAATTCTGTAATCAAATATATGTTAAAATTTAAGGTAGTTAAATACCCATTTGATGATTGATTAATTATTAAGCCATCCTTTGATAATTGAATTCATTATTCTATGTCACCCTAGTAGCTATGTGGTAAATACTACTATATGTTTTACTTAAGCGACATGCTAGTCTTGCTTAAGTACCGGGGCATTAAAATACCCTAATCATCATCTTTTAAACATGAAAGTGGTTTTGAGCAGTCATTGTGGGTAAATGATTAGAATATTGAGATAAATTAGTTTTACTCCTCAAAATCCTAAGACTTGCTATTACCATATCTGGGTGGGTGGAAAGAGTGGTAGGTGTCGTCGTGTACGAGAGTGGTTGGTAGGTGGTATGAACCACCCAGATGGATTAAGGATTTAATCTTGTCATGACCTCCCATGTAAAGCAAGTACAACCACAAGTCTGTAAAATACAACTTGGCTTGGTAAATTTATTAAACTCTGAACGTTATCTCGCTGGAGGGGTAGCAAAATCATGCAAGTACTAGACACGGCCCGGTTTGAATGGGACACCAATGCAAGGTGAAGTTGCCAGTCGCACTAGACGTTGTAGGTAATCCAGCTACGATAGTTGCTGAGGTGAACATCTCGCACAACTTATGGGCGTGGCCCATATGGGGGAGATGACGGAAGAGGTGAAATAATTTAAAAAGTTACTGTGATAGTCGCTCAACTACATGATTAAGGAATCATGTGGGGCAACGAGTATGATTGTCTCTTGTGGGTACAGTGTACAACCTCTGTAGAGTCTAAACTGTTAAAACAGTCATGCATACGGTCAAATGCGGACATGGGAACTTACTAAAGTAAGTTCTATTTCAAAAACCTTTGTGGGTGGTATGAAAATTAGGTCGGGCTCACCTAGCCCTGAGATTGGATTTTTCTTGAGCCATCAAGCTCAGTGGTGTTGTTAATGATTGGAGGTAGCTCCAATCAAAAGAAGCATAAGGTAGAGGTTCCCGCAAAGGGGACTTCTGCTGTTATTTAATATTACATAATTACTCTCTTTAATAAAATACAATTTGGTTAAAATGCTAAGTGATAGGAATTTTTGTAATTATGATAATTGAAAATGTTGCTTTAGCAAATAAAAGAACCCGGGCCACCCTTGTTAAGCCATGCATATATATTATTGCATCTTGTGTGTTGGTTCACGAGTACGGAAGTTGTGCTCATTCTCGCTCTCCCCCAAACACTTCAAATAATGAGGACCAAAGAGATTATGCGTATTACGAGGACTCAAAAGTCGATGGACAAGGAAACGATGAAGAGTAGTCTAGTTTTATAGTCTAGGTCTCGCCTCAATCTAGTGGACTCCTTCGGTACTTACGTACAACCGATATTATCCAAACCCTTGGTTAATATCCGTCGTACACAGGCTACCCCAGTCACTTTCCCGTGGAGAGTTGAGCTCTACCCCTTTTGATTCCGCTGTAGTTTACATTGCTTTCATGTAATGTAATTAATTTGGCATGTCCTGTCCTTTTATAAAACTCGACCCAACGTGGTCTATGTTACTCTGAAGTTTGTAATATATTTGAATGATTTAGTTCACGCTATGTATAAAATGATTCAGTAATATGTCTGTGAGTGATATCTACTGATCCATGGAATAACACAGTGTTTTCACAGAGGATTTGGATTTACAAAATCTGGGTCCAACATACAGGTAGAATATATTTGGAACAGATGGATTTTACAAGAATTTTAAAGAACAATGTAATTTATGCAGGATTTCTATACAACTTTCCGGTGTTCCAAAGTTAATCACTCAGTAGTTAGCACTTAGAAGGCCTAGCACCTTATTAAGGAAGACTGCATCTACTAGTAACTTTATCAGTTCTTAAACCCCCAATCCGGGTCCCTACCCTGTACTACAAAAGAGGCTGGATCTGGCTTAAATAGTATCAAAATGGCACAATCAAGTACTAATCAACTAGTGCTGCTGCCTACTGCCATCGTCCTCGATGCGATAAATCAAGCTCCTAATTGGATTCCATCCGAAGGAATCAAAAGGAAATCCCATCCTTTTCGCCCAACGCATAAGATCTTGCGAACCATGTGGCTCCACATGAGTGCCACATTTGTTTGCTGATCCAACAAGGGACAAAAACAACATCACTCTTTGGAGGGTTGGAGGCTTAACGGCATAAAGCCCTGCAAAAAGGAGGTGATACGGTTGGGTTTGACACCGGCTGGCTAGACCAGCAGTGGCCACTAGTCCGATGAGAGTCTTCCATCAGGAGGTTGACCTTTCGTTTGGGTGACACAAGAATATATTGTGACTACTGATTCCTCCTTTTTCTTTTCTGAAGTAGGTGATTCCCATCAGTTTGCGCTAAAATGGAGACAAACCCAACCTGTTAACACACATAACACATGTAACTATCACTAATCAGCATTCCAAGGTTACAAATATCTGAGTTGACATATGTTCACTCTGCATTGTAGTGTAGTAAAGAAAAGATAGGGAAATGTGTTTTTTTTATATCTGTTTCTTTGCGTCCTCTATTTCCATTTCTTGTAGCGAGAGGAAACATTTCTTTGGGATGACAGGTCCCACATGGGGACCGTCCTCTGAAATGTTATGTCTGAACTCAGATGAGGTCTAAGATTGCGTTAGCGCACAGAGATCAAAGAAGCTACCTCTACATCCATAAACTGAATTTAATTGTTCCATAACATAATTTATGGGCCAGCGTGTATACAAAGAAAATTTCGATGAATCTATTCTCGATAATTGGCACATCAAGAATCGTGTGCTGTAGATTAAAGTGACGAACCATATCCGAGGATGCTGTTCCTCGAGAATACAACGGTGTAAAAAGGTCCCCCATTGAGTGTGTGCATAAGATGGCATAATTATCGCGATAAGGATCTCTTGATGGCATAAGGTATCTTTGATCAACAAGAACGACCTCGCCATGCATGCCGTGGATGGAGGTTGCAAGCAAGAAATTCCGAAATTATCTGTAGTTATCTGGTAGAATACCATCAGCAGATTAGTGTGTGTGGGATATATGCAGCCATGCATGCTTCATTGTTTCACAAGGTTTTGATCATTTCTGGAATCTAATGTTCCCATTATTCCTGCTGGTGGAAAATTCCGGCAATTAATGCCTATCATTTTGTTCGTACGGAACGCAAGAATATCTCTGCATTATTATCTTATGAAGCAGTCCATATATGCCTTTTATTACCAATGTTGATCCTTTGATATATTCCACTGGGAATAATCCGTGAAATCTTGATAGCAAATGCAATTTCCGTGTCTCAAAAAGCCGCAGTGGAAGGTACTCTCTGCAGCCAATTACCAACGTGGTCGTAGCAAGAACTCTATTCCTCTCGCTACCTAAAATCACGTCATGTTATTCTTCCAGGGGATAAGCTCTCAATTCTTAGCACCTTCCGGTGGTTAGGAACAGCTAGCATCCCCTGCGAACGATCGAAGCGACAAAAGTATCGCATTGCCACGCTCAAAATCCACGGAGGTGACCTACCGCACCCTGAGGGCTAGGTAGGCCACGTGGTGGTCGTAAGGCGCTCAGCAGATGACCTGCCGCGCCCCCATTTTGTGGCAGGTGACGTGCCAAGTGCCGTGTGGCCGCTATGTGGTCCATCGTGCACTTAGGACGTAGTAAGTCACCTCTCGTAGATTTTGAGCGCCACACCAGTGATATTTTTATCAATTCATTCACGCGAGAGGATTAATTTTACTATTTCATCGTGAAACAGTTGCATTTTAGAAAAAAAAAACAAACAAACAAATTCTACTCGTACTTCAACTCCTACTTCAGCACTATTGCACGGACACAAAATTAGTTATGTGAACCCCTTCAATTTTGGACACAAAACACCATCTGATCTGGACTGAATGCACACATCACACATGAGAGCAATCTGAACAGATGGCAAGTCCAGTTTTTATCGGCCTTTAAATGCACACGAGGTGAGGTGGTACCCATAACCCACGCAACGCAAACCCCCGTACACTAGATGTGTGAGAGAAACGGGACATGGCAAGATCAGATCGTGAGCCAAGTGTTTCTCCGCACGCGGACAGGAGCATGTGAGGGCGAGGCTAGAATGTCTCATTTTTATACGCGGGCATTCTAGCTGGGATCTACTACAAATGTTCGTGTCGACGATCTCGTTTGTGCCGGGCCATTTTAACATTTGATCCGTCGCGTGGGCTAGAAATGTGATCGTGTGCTTGGGCACTCCGCCACGCAGCGTAAAAATGATGGTAGAGTTTGTCAGTCAGTTTCGCATACAAACGTTCTTACGCTACAGCTGAACTTTGGCTTGATTTACACGGTAAACAAACGTAAACGCAACTCAGGATTTACATGTACAAATAGCATGCCATGTGCCGTATTTTGAGTAGATTCAATCTCATATGTACAGGACATGTGACCAGATGGATAAGTGTGTGGGTGCACACCTAGCCCAGCAAGATTTAAGTCCCAGACTCAACGAATAGTGTTCACCAACTTCAAAAATCTCGCCTGAACAATATTCGATTTGGTGTTTGTTCTTTGGATGTATGTACTGTATGATTAATCTACTCTGGAAAAAAAAATGGAGTTTGGACGGCGGTCCATACGGAGGCTTATGTCGGCTGATGAATTGAGGTATCTACTGTTGGTTGGCCAATACGATGATATGAATATACTCACTTCAGTCGTCGATACGGTATGAAAGTATTTTTCAAGATAAATCTACACATATAATTTTTACGTATCGACCCATATTATTTAAAAAGATATAGAATGTTTGACCCAAAACGCAGGGTGAGTACTATTTGTGATCAATGATCGCCGGTGTTGTCCTATCCCGAGCAAGATCTCAGATCGGCACCGCCCACAGCTCGAGCCTAACCTGGTGGTGCCTGCAAGGCGACGCCCACAGCACCGAGCAGAATTCGCGCAAGACAGGCTGCAAAGCGTTGGTAGATGCCAATGCCGTCCTTTTCTTCCCTCGCGCCGGAATGGCCGCTCACCACACCGCCGCTCCGGCAGGAAATCTGGAGCTGTTGCGGGTGCCATTTACAAACAAAGAAAACACATGCAGTTTCTGACATGGAGCATGACTAGTGGAACCAACTGCAGGAAGAGATCAAATCCAACTGTATAGGTGCTCTTTTTTCCTCCGACTTCAGAGAATCGTAAATTCATAACAGAAAGTACCAACAAGGTTTTGTGTCGAGTTCCAGTGTACAGAGGCACATGACTCGGTGCCTCTTTAAGTTGTTGGATCGTTTTGGAAATCAGAACTCAGGCGCATCTGGAAATTGTGAGCTGAGTTGCTCTTCATTCGTTCGGCGGCTCCAGAGATGCAAAGTTTTGCTGTTCTTTGCCAACAAAGCTAGAGTTATTAGAGCGGTGTGTTGGAACAACCTAATCCCCGAGCAGCGTCGCTGCCTGCCAAGAAAATTACTGACAGAGCTCAGTAAGTTTTTAACTTTACATAAGCAATTGGAACAGCCAGCATCTTTCATAGTGAAGGCAAATTCTGATTGTAGTTGGACAGTAAATGTATCGGGAAAGAAGGAAGAAGGCATCGCACCAAATCTTACCATCTGATTTCTAAGCTCCAAACATTACAATCTTGACCTCGGACCACTCTTTCCTGGTATCCGCAGAGCATCATAATGGCCGAAACAATGGTAAAGAACTTGAATAGGATCTTCTTTCCCGTACTCTTGCCCATATTCAGCGATTGCTATTAAACCACCTTCTTCTTCATCATGCATGTAAACAGTGATTGGCAAAGAACAGGACCAAATATAAAAAGCCAATACAAAAATGAAATCTATCTATCTATTATCTTATTAAAGATAAGTCAGTTCACTCTCAAGGGCTAGAAATTCTCACATTAATCGGTGAAAAAGATTAAGATCTACACCGTTGATTATGGTGGGTTCATATTATAACGGTTTAGATTAAAAGAACAAGTCCATGTCAATGAAATAAAACTGAAACTCGGAATAAAAAATAAAATAAAATCAGCAATTTGATTTTCATACGAATTCCTAAGTAAAAGAGTCTGTGTCTTACAATAAAGCTAAAATTCAGAATAAAAATACAATAAAATCAGTAATTTGTTTTTCATATGAATTTATAAGTACAATCCCTAAATAATTATAATTTGAAATAGTAAATAAATAAATTTGAAATAAAAATAAAATTAGCAATTTCATTTCAATATGAATTCCAATAATTATAATTCGGAATAAAAATTAAACAATAATTGGCAATTAGATTGGTATAAAAAATAATTGAAATTTTGAATAAAAATAAAATAAAATAAAATAAGCAATTTGATTTCAATACAAATTTCAAAGTAAAATCCCTAAATAGTTGTAATTTGGAATAAAAATAGCAACATGATTCGGATACAAATTCGAAGAAGAAAGAACTAACATTCAAAATAAAAAAAAGGAAATTTGCAATTTGGTTTCCATACTAATTCCAAATTAAAATCCCTAAATAACTAAAATTGGAATAAATGAAATAAATTTAGCAATTTGATTTGTACATGAACTCCAACAAAAAATATATGAAATGTTAAATAAAGATAAAATTCATAACGAGGATGGTACGAATGGTGTCGGAGGAGACACAAAAGAAGTCATCACATTCGCTCTCAAGGTAAGGTGTTTCTATTGTTGTTTCCTATATAATAAAAATAAAAAATAATTAAAATTTTATTAAAAAATACAAGTTATAAGGAGGACAGCATGAATGGTGTTGGAGGAGACCACGAAAGGGTGCAATGACATCTATTTGTCCTGTAAAAAGACATTGATCCACGGGGAAGCGAAGAGCCGAGCCGGCGACGACGGAGATGAGGACAACGTCGTGTTGCTCGCCGGAGCCATTGAAGAGAAAGACCAATGTTAAAGGAGCCAGGGACCACGATGACAAGTGGTGAGCGTCGGTATTGTTGAAGAAGTTAGTGGCCAAAAAAGCTCGATGATGGGAAAACCCTGGCAAAGAGAAGATAAAGCTTTGCATTGAAGACGATCTGTGAACAATATGGGGCCATTAGATAGCTAGGAGCGTGTCATTACGGGTGAGGGGCACGTCATCACCGGCGATGAAAAAATATTTTTCATATCGTTAGACAACGACTAAAGTAAACATGCTGACATTAGTGATGTGGGAGGTCACCGCGGTTAGTGAGGAAGCCACAATGTTGAGTTGGCCAACATCGAAGAAGATGAGCGACTGAAAGAGACAAGAGGACATCAAGCATGTATAGTATCATGCATGCATCTATATAAATAGAAGTGCGGGCATACAGAGGCAGATGAGCAAAAATCTTGGAGTAGAGATGGCACAACCGTAGGAAAATATGCTTGGGTCACCGGAGAGATGGAAGGGGTGGCAACTGAGAGGGATTGATCAAGATTTGAGCTTACTGTTGGAGGTTAAAACAAAATAAATGTGACGACGAGAAGAGATAGAAGTCACACGGTTTGGTAGAACAGCCGGCGTGTGATGGAATATAAGTTCAATGCAGGTCGCCCATGGTGTATTGGTGTGTATGCGTGAGCAAGATACTCTAATACCATGTAAACTAATAATATAATTTGTCGCACACAAAATCAACGTATTGCTTTAGATTAAATAGAGATACATGTGCATGTATACAATTTAGAGAAAAAAACTAATAGAGTAAGGATGTTGGCATGCAGCTACATGATCTATGCATGATGAAAAATGGTTAGTTTCTAAGAACCCCAACAACTTATTATACTCAATTATTTTCTTTGATCAAAGCACATACTTCAATTGCGTTCTTCATGTGGCAATTTCCTTTAAGCTTCTATTGTCATTTCTAATATTTAGGATATCTTAAAAGTCTAAGTAGCATACAATATATGTAAATATATTCTCAAGCATTTATATAAACTTCGAAACAAAGCTACCGCGTAAATACGCGGGCCACCCTGCTAGTTCTCCATTATTTAATATATTTTTGTTAGCATGATAACCAAAGAATTGTCCATTATTGACCTGTGAGGGTTGTCAATGATGCTAAATGAGCAAGTGAAACCATCTAATGCCATAAATCCTACATAATTATGACTAGTGGGCACAGGCGTTCTATTAGGATACTTCACCGATGTACAGTTAGCTAAAATAGCAAACAACAGTAAAATCTTCAAAGATCATGGCTAATACTCACCGAAGAACATGTGAAGCCATGAACAGTTCTGGCCCACCTCCCCAACCCTAATCTGGGAGACATACGTATCGAAGTCCCCCTCAACAAACCTGCAAATTGATGCCATGACAAAAGATAAGCATGCATAGCTCAACAATATTTTAGATGCAGGAGAACAAACAACATGATGAGGAAAGCTAGAAACTCACCATTCAGTCTCTGCCCCGTCTCATGATAAATTCACCAGCAACCTAACGGTGGCAACATTTGTACAGGGGTATTAGATGATGAGGCTAATCAGAACGATTTCTTGGCTTTCTAAGTAACATTAAGTGTTTAAGAACATAATACGAATTCATCAAAATTACGAATACGAATTCTCGAATCTCAGATCACTACCCGATGATGCTGGACTGCCACGCTACCATTTCCTGTGCTAGACACTTCCGCTTCGAGACTTTCTGGACCAAATTCGAGGGCTTCCAGGATGTTCTTCTTGCGGCATGGTCGCCCGGTGAGGACCCGTACATCGTTCTCGACACCAAGCTGCGCCGGACGGCCACGACACTGCAAAAGTTCTGTGCGAGAATCTTGTAAGGCCTATAGAAGCGAGGTGCCAACTTGTGATGAACTTTAAGTGCTATGGTGGTGGCTGAACAGTGTTGTAAGCGAAGCCAAACCCATTGGCCAATCTCAAACTGCACTGTCGATGCTTTGCGTCGTAATATCGCTTGTAGTATTGTTGAGCAAGAAGCAAGCGATCATGGACATCTACCAACAACTGATCGCGGCCGGTGAGAAGATGATCCATGAAAGTAACCAAGGATGTGCCATTGTAAGGGCGAAGTGTCGGAGGATCACGGCCATAGATCACCTTGAAGGGTGTATTGCATAAAGAAGACTGAAAGGACATGTCCCCGAGCTTGAAGCATCGCATTCGATGATGAATCCTTTTGCGAAGTTGGGCAGTTGTAAGACAGGCGCTGAGGAGAGGGCATCATGCAGGGCAGCGAAGGCCACTATTGCCTCGAGCGTCCAATGGAATGCTTCCTTCTTGAGAAGGCGCGTAAGGGGCTCGGCGATGGTTCCAAATCCACAAATGAACTTCCAGTAGTACCCGGTGAGACCTAGGAAGCCGCGCATAGCCCGAACCGTCCGTGGTGTCGGCCAGTCGCGCACCGTCTAGACCTTTTTGTGTATCCATGGCGACGTCGTTGCCACTGATGACGTGACCGAGGTAGCCGACAGAGGTATCTCCAAAGAGGCACTTGGACCTCTTAAGGAAGAGCGTGTGTTATTGGAGTAGACGAAGCACCGCCCTAACATGGCGCAAGTGGTCCAACCAAGAATTGATGTAGATGAGAATATCGTCCAAAAAGACAAGCACAAACCGGCGTAAGTAGGGTTGGAGAACGTCATTCATGAGGGCTTGGAAGGTGGCTGGCGTGTTTGTTAGGCCAAAGGGCATGACAACGAACTCAAAAAGCCCCTCATGTGTGTGGAACGCTGTCTTTTCAATATCTGGTGGATGCATGCGCACTTGATGGTACCCGGAGTGAAGATCAAGCTTGGGGAAGTACTTGGCGCCCCATAGTTCGTCAAGGAGTAGTCCATGAAGGGAATTGGGAACTTATCTTTCATTGTCTTGTCATTAAGCGCCCTGTAGTCAATGTAGAATCGCCAAGTCCCATTGCATTTCTTCACCAATAAAACTAGCGAGGAGAAGGGCGATGTACTTGTCCGGATCAGCTCGTGTCGCACCATCTCTGCACATTGCCTCTCCAGTTTGTCTATGAGCAACTACGGGTATCGGTGCTATCATACTGCCACTGGTGCCTTCCCGGGAAGCAAATGTATGTGGTGGCTTCGAGCTCGGTTGGGTGGCAACCCGCAGGGCTTGAAAAAAATATTGGTGAACTCATCGAGTAGCTCCTTCATGAGGTTACCAGTGCATGTAAACGACCGAGAGGGCGTCAGTTTGCTGCCCAAACTGTGCCATGTAACCTTGTGGTCACCATACCAGAATGCCATTGTATTGGTGGAGAGGTCCCACAAGATGGGTCCTAGTGTCTCAAGCCATTGCACGCCAAGAACTAGATCGAATTCATCGAGAGGGGTTGCGTAGCAGTCAATTGTGAACTACACATTGCCCACCTCCAGGAGTAGGCCGCGCCCAAGGCCCGAGCTCCCAACGCGGTCCCCATTGGCGACCGTGACCTGCATGTCGCGGCATGCTAGAAGTTGAATGCCCTCACGATGTATTGTCTCCTCACTGATGAAGTTGTGAGTGGAGCCGGTTTCAAGAAGAGCCCTGAGGGTCACCCCAGCAAGGCACACATGCATCTGCATTATGCGGCTGGTGTGGGGCTTGATTCCCGTAAGGGTGTAGAGGGAGATAGCCGGGTCATCATCGTGACTATCATCGTCGGTACCGGGTGTTAGCAACAAGAAGAGGTGCTTGCAGCTAGACCTGTTCAAACACTAGGCCGGGCTGGGCTTTTCAAGCCCGGCCTCAAACAGACAGGCCCGAGCCCGGCCCGGCCCGAAAATCGGTTTTTTGATTTAAAAATATTATTTTAGTCATTTTTTGGAATAAAAAATATTTAATTCATTTCCAGAATTAAATAAATAGTTTTTTATTTTTTTAATCCCATTTCTTAGGCTTTCGGGCCTAAAACTGAGTCCCAAGCCTGGCCTGAAATGGCTCAGGTCAGGCCAGGCCGCCCGTGAGCAGGTCTACTTACAGCGATGGCCAGGGGTGAACCGTTCATCGCAATTGAAGCAAAGATCCGCCTCACAGCGAGTTGTCATCTCTTCTGGTGTCATGACACATTGGCGCATTGGGGGGTGCCACGTGGTTGCCTTCTATCCCTCGGCCGGGGGTGTTCGCGGGGGTAGCCCCAATGCCAATGGTGTGGTAGTAGATCGTGTCCGTGCTCCTTGTGCTGGTGCGCGTGGTGGAGGTGTTGTTTGAGGTGGCAGTAGTGTGACCTCCTTTGCTGCCAATGCGCGCCGTTAGTACACGCGGGCGAGAGCCATAGCCATCTGAAGGCTTGCCGGGTTCTAGAGCTCGACGTCGATCTTGATAGGCTCGACCAAGCCCGGAGTGAAGAGCTGAACTTGCTGTCACGGTTGGAGGTTGTTTGCACGGCACAAAATTGCTAAGAACTTGTGTTGGTACTCTTCCACGGTTCCTGTCTGATGAAGAGCTTTTAGCTCGCTGAGTGGGTTGTGGCGAATTGACGGTCCAAAGCGAAGGTTGACACAGTCCTTAAAATTGAGCCAGTTTGGCTCGCCTTTGTCCCATTCTAACTGGAAATACCATTGCTGAGCAACTCCAATTAGGTGATATTATGCGAGCCATACCCGGTCTGTCTCCAAGGTCTTCTGTCCTCGAAAGAATTGCTCACAACACTGTAGCCATCCCAATGGATCATCTTGGTCGTACTATGATGGAAATTCAAGCCGGTGATAGCGTGGTGGTTGTGACCCGTCGTTGCAAACATTTGGTGTGTTGCTTGGTGCGGATGCGCCGGCGGTGGAAACAGCAAGCCATCACCGGTCTTCTTCTCTAGTGCTGGTACTTGATCATGCATGCTGGTGACTTGCCCTTGCATGGCCGTCATGGCAGTGGTGGTGTCTTTCATGGTTGCGATTAGCTATACTAGCTGCTCGGTGAAGTCGGAGAGTTGTGCTTCCAAGTCTGCGTTCATGACGGTTGAGGATGGATGCTCTGATACCAAATTATCACGACCAAGTCTTGATCGCAGGTTGTAATTGTGTTGCGTGGGAAACGCCGACGGAGGTCGCCAACCGGATGTCGTGATTGACAAACAAGAAGCAGAAACTCCAGGGATAGATGTCGCCGGAATAGAGAGACGGAAGAGATAGGTAGAAAACAGAGGAAGGGAGATTGAATAATTTTCTTATTACTTGTTTAACTAATTCGACTGATCCTTATACTCCAGGAAACAGCCTAATAACAATAATATCTATCAAACTCTATATTCCTAATTCAAACCAAGATACAAACCGGACTCAACTTTCCTAATGCAAACGTATTCTGTTGGGACTTCATGCCTTCCAGATCACGTATCATTGTTGTCGGACGTGGTACAGGTTGTGTCTACGCTTTCCTGAAGTAGTCCAACACCAATTGGTTCGGTGTTTTCTTGAGGCGAGCCAACATCAACTGCGGTGTCTTGATGCCGTCGGCGACGCTGACACGTAATACCGTACATGACAGATTACATCACGGAGATCAGGGGCTCTCTGGCACTGACAGCACACCCGTTGAGGCTGCATGAGCTCAGCCTGCCTTCCCTCCTCCCCTCAAAAGCTGCTGCCCTTGTAGCCCCCTTCCTGGACGATGAGGTCAGAACCGCCATCATGGCGATGCCGTCGGAGAAGGCACTAGGGCCATGTAACATCCTGTTTTTGTAAGAGTTTCAAAAACCAAAAGTTTGGCAAGAATCAAGTTTTGCAGTGACCAAAATCATCTCAGAGATCTCGTTCTTACCTCGGTTTGGGTGCCACCGCCCTCTTCCCCCAATCCCAGCGCCTGCTCTCCCGGTTACATCGCGGACCGCGGCGATCGTTGTCCGATCCCCTCGCCACGCGCTGCGCCTCGCCTCGCGCGCCTACTCTCTCCCTCGCCTTGTCTCCATCACCGCCCCCGCGCCCGATCGCCGTTGCCGCCACTGCCTCGCCCGGTCGCCTCCGTGCGAGCACCGATGGCCGCGCCTCGGACCACGCGTGCGCATCCGCTCCCTCTCCCCTCTTCCTCGCCCGGCTATAAGTAGCCCGGCCTCCTCTTTCCCCTCCCCACTCGCTCCCTTCCTCGCCTCGGCCATTGCCTCGTCGGCCGTTCGCCGCCTCGCCTCCTCCTCGCCTCCCTCCTCCCGCCCAGAAGCCCTGCCTGCCGGCTCCCTTGCCGTCGTCTCGGCTCGGCTCGGCGCCTCCCTCGCCGCCTCGCTGAGCCCGTCGCCTGTCGCCTCGCCTCCCACTCGGCTCGGCCCGCCTCGGCGCTTTCTCCTCCATGCTCCGGCCGCCCGCCCGCTCCGGCCGCTCCCTCCCTCCGCCGCCTTGCCTCCGCCGTGCGCCCCGCTCCTCCCCCCACCGCTCCCTCTCCCTCCCCGCTCTCCCCCGCGCGGAGATCGCGAGTCGCCACTTTTAATCGTCCGTCGCTGGCGACAGTGGGCCCTTTGCAGTGTCGTCGACAGTGGGGCCCCACCAAGCATCGCTGTGGATGGACTCGGTCCATTGCTCTGATGCCCGTGGACGCGCCGCAGTGCCGCCACATGTCAGCTCCAGGATTAATCCGATTTTCTGATTTAGTTTTTATTTAAAAAATATGTTAAAAAGCTTCAAAAATTCATATCTTTTTCTTTATAACTCCAAAAATTATGAAACCTATTTCTAAAATTTTCTAAAATCAAGATCTTGCTAATGGCACTAGTCTTATTCATTTTGGAGTTAATTTATTATGAGTTGGTATTTATTTGCTCTCTCTGATGTTGTGTCTTTTTCCGGTACTTTCGTCCGATTAGGGTTCGAAGACGCAGGAGACCTCAATTTCAATCAAGCTCAAGAATACCAAGACCCCGCTGCCTTTAACCAAGGCGAGTCAATACTTTGATCATTTTGAGCCTACATTTTATGCAAACTATGTTTATTTAAAAATATCAAAGTTGCATGCTGTACTTCTGTAATCAAATGTATGTTAAAGCTTAAGGTAGTTAAACACCCATTTGATGACTAATTAATTATTACCCATCCTTTGATAATCGAATCCAGTATTCTTTGTCACCCTAGTAAATATATGGTAAATACTAGCCTAGGTTATACTTAAGCGACATACTAGTCTTGCTTAAGTACCGGGACAATAAATATCACAATCATCATCTTTTAATCGTGAAAATGGTTTTGGGCAGCCATTGGATGTAAATGACTGGCGTGTTGTGTTAATTGGTTTTCCTCCCCAAAACCCTAAACAACTTGCTAGGACCGCATCTGGGCGGATGGAAAGAATGGTGGGTGAGGATGTAACACAATAATGTATAGAATGTGGTATGAACCGTCCAGATGAATTAAGGACTTAATATTGTCATGACCTCCTGTGTAAAACAAGTACAACCATAAGTCTACAAAGTGCAACTTGGCTTAGTAAAATTTATTGAACCCTGAAAGTCATCCCACAGTTGGTGTTTGGGAGCGTGCAAGCGGCAGGATGTATGTATGCTTGAGAGGGACACCAAGGGAGGGTGAAGTTGCCAGCTACACTAGTCGTTGTGGCCGGGGCCAGCTACGCTAGTCGTTGTGGTAAACATCCCGCACAACTTATGGAGGTAACCCATAGGGGTGAGATGACGGAAGGGGCAAGGTAGTTTGAAACGTTACTGTGACGATCGCTCAACTACATGACTAAGGAATCATGTGGGGTAACGACTATGATTATCTCTTGTGGGTACAGTATACAACCTCTGCAGAGTCTAAACTGTTTAAACAGCCGCGCCTACGGTCAAAGGCGGACATGGGAACTTAACCTGAGTTAGTTCTATTTAAAAAACCTTTGTGGGTGGAATGAAAATGTGGTAGGCTCATCTAGCCCTTGTTTTGAATTTTTCCTATGTAGCCTTACCCAGTGTTGATAATCGGTGGTTGTAGCCGTTGCCGATTATCAAAATTAAGCATGAGGTGGAGGTAACCTCTACCGTTATTTAAGATTGCACTTATTCCCTTTAAAGAAATACAATTGGTTTAAAATGCTAAGTCATAGGGATTTGTATTTATGGTAATTGAAAAATGTTGCTTTAGCAAATAAAAGAACCTGAGCCATCCTTGTTAAGCCTTGCATGTATACTATTGCATTCTGTGTGTTGGCTCACGGGCACGGTGGTTGTGCTCATTCTCGCTCTTTTCCCAAACCCTCAGAAGCATGAAATATGGGAGATTACGACTACTACGAGGAACCAGATGTCTGAAGACACAGGAGTTCCTAAAGCATAGTTTAGTCCTTAGTTGTTCTAGTGTCGCCCTAGTCTAGCTGACTCCGCTGGTACTTATGTGCATCCTATATTATCTGAGTTTTCGGGTAATATCGGATGTACACGGGTTTCCTCAGTCGCTTGCCTGTGGAGAGATGTGCCCTCACCTTTTTGCTTCCGTTGTAGCTTCCGCTACTTTGTGATGTAATCATTTGGCCTGTTCGGTCTTTATTGTAAAACTTGACCCGATGCGGTTTGTGTAAACTCTGATGTGTTAAATTAATGAATGGTATGGTTTTACGCCATGTATGAAATGATTCAGTGATATATCTGTGAGTGCTATCTACTGATCCAGGTAATAACACAGTGCTTTCACAGAGGATTTGGGATTAGAAAATCCGGTCCGACAGGCCAGATGGATTCTCCAGGCTTTTTTACAAGTTCTATTGGCCAACCATCAAGGGAGATCTCCTGAACGCCATGGCCAAATTCCACAGAGGAAATGCTCAAAACTTACACAAGCTCAACTCCGCCAACCTTACGCTGCTTCCAAAGAAGGACAAACCAAAAGCTATCAAGGACTTCCGTCCGATTAGTTTAATACACAACTTCTCCAAGATCATAACCAAATTAATGTCGCTACAGCTCACCTGTGTGATTGGCAAATTGGTGTTGCCAGTGCAATCGGCCTTCATTACAAAGCGTTGTATCCACGAGAATTTCAAGTTGGTTCGTAACATTGCGGTGACGCTGCATAGGAAGAAAATTCTCATCGTCCTCCTCAAGATTGATATTACGAAGGCCTTTGATACTTTATCCTGGGAGTTCTTGTTGAGTGTTCTTGCGTCGGCAGCAGATGGTGCGGTTGGATCGCCGCCATCCTTCGTACAACCACGACGTCGATCCTGCTCAATGGCGGCCGCGGTCCGCTCCTGTCCTTCGCGCGGGGAGTACGGCAGGGGGACCCGCTCTCCCCCAACCTGTTCATCATGGCTATGGACGTCCTGCAAGCTGCGGCGAGATGGGCCACTCGTCGGGATTGCTAAGCCCCCTCAGCCGCCTGGTGATGGAGCCGTGCATCTCCATCTATGCGGACAATGTTGTGCTCTTCTTCAGCCCTTCATCCCAAGATTGTGCGGTGGTGAGGGAGTTACTATTCTTCTTCAGTAGGGCATTCGGTCTCACCTCCAACTTGGCCAAGAGCTCCATCACGACCATTCGCTGCGACGATGAGACTGAGACAACGACCATGGCCACGTTGCAGTGTCGACGGCTTTGCTTCCCGGTCACGTACCTTGGACTCCTGCTATCAATTCGCTCTCTCAGGAAGACAAGTTCGCAAAAAAGTTAGCCGAGTGGAAACCTAAACTCCTAACTCTGGGCGGGCGTGTCGTGCTCGCCGGATCTATCTTGGCGGCGTTGCTGGTTCACTTCATGATGGTCTTCAAGCTTCCTCATTAGGCAATCAAGTTAATAAACCGTAAGTGTCGTGCTTCCGTTTAGAAGGGGTCTGACTCCATCAGCGGCGGTCATTGCTTGCTGGCTTGGTCGAAAGTCTTGCGGACGCTCCGATGTGAAATTTGGGTATCCACGATCGACATCGTTCGATCTTGCCTCCCCCCCGTCGCTGGCTTTGGAGCAGTGGGATCGAGCCAAAGCCATGGCACGGCGTGACGATCGGCGAAGACGCTGACATCCTGCCCATGTTCAAGGCAGCCAAAACTATTCGGCTGGGTGACGGCACGCTAGCGCGCTTCTAGCATGATCACTGGATCGAAGGCAGGCGCTCGGTTGCTGATGTCATGTCGGCCCTATGCTCCTTTGTCAGAAAAAAGAACAAACCTAACACGGAGGCTTTCGCCAACAATTCCTAGACTAAGGACCTTGGGGCCTGTCAGTGCTGGTGTTGGCACAGTGCTTGAAGCTATGGGACATTGTTGCCGGCACTCCGCTCCACGCCGACAGGAACAACAAAATTACCTAGAGGCACTCGGTCGATGGCAAGTACTCGGCTTGTTCTGCCTGTCAGCTCTTCTTCATCGTTTCAACAACCTTCACTTGCCACAAGTGCATTTGGAAATCTAAAGCACCGTCGCGACGTAAGTTTTTTTATGTGGTTGGTCATTCATGAGAAGTGCCTCACCAACGATAATCTCCAATAGCGCGGCTAGTCCAATCTTGGATGTTGTTCTCTTTGCAATCACCCCAACGAGAGTTGCAAACAATTGTTCGTCGATTGTCCCTTCTCAACTGAGCTCTGGGCAAGATTCAGGACATGGAGCGGCATCCAGTTCCTGATCCCCTCCACTGCGATATCTAGTTCCCAAGATTGGTGGCTTACCACGAGGAAGTTAATCTCAAAACCGCTCCAACGGGACTTTGATATGGTGACCATTCTCTTTCATTGGTGTATCCGGAAAGAGCGTAATGCCAAAATCTTTGAGGGACGCTGCTGGCCTGCCACCGATGTGCTCAGCAATTTAGTCTCCTGTGTGTAGCTTGTCAGAGCTACCTTAGCTGCAAGGTATTTTTCCTTTAGTTTTTTCAGAGAACTCTCTCTCTCTCTCTCTCTACTTGTATCCTGAGCTTGTTCTCCCATTCTTAATATAATTGGTCCGAGAATCTTCCTGCTGGCCCGTCGAATGCCTCAACAGAACATTACAAACATGCCATTATTCTCAAGTCATCAGCCAGCATTCTCTGAAGATCCTCATCAGGTGAGGATTTCCCTGACCTAACGCATGCACCATGAACCACAGAACGGAACAAGCATCTTCCATCTCCAGGAATGCCTACAGGTCCCATGTGAATCAATCACAAGTCTCGAAACGATGTTATGCTTTGACCACGTGTAAATTGTAAAGAGAAACAAAAAGGTTTCCCACTCTCACCAGTGACAGAATAATCCATGTAAACTTTCTTCCCATGAGTAGAACTAATGGATGGTTCAGTAGTTTGGGCAGTATCGATGTTATTGTCCACAGGACCCTCAGCAAAATTTAAGCAAAGTCCAGTGCCTGTACCTCCTATTTTTTGTGCCACACTTCTCAAATTCCAGCTAATACTAGAAAGCCTTTGATGTGAGGGCATATCAAACTTTACAGTTAGGATATGATTTCTCATTGATAATCTGCCATGGAATCGTCGCCCCAAACAGACAAAGCATGTCACACTTTGCAGATGAGATGACTTTATGTTCTTCTTAGGAGGAAAACCAACTAAACCTGTCTTTGCATGGTTACTGATTTTGCTTGTGAACGAGAATACTTCCATAAGGCCATGCTCTGTGCCAACCCTCCTTGTCACTGACTATGCTGAGAATACATGCTATAAGAAGTACAGCGTTGCAGACAGAGGCTGACTATCAGTGGTCCGAAGATAAACATTAAGGCCCTGTTTGGTACGGCCCTGCTCCAATTTTTTATAGCTCCAACTCTAGCTTCACTCTTGGATCCACTCCTATGAGAAGTTGGAGTAGTCTACGGAGGTGTTTGGTTGGAAAGTTAACTCCAGCTCCAGGAACGAGAAAGATCTTTGTTAAAAGACTATACTACCCTTGTTTTATTGGATTGGCGAGAGGGGGTTTTATTGGATGGCATTTGGTGGGTAATTTTATCTTAATTTTAAGGGTATTTTAAATAGGATGATGCTCCATGTGGGAGCGACCTTCTCATGACTCTGAAAAAATGCACTCTGACTGCTCAGTTCTCAAACTCAAATTCAATTTTTGTTGGGTGTACCGTTTGGCATGGCTCCACCTACTCCAACTAAGAAGCTGGGAGTTGGAGCCATACCAAACAGGCCCTAAGTTTCATAAGAGTCTCAGTTATGCGCTGATCAGTAATAGAAGCACAATCAAGAAGATACTAGATATACTTTTCTTGGAACAGATAGAAGCCCTCAGGCGTAGAAATAAACTCAACCCCAAAAAAGTAGCGTAGAGTACCCAGATCAGACATGAGAAACTATTCACTAAGACGCTCCTTAACAAAAACAATGTACTAAGAATTATATACATTAATGATCATATCATCAACACATAAAAGAAGAAGTGTCCAACTGCGAGGCGAAGTGTAAATAAAAAGAGCATATCGAGGAGAAGAGACCAAAGAAGATGGCTCATCAGAAGAAGATGGCATATTAAAAGAATCATCAACTCATGGACGACAAGTGTAGTAGAAAGGATAAGAAGGAACAAGGCTAGGAGGAACCTCTAGAGAGGGTATCGGTGGCGAAGGAGGTGCCGACAATGAAGGCGATGCCGACAGGTAAGAAGGCACAGAGAGGCCAAAAGCTGTAGTGGATGTGTGGTGACTATGGAGGTGGTAGAAAAAGCCGGGAAATAAAATGGCTTGGCGAGAGATGTTGGAGTAGTGGAAGAAGAAGGACGATGGTAGAAAGGATGAGACTCATCAAAAGTGACGTCCCGAGAAATCTGCGTTCATCGACCAACAGGATCCCAACAATGATATCCCTTATGCTCATGGCTATAGCCTAAAAACACACACTCGATGGACTGAGCGGTCAACTTGGTGCGCTCACGAGGTGCAAGAAGAACATAGCACACACACCCAAAGAGGCGAAGACCAGAATAATCATAAGTCTTACCAAAGAGACACTCAACTGAGATCCCTCCCTAAAGAGCAGAAGAAGGCGAAATATTGATCAAGAAAGTGACAGTAGAAACAGCCTTAGCCCAAAAGTGTGGTGGAACAACAGAAGCAAACATAAGAGCACAGTCTGTCTCAAGAAGATAACGATGCTTTCATTCAACTGTACCATTCTGGGCATCAGCACCAGAGCAAGAAAATTGAGAGAGAGTGACTTGCTCAGCAAAAAAACTACGAAGAACTATCGGGAAGTACTCCCTAGCAGAATTAGTATGAAAAACACAAATATGAGAGTCAAACTGATTACGAGTCATTGTATAAAATCTTTGTAGAAACCGTCATGCGACGCAGTAGTGTGAGAAGCTTCTGAATATCAGAAGCCCCAGAGCTCATCGGAGCGGAGAAATCATCAGTGCCCTTTAGAGAACGACCACCACGATGTAAATCCTTCTTCCTGTAACAGAACTGCTCTGCATATCTATCCTTGTTGCAATAGGTGTAGTAGAGTCCTCTACCAACAGCAGTTGTCACTAGTGAAAGCACCAGTGGTGAAGGAGTAGCTAGAGACGTAGCGGGTGTAGAAGCTAGAGGAGATGCTAGAATCGAAGGAAACGACGGTGACGGTAGCAGACCTACAACATGAAGACGACTCTCCTCAGCACGAATAGATGTAAAGGCCTCCAACAGAGTCACAAGAGGGTGGTGCACCGGCAACTGAGCACGAGTCTACTCATACTCGGCCCGGAGACATGTCAAGAAGTCGTAGATGCGACAAAGCTCTAGGTGAGACTGCTGACGCTGACAGCACTAACAAGTGTGTACACTTCTCATATGCTAACAACTGGGCATAGAACTCGTCCACAATGGCATCTCCCTGCTGCAACGACAGCTCCTAACGCATAACAGCAATATACAAAGAATCATCATATGGCTCGTAGCGGTTGCGCAGATGCGTCTACATCAACTGTGCTGAAGCCAAACCAACCACAACCCTAGTGAGATACACTTCCATGCTAACAACCAGAATAGCAGAGGCACAGATATCATCATCAATCCATGTCTTGTAGGCAGTATACTAAGTTTGAAAAGTCTCCATAGCATCATCAAAAACATCATATGCCTCTTTACGAGTGTCTTCGGGAGCATCCTTTAGGAGCACAAGCTCAACAAGTGGAACAGGTCGAGGTGGAAAAGGTAGCTCGCCGGTGAGAAAATCTCAAAGACGTTGACCACGTCAAGGATAGAAATCTCGTTCGCGGCGTCTCGGTGGATCGGCGAAACTAGTCCGATTCGGATGAAATTCGAGATTTGTTTAAAACCAATCAAAATTTGAAAACTAGAAACCACCGGGCAATGAGGAGCAGAATCGGCCGCAGAATGATGTTGATCCATGGACCACGTGTCTTTGAACATTAATTGAGATCATCGAAGATCACCGGGCAATGAGGAAGTCTTAAGAGTACAACAATTTTTTAATGGCTCAGAAAGTCCTAAACTGGCTCGCTTCGACCGAACAATTAGAGGGCGCGCCAGCTGGGCTCGGGTGAAGGCGTGGGAGGCTTTGGCGGTGGCACGACGGATGCGGCGGCGGTGGCTCGATCTGGAGAGGAGTTTAGGCGACGGATCTAGCGGCGGGAGGGTGGCGACTCGGACTCAAGGTCTGGGGCGGCGACGGCTCGGGCGACTGGTGGCAGAGGCGCGGCAACAGGGCTCGGGCGACACTCGATCGAGGCAGCGTGGCCACAGGAGGGAGAGCGACTCTAGAACGGGAGGCGACCTCACAACGAAGCGACCACGAGCGACTCCGGATCGAGACGACATGGCCACGAGCGTGAAGAGGAGGCGGCCTCACTTCTGATTGAGGTGGTGCCGATCAGTGCCTTGCAGATCTAGGCGGCCCCGAGTGACTCTGGATCGGGAAGAGGACTCATGACGAAAGACGAAGCAACTGTAGCAGAAGACGAAGCGAAGGGTGGAGATGGCAAAGGTAGGTGGCGGTTGGCAGAACCAGCGACGACTAGATAACAATAAACCCTAGGTTTGCTCTTATACCATATTATAAATAGTGTCTATATTCATCATGATGACAATGAGCTAATATATATAAAAGTATAGGTATAGCATATATGTAGATAACCTCTTATACAACAGAAAAAATACACAAATAAGAATACACCTCTAACAGGACAAACCACACGATAGGGCTGTATGATTACCGGCCCGGAAGCCAGAAGATGGTGAAGCACAGGACCGATGGTATGATGCTGGAGCATATCTCCGGCCTAGAGATCGACAATGTCAGGACGAGATGGTCGCGAGGAAGCCTGAGAGGATGGGATGTTAACTCGCTGCTCTTCCGGCCTTCGACTATCGACAAGTTGTCGTTCCATGACTGACAGTCACTGGATGTTCAGTAGCAGACCCACTAAATCCGATAAACATTTGTATGTGCATCTGTATCACGATGAATAAGGGGTGATTCTTTTGTGAAATGTGTTAATAAAAGATCCCGACAGTATCTAAATTTCTACAAATGTGTGATAACTCCTGCTGTAGTTGTGTTCTTAGCTCTGAATTCAAGCCCATGAAGGTGATGATTCATGAGAAACCTGAAGCCCTGAACAAACTCAGGAGGTTTTACAGGTTGCTCAATCACGGCCTCTGCGACCATACTTCTCTCAGGAGCTCGTATCTTACATTTGCCATGGAGCCTCCTTGCCGAGTACTAAAATGCGCAACTCCGTTGCTAGGCAAGGGTGGAGCACTCTTATCATACAGGGATAACAACGGTGAGTCTAGGTCATCCAGATCGTTGTCGCTTGTGTACCCTCTCCTCTGGACCATCGAGGCCCTTCGATCCAGCTCTGCCACTTTCTCTGCTACATCCTCCAATGAAGGGGGGCAGTACACAACAGGAGCAGCAATGCACGGGAATGTACTGATCACATCTTTCTCTGTGAAGCGCTCCAGCAAGCTCTGCAGGCATTAATCACTGCAAGAATCAATATGGTGTCTAAGCATTTTGATACATCGCACTTCGTATGCAATGCAATCTTTGTCGCACTACAACATAAGGGAACTTCAGCAAGAGAAACCATACCTCAGAATTCAGCTCCTCTAGAACTAAGCCAGGAACAGGATCAGGGCAGAACTCGTCAGGGGTGAAGTTGCAGAGTATTCTTGTTACTAATGGAAGGCCAATTGACGGGCAGACCTAACACAAAATTCAAAACTTTAACTACAGCACGTATGATGTGGTTATGTAAAAGAGAAATGATAAATGTTTAGCAGATTGTGGCTTAGGACTTGGGATTGAGGAAGGAGCTATGCATGAACACTGACCTCCTTCCTGATGGATTTTTCAAGAAGCATGTCCTTCGGGAGCATCAGAAGATCAATCAACTCATTGAGCAGCTTAAAAGAATTGGATTCAGCTGCATCTCTTCTGTCATCACCATCTCCTGCATCTTGACCATCCTTTTCAGAGTCATCAGCATCCATGCCAAACGTATCTGTCAACCATCTGGACCAGTTTCCGATCTGCGGAGGCATTTCATTCATTAACAATATATTTTGTTTGCAAGAAGTGAGGAAGATCATGAAAAGTCCCTATTCTAGTTTGTTACTTCTCCATGCAATTGCAAGCATCAATCTGAAATAAAGTAGTTTTAATCTAAGGATGCAGTTTCTTTGCAAAATAGGTACATACAGAATTCTTCAGCTGTGCGCCTGATCCAAAGCTTAAGTCTCCAGCTGGAATTGGCAGAACCCTTGCGTCAACTATCGGATCGGATATAGGGTCAGATGGTATCTCGTTCTCTGATTCACGAAGGATGGCATTAAACATAGCAACATCTAAACGGGCTACACATTGCTCCATCACCTGATAATAACAGTACAACTCATGAATGCACTTTAAAAAAAAGATTATTCTTTTTAAATAACGAAATCCATCTTAAAGCATACCAGTTTTGCCAATACTGGTAAGCAGCCACACTCATGTCCACCAGCACGAAGAGGACATATTCTGCTCAAGGCATCACGAAATGCAGTCTTCCAAAGATTAATAGAAAAGGTCCCTTGATGCTGATCACCCAAAGCAGCCACTAACAACCTCCCAGCCTTCGGAGTTGATGAATCTTCCACTGGAGTTTGCATATGGGGTGTCAGTGCCTAGGAAGAGAAATACCCAGAATATTAACAGCACGAATGAATTGGAAATTCCTGTTTTACAGCAAGCAAGCCGAATTCGGGGTTCTAAAAAAGTACCAAGATAGCATAAGGTGAACTTTTACCTGCCACCACACAGACTCAACAATACGAGAAAAGATCCAAGATTCAATCTTCTCCAATGCAGCCAAGATAGTACCAGTTTCCTGCCAATCATCTGGTACCTGCATGATAGTAGGTCTAGCATGCTTGCCATTGGAGTTGCTTTTCCATCGCATTGGTGGGAAATTCTTGTCAAGCTTATTTGCATTACTGCTTGTGCTGAAAGCCTTCATAACTGGAGTTGATTGGCGTGAAATGCCAAAGGTTTGTGCAATGATCTCTCTTAGCACAACTGTGTTTGATAACCAGAATGTCAACCTACAACAATATTAGATTCTTAAATCTTAATTGAAAGGAGTTAATGCTGATGGTCATATGCAGAAAATTAAGTTAGAAAGACTATAGACCTAATTTACCTTGAAACATCATTGCCAGAAGACTTTGTAACAAGCACAAGCCCAGAAACAGAATTTTTTGCGACAGAAGCTTTCTTATCTGAGGACCAAAACTTTGATGCATGAATATATAGCCTAGACAGACGCCGAGCTGGTGTATGCAACTTATGTGATGAACATCCATGCTCCGGCACTACAGAGTAGAGAGAAACCTCGAGGGCAGCAACTTCACGTAGCTCTTGCTCCAACTTTTCAATTTTTGATTCTAATTCCTCAATCTTTTTGTCATTCTTTTCATATGCAACCGATTTGTCATCATCAACTATGTTTTCTTCAGTATCAGTAGTTTCATTGTCAGTACCAGCATTCTGATCACAATTTGGAGCTTCATCCAATACATCAATCACCTTTGCCTCTTCACTGGCTTTAGTCGCTCTACCCTCAATGGCCTTATCACCAGTCACTATACCCTCAATGGCCTTATCATCGGTGGCTCTATCGTCAATGGCTTTATCATCTGTTTCCTCAGACGCCTCTGATGAAGGACAAGAAGAAACTCTAACAGCTTCTGGCTTTTTCACTTCAATAATTTTAGCACCATTAGCCGCTTTGTATGGCCTTGGAGATTTGTTCTGAGTATTGTTTGACGATACATATTGCACCTTAGTGTGGACTTGACGATTGGAATTACTTCTGGCCGAGCGTGGGCTGTTTTCCTTGGACTCTTTCTTTGCTAGTTTCTTTGGAACCCTTGAGACTCTTTTCACTTTAGTATCTTCATTACTGTTAGCATCACCTTGAGATGAAAAGGAATTTCTAGCTGGTTCATAGTCTGATTCAGCTTCCTTCCCTTGTTTACCATCTCGTTCCACATCACTTGAACGGTCGTCTCCCTCTTCCCCATTCTCTCTAGCACCCATTTCAGTAGTCGTTTAATGTATTAGAAACTTGATACCTGGACAGAACATCAACAAAGTTAGTTAGTAACAAGAGCAAACTTCTAGCAACTTGAGAGTAAGTTGAGTAAGTCAACAGGCAAGATAGCAGAAGTGATTTCTAGGATGGTCCAACATAATGATTATGCAAAGCAACTTGCATGGAAGTTTATAACTTGCTTCAACTGAAGGAAATGTAAGAAGTGCAGTAGAAGTTCAGAGCAGACAAGAAACTTCCACTGTAGTTGACCTAAATGCAGCTTGCAGTAAGACATCACATCCACTATAGGGCATGATTTTTAGTTGCTTAGTTCCTGACTAGCATACTGAGAAGCAAATGTTCATATCGTTAAACAAGACATACTACATCCAACCAACATCCACACTCCAGGAAGTCTAAGAACTGGACAGCTAGACAAACTTCCACCTTAAGAAACATCTCAAGCAAAATAAATTCTCTAACAAGAGAGTTTGGAACAAATAATATGTCTCCTTGTGTAATTCACTTAGGGGGGTAGTTTGGAGGCACATGGCGGTGGGACACGCTTATCTTGGACCAGCATGCGACTGGATTGCATTGGAGAGTGAGGTCCCAATGGGACGAAGGAGCCCCAAACATAAAGCTGTACCCAAACTGACCACGATGAAATGTAAACTCAGCACTAGTGAGCCATTCAGTACCTGATTCCACAGCAATTACTAAGTCCTAGTCGTTGCGTAGAATTACCAATCACCAGCAAAACAACTAATAGGCAAGTGCAGTACTTCGATTCCTATGGTTGCAACAAATGGCACAGCAATTCACCATGGAAAGGTTCAAGAATGACCAGAAAAAAAAAGAATTTATCAGATAACAAAAGCTCATGGATGTGAATCACAGGCTACCACCAAATGGACCCAAAATTCACCCCCAAAATGCCTGATCCGCGTGGAATTTATCAGGTACCTGCTATTGCAAGAAAATGCTCACCCGTCTCAGGAACAAGAACAAGAAAGAAACAGACTATGTACCCACCAAGAAACTATCTGCTCGGTTACCTCAAACCGCGAATGCGGATCACAAGCTACTACCAGTCAGCTACACGACTATAAGCCCACTCCCAAGTGCTCCGATAGCATACAAGAAATGTTCAATTCAACACAAATCAGAAATAGTATTAAGAACTAAATGTAGAGCTCTTCGAACCAAGATCCCATGCTACAAGTAAACGTAGTACGAAGAGAAGAAAGCAAGAACCAACACAGCACAAGCAAACCAACCACTAAATCTTGAATCGAATTCCTACAGCACATAAATAACAGATTTAGGGGTGGATTCAGGGAAGCCGAGCAGCAAGAAGAAGAGCGGAGTGGTCCTCACCCGGGTTCTTGCAGTTGCCGCTTCAGTTCCTGCGACGCGAGCGGGAGCCGGGGGGAGCGAAACCAACCCAAGCAGTTGCCTCTGCTTTTCTTTTTCCAATGGCGGCGCGGGGTTTAATGCCGAGCGGAATCGGGCGCTTCTCGAGGGAGCAAGAGCGCTTGGATCAGCGGCTTATAGAGCCGCTAGCGCCTCGTCTGCGTGCGTAATGTCCGTGCGGCGGTCGGCGCGGGAGGAGACGACGCGGCCACCAGCCACTGGGCGGATGCGGCCGGCGAGCGTCACTGACTGACTCACTGGCGATACCGAGTGGGGTGGTGGTTTTTGGGCTGTCGCTGCATTTCAACGTGCATTTCGAGGCCTCCAGGTCGGCGCACCGCACGGTGAGGCTAGCAACCGCGATCCGAGGGTATATTTGGAACTAAAGTGGAGAAAAGCACATGAGCTGCATACTTGCATAAACAAATGTAGTTAAACTATATGATCAGGCTAATTGGTTGGCCAAGAACATGAGTTCCATACTACCTGTAGGATTTGTAGCCGCGTCCGCGACGCAGGAGTTTTACAGAAAATAATTCAATCCCCACATTCCAAATATGAAACAGAGAAATCATAATCGTTAGTTACTCTATTTATCCACTATCTTCAATGGCGTGGAAGTGCTTTTGTGTAATATCTTATTATCTTCAGAGTTATAAGAAGTCTGGACCGAATTGGTCCTGTAGCGCATAAAAATCTCAAAATTGGCCTTTATAACTGCGAAATTTTAAAATTAGCCCCTATCGATGCGTCTTTGCGATCGAAGGCAATGAAGAATCGAAGTTAATCTTGCGTCTTGGGATCGCAACACCTAGTTCTTCTTTGTCCTGTGTGATCTGAACTACAACACCTAGTTCTTCTTTGTCCCCCGACTTGGCAAACACGTGGAGCACCGTAGCAAAATAGATTTTTCTGAAAAATCTATTTGATAATATTTGTTGGTGCAATTTTTAAAAATACAAAATAGGCTTAAAAATTATAAAAATTTTTGTGGAGCCTCCCAGCATAGTGTGCTTGCTTGTGTAAAATTTTTAAAAAATACACAAGCAAGCATACTATGCCAGGAGACTCCACAAAAAATTTATAATTTTTTAAGCTCATTTTGTATTTTAAAAAATTTCTCTAATAAATATTATTAAATAGATTTTTTTTCCCCGACGGCGAGTTGAGTTACTACCGTGCGGGACAGTCTTTTAAAATCTATTTCCCTCCTGAAATGAGGAGGAATCAGCATGAAGAACAGTCTTTCTTTGCTCTGAAAGGGCGGTGAGCGGACCGCCGCCTCGGGATCCCCAACCGGTCCTTGCCGTGGGCCCGTCCTGGGGTGACCGGCAGAGGCTGTCGGTGGTGGCAGCGCCACCGGCGGTTCCAGGTGACCGTCGACGTCACGGAACCGGATTGGGCAGCTTAGCTTAATCACGCGCCGAAATCACCGTGCTACCACTCATTAGCCGGTTAAATAAGCAAATCCCTCGCGGAGCCGCGGTCGCCATGGAATCGATGCGACGGCGCGCTCTGCCGAGCCGTGTAAGCGTATAAATACAAGGCCAGGCAGAGCAATTATACGGCTGTACCGTATGTACTCCGTAGCTGAACATTCCAAACACGTTTGTAAGGCATTCTTGGCAGAAAGCTCAGGGTAACAGTTGATCAGATACTTTGCTACAGAAATCATCAGCATTAATCTCTTAGAATAAAACACTATAAAATTGAATATTTAGAACAAGGGTTAGCTCAATTGCCTCCTCTTGCTTGTGGCCTATGGTCTATTTGTGGTCTCCGTAGATTGTAGTATGAATGCACACCTTCCGTATATGTCCTAGTATTCTACTTTCTATTCTGTATCGTCTCGTTTTGGCCGTATAGGCTCTCCAACAACCCAAAAATAGATCCGCTAACAGTAGGTGAGAGGGACATGGTCAATGTGACTGAAGCAGATCCTTTGCATCTGCATGAGTTAAAGCAGAGGAGCACAGCGATATGTACAGATATGTACAGGGTCTTCCTATTGTTTGATTCAAAATGAACGGTCTAGATCAAACGTTATAATATTTATAAAAAAAAGTAAAATAGCTACCGTATATATTTCATCGTTTCTACGATACATATTGCGGTACTACCGTTGGTAAGTAGACCTGGAGTATAAAACTTGTTTCTTTCATTGGAATTGAAATGAACAGACAAGTTACTAGAAACATATGGAATCTTTTGAAGTAAATTACACCCTAAGTTTCTAAACTTATCCAGATATATATACTTCAAGTTTCTCCGGTTGAAAATTAACCTGAAAACCCCTTTTAATGTCAAGAATTCGGGGGAAAAGATTCACTGAATGCCGTAGTGGTATCATATGATCATATATGCATTCAGCTATGTGTTAACGTAGTTCTTGGAAATTAGTACGAAATAATTGAGAACGGTACACCCCAATGTGAGCAAGAGCAACCGCATCGTCTGGCTTCTAGTACGTGGAGGCATCGCATGGATTGTTAGCTGGCCACAAAAGAGGCCAAGGCATAATCCGGCTGTAATAAAGGGCTAATCACTAAAATCCAGCTGTCCTTGTCCGGGGCTTCAGTAAGGCGGCCCCACGTGTCAATATTTTTAAAAAACAATAAAATACATGCATGGACTTGTTTGGTTGGTGCTCCGAGCTCTATGCCTGAGAAAAAGTGGCAGCGGCGGAGATGGGCCTCGGGCCATTGCCCCAGAGGCCCAATCTCAAATTCCCATTTGGTGCATCAATAGAAAACAGAAATTTTTCATATGAAGGGAATTAAAATATTGGTCACAGCTGGGCCGGCCCGAGGCTTGTTTGATGGGCTGACTACGCCCCTGAAAAGTGGTACTTGAAAGTAGCATAGAAATAGATAATTTTTGTCAGTCCAGATAAAACAGGAGATGTGTTTGGTTGAAGACCTGAGTTTGAAAAAATATATATAAAATAACGTTTTGAGAATGGAAAAGTGTAGAATTATTATATACATTTCTATCAAGTGTGTTCTAACATCAACTTAACCATCCAAAAAAATTTCTTGCGAGGGCCCTTCACAATATTTTCATCTTTTTGTACTAATGGAAACATGCACACCTATGGATGCGCTGGAGGGGCCACCAAACAAGGAATTTTGGCCGGAGGGGCCCCGCCCCTCCCCTCATGCAGAGATCGCTGACTCCTCTCAAAGCGTACGTGCTTCCGACAGCGCCTGTGCTGCTTTACCAGAATGACCCTACGTCTTCGCAGATGGATGGCCGTTGGCTAGCATTACTGGAGTGTAATTAAGCTTTTTGCCGGCCATCCCAGTGAGTGAGGCGGTGACCAGCGCTTCCGCATCTGCGCCCACATCCGACGTAATGTCCCTCCTGGGGTGTGGCAATAATCGTGCCATGCGAGTTGAACCAAGGACAAGACTTAAGATATGTCCGAAATGACATAATCGCATGCTTGCAGTTGTATATTTGAACGGAGCTCAGATAAACGAGAGTTAAACTACAGCAAAATCCGAGCAAAATTAAAGATAATATTAGTTTTTATCATAAATTAGCAGGCAGATATTCTTTTTGAGTCATCATTAGCTGAGGTGCTGGTGTGGAGGAAAAATGAAATGGAGAAGCAGCAGTTCAGGGATAAATTACCCCTAAGCTCAACTCTAGAAGCTGATGCGCCTCAGTAAAGTCAGGCATAGGGTCTGTTTGAAACGGCTGTGATTTTTAAAAAATTATTTTTGATTGTGCTGTAAGGCTGAACGATTACGAATTAAGTAGCTAGACTGAGAAAGAAATAGGTGAAACACCTCCTGTAAACAAGAGGAATCCAGTAGCCAGCGGCTCTGTTCAAAAGCGCAGGAAAGACATGCTGTAGCCAGTAGCCTTGGATCTACGCAAAAGTTAACATCTGTAATCTGTACTCACACGAAGGTTAATATGTATAACCCAAAAGGCTGGCAGATTGAATCTACACCCGAGTAATGAATAAGCTGTCCAAAAGATTCAAAGTCACTGTCCATTAAATACAATATCTCTAAAGCTTTCTTCAATAGCATTGTCTCTAATTTTGTTATATCAATTTTACATCACCGAAAAACAGATTTAGAGATAACACCTCCAATAAGATATCTTTAGCAAGTTGTCTCTAATATTCATGCCAAACTTATAATATTCTCACTCCTTCACCCATCTCTCACATACACTGGTTGCTTTGTCTTGGTTCGTGTGTACAGATGGTTGTTCAAGCACTACTACAAAACAGACTATAGAAGACGCCTCATCACAGACGGTGTGATATGGACCTATCACAGACGGTTCATGATCTGAACCGTCTGTGAAGTATCACAAACGGTTCTGAAGAAGAACCGTTTATGATAATCTAAGTCATCACAGACGATTCTTGTTAAGAACAGTCTTGGATACTTCACAGATGGTTCGTATCATGAACCGTCTGTGATAAGCATCTCATCACAGACAAACCGTCTGTGATGAGATTTGTGAGATTTTAACATGGCAGCCAATCTTCTGCTATGGTAGGATTTGGGCATCCAATCCTCTGCCACGGTAGATAATTGATAGACAGAGGATTAGCTACCACGGTAGAGCATTGTGTGTCGCGGCAGGCTGGTGACGTGAGCCTGAGGTGGTGCGGCAATGTTCGACGGTGGCGGCAACCTGGGGTGAAGTGGAACTCAAATCGAAGGTTGGGGAAGGACGAGGGAGGTGTAGGCATACTCCCATAGGATGGAATTGAAAGGGAGCTCACTAGGTGGAGTAATGGCGACGGTGGCGGCCAAAACGGGGGAAGATGACCGTGGCGCGAGCTCCTGTGGGCGAAAACAAAAATTGGTTGGGGGTTTTTGATCGTGATGTTTGGGAACACACCATGCTCCAGATGCTCAGGGGCCACAACGACGTCTCGGCCGAGATGGCGCTTCTCGCCGAGGGGCTGGGGGCCGGTGGCAGAACGGCCATCGAGGAGTACATCGTTGGCCCGGCGGTCAACGACGATCTAGACGGCGAGGCCAAGGTGACACTATATGGGCCGGAGTGCGGGATGTCATGGGTGGCCCAACCGGTGGCGCTGGGCGACCAAGGCAACATGCTCGATAGTGCCATGGGCCTAGTGTCGCGGTAGGGCAACATGCTCAACCACTTCATGGACCCCATCGTCGCCCTCCTCGGTAGTCTTCACGACATGAATGCGCGCCACGTCTGGACGCGAGGAGCATGGACTACAGAGGCGGGATGGGTGAGACTGCGAGCACGATGGGCATCGGCGTCAAGTGGCAGGGGAACTGCTCGGGTGGAAGAAATGTGAATGGGAATAAAGGGGATTTTGCGCTGAAGAACTCATAACCCCCCCCCCCCCTTGTTAACTCACCTAATCGACACAACGGCCGACCTGCCAAAACCAGGCTGAACGAACGCCGCGTGTGTAATCCCACCGCACGAAACAGCCTCAGGGGTAAGTTTTCCGGTTTTGCAACGTCGGGTGTCAAAGGTCCGCTTTTTTAGTTTAGAGGGTTACTTGTTCGCATATCGATACTTGAAGGGGTAAAATGGACTTCTTTTTTTCCATGATAATACAGTTCATAATGTCTGTCCAAATATTGCTACTTAAGTTTTTGGGGGTTTTCTTTAGATATTCTAATATTGTTGATGCTTGACATCTTTTTTCTAAACTCCTAGAGAGATAGATGATATGGTTGAATTTGCGAGACACTAGAACGATCCTACCCTATAGAGTTCGAGGAGGACTATATCCAAATGCAAGCTGCAAAAAGATGTCAAGCTTAGCTTCCCTCACAAATAGTTATTGAATGAAACTTTTAGTTTATCTCTTTACAATCTTGTACTTTTGCCACATGCTAATGAAACTTTCTTGTGCTAATAAAATTATAGTTTCTTATTTGACTTTCAAAGGTCAAGGACGACAATCTAATTCTTGAGAAGATAGTAGTTGATCAGTTGTCCGGGGGCATTTTTGTTCTAAAATCCATGCTCTTACACCCGGAGTTGTCATGTTTGCATTTGTGAGAAGACTATTCATGTCCATGATATTATCCCTTTTCCTTGGACATGAGAAGACTATTCATGTCCATGATATTATCAGTTGTCAGGGGGCATTTTTAGGATGTGAAGAAGAGATTAAATGTACTAATACATCTTTGTACATAAGCAGTGGTGTCCAGTTGTTAAACAAAAATTTAGCGTGCATATGTTAATCCTTTCCCACATGAAGGTATCCAACTATCCATGGGAGACCTAAAAGTCATTTAAAAGTATTTTTTGTTTCATATCATTGTGAATGGATGAAGCACTAGCTTTTTGTTATTTGATTTGAACTCATGACATTTATAATTTTATAGAATCTCAAAACATGATATGAACATACACATTTGACCAATCTAGATAAATCACTAACAATATCAAGATGAGCAGCAATCACGGTACATGCTCCATAGTATCTCATGATAAAATTTGTGTTTCCATAGCAACGTACAGATATCCTACTTGTGTTTCCATCCTACTCATGTCCGATGTCCCGTGCGCGCGTTTCTTCGATAGGAACGGGAGTGTCGGTCACACCAACGGGCTGCTCGTAGTCGTAGGCGTATGGGCGGAGCCCAAGTGCCATTTTTCGGCCCAGTTCGCGCGGTGCATCTCCTACGGTACGTAACTGAGTGGGCAAAGGGGTGGATCGCGACTCCGCGATGGGACGAGTACCCCAAGCTACGGCTTACACGTGCGCGCGGCCTGACGAAGCTATCAGCTGCGGCCGCCACGCGCGAAGCTTGTGGGCTTCCACGGGTAATTTGGCTGCGGTGGAGTGAGTAGGGTGTGCGTAGATATAAACCTCTGTGGTGGCGTGAGTGGGGTCGGATATGTACCTGTTTTGTACTTTTTAAAAAAACATCCGGCGAGCAGCTGCTAAATTAGCATTCGACACGACTCGTGACAGTTGGATCTGGATTCTGGCATTAAGACGCCGACGTGTTCCTCCGTGTTCGGTTCCACCCTCGGGAATGGAAAGGTGCAACGCGTGACCTTGTCGTGACGCTATACATGTCAAACCTGAAAGTAGAATTCACGGTACTCATAATTCATCTAGCTCCTACTTGTCAACGATGATTCTTTTCGCGAAGGGGCTCCTCAGGAACAGTCCTGGACAGGTTGGAAGGATGGCTATGTCATGGAAGAGAATAAGAGATGACAGAAAGTTAGCGGTAAAGTCGATTGGCCCTGCAATAGTAGAAATTTCCAATTAGAAGCTTAGTACTAGAAGGATACTGTAACATTCAAAATTTTCTGTGTTTTTTTACAAAAATTTAAAAGGTAACTATTTGATTTTATTAATTTGTTAAAGTTTAACATGAAATTTAGAAATACAAAAATAGTTTAATTTGAAATAATCAAACTTCAGTTAATTCAAAAGTTGGTTTATTTAGATTTTCTGGATTTTAGAAAAGGGTTTTCCTTTTTGTTTCAAAGTTAAAAATAATTTGTTTACAAAATTTAAAGCTAAAGTTAAGCTGAAAATATTTTTATTAAGTCCCAAATAATTCAAGTAATTTCTGTGTATTTTTCTTGAATTTTTGGACTTTAATTACTATTTTCTAAAAAGGCTTTTCATTTTCTAGTATTTTCTTAATTTGAAAATCCTTTTAAATCCACCCTTTCTCCTTGGTCGTATCTCTCGGCCCATTTCTACTTTTTCCGCCCACACGACCCAACTCCGCCGGCCCGCTTCGCCTCGCCATCCCGCTTACCCTCCTCTCTCTTTGCCCGTAGGGCCCTCCTGTCAGCCACCGCCACCCTCCTGGTCATCTTGCTCCGCCTACCCATGCCAAGCGCGCGCGGCGTCAACGCCCGTGCGGCTTTTGCGCTGACCTCACCTGCCCTCGCCCTCTCCCTGAGAGTGGCGTGTCACCGCTGCGCCTGCTGTCGCCACCCACTCCTTTCCCCATGCTCTGCTAGCGCTTACCCAAGCCCATGTCGGCCGTGCCATCACCCATGCCCGGAGCTCCGTGAATCCCACCGCCGCTCCGCACTCGGCCTCCTCCCTCTGGACCTCCCCGGGCTCTATAAAATGGAGCGCCGAGAAGCCGGAAGCCCTCTCCATTTCCCCCAGATTCACCCTCGCTCTCTCGCCCTCTCTGCGCCGTATTTCAAGAAACCTCGCCGCCGACCGAGCTTCACTGGACGCCTCTAGCGCCGCCATCGAGCCTCCTCCGGCCTCTTGATCTCCACCTCCAGCATAGCAAGCTCGCCGCTGTCCCCATGCGCGCCTCCTCGTCGCCGGAAGCCCACACGACCGCCACCTTTGCCCGCTCCTCGCCGCCGCTTCCTCGCCCACCGCCAGCCACCACCGTGAACCATTAAAACCACCAGAACATCACTTGGGCTAAATTTTCAGAAGCTTTATTCCACTCTCATATTCATGATGGAAAGGTGGAAATGAAGAAGAACGAGTTCCGTAAGCTGTGACAAGGAAACATGTTTGTGAGTGAACACCTCAACAAGATCACTCAACTCTCGTGTTATGCTCAAGAGGACGTTGCCACGAATGATGCACGTCAGAAGCATTTCAAGCGTGGACTCAATCTCAGCTTAAAGGTGCCAGTTATTGTCAATGATTGTGCATATTTTCAGCACCTTGTAAACAAGGCTATGCTCATAGAGGAGTCTCGTCGTAAGATTGAAGAATCTCGCAAGAGGAAGATGATGCAACAAGGTGCCCATCAGAATCAACCGTAGAGAACTAGAATGAATGCGCAACACCCTGCCCGTGTTCCTCCTGCTACATTCAGGACCCCTGCAACAGTACCTCGCCCAGCTACTCTAGGTTTTCGCAGCCCTGGAAACAACAACAACACCACCAACAACCAGCAGCCCAGAAATAATAATCATGCTGCAGGAATCACCTGTTTCAACTATCAGTAATTGGGACATTACCCTAGCAATTGTCCCCAGGAGCAAGGTGCCACTCGGTCATATTCAACTTGGCAGCTACCCCGACCAAAACCCCCATGCCAAGAGCCGGACGTGGAGCACCTCAGACTCCAGCTGCACCAGCCAAGACCCCTCAGCCTTTTGGAAGACGCCGTGTGAACCATGTCACTATAGAAGAAGCCCAGACAGCCCTGGACGTCGTGCTGGGTAAGTTACTAGTAAATTCAGCATTTGCTATTGTTTGTTTGATTCTAGAGCTACGCATTCGTTTGTTTCTCGGATTTTTGCTGCAAAGCATCAGTTAGAGGTTTCGACTCTTAAAACTGCTTTATTGGTTCAATCTCTTAGTTCATAGTTGAGTACGAACCAAGGTTGCCCAAAAGTTAAAGTGGTCAAAGAAGGGGTGGAATTTCTAGCCGATCTCATAATCATAGACACCAAGTTCCTAGATGTGATTTTGGGTGAGAATTGACTTACTAATCACCAAGAAATTTTGGATTGTGGTGGTAGAAGCATCACTTTGGTCAACCCAGTTGGAACCAAGGTAAAATTTGAAGCCTCCACGGAAAAGCATGATGGAGAATTAGTTTGCAGTGTTAGTGTTGTATCTTTGGAAGATGTGGCAGTGGTCAGAGAATTTCCTGATGACCTACCTGGAATGCCACTTGATAGGGACATAGAGTTTGTCCTCAATCTAGTTCTGGGAAATGTACCTATTTGCAAGAGACATTACCGTTTGTCAATTGACGACTTGAGTCGAGCTAAAGGCTTTGTCCGATCAAGTTCTTCACCTTGGGAGCCCTAGTGATCTTTGTCGCCAAGAAGGTTGGTGCCCAGTGGATGTGTGTGGATTATCGCTCACTCAATGAAGTCACCATCAAGAACAAGTACCCTCTGCTCAGGATCGATGATTTGTTTGACCAGTTAAAGGGAGCCGGAATGTTCTCCAAGATAGATTTAAGGTCAAGATACCATCAGTTGAAGATTTACTAGGATGATATACCCAATACAGCTTTCTCAACCCATTATGGGTTGTATGAGTTCACAGTCAAATCTTTTGAATTGACCAATACCCCTGCTTATTTTATGAACTTGATGAATAAAATATTCATGGAGTATTTGGGTAAGTTTGTCATTATCTTTATTGACGATATTCTAGTGTACTCTAAGAGTGAAGAAGAACATGAAGATCACCTTCGCTTGGTCTTGAATAAATTTAGAGATCATCAACTTTATGCTAAATTCGACAAGTGTGAGTTTTGGATGAAGAAAGTTACCTTCTTGGACACGTCATGTCTGCGAAGCGAGTCACCGTCAACCCTAGCAAAGTCAAGGATGTGCTCAACTGGGAGTCACCCAAGTCAGTGCCTCAGATCAGAAATTTCTTTCATATGGTAGGATACTACCGCCGGTTTATAGAAGGATTCTCCAGAATAGCAAGACCCCTCACTCAGCTGCTGAAGAAGGAAAAGAAATTTACTTGGACGCCAGAATGTGAGCAGAGTTTTCAAGAATTAAATAAGCGTTTAACCACCGCTCCACTGTTGATTATGTCTGATGTTCGGAAAGATTTCAAGATTTTCTGTGATGCATCACGACAAGGTCTCGGTTGTGTCTTGGTGCAAGAAACACAGGTAGTAGCATATGCTTCACGTTAGTTGAAGGCTCATGAGGCAAATTACCCCACTCATGACTTAGAATTGGCTGTCGTAGTGCATCCTTTGAGGATATAGCATCATTACCTCATCGGTAATCATTGTGAAGTTTACACTGACCATAAGAGTTTGAAGTACATTTTTACTCAAGCTATCTCAATTTGAGGCAAAGAAGATAGTTGGAGTTGATCAAATATTACAATATTGGAATCCATTACCATCCATGCAAAGCTACTGTCGTAGTAGACGCCTTAAGTAGAAAGGTCTTCTGCAATACTCTGATGCTCAAGGAAAGTCAGCCAGTGCACCACTGCACGAAAAATTTTAGAAGCTTAAGCTTGAGTTAGTTGAAGAATGTTACTTAGCTACTCTGGAAGTGCAACCGACTCTTCAAGATCAAATCAAGAAAGCTTAGGTAGAAGATGCAAATATCAAGGAGATCAAGAGAAACATGAAGAAGGGTAAATCCCTATGATTTTTAGAAGATGAGCAAAGGACCATTTGGTTTGATAAGTGTATTTGTGTACCATACCAGAAAGAGCTTAAGCAGATAATACTCACGAAGCACATGAAACCTTGCATTCAATTCACCCGGAGCGCTAAGATGTATCAAGATCTCAAGGAGTTTTATTGGTGGTCTAGCATGAAGCGTGAGATTGCTGAGTATGTAGCACAATGTGACATTTGCCAGCGAGTTAAAGCTGAGCATCAGAGGCCTGCTGGACTCTTGCAACCTTTGAACATTCTTGAATGGAAATGGAAAGAAATTAGCATGGACTTTATCACCGATCTGCCAGAACAAGAGCTGGATATGACTCTATCTGGGTAATTGTAAATCGCCTAACAAAAATTGCTCACTTCATCCGAGTCAAGACCACCTACTCGGAGACAGACTTGCAAAATTGTACATGGCAAATGTAGTATGTCAGCATGGGGTACCAAACAAGATCGTGTCGGTCGAGGATCCCAGTTCACCTCAAGATTCTAGCAGAAGCTGCACAACATTTTGGGCACTAATTTGAATTTCAGTACAACCAACCATCCTCAGATCGATGGTTAAACAGATAGAGTAAATCAAATCCTAGAAGATATATTGAGAGCCTGCACTCTAGAGAAACAGATAAGCTGGGATCAAATGCTGCCTTATGCGGAGTTTTCATACAACAATAGTTATCAATCAAGCTTGCAGATGTCCTCGTTCGAAGCTCTTTACGGAAGAAGGTGTCGAACACCGTTGTATTGGACTGAATCAGGCGAAGGACAAGTGCTTGGGCCAGATATTTTGAGGAAGGCCTAAGACCAAGTTCGGTCAATCAGAGAAAAGCTGAGAACAACACAGACCCGATAGAAAAGTTATGCTGATAACCACCGCCAGGATTTAGCTTTTGCACCTGGAGATCATGTGTACCTGAAGGTTTCACCTCTCAAAGGAATGTGTCGCTTCAGAGTAAGCTGAAGCTCTCACCTCGATACATCAGACCTTTTCCAATTCTAGTCAGAAGAGGAGAAGTTGCTTACAAATTGGAGCTCCCGCCCCAATTGTCCAATATGCATGATGTCTTCCATGTGTCTCAACTGAAGAAGTGTCTGCGCGTGCCAGAAGAGCAGATGCCATTAGAAGCAGTTGACCTATAGGAAGATCTCACCTACAAGGAGTAACCCATCAAGATTTTGGAAGTAGCAGAGCGAGTAACAAAAAGCAAGATCATCCGTTTCTACAAAGTTCAGTGGAGCAATCACACTGAAGAAAAAGCCACCTGGAAGCGTGAAGAGGATCTGAAGGCCGAGTTTCCGCACCTATTCTCTAGCCAGTCTGAATCTCGAGGTCGAGATTCCCTTTATGAGATCCCTATTTTCTAGGCTTTTGAAAATTTTGAAAATCTAAATGGTAACCATTTTATTTTATTAATTTGTTAAAGCTTGACTTGAAATTTAGAAATAAAAAATAGTTTAATTTGAAATAATCAAACTTCAATTAATTCAAAAGTTGGATTATTTAAATTTTCTGGATTTTAGAAAAGGGTTTTCTTTTTTATTCCAAAGTTAAAAATAATTTATTTACAAAATTTAATGCTAAAGTTAAGCTAAAAATATTTTTATTAAGTCCCAAATAATTCAAGTAATTTCTATGTAATTTCTTGAATTTTTGGACTTTAATCTATTTTCTAAAAGGCTTTTCATTTTCTAGTATTTTATTAATTCAAAATCCTTTTAAATCCACCCTTTCTCCTTGGGTCAAATCTCTCGGCCCATTTCCATTTTTTCCGCCTATGCGGCCTAGCTCCGCTGGTCCGCTTCGCCTCGCCAGCCCACTCACCCCGCTTGCCCTCCTCTCTCTCTGCCCGCGGGGCCCTCCTAGTCATCTTCCTCCGCTTGCCCATGCCAAGCGCGCGCGGCGTCAACGCCCACGCGGCTTTCGCGCTGACCTCACCTGCCCTCGCCCACTCCCTGACAATGCCGCACCCGCTACCGCCACCCACTCCCTTCCCCATGCCCTCCTAGCCCTTACCCACGCCCATGCCAGCCGTGCCGTCGCCCATGCCCGGAGCTCCGCGAATCCCGCCGCCACTCAGCACTCGGCCTCCTGCCTCCGGACCTCCCCGAGCTCTATAAAATGGAGCACCGAGAAGCCCGTAAGCCCTTCTCTCTTTCCCCCGTATCACCCTCCAAAGGCCATATCTTCTTCATCCGAACTCCGAATCGAGTGATTCAAATTTCTAAATGAATATAAATTCAGTACCTTTCGTTACGTTCTAGTTTGGTATTTTTTGGATTTTATTAGGAATTTTTTATTTATTTGGTTCATTCACACGCATATATTCCAGCGTTTCGAAATAATTCTTGGACTCGACGACCGAAGCTTCTCAACTCTTCAACAAAGGCAAGTCGTAGACCTTTGATCATGTCGTACCCAATTTATAAAATTATATTGTTTGATATAAACATGCATGACTAATTATATAAAAATGGTTTTGGGAATAGTTAATTCTCTAATTGTCGTTATGCCCCCTTGATAAATTGTGCATGACATGTACTCTTAAATAACATAAATTCTTGGACACCATAGGATGGTTAATTATTAGTTGCACATTATTTTGCTACCAACTTGAGTATCGTTTATGTTTAGACATGCTTTAGCAATGCGATGGAATCCATGACCACACGCTCTTATGAATAAACATGACTTAATGAATTATGGAATTGTGGCGAAGCCACTTTTGATATAAAAAAAGTTGTTGTGTTGTGGCAAGGGTTGCCATTCGGCCAGGATGAATCAAAATGATTTATACTCGGACGAGTGATCGTGTAGTAAAGGAGATGAATTTGGGATGTGGTCGCCTCGCCTGAATAGTATCTAAGGACTTAAATTTGTGCGTCATTAATCTGGGTTATACCGTACAATCACAAGTCTATTTATGGAGTGGATTTGACCAACTAATTAGCGATGATTTGAGTCGGTTCTGTTTGGGTTGATAAGTGGTGCAAGAGGGGGCCGAGACGGCGAATCCTTAGCGAACAGAACTAAGTCAAAACGGGGCTTTGTAAAGGTCTTGTCACGTGCTCTAGACTGCTTACCTAAGGTAGTAAGCGGTGGTATCAACGGATGCCAAACAAACTAGAGAAGTCGTGTCTTGTTGGCCAAGCTGTACAACCTCTGTAGAGTGTAAAACTATTCGAATAGCCGTGTCCCCGGTTATGGACAATGTCTGGTGATTTCTTATGAGAGGTAAACTTTATCAAAATGTTGGAATGGGTTGGATGGTTTGAGTAGTTGGATCTGGTTGATGGTTGGGAAGTGAACAGGGTATTCACTAGTCATTGCAAAAGAACTAGATTACTTATGTATTAATCTTTTAAATTACACTTTACAATCAATTTACTATATTTACTGTTAATAATATTTTCTGCAGAATAGCTATAAAGCGATCATTGTCAAGCCTTGCATGAGTACTATTTGCATATATTTCTCTACGACTTGTGGGGTACTTTAAAGTACTTACGGCTTTACGCCATTTGTTGATCAATCGTCGAAGAAGAAACAGGGAATACTGAGTTCTACGAGAAGGAATACTTCAGAGACTATGAGAACTAGGTCGCGTCCTCCACTCGATTGCTTGTGGGCACGTCGAATGACCTCCACGAGATATTTTGATTTCTGCTGCAAGTTATCTTCTATTGTTAAGTCTCGCGTGGCAACCGTTGTAAGACTTGATCATAATTTTTTTGCTACTAAGTAATATTAATTTATTTGTTTCATCTTTATTTTGTTGTATGGATATGATAACATCGTTGTTGCAACTATATGATCTAACTAATAACCTGAGACTAATTTGGAATACATAGAGTGTATCGTGATTGCATACCCGGGGCCTGACATATATGGATTCTTTTTTCGCAGGCAGTATGATGCGAATGTTAGAAAGTAACTGATTTCAGGGTGGAATACTTCTCCCTCCATTAAGAATTTAAGATTGCTTGAGGTCCGGCATGGCTAATATCAGGACCATCCAATCTGTCCTGAGTATGTAACCAAAACAGACCCCGATGAGAACACTATGTACTCATCTATCCACGAGTTCTCGATACCCTACGGTCTGCAAAATGCAGTAAACATCAAGGCTACAGTTGTCGATACAATGACACAACAAATGGAATCTAAAAAATATCGGCACCAATGAGCTACCAGTTCAACGGCTGCGCTGGCCATTACTGTTCCTCGAGCAGTCTAAGGAATCTTAGATTTTAATTCATCAACGAGAGCATAATTCACCTACCATCACCAATAATTCATTAGTGGCTTATACATATGAATGAAAATGAGAAAATTGCGTGGTAGGTCTACTGGTGAGATTGTGTTACTTATTGCATAGTAAGCCTACTTGTGAGATTATATTACTTAGCTCATTGAATTTGTATTTCACTTTTTTAGCCTTCTAAACTTATAAGGTTATGTCACTTAGCTTTCTGAAATTATATTTTACTTTCTCATCCCCGAAGTTGCGATGTTGTGTCACTTAGTTTCATGAACTTGTATCGAAGCGAAGTTCATCGGATGCAATGCCAACAACTTCGTCCACTCCGAGTCCGATGGACTCGTCACCGCCTTGTTCTGGTTGTGTACGTTCATCATCCCCGTCACTTCACGCTAACAAAAATAGATTCTCGGGTTTGGAAATGCACTATGCTCACGTCCTCTCTGGAACTCCACCGTCGCAGCTTGCTACCGCCCTCGCCCTTATCTCTTATGAGTTGGCTGTGAGGGAGATGTGCATTCCCAGTGCCAAAGCAGTGTTACAGTACTTCTCTCTCTTTCACGACGATTCGTCAGCTCAGCCTTTTTGTTAGCAAGCGACCAAATGGACTTCGTGCAGGGTGAATAGTTTTGTGTCTATTTGACCGTTTGCTATCAAAAAGACTAACCTGGCAAATCACCATGATAGATAGAGAAGTACTATACCCCTCCTCTGACACTGGGAATAGACTTCTCTCTCACGGTAGACTCAGAAGAGGCAAGGCGAGTGGTGGCAAGTTGCGACGGTGAAGCTCTGACGAAGACGTGAGCACGATGCGTTTCAAGTTCGAAGTATCTGTTTTTGTCAGCGTGAGGTGACGAGGACGATGAACACGACTGGAACAGGGCGGCGATGAATCCACTAGACTCAGAGGGGACGAAGTCGCCACATCGCATCCAGCGAACTTCACTTCAACGCAAGTTCATGGAACTAAGTGACATAATATCATAAGTTCAAGTGGCTGAGAAAGTAAAATACAAATTCAGAGAGTTAAATTGTACAACTTCGTAAGTTCAAAATACTGAGAAAGTAAAATATAAATTTAGAGGTTAAATGACACAACCAAGTAAGTTTAAAAGAGTGTAATTTTCTCCTTCAAAATTAATTAAAGACGAGTGAAGAACAAGTCAACAAGCGCGAGGAAAAGACGACCGGCCATGACGGGTAGGGAGGGGGGGAAAGGAGGGTAGCACGCGTCTACACTCGGCTAGGGTCATGCGGCGTCCACGATTGCAAATCAACGTGTACACTAGACTACAATAATTCAAAGTAAGGTACATGGTTGCTGATTGCCGATTGGGCCAAATAACCGCAAAAGTGAAGAGAAATACGCCTAGAAGGGTTCTAATTTAAAAGAAACACTATGGAATTGACTGATATGATATTGCACCTGGCAGCAAACTGTTTGTTAACCAAGCTACTCATTTCCATTCCTTCAATGATAGCAATCATCGTACTAGTGTTGTGGATGAAAATGAGGACAAATGTCAAATAGTTTTGCGAAAAGAAGGGGTAGAAATCGCGAGACAAATACACTTGCAATCCAATTCTTCCTGCCTCGTTTCCCTCAGGCCTCAACCACCCACCCCCACATGACCATTATTATTACACTATTATCTTTCCACCTCTTTTCCTCCCATTCCCAATTTAAAAAAAAAGTTAAAAGGAAAACACTTGCAATAACAGCATAGTAACAACACCCCACACCTTTAATTTCCATTTTTTTTTCTTGGCCACTAAAATTCATTTTCTCTCAGAACCTAACGATCTTGGCCGCGCGCACCACCGGGTTGTCCCTGGCGATGGCGTCCCTCGCCGCGGCCTTGTAGTCGTAGCTGCAGCCGTGCCGGTCCGAGTACCGGTGCTCGCCGCAGAACAGCTCGCCGCACCGGCACCGGAACCCCGTCAGCCCCACCCGCTTCCGGCAACTGGAGCACCGGTTCACCGACGTCCTCCCCGCCTTCACCTCCACCGCCGGAGCCCGGTCAACGGCGGGAGAGGCCAGCTCCACCGGCGCCGGCCTCGGCGCTTCGACCACCGGAGACAAACCCGGCAAAGATGATGAAGAAGAAGAAGACAACGGGGAAGGCAGCGAGGATGTTGACGCCGACGCTGCCAAGAAGCAGTTCTGGCACAGGTTCTGCGTGGCCTGGTTGCCGGGGAAGCCGCAGCTGTTGGCGCACAGCGTGATCTCCGGCGCGCGGAGCTCCGTGGGTTCCTCCTTCTTGTCGCGCTGCGCCATGGCACGTACGGTGGCGGCGTGTAGCTAGCGCCGAGAGAGATTTCCACGAGACACGAGAGCTTGAGGAGAGGAGAGGAGAGGAATTTGGAGGTGAATTGGCGAAGCTCGAGGGTTGGTCGTTTTATCGGGGAGGAGACGGGGACGCGTTCCTTTGAGGACGCGCAAGCGCCAACGGCGAAGCGACCTGCCCCCACGCGCGTGTTATTTCCGGTATTAGCCTCGTTGGCGCTTCGCGGAAACGGCAGAAATTGGCGAAGATGCCCTTCCTGTTTTGGCCACTCGGATTTACTCTAGCCTCTCATCATGCGTCTATGGTGTGTGTGCGCGCGCGCGTGAGTCTTCGTCGTAACCGGGCAAAAAAACATGGCTCTCGTGGCTCGCTACAGGCCGTAGTTCGATTTAGGGCACTCGGCTGGATCCAGAGAGGTCGCAAAGCTGGCGCAGGGGCAGAATGGTCAGGTGATGTGCCTGTTTCAAACACGGACGTGCGTGTGCTGCTCGGCCCTGGACCTGGGCATGTAGCCGCCCGAAGCTGACCCAACGAATGCGCAACCGAAAGAGAACGGAAAACGACAAGGAAACCAACCAGACCAAGCCAAGCCATTGGCACACGCACCGCCGTCTCGGGTCGGCCTGGAAATTGGAAGGCGTCGCGCGTCTTCCATTCACCACACCTTCCGCTCGATGCCCCGATAAAATTAAGCGAGCCCTCCCCGCTCGTCTCGTCGCTTTCCGCCGCTGAGCTGTCTGGATTAGCACGGCCGTTCCTTTCTCTCTCTCTCTCTCCTTCCCTTGCCCATGTCACTGTCTACGTACACACACTATCTACCAAATTGCTAAACGAGAATACCAAGTTATGCGTGCCCTCTCTGATCAATCCAATCTGCATGTCGACGTGGGAAATTCGCGTTCCCGTTTGTTCCAGAACCACGGCCGTCCCGTTTTCCATCGCGGCTAGCTGTTTGGCCATTTTTAAACGGAAAATACGGTCCCATTAACCAGTCTGGTTCGGAGTTGAGTAGTACACGGTGGCCAATCCGGGACGGACAGGCCTACAGGTGCGCTCCGGATAAGCAGATTCTCCCGGGGAGGAAAAGGCGTCGGAACAGCAGCGCGGCAGCCCGAACTGCTGTTGTTTGGTTGATGGTGCAAGCCAAAATTTTGGCAAAAAGTATATTATACGGATCAGTCAAGTTAAATTCTAGTGTTACTAAAGTTTTAGTGAATTGCCAACGCGGCGTTATCAAATTTTAGTAACAAACAAAATATCAGCTAAATTTCATTAACGCTACCATATTTAATTTGATTTGCGAGAATAACAAACCAAATAACCCCAACTTTCCCCGACTCCCATCTCAACGGCCGGACACAATTCCCTACCACCCGATCGACTCGATGAATTATGCAGCGAGATCGATGAAAATATGTGGCATCTCTCGTCTGCGAGGAAGGCAGACTGACTAGTCAGGCTTAGCTAGCTAACTGCAGAGGTTGGAAGATGGTCGTGATCATGATTACAGGCTTAAATGTGCACGCTGCCGACAACGGGTCGACCGGCCTGCAGGCCCTCCTAATCGATCACCAGCCAACTCAACCGATGATTTGACTCGCCGAAATACACACGTTCGCTAATCAAGCAAATAAGAGCCGTGGCGTTGCTGACAAACACGGGATATATGAAATGAGATACTTCAGCTGTTAAGACTTAAAAGAGATTTCTTTACTGCAGGAGAAGTCACTCACATAGTCACATGCATGTTCGAGTTCTCAACAGGTTGGCACGGTTTTAACATCATACAGCTAGCTATTGTTAACTGAATTCTACTGCTATAAAAGATCATAAGCTAGCTATTGTTAACTGAATTCTACTGCTATAATTGTTTTTTGTACATGGTGGATTGGTTAATTTGATTCGGTATGATCTTAGATAAATATAGGTCCTAAAAAAGGCTGGCCCATTTCTCAAAAGGATGAGGTCGAGTACCGCTCAAGTGACTGACAGATCAAGGAGCTAGCTAGCTAGCTAGTATACTTCTGTAGGCCATCTTTCTCGACGAATAATCCCCAGCTCGAAAGCATGAGAACAAAGGATGCCATATCCACCGAGATATTTTTTTTTAAAAAAAATTAATCCTGTGACACGTCACCCAAGTTGTCCCTGTCACGAGCAAGAGCAACAGAGTCCGATGGTTAGGATGGATAGGGCTGTTCACACTTCTCCACCGAACCGAGCAAACCGAGCCGACAGTATTCGATATTCGTTTTTTTTTAATTAGAAATCTGGTTTTCTTATAATTCATTTGTTTGGGTAAAATTCGGCTAAAAACTGAACAAACTGATCAACCTGCCGCTGGCCTGCTCACTGATTGATGCAGCTGGGCAAGTCTAACAGCAAGTGCAGCTGGGCGCAGCACGGCAGCAGGCGCCGGTGACTTGGTGAGTGATGCCGGCGTGATGTGGTATGTGCTAATATGCATGCTGTTGCAACAGGCCAGCAGCAACAGCGATAAAGCCATACAGGCATACAACATGGTACTGCTTCCGCCCTACCGCTGGGGGCTGGCCAGGCAGTTGGCTGGGCACTTGTTGCCTTGCCGTAACATCGTTGCTCCTTCACAATTCGCGGTAACTTTGGTAAATATGGTATCAATACTGAATTGTATTTTTGAAAATACCATATTTACTTTATTTATCAAAAATACCGAACGAAGACCCTAAACATGGAAATGCGCAATGACCGCAAGTGCTGCTTTATCTGGTAGAAGATGGTTTATGTGCACAAGACTTAGATTTTATCACTAGTACAGTTATTGCGTCGCTGGAATTTTTCCGCATTCTTGCAGAAAGCTAACTATTTAATATGAAATTCGTGCGAATTTCTTTCTTGCATTCGAAACAATGCCCAGCACTAGTGTGATCTCCTCCCGTGAATACCAACACGGTGACGCAAGTGCGGTATTCACTTCAGCCTTATGGCCTTTATGTTGGCCAAGAGAAGGACATTTGCCCTTACGATTGTGGGCCAGGAGAAGGACATTTGCCCTTATGATTGCGGCAATAGTTTGCATTATAACCAACCACTCCACAAACAAAACAGACAATTTCCTCCTTCTTCTTCATTTTCTTTCCTCCGAGCTTGTTCTGGGCTGATTCTTGAACTTTTGTTTCCCAAAGCCTCCAGCATTCTTGATCTCCACCTCATGAGTCTGAATTTAAATCCCTCGTCACGTACATGGAGTTGTAGCTCATGAAGCTGCTCCATCACCAACCGACCCTCAACCATCTTAAAGTTCAAGTAGGTAGCAGTTATGAATGACTCATTCCCATTATCCCCTTCAAAATATTTCTCATCAAATTCATCCCAGAGTTGCTTAGCATCTATGAAGTTAACGTACACGTCGAACGACCGACTGGATAAGATGGCTAACAAACGAGCTAAGACCGAATTGTTCGCTTCCTCCCACCGTGACATAGCAGCGGTTTCTGTGGCATAGTAGTGGTTTCCAATGGAAACATTGGAGGATTTGAAATGTCCTAGAAAAGTTTGAGGTCAGTCATCCATAGTTTTGTTTTAGCCTGCCAATATTTAAAGTTGGCACCATCAAATACTTCCGGCTTAACGACATCAGATGATGAAGCCATTTTTTAATTATTGGTTTTCTGAATTATTGTAAAATTAGTGATTTTAGTAAATATTCATATATAATGCCAACAACAATTAAGATAGTTAAAGCATATTTCCAGCAACAAAGACAAAATGGACATATAAATATGTGATTTCTTCATGTCAATTAAACATAATAATATGCTCAGAAGATAAGACTGTAAAACATATAAAATCAGCATAATGCCCAGATTTAAATGTTCGTTTATTGCTCTCAAATGTCGAGTTGCACAAGATGAAATCTTGGCACTCACGGCACTTGTGTCAAAGTTTAATCACAAATTGAATATGACAGTTACTTTGAAAAAGATTAGGCCTTGAGCTCAAAATAAAAAATTGCTATTCTAGTCAGTCATGTTCAGACAAATCATCAATTCTGACCTCATTGGACAGCAAACAATTGATTCTAATACTCAAAATATCAATTGTCAAGAAGTATAACAGTGACTGAAATTGAATCACAATGAACTATAGATAGAACCTAATGGATCACAGTGAATCACCGAGATCAGAAGGTATACAATGACAACAAGCATACAACCAAATGAACCGATTGTATTGGACAATAGAAAACATCCATTAATATTCTAGATCAAGACCAATTTATACTCAATTGTCACATTCAATATCAATTTGACATCAATTAATCATCGGGCATTAACCGAGCCCACAACATCACTAAGCAAAGTCTCCCAATGCTTGACAATAATACAAAAGTAATTCAATTAGCACGGCGCGCTTAACAAAGTAATGCAAACTGAAAAACTGACGAAGCGGGTGGCACTCGAAGCCACCGAATAGAACAGAGCAAAACACGTGAAATGTGTTGTCTCAGAAAACCAATCACTCCGCTGTACCGCGAATATCGAACGAGATTGACGAAGATACAATGTCAATTTCATAAATCGGGACATAATAGTGTGCGAAGACGAGGTACAGGGAAAATACCACACAGGAGCCAGCTAAGATGTACCGACCTAATACACCCATTGAGCACCGAGCACCAAAAACCAAAACCCTCGACCGGCCGGATCCCACCTCCTAGCGGACGCGGGCGGCATTCCTCACCTGCGATTGCTCTGATCCGCGCACGAAGTGGCCATTCCAGCAGCCGCAGCCTTGTGACGAGAAGGGCTGCCAACCAAGATGTACCGGCCGAATACACCCATTGAACACCAAGCACCAAAAAGCGGACGCGGGCGGCATTCCTCGCCCTGCAATTGCTCTGATCCGCGCACGAAGTGGCCATCCAGCAGCCGCAGCCGTGTGACTATAAGGGCCGCGCGGCGTCCAGGCAAGCTTTTGTCGCCAATAGGGTCGGTGTGGGAAAGGGACGACGATGGGAGTCGCGTCCTCGGGTAATCGAGCTCGCGATGATGCGCAATTGTGCTTTTCAGGTCGTGGTCTGGGCTTCCGAGACGAACAGAGCTGAACGGCCCACTACCAAGTACCGATAGAAAACTGGCCCAATTCTTGCGATGCCGACGTGTAGAGTTCCCCGCTTTCGCGAGATACCTCGACGTGGTAGCCAGCCACATAAACCAATCAACAATGGCAGCAAACACAGCATCTGCAGACTGATGTAACGTGAGTGTACTGTGCCGTGATGTGCTCTGCTCCAAGCAAAACATAGCCACAATGCGGTTTCCCATGCCTCTCTAGCTGCTACTAGAGGTAATAAGGCTTATTCCAACACATCTAGCCTCTTCCGTTATTTTGAACTTGGCGCCGGCTGACATGTAGCTGCAATTAGTCTACAGCTCATGCTGCGTGGAGGACGGGCCAAGCTCCCGAGCGGAGCAGGGGAGCAGACGAGGTTTGAGCAGCGCGCGCCTGCAGTCTCTCTGCTGCTGCGTCGCGTTCGGTTCCTGCCTTTTCCGAGTTGGGTTCCAGTCACCTTTTCTCCCCCCCATCCCTCCCCTCCTCTTTCACAATTCACTTGGTCTCTACGTTCGCAGCCAACACACACACACACGGGCACGCACGGGCAGTGTGTGTTGTTAGAATGATATGCCCACCACCAAAGCCGGCACCTAGCGCGTCCCGGCGTGCGTGAAAGAGCGCCGACACGGAGCCGCTCGACGGCGACGCGCTCCCTCTCAGGGGAGCGCGCACGCCGGCGAGAGGGCCCGAGGCGGCGCCTTCTTCTTCTTCGCAGTTCTTCCGCCGGCTCGGGAGCGAGAGAGACGAGCGAAGGAGGAGAGAGATCGAATGGGGATTAGGGTTTTCACGGGGGCGCCGCGTGGTCGCAGTTTTATACCGCCGAAAATGTCGCTCAGCCGTCGATTGGAATCGACACCGAGATCGTGATCTACGCGATGCGGGCGGCGGTGGATTCGTGCCATATTGAATCCAAAGTCGGATGTGAATCCGACGGCTGCCATCAACCCTAACAGCCGCTAGTAGGCCGTGGGCCGAGACACAGTAATGGGCCGAGGCGCGATGCAGAGCAAATGGCGGTTTAAGCGATAAATTCGTAGGTTATGAACAGTAAAATCCAGAAAATTGAATTGAATTTATTTTCAGAAGTATTTTTTAAATGAATTTCAATAGAAAAAATTGTATAAAATCTCTGTAAATTTTGCACCAACGTGTTATTTCTTCAGAGATTAAATGTGTATAGTTATAATGCTTCTGAGAATGAATTATTGAATATTTTATTGTTTCCGCTGCAAAAGTTAATATTGATTAATTCTTTTTAATTAAATTCAAACCAACGGGAGAATTTAATTTTTTAAGAATTGTTGTAAGTTATGATATTGTTATTTTCTGACTAAAGTTGATAATAACAGTATTATAATTTTAAATGATGTTTTTTATGCATTGTTTCTATTTCTGCCCAACGGTGATATAGATTTAATGTATAGATATAATTGATTTAATTGTATGTCGTATTTTTTGACCAACGTTGGAAATAAGGCATATATTTTTTCATGTTTCGTTCTCACTTTATTTGAACTAAATTTTCAGGAGGATACAACTTGATGGGTTGTATCAGAGAGATCCCCACTCTCAAAGGAGATAATTATGGAGAGTGGAAGAAAAAGATAGACTTAGCGTTTATCTTAGCTGAGGTGGACTGGGTCCTCACTATAAAGACGACCACTGAGCCTATGGCACCGTGAGGATCAAAATGAGGATGATCTTGCTTGGCGAGAAAAGACAGAGAGATCATGCTCCCTTACAGATGTCTTATGACCTGGAGCATAAGAAATGGACCACAGCCAACAAGAAATGTATGGCTGTGATAAAGAACACGATTGAGCCTGCAATTGTAGGCTCAATCGCAGACTGTGACACTATCACAGAATACCTTGATAAAATAAAGAGTCAGTTTACTGGCTCTTCAAAGACATATGCTACGGTGATTAAGCGACTTGTGATGAAAAGGTATTCGTGGTGGCGGTGGAATAAGAGAACACATATTAAGGATGAGCAACTTAACATCCAAGCTTAAACCAATGGATTTGGCACTCAAGGATGAGTTCCTTATTCACTTGATTTTTGCTTCATTGCCAGAAAAGTTTGACACTTTTGTTGTCAATTACAACATGCAGCCCGATAAATGGGACTTAGAAAAGTGCATAGCTATGTGTGTTCAAGAGGAGGAAAGAATTAAATCCTCACATGGTGGATCTATCAACTATGTGAAGGATAACAAGAAAAAGCACTTCAACAAGACCTCCTTCTCAAGGAACAAGGGAAAAGCCTCATCCATCGACCTCAACGAATAAATTTCTTGTAGACAAAGATCGTTGTCTTCATCAAGAAGAAGACCGGACACTACAAGAAGAACTGTCCTGATTACTTAAAGATGATAATGGCAAAGAAAGGTGAGAACATTATTACCTTCATAAATGAATGCTTGTATGTGCAATATTCGAAATCCACTTGGTGGATTGACTCAGGAGCAACTGTTCATGTTGCTAATTCCTTACAGGGATTCCGTTCGACGAGGACTACGCAAAGAAACGAAAGATGCATTAAAGTCGCAAATGGAGTCCAAGCAGAAGTTGAAGCCGTTGGCGATCTTTCATTAGAGTTAGCTAATGGCTCCAATCTTTACTTAGAGATGTTCTTTTTGTTCCCTCTTTACAGAGGAATTTGATTAGTGTTTCCAATTTGGACAAAGATGGTTATGATTGTAATTTTGGAAATGGCAAGTGCGAAATAATATTTAATAAAGAATGTGTTGGTCTTGCCATATTACAAAATAAGCTTTATTTGTTATCATTATGTGATGATGTGAATGTCGTATGCGATAATGGGAACGTCGCGTGCGAGAAAGTGATTGAATCCTCGTCTACGAATGTAAGCGAGAAAGCGAAAGAGAACTCATAATGAATCGTCAAAATTATGGCACTGTCGTTTAGGCCATATTTCGAGGGGAGAATAGAAAGACTAGTTAAGAATGAAATTCTTCCTCTATTAGAGTTCTCGGACTTAGAACAATGCGAGAATGCATTAAAGGAAAATATGTAAAGAAAATTAAGAAAGGCGCCAAAAGAAGCACGGGAGTTCTACAAATTGTTCACACGGACATTTGTGATCCTTTTTACGTGAAAAGTGTGGATGGATATGACTGCTTCATAACATTCACGGATGATTACTCCCGTTATGGATATATTTATCCAATCAAAGAAAGAAATGAAGCCTTGGATAAATTCAAGATATTTAAGGCTGAAGTTGAAAACCAACACGATTTAAAGATTAAGATAGTTCGATCTGATCGTGGGGGGGAGTACTACGGTCGACATACCCCATATGGACAAGTTCCTGGACCTTTTGCGAGGTTCTTACAGGAAAATGGCATAGTAGCCCAGTATTCTACACCGGGCGAACCTCAGCAAAATGGAGTAGCTGAAAGACACAACCGTACCTTGATGGATATGGTGCGAAGCATGATGAGCTACTCCACACTCCCATTGAGTTTATGGATGGAGGCGTTAAAAACCGCCACTCATATTCTCAATAGAGTGCCTAGTAAGTCGGTGCCCAAAACACCGTACGAGTTGTGGATGCGGAAGAGTTCCTCACTAAACCACTTACGTGTGTGGGGGAGTCCTACTGAGGCTAAAGTATTTAACCCAAACCTTGGGAAGCTAGATCCCAAAACAGTAAGTTGCCATTTCATTGGCTACCCTGAAAAGTCAAAAGGTTTTCGTTTCTACTGTCCAGACAGATATACAAAGTTTGTAGAAACGAGACACGCTGTCTTCTTAGAGGATGAAATGATGAGGGAGAGCATGGTAGCTCGAGAGATTGATCTTGAAGAGAAGCGGGTATATGTGCCCACTCCAATGATTCAAGAGCCACTCTTCTCACTACTGCTTTGTCATTTGCCCGAAACGATACAATATCTTGTGGTGCGGACTGCTATTGTTTCTCCCGTGGCAACAATGAATGAGAATGAGGAACCATTCTTGAGGATCCTATAGAACCCATTGCCACAAATGAGGGGAGCAACAGCTGACCTCAAGCGTAAGATGTACCAAATGAGGAGGCCCCGAGAAGGTCTCAAAGAGTAAGAAGATCAGCTATTTCTGATGATTATCAGATTTATCATACAGAGGAATTTCAAATGGAGGATGATCCCACCACATTTGAAGAAGCTATGAGAAGCGAAAATTCTTCAAAATGGCTTGAAGCCATGGAAGAGGAAATGAGGTCCATGAAGGCTAATAAAGTCTGGGATTTAGAAATTATTCTTAAAGGAGCCAAAACAGTAGGCTGTAAATGGGTCTACAAAACAAAGCTTGACTCACAAGGGAATGTAGAAAGATACAAAGCGCGACTTGTGGCAAAAGGTTTTACGCAAAGAGAAGGGATTGATTACAATGAGACCTTTTCTCCAGTCTCCTGTAAAGATTCCTTCAGAATCATAATGGCATTAGTAGCACATTATGATTTAGAGTTACATCAGATGGATGTAAAGACGGCATTTCTTAATGGGGATTTGGAGGAAAATGTTTACATGGCACAACCAAAAGGTTTTGTCATGGAAGAAAATGAAAGAATGGGATGCCGCCTAAAGAAATCGATTTATGGGTTAAAGCAAGCTTCAAGACAGTGGTACTTGAAGATTGACAGTACAATAAGAAAATTTGGTTTTAAAGAGAATGTAGAGGACAACTGTGTCTATACAAAATTTAAAGATGGGAAGTTTATCTTCCTAATCACAGTATGTGGATGATATCCTCTTGGCTAGTAGTGATGTCGATCGCTCTCGGAGACAAAGAATTTTTATCCTCAAACTTTGATATGAAAGATCTTGGTGAAGCTTCGTTCGTTCTAGGGATCAAATTCACCGGATAGAAACAAAGGGATATTGGGACTATCACAAAAGACATACATAGAGAAAGTCTTAAAGAAATTTGGGATGCATAAATGTAGTCCTTCACCGCACCTATAGTCAAGGGCGAGATATGGGGATTTTCAATGCCCGGAAACGATATGAGATCGATCAAATGAAAGCGGTTCCATATGCTTCATTGTATCGGAAGCTTACGGTATGCTCAAGTGTGCTGCATACGACTTAGCTTTTGTTACTGTGTTACTTGGCGATTCCAAAGCAATCTGAATAGAACATTGAAATTGATAAAGAAAGTCTTGCGTTATTTGCAAGGAACAAAAGGCCTCATGATGACATCTGAAGATCACATTTACTCCATATAGTGGGGTATCTGATTACGATTTTATGAGATGATAGAAAGTCGACATCCGGATATGTCTTCACTCTCGCTGGAGGAGCTATATCGTGGAAAAGCTCAAAGCAAACCGTCACTACATCGTCCACAATGTATGCCGAGTTTGTAGCATGTTATGAGGCTACCCGGTCCATGACTGTGGGGCCCACATGTCAGCGACTCATTCGAATTTCCAATAGAAAAATAATCCATTCGTAATTCAAAATTTCCGTACGGTGACATCAGCACACGCAATAATTCGAATTTTCTTTATAAAAATAATTCAAAAAATTAATAAAATATGATTTTAGTATTTTATTTAGTTTTAAACTTCCAGGAGCTCGTATTTCTTCATACGAACTCCGATTTAGGTGAATCAAATTTCTAAATTTGTATAAAATCAAGATCTAGCTATCTAAACCGAAATTATTTTATTTGGAATTAATTTGAATGTTTATTTAAATTTATTTGTATTTTATTTGAATTTGACTTATTTTTCGTATAGATTTCGACGACTCCAAGAGCTTGACCCTGTTGAAGAGTTAGAAAACCAAGATTTTGAGCAAGGCAAGTTATACCATAAACATTTTGATCCCAGTATTTTAAACTTATTTAATTCTATTTTTAAGTTACCATTGCATACATAATTTTATACAGTTAATTTAAGTCCCTATTTTATCTTTATAGTTAATCCAATTCCTTTGTATAGCAAAACTTGAATGTTGAATAATAATTTCCTTGTCACCTTAGTCAAATAAAAATTTGAAAATACAAATATGTCTAGATATTGCTTAGATCAAAATAATAATAATTTTGGGAAATTCTGGCCAAAATAGAAAATATTGTTTTAGAGCTTACAACATTGTTTTGTCATGGTGGACTTTTGTAAATGTCTTTGAAAAATAAAAAAATGGGTTTGGAGTTGGGCGAGTTGGACAACGGGTGGGTGCAGGTTTATACACGGGCTCAATCCGGGTAGGGTTAAGGCCCAAGATTTTTTATTGACGGTCACCAAAGTCAGTTAAGGACCGGCCTTTGAGCCGCATCTTGCAAAGCTCCACCGTACTACCACATGTTCTGTATACGCAGAACTAGTCTTATTAACTTGTCATACCTCACTATTATATGTGTCATTTTTGTTGTGTAGGTGTTGGTTAAATATTATTCCCACTTGGCGCAAGAGGGGGCTTTCAGCAGGTGGTTAGCCCACTGGAAGTGAAACCTTAGCGGGGGGGCTTTCGGCAGGTGGTTAGCCCACTGGAATTGAAACCTTAGCGGGTATATTAGTAGTGAGGTAGAACATTGAAAACGCCATGTGATAATTGCCTAGTCACACGCCTAAGGAAGCGTGCAATGGATAACATAATTGGCAAATTATCTCGTGTGGGTAAAGTTGTACCCCCTCCGCAAAGTGTAAAAACTATTCGAATAGTTGTGTCCACAGTCATGGACATGCTAAGAAAAGCCACTCTATGTTAGATTTTGTTTTTGGTTTTGAAATAATTTTAGTAAAATATTTTTTTTGGATGATAAATCCTTGTGGAAAAATTGGGTTGTTAACTATGTGATAGGAGAGTATCTATCACCATGTTTCATATGGAGGGTATCTATCACCATGTTTCATATGGAGGGTATCTACTATAAAATTGTAAATTTAAAATCTGATTTTAGTTATAAATTGAAAATGTGCCTTGAAACTTAGTATGGTTATTTAAAGCTGAAAATGTTATTTACGCAAATAAACCCTATCAGCCACATTTGTCTACTTATGCATATATCATATCTCTTTATTAGGTGTAATTTGCGAGCACGAAGTTGTGCTCACCCTTGCTAAATAATATTTATTCAGGAGAAGACTTATGTCCTGACGATGAGGATACAGATGTTTAGGGCTACACCTCCAGACGATTGCCTGTAGCGCATCATGTGGTCTACTAATTTGTTATCCACTGTGTTATTTTAATTGGCATTAGGCCCCATTTTGTAATAAACTCTGATTCATATTAAATAAATATGTGATATGGTTGTGATGACATTTTTGAACTATATACACTAGAAATCCTGAACTAGTACGGAGAACACAGAGAATTGAAATCCTTTGTTTCCGGGTTTAACAACACGCTCAACTTGCTTATATGTTCCAAGCAAGCTAGTTAGATTTGTTAAATGAGAACAACATTGACCCCTCCCACCCCAAAAAAAAGATCTTTCGGATCGCTGGTGCGCACAAGTCTGCCCTGCTCCTGAAGTGCACGTAACACCAGCTCTCCCTCCAAAATCCTCCATCCCTCGCCTACATGCAGATCACAACATCCCTTCTGACAGGAAAGCAACGCCTCCATGCCTGCAACAATAATATCCCAGGTCCCTTGCGATGTCAAAAGGCCCGGGCCCGTTGATTCCCCCTTCTCATCTCTCCCTTGCTATCCGAGATGCAAGATAAAAGCTCATCATTTGACACGAACATCTCATGGTATTTTGTGTGTATGCATCTGATGTTCCATCCATCAAGCTTGCGATGTTCCATCCATCAAGCTTGCCTTTACATGTTTTTGTCGGCCATTCCGCGGTCGAGCCTTCAACTTCAAGTGCTCCCAAAAAGTTGATCTCCTTCCCCTCATGAAAAGAAGATCCCAAGCTAGCTTTTGCTCTCTCTCTCTCTCTCTCTCTCTCTCTCTCTCTCTCATGTTGCTTTTCTTGTTTTTTTTCTTCTTCTTTTACATGCATGCACGTCTAGGTCAAAGCTCCATGCAAGTTATGTGTGTCAAGCTTGGGATGGAAACATCTTTGTTTTCGGAAGTATCTCCAGCTACATACCCTTGCCCACTTTTACTTTTTCTAGGGCATGCCAACAATGGGACATGTCTCACAGCCTTTCTGTAGGGAGGCTGGGATGCTTGCACCGAAAAAACAAAATAGCTATAGTAGAAACTTGACTGGTACAGGAAAGAGAGGTTAAGGCTTTCCACATGTAGATGCACAACAATGGTGAGATTTGATCCATGGCAAATGCAGAGATAAGCCCAATACTGCATGTAGCAATAGGACAGTACCATGTAGGAGAGAATGCATGGCACCCTTTATCCACTTGCATGCATAATATATAATCTTTTTTTCTACTTCTGCAAGAAGATGTTGCTGCAAATTAAATAATGATTCTCACCGATTACTGATCGAGAAACAAAATACATGCAGTAGTCTTGGAACAGTATTCAACATAATATAGTGCCAGAAACATGAGGCCATCTAGAGAAACACGAGAATTTGCAATACACAATTAATTGCACGAAGATGTACCCTCCCATAAGCGTTTCCTTGAATTTTTTTGCGGAAACAACCATTTTTCATGTTGTATTTGCAGGATTGACCACCGTGACACCATATTTACACATTTATCACTCGTTGCCGCACGGCCACCGTGCGGAGAGCGTTCCCCACTAGCCACTTCATCCTATTGCCGCACGGCCATCGTGCGGCAACCGTTACCTCACGGCTACCATGCGGCAACGCCACCACGTGCCCCTCCCCGCCCGGCCCCGCCGCCATGTCACCTGTTGCGTGCGGCAACACCCCACACGCCACCACGTGTCGGTTAGGTTTAATTAGAGTTTTAAAATTAGGGTTTCATGTCTGTTTGTACGAATTTTTAAATATAGCAAATGGGTTCCAAAAATCACAAAATTTTATGTGGAGCCTCCCTACATAGTGTACTTGATTGTGTAAATTTTTCATAATTTTATCCCTACAAAATTTTCTCGTAATGTCATATAAGTGTATTGTTTGTATGAATTTCATTTATATGTTCTGGAATTGTAAAATTTAGGATTTAGGTTGCGAAAATTTGGATTATAGGTTTTGAAAATTAGGGTTTCATGATTTCATGTGACTTAGAATGTATGGGAAAAAAGCTGCATTGCAACTCCATTTGATGTGTCGATATACAATATGGCGTAGGAGTACACACATAACAACCAAAAAACGCATACAAATATACGGAAAAAAATATGAATACAAATAGACCTAAACATAATGACATAACATGAGATGTACCGAAGTCTAGATAAGTTTGTGCATGAATCGGGATGAAGGAGGACGAAGTATTATCACATGTAACCCAATGTAATAGGACAATCTTTGTTAATTTAGCAGTCTATTGTGGATGATATTCTTTAATATTGTATTGTATCATAGTCTAGATAATCTTGTGCATGAACCAACTAAGGAAAATACCTGGCATGCAGATCATATAACGATGTAACATAACCTCCGACTCGTGTGCGTTTCGAAGGCTACGGTACATCGTAATATGATCTGCACGCCACTCATTTCCCTCAGTTGGTTCATGCATAATCTTACCTAGCATGTGGTATAATACAGTATTAAAGAATATCATCCACAGAAAATGATAAATTAACAAAAAACATCCTATAGCATAAAAAGGTGTCCGCAACTAGTCTCCGCGGCAATCTCTTTTCTTGGTGAGCTCACCTCATCACATAGTAGCACCTTCGATGCATGTTGATTGGTGTTTGAAGTCTTTTCAAGCCAGTAGCACCTTCGTTGTCTTCCGACATTCCACGTTGACACATTGCTTTCTTTACATGAATGTTGTTGCAGTCCAGTATTACTTAGGTTAATACTAGGAAATGAAACTCTGATTGCATCTACAGGAATGCTGATGCAGTCCATGTTGGAGTTGGACAAGATGCATGATATAAAGTCCAATAGCAAGTGCCCCTTGTCTTGGGGCTATTATTTAACGATGTGGGCAACTAGACTCTGCGGTGCCATTGCGAGTGCCCCTTGTCTCGGGACCGCCCAGGGTGGGAGCGAGTGTCGAATCGTCTATATCCTACGATTCCATGATATAAGTGGGTCGTACAGCAAGAAACGTAACAAGGATGTAAATTCTATATAACTCACGTCTTTGATACGGAGTGCGCTCGGTCGGCCGGATACTCTACGGTGTGGGCCGGTCTCGGTCGAAGGAGCCTTCCCCTAGTCGCAAGACTATCCACATCGGACTGGTATGTCGAGGTCGTATATATCATGTGATTCCATGATGTAAGTGCATCGTACAGTCAAAACCGTAACAATGATGTAAATTCTCCGTAACTCACGTCATCGATATGGATTACGCCGAGCGACCGGATACGCTATGGTGGTCGAACTCAGCCGCATGAGCCTTTCCCTTCCCCTTGTCGCGGGGCTCTCCACGTCGGCCTGGTATGTCGAAGTCGTCTATGTCCCACGATTCCATGATGTAAGTGCACCGTACAGTGAAAAACGTAACAAGGATGTAAATTATTCATAACTCACGCCGTCGATATGGATTACGCCTGGGCGAGTCCTGGACTCCTTCGGTGCCTCCTCAACAGGGTCCGGTACGTAAGGTTTTCACCGCACGAAGGTCTCGACCCGCATCGAGTAGTTCAGCGTGTATTTCTACTGGATGAACACCTTGTCGTGCATCTCCGGGTCGTCGATCCGCTGGAAGAAGTGGTAGGGCATCTCGGGCTGCCAGTAGATGGGGATGAAGTTAAAAATTTATGGAATTCAACGTAAAGAGAGGAAAATCGATGTGTACAAAAGAAACACTTATGAGGTGGTGCCTGCACATGTAGTACACCCGGGCGGAGGTGTTTGGGTGTGTGGACTGAATGATTTTCGTCGGCTCTCCACACACACACTGCGAGACCGAAAATCGTGGTGGTACCAAGCATCTTTCAATGAATAATCTGGGTATTGTACATATTTGGCCTTCTGCGCAAGCCACTTGCGCTTCTGCAGCATCCTCACATAGAAGTTTGCCGATGAGTTTGACATATCTAGGCATCGTAGAAGTTTCATTGTACATCACAAAACAAGGCGGATAATACATTAAATTACAACATTGAATGACGAACAAATGAGCTCGGTCTGCTGGGACAATCCTTCATTGAATGCCCAGGGGTCTTGCACATCATGCACTTGATTGTGTAGCTAATATTGATACGTTGGCTAGCATCCATATCTTCCGGAAGCACCGCGCTTGCCGTCGCCCCTTCCCTATTCTCATCAAGTCCCTGTTGGGACCCCATTGCACTATGTCTGGCCAAATATCCTTGTAGTTCATTTCCAAGCCGTATGAGTGGAACTCCACTCCATGTACCGAAGATCTTTGCTTGCTGAGCGCTGACCTTAGCAGGGCAGCCTTCTACTACGCACTTCACTGCGTACTTTTCTGGGTTGGACCGGTGCACTAGGTACACACGGTTAATGGACAAGGCGTACCGTGCTATAGCTTTTTCACGGCCACCTTGTTAGGGAATCACTGCCCATCTAAGACGGTGTCAACATCAAACCCTCATTGGGAGCCTTCTTCTTGCGGCAGTACAAACGAACGCACCGCGATATCATTAAGCTCGATGCCACATAAGGCAACTCCAATGACGCATTTCCCCTGGTTGGACCACTAGCTTGGTGTGCGTCCTCGTCGCTACCATCCGAGCTTGGGTCGGCATCCTCGTCGGACTCCAACCCGAGAGGTTTGTCCGGTAGATACTAATGGCAGTTGATGCGGGCCGACAACCACATTTTCGCTCCCTCATTTGGCACAAAATTAGGAGTGAGACTTCCCTCAGAGGTAGCATATTCTGTGCTGTCATCTTCAGGCTCGGGCTGCGCTTGCCCTCGTGTAGAGGCCCCATCATCATCAGGGTTTGTCGGCGCCCTTCGTACAAAATTCACATACACCATAGACTTCCCGTGAATGGTCGCCTCGGGCTATGAGGCAATCTCCATGTACCGCCTCCATGCTATTCTTCCATTCACATTGACGAGATCTCACACATAATTCGTGCAGGTGATTGCCTCGATCACAACTTTCTTCGTCGTTGCCTCCACGACGAACTCCCTCCGGATGTAGCTTCGAAGCTCGTGAATATTCATCGCGTGGAGCCACTCCGCCCGGACTACCTTGCATTGGCATCTTGACAGGTCCAACCTATCGGGTCCGGACCGTACGAGACTATCGCCATAAAACACAAACAAGTCTTGCATGTTCAAAAATACCTAAAGCTACAACAACCACATCCGCTATTACCTAAAACACTAACACATCCAACCCATCGGTCCAACCCATATGTGTAATTAAATACGACAAATTGCATACAAGTGATGGTAATTAATTACCCATAAACTAATTAATTATCACTAAATAAATTACTAGTAGTTAATTTCCACTAATTTATTAGCACTAAACTAATTTATTACCAGCAAAGTAAGTAATTACCACTAAACTTGCTAATTACGACTAATTAATTACCTCTAAACTAACTAATTATGGCTGATTAATTACCACTAAAAACATCACTTCGTTTCCAATAAGTTATTTATGACTACAATAATTCATTACCCATAAACTAATTCATTACCATTAAACTAATTAAATATCACTAAACTAGTTCATTATCAGTAAACTAACTCACTATGGCTAATTAATTACTCCTAAACTATCTAATTATGACTAGCTGACTAAGACTAATTATTTACGACTATGGTAATAACGACAAAAGCATCTGACAAATTACCTGCTCTTGAGGAAAACAATCAAAAAGAACGAGCGACAAGAAATAAGAAAATACTTAATCTCCCAATAAAATTAATGATGTTATGTTCTTTGAGTTCTCAGCTATGAGCGCCAGAACGAGAATCGAAACGCAATTGAGATGAGCGAAAAGTGACTGCGAGAGTTCGGTATTTATAGCCGAGCGAAGGAGGAGCCGAGGCGTTGGCACTGGGAATTCCATAAGAGTTGGTGTCGGAATTTCTGGACAAGACGACATATGTGCGGTGGAAGGAGGAGGGACAGTGGAATTAGGGGGAGGGGCCTGAGCTTCAGAGCATCTCCCAACGACAACTGTGGGGGAGGTCTACCGCACGGTGGCCATGCAGTAATACGCGGGGGAGGGCACGCGGCTGCTGTGGTAGTCAATTTGTCTAATGGTCACAGGCTCACAAATTCGTACAAACAATACACTTATATGAAATTGTGAGAAAAATTTTGAAGGAAAAAATTATGAAAAATTTAAACAAATAAGTACACTGTGTTGGAAGGATCCACATAAAATTTTATGATTTTTGGAATTCGATTGCTATATTTAAAATTTTGTACAAACAAATGTGAAACCCGACTAAACCTAACCGACACGTGCCAGCGTGTGGGGCGCTGCCGCAGAGCCGTCTTGTGGCAACGGGTGACGTGGCCGTGGGGCCGAGCGGGGAGGGACATGGCGGTGTTGCTGCACCGTGGCTATGCAGCAACGAGATGAGGTGGTGGGTGGGGAACGCTTCCGCACGGTGGCCGTACGACAACAACGGCGCTAAATATGCTAATTCGGTATCGCGGTTGTCAATCCTACAAATACAACTTTAAAAGATGTTGTATTTGCCAAAAATCCATTTCCTTTGAATATATTGTTTTGAAAACGAAATAAATGAATAAGTTGACGCTTTTGCAGCAGCCGTGCAGGATTCTAGAAGGACGAGTTGGTTATTCTAAAGGTGAAATAAACCACGCAAACACGCGCTAGCTAGCTCGTACGTACGTACGTACGTTCGTATATACGCAGCGATGCTGGGTCATTACACGCACACCTCACGTACACACAGGCCAGTGTGTCTACTTTGCTTACTTAGCACGTATTTAGAAAAATAGAGACCGGTGATAAATCTACCACCATACAAAATTTATATTGAAAAGTGCACTCATATGTGAAAATATGGATAACAAGATTTGAATTACGATGGAAGGAGTCGTACACCGACAACTTCACTTCCCACCTAGAGATAGTTTCCATTATGGATGGAGTCTTAAAGTCGAAGTACAGTAATACTTCAGAAGATAGCCAAAAGCTGATCAAATCTCGACACATTTTCATGATCGAGTCAAAGCTAGCCGTGATCGATTGAGATCACATTAGCTAATACAAGCGGTGAACAACTACCAGACGGAGTACCAGTACTAACTAGGGAACAACAGTACCAAGAAAGCAGCAGCAGCAGCCAAATCAAAGAGCAACTCAGCTCGTATACAGTACTACATAGTTTAACTGCACGTGCACAGCTGGCACCGGCCGGCCATATGGTACATATCCACGCATGCATGCCGACCGATCGATCATTCACAGCGACACCTGGCGGCAGCGCCGTCGTGCTCGATGTCGGAGACGGCGCCGTCCTCGTCCTCGTCGAGGCCATCGAGGCCGCCGTTGCAGCCGAGCGCGCCGTGGCCGTGGCCGAATGCGCGGGCGTGGTCCTTGAGCGAGCGCTTGTGCTTGAACTCGGAGCCGCAGATGCAGTACCAGAGCTTGCCGCAGTTCTTCTCGTGCGTGCGCCAATCGCCCTTGACGGCGAAGGCCTTGCCGCACTTGCGGCACAGGAAGGGCTTCAGCCCGTGCTTGCGCTTGTAGTGCGTCTGCAGCGTCCGGAAGTCCTTGAGCGGCTTCGCGCGCGGGTGGTCGATGTTGTTCCGGCACCCCGGCGCGCAGCAGTAGCACGGCAGCCGGAGCATCGCCGTCGGCTGGATGCCGCGCAGCGACTCCGGCCCCTTCCGGTACTGCGAACCGTGCCCCCACATGTGCATCTGCAGTACTCGCACGTACGAACGTTGCATACATACAAAAGCACAGATCAGAAGACTAGCTACTACATTACAACAGTAATAGACACAAACACGCATTTCTTGATCAGAACTCGTACATTTTCGGCGGGCGCTACTGTACGTAACATGGTAATTTAGTGAGAACTTATATACGCGCAAAAACAGCAAGTTGCATTGCTATATTAGTACTGGCTATATATGAAATACATGCATGAATCGTGATCATATGCTGCATTTTAAGGTCGGGTTCAAGGGATGGTGGTTTCCATGTGAGTATGATGCAAGAGGTAGAAATTAGTGCTAGCGCTGTTCATTTTACATCGTATGCTGGCAGCTGGCTTTTAATGCTTCGCTCATTTCGAGATGCATATGGATGCTTTGGCGTTGGTTGCTTATGATCAGAGGAGAGGAGAGGAGAGGAGAGGAGAGGAGAGGCTGGCCGGCCTCGTCAGTCTGTATAGCTAGCGCACAGACTTTCCCCATGCAATGGCAGTCCGTGGGTGAAACCGGAGAAGCCGCATGAGTGCAGACGCCTTTTGAAAGTGAGGGCTCTACCAGACTAGTAGCCCCTTGGTTGTACATGTGTTTGTGTTGTTTCCTTCGAAAGAGCTGAGAGAGAGAGAGAGGAGTGTACATGTGTGTGGGGTGTGTTTGTGTGCAGTGCAACTGGCAGGGACAGTAGAGCTAAGCTACAGCAAGAGTACTGCAGATCTCTTGCAGTTCTTGGGAGGAGTAAAGGGGGTAGCAAATCCCAACACAATGCTAGCTTAGCTTGCTAAGTGAGAAACAAAGAAAGAAAAGGTTATATGTCCTGAACCAACATCCGATCAAGCTAAGCAAAGCTCATATATAGTACATGAAAGATCAGTGCTGAGGAGTGGTAGTGGACTGCGAAATCAGATCAGATCAGATCAAATCATCAGAGTGGTGTAGTAGAAAGTAGCAGCTGGGCTGGCCCTGTGCCTGCAGGTAGCCGCGGCTAGCTAGCTTTTGCATCCATATATATATATATATATAGTGATTAAGATTGATACATCTATGTATGAGTTTTTGCGTATTTAACACGTTGATGTACGAATTAGGAATTCTAGTCTCATCTTCATATTAATTGCAAAAATAGCACCACGAGCCGTGGAAACGCAATACGCCGCCTAGTTCGTGCCCTTAGGGGCCGGAATCACCTTGTCTGTGCCCCTGAAGCACGGTGAAGCTTTGTCCGTGTTCCGGAGGTATGAACTAGGGTGCGGAGGGAATCGCAGCACAAGAGGCATCCATGCCCCTGGGGCACAGATAGCTTGCTCAGGCCCCTAGGGGCTCGGACAAGGCTCCACCTAGGGCACAAACGAGCTATCTCTAGCCCCCTGGAGCGTGGACTCGGCACATGTCGTCCCTGCGTGTCTGCGGTGCTGTTTTTGTACTTAACGTGAAAAAAGGATATATTTGCTAATTCGCACATCAACAACGTCAAATGCGCTAACAAAAAAAAAACTATCTATATATGTATGGAGAAACAAAGGTGAAGCGAAGAGATCTTCACCGGGATCTCAACAGCGCCTTCCACCGCTCGTATGCATTTCCAAAGAGCCCCCGAAAAGCTAACACCCTCCCAGAAAAGCATAAAAGTTGCATGCATGGCTCCCCTTGGCCATATCTGTCTTGTTCAAAAAAGCGGCCACTGTGCCCTCCTGAGCTTAATCTCCTGTCAGAGACCGGCCAGACACGAGCATGTGTATGCATCTATCTATCTATTTCCTATCTGCTCTTTCACATGAGAAGCTAAACCAAAAAACGCCAATGGAAGAGGAACTGTTTGCTTCGTGGTCAGACTTACCTCCTCCAACGAAGCAAAAGAGCTAGGGGAAAAAAACATTACTTCAAAAGAAATGGCAAAAGAGGCCGAACATATAGAGCATGTAGCTGACTTTGGATCGATACAAATCGACCACTTGCGGTTTGCTAGATACGTACGTACGGCTAGTACGTCCGAAGATCAGGTTATGTTACGTTTGTTCAGATAATTAAGACGTCGCAGTACGTACGTACGAACTGCATAACGTGAAAAATATAGGTATATATATATATATCACTGCAGGGGATAAATAAATTCAGATGTTATCGTCAGATCGAAGCTAATTAGTAGCATACGGTAATGGGGTCAGCAGGTAGAACGAATCAGACGTGTTGCTTAACTTTATTCCCGAGAAAAGAACCCCCAGGTAATTACAACCAACAAGCTAGCTGTAGTGTTCGTTCATGTTTCATAACGTGATTCGCAACTGTAGAACTTTATTTAACCTGCTGCCAATATCATTTATTGTTAGGTAATTTCCAATCAGGATCGATCCATCGGTACGTGCTGGAAAAACCACCGACCCCAAAATTATATTTTTCCCAGCAGAAAAGGTGTTACACAAATATGACTAGTATATATATTTGGTTATGAAGTATGAACAAAAATGGGGGGAAAGAAGAATAAGATGAACCACCGGCCCTGTTCCTGGATCATGGTTAATTTCCAGAAAATTTATCACTTTTGTTAATCGAGGCAAAAATAAAAACAAGAACTAACCATAGAAAGGAGATAGTACACTGAGAAAATTAACAGACAAGAAGCTAGAGCCTAGAGCAGCAAGAATATAGAATTAACGTGGCTGGTGGCTCACCTGCATGTTGTTGTATCGATTGAAGGTTTTGAAGCAGACGTGGCAGGAGAACTGCGTCGGGCCGATGAGGATCTGCGACGGCGTCGGGATCCAGTACTGCCCCTTGTTCATCCGCCCGATCGGCGTCGATGGGAACCCTAGCGGCGCAACGGCCGCCTCGGCCTCCCCGTCGTCTCCGCCGGCGCTCTCCCTGCCGTATTCCTCCTCCTCTTCCTCCTGCGCTGCCCTCCCGGCCGAGAGCCCCGAGAGGAGGTCGGCCGCGCCGGCGCTCGGCAGGCCGATGTGCAGTGCCACCGTCACGTCCCCCGCCGCGGCGCCGGAACCACCCTCCACGTCCATCGGGTCGCAGGCCGCCTTGGAGTTGAGGTCGGCGAAGAGCCGTCCCGCGCGCTGCTGGTGATTATTACTGCTCGTGGGGCCCGGCACCTCCTCCTCCTCCTCAACCTCATCGCCGTCTTCGTCGGACTCCGGGCCGTGCCGCTGTTCTTGCGGGCTGCGCGAGGCGGGGGTGAGCGAGAGGAGGGGTAGGGCTTCCCGGAGCGGAGGCGAGGGCGGGCCAGAAGGAGGCGTTGGAGCAGGCGGCGGGGGCGGCGTCGTGAAGAAGGGGATGGAGTAGGCGGAGAGCGGACGAGCCGCCGGCCCCGGCGCCTGCGCGGCGGGGATGTAGTAGCGGTGGTGGTGGTGGTTCTTGAAGAAGCTCGTGTAGGGGTTCTCCATGGCAAGCAAGCTCGGCCAAGGGTAACTTGCGCTTCTTCTTGGCTCGTGTGGTGTGTGTGTGGTGGTTGGCGAGGGGTTATTATAGGGTGCGTGCCGTGTGATGAGGGGACGGGTACAAGTATTTACAGTGGAGCTTAGCTACTGCATGCGTGGACTGAAAGAGAAACTGTGTATGTTATTGTCTATATATATATATATATATATATGTGTGTGTGTGTGTGTGTGTTCATTAAATTTGTGGGAATCTAAAACACCGTATAATTTGTTATTATTTGTTGCTCCATCTGGCCTGGTCCGAACAGAATTTCAACGTAAATACAGAATTTCAATGTAAATATAGGGGTTTCGTTTTGGTTCAGGGCTGAGAGGTGGGTTCCTGATTTAACCCATCAAACACCTTTTTATGTCGAATAGAGGAAGGTTAATTAACCTAGGAATATGGTATAACCTAAGGCTAATGTTGTTAGACATGAACTCAACCTCTTTTTTGTCGTTAACCCAGCAAATGAACTCACATAAATGGGTCTGTTGAAAGCAAAGTCTAGATTAAAATAAGCTTGCTATAGTTTAGAATTTTCTAATCTGATCTATATAAATGTAAACAACAGATAAGATTAAAGGAGACACATAAAAAAAAATTCTCTCGTTAATCGAGAGAGAAAAATAAAGATATAAATGGTTTATTTGGCGCACCTTATTTTAATTAATGGTGCAAATTAATCAAATATCTACTAGAGAGGTGTTGCATGTATAACAAATACAACGAGTGATAGTTGTTATAGTGGTAAAATTAATGCAGCTTTATTTTCATGATTCACGCGTGATTTAAGGTATTTAATTAGTTTAAGAATTTTAACGTACAATTAAACAATGCCCAGATGTTTTTTTTCCATCTAGAGTGGTCACATTGACATGGACATATATATATGTCGTTCATCGCTCCAAGTACTATCATAAGTTTCACAAACTTTGCTAACACGTAACACAAAAACTAGTGGATATAGTTACAAATCTGAGACAATGCTAATCTAAAACACGCACGTTTTGGGCCGGAGGGAGTCCTTATTTGAGACGAAAATTCATCTATGTGTCCAGTACAATTGATGGTACATGTACTATTATGTGTTTGGTCTGGTTTTAAAATTTTTGATGGAGAAGTCTTGACCGGAGGGTTTTCTTCCTCCGGGGAATAGGTATTCGCACTGTTTATTCTTGTACGCCTTAGCACATCGTTAAAGGCCATTTCGTTGTCTCTGGGCCCACAAGCCACGGATTAATGATGATGCTATTTGCCATGTTCTGATCAGTACACCGACCAGTAAGCCACTCACGGTCAAATGTCAGGAGATCGTATCACCGCCAGTTTGTGATCGCTGTGCTATGTTACGCTGTGGAAGTAATTACGGGTTTAGTCTAGCAGTCGTTATATGTATAAGCATTTCATCTAAAATTTTAGTATGATCTTTAGCCTATAAATAAGAGGTATTAGTCATTATAAAAGGCTGATCACTTGAAGAGTAATAAAAAAACAAGAAGTCATGCATCCCTGTGTTCAATATACTATTCTGTTCTTCCATTGTTTGATGCAATTATATGTTTGTCTATGAGGTGATCGTTCGGACCGGATTCGCCGGCGACGGTTTTTCAACATGTTATCAGCACGATCGACTCTCCTCGAATCGAAAGGTAACCGTCGAAGCACGACGCTCATAGATCGAATCGTATTTTCTAGATCGCTTCAAATATGCAAATTTAACTTTCTAGATTAGTTTTTTCTATGGTGCAAATCCGCTCTAATCTACCACGAGCCGACTTGAAGTCGTCGACACAATATCGATCGGTAGATTGCATGAAAGAGTAGATGATTATTACACTATGGATTGCAAATATATTCTAATTTACCATGATCCGACTCGAAGTCACCGGCTAAGCCGATCGGTAATAGCATGAAAAGTACTCGGATGAACAGTGTTCGGATAAATAGTAAAAATCCTCCGGCGCCGCCGCGTCGCCTGCCGCGCCACACTACACTGGGCTTGCGGTACCGCCCGATCGTCTCTGCCGCGACCACGTTCCACCGCAAGCCGCAGGGCTCGTCGACCGGCCTAGAGCCACGTCGTCACCCGTCAATGCACCGCCACCAAAAAAGAAAAAAAAAGGAAGAACGGATGGCGACTACCACTGCACAGGCGAGCCATCATCGCGCTCGAACGCGCCGCGCTCGTCGTGCCCAAAGCCGGCTGCTCTCGCCATGCCCGAACATGTTGTGCCCATCGCGCTTCCGTCACGCGCCCCTGCACGGGCTCCACCGTCGCTCGAAGCCGCGAGCATGCCGCTGGCAACACGGACCGAGCCATAGCGCCGCAACATCGGACGAGCCATAGCGCCGCCCATTGCGCCACACGCATCCACACCCCGCGCCGCGTGCACATTGGCCACTCTGCGACGCAAGCTCCTCCGGCCAAGCGCCATTGCGCCCACACCTCCCACCGCACGCGCTTGAAGCACTAACGTCCGCATCTCCCGCCGTCTGCCGCTTGAGCCCGCCCGTCCCATTGCCCCGCCGTCCCATGCTTGAAACACGACCCCATGCCGCCACCATATTGTTGGGAAGCGCGCAAGGCTACGATAGCACAAACAGATCACAATATTATCGCTAGCCACCGACCGCATGGCCGCACCTCCCACCTCCTCCTTCGATGCGTGCCGTGCTTGAAGCACTCGGTGGCGTCACGAGTTGCGGATCGTTCTAGTGCCGATGCTTCGCAATCTCCACACGTGACGGGCGGGATCACCACGTCTAGTACCGCAGCGGCGTGGTTAAGAAGGCGTGGCTATTAGGGTTTCGAAAGTTCTTCTAAAGCCTCTTCACACCTTGCACCTCATTGCCGCCTCCATCCATGATGGGTCTCGTCCGCCCATTAGCTTGAACGAATTGAGATCACGCGGATCCTTGCCCTTTAAGTGTGCCCTCTTTTCCGATCACTAGTCGTTAGCGGTACCTAGCGACACATAACGATTCCCAAAGACACATAGAATCCAAACCTTGATGTAATATGCTACCTCATCACTTACGACCGATTCGTATCTCATCGGCCGACGTTCACGCCTCACACCAAGATGAGCCTGGGTGCTTCAATTCTTTCTCGACGAGTATCGGATAACATCATGTGCCACTCCCACCACTAGTGGCATGGCCATGCACTTTCTTTATCCGATCACCACGAGGGCCTCTGCGAGACACACCGTCACCTTGAAGAACAAGGCAAGGGAACCCTAGCTTCCCTCGTCCCCCGTTTCCCCTTTTTACCAGGACGAGCTGGGCCGGAGGAAAAAAGGGTTGGCCTGGTAAGATTTTCGGAAAAGGAAAAGAAACCGAAAAGAAAAGAGATTTTGCAAAAAGGGCCTCTAGGATTCTAAAAATTACGGGACTCTTACACGGATAAGGAAATTTTGCAATAAGGCCCTCGAAAATTCTAAAAATTGCCCAAAAATTGCATCATAATAGAAAATTAGCGGTTTAGCCCGTGAAAATTGCAGAATTTGCCGAAAATTCATTTTTCAGCACAAAAACAGGGCTCGAGAATTCAATTTTTGAATCGATTTTAGCATTTGAAGCATGTTTAGCTTTGTTATTATTTCTATGCAATTTATTTATTGTATATACTGTTTTGATTATCTATGATTGTTTGTATTACATTTAATCACAGAAAATAGCCGTAAATCATGAAAAATGCAAAGAAAAATACGGGATCACAAATCGGGAGTTCGAAGAGCATTATGAGAATTTTTACAACTATTTTATGCAAATTCTATGCAGTAATCTTATGAACTTTTTGAATGAATACATAGATGACTGGCATCACGAACCACAAGTTCGAAAGAGCTGGCCCGGCATGGCCATAATTTATATAGAATTTGTACCAATCTTCAACTTTGTGGTAAGGTAATCATGAATGAGCAAAAGATTGAGAAGACTCTCTCTACCTTTCACCCAAATGTGGTGCAATCCGCACGCATGGCTATAAGGAGAATACCGAATTGATTGACATAATGCAAGTTGCGAAAGCTCAAAATAATGTTATAAGGAAGAACTACATCTCACAGTCGTCCAGTTGCAATATCGGCCATGAAGCCAATGCTAGCAGCTACAAGGTGAGGAAGCCTCTCACGAAGGAGAGGGGCAAAAAGGGTAAGGTCGTGGGTCGCATCACGTTATTGATGCTTTCCAGTCTAAGAAGAAGGGCAAAGGACAACATGAGGCACACCTTGCCATTGTAGGCACAGAGGATCCACACCCATTAATTGCACTCATGGATGTGGACAGCCCAATAGCAACCCACATCACCCCTCCTTTGGACATCGCAGCGGCCGCAGCTGTAGTTGCCCAAGAGGAGAAAATCGTCATGGAGCAGATTAAGGCAGAAGTTTCTACATACTTCACTGATTAGATGTAGTGCACGCATTGCACTTAGATCTTTTTACAGTCACTTGCAGTTCGTGATTGTGATGGAACTTAGAATAATGGTTGTAAGCTCTAGGAGAGCGAAGCATTAAATTCTTATGATGAGTCTTGTAAGACTTATTTTTCCCGTAATTATAATAGCAAGTTATGTTCTGGTATTTGAAGTATCAAAACATCTGTGGAGCCCTATGGAGGAAGTGTGCTTAGCGGATAGCGGCACAATGAAGACCACCTTGAGAGAGACAAAAAATTTCAGTCGATCAGCAAGAATGCTAGTAGTCTTACGACAATCACGGACAGTGGTACTTGTATAATAGGCTCAGGAAGGACCATAATTATACTCCCGATGGGCGCAACTTCGGTTATTAAAGAAACCTTGTTGTACCCTGAATTGACTCGAAATCTCAAGGATATTCACGCTAACGGTTTCCATGTAGAGACTAAAGAAGAGTATGATAAGGAATACCTGCTCATTCAAAGTGTGAAGAAAGTGAAAAGTGTATTAGAACGACTTTCTTCATATAAAACTGGGCTATACTACACAAATATAAAGGCACTGCAACCTATACTGCTCTGGAAACCGTATTTAGAAGCTCTAAACTTTTCTATCTCTGGTATGATAGATTATGCCGCCTAGGTCGTAGGATGATGAGAAATATAATTAACAATTCACAGAGACATAATGTCAATGTAAAGAATTTTCTGAATCAAGAAGATTTTGTGTGTCCTGCATGTGCCATCGAGTAATTAATTACTAGACCTTCTGCTCTGAAAGTGAATGATGAAATCCTTACATTCCTGAACCATATCAAGAGAAACATTTGCTGTCCTATACAGCCCTTGTTAGGGCCATTTAGGCATTTTATGGTGCCCATCGATGCTTCCTCGAAATGGTCGCATGTATGTTTATTACCTACGGGAAACCACACTTTTGTAAAGCTAATCTTGCAGATAATTAGAATTGAAAATAATTTCCGTGGTCGTCATATGAAGTACACCAGAATGGACAACGTTGGAGAATTTACTTCAAAGGCATTTGATGATTATTGCATGACAATGAGAATTAAAGTTGTGCATTCCGTACCACGTGTCCACACCCAGAATGGACTAGCATAATTATTATTTACCAACTACATGTTGGTGACACGCAGTCGTGCACGAAGCAGCTCTCGTCAATTTTAGACCATCGGCAAATAACATACATTCACCTATGCAACTAGCGCAATGGTCAATACCAAAAAATTCTCATCTTCGCATATTTGGTTGCAAGTTTATGTACCTTTACCCCCATCGCAGCGAACTGCAATGGGCCCTCTTCAAAAAGTCTAGGATATACATTAGTTATAAGACAGTATCTATAATCAGGTATTTGGACCCCATGACTAGATATTTGCATGCAACCGCTTCGCTGATAGCATATTTGATGAGGATTGTTTCCCATCATTATGGGGAGGAAATCAACCCCTTGATGAAAAATATCAAGAAATAATTGAAGTCCAGAAGATAATTAAAATCCATGCACATGATCCGCACACTAGTGAAGCAAATAGAAAATTTCAGAAGATAATTCTTTTGCAAACATTAGTGAATCAATTGCCTAACCACTTTAGTGATTTGAAGAGCGTGATCAAGTCGTATATGCCTATACGTAAATGCACCGGAGAGAGTTGAAATATCGATAAAGGTATCCCTAATCCCGCACTAAGGCCTCACAAAGGATGAGAACTCTGGCCCATCGAATCCGAAGTAACCGGGGACGCATGGTGAAAATGAATAAGAAGAACTTGACACAGCTGATCGCCGAAGTTCCCTTAACCAAAAGGGGAGCCAGTTGAGACCTGGCACTAGTATGGTACCTTCAGAAAATGCATTCCAAATTTGAACATCCCCATGAAAGGGGACATCAGCATGAATGTGTGTGCACACATCGAGCTGAAAAACTAAAGGGAGTTGCCCCCGCAATTGGAAGCAATGTATCCCTATCCCGAACCAAGATAGAGCAAATGAAAATCTGTACAATATGAAACTCAGAAAGTCACTGTATGGACTTAAGCTATCAGGCAGGATGTGGTATAATCGCTTGAAGCAACTTTATATGTAAGAAAGGCTACACGAACAATGAGAATTGTATGTGAGTATTTATACGACAATCTCAGGATGGATTTTGTATAATTTCGGTGTATGAAGATAATCTGAATATCATCGGAACCTTGGAAGAAATTAAGGAAGCAAGCTCTTGCCTGGAGTCGGAGTTCGAAATGAAAGATTTGGGTAAAACTAAATATTATCTAGGATTACAGCTTGAGCATACCCATGTAGGGATATTAGTGCATTAGTCAACCTATACTCAAAAGGTGTTAGAAAGGTTCGGCTTTGAAAATGCATACCCTTCGAAAGTGTCAATGGTCGAAAGATCCTTGCAGTAAGACAAGGATCTGTACAGACCTAGAGAAGAGGGGGAGGAAGTTCTGGGACCGGAATTCCCATACTTAAGTGCAAAACACTCATATACTTACCAAACTGTACTAGATCGGATATTGTATTTACCGTGAACCTATTAGCAAGGTATAGTGCAAAACCTACCAAAGGGTATTAGTAGGGAATGAATGATATCTTTCGATTCCTCAAAGGAAGCAAAGTGTTCTACAGAAAGAACCAAGACATGTCTATGAATGACTATGCAGATGTTGTGTACCTGTCGGACCCACATACAGCCAAGTCGCAAACATGTTATGTGTTCCTATGTGGTGGAACTGCAATTCTATGAAAATCGTCTAAGCAAAGTCTTGTATCGATTTCGACGAACCACTCAGAAATCATAATATTGTATGAGGCCTCACAAGAATGTGCTTTGCTTCGGCGGATTATTCACCACATCCAGCAATCTTGTGGATTGAATACAGCGCAAACCCCCACTATTGTGTATGAATATAATGCAGCTTCTATTGCACAAGTGCAGATGGTTTATGTAAAGAGTCATCTTACATGGAACAGCCAGATGGATTTATACTAAGTCATGTGAAAATCTTGTAGATTTATTCACTAAGTGGAGAGTTGGACAAGGAAATTTACATGGAACAGCCAGATGGATTTATAGTAAATAGTCAAGAAGGAAAGGTGTGTAAGTTGTTGAAATATTTGTATGGTCTTAAACAAGCACCTAAGCAATGACATGAAAAGTTCGACAGAATTTTAACATCTGCAGGCTTTATTGTGAATGAAGCTGACATATGTGTGTATTATCGCTATGGTGGGGGCGATAGAGTCATTCTATGTCTGTATGTTGATGACATACTGATCTTTGGGACCAGCCTTAATGTGATTAAGGAGGCCAAGGATTTCTTGTCTTAGAATTTTGAGATGAAAGATCTGGGAGTAGCTGATGTTATCTTGAACATCAAGCTGTTGAGAGGTGATAATGGTGGGATTACAATGTTGCAAACCCATTATGTGGAGAAGGTTCTGAGTCGTTTTGGTTATAACGACTGTAAATCCTCTGCAACACCTTATGATCCTAGCGTATTGCTTAGGAAGAATCGGAGAATAGCCAGAGACCAATTGAGATATTCTCAGATAATTGGTACACTCATGTATTTAGCTAGCGGTACCAGGCCTGACATCTCGTTTGCTGTGAGCAAACTAAGCCGTTTTCTTTCCAATCCGGGAGATGATCATTGGCATGCTCTTGAGAGGGTAATGCGCTATCTAAAGGGTAATATGAGCTATGGCATTCACTATACCGGGTATCCCAGGGTACTGGAGGGTTATAGCGATTCAAACTGGATATCTGATGCTGATGAGATTAAGGCCACAAGTGGATATGTATTCACACTTGGAGGTGGCGCTGTTTCATGGAAATCTTGCAAGCAGACCATCTTAACGAGGTCAACAATGAAAGCAAAACTCACAGCATTACATACTGCCACTGTTGAAGCCGAATGGCTTCGTGAGCTCTTGATGGATTTGCCGGTGGTTGAAAAACCGGTACCGGCTATTCTGATGAACTGTGATAATCAAACTATGATTGTCATGGTGAACAGTTCTAAGGATAATATGAAAGCATCAAGACATGTGAAGATGAGATTGAAGTCTATCAGAAAAATGAGAAACTGCGAAGTAATAGCTTTGGATTATATCCAAATAGCTAAGAATCTGGCAGATCCCTTCACAAAGAGTTTATCACGGAATGTGATAGACAATGCATCGAGGGAGATGGGTTTGAGACCCACATGAGTTATACCTTAGTGGTAACCCATCCTATGTGATCGGAGATCCCGTGAAGTAGGATTGGCGAAACAAGTTATTGGTTAACTAGGAGGAGAGTACTTTTACAGACCCACTCCATTGGAGATGCAACTCTCTCCTAAATCTGTATGGCAAGTTGATTTTTATCTTAATGTGTTATGTGGCTTGTTTAAGCAAAGATGATGTCCTACATAGCAGTCTTGAAAGAACACACCTATATGGGCCCGACTGCTAGTCACAGTCTATGAGATAGGGTAATCTCTAGAAAGCTCATGAATAGGCCAGGAGTATGACTTATATGCTCCAACCCGCGGGATGCCTGACAGCCTAGTATCAGTTAAGGACTTAAGTGAAACTTATTCACACAAAACTGCCAATTCAAGGCTTAGTCCATTGTGCAGTTGTGGATTAGTGTAGCTTCTGTTCTAGATGGATGTTCAACCTTATTCGGTCTCCATCGAAACACTGGTATATTAAAACAATACTGTGGATCAAGGCATTTGACATGTATCTTTGAGATCTGACGGGGGATTATAGGAATTAATACGGGCTGGGCCCAGTTTTTAATTCTATTTAATTCCTAGAGAATATCAAAGGCTCATGTGCACGTGCTAAAATTAATTAGTCCTACATAGAGAGTTGAAGGGGAGTTACACCACTTTATAAGGTGGAACGTGGTAACCCCCTTGTGGAATTGGAGGAGGCCAACACACGCGCGCGCTCGCTCGCCGAGCCGTGCCGTGCGTGCGCGCAGGCACATCGGTTGCGGGCGCGTTTTTCTTTATCTATTCGAAAATTGAAACGCACCGACTCGATATAATGGCATTAACGAAGGTTCAATTACCAGTGAGTTATGGCTGCGGTTTGCACTGGTTGATGGCAACCATTTCCCCTGGTCTCTGTCTCTTCGTTTTTGGCTTTTGGCTATTACAGGAACAAAGATCTGTTCGTGTTCTTTTGCTTTTTTCAATCGACTCCCACAAGAGACTAAGTAGCATTCTCAATCTGTGGCTGTTGTGACTGGCGATTTCCATCCCAGCGAGTCGCGTGTACGGTCGAACCGAGAGAGCAGGCTTCCGGAACCCCCGTCCTTGAAGGCTTTTGGGGAGCGTTCGTGCGACTGCTCGCTGCTCCGTCTTCATCCGATCACTGCTTCATCTGCGCGACTACTACCACGACGTCCACTACGCCACGGCGAACGACGATCTCACCAACACTTCTGCTGCTACTCCGTCTACTGATTTTGGGTATATCAATCTCTTACTTGTTGTTTGTTTAACTTTATTACCTGTTGTTATCTTGAACACTGAGATATGAATACCACTTTCTGTTCTTCTGGAAATTAGTATGACTATGGTGTCCATGTCTATTTACTTTATGAAAAAGTCTAGAGAATTAAAATACTTCAAAAAATACTTATATATTCAACAGTTGCTGAGACTACGGATGGAGGGATGGCACACAGTAGATCAGAGGAACGTACGGATGTTTCAAGAACAAAAAGGAAAAAGATGGAGAGCAACAGGATTAGCTAGAGAAAAAGAAAACACCAGGGGACCAACACTAAATGTGATTTTGGCCATCTGAAAGCAAACGGTGGTTCTTGACAACAATAACAATGTTCAGGGACCATTGCGATCGTAGTAAATGTGGCCGGAGGTGGGTCATATATAGCAAGCAGTGTGTGACTCGCTGGTCGCTAGCTACAGGAGCCCTTCTTTTCCTTTGGATCGCATCTACAGGTATAACCGTTGTTGAGTACAAGAGGTAGGCCAGTGACAAAATTGGTCAAACCAATTTCTCTGCACCTAAACAAAAGCTCCATATAACAATTTGTTCCCTGAAATTAAATTTGGTGTATTGATTGACACTACTGTAACACATGCATGGCACCTCGTTAATTAGGTGCAAGCTGTAGAGCAGCAGGATGGGGGGCTTCTGACACTCCGAAAGTTGGGCTACTATTTCTTGTTATAAATATGCATGCAACTATGCAAGGCACACGCGTGTATATTAAAAAGTGGAGCTGTACAATTTCGTTGCACTAGAGAAACAAGTGCGTACGTCTAGAAAGTTGAAACTGCAAACTCAGGAGGATATTGAGCTAGTGAAATTACACTGGCCGGGTTCCTAAGTTTGTGTATACATATAATTCCACATATATGGATCCAAGCAGTTGGTACACACACCACATATACGGCACTGAACAATTCAAAGATAACATGTACACATCGATCAGTCACGACGGCATTTTGTCAAACACAACGCAGGCCGGCCGGGCCTTTTGTAATCCAGGGCACGTACATGCACAACCACAGGGCACGTACTACTTACTAGTCTCTTCCTAATCCTCCGCACTACTAAAGAGGCTCACGATGGAAACAATGTTTTGTGAGCGCATGAACAATGTTCTTTAGTGCATTGTAGAAAAATATTGTAGCTATTAATATCGACCTTTAGTTTACGATCGAACGGTCGAAATCGCTATCTAATGTTATGTACTGTAGATCTTTGATTGCTTCGGTGTAGAGGATCCAAATCCCTAGACTCGATCAGAACAGTCTAACAGTTCACAACTCACACTCTCGTCTTGTACTGCGTCTTCGTTGTGGAGTTTTTGCCCTAAATGGTACTGTTGTGATCGGTATTTACAAATCTAGCGTTTCTCACGCCGTATTGCCAAAATTAGCAACGCGGATGTGCCTCCTTCCGCCATCTGTGCTCCACCACACGCCTTAGCCTGGACACCCTTTGTCTGTGCCGTGTCCAGAATTATTTAAAGTCATGTGTCCCTAGCATGGATTCACATGTGACCGACATATAGCAAATACGAGGCTTGTAGCCCGAACAAGGTCCGTGTTGCTAATACCCGGACACGGCTCCGCTTGCCCCATTTCCCTTCCTTCCGCCCCCTCCTCGCTGGATTGTCAACAATACTAGCGAAGTGGGCATATTAATGACTTTTTTGCATATACGTGAAAGAAACAAAGGTAGGAGTGTCATGTCATGTCAACACAACTTCACTGGATTTTGTATGACTTAGTTGTAACTTTCTACATCGAATTCAGGCCATATCGATCACTCTGCCTTCTAGTTTCTCGTAAGTGGTGGCAAGGAGGGGTTGGAGGAGGGCGTCAGGGCGAGGGAGGACCTGGTTGAGCGGCATCCGGGTGAGGGTGGTATGGTGGAGCGACCAAGTGGTAAGCGGAGCCGCGTTCGGGCATTGGACGACTGGCAGAGGAGCGTCCGGGCATTTGCAGCACGGATAAGCCTTCGTTCGGGCTATCGGAACCCGGATTTGCCATGTGTCGGCCGCATGTGAATCCGGACTAGGGGCGCATGGTTTTAAACAATTCCGCACGCAGCACACGAACAAAGGGTGTCTGGGCTAGGAGCGCGCGGTGGAGCAGACGTGGCGGATGGAGGCACATCTGCGCTACCAATTTTGTCAATACGGTGCAAGAAACGCTAGATTTGTAAATACCGACCGCAACGGTGCCATTTAGATCGAAAACTCCTTCGCTATGATCACCCCATGTACACCCCGTTGTACTGTGACCAGCAACTAATAGCTTTTTCTTCTTCTTCCAACCGGTTCAAATCTAGTACAAAGACTACTAGCGAGTAGCTGCCACTGCACTGAATGCAATATATGCATTACTTGCTCCCCCTCAATTTTTAATTACACACTATAGGAGTATTCAAACTGGCATTCATGGCGAGCACAGTACTGTAGAGGCGGCCTTACCAGCAAGGTACTGTTCCAATTAGTTAGATGGCCCGTGCGATCCCTGTAGATGCGAGGGCTCAAGGCCTGGGGAATCTGGGAGCTAGTAAGAAGCAGCAGCAGATCGACCATCGATTAATTAATTGATGGATCTACACGTACCGTTTGTCTTCGATGCTTCTATACGTGCTAATTATGGTTTTTTTGCTAACCTGAACTTAATTGTGTACACCTACCAGCAAGGCACTGTTCCAATTAATTAAAGGAATCTTAATTATGGTTTTTGCTAACCTGAACTTAATTGTGTACACCTACGTACACGTACGATGCTCGATCACTTCACTACTACAGAACACGTCATCACAGACGGTTCGAAACCGTCATCACAGACGGTTTCCGAACCGTCTATATTTGTTCGTCTGTGATAACAAGCAGTTATCACAGACGGTTCAAAACCGTCTGTGAGACTATTATCACAGACGATTTCAGTTACAAACCGTCTGTGACAAGTGGTTATCACAGACGGTTTTAAAGTAAACCGTCTGTGATAAGTGGTTATCACAGACGGTTTACTTTAAAAACCATCTGTGATATTTCTAGTATCACAGACGGTTTACTTTAAAAACCGTCTGTGATACTAGAAATATCACAGACGGATTACTTTAAAACCGTCTGTGATGGGTCGTCTGCTATAGCCTCTTTTGTAGTAGTGCTTGCTTGCATGGTGCAAACTTGCTTGGTAGCAGAACAAAATTATTGTGGTAGATTTCAATTTTGAGCTGTACACTTTAGAACAAGTGTGCCGCTTTCTTACAGGGAGAGAAGAATGATGCGTAGACATCATAGGTCCTGTTTGGAACATAGCATTTCGACAGGAACGACACGGAGAAACCGCTGTATCTGCTAAAAAAAAAATCTTGCGCATCTCGCATCTCGAATGGATATTACTGATCTTGTTAATTTCTTGCGGATATAGGAGTACTCCCTAACCGCCCGTGGTATGTTAATCAAGATGTTAAAGTGTGATCCGAATTCGTTATCGTTTCTGTGTTGGACACTACGTTAGACGTGGCGTCGAGCGGTGCATGAGCTAAGTCGTGTCAAACGTGACAACGGCTGATGCATTCGGCTGTGATTTGGTATCTTTATCCATTTAGGACTTTGATTTATAGCCTATATATGTACTCTGTAGTCGCACGATTAGATACGCTGAAGTTTTTCGTGCTTGTAATTTCTCCCTCCACATTGTGAATTCTGTCTTCTCGTGCACACGTGTTTTTTTCCGCAAACATATTCCACGTTGAATCTGTATCTCTTGCTCCTACTTTTTGTCGTGTGTTTTACAACACAAGCAACTGATGATATTATTGGCTAAGAACTAGACAGATCGAATTGTAGAGGAGGGAGCATTCAAATTTAGTGTGCACAGCGTGTGGGTGACCTAGACGGCTAGCCATGCACTGTTCCAATTAATTATGCAGTTGGTGCGATCACTGTAGCTAGCCGGTGGGGATTTAAGCGGTCATTGAGCCCGAGAGACAGAGATCCTCCAAAGCATAGGTAGCACACGTGTCAGGGCAGGTGGGCCCGGAGCCCAACTAAAAGGAGATCGTGTGATGAAACGAGCATTCATTCGCAGTATTAGCATAGCTTCACCTGCGATGCGACTGGGACGTGAGTTTTACAGGCATCGTGCCTAATTAACCGGTTGCAATGCCCAAGCCAAAAAAAAAAAAAAAAATAATAATCTTATTCTCCTTCATCTTTACCGGCATCGAAAATGCATATGCTTTATAGTTGAATCATGTATATAGCATCTTCCAAGTATGTACAATGAATTTTTAAGTTTAATGTCCATTGTATTTGTCCGGTCCACCCTATCTTTATTTTCTGCTTCGTCACTAGTCTGTGCTCAAACTTATCCAGATAACTGTATGGGCTCAACGAGCCGTCTCAAACCGTGCTATGAATTTCCAGGATTTGATCGTGTGCCCTTATGAAAGCTGCCTCTTCCTCCAAAGGAAACGAAGGAGTGGCGAACAAAGTTGTCAATTCTATTTCGTTTTGCCTCTTGGTATGAAATACATCGATACCGGTTCATTCCGATGTACCGTTCTGAATTTTAATATAATAATATGTATTTATTTATAAATATATATATAATTATATGTACACATAATTTCAATTGGAATCTCACTTCAAATATATAACTATATAATAAAAATGATACATAGTTTGGTAACTTCGTAAATACAAAAGTCGTACGTAGTTAAATAATACAACATGAGTTCATAACTTCATATATTTTACCATAGTTAGCATACTAGTCTATCATAATTTCACTTATCAAAGGAGTGGCATTGGACTGGGCCTTCCGAACTGAATCAAAGGAGTGACCACTTCAATTTTGTTCGGTACAGGAATGACCGAAATAAACGGTATTGAAGTCGGTATGGGATTGAGGGTACAGTGTGCTGATTTAGGTGCCGGTATAGTATATTTCAGCCATTCCGATCGACATCATAATAGAATTGATAAGTATGATGACAACGAATGAATTGTGAGACCGTTTGTTTGATACTTTGGAGCCCGGTGTATGCATGGGATGAGGTAGAGGATCCGAGCAGACAGAGTGGGTTCGAGGTATAAGCAATAAAGCCCCAACAGCGAGGCCATTAAATGGTGAAATAGTGGCCAGAGAACAAGGTGTGGTGGTGTGATGCGTACAACAGTGATGTGGTTGCACGGGAGGACCAGAGGTGTGACCGGATGTATTTAATTAGAGAAATTTTATTGTACATTTTACCTGTGTTATATGATAGTAATATTAATCATATTTGATCATTGATTCGTTAAGACTATAATAGATTTTTCGTTGCATTTATAATTTTCTCATGAGAGTATTTTAGACTTTTCAATTAAGGTTAAGAATATTAATGTTGTATCATATGATCCTCACATATGCAATAAAAATTCTATCATTTCGATATTATACTACTCATACTACCATATGTAGCATAACTAAATTATAGCTCCTCACATATACAATAAAAATTCTACCAGCATTTCGATATTATACTACTTATACTACCATATGTAGCATAACTAAATTATAGCTAATCTAAATCTTTGGATGAAAGGAATGAGTAGTTCTATATTTAATTATATGCACAGTAAAAAAGAACTATTTAATTAAGAGGACGGAGGAATGGAGTGGGGAGGCGACGGCATTGGCAATTCGGCGTCCATTCCGATCCAGCTGCAGCCAAGAAGCGAGGGCGCCGCTCCGTATCTCTCTTCTCACTCCGCCCGTCGCAATCTCGTTTCATTTCTCCGGCCTTTTCTCCTGCTACTAGGCCACCACTGGCTAGCAGCCTAGAGCTACAGATCGGTTGCTCGTGTGAACTGAATCAATCAACTGGTTGGACTGAATTAATTCATGTGCGCAGGAGAGGTTTCAATTAATTCGATTACGGGGTATGAGAAAGTATTAACCCTTTCGTCAGGTTTCTGCCGTTGCTACAGTAAAGTCCTACTCCCACCTAATACCATTGATTATCGGCTGCACATAGCAAGGGCATCATACTTTTTTACTGTTAATACAGTATTAGTACGGTGCCGCGGTGGAACACTGTTTGCTCACTCTCGAAACTCTTTTCCGGATCCCTTTTCTTTAGGGGTAAACCGTAGTGACTAGCTAGGAAACTAGAGTCGACATGTGAAGTAGTACAAATCATGTTAGGAATTATATACTTCGGACTTCCTTGATGGGTCAATCAGATAACTAACTCTATGGACAAATGCCACATCAAGGAACGGATCTGGTCAAATGGTGACCCGGCCCCGACACAACTCGTTAGAGTTTCGTGTCGTGTCGTGCCGAGCCAGCACGAGCCCATTTAACCCATCGGGTAAGTCTGACACGTTTGGCTTGCTAGAACAAAAAAATTCAAAAAATTATAAAAATGTGTAGAATTCAAAAATAAATATAAAATTTGTAATAAATAAGATAAGCATATTGAAAATGTAATAGAATTTTTTTAATGTTCAAATAGTTGGCTCGTTAAAACATTTATCATTTAGCTCATAAGACATGAAAAATTGAAAAACATGTAAAACAATCCTAGAATATATATATAACCAAAATAAATTTATATATACTTATAAAATGAACTACATAAAATTTGAAAACTACAAAATAAAACCATATAAGTATTAGAAAATGGAAAGAAAATCATATAAATATTAATAAATTAAAATAAAATCATATATGTATATTAAAATAGTGTCGTGCCTAACGGATCATATCGGGCTGGGCCCAACACTACTCGCGATGTGTCGTGTCGGCCCGTCGTGCCGGGGTGGCAGCCCAGGCATAGGCTGGACTATCGTGCCATACCGGCCTGACCTGTGAATAGTGCGGGTCATACTGTGCCTGGACCGTGCCAGCAGTGTCGTGCCTCGGGCCGGCCCAGCAGGCACGGCCCATTTGGCCAACTCTATCAAAGAACATGCACCTCTGGAACGACATTCCAAGACAAGCAAAGCTAACCGCCTCCATCGTATGCTAATTCAATCACATGTTTTCCTTCTTCTGCAAATATTCCTTCTGAGAGTTTGTTTGTACACATTATGATCCGACTCAATTCATTCGAATTGATTCAAAATTTAAATTAAAATCCCTTCTAATCCAAAGGGATTAGTTCTAATCTCTTCCACATCCAAACAACCTCTGAAGTGTTTTAGTAGCAATGGGTCAATCATGAAGTGGAGATGCAGACTATTCTTTTTTCCGTTTTCAGAAAGAACAACTTAAATGGCCTAACTCACAATCACCCAGAAGAAAACAAGTCGGCAAGCAAAACCAACCAATGCACCCCCGCAGCATGTACACAAAAAAATTTGTGTGAGCTTAGTTTTCTAAAAGTGTTTCAATCTTCCGCCTAACATTGAAAACCAAAATTTATTTAAACTTAGAGTATATATCTATTATCTTATTAAAGCGAGTCAAAAGAAGTTACCGTGTTCGTTCTCAAGGGCTAGAAATTCTCACATTAATCGGTGGAAAAATAGATCTATACCATCGATCGTGGTTGATCCAGATTATAATGGTCTAGATTTAAAAAACAATCCATATCAAGTACAATAAAATTAAAATTCGAATAAAAATAAACTAAAATCAGCAATTTGATTTCTATACAAATTCATAAGTAAAAGAGTCCATGTCAAGTACAACAATACTGAAATTCATAATACAAAATAAAACAAAATCACAATTTGATTTTCATACGAATTCATAAGTAAAAGAGCCCATGTCAAATTGGAAACAAGATTTGTGTACGAAATCCAACAAAAAAAAATAGAAATTCAGAATAAAACTAAAATAAAATTAGCAATATGATTTCGATACGAATTCCAATAATTATAATTTGAAAAAAAGTAATCAATAATTGACAATTAGATTTGTATACAAAATCCAACCAAAAAATAACTGAAATTGGAAATAAATATAAAATAAAATTAGCAATTTGATTTCAATACAAATTCCAAATTGAAGGGAAAGTACAGTGCTAAAGGAGCTAAGGGTCGTGATGACAAGTGGTGAGTGTCGATATTGTTGAAGAAGTTAGTGACCAAATAAGCTCGATGATCGGGAAGCCCTAGCAAAGAGGAGATGAAGCTTTGCAGACAAGACGAGCTATGGACGATACAAGGTCATCGTATAGGAGCGTGTCATCACTAGTAAAGGGCACATCATCGCCGATGACGACGAAAAGATTCTCAATATTAAAACAGACATGCCAATATTAGTGAAGATAGGAGGTCGTCACGGCTAGTGATGAAGGCACAACGTTGAGTTGGCAAACGTCGAAGAAGAGGAGCGACTGACACGAGAGAAGAGGACATCGAGCATGCATAACATCATGCATTCGTAGGAATAGAAGCGTGGGCGTACAAATACAGAGGATCAAAAAGTTTGTAGTATAGATGGCGCAACCATAAAAAATATGCTCGGGGTCACTGGAGATAGCATCACACGTGTCCCCAGCTGGGATCGGTGACGACTGCGTGCGTATGTGCGTTGATGTCTAATGGTTAGTATTAAACAATAATTGGAGAGAAGTGTAAGATAACTATATAGTAAAGTATTGCATTAGAAGGGGTAACAGCTGAGAAAGATTGATAGTGAGGAAACCATAACGCTGAGTTAGCCAATGTCGAAGAAGAGAGGCGACCGACACGAGCGAAGAGGACGTCGAGCTAGTTAATAATAAAATTAAGGACAATATTTGGACGCAGGAATTTCGTACAAATTTCACATCTGCTTCACCGGAAACAATTCATTTCATCTAGGAATGAGTTTAAGAAGAAGAAAAAACCCCGTGTTCCGAACAACGCCGATAACAATTTCTAAGATGGCCCTCGTAACCACCCCTTTCAAGATGAATGCATGTGCGGTATTCCGAACACTCTAAGCATGCAACAAAAAAAAATGTGCAGAAATGCCTTCCCATCCCAAGATCCTAGCTAGCTCGCCCATCCATGCATGTCATACCCAAAACGGCACCACCCAGCAGCACAGCATGTGCTCGATCCTCTCCTCTCCTCTCCTCCCCAGTCAGACTCCCCGATCGTACCAGTCACCGCCGCGCCCACAACGCAAAAAATGCATACACAGATCGACTCTTCCATCCGTCCTCCCCCCTCTCCGATTCAAGACGCAACGCAACGCAGCGGCAGCGCGGCACAGCAACGGCAGTAGGAACGACATAATTAACACGATCGAGCTCCCGATTTAACACGTCGACGCCGAAGAGGCGAGCGTACGCACAGATCGAGAGCCTGCGTCGTTGTGCATGCATCTCATTGCATCCCCACACCACACGCATCAATTATGCATGGTCTACAGTAGCAGCAGACAAAAGGAACAAAGTACGCAGGTAGCGAGTAGCTAGCTAGGGACTAGGGAGTAGCTAGATGCTATAGCGCCATCTCACCTTCCGTCCAAGGTGACCCCCCCTCCTCCTGTACTGCACTACTGTGCTGTGAAGCGTGAAGCGTGAACTCCCCACAGACAAAGGCAACCAGCAGCGTACGTATATACCAGCCAAAAGGCGGAAGACCCAGCAGAGCCGTAGTACATTATTGGGAGTACATGTAATAATCCGTCTCGGCGAGAACAGTGGGCGCTAGCTAGCTGCAGGAGCAGATTGCTGCAGGAACTAGGCCATTTTGGGTGATTTGACCGCGCTCGGCCCAACAACTTGCGTTGGTGAAAAATTCCAGATCCGAGCAAGTTGGAACTTTCTGCAACTTGCTCCTCATCATGCAATTGTTTATAGAGAGGGCAATTATACGGTCTGGCAATCTCCATCCCTGCTTTGCCTTGCGGTTTCAGCTATTCTTCAGACGAAAACAGATGGATAAAATTCACACTATATTAAAATGACGACACAGCTAGAGGAGTAACAAATTTGATTATATTCGTATGGAACCACTCAACTAGATACAAATCTCTATACTGACTCATAGATATAGTAAAGAATATGACCCCCGTATCTTTCATGAGGCAACGGCATCGACTACAAATCTCTATACTGGCTACATACTGTTTTTAAGGTGCTCGGTTGCTTCTTGAGGTATGTGGCGTCCAAAAAGTTTTTAAGGCGCGCGCGGGAACACAAGACTGTTGGAAAACTGAAACGTATTACGCTGCTGGGTTCATCTGGCCATTTACACGTAGAAGCGGCTAAAAAAGAGAACACCAGCAGATCCAAGTGTCCAAGCGGATGTTTCGGTTAAGAAACCTAACTGGAGGGCAATAGACTAAATTGCCTCTTCTATGGGTTAACCGTTGTTTTGGTTATAAATATAAAGAACTCGTATACAATGGACATACGTTAATAAAGATATTGAATCGAATTCTATTATTTAACGTAGTATCAACACTTTTGCTCTTCAAGGACTAAATTGGTATGATTACTCCTAATCCTTTTGTTGTTAGATTAATCCCAACGGTTGATTTTCTGCTAATTACCGATATTAGATCAAATAATTGTTCATCGTTCTTATCGATCTCATATCAGTTCATGATTAATGTTCATACAACACAAAAAAAAAAATCGGCAAATAAACTGTGGTCGGCCGAAGCGCCCCGTGCCCACCCACCGCCGCCGCGTCAGATGCGCCACCGGGAGCCGCCCCGTGCGCACCCGCCGCAGCCGCGCCCGATGCGCCGCCGGGAGCTGCCCTGTGAGCTTGTCGCGCCACCGCCCAGTCGCGCGCGCCCGTACCACCACGGACGCCACCGCCGGCTGTTGCGCCCGATGCGTCGCGCCACCGTAGCGCATGCCACCATTGAGTCGCGCGCCCTACGCCCGATGCGCCTCCTCCGCACACGCGTTCCGCTAGCACGAACCGCCCCGGTGTGCATCGTCGCATCCGCCGGTGCGCACACGCCGTGCACGCCCACCGCCGCAATACGCGCTGCTGCGCCCGATGCGTCGCGCTGCCGCCGAGCCAGACGGCCGCTGCGCCGCCGCCACGCGCGCGCCCGATGCGCCGTGGCACGAGCCCGCTAGCCGCTCTCGCCGCACGCGAAGCCTCCAGGTGCGCCGGGTGCTAGGCTTCTTGTAACCCTAGCGCGCCAATTTCTTGTAACCGCACGAGTTGTTATCGGGTGGTCTACCAGCCCATTAAGATTTTGGCCTGTGATTTATTTCTCGTTTTAACCCCTGGAGGTTTAATTGGTTAATTACGTATACAACTACTCGCCGCGAGGACGTCTTGCATGGTCGGTGCGGTCGACGTCGGTCGGCACAATCATTCGGGCGATCGACGAGGAGTCCGATTCGCCCTTCTGGACGTACGTACGCCGGATGCATGCAGACCGAGGGCGCGCCCAAAAACGACCGCGCGAGCGCGAGCACAAAGGCGAGCAAGTTAGCTACGAGTGGGTTTACCTGGTCTACTGCTCATAACTTAACTCGACGATGTCTTGTCGTGATGGTATGCTGGAGATCGAATCGAATGATACACGGGTAATAAGATTCGCTTAGAGGATGGATACGGCAAAAACCCCACAGATAGCACAAAAGAATAGTGGACAATAACCACCACAGAAGCCACACTTCCCCATTTCAAAGACCACAAAGGCACGTACATAAGGATAGGATCAAGGTAAAAGTAAAATTGAGCAGGAGCAGTGGTGAAAACCATCTCGCACAAACCAAGAGATAAGATCACCAAGGTGGCCTTCCCACCAAGTGCAATCCTCTGGCTAAACCCACCAAAGACACCCACCATACATCCCCCAACCATTTGCATCCAAAGAAGATCAAGGTCAACCAAAGAACCGTAAAGCCACCACATGATCCATTCCCCATTCCAAACCAAAGATTCAAGAACCCTCCCAAAGGCTTTCCCTCTCCCGCTTCTCCCAGCAGAAGGAGCAAGCACCACAGAAGAAGGCCAAGACTGGGAGCAAGAAGGAAGCCAGAGAGCACCAACAAGCCACCACCAGCCAGATAGCCAGAAGCTGTGAGAGCACCAAAGAAGTTTAACTACCATCCTTCTCCATCCCAACCCAAAGATCAAAGAAAGAGGTGAACTCAAATCACATTAGGGTGCACCGCCCATTTCTCACAAAGATTCATCTATACCATCAAACCTCCACAACATCACAAAGCATCAATCCAGCCTCATCTCGAGCAAGGGATCGGGGAGTAGAGAGGAGAGGAGTGTTACCACCACTACCAACCACCCCAAAGAACCTCACCACACCAAACCCCCCATTCACCCCAAAGACAATGAGCCATTAACAAGAACCCCACCATGGCCGATGCACCAAATCCATCTGATTGAGCATGCATCCAATTAACACTAGCATTAGCATCAACCAAACGGCTAAAGAAACAACCCTAACAATTTCATAAAAGGTAATCAATAGGGTAGTAACCGGCTTAGGGCACCGTGAGAAGAACCGGTGGGAGACTGAGAGTCGCCAGGGCGGAGCCAGAGGGCGAGCGCAGCCAGGAGCGCGGCTTGAGCCAGAGCGGCGGGCGGCCGTGAGGCCGGGCCGCCAAACTAAAGCAAAGCAGAGAGAGAGAGAGAGAGAGAGCGGAAGGGGGTGTGAATCAAACCGTGGAGCCTTGGGCGACCAAGCGGGCGACCGAGCCGGCATGAGGGACCGCGAGAAAGCGCCGAGGAGAGAGACGGCAAGGCGCTATTCTTCGGCCACGGAGGAAGAAGAAGGTGGAGTAGGGAGCCGAGCCGGAGGAGACGGCGGCGGTAGAGAAGGCCGCAGGGAAAGCCGAGAGGCCAGCCATGAGCGAGGCGCGCGGCAGGAACCGAGCGGGAGCGCTACCAGAGGGAGAAGCGAGAGGCGAGGGTTAGAGGCGGCGGTGGGAAGATTCGGCAGAGATAGAGTCTGGAGTGAGGAGCCACCGAGAGAGAGAAGGGGAAGGGATAGAGACGGAGGGAAAGCAATGCCAGGGGTGGGTTAGGTTAGAAGGGAGGGTAGTTAGGTAATTTGATAATTAGGATTAGGGTTAGGGTTTTTAGGTAATTTAGTAATTAGGTTAATTAGGGTTTTGGGTGATTAGTTAGGATAATTAGGATTTTTGTAGGTTAAGTGGTTTTGGAAGAAATTAGGTTAATAGGAAAGTAAAATAGGATTTTAAAGGGAATCGCTAATCTAGTCTGTATTAGAAAATTTTTGTAAATTAAATTTGACTAACCAATAGAAGTCCATTAGCAGTTGATTCGCTTAATACCACATAAAATCACTAAGTATTTCTCTATATTCTATTTGTATTGCCGCACTGCTTCAGAGGACGAGCCCAAATGATGTGAGAAGTCGATAAGAGATTCGTCATCGCGACCTTTCCAAAAACTCTAAAGGCAAGCGATCCTTTGAACATAAATATAGTTATGTTAAATGTAAACCGTATATTGCTCTATCATATATGTATCAGATCAAAATTATTTCTCAAAACAATTTGGATTGAGATGATGAGAAAGATAAGAAGAATGAAAATGAGAATGAGATGAGAATTACTATGTGGGTAAAGGGGGCCTTGGTAGAGAAAAGAGATGAAATGATGATGATAATGAGATAATGATGATGGTAAGAGGTGGGACCCTTTACCTACAGCTATAATATAAGGACTAACAAAACTCTTACTCGGCCGATGTCAGAAAATCAAGTACAACCATTTCCCGCTTTACGCGTAAAATGCTACTGCTTACGTAATTACGCTCTCCATTAACGGAATGTTGGACACGGAGGATAGCCGGTCCAAGGTGGAGTGTTGGGCACGGAGGATAGCCGCCCAACCAACATTGTTGGAACTCTGTGGAGGACCAAGCAGCTCAGACACCGACGAAAACAATGGGTGGAGACTTAATCACGTAACTCGAAAACGCCTCAGATTCGAACTTGAAGTCGATCAAAGGAAATGCGATGGACCTAGCTCATAAAGAGTTCGTGATAGCTATGGGTAAAGTGGCGCAAGCTCAAGCAGATGCTATACAAATCATGAATTCATGCCGCCTCTGGATTGGAGTCTACGGAACCGCTAGGGTCTTTCTTCTTCCGAGTGACTAGTAGTATTTTCGTAATTAAAATTGCAACTTAATGTTTTAATGTTTATTTTCGAAAAATGAGATGATTTTAGAATTTGTGATAAAGACCAGAGATCACCATGCAAAGGCATTGTTTGTTATTAATGCTTGCCGAGTACTTCATACTCAACCTTGTTAGTATTCTCCTTTGTTAGATCCTAGTCCGACCGGGGGCTTTCCCGGGGGGGGCAAAAGACTTGGAGGTACCGATGCAAGCAGCAGGAGGAGAAGGCACCACGGCGGGGACCTGAGCGAGATGGAAGCCATCTTTGACTCGTGGGACGAGTAGGAGGGCGGTAGTTCAGAGCAGACTCCAGAGCGGAGAAGCTCCCTTTTGTATCTGTGTAATAGCTTTAGTAAGAACCCTAGTCTATGTGGCTACTACTGTAATAAAGATGTACAGTTTCTATTTTATTGTTCTGCTGCGCAACCCTGATAAAATGGCTTGCTATTCGTTGGAGCGGTGTTCTACCGGCGCATTTAATAGTAATCCGTATGCCTAAGTGTGATTACCCTAGGGTAATGACACGGGCGCCACAGTGGTATCGAGCAATAAGATCGGCCACGCTAATAAAATAGAAACCGTAGCAATACCTTAAGTATGCCATTCTTGCTTGCTATATTGCACTAAATATTTTATTAATCCTTGCCTTCATTTCAATTTCGATTCCAAACCGCCCTCTTTCAAAAAGATATATATATGTTGAAAAGCTTACCTCTTCTTAAAAGTGACATTCCTGCTAACGTAAAACCACCTTTAAGTTAGTTCTTCCATTTTCGAGAAAGTGCGGGGAATGTGTTGTTGTCATAGGATCGATGTGGTTGTCTTTTGCGGGTAGATGGTTAGATTCCAATTCAACCTAGGATAGAAAATATAGGCTGTGGGTGCAGTACCATAAGGTTTAGAGCCTAGTGCCTGGACTAGAGGCATGGAGTAGAACTCTGGTATGGACCTGCTTTTCCAATTTTGGGCAAGTCTGGACCATACTCTTTAGCTTCTTTACCTTTTCTTCTATATCAAGGTGTCTTGTCTCACTTCGCACATCGATTTCCCGACGAGTGGTTCGTGGCACTCGAGTGTAGCTCGCGCACTGTGAGCGAAATCCTGGGCGTACTCAGGAATGAACCCTGAGCAGTCCCAAATATGTGATTTGGGTGGACTCGAGCCAGATCTCGAGCGTGCCTGGGCGCGTGGATCCAGGGTAGCATAGGTTCGCACTCAGAGGCAAGCTCTGAGCAGTCCCAAACCTGTGGATTTGGGCGGTCTTGAGAACGGGATCTCAAGCGTGACTGAGCACGAAAGACTCAGCTAGTATAGGGTTTGGATCTTTTTGCATCTCATTGTTTCTTGATTTTTATTTGATTACATGTGCATGTCATAATCCAACTCACCCGCGGTTAACCTCCTGCCAGATAAGTGTAACACCTTTATCTTTACCCCAACAGCCGTTAAGGAAGATGGAAGGCCAAGGAAGTCAAGACCGTGCATTGAAAGTGAGACTGGACTCTGCAAAGATGGATACCCACACAGATCCAAAGAAGGAACCCCAATGAGTCAGCACCTAATCAACCTCCAGCTACTACCATCCCAGGAACCAGCCAACAGCCACCCACCAGAGCAACAGATCCCCTAGGCATCATGGCTGATGTACTCATATTCTTAGAGAACTCCAGAAAAGAAGCCCAGGAGAACCAAAACCGTTTCATGGAAGCTCTATTAACTCGAGTAGCACCTACCACCTCTCAACCAGTCCGTGGGGTTAGTCTGGGTGATTTTCTCCAAACTCACCCTACCACTTTTGCTAAAGCTACTGATCCACTGGACGCGAGTGATTGGTTGGTGGAGATAGAGAAGAAGTTGGATACAGTAGGATGCTCAGATGTGGAGAAAGTACGGTATCGCCACACCACCGACCGGACCAAAGAGCTACCGTGGCTTAACTACAACCGCAACCGTGTCGCTGAGCAACCCATCACTTGGGTGAATTCAAGATACGCTTCACCAAACACATGTGCCTACCGGAAGAATGGAATTAAAGAAACGGAATTTAGAGCTCTAACCCAAGGCGGAAAAAGATGGTGGAATATTTGAGTCGAGCTCAATGATCTTTCCCGCTACGCCCAAATGATGTCGACACCGAGGAGAAGAAAATAGAGAAATTCTGGATGGAATGCATCCATATCCAAAATGCTCCTATCCATCCACAAAATCATCAATTCCAAGACCTAGTCAACAGAGCCATAATTCGAGAATGAATACTCCAACCTCATCAAGAGCGAAGGAAGAAGGCCAAAACCGATCACCATTCTTCATCCGCTCCTAGACGCCATCCCTTTGTGTCGCAAAGAATCGCCACCATGATATGGACCACCTCAAAGAAGAACCCTTCAACCCGCCTTTTCGCACCCAAAGAAACCAACAAAGAACCAAGACTCTAGCAATTAAATGTGGGAAGTGTAGAGGAAGCCACATGACGAAGGATTGTCTCAAGGATACAGTGCATGCTTCAATTGTGGGCAGCTTGGACATCGTAAAATTGATTGTCCAAATCCCTGAGGACATTTGGAACCCCACCACAACTAGCATTTAGGCCAAAGCCACCGCTCCAAAGACCACCACAACTCACCTATATGAAGTGCATCAAGACAACCAACTTGTCACGAAGGAGACTGAAAAGGAGAACCAAGACGCCTATCACCCATGACCGCCAAATGATTGAGAAGCATCGTGTAATAACTGCACGTTATTACTTCCGCCTCCCGGTATTATTCTTTTAAATGTTGGAAGGACCCACTCTTTTATCTTCCAATCACTAGTGAAGAAATTTTGCAAATTCAATTTTTGAAAATCCTCGAGTGAACCCACCGATTGGAATAGTCATCCGCTCTCCAAATAAGTATAGATGGCGATTCCAAAGAAGCTTCCACCAAAAAGTCAACAGACCCAACCCTAATACCACAATATTTGAACTCGAGGGAACCATTTGAGGTGACCCTCACCTTTCTACACACAAATCTCGACCCTTCTCTGCAAGACGTTCAACTTTCAAAGGACCCTCGTGAAGACTCGCTCACGAAACCCGTCGCTTAAGGAACCCAAGTTTTGACCAAAAGAAATACAATGGAAGGATCACCCCAGTCAAGCTTCGTGGAAGAGGAAAAGCGCCACGTGAGCCTTGCCCAAAAAAAACACCCATCCGCAGTGATTGCAATTTCGGGGACGAAATTGTTTCCAAGGGGGGGAGGATGTGAGAACCCGACAAAATTAGAATCTCGTAATCTTAATTAAATGCATGTATTAAAATCAATCGCAGTAACCACTCCTTTATTGTCGCTTTCAAAAGCTTGCACTTTCATCAAAGCATCAAGATAATCCATTTCCGTATTCGCTTACAAGAGTATTTTACATCCAGCTAAAGTATAGATTACATCGCATAATCAAAAGAATATATTACATCGATCAAATCATAATTACAACTTTGAGTCATTACAAAATGATTAAACAAAGATCTTGCATTTCATATCTCCAAGCCTTCCTTAAAGTAATCGATCATCCATCGCCATTCAATCGAATCGCCTTCCTCGACTCGATCCAAGTACCACTACCACCCATTTTCACCAACCAAACATAAGACCATTCCCAAATAGAAAACCATAGTATAGAGTTAAAATAGAATAGTTGCCGTCGAATACAAGAGGAATCACCGCGGTTCCCGTGATCAACCTAGGTAGTTGGCACGAGAAGTATCGAGGCTACCTAAACCGACTGGATTAGCCAAGAACTTGATTCTCGAGTCACCAAGGCTAAACCAAATCACCGCACTGGATACCCGCGATACCTAAGCCCAACCTAAGCGATCGGCGCCGCCTTATTACCGTAGGTTTCATCATTCGGCATTCTCAAATCCAACACCTACGAATACCGTGATTGCCTCACCAAATCATACGGCAAAAACCCCACAGATAGCACAAAAGAATAGTGGACAATAACCACCACAGAAGCCACACTTCCCCATTTCAAACCACAAGGCACGTACATAAGGATAGGATCAAGGTAAAAGTAAAATTGAGCAGGAGGTGGTGAAAACCATCTGCACAGCCAAGAGATAAGATCAGCCAAGGTGGCCTTCCCAGCCAAGTGCAATCCCCCTGGCTAAACCCCAGCCCAGCACAGCCACCATACATCCCCCCAACCATTTGCATCCAAAGAAGATCAAGCAACAAAAGAACCGAAAGCCACCACGATCCATTCCCCATTCCAAACCAAAGATTCAAGAACCCTCCCAAGCTTTCCCTCTCCCGCTTCTCCCAGCAGAAGGAGCAAGCACCACAGAAGAAGGCCAAGACTGGGAGCAAGAAGGAAGCCAGAGAGCACCAACAAGCCACCACCGCCAGATAGCCAGAAGCTGGAGAGCACCAAAGAAGCCGGCACTACCATCCTTCTCCATCCCAACCCAAAGATCAAGAAAGAGGTGAACTCAAATCACATTAGGGTGCACTGCCCATTTCTCACAAAGATTCATCTATACCATCAAACCTCCACAACATCACAAAGCATCAATCCACCTCATCTCGAGCAAGGGATCAGGGAGTAGAGAGGAGAGGAGTGTTACTACCACGGCCAACCACCCCCAAAGAACCTCACCACACCCAAACCCCCATTCACCCCAAAGACAAATGAGCCATTATCAAAGAACCCGGCCATGGCCGATGCACTCCATCCATTCGATTGAGCATGCATCCAATTAACACTAGCATTAGCATCAACCAAACGGCTAAAGAAACAACCCTAACAATTTCAAGAAAGGTAATCAATAGGGTAGTAACCGGCTTAGGCACCGTGAGAAGAACCGGGTGGAGACTGAGAGCGGGCAGGCCGAGCGAGGGCGAGCGCAGCCGAGGAGCGGCGGTTTGAGCCTGTGAGCGGGCCGTGGAGGCGGGCCGCCAAACTAAAGAAAGCAGAGAGAGAGAGAGAGAGAGAGCGGAAGGGGTGTGAATCAAACCGTGGAGCCTTGGGCGATCAAGCGGCGATCGAGCCGAGCAAGGAGGATCGCGAGAAAGCGCCGAGGAGAGAGACGGCGCAAGGCGCTGGCCTTCGGCACACGGAGGAAGAAGAAGGTGGAGTAGGGAGCCGAGCCGGGAGGAGACGGCGGCGGTAGAGAAGGCCGCAGGGAAAGCCGAGAGGCCAACATGAGCGAGGCGGCGCACAGGGAACCTGAGCGGGGCGCTCGGTGAGAGGAGAAGAGAGGCGAGGGTTAGAGGCGGTGGGAAGATTCTAGAGAGATAGAGTCTGGATGAGGAGCCACCGAGAGAGAGAAGGGGAAGGGGATAGAGACGGGAGGGGAAAGCAGCGGCCGGGGTGGGTTAGGTTAGAAGGGAGGGTAGTTAGGTAATTTGATAATTAGGATTAGGGTTAGGGTTTTTAGGTAATTTAGTAATTAGGTTAATTAGGGTTTTGGGTGATTAGTTAGGATAATTAGGATTTTTGTAGGTTAAGTGGGTTTTGGAAGAAATTAGGGTTAATAGGGAAAGTAAAATAGGATTTTAAAGGGAACTGCTAACTGAGTCGGGTATTAGAAAATTTTTGTAAATTAAATTTGACTAACCAATAGAAGTCCATTAGCAGTTGATTCGCTTAATACCACATAAAATCACTAAGTATTTCTCTATATTCTATTTGTATTGCCGCACTGCTTCAGAGGACGAGCTCCAGCCGACAGGAGAAGCTGATAAGAGATTCGTCATCGTCGACCTTTCCAAAAACTCTAAAGGCAAGCGATCCTTTGAACATAAATATAGTTATGTTAAATGTAAACCGTATATTGCTCTATCATATATGTATCGTGATCAAAATTATTTCTCAAAAACAATTTGGATTGAGATGATGAGAAAGATAAGAAGAATGAAAATGAGAATGAGATGAGAATTACTATGTGGGTAAAGGGGGCCTTGGTAGAGAAAAGAGATGAAATGATGATGATAATGAGATAATGATGATGGTAAGAGGTGGGACCCTTTACCTACAGCTATAATATAAGGACTAACAAAACTCTTACTCGGTCGATGTCAGAAAATCGATGCAACCATTTCCGCTTCAGGCGTAAAATGCTACTGCTTACGTAATTACGTTCTCCATTAACGGAATGTTGGACACGGAGGATAGCCGGTCCAAGGTGGAGTGTTGGGCACGGAGGATAGCCGCCCAACCAACATTGTTGGAACTCGGTGGAGGATCAAGAGCTCAGACACCGACGGAAAACAATGGGTGGAGACTTAATCACGTAACACGAAAACGCCTCAGATTCGAACTTGAAGTCGCATCAAAGGAAATGCGATGGACCTAGCTCATAAAGAGTTCGGGATAGCTATGGGTAAAGTGGCGCAAGCTCGCGCAGGTCTATACAAATCATGAATTCATGCCGTCTCTGGATTGGAGTCTACGGAACCGCTAGGGTCTTTCTTCTTCCGAGCGACTAGTAGTATTTTCGTAATTAAAATTGCAACTTAATGTTTTAATGTTTATTTTCGAATGAGATGATTTTAGAATTTGTGATAAAGACCAGAGATCACCATGCAAAGGTATTGTTTGTTATTAATGCTTGCCGAGTACTTCAGACTCAACCTTGTTAGTATTCTCCTTTGTTAGATCCTAGTCCGACCGGAGCTATCCCGAGTGGGCAAAGGACTTGCAGTGCACCGATGCAAAGAAGCAGGAGGAGAAGGCACCAATGGCGAGGACTCGAGCGAGATGGAAGCCATCTTTGACTCGTGGGACGAGTAGGAGGGCGTGAGTTCGAGCAGACTCGGCCGGAGAAGCTCCCTTTGTATCTGTAATAGCTTTAGTAAGAACCCTAGTCTATGTGGCTACTACATGTAATAAAGATGTACGCTTATTTTATTGTTTCAACTGCGCAACCCGATAAAATGGCTTGCTATTCGTTGGGCGGTGTTCACCGGCGACGAATAAGAATCAGTATGCTTTAAGTGTGATTCCTGCAGGGTAATGACACGGGGCGTCACAGGGGATGGCAAAGAAGAAGAAGGAATTTCGATGATCAGATGGGTGACCGTAATTCGCCAAAATCCAACGCTCTGCTTCCTAACGACACGGTATTCACCATTTATATTTGATGATTAATCAATAACCACCACGCTTTTCCTTTTTGCCTTTTTCATTGTTCAATGATGACTTCTCTCATGTAGAAAGTTCTGTGGCTTCTTTTCTATGTTCTAAATAGAGAAAAGGACGGCAAATGAGTCAAATAAAAAGGTGGGTTTTCGTTGCGTAGAGAGAAAGAAAACAGAGAGAGAAAGCAAAAACGAGGTCGTCTTTTATCCGAATCAAGGAGGCCCAATTGAATCCTAGTTAACGTTTTCTCCTTCTTTGGACTCTCAAGCAGTCTAGGTCAAGTTAGGCCGTATCACGGAAGGGCCAGGAGATTACTCCACCTAGTTGATGGCACAAATAGACAAATCAAACAAAGTCCATCGCCATCCATTTTGGCAGATTAGAGCCGAGATTGACTTCTTCGTATCGAGCCCAACAATGAGGACTTGTGGAGAACCTCGGCCCAAACTATGGCCCAAAAAAACTGGATGTCCTCCGTACGGTCTGCGATGGAGGTCCATCTACACCTAGGCGTAGCTCACCATTTTCGTTTTTTTTTTTGGTTTTCTTTTTGTGCGTGTGTGACAAGACAACAAACAACTTCTGCTTTTTAAGATTGAGATATCTGAATATAATCTTGTGACGATTAGCCAAAAGCAAATAACCTTATGCCGGATGTGTACACAAAGCGATCGCTGATTGTTTGGAAGAGGAAAAAAATATATAAATAAAACAACCTTGTACAATAAAAGAAATAACTGTCCGTGTTTCTTCAGTGCGTGCTGCGCCATTCTTTCACCCTACTCCACGCCTAGCGCCATCAGCGCCTGCGACTTCCAATGCTTGGCCTTCTCGAATCCATTGATGTAATAATCGAAGTCGTTTATGGTCATGTCGATCTCCTCCTCGGTGTTCATGACGAACGGGCCCAGCTGCACCACTGGCTCGCCGATGGGCTCGCCGCCGATGAGCAGGAACCGGAGCTGCTTGTCCGACTTGTTCCACACCTCGACGCCGTCGCCCTGCCCCAGGAGCAGCAAGTTGTGCGCCCCGACCGGCGCCGACTTCTCGGCCCCGAACAAGCCCTCGCCTTCCAGGACGTACGCGAACGCGTTCCACGACGCGCACACGGGCTGCCGCACCGCGGCGTGCGGGCGCACCGTGAAGTCCAGGTACATGGTCGGCGTCCGCGTGCACACCGGCGACCTCACGCCCATCGAGTGCCCCGCGATCACGCGCACGGTCACGCCGTCGGCCGACGCGGACGCGATGTCCTTGCTCTGTAACTCCTGGTACCTCGGCTCGATCCTGCACGTACGTCGTTTTGCACACGTGTCAATCAAGTCCCGGGCCTCCGGCTTGCATTGAGGTCACAAATGTGACACTGGACACGCTGCTTTGTGTCGAAACACGAAAGAAAGAAGAAGAAGAAGACAATCACATTTTGTTGTGGGAGGAGAGGTTGACCCAGAGCTGCAGGCCCTTGGAGGTGCCGGGCCCGGCCGGCATCTCGGAGTGCACGATGCCCCGGCCGGCCGTCATCCACTGCACGTCGCCGGCCTTGATCGTTCCGCGGTGGCCCTCGAAGTCCTCGTGCGTCACGGCTCCCTGAAAAACGTTCCGGTCCAAGAAAAAGGTCAGGGTTAGTATTTGGGCCATCATTTTCTTGTAAAAAAATCAGTATACTTTCTGACCCTTTTTACACGACTTGATTGATGGGATTAAGGCGAAGATGTAATACTACTGGTGTTGATTTCTGGTGCGGTGTTAATCCTTTAAGCGCGGAAGGGAAAAAGTAGAGGCGACGCGGAGTAGTTGACGTGGGGAGGGTACCAAAACCTGGGCCCCATTCGCTTGGATTCTTCAAGTGAAGGGGAAGAAACGTTCCGAGTACTGACTAGCTAGCTATCTCTGGTCGGCGTAGTTGACAAATGGAACGCGCTTGGTTTCTCAAGCCTTGGTTGCCAGACACGCTGCTGTCTTTACGTACGGCTCAGTGGGAATTAAAGTGAGGAACGCTTTAGGATGCTAGCTGCAATGAGTTTCTTCCATGGCTGCTCTATCAATCTCCGCAGGTTGCACAGTGCCTCGGTTCATCTGGCTGAACTAGTACCAACGAACAAAATGCCAGCCAAAAAATATTATAATTGTGCATACCTCAAGCATGTATGTGACGGTCTCGAAACCTCTGTGTGGATGGTCAGGGAATCCAGCCGGAGCAGAAACTGCAACAAATTGGACAAGGAACGGAACAGATCATCAAAATCTCATCTTTATCATCACTCCAATCAAAACAGGACATCAGAAACAAACCAAGAAAAGAAAAAAACCGCTCACCTGAGAACTCATCCAGGACCAGGAAAGGATCAAAGTACCTCAACTCAAACCTGCACACACCGAGTTCCTCCCCAGTTAGCAACCGAATCAAGAATTGGAGTTCGCGCAGGCTACAGCTGCTCCACGGCCTTCCACACGGCAACAATACGCTGATACTACTGACCTCCCGATGCTGCGGCGGACGACGGCGCCGACGCCCTCGTGCTGCGGCCGGGCCAGGAACTTCCTCACCACCTGCCGGGGCTTCTCCATCGACATATCACTCTTATCAGGCGACAATCCTTAACTCCTCGTCTCCTCCTCCAAATATTCCAGCTACTGGGGTGTGTATGCAAGTACGACGGCTTCCCGGGCTCTTATATATATAGCACCACGCCTTGGGCGACCTTGATTCCGTTATGCCCCGGGAGGGACGCTGCCGCTGCTTTCCGGGTCAAAAGCCCGTTGGTGTGGCAAATTACCTGCTCGTAAGATATAAAGCCTTGAGTTGACGTGCATCTCTACAAAGTGAGTTTTTTTAATCTATTTTTAAAAAATATTTTAGAGATAGTTTATTCCTAATTTTATTCCTAATTCTGATCTCTTTGATCACGCTATGACCCGTAGCGTGATCAAATTGTGATATCACGTCACCAGCCACGGTATATCCAAACCTGCTACGATAGTCCTCCGAATCAACACGCATCCCTTTTCTTGCTAAGTCCTGTCACGTTAAAAGAAGTGACGTGATAGCATTCGTTTACCACGCCGATATCCGTGGTATGCTAACGTGTTTTTTTGTCACGCCACGTGGTCAGAATTGAAAATAAAATTAAGATATATTATCTTTAAAATATTTTTTAAAAATAGTTTAAATAAAACAAATCTCTCAAAAGAACTGTTTTTGACAGATGGCTGCTGCTGCTGTGGTCGGTCACGCTGACGCCATGCGCACGCAAGTCCGTCCCATTCCTCTCCCCCCGTCGCAGCTCTGCATACGTGTGCCTTGTGAGAGCGTCGCATCAGCATGTGGTTATCGATCGCCCCAGGTTTAACTCGTTGTTAATGCGCCACGTTACTGCTGCATGTACTAGACTACTTGTCCTTGTTTCTTTCAGGCAAACTGACGTAGTAGTAGCACTGTTCACTTCATTCTTTTTTTTTTTTGCTTGATTTTAAACTACCAAGTTTGGTTATACGAAAATTGTATCATTAAATTTATTGTTAAATATACTTTTATGATATTATTATTTTATTAGCGTACCTAAACAAAAAGTTATAAAAAATAACGATCAAAGTCGTATCTCGAAGACCGTAAAAGTAAAAAAAGGTAGAGTAAAGATTATATGAATTACCGGATGCTCTTGTTATAAATTAAAAAACAAAAATACCAGATGGTAAAAATTTGTCGTCGAACGACATTGCGCCATGAGGTTAATGGAGTGGGAAATCGACAGCCTTAACTTGGACGAACACCCGGGAAGAACGAAGGATCGTACGTGTCATTGCATTGCCTGAGTTTTTGTTCTTCCAAGCAACGGCTCCATGATCAGGTTCCATGGTTCTGACGGAATATTTTTCACCCGACTGGCTTGTGATAACATGACGTACAAGTGAGCTCACCGGCTCCGGCCCTTTACCTGTTCTTTCATCTCCGTCTCTTCAACTTCGTGGAGCTTTCGTGCCTTCACCAATTGCTACGTGCCTTCATCAGTTTTATAATGTGCAGGTGGGAAGGAAATTTTTTGAGGGAAAGGACTCGCGTGAGGCCCCTTCTCATCGGTCATTGATTCCACTTCATAATTAAAATCAACGGCTGGTGAGTTAGTGTCCACAACATTTTTTTTTCTGTGCAGAGGTGAAGCACCTCGATCGTTTGAATGGTATGTGGTTCATTTATTTTACTAAAGTTTGCGAACTATTTGAACTGTAAAGTGGGGATCACAAATTAATTAGCCGGTAGATCCTTCTTTTCTGGCCACCGAACGGTCCCACCCATAGATTAGTCTTGTCTACTTCCTTTCGAACATCTGATAAAATTATTCTATGGGCATAAAAAGTAGCCGTGAAAAGACACCTAAAATGAGCGGTTTTGATGGATTTTGATTGAAATGCGTAAAATATCACCACACGATCAAGGTGCCCACGATCTTATGCTGTAAGTCATTTTAACTGAATTTTCTAATTCAAACACTAGCCAAGATGATGATCGCAGGCATGCTTGCCTGGAAGTGACGCCGTCAATCATCAGACCATGACGAATGGAGTGGACAATTGGCAAATGACAAGAAACTTTCTTGAAGAAGGAAATGATAAAAGGAATTTGGTGGCTAAGGATCAATAATAGTACGTGTTCTTATCGGCTTACCCAACAGGCATAGCTTGACGTCTCCATGAGTCATGCCTACGTTCTCACGCTGGACACGAAACCAACGAAAAACAATGGTGTACTTGTCTACTTGCCAAAGAGACCATGAAAAAATATATATGGGGCGAGACGTCCATGCCTATTATTTGCATTTTTCTCTTGTCCAGATCATCACCATAGTGACCGATTAGCTTCAAACAAAAAGAGGAAGTAATGTACGTGTTGCTGCTTAAAGGCCTAAACTTTACGAGAGAGTTTATAGTTCACTTATAATGCGGATGAGGTGGTCGGCGCTTCCGCGGCCGCACGGGCGGTGTGGGCGCACGTAAACGGTTGGTGACAAACGGGCATGCTTCGGGCGACGCTGCTCCAGGCGGCGCGTTGGTGCCCGTGCGGTAGCCTTGCGGGGCCGGAGAGGGGACAACGCGCGGCGGCGCCGCTATGGGCGGAGGTGGTCGGCCTTGTGGAGACCGGGTGGCGGTACATGAAGCGCGGCGACGGTGCTTCGAGCGCGCAAGCAGTCAACCGAGGCGGCGCCGTGCGGCACGTGCGTGGAGGTGGCCGTGCGGGGCGGCCGGAGCGGGAAGGCGCGGTCTGCGGCGGCGCCATCTATGCGGGAGGCGGCTTCGGGCAGGAAGACGTTCGGTGCGGCGGCGCGCTTCGAGCGGGACCGGCGGCACCGACGTCATCTTCTCCCCTTCCTTTTTTTTTTCTTCTTTCTGTGATGCTCCGTTTGTAAGAATACAATAACATAATAATAGATTAAACACATAAATGTAGATGTAGGGATTTTTGTTTCTCTTTATTGCTCTTTATACAATTAGTGTTTTACAATAATTAATACATAATATTTATAGTCTACAGCTCTGCTAGGGTTTAGAATGAGACATGAAGGCTACGCTAAACTCGTAGTTTTCCAACAGTTTTGGTCATTCTCGGTACGGCGCCTGGGCCGCGGGCGGCGGCACGTGCGCGCACGGCGCCTAATCCCGCGGCAACCGTCCAACCCCAATCGATCACGCGCAGTTGGACTCCTGCCACCGGCTGGCTGGCAGTAGTTGTTGCCTGTTGGATTCCTCTCGTGCGGCCGCGCGGCCAGAAGTATGGCTGCATCTGGAGTTTTGGGTCTTTTTTCTTCCGTCCATGCCGTGCGGCTGCGGCTCCACAGAGGCACAAACCACAACCTGGGCGCCGCGGTCCGCGAGGGATTTTGTGGGCTGACCGCGAGCACGTTCCAACCTACAACCTTCGTGGGCGACGCAAAAGCAAATGTGGTGTTGTCACAGGCCGCCCTTTGGTCTGGTCCGATTGCCCTCTCTTCATGTGTGAGCTCGTGCGACCCACCTATTTTGGAGTTATTGGGCTCTATCTGAAAATGTTCGATTGATTTGGTCTTCTGTATCAGATCATTAGGGCTGCCCCATTTGTTCGTACACGGTGCGGACCTAATTAGTGTTTTTTTTACAAACAAGGCATTACCCGACTTATATTCGAATAAACATTGGCCAGCCGGCTTGGATCAATCTAAGCGAACCAGTTTGCTCCCCTCACAAAAGAAGAGAAAAAAATTCATAGGTAACAATAGAGTTGGGATTTGGGCCGTGCTTTTTGGGGTTGATCTGAAGCTTGATCGGCACGGTACAGTTTAAACACGACACGACACGATACGTGATGGGTAAGGCACGGCACGAACAGCGGAATCAGATTGGGCTCCTCCGTTTGTGTGAACCGAATAAGGCGGGGCAGCCTACTGCGGCCGGGAGGAACTGCAGCCGCGGGCTCTCGCAGTTGCAGCAGACGACATTTGCTGGGCTGCCAAGCTACTGACCAAGTCCGGGCCGACCTCGCGCTCGCACTCGCACGGACAGCTGCCAGGCCGTTTTTGGTATGATGTGATTATCCTCTCTTCGTGCATGGCCCCCCTCCCTAATCACGCAGTTTGGGCTCGTTAAGGTGTCTTTCACTTGTGTAGAAAATTTTGTTAATTTCGCTCTCTTGTGTAAGATTTTGCTGAAGCCCGTTCTATCAATCATCGACCCTGGTTAGACAAATATTATATGGCCCTATTTCCTTTTTTTTTAGGGAACCGATTTTTCTTTCTAGCATGTATGTAGTAGCTTAATTTTCATCTTGTGTAGCTCCGCTGATGCAATGCAGATGTTGGGCTAGCTCAACTCTCTTTGAAAAAAAAAAAATCTAGCATCCCTATAAAACATAGCTACGCGGGTGCGTCTACGGTACAGAAAAAGGGGTTAATTGATGTTTTTTTTCGTGGAAATCAGGTATGGAAGTATTAAACCATCTAAAAAAACATCAGATATAGTCATATAGGTAGGGGAGGGCATGTTCCATATTTAACCAAGCAAATTTTCATGGATTTGCAAGATAAAAGACAAATACTTAGCTAACAATTTTAGTTTGATTTCAAAATTTTGTAGCGATCTAACGTGTCCTCTCCTATATGTAACAATATTTTGAGATTTTTTTCAAAATTTTCACACTTCATTTTTCACACATTTGCAAATATTTTACCCTTCTTGTTGACAAGCGCTGGGTTTTTGTAGCTTACTAAAGGCAACATCTCCACTTAGATATTCAACGCAGGCTTGTTGACTGTTCTACATTTGCGCAGAACCTTCTCTGCCCATTCGTGTATACAAAATTATAGATGTTGAGGTAGCTAATGTAGCGAGTGACCTATGCACTTAAATCAATACTTGTTAATGTACTTTAAGATTTACAAAGTTTGACATGGTATCTTCACATACCCATATAAATTTAAAAACATACAGTTCAATCACTGGATTAGTGACCCGACATCTCGACTGGGTCAATGAATAGTTCGGCTTTTATAATTATGCTCTGCTCATCAGAAGAGACGAAGGACGACTCTGACTCTGATCTCCCAAATTGCACTTATATATAATATAATGCCGTTGCTTGTAGATTACGAAGGTGTAGTGTCTAATGTTTATTTTTGCCCGACTTTTTGACACCAGCCTATTCTAGACTTCTCGTGCCTGTTCTAAAAAAAGACGACTTTTTGACATGTAATATGAAGCCTTTTGTGAGCATTCTAATCTACGGGCATAACATAAATGGAAAATTTTCATTTTGCCACACCTTACACTTAATTTCTATAAAATGACACTATATTCGTTGCAATTGATTATTTATCACACTTTTCTTTGCCGCTTTGTTATTTTGCCACTTTAGACGTTTTGACTCCTGCTTCGGTGGCGAATTCAGGACATCAACCAGGTGTCACAATAAATGCTACCACATGTATGTGAAGTAAATGTGCATAAACTATAGGTTGCACACCTATGCTTATGCGGATTTTTGATAAGGTAAACACTATTAAACCCGGTGTCACGTTCACCTATGAAGCTTCATTTGGATCCGCCCCTGCCTATCTTCGTCCACCTCTTCTCTTCCTCACCTTCTTCTTGCCATGGCAAACACCGCCGCCGCCTCCTCTCTCTCCTGCCACTCCTCCTCCTCCTCCACTCCCGGCGCTCCTCCTCCCCTCACGCCTTGCTTCTCCTTCTCCATCTCCCTCCTCTCCCTATTCTCTCTTAACTCTCCTCTCCTCTTTCTCGTCACTTGCCACCAGATCCCGCCACGTTCGACCGCCGCCACTGCCTACGTCTCCATCCAAGTCACCGCCTATGTTGCCACCTCCCTCATCCCCCGCTCCATCTCCTGAGGGGGGCGACCCTCCTGTTGCGGGTAGCTGGGTCCGAGGACGCGCGAAGGCAACGGACGGCGAAGGGGGTGAAGTTGGCGGCCACGAGGTGGAGTCGGAGCCGCACGGGGGTCGTCGAGTGGCAGAGGCGTGGGCGCGTGGGGGGTCGCTCAGGTCAAGGGTGGCCGCGGTTGTGAGGGACGCCGAGCGAGGGTCACCGAGGGGCAAAGCCGTGGGTGCGCGGGCCTCGTCGGTCTCCCGTCTCCGCGCCCGACTCCAACTCAGCCTACTGCCGCCACCTCCGCATGTGGCACTTATCTATTACCAGAAACTTAGTCCCAAATTATTGAAACCACATATAACATATGACAAATGATCAATTCCCCAAACATAGACCCGTAGCACCTTTTTAAAAAGATCACATGCACTACAATCTTGATAGTCTTGAAGAACAGTAGAAGTAGAGCTATAATTGCAGAGAGAGAGAGAGAGAGAGAGAGAGAGAGAGAGAGTAATAACCTTGAGGTATATCCTCCTAACAATTGAATTTCACATTAATGTTATTATACCTCTACTTGAGAAATCCTCCTATCAATGTAATTTCAAAATATTAATGCTATGGCCTATCTACTTGCACACTCAAACGCAAACGTGGTATGAACTTTGAATACGGCGAATTAACGAAACAAATCCCAAACGGACGAGAGAAAATCTCCGCAGAGATGGAGTGATGGACGCAAATCCAGCGGCACGATCAATGTATCCACTCCTCACGCGCGAGGCGGACACGACACGCGGCACCGCGACGCGAGATCCAAGCCCACGCGAAGAAGCAAGGCCAAAACGCCGCCTAAAATAGCCAAAGGAAAAGGAAGGAGGAGTAGGAGAGGAAAACAAAAACGGCAAAGCGATCAAAAGAGGGGGAGTGGCAGAGACGGAGAGACCCGAGCAGCTTTGTCGTTCGTTCACACCGTCCCCGCCGCCCCCCACGCTCCGTCTCTTCGTCAATTTCTCCCCCCAAATTCCGCTCCTAAACCCTCGTCCGCGGCCGCTCTCAGAGCTCGCGATTCCTCCCCACCCCGATGCTTCCGATCTAAGCATGTCCGCCGCCGCCTTCGCCTGCCACCGCCGCCCCTCCAAGCGCCGCCGCGACGCGCCCGATCATGCCCTACCGTCCCCCAAGCAGCCGCTGATGACTCACTCCGACGCCGACGCCGCTGCCGCCGCGTCCTCGTCCTCCGAAGGGACCACGGACGCCTCCGCCTCCGCCTCGGCGTCCTCCTCCTATGCGTTGCCTCTTAGCGTCCATTTCTTCGTGCGCGCCACCGACTCGAAGACCATCGCGATGCACGCGGGGTGGGACGATACGGTCGGCGCGGTGCTCGGCCACCTCGCCGCCTGCGGCTACGGCCGCGACCTGCGCCTCCTCTACGCGGGGAGGCAGCTCGCGCCGGAGGCCACCCTCGCCGAGCTCCGCCTCCCGCCGGACTCCACGCTGCACCTCGCCTCCCGCCTCCGCTCCACCCCGCACCCCGAGGCGTGGCAGCTCGCCTCGCACATCGCCACCACTGCCGCCGCTGCGGAGTCCGAGGCCGCCTCCGCCGCCACCGTCGCCTTCTCCCTCGACGACCTCGTCAAGGAGTACATCTTATGCGCCCACCGCGCCAACCTCGGCCCTCGCCATGATCGCGGCGCTCCCGGTGACGCCCAGGCCACGGGGGACCACGCGGCAGAGTACATCGACATTTTCCTCCAAGCGGGCGCCCCCTTCGCGCTGGTTCGCCTCTACCTCTCAAAGTCCTCTTTCTTTCGCTCCTACGCGGAGCGCGCCATCAGGTGCTTTCTCACCACGGACCCTTTGTCCTTGCCGCCTGAAGTGCTGCCCGTGACGGCGCCAGTGCTGCTTGAATTCTGCCGCTTGCTTTCTTTGGCTGTGGGCAAGAAGGATTTACTCTATAGATCATGCCGTTCTACACTTGCATCAGCACTCTGCTTGCATCCCTCGCTCCCCCTTTCCATGAAGTCGCCTACCAGGGTGATCGAGCAGGTCCTCCCGTTTGCTAGAGAAACAGTGGAAGTGGTCCTGGACGGACTTTCATCGGTGTCCATGATGGTGTCAGCGGTAGACCTTGAAGAGTTCTCAAACTTCTTTAAAGTGTTGCGCCAGCAGGCATGCCGTTGGATGCCCAACGGGCCAATGCCCAAGAATCTGTACAGCAGGGAGTGTGAGCATGGTGACTCATGGGTATGGAAGTTGCACGAAATGTCGATGAACCTGTTGAACAGGGTGGATGAGTGCTTGACGAGGTTGGAGATGGATCTGTCACTGTCATCAGAGAGTAGGGGGGTCATGGAAAGTCAATCCCGATGGACCAACCGATCACATATCCTGGCCATGTTGACAGAACTGGATTTCATGTCAGCGATTTACGAGGATGTGGCGCACAACCTACGGTTCGTGTTGCTGGCACACAAAGCACCACTCAATGCCCTCGTGCGCTGTTCCAAGAGGAACCATCATCTCCAGTGGCTCAAGAAGCACAAGGATCTACTTTGCTTTGAGGCAAGAAGGAATTTAGTCTTGATGATGTTTCCTGAGGGGAAGGATGACTATGGGGAGCTGCATGAGATGTTGATCGATCGCTCACATTTACTGGATGAGTCCTTTGAGTACATCATACAGGCAAAACCCAGTGACCTTCGCAGTGGGCTGTTTATGGAGTTTAAGAATGAGGAAGCTACTGGCCCTGGCGTTCTGAGGGAGTGGTTCTGCATGGTGTGTCAAGCTCTGTTCAGCCCACAGCAAGTTCTCTTCTCACCTTGTCCTAATGATCTGCGGAGGTTCTCCTTGAATGGAAGTAAGTTTCCTCGGTATTAACTTATCACTTCAAATCCAGTTCTATTGGTATGATACTATGAGTGAGCAACTTGAAAATCTGAATTTAATAAGCTGTTAAGTGTTGCTCACTGTGGATCCATAACTTTTTACATGCGGGGTATTATATACAACCACATATCTCTGTGGGTTGACAAGGGATCCATTCATTTAAAATTTATATAATACAGAGTGTTTGTTTTTTTTTCATAATTTTTCATATATATTGGTCCACTACATACACTTTAAATGTGGCTCTGCCACTGATTTAGATGGATGTTGGATGATGGATCAATTCCCAGTAGCATAAACTAACTGAAAAATCCTATACTTTTCAATTGAAAAAATAGTGATTCCCAAATGTGTTTCTTTTGAGCAGTTTATTGAAACATTCACTTAGGATTTGGAGTTTCTAATCATAGCAGGTCCTGCAAATCATATGGCTACTTATGGGGTTACATTTTTACACAAATAAAGGATTGCTGTATTTTGTTACCAAACCATTAACCATGTACTAGTACTATAGTTTGCTGCCATGCAGCATGCTGCCGATCTAGCATACAAAACCGAAGTTGGGCTAATAAAGTCGTACCTTTGCTTGTCTGCTTGGTTGAGCATATGACGCCACTGTTTTGTGTGTTTGCGCCTATTGCACTCTCCGATTACCATATGTATGTTCTGACACATAGTTACTTGAATACAATGTGTCCCTGTCATGGTAAACTTTTCGTCACGTACGTGGGTGTGAGGGCATGTCGAATGTTGTAACTGTGCTCTTGCAACTGATTGTTCCTTTTATCAAAGTAACTGCTTAGCCATAACTCATAACTATCACTCACAAGTACTATTGGTTCATTTGTTTTTTGTACTTGACTAAACCCAAAAAAAGTAAAAAACACAGTTTTTTTTTTTCCTTTTTGAATATGTAATGGAGGAATACTTAGATGATCTCCATTTTTTTTTGAACAATTAGTTAATTCCCTTTCACCTAAGTACAATGATAGTTTTTGTTTGGCGTTAAACCAACACAAAAGCAGATCTCTTGCTAGCCACATATCAACTCAGCTGTTTATCCTATATATATGTAGTAGCACATTTTATTATCAGAAACGAAAGCATGCCAAAACTACAGCCCCAAAACATCACCACCCACCGCTTGTTATCAATATTGATGATGAAGTTCAAAATTAATCTTTATAGGTCAGTATTCCCATGATTCTTGGCATTAAAAAGAAAACTCTTGATTAATTCGGACTTATCATTGGCGCAAAGGCAATATGACACACCCCTCCTTTCGCTTGTTTATGCTATGCTACATATCCTTTTCTGTTTCGATAAGCTGTCCTCTGTCGAACTCTTTTAGACTACACTTTTCATTGTTGGATATCATCTTCTTCTTTTTTAAGTGTCACGTCAAGACTCCATAGTTACTTTGTTGAAGAGTTTTTGGTGATTTTCACATATTTCAAATCTTATAATAATAAAAGGCAGCAGCAAATATAGCATTCCCAGCATATTTGTCGCTCCACCGGCACCCAACCATGAGAACTATGGAAAATTTCAGCTGCTACTAGCTGTGGCATACTGCCCTTAGGGTTTGTTTGGATAGGGAGGGATTAGAACCAATCCCTTCGGATTGGAAGAAATTTTAGTTCAAATTCCGAATCAATCCGAAGGGATTGAGTCGGATCACAATGTATCCAAACAAGCCTTTAAGTGATTCCCTGCCCTTCTGTGTCTGTAATAAAGCCCGATGCTGCGCGCAATGGGACATAGTAAATCACATTAGTTGGGCCCAGCTGCAATACATGTTCATTCCTCATTGCAGATTTTCTAAATAGTCCAACGGATTAGAGCAATCCCAATTGTTTCATGGATAGCATCCCCGCCAATTGAATAAGAAAGTTTCTACGGTAACAACTGTTAGATATGTAGATTGTGTAGGGTGTTATTTGCTATTGTCCACCCTTATGCATGTTATATATTGGCCTTTGGTCCATTGGAATAGACAAGATGCTTTATTCCAAACATGGTATCAGAGCTAGGGTTTCAAGCCCTACCTCGTGACCAGCCGCCGCCGTTGTAGCCGCCGCCGCTGCTCCTCTTCTCCGTCGGTCTTCTTCTCCACCGGCTTTTCATCGCCTCGCCGCCTTCGCCCGCAGCGTGGGAGCTCTCCGGCGCAGCCATCGCCTAGGAGCTGGCGAAGAGAGGGGAAGGAAGGAGCGACGGCTTGGTGTTAGGTTAGCCAAGGCGCTGTCGTCTCGAGCGCCGCCTTTCCGCCGCCGCTGTCGTCTCGTTTCGCCTGAGCGCCGCCTTGGCGATGCCTGAGTAGCGTCGTCTCCGGATCCACGCTGGCCTCTAGCGCCGCTTCCACGCCGGCCTCCAGCGCGGATCCGGATCAGCGTCGGCGTCTCCTCTTCTAGCGCCGGCCGCCTGAGTCGTCGAGCCGCCCGCCGCCGAGCCGCCTCGAGCCTCGAGTCGATTCGCGTCGCCCGCGTCGCCCGAGCCTCCGGGGCCGAGTCGCTCGCCCGAGCCTTGTAGCGCTGAGTTGCTCGCCCGTCTTATTTCTACTCTGGTGGAGCCGGCAGCTCCGGCTTCTAGCTTCGGTCCCTCCTCACCGGCTCCACCGATCTACTCGGAGCCGGCGGCTTCTCCTAGCTCCAGCTTCTCTAGTAAAAAAAGAAAAAAAAGTGATGTCTTCTACCGGTGGCTCCTTCGCCATCCCACTTCCTCCAGTTCGATTCGATGGGATAAACTTCCGAGAGTGGGCTGTTCACCTGAAGATCCATCTCAACAGTCAGCGTCTCTAGGGTCACCTCACCGGCGAGCATCCCTGTCCGCCTCGCCCTACACCGCCAGTTCTGCCTGCTCTCTCTGCTGGTGTAGATCAGGCGGCTCGAGAGGCCGCCAATGTTGCACTGGAGGAGGCCTTGGAGCTGTACTAGTTTGAGTTGCACGCCTACGAGCGCTGGCAGGAGGCCGAGGCTCGTGCTACCGCTATCTTGGTGGGTAGCATGCTCGTGACCATCTCCATGGATGTGACTGAGCACCATTTTCTAAAAAATAGACGACACGCCTTATGTGGGAGCGTCATGCGAGCACTACCAAAAGTCCAAACGAGTGATGCTATGTATCTCTCAGTCGTGCATCAGGCGCATTCTCTTCAGCAGCTCGATGCCACCGTGGATGATTTCTACTAGAAGCTGTCCGAGGTGTGGCGCCAACTTGACTCTCTGGGGCTGGATGTCTGTGTCCGACACGGACTTGTCCTTGTCCGAATTTGTTTTTATTTATTTTCACGACGCAAATTTCGCGAATCGAGCCGTGTCGCCACCAAGAGACTCACCGTCTCTATGACTTCCTAACTCGTCTCCGACCTGAGTTCGAGACTGTGCGTGCTCAGCTCCTGACTTGCCACCTGCGCCCGAGCTTGGTGGAGGCTCTCACGAGTACGCGTGCTGAGGAGACTCGTCACCTTGGCGTGGCTCAAATGCGCACTGTCTTGTCCGCTTGGCGACTGCTTTTCGCTTTTTCTTGATCTGCATTGTGATCCTCCTCGGCTCCTCCGGTGGTTGCTACTTCTATTGCGAGTCTCCATTGCACCTACTGTCAGCGTGACGGCCACATGTATCAGGATTGGTATAAGCGGAGGAGGGACTAGGGTCGTCGGGGTGGACGTCCCCCGAAGGGCTCTGGAGGTTCCTCTCACTCAAGATCTAGCTCCTCTCGCTAGGGCTCCTCTGGTGACACCACAATCAACTCCTTTTTCTGCTGCAGCGCCTCGGTGTCGGCTCGTCCTCAGACTCCTTGAGTTCTGCTCGTTTGGCTCTTGCTTCTCAGCAGTCTTCCTCACCTCCGCCTCCTCCCTCGCCAGGTATTTTGTCTCCGTGGATCTTGGACTCTGGTGCTTCTTTTCACATGACACCAGATTCTACCCACCTTACTTCTGTGCGGTCCGCAGATTTTCCTTCCACTGTTCAGACTGCAGATGGTACCTCTCTTCCTATTGCAGGCCGATGCACCCTTTCCACTTCTTCTTTTCATATTCTTGTAGTCTCTCATGTTCCTCAGCTTACTATGCAACTTATGTCGGCAGGTCAGATCACTGATCACGACTGTCGTATTGTTCTTGAGTCTGACTCTTGTCGTGTTCAGGACCGCCGCACGGGGACTCTGCTTGGTACTGGCTCTCGGCGTCGTGATTTGCAGCGTCTCTGGGAGCTCGATTGGCTTCATCTTCCTTCCGTTGTCTCCACCGGTCTCTACCACTCCCTCTGGTCTTGCTGCGTCCTCACTACCTCTTTCGCTCAGTGGCACCATCATCTCGGTCATCTCTGTGGCTCGCGTCTATCGTCTTTAGTCGGTCGTGGTGTTCTTTGGTCTGTTTCTGGGGACACCTCTTTACATTGTATGGGTTGCAAGCTTGGCAAGCAGCTGTAGCTCCCCTATCTCACTAGTGATTCTATTTCTACTCGTCCTTTTGATCTTGTTCACTCTGATGTTTGGGGTCCGGCGCCCTTCGTTTCGAAAGGGGGTCATCGCTATTATGTGATTTTTATTGATGATTATTCTCGTCATACTTGGATCTATTTCATGTCGGAGTGCAGCCAGGTTCTCTCTATTTATCAGATGTTCGCCACCATGGTTCGCACTCAGTTTGACTCAGCCATTCGCGTTTTTCGTGCCGACTGTGCTGGTGAATATCTCTCTGTTGCTTTGCGTCGTCTTCTCGCTGAGCAGGGCACTCTTCCTCAGTACTCTTGTCCTGGTGCTCACGCTTAGAATGGTGTCTTTGAGCGTAAGCATCGTCACTTGCTTGAGACCGCTTCTCTCAAGCTTTCTTCTTCTATTCCTCCTCACTGGTTGAGGTCGCTTTCTTCCGCCGCTTCTCATCAACTCGCAACCTTCTACTACTCTTCAGGGTTGTACTCCTATCGAGCGTCTTTATGGTCAAGCTCCAGAGTACAGTCATCTTCGTAGTTTCGGCTGTGTCTGTTTCGTCCTTCTTTCACCTCGTAAGCGCACCAAGCTGACTGCTCAATCAGTTGAGTGTGTTTTTCTTGGCTACAATCTTGAGCATAAGGGTTATCGTTGTTACGACCCTGTTGCTCGCAGGATGAGGATTTCTCGGGATGTCACTTTTGACGAGTCTCGTTCCTACTACCCTCATTCCCCCACTGTCAGTCCAAATTCTCTTCCTAAGTTGATCTCTTTTCTGATTTTTCCCGACTCTCGCCTTTCCACCACCTGTTACCATCCTCCATCTACTCCGCCTCCCTCTGTTCAGAGTCCAGCTCCATTTGTTTCGCCTCCGCCTTATTTTCCTTCCCGTTCTTTTGTTGAGGCTCCACCTTTTCCCTTGCACTACTCTCGCCGTCCTCGGCCTACTACTTCCTCTCTTGAGCCTCTGTCTCTGTTGGGTCCTATTCCGACTTCTTCTCCCAGATACGATATTCGTGATCGTTTCACTGTCAGGCCGCCTGAGCGCTACTACTTCACCGCCGCTGCACTTTCTGAGCCTATGACCTACCGTGAGGCCGCTGCTCACCCTGAGTGGCAACTCGCGATGTCTGCGGAGATTGCTGCTTTGGAGCATACTAGCACTTGGGATCTTGTGCCCTTGCCTGCGCATGTTACTCCTATCACGTGTAGGTGGGTGTACAAGATCAAGATTCGCTCGGATGGTTCCCTTGAGCGCTACAAGGCTCATCTTGTGGCGCGTGGTTTTCAGCAGGGGCATGGTCGTGACTACGATGAGACTTTTGCCCCCGTCGCTCATACGATCACTGTCCGCACTCTCGTTGCTGTGGCCTCTGTTAGACAGTGGGCCATCTCTCAGTTGGATGTTAAGAATACCTTTCTCAATGGTGAGCTGCGTGAGGAGGTTTACATGCAGCCACCACCTGGGTATTCTGTCCCTGATGGTATGGTTTGTCGCTTTGTCGTTCTCTTTATGGGCTCAAACAAGCCCTCATGCTTGGTTTGATCGCTTCTCTGTCACCGCTACCGGCTTCTCCGCCAAAGATCATGACCTCGCTTTGTTCACACCTCTCCTTGTTACTCGCTGGAGTCTTGCTGTTGGTGATAGCAAGATCCTTACTCTCATGGAGAGGATGACACTTGGAGATGGGGCAATTTTCTTGGTTTATTTCTCACGCAATGCCATACCAACTCGAGGGTTGGGGATACAAATTTATAGGTCGCTACCCAACCAAGCATATGCTAAGATGCTAGTCCTAAGATGCCACCAAAAGCTGTCCTAAAGCTAGTCTAAGATGCTAGTCTAAAGTCATCCTAAAGCTAGTCTAAGATGCTAGTCTAAAGTCATTGCACAAGAACCATGTGCCCACCCCATAAAGACCACAAGACAGGACTTATTCATCATTCTCCCCTAAGTCTTGTGCGTCGCCTTGTGGGAGAGTTGAACCATCCCGATCCTAGAGCGAGCTCGAGGAATAAGGGGTCATCGCTATTATGTGATTTTTATTGATGATTATTCTCGTCATACTTGGATCTATTTCATGTCGGAGTGCAGCCAGGTTCTCTCTATTTATCAGATGTTCGCCACCATGGTTCGCACTCAGTTTGACTCAGCCATTCGCGTTTTTCGTGCCGACTGTGCTGGTGAATATCTCTCTGTTGCTTTGCGTCGTCTTCTCGCTGAGCAGGGCACTCTTCCTCAGTACTCTTGTCCTGGTGCTCACGCTTAGAATGGTGTCTTTGAGCGTAAGCATCGTCACTTGCTTGAGACCGCTTCTCTCAAGCTTTCTTCTTCTATTCCTCCTCACTTCTGGGTTGAGGCTGTTTCTACTGCTGCTTTTCTCATCAACCTGCAACCTTCTACTACTCTTCAGGGTTGTACTCCTATCGAGCGTCTTTATGGTCAAGCTCCAGAGTACAGTCATCTTCGTAGTTTCGGCTGTGTCTGTTTCGTCCTTCTTTCACCTCGTAAGCGCACCAAGCTGACTGCTCAATCAGTTGAGTGTGTTTTTCTTGGCTACAATCTTGAGCATAAGGGTTATCGTTGTTACGACCCTATTGCTCGCAGGATGAGGATTTCTCGGGATGTCACTTTTGACGAGTCTCGTTCCTACTACCCTCATTCCCCCACTGTCAGTCCAAATTCTCTTCCTAAGTTGATCTCTTTTCTGATTTTTCCCGACTCTCAGCTTTCCACCACTGTTTCGCCTCATCCTCCATCTACTCCGCCTCCCTCTGTTCAGAGTCCAGCTCCATTTGTTTCGCCTCCGCCTTATTTTCCTTCCCGTTCTTTTGTTGAGGCTCCACCTTTTCCCTTGCACTACTCTCGCCGTCCTCGGCCTACTACTTCCTCTCTTGAGCCTCTGTCTCTGTTGGGTCCTATTCCGACTTCTTCTCCCAGATACGATATTCGTGATCGTTTCACTGTCGAGCCTCGGCGCTACTACTTCACCGCCGCTGCACTTTCTGAGCCTATGACCTACCGTGAGGCCGCTGCTCACCCTGAGTGGCAACTCGCGATGTCTGCGGAGATTGCTGCTTTGGAGCATACTAGCACTTGGGATCTTGTGCCCTTGCCTGCGCATGTTACTCCTATCACGTGTAGGTGGGTGTACAAGATCAAGATTCGCTCGGATGGTTCCCTTGAGCGCTACAAGGCTCATCTTGTGGCGCGTGGTTTTCAGCAGGGGCATGGTCGCGACTACGATGAGACTTTTGCCCCCGTCGCTCATACGATCACTGTCCGCACTCTCGTTGCTGTGGCCTCTGTTAGACAGTGGGCCATCTCTCAGTTGGATGTTAAGAATACCTTTCTCAATGGTGAGCTGCGTGAGGAGGTTTACATGCAGCCACCACCTGGGTATTCTGTCCCTGATGGTATGGTTTGTCGCCTTTGTCGTTCTCTTTATGGGCTCAAACAAGCCCCTCATGCTTGGTTTGACTGCTTCTCTGTTGTCACTGCCGCTGGCTTCTCCGCCAGTGATCATGACCCTGCTTTCTTTGTTCACACCTCTCCTTGTTACTCGCTGGAGTCTTGCTGTTGGTGATAGCAAGATCCTTACTCTCATGGAGAGGATGACACTTGGAGATGGGGCAATTTTCTTGGTTTATTTCTCACGCAATGCCATACCAACTTTGAGGGTTGGGGATACAAATTATAGGTGCTACCCACCAAGCATATGCTAAGATGCTAGTCCTAAGATGCCACCAAAGCTGTCCTAAAGCTAGTCTAAGATGCTAGTCTAAAGTGTCCTAAAGCTAGTCTAAGATGCTAGTCTAAAGTCACAGTACAAGAACCATGTGCCCACCCCACAAAGACCACAGTACAGGGACTTATTCATCATTCTCCCCCTAAGTCTTGTGCGTCGTCTTGTGGGAGAGTTGAACCATCCGATCCTAGAGCGAGCTCGAGGAATTTGACCCTCCCAAGAGGCTTGGTTAGCGTGTCCGCAAGGTGATCCGTGGTGTTGATTTAGCTCGCCTTGATGTCGCCTTCATCCAACGACCTCGGATGAAGTGGTACTTCACCCGATGTGCTTGCTCCGTTCGTGGAAGACGGGGTTCTTTGCGAGCAGGCGGACTTGTTGTGGCCCACCTGGCGCCACCGCCGGTGTCTCTGAGGAGATCACCAAGCGATCGAGCGAGCCGAGCTGAGTCGAGCGGTGGAAGCCGCTATGTACTCGGCCTCACGCACAGGCAGGCCACCACTTGTCGCTTGATCGATTGCCACTAACGAGGCACTTGCCGAGGAAGAAGAGAATCCGCTTGTGCTCTTCTGCCGGTGTCGATGTCACTGCGTGGTCATTGTCATTATGCGATGAAGTCGCGTGGCGGGACACCTCGGGTAGTGCAAGCCGTGGTCGGAGGTGCCCGCAACGTAGCGGAGGATCCTCTTCACGGCTTTGATGCTCGTCGTCGGTCATTGCATGAACCGACCGGCGTGGCCGACGGCGAACGCCAAATCTGGGCGCTGCGTGTGGGCGAGGTAGCGAAGGCGCCCACGATGCGCCGCAGATCTTGCGTCGCGTCCGCCTCCTCCGCCGTGCTCTCACGACTCGGCTTCACCTCTCCTCCATAGGAGTGTGGGCAGGGTTGCGATCGGTGAGCCCGCCAACTTCGGCGGTGCGCTTGGCGTGGCGGTCGACGAAGGAGATCTGGGCTGTCTGGTGGACCTCGATCCCGGTAGAAGGAGAGAGCCCCAAGTCGCTCATCCGGAAGGCGGTCTTCATCTCGCCTTGAGCGCCTCGACCTCGGCCTCCTTGGAGCCGGTGATCACCAGTCGTCGGCGTGACGCGCCCGCCAGGCGTTGCCGCTTTGCCCGCCCGGTGACCGCGACCTGGTGTGCGCTCTGCTGGAACACCATTTTCTTGAGGTGGAGTCCACAGCGTTCGGGCTCGTGGTGCTGCCGCAAGCCATAGAGGCCTTGCGCGGCGAGAACCTGCCCTCCTTGCCGGGATGACGAATCCCGGCGGTGACGGACGTAGGCCTCCTCCTTCAAGTCGCCGTTGAGGAAGGCGGACTTGGCGTCCATGTGATGGACGCGCCAATCCTCTGGGCGCAAGTGCGAGGAGAAGGCGAGCGGACTCCATGCGCGCGGGCGCGTGCGAAGCGTCATCGGTCGATCCTCTGCGCCGCGAAGCCTCGTGCCACCAAGCGAGCCTTGTGCTTGCGATGGCACCGGCTTCATCCCGCTTCGGCGAACACCCACTTAAGGGTGATCGCGCGTGGCCGGCGGAAGATCCGCCAGCTCCCACGTCCGGTTCCGCTGGGCGGCGTCCATCTCTCGCTTCATCGCGACACGCCACGCCGCGTCTCCTCGCCTCGGTGAAGGCGGGGCTCGCCGTCGTCGCCGCCAAATCGCCCGCCTCGAAGTCGTCTTGCTCCGATCCGAGGATGGGCGGCTCGCCGAGGATGTTGTCCATGGTACGATAAGCGCGAGGCTCGTCGTCGTGGTAGGCGTGGGCGCGGTCCTCGTCGTGAGGCAATGAGTAGCGAACTCCACCATCGCGCTTCGTCGTGGACCGAAGCTATTGGGGCGATCCGGTGGTGTGGCCTCCGGTGCGGAGAGTGGTGGCCGGTGCGGGAGGCGTGGAGTGGCGGTGGTGGCGTGGCGGTGCGAAGGTGGTGGAGCACTCGCCGGGCCGTGGCGAGCAAGGTGTCGAGTGGGCGAGCTCGGTGAAGGCAGTTGCTAGCTCCCGGCTCTCTCGAAGTGGGCGTAGTCGACAACAAAGTCCACGAGTCGAAGTTGAACCGTCGTCCACCGCCTTGTCCCACGTCGGCCTCGCCGCCGTCGAACACAACGTCACGCGAGATCTTGGGCGCTTGTGTGTGGCGGTCGAGGATGCGGTAGGCCTTCGAGCCTCCGCGTAGCCGATGAACACTCCGAGTGCTCGTGTCATCGAGCTTCCGATGTGACCAAGCTCCTTGGCGAGCGCGAGGAGCCAAGACCCGCAAGTGGGAGACCGCCGGCTTGCGTCCATGCCAAGCCTCGTCGGCGTCCTGCCGTCGGCGCCTTGGTAGGCGGCGGTTGAGAATGTAGACGGCCGTCACCACCGCTCTCCCGAAAGACGGTAGGCATCCCTCTCGCGAGGAGGGCCCGAGCCATCCCCACAACCGTCGGTTGCGCCGCTCGACGACACCGTTCTGCTGCTGGTCAGACGGCGCGCGGAGTAGTGGCGCGCGAATGCCCTCATCGTTGTGATGCGACGCGACCACCGGCCGCCGAATGAATCGCCGTCGTTATTCAGGCGCAAAGACGCGCAGCTTTTGCGCCGCGCTCGCCTCCGCGGCGACTGCGTGCGCTGATGGCGTCCGCACCTCTCCTTCTTGCGAGGACCATCACCCACATGTAGCGGAGAGATTGTCGACGGCGGCGAGAAAGTAGCGTCGTCCTCCGGTGTGGCGGTGTCACCGAGCCACACAAGTCCGTGCACGAGCTCGAGCCTCTCCTTGGCTCGAAACTTCGCCCGTGGGAAAGGGAGTCGCCTCTGCCGTCAACACGCAGACGTCGCAGAATCGCTCCACATGGTCAAGGCACGGCGGCCTCGCACCATTCCGTGGCACCGAGCCGCCGGGCCTCGGGTGAAGGTGCCCAAAGCGCTCGTGCCGCTGCCACGCCTCGTCGTCCGACGAGCGGCGAACAGAGGGTTGTGCCACCGCACGTGAAGAATGTAGAGTCGATTTGCGCCTCGGTTACCTTGGCAAGAAGGCGGCGGCGAAGATCCCAAATCCAGCGCACCGCGTGCTCGATCTCGACACGCGAGCCGTTCTCATCCACCGTCCCAAGCCGATGATGGAGTTCCGCAGGTCGGGGATGTAGTAGGCCGGTGGCGGCTGTGCTCGCGGACCGCGATGGTGAAGATGGCGGGCCGACACCCTTGATTTCCACGCGGGCGTCCCAAACTTGATCGAGCCTCGGACGCTAGAGTCAAACTCGGCGAAGAACTCCGTCGACCGGTCATGTGATGGGTGGCGCGGTGTCGAGGCACCACCCGTCGATCTTGTCGTTCTTGGGGCCGTGGCGAGGAGGGCATGTGCTTTTGGCTCGTCAAGGTGGAGGAGCCATCGCGGTCGGCGGCTGGAGGTAGTTCGATGCTCGCATGAGCAATGAACGAGCCGGCCGCTCCTCCTCTGCTGCGCGACGTGGGCTGGCCGCGTCGTGGTATCGACAATCCACGCCCAATGACCAAGCTTTGCTTGCAATGGCGCGCCTCATGCCAACTTTGCTTGCCACCTCGGCGCCTCGCGGTCTCGCACGTCCTCGCGCTCTGCTGGCGTCTTTGCGCGCTTGCCGCGCTTGCCACGCTGCGATGCGCTGTCGTGGAAGAAGGCTCCTCTTCTTTCGTCACCTTGGCCGTGACCAGCTGCTCCCAAGTGAGGAGGAGCTTCCGCCAATGGTGGCGGGTCCCGAGAGGCGCTATGGCTCATCGCCCAACGACCTTGAGGCGACCGCGCCTCTGGATCGTCATCGTGGAGAGGTCCAGCGAGACTCGATCGGCGAGCCGTCGCTTGTACTTCGGGGCGCGGCGGAAGAGCTTTTCCACGCCTCTCTCCTCGCCGTAGGTGTCGTCGCCGAATCGCACGGCTTACGCAGCGAGTGTTGAGACGAGCAAAGTCATCCACGTCCTCGCTGGCTTGAAGGCGGTGCTCCCTTCCGTCGGCGCCGCAATGTAGACTTACGGGCGCGGTCGGCTGCCGTCGTCTTCTGGCGATGGCGTCCCAAGCCTCTTTGGCGATCCGCTTGTTGTAGCGAAGCGCATCTCGGCGGGGCTGCGGCGATGAGAGCATCGGCGCCGTCGATCTGGTCGTGGTCGGCGTCGCCGTCACCGGATCCGCATCCGCATATGCGCGCTGGAGCTTTACCTCATCACCGCGACCCGCTCGACATAGTTGGTCTTGGTGAGGTAGGCCGCCGCCGCCGGGCCGGCGTCCTCGACGACGACTGGTACTCGTGGTGACCACGATGCCGTCTGGGAGAGAGCGCGTCGCTGTGAAGGCCGCGCTCTCCGTCGACCCGTCGACCGCCGTCGCGCGCCTCCTCCAGGCGCCACCGCGCGTCCGCTGTCTGCCGCCGGCCGTCTTGGCGCGCCATGCTCGTCACTCCGCCTCCTCTCCGTGCTCAAGGTCGCGTCGGCTATCATCATCGGCGGATATGGAGTCTTTATTCTTCTGCCGCTGAGAACCTTGACCTCCGCTCTTTGCCACCACATTGCATCTGCCGCCGCCGCCGCTTCCGCCTCCGCTTCGCCGCTGCCGCTCCTCCATTGCCAACCTTGACGCTTCTTTCCGCGCGCCAGTGCGGTCTCTGCCGCCCTTCGCTTCGCTGCTGCTTTCTGCCATGGCGAGCTCGGCCGTCTTGATCTGCGTGCTCGAGCGGCCGTGGCCGAGCGCTGCGGACATGGCGCGCTCTTGAAATTGTCGCGTGGAGAGAGGCGCCGACGAGCTTGCCGTCTCCGGGAGAGTGGCGAGGGACGGCCGGAGCTGCTGCTTTCTGCATTTGAAACAGCTGCGAGGCCGGAGACGGAGATGAGCAGGAGATGCTCAGGCTACAGGATAGTATAGCTCTGATACCACTTGTTACTCGCTGGAGTCTTGCTGTTGGTGATAGCAAGATCCTTACTCTCATGGAGATGATGACACTTGGAGATGGGGCAATTTTCTTGGTTTATTTCTCACGCAATGCCATACCAACCTGAGGGGTTGGGGATACAAATTATAAGTTCGCTACCCACCAAGCATATGCTAAGATGCTAGTCCTAAGATGCCACCAAAAGTCATCATAAAGCTAGTCTAAGATGCTAGTCTAAAGATGTCCTAAAGGTAGTCTAAGATGCTAGTCTAAAGCTGTCCTAAAGCTAGTCTAAGATGCTAGTCTAAAGCTGCTGTACAAGAACCATGTGCCCACCCCACAAGGACCACAGTACAGGGACTTATTCATCACTCCTCGGGGTCGGACGCTTCTCCTTCTACATGTGGATGACATGATCATTATTGGAGATGACTCTTAGTACATTGCCTTTGTGAAAGAGTGTCTCAGTAAGGAGTTCTTGATGTCTGATTTGAGTCCTCTTTGTTACTTCCTTGGGATTGAGATCACTTTTGCGCTCGAGGGTTACTATCTCTCCCAGGAGAAGTACATTCAGGATATCCTTACTCGCGTTTGTCTCACTGATCAGTGCGTGGTGGATACTCTTACGGAGCTTGGTGCTTACCTTCGGCCTACTGATGGTGAACCTCTTGAGGATCCCACTCGCTACCGCCACATTGTCGGGAGCCTCGTCTACCTTGGGATTACTCGACCCGACATTTCTCACCCAGTTCACATCCTGAGTCAGTTTGTCTCTGCTCCCACTCAGCTCCACTACAGTCACCTTCTCCGTGTTCTCCGATATCGTGGAACCATCACTCGATGTTTTTCTTTCTCGCTCCATTCTTTCTGACTTGAGACGTACTACGATGCAACTTTGGGCTAGCGATCATTACGATCGCGGTCTCTTCTCGCCTATTGTGTTTTCCTTGGTTCCTCCTTGATTGCCTGGAAGACTAAGAAGCAGACTGCAGTTTCTCGTTCAAGCGCTGAGGCTGAGTTGAGAGCCATGGCATCGTTGACAGCTGAGATCACCTGGCTTCGGTGGCTTCTTGCGGATTTTGATGTTTCTGTGTCTGCACCGACTCCGCTCTTATCAGATAATACTGGTGCGATCAGCATTGCTCGCGATCCCGTGAAGCATGAGCTTACCAAGCACATTGGAGTGAATGCTTCGTACATGCTACCGCAGGTGCAAGACAAGTTATTGCTCTTCAGTATGTGCCTTCGGAGTGTCAGTTAGCAGATTTTTTCACCAAGGCAGACTCGAACTTAGCATAGATTCTACCTCTCCAAACTCAGTGTTGTTGATCCACCATGAGTTTAAGAGGGGGGGGGGGGTGGTGTTAGATATGTAGGGTGTTATTTGCTATTGTTCAGGGTTGTATATGCTATATATTGGCCTTTGGCCCATTGGAATAGACAAGATGCTTTATTCCAAACCTTCAAGATAGATTATATCACTGTACTGGTTGGAAACTTGCAATCTGTCACACCCGCACAACTGTGTTCAGAGGATAATTCATTGACTATGGCAGACGCTCTTGCGCAAATACGGGCCTATTTGGCCGAGCTTAGCTGTAGGTTATTCCAAGACAAACCATTAAGCTCTAACAAACAACATGCTTATTTGCAGCTTAAACGACAGTTTATCTTTGGCAATAAGCCATAGCCGCTCAACCCAGCTTCTGGAGCTTACCAACAAGTCAATCTCCAAATTGCTATCCCACCTGCCCATATCTGTCCTACTTCCCGTCACTCACTCTCTCACCCATGCATGCGTGCCAGCTGGCCTGTTGTCACACCCACCAAAACCACTGCACTGCAACACCCACAAGAGCTCATGCACTGTCACACCTATCAGAGCCACCACGCTTGTTGCTGAGGTCTGCCGTCCAGTGGTGAATCCAGAAACTTTACCCTATGTTTCAATTATTAGTATGATGTATTTTAGTGGGATCATTACTCATTTTTATATAATATGAAAATATATTAGATTTATATGTAAAGTAAGGTATTTTGCGAAAAGCTGTGAGGGTCAGTTGACCCCAGAGCTATTACATGGCTCCGCCACTGCCGCCGTCACACCATCGGCTGGTGTGCCCATTGACGAGGCTTGTCGCCACACCAGTGGGAGCTGCCATGCCCGTTGTACCAAGGCTGGAACTTCTTTGTAGGTGGATTTGCGTCTGGAGCGTTTGCAATCTTGAGCCATAGTCAACGCCGGTCCGCTCATTGGCAAAGGATGAGCTCCGGTAATTCAGTGAGCCTGTGACACAACTGCCCAACTTGTTGTTGGGCTATAGTGCTATACCTACATTGCAGTCACATCTGTCACCATAGTCTTCCCAATGTGCCTCCTAAGTATTATCTATTATGAATGGAATAAGGCTTCAAGATTTAGACGAGTTTCCTGTTTTATGCTTGCAAAACAAAAAAGGCGAAATTTCCAAACTTTTGGCATAGAAGCTGCTAAATAAGAAAAGAGTTCTGCCTAACAGATTATTGAGCTCATCACATAAGTCGTTTTTAACTTATGAGTCATAAGCCTGCATAGCTGCCTTATTTGATAAGGCTAAGCTTGGCCAAAGAGGCACTATGACACTGGTTTTAGTTGATAGTGAGATGTGCTGCATTCTACAAGGAGGATGAGCCCTTGCAGCTGTAATAAGTTTTTTTTTCCTTGAAAGGGGCAGTGAGTGGCTTTCTTTATTTTATTTAATTGTGATTCTTATTTATTCAGTATCTGTGAGACAACTTATGTCCACAAACCACAATGATGTTGACTGAATATCTTCTAATCTTTGATACTTATCTGTACATTGCAGCATCTGCTGTGGATCCACTGCACCTGAAATACTTCGTTTTTTCGGGACGAGTAATTGGATTAGCGTTGATGCATAGGGTGCAAGTAGGGATAGTTTTGGACAGCACTTTATTCTTGCATCTTGCTGGGAGAAGTATTACATTGGAGGATATTGCTGTTGCAGACCCTGTCACGTATGCAAGCTGTAAAAGAATTCTAGAGATGGGTGCTGCTGAAATTGATGAGCTGGTACTAACTTTTTCCCGAGAAGTTCATGAATTAGGGTCTCGAAGGACTATTGAGCTTTGCCCAGGAGGGCAGGATATCTCTTTGAATATCAGGAATAGAGAGCATTACATTGATCTTCTTATTAAGAATATCTTCATGGACTCTATTTCAATGCAGCTAAGCCATTTCACGCAAGGATTTAGTGACATATTAGTTAATCCAGAACTCCAGAAAGTATTTTTTGAATGTTTGGATCTAGAAGACTTCGACCGAATGCTAGGGGGAAGCAACAACACTATAAATTTGAAAGATTGGAAATCACATACTCAATATAATGGCTACAAAGAAAAAGATAGTCACATTATCTGGTTCTGGAAGGTATGCTGTGTAACATTGTATAAATGCATTTAGTCATGAATTTTTATCTGTTATATGGCACGATATGTTTTGACCATCTGCTCTTCCCATGTGGTCAATTTATCATGGGCAGAGTACCATCTCTTACCAAACTCTATGTTAGATTTAGGTGGTGGGGGGGGGACACTGATATCATTACCGTAGACCAATGAGGTATACACATGTACAGGAGATATGTGGGTACTGGGTCCCTAGGATGCACGGACACGACACGTATCGGACACGGGATTCACCATTTTCTAAAAAATAGCGACACGGGGACACGGCTGTATATATATATATATATATATATATATAATATGCATATGTATTATTGAATGCAGATGCGGTATGCACAAGCATCAAGCACTCAAGCAAGTCCAAATCGGCGATGCTAAGCAGCAATAGCGGCGGGAGCAAGCAGCAGGAGCTGCAGAGGAGAAGCAGAGCGCCAGAGGAGCAGAATAGGCATGCGAGACTGCAGCGTCAGCGTGAGGCATGGCGTGCGCAGGAGGCAATGCATGCGTGCAACAACGCCGACGCAAGAGCGTGACGACGCCGGCGCAGCGTGTCGATGCGTCGTGTGTGGGTGGGTGCGTCTGGAGGCGGAGATGATGGGTGGGGATGGGAGGCGGAGGAGAGGTAGGGTTAGGATGGAGATGGGCGAATGAATGGGCGAATGAATGGTCCGATCGTGTCCGACACGCGCCAAACGTGTCCGATCGTGTCCGAATTTGTTTTATTTATTTTCACGACGCAAATTTCCGACACGCTGGAATCGTGTCGGATTCAGTCCGACACGGTCCGACACGGACACGCGCCTTCAGCGTGTTGGGGGTCCTAATCCTAATATGCATGTATACACTAACAACATCCATTTGCTTGTGAAACCTAGTCTTTTTTTAAAAATATATGTGATATTCTATCTATGATGCACCGATACGCGACACTGGTACGGATACGGCGATACAGGTGTGTGTGTGTGTGTGTTGTGTGCAGAGATAGAAATCCTGGCCGGTAAAGGTTACCGGCCGGGGGCCGGGATCCAAAATCCCGGCCGGTTTTTCCTGGTTCTGCAAATTCAAATTTCAAATTTCAAATTTCGGTTGGTTTTTAAGCAAATTCAAGCGAATTTCGTCTGGGTTTTTTTCTGGGAAATCCGGTTACCGGCCGTTTTTTTTCCCCGGCCAGCGACCGGGATTTCCCCCGGGAACGGTTTTTGGATCTCTGGTTTTTTGTATATATAAATATAATAGTAAAAATATAAAATACGATACTTGATCAAGGTTAGTTGACGATACAATAGAACAAAACCATGAGCAAAAAGTCATCTCAAATCATGCCGCAAGATCAGTTGCAATTTAGTTTCTTAAAATGGAGAATAATTTAGTGGCTGCTCACATAATATACTATGGATCATGGAACATTCAAAACAATAGGAATGTTTTTTTACCCATGTGCATTACCAAATTGTTTTCTCCAATTGAAGTGTAAGATAATGCATTACGAAAGCTTAACAAGGGGGAATACCAAATATATGTTTAAGCCTAAATAACATTTACAACATTAGTTCTGTTAAGTCTTAACACTGAATATATATTCAGGCAATAAAATATGTACCTTAAAGCATTGAATGTGGTTCAAAACTAGGCAACCAGACATATCAAGTGGGTTGGGTTTGAATTATGGGCCGTATCGAGGTATCGAGGAGTATCGGTTTTTTCTTTTTTAAAACATAAATGTTTCCGATACTTCCCGATACGTACCGGAGCCGTACCCGCATCCGATATGTATCGGGATACTGGTACCAAGGATAGAAAACCCGTTCCCGGGGGGAATCCTGGTCGCCGACTGGGAAAAAACCCGGCCGGTTCCCGGATTCCCGAAAAAACCCGGACAAATTTCGTTTGAATTTGCTTAAAAACCAGTCAAAATTCAAAATTTGGAATTTGAACTGGCCAAACCGGAAAAACCGGCCGGTTTTCCTCTTCCCGGAGCCCACCGGTAAACACCGGCCGGTTTTTTCTTCCATGACTGGTACGCTGTTGGTTAGGAGTATCGGTGCATAAGAGTATTCTATACATTCCTGTCCCAATAAAAATGGTTAAGCAGGTGCTATCACTGCAAAAAAAAATGATTTTTTTTAGCAGAACGGTTTCTTTTTTATGTCCTTTTTTGCTCTTCAGTTGTGCTTCTATTGCGTCTGCAGAGCTGTTCACGGATTTATTTTTTGATATATTAGTTGTCTCTTCCAACATATGACACAACCAGTACGTCCTAGTATTTGTTTTTAGGTTAGACCTGAAATGATTGTTGGATGAAATGATTGTTGGATTTCCCTGGAATTTGACTATGGCTTATCTTTTTCCCCCTTATTTTTGTTGCCTTTGTTCACAATCCCAATAGGTTCTGAACCTGTAGGGCATCAAATGGAGCCATGTGAAAACTAAGTGAAACAAAGGCTGAATCTTGTTTGTGCCTGTGGGGTCTTCAAATGGAAGTTGTTTTAAAATGACTTGCCATGAAGGTGGATGTTAATGTTATTACATGTTTTCCATGTTGAGTTGCACTAGTTGGCTAGGCGTTCCACGTTGAATTGTACTAGTTGGCGAGGCTCATCGTACAAGGATTTTGCTTTCGTTGCCCACGATCCTTGTAGTTCACACTTAATTTTTTGTGAGAGCTCTTAGCATTTTATTTTCCACTGTGTTGCTCCAATCAATAGTTCTGATTTAGAGGGTGTGCTAGTGTATGCTCATTATCATCATTCTTTATTGTCTCTAAGCCTAACCAATGCAAGCAACAAACCAAAGCCATTGGCCTTGCTATGACACCATATGTTGGGTTCACTGACATGATTGTTAACCATCGACATGGGGTTGTGTACCTTAAAGCATCAACAGTACCTGGTTGCACCATCGTTCTACCTTCTAGGAGTTGTAAAACAACCGCCTTTCCTAATAAATTTTGTAAATTTTTTGTTACTCACACAACCCCTGTTGCTCCTTTGTGTAAGTGAGATGGTACAACCAAACAGTTTTTCTCACTTTTTGTGCATGCAGCCTGGTAAGAACCTCCATCAACTGAAGCTGGTGATGCTGCTGATATCAACCAGTGTTTTAAATATAGTTGGATTGCATAAGTGTAGTGGCAAAGTGTCAACAAATTGCTTTGCTCTGGCATTGTTTAAAACACTGATATCAAACAAAAGACGCCCCTTGTTATCTTGCGTGCATATCTATCTTACTTATCTTTCTTATCCAGCATAACCATTATGTACTTCCAATCATTTTTTGTGTATGCTTGGATAAGCAAACTTATTTATTCACACTACAGGCTGTCGAGAGCATGCCAATTGAGCAACAGAGGCGGCTCCTCTTCTTTTGGACTTCAGTGAAATATTTGCCCTCAGATGGTTTTGGTGGGCTGGGATCAAAACTGTACATATACAAGACATCTGACTCAGCTGACCGTCTCCCATCATCGCATACCTGCTTCTACCGCCTCTGCCTCCCTCCTTATCCAAACCCCAAGACGATGCAAAACCAGCTGCAGAAGATCACACAAGAGCATGTGAGCTGCAGCTTTGGTACATGGTAGATGCTGCTCTTATGGAATCCAAACTGGTATATTTTGTACATATCCAAGTTAGTGACAATCCTACCTATCTCATTAAGTCAGTTACTAGAGCTTAAAAGTAATAGGCTGTCATCGTTTGTTTTGTATGTATGGAAAGTTAGTGTCCTGGGTCATTTGACCTAATGTAGGTGGAATCAGAAGAGAGCAGGTTCATTTCATTTCCCCCTCTTGTTAATTGGTCATGATTTTCCAAAGAAGTGAAACGGGCACAATTTTGTGATCCTGTATAGTCCCGCTGGTATTATAAACGGGCACAATTTTGTGATCCTGTATAGTCCCGCTGGTATTATCCCAACAACAGATGCATTAAGCTGCAGCATGTCTCGAGTTCCGGCTACCAATGGATGAAGCTACATACAGGTAATTGCAATGGGTAGTAGCTCTACAGTTTGGAAGCTGCCAGTGGATTTGATCTTAGTTGGTGCTCAACGATGTTTTACATTGCTACTGGACATAATTATGATATTGCCTTACATTCTGAAGGAACTTACATTCTGAAGGAAAGAAGTTGAGTATGGGTACACCAGTATACTGCTTTTTTCTCCAGATTTGTGAAACTGGCTAAAATTGTTCAGTTAGCAAGTAGTACTGTTAATAGTTTTCTTCAGGTTTCCAGCAAATTCCTATATGTTTTGCTGGGGATTGAAGACAGGCAGTAGTTCATGCCAATTATACTTACCTTGAAATCTGTAGCGCGGCCGTGAGAAATGATTGCCTACGAATGGGTTCTCAAGCCTTAACAATGCCTTGCTTGGTATCTGAAATTCTGAATCACAACCATGTCCTTGGTATCTGAATCACAAACATATTTGTATGTTCAGTGGAACCTGATGCCTACTGTATATATTTGCGTTTTGTATGTGTTGCGTGTTCCACTGGAGTGAAGAACTCTCAGCTAATTTTTTCCAACGAATTTCCGTTGTATTCCATGGATATTTTCCCGACTGCTAAAGCACCCTGCAGTGTCTTCTCAATTTGGACTTGGGACTGGAGCAGTACCGAGTTACCAATGGGGTGATCACGAGGGATGAGTACAACATCACCGCGATTTTTTTTTTTTTTTTTTGTCAAGGATGCAAGCAAGAAATACGAGATTTGGGCTTTCGTGACCACCGTTTCCTCGACGAATCGTCAGTTCGCCACTGGCTGTGCTTTGCTAATCCAGAATCCCCAGTCTCAAGTTTATGTAGTATCCAGTAGCAGTTTCTCTCACCTTGGCCTCAGATTTTGCACGATCAATTCAGATACTGGTGGTGTTGAAGCACAAAAGCCGCGTAATTCTGCGATGAAATCTGCAGATCTGACCATTAAGCCAGCTGAGACCTGAGAGTACAGGGAGTTGTTCGATGTGCAGGAGTGAGCGGCTAGCAGTCACGAATGCTTGCAGGAACATGGGAATGGAAGCAGAAATTTCGGCATTCGAAGACGGTGCCATTGCCACACCTGCCATACTTGCAAATGCAGAGAGCATCAGAGCAGGATGGGAGCTCACGGCACGCTTCTGCAAGCTTGCAGATCTACTGAAGAATAATTAGCTCAAGATCAATGACTTAATCGCAACGATAGCTCAGACACAATGCCCATACACGATGAACCGACACACAACAAGCAGGCTGCAACGACGCAGGCATGAGGTGCTGCGTCACCGACGACACACTTTATTTTAGCCCACGTCACGCGACCCCGTGCACCCAACACCTACTAGTACACGCGCGAACACAGGACACGCCCAGTACTCCAGTAAGCGGCAAACCGTGCCACGTAGGACTACACGGGTGCCACCGTGCCACGGCGCAGGCATGCGACGCTGAGCCATCTCCTCGGCGCTCGCGGCCTCACTCGCTGGCCTTCTCGGCCTCCGCGGCCGCGGGGGCCTCCTCCTGCGCCGGTGCCTCGGCAACGGCAGGAGCAGGCTCCTCTGCCTCGGCCGGCGCAGCCTCCTCCTTCACCTCCTCGGCCGCCGCCGGCTCCGCCTCCGCCTCCGCCTCCTTCGTCTCAGCCTCGGCAGCGGCTGGCTCCTGCTCTTTGGCCCCAACCTCCGGCTCCTTGGTCTCCGCTTCGGCCGCGACTGACTCCGCCTCCTCGGCCTCGGCCTCGGCCTCGGCGGGAGCAGGCGCTTCGGCCTCGGTCTCGGCTGGTGCGGGGACCTCCTCCTTCGGGGCCTCCTCGGCGGCCACTGCCGGCAGCGCGGCCTCCACGGGCGCCTCCCCGGTCAGCGCGGTGGTCGGGGTCTGGACCTGCACGACGCCGACGCGTACGCATATTAGCACCACACTTTAACCTTGTTTTGTTCATCGCCTACGTACACGCGCATATGTACACAAATCGAGCTCATGATCAAGATGAACCGTGAGACCGATCACACACATATCTGGGGTTGATTATAATGATGCATGTGAAAACACAGCAGAATCATATCAAAAGACGAGTAAAACGATCGATCAAAATGATCCAATTAAGCATATATATGAATCAGATCGTGGAGCTAGCTGGCTACCTCCACGGTGGCCATTGGTGATGCTGTGCTGGTTACTGGCAAGTATATATATATCAAGTGTATATGAAGAGCAGCTGGCTAGAGCTAGAGCTAGTGTGAGTGATCAAAGAATGCGAGCTGTATTTGTGTGAGCAATGCGTTGAGATGGGAGGCCCTATATATAGTGGCCTTGCAAGGCCAAAATGGGGAGAACACAAAAGGGAATTAATTGCGTACATATCAAAGAAAAAAAGAGTAGAACTCTGGCTCATCTCATGGTCAGGAATCTTGAGTTGTATATGCATATATATATATGGGTATAAACGAAGCGGATATGGACGGATATTGTCCATCTCGTATTTTTTTATATTTTTCTCGGATTCGGAATCGGACACGGACAGTGCTGGATACGAATATGAATGCAGATAGTTTCGGTCACGAATACGGACCGAATACATGCCTAACCGAATACGGATTGTGTCGGTCACGAATACTTAATCAGATACTGCGCGAAAATAGAAACCATATATATCGCACAAATAAAGATCAATCAACTATACTACATGGCCAAAATACAACTAGATTAGTAGTTTAACAAGCGAATTTAAATACATCACACGATAACAAAGGGTAGTTAACTAGTTAAACAAGTAGTAGTAACTAAAAAGTTGCTAGAATCAACAAAATCACTCCAATTTCTATATATGCCGACGATTTTTAATGAAAAGCACGTGCATAGCATAAGTTGGAGATTGTAATTAAAGTTCTTACATAACAAAAAGACATTCAAAATCTGAAAAGAGAAGATAATGAAAAGCATATGCATAGCATAAGTTGGAGATTGTAATTAAGGTATTAACAAGCAATGAAGCAAGTAGCAAGTCACAACTCTCATATAGTCATACGGTCCAAAATTCAACTAGCCAATAGCCATAGTCAAGTACATCACTAGTTGCACAACAAGTAGCCAAGTAGTAATAGTAAGTGCTAAGTAAATAAGTAGATCACGCCTCAGTCGATCTTAGCCTCAATCATCATCTCATCCTACAATAATAGATTCAAACTAGAATTAGAAATGTACAAGTACAGAATTAAAAACAATTATCAAACCACCTCGTTCATGCTTGTAATAGCACATTGTTTTTCCTCTAGCTCCAAATCTAACTCATCAACAAGTGATATTATCTTCTCCTTAGAACCTGAAATTTTTAAATAACACAAAGTTGGATAGTAAAGTTGAAAGTAGTATAAACTATAAACTAAATTACTTATTATTACCTTTCCTAGATGAAGTTGTCCAGTCCTTGATACAAATTAGAGCCTCAACCACCTCGGGCTCTAGTCGACTACGAAATGGATCAACAACACACCCACCAGCACTAAAGGCCGACTCTGAAGCAACGGTTGATACTTGAATAGCTAACACGTCACGAGCTAGTCGTGAGAGAACAGGAAAAGCCCCTTGGTGTGTGTTCCACCATGACAATATGTCAAACTCTGCACCCTTACCAGTGGGATCAACCCATTGAATTGGTTTTTCTTTAAGGTATAGCTTCAATTCATTCATATCACAACTTACCACAGCTGCATCCTCATATAAGAACTGCTCAATGTCATGAATACCCAAGTCAACATCACCATATGGATGAGAAGGCTCTTCTTTAGAATTAGGCTTTAAAACTTCAGGAGTGCTGGACAAGTAAGCTTGGAACAATTTGTTCACAACATCTATAAAGCGATTAACTTCATGGGCAGCCCTCTCATGATAAATCCTCCCCATAAAATATTCCACCAACTTTTTCTTGTATCTTGGATCAAGAAAGCATGCCTCAGCAAGAGCCATGTTTGACTTGTCCCAATACTTGTCATATTTGGCTTTCATAGCCTCTGCTATACAAGAAATAATATCATCAGCACTTTCACACCATTCTGCAAGTGCCATCTTAATCTCACAAAACTTCCACCAAAACAGATTTGCTGTTGGATATTGATTTCTAGAAAATATCATAATAGCATCATTGAATTTCTGCAAACACTTGCATAATACATATGCCATATCTCATTCCTCATTTGTTGGAGAACACTTCTCATATTTACCCTTGTTAAAAAACAACAACCTTTCAAAAGCCCCCTGTAGTAAATAGCATGACTTAACATTTCATATGTGGAGTTCCACCTTGTAGGCACATCCAATGGAAGACCAGATTTATTGTCCAAGTCGCATTCTGCTGCACACTTTTGAAATTCCTCCCATTGCAATGGAGAATTCTTCACAATAATAATAGTAGCTCTAATATTTTGAACTGAAGATGCAATTACTTTCAAACCATCTTGAGCGACAAGGTTAAGTATGTGACATAAACATCTCACATGAAAAAAGCACCATCACATATCAAGGGAGAACGCTTATTAAGCTCCACTACAACTTCTCTAACACATTTATCATTGGATGATGCATTGTCTAGAGTGAGAGCACATAACTTCTTCTCAATGTTCCAATACATGACACCCTTGACAAATTCATTTGCTAGATTAGTTCATGTATGGTTTCCTTTCACATGAATGAATTTAACAATTCTTTTTTGCATATGCTAGTTATCATCTATCCAATGCACAGTGATATATATATAACCTTTATTTTGATTAGATGTCCACATGTCCATAGTTGAGGAAAATCGACAAGAAAGAGATTTTAGTTGTTCATACAACTTCTTCTTTTCATCTCCAAACATGTCCAATATCTCTTTCCTAGTGGTTATGCGACTCTTGAACGAAAAACCAGGACGCAGAGACTTGATGAAATCAACAAAGTACTCATGCTCAACCATAGCAAAGGGATATTCATGCATAAATAGTGCCAAATAGAACTTCTTCAGGCTAACTTCAGCATCATACCTATAAGTTTGAACTGAACTATTTTCTCCATCTTCATCATTCTCAAATTGCAGCTGTTGTTGGCCTTGTTTTATAGCATGCTTGAATCCCACATGATTCCACAATGCCTTAGTTCCCCTTGAGGTCTCAGCTCGAGCTTTGTGAGGATATTTCTTGCATTTTGCCCAAACTTGTTTCCCCCCAATCTCTTGTTGGGACGGTCACCGAGTACTTAGAGTAGTACTCCAAAATCTTGGAGGTACACTTCTTCTGTTTCTTCACAGCAGGTTCAACTTCTACCGTGCAAGTCTCTTCATCTACTTCAACATGTCGTACACCTCCAGTGGTTGTGGCAGTCTCACACGCCACCAATGCGCCAGCATTCGGTGGCCGTGGCATTGGCGCCGAGTGGCCCGTGCCAACTGCTGTGGTAGTAGTAACAGGGGATGCTCCTGTGCTATCACACATGCTTGCACTTCCACTTGTAGCAGTCATCTAAAATTCTCAATACTCTACAAATAGCAAAATCAAGAAGTAGTTTGATGTTATAAAAGGACAGGATAAGAAAAACGTGGATGTGATAACTGATAAGTGATAATGAAACAAGTGAGCACATGCAACATTTCTGTATACCTGTATGGTTGTATGCCTGTATCTGATCTTTGTTACCAGCAGTAATATACTAATATTCGAAATTGTCCAGCAAGATTAGATATGCTCCCTGCAATTGTGAGCAAAAGACAGGAAGAGGCCTTAATATTGTAAACCAAATAGAGGGCCTTACAATTGATGAAATGACTGTATTGCATAACATTGTAAAAGAAAAACAAAGCACATATAGAGCCTTATATTGCTTCCAGTAACATCACTGCATATACCAGTAACATTCATCATAAAGGTCTCGGTGGCAAGCATCACTGGTTTCCTTTTCCATTTCCCCCTTTTTTTCACTTCATTAGCACATTCTAGAACCGGATTGCCGCCAGCTCGGCACTGCTGGGCAGGGACAATTTGCTTTCCATCAAAAGATGTGCTACTACTACTACTACTACACTAAGCCAGTGTGGAGAAAACTAAAAGGAAAAAAGGCAGCGTAGTCCCAACGTGGAGAATTGTCTTTCGTTTCAATCATTTGTGTGTAAAGACTAAAGGGTGCGTTCTGCCGGTGCTTACTTGTTGCCGAGTGCAGCGTGGAGGCTCATCACCGTCTCCTCCTCCTCCGGGGAGAACATGCGTGCTTGACCCATTGCGGTAGTTGATCCACCACAGCCTGCAGCTCTTGCCTTTCCGCTAGAGCCCTGCAACGTCGGAGAATCTTAACTTTTAAGACCAACAAAAAATGTGCATTTGTCTAGGAGAGATGAAACTAATCACTATATGAATAGAATTTCCATGTTCAGAAATGGCCAGTTCAAATGAGCCGGCCAGAGAATTCCAGCCAAGAGAGCTACACGGGCTCTGCTCGCACCAATTGCGATGCTTGATGGCTAATTTTCGATGCAATGCACATAAATCTCCTCAATTATTCTCTTCTTTATGTTCGAGGGGAATGCATATGCAGCGGTTGTTGTTGGCCTTACAGGAAAGCCAAGCCACTGAATTCCAGATCGTCCACAGAGCATACAACATTCCAATTGGGGGAAGAGTGAGGAATGAGATTTCACCTGGATTCCAGATCGTCCGGTTTCCCCCCTCGACGCAGCACACGGCGGGAGATGCGGTGGTTGCGGATGCGGTAGCGGCGGGAGGCGTCGACGGTTAATGGCGAGGGAGGGGAAGGCAGGAGGTAGCGAGGGAGAGGAAGGGAGGAGGCGGCGGTGGCGTGGGAGGGGAAGGGAGGAGGCGGTGGCGGTGGGAGGCGTCGGCGGTTAATGGCGAGGAGGGAAGGAGGAGGCGAGGAGGAAGGGAGGAGGTGGCGGCATGGGAGGGAAGGGAGGAGGCGGCGGCGAGGAGGGAAGGGGGAGGCGGCGAGGAGGGAAGGAGGCGGCGGCGCGAGGAGGGGGAGGGAGGCGGCGGCGGCGTCTGCGAGGGAGGGAAAGGGAGGCGGCGGCGGTTGCGAGGAGGAAGGGGAGGCGGCGGGCTCGAGGGAGGAAGGAGAAGTCAGGCTGCCACGGCCGACTAGCAAGGGAGGGGAACTGGGGATTGGCCGATTGGGGAAGGGAGGAGGCGACGCGACGAGCCGATGACGGCGACGAGTGCCTAAGGTTGAGGGTTAGGGTTAGGCTTCGCTTCGCGTATGCGGGAGCGGGTGCGGGACTGCGGGTGTGCGAGCGGACTGCGGAGCGGAAAGAAATGGGCCAAATGGCTACGGTTGGTGCGGCGTTCGGATAGTATTAGGATATATCCGAATTTATTCCCGGATAGTTCTGAATTTATCGGATATCTGATTACCGAATCTGTATCCGTATCCGATAGAAAAAAACCGAATCCGTATCCGAATACGAAAAAACCGGATATCCAGAAAAAAGCTCAAATTTTATCCATATTTATTCAAGCAATCAAAAGGTCGAGAATTATCCGTGATATACATGGAAAGGCCCAAAATCAAAAGGTCGCCGTGAGTGACACATGGAAAGGCCCAAAAGGTAGCCGTGTGCAACAGTGCACGGTGTGTTGGGATTGTATCATTCAGAGGCTCACACATACAGATGGGTCGATGAATGTGCCAGGAAAGGGCCTAGTCGTCGAGAGCTGGCCAAATCTGGGCGCAGCGGCAGGTGGGGAGTCACATCCTCTTGCTAATCTAATAGCAATGGCAGATGGCTACACTACTCTACCAATAGATGAATCTCATCGGTTTTTTTTGGGGTACTACGGTAATGCTATGATGCGTGTAGTTCTGGGTTAGAATGATATATTTTTGAAACACAATAGCAAAACATTCTACACGCGAATGAAGTGGTAGAAATGACGCCTATACTGTGGCAGACCATGTGCCGGGTGTGCGGTAGGACACACATCTGCCTACCGACGTGCCGCGGACTAGGTTAGCAGCAGGTGGTCTGAACGCATGGCAGGCCCTGCCGCTGGTTGTGCGCTCATCACATGTTCTACCGTATGCCCAAATCGTGACACGTGGTCTATCGTGATCTGATTGCGTAGTAGGGGTGCTATTTTGTCCTCGCGAAGGCTATTTTTGTTATTATATTCTTAAAAAAATGCTAAATCAGTCAAAATATTCCCCCTTGTACTTTTTCATCGGATGGTTCAGGTCGATAATATCACGGTAACATTACGTCAGAGAGTCCAGATGACATGAATCCGGCAAGTGGTTATCGAGCTCGGTGCGGTGCGGTGCGGTGCGTGCAGGGCTACGAGGTGTACGTCTCATCGTTCTTGCACGTTCTGCGTCGTCCTTGCGGTCGATCGATCCTTAGTTAATTGAGCTTTCGTTTGGTTGTAAGATTCGATCTCTCAACTTCGATCGATGAGCCGTATTGATTAGTGTTTGTTTCGTACGAGATTAGGATTGGAGGTAGCGTGAACAGAGACGGTTGTCGGGTTAGCGAGCGTGAACCAAACGAATGTGCACCTGAATAGTGAATAGTACTGAGGCGATTTTGGAGTTCAGGCCTGTTAGCTCTCCTCTCAAGGTGCCCACCAAGACCTAGCTAGATAGGCCTTTTTTTGGCCTAATATCCTTGGAAATGTGGCGCATGAATTAGAATGGAATCTTTATGGGTTTGGATAGATATAGTAGGATTATTATGATGCTAAACCCCACCTCATCGATCATAAGTTGTAGTTGAAGCAAAGAGCTCAAAACTGTGTAGACATTTGGAGATGTTTTTCTTGTTGATTGGTTGTCCTAAGTATTCCAATGGATAATAGTTTCATTTGAAGGCGTTTCCAAATTTTTCCAAGCAAGTCATAATTACAGCAAATGGAGACCTCTATTACCTTCGGGGTTCGTCTTCTCGCTGTAGCCAGCTTTATCAAAAAAAAACTAGCATAGAAATATGTAAGACGATTGTACGGCACCGCAGGAGTAGTTGTGCATCGATCAACTTTGTCTTTGCAAAATAAAGAAGAAGAAGAAGAAAAAAAAAGGCAAGAGGGTATCATCTGCAAGACAGCGAAATAACACTCATTTGTAGCGGCGCAAATTGGGTCCATGCCCCTGATGTTTTTCTGATTTTTGGTTTTTGCTATTGCTTTTTGTCGAATCGGTTTTATGCTATCGGAATTATAAATTTCTTTGAAAAATGCTATTTTAATAAGGTCAAAGCTTCTTGACCAAACCAAAATGACCCTTATACCCTTTCTAATTCAAAAAAGTGCATTGCATTGCATTAGTTGCTGACGGTCGCATGAGAGAAAAAAAATTGGGTCTAGATTCCAATATATAAAAGAGAAAGAAAGATAGAGATGAGTCAGGAGGAGAAGATAGAGATGAGTCAGGAGGAGAACACAAGAGAAAGGGAAAATAAAATGGTAAACTTATAAAATGGTAAGAGCACTTATGTTATTTTGAGAAGAGTTGAGTCACTGGTGGCATTTACCAAATAAGTTTGTGATTCCGATAGCATAAAACCAATAAAGCAAAAAGCAATGTTAAAAACTAAAAGCTACGAAACATTAGTGGCATAGATCGTTTTCTCTTTTTAGTACTACATATTGCAATGGGGGGGCACCTTACCACCTCATTATCACTAACGCAAACGTGCACATGCACCTCAGTATACCATAAGCCTAAAGGTAAGGTAAGGTAAGGTCATAAACATGTAGAATGTAGCTCAAGGGTGCCTCACTTTGAAAGAATCGGCTAATAATTTCCTATCGCGACGCAGAAATTTCACAGTAAATAATTCAATTTCCGTAGGAATTCAAGGACTTCGTGTAGAGTGGAACCATTGACCTGTGTTATTACACGTAGCTCTCTTATGTATTCTTAAGAAAGAAAATATTCTATGTTCATTTGTAAAGGTGATCCTCCTTTTCTAATTCTCTCAGATGATTTGAGTACCAACTAATAGAGGCTGCAGAGAATACCGAGGTAATTGGGCGGCATTCTTTTCATGAACTCTTATGTCTGTCGTTTTCCTTTGCTTTAAACCGGCCACTCGGATGAGATCGGATGTGGAGACGATACGGAAAAATGAAGAACCAGCTTTCGGAGGGAGAGTCCACACTGAACATCCAACGTGCCCGGTAGGATGGGCTGATTGGTGCCAAATCACCGAGAAATATCGACATGGCCGGCTGTCAGTGCGGGCCCCGCTTGCATATCCATCTGGATCTCCCGTGGCATCGGCTCTCTTTCGGTGTTTGTGATTGCCGCATTCTCTCTTTTACGAGAGAGTGGTTGGAACTTTCGGAGATGGTACGATGCTAATTAACTACTACTACTGGTTTATAAAAATAAAAATAAATTGTTTCGCATATCATACGGTCGTCGAAATGCAATTCTAGCAGTTAATTATTATTGTAATATATTTATAAAATCCAATAAAATTATAATATTATGAAAGTACATTTAAAGATAAATCTACATGTATGATTTTCATGTAGCTAACCTAAATATTTTAAAAAATATCGACGGATAAAGTTTCTAAAGTTTGTCTGCAAGCATTCTAAATCGACTTGTTTTTGTGAACCGAAGGGAATCAATGGACAATAAAAATGCATGGTGTTGTCATAATATCACATATTTCTCTCTTGTCCGTTAAATACAAGCGAAGCACAACTAAAATAATAAGTAGTACTTTCATGATTATAGATATTAGATACACTAGCATGGGCATGTAGCAATCGACCTTAAGCATCAGTTTTTAGCCACATAGTGAATAAGAATAGAATGACAAAGTTGACACGCCATGGATGAAAATATCACACCCCTTCATCTCTACAAGGAACTTTTTATTTTGGGAATTGCTATATAAATTCCGACAGTTTTTTGAAGTCAAAACTGTTACTTTTCTGTTCGCTAGATATGCTTTGAGATTTGTACTTTTTTCCATCTGATGAATTGAGTCTAAATTTATGATATTTTCTTCGGAACATAACGGATTTACCACATTACCGTATTTTATTGGTATATAATTTTATTTTTTATCTTTATTTTTACTCAATCTTTCAAAGTACATGTGAAAAACATAACATGTTCACCACATTATCATATTTTGTTAGCATATAATTTTATCTTTGTTTTTGCTCAATCTCTCAAAATACACGTGAGATTTTGAATCATGTGATATAAATATGAGTTATTAGAACTTTTAAGAATAATTAACGTGATTAAGAACCAAAATTATATGAATAATTTACTGTAATTTAAGTATAATAAAATTATAAATAAACTTTCAAAATCAAATAGTTTTTTACAAAGAAAATAGTCAAATTCAGTGTAAATAGTCCCTTTTATTTTGCAATGTTTTGGTTGCAAGGCCACATAGTCGCCACGAAATTGCTGGCCGCAGAAAACAAAGTGGCATAATTGGAGCCCATGACCGGGAAGGCAATCTGACGTGGCGGCAGACCTAGGACGGTGGAGCGGGCCCCACCCACAGTGCTCTAGATACAGAGGTCTGCACGGAGTTCCACTCGTGAATGACGTGGGATGCCGTGCTCATTAGGCGTCTTTTTGAAACATTTACCAAACATAGCAACAGTTCGAATTTGCTAAATCATTTTAGGATTTACCTAACTTTTTACGGTGCTATTTTTATTATTTAAAACGTATGAGCTATATTTGCTAAATTATTTTTAAAGTACCAAATAAGCACAAAAACTCCCAGTATACGTGTGTCCAGGTCAACCAGCGACCACCTGCAAATATGACCAAATTCACTTGATCGGTTGATCTATGGAAATAACAAGCCAAAATTTCTCGATTTCAAGGCTTCTGTTAGAAGTCGAGAAGTTTTTTTACCGATCGACGTGGAAATTAAACTGTTTTACGTGGAAATTAATTGTATCCAGTACCACTTGAATGGGCATGCGTACTAATTCAGTCGCATGTGGGTGGTTTCCAGAAGTCGGATCTAGTCAAGTACGGATGCTGCTTCTCTGTACTTGATCCAAAGGCACTAACTAAGATGAACAAGGGATTTTTTTAAAAAAGTTGGAAATGCAAATTGAGATGGTGGCCCTGATTAGCAAAGTAATCTTTTTTATCAGGTTGATAAAGAAAACCATGAACAAATGGAGCACCGACACGTCGCCAATGTAGCCAGCATGTAGTACCTGCTCCTTTGTGATTGGACGTGCATGAGCTCACTGTAAGTAGGTCATCCATCCCATAGGCTTTCGCAAACAAATGGATGGAACAAAAATTATTTTCAGTGCATATATCTGTCGACTACCAATCGACAACGCATAATTAGGATAACCATGTGTTATGTTTGCCATGCCAAAATAATAGAATTGTTAGTCTCATAATAATAATAATAATAATAATAATAATAATAATAATAGAGTTGTTTAACGAATGATGTACATCCATGCATGTAGTTATTTGATGTGTCTTCGTTTCTAAGAAGTCAAATACTGAAATAGATATAACATTACATGCGATGCGATCATGCGAGTGAGTGCTTGCGTGCGCGTAGTAGTTGGCGATCGGAGATCTAATAGGGCTTGCATGTTGCATGACATCTTTGAGACTTGGACAAACTTGGCCCAAGTAAACTGATATAAAACTGCTGCTCAAGTTGGCATCTACTTACGCGTGAGCAAAGCTAGCGTCAGTGACTTAGCTTAAATCTAAAGAAGTTAAAGAACATATTCTCCTAGATTTAACTGGAGAAAGACCATTTCTTTCATACAAAAAAATGGATTCAATCTTCAGATAATCAGATTGACAGAATTTTGCAGACATGGATGCATGCAGCCTCCCTTCATTGGTTGCCTACCTTACAGGAGTAACAAGCCCAGCTACTATATGAACAGCCCATGGAAAGCCCATAAAAACACCGAGACCAGTTCATGGGCCTACAAAAGCTCAAGAAAGTAGGCCCATCGATCTGGCCCGACCAGAATACTGTCCTAGTCTCCCACTCCTGGAAGGCTTGAGCCGCTTGATGCGCGTGGCGCCGCCGCGCCGCGGCGAGAACTCGCAAAACCAGCGGAGCAACCTGAGATGGAGCGCGCGGTGCGGGAGCTGTGGGCGGAGTCGCGCGACCTGCTGGGCCTCCACTCCCTGGACGACGCCGCTGCCGCCGTGCCGCGCGCCGACCTGCCCCCGAAGCCGCTCGCCTTCCTCCGCGACTACGTCTCCCCGGGCCGCCCGCTCCTCGTCTCCGCCGCCGCGACGCGCCACTGGCCCGCCGCATCCCTGTGGCCCACCGCCTCCTACCTCCCCGTCGCGCTCCGCTCCACCGCCGTCTCCCTCCACCTCACCCCCGACGGCCGCGCCGATGCCCTCGCCCCGCACCCGCAGCTTCCGGGCTCCAGGTGCTTCGCGTCCGCGCACGTCCGCCGCGTCGACTTCCCCACCGCCGTGCGGCTCATCAGGGGCTCTGGCCCGGCCTCCGGCCTGGTGGCGTACGGGCAGCAGCAGGACGATTGCCTCCGCGGGGAATATGCGGCGGTGGCCGGCGACGTGGACGCGCACGTGCCCTGGGCCAGCGAGGCGCTCGGCTGCCTCCCCGAGGCCGTCAACCTCTGGATCGGCAACTCCTGCTCCGTCACCTCCTTCCACAAGGACCACTACGACAACATCTACGTCGTTGTCTCTGGCGAGAAGCATTTCCTCCTCCTGCCCCCCACCGAGCACCACCGCCTCTATGTCCGCGATTACCCCGCCGCCCGCTACGTCTCGGAGCAGGAAGGAGAGGGGGAGTTGAGGCTTAAGCTGGAGGTGGAAGAACCCGAAAGGACCGTGCCGTGGAGCAGCGTGGACCCGTACCCGGCGTCACCGGAGGAGATGGCGGCGCAGGTGTCGTCCTTCCCGCTCTACTTCGAGGGGCCAAGGCCGATACGCTGCACGGTCCGCGCCGGCGAGATGCTCTACTTACCGAGCATGTGGTTTCACCATGTCAGCCAGAGCCCCGGGCCTAACGGGCTCACCATTGCCGTGAACTACTGGTATGATATGCAATTTGACATCAAGTATGCCTACTTCAACTTCTTGAGGTCACTGGAGATCAGTGATTCTTCGTCGGACAACAAGGATGATGCTTTGGAAGGTGATCTCGACGTGAAGAACAATTGAGTTGACGAATTGTGACTCCGTTCGGTTTTGGATCAATGCGGTAAGGCCAGCATGAGCAGTATATGACAAAATTCTGTCAACTTTAATTCGTACTAACATGAGCTGTTGAATCGAAATGTACTTCCTTGATCCAATTTGTGGTAACTTGATTCTTCCCGATGACTGTTCTGAAATCCATTTTGAAGATCTTTGTTTAATTGTTCTCATCACCATAACATAATCACGATTCCAGATTTCATGAACACACAATGCCTCCAGATCACCGAACACAGAATACTCCAATCCAAATTCGTGAATTACACTATAACCTTCTGGCTCCTGCCGTATGTCGCTAAATAAGCACGAGTAACTAGTAATGAAATAGCTCAATCAACAACAACATTAGCAATACAAAATTACGAATCGTAGACATGTGAAAATTTGTTACAAACAGCTCTTCAAGCTGCTTTGGCCAGCTACCTGTCCACAGCCACCTTCAAGAAGCTGCCTTCCTCGACCACCATCTGCACCGGCAGGAACCCGAGCCCGTTGGCCACGGCGAGCATCACCTCCTTCATCTCAGCCCGGAACTCCTCCAGGTCCATGGTGCCATTGCCGTCCCGATCGAACCGAGCAAACAGGCCACGGTACAGCTCCACAAGCTCGTCAGGGCTCATTGCGGCCTCATCAACACCATAGTGCTTCTCAAGAACTCTGAGGCTCATGAGCTCCTTGGCCATCTCCGAGTAGGAGAGCAGGCCATCACGGTTGGTGTCGAGGGCCGCGAAGCGGTCCTCCACGGAGGAGTTGAAGGCGCCGTCGTCCTCGACGAAGCTCTGAATGGTCTTGCCATCAGGGATTTCTACACTCATGTTGTTGATTCTCGAAATGTGCTTGTGTCAGAGATGTTCTCTTGGTTTGGTTCGAGGGAATGTGAAGCTGGTGAGTGCTGCTTATGTAGGCTGGTTAGCAGGTGGTTTTTCAATAATTAAACTCTGATAAGATGCTAAGACAATTGATTCGGATGATGCATGATGTGTTTCCAATGGTTCACATCATCGAAAACCTTAAGAGGAACTTTTTCTTCGACCTCAGCTGAAAAGGAATATTGGAATAAATAACATCAGACAAAAGAATGAAGAAATACTCATCACACCAAGTTAATTCTGTTACCAGCTGCCAGTAATTGAAAGATAGGATTTGCTATTTCTAAGTCGCATGATTTTTTAAAGGTTAAGTCAATTTTTGTAACCGTCGACCTAGGGGACGCGGGACCCTCCCTCTACAAAAAAGAGAGGATGAATTCTGTTCCAATGGTGGTGCCTGAATTCTGCAGGTCTAAAAGCCTATCTTGTGCAAATTATGCATGATTCAGTGCTAGATGGATCACACTAGAACTTTTGCTTACACCTTGCATCATGTGTTCCGATGGTGAGCGTGACAGTACTGCTCGATCCGATGACATAATCACGCTTCTAGTTACCGAAAGTACATGATGTAGCAGCATGTAGTCTAAATTCCAAAAGTGCTAATTTGATTTCCTCGTGTAGAAATTCACTAGCAAAGCCGCACAACATTGCATATCTCTTGTCAAAGCCTAAGTAGTCAGAAGAGGTTCGTGAACTGAAGGTTGTGAATGGGATCTTTGGATGACCCTGTCTATCAGTTTGGGCGGTAAATAGTGCCAACCATTTAGTTTGGTGTTCATTCGTACTTGGAATTGTCGCTTGAATTTTCAAAACTACGAACTTCCTCTAAAGCTCGGGTTTGTGTTTCAAACCTACCTTCAATTTCCGAATTCAAAAATTCAAATTTCCCAGACTTTGAACCCTCCCAAAATCTTACCTCCTTTTATTTCGTTGGGCCAACTCATTTTTCCCCTTTCTTTCTTCCCCTCCCGGGCCAATTCTTCCTTCCCCGGCCCACTCATTTTCCCGGCTCGGCCCAACTTCCCTTTTCTCCCCCGGCCCAGTTCCCCGGCCAGCTTTTCTTTTCTCCTTCCGTCGGCCTGGCCCGACTCGCTTCACCTCCCTCGGTCGCATCGCCTCCTCCGCTCGCTTCATCTTCCCGTCCGCTCGCCTCCCCCATCTCTCTCCCTCCCACTGCCCGCAGCGCCGCCTCCCCTCCTCCCGTGTGCCACCTCCGCCCGATCTCTTCTTCCCCCGCTCGGCCCAGCCCTCTTCTCCCCTCTACCCAGATCCGCCTCTCCCCTCGGCCGCCCGACCAATGCCGCCCCCTCTGCAGCGCCGCTTCACCAACGCCTTGCCGCTCGCACCTTTGCCGCTCCGCTTCACCCGGTCGCCTCGCCACCAGCTCCACCTGCCCCCGAGTCACCTCCACCGCCTTCTCCCCTGCCACCCGCACGTCGCCGCCCACTCCGTCGCCATACCTCCATGGCATCAGGCGCCGTCCCCTCCGCCCGTGCGCACAACTCCGCCCGATCCAAGCCGCGCATCATCCATGTCAACGCCTGCGTTGCTCGTTCCGAGTTGTGCATCGCCCCCGGGTCAGCGCGTGCGTCGCCTCCGCTAGAGCCCCACTCCGTCGCCCATACCGCGCCCACTCCATCACCATGCCTCCACCGATGTCATCACCTCCACCGGCTATAAAGAGGCCCGGCGCCCCCTCTACCTCTCCCTGCCTCTCTCCCCCCTGGTAAGCTCTCTAACGCAAACCTCCCAATTTGCTCCTTCCCCTCTGGCCGAGTCTCCCCCCTCTGCCGCCGGCCGCCCGTGCCGCCTTGGCCCAAGTACCGGCGCTTGGAGCACCCCCTCGGCGTCCCTAGAGCTCCCCGACAACCGGCCGCAGCACCCCGCCTCCCGAGGACCGGCTGCCGATCTGCACCTCCCGTGCTGCCCTCGACTCTGTCGCCGGCCACCTCCCGGGCTCCCCCGCCTCCCCCGACAGCTCGGTAAGCCTTCCCGCACCGCCCTAATGCTCGTGCGCGCCTCCGTTTCTTCTCCTCCTGCGGTCACCGTTGCCACCGGTTGGCCGCCGAGCCCGTCAGCTCCCGCTGCCATCGCTCTCGGCTCAGCGCCGCTCCGGCCGCAAAGCCACCTCCCTTAGCACCCCCTCCTCTGGCAACCCATTTTGGGTACTCCCAGGTGCCCTCCGACCGTCGCTCGCCGCCGGCAGCCGTCGCCCGAGCCCGAGCTCCCCTGCTCCTTACTCCCTCTCTTTGCTCTCCCTCCATCTCAACTCCTCTCTGCCTCTGTGGCCGAGCCCCCTCCCAATGAAGTGTCAGTGGGTTGGACAGTCGATTTGAGCTGATGTTTTGCCTCCCCTTTGCTACCAGCAAGTGACTACCGAAGCTTTGTTCATCAGGCCAGTCAAGGAGTGAAATTAATGCATGTGATTGTTTGCTCATCAGTATAAGTGATTTAGCAGTAAATTGAATTGTTGATTGTTGTGATTATTGTTTCTCAGGTCAATATTTGTTTGGTTGGCAGTGGCAGTGATTCGTAATCTAGCTTCTGAAATCATCAGTGTTTGTGTTCTGGAATTTTGATTAATCTGTGTGCTAATCTGGAAATGAAATGGCAACATCGAGTTTGTTTGGCTACAATATGTGATCTGACAATTTGAAATTCTGCGATGTATAATTTGACAATTAAATCCTTGTGTTTTGATTATGGAAAACGGAATCTCAGAGGTTGGTTTGGCAGTAATCGAGTGTCGGCAATCGAAATCTGTGTTGGAATTTGGAATTTAGTAATTGTGTGTTGCTCTGGTAGTTGGAACCCCTGTGTATAATCTGGCATTGAAAGCCTGTTAATCTGCAATTGAGAATTTATGCAATAGGGCAGTAGGATGTTTTGTTGGCAGTAATTTGGTTTATTGATTGTTGGTTAATTGATCTTCAGTATCAGTGTTCATTTAGCAGTAGTTTATGATCTGACAGATAAGGATTTTTGAATAGTAATCTGGCAGTTATTGAAAACCTTGTTGGTAACCCGACAATTGAAATCTTGAATCTCAATGTGATTGTTTAGCAGTGGATTATGTAACAGTCAACTGAATTCGGTGTAGTTAGCATTTGAACTCCCTGTTTGTGTTCTGGTAATTTAAGATCGGTTTTTGAGCTAGCAATTAAAATTGTTGTATATTATCCGACAACTGAGATTGGTGTTGAATTGTCATTTGAGAAATTGTGTTGCTCTTGTATCTAGTTTTGGTGTAGAACTTGTAGTTAAAGTTGTTTTTCACCTGTAGAAGTATCATCTTGCTATCTTCCAAATCCGCAGTAGAGTATCCCTACAAAAACTCCTTCGACCCTAGCCTCTTTTGTATCTTCCCTCCCGGCAGAATTTATCTGCCATTCATCCTTTCGCTCAACTGGTCGTTTGACTCTGTCAAACATCCCAGTGTCGCTCAACCCCTTCTCTCAAGCTCGTCCTCCGCAAATCTTATTGAGGCTATTGTATTTTATTGGTCTTTTGAGTTCTTTGGATTTATTTGGTTTTTTTTCGATCGTTGTTGCGTAATTAGAAATAGAATTTCAGAAGAATCAACGACTCGAGCAGAACCAAGATTCAAGCAAAGACACGGACCAAGACTTCAAACCTCTGTCTAAGAAGGCTTTGAGTAAGATCAAGGCCACAGTAAAATAGCACAGGCGAGTCAATACTTTGGTCATGTTGATCCTACATTTTATGCTAATTATATTCTTTTAAAATATCAAATTGCATGCTTTAATTTTCTATGCAAATGTATGTCAAACACCCTAAGGTAGTTAAATGCTTATTTGATGATTAAATAATTATTATACCATGTCCTTGATAATTGAACTTCCAAAGTCCTTATCACCCTAGTAAATATCTGGTAACCTACTAGTTATAGGTCGTACTTAAACGCCATGCTAGTCTTGTTTAAGTACAAGGGTATCATTACCCCAAATCATTATTCTTTAAATCATAACAATTGTTTTGGGCAGTCATTGGGGAGAATGACTGGACTGGTTGGATAATTTATTTTATACATCTCCAAAACCCTAAAAACTTGCTAATACCCCATCTGGGCGAATGGAAGGGTGGTGGGTGTCGTCGAGCACGAGAATGGCTGGTATGTGGTATGAACCGCCCAGATAGTCTTAAGGACTTAATCATGTGATGACCTCCTATTGCAAAATAGTACAGCCACAAGTCTTTAATGGTGTCGACCTGGCTAACTAATTGGTTTCCACCAGTACGCGCTGCACCATTGGGGGACTCCCCTTCGCCGTGAGCCCACGAGGCTACGGGATGGGGTATGTGACTTGCGGGACCCTAGGCGTAAGTCGCATGACGCAAGAGGGGGTCTGGGTAAAGTGGTTGTTAGGTCCCACAGGAACGAAACCCTACTCAGGTGAAACCTTAGCGGGTGTGGTAAATACCGAGGGATGCCTTGTAAAGGCCTTGTGATAATTTTCCCTTGATTCACATGTCTAAGGAAATGTGTGTTCATATCAAGATGATTATCTCTTGTGGGTAAAGATGTACAATCTCTGCAGAGAATAAAACTGTTTGAACAGCCGTGCCCACGGTCACGGGCCGGCGTAGGAACTTACAAGATATAGTTATATTTCAAAAACTTTTGCGGATGGATTGGAAAATATGTGGGGCTCACCTAACCCTTGATTTGGATTTTCCCTGGGTATTCTTACCCAGTGTTGGTAATAGGTGGGTATGGTCACCATAAAAAATAAGCATAAGGTGGAGGTAGCCTCTGCTGTTATTAATTATTGCACAATTAATCTCTTTAAAAATACAATTTGGTTAAAATGCTAAGTGATATAATTTTCTAATATTTGTATTTATAAATGCTGCTTTGCGCAAATAAAAGAACCCGAGCCATCCTTGTGAAACCTTGCACACACACACACACACACACACACACACACACACACACACACATATATATATATTTGCATCTGTTGGTTGGCTCACGAGCATGGTAGTTGTGCTCATCCTCGCTCTTTTCCCCAACCCTCAGAAACAGAAACCCTGGAGTTTTCGACTACTACGAGGATCCAGAAGTCTGAAGACCCAGGAAGTCATTGAAGCGTAGTTTAGTCCTTAGCTGTTCTAGTCTCACCTCAGTCTAGCTGACTACGTCGGTTTTTGTGTGCCTTCTATATTGTCCGAGGTTTTCGGATAATATCGGGCGTACACGGGTTCCCCAGTCACTTGCCTGTGGAGAGATGTGCCCTCACCTCTTTGCTTCCGTTGTTGCTTCTGCTATCTTTTGTAATGTATTCATTTGGCCTGTTCGGTCCTTATTGTAAAAATTGATCCGAAGTGGTCTATGTAAATTCTGATGTGTAAATTAATGAATGAAATGATTTTACGCTATGTATGGTTTGATTCAGCAATGTGCTTGTGAAGTAATATCTACTGATACATGGAATAACACAGTAGTTTTACAGAGAAATCCGAATGAAAAAATCCGGAGTTCTACATCAGATCGGCATGACCTGATACCATCTATAAAGTGCCTCCCTAGCAGGCCACAAGCATACACGCACCATCTCCTATTTTGTAAGATTACAAGTTTACAACAGCATGACCTGATCAGCGATCAATCTTGCAACAACATAGAAAAACAGAGCTCATTCCAGCTATAAGATGTACGCTACCACATTGACAAGCATTTCTATCAAAAAATTATTCACAAAGAGCGATAAAGGTTTAACATCCAAAGGTTTCTTAAGCATGCCACTGCCATAATAACAAGCCGGATTGTACAAAAACATAATTAAGGTTTAACATCCAGAGGGAAACTTTAAATTAGGACAAACTTTAAATTGCAACAACGGATACGACACGTAGGGATGAAACTCAGTACATGTAACTTTGCTCCCTTTGCAGTGGTTCAGAAAGCAAGCTTAGAGACCAACTTTTTCTTTGGCCTCAGCTGAAAATAATATTGGAAAAATACATCAGATCAAAGAATAAACAAATATTCATGACAACTTCTTAATTCTGTTATCAGCTGCGAGTAATTGAAATACATCCGTGTATATTTGCTACACAAACTTCCCTATATTCAGTAGAATAGTTAGCACAACAGATAGAACATAGTATACAACACACATCTGAATCATACAAGACATTATAATATATAATCAACACTCGAGTAGCATAAATTGATAGAGCGCTATGTAGAGGATAGGAGCACATTGATAACAGTCTATAAAAACTCTTAAACAAGCATCGCAAAAAATATTGTAATGCTATATATATGGAGGAGTAAAACACTTCAATGACAGGGGAAAATAAGCCTCACCTCGTTGCTGTGGCCGCACTTCTTCTTGCGGCAGTTCGTAGCCCTCATTGGAAGTCGCGCATAGCATCTGTAAGACAAAAATTTAGGCTATGTCGGCACATACATTACAAGCACAGAATGCTTGTGAACGACGAAACTTTTTAAGCAAATGAAAGACATGATAGACAAGAATGATAGGCGAGAGGGAAGTGTGCCTTTTGGTCCAAGGTTAACTATGTTACTCATTCACCACCTTTGCTAAGTGTGCTAACTAACACATGATAGAAGGAAAGAGTAAATGGCACCACAACTTGCAGATCTACAACGACATAGCATAAAGCACAACAAAGTTACCTCATCTATGATGAATAAGTCCCTGTACTGTGGTCTTTGTGGGGTGGACATATGGTTTTTGTACAGCAGCTTTAAACTAGTATATTGAGCTTTAGGACAGCTTTAGACTAGCATCTTAGACCAGCTTTAGGACAGCTTTAGACTAGCATCTTAGACCAGCTTTAGGACAGCTTTAGACTAGCATCTTAGACTAGCTTTAGGACAGCTTTTGACTAGCATCTTAGACTAGCTTTAGGACAGCTTTTGACTGGCATCTTAGGACTAGCATCTTAGCATATGCTTGGCTGGGTAGCAGCCTATAAATTTGTATCCCCAACCCCTCAGGTTGGTATGGCATTGCGTGAGAAATAAACCAAGAAAATTGCTCCATCTCCAAGTGTCATCCTCTCCATGAGAGTAAGGATCTTGCTATCACCAACAGCAAGACTCCAGCGAGTAACAAGTGGTATCAGAGCCGTACTATCCTATAGCCTGAGCATCTCCTGCTCATCTCCGTCTCGACCTCGCGGCGGCCCAGCCGGTAGCGGCGAAGCAGCCCCGATCGTCCCCGCTCACTCCTCTCCGGAGACGGCAATAGCTCGTCGGCGACCCTCTCCACGCGACAAACCCCGATGAGCGCCATGTCCGCAAGGCGATCTCGGCCTCGATCACCTCGAGCACGCGGCGTCGTGACGGCCGAGCTTCGCCAGCAGCAGAGCAGCCAGCGATGAGCGCGGCGGCAGAGACACGCGCGGCGGCGAAAGGACGCCAAGGTCGGCGGCGGAGCCGGCGGCAAGACCAGAGCGGAGGTGGAAGGCGGCGGCGGCGGTGCAATGCGGTGGCGGCAGCGGAGGTCAAGGTTCTGCGCGGCAAGAATAAGCACTCCATATCCGCGATATAGCGGCGACGCGACCTTGAGCCGGAGAGGGAGGCGCATGGCGAAGGCGCGATGGCGGCCGCGACGCCACGCAGCGGCGGCAGCCCAGACAGCGCGGACGCGCCGTGGCGCTCTCGAGGAGGCGCGCCGGCGGCGGCGTGACGGGTCGACGGAGGCGCGGCCTTCACAGCGACGCGCTCTCTCTCCAGACGCAGTACCGTGGTCACCACGAGTACCAGTGTCGTCGCCAGGACGCCGGCCCAGGCGGGTGGCCTAGCCTCACCAAGACCAACTATGTCGAGTGGGTCGCGGTGATGAGGGTAAAGCTCGGTGCGGCATATGTGGGATGCGATCCGTGACGACGACGCTGACTACGATCGGGATCGACGGCGCCGATTCTCTCATCGCCGCAGATCCGCCGAGATGCGCTTCGCTACCAACAAGCGGATCGCCAAAGAGGCTTGGGACGCCATCCTGCAAAGACGACGGCGGCCGACCGCGCGCAAGTCTACATTGCGGCGCCGCGCGGTGTGGAGCACCGCCTTCAAGCCGTGAGGACGTGGATGACTTTGCTCTCCGCCTCAACACTCGCTTGCGGAAGCCGTGCGATTCGCGACGACACCTACGGCGAGAGAGAGATGTGGAAAAGCTCTTCCGCCGCGTCCCGAGAAGTACAAGCAGACGGCTCGCTCGATCGAGTCTCTGCTGGACCTCTCCACGATGACGATCGAGGAGGCGGGTCGCCTCAAGGTCGTTGACAGCGATGAGCCACAGCGCCTCTCGGGACCCGTCACCATTGGCGGAAGCTCCTCCTCACTCGGGAGCGATGGTCGCCGGCCAAGGTGACGAAAGAAGGGGGCCTTCTTCCACGACAGCGCACGCAGCGCGTGGCGCGGCAAGCCGCGCAAAGACGCCCAGGCAGGAGCGCGAGGACGTGCCGAGGGTGATGACCGTGGAGGCGCCCAGGGCGGCGCCGCTGGCAAGCAAAAGCCGGCACGAGACGACTCTTGCCACAACTGCGGCAAGCTTGGTCATTGGGCGTGGATTGTCGGCGATCCACGCCGCCGTAGCCCACGTCGCGCAGCAGAGGAGGAGCGGCCGGCTCGTTCATTGCTCATGCGAGCATCGACTACCTCCGCCGCACGGCCGCGGTGGCTCTCCTCCACCTTGACGAGCCAAAGCACATGCCCAACTCGGCCACGGCTCCGCAACGACAAGATCGACGGGTGGTGCTCGACACCGCGCCACCCATCACATGACCGGTCGACGGGAGTTCTTCGCCAAGTTTGACTCTAGCGTCCGAGGCTCTGTCAAGTTTGGGGACGCCTCCGGCGTGGAAATCAAGGGCGTCGGCTCCGTCATCTTCACCACCGTGTCTGGTGAGCACAGGCTGCTCACCGGCGTCTACTACATCCCCGACCTGCGGAACTCCATCATCAGCTTGGGACAGCTGGATGAGAACGGCTCGCGTGTCGAGATCGAGCACGGGGTGCTGCGGATTTGGGATCTTCGCCGCCGCCTTCTTGCCAAGGTAACCAGAGGCGCAAATCGACTCTACATTCTTCACGTGCCGGTGGCACAACCCCTCTGTCTCGCTGCTCGTCGGGATGACGAGGTGTGGCAGTGGCACGAGCGCTTTGGACACCTTCACTTCGAGGCTCTGAAGCGGCTCAGTGCCACGGAAATGGTGCGAGGCCTGCCATGCCTTGACCATGAGGAGCAGTTCTGCGATGTCTGCGTGTTGACGAAGCAGAGGCGACTCCCTTTCCCAATGGGCGAAGTTCCGAGCCAAGGAGAGGCTCGAGCTCGTGCACAGGGACTTGTGTGGCCCGGTGACACCGGCCACACCGGGAGGACGACGCTACTTCCTGCTGCTCGTCGACGATCTCTCCCGCTACATGTGGGTGATGATTCTCGGCAGCAAGGGAGAGGCTACGGACGCCATCAGCGCCGCAGTCGCCGCGAGGCGAGTGCGGCGCAGTCGCTGCGCGTCTTTGCGCACGCACAACGGCGGCGAATTCACGGCGGCTGAATTCGCGTCGTACTGCGCTGATGAGGGCATTCAGCGCCACTACTCCGCGCCGTACAGCCCGCAGCAGAACGGTGTCGTCGAGCGGCGCAACCAGACGGTTGTGGGGATGGCTCGGGCCCTCCTCAAGCAGAGGGGGATGCCGGCTGTCTTCTGGGGAGAGGCGGTGGTGACGGCCGTCTACATCCTCAACCGCTCGCCTACCAAGGCGCTCGACGGCAGGACGCCGTACGAGGCTTGGCATGGACGCAAGCCGGCGGTCTCCCACTTGCGGGTCTTCGGCTCCCTCGCGTTCGCCAAGGAGCTTGGTCACATCGGTAAGCTCGACGACAGGAGCACTCCGGGAGTGTTCATCGGCTACGCGGAGGGCTCGAAGGCCTACCGCATCCTCGACCCTGTCACACAGCGCGTCCGCATCTCGCGTGACGTTGTGTTCGACGAAGGGCGAGGCTGGACGTGGGACAAGGCGGTGGACGACGGTTCGACTTCGACTCTCAGGGACTTTGTTGTCGACTACGTCCACTTCGAGAGAACCGGGGGAGCTAGCAGCTCGTCTTCACCGAGCTCGTCCACCCCGACACCTTGCTCGCCACCAGCTCCGGCGAGTGCTCCACCACCTTCGGCACCGGCTACGCCACCACCGGCCACTCCACGCTCTCCCGCACCGGCTCACCACTCTCCTGCACCGGAGGCCACACCACCGGGATCGGCCCCAATAGCTTCGGTCCACGACGAGCAGCGCATGGTGGAGTTCGCTACTCCGCTGTCTCACGACGAGGACCGCGTCGACGCCTACCACGACGACGAGCCTCTGCGCTATCGTACCATGGACAACATCCTCGGAGCCGCCCATCCACGATCGGCGCAAAGACGACTTCGAGGCGAGCTCCACTTGGCGCGCGACGACGGCGAGCCCCGCTCCTTCAGCGAGGCGAGGGAGACGCGCGTGGCGTGTCGCGATGAAGCGGGAGATGGACGCCGTTGAGCGGAACCGGGCGTGGGGCCGGGCGGATCTTCTGCCGGCCACCGCGCGATCACCCTTAAGTGGGTGTTCAAGGCGAAGCGGGATGAAGCCGGCGCCATCGTCAAGCACAAGGCTCGCTTGGTGGCACGAGGCTCGCGTGCGGCAGGAGGGGTCGACCGATGACGCCTTCGCACGATCGCGCGCATGGAGTCCGTTCGTCTTCTCCTCGCACTTGCGGCCCAGAGGATTGGCGCGTCCATCACATGGACGTCAAGTCCGCCTTCCTCAACGGCGACTTGAAGGAGGAGGCCTCGTCATCACCGCCGGGATTCGTCATCCCGGCAAGGAGGGCAGGTTCTCCGCTGCGCAAGGCCCTCTATGGCTTGCGGCAGCACCACGAGCCCGAACGCTGGACTCCACCCTCAAGCAAATGGGGTTCCAGCAGAGCGCACACGCAGGTCGCGGTCACCGACGGGCAAAGCGGCAACGCCTGGCGGTGGGCGCCTCGTCGACGACTGGTGATCACCGCTCCAAGGAGGCCGAGGTCGAGGTGTTCAAGGCGGAGATGAAGACCGCCTTCGGATGAGCGACTTGGGGCTCCTCTCCTTCTACACGAGATCGAGGTCCACCAGGCGGCTCCAGATCTCCCTTCGTCGGACCGCCACGCCAAGCGCACCGTCGAGTTGGGCGGGCTCACCGACTGCAACCCAGCCCACACTCCTATGGAGGAGAGGCTGAAGCTGAGTCGTGAAAGCACGGCGGAGGAGGTGGACGCGACGCAGTACCGGCGCATCGTGGGCAGCCTTCGCTACCTCGTCCACACGCGGCCCGTTTTTCGTTCGCCGTCGGCCACGTCGGTCGGTTCATGCAATGACCGACGACGAGAGCATCGCGAGCCGTGAAGAGGATCTTCCGCTACGCTGCGGGCACCTCCGACTACGGCTTGCACTACCCGAGATGTCCGTGCGCGCGCGACTTCATCGGCCGACAAATGACCACGCAGCAACATCGACACCAAAGAAGAGCACAAGCGGGATTCTCTTCTTCCTCGGCAAGTGCCTCATTAGCTGGCAGTCAGTCAAGCAGCAGGTGGTGGCCCTATCCAGCTGTGAGGCCGAGTACATAGCAGCTTCCACCGCTTCGACTCAGGCGCTCTGACTCGCTCGATTACTTGGTGATCTCCTCGGCAGAGACACTGAAGCGGTGGCGCTCAGGGTGGACAGCAAGTCCGCTCTGGCTCTAGCAAAGAACCCTGTTTTCCACGAACGGAGCAAGCACATCCGGGTGAAGTACCACTTCATCCGAGGCTGTTTGGATGAAGGCAGCATCAAGGCGAGCTACATCAACACCACGGATCAGCTTGCGGACCTGCTCACCAAGCCTCTTTGGAGGGTCAAATTCCTCGAGCTCTGCTCTAGGATCGGGATGGTTCAACTCTTCCACAAGACGACGCACAGGACTTAGGGGAAAAATGATGAATAAGTCCCTGTACTGTGGTCTTTGTGGGGTGGACATATGGTTCTTGTACAGCAGCTTTAAACTAGCATCTTGAGCTTTAGGACAGCTTTAGACTAACATCTTAGACCAGTTTTAGAACAGCTTTAGACTAGCATCTTAGACTAGCTTTAGGACAGCTTTTGACTAGCATCTTAGACTAGCTTTAGGACAGCTTTTGACTGGCATCTTAGAACTAGCATCTTAGCATATGCTTGGCTGGTTTGCTGCCTATAAATTTGTATCCCAACCCCTCAGGTTGGTATGACATTGTGTGAGAAATAAACCAAAAAAATTGCCCCATCTCCAAGTGTCATTCTCTCCATAAGAGTAAAGATCTTACTATCACCAACAGCAAGACTCCAACGAGTAACAATCTAAACTAAACCAGCGTACACCAGACTGCATCATCGATCAGAGCACCAAAAGCAAATTCAATCATACGAACGCATGCATAAGCGTTCACATATATGAACGAGACATTGGTATAGTAAAATGGTATAGTGTCTGATTCGGGGCGTGCGTACTTGCGGCAAACCATCTTCTTCTCGTTGTACTTCAGTGCAAGTTGCAGGAGATTGGGCTCGATTTTGGGGTAGCCGTTTTTGCCGCCGCCGCGGAGGCGAAGCACCAGGTGAAGCGTGGACTCCTTCTGGATGTTGTAGTCGGCCAGGGTGCGTCCGTCCTCCAGCTGCTTCCCCGCGAAGATGAGACGCTGCTGGTCCGGCGGGATACCTACAGTTATTTAATTTAGGCAATTAATTAGCACTTATATTACTTGAGATATGCATGAGCAAACACCCCCGAAAGAAGCAAGCTTTTGAACAACGAAACAAAGGAGCAATATATATCGATGCGGCAAACAAAGCGGCAACGAAACAGAGGAGCAATACATCGGCCGGCGAGCTGATGAAGACGACCATACCTTCCTTGTCCTGGATCTTGGCCTTGACATTGTCGATGGTGTCGCTGCTCTCGACCTCAAGCGTGATCGTCTTCCCCGTCAGGGTCTTCACGAAGATCTGCATCTTGCCCGCACTCCTCGATCGCTGCTGGCTCGCCGGCCGGGTGGTGGAATGGCCAGTGCCGCGGAGGTGGTCATCTCCACATATAGCGGGGAGGCGACGCGCCCGCTACGAAACCCCTGCAATAAAACGTGACCCCTGCGAAACGGTACGGGACGGGATGAGTTGATGAGCGTCTAGCTGCGGCCCAGACCGGCCCGTGGATAATTAATTAGTATCAGAGATTCTGGATTTTGGACTCGGGCAATACCATAAGCAAATGGAGCACCGACACGTAGCTAATGTAGCTAGCTACCATGTGCTGCTATTGCATTTGGTTTCTCGTAAACACCATAAAGCCATTATTTCTGGGGTATTGATATGGGCCGGGCGTCCGATGTGAACAGTGCGCTCGAACGTCTTACTCTTCTTGACTACCACGCCCACCGAACACCGGCCACAATCCAATTCGCTATATCTTATCCCGTCGTTCTCGTCACTTATTAGTTCTCATCCACTCAATCTTTCTTCTTCTCTTCATTTCTTTCTCTTCATTCCAACACTTTTCCAATCCTATTTCTTTCTTTTGGTTCTTGCTCCTGGCCCATGCTGCGTCATGGGTGAAGCTCCCTTCGGCCACCGACTGCCGGTGCCGTCGCCGCCTCCAGTTCTCCCGCGCCATCCAAACCTGGCTCTTTCCTGGCTTGGCTGCCACCGACGTCGGCCTGGCGGCTCGGCCCAGTCTCGGTACCTCCCGCGACTCCTCTCCTGTGCTGCTGGCCTCCCCGGTTCAGCCCGCTCCTCTAACCTTGCGGTACGCCCGTGAGTGCCTCCCCCTCGGCTCCCCTCGTGCTTCTCCCCTCATGCACCTGACCTGGCACAACGACGTTGCGCCGCGCGGTTCATTGATGTTGCAGCCGTTCTGATGTTATGATGTTCTGATGTTTGTGAATGTTTTGATGTTGCAATCGTTCTGATGTTTGTGAATGTTTTGATGTTGTAGCCCGTTGAGAATAACGTTGCATTCCGTTGAGAATAATGTTGCATAATGTTCTTTGAGATGTTGCATATGTAGAGAAAAAAATATTATGTCTATAGAACAAAAGTGTTGCATCTGTAGAACAAAAGTGTTGCATACTATTCACAGTGATGTTGTAATTGTTTTCAATGCGTTTTTGTTCAAATGCTTTGTTTTTTATTCTGATATTCTTTGAGGTGATGTTTCGCGGTGATGGCTCCCCGTGCTCCTGCGCCTCCTCGGCTCGGCTCTGCTGCTCGCCGCCGGCTCGGCCTCCGCCGGCGGCCTCGCTCACCCATGCATCTGCGCATCTGCGCTCGGGCCGTACGGCGCTAGCGCTTGGGCCGTACGTCCGAGTGCTAGTTGCGCCCTTATTTCTATAATAAAAAACACACCATAAAGGCTATTATATGCAGCCTGTGCCCTGTGCCTCTGCTCCTGGCTGCCGAGCCGCGCGCACGTCAGCCCGCGCCCATGCCGCTGTCAGCGCCCTTGCCTCGCAGCCCCGCGCCGAGTGCATCCCCCGCTACCCTCGTGCTCGGTGTTGCTGCCCCGCGTGAATCTGTATGGTCCGAGTCCACAGGTTTTAACCTGAAAATTGGATAGGTAGTACTTTTATGAGAAAAATTATTACGGTCATTCAAAAACTCCCTCTTTTACTATTTGTTATCAAATAACTGTATATTCATTATATACTATCGCTTTTCAAAATTTCTCAATGTCATCGCCACCACATTGCCATCTAAACTCATATGTTAACCTTGTCAGTTTTTTCTGAAATGACCAAAATGTCCCTACCTTCTCTGTTTCCTCATCTGCTTTCTTTCTTTCTCTCCCCTCCTGTCTCCTCTTTCCCCACCTTCTCTCTTTCTTTCTATCACGGGATGTTGTGCTCCCCGCTTTCGCTACTGCCATGGTGTTAGTGCGGCTCCTCGATGACATCGCGCAACCACTGCTCGTCCTATCGTCGTTGCCGCACCGTCAACTTGGACACCAGCGGCTAGTGCTGTGTCATTTCCCTTCCCACTCTTCAGTCATTTTCTCCCATTTTTGTGCCGCCTCCCGTCACATCCTCATTTGCTGCAGCTGCCCGCCAGAGCTTGCCTCGACAACGTGGTTGCGACAGACAGGTGGGAGGGGGCGATGTCGGGAGGGGGCAGGAACGGTGTGAAAACGCGGCAACAGCGGCATGGGGAAGAGTAGGCACCGGTGGGGTGGCATGGGGAGACAACGGAGGAGGAGGACGAGGGGAGAGGCGGCAACGCATGGAAGAGACGATCTTGCTGCGGTAAAGTGACAGTGGCGTCGTAGGGAAAAGGCGGCGGGCGACGTGGGGAGCAGCGGCGGTGACCCAGCGAAGAGGCAGTGGGAAATATCACTTTGCAATGGCAGATCAGGGCTGCGGCATATAAAAAAAATTCCTTTGTTTTTCCAAAACCAAAGAGGAGGGGAATTCAGATGGGAGAGGAAGTAAGGGAAATGCCCAAGGAATGGGGTTTTGCTGCAGCAATTCCCTCGTTATGGTGCGCTTCACTGAACCTTATTGTAGTCATTATTTTCATTTCATAACTGATTGCTTAACTTGTGAGTAGCAAGTTGCATCTGCTGGCTGAAACACAAGGACGCTTCAGTTAACCTTCTTGGCATTTCTGAGCGCATTAGCTTATATTCAGGTGGCATGGGAACTGCACCTCAGCCAATTTTGCCTGTGGACACGAACTCTGAATTTGTGAAGTCATACTTAGTCAATTTCACTCAGTTCGTTGTCAAATGGATGACAATACGGAGATGCATTTACGGAGTGGTTGATTGATTCATCAGTTGTTCAGATTCAGCTAGTCCAAAACAAAATTTTCATAACAGCCTCTGCAAATATACCATCACGGTTAGATAGCTGAAATGTCATTGAGCAATAGTACGCACTTGGTGCCAAGTGTATACTCAACAATACTCGTACAAGTACTCAATTAGTCTACCCCGAAGTACACACAGCTCCTGAAAGACACATGCAACACTACGGCCGGCAAGTAGAATAGTAGTAACACAGAGAACCTCCGATGAACAGTGTAAAGCCATCGCCATGGCCATGAGTAGCTGGTCAAGCAGCTCTGGCCAGCTCCCTCTCGACGGTCCTCATGAGGAAGCTGCCCTCCTCGACCACCATCTGCACCGGCAGGAAGCCGAGCCCGCTGGCGACGGCGAGCATGACCTCCTTCATCTCGGCCCGGGACTTCTCCCGGTCCACCATGCCGTCGCCGTCGCCGTCGCGATCGAACCGCGCTAACAGGCCGCGGCGTCGCCCATGGTGGCGGCCCTCGTCGACACCGTAGTGCTTCTCGAGCACCCGGAGGCTCATGAGCTCCTTGGCCATCTCGGCGTAGGACAGCCGGCCGTCGCGGTCCGCGTCGAGCGCCGCGAACCGGTCGTCCACCGACGAGTTGAACGCGCCCTCGTCCTCCACGAAGCTCTGCACCGTCCTCCCGTCCAGGATCTCCACGCTCATCTTTCAACCCTTCCTGAAACCTTAGCTCGCTCTCTATGATCTGTCCAAGTACCACTACGTTTCAGATGTTTTCTTTGGTCTCGATCGGTTTGAAGAAATGCGACAAGGTGTTGGCCGCTATTTACAGTGGTGCATCGCTCGTGGCGCGTTAGCAATTGTGCATTGTTTCTGGTTTCTTGGCTCACCGGTAATATGACGTGCAGTGGTGGACCCATAATTTACTTTTTGGTATGACAGAGTAAAGAATTTGAAACACGGACCAAAGTGTATTATCCAAATCAAAAAAACTCATATGTGAACTATGTTGCAATCACACCAATATGAGTATATGACATTAAACAGTATCAACGATTGAAGATAAATGCAGGACATCGAGAAATATCTCACTAATGAAGCTTAATTAACAACTTGCCATCAAGTTATCGAACATAATAATTTGAATAAAGATAGTACATAGAAGAAGCAACCTGTCAAAAATAAATGGATTAGTAGTGTCACGATTAGTTGATCATAAATTATAAAAGATGCAAAAAAAAAGAGAAGTCAAAAGACATACCGCTAAATCATTAATTACGATTAGGAGAACGAGGCAATTTCATTCTCCGAGATTTCATGACTTGAAATCGTTTCTTAATTTTATCACGGTCAAGTCCTTTGAATATCTCTCGCTCGATGTAGCACACCATCAAGTCATTAAGCCAATCATTGGATATCTTATTACGCAAATCGGTCTTGATAATATTCATAGCCGAGAAGACTCTTTCAACTGATGTTGTTGCTACCGGTAGCAGCAATGCTAACTCAATGAGGCGGTAGACCAATGGAAATACAATATGTCTTTCATTTTCAACCATCTTCATGGCCAAACTTCCAAGATCATGATAAACAATAAAATCATCAATTCTTCGCACACGAAGAATGAATATTTCAAGTTGATCCCTTATAGTCGCACGATCAGCAATGGAGAAATCATTATCATATGCTCGGCTGCCTCAGTCCTCTCCTCTCTCAGCTCTTTGCATTGCAGATCGACCACCGACCTACCGCATGCATCGCAGTCCACAGCGGAGGTGGCGAACAGCGGCAATACGCTGGCGGCTGGCCCAGCGGCCATGGCCGCCCAGCCAGCGTGGCGTCTGGAGCAAGATGCGAGGGCGGAGGCGAGCAAGCAGTGAGGCCCTCACCCGACGGCCGGCGCAGCTCGAGGCGAGCAAGCGAAGCGAGGGCGGAGGCGAGCAAGAAAGTGAGGCCCTCACCAGGCGGCCGTAGCGGTGCGGAGGCGAGCAAAGAGGCGGAGGCCCTCACCCGGTGGCCGGTGCCCTGGCTCGATTCAGTCGATTTCTTGATTGGATCTAGCATTTGGGGGAATCGGCTGTTCACACTTCGGGTGTGGGGTTGATTGACTGGTTGAGGGCATGACCGTGGAAGCGATCTTTGCAGTGGCGCTGTGGCACTGGCCGGCACTTGGGCCGATGCACGTGGTGGGCGCGAAGACCGCGCGCTTCTCATGCTGCGAATGGTGACCGCTCGTCCACCGAGACCCCAGCGCCCAGATCGCACTTGCGCAGGAGGCTCTCCTGAGGCAAGTAGGCTTACTCCTCCTTTATCTTCTCCGACACCGGTGCTTTGCTAGGAGTTTAGGAGGGAGAAAATGCCGGGGGTAGGGGTATCGGCGATGGGAACAAGCTCTAGCATCCGTCAGACCTTGCCATAATGGTAGGTCTGCCTCTGGGGTGTGCCAAAGTTGACGACCGAGTTGCGCTTCGCCAAGTGCAATAACCCTATTTTCGCTTGAGGTGTAAGCCAAGTTTTTCTTCTTCCCAAGTATTAAAAGGCAAGGAAGCCCGTGGATTCGTATTCTGGTTCTGCCAATTCTGGTGGCCTCGCTTGCACCATGGCGTTGACAACGACGGCGTATGGTAGAATACGCGCGGAACGTGGACGGTGGTGCGCTGCCGCTGCGCGGTCTGGGAAGTTTTCAAGAGTCGGCCGCGTTCGTCTTCGGCTTCTTTTCTCGTTGCGTTAACTCTTGAAGTGAGACCGGTGAAAGAGTGGTGCTTGTTGCAGTCAAACATTGCTTGTGTTTATCAGACGGCCTGAAAATTTGTAACCGCCGGAGTTGTTGTGTTCTGACCTGAAACTTTTGTTTTTGTTGATTAAATAATAAGTATCGTACTAGATATATGTCATATACAGAGTTCCTAGTTGTATACTAATCAATTCACTCAAAAACTTAAGTTGATGAGAAAAGACGGACAATTCACTTATACTTCGCTCCATATGATCTAAGATGTAGAATAGAAGTGAGCTACAATTATTTTTATTTAATTGTGCCAACCGGGTCTTGAGCTCAAGACCTCTTGGCTCTGATACCATATTGAGTTGCATGCATCAACCAGTTCAACCAAAAAGAAAAAAAAGACAATTTGTTGGAAATTGGCTCATATGAATGAGGCCTATTTTCTATAACTCTAAAGCATGTATGGTTTGGTACCATACTGCTAAGTCAAGATGGAGGTCACCAACATATAAGGTGGAGTCCTTGCCACTCTTTGAAACATGTGACACATGGATAAGGGTGGCACGAGGAGAGCTTTGGCTAAACACGGAAGCAAATTTGCTAGGGGAGGGCCTCACGTGAGGCCCCGCTCCATCCACCGTCTATTTCTTCGGATCACCTCGGGATGGACGGTGGATGGAGCGGGGCCTCACGTGAGACCCTCCCCCATTGAATTTTTTTCCGCTAAACACACACATGCGCACACGCACGCACGCGTATTCGTGTATTTTCGCGTGAAAAATCACGTGATTTGTGACGTGGTGCGCCACTTGACAGACCAAGTCCACATTATTTTTTTCTGAACCATGCATCTCTCTCTCTGTTTGAATGAGATTCAAATGTTTGAATTTGGAGCTTTATTGAGTGATGATGACAGGCAGTTACAAGTGAGTAAATGACTGGTTAAGTGTGTCAGTTACCAGTGGGTAAATGACTATTTAATCAGTCAGTTCACAGTCTGCATCCATATATATATGTCGGGAGACGTCCAGAGTATAGCGCGTAGAATAACTGCATCCATTCCTTCTTTTCTTCCTTCTGCAAACCTGTGCTGTTGTATTGCGTCATCCGAACCTCGTCGACTATTCTTCTTGACGTGCACCTTGAAGAAAGGGGGCGGTATCTCCGAGCTGTTGCTGCCGTGAAGACCTGCACAGGGGGGGGGCAATAAGGTTTTTGGGCAGCACACATCTGCGCGATCGCTCGTTTCGCTGATTCATCTACGTTTCTGCACTGCATCGAGTCTGCGTTTGCGCTGCTTTCTGTTCTTCATCGAACTCATATGTAAGTCTTTCGAGTAACTGATTGACTTGTTTACATTATGTTTTTGCTTATATTGTGAAGTGCAATGAGCTACCTACTATTAGTACTGATTTATGCATCGTTAGTCTTTTGCAATATCTGTCTTCTATTAAAATCTGGAATTAAAATATTACCTTCGTTTTCAACATTCCAGAAACCTTATTGTAAACTTTGTTACAACACAACTATGGCTGGAGCTTCTGATGCTATGAAATCTGAGAGGTTTTCTGGTCAGAATTTTCGTAGATGACAGACTAGAGCCAAGTTATGGTTCATGTCTTTGGGGTTGTGGTGGGTAATCCACCCACAGTATCTATTTACAATTGACCAGTATATGCAGTTCGATAATGCGAACAACACTGCTCTTGGCTGCATTCTAACTATTTTGGCAGATCAGCTCTACAATGTGTATATGGACTATAAGTCCATCACATAGTTGTGGGATGCACTAGAGTACAAATATGTAGAGATAGAGGCAGGTCGTTGGCTCTACATGTGTGAGCAATTATTCTACTTTTGCATGGATGAGGCTAAGTCCATAGTTGGACAAGCTCATGATCTCCAGCTATTGGTTGGTGAGATTGCGCACCTGGGCTGTTTGTTGCCTCCTAAGTTTGTGGCTGCAGGCATTGTCGCCAAACTTCCTATTTCTCAGCGGGATTTTGCCACTAACTTAAAACACAAGAGGGAAGAGATTTCCGTTGAAGATCTCATTGCTGCCCTCGATGTGGAAGAAAAGGCAAGAGAAAAAGATGCACCCAACACTTCTGGTCAGAACAATGCAAATTTCATAGGAAAAAAAAGACTGTTACAAAGAAGTACAAATCCAACAAACCGAACAAAACAACTAGTTTTAAGAAGAAAACTAAGAAGAATGATATGAGGAACATCACATGTTTTGTGTGTGGGAAAAACAGTCATATGGAGAAAGACTGACATTTTCGCAATAGCAGAGATGGTGAACAGTCAAAGAAGAAGACTGTCAACGTGATCATAGGCCTCGACTTCAGGATGGTATAGTAATTCTCATGTTGTTTTTTCAGCATATAAATCCACTGATTGGTGGGTTGATACTGGTGCTAATATTCACGTATGTTCTGATATTTTCTTATTTTCTTCTTACCCGGCAGTAGGGGCTTCCTCCGTCCTAATAGGAAACGGGTTGCATGCTTCTGTTCTTGGTGTTGGTATGGTGGATCTGAAGCTTACTTCAGAGAAGATTGTCCACTTGAAGAACATGCAACATGCTCCTATAATAAACAAGAATCTCGTTAGTGGTTCTGTACTATGCAGGGACGATTATAAGCCAGTCTTTGAGTCAAATAAAATTATAATGTCTAAGTTCAGGAATTTTGTTGGTAAAGGCTATGAGAGCGGAGGCTTGTTCCGCCTAAGTACTTTAGAGTGTTGTTATAATCTGAATGTTGCAACTGGTTTAAATAAATATAAGACAAATATTTGGCATTCTCGTTTCTGTTATATTGGTTTTGATAGTATTGCTAGAATGTCCAGATTAGATTTAATTCTAAAATGTGAAGTTGTCAAATGATCAAAGTGTCAGTTATGTGTGCAAGCAAAACAACCTCGCAAACCCTTTAAGGGATTAGATGACGAAAAAAACTTGACACCATTGGATCTTGCTCATTCAGATTTGTGTGAAATGAATGGATTGTTGACAAAAGGAGGCAAAAGATATTTTTTAAAACTTTTATTGATGATGCAACACGCTATTGCTATGTGTTTTTGCTAAAAACTAAGGATGGAGCTTTAAGACTTACAAGGTCGAGGTTGAGAACCAACTAGAGAAGAAAAATAAAAAGACTAAGATCTGATCGTGGAGGAGAGTACATCTCTCATGAATTTTTATGATTTTGTTCTAAGCATGGAATAGTCAATGAATTTACACCACCATATTCACCCCAATCAAATGGGGTAGCTGAGTGGAAAAACCGGACACTAACAAATTTGGTTAATACCATGTTAGAGAGTGCTGGTATGCCTAGGGTATGGTGGGGGAAGCTATATTGACTGTAACTTTCGTCCTCAACAGAGTAATCACTAAAAAGAGTGAGATTACTCCATATGAGAGATGAAAGGGGAGAAAACCGAATGTTAATTTTCTGCGAACTTGGGGGTGTTTGGCAAAGGTCAATATACCATTGTATAAAAAGAGAAAGTTTGGACCTAAAACAATCGATTGCATTTTTCTAGGATATGCTCAAAATAGCACGACCTATAGATTTTTAGTAGTTAAATCAGAAACTCCTGAAATTATTGCTAACACAATAATGGAGTCTAGAGATGCTTCATTCTTTGAGGATTATTTTTCTATGAGAACTGTAGGTAGTACTTCACGAACCGAGAATGCTCAAACTGAAAATATTGAAAGTGAGAATAATTAAACTTCTGAACTTCCCACCATTTTCTGAACCAATATGTGATATCTCTGAGGAGGATAATGATCTAGTGGCAGAAGCTCCTCGCAGGAGCAAGAGACAAAGGGTTCAGAAAACATTTGGTAATGACTTTATTATATACCTCGTGGATGATGTGCCAAAGACTTTTTCAGAGACTTATGCATCTTCTGATGCTGAGTATTGGAAAGAAGCGGTCCGTAGCTAGATGGACGTTATCATGGCTAACGGGACTTGGGAGATCACTGATCGTCCTATCGGGTGTAAACCTGTAGGATGTAAGTGGATCTTTAAAAAGAAACTAAGGCTTGATGGTACTATTGAGAAATACAAGGCAAGACTTGTGGCCAAGGGTTACACTTAGAAAGAGAGAAGATTTCTTTGATACCTATTCTCCTGTTGTCAGACTAACCACCATCAAAGTGCTCCTTGCGTTAGCATCTTCCTATGGTCTACATGTCCTTCAAATGGATGTAAAGACGGCTTTTCTTAATGGAGAGTTGAAAAAAGAAATATATATGGATCAACCGGATAGTTTTGTGATTTCTAGACAGGAAAATAAGGTATGTAGATTATTGAAATCCTTATATAGTCTAAAGCAATAATCTAAACAATGACACAAGAAGTTTGACAAAACTTTGACATCTGCTGGCTTTGTTGTGAATGAAGCTGATAAATGTGTATATTATTGTTATGGTGGGGGTCAAGGAGTGATCTTGTGTCTGTATGTGGATGGCATACTTATATTTGATACAAACACTGCCGTAATTGACAAGGTGAAATCTTTCTTATCTCGATGCTTTGATGTGAAAGATTTAGGAGAGGCAGATGTTATTCTGAATATTAAATTGATCAAGAACGAGGATGGCATCACTTTGAGCCAATCCCATTATGCTGAGAAAATCTTAAGCCATTTTCGCTATGAGAATTGTAAAATTTCTCCAACGCCCTATGATGCGAGCATTAAGCTTCGAAAGAACCAAGGGTTAGGAAAAGATCAATTAAGATATTCATAAATTATTGGGTCACTCATGTATTTAGCTGGTGCCATAAGACCTGACATTTCATTTGTTGTGAGCAAATTAAGTCGGTTTACATCTAATCCAGGAGATGATCATTGGGGGGCACTTGAAAGAGTGTTGCGTTACTTGAAAGGCACAACATCTCTTGGAATTAATTTTATTAGACATCCTTCTGTATTAGAAGGATACAGTGATTCCAATTGGATCTCTGATGCGGATGATATCAAAGCTACAAGTGGCTATGTGTTCACTTTAGCTGGTGCTGTAGTTTCATAGAGGTCTTGCAAACAGACCATATTGATGAGGTCAACCATGGAAGCAAAACTTGTAGCACTTGACACAGCCACTGTTGAGTCTGAATGGCTAAGAGAGCTTCTGTTGGATTTGCCGTTGGTTGAGAAACCAATACCGACAATCTTGATGTACTGTGATAATCAAACAGTGTTGGCTAAAGTCACAAGTACCAAGGATAATATGAAGTCCTCCAGACATGTGAAGCGTAATCTTAAATATGAAAGAAAACCGAGAAATTCCAGAGTGATTACTGTGAATTATATACGCAATGAGAAAAATCTGGCAGACCCTTTCACAAAGGGGCTAGCACAGAAGGCAATTTTCGTTGCGTCAATGCACACGGGAATGAGGCCCATTGGAGTTACAATTCAACAGTAACCCATACCTACTTGATCGGAGATCCCATGACTTAGGTAATGGGAAAACAAGTTGATGTTTGAACAAGAGAGTACATTTTAAAATATATGCACCTATGTCCTAATAGACAGAGTACTCTCATCTGTATGGAAGGGTGGCTTAAAGCCTTAATGTATTCTAATGTCCAAATAGGGAAAAAAGGTATTAGCCTATAGGATACCTAAAATGAATACACTGTGAAGTCACAGTTCACGAGAATAGGGCATTCTCTAGAAAGCTCATGAGCAGATAAGGGAGCATGACCAAAGAATGCTCCGTCTAGGCGCGGTTCTTTGACAGCCTAGTATCAGTTGAGATTTCAAGTGAAATCTAATCATGAAAAGCTGTGAATTCAAGGCATAGTCCATTCATCAGCTGTGAGAAGATGAATCTTGTCATTCTAGGTGCAAGTTCAACCCTTACGGGATTTACACTAAAAGACTGGTATATTAACAGTACTTTAGCACAATATCTTTGATATCTTTTTATTTCTTGCTTTGGAATTGGTGGGGGGTTGTTGGAAATTAACCCATACGAGTGAGACCCATTTCTATAATTCTAAAGCATGTATGGTTTAGTATCATATTACTAAGGCAAAGGCAAGGTGAAGGTGACCAACATATAAGGTGGAGTCATTGCCACTCTTTGAAATATGTGACACATTGACGAGGGTGGCACGAGGAGGGCTTTGGCTAAACACACGCGCGCGCGTGTATTCGCGTATTTCCGCGTGAAAAATCGCATGATTTGTGACTTATGACTTATGATATGATGCCCTACTTGGCAGACCAAGTCCACCTTATTTTTACTGAACAATGCATCTCTCTCTCTCTGTTTGAATGAGATTCAAATGTTTGAATTTAAAGCTTTATTGGGTGATGATGGTAGGTAGTTAGTAGGGGTAAATGGCTGGTTAAGTGTGTCAATTACCAGTGGGTAAATTACTATTTAATCAGTCAGTTCATAGTCCGCATCCATATATATATATATGCCTGGAGACGTCCAGAGGATAGTGTGTAGAATAACTGCATCCATTTCTTCTGCAAACCTGTGCTGTTGTATTGCGCCGTCTGAACCTTGTTGACTCTTCTTCTCGGCGTGCACCTTGAAGAAGGGAAGCGGTATCTCCGAGCCGTTACTGCTGTGAAAACTCGCAGGCGCAAATAAGGTTTCAGGCGCGCACATCTGCAAGACCGCTCGTTTTGTTGATTCATCTACGTTTACGCCTTGATCAGTCTGCGTCTTCACGCTTCTCGCTCTTCATCGAACTCATTTGTAAGCCTTTCAAGTGACTGATTTATGCATTATTAGTCTTGTTAATATCTGTCTTTTATTTAAATCTGGAATTAAAATATTACCCTTATTTTTAACACAATTCACTTTTAGTTCAACACTAGACTCCTAGAACTAATACAAGATCGGGAGCATGAAAAAAATAACAAGATACAAAAGTCAATATGAACTCTCCCCAGTTAAGCCATATAGCAAATCAGGTTTGTTCCAACAGCTGGAATCCCATCACCTTTCAAGGCTAGATTTCATGTTTGGCGACTTCATTTTCAGGGAAAGGTGTTGGGCAACAGCAAGTTGGTCTTGACGGGATACTAAGAAACAACGGATGCATGCCAACTTCACCTTACCATACTCCACGCATATTATACCAATGGCCCTAAAACTTGTGCCAATTTGGTTTAGTGTACCGACATCACAATATCACATCGGCCACCGGTTTCTCTCAATTGCGGCCGTATCTTTACGCTTACATAGACAGAAGTTCTCAGTTGACACAAGTTCCATTAAGCAAGCAAAGTGCTGTTAGTTACATTTCAATACGAGCAACAGTGTTTACACTGCAATTTCCTACAGTGTTTACTTCCCCACGCTCCGGCCATCCGATCTTCATAACAGCCCCGCGTTGCTCCATCTCAGCCGCACATTCCAGGCGTACCGCTTCGTTTTGAAGTCGGCGTTGTTCTGCTCGATCTTCGTATTTCCTCTTACTTCAGTCTTCTACTCCTTCAGTCCTGACAGAAGGCGATCAAGAAACGGTCGGCAGCTACAGATATATGTAGGACCACGCAGCATAAGCCGTCCAAAAGTAGAGCCCAAATCCCGACAAGGAGCCCATGTAATCTCAATTCCGAAGTCTCGTTTGAAACGTGAGAATTGAATTTAACACGAACACGACACAATTCAATTCGAGTAGGATTCACGAAAAATTCACGTGTTCCAAACGGGGCTTGGATGCTAGAGTGGAACGGGGCCTGGATGCTAAAGACCACGGCTGGCATGTCTTGCAAGAGAACTAAGTTGCTTTTGTTTTCCTTTTCTTCTTGCGTGGATGGATGCACTTGTTGAAGATGGGAGATGTGGATGTCCGGCCAGCAAAGGTTGTACCGCATTGTTACACCATTTCTCCCCATTCTACATCAAACCGCTCCTTTTTCTCGTTTTCATTTTGGTGGTTCTCCAGTCATTAGTCGCCAAGACACCGTCATTTGCATGCAGCGATGCAGGGACAGGAACAAGAGTGCATTTTCTTTTTCTAATTCGCATGCGAATTAATTCTGCAGTAGTTTATACAATGCCCGTACAAGATTTTGAATCTTACGATACATTTTCTACAAATTTGCTGGCTCATCACCTAATCATGTATTGATTGAAAATGGTTATCAAATGCGATCTTCTTCTCTGGTGTGATGGGACGACTTAAAAGAATTGTGATTGCACTCTCCCTGGTCCAGACTGCAGAACTGATGTGATATTCGAGAGATATAAATGTCTACCATGTTTCTTATGTGGTGAACTTGTGATCCTTCAAATGGCCGTAATGAAAACTCAACACTAATGTTCGAGATTGGTCAAAAGTGCAACAGGATTAAACCTGAAGTTCTAAAGGGAAAAAAGTGATCTACCGTCCTTTTAACATACTTGAAAAAAGGCTTGCTTCACCCTGACAGTACAAGGGGGTATAGGCTAACTCGAAGTGGTCCATAAGGGCATCAACCACTTAAAAATAACTCTTTTTATCGACAACATTAGGTAAGTCATAAAAAGTGAAAGGAGGAGGCCTTTATGTTATTGACTAGTGAAATCTTGAAGTGGGCATTGATTGTGTACAGTGAAAGGAGTACTATTTTGCTTCCTACAATTCTAGGAGAAACATGACCTCAGTTTTCCAAGTAGAATGGCTTTAACTGAGAGAAAGTGTTAGAATTAGCGGCAGGCCTAAGCACGAGAAAGGTGATCACGCACAAAAGTACATAAGAGATATAAGGATTTGTTTATGAGGTTTGGCAAAGCATACGTCCCCGGGAGTCGAATCACGGTAGCTCTGTTCGTATGAGGAGTTTCTTTTTTTTTTTCACGATTAGTGTTACAAGAGATCATCGGTATATATTTATAACCCGGTTACATGGTTCGACTCGGACTCCTCGTCCATACCATGGGGGTGGGGGAGATTTGTAACATCCCAATTTTTCGAGTTTGAAAACTTATTGAGTAGTTTAGTCATTTGAAATTTTTCACCAAATTTTATTTGAATTAATAAAGCTTAAATGAGACTTTCAAATGTCAAAATAATTTAATGTGACTAATTTGAACATCAATTAATTCCAGAACTATTTTATTTGAGTTCTTTGTCCTTGGAAATATCTTTTAGATTTTTATGAAATTTTTCTAAGTTCATTTGCTATTTTTAATTTGCAATATGGATTTACTGGTATTTTGAAAATAGAAAAGCTATTTAAAATCTCAGAATTTCCTCTGGGCTGAAACCCACTTCCTTTGGCCCATTTCTTCTCTCTCTAGCCCAGTTCGCCAGTCCAACTCGCGCGTGGGTCACAGCCCAACTCCACGCCGCTATGCCGTCACTGCAAGGTGGGACCCACCTATCAGGCATCCTTGTTGTCCCCGACACGAACTCTCTTCTCCGAGTCCGTTACAACTCCATCGCCGTGTTCGTTCCGAACACCTCATCGTCGCCTATTTAAGAGCGCCCCGACCCTCATTTTTTTGTATCGTGAGTCACGCCGTCCTCGAAAGCCCTTGTCGTCACCTCGCACTTGTCGCCTAGTCGCCAGAATCGCACAAAGAAGAAAAGCCGCCGCCGAACCCTTCGTCGTCAACTTGCGACGCCGTTAGTGAGCTCCAGGCCTCATCGTCACCACCGCCGGCATCGCGAAATCCTGATCTACATTGCTGTCACCTCAACGTCGTCGGAGCGCCATCCTAGCTTCTTCACCAATGAACCCAAAACCTAATCTCCGCTTGGACCTCGCCACTGTTCATCTCCGTCCACCTTCGGCTACCGCAGGTGCCTCACTGAGTTTGTCGTTGCCTTAGCTACCCAACGCGCACCGCCGTTTGCTCCGCCGTGGCCGCTATCGCCGTCGACCTTAGTGTCCCGAGCTGTTGCCGTCGTTGAATTGACATGGAAGCCATGTGTCTGCCGCATGTATGCCACATCAGATCCACATCAGCCTCGTGCTTGCGTCTCAGCCACGTCAATGCCTTGTCACCCCACTGCACTGCATTGCGAACCCTAACCCTAGTTAAACCTAGTCTCAGTGAACCATGTGTATGACATGTGGGTCCCACATATCAGATCCACTGTTCCATAGACCCTTAAGCCATAGACCAAGAAACTGTAGTGTGGACTTGGTCCATAGACCAAGCGTCCCACATGTCAGCCTCTGTTTTCTATTTTTTGGATTTTTTTTTAATTCTGAAATTAATGACGACGTCATGCTGATGCAATATTTCAGGATTTCCTTCAGAAAGAAAATTCTAAAAATTTGAAATAATAATTCCTCTATCTTTTTCTTAGATATAAATCTTCTGAGAGTCCGTTCTTCCTTATACGAACTTCGATTGAACCCATTCAAGTTTCTAAATTCAAGCTCTACCTTCCTGAGATATTTTATTTAATTTTTGGAGTTTATTTATTACTCTATTTTGTATTTATTTGGTTTTCGTTTTCGTTTGCGAGTAGACGTTGATACTTTGAGAGCTTTTGAGGAAGAATGGGTTGATCAAGCTCAAGACTAGTACCAACACTTGTTCTAATGCAAGTTGCATCTTCAACTATGTTGGACCCATTTTTCCAAAATTGCCTTGATTCAAATTATTGTTTTTACTTTAAATATTTATTTAAATGCTTTGGGGTTAGATATACACCAATTTGATTATATCTACTTTGCTCTTTGTATTATCATAATCTTTTGTCACCCTAACTTGGTTAATTATTAGTTGGTATTATCATAGCACTAGCGTGAGTTGGTTAGATACGAATAGTCTGCTTAGCCATGCAACAGGTTATTGATATCATTTTGAGTTGTAAGATATAAACTTGACTAAATGATTATGTAGCATATTATGAAAATATTGCGTGATGTATGTTGTTACTCGATGGCATGCGATGCACTTAACCAACAGGGTGGGAAAAGATTTAGACTGAGGCAAGTGGAAAGGATTGGTGGTATGATGGACTTGTGATTGAAAAAACGTGAATTGTGGTTACTAGTAGAATGTTGGTAGTCTCACCTTGGTCAATTAGGGATTTAACTTTGTGCGCTATTGAACTGAGCCACAACTGTATAATTACATGCCTGATGGGACGGACCTAATATAGTAAGTTGTGGAGTTTTGACATTGACTACCCAGATAATAGGTTAGTAATAGGTGGAGGTGTGGGCTACTATGAAAGTCACATATATGAGTGGTTCGCCGTCTCCAGGTCCAACGGTGTGCCTCGGACCAGCGAGTGAGGCTAGGGTCGACAGTATGCACATCAGGAGAGTCAATTGTTGGGATGAAACATTCGAAAGGTTTTGTTATGATTGGTGCTAGCTACGCTGGTTATATCGTATGGGTAAAGTGTACAACCTCTATAGAGTGTTAATCAATCTATTCGAATAGCCGCATCCGCTACCATGGATATGCTCGGGAATTTCACACGAGAGATAGATTTTCATAAAACAGTTGAGTGTGACAATCAAAGGGAAACTTATGCAGTTGTGTGAAAGAAACTTATTAAGATATTGGAGCTTTGTGAAATACTTGTTAAAATTATTATTGTTATTTGTTTGAAATTACGTTTTCAATCTAGTATTTGTATTCAATTGTAAATGCTGCTTTATTACAAAATAACTATAGAAGCATTTTTCTTTGAAGTAAGCTATCATCTATAATTGCATTATGTGGTACAACTTGTTGAGTACTCAGGGTACTCATTCTTGCTGCAACCATTCAGCTGAAGTGGAAGAGTTTTCGCCTTCTTTTGAGGAGGTATACGAGGATGGTGATTGTTAGGTCTTGATCCCAGTCGGTTGCATGTGGCAAGTTGATGGGTTTCCGCTAGAGTTGCTTTCGTTCCGCTGCCGTTTCTTTATTTAGTATCAGCTCTGCGCGGCTTAATAAATGTAAAGTCGATCATAAGGTCACAGGTGCTATTTATTAATCAAATTAGTCGTTTATTCTTATTTTCGTCTTGTGTTGAATGATATTCATTTATGTTGACACTGTGTGCAATAGACTGATCCTGGACTAGTGCATTATACACAGAGAATCCAGATTTGCGTATTTGGGTCCCGACATATCCCCCAACCCACAATATTCCATAACCTCGTACAACTATGTCTCCTCCTATAGGGTTGTGTCCAAAAACGACGCTCTCCTTCCTTTAACATTACCGTATATAAGTCATACACAATAGAAAGGATAATTTTTCACTTAGAGTTCACATTTCCTTGAAAGTAAAGAAAAAGGAAACAGTTGAAAAATTATGTGTTGAATGCAACCGATTAAGTCGGTCTCAAATTTAATTATAACCTGCCGGGCATTTTATTCCAGTTTTGTGATATACCAACTAGCAAATCTCAATGTAGCTCCAATCGGAGGCAACATATTAGTATGCACAAAAGTATTATAAATGTATTGGAGATAGTTGGACACAATTATTCATGTTTTGTACAATTTTTTTTTCATACTAAGCTAATAGTGATTTTTAACTGAATCGTTGATACGGATATGAAAATTCTACTATGATGTCAAATCCATTTATTTTGCATGTTACTTGATTGGGTATGATGAAATGGTACTACTAAATCTGATTTTGCATCAAAACCTAATTGAGCATGACAGCTCAAGAAATGAATTTTCCTTTCCTTTGATTATTAAGGAGCTGTTACCTACCGCTGATCAATTATTATTCTACATTTGATGCAGGAAAGATGCTTAATCCCACCAGATACAAGTTGCATCAGCTGAGTCAAGTGGCCGTCTCACCGACACTGCAATATCAGCTCAAGTAGTCCATTCGGTTGTGAGTTCACATTATCAAATGATTCAAATCCAATTAATATTCCTAAAATTTTTCCAATTAATACCTCAGTTCAGTATAGTTTCTGACCTATTATGCTCCTTTTTTGCAAGGAGATTATCCTCTGTTGAACTAACTAGTAAGAATTGATCTACACGATTATTCAAAAACACAACCCCTCTCTTTATATTTGGGAAGCTCTCCCACTCTAACCCAAAAAAAATTCATTCTTTCTAGAAAGCTCATCCTCATGAAGCAAAAAGCTAGATGATGGCAATTTGTCACATTTTGTCATGAGGAAAAGTTATGTGCTTGGTTCCTTTTAGGAAAATGAGTTTGGTCTTAGTACTTTGAGTACTATGCAAGTTGGAGGAATCCTTCTGATAGAAAAGGAGCATTGGTTGAATTGTCAGATTTATAAACCACATTGGATGCACTAGGCTGACTTAGAGTCTTCCATGAATAGCCTTAATAACTGCTACTGTCTTCTGTAGTTAAGTACATGCATGGTCTATGGCTCTGAACTCCAGCTCATAGGATTCCCTTAAATCCAAGTGCTCCAAATTGGAATTTCTGTGCTCTGAGGTCCTCTTGGTCAAGTCCTGATTATCTATCATAATTGGGACATCTGCAATTTTTGCTTTTGCAAGGGCACTTGGCACACCATTACTTCTGATCACATTGCAATCTTAATCATGTGTTTTACACAACCTTTTCCTGCCAAACATGCAAGAAAAATCTATTTGAGTCTAATGTATCCCGGTAGCAGACAATCAATAAACAAGTTTACATTAGTCATACATCTTGTAGTTTTGCACAACAACTGTTAAAACATACATAAATACGCAGCTTGATTTTAAGAAGTCAAATTTTGCAAAGAAATAGAAAAGTACACAGGTTTTACAAGAAAACTATTATCCTAATTTGTGAGATGGTACACGATCCTGACAAAATTAAGAAGTGTTGAAAAGACCATTTATTCCTAGTGCTTATTTCCGTCTTTCATACACAGAGAAGGCAAAAAATTACAGACATCAAAATGAAGAGGAAAAGTTTAGTGTGTCAAATACTAATGCCCCAGTACTATCGAAAAACATCAATCGACTGAATGAGAATGGTCCTGTACAGTAGGCGTACTGCAATAAGGAGGAAGTACAGAGCATAAAATTAAATCTAAACACAGACACTAATTGTACTACCACTTAAGAAGCAGTGCAATTTACTCAAGAACAGAACAGAAAGCTAGGACAGAAAGAAAGGGCGGCTAATACCTGGCCCGTTTTTATTATGCACCTCTTAGTTGAGAGGGCGGGGTACCTACTGACCCGCAACAGCTGCAATCCATATGAACCTCATTATTCATTCTCTTCCTCCCTACACAAACACCACCTTTTTATATAGCATCCCCTCTTCTCAACACTCTTGCCAGCTGCCACCCTCTCTTCTTCTTTCCTTCTCCCTCCCCTGCTCTGCTCAGGTTTGCTCCCCATGAATTCTCTTCTGCAATTGCAATGCAATGTCAGTATGCAATTTGAGAGTTCTTTCCCTAATTTCATCTATTAATTGCAAATCCATTTCATTAGTTTGCTTGGAGCTAGTAGCTCTCCAATGTACTGTGATGCCTATGTTGTTTTTCACAGTTCTTGATCTCGGGAACATCAGGGTTTTTTTTAATGTTTTATGTAGCACACAATGATATTTCTTTTTCTTTAAGTCGAAGTAAAGATTGTGTATTCCTGCCTCTCTTTTTTCTTTTTGTTCCGAGATCTGCAAAACTTTCTTTTTGTTCAAGCAACTAGTGTATCTGGTGTCATAATTTGGCAGGTGACAAAACTACTATAATGCGCCACCTAGACTGGATCTAGTGTTCCTGATGTCTGAAATGATTTTTTATTTTTTTTTTTTTTTGCATATTTGTCTTCTCGGCGGTGAAACTGTTTGCCCCCAAGTAGGCCGGTAATATATCACTCCAACGAACTATTGATGTGAATTCTGAAATACATACTCATCTCAGCATCATTTTGGTTTTTGGTATCAAGAAACAACATATTTCTTGGTGACTGCGTCACCTAAATCTCTTGCATAACAACTCATCAACTTCCAAAAAACGACCATCTTGATCAGTGATCACTCATAGTCAGATCAAACTATTCGCGCACTATTCATCTTCTGAGTTGTAACGCTCTTTGTGCTTTTTGCAATATCTCAGGGATTTGGATCAGAGAAGAAGAGAAGGCAAGAAAACGGTGCAGGATGGAGCTCAAAGCAGCCATTTTTACCACCGCCGTATTGGCCGTTCTCCTCTCCTCCCCGGCATTGGCTCAGACGAAGAGTCCACCTGCGCCGGCGCCAGTGTCACTTCCCCCGACCCCCGCGCCGGCGCCGGCACCGCACTACGTGGACCTGGCCGAGCTCCTCAGCGTGGCCGGCCCGTTCCATACCTTCCTCAACTACCTGGAGAAGACCAACGTCATCGAGACCTTCCAGAGCCAGGCCAACAAGACCGACGAGGGCATCACCATCTTCGTACCGAAGGACTCGGCATTCGCCGCGATCAAGAAGTCCACCTTCTCCAACCTCACCGGCGACCAGCTCAAGACGCTGCTCCTGTACCACGCGTTCCCCAAGTTCTACTCGCTGGCCGAGTTCAAGAACCTGAGCGCGCTCAACCCGGTAAACACCTTCGTCGGCTCGCCGTACACGCTCAACCTCACCGACGACATGGGTAGCATCTACGTCCAGTCCATGTGGTCCAAGCCGAAGATCTCCAGCAGCGTGTACGCGACGGACCCGGTCGCGGTGTACGCGCTCAACAAGGTTCTCCTGCCCATGCAAATCTTCAGCAAGGACCCGCCGCTCGCGCCAGCCCGGCGCCCGCCCGGAGTCCGGGCGTCCGATCTGCCCCGGCCCGGCGTCCGGCAAAGCAAGCGGCGGGAGCGGTAAGGCGGACTCGACGAGCGCCGGGTACAGCGTCGGCGTCGGTGCTGTGAATTGCTTGGTGCTGGCTGCCGCATGTGGCTTGATGCTCCTGTGGTGAGATCAGAAACAGAGGGTTCTTGTCATTTGTAAGCACAGTGTTCATGCTTCTCCACACTTAATTTTATTTTGAATTGGTTGATGGAGTCATTCTTTTGGACATAGTAGGCATGATATTAGCAATGAATTGGAGTATTTTACATCATATTACTCCACTCTCATGATCATTACTCATTGTTGATGGATGAATGAATATGGAAAAAAAACTTTCTTACTGCTTCTTTGTGTTACTTCTGGTCCCTCTAACCTGTACACAGCTAGCGATCCATATAATGCATATCGTTGTTTATTCAAAGGAGAAGGCATTAAACAGTTGAATCCGGCACGCTGTTCTTTGATGAACCAGTCCTCACCTCCGTGAATGATTCACCTATTGTCTATTGATGCTCACCAGTCACGTGAGACATGGCCCAGCCTACACTGATGAGTTGTTCTTGGCAGAAACAACATGCAAGAGATTAGTACTTGTTCATTGAAGCGGTTGTACTGAATTGAAAGATTCACACATACAGAGTTTATTTTGAACTTGGGGGTTCTTACTTGCCTTTGGCATGTCTGTATAGAAATAATAGGAATTTCCATGTGCAGTGAGCATGGTTTCTTGTTCTCCTCACATGCAATTAAATTTCTGTGTCTGGAGAATCTGTCTCGATGTAAAATGTCTCGGGTCTTCGGCTTGTCGATGATCATTAACTATTCAGTTCTCCATTTGACTCTTTAAACAATTCTCTAAGCTTTTTCGACATGTGTTCAGTTTCCTACTGGGGTAGGCATGCATCGGTGAAGCAAGTAGCAACTAGTCTAGCAATTCATCACCAAATTAAACTATGTCCGAATTCAACTTTACATTAGTTTAGCAGCACAAGCATTTCCTTGTTCTCTTCTAATTAATATAGCAGTTGATCTTGTCTGGATGCTTTTATACACCCGCCTTTTAAAATGTCAAAAATTTGTAGTACCTTGCATATGTAGCCCAGCAACATTTTCGTGCTTCAATCCGATAGTCTGATGTTCATGCAAATGATAAACGCTGAAACCCTGTAAATATTGCAACCCTGGTGCTTGATCGCTTGAAGGTAAGAGAGAAATTTCTCAGGAGAAAAACGCCAGACATATATGCAGCAAGCAGCAGGAGTTGCTTGCCCGGATGGTGCCTGCTTTTTTTAGAGAATAAGCAAAAGCTTGCGGGTCTTTGCATTAAGGTAGAGAGCAATTACAACGGTGACGTAGAAAGCAATTACAACGGTGACGGTACAAGACGATCCACAGACCAGCTGTGTGCCTGCTGCTAACCGGAACGGCAGAAATCACCACCAAACAGCGCTCAACAGTCAGTCAGTCACCAGTCATCGCCTAGCCAGTTCGCCTTGTTGAGAAACCGACTGGGACAAGGAAAGGCCTAGTCCGGTGGTTCTATTGGGCCTTTATCAAAAACCTAATAGGGATCTTTTTACTGTAAATAGAGGGTGATCATTGTATGCGTACTTTTACAGAAAGAGAAGTAAAGAAAAGAGTAATGAAACCCTTCATATCTATGTGTCCTATTTTACTTTTTGTACTTGTGTATGTGCGATTCTACTTCCATCTACGAGGTGATCGATCGGACTGAACCCGCTAGCGACGGTTCCTCAACACGTTATCAACACGAACCGCTTCAGCCTACCTCTAGACCGTCTTTACTCGGATCAAAAGGTAATCGTCGAAGCACAACACTCGTAAATTGAATCGCTTTTGTAGATCGTTTCGAATTCCGCAAATTTTGCTTTATAGATTATTTTCTACTGTGCAAATCCGTCTTAATCTACTGCTAGCCGACTTAGAGTCGCCGGCCAAGCTGATTGGTAGATTGTATGAAAGGTAAATGATGATTGTACCGTAGTTTGGATGAAAAAACAAGACAGAGGCATGCACGCAGCACACGGCGCCGATGCACGGAGCTACCACCATGCATGGCGCAAGGACCCCGCGACGGTCCTCGCCATGGCCACCGACAGTGCAACGGCCTCGCGCACACCGCTCGCCACCATGGGCACACGCGGGGCCTCGCCGCCATCACACCACCGCCCGCCGCTCCGCCGCACAAATTAAAGGATGCCACCACCTCTAGGAAGGTGCCGTGCGAGGGCCCGCCCATCGCAGCTACCGCCGCCTCCGCGCCCGACATAGGTGAGCGTAAGGCTCGACCTCTGCTGCGGCGAGCATGCGCCGCCCCGCTATCGTTGCACCTCCGCGCCGCTACTCGCCGCACCACCGAAGGCCGCCATCGCCGCATGGCGCCGGCAAGTGAGAGCGCTTAGCTCGCCTCGACGGCGACCTCATAGCCATCGCCGCTTCGCCTCGCCGCCTCACTTCAATGGGTGATCCGGCGGATCCCGCTGACACCGCCGCCTCCGGCGGGAGGTGTGTCGATCCGCATGGCCACCGCACTGCCATGCTTGTCGCCGCGACGACTTGGCCTCACCTCAGTCGCCGGCGACTAGGGTTTTAACCCTAGCCAGATGAACCGCCGCAGCGGTCATTGGGCCGAGTCGAATCAATCGGGAGCCAGCGGACCGCCGCAGAGTTATTTGAGGAACACCCCGTAAGATCAAGGTGGCCGACTAGAGGGGGTGAATAGGCGGTTTTAAAACTTTCGCTAAACCAATATGTAAATGCGAAGCTAATAGCGAATTGGTTTTGCTCAATTAAAACCTAAATCAACTAGGCTCAACTAAGTGCACCAACAATATGAACACAATACAATATGAGCAATCATACAAGATATATAAGCAATTAAAGCAAGAATGTAAATTGCTCAAAGTAAAGCACAAGTAAAAACAAGATGACACGATTATGTTTTACCGTGGTGTTCGGAGACTTGCCGGTCTCCCCTAATCCACGTTGAGGTTAGCCCAAACAAATTGGACCGGCTCCACTAATTAAGCCAATACCTCCGAGGTAAGTCCAAACACTTGGACCGGTTCCTAACCGAACCAACACCTCACTCAACTATGGTTGCTCTTCCTCCACTCCGGAGATGGTGAGCACCAAACCACTCACAAACCGCCGGGTCTTCTCACAAGCTTCTTGAGAAGATCACCGCGCACGACGCCTCCAAGCCGTCTAGGTGTCGGCAAACACCAAGAGTAACAAATCTCAACTCTCACTTGAACTAATCAAGTGTCTAAGCTCAAGTGGATACACAATCCACTACCTAAGGCAACACATGCACTTAGAGTTTACTCTCTAATCTCACCAAGTGCAACACATGCACATAAGAGAGGAGAGGCTTGCTCTTAGCTCAAGAGGATCATAAATAGTTCACAATAGCACCAGTAACCTCTCCCAACCGGCCAAGGTGGCTATATATAGCCCACACACAAAAACTAGCCGTTGGGAGACAAACCCTTGAAAAATCAGGAAAATCGGAAGTTCCGCCATGTAAAGGCCGGAACTACCGCATGAGAGAGAAAAGCACAGCAACGGCTATGTCAGACGAGAAACTAGCCGTTTGATTTTTTTAGTGCGGAACTACCGTCAACCAAGTTGCGGAAGTTCCGATCTTCGGAAGTTCCGCTCAACACATAGCGGAACTACCGCACATCCAAATTTTGGCTAAGTCCCAAAATGGTGCTTCTCTGGAAAAAACGAACCGCCGGAATTTCGGAGCAACCGATAATCGGAAGTTCCGCTCGTAACATGCCGGAACTTCCGCACTTCAAAAATCGGCTAAGTCCCAAACCGGATGCTCTCGAAAAACGCATCACTGAAATCGGACCGTCCGGCCTGCGGAACTTCCGCAGTTATGCAACCGGAACTTCCGATTATCCTGATTGAAAACAGCAATGACTTTTTCAACAACTTCAATTGCAAAACACATTTGCCAATTGATAAGCCATGCCAACAAGGATCACAAGCAAGATTCCCAATAAGTTACAAAACACATTTGCCAACTTTTGGAATCATACCATAAGGAAAAAGGTGCATGGACTTACACCATTTGCAAAACACATTTGTAAACTTAAGTCACATGCTACAAGAAATCAAACATGAGCATCAACTATTTGCAAAACACATTCGCAAATAACAGCATCATGCCATAAGACTAAAGTGCATGGACTTCAAACATTTGCAAAACACATTTGCAAAGTATAGTCCCATGCTACAAAGATTGAATGCATGAGCCTCGGCTATTTGCAAAACACATTCGCAAATAATAGCTCCATGCATAGATGAGCTAGAGCAAACACAATGAGCTATCAACACATGACTAACTCATGCTACTAGTCAAGACCCCTCTTAATAGTACGGCAATCCTATACTAGCAATCCGGTCTATCAACCAAACACCGAGACCGATAAAAGACTAGGAACACATCCTTAGCCCTAGCTAGTCATACATTTGCCTTGCATCTTCTTGAAGTTTGATGACGCACATCAACACTTCAAGTCCGGGTCCTTAACTTTGACAATCATCAACTCATGATAATTTCTTCACTTCGGGATCTTGTCTTGATCATCATCAACACATGATGATTTCTTCATCCCGATTCTTCACATGCATCAACGCATGATGCATTCCTTCACTTGACCTCCATCAACACATGATGATTTCTTCTCTTGTCTTGATGATCAACTCATGATCATCTCTTCTTGATAAGCATCAACTCATGATGCATTATTTACACCAAGCTCTTGACTTGATGATCAACTCATGATCATCCCAAGTCTTCATCATCCTGGAACATAACCTATATATCCAACTCATGGAAAATATTAGTTCCACAATGTGATCATCATTAATTACCACACCATACCATTAACTCATAATGGTGGGACAAGATACCTCAATCTTTCCCTCTTTGGTAATTGATGATAACCACTTAAATTCTCATAAATTTAATGATGATAAATGAGAGAACAAATGAGTATATATAAACTACACAAGTTATATATACTCTAACATGAGTATACAAGAACTACACAAGTTTTGTATACTCAAACAGATTTGTTTCAAAGTAAAGATCCCGAATATATGTGGAGAATGGTATATGGATCAATACTAATGAAACCACAAAGTATAGGATAAAACTCCCCCTAAATGTGTGCATACACAAATGTGTAATAAGGTCATATGCACATATTCAAGTTTAACTTATGGTTGAGTTCAATCCTATATTTTGGATCCGAGAAATGCAACAATATATAAGATTGAGATGTCGATTGCATACCTCGTTGTGTTTCACCTTTAAATCCAAATGAGACTACACAAAGATAATACTTGACAAGAGAATTAGTCTCATATTTGGATTTGTCATTAATCACCAAAACACTCCGTTAACTCATAATGGCGGGTCTAGATCTTTCAATCTCCCCCTTTTTGGTGATTGATGACAAATCCATTATCAATAACAACATTTGGATATACATAGACATAAGATAAGAATTTAAACTAATGAACTATGTCTATGCATCATATGAGGTGAAACATAAAGCATTAAACAATGCATATGAAAATATATGCTTACACAACTAATGCATTTTCCCTCTTTTGGCATTTTTAAACAACCAAACATCCAAAAGAAGAGTATTGATAAAAACATTCTTCCCCTTTTGGCATAAATCACCAAAAAACACAAGATAAATCTTAGCCAAAAGGAGCCTTTGCAAATCGATACCACTTGCAAAAAAAATTGAGGTTGGTCACAAAAAGTATGAATTGAACTTATATGACCAAGGGAGTAACTTTGTTCTCAAGATATGAGAGGAGAAACAAAGATATGTTACAAACCTATTGATCATAACATTCTCCCATTGAAAAAAAAATATTGAGAACCACTTGAAATGATAGTTGAAACATATTCAACTAACCTCTTTTTTTTAAAAAAAAAAGAAATTTAGATAATCTCTCATTTTAACAATTTTTACAAACTATGTTGAACATTAAGACCTATGCTTGTGAGAGATTTTCATAAAAATTTGGCAGAATTTCTCTTGTAAATAGGGCATCTACGACAGGGGACAAATAAGATATGATCAAACACAAATATAAAAGATCATTCAATCACAATCATATCTCATCCACATCTCATGCAAAGACAAATCATGAGAAAAAGATCCACATTCTCACACAGAGTAGCAACATAGCATAGCCAAAATAAAAGTCATACAACCAAGTATTCAGAAAGATATTATAATTTTTTCATTACAAGGTCTAATGACCTAAATAAAAGCAAAGGCTACTTGCTTCGGCAGAGGGTCTTGAGGAGGATCAACTGGAGGAGCAATAGAAGGATCACCAGAGGACCACCAGAGGAGAGCGAGGCGGCGCCGTCCAAACCGGACAGAGGAGGAAATCGCTGCAAATCTAGCCGATAGCGCGTCGAGTCCGGCGGTGTTGGCATAAAGTCCGAAGTGGTGGCGCCTCAAAAGCATCCACCGCGAGAGGAAGCATCCAGACGGAAGTGGTCGCCACTCGAAGGCCTCCTGAGACACCTTCATCTCCAACAAGGTGGCATAGATTTGATCCATGGTTGCTTGGCCTTGTGGAGGAGCAAAGCAGAGGAGCGATTCGCCTTGTGTTCTTCTCACTGGAGGGCGCCAAGGTTGGCAGAATTGGAGGACCTTCTCTTGGCTTATAGAATTTATGGGTCAAGGTGTAGCTCCATTATAACCATCGACGAATAATCAAGGCCATAATATATGGTGCAAAGTTTATCCTCTTGACCCGATCATTCTTAGTGCCCGCTATCTCCCTTATAATGACATTAATGACATCAAATTTCCTTCCATGCATGATGCAATCCAAAATATTCCAAACATGTCCCCTAATTGCATCATAGTTCTCGCTTTTTGGTAATATGGTATGATTAATGATCCGGTTTACCAAGCTAGGAATAGGAGAAGACCGGTTATCTTACCAGGACAAACCTCTGTAGTGTCATAAAATCACCAAGATGACAGAGGAAGAATCGGTCTATCATAAATTTGCTCAAACCGCTTGACTCGATATCCAAAGCATTTTCAAAGGCACGCTTTTGAGCAAGAGTATCCGATCCCTCGCCATCCAAGTAAGTGAGAGAAGTCGAGGAATGTGCACGTGGCATAAAATTGTCGAATGATCTCATCACTGTAGTTGCATTTTAATGCCACAAAATTATGGATTTCAGCTCGCTGAAAGAGCCTATAAGTACCCTCATACTTGTCAAGCCCATTGAGATAAGACCAATTGATGCACTTATGATCAGCAAATGGCTTGTTGGGTCCATAGAATAGATCATATACTTGCCTCTGAAAATTTGTATGAAAACGAGGGTCATCACAATTGCCAGGAAGATAATACTGATTCTTAAGCCGAAGGAGAGTGTAATCATCTGCTGTTAGTGACTTAAGATCAATCTCGAGCACTTCAGGCTCTCCCAACTCCTCATCAGATTCTGACTCAGAGCCTTCACCTGATGCACTCGCTTCAGTTTTTGAATTTTCAGAGGACTCCCTTTGATCCTCAACTGCTTTCATTTCTTCCTCTTGCCCTAAGGGAGGATTTCTCGAAGAAGATTGGCCGGCATCTGAATAGTGCTTCGTGACAGTATCCTTTGTCTTAGGCATCTTCAAAAACAAGAAAGAATGAAGTGTCAAAGGTAGATTCAAATGGGGATAAAAATTTCTGTTTCTGTCAGGATAATCGGAAGCTCCGCAATTTGAATGCCGGAACTACCGCTAGCGGAAGTTCCGCGTTTTTTAACGGCGGAAGTTCTGATTATCCTGGGCCGATTCTAGGGCAATGAAATTTTTGATTTTCAGTATTTTTGATGGATTGAGTCCATGGAATCGATGCATATACATCAACAATACTGAATAAACCTATTTGCCCAAGAATCTACCACAGATTTCATCTACATTGCATTTCCCCCAAAATCTCAAACCTAGGGTTCATGAGAGGCATAAATCCAAAAGGGAATTGATTATACCTTGAGGAACGAGTTGAATGAACCCTGGAGATTCAAATGATCAGATGAGATTTGAAGAAAAACCGAAGAAGAATCAAATTTTTCGGTGGAGTTTTGGGAGAGAAAGGGAGGGCTCGGGAGAGAAGAACCGGCGGCTGGAGAGAGAGAGAGAGAAGCGGAGGAACCGCAGGGAATTAAAGCCTCTCAGCTATCGAAAAACAGAAGTTCCGCATTTCAACAGCGAAAGTTCCGGACATCGGAAGTTCCGCGCCTGGAAGGCCGGTCGTTCCGATTATCCTGACATTTCAGGAAGAGAGCTGAAATTGAAAAATATGCAAATGATCCCTAGTTTTGCACTCAAATAAATGTCATTCAGGATCATTATACATTGAAGAGACTAATGTCTATCTAAGAAAATAATTTTTATGAATTAAGTTTTGATTTTGCAAATGAAGCCTCATTTTCATGAAATTATTCAAAACAAACCAAAAAGCATTTGGTTGATTTTAAAGCATCCAATTTTATGTATGAGTCATAAATACCATTTTGAACCTTTTCATATGAATAATTTTGGTTCATTACGAGAGTATTTTGTACCATTATTAAATTTATTTCATGCATTTTACCCGCAATAAATTTATGTATTTCTTGCATGAACATGTATATGACAGGCTTCACAGACCGATAGTTCGAGGAGCTGGCCCAACATGGCTAAAACTACTTGACTTGGGCTTAGACGTCTAGATTGTACTTGGAGCTAAGAAGCTCGCGCTGCCATTGGGATTGGTGAATCGAAGGATGCCAAACCCACCCTGAAGAAAATGATTGGGCACTTTACTTTCTCAGGCACCACCTCTGCCTAACACTCAAGAATGAGTACATGGCAGAGAAGAACGCGCTAGCCTTGTGGACTGCACTAAAGAAGTGGTTCCAAAAGCTAAAGTATACCATTCTTTCTCATGCAGAGCAGGAATGGAACCGATTGAGATTTGCTGACTTCAAGGCAGTTGGAGAGTACAAAATTGCAGAGCAGGAATGGAACCGATTGAGATTTGGAGACTTCAAGGCAGGCAAGTCACAGATGAGTAGAAGATTGAGAAGACCCTCTCCACCTTCCACCCCAGTGTGTTGCAGTCTGTGTGCAACTATCGTCAAAATGACTACAAGGAGTATGCCGAATTGATTGATATTATGCAGGTTGTAGAGGTCAGGATAACATTATACACAAGAATTTCATTACCTAGCCACCTCAGAGCTCCGCTGACCGTGAGGCCAACGTTGAGAGCTTCAAGGTGCGGAAGCCTATAACGAAGAAAAGGGGAAGGAAGGGTAAGGCTGCAGCTCAGAAAGGCAAGCCAAATGCTCCACAGGAAAAGAAGGCCAGCAAGTCAAAGCGAAACGACAAGCGCTATGGTCAACAAGACCAAACCTACTACAAGTGTGGTAAGTGGGGGCACTAGTCGAGGCTCTATGAAGAATTGCAACACGTCGTCGACACTTTTCAGCTCTGTGGAGGAAGAGTGTTGTAGCATCCCAAAGTGCTTTTACCAATTTTTTTTTTATAAATTGCTATTTCATTGGATTTTCTGAGTTTTAAGAGAGTTTCCTTGCTTTTCCTGAATTTCCTGGTTTTTAAAAGTCAAAAATAAAATTATTGAGTCTTATAGAATGTTAAAAGGGGTTTCCTACTTTCCAAAACTAAAAATAAATTATGTTCAAAAATAAAAGCCAATTTTAAGTTGAAAATAATTTTATTAAGTTCAAAATATCATCCCAATTTTTTGGGGTGTGTTTTTGAAATTTTCAAAATAAAAGGAGCGAGTTTAATTTTCTTGATTTGTTAAATCTTAATTTTCTTGATTTGTTAAATCTTAATTTGAAATTTCACAACTTCAAAACAATTTAATTTGAGTAAACCGAACTTCAATTAATCAAAATTTGTTTTATTTGATTTTCTGGTTTTACCTTGGAATTCCCTTTTTTCTAATAAACTTCTTGTTATTTCTTTTGAGTATTGTTTATTTCTTTTCAGTTTTCCCAAAAAAAATTCTTAGTTGTAAATTAATCTCTATTCAAATCAAAATCCTAAATTTCAGTTCATCTCCAAGTAAGGATCCAAATTCCAATTTTCGATTCAAATCTTTGTTCCAAAATCTACTCTTTTGTAGCCAATTCTGAATTCAAATATTAACCAAATTGTAAAATTCAAACTTCTATTTGAATTTTTCCCAAAATAAAAATTTCATAATTTTGTTTCATTTTTCCTCGAGTGAAAATCTTTTTTTCCATCTTTTCCCCTTTTCTCTTTCTTTCTCCTTGCTGACATGCGGACCCTGCATGTCAGTCTCTCTTTCTCCCTCTATAAGAGCTGGTGCAGCCCCTTCCTCAACTCGTCTTCTCCCCTTTTCTTTCTTCCCCACTGAAGCACCCCCGAAGGCCTCTCTTGCTCTCAAAACCGGGACCACCTCTCCCTCGTTCTTCTTCTCCGGTGAAGCTCTTGGCCCTTGTTGCATCATGGCTTGTCCCAACCTCCCCTCATCCACCTCCCTGAATCTCATCCCCTCTGTCCTCTTCTCCTCGCCGCAGATCGAGCTCAAAGCTCGCCGACCGAACGCGCTTCCTCTCGCCGTTCTCGGCATCATCGATGATGCTCCGCCATTAATCATGTCTCTTAGTTGAAGAAATATCTTCGTGTACCAGAAGAACAAGCCCAATTGGATTCCATTGAGTTGAAAGAAGACCCCCACTTACAAAGAGCAGCTAGTCAAGATTTTGGATGTCGCAGAGCGCCGTACCCGGAGCAAGACCATCTGTTTTTGCAAGGTTAAGTGGAGCAACCACTCAGAAGGAGAAACAACGTGGGAACGTGAAGAAGAGTTGAAAGCCGAGTTTCCTAGCCTCTTTTCTAGCTAGCCTGAATCTCGGGAATGAGATTCGTTTAAGTGGGGAGGTTTGTAATATCCCAATTTTCTAAACTCTTTAAATCTTTTGAAAAATTACTTGTTGGAAAATCCAATATTTGAATTTCTATTAATTTTTAGTATTTTTTATTTAAAGCTTAATATAGACCTTCATGTCAAAATGATTTAATATGATTAATCCCAACATCAACAACTGTCAAAACTATTTTATTTGGATTCTATGTGCTAAGATATATTTTCTAGAATTTTCTGAATTTTTCCAAGTTCATTTGCTATTTTGTAATTGCTATTTGGATTTTCTGTATTTTCTAAAATAGAAAATCTATTTAAATCATCGGGAACAGTGTCGGGCCGAAACCCAACACTATTCCCTGCGACCTAACATCGCGGTACCAGTCGCCCGCCCAAGACTCGCTTCTCTTCGGATGTGGTCCCCACTGTCGCCCCTTATCTCTCTCGCTATGCGCTTCGCCGCATTTGCGATGCGCGGCCCGATCAACGGTCGAACGCGCTCCCGCGCTCGCACCGCTTTGCCTCGTTACCACATGGGTCCCACCGTCTGCGTCCCCACCGCATTGTCGTCAACCTCGCTCCGTCGCTCGCGTCCGCCATTGATGGAGCTCAAGCTCCAAACGACAACAGTGATTTTCCAACTAAATCTTTCGAGTTTTTAGCACCAAATCGTATCCCCGATTCTCCCGCACCCTTATCTGCTGTCAATCAGAATGAAAACGAATTCTATCTCCGTTTTCAAACGGATGTCCGAATCAACCTGATTTGGGGATTCCTTATCCTGAGCCCCCCAACGCCTATGAAAGCCTCCCTAGGGTTCGCCCGGTCCTCCGCAACCCAGAGCTGCCACCCTCGTCGCCCCGATGGCTCTAACACTGCCACAATTCGAGTTTTAGAGTTTTCGCCTGAGCTTCTTCTCCGGTGAATTACGCCGCCGTCATTATCACCCTTGCCTCACCGACTGCACCATCGTGATCAGTATTGCTCAGGCTACCTCTTGCGCTCCTCCTCGCCGCCGGAGCTTCACCAGAGCACCCGTCCGACAATAGCCGCACCGCCTCCTCCGCTGCGAGCTCGCCACCGGCCGCTACCGTGATCCCCGAGTGTTGGTAAGGACGACATCGGGTTCGCAATAACGCCACCACTCGCCGGATCGCTCACCGCCGTGAAGCGTCGTTCGCGGAACCCATGGTTCCCGAGCCGCCACTGTCGGCCGACGTGAGCGCCACGCAGCGCCATGTCACCGCCTGTGCCAATGTGTTGTGCACGTGGCTGCTTCATCAGCGCGTGCGTGGCACGGTCCACCGCTTCCACATTTCCGTGGCTCGGTAGACTCAGTCCACCGTGAGCCATCTCACTGACATGTGGGTCCCACATGTCAGATTTTTTTAATTCTTTTTATTTCTGGAAATTCCATCGCTGGCGTTAGCATTGCACAATAATCTGATTTTCCTTTAGAAAAATTATTAGGAAATTTCAGAAAATCCAATTTAGGGTATTTTCTATAAATTCAAACTTCCAAAGCCCGTATCTTTTGCATTCGAACTCCGATTGAGCCCATTCAAATTTCTAAATTTATATAAATTCAAGATATATTTATTTATGATTTGTATTTAATTTTTGGAGTTTGTTTTGCCTCTATTATTTATTTATTTCATTTGCGAGTAGTCGTTAATTCTTCAGGTACTTTTGGAGAAGGAGAAGTGCCTCAAGATCGAGTTTGTCATTGATCTAGTACTAGGAACAACACCAATATCGAAGAGACCCTATCGGGTTCTAGCCGATGAGTTGGTAGAAATAAGGCAAATTGAATAACTTCTTGAGAAAGGTTTCGTAAGACCTAGTTCGTCGCCATGGGGAGCACCCGTTTTGTTTGTTAGTAAAAAGGATGGAAGCATGAGAATGTGCATTGATTATTGTTCTCTGAATGAAATCACTATCAAGAACAAGTACCCCCTGCCCCGAATTGATGATTTGTTCGACCAGTTGAAAGGAGCCGGAGTGTTCTCGAAGATCGACCTGTGATCAGGTTACCATCAATTGAAGATTTGTCCGAAGGACATACTGAAGATCGCTTTCAACGCGACATGACATTATAAGTTCCTAGTCATATCCTTTGGTCTGACTAATGCCCCTGCCTATTTCATGAACATGATGAACAAGGTATTCATGTAATATTTGGACAAGTTTGTAGTTCTGTTTATTGATGATACTTTGGTTTATTCCAAGACAGAAGAAGAACATGCTGAGCATTTGAGAATAATTTTGGAGAAGCTTAGAGAGCACCAGTTGTATGCTAAGTTTAGCAAGTGTGAATTCTGGAAGAAGGAAGTTGATTTTTTTGGACATGTGATGGCAGCTGAAGGAGTAGCCGTCGACCCCGAAAAAGTTAAGGCAGTGTTACATTGGGAGCAACCCAAGTCAGGCAGTGTTACATTGGGAGCAACCCAAGTCCGTAACTCAGATTCGCGGTTTCTTGGGAATGATGAGATATTATCGTCGTTTCATCGAAGGATTCTCAACGATTGCTAAGCCTCTTACGCAATTGTTGAAGAAGGAGAAAAAGTTCATTTGGACTACAGCCTGTGAAGAAAGTTTCCAGGAATTGAAGAAGCGTTTAACTTTAGCCCTAGTGCTGATCTTGCCAGATATTCGCAAGGATTTTGATATCTATTGTGATGCTTCGCGTCAAGGATTTGGATGCGTCCTGATGCAAGAAGGAAGAGCCGTCGCTTATGCGTCAAGGCAACTGAGACCCCATGCGGAGAATTATCCGACCCATGATCTGGAATTAGCTGCCGTAGTGCATGCTTTGAAAACTTAGCGTCATTACCTCATTGGTAATCGTTGTGAAGTATACACAGATCATAAGAGGCTGAAGTATATTTTAACTCGCTAACTTTGAACATGAGGCGTAGAAGATGGTCATAGCTTAATAAAGGATTATAATCTTGGAATCCACTACCATCCTAGTAAAGCTAATGTCGTTGTAGATGCCTTGAGTCGTAATAGTTACTGCAATGCCTTGAAAGTGAAAGAAATTTATTCCGAACTTCAAGAGGAATTGCGTGTCGGGCTAGAAGTTGCATATGAAGGATTTGTGGCTAACTTAGAGGTACAATCTACTTTGGAGAAACGGATTCGTGAAGCCCAATAAATGACCTGTAAATCTCCGACATCAAGAAGAAGATGGCAGAAGGAAAATTCAAAGATTTCACTAGAGACGATCAAAATGTATTGTGGATTAATGGACGTATCTGTGTACCAGACAGTGATAGTTTGAGACAGCTAATCTTGAAGGAAGCCCATGACTCGAAGTATTCGATTCACCCTGGTAGTACTATGATGTATCAGGATGTTAAGAATAAATTCTAGTGGCCAAATCTGAAGCGAGAAGTCGCGGAGTTCGTTGCCTTGTACGACGTGTGTCAAAAGGTAAAAGCAGGACATCAGAGACCAGCAGGTTTGTTACAACCGCTGAAGATTCCAGAATGGAAGTGAGAAGAGATCGGAATGGATTTCATTACCGGTTTACCCAGAACTCAATCGGGTTACGATTCGATTTGGGTAATAGTCGATCGTCAAACTAAAGTTGCCCATTTCTTGCTAGTCAAAACCACATACTCAGGAGATTGCCTTGCAGAGTTATATATATCAAGAATCGTTAGTATGCATGGTGTGTCTTAGAAGATAGTGTCAGATCGAGGATCTCAGTTCACCTCTCGTTTCTGGCAAAGTCTGCATGAAGCACTGGGGACTCACCTGAACTTCAGTACTGCTTATCATCCTCAGACAGATGGACAGACTGAAAGAGTAAATCAAATATTAGAAGATATGTTGAGAGCCTGTGCTCTAGCTAATGCTACCAGTTGGGATAAGAGTTTGCCGTATGCAGAATTTTTGTACAACAACAGTTATCAAGCCAGTCTGCAAATGTCACCGTTTAAAGCCTTGTATGGTCGTGCTGTAGAACCCCGTTGAATTGGTCAGAAACTGTTGAACGTTTGGTATTTGAACCAGATATTATTCAAGAAGCAGAGAAACAAGTGGCCATGATCAGAGAAAGATTGAAGATAGCCCAATCCAAGCGAAAAAGTTATGCTGATAATTATCGCCGTGAACTCAGCTTTGAGCCTGAAGATTTTGTTTACCTCCGAGTTACTCTACTCAGAGGTGTCAAGCGGTTTCATGCCAAAGGGAAACTTGCCCCTAGGTATGTTGGTCTGTTCAAGATTTTAGAACGTCGTGGGGAAGTTGCGTATCAATTCGAGCTACCACAATCATTAGCAGGAGTGCATGATGTCTTTCATGTCTCTCAGTTGAAGAAATATCTTCGTGTGCCAGAAGAACAAGCCCCATTGGATTCTATTGAGTTGAAAGAAGATCTCACCTACAAAGAGCAGCCAGTCAAGATTTTAGACGTCGCAGAGCGCCGTACCCGAAACAAGACCGTCTGTTTCTGCAAGGTTCAGTGGAGCAACCACTCAGAAGGAGAAGCAATGTGGGAACGTGAAGAAGATTTGAAAGCCGAGTTTCCTAGCATCTTCTATGAAGCCCAATCTCGAGGATGAGATTCCTTTAAGGGGAGGTTTGTAACGCCCCATTTTCGAACTCTAAAAATCTTTTGAATAATTACATGTTGGAAAATCCAATATTTGAATTTCTATTAATTTTTGGTATTTTTATTTAAATCTTAATATAGACCTTCATGTCAAAATAAATTAATGTGATTAATCCCAACATTAACAAATGTCAAAACTATTTTATTTGGATTCTATGCTCTAAGATATATTTTCTAGAATTTTATGAAATTTTTCCAAGTTAATTTGCTATTTTCTAATTGCTATTTGGATTTATTGTATTTTCTAAAATAAAAAATCTATTTAAAATCCTCCAGAACAGTGTCGAGCTGAAACCCAACACTATTCCTCGCAATCTTAACATCACCAGTCACTTGCATCGCCTCTCGCCGACGATGTGGTCCCCACTGTCGGTCCTTCTCTCTCGCCGCGCTTACGCCAAGATCTACCGACGCGTGGCCCGATCAACGGCCGAACGTGCTCCCGCGCCCGCACCGCTTTTCCTCACTGCCACATGGGTCCCACCGTCTTTGTCGCCACCGCATCGTCGTCCACCTCGCACCGTCGCTCGCGTTCGCCATTGCTCGAGCTCAAACTCCAAACGACAACGGTGATTTTCCAACTAAATCTTCCGAGTTTTCCACACCAAATCGTATGCCCGATTCTCCCACACCCTTATCTGCTGTCAATCGGAATCAAAACGGATTCTATCTCTGTTTTCAAATGGAAGTCCGAATCGACCCGATTTGGGGATTCCTTATCCCGATTCCCCCGACGCCTATAAAAGCCGCCCTAGGGTTCGCCCGGTCTTCCGCAACCCAGAGCCACCACCCTCGTCGTCCCGATCGCTCTAGCGCCGTCACAATTCGAGTTTTAGGGTTTTCGACCGAGCTTCTTCTCTGATGAATTGTGCCACCGTCATTGTCGCCCTTGCCTCACCGACTGCACCATCATGATCGGGATTGCTCAGGCTACCTCGTGCGCCCCTCCCCGCAGCCGGAGCTTCACCAGAGCACCAGTATGACAATAGTCGCACCGCCTCCTGCGCTCCGAGCTCGCCGTCGGCCGCTACCGTGATCCCCGTTGGTAGGCGACGACGGGTTCGCAGAACACCAGCTACTCACCGCTACTCGCCACCGCGGTGAGCGGCTGTCGTTCGCGAACCCTAGGTTCCGGAGGCCGCCACCGTCGGCCGACGTGGGCACTCACGCAGCGCGCCATGTCACCGCCGATGTCGATGTGTTGCGCATGTGGCTACTTCGTCAGCGCGTGCGTGGCACGATCCACCGCTTCCAGATTTCTGTGGCTCGGTAGACTCAGTCCACCGTGAGCCATCTCACTGACATGTGGGTCCCACATGTCAGATTTTCTTTTTCTTTTTTTTTTATTTTTGGAAATTCCTTCACTGACGTCAGTATTGCGTAATAATCTGATTTTCCTTTAGAAAAAAAATTAAAAAATTTCAAAAAATCCAATTTAGGGTATTTTCTTTAAATTCAAACTTCCAAAGCACATATCTTTTGCATCCGAATTCCGATTGAGCCCATTCAAATTTCCAAATATATATAAATTTGAGATCTATTTATTTATAATTTTTATTTAATTGTTGGTGTTTTTTTGCCTCTGTTACTTATTTATTTTATTTATTTGTTTCGTTTGCAAGTAGTCGTTAATTCTTTGGGGACTTTTGGAGATGGAGAAGTGCCTCAAGATCAAGATCAGTATCTAGACCTATTCCAAGGCAAGTTATAGTTTTGATCATATTAAACCCAGTTTTCAAAAAACTTTGTTTCAATGCATTGCATTCTATTCCGAGTATTTATTTAAATACTTTTGGGTTTAGTTATTAATCCAAATTGTTATGTCCACCTTGTCTATTGTACGTCATGATCTTTTGTCACCCTAGATTGGTTCATTATTAGTTTGTATTATCATAGCACCAATGTGGGTTGGTTAGATACGAGTAGATTTCTTAGCCTTGTCACGAGTCATCATTTCACGTGAGTTGCAAATATAAACTTGACTAAGTGATTATAGAACTGTGTGAAGAATCTGCGTATGCTGTGTGCTATTACTCGTTGATGGCATGTGTTGCACTTAATCAACAGGGTGGGAAAAGATTTAGACTGAGGTAAGTGGTGGATTCTGTGTGATATGGTGAAGCTGTGTGCTGGGATTAATAAACTGTGTGACTTAATTAGAAATTGGAAGTCTTGCCTTGGTCAATTAAGGATTTAACTTTGTGCGCCATTGAACTGAGCCTTACTGTACAACCACATGCCTGGTATGGGACGGGCCTAACTTAGTAGGTTATGTAGTCTTACCATTGACAACTTAGGTTGTAAGTTAAGCTGTGTGATGGGCTGGAGGTGTGTTTATCACATCGCCTGTCGGTTCGCCCATCCCTATCCAACGGTGTATGTCGTACCCAAACGATGTGTGTATTGGTTGGACGGCAGTAAAGCACATCGAGAGTGTCAATGTTGAGATGAAGTTTCTGAAAGGTTTTATTATAGTCAGTGCTAGCTACACTGATTGTATCTTGTGGGTAAAGTGTACAACCTCTGCAGAGTGTTTAATCAATCTATTCGAATAGCCGCGTCCGTGGTCAGGGACATGCTCAGGATTTCACACGAGGTGTAGATTTTCATAAAAACATTTGGGAAAGGAGCTGTGTGATCTAAGTCATATGGTTGTGTGAATAACTTGTGTAGACTATGTGTCTTTGTGAAATTAAATGATAACTTAATATTGTTTATTTATTTTGAATTACGTTTTCAATCTATTATTTGTATTCAATTGCAAATATTGTATTTCTGCAAAAGAACCACGAAAGCCATTCCTTTGGAATAAGCCATCATCTATAAATTGCATTCTGTGGTATGACTTGCGAGTACAGTTGTGTACTCATAGTTGCTTCAAACAATCAACAGAAGTTGATGAGTCTTCGCCTGCATTTGAGGAGCAGTCCTACGAAGGTGTCGATTGTTAGGGTCTTGATCCTAGTTTGTTGCCTGTGGTGAATTAATGTTATTTCGCTTAAGTTTATTTCTATTCTGCTGCTATTTATCTATTGTCAGCCATGCGTGGCTTAATAAATGTAAACTCGACCATAAGGTCAAAACCATTATTTGCTACTCAAATTAGTCGTTTATGCTATTAATCATCTTGTGTAGATCGATATTCATCTATGTTGATACTGTGTGCACTAGCGTGATCCTGGAGTAGTGCAGAATACACAGAGGGTCCAGAATTGCATTTTTGGGTCCCGACAGAACCTCTTCGGCCGAAGCTCCTTCCATCGTCAATTTCCTCGTCGACAACCACGCTCCGGCAATGTAGTCAGGACCTCCAGCACCGCCTCGCTGTGCTCTACACGGTACACTCTCCACTTTTGCCGAAAACCCGCAGGACCGCCGTTGCCATTTTCAACCGTCGCTATCACTGTCAGTCTGCACTTTCGCTTGTCAAGAGGTGAGCACCACCTCCCCACGCTCTCCTCTTTCTAACGCACTCCTTGCCGGCTGCCGCATCGTAGCCATTCGCCAGTGAGGCCTAACCCGAGCCGTCGTCGAGCCTTTTCTTCCCGCCCCACGAGCACCTCTCTCTCGATCTTTCGTCTGGTGATGCTCTTCACCTCTAGTCGCATCACCATGTGCACCACCTCCTCTTCCCATTTCCCCACTCTCCTCTCTCTCTCCCTCTGTCTTCAATGTATTTCACTTTTCAAGCTCCTCGGCCACGAGCTTCTTCACCGGTGATTGCGCCACCGTCGATGGTCCCCCGCCGCCATTGTCTCTGTCTCAGGCTTCGCCTTGCCATGTTCTACACAACACTCCCCTCCTCCTCATGGGAAGTCACCGGAAAGCCCACGTAGCCTTCGACCGCACTTCGCTGCTGCACATGCCCTCGCCGCCGGCCACCTCCTTGCGCCTCACCACCAAAACAGCAAGAATTAGGTTTGCCTCGCTCTTTCCTTCCTTTTTGTACCCCAACTGAGCCATGCCGTGGCGAAAGCACCGGTGAGCTCCACACCCGACCGTTGTTGTCCTCCAGCCGACATGGCACCGCCATATGATCGATGACATGGCCTTTTCCTCTTTTCTATAAGAAAAAAATTTCAGCCGAAAAGGATTTCAAGCGCTGACGTCATCTTGACGCACTAAATCTATTTCCCTTCAGAAAAGCAATTCCTTAAAATATGAAAATCCCAATTTCGTCATTTCATGTGATGGAAAACTTTCGGACGCTCGTTTTCCTTCATATGAACTCTGATTCCATCGATTCAAATTTCTAAATTTAAATAAAATAAAGAGCTACCTATATATGCTGAAATAATTTAATTTAGAGTTCATTTGAATTTTATTTGATTATTAGCTCTTTTTCACGTATAGGTTTTGACGACTCCGGGGAACCCGAATTACTTGAAGGGTTAGACCCTCAAGCATTTGAGTAAGGCAAGTTACATCCTTTAATCGTATTTGAGCCATATATTTAAAACTATTTAAATTTTTTTAAACTATTACGGCATGCATATTTATATTCAGTTATTTAAATTCATGTTTTAAATTATAACTATGACTAAATCCTTTGTACCACCAATCTTGACATTGATTCTAACATACCTTGACACCTTAGATGAAAATCTAATTTATGCAATAGTATGAAGTAGAATATTTTGAGAAAAATTATGCTTTGCAATGCTTAGACTTGAAATATTTGATTTGGGAATTTACAGGCAGAGATTAAATATTGTTTAAAATTGTATCCATGACTTTGGTTTGTCATGGAATGTTACAAATGCTTTGAAAACTAAAATAAAAGGAAAAGTTGGTTTTTAGTTGGGCGAAATGGATGGCTGGTTGGTGCAGATTTATGCATGGGCTCAATTCAGGAATGGATTGAGGCTCAGGGGTTAATTTGGAAGTCGTCCAAATCAGTTAAGGACGGGTCTTCGAGCCGTATATTGCAAAGCCCAATCGTACTACCACATGTCCTGAATGGGCATGGCTGGGCTAAATAATTCGCAATATTGATGCGTGGGTGTCAGAATGACCTACTTTTTATATATTCCTACATGGCGCAAGAGGGGGATTAAATCTGGCGGATGGTTCAATCCAAATGAAGTGAAATCTTAGCTGGCACGACTACTATGGGATGATGCGTTGTAATGGTCTTGTGATAATCACTTAGTCGCATACCTTCGAAAGTGTACAATCTTTGCATAGTATCAAACTATTCAAATAGTCGTGTCCACGGTCATGGACATGTTGCGCAAAGGCACTCAAAGTTAGCCTTTGATTTTGTTTTCAAATGATTTTATCAAATAATTTTGGATAGCTTATCCAATTGGGAAATCGGGCGGTTAGCCATGTGATAGGAGGGTGTCCTTCACCAGAAATATATGGAGGCTATCCTACTATAAAACTTAGAAATTTAGAAAATGAATTTTAGTTATAGAATAACTTCTTTGGAATGTAGTACAAATATTAAAAAAAACCCTTGTTTGATGCAAAATCTAACCTATAAGCCATCCTTGTTATACCATCATGCATTATAATATGTTACTGGGTGTAACTTGCGGAGTACATTCATTTGTACTCATCTTGCTTAATAAAATATTGTTCGGATGAGGAATACTACGAGGAGGATGAGAACTTGGACGACTAGGCTACGCCCCCAGACAATTGCCTGTGGTGAATTGTATGGTCTATCTTATTACTTTCTTCCGCTGTATTTTACTTTTTGCACTATGTCCTTTTGTAATGAACTTAAGTTATTATGAATGAATCGCGTATTATGGATATACTATCAGCTTTTGTTTGATTGTGTACACTAGCTGCTGATCATGGGACTAGTATGGAATGCGTAGAGAATCCAAGATCCTTCACTCCTGGGTTCAACATGTGCTTAGCTGACAGCAACACAACGAATACCATCTTGAGGGAGACTAAATTCTTTCAGTTGATTAGCAAGAATGTTGGTAGTCTTACAACAATCGTAGGCATTGATGCTTATATAATAGTTTGAGGAAGGTTCACAATTATACTCCCGATGAGCACAACTTTGGCCATTAAAGAAGCCTTGTTGTACCCAGAGTCAACTACAACTCTCATAAGTTTAAGGATATTCGCGCTAACGATTTCCACGTAGAAACCGAAGAAAAGTATGGTAAGGAATACCTGCTCATTACAAAGCATGAAGAAAGTGCCAAAAGGGTAATAGAACGACTTCCTTCATATGAGATTGGGCTATACTACACTAATATTAAGGCACCTGTAGTCCATATTTAGAAGTTTTAAACCTTTCTGTCTTTAGCGTAATAGATTAGGCCAACTAGGTCTTAGGATGATGAGAAATAAAATTAACGATTCACATGGATATAATATCGATGTAAAGAATTTCTCGAATCAGGAAGATTGTGTGTGCCGCATATGTGCCACTAGAAAATTAATTACTAGACCTTCTCCTCTAAAAGTGAAGGATAAAGTCACTGCATTCCTGGAACGTATCCAGGGAGATATTTGTGGTCCTATACAGCCCCTGTCAGCGTCATTTATGTATTTTATGGTGCTCATCGATGCTTCCTCGAAATAGTCGTACGTATGTTTATTGTCTACGAGAACTATGCTTTTGCAAAGCTAATCTCGCATATAATTCAAAATAAAAATAATTTATCTCATCATCATGTGAAGTCCATCAGAATGGACAACGCTGAAGAATTTATTTCTGTGACGCCTCGTGTCATTACCCCAGAGGATAATCACACTTAGGCATACGAATTATTATTCGTCTGCCCGGTAGGACACCGCTTCGACGAATACTAAGCCTTACCAAAGTCAATGCAGCAGAACAATAAGATAGAAATTGTACTATTTATTATAACAGTTAGCCACACAAGGCTATGGTATTTATTGCTAGTAGTAATTTACATCTGCAAAATGGGACTAAGTACCCCTGGCTTGCCTGCCAAGTTCCTGTGGTCGTCTACTTGTCCCACGTGCTGAATAGGGTGTCCACCTCACCCTGCTCCTCGTAGTCAGCGCCCTCGTCTCATGTGGTCTCATCAGTACCTACGTGTCCTCCGTCCCACTCAAGATAGTTCCCGGCCGGACTAAGATCTAACAAAGGAAAATGGTAGCAATGTTGAGTACTATTGTGCTCAGCAAGCATTAATAGCAAAAATGCAATGGATGACTCATCTCTGTTCGTTATCATATTTTCTAGATCATCTCCTTTTCTGAAAATAAATAACCCATCAAAACACTAGCTGACAAGTTTTAATTCTGAAAAGACTACTTGTCACTCAGAGAGAAGATAGACTCATGGCGGTTCCCGTAGACCCCAATCCAGGAGACAGGTATGAATTCATGATTTTATTTAACACTGCGCAGGCTTGTACCATTTTACCCATAGCTATTCTGAGCTCTGTCTGAGCTAGGTCCCCCGCATTTCTGTTGATACGGGTTCGAGTTCAGAATACAGAACGTTTTTCAAGTTTCGTAATTAATTTCTCCACCCATTACTTTCTGTCAGTGCTGACCTCGTCATCCATCGAGTTCCAGTAATGTTGGTTGGGCCGGCTCCCGCACCCAACACTCCACTTAGCCCCATAGCTTCTCTTCATCCTACATAATTACTTACCCGATGTGGAGAGCATAATTACATAAAAAGGTAGTATTGTCTGCTCACCGAAACGAGAAAATGGTTGGCACTTAATTTACGGCCCCTGATCCAGGTGAGAGTTTTGTTGGTCCATATATTTTAACCATATGTAAAGGCGTCCCACCTCTTCCCTCATGTCTTTCCTGCCACGGGCCCCCTTTACCAGCCATAATATTAACTTTTTTCTCATCTCCTTTCTCATTCTCAGATCTTTCATCTTCTTCCTCTTTCATTTAGCCGATTTGATTTTGAGACATAGTTTTCATGCAATAGATATGTTAATACAGAATGTAATTTTTACATTTAATATAACTATATTGATATTCAAGAGATATGCTTGCATTTGTAGACGTAGAAATTATCAACGTCGATTTTCCACAGATGTTGTTTTAATCTAATTATTTTATCTTGCTTAAAATATTTTCTAACACATGAGATAGTTAGTCTAATTTAATGCGGCGATTAATTTTCCTAAAAGTCTCAGATAAATTATATGTGCTTTACTCGCTTTTATTTTCTACTGGATGATCTAGTGTTTATTTATTCGTATGTGGCTTATTTAAATTCGTTTGGTCCCAAAAATTACACGGCGCCAATGTTTATTAATATTGGTGTTCAACTAATTAATATTGGTGTTCAACTGAGTTTATTACTACTAATCCTCCTTAGAAGTTTACTATTTTACCTTTCTCCTAAATTTTTCTCTCATTTTCTTAGTTTTCTTTTCTTTTTCTACCCTTTCTCTCTCTCCACCTTATCGCCTTTTCTCTCTCTTACATATCCTCTCGTGGCCGAATGCCTTGCTTCCTTTCTTCTTCATCTCTTTCTTTCCCCAAACCCCCATTCTCTTTCCTCTTCCCCCTGATGATTTTCTTGGCCGGGCTTCTAGCGCCATGGGGGCTCCTTTGGCCGGCTCCTTGAGCCGCCGCCTCCCCCTTCACCCACCATCGCCAGCGCCGCCCTGCACCCTGGTCCCTCCCCGGCTTGGCCCCCTCCGTTCTAGTGTTGTGCCTCCCCAACTCCTCGTGTGTCTCGGCACTAGCCCGCCTCCAGCTCGCGCGTGGCTGCGCCTCTGTGCGGCCTGCACCCTGGTTCCCTTTCTCCCTTATACTAATATTTTATTTTGGTTTTTCAAGCTCAAACCTGATTCATTTTATTTGTGTTGATGGCTGCTTGGTTGATTATCATGTATGATGATAGTGGTGGAGGTTGGCCGCATGTGCACTGAGGTAACTACTCTACTCCGCCCTCTCATTTCTCTGCATCCCCCCTTTGCCCGGTGATGGATACTGTCAATGATGACGCTAGTGTTCTGTTATGTGAGCAATGATATGTATAAGCTCTCTTCGTGTATGGTGTTGCGTCATGTTGAGTCATTCGGTTTGGGCAAAAATGACAGTTGGGGAAAATGGTGATTGTCGAATGTGTTCTTTGTGTATTGCTTAGCTTATTTGCTGAGGTTCGGCTGTGGCAAAAATATCAGTGAGGTATGAATGGGGGTTTACCTCTGTTGGTTGGTTTGGGCATGGGATGGCAGTACTCGATGATGATGTGGTGAGGGTGCTCTCCCGTGTTCCTGTTGATCGTCGATTGTTCTTGGTTGCCTCTTGTCGCCACTTGTCGTTTCTGCTCCGTCGGTCTTCCCCTTCCCCTTGCTCCCCTTCTCTGGTTGCTTTCTTTGTGGATGGTGGGGGTGGTGGTGATGTTGGCTTATGCTTGCTCTTGGATGGCAGTGGGTGGGTTGGTGTGTTGGTGGTGGTGGCAATGGCTTGTGCTTGCTTGTTGGAGAGGCAGTAGTGTACAGAGTGTAACTCAGAAAATCTGTACATAGTGTAACTCAGAAAATCACTATACGAACTTAAGTAATCAGGTAGGATGTGGTATAATCGCTTGAATGACTTTCTATACAAGAAATGCTATAAGAACAATGAGGATTATCTCTGTGTATTTATACGACGATCCCAGAATGGATTTTCTATAATTTCAGTATATGCAGATGGTTTAAATGTCATCGGAACCCTGGAAGATATTAAGGAAGCAAGCTCTAACCTGGAGTCGGAGTTAGAAATGAAAGCTTTGGGTAAAACCAAATATTGCCTATGCTTACAACTTGAGCATGTACCTAAAGGGATATTAGTGCATCAGTTAGCCTACACTCAAAATGTGTTAGAAATGTTTGGCTTTGAAAAGGCATACCCTTCAAAAGTGCCGATGGTCGGGAGATATTTGTAGCAAGACAAGGATCCGTACAGATCTTGAGAAGAGGGGGGAGTTCTAGGACTAGAATTCTCGTAACTCATGTATTTAGCAAACTGCACTAGATCGAATATTACATTTACCATAAACCTATTAACAAGCTATAGTACATAACCTACCAAAAGGCATTGGTATGTAATAAATGATATCTTCTGATACCTCCAAGGAAACAAAGACATTGGTTTGTTCTACAGAAAGAACCAAGACCTTACTATGATTGGCTATGCAGATGCCGGGTACTTGTCGGACCTGCATACAGCCAAGTCACAAACGGGCTATGTATTCCTGTGTGGTGGAACTGCAATTTCATAGAAATCGTATAAGCAAAGTCTTGTATCGACTTCAACGAACCCCTTGGAAATCATAGCACTACACGAGGCCTAACAAGAATGTGCTTGGTTTCGACAGATGATTCACCATATCCAGTAATCGTGTGGATTAAATACCGCATAAACTCTCACTATTATCTATGAAGATAATGCAGCATGTGTTGCACAGAAGAGTTATCTCACAGAGCATATTAATCCTAAGTTCTTCTATGCTCATGAATTGCAAAAGATTGATGAAATTAAAGTACTACATACTAAGTCATGTAAAAATCTTGCAGATTTATTCACTAAGTCACTTCCAGCATCTAGCTTTGAAAGGTGTATGTGTGGAATTAGAATGATAAGACTTATAGAAGTACAAAACTCAGAGGGAACAATCTTCACGAACTCATTATTGAAACTTGATCACGAAGATTGAGTACCCAAGGAATAAATCCTGGAGATTAAATGAAATTGGGTTGATTGTACTGTTTTCCTTTGACGAGTTTTCCTTAAATTTCTCGAATAAGATTTTTAATGGGGCAATTGGTGTAACATAACAAATTTCTCCTAGTATTTTTTTCACTGGATTTTTTCGGATTTTTGATGAGGCATAGGTATTTCGCGATAAGTGCCCAATAGGGAGTGTTGAGAAATCGACTAAGCCAAGGAAAGACCCAGTCTAGTGGCTCTATTGGGCCCTTGTCAAAACCCTAGCAGGGATATTTGTCTATAAATAGAGGATGACCATCAATCATTGTATGCGTACTTTTACTGGCTCTATTGGGCCCTTGTCAAAACCCTAGCAGGGATATTTGTCTATAAATAGAGGATGACCATCAATCATTGTATGCGTACTTTTACAGAAGAGAAATAAAGAAAAGAGTGAAGAAGCCCACATATCTCTGTGTTCTATTTTACTTTCTGTATTTGTGTATGTACAATTCTACTTCTATCTATGAGATAATCGATCGGACTAGACTCACCAGCGACGGTTCCTCAACACACCTATTCGGGTGTCGTGCGCGCGCTCATGGATGGGGAACTGTGGATCACAAAACTGACGAAGCGGTGGGTGCTTGGTTGGCGAGCGGGCCGTGGTGGGCAAGACGCATGGCGGTAGTATGGGCAAACAGCGAGGCACCAGGCTAACCTTGCTTCGCCAGGTTTCGGCATGTTGGTGATATGAGGCACCATATTGGCTTCTAATTCAACGAGATTAGCTCTGCTACGCGCAACCATCCATGTGCCTCCTCATCTGAGTACAATTTTTGTTGCAGGTGTTTGATTGTTTTGTTGCAAGCGCTTGCTTGAATTGTTGCATAGTTGTTGTTGTGTGGTTATTGCTATTTCGTTGTTGGTGCACCAAATATTGTAGCAAGATGTATTTTTTGTTGCAATTGTGTTTTTGATTTGTTGCACTAAACTTAGCCCCTCCACTATTTTGATTGTTGCAACAACCTTTTCAGATATTTTCACTGTTATTTTCAAATATTGTAATGTCGCGACACCGCTTTTTGTTGCCCCCGATCATTTGATTTTTACATCATTGTTCCAAAACATGTTGTGACGATTGTTTTCAGATGTTTTCACTATTATTTTCAAATGCTATAATGTTATGACATTGATATTTGTTTGTTTGAGTCATTGGGTAAAGATCGAGGATAAATTTCGAATCCTATGAACTCGCCCAACGAACAAGATCGGGTAGAGGAGGAGTTTTAGGCGGATTTTGTTATGTCGAGGATGTGATTACTTTTCGCTTATTTCGAGGGGTAGAAAAAAATTTATTATGATCGACTGGCTGAACCCGTAGCGACGGATCGGACAGTAACGTGTAGCGTACAACACTAGTACGGTCCGGGCGAGCGTACTCGCGTCCGAGAAAAATTGATGCCTTGCAAATCAAATCAAAGGCTATGATTTGTAAAAGAACGCGCAAAGGCTATGGTCCAGGCGTAGGGCGAGTCGGGAGGGATCGCATCGAGTTGAGCGCGGCGGTGAATGCCTGAATGGAATGGAAGTCGCGGACGAGGCACCGGAGGAAGAGCCGGGCCGATGTTGCGGGATTCGGTCCCGGAAACTTTCGACCGAGCGTCTCTGGGCGGCGAGATCCGCACGTGAACAACTGACTACTGTGCGTCTGACCTCCTGGGTTGTGGAATCCGACGTGCGCCTGTGACTGGGCCCACGGCCCACCATCGAGGTGTGGATGAGGCGGCCCCACATGGCATGTGATGTGGCAGAGCAGCTGAAGTGGTGGTGGTCCAGGAGGCATCGGGAGGCTCGGTGTGCCGATCCATCGGCCTGTGCACAGCTTGGTGTGGTGCGTGCGTGGTGGACCATGGCGATCGTCCTTTAACAATGTGCACCTCTAATTAACCTCTTTTTTTAGACTCCGTTCTAAAAGATCTATGAGAACGTGAGCTTAGTTGAGCTTAGTTTAATTCCTTGGTTCAGCCTATGACTCGAATTATACTCCTTTTTTTAGATTGAGTCACACTCTCTCTTTTTTAAGACTGAGTTAGTACTCCTTTGTACAGTACCGAGTACTACTCCCTCTAGTTAGAATGTGTGCAGTCAATTTTTAAAAAATTTGATTATCAATATCTTTTTAAATATTTAGATTACATACATGAAAATTACATGCAAATATTCATGTCGAAAAGTACTTTCATAATATTATAATTTTATGGGTTTTACAAATATACTGTAATAGTAATTATTAGTTCATGTTGTATTTTAGGGATCATGTCGATGTGCAAAACAATTTGTTTTTATGAACTAGATGGAGTACTAAGGATTAAAGAGCCTCTATCTCCTTTGTTGTTGCCACCAATGAACTGATTCGGTGTTGGAGCCATCGAGTTGGATATTTTCTACCGGAATCTAGGATTGAATAGACCACCCTTGAGTCTCCTAGGAGCATCTTCAATAGTGTCATCTCTAATCTTGCTATATCAACTCCACATCACCGAAAGACAGATTTAGAGACAACACCTCCAATAAGCTGCCTCTAGCAAGTTGTTTCTAACATTCATACCAAACTTATAATATTCTCACTTCTTCACTCCTCTCTCACATGTACTGGTTGCTTTGTCTTGGTTCTTGTGTAGAGATAGTTGTTTGAGGAAGAGACAGTTTTCCTTCTCTCTCTTGCTTCTCTCTCTTCCACTTAGGATTTTGCTGACATGGAAGTGCTAACCGATGGCTGACATGATACTATTGGAGATTGCCCTAATTGAGCTTCCAATCAAGGACGAGATGGGCTAGACAATTTAAAAATGCTAATTTTTATCTCTTACACCACTGCCATCAAACCGAGGCAGGAGTGCCATTGCTCTCAAGTCAAATCTAGGCATCATTTCCATCACACCATCACTGAAACAAAGTTTTTAAGTTTTTGGCTTGATTTTGAATTCCTTCCCAATTCGAAAACTCTCGTACCATTTTCTCTTTAATCATTTGACCATTCCATCCCCCTCTACCGAAAAAGCCTTCTTCAAAGCCATCACTGCCCCACGTAGCGTCGGCTGCCTTCACCCCCACTGCTACTCACTGCTCACTTCGCACCAAGTCACGCCAGTAACTACCACCTTCTACGCCACCTCGCTGACAAGCTTCGCATCGTCATTAATGCGAGCGCCAGCTCCACCCACCGCTCGCCTTCGCCTTCACCTGCACCATGTTGTGCGGCCCCCTCGCACCCGCTTGCCGCTCCGCGACTACCCCGCCCGGCCTCGCCAGCATGCGCCTTCGCGCCAGTGAGACCTCCTCACCACCTCAATGCCGCCGTACTGCCATATTCCCCCTCTCGGCGCCGATTACGCCCCGCCGTCCACCTCATTGCCACAGCGCCTCGATCGGTCACTACCGCCACTACCTCCCTCCAGCTTTGGCCATCTTCTTCAATTTTGTCACTGCCCCCTTTCTTCTCTGGTGAGCTCAAGCTTCAATTCATCGCCACCCTCTCGACTTTTCCCTCCCAACCTCGTCACAACCACCGCCTCACCACCCCCAAATGTTTCCTCCAATCCCTCCACCCCTATCCTCGTCGCCACCTCGTTGACACCATTCTCCACCGCCGCGCCACCCTCGACACACGTGGCTAGACCGCCTCGGTGTGCCCCAAGCCTCGCCGCCACCTTCCCCGAGTCCCTCTTCACCCATCGGTGCACACCCGCCGCCCAATTTGGCCAGAGCACCACCGAATCACCGCCGTCTTCTTCATCTGCTCTGGCCTTGCACCACCACCGCCGCAACTCCATCCCCGAGCCACCACCGCTGACACAAAACCCAAAAATAGGTTGCACACATGGCGGTGACGCTCGCCGAACCTCCTGGCGCCGCCGCTAGCCTCGCCGGCGCCATTTTCTTTGGCTCGGGAGCACATTCTGACTCCAGGCCATACGGCTCAAGCCGTTTCTACGCTTGCCTTCGGCTGGCCAGTGGCTTTGAGCCCGCCATAGTTCCGAGGCCACCATCATCTGTTCACCAAAACCCGTTAGTCCACAACCCAAAAACCGATCATTGTTCAATAAGACCCCGTTATTATTCATAAATCCCAGCCCATCATGAACAATACAAAAGTGGCACTATTCATCAGACCTATTAGTATTCACCTAAACCCATTTTCGACATAATATGTCCATTTCAAACGTTTCAAGCTCGTGAATCTCATTTTCAACTCTGTTTAACCATATCAAGCACCCAATAAATCCTATTCGCCACACCACCTTTCCCTTTTAATTATTTCTTAAATTTTATTTTATTTACATGTTGTTCCCAGATCATTCCTTATTGAGTCCGTATATATTTTATTTGGATTATTTTCTTTTGCGCTAGGTTCCGACTTCGATAGTCAAGCTCCGGAGAACGCTGGACAAGACACGGGGTGTGACAGAGAATTTCAAGACTTTGAGCAAGGAGGCAAGTTGCATTCATTTGATCATTTTTAGCATATACTTGAAGTACTTACATTATTAATTTTATTATTGTATTTAATCTAATTACTTTATTATCGCAATTATGTTTTGGAATGCCATGATGAGTAGATAAATCCCATCACCCCACATATACACACACCTATTCCTTTTTAGGCTATATTTACATTGACAAGTTTAGGTTACATAAAATGATAGCAAAATTCGACAATGTCACACAAATTATTTCCAAATATTGATCAGGAAGATTGGCTAATCGCCAATAGGTTTTGGTGGAGAGTTGAGGCTTAAGACCAGAATGATGGGCAGCCCAATATACTTGATAAAAGTGAGTCAGAAGTGATATCAAGAGGTGGACGACCACGAGTTGGTACATGGTCCATCACCTCACTAGATGACAAGTAAGGACTAAAACCTTGTGTCAAATAACAGACACAGAAATCGCTCAACCACGGGTTTGGTTTATCCAACATGGCTTAGTACACTGCTCTTCCGATTGAAGATCTACAGAATATCAACTGCTCTTGTTTGATAGAGTAGTCGCGGAATGGGGGTGAGTTAGGAGTGGGCTAGTTAGGGCACTCATTGAGCTACACAATGGTATGGACCAGTTAGCATCGGACCACGCACTCCACCATTGGTCGGTGGTTTCTCGATGGTTGTATTGACCTTGAACCTACCGGGTAGAGACTAGAAAAGTTGAGCAGTGAGAAAGCTATGTTATCTTGACTAAATCGCATACGCTATCGTGTTACGTGTATATAGCTTGACAGCATGAGTTTGAGGTATCTTGTGAGTAAAGTTGGGCAACTCTGCAGAGTAAAAGAAATGGTATTTGGATACGTCATGCTTTCGGTTAATGAAGCTGTGTTCATTGGTGATTCCAATATTTGAGGCATAAGTAGAGTTTTACATATGTTAAATTGGTAATTGAAGATGTTGAAAACCCCTGATGTTACATATTTTATTGCTTTATTGCTTTAAATACTATACACCTTTCAACTCAATTATATTGCATTCCATATATACATGTTATGGTAAAACTGCTCCATTCATTTGATAATCCTGGCAAGTAGTTAATTAGAATTTTCCATACAAATTGTTGAGTAGTACTATTGTACTCATGCTTGCTAAATACATCAACAAAAGAACCCTGGGAGGAGGCAGGTGAACTTTATGATCAGGAAGAGCCACTGGATAGTGACGACTACTGGTACTAGGTCTCGATCACGCTCGGGCATACCTGTGGTTCATAAGTGCTTTTGTATTGTAATATATTATATTTGGGCTTGAATGGCCGTGCCCGTATTCAAATTGGTTGCTAAACCCTAATTGTTGTGATAAAGGTTTGCCTCTCTTTTTGTAAATGTGACCTTGCTTGTGATGTCATTTCTTGTTTTGCAACTTCACATCCTGAACGGTTGTGAAAAATCTCAGAAATGAGATTAATCACATCGCACGGATCTCCCTAGTTAGCTCGCTGAAACCAGCAACCTACCTAGTGTTCACCTCTAATTTCTAGAACCTATGTTGAGGTTTTGGGGAGTTTTTTTTTTAAAAAAAATTGAAGTCTGAAAAACCATTGAGTTCTCATGCAATACACACGTAAAGCATTATGACATCTTAAAATTAAAACCTGGCGCCTAAAACATGTTGTCCCGTTAAAGGCCTTTTTGTAACATAGAAATATCACAAGAACCATTTTATCTTTCGTATGAAGGGGGTTGGAAATTCTGCGTTCCAAAAAGAGGCCTAGAAGTCTTTTCAGCGTGGTACCATTGTGTATATAGCACCTCCTAGCTTAACATTTTTGCTACACGAGGCCAAGGACAAACATGGATTGACCTGCCAAATCACTTGGAGAGCGTACTTACACATCATCTTCTATGGAGTACTCCTAACAAGCAACGTGATCATGATCAGCTAGCTGTAGTTGTTGCAGCCAACTTGCACTGGTGTGGATTGATGTACATGCGGCCTCAGTCCAATGCATATTGTTCCACGCTTTCCAGGAGAAAAATTTCAGGGGCATATATAATAAACAACTACATATCGATAGCCTACTACCGACAGAAGAAAAGCCTATTAAGGAACCGTCGTTGGTGAGTCTAGTCTGAGCGATTACCTCGTAAGCAAACTCAGAATCGTAATAACAATGCAAGAACACAAGAACAGAATAATAGATTGAACACAGATATAATGGGACTTCAAGTTTCTCTTTATTGCTCTTCTCAAAAATGGTCATACAATGGTTGGGGTCTCCCCTCCTTTATATAGAATACTGATGGATGTGGAGTCCACCTTGGGCTAGGACTCTCGGCTTAGGCCTGGTTTCTTAACACTCCCCTTGGGAACTCATCCGTCATGTTTATGTATCATCAAAACTCCATAAAAACCCAGCGGGATTTTTTTTTAGAGAAATAGTACATAATATGGTATTTGTTGTGCCGCTATCTGCTAAGCATAGTTCCTCCATAGGGCGCCACACGTGTTCTGATATATAAAGTATTTATTAATATGGGGTAGGAAGCAATCCACACACATAAGTAAAATACTTCAAAACAGAACACAACTGCTATTATTAATACATGAAAAAATCTTGCAGGACTCATCATAAGAATTTATTGCTTTGCTCTCTCCTAGAACTTACAACTATTATTCAAAATTCAATGTTTTATCACAACCATAAACTGCAAATGACTATAAAATCTAAGTGCAATACGTGCACTAGATTGAATCAGCGAAGTATGAAAAAACTTCGACCTGAATCTGCTTCATGTCCAACTTCTCTTCTTCGGCAACAACAGCTGCTGCCGATGTGATGTCCAAAGAAGGTGTGATGGGAGCTACTATTGAGCTGCCCACATCCATGACTACAACCCATGATTGTGAATCCTCTGTGCCTGCAATGGCGAGGTGTGCCTCTTGCTGTCCTTAGCCCATCTTCTTAGACTTGAAAGCATCAATCATGTGGAGCGGCTCACAACAAACACGTGATCAATATCCCCAAATGTCATATTTGTAGCAACTTTGGCCCTGCTGACCATAGAGCTTCTCATCGCTCTTCTTTTGTTCGCTCTTCTTAGCTTGAGAATTCTACTTGATTTTGTGACACATGACCTTACCTTTCTTGCCTCTTCCTTTTGAGTGAGGCTTCCTCACCTTGTAGCTGCTTGCATTGACTTCATGGCCAACTTTGCTACTAGGCGGCTGTGAGATGTAGTTCTTTATAAGAACGTCATCTTGAGCTTCCGTAACTTGCATCATGTCAATCAGTTCAACATACTCCTTGTAGTCGTCCTGACGATAGTTGCGTGCGGATTGCACCGTGTTTGGGTGAAACGTAAAGAGAGTTTTCTCGATCTTCTGCTCATCTATAGTTACCTTACCATAGAGTTGAAGACTTGTACAAATTCTGTACAATACAGAATTTGTACTCCCCCACGGCCTTGTAGTCAGCAAAATGTAGTCGGTTCCATTCTTGCCCTGCCTGAGGAAGAATGGTGTACTTCAGCTTCTCGAACTACTTCTTCAGTGTGGTCCATAAAGCTAGTTCGTTCTTTTCTACCATATACTCATTCTTGGCGTTAGCGAGATGGTGTGCGAGGAAAAGAAGTGCTTGATCATTCTCCTCAACAATTGGAGTGGCGTTCTTCAAGGTGCCAAGTCCAATAGCAGCACAGAGCTTCATGACTCTAAGTACGATTTCGACATATAATGCCAAAGTCAGGTAATTGTGGCCATGCTGGGCCAGCTCTTCGAACTCCTGGTTCGTAATGACAGTCATCTGTATATTCATGCAAAGATTTCATAAGATTACTGCTGGTAATTTGCAAAAAATAGTTACAAAAATTCTCATAATGTTATTCGAACTCCCGGCTCGTGATCCCGTATTTTCTATGCATTTTTTATGATTTACTGCTATTTCAGTGATTAAAAGCAATATAAACAATCACAAATAATTAAAACAGTAAATACAATAAATAAATTACATAGAAATAACAATAACAAATTTAACTATGCTTCAAATGCAAAAATGATTCAAAAATTAAATTCCCGATGCCCCTTTCTGCTAGAAAATGAATTTTTGTCGAATTCTGCAATTTTTAGGGGTTAAGTTGCGGAATTTCAGATCTGAGAAAAAACTTTGCGTAATTTTAAGCAATTCTGAGGGCCTTTTTTCAACATTTCCTTACCCGCGCAATTATCCTCGTAATTTTTAGAATTCCGAGATGTTTTTCCGCAAATTTTGGGATTTCTTGTCTTTTCCCTTTTTCCTGGATTTTCTTTTCCGGTCGGGCCTTCTTTTCGGTCCATGTTTGGCCAACCCACTCGGTCCATGTTCTGCTGGCTCAAAAGATGCGCATAGGGTAGGGTTTCCCCTACCCCAGTACTTAGTGGTGGCGGCGGCCCGCTTCCAGCGCGGCGGTTGGGCGTGGCACATGGCTTGGAGGTGGGGAGGCTGGGGCTGGCCGGCGCGGCGCGTGGGGGCATGGCGGCCGGCCGGCCGCGGCTTCAAGTGGCGGGGAATGCGGCGCCTCGGGTGGCTAGAGGCTTCAAGCCAACCATGGTGGCGGCAAGCGGTGCGGGCGAGGCGGTGATCTCATGCGGCCGGGCGGCCGGGCGGTGGTGGCGAGCACGAGGCTACGCGACGGAGACATCTCCCTCCCCGTTTTTTCTTTCTCGGTGGCGCGAAAGCGGCCATGCGGGGTTCTGACGGTGGCGTTGTGGGTGCACGCGGGTTGGGGAGCTGCGTGCGTGCGGCCGTGGACAGGGAGGCGGCACTGCGGGCGCACACGGGCCTGTGTTGGGGCTGCAAGGAGCGGCAGGGCACTTCAAGGTGGTGCCTCAAGGTGGCTGGAGGCGGCGCGTGCAACATGCGGCGGTGGCTTCAAGCCAGCAAAAGGGGGGTGTGCCCGTGCGGCTGTGGAGGCTCAAGGCTGTCGGCAAAATTATTTTCATGTTTAGTGTTTATGCGATATGCGATGTGTACTGTTCACCCGTACTGATCATGCAATTATCTGTGTACTGTTTATCTGTACTGATAATGCAATTACCGTTCATCTAATTACCGATCGGTTTGGCCGGCGACTTCAAGTCGGTTCACGGTAGTTTAGAACGAATTTGTAATTTTTAATCTACGGTACAATTGGTATCCACTTTTCCATGTAATCTACCGATCGACATTGTGTAGACGACTTTAAGTCGGCTCGCGGTATATTAGAGTGGATTGGCACCGTAGAAAACCAATCTAGAAACCAAATTTGCATAATTGAAAGCGATCTAGAAAATACGATTCAATCTACGAGTGTCGTTCTTCGACGGTTACCTTTTCGATCCGAGGAAAGCCGATCGTGCTGATAACGTGTTGAGGAACCGTCGTTAGCGAGTCTAGTCCGATCGATTACCTCGTAGACAAACTCAGAATCATAAGAACAATGAAATAACACAATAACAGAATAATAGATTGAACGCAGAGATACGAGGGAACTTCTTATTTCTGTTTATTGCTCTTCTAAAAAACTATCGTACAATAGTTAAGATCTCCACTTTTTTATATAGACGATTGATGGATAAAGAGTTCACTTTAGATCAAGACTCCGTAATTAAGTCCAATTTCTTAACAAAGCCCAGCTTTCACCGTGGAAAAAGATGTGTTTTCCCCTTTTACTGCGGCCCCATGCACGCAACGCAACCTCCCTTTAATCTTCTCTCCCTCTCCACCAAATGCATGCCGTGTGGCCACGGGCTACGGACCAGCGGGCAAGGCGAATAATCGACGCCCTGCACGCCATGCCAGCCTGACACGCGAAGGAAACCTTCGTACGCGCGAGGGTACGCGCACGGAGGCAGCAGCACGTTTGGTTTGACATGCACGCACGCACCCGTCTGCGTTGCGCTCCGCATTAGCACTGGGAGCACGCGGATCCCGGTGCGTCACGTCGCACGCGCGCAGGACATCCCCGTGCGGCCGTGCCACACACATGCGCGCGCGCGGGGCCGCAGATGATCTCGGGGACGCGCGGGGGAGAGATCGATCGAGCGCGATCTCCTGAGCCGGCGCCTCTTCGGCTTTCCTGTCTTTAAAGTCCTCTGAAATATTCCGAGGCAGGCAGACGCAGCAGCGCATCCGCATCAACCGCAAAGAAACCTTTCCTTCTTCTTCCCCTCCTCTGTCCTGTGCCTCTCGCCTCGTCCTCGTGTGTGCTTTGGCATCTGTAGCCGCGACGACATGAGCAAGGATGGGGACGGTTTACTACTACTCAATGCCGCCGTCGCTTGCGAAGCATATGAGGCGCTTCTCTTGCATGGCCGCTTGCTCGCCTTCTCGGCGGGGAGGCAGGCCGTTTCGGTGAGCTGTTCGCCTTCTTGTTCGGTGTGGTAGGACATGGGGATCGCAGGCAGCATAGGCCAAGAAACGGATCGCAGGCAGCATAGGCCAAGAAACGGAGGGGAGTTTTCGTGATGCAAGAAGAAGTTGTTAGTGATAGAGGTCGGTCGATCGGCGGCATACACGGGAAAGCCAGGCATTTTTTCTCTGCAGTTCAAGTACCTTTCTTTAGCTTTCCTCTCCATGGTAATGGTTGTTCTTATTGGTGTTGTTTTCCGTTCTATCTCTCTCTCTCTCTCTCTCATTTTTCTGAGATTTGTTTAGGTTTTAGTTTCGTTAAAAGGTGGTAATTGAGGCCAAAATGCATGCTCATGTATATCTGTATTAATTTTCGTGAGGTGCGATGATATGATACAACTTGCATCGATCGATCTCAATATTTCAGATCTCTCTATAATCAACACATGTTCCCCGAAGAATTAATGATCAAGGAGAACGAGAGACCCGCGTATTTAATTTGTGCTGATATATGCAAATGTGGAGGTGTACGTAGCTGTACCTGCTACTAGTATCTTGTTTCAAGCTAGTGTGTACATATATGGAGCGACAAGTCCAATTAAGCTAGATCGTTAACATACAGTACGTACGGTTCCTGCTATTGTCTTTCTTCCTTTTCTTGCTTGTACGTAGTACTACTACTGTACTAGTACTACATTTTGCATTTAGAGGAAGATCTACAGGACTGCTCTGACCAGATTTTGCGGTGCGTGCATTAGATCCCTAGCTCGTCCTTGGGAGCTCCATTAATGGAGCAAAGATAATGCTGGCTGGTTCTTGTTTAATTTGAATATCTTTCTTCTTCTTCTTTTTTTCTCCTTTCTTTTGTCTTTGGTTTCTTAGTTGCCTTTGGCGTGCAGTCTTCACTCTTGACTATTGAACCCCAGTACCACGTATGTTTGGTGTTTAGTTTGGAGGTTCATGATTAGGTGCTAGTTGAGAACTAGTTCTAGTTCGTACTCCACTTGACTATATTGCACTTTGTTTTATTATGGCCTTTTGATGTTAGTTTTCCAGCTTTAAGGTACATGCTGATGATGCATGGGAAGATTTTTTTTTCTACTGCATCTCTGCAGCTGCTTGTGTGTGTGTGTGTGCCTGCTTTCCATAACTATACATTTCTTAGTCTCCTTGCCTTTTCATGCCTCTCACACAGAGATTCCGATCCTTGTTAATTTGAATAGGAGCAGCTGCATATGTAATATGTATGATACTAGGAGTAAAACGCATCCCTCAATGCACGCTTAAGAACTGAAAGTTTGCAGGGCATTTTCTTTCTAGTAATAGCTAGCTAGGAACCTTAACTTTGCTGGTATTTGAACATATACTACTTTCAAATTAACGGGTTGAAAGGGCCTAAGAACCCTAGTATCAGATGTATTTTTAAGGTACCGTTTGGAAAACAAGAATTTTGTAGGATTTTTTAGGATAGAAAACCTTCACTCTCACTGAATTAATGTAGAGTTCTCTGCGAAAAATCTGTTCTTAAGCGTATGAAATTCTCCAAACATGATTCCGTATGAAATTCTCTGTTCCTACAAAATTCCCATGAATTCTGACATTTTAAACAGGCCATTGCTTAACTTCATAGCAACAAAATCATGGTAAGAAAAGTGAAATTCCCGTTGTACACCTTTACTCCCCTGTAAACTTTTCACCGGTCAACCGCAACGGTACTTCCCTGACCGCTCAGAATTCGCTGTCCTCGGGATCCGTTCTCTCTACGCTGCCGTAGCACACGCAGCAATAAGGAAGGTGGATGGTTCCTGCTTCATTCAATAGTATATCTATTGTTATCTCTTAGTTATATCACACTAATAAAAATCTACATTAGAGAGGGGGAGGAGAGAGCACATATCGTATCTTCCTGGAGAGACTATCGTGTATGCGAAACAAGATATGATACATTAATCTACTCTAGTTGACATGTAGACCCGTTTTAAAGAAAAATTATAAAATATAAATGTTGGAGAGTGTATTAGAGACTATTGGAGATGTTGTCTCTAAAATAATGTAGCATATATTAGAGATAAAATTATCTCTAACTTTTGAAGATACCCTCAACATAGTATATTTTAGTATTCTCCTATGTTTTGTTTAACCAGCCTATCCGATCCGGTGCCTGTGTTCTTGAGCTGCTGGTTTTGACTTTGTTGGCACCGAGATGCCATGAGAATTGGTGTCCGGGACTCCGGGGTGGAAGCTTAATTTGACACTAGCTTTTAGGGTTTGGTTGGTTCGATCAGCTAGCCGCCTAGCCCCCGCGTGTGTATGATACTAAAAAATGTTTGCAGTGTTGCTTGCATCAGCTGCTTACTTTTTTTAACCCATCATGCAATATTCTATCTGGTGGTGTTCTGTGTCAAATGGGTCTCGATTAAAATATCTTCCTATCGAGAGGGGTCTGGTTTTGATTAGTCACTGATTTTTCAAAATTCCGCAGCTTGCATCACGCACCGCAATTGACTTTCTGCCTCCATCTAGTAAAAGCGTTTCTTTTTATATTTACATGTAAAAGGTTTCTAACTTGATATGTACCATGTGTTTTGGTCCTTTTGGATCAACGAAACCTCAGCTTAAACACCTCGTGTATGCATTTTACTGGTGCCGCAAGGCATAGGGAATTTGGGATCCAGCCCGTTCCAAACGCAGTGATCTGTGAAGGAGAGTACTTGCGTGCGTGCGTGCTGGCTTCCGCGATCGCTCGCTGGGCCACCGAACGTTTGACCCGATCGAACTCGTGGTCTCGGCAATCGGCAATCGGCATCGTCCTCGGAAAGGCGTCGCAGTGTCGCGCCACCCCATCACCGAGTGCGCGCGTCCCGTGAGGAGGGCTCGAAAACGCCAAGCCGACACGCCGGACCGGCCATATCACTTCGTGCAGGCGCACGCGTCCGTCGCCTCGGCCGGCGCGCGTCTCGGCACGGCACTCGGTGATGGTGTGCTTCCGGTTCGCTTCGTGCGCGCACCGGAAAAGCGCGGCATGGGCCATGAGGCCAGGACAAATTGCCGAGCCAACCCTGAGAGCCCAAAGCCGGCGAGCTGTGACCATCTAATAATGGAGAGGTTTATGGAGTCACCGCTTCACATATTGACCCCAAGAGCCCATGTATACAGTGGTGCAATACAAACTATACAGAGCCCGTAAGAATCGGTGAGTGCCTGTCGTGATAGACGATAGATACACTGATGCGGGATGCAGCAGAGCCTCCATCGGGTCAGCGACTCCGCCGCGCCAACGTCCACATTACACAGACTATTGAAGCAACATTTCTACGTCACTGGCATAGCACGAGTTGACTCTGGATGTGTGATGTGAACACAATCCAAAACAAGAGTCCAGTGTCGTACTTGGCGGATAGCAGAGGTAAGAGTCCTCGTCCAAATCTTCTTATGCATTCACGTTGTTTCGTGTTATAAATAAGAGTCCTCGTCCAAATCTTATTATGCATTCATGGTTTTCATGTTATAAATATTATATGTATATTTAAGAGGACCTAATACGTAATATATATATATATATATATATAAAGAATACAAAAAGAAATATGATATATACAGATTAGGAATACAAAAAGGACTCTTATTCTAACACTCTCCCTCAAACCCACGGTGAATCACACATACTGAGTTTGGAGAGAAAATACAAATGTTGTACCCTAGTCTGTGGCTTCGTGAAGAAGTCAACAACATGTAACTCTAAGAGCACAAACTGTAAAACAAGTACTCTCTCCTGCACCTGTGAGCGAGTGTATGAAGTATCCATACCAATGTGCTTGGTAAGCTCGCTCATGGTTCATTGGGTCCCGGACAATACTGATAGCACATGTATTGTTAGATAAAAGAGTCGTAGGCACTTTAAAATCCGCAAGTAACCACCTCAACCAAGTAACCTCTGTTGTTACTACTGCCATAGCTCTCAACTCAGCCTCTACACTCAAACAGAAAATTATAGTCTGTTTCTTTGTCTTCCAGGCAATCAGGGAGGAGCAAAAAAAACACAGTAAGCAGAAAGAGAACGACGGTCAGAATGATCACTAGTCCAGGTCGCATCGGAGTACGCCTGAAGCTGTAGCGAGGTAGAGTTAGGAAAAAACAAACGAGCCATGAACTGAATATGAACATCATAAGCAATATTAGGAGAGTGCTCACAAGGTACACCAAACTCCTAACAAGATGACGAAATCGAGTAGGATCCTCAAGAAGATCACCATCAATGACACGAAGCTGGAGCGATAGCTCCATGGGAGTCTCAGCAGTGTGAGTGTTAGTCAGACCAGATCGATTAAGAAGATCCTGGACATACTTCTGCTGGGAGAGGTAGTAGCTGTCAGGCCTGGAAGAGACCTCAATCCCAAGGAAGTATGTAAGAGAATCAAGATCAGTCATCAAAAACTGCTCACTAAAATGCTTCTTCACATACGTGATGAATGAGGAATCATCACCAGTGATGAGGATATTATCAACATATAGAAAAAAGCAGTGTCCTACCCTGAGATGAGATATGAACAAAAAGAGCAGAATCATGGGAAATGATAGTGAAACCGATAGCAGTAATCACTGAGGTAAAACACGCAAACCAGACACGAGGAGCCTATTTGATGCCATAAAGAGCACGACGAAAACAACAGACATGTCCATCAAGAACAGAAAACCTAGGCGGTGGCCGCATGTAGACCTCATGCAAAACACCATTAAGAAATAGCATTCTTAACATCCAACTGAGAGATAGACTATTAGCGAACAGATGCAACCACAACAAGAGTACAAACAGTGGTCATATGGGTAACAGGGGCAAAAGTCTCATCATAGTCACGATCGTACTCCTGCTAAAAGCTACGAGCCACAAGGCGAGCCTTATAGCGTTGGATAGTACCATCAGATCGGATCTTAATCTTGTACACCCACTTGTATGTGATCGGACAAGCAATGGAACTAAACAATAATTATTTTGTTCAAGCCTTAAGTAAAAACATTATTTTTGCTTCTTGTTTAGGAGCAGAAGGTTATTAGTTCAAAATAAAGAATAATTGTTGTTCAATTCATTTTGAAGATATGCTTTATGGCCATGCTCCATTGGTGAATGTTTTGAATCTTGAGGATAAGTCCATCTATAACATTAATGCTAAGTGACTTTGACCTGATGATTTGAATCCAACTTTTATTTGGCACTGTCGTCTAGGTCATATAAATGAGAAGCGCATGATGAAGCTCCATAAAGATGGTCTTCTAAACTCAATTGATTTTTGAATCATTTGAAACATGTGAATCTTGTTTACTTATCAAGATGACAAGAGCACCTTTCACGACCAGAGGTGAGTGGGCGAGTGACTTACTGGTCATAGTACATTCGGATGTATATGGACCAATGAGCACTCCGACCAGAGGTTGTTTTCAGTACTTTATAACTTTTACTGATGATTTGGTGATACGACCAAGTCCAAACTAATCATATGTTGATACGACCTGATCCAAACTAGTCGTATGGAGATACGAGCTGGTCATAGACTAATCAAACATGACCACCAACTTTGAAAAGTTCAAAGAATTTCAGTATGAAGTGTAGAATCAACTTCAAAAGACAATCAAATATCTACGATCTGGTCGTGGAGGTGAATATTTGAGCCACGAGTTTGGTGATCATCTAAAGAAGTGTGGAATTGTTCCACAAATTACTCCGCCGGGGACGCCTCAATGGAATGGGGTGTCTGAATGATGGAACCGAACATTGTTGAACATGGTTTGGTCAATGATGAGCTAATCTGATCTTTCATTACAATTCTGGAGATACGCTCTAGAAACAACTGCTTTCACTTTACATAGGGTTCCATAAAAAAACTGTAGAGAAGACACCATATTAGATATGAAACGGGAAAAGTCCTGGATTGTCCTTTCTCAAGATATGGCCTGTGAGGTATATGTCAAACGTTTTACATCTGATAAACTCACACCCAAGTCTGATAAGTGCTTCTTTGTGGGGTATCCTAAGGAAACTAAAGTATATTATTTTTATAATCTGGTTGATAACAAAGTCTTTGTTGCCCGTAATGGTGTCTTCTTGAAGAAAGAGTTTCTTTTCAAAGAAGTCAGTGGGACATGAACCATCTGAAAATATTTCAACTCCTACCGAACCTTTACAGGATAAACAAAATATTGTTGAACCTATAGATGAGGCATTAGCCAAACATAGATAAAAAAAGGTATGAGCATTGTAATATTCTGAAATTAACTCTTGAGGGCATGTGCGTAATTAAACAAAAGAGGATACGTGAAAATAGAGTAATTTGGTGTTTTACGGAGGGGCTAGATTGTGCGAGATATAAAAGGATCATGAGGAGAGGGAATCTTAGAAACCCTAGCCAGATTGTTTTGTCTTTTCCCGTGCACTTTCTCCAGCCGCCGTCGCTCGCGTCCTTGCGTCGCCTGTTCCCAACGCGCCAGCCATCGTCGCTGTTTCCCTCCCAACGCTAGTGTTTATGCTCGCGCGTGTGTTTGCCGTCTGGCGCCTAAGCGCCAAAGACGTGAGCACGCTTGCCATTCGGTAGACACCACTTTGCTGTGCGTGTGAAGGAATCGTCCGGCTGGCCACGTCGCTCTGCTGGCCCAACGCAACACCACCTGCCGCATCGATGCGCGCCGCGTGCACGGCGCAATCTTGCTGCGATAGCGCTACTACTGCGTGGATTTGGCGGATCTGTTTTTCAGTGCGCACGTCAATTTGTTGCCTTCGTCACCGACACTCGTTGCAGCACCCAAGTGTGTGGAGGTTTGCTGCATGTCATACTATGTTTGCTACACGTCCTACTTTGTTTCCTACTGCATGGCATTAATTAAGTGCTTCCTGTTGGGTCAAGTTACATGTGGATTTGAGTAGTACAGGAGATCCGAAGAACCACAACCAAAAAAAAAGACAGAGAAATTTAGGAGGAAGTCAACATCTCGGTTTTTGTTGTGGGTAACGATCTGTAATTTTGTTACCTCTATATTTTGCTAATTTAGTTAGAGATTAGAATCGGGATTAATTAGAGAGGTTTTAGAATTTTCTAATCGAGGGTTGATTAATGGATCTGTTTAGTCTGCTGTTCTGTTGTACGATTTATTCGGGTACCTTAATGACGAATTTTGGGAATATCATCTACTGGTTAATTGTAGATAATTTCGATATCTTTCTATAGAATATTTAATCATGTCGAGCGGACAAGTATAATTCGAGTTATGAATTTTGGAAGACTACTGTCTATGTAGTTGTCGTCTTTCAGCACTATTTTGGTAGACTATAGATTAAAAATAGTAAATAGACTAATTAGAATTTTTGATCTACATGAAAGATGTCGATAATTGTCTAAGGGTTCTGTAGAATCCAAGAACTCGAATTTTTGTTGGGTAAAAAAAAGGTATGAATTTAGTAAGATCCGCCGTCCCGAAGCTGACAAATCGATCTTCTGGGATAAAAATGGAGGGTTAGATAATTTAATTAGAAGTCTTGGTAATATAAGAAAATGTGGAGAATTTTACGAAGAATCCAGAACTGGGTGGATTGCCATGATCGGATTTTTGAGTCAAAAGTTACGCTCTTTTTAGTACCTAGACAGTAAGGGGTGACTGTTCAGTACCGGAGAAGCATGGTAGATTTGGGGATGTGTAGGAGCGATATCGATTGATTGAATGTTCTTTTGTTGATGTAGCTTGTATTGAAATTTGAGTATTTATTGTAGGAGAGGTGTCGTGCTTGTTGCCATCTTCTAGCCAAATCATGCGTCGCATCTAGTAAAGGCAAGTGCATGGTAGACAGTGATCAATGATTGATCACTGTTTTCTATATCTTATATTATCATTATCGTTGTGCCTTTATTTGTAATTAATTGCAAGCAATGAAATGGTATTGATTTATATTGTTGATGAACATGAGGAAAAATTGGATATGATGAGTATTATGAAATTCTGCATGTTGCATTCATAAGCATCTTTGCATAAGAGCAGATGATCATGATTGATCACAACTCCACGGGAGTGGAGGAGGTCCCCGATCCTTGAGGAAGAGCGGGCTTGAGAGTGAATGTTGTCGCAAGCATTCACTCACGGTATACCGGTATACGCGAAAGAAGTGCATGTAGACATGTAGAGTAGAGTTGCATTGATATATGTATGAAGATGCATGTGAAAACAAAGAGACGAGAACAACATGATGATATTAATAGAAGTACAAGTGATGATAATGAAGCTATTGAATTCGGTTGATGTTTCATTGTTCGTTGTGTATTAATGTATTTACTGAGTCGTGAACTCACCCTTGCTCTTCTGTTGTTTTTAGGTGATCTTCGAGGGTGCCATGTTTGAGAGCGAATAGGGCACATGAGATAGTTTTCTACTTCAGACACATAATTAATTGTCATGAGAACTTTTATTTTCCATATTGATGGATTACTCTAGGACTTGTTAGACATTGAATAAAATTTAGGTCAATGTTCTGAACTAGTCTATTTTGTTTCAATGCTTCGAACTCATTAGTTTGGTGCTGTTTTGGATTGCTTACCTGGTTATATTTCCTTTGCCTGGTTGTTCATGCTTGATCAATCTTTACTCAGGTTTTGTTGAGACCTGTGGACGGGTTCTATTATTATTTTGCTTACTGAAATTTTCTAGTGTGTTGATGATTATTAGACGTTTAAGGGTAGTTTGATGGCATTCTAGGCTCAGTGTTGGGCTGGGGTGTTACAGGCATGACATTTTATTATTGAATAATGATGAGTCTAAAACTTATGCGAAAGCGATGGTGGACCCAAACTATGAGTCATGGCTAGAAGCCATGAGATCCGAGTGGAACATTCGTTTTGATGAAGTGGTAAAAGGATTTGATTTCATCAAGAACGAAGAAGAACCTTGTGTTTACACGAAGGTTAGTGGGAGCAAGCTTGTGTTTCTGATCATGTATGTGGATGACATACTACTAGTCGTAAATGATATTCCAATGCTTGAATCTATTAAAATTTCATTAAGAAATAGTTTCTCATGAAAGATTTAGGAGATGCAGCATATACTTTTGGTATAAGGATCTATAGAGATAGATCTAAAACACTAATCAGACTAGTCGTATAGTGATACGACTAGATCCAGATTGGTACCCATGGCTCGTATGGTGATACGACAAAGTCCAGACTAGTCGTATAGAGATACGAGCTGGTCGTAGACTGGTGGCCATGGCGCATGGCATTAATCTTAGCAAGAGTTAGTGTTATACGACCACTGATGAGCGAGACAAAATGAGTAGAATTCCATATGCTTCGGCTATTGGATCTATTATGTATGCTATACTATGTACACGACCAGATGTATCGTTTACTCTAAGTGTTATAGGCAGATATCAGTCAGATCCAGGTGAAGGTCATTGGATAGCAGTCAAGAATATTCTTAAGTACTTGAGAAGGACTAAGGATGCATTCCTTATATATGGTGGTGAAGAAGAGCTGGTTGTAAATGGTTACACCGATGCTAGCTTCCAAACCGACAAGGATGATTTCAGATCGCATTCATGGTTTGTGTTTTGTTTGAATGGAGGAGCGATGGCGAAAGAGTTCCAAGCGAGGAGCAGTTCTTGATTCTATAACAAAGGATGAGTACATTGCCGCTTTGGAAGCTGCAAAAGAGGTCGCGTGGATTAGAAAGTTCATTAATAAATTGGGTGTGGTTTCGAGTGCTTTTAGTCCAATGGATCTATATTGTGATAATAGTGGAGCCATTGCACAATCTAAGGAGTCTAAATCGTATCAAAAATCTAAGCACATACTTAGGTGATATCACATTATTCGTGAGATCGTTGAGAGAGGTGATGTGAAGATATGCAAGTGCACACGGATTTGAAAATTTCTAATCCGTTGACAAAGCCTCTCCATAACCTAAGCATGAGGCACACACATAAGAGAAATGGGTATAATATACCTATATGATTGACTCTAGTGCATGTGGGAGACTGTTGGTGATATGCCCTAGAGGTAATCATAGAGATTATTGTATCACGTCTATGTTTATGTGTTATTGAATAAGTATTATTCTGTTCTTTGAATGAATCATCAGTTATAAAGATCAACGAGTATGTGACTCGTTGGATAAGCTCTTTTAACTTATGATGATGTTGTTCTAAATGTATCCCTAGTTGGATATCACTTGTCGGATCACTAGTTATCCTATCAACCAACACATGTATTGATTGATAATCATGTCTCACCGGTCATGGATATAGGGATATCGAATCAATAATGTGAACACATGTTGGAGAACATAGTGTTGGATTGACCCGCCTTGAGACACTACTGATATTGTTATGATTTCATGTGTCATCAGTTGGTCTCAAGCAATGATGATGTATAATCCTTAGATCTGAGATCAGCATGGTTTTCTACATGTGTAATAGTACACTTTGGGACTGCCAAAGGAGCAGGGTGCCCCCGGCACTGCCTCGGGTGTTCGGTTGTCTTCCGCCATTCCGCCCACGAACTCGGCCACGGCCGCGACCTCCTTGGCCTCCTCGTATTGCCCCTTCAGGGAGCTGCCCTCCGTCCACATGGTAGACGCTCTGCCCTTTCTAGCAGTAATCGTTGGCCCGTGATTTGATTGGTGCCACCACCGCGGTGGCTGTGGGTCCCACCTTGCTAGGTGGCCCGCTTGGTGTTTGAGTCGGGATACAGGGGTCGGGGCCTCCGCTCGCCGGGCGCTATCTTCCTCCACCCGAGCGTAGTCCTCCATCTTATCGAAGAGCTCCGCCACTAAGCGGATAGGCTTGCGGGCCAGTCTTTCTAATAGGGGGCCCTTCTAGAGTCCACATGTTGATGCGTTTATGATGGTGGTTTCGTTGACCCCCTTCACCTAACACTTTACCTCTGTGAACTTTTTGAAGAAGCTGCAAAGGGACTCTCCTGGGGCCTGCTTTATTGCAAATAGGTGCCCCGCATCCTTTGGCTTCGTGTAATTTTCCTGGAAGTTGTTGCGCACCAGGTCTCGCAACTGCTCTCACATGTATACGGAGCGGGGCGGGATGGTAAAGAACCACGTCAGCGTCACGCCCTTGAGTGCCAGGGTGATGCTTTTTGCTTTTGTTGTGTCATCCCCCTGGCTACCTCAATGGTCGTTTTGTATACACGAAGGAACTCCGAGGGGTCTATGCACCCCTCGAAGGTCCTAACCTCTAACATTTTAATGCCCTAGGGCCAACGGGCTAACTCCAGCCCGGTGCTTATGGGGGAGTTGGGGTCCCCCCAAAGTATTGGAGCCAGAAGAACGACCACTGGTGCCTGAGGGGCGGCTCCCTCTGCTTCGGTTTATGCGCACCTAAGTGGAACCACGAGGGACCCTTCCCCTAACTGTCAGAGATCGAGCATCTCCCGGCGGAGGTCCGCCAGCTCCCGCTAGAGGGCTTCGTACGCTTCCCGTGTTATGCTTTGCTGCCCCGTGCTGCGGGCCTACCGGGAGGTTTCCGGGGGGCCACCTCGGTACGCTGGGTGTCACCCCTGATAATGTTTATGTGTGTGGAGTTGTTTGTCTCTTCCTCCATGGCTGGGGCGGTGGCCACAGTCGCCTCGGAGGTCTTGCTTCACTTGGCCCTCGGAGTGCTAGGTGCGGCGGCCGTGCCGAGGGCCTCAGCCGCTGAGACTTTGGGCACAACTTTTTGAGGGGCCATACTAGAACTTCAGAGTTGTGCTTCGTGACTTTCCTACCGGTCCCCATGGACAGCGCCAACTGTCGTAGCAAAAGAAGGCTAGACAGTAAGAAGGGGACGACCAGTGTCCTCAGAGTGACCAGAGAGTCCTCAGTAAAATGGACCAGTTACCAGGAAAAGGTACGTGTATTAGTTGCTCTAAAAAACTAGATCCATCTTGTTTCATTGGGGAAGACGGCTATTTATGTCCTCCTTAACAGGGTACTTGACTTTACTATCCTACCCCTAAAAGGTCCTATAGGCGTAGGAGCTACATGGGCTTTTCTCCCCCCTACGCATAGCCTTCGAACCATGGTGGACCCTCCTAGGCTCGGTCCACCTGGTTGGTACACCTGGTCAACCGGCGCCCGAGGCACCTTACGGGGTCTAGGATGCCCCCAGGTCGAGGAGGCCCTGGGCATCCTTCGCTTCTCTCGAGGTGGCCCAGTCAAACCGTAGCTCCTGGTCTTGCGGTGCTCTAGTGGCCCTCCGGTAGCCTTCGGGCTTCACCCGGAGCATCCCGAAGGGCGTCTGGTACTGCCGAGGTGGAGTCGACCGCGGGCCCCTTTCGGCTCCCCTGAGGTGGCTCAGAGGACCCGTTGCTTCGGGCCTCGCAGTACCCCAGAGACTCTCCAGGGTGGCTCTGGGTCCTTCCCAGAGCCTCCCCAAAGGGGCGGCTAGAGCCCCCTGGAAGGGGGAGCCTTTGTGCTCGTAGGCCGCGAGGTCTGTCCCGCGGACTCCATCGGATCGTTGGGGCTTGTGGGGCTGTCCCTACGACACCCTATGTGTCACCGAGTGTGCAATTTGATCTCATTCGTGTCATTCCCGTCACCTCCGTTAGTTGGAGTCGTCGTTAAACCCAAAAAAATCCCATCTTACTCTCATCTTCTTCCTTCTCTACTCTCCTGCCCCCACTGGGCACCACCTCTGATGAGGACATCCTTAGCATTGTTCTATATGTTGTGTTTAATCTTTGCTGTACTTCGAAATAACATGGACTTACTAAAAGGGTGAAAACTATTGCAAAGAAGCATAACATTGAGGTGAACTCGTTTCTATCTATTCCTAATGATGTTATTCATGAGAATAGAATACTACCTCATGTCACTACTTTGTGCATTCTCGGGTATGAACATTGTGAAGCCTTTGGAACTGAGAGGGAGGCCGGAGCCAAAGCAATGGAGGAGAATCATGGAAGATCAAGGGAAGTCACCTTAAGTTATCACAACCAAGTCTGTTGTCACGACCAGGTCTTGGCCGTAGGTTGTAGTCGTGTAGGGCATGGAACACCAGTTGGATTCTATGACCAGATGCCGCCATGCGGTGCTAAAGGAGAAGGTCCAAGCAGCCCAAGACTTAGATAAACAAGCCCAATCCACGTGGAAGCCCAAGGCGTGAACAGTACTTGACGTTAATAATGTGTAACATGAATAGTAATTATAAATTAGAGTTTGCTTCGGTATGTGCAGCCGGCCCTAGGTCGTGCGTGAGTCTAGGAGGGGCGCCATAAGTACCCTTGCTCCCTCCTTTGTATCTCGGAGACCACATTGATATGAGAAATAACAGATTGGATTGCTTGCAACCGCTCTTGTTCTCCCAAAGGGTGCCAAACACACTTGAGGGGAATTGGGAGTGTTGAATAGAGATCATCAACCTTTTCACTGGGAATTGGGAGCACGGTAGATCTTCACTTGGTGGTCGGTGAAGATCAGCGCGTGTATGTTCGTGCGAACTAAAGAGTGTTAACTCTTGCATTGGCAACAGGAGATCACTACGATTCAACAAGCCTCACATGAGTATCTTGATTCTACGTCGAGAAGATCGGGTGACCCTGTATTATCTTGGTATCAGAGCTCCGGTTACTCGGTAGGATTATTTACCCTTAGCATTAGATTGATTTGTTTAGTGTTCTTTTTTTCCTATCGTCCAATAAACCGAAAACATGCAACATAAAAATTCTGAAAATTTAGTTTAATCTGTTATTTCATGTGAGTTTAGTTAGGTTTTAGTCTATTAAAATTTTGTTAACGTGCTGATCATTGTGTTCCTTTGCGTCACTTTGTCTTTGAGTACACATAAACCCTAGAAAAATTTATTGAAATACTCGTACCTTTTATCTTGTGTCGTGATCATAGTCGTGGTCATGGTCATATCCCAACACCTACCCGCACCTTTTATCTTGTGTCGTGATCGTAGTCATGGTCGTGGTCATAGCCCAACACGTACCCACACTAGGACTTCCAAGTTTTTGGTTTGGCTGCAAGTAACTTCACTTATATCTTTTCATCTTTGAGACTATCTATTGATAATTGTATTAGGGTTGTTCTTAGGCTTATTTACACTTGCTGAATTGTGAGGCTTGAGCAATCAAGAGGTGAGCAAACTCTAATTCGGCCATTGCAAGAGCAAAGAAGAAAAGGCATCCCAATACAATAAAAGTCGTAGCTTGAAAAAGTATAAAAAAAGATCAAGACCGCATATTACTAGTACCTACTTCTCCTTTAGCTTGCCCTACAAGCCAAGGAGGAGGAAGTTTGCAAGTTTATGCGACTGAGTTTCAAAAGAGAGAAAAGGGGAAAAGAAAAAGAAAGCAGTGGCCGAATTTTGGTGAGTGAACCCTAGTCCATAATTTTAGATTGTGTATTGATTCTTCTTGAACAATCTTGTGCCCTTACATATACATTGCAATTGGCTAGAGTCTCTCCTAGTACTTGGTGCAAAACGACCTAGTTCACATCTCAATTTCAGTTTGCTTCTCACTAGCTCATTCCATTGTTTGCATTAAGTCACATTTATCTTTGCATGTGCGTTCATTCACTTCGCTTAAACCTTTTGGGATCATCACCTAGGCAATTTATTCTAGTTTAGATTATTACTTAGCTTGACAACAACTTGAATTTCATATTGCCTAGGTTATATACACTTTCATACCAAGCTCTACTAAATAACTGTTATTGTGCTAGTACTGTTATTGTGCTAGTATGAAACACTCTTAAATTTGCTTGATCATCACATTGCTGTTGTAACTACTACGTACCAAGCATAAGTATTTGGCCTCAATTCACTTCAAAAAGGTAAGAACTTTTCTTGTGAGAGAAAAGAGTGAGATTGAGTGATTTTCACAAAATTGCATATATTCTTTGCTTTGCTACTAACCATGGCAGATCGCGAGTATATGTATATTCCTTTATATGGTAGTAATGATACAGATGAGTGTCTTGAGTGGGTACAAGACATGGAGTTCGAGCTTGAATCCCAGAAGTTTGAATCAGAAGCCGAAGAAGTGAGAGTGACCACTATGTTTTTTGAGGACTATGCCTATAGTTGATGGCAATAACTAAGTAGGAAACGATTCATTACATCTTGGGTCAATTTAAAATGGACCATGAGAAGGGAATTTGTTCCATCCTATTATGAGCGGGAACTACTACTCCATGTGGAGAGTATTGCACAAGGAGGCAAAGTTGTCCAAGACTACTATGTTGAGCTGAGTCATGCAATGCGTCGTGCTAATATCACTAGTGCATATCAAGAAAAGAAATACTTCAAAGTAAGCTTAAATTTTCAGATCGTTGCTGCACTTCAAGATGAATATTTTCGTAGTCTACAAGATTTTATGAAATATGCTATGAAGGTGAAAAAGAGACTTAAAGATATGCAAGCACATCAATTAAATCTACGTCGACTCTTTAGTTCTCATTCATCCATAGGTGTGTCACTTAAGAAGACGGTCGAGCATGGGAAATTTTCTATGGCCGAGGTGATGAGTAGTGTTGCCCCGTCACAAACCACAATTCATGAGGAGATCATGGATGATGGCAATTGCGCCATTGCTGGCCCACGATTAATGAAAGATAAGATGATTCAAAACACATGTGAGGATGAGAGTCACATAGCCAAATTGAGTGAGAGTGTTGAAAATTATGAACTGCGTGATTCCACCATATGTGGGTTGAAAGTATCTAATTATTGCTAAAATTAGATACACCAAAAGAAATGAGTGAAGTAGATAATAGTAAAAGTGAGATTATTGCTAAAATTAACGATTTACTATCTACTTCTAGTGTTGTTTCTCACATTGTGCAGGTTGATATTGAAGAAGAGGAGGTTGATATTACATAAGAGGAGTTCAATGTTCAACAACCGGCACCGTTGGATGTAAAAATACGAGGAGATAACCACATTTGGGGATGGAGTGCTTGCTGCCCCGTGGTTACATCATGAAGAAACACTATCTACAACACCTACAACAATTAAGGAGGATGTTAAAGGCAACAATAATGGTGTTGAATTGAATGTTCATCAAGAGATTAGTAAGAGTGAGAACTCTAGTGTTCTTTGAATATTCCATATTCTGAAATTTCTATGCTCAATTTACATAATGTGGAATTGATTATTCATAAGAAAGTTCTTACTAGAGTATCTCCTAGTGATTCTTTGTACTATATCATGTTTGATGATCCTAGAGAGCTATCTAGTGTGATTGAGAATGTTGCTAAAATTCTATATTTAAAATCACTAGTTAGTACTTATGCCTACATATATAAGTTCAATTTTATTGGGAGAATATGCTGAATTGAAATAACATATTTTGGATAAACAATCTTTTGTGTCATGCGATGATCACAATGAGATGAGTGCCAATAATAGTGCTTGCTATTTCAAAAGATTCTTTAAGCCTACTTGTTTATCCTTTGCTGAATAATCATGTACAAGTAATCAGAGTGGTGCAGTTGAAGCATGGAAGGTACAAAGAACTATCTTCCCTATATTTGAACAAGTTGACTTGGTTTACCCTTTTAATAGCTTGTCCATGTACTTAGAAAAGTCGAGGATGATCTTTTTCATGGGAGGAGAATGATGTAAATGAAAGTATTTCAATGTATATATCAAATACATCCTATGGTCGCTTATGTGCTAATTATTTTGTGCAAAATAACGAGAATGACACAATAATTAATTCATACATATATCACATATATACGTTGTTCTCTTTGTTTAGTACACTTTTAGGAAATCATAATGTGCTAAACGGAAGAAGTGCAGATGACAAATATATATACCATGCATATATGTTGTATTCTTTGTTTAGCATATTTTCAGGCTATCGAAAGCCGAGGATGGCTTTTTGTGAAGAATGAGAGGATGATGAGGACATTCTTAGCAATATTCCATATGTTGTGTTTAATCTTTATTGTACTTTGCAACAACAGGAATTTACCAAAAGGGCGAAAACTTTTGCAAAGAAGCATAACACTGAGGTGAACTCATTTCTATTTATTCCTAATGATGTTATTCATGAGAATAGAATATTAACTCATGTCACTACTTTGTGCATTCTCATGTTTGAATATTGTGTAGCCTTTGGAACCGAGAGGGAGGAAAGGGAGGCCGGAGCCAAAGCAATGGAGGAGAACAATAGAAGATCAAGAAAAGTCACTTTAAGTTGTCACGACTAGGTCTGTTGTCACGGCCAGGTCCACGACCAAGTCTTGGCCACGACCAGGTCTTGGCTGAAGATTGTAGTCGTGTAGGACAAAGAACACCGGTCGGAGTCTATAACCAGATGCCACCATGCAGCGCTAAAGGAGAAGGTCCAAGCATCCCAAGACTTAGAGAAACAAGCTAAAACCGCGTGGAGGCCCAAGGTGTAACATCCCAAAAATGGACTTGTGTTTCAAGTGTAAGAAAATCAGGAGAAATTAAAACTTTTCTTGCATCTTGAAGCCATTGATCATTTCTGTAATTCGTGATTAAGGAATTGTGGAAAATCACCATCAGAATCCTCAATTGACTACCATCAAAAACCTCCTTGGCGTAGATCTCATGCCAAACCCTTGGAGATATTTCCCCTGAGTTCTTGGAAGGCTTGGCAACACCTCTGAATTATCTCATGATTTTTAGAAATTCTTTGATAATTTGTGGAGGCGAGTCAAAGCATGGTCAAACCATAGCTTTCACTTTCTGGAATTTCTGGAAGAAAATTTAGTACATTAAAGTCTCTGGAAATTTTATGTGAGGTCCCTCCTGCTGTCAGCAATCTTCGGTTAAAATTTCGTAATTTTTGGAGCTTGCTTGCTACCTTAAATAATTCCTCAAAAATCAGTTATTCAAATTCAAACCCTAACTGGTTTTCACTATTCCTTAGGTTCGAGTTGGACTCGGGCTCGAGCCACTGAACTCGGTCCAGTCCACTAACTGTACCAACTCGGTCGTTCGGGCGCCAGGGTCGTGAGCCGTTGGATCGGTATCGAACGGTCTTCGACCAGCCGAACGGTGGAGTCGTTTAATCCACCCGATCTAACTCGGTAGTTTGATCGGCATCGAGCGATCTTCGACCGGTAGAACGCCGATCGTTTCAATCCACTCGATCTAGCCCGGTAGTTCGATTTCAATCCGACGACCAACGAGTCGTCTCCTTCCTCTGTCTGCGCGCGTGCACCTGCCATGGCGTGCGCGAGAGAGCGATGGCGTGCGATCCACTCTATGTCCACCTTTAAACGGCTAGCTCTGAGCGCATTAAATGCCTGTCGCGCTCATCTCTCTGAGGGCCATGACTCAACTGCTCCCATCGCTCTCAAGTGCTCTCATGGCAGTGTTGACCCGACTGGAAAACCCGGCCGTTGCTCACTGCCATTGCTCTATTTAAACTCCTTTGCTTCACCCTTAGCTTCCTTTAGCACTTTCGCAACTCCAGCTAGCACTCACCAGCTTGCTTGAGCTGCAGTCCCTCGCAATCTCTTCGACCGCCATTGTTGAGTGTGGAGCTTCGGTGGAGGCGGTGCAGCGGGGGTTTTCTTCTTCAAGTCCTTGCCCCCTCTGCTCCCCCTTTACTCTCTGGAGCTTAACTCTCACTCGGTTTGGTTCTCTCTTTGCCCAGGTCGTTGTGGCCTAGCGAGAACCTTACCGCCGCCGTTCGGATGCTCGTCGCTGGAGCCACTCCGTGGGTCTCTGGTCGTTCTTCAGCGCAGGTAAGTCTGCATTGCTTTGTAGGAGCTTAGGTGTTTTCGTTGTTCTTCTGGGTATCGTCCGTTCGGGAGTTCTCCGAGCCGTACCTTCTCGGTAGCACTCAGGTGGTCGTCTGCGCCGTCGCAGCCATACTCCGACTAGTACTGGCCGTCGGTAGGACCATTGAGCTTTTAGTCACTCGTCCCCGCCCTTAGCTGGCGCCGCTGTGGTCGGAGAAGCCGTCGAGCCACTGCCAAAGCGTGCGGGAGGCGCTGCCTCGTGGTCGGATTTCCGACCAGTCGCCCTAGCTTAGTCGTAAGTTCTACTACGACTTGTAACTAGTCGTAAATCTTACTACGACTATGCCATGGGCATAAGTCCTTCTACGACCACTACCTGGTCGTAAGTTCCTCTACGACTTGAACTTAGTCGTAAGACTTGCTACGACTATGTCATGGTCGTAAGTTTTTCTACGACCGCTACCTGGTCGTAAGACCTTCTTTCGGTCGTATCTTTGGCATTAAGAATCCAAATCAATCGGTTCTTGTTGCTAAATTCTTTAGAAATTACTCTTGTGCTACTGTAAAATTTTCAGAATTTTTGGAGACAGTTTGCTGTTGAGTCTTTACGTTTTATTCATTCTTATTGGTTGCTTTTCGCCTTCTCGTTAGGATCCGAAGAGCACATTGACAACATAAGTGATCCCCAGCTACATCTTGACCCGCAGCAAACAGGCAAGCGGTTTGATCATGTTAATCCCATTATTTTTCAAGTCTAATATATTGATTTCCAACTCGTACGTATGCATTGCTATTTTGTTGTTAAATTATGGTTAGTATCCTATAGTTGCATAATCTGTAGGACTTGTTTGTCCTCTACTACCGTGAGCTTAGGTTATTGGCTGTGGTCGGAGTCCGATGGATGGACTCTTGTCACTTAGTAGCTTTCGATTTGAAATTGCTTAGAAATGCTTAGTTCCGGTAGTACTGGGCGATCATCGATTCTAGTCGATGGTCTTGATCACACATTTAAGTATTATGTCGTTACGACCAGCACTTGTGCTTTGTTATTTTGTAAAGTCAAAATCTGAAAATGGAAAACTGATTTGGACTTGGGCAAGTGGTCGGATGGTGGGTTATTGGGTTTGTGGTTGTCTTGTCTAAGTCAACAAGGACCGAACATCTTGTGTCACACTCTCCAAGCATTTTTGCGTGCTAACCACGCGAGAGGGATATGGGACCTCTCTTGACTAAGTACTTTGGCGTGGGTTATCTCCGAGTCGCAGGAGGGAGTCGTGTGTGTTGTGTGAAACATGATATGTGGTCGTGTTCTTGTGTTGGGTGTGCGGTGGTGGAGATTCCGGGTAGGCTCTCCACCTCGAGGAGCGTCGTAGTTGTCCAAGGCTTTACCCGGGAAGGGTAGTTGACCGAGGCTTTACGATGACTCCGACACAACGTATGGGTTTCTATCCATACGGGCGGCTCGTGGGGTAATACACAATATTGAAAATGTCTCGTAGGACTTAGCCGTGCCGGCATACCTTCGGAAGTGTGCTCAATAGCTTGGCAAAAAGGCGGTCTGGCGTGTGGGTACAGTGGTACACCCCTGCAGGGATAAAACTATTCTAATAGCCTCGTCCTAGGTTATGGACACGCTTGGTTAGGTTTTGCAAGAGTTAGACTTCAACCTTTTCAATTAAAATTTGACATGGGTGGTATGAATGGGTAATTCATGCTATTGTTGTGGTGACTGGGGGTCGGTCACTTCGGGATCATTGTTGTCTTCTACCTCTTTGTTATATTGTTGTCTTTTTACGATTATTTGAACATTAAAAACCGATTTGTTAACTTGCTTTTAAATGTACTACATTATTGCAAATAAAGATTGCTTTGTCTTTGAAAATGAAACATCTGACCTCCACTCGTAAAGCCCGCATATAGTTATGTGCAGTGTCGCTACTCTACAGGTAAGTCTTGTGAGTACATTCAAAGTACTCACCCGGCTTTGCTGGGCTCTTTGTTGCAGGTGAGGAAGGTGAGCCCCAAGGGCCTCACTTTTGTGAAATGTGCTGTGGATTCGACGACTAGCTTGGCGGTCCGGTTGGTTGCCTTGTGGGTTAAGGGCACACTGGTCGGCTCTTTTGTTTATGGCCATCTTATGGCACTTTTGCTTCCGCTGTTTATTTCTTTTGTCTATGTATATGGATTTGGCCGGTCGGCCTCTCTTTTGTAATATCTATCTTTTATTTATGTTACCTTCTGGTTGTTGCTTTGCTTCGGTTCTATGTGAATGGATGGAATTGATGCATGAACTTTGTAAAGAGGTGTGTATACTGCATTCCTGGGAAGTATACATGTCTCGAGTCTCGGATTATCTGATTTGTGATGCTAGGACCGAATGGATGGTTAAGCATTACAAGCCCGATAAACCGGGGTCTCACATGTTTTGGTATCAGAGCCATACTGACCGTAGTAACCCAAGTTTGGTCGTCTTTTTTTGGATATTTTGGAAAATATTATTTTCAAAGTATCAAATGGTTTATGAAAGCTTAAGGAATCCTCAGATTTTATTCTTTACCTATCTTAGATTTCTCCTCTTATCTTACTCTAATTTGAGTTTTAAAAATTTGTCTAACTCTCCTTCCTTCAAAGATAGTTGTTGGGTTTTGGGAACTAATGAGCTTGGCAAATTGAAGTGGTGTTGCCCTCTACAAGGTTTTGAAGCTTCTGGAATGGATAAATTGCGACTAGAAGCTTGGATGCGAAACCTGGACAGCGGTCTTTCAATTTCCGGACAGCAGGCTCAAAGGTTCCAAATGGGGTAGAGAATGAGAGGTTAATCCACTAAAAACTTGTGGGAATAGAAGGGTAAGGTGTGATACTAGTTAGCTATGTATCTAACACTAATTTCATTGGCTGAACCTTGCTCTTTAGTGGTAATAGATCTTACCTGCTATTCTGATTTTTATCTTCTCAATCAATTACTCGTTCATTCAATACGGGTTAGTTGCATTGGGAAGTTGAGCTTTGGTTTTGTGATTCCTTGCTGTTTTTGGAGTCTTTTTATAAGCATGTTTTAAGTTTATACACTTGTTGTTTTTGGCTTTCGATTAGGGAGTATTCCATTCCCCTAGTCGCTAGCGTTTCGCTTTCTTATGGCTTGGATTTTCGAGCCTAGTTTTAACCAAAGTTTCTTGTAACAGGATGGCCGGACGCACTCGCAGCAGCCAAGGCCAGTCAGCTGGTCCGGACGAGGATCTTCCTCCTCCTCCGACCATGGCCGAGGTCCTTCTTGAGATCGAGCGCAACCGCAGAGGACGGAGGATTCTTCGGGCGCCATCGCGCAACACTTCGCCTCTTACCGGTGCTTCGTGATCCGGCAAGGAGTGGACATCACCGCGTGGGGACTCGCGAAGTTTCTTCGCACCCACCCCACGCTCTCCAGTCCGAGGACTCGCTGACGCAGACGGTCGCTTCGTCTGGTTGAGCGAAGCCGCATAGCGCAGTGCCAGGAGTACGAGAAGGCGTTGTTCGCATCGCACCAGCTGGAGGGTGCAGCCTTGTCTTGGTGGGAGAGCTTCCTCGCCATGCGGTCTGACGGTCACACCGTCACCTGGGAGGAGTTCCGCACCGCCTTCCGCCGAGCCACATTCCTTCCACCCGATGAGGTCAAGAAGAAGGAGTTCTTGTCGCCGCACAAGGACGCTCTCGATCCACGGAGTATCTTTACGAGTTCAACCATTTGGCTCGTTATGCTCCGGAGGAGGTGGCCACCGATGAGGCCAAGCAAGAGAAGTTCAAGGATGGTTTGTCCGAGGAGCCGCAGACAAGCTATCCGTCGTTGACTTCCTGGATTTCCGTGCCTTGGTGGACAAGGCCATCGTCCCTGAGCACTCAGGGAGAGCGCTTGTGGATTCCCGCAAGCGTAAGTGGGAGGCCCACAAGTCATCTAGGGCCAACTATTCCGCTTCATCCGCCTCGGGGTCGCGTCCCACGAGCTTCAAACACCCGAGGCCGTCAGCACCTATTCTTCGTCCTTCGCAGGCCGTGTCCCAATCACGTGCACCTGCGAGTCAGCAGAGTGGCCCCCGCAACCCAGCCGCTGGAGTCACTTGCTTCACCTGCAACCAGAAGGGGCATTATGCGAACCAATGCCCTAAGAAGACAGGAGCAGCCCCTCGTCCTAATGGAGGGCGCGGGCCAGGAGGTGGTTCTTCTCAGGACTTGAAGATCGTCCCTGCTACCCAAGGCATGGGTAGTGGTCGCGTTAACCACATCTCAGCGGAGGAAGCACAGGAGGCACCTGACGTTGTGTTGGGTACGCTTTCTGTTAACTCTCATTCTGCTACTGTTTTGTTTGATTTAGGAGCATCTCATTCTTTTGTTTCTGAGTCTTCTGCTGCTATTAGTGAGCTCCTCTTTACTCCATTGTTGGTCCTGTTGCTCATTCGCTCTCCGGGTTTGGAGTTGAGAGCTGAATCTGAGTGTAGGGATGTCCCAATTGAGATTGAGGGAGTAAGATTCTTGGCGAATCTCATCCTCCTACGTTCAGCAAGTCTAGATGTAATTCTTGGTATGGATTGGTTGTCTCAGCATAAGGGACAAATCGATTGTACCAAGAAGTGTGTCGCTTTATCTAGTCTTTCCGGTGAGCAGGTTCGCTTTTCGCCGAAGCTGCTAGGTCCGCATCTTTTCGCGCTTGAAGCGAAGCCCGCTCTAGACATTAGTGAAGTCCCAATAGTTCGTGACTTCATGGATGTCTTTCCGGAAGCTCTTCTAGGGATGCCACCAGTTCGAGACCTCAAGTTTTTCATTGAGTTGGTTCCCGGTACTGCCCCAATTTCAAAGAGGCATTATCGGATGCCACCGAACGAGTTGGTGGAGTTGAAGAAGCAACTTAATGAGCTGCAAGAAAAAGGTTTCATCCGCCCTAGCTCATCTCCGTGGGGTTGTCCTGCAATCTTCGTGAAGAAGAAGGACAATACCTTGCGCATGTGCGTTGATTACCGTCCGCTTAATGAAGTAACGGTAAAGAACAAGTATCCATTGCCCCGCATTGATGATCTCTTTGATCAATTAACTGGAGCTCGAGTGTTCTCCAAGATTGATTTGAGAATGGGATATCATCAAGTTCGGATACGACCCGAGGATATTCCAAAGACGGCTTTCTCTACTCGCTACGGCTTGTATGAGTACACCGTCATGTCATTTGGCTTAACCAATGCTCCCGCCTTGTTCATGAACCTCATGAATTTGGTATTCATGGAGTATTTGGATAAGTTTGTTGTGGTCTTCATCGATGATATTCTTATCTATTCCAAGAATGATGAGGAACATGATGAGCATCTGAGGCTTGTGTTAGGCAAGCTTCGTGAGCACCAAATGTGATGCGAAGTTCACAAGTCGCGATTCGGTTGAAGGAAGTGGCCTTCTTGGGTCATGTTCTTTCAAAGAGGCGAGCCGCTGATCCTAGCAAGGTCACGATGTTCTTTCATGGGTTCAAACCTACTTCTGCAAACCGGCGCGAGTTTTCTGCTTAGCGAGATATTATCGTCGCTTTATCGAGAACTTCTCCAAGATCGCGAAGCCGATGACGGAGTTGCTCAAGAAGGACAAGAAGTTCTTGTGGTCCGATGCTTGTGAGGAATGCTTCCAAGTACTCAAGAAGCGTTTGACCACCGCTCCCGTCCTCGTTCTTCCCGATATCCATCGAGGCTTCGATATCTTTTGCGATGCTTCTTATCGAGGGCTCGGTTGTGTCCTTATGCAAGAAGGCAAGGTAGTGGCCTATGCATCAAGGCAATTGAGACCTCATGAACTCAACTATCCTACCCATGACTTGGAATTGGCGGCCGTGATTCATGCACTTAAGATTTGGCGACATTACCTAATCGGTAATAGTTGCGAAGTGTATTCGGATCACAAAAGCCTAAAGTATTTGTTCACCCAACCAGATCTGAACCTCAGGCAAAAGAGATGGTTGGAGTTGATCAAGGACTATGACGTGGGTATTCACTACCATCCGGGCAAAGCTAATGTCGTTGCCGATGCGCTCAGTCGCAAAGCGCATTGCAATGCCTTGTTGCTCCAGGAGCGTCAACCCACCCTTCCGGAGGAATTTCAGCGTCTCAACTTGGGATTGGTTGAGCATGGTTCCCTTGCTGCCTTGGTTGTGCAACCAACCTTGGTGGATCGATAAGGTCGCCAAAGAATCGAATGTTTGGGTGAGCCGCATCAAGGAAAATGTCAAGAACGAATACCAAGTGCTTTTCTGAGGATGAGCATGGTGTTGTAAGATTCGGGCAACGCCTTGTGGTTCCAAAGGACATGGAATTGCGGAATCTGATTCTCCGCGAAGCCCATGATTCGCCTTTGTCCATTCATCCCGGGGCCACGAAGATGTATCAAGATCTCCGTCAGAGATTTTGGTGGACCCGAATGAAGAGAGAAATTGCGGCGCGTTGCCGAGCGCGACGATGTCGTCGCGTGTCAAGGCCGAGCATCGGCCGACAGATCGCCACCTTTGCCTATTCCCGAATGGAAGTGGTATTCGATCGGGATGGATTTTATCACCGGCTCGCCTCAACACCCAAGGGCAAGGATTCCATCTGGGTTGTCATCGACTGATTGACAAAAGTAGCCCATTTTCTGCCGGTACGGACGAACCTTAGTGTGAGCCTACTCGCAGACCTCTACATTTCCCGTATCGTCCGCTTGCATGGTGTACCGAAGACGATCGTTTCGGATCGCGGTGCACTTTTCACCGCCAGGTTTTGGAAGTGCTTGCAAGAGGCTATGGGAACCCGCCTCACATTTAGCACCGCATATCACCCCCAAACGGATGGTCAGACCGAAAGGGTCAACCAAGTGTTGGAGGACATGCTCCGTGCTTGTGTTCTCTCATATGGAAAGAATTGGGAGAAATGCTTGCCATTTGCCGAGTTTTCCTACAACAACGCTTCGAGGCGGCCTCGGTATATCACCTTTTGAGGCCTTATACGGGGGAGAGTGCAGAACCCCGTTGAATTGGTCTGAGCCCGGCGAAAGACCTTTCTTTGGTCCGGACTCGATCAATGAGGCCGAGAGTCAAGTCCAGCTTATTCGTGATCGTTTACGCACCGCTCAATCCAGGCAAAAGAGCTATGCGGATCGCCGTCGTCGTGAATTGAGCTTTGAGCCTAATGACTTTGTCTACCTCAAAGTCTCTCCTTTGAAGGGCCATCAGCGTTTCGGCGTCAAGGGCAAGTTAGCTCCTCGATATGTCGGTCCTTACCGTGTTGTCGAGAAGAAAGGAGCTGTTGCCTATAAGTTGGAATTGCCAGCTGCACTCGAGGGGGTACATGATGTGTTCCATGTGTCCCAATTAAAGAAGTGCCTCCGTGTTCCAACAGAGGAAGCTCCGTTGGAAACCCTCGATGTTCAAGAAGATTTGACCTATCGCGAGCACCCTGTTCGCATACTCGATGAAGCTGAACGAAGAACAAGGAATAAAGCCATCAGATTCCTTAAAGTTCAGTGGTCGAACCATTATGAGGATGAGGCTACCTGGGAAAGGGAAGATCGTCTCCGTGCAGACTATCCATCTTTCTTTACCAAGTGAGCCAAATCTCGGGACGAGATTTTTGTTAGGGGGGGAGGTTTTGTAACATCCCAAAAATGGATTTGTGTTTCAAGTGTAAGAAAATCAGGAGAAATTAAAACTTTTCTTGCATCTTGAAGCCATTGATCATTTCTGTAATTCGTGATGAAGGAATTGTGGAAAATCACCATCAGAATCCTCAATTGACAACCATCAAAAACCTCCTTGGCGTAGATCTCATGCCAAACCCTTGGAGATATTTCCCCTGAGTTCTTGGAAGGCTTGGCAACACCTCTGAATTATCTCATGATTTTTAGAAATTCTTTGATAATTTGTGGAGGCGAGTCAAAGCTTGGTCAAACCATAGCTTTCACTTTCTGGAATTTCTGGAAGAAAATTCAGTACATTAAAGTCTCTGGAAATTTTATGTGAGGTCCCTCCTGCTGTCAGCAATCTTCGATTAAAATTTTGTAATTTTTGGAGTTTGCTTGCTACCTTAAATAATTCCTCAAAAATCAGTTATTCAAATTCAAACCCTAACTGGTTTTCACTATTCCTTAGGTTCGAGTCGGACTCGGCTCGAGCCATCGAACTCGGTCCACCCACTAACCGCACTCAACTCGGTCGTTCGGGCGCCAGGGTCGTGAGCCGTTGGATCGGTATCGAACGGTCTTCGACCAGCCGAACGGTGGAGTCGTTTAATCCACCCGATCTAACTCGGCCGTTGGATCGGCATCGAACGGTCTTCGACCAGCCGAACGCTGGGATCGTTTCAATCCACTCGATCTAGCCCAGCCGTTCGATTTCAATCCGACGACCAACGAGTCGTCTCCTTCCTCTGTCCGCGCGCGCGTGCACCCTGCCATGGCGTGCGCAGAGGAGAAAAGCAGTGGCGTGCAGTCCACACTATGTCCACCTTTAAACGGCTAGCTCTGAGCGCATTAAATGCCTGTCGCGCTCATCTCTCTGAGGGCCATGACTCAACTGCTCCCATCGCTCTCAAGTGCTCTCATGGCAGTGTTGACCCGACTGGAAAACCCGGCCGTTGCTCACTGCCATTGCTCTATTTAAACTCCTTTGCTTCACCCTTAGCTTCCTTTAGCACTTTCGCAACTCCATTAGCACTCACCAAACTTGCTTGAGCCGCAGCCCTCGCAATCTCTTCGACCGCCATTGTTGAGTGTGGAGCTTGATGGAGGCGGTGCGTGGGTTTTCTTCTTCAAGTCCTTGCCCCTCTCGCTCCCCTTTACTCTCTGAGCTTAACTCTCACTCGGTTTGGTTCTCTCTTTGCCCAGGTCGCTGTGGCCTAGCGAGAACCTTACCGCCGCCGTTCGGATGCTCGTCGCTGGAGCCACTCCGTGGGTCTCTGGTCGTTCTTCAGCGCAGGTAAGTCTGCATTGCTCTGTAGGAGCTTAGGTGTTTTCGTTGTTCTTCTGGGTATCGTCCGTTCGGGAGTTCTCCCGAGCCGTACCTTCTCAGCCACACTCCGTGGTCGTACCGCCGTCGCAGCCATACTCCGACTAGTACTGGCCGTCGGTGGGACAATTGAGCTTTTAGTCACTCGTCCCCGCCCTTGGCTGGCGCCGCTGTGGTCGGAGAAGCCGCCGAGCCACTGGCAAAGCGTGCGGGAGGCGCTGCCTCGTGGTCGGATTTCCGACCAGTCGCCCTAGCTTAGTCGTAAGTTCTACTACGACTTGTAACTAGTCGTAAATATTACTACGACTATGCCATGGGCATAAGTCCTTCTACGACCACTACCTGGTCGTAAGTTCCTCTACGACTTGAACTTAGTCGTAAGACTTGCTACGATTATGTCATGGTCGTAAGTTTTTCTACGACCGCTACCTGGTCGTAAGAGCTTCTTTCGATCGTATCTTTGGCATTAAGAATCCAAATCAATCGGTTCTTGTTGCTAAATTCTTTAGAAATTACTCTTGTGCTACTGTAAAATTTTTAGAATTTTTGGAGACAGTTTGTTGTTGAGTCTTTGCGTTTTATTCGTTCTTATTGGTTGCTTTTCGCCTTCTCGTTAGGATCCAAAGAGCACATTGATAACATAAGTGATCCCCAGCTACATCTTGACCCGCAGCAAATAGGCAAGCGGTTTGATCATGTTAATCCCATTATTTTTCAAGTCTAATATATTGATTTCCAACTCGTACGTATGCATTGCTATTTTGTTGTTAAATTATGGTTAGCATCCTATAGTTGCATAATCTGTAGGACTTGTTTATCCTCTACTACCGTGAGCTTAGGTTATTGGCTGTGGTCGGAGTCCGATGGATGGACTCTTGTCACTTAGTAGCTTTCGATTTGAAATTGCTTAGAAATACTTAGTTCCGGTAGTACTGGGCGATCATCGATTCTAGTCGATGGTCTTGATCACACATTTAAGTATTATGTCGTTACGACCAGCACTTGTGCTTTGTTATTTGTAAAGTCAAAATCTGAAAATGGAAAACTGATTTGGACTTGGGCAAGTGGTCGGATGGTGGGTTATTGGGTTTGTGGTTGTCTTGCCTAAGTCAACAAGGACCGAACATCTTGTGTCACACTCTCCAAGCATTTTTGCGTGCTAACCACGCGAGAGGGATATGGGACCTCTCTTGACTAAGTACTTTGGCGTGGGTTATCTCCGAGTCGCAGGAGGGGGTCGTGTGTGTTGTGTGAAACATGATATGTGGTCGTGTTCTTGTGTTGGGTGTGCGGTGGTGGAGATTCCGGGTAGGCTCTCCACCTCGAGGAGCGTCGTAGTTGTCCAAGGCTTTACCCGGGAAGAGTAGTTGACCGAGGCTTTACGATGACTCCGACACAACGTATGGGTTTCTATCCATACGGGCGGCTCGTGGGGTAATACACAATATTGGAAATGTCTCGTAGGACTTAGCCGTGTAAGCATACCTTCTAAGTGTGCTTAATAGCTTGGCAAAAAGGCGATCTGGCGTGTGGGTACAGTGGTACACCCCTGCAGGGATAAAACTATTCGAATAGCCTCGTCCTAGGTTATGGACACGCTTGGTTAGGTTTTGCAAGAGTTAGACTTCAACCTTTTCAATTATAATTTGACATGGGTGGTATGAATGGGTAATTCATGCTATTGTTGTGGTGACTGGGGGTCGGTCACTTCCAGGACTGTTGTTGTCTTCTACCTACTGTTATATTGTTGTCTTTTACGATTATTTGAACATTAAAAACCGATTTGTTAACTTGCTTTTAAATGTACTACATTATTGCAAATAAAGATTGTTTTGTGCTGAAAATGAAACATACAGCCTCCACTCAGAAAGCCTGCATATAGTTATGTACAGGTCTGCTACTCTACACGTAAGTCTTGCGAGTACATTCAAAGTACTCACCCGGCTTTGCTGGGCTCTTTGTTGCAGGTGAGGAAGGTGAGCCCCAAGGGCCTCACTTTTGTGAAATGTACTGTGGATTCGACGACTAGCTTGGCGGTCCGGTCGGTTGCCTTGTGGGTTAAGGGCACACTGGTCGGCTCTTTTGTTTATGGCCATCTTATGGCACTTTTGCTTCCGCTGTTTATTTCTTTTGTCTATGTATATGGATTTGGCCGGTCGGCCTCTCTTTTGTAATATCTATCTTTTATTTATGTTACCTTCTGGTTGTTGCTTTGCTTCGTTCTATGTGAATGGATGGAATTGATGCATGAACTTTGTAAAGAGGTGTGTATACTGCATTCCTGGGAAGTATACATGTCTCGAGTCTCGGATTATCTGATTTGTGATGTTAGGACCGAATGGATGGTTAAGCATTACAAGCCCGATAACTCGGGTCTCACACAAGGTGTGAACAGTACTCAACGTGAACAATGCATGACGTGAACAATAATTCCAAATTAGAGTTTGTTTCGATATGTACAGCTGGCCCTAGGTCGTGCGTGAGTCATGGAGGGGCGCCATAAGTACCATTGTTCCCTCCTTTGTATCCTTGAGACCACTTTGATATGAGAAATAACATATTGGATTACTTGCAATCACTCTTGTTCTTCCAAAGGGTGCCAAACACACTTGAGTAAAATTGGGAGTGTTGAATAGAGATCGTTCAACTTTTCCACTGGGAATTGGGAGCACGATAGATCTTCACTTAGTGGTCGGTGAAGATCAGCGTGTGTATGTTCTTACGAATTAAAGAGTGTTAACTCTTGCATTTGCAACGGGGGGTCACTATGATTCAGCAAGCCTCACGTGAGTATCTTGATCTTACGTCGAGAAGATCGGGCGACCTCGTATCAACCTCCTCCCCCCCTTCTCCCCGTTCCAGCGCCGCCGCCTTCACGACACAGTGTGCGCCCACCATCTCGAACCTCGACCACTGGCTCCAGATCTGACAACAAGAGGGAGGTGGGGAGGAGGCCGACTTCTTTCCCACCTCCGATCTCCAGATCTGGTGGCAGGAGGGAGGTGGGGAGGAGGACGGCGGTGGGAGAGAGGTGGGAAGGTTGCTGATGGCAGGACGGAGGCACATGGCACATGGCCCCTCCCACGCCCATCGGTAAAGCAAGGACACCGCCTCATTGCAACATCAACCCGAGCAGTAGGAGCTAAAACAACAACCACCGGCGCCAGCCCCGCCACTTCCACCGTGTGATGTTCAGGACCCGGCAAAGACTAGTAGTAGCAAAGAAGAATAATGACATCGCCTCCTACCGCAATGGGATTGGCTCGTCCACGAGCTCGCCATCACTGTCGTCATCCCACTGGAAACAACCAAGAATCGAGTATGAAGCAGGCCCATTGACGTTCGTGCTCGCCGTGGCTTCCCCGCGCTGTCTCGCCCACGCCGATTGAAGAGGAAGAGAGTGGAAGGAGGAAGAAGGGCAAAAGAGTCTTTTTGCATGTCAGTTTGCAGAGAATGAGACAGAAATGACACGAAAACACACTCAGTGGTACATAGGATTGAACTTTTTTTTTTGTGACTCGGAAGAAATCGGGAGAACTTTCAGTGTCATTTCAGAAATATTCCCTTTGAGAATATCCCGGCATTTCTGTCGGCCAGGCTTGGTTGGCCTACCAAAATTCAGAGTAATAGTTACACGTGTGAACTAAGCATTTCTACCGCCTGTCCCACCTCGCCACGTCAACCACGGCAAAAACCCACCTCCATGTCCATCACCAATCATTCCCGAGAAGACGACCGTTCAAACCCGCCGCGAGCTCGCGAGCTCCCCACCGCCCATGTCTTCTTCTCCCCCACGCCACTCCTACCCCCGCTCCCACGGTCCCACCACCGCCTCCCCAAACCCTAGCCTCCTCGCCGCCATGGGCACCCATCTCCTCCTGGTCGTCGCCGTCTTATTCTTCACTTCCCCCTCCCCTGCCGCCGCCTCGCCGCACATCTCCGCCGTCATCTCCCAGTCCGGCCTCGACTTCGCCAAGGACCTGCTCGTGTCCCGGGCCGCCGAGACCCTCACGTCTCTGAGCGTGCCGGACATCGAGCTGTCCGTGAGCATCCCGGTCATCGGCACCGTACACATGGTCGCCTCCGGCATCGTGCTCGACGGCGTGGCCGTCGCCAACTCCACCGTCGCCGTCGGGGACACGGGGGTCGTCGTTGCCGCCTTGTTTTCCAGCGTTAATCTAACCATGGAGTGGAGTTACAAGTATAGTGCCTGGATCGTTACGATCTCGGACAGTGGGAATGCTTCGATTCAGGTATAACTGGCGGTCTTGGTGGCTTCATGCATTGGATTGGTTTTTTTCCCTGAGTGATGCGGCTAGCTGATAGGTGGCTCTGTTCTAATCAAATTCGGGGATGCTGGCGGAGGGCGCATCATTGAAATGATTTAATGCTCAGAAGTCAGAACTCAGAAGTAAAATTAGTTGTAATCTAAAAAAGAAGTAAAATTAGTTGTAATCTAAAAAAGAAGTAAAATTAGTTATTTGAGAACTTATTCATGCTTATGAACATGTTTGGAATGGAATATATATACTAAAATTCAGGATGCTACGAAATTGTGTGGTACTAAAGGCACTTTCAAGTTTCAACTCTTCAGTGCATTCTTACAAGCAAAGACAAAACGGACTGGTTACCTATGTGCATTCTTCAGTTCAATTTATTTTTATGAAAAGTGAGATCTTGCCATCTTGGCTACCTTTCAGTAGCAGCATGGCAGCTGTACTTAGTCGTTAAGCCTTTAACTCAAGCTAATCCTAATTAACTTTTGCACAGAACCTGCAGGATCAATTTGATCAGCTCTACATCATTTTAGCTCAATGGAGTTTATGAAATTTGACGAATTTGATGATGCTAAGCACCTAAATAGAAGCAGCATGTCAGTAACTGTTGGAGAGTTTATGTTAGAACTAAATAACATATTGTATTAGAGTTGGACTCTACTGTTGTATTAGAGTCGGACTCTACTTTGAGATTATAAATAAAGGGTGTGTGATCCTACAGGATACACGCAACAATTAAAACCCCCCAAAACATCATGGTATCAGAGCCGTTCCCCACCACCCAACCCTAACCCTAGTATGGTACTCACCTCAGATCCAAGCCGCCATTGCTCATGGTCGATCGCAAGCCGCCGCCGCCGCTCGATCCACGCCACCGCCATCGCCAGCGACACCGCGTAGGCGGCAAAGTGACGGTTGCGCTTGCGCCATCCAGCCAAAGCCGCCGCCAGCAAGCGAGCGGCGGCCGCTTCCTCGCGGACGAAGCGCGTGGTCAGCCGTCGAGACGCTGAGAGCTCGCTCGCCGCTTGGGCTAGAGGTCGAGAAGGAGAATCGGAGGAAGAGGCGCTGGTAGGAGGGGGCGCGAAGTGATTGTTGGTCGACGGCGACTGGGGAGGAGGAGGCGCTGGGAGTAGGGGCGTCCAGGGAGGTCGGTTCGGGAGGAAGTGATTCGCTGTCGGTCGGTTTTGTTCGGCTGGAAGAAGATCGTGGTTGGTCGGTTTTGTTCGGCTGGAAGAAGATCGGCCGGAGCTCTTTTCAGTTTAAAAAAGGAGGTTACAGTTATGTTTGATTGGGAAAAAGGAAACATCGAGATTCGACGAAATATTAATGCGTGATGGGTTGCCGTGATCGTGGGAGCTATGCATATTGATATTGATTGGCATTGCTCTGGTTGTTTGAGAAGATGACCCCTAAGAAAATTGAGGCTGCGAGGAAGACAGTTGTTGAGACTACTTTCCCGCTAGTAACTCAAGGTGACATCAGAAGCTTGTTACAGGATCTCTTCGTGACAGGTATGATAGGTCCGATGGCTGGTACGGGGTCATCCGACTTAAAGCTGGAGTTGATGCCAAATGATGTAAAATTGGAAGGAAATAAGAATTATCTGAGTTGGTCTAGAAGAGCTTAACTAATTCTGAGGACGAAGGAGGTGGAATACTACCTGCAGGAGACTTGTGTTGAGCCTGCAGACAAAGCGAGCATTGATTGGAGGATGTGGAACACTACCAATTTTGTGGTGGTAGCTTGGTTGCTAACTTCGATGTCTCCATCCATCGCTCGGATGGTGGAGATGATACAGAGTGCACCGGCGATGTGGAAGACGCTAAGCAACATGTACTCCGGGGCAGGAAATGTGATGATGATGGTGGAAGTCCAGGGCAAGGTGGAGGCCCTGAAACAGGAGGAGAAGACTGTCCAGGAGTATGCTAGTGAACTGTAGCAATTGTGGGTAGATTTACATCATTATGATCCACTGCAGTTGACATGAGCTGGTGATATTGAGGCTGGTAGGGTGTGGCTGCAACGCAGACGAGTTATACACTTTCTAAAGGGACTGAATCCAAAGTTTGAGAGTAGAAGGGCTGCCATGTTTCACTTGGCAAACTTGCCTACAATGGAGGAGGCTATTTCACTATGGTGCAGGAGGAAGTTCGACTACGAGTAATGGGGACAACAACCCGGTCAGATCCGCATATGCTATACCTGATGATAGAGAGTGCTACAACTGTGGGATGAGAGGACATCTGATCCATGCTTGTCCTTCTCCACAGTATGGAGGTCGAGGTCGTGGTGGTCGTGGAGGCCGAGGTGGAGATCGTGGTGGTCGTGGAGGTCGAAGGAGGGGCCGAGTTGGCCCCAGGGCTAATGTGGTCCTAAAAGAGGAAAACACGTCTGTTACTCAGACAGGCGAGCAATCTATGCAATGGGAAAAGTGACAACAGAGAAAGGCATTGAGACTTCTCATGATTCCACCTCCTTTGGTACTTTGCAAACTATGCCTACATAGGCGAAGTTACTCAGGCACATGCACTTGCATCCACATATAAGCATTCTCATATTGATTGGATCATAGATTCAGGAGTATCCAAGCATATCACGGGTTCACTTAGTGCTTTCGCATCTTACACCCCATATACTCATTCTGAAACTGTTCAAACAGCTGATGGAACCTCCCAGCTTATTGAGGGTGTAAGATCTGTAGAGTGCACACCATCCATTGGTCTATCCTCCGTTTTGCATGTTCCATCCTTTCCAGTCAACCTTCTTTCAGTCAGTTCTATCATTGACCAAGTCAAATGCACTATCATATTTGATGAGGATTCGTGTTTGTTACAGGAGAAGAGAACTGGGAAGAGGATTGGAACTGGAATAAGGCGTAATGGGTTGTGGTACATTGATCAGGTTGATACGGCATTGGTTGTGGCTATAGGAGGAATCGAGGGAGAAGTCTTATTACATCATCATCGCTTAGGACATCTATCATTTGAGAGTTTAAGTCAGTTATACTCTGATTTGGTCAAGAGAGTAGACAAGAGTAAACTTGTGTGTGATGCTTGTGAGTTTGGAAAGCATACACGGTCTACATATAGTAGCATTGGTCTTTGGAGTTATGAACCTTTTATGTTAATACATTCGGATGTTTGAGGTCCATGCTCAGTTACTTCTGTGAGTGGTTGTAAGTGGTTTGTCACATTCATTGATTGCTATACTCGTATGACTTGGATTTATATGATGAAATACAAGAGCGAGGTCCTTCGATGCTTTCAGGACTTCCATAGGATCGTTGTCACTCGGTTTGATGCAAAAGTTCGGATTCTTCGATCAGATAATGGAACTGAATATGTCAATAAGGAGTTTGCAGCATATCTCTCAAGTGAGGGGATACTTCATCAGACTACTTGTTCAGGAACCCCACCTCAGAATGGAGTGGTTGAAAGGAAGAATCGACATTTGTTGAAGGTAGCATGTTCACTCATGTTTCAGATGAATGTGCCAAAGGTATTGTGGAGCGAGGCAGTAATGATGGCAGTGTATCTTATCAATCGCATGCTATCTCGAATACTCAGGATGAGGTCTCCAGCTAAACTTCTTTTGGGTCAGCGGGAGTTCAAGGTATCTCCCAATGTGTTTGGTTGTGTATGTTTTGTACGAGATCACCGACCAACAGTTGGCAAGCTGGATCCACAGGCATTGAAATGCATCTTTATAGGCTATTCATCAAGTCAGAAGGGCTATAGATGTTGGAACCCAGTTGAACGAAAATTGTTCGTGGGTATGGATGTGACATTCCGGGAGTTTGAGCCTTACTACATGAGTGGAGGTACTCTTGATCAGTGTTTTAAGTTATCTCCTATCACTGAGGGTGGTAGTCGAGAGGAGGAGAACAAGGAGAGTCAACGAGAAGAAGATGTCATTGTGGGGACAATTGCGTGCTCAAACCTAACGGAATATGCAAGAGATCCAAAAGAATTGAAGGTTTATCAGCGAAGATACTTTGGGAAACAGGGGGAGAAGCAGAGAGACAAGCAGTCAACATCCGAGCAGCCATCAATGGCGAGCTTCCTGAACTCTCTGAACAGCCAGCCCTGCCAGTTGATCCAGTCCCAAATCCCTCCTCAGATCTTTCTCCATCAAGTTCCTTGCCTCCCATTGGGCGAGTGGTAATGTTGATTCTAATCACTCCCATCTAGAGTTACCACTTGCACAACGTAGGGAAGCTAGATCTAATGTAGGAAAGCCTCCAGTCCGGTATGGCTTTGAGCATGACATTGCAAATTTCATCTCATATTCTCATATCTCACCTGCATACAAAGCATTCATTGCATCTCTTCAGACCGTGCATGTTCCGAAGAATTGGCGAGCTGCTAAGCAGGATCCTAAGTGGAAGGATGCCGTGAAAGAGGAACTTAGTGCACTTCAAAAGAACAAGACATGTGATCTTGTTCCACTTCCCGCATGAAAAAGAGCAGTAGGATGCAAATGGGTGTTTACAATTAAGCAAACTCCCGAAGGCAAGATAGAGAGATACAAGGCACGGTTGGTTGCAAAAGGTTATAGTCAAACATATGGGATAGACTATGATGAGACCTTTGCACCGGTGGCAAAGATGAGTACGGTAAGAGCATTGATCTCCTGTGCGACTAACTTCGGATGGCTTATACATCAGTTGGATGTGAAGAATGCTTTTCTACATGGTGATTTACAAGAGGAGGTATACATGGAGATTCCTCCAAGCTTTGAAAACAGGCAGACTGGGGGAAGGTGTGTAAACTTAGGAAGTCTTTATACGGTCTGAAATAGTCTCCAAGGGCGTGGTTTGATAGATTCAGGCATGCAGTCTGTAGTATGTGCTATTCTCAGTGCAATGGAGATCATACTGTGTTTTATAGGCATAGAGAATCGCATATCACTATATTGGCAGTCTATGTTGATGATATTGTGATTACTAGAGATGATGTCGAGGAAATCCAGTCCTTGAAGAAAAAATTGGGAGAAGCATTTGAAGTGAAAGATCTTGGACCTCTTCGATACTTTCTTGGGATTGAGATTGCCCATTCTTCGAATGGTATAGTTTTTTCCCAGAGAAAGTATATCCTTGATCTGCTTGCAGAAACAGGTATGCTTGGGTGTCGACCTACTGCTTCACCTATTGATAGGAATCACAAGCTATGTGCTGAGTCAGGAGATCCAGTTGACAAGGAAGTCTATCAGAGACTTGTTGGGCGTCTCATCTATTTGTGTCATACAAGACCTGATATTTCATATGTAGTGAGTGTGGTTAGTCGATATATCCATGATCCTAGAACAGGACATATGGATGTTGTCTATAGAACCCTGCGGTATTTGAAGAATAGCCCTGGGAAAAGCCTTTGGTTAAGAATCAACATCTGAATGTAGAAGGGTATTGCGATGCTGATTGGGCGAGTAGTGTGGATGACAGGAGGTCTACCTCTGGATATTGCATCTTTGTGGGAGGTAACCTGGTGTCATGGAGAAATAAGAAGCAGGAGGTTATGGCTCGGTCTACTGCAGAGGTAGAGTACAAAGCAATGGCGTTGAGTGTGAGTGAAATGATATAGATGAAGCGTTTACTGTCCGAGCTTCGAATATGGAGGAATAATCCCTTGGTATTGCATTGCGATAATAAATCTGCAATCAACATTGCTAACAATCCAGTTCAGCATGATCGTACCAAGCACGTTGAGATTGATAGATTTTTTATCAAGGAAAAGCTTGATGGCGGAATATTGGAGTTGGAGTATGTCAAGTCTGGTGAATAGTTGGCTAACTGTTTTACTAAAGGTTAGGTCCTAGTGATGGTGCTATAATATGTAACAAGATGGGTATGATCGATATCTTAGGCCCATCTTGAGGGGGAGTGTTGGAGAGTTTATGTTATAACTAAATAACATATTGTATTAGAGTTGGACTCTACTGTTGTATTAGAGTCAGACTCTACTTTGAGACTATAAATAAAGGGTGTGTGATCCTACAGGATACACACAACAATTAAAACCCCAAAAAAACATCAATAACTTTGAAAACCTGTACAAGCAGTTAAGTTAAATGGATTCATAATATACGTTGCTTTGCAAGCAATTGCAGCTGTAATTATTCACTTTTATCTTTAGCTTATAAGTGTTCTTAGAACCTTGCCGAATCGTATCTATCTTTCTTTCTCTTTTTTTTTTTTAAAAAAATCCAGTTTGGTACTTGCACTTTTGCTAGTTACACATTTGTTACGTGTATTCTTTTTAGTAGTAGACAGTCTTGACATGTATATGCACGAAAGTACAAGGTGTACTCATGAATCCTTTTCGCTAAGGTTGAAGGAATGGATGTTGGGGTTTCCATGGAGATGAAGAATCAAAATGGATCTCTCAAGCTGTTTGTTATGGAATGTGGCTGTTATATGAAGGACTTAGACATAACACTGAATGGAGGAGCATCTTGGTTTTATCAAGGGTAAAACTATGTCAATTCCTTCGAGGAGACTCAATAAATTGATTTTTTTTTCTGCATCAGCAATAATGGACAACATGTACATATCTTTGCATTTAGAATATCATGTGAAGTTTTCAACTTTACTCTTGTTATTTCTTTAGAAAACAGAAAGGGGGCTTTACTTTACTCTTGTTATGGCTGAAGATCACAGTTTATGACAAAAAATCTTCTTGAGTTCTCCTGGATACTTTGATATGCGCTTGAAGTGAACTAGATGTTTTCTTGATAAATGAATTTGAGTGTGCACATGTTCTTTAACCACATGCATGAATTGATGTTTCTTCCTCTTACTTCTCATAGGTTTATAGATGCTTTCGGCAATCATATCAGATCATCTGTGGAAAATGCAATTACGAACAAAATAATGGAGGGTGCATCGAAGCTTGACTCATTCCTGGGAAGTCTTCCAAAGAAAATTGATGTTGATAATGTCACTGCTATGAATGTGACATTTGTTAATGATCCACTCTTCAGAAGTTCCTCTGTTGAGTTTGATATAGATGGATTATTTATCCCATCTGATAAAACTGCTCTTCTGAGACACAGGCTTGTTGGAGATACCAAATTTACACCACCTCTTGTTAGCTCTTCAAAAATGCTGTGGATTTCATTGGATGAAGATGTTTTCAACTCTGTTTCAGCTCTCTACTTCCAGGTATATTAGAACTCATTAGGTATAATTCAGAGAAAGCACTTGTTATCGTGGTTAATGTAGATATGTAAAGTGTAAACTGAATGGTTTTTTGAACTTCTTTTCCTCAAAAGTAGAATACTTTGTTGACTTGGTCAGTGCAAAGTTGCTTACTTGAACCTGTTTGTTTTCCATGTTGAACTGTAACTGGTCTATTTTGAGTCTTTTGACTAACATGATGCTTTTGATTATTTAGGCTGGTTTACTGCAACGTGTGGTGGACAAGATCCCCAATCAGTTTCTTTTGAACACTGCTAGCTGGAGGTTTTTGATTCCCAGGTTGTATAGTAAATATCCAGATGATGATATGGTGCTGAATATTTCTGCCATTTCACCTCCCTCTGTGAGGATTAATGTGGGTAGAATTGATGCCACAGTTGACTTAGATGTCACAGTTAATGTTTTGGATGGTGATACAGTTCCAGTTGCGTGCATATCAGTGGTGAGTTATTACTATTCGTTTTCCTTTTACTGATTTTGTTTGATTTTATTGCTAGTTGTTCGATTCATGAAAGGTAATCCTTTTGAAATGAAATAATATTGCTAGTTGTTCGATTCATGAAAGGTAATCCTTATGAAATGAAATAATATTGCACCATCTGGTTGTCACAGTATATGGTCTGTGTTGTCTCAGGTTCTTAGCATTTCAGATATTCATTTGATGAAAATTTTGGAAATGAAAATTACAGCTTTTATACATTGTGGTGCATTTTGTGTGACTTCTAACTAAACTATTCTGTTTGATATGCTCAACATTTCATCCATTGATTTACAAGTGAACTCTCATTATATATCGAAAATTTGTATCTTTGTGAAAATGCATGCATTTTCCACCTCTTAATCTTATTGTTACCACACATTGCTTCTGCAGTCAGTTGCTGTTTCTGGAGTTGCAGTGGTGTCTGGGAATAATCTTGCTGGAAGAGTTGAGTTAGATTATTTCTCTTTCACCTTGAAGTGGAGCGAAGTTGGCAAACTCCATACCTTTATAGTTCAGGTAATTTGGTCTGCATTATATGGTATTATGGTTATTTTGTCTTCCAGCATTTCCTTTTTTTCTCTCCTAGTGGCATGGCCTTCAATTGCATGCACACGCACCCCTTCAGCAAAATATAGCATGGAGTTCATAATCTAATACTAGCAACAAGCCAAGATTGGGAAATTGCTACCCTGTGTTCAGGAAGATAGCTGGTTTTCTAAGAAAGATTCTGTTGTGCTAACTATCTGAAAAAAATCATTTTGTAATTGAAAAGCACCTTCTTCATAGACTTTTTTTAACCTGATGTCAGAAGAAACACCTGCTGTATTTGAGCATTCGTATCCGTAAGATTACCTGTGGTGAATATTATTTCTTACCTTTTGGATGTCTGATCTGACTGCTGATGCTGTTATACTGACAGAGTGTTATGCGGATCGTCCTGAAAAAATTGTTTATACCCTACGTGAACTCGTATCTCGCACAAGGCTTCCCATTGCCAATCATCAAGGGGTTCTCAATCAGAGATGCATACATCCTCACTTCCGACTCGAGAATAATTGTTAGCTCTGATGTTGCCTTCATTGAACCGGAGGTTATATTCCCTGTCTGAACCAATGAAGGTATCTGGTATAAAGTTGTTTTGATGTTCAATCTGCGAAAACATGGCAATCACCATGAAAGAGTGGTACAAATTCATGTACATGGTAGCCTTATATTTCATTGTATAGTATATTGTTTTTGTTGTAAGTTAACCTTACAATGTATACGCGTCCATGAATCGATACAACTAGGCTTATAGGATCCATACAAGTAGTAGGTTGTTTAGTTGAACTGTAATACTAGGTTTATATTGGAGAATTAGTGGATTGTTGTATCTGCGATTCTTCCAAATGAACAGGCAATATACCTGTACACGCACCTGTATATAATCTTTCATTTCTGTAAGACTGTAATCTGAGCTGAATTTTGCTTTGATGCTTGTAAAGTTGTAATAATAGTGTGACCAGTCGGTACAGCAGCCTACTGTTGTTTACTCTCGGCCTATATTGTTGCATGATTGTATCGGTCCTTGTTGGTGGTAAGATCGCTTACTGCATCACTGCGAGCACAAATTAATGTCAGCTAATGTCTTTAATGTTCTTCATTTGTACCTTCTGTCGGTTCATTTGCATGTTTGCTTGGAATTTTACAGAAAGCTCCTTCACTAATCACTAGCAACTACATCTGCTACACTGGCACAATATTGGAACGAGACGGGGGCTCCGGCGCGAAAACATCTCGTTATCCTCGAGCCGAGTTCACCAAAACCCAGAACCAGAACCCCCCGCAGGGTCGCCACCGTTCGTCTCCATCTCCAGCCGAGCACCTCATCGGCTCCTCCCCCATGCCCTCTCCCCTCTGAATCCCCCGAATCCCAACACTGAGATGGCGACCACCTCCCTCTTCTCCCTCCCTTCGCTCAGCCTTACCCCCCGCCTCCTCTCCCCCACCTCCGCCCCCGCCTCCCGCTTCCAAACACTCGCCGCGAAGAAGCCAGTGGCCTCCACCGTCTCTGGGTCCGGCGGCGGAGGAGGTGGAGGGGGCGGGTTGCTGTCGGTGCTCGACCGGGCGCTGGCGGACGAGGAGGAGTACCGCCGGGCGCGCGCCCAGGTGCAGCGCAAGGGCGTGGAGGTGGAGGGGTACGCCATCGAGGGGGTCTCGGTGGGCGGGCACGAGACCTGCGTCACCGTGCCGTCCCTGAACGTCGCCTTCGACATCGGCCGCGGGCCGCTCTTCGCCGTGCGCCAGGACTACCTCTTCATCACCCACGCACACCTCGACCACATCGTGAGCACCCGAATCCTGTTCGGACTTGTCTCATCTCTATTCTACTTGGTTGATTGGTTTGCATATGTGCCTCTAGCTAATCTTGGATGCGCCATTGCGAGGTGCAGCTCTTAAAGGTCTTATAGAAATAACCTATCTTAGGATAATGTTTCAGTACTTGTACGGGGGTAGTGTTGCGTTCGGTGCGTTAAGTAACAATGTGCAGTTCTTCCATTCTTCGTTTTGTTCAGTTATAAGTCATCCTTTTTGCATCTAGAATTGACTATCATTTGCTAACCGTTTGCTTATATAGTATTTAATCAGCAGTCCATAGTAAGTTAATTTGTCCAGCAAGATATTATTGAAGATTTTCATCACCAATAGTTGTGGTAACTGGTAAGTTAGCCTAAGTTAGGCTGCTTACAATGTTTAAATATTCTCATCTTATTCTATCACTTGCATTTTGGAGGGATAGCATGGGCTTCTTAATTTTGCCCTCTTATTTCCCGCTGCAAAGCAAGGTGAGATGTTCCACTGTTTGATTTTTCAGTGTCACATATGCTTCAGTACTAGTGCAACCATTGCTGCTGCAACGTGATACCACCATATATTTTCTCTTGCTCAACAAAAAATAGTGACAGTTTATAATGTTTCCACATTCACGTCCACTTGCACTATAAAAAGATCAATAACACATCAATTTTGCTGTGATAATTGTTCAGGGTGGTCTTCCAATGTATGTAGCAACTCGTGGCCTCTACAACTTGAAGCCTCCGACTGTATTTGTACCACCATGCATCAGGGATGATGTTGAGGAGCTGCTTCAGATCCATCGTAGAATGAGTCAAGTTGATCTGAAAGTTGAATTAGTGGCACTTGATTTGGGTATGGAGATCATTTCATCATTGCCTTGTGTATTTTGTCCTTGTTTTCTTCTTATCATGCAACAATTTCTTTCAGGAGAAACATATGAAATACGTAATGACCTTGTTGCCAGACCATTTCAAACTCACCATGCTATACCCAGCCAGGTACCACTCCTTAAATCAATTGAACAATTAGAGTTAGCAAGGCAGGTGCTCTTAGTTCTTGAACGTAATTTAATTCTTATTGTCCTTCTTTTTCCTTGTGAATATCAAGGGTTATGTCATCTACTCTATTCGAAGAAAGTTGAAAAAACAGTATGCGCACTTGAAGGGTAATCAAATAATGAAATTGAAGCAATCAGGCGCTGAGGTGAGCTATTGACCTACTCTCAATTACGAATATTCCTTATGTTTTTATTCACTTCATGGTTTTATATTAGATTACAGATACCATACTATACCCAGAAGTTGCCTTTACTGGAGATACAAAGTCTGATTTTATTCTTGACCCACGAAATGCAGATGCCCTGAGAGCAAAAGTTCTCATAACTGAGGTATTGCTTTTAGTTTTCTTGTGCTTGGTATTTTTATTTTCCTGAAAGCACCTTTGAAATGTCAAATTTTTTTGCTCTTGCTCCAAAACCTGTCAAAATTGTTCATGCTGTATATACATGACTAGATATAATAGAAAGCAAGAAAGAAAATAAAGAAGGCTAAAAAATTGGCTACGTTTAGGGATGTAATATCTGTCGTGGAGCATGTCATTGGGTTAAAAAAGGTGGACAAATGGACAAGAAATAATAATTTAATAGAATAATGTTCCTCAAATATCAATAAATGTTAAAGTGAGCTTTGTAAAATGGTACCATTGCTTGTATAAATCCACCTGTATCCCATTTGTTTGTTATAGATAGGAAAAGAACTTAGTTTGTTCATAAAAAAATACTTCAAATCTAAAACATGACAAAAGCAATTTTAATTTCCTCCACTTGGTCTATCGTTTGGTACCAACATCATTTGACATTTTGGCAGGCGACCTTCCTAGATGACCAAATTGATGTTGATCATGCTCGAGAGCTTGGCCACATGCATCTGTCTGAGGTAAATGGTTCCCATATTGACACTCCCTAGCCATGTTAATGGGCTTTGGGGCAATTCTGATGATTAGAGGAGATAACTGTATATAGTGTGCTATCTGTCACTAACCTACACCCATTTTGTGGTGCCTAGATAATGGATCATGCCAAATGGTTTCGAAACAAGGCAATCGTACTCACCCATTTCTCAAATCGATATAGTCTTGAGGTATGTGGCCAATAAAATATCAAATCATTGTCAATGGCTGCCTTATCTGACTAAAATGATCATTTTGTAGGATATTCGACAGGCTGTTTCCAGGCTACAACCAATGTTATGTTCAAAGGTTGTTGCTCTGACAGAAGGCTTCAAATCTGAATATAGATAAGTACATAGAAGTAGAACACCTGGTGTTTCTCGCCCTAATTCACTGAATGTATGCTCACATTAGAAACTGCCATTTTGTTAAAGAGAGAGAGAGAGAGAGAGAGAATCTTATAGATATGGCTGTTTTGTGTGGTCATATGTAATGTCTCTTTATCTTTTGCTCTTAGTCTTAGAAAATGAACTTTGTACAGATAATAAATCTTTTGAAGGGAGATGTATGTTTTTTATACTTGCGCATGTAGGAGATTCTGTACAATACAGAACCTTTTCTTAAATATTCTCTGGTTTTCAAACAACAAGGTGGAAAATGTCTATTACAGTACTTTGAAAACTGGAGGGCAAAATACACAAAAGTACATATATTCCTGTATGGAATGTATCCTAAAAGTGACAAATAGTATATTCCTTGATAAACCATCTATGCAGTACATACTTCTATTATTGTAGAGGCAATTCGTTATATGTTATTGAATAACTTCAAATCTTTATAATATGTCATTGCTGTCTCACTGACATATAGGCTGGGTGGGTCCACACGTCAGCATCACAATAAGTGATATATCGTGAATCATGTAGTTATTCAGTGGTATATTGTGAATTTTCTCGTTGCTGTAATACCACATCTTCTCTGAAATAATAGATCCAGCGATGAGCTTGTTCGTTGCGACTTGCGTGCCCCTTTTCTAGTCTGCTAGTTTTGATGATGTTGGACAGGATACCTGTATCTGGTTATAGCGTAACGAGTTTTCTTTGCACCAATGCCTTCTTCACTTACGGTCTCCGTGGATTCATCATCATCAGTGGAGTAATCATCAGGATCTTTGCGTGCTGGAATGATGAATACGTCTGATTCGTCGGGTAATCTGAAGCTGACTCTCCTGGCTATGCTGTTTTGGCTCCTCAGCGAGATTCTGTCGATGGAGAAGCTATCCTGGACATTAGGAGAGTTGTTCTCATAAGAGCAATCCGGGTTAGGCGGGCCCGGGCAGACATTCGGAGAATGCCTCCGAGGTGATGGTGCCCCAATTGCCTCCGCCTCGAAGCTCTGCGGAGAATACAGAATGTCTTGAAGTGTGTCTTGCCTCACTTCTGCCCTGATTGCGTTGGTCTCAGAACGCTGCTGCTTCCCTTGAAGGCATCTAGGCTTCATTCTGCCGAAAATTGCTTTGACCTGGCAAGATCCACAGCTCTGTAAGCCCATCGTTGCCCTCTGTCTTGGGTGATGCAGTGGAATAGCATATGGCTTGAGGCCTTGAGCAGTCCATGTTAGTGGCCTGACAAAATGCATTTATAGATATGTCAAACCTTGGTAATGTAAAAGTAGGACAAATCAGGGTGATGAGAGCAAAGAATGTGTAAAAAGGAACACTTAGTTTGGATTAGCTTCGGCAAGGCTATTGATATTTTAAAATGCACTTAAAAGACCGTCTGGTTACTATTATTGTTGTCATCGTTGCCTGTGAGGGATGTCAATCATGATAACCCTGCTTAGATTTGGAATTTAGTATAGACATTAGCGGAGTATATGAAGAGCTAGCTATTTGGAATCCTGACGAGAATAATGTGGATGGTAGTGTGTAACTAGGCAAATCTTGGCGGTACCTGTGTTCACCACATTGTGATTGCGTTGGAAGTCCAAGTGAACACATGGGATATCCACTGCTGCCACTGTATACGGAAGATACGTTGAAACAAAAAGTCCAAAATATAGGTTTCTTCGCTGTCCTAACATCCTTGTTGTTTACTCCTCTTGGTCTCTTGCTTGTAGTTGTTCTTAAAAGAGAAAATTCCATAGCAAGAGTTTGACCGGTACCAATAAACACCACAAAATTTTATGGGTACCAATAAATACTACAACTTGTGGTAAAAATTCTCATCTATACCACAATAGCTAGTTTTCTCTAATAGAAACACTATTTTCTAATTTCTTTCTCTAAATTCCACAATTTATCCTTCATCTTTTCACATTCACATCCGGCAACAGAGCATGCCGTCGTCGATCACCAGCACCTGTTGCTCAAAACCCTGTCTCTTCCCTCGTTGCCGCTGTTGGTCACCAGCCACAGTTGATGACCTCTACGATGTCCCCATCCCCATCGTCTACTGTTAAAAATGAAGGCAATATTTTAATTCCATATCTTAAAAGAAGACAGATATTGCAAAAGACTAATGATGCATAAACCAGTACTAACAGCAGGCAACTCATTGTACTTCACAATATATGCAAAAACTGAATGTAAACAATTCAATCAGTCACACGAAAGACTTACCGATGAGTTCGATAAAGAATAGGAAGCAGCGCAGACGCAGACTCGATGAAGTGCAGAAACGATGCTGTGCAGACTCGATGATGAATCAGCAACACGAGCGGTCGCGCAAATATCCGCTGCTCAGAAACCTTATTGCCGCCCCCGTGCAGGTCTTCACGACAGCAACGGCTTGGAGATACCGCTCCCCTTCTTCACGGTGCACAAAAATAAGGCGGACTTGATAGATCTCTCTCTATATCTCTTTTGATTGGATCTGGTGTTCTTGAGAGTAACCGAGAGAGATTAGGGTTTCGGGGTTTCGGGTTTACCGTCCGATGAAGAGGAGGGGTTAGTCATGGTCGATCTGAGGTGGCGGTGGTCGATCCGAGGTGACGGTGGTCGATCCGTAGTGGCGGTGGTCGATCCCGTCGGTAGAGGAGAGGCGGCGGTCGATCCCGTCGGTAGAGGCGGCGGTGGTCTTCCCGTCGCTTCAGCGCCCCCTTAGGATCAGACTAGGGTTTGTAGGTTAGGGTTTTGGTGGCGGCACGGTGAACCTCGGTCGCTATGCCGCCCCGGCTCCCACCTCTTTATATGTGGCGCTGGCGACAGGGCCCGCCACCTAATCAATGGGCGCCCGATCGTATGCGATCGAAGGGTTGGGCATTTGGCCGTTGGGCCAAATGCCCGAGATCAATTCTAACATTCTCCCCCTTGATCTCAATCTGTGCTTTATCTTTAATTGCTTTTGACTTTACTCATTCCATCACAGATTAGTGCATAGAACATGTCTCATCGTCACGGTCAATTGCCGATAGATTCAACAGCTACAATACACCTCATTGTTCTGAAATAGTTACTTTAATCTTTTGGGCCATCTTTTAGTCCAGGATTCATAGGCTTTCCTTAAACCCATGCCGCTATATGTTCTCTCAACACGTTGGGTGGTAAGCCTTTAGTAAGCGGATCCGCTAACATCTTTGCGGTACTTATATGCTCAAGACTTATAATTTGATCCCGAACTTTATCTTTCACAACATAGTACTTTATGTCAATGTGTTTGGCAGCACCACTTGACTTATTGTTGTGGGCATACATTATCATGGGTTCATTATCGCAGTACAACTTAAGTGGTCTAGTGATGTCGTCAACCACTTTTAAACCGGGTATGAACTTCTTTAGCCAGTTCACCTGCCCCGTAGCCTCATAACATGCTACAAACTCGGCATACATTGTGGACGATGTAGTGACGGTTTGCTTTGAGCTTTTCCACGATATAGCTCCTCTAGCGAGAGTGAAGACATATCCGGATGTCGACTTTCTATCATCTCCGCAAAATCGAATCAGATACCCCACTATATGGAGTAAATCGATCTTCAGATGTCATCATGAGGCCTTTTGTTCCTTGCAAATAACGCAAGACTTTCTTTATCAATTTCAATGTTCTATTCCAGATTGCTCGAATCGCCAAGTAACCCAGTAACAAAAGCTAAGTCGTATGTGCACACTTGAGCATCTTGTAAGCTTCCGACACCAAGCATATGGAACCGCTTTCATTTGGTCGATCTCATACTGGTTCCTAGGGCATTGAAAATCCCCATATCTGTCGCCCTTGACTATAGGTGCAGGTGAAGGACTACATTTATGCATTCCAAATTTCTTTAAGACTTTCTCTATGTATGTCTTTTGTGATAGTCCCAATATCCCTTTGTTTCTATCCCGGTGAATTTCGATCCCTAGAACGAACGAAGCTTCACCAAGATCTTTCATATCAAAGTTTGAGGACAAAATCTCTTCGTCTCCAAAGAGCGCATCGACATCACTACTAGCCAAGAGGATATCATCCACATACAGGATTAGGAAGATAAACTTCCCATCTTTAAACTTTGTATAGACACAATTGTCCTCTACATTCTCTTTAAAACCAAATTTTCTTATTGTACTGTCAAACTTCAAGTACCACTGTCTTGAAGCTTGCTTTAACCCATAAATCGATTTCTTTAGGCGGCATCCCATTCTTTCATTTTCTTCCATGACAAAACCTTTTGGTTGTGCCATGTAAACATTTTCCTCCAAATCCCCATTAAGAAATGTCGTCTTTACATCCATCTGATGTAACTCTAAATCATAATGTGCTACTAATGCCATTATGATTCTGAAGGAATCTTTACATGAGACTAGAGAAAAGGTCTCATTGTAATCAATCCCTTCTCTTTGCGTAAAGCATTTTGCCACAAGTCGCGCTTTGTATCTTTCTACATTCCCTTGGGAGTCGAGCTTTGTTTTGTAGACCCATTTACAGCCTACTGTTTTGGCTCCTTTAGGAATAATTTCCAAGTCCCAGACTTTATTAGTCTTCATGGACCTCATTTCCTCTTCCATGGCCTCAAGCCATTTTGAGGAATTTTCGCTTCATGGCTTCTTCAAATGAGGTGGGGTCATCCTCCATTTGAAATTCTTCAGATGATAAACTGATAATCATCGAAATAGCCGATCTTCTTACTCTTTGAGACCTCCTGGCCTCCATATTTGGTACATCTTCTGCTTGAGGTCTTGTTGCTCCCCTCATTTGTGGCAATGGGTTCTATAGGATCTCAAGAACAGTTCCTCATTCTCATTCATTGTTGCCTCAGAGGAACAATAGCAGTCTTGGCACCACAAGATCTTGTACCGTCGGTGCGGCAATGACAAGCAGTAGTGAGAAGAGTGGCTCTTGAATCATCTGAGTGGGCACATATACCCGCTTCTCTTCAAGATCAATCTCTCGAGCTACCATGCTCCCTTTATCATTTCATCCTCTAAGAAGACAACGTGTCTCGCTTCTACAAACTTTGTATATCCGTCGGACAAGAGAAACGAAAACCTTTTGACTTTTCAGTAGCCAATGAAATGGCAACTTACGCTTTGGGATCTAGCTTCCCAATGTTTGGGTTAAATACTTTAGCCTCAGCAGGACTCCCCCACACACGTAAGTGGTTTAGTGAGGGAACTCTTCCTGTCCACAACTCGTACGGTGTTTTGGGCACCGACTTACTAGGCACTCTATTGAGAATATGAATGGCGGTTTTCAACGCCTCCATCCATAAACTCAATGGGAGTGTGGAGTAGCTCATCATGCTTCGCACCATATCCATCAGGGTACGGTTGCGTCTTTCAGCTACTCCATTTTGCTGAGGTTCGCCCGGTGTAGAATACTGGGCTACTATGCCATTTTCCTGTAAGAACCTCGCAAAAGGTCCAGGAACTTGTCCATATGGGGTATGTCGACCGTAGTACTCCCCCCACGATCAGATCGAACTATCTTAATCTTTAAATCGTGTTGGTTTTCAACTTCAGCCTTAAATATCTTGAATTTATCCAAGGCTTCATTTCTTTCTTTGATTGGATAAATATATCCATAACGGGAGTAATCATCCGTGAATGTTATGAACGAGTCATATCCATCCACACTTTTCACAGGAAAAGGACCACAAATGTCTGTGTGAACAATTTGTAGAACTCCTGTGCTTCTTTTGGCGCCTTTCTTAATTTTCTTTACATATTTTCCTTTAATGCATTCTCTGCATTGTTCTAAGTCTGAGAACTCTAATAGAGGAAGAATTTCATTCTTAACTAGTCTTTCTATTCTCCCCCTCGAAATATGGCATAAACGAGCGATGCCATAATTTCGACGATGCATTATGAGTTCTCTTTCGCTTTACATTTACATTCGTAGACGAGGATTCAATCACTTTCTCGCACGCGACGTTCCCATTATCGCATACGACATTCACATCATCACACAATGATAACAAATAAAGCTCATTTTGTAATATGGCAAGACCAACACATTCTTTATTAAATATTATTTCGCACTTGCCATTTCCAAAATTACAATCATAACCATCTTTGTCCAAATTGGAAACACTAATCAAATTCCTCTGTAAAGAGGGAACAAAAAGAACATCTCTAAGTAAAAGATTGGAGCCATTAGCTAACTCTAATGAAAGATCGCCAACAGCTTCAACTTCTGCTTGGACTCCATTTGCGACTTTAATGCATCTTTCGTTTCTTTGCGTAATCCTCGTCGAACGGAATCCCTGTAAGGAATTAGCAACATGAACAGTTGCTCCTGAGTCAATCCACCAAGTGGATTTCGAATATTGTACATACAAACATTCATTTATGAAGGTAATAATGTTCTCACCTTTCTTTGCCATTATCATCTTTAAGTAATCAGGACAGTTCTTCTTGTAGTGTCCGGTCTTCTTGCAGTGAAGACACTGATCTTTGTCTACAGCAAATTTATTCTGTTGAGGCTGATGGACAGAGGCTTTTCCCTTGTTCCTTGAGAAGGAGGTCTTGTTGAAGTGCTTTTTCTTGTTATCCTTCACATAGTTGATAGATCCACCATGTGAGGATTTAATTCTTTCCTCCTCTTGAACACACATAGCTATGCACTTTTCTAAGTCCCATTTATCGGGCTGCATGTTGTAATTGACAACAAAAGTGTCAAACTTTTCTGGCAATGAAGCAAAAATCAAGTGAATAAGGAACTCATCCTTGAGTGCCAAATCCATTGGTTTAAGCTTGGATGCCAAGTTGCTCATCCTTAATATGTGTTCTCTTATTCCACTGCCACCACCAGAATACCTTTCTGTCACAAGCTGCTTAATCAGCTGTGTAGCATATGTCTTTGAAGAGCCAGTAAACTGACTCTTTATTTTATCAAGGTATTCGTGATGGTGTCACGATCATGATTGAGCCCACAATTGCGTGCTCAATCGTGTTCTTTATCACAGCCATACATTTCTTGTTGGCTGTGGTCCATTTCTTATGCTCTAGGTCATAAGACATCTGTAAGGGAGCATGATCTCTCTGTCTTTTCTGCCAAGCAGTATCATCCTCATTTTGATCTCTCACCGTGCCATAGGCTCGAGTGGGTCATCTTGTAGTGAGGACCCACCCACCTCGGCTAAGATAAACGCTAAGTCTATCTTTTCTTCCACTCTCCATAATTGTCTCCTTTGAGAGTGGAATCTCTCCGATACAACCCATCAAGTTGTATCCTCCTGAAAATTTAGTTCAAATAAAGTGAGAACGTAACATTAAAATTATATGTCTTATTTCCAACGTTGGTCAAAAAATACGACATACAATTAAATCAATTTTATCTATACATTAAATCTATATCACCGTTGGGCAGAAATAGAAACAATGCATAAAAAACATCATTTTAAAATTATAATATTGTTATTATCAACTTTAGTCAGAAAATAACAATATCATAACTCACAACAATTCTTAAAAAATTAAATTCTCCTGTTGGTTTGAATTTAATTAAAAAAGAATTAATCAATATTAACTTTTGCAGCGGAAACAATAAAAAATTCAATAATTTATTCTCAGAAGCATTATAACTATACACATTTAATCTCTTAAAAATAACACGTTGGTGCAAAATTTACAGAGATTTTATACAATTTTTCTATTGAAATTCATTCAAAAAATACTTCTGAAAATAAACTAAATTCAATTTTTCTGGATTTTACTGTTCATAACCGGCGAAATTACTGTTTAAAACCGGTCATTTTACTGTTCAAACCGGCCATTCGGCCCACCCCACTGTTTTCGGCCCATTACTGTGCGGCTCGGCCCACAGCGGCCGTTAGGGTTTTCATGAATGATTTGGTAGTCGGATTCACATCCGACTACCGCGTTTTCCGTGGCTTTCTGCTCAAGCTGCGTCTCGTTCGCTCCGCCTCAGCTCATCTGGTCCGTTGAATCAAATCTGACGGCTGAGCGCAGATCTCGCCCGAACAAAACCGCGAGCCGCAGCCGCCCGAAACCCTAACTTCATTCACTCCGTCTCTCTCGTCTCTCTCTCGCTTCGCTCGGAGCGGCGGAAGAAACGCGGAGATCCGGAGAAGAAGAAGAAGAAACGCCTGGCGCCGCCGCGGACCCTCTCGCCGGTGTGCGCGCTCCCCTGAGAGGGAGCGTCGCCGTCGAGGCTCCTGGCGGCGGCCTCTTTCACGCGACCGGCGTCCCATCTTGACCGAGCGGGCGAGTGTCGGCGAGGAAACCAGCGACACACGCTAGCGACGACTCCGGCGAGCGCACGGCTCCCCCCGACCTCTCTTCACGGCCAGGTAAGACCCGATCTTTTAGATCTTGAGTTCTAGGGTTTCGGTTCTTTTCTTTTGAATCTTTTCTTTTGGATCTTCGCCGTTATGGCTCTGATACCATTGATAGATTTCTCTCTATATCTCTTTTGATTGGATCTGGTGTTCTTGAGAGTAACCGAGAGAGATTAGGGTTTCGGGGTTTTGGGTTTACCGTCCGATGAAGAGGAGGGGTTAGTCATGGTCGATCCGAGGTGGCGGTGGTCGATCCGAGGTGACGGTGGTCGATCCGTAGTGGCGGTGGTCGATCCCGTCGGTAGAGGAGAGGCGGCGGTCGATCCCGTCGGTAGAGGCGGCGGTGGTCTTCCCGTCGCTTCAGCGCCCCCTTAGGATCAGACTAGGGTTTGTAGGTTAGGGTTTTGGTGGCGGCACGGTGAACCTCGATCGCTATGCCGCCCCGGCTCCCACCTCTTTATATGTGGCGCTGGCGACAGGGGCCCGCCAGCCTAATGGGCTGGGCGCCCCTGATCAGGGCGCGATCGAAGGGTTGGGCATTTGGCCGTTGGGCCAAATGCCCGAGATCAATTCTAACAGGACTTAGTCTGCCAAGTGGCGCACCACGTCACGTCACAGTACGGTCGCAAGTCACGCGATTTTTCACGCGAAAATACGTGAATACGCGCGCAAGTGCGTGCACGCGCGTGTGTGTTTAGTCAAAGCCCTCCTCGTATCACCATCATCCATGTGTCACATGTTTCAAAGAGTGGCAAGGACTCCACCTTATATGTTAGTCACCTCCACCTTGCCTTAGCAATATGGTACTAAACCATACACGCTTTGGAATTATAGAAAATGGGTCTCACTCATATAGGCCTATTTCCAACACCTACTATGACAAAGATGCACCTGGTCGGGACGATGAGGTGTACCGGTGGCGTGGACGGTGTGCACTCGACGATGACAGGTCGTACATAGATGCACTCAGCTGCGACGATGAGGTGTACCGGTATCGTTGACGACGTCGGGTGGACAAAGCGGTACAGATCTGAGCTCGTGTCATATTTTTGGTGGAGTAGGTGGGGGCAGTGCTGGTGGAGGAGGGGGCGCTGGAGTGGGTGTGGAGGGGGCAATCACTAGCGGTGGAGGAGGGTGGACAGATCCGACGGTCGGTAATGACTGTTGTTTCCTAAGGGCTTCTTTGGTAATTTATCATTTAAGAAAAAGGATAGATATATAAGAAAAGGAATATGGAGGGGCCCATTTGTCATAGGATTGAGAGGAGGATAAGGTCTCGTGACCTGGTCTTCAACTGAAGGGCTAATGTGCCTGTGCTTCGTGATTTTGGGCTTCGGCAATTCTTTTGGGCGCTCGGCGGTTTTGGCTCCTGGCAAAATCGGCGGCGAGCGACTCGAGCGATGTACGCTGGCCAGATCTAGCGGGTTGTGCGTCGTCGGGTGGTGGGTGAGCAGCTCCTCCTCTTGATAGATGAGTTCTCCTCTTCTTTTCCAATAAGCCGTGGAAAAAACAGTGGAAAAAATCCCCAATATTTTATGTTCTTCTTCCCTCCGATTTTTGGATCATTAGAGCTCCGACTCCACTGTGCTTGTTCTGGTGGTGTTGTTGGTTAGACCTGGACCCTACTCCGTGCGCATTCCTATGGATCCCTCTTGTGTTGTTCGGCTCTGTGAGGTTTCCTGTTGGTGCGTTGGTTGGAGGTGATTTCGATGTGCTTCTAGTTGGTCATGCTGAGGGAGGAGTTCGCTTTCTTTTGGTAATTGGTGTTACTTGTGCTTTCGGTCAGAGCATCAATTTGGTGGTCTTGTGTTGCATTAACCCAGTACCTCAGCTTCGTATTTTCGGTGTGTCCCAAAGTTTGAAGAAAGACATTGTATCTCCGTCGACCACGCCATCTCACCACGGCACAGTGGGGCGCTAGGTTTTCTGGGACAACGCCTGTTGGCGTGTCTTGTCTGGATTGCTTCTCGGTAGCTTTGAGTGCTATCTGCTTTGTGAGTATATCCAGTGGCGGACCCAGGATTGAAATTTAGGTTGGGCGGAATGAACTAATGCTATTATCCGATAACAAAGCAAGGCATATATAATACACGTTGCAATCACTTTCAACAAGCATATGATACTAAATGGATCTTAAAACTACAATCCGCATCATGTGAACATACAAAGACAGAATAAATATAGAAAATGTACCTCATCAATGAAGTTTACAGAATAATTTGCCACCAAAATACCAAATTATTGAATTACTATTAACAACCTGTCAAAAGTATATGGATGGTGAGTATTCGTATTAATCCATCATAAATCATAAAAAAAATTATCAAAAAGTAACAGACAGGAAGACATACCATTAAAGTACTAATTACGTCAATTTCATTCTCCGAGATTTCATGGATTGAAATTGTTTCTTAATTTTATCACGATCAAGTCCTTTAAATATCTCCCGCTCAATGTAGCATACCATCAAGTCATTGAGCCACGCATCGGATAGTCTATTGCGCAAATCGGTTTTAATAATATTCATAGCCGAAAAGACTCTTTCAATCGATGCTGTTGCCACCGGTAGGAGCAATGCTAATTCAATGAGGCGGTAGACCAATGGAAAAATAATATGTCTTTTTGTTTTAACCATCTTGATGGCCAAACTTGCAAAATCATGACAACCAATGAAACCATCAATTCTTCGGACATGAAGAATGAAGGTTTCAAGTTAATCCCTTATAGTTGCACGATCAGCAATGGAGAAATCTGTATCATAGATCTCCGCAAGTCGAGCAATCTTGTCCATATCAAACTTAAAGAATGAGTCTCTTGGATCAAGACAAGAAAAGCAAACAAGCAACTCCGAAGATATCTCATTGAAGCGATGATCCATCTCTGTATTAATAGCATCAACAGCAGCAAAGAAAGTATCAATATAATAATGGTGGTCTTGAGTGAACGTCACCCCATCTAGACTTGATCGGGCCCATCTTGGTATCGCTTCATCCATATTCGGTATTGGAATCTTGTTTGCATCACAAAATATTTTGACTTCTGCAAATAGAGGCTCCCAACCATGGTTCCTCAAGCTGATCAAACGTGCTTTCACATCAACAAGCAATGACATGGCTTGAACAATATTTTGATACTTCCTTTGCAATACAAGAGATAACTCATTTGTAATGTGAAATACTTTCAACATCATCTTCATAATGAACACAAAGTTAAAACTCTCCATATGTTGCATCAATCCTGCTGGTGGACCTGGTTGATGCCCATCTTCATGCACAAATTTCAACACCTCCACCACTGCCTCCCACATTGACTTAATGTGGACTAAAGTTGTGTAATGAGGCCCCATCTAGTATCTCCAGGTCTGACCAAGACAGTGTCTTGATGCTTCCCTCTTCCTATAAAGATCTCACCACTCCAACCTATCCAAAATATTTTTACAATGCTTCTTGGTCAATACATCCCTTCTCTTGTAAGACGCACTAGTTGTGGTCACAATCAAAGTCACATAGTTGAAAAAATCTCTAATAGATGGACAACAACTTGTGACAGCAACAACTACCAACTGCAGCTGGTGGGCAAAGCAATGGACATAGAAAGCACACTGGTTGATGTCACGAATCTGTCGTTGAAGGCCATTGAATTCACCTATCATATTGGAAGCACCATCGTATCCCTGCCCTCGTATTCTAGCAATAGGTAAATTATGCTTACTAAGCAAAGTAACCAAAGCTCCCTTCAATGCATCTGCAGTTGTATCTTTAACATGTTTAAGACCCAAAAATCTTTCGATGACTTTTCCTTTGTTGTTCACAAACCTGCAGGAATCATGATACATGTGGATATCATCGGGATATGCTCATGATCTTAGGATGATGTTACAATTGGCAATGGCATTGAAGGTTTGTTGAATCACGCGTTTTCGCAAAGATCGGTGTTGTCAGGTTACTGGCGGTCAGACCGGCCAAGGTGGCAGTCTGACTGGCATGTGTGGCGGTCTGACCGCCACCTCTGGCGGTCTGACCGGCCAGGCCTCGGACTTAGAAGCTGGCGGTTAGACCGGCCATGGGAGGCGGTCTGACTGGTGATTATAAAAGTTGGATTTTGGAGCTAGGCCAAAAATAGAGGGTGTAGACAAGAGAGAGGATTCTCCTACACTTGGTCCCATAATTTTTAGAGTTTTCAGTCAAAAGATCTATTCGTTTGAAATTTCCAGAGAGATTTCGGATTTCAAGGGTTAAAAATTGGCTAAGTCCCTTATGGGCGGTCAGACCGGCCCTTAAGTGGCAGTCTGACTGGTTTTCACTTATTTGTCGTCATCTTGGCGGCGATGTTTGTTGGTTAGGTCAAGTTCATGGTTTTTAGTGCATATGTGTTGCATGATGCATGTTTTGACTAACGTGGGTCAAGTTGCGAAGAACTTATTCCCGGAATCGATTTATTGGTCTATTGTTGTGCAGGTGGCTTGGAGGTCAACGAGGAGGATGATCAGGACTAAGCTTGGAGAGTTGAGGATCAGAACGATCGATGATGCCGGGTGAAGTTGATGGTTTCAAGTATGGCGCAAAATAGACAAGGATGAACGAACGGGAAGTTCGGTGCGACAGGTTGCATCAAGCGGCGCGAGGGTCGGTGCAAGTGCCATGGTGGTTTCGGTGGGAGCCGGATGGGAGAGACTTACCGACATGAAGAGAGTCATTGATCAACCTCCACGTGGTGAAGCATGGGATTGCTTCATGAAGATTGGACTCGGTCTTTGAAAAAGGATCGAGAAGGGGTATTTTGGTAACTTCACCAAGATACCGCCTTGATTGCTTTTGGCTAAACCACAGCGCAAGATGGCGCAAGAAGTGGTTTAGGTCAAGAGAAGATGAAGACGACGCTTTGAAATGCGTGCGTGAGTGAAACCCGTTTGTGTGTGGGTGTGTTGGTTGCTCCTTTCTTATCTCTCTTGTTTTCATTGTTGAAACCCTAGTTTTGGTACTTGGGGAGAATAGGGGAGAGGTTAGGTTTCTAGATGTTGGATTGATTGCGTGCTAAAGTGTTGAGTATTCGTCCTCCATGATGGAGTGGCTGTAAACCAACCTCTATCTCGAATCAATTCATGCAAGATTGCTCAAGTTGATTCTCTTTATGTTCTTGCACTCTATTTTGTGTTTTTGGGGTTTTCTTTGATCCACTCCTTTTCTCTTAGTTTCTGGCCTGGATCTTGCTTGCTGTGACATGTGGGAACCTATCTAGGATCATCTTGATCATCTATAACCCACGAGTAAATTTTTGGATCATATTTTAGTTTTGTCTCGGTTTTGGACCAACCTTCACTCAAATGGAAAAAGATCGAACTTTGACAAAGATCTTCATGATCTTTGATTGGAATAGGTTCCTGACATCCTAGAGGTGTTATCCAAGTTTCGTGAAGTTTGGAGTTGTGGATCAAAAGTTAGACCTATTTGTGATTTTGTTTTTGGGCTGATTTTACTGTTCATCGTGCTGGAGGTCAGACCGCCCCCTGTGAGAGGTCAGACCACCCATGGACCGGTCAGACAGCCCATGTTAAGAGGTCAGACCGCCCAACTCTTTGGAATTTAAGTTTTTGATGATTTTGGTTGTTTTGCTCCAGGGTTTCGATTGTATTCAATACAAGCCTTCCGCTATGCTTGTACTTTGATCTTCATAGCTCTCATAACTATTGCAGTGAAAAACGTGTTGAATCTGATTTAGGTGAAAAAGAGATCGTGCTCCCATTCACCCCCCCTCTTGTCGCCTTTTTGGTCCAACAATACAACTAGTTGAGATACATGGTACAATTAGTTGAGATAAAAATAGAACACATAATTAATAACTAACCTTACTGTAATAACCCAAATTTCTAATCGGGCGTTTATAAAAGATTTCGGGAGGAGAAAACCTTTTAGAGGATGGAATTTTCAGAGGATTGGAGGGGATTTCCATAAACTCTCGCCAACCTGGGCCGCGGCCCTGGAGGCCCAAGTGGTGGTCGGCCATAAGGGGGGTGCCTCCCCACCCCCCAAAACCCTAGCCGCCACCCACATTTTTCCCCTCTCCTCTCCCACCTAGCCGCCTCCACCTCCCCTCACCTGGGCGCCGTCCCTCCCCCTGCACCACCACCCCTCCAGCAGCGCCACACCTCCCCGGTGAAGCTCCGTGCTGCTGCCCTTTGGGGGGGAAGAGGAGGGCCGCCATTGGTGGCCGACCGAAGATAAGATGCGCGGAGGAAGAGGAGGAGAAGGGGAGGAAGAAGAAAGAGGAGGGAAGGGGAGGAGAAGGGCACCGGCACGCAGTGAGGCGACATTCTCTAGCGATTCATCAAAGGTAACTTCGATCCCCGGTAGATCGGTAGCATTTTCAATTCACGTTGGTACCGCTGTCGAGCGATCAGATTTGTTCGATCTTGTTGCTCGTCAGTTTTGGGTGGGATGCGTACATTTTATGATCTAACCACCTCTTAGAAAGTTGTATCCCTCGGTCTTAGCTTTCTTTAGGCACTGAGATCACCTAATTTGGAGCTACGTATTAGAACTTATAGCAGTTTTTGTGCGACAGTCCAGGAGATGATGACGAGAATTGGCAATTTGCTTGTCTGGCCAGTAAGAATTACTTATAGACCGAATCAGAAAAATCACCCAACATGAAACTTGCGGGAAATTCAGTAATATTTTCAAGTTGATAAAGAACACAACTTTTAGAGTTGGCAATCAAAAGTTATGGAATATTTACCGCCGCTGTTTTCTGACTGTCAGATTGAAGGGATAGAAAACTTCACCTAAATATTAGGGTTAATAGAACGCCGAATCAGGGGACTTGCCCAACAAGATTATCGTAGACGTTTTTGTCTTGATTCCAGAGAGTCCAAGATCACCCCGTTTTGAGTTTCGTAGTAAAAGTTATGACATTTTTAGCGCTGCTCTCCCTTGGAGCTTTCTGCTAGTCTATCGGGAGGAGGGAGTAAAACCTTTATTCGAGCTCTAGGTCTCGAGGAGTTGGGTTAAGGGTGTAAACGGAGTCCTTTTTCCTCAGTATATTTATTGTTAGCGCTACTCTTGTGTAGGAGGCGGAGTTTCGGAGTAGAGACATCATCCTCGCCTCCTTGCGCGTCGTAGCGGAGAAAGGCAAGTACAGCTAAACACATTGTGGTTGATATGTGTTTTACCTGTTTGGTGAATATATGATGAAACATGATGTTATGTACTTGTTCATAATGGATTTGGTTTACTATGGTTTGATTACTGTTATTTTATTATTCATTCATGCAAGCAAGAGTTGCTCTTGCGACACCCATGGGAGTGGGTAGAGAAGCCCCATTATTCCAACATGGGCACGTAAGACCCACTATTCCAATATAGGCAATATGGGTCCCCGGTTTGAAATATTCTCAAACAGGCTTTGGATCCCCGCGTTTTGTAGAATGCGGGCATACGTGAACACCGACGGGTGTTCACTCGCTATACCGGTATGAGCAAAAGAAAAGAGCATGTGCATTCATTCTTTCATATGATAACTCTATTCCATATGTTGGTTGGTTGTACGATGATGAGCGGTATTGTTATGTTCACATAATCTTTTGTACTTGCTGAGTCGTGGACTCACCCTTATTGTTTCTTTTTTTAGGTGAAACTTGATGGCGGAATTCGTGGGGAAAATTAGACACAGTTGCACACACCATAGCAATAATTCTTTAATTTTACTTTGCATGTATGGACTGAAATTGTATTAATAAATGACTCTCGTGGTTGAGGGCATTGGACATCGTTATGCTTAGAATTGTCAAGTTATGAACTCTTGCTCTTCGTTACTAGTCTAGTGGTGTTCTTTTGAATGAGGAATCTTATTTGGATTCAGATGATAGACTGGTTATTGCTGAAATTAGTTGGATTGATTGCTAAATGTCTTTCAGCTTGTTCCTTAATCCACTCTTATAGTTTAGTATGTTAGACTTTTGTTCAAAAATTGATGACTTGTGGTAATATCTTGGCTTCCGCATAGCCAGGGTGTTACACTTACAATCACAGCCATTTGCTTTTTGATTGATATATCACAAGATTCATCGATAAGAACGGAGAAAAGACTACCTCCAATCTCATCCAAAATCACCTTGGTAACCATCTGTGCACAACATCTTACAAGATCCTTTTGAATCTTTGCTGAACACATTTAGGCATTTAATGGACATAACTCCTCAAATGCAACCCTCACTTCTTCCTTCATTTCTTTGTACCAATCAATCAACTCTAGAAAATTGTTTTTGTTTATGGATGAAGAAGATTCATTATGTCTATGGAATGAGTGACCTTGCATTAATAGATATCTTGCACAATTTAAAGAAGTAGTCAAACAGGTTTCATATTTTATTTCAGAATCTTTGCTGTGAGAGTCCATCTTATGAGATACACTTGCCCATTGATTCTTAAAAATATCACTACATCTCCTTGCATTGTTTGCTTTGTGATACTTTCGGTTGTGAGTATGAGGCTTTGTGTTGGCTTGCTTGCTTTGCAGTTGGTGGTTGCATTCAGCTGTGGGATGAAATGGGGGCTTGTGAGAGTTATGTGAGGGAGAAAGCTTTTGAGGGAGGTGTTTTGGGTTGTGGTTGTGGCTTTGGTGATCTCTCTCCTTACTATTTCTATACCCATTGTGGCCTTTTTCTTATCTCTTTGCCTCTCTGATGATACTGTGTGGCTGGGTAATATGCATGGTCCATTGGTCCATAGATCACTGTTCGACGGAATTTTCTACGAAGAAGGTAAGTCGGTATATCGTGGGTGTCGGATTTCTAAAATTGCCCGGTGATGAAACCCACGGAAGTGAGATAGTGCCGACTAACCTAGGTTGTTCTGGGAACCTCGATGATCTTCGTGAAGTCTGACGACAATCTTCTATATTCTAACTTCTAATTCTACTCTATTGTTTTTGGATTGCTATTGTTCTATTGGTTGATGGCAGGCGATGGAACTGTGGGTTGGGTTTCGGATTGGTCGAGGAATGGGTTTGATGGCTAGTGACATATGGACACAGGAATGAGAGGCTTTAGCGGTATGCATGCAATACTTTATTATTCTTTTGTAAAAGTACTCATATTGTAATCTTTTTATTTTGATATATTGTAATTAATTTTTGAAATAAATTTGAGTGTGTAATAATGTTATATTATATATTGTGATATGATGTAATGCATTCTTTTAATTAATTCAGAGATTGTACTATTGTTTTATTCTTGCTTGTACGAATTATTGTAAATAACCCTGAGTTGTAATATTTTACTTTTACTAGTAATTAATTTTTGTATGTTGCGTTGATGTAAAGAATTATTGTAATTTAATTCCGAGTTTGCTTTTAAGGTTTTACCTTTGATTGCAAAGGAGTTTTGTAATTGACTCTGAGTTATATCGATGTTGTATGTTTGATTTAATAATTCATGATGTAATTTATGTTGATTTGAACCGATCTATTCCTAATTGATCCTTTTGAGGGATTCCTCGGTGAAATTAGAGGTGGGTGTTGAGGGGCTTTTGGTGGAGATAACATGTAGGCTAGGGCGTGATGAGCTTGTGGTTTTGTGGCGGCTTGATTGGTTACGGTTTGTGGTGGTTCTGGGCTCGATGATTGTGGCTCCTGTGGCAGCTTGATTGCTTAGGGTTTTGCTAGCATAGTGATGGTTTCATGGTTTCGGTGTTGGTTCGGCGTGGCTTGGTCTTACTGGGCTTGATGGGTTTTGGTCCCGGGACATTACGCTGATCTGGTGGTTTCTGTGGTGACATGGGATAGATTTGTGTGGTGGCTTAATGATGGTTCTTGTGGGTTATGGGGAGGATTGGTCGATGGCTTGGGTGCTGTTTTGGTCTCTGGATATGGTGCTAGTATGGATTCTTGTAAGTGACTTTGAGTTATCTTGATGTTATAATAATTCATACTGTAAATTCTTTTATAAACTTTTGATAACATAAACTTATATGAAATTGTTTTGGTGGCGTGTTCAATATCAACTGATATTATGATTTGTTTTTATTTAGATGAATTTTATTTACTGCTAATTATCGATTAGCGTTGTTTAGATTAGTTAGAATTTTTCAGGTTCTCATATCTTGTTTTGTGTTCACTTTGTTGGTATTTACTCTGTAGATGAGTTTATTTTATATAATAATATTAAACGTTGCTTAGCTTAGTTCTCATATCAAACCAATGTTCGTCTGCTACGTACAGTGCTACCAGCGAATCTTTGTCATGGCTCCCTAAGTTGCACATGAGGATTTTGTACGAGGCGAAGCCTAAGAAGATTGGTTGTCTGATAGCAGCCGACGCTAGAGCAACCGTACCTTGATGCATACCACGTGCCTCGTTCATCCAAGGAAAATTGGTTTCGGCCATCTTCTCGTGTCATTGCTCGGCCCGTGCAGGAGGACGACCTGCACGTTGCAGCCTATCACGGCAAGCCGGCCGCGAGGTGGTATGTGACGTTCCGAAGGCTGCGGCGGGGCTGCGGCCCCATGGAGGTCGCGACGGAAGGTCGTGGACGAGCACCGGGAGCAGGGAGGAGGATCGCGGTGGTGGAGAGCAGGGTCGCCGCCGCCTGGGGTCCAGCAAAATGATGACGGTGACGGAGGACTTGGATCCGGCAAGAGGAGGAGGTCAGCATCGTCTGGGGGAGGGGGAGGATAGCGACCGCAGAGGAGGATAGATTGTCAGCGTCGGCCAGCGGCGATGAGACGGAGTGCGCCACTTTCAAACCCTAAGGCGTGCTAGAAGGATAGCGGCCAGTTTGAGTTAGGAGGAGAAACAAGAGGAGAGGTGAAATCGTGGAAAGGATATGGTCTTTTATATAGTAGTATTGGTAGGTAATTTACTGCTAAATTATTGGGTAATCTAATAAACTCAACCAGCAAGAGGAGAAAAAAAAAAGTACCCCTAGACTCACTTCTGACTTTATAGTTGTTCGGAGACTTAAGTTTTTAAAAACCCGATTTTAAAAAATACTCCTATTTGTTTAGACTTAATTTTTTTTAGTTAAGGCCTTTGATACATGGTCGCTCGGGCCCGTAACCAACTGCCAATGCACTTGTCCAGTCCAAACTCCAAACTATGCACCTGACCCACCCAACTCGACGGTCCACATCTCTCTCTTCCCGCCGATTTTCCGGTCCACCCCGCAAAGTTGGAACAACGGCTCGTGCCTCTGCCTCTACTACCTCGGTCGGATTTGCGGGGCCCATAACCAATGCATCGGGCCCACACACTCCACTCCACGCGGCCCATCCAACCCGTCAGACCAACAGGCAAACGCATCCAGAGCCGTCCATTGCCACCTCTACTACGTGGACGTGGCATTGCGTTGCAGCATTGGAGTCTCACTCTCTCGTCACCAGTCTCCGGTCCGCAACAGAAGGAGGGGAGGCGTCGCCCGCATAACCGACGAGCGAAACGCGCACGAGAAGCCGAGGCGAACGAATCGAACGAGGCGTCGGAGGCGACGGTGATAGAGGGCGCGCCCGACGAGCGAGAGGAGGAGAATGGCGACGAGGGCGGTCGCGGCGGCGGTGCCGCTTGCCGCTGCTGCGGCGGAGGGAGCGGGGTCGGGGGCGGGGACGGTGGAGGAGCAGCAGGCGGCGGGGGTGGGGATCCTGCTGCAGATATCCATGTTAGTGCTCTCGTTCGTGCTCGGCCACCTCCTCCGCCGCCGCAAGTTCTACTACCTCCCCGAGGCCAGCGCCTCCCTCCTCATTGGTACATATATATCCATCCCCCCGCCATCGATCCCTCAGAGGTTCTGGTCTGTTCGAATTTCGAAATGCCGATCATTGGTTGGCAACTAGGGATTCTACTGATGACGCTATAGCCATCGTTGCGATCGTTATGGATATGCCCCACCGTGCTGTTCTGAGCTCGTCCCTTTTGTTTGGTGGTGAGATACGCGGTGTATTGGCTCAGTTTTGGGGTTGTTCAGTGACGCGAAATTGCAACCTGAAACTTTCACGCAATGTTCTGTGACGAGCGGTGATGGTATGATTGCGAGGAACAACTCCGAGTAAGTGCGAGTGTGTGTTTCGTTTTTGGACCTTGGAGTGCATGGTTCAGGTGAACAAAAATGCGTGCACGACGCGCACTACTGCAGTTCTACAGTGTTATCTAGATTAGTAGTACTAGTGCCTAAGCGGTTCGGTTTTACTGCCGTGAGTGTGTTGGTTGTAATTGGTGTGCGCTTTGGAGGAGAAAATAAGCCTTTAGGTTGGCATGTATCACTGAAAGATGATGCTCCTTTTCCTGATCTGCCATCTTATTGCTGGTACAGTCCAGTGGTTTAGCTTTTCTGATACGTGAGGATCTAAGATGAATGATGTGCCATTTGTGTTTACTGATTTATTCTAGTTGCACTTGATTTGGATAATTGGTTAGGTTGTTATTGGCTGTTGATAATTGTACTTACCTTAGGAACAGAACTTGCTAGCTGATATGGATTACCGCCTGTGTCGGATAATAAGCTAATTCTACATTCACTGTAATTCATGTTTCAGTTAGCAAATACATTTTGGTTACTGTATACTGTGTGGAAAAGGTGTGCAATTGTTTTCTTAGAGCTGGTAATGTGTGAGATCTGTGGCAGTTCAGTGTCTATGCATTCTTGTTGGGTGTAAAGGGCTTGGTTCTTGGTTGTCATTTTTTCTCCTCCTATACTAGTGAAACATAATTCAGGTTTTCGGAGTTTTTTAAAGAATGTGTATATCGTGTGAAACATGTTATTACAGTTGCTTGTACTTAACATGTTTATTAGAAAACTAACACATGCATTCTTGTTGGGTGTAAAGGGCTTGGTTCTTGGTTGTCATTTTTTCTCCTCTTACTCTAATGAAACATAATTCAGGTTTTCGGAGTTTTTTAATGAATGTGTATATCGTGTGAAACATGTTATTACAGTTGCTTGTACATAACATGTTTATTGGAAAACTAACACATGCATTCAGGTAGTTAATTGATCTTCTCTATCGTCACCCTTTTTGAGTAGTCTTGCCCTACTATAGCAAGACCTTTTGCTTCAATTTTTAGTTAAGATGTATTCATATACTCAAGGTATCTTGAACCAACATGGTGAATTATTATAGTAGTTTCCAGAGGTCCATTGAATATTTTAGAATTTCACCATTTTGTTGTGAAGTTATTTAATAATTTCTATGTCAGGGATGATTGTTGGAGGGCTTGCTAACATATCAAACACTCAGAAAAGTACTAGGTCTATATACTTCACTTTCTTCTTTTTTATGGTTGACAAATTTGCCCTCACAAAACATCACATTATTGTTAATTTTGAGTAATAGTTGATGTTTGCTTTGCCCCTTTGTTAATTCAGGAGATGGTTCAATTTTCGGGAGGACTTCTTTCTTCTCTTCTTACTGCCCCCAATTATATTATATCCTTTACTGTGTGCCGATGTTGTTTCTTAATTACTTCTTGAGACGTTTGTCATGTTTTACTTGACTGCACCTTACTCAGTCTGGATTCAGCTTAGCACCAGTAAGTGTTGAATTCTTGAGGCCCCATAGTTCCTTAGTGTTTTATCAGTTGCAGGCTCGCAGCTAATTAAACATTTTGTTCTGGTAGAAACCATTCTTTTCAAATTTTGGTGCTATCATAACATTCGCAATCCTGGGAACCTTCATTGCTTCCATCGTTACAGGTCTTCTAGTGTAAGAACCCATTTTCTATTGCCTCTATGCATATTCCCTGCTATTTCCTCCATTAATAAACATCTAATATTGCACTTTACTTTTCTTGCAGCTACCTTGGTGGGTTAACATACATTGTCTATAAGCTGCCTCTGGTCGAATGTATGATGTTTGGTGCTCTGGTGTCAGCAACGGATCCTGTTACTGTCTTGTCTATATTTCAGGTTTCTGCCATCTCTTCATATGCTAACATGTGCATGTTTAATTACTGATATCTCAGAAAGAAACAATTACATATTGTTCATGGAATTACAGGAACTTGGCACCGATGTGAACCTCTATGCACTTGTTTTTGGAGAATCAGTTCTAAATGATGCTGTATGCATAATTCTTTTCTTACTTAAACCTGGTTATTTTATTATTATTTTCTATTGATACTTACATATTGCTATGTACCCACCTATGGTCTGACAATTAAGGTGGCTATATCCTTGTACAGGTAAGGATGTAATTCTTGAAATCCTTTTGTTTTATGTGCTTCCTTTCATAATCCTGTTTTAAATACCTTATTCTTTCAGAACTATGGCATCTATGAGGACAAATTCTTCTGGACAGAATTTTTTCCTAGTTATCTTGAGGTTTCTTGAGAACTTCGTTGGTTCAATGTCATCAGGTAATGCAACTCTATTTCCTTAGAAATGCTTATGTGCGGAACAGATTTCTGGTAGCCTGTAGTATTTGCAGTCTTAGTCAGATTATTTGCTCTTTGTTTTCCTTATGATTGTACATAAGACATTTATCTATCGCTTACATTTGATATTTAAACTACCTTTCCTTCATGCAGGCATTGGGGTTGGGCTTATTTCTGCTCTCATATCCTTTACTTTGTCGTTTGTTCAAATAATAGAAACCTAATATTTTTTAGAAAGTTGCCGTTGCTTTGTTAATGTGATTCAGGCAAGTATCATAGTTGCCAATGGTATCCAGTCCAATACCAGCATACCCCCTCTCCCCCCAGACTGGCCTAAAATAATGCGTTCATAATGAATAACAATGCAAAAATCAGTTGGAACTAATATAAAATTTGATAACGCTAATTTACCTCGGTAAAATAGCACCTTTTAAAACTTTCCAAAGACCAGAATCAGGATATTTCTGTAGGATCATCAGTTAGAAGTTAGAACCCTTTCTGGTATTGATATATGCCATGAGTATCATTTTTTGGGGGGGTTTAGAAGGAAAAGTTAAAATCTCATCTTCTGCCAATTATCTGCCAGTAAAGATTGTTATGGTCTTTTAGGAGTATCTACAACGTGTTGTTCCATACAGTGTAGACCGGCACATGGCAGATCTTTCTTTCTTGTTCACATTTGTTTTGTGTAGACTAGGCATACACGACATGTACTCCTTAATTCTATCAAACCTCTTCAAGTATGCAGCACTTGGCATTGAGAAGTAAGTAAACTCTTAACACATATAATTTGTCCAGATGTAGAGTTCAGCATATAAGCAACTAAATTTCATATTTGTCATTTTCAGCCTTTATAATCTGGAGAGCTGCTTGTTTGTGCTTTTCCCTTACTTCTCGTGAGTCGCAAGCCTATCTTCGTAGAACTTTGTTTCAGTTTTGGTTTCATTTGTAGGTTGTTATTAGTAATTGCCAATTGTATCAGGTACATGCTAGCTGAAGGCCTTGGCCTGTCCGGCATTGTTTCTATTCTCTTTACCGGGATTGTAAGTTCAACTTTAATAACTCTCTTTTGGATTTTGTTCTGTACTTTGGAAGTTAAACTTAGTTGCTGAGTATCCACTGGGATTGTAACATACAAAATCCAAGCTCAGTAACCAAGTTTAACTTACTGGGATTATAAACCCTCGTATAAAGATGCTTACAAGAAGTGAAAGTTTTCTTTCAGGTGATGAAGAGATACACATTCTATAACTTATCAGAAGATTCTCAGCGTTTTACTGCTCGTTTTTTCCATTTGCTTTCATCACTAGCAGAAGCCTTCATGTAAGTCAGATTTTTATATTGCAACATGTATAACTAAATAAATCTAAATAATGAGTTGGACATGCTTCTAAACAGATTCATATACATGGGATTCGATATTGCAATGGAACGTCAAAGCTGGTCTCATATTGGCTTCATATTTTTCTCAATTGTATCCTTCTGTTTGATTCAGAGCCAACACGTAGTAACATTACTTAAAAAAATTGTTGCTATTTTTTGTTGTTTCCTTAATCTCTTCTTTTGTCAATGAATGCAGATCTTCATATTAGTTGCAAGGTACCATGTCGCCAACTGATCTATATTTTTTTCACTTATTTGCTGGGTGTGTGATGTGTCAAACTTGGTTGCTGAACTTTTAGAGAATGCGCTCCATTTATCTAAACGAGTTTAAGCTGTTTGGCTATGTTACGTGTCAGTTTTCTGAAGAGAGATAGTAGCCTTTTTCGTAATGCAACACCTCAATTCCTAAGAAATAACCGAGAGGACCCAAATCGACATCCAAATTGCTCACCAAGTTGCTTCTTCACATGAGAAATGTGTTCCACATCATCTCCCGTAATCAACATATCATCAACATACAGAAGAAGCAAAGTACGTCCACGTGGAGAGATATGAATAAATAGAGCAGGATCATGATTACTAGGCGAAAACCCAGCAGCCTGTATCACAGATACAAAGCGCTCAAACCAAGCACGAGGAGCTTGTTTAAGATCATATAGAGCACGACGAAGACGACAAACATGACCAGGAGGAGCATCAACACCTGGGGGTGGTTGCATATAAACTTCTTCATACAAATCTCCATGAAGAAAAGCATTTTTAACATCCATTTGAGAGATAGTCCAAGAGGAAGTAGCAGCCACTGCAATGAGAGTACGAACAGTAGTCATACGAGCAACTGGTGCAAAGGTCTCATCATAATCGCGACCATAAGTTTGCTGAAAACCTCTAGCAACAAGGCGAGCTTTATATCTCTCAACAGAACCATCAGACTTGGTCTTAATTTTGAAAACTCATTTAGATGTAATAGGTACCGCATGTGATCAGTAATGGAACAAGATCCCAAGTGCTCAGACGATCAAGGGCGAGAAGCTCCTCAGACATAGCAAGCTGCCATTCCTGAATATTAGAAGCTTCCTGGTAAGTGGATGGCTCATCAACAACGGCATTCACACGAGGAAAACCATACTTGTCAGCCTGACCAATAGTAGTACGGTCTCGTAGATTATATCTTGGACCAACTCAGAACTCATCGACAATAAAGATCATTAGGAGCATCAACGGTGGTCGACGATCGCCATGGTGGTAGAGCTAGATGGAGGCGCTGTGAGGTTTTTGGGACGACGATGGAAAACACGTGTGATAGGTGGTTTAGAATGAAATAGAGATGGTGCAGAAGGTGTAGTTTCATGTGAAGGTGGCGTGATGGAAATAGAAGGAGCAGGAATGGGTGTAATATATGGGGAAGGTGTAGTGACATCATTATTGGGTGAAATAGGAGGAAGACACAAGAACGATATGGGTGCTGTGGGAGAATATGAGGGCTGAGTAGAGGGATTATAAAAGAAGGGACGATCCTCAACAAAGGTCACATCACGAGAGATACGTATGCGACGAGAGGAAGGGTCATAACACCGATATCCTTTATGCTCAGGATCAGACTTAAAAACACACTCAACAGACAGTGCAATAACTTAGTTCGCTCACGAGGTGCAAGCAAAACATAGCAAGTACATCCAAAAACTCGGAGATGATCATAGCTGGGAGAGGTACCAAAAAGGACTTCACCAGGACTCTTGCCAGACAGTTTGGAAGAGGGTTGTCTATTGATGAGATAGACAAAGAGAGAAAGCGACTTCACCCCAAAAATGAGAAGGAACAAAAGATGAAATCAAAAGTGTACGAAAGCCTCTATAAGATGGCGATGTTTATGCTCAAAGAACACCATTTTGAGCATGAGCGCCAGGACAAGAAAGCTTAGCAAGAGTGCCCTCAGAGGACAAAAACTGGCGAAAAACATCAGACAAATACTCACCACCAGAGTCAGAGCGAAAAACTCTAATAGGAGTAGAAAATTGTGTGTGAACCATGCGAACAAAAGACTGGTAAATGGAACACAACTGAGATCGATGTTTCATGAAATAAATCCATGTATATCGAGAATGATCATCAATAAAAATAACAAAATACTTGTGACCACCCTTTGTAGCAAAAGGTGCAGGACCCCATACATCTGAATGGATAAGATCAAAAGGTCTAGCTGAATGAGAAACACTAGATGAATATGGTAGTTGTATTTGTTTTCCAAGTTTGCAACCCTTACAATGAAAACTAGACTCAATAGGTGTATGACCTAAACAACCTTTATTTATTAATGTGGACAACCGGGACCCACAAAGATGACCAAGACGATGATGCCACTGAGCGAAGGAAGAGGCTAAGACGGCAATGGATGACACACGAGTGGAGACTCAATGGAAGAAGGAAGACGCAAGGTGTCTAGGATGTAGAGGCTAGGAGCACCTTTACGGCGATGGCTGGCCCCAATCACTTTCACAAGCGACGGTCCCGAATAAAACAAGATGAGTCATCAAATCCAACAAAACAATTTTGGTCGGTAACTTGACCAACCGAAAGAAGATTCATGGACAACTGAGGTACAAAAGAAACATTAGGTATAGAAAAATGAGGATTGCAAAGTGAACCCTGATGAGTGATATGACAAGATGTACCATCAGCTGTCTGAACAGATGTTCCATCAGTGACCGGCTTGCAAGCGACCAACTGGGACTGATCAGATGTCACGTGAAAAGAAGCTCCTGAATCAAGCACCCAAGACGACGAAGGAGCAAGAATAGAGAAACAAAGAAGAATGATTAATCGAACCTCTAGGAGTGGAACCAAGATTACCACGACCACGAAGCAAAGACGACGTGCACGATAGTCAGCCAACTTCTCTGGATAATGAGAAAAACAATTCTCTGGAAGATGACCAGACTTGCCACAATGCTTACAGTGCACTGAAGAGGAACTTTTTGGTGCACTAGTCCTCTGAGAAGCTGCCAACACACTATGAGACACAAATGCAGAAGAAGACATAGACTTGAGACGTGTTTCTTCTGCAAGTAAATCAGATAATGCCTGTGCCATGGTGAGAGCAGAAGAATTGTGAAGCAATCGTGTACGAATGGAATCATACTCAGCCCGGACTCCCATGACAAATCTGTAAGTAAAAAACTTTTCAATAAACTTATGTGATGGACATTGTTAAGATAATGAAGGCTAGGGTTTATTCACAACTATTCAACTTATTCATTAATGAAGCAGATATATATAGAAGATACATGGGCCCTCATGGGCTACAAGGGCCACATGGGCCAAGAGAGAGAAATAGAGAAAAGTAGAATATACAATACTCTTAACACTTCTTCAAACTCAAGGTGGATCAGAGGATCGATGCAATCGAGTTTGAGTAGATGAAGTCGATGATGTTCTCTAGTCCGAGCTTTAGTGAAGAAATCGCAACTTGGAGCTCGAGGAATATACTTGAGGGTGATGGTCAATCACGACAATGAGATCGCGTGAAGGATGCATCAACACCAATGTGTTTTGTCACCATGCTTGACCGGATCATTAGCAATTTGAATGGCACTTGTATTGTCACAAAAGAGAGGGGTAGGATTCTCACAAAGGACACCAAGGTCACCAAGAGCCATCGGCCAAATGATCTCGATGTTGTAGCGGCAAGTGCTCTGAGCTCGCCTCTGACTAGAGCGTGACACCGCAGCCTCGCTTCTTGGATTTCAAGCAATAAGCGAAGTACCAAGAGAGATACAATAGCGCGATGATCGGCGATCGCAGGATCACTCGCCAAGTAGAGTCGAGTAAGCGTGGAGTCGAGTCGACTCGAATCGGCATAGAATGACGTCCGGACGCAGCCTTCCTCTCAAGTATCTCAAAGACACGAAGAACATGACTATAGTGAATCGAGGTAGGAGCACCGACAAACCGGGCCGAGCACATGAACAAAGATGAGCAATGTCCGCCCGGTTATCGTGAGATAGACAAGGCTCCCAACAAGCCGACGATAGCGAGAAGAATCGTCAGGTACACCGTCCGTAGGTCGGCCGCAAGTGAAGCTCCATGGGTGTGGCAAGAAGACAGAGTATCACCATCCCGGATCGAGCAAGTAGATCTGAACATAGCGATGCCGACAGAGATAGTAGCCATCACCATCGAATGAACCTCAATTCCTAAAAATAGCTCAATTTTCCCAAATCGGACATCATAAATTGTTCACTCAATTTCTTCTTGACAAAACCACGTGGTTCATGTCATCTCCCGTGATCAACATATCATCTACATACGTAAGAAGCAAAGTACGACTCACGAGAAGTGTGAACAAATAGGGCGTGGTCATGCTCACTGGCGAAACCAGCACTCGAATCACGTAATCAAACGCCGAACCAAGCGCGAGGAGCCCGCTGAGACCATATAGAGCACGCCAGCGACAAACGTAGCTCGTAGGAGCCTCAACTCCCGGGGTGGTCGCATATAGACCTCCTCATGTAGATCACCGTGAAGAAAAGCATTCTTGACATCCATCCGAGATATAGTCCATGTGCGTATTGTCAGCAATCGCAATAAAAGTACGGATTTGTGGTCATATGAGCAATCGGAGCAAAGTCTCATCATAATCTCGACCATAAGCTCGCCAAAACCTCTTGCAACAAGACGAGCCTTGTATCGCTCTACTGACCCATCTGATTTGTTCTTTATTTTGTACACCCACTTGCAAGTGATAGGAACAGCTCCAGACGGTAGCGGAACAAGATCCCAAGTGCCCGTGCACTCTAATGCTGTGAGCTCCTCTGTCATAGCCAATCGCCACTGTGTACACCGACAACCTCCTCGATAGGTACTCGGCTCACCATCGCACCTACACGAAAAACCCCATCTCTCGGTGCTCGAATAGAAGAACGATCACGTAGGGCATATCGTGATGTAGTAGAACGATCGTCAGAGTCGATGGTACTGCCGAGGATCAGGCGAGGAGAGGAGGACAGAGTATCAGAAGGAACTCTCTGTCGACGACTATAGTGGAAGGGAAGAGTGGAAGTGTTAGAAACTGGTGGAGCTGGTGGAGCTGGTGGAGAAGGTACACGAGAAGGTGAAACTGGTGGAGAAGGTGTATCTGGAGAAGGTGTATCTGGAGAATGAATGGGAGGTAGACACAAAAGGAAGTGGAATCTGTGGAAGAAGAAGCGGATGTGGAGAAGAATGATGAAAGAAAGGACGTCCCTCATCAAAAGTCACATCACGAGATATGCGAATGCGACGAGCTGAGGGATCATAGCAACGATAACCCTTATGCTCGGGATCAGAACCCGTAAAAACACACTCAACCGATCGAGGGCTCGCCTTTGTGCGCCACGAGGTGCTAGAAGGACATAGCGATACAACCAAAAACGCGAAGATGAGAATAGTGAGCGTGTGCTCAGACAGACCTCACCAGACACTTGCCCCAAGCTTAGAAGAGGGCCGACGGCTAATAAGATAGATGCAGAGAGACCGCTTCCCCGTAAGTGAGAGGGACAAAGGAGGAAATGAGAAGAGTGCGAAAGGCCTCGATGATGTGACTGCTTGCGCCAAGAACACCATTCGAGCATGAGCACCGGACACGAGAGCCGAGGAAGAGTACCTCGTAAGAAAGAAACCGACGAAAGGTTGAGGAAAGATACTCGCCTCCAGTCGAACGGAAAACACGAATGGAAGAAGAAACGTGTATGAACCATCTTAGCAAAAGACTGATAAATGGAAATCAACTGAGAACGATGTTTCATAAAATAGATCCAAGTATATCGAGAGTGATCATCAACAAATATGACATAATAACTATGACCACCCTTCGAAGCAAAAGGAGATGGACCCCATACATCTGAATGCACCAAATCAAAAACATCAGAAGACTGAGAGGTACTACTGGGATATGGAAGTTGTAGTTGTTTTCCCAACTTACAACCAGTACAATGAAAACTAGACTCAACAAAGGACATGACCTAAGGAACCCTGGTGAACTAAAGTGGTGAGGCGAGCTCCACAAAGATGACCAAGTCGATGATGCCACTTGCTGAAGGAAGACCCAACAGGAGACTGAGATGAAGACATAGCAGAAGACACCAAGGCCTTCGACGTACTGGTGGAAGGGAGATGTAAGATGTCCAAGACATAGAGACTGGGAGAGCCTCTACGGCGATGGCCAGAACCAATCACTCTTCTGCTCTGACGATCCTGAATGAAACAAGAAGAATCATCAAATCCAATGAAACAGCCATATCGCTTAGTTGACCAACGAAAGAAGATTCATAGATAGGCGAGGAACAAAAGACACATCAGAAATGAGAAGCAAGATGTAGAGAGAATGCCTCGATGGGTAATAGGCAAGGTGTACCATCGCCAGGTGTGAACATAGGTAGCATCACCAAGGGCCTACGAGCAACAAGTCGAGAGCCGCCGATGTGACATGAAACGAAGCACTGAATCCGTAATCCAAGGATGAGCAAAGACTAGAAGCGTAAGGTGCAATCGATGTCATAGCGCATAATCGATCCGTAAGTCACGAGATGCGGATGTGTCGCCAGGATCGCCCAGTGAGTGCTCGAAGGCCCAAGAGGTGCTCCACGACGACGGCCAAATGGTCGTCTAGCACGATAGGCAATGAGCCGATCCGATGTAACTTGAAACATTTGTCAACATGATGGCGATCCTCTTGCAATGGGAACAAACCAACACTCCTGGGTGTCGCTCGGTAGATCCGCATCACCGTGAGAGGCTCGTAACAAGATGTGGTGAGGATCCCGAGACAGCATAAGAGAATGAAGACGCGCTCTTCTCGCAATCAAACTAGAGAGCGCCGCAATCAAAGTCGGTGGAGTGGGATAGTTGAGCAATTGAGTACCAACAGGCTCAAACTCCGATCAAGCCCCATCACAAATCGATACATGAGCGTCACGAGCATACTCATCTTTAGCAAAGACAAGACCGACAGCAACAAGAAATTTTCTGTCATAGACTCTAGAGGACCGTGATGTGAGTGAAAGCACAGTAATATTCCTCCATCGACCGATCAAAGTCGCCAAGACTATGAATGTTCTTGAGCAATGTGAAGCGAAGAGCACCACCGGATCAACATATCTCTTCTCAAAGTATGTCCACATTTGCTTGGTCAAGTATGATACTCAAGACTCATCCGCAGAGAAACATCAACACTCAAAGACAATTCCGGCCATGACACGATCATCTTCTTTATGCCAAACCTTTAAACACTCAAAGATCAACGGCCTTGGATCGGGAGGATCATCACCAAGTGAGAGGCCAAACCATAACCCCTAAGAGTAGTCTTGATCGAGAAAGCCCATGCTCTGTAATTCAACCCATCGAGCTTGATATCTCAGAAACACTAGAGAACTGCCCCCAAACATCGAGTCGGACTTAGCCATACCACACAACAATACCCCCAATCACAGAGCAAGACAAGATTAAAGCAAGACCAAGATTAATCGTAAGCAATGCAGGCGAAGACTAATCACGCGTGAAGGATGCATAGGCAGTACTAATCTCCTCCGGGCGGTGAAGAGGCAGTACTAATGTCCTCCTCAGCAGAAACAGCAGAAGGCGCGGGAACTTCTTCCTCTGATCCTTCTTCTACGGCACGGGATCGAGTCGAGGAGACAAGGAAGAGGAGGCGAGCGCGAGCGCGAGTCTCACAAGCGGCGGCCAAGATGTTTGACGATCAAACCTGCGGTGGAATCTCCTCTTCAGCACTGGAATCTCCTCCTCAGCAGAAGAGGAGACGACCTCCAGGCGCGGGCGATGGAGATCCTCCTCAGCAGAAGAGGAGACGACCTCCAGGCGCAGGCGATGGAGATCTCCAGGCGCTGGCGATGGAGACGGCGCAGACTGGTGAAGACGAGGCGGCGGCGCAGACGAGAAGGCGACCGGCGCAGACTGGTGAAGACGAGGCGGCGGCGCAGACGAGAAGGCGACCTCCAGGCTCCAGGCGTGGGCGATGGAGATCTCCAGGCGCGGGCGTGCTGGATCTCCTTCGGGCGACGAATACTGGTGAAGACGAGGCGGCGACGCTCCTCCGGGCGGTGAAGACGACGAAGACTGGTGAAGACGAGGCGGCGACGCTCCTCCGGGCGGTGAAGACGACGAAGACTGGTGAAGACGAGGCCTTCACGCGTCTGGATGGAGTGGAGAGTCGCCTGGACGCGAAGATACCATCCTTCACGCGTCGTCTGGATGGAAACGGGTGGCGTCGTCTCCGACCGGCGGCGCCGAACAAAGGATAGGATTAGGGTTAGGTTTGATAAACCTCGCCCGATACCATGTTAAGATAATGAAGGCTAGGTTTATTCACAACTATTCAACTTATTCATTAATGAAGCGTATATATATAGAAGATACATGGGCCCTCATGGGCTACAAGGGCCACATGGGCCAATCTCTCTCGTTTTGAAGGGCTGCAAATGTCTTCTCTTGTGCATACATTTTAAATTTGGCACGACCACCCCATTCCCAAATACCTAGGCAATATCAGCTGGCACTCTGGTATAGCGGTATGTGTTCCATCAAACATGCTCGTCAAATAAGCTCACGTTTGTGCTACTAAATATTGATGCTTCTGCTTGTTCAGGACTTAGAGGAGCTATGGCTTTTGCCCTTGCTCTTCAGTCTGTTCATGATCTTCCTGAAGGACATGGCGAGACAATTTTCACCGCTACCACATCTATTGTTGTTCTAACTGTAAGTTCCTGGATGTAATTTTTTCGATGTGATGACTAATTGAATGAATATCTTTAGGGAAATTTTTTTGGAGGTACGCCTCAGGACTTTGCTATTGTCACGGTAATATTCCAGGTACTTCTGATCGGAGGCTCAACTGGAACAATGCTTGAAGCCCTACAAGTAGTCGGGGATAGTAATCGTTATCACCATCCATATGAGGCTAGTACTTTTGCAGTGTGCAACAGCGACTAGTATATACTTTATTCTATATATATAAAAAAAATTAATCATCCTGTCTCTCTGTGTATGGCCATTTCATTTTTGAAATAAGAAATTACTTTCGCTGTGACATTGTAACCTTAGCACACGAAATGATACTACAAAGAAAAATATATATACCCCCATTAATCCAATACATTCCCTGCAATTTCCCCATAAAATGATTGTCTTGTAGCTCAGTCTATTTTGGCACTTGTAACTGGACCATCTCTGTTGCCAAATGCGATATGCACTTCGGCTATTTAACTTGTACTCATCATTGTATATCTCACTGCTCATTGATTAACACCTGAACATTACTGGTGGTTTATGAATTATGAACACTGTACTTGCTAAATGCAGGAGAATTTTGATGGGAACAATACTGGTTATGTCGGACAAAATTATGAGGGAACATCCACTTCAAGTAAATTCCAGCTGAAACTTAGAGAGCTCCGGAGAAGGTATACTAATTAACATCTGGTCAAGAAATATTGTCACTGTTCTTCAACTTGCTTTCTTCTTTAAGGAGAACCCTCACTGGGTACCAAGTAGTGCAAACTGCCATTCTGCCAACCAGTTGATACTTTCTGGCTGAAGTGGCTTGGTAACCGTTTTGTCTAGCTACATGGTGATCATGTCTCTCCAATAGCACGTGGCGTGAGTTATTGCTAAAAAAATGTCATCATAAGCCGGTGGCCCGGTGCTACACACTGTTCTCAATTGATTTTGTTGATAACCTTCTCTGATATTTTTAGCTATTGCAATGGAGCAGGAGCTTTCTACTCAATAAAATGTATATTATTTCTCTTGCAGCACTTCCTCTTTCGCTTTATTGGACAAGAATTATCTTACTCCCATTTTTACCTCTCAAAATGGGGACGATAACGACGAGGATGACCCTAGTAAGAGAATACATCCTCATTTTTTTTTTCCTTATTGTAAATATGCATGAAATATTCTGCCTAGAATCAGTTGTAGTCAATTAATACCAGTACGCTTTCCCTCCTAAAGAGTACAAAAATCACAATTGGCTCACTTTATACGTCACATTTAGATTCCTTCCTTGCTCAGTTGCTCTCCGCATATTGAGATTGGCGCTCTATTAGCTTGACTATTCCTTGTGAATTGACTATTGCTCTTGGTGAATAGCGGATGAAGCATTGAGGATATCTAGAGGGCCTAGAGTTTTGGAGGGCCATGATTAATGACAGCAAACATGAAGTGAACGGCTTCAATGGATTCACACAGGCAGCTCTCCGAGTCGGTGAAGCTGCAATTGCACATTCAGACCAAGAGCCAAAGTTGAGGCGAGCATAGTATCATACGCGGAATTTACTAGATAACCTGCTTTCTTTCGTGAGGAAGCTTGAAATTTTTTTGTTCTGTTCTCTTCCTTCCAGTTGAAATTTTGCAAGTATACAGGCGCATCTGCCTTCTTGTGTAACTGCACCAGTTGCATGTTCTTCAGAGTTGAATGTCTGTTCTGATTTCAGAGTCATGCTAAGTCAAATCTGCCATTGAACCGTGCTGTTTGCATCGAGAAACTCTTTGTTTTCTTCTGGGAGCACGAGTACGGCTCGGACGCCTCTTATCATACGGTCCGATGCAATCTATGTAAAAAAAACGGTGCACTTATCATACAGTCCGATACAATACATGTAAAAATGGTGCAATATTTTTCTCCACTTATTACAACGTATCAAACAATTATATACAACATTATCTAAAAAAAATCAGATTCAAATACAAACATTCTCAGAATAAAAAACAACACAAACATCTAGGGAACACCGACATATCGAAAAATAATAATACAACATCTCAGAATTCATATGCAAGATTAGGGAAGAACAGGAATGTATAGTCTAAATATAAGAAAAAAATCTTACAACATCACTGTAAAATGTAACATTTGTTTTCAACAGACGCAGATCTCAAAGAATAGTATGCAATATTTTTTTCAACGATCGCAATATTTTTTTCAACAGATTACAGCATCAACAAAAACAACATATGATAACTATATAGAAACAACATCAGAACCGACGCCATGCGCCGGCGACGGCGAGGTGGCCCTTACGTCGATGCCGATGACCTCCCGCACGCGCCGCTTGGTGCGCTTGTCCTCCTCGCCCTCAGAGGAGTCGTAGTTGGTGGCGTCGGTGTCCACGAAGAAGACGCGGATGCGCTTGGGGCGGGGCAAGGGGGTCCAGGCAGCGGCTCTGGCCGGCGACGAGGGAGTCGGCGAAAGACATCGCTGGAGGCCGCAGATCCACTGGTGCTACTGCGATGCCACCACAAATATCATCTGAGAAGCAGCCAAGAACTCCGAAGAAACCACTCCCAAAAAAGCTCACTTCAATTGGGAAAAACTTTTGGGTAGAGAGAGATAGAGGGAGAGCGTAGGTGGGGAAATGGAGGAAGGTGGGGAAATGCATTTGAGGAAATAGGGAAAGTGGTTTCAATGCGGGAGAGACATAGAGACAGAGGGAGAGCGTAGGTGGGGAAAGTGAAAATGTGATCATCTGATAAATCGCTCATTCGTACGTTTGCGTGGTACTATTTTCCTTTCTTCGATGTAGTATCGTTTGACGTATTATTGATGTATAACGTATTATTTGTCTGTGTAGAATACGATTGTTCAGAGTAGAGAGGAGACGTATGTGAGCACCTGTAACAGTAGTTTCGAAGTTGACTAGCATCTGAAAAGGCCATCTTAATTTCGCATGACCTTTGTTCCAACTGTTCGATTGCGATCCAACAGCTAGAACTACCTCGCATGAAGGCTACCCGTGCCTTGTAGGTCACAGACGACTCCCGGTCGTATGGATCTTTTCCGGCGCCTAGAAGCTTCTAGAAAGAGAAGACTCGTCTAAAAAAACGAATCACGAGTAGCAGAACTTGCTACCGCATTACACCAATGAAATATTGAAACAAAGTTCAAAAAAAAGAAAACCAAAGAAAGAAGAAAGATTGGAACAGATAGATGCCCAAAAAAAAAACTACACGTAGGAGTTTCTTTCTGCTACAATCGTAGTGCTAAGTGCTAACAATCACCAGATTTTTGGCAGATACGGCATCTTTTGAAGTTGTATTTGGAGGATTGACCACCGTGGTACCGTATTTGCACATCTAGCACTGTTGTTGTACGGCCACCGTGCGGAGAGTGTTCCCCGACGCCACCTCATTCCGTTGCCGCACGGCCGCCACGTGCCCGGTGCCCCTCCCCGCCCAACCCCACCGCCATGTCGTCTGTTGCCGCACGGCGGCCGTGCGGCAACGCCCCACACGCCGCCACATGTCGGTTAGGGTTTAGTTATGGTTTCTGAAATTAGGGTTTCGCACCTATTTGTATGAATTTTTAAATATAGTAAACGAGTTTTAAAAATCATAAAAATTTATGTGGAGCCTCCCGACACAGTGTACTTGCTTGTGTAAATTTTTTATAATTTTATTCCTTCAAAAAGTTTCTCGTAATTTCATATAAGTGTATTATTTGTACAAATTTGTGAGCATGTGACCATCCGAAAAATTACCTACCGCAATAGCCGCATGCCATCCCCCGCCCATTGTCGCGCGACCGTCGTGCAGTGGCCCTCCCCCGCAACTGCCGTTGGGATATGCTCCGAAGCCCATGCCCTCCCCCTAATTCCACCGTCCCTCCTCCCTCCTCCGCACATCTGTCGCCTCGTCTAGAAATTCCGGCGCCAACACTTACGGAATTCCCTGTGCCAACGCCGCGGCTCCTCCTTTGCTTGGCTATAAATATCGAACTCTTGTAGTCACTCTTCGCTCATCTCAATTGTGTTTCGATTCTCATTATGGCGCTCGTTGCTGAGAACTCAGAAAACGTAACATAATTAGTTTTATTAGAAGATTAAGTATTTTCTTACTTCTCGTCGCTCAGCCTTTTTTATTGTTTTCCCTCGAAGGGTAGGTAATTTGTCGATGCTTTTGTCATATTACCGTAATCATAAATAATTTGTCTTAGTCATATAGTCATAATTAGTTAGTTTATGGGTAATTAATTAGTGGTAATGAATTAGTTTAGGGGTAATTAATTAGTTACTGGTAATAAATCGTTTTAGGGGTAATTAATTACCGTAGTCGTAAATAACTTATTGGAAATGAAGTGGTATTGTTTAGTGGTAATTAACCAGTAGTAATTAGTTAGTTTAGAGGTAATTAATCAGTCGTAATTAGTAAGTTTAGTGGTAATTACTTACTTTGCTGGTAATAAATTAGTTTAGTACTAATAAATTAGTGGAAATGAACTACTAGTAATTTATTTAGTGGTAATTAATTAGTTTAGGGTAATTAATTACCATCGCTTGCATGCAAATTGTCGTATTTAATTACACATATGGGTTGGACTTGTTAGTGTTGTAAGTAATAGCGGATGGGGTTGTTGTGGCTTTAGGTATTTTTGAATATGCAAGACTTGTTTGTGTTTTACGACGATGGTCTCTTACAGGCCGAATCCGACGGGCTGGACCTGTCGAGATGCCAGTGCAAGGTGGCCCGGGAGGAGGGGCTCCACGCGATGAATATTCACGAGCTTCGAAGCTATATCCAGAGGGAATTCGTCGCGGAGGTAACGACAAAGAAAGTTGTGATCGAGGCGATCACCTGCACGAATGTCGAGATCAAAAATGCAATTCTGGACCCTCTGTGTATTCTGCACTAGTTCAGAATCACGCTGGTGCACACAGTATCGATATAAATGAATATCGATCCACACAAGACGAATAGTAGCATAAACGATTAATTTGAATAACAAATAAGGGTTTGACCTTATGGTCGAGTTTACATTTATTAAGCCTCACAGGGCTAGAAAAGAAATAAATAAGTAGTAGAACAAAATAAACTTCAGTGGAAACCCATCAATTCGCCATAGGAAACCGACTAGGATCAAAACCTAACGATCAGCACCTTCGTAGAACTCTTCCTCGAAGGCAGGCGAAAACCCCTCCACTTCTGTTGATTGATTATAACAAGCATGAGTACACAACCGTACTTGCAAGTCATACCATATAATGCAATTTATAGATGATGGCTTATTCCAAAGGAATGACTTCTGTTGTTATTTTGCATAAAGGAACATTTGCAATTGAATACAAATAATAGATTGAAAACATAACTTAAAATAAATAAATAGTAATAATTTAACATTTGTTTTCACAAAGACACAAAGCCTAATCAAATTATTTCACATAGTCATATGACTTAGAACACACAGCTATCTCATCCCAAATGTTTTATGAAAATCTTACCCTCCTGTGAAATCACTGAGCATGTCCATGACCGCGGACGCGGTTATTCGAATAGATTGTTTAACACTCTGCAGAAGTTGTACACTTTACTCACACGATACAATCAGTGTAGCTAGCACTAATCATAATAAAACCTTTTAGAAACTTCATCTCAAGCATTGACACTCCCGATATGTTTTACTAATAGTACTAACGCCCACAGAGGAAATTAGTCCATCACACATCGTTGGACAGGGAAGCGGCGAACCGTCCCGCGATGTGAGTCGCCATTGAGACTAAAACACATCGCCACCCCTAGTGCAGAGCCTAACCTGTTGCCTAAGTAGTCAATGTCAAGACTCCATAAATTACTAAGTTATGCATGTCCCATCAGGCATGTGGTTATACATAAGGCTCAGTTCAATGGCGCACAAAGTTAAGTCCTCAATTGATCAAGGCAAGACTTCTAATTCCTAACTAAATAATCATTCTTTTAAATTCCCACGCACTGAGCTCCACCATATCACAAAGTTTCCACCAGTTGCCTTAATCCAAATCCTTTTCCCACTCTGTTGGTTAAATGCAACATATGCCATCAACGAGTAATAGCATATAGCACAACAAATTTATCACAAAGTTCCATAATCACTTAGTCATATTCTTATTTGCAACTCACATGAAATGATGACTCGTTGCATGGCTAAGCAAGCTACTCGTATCTAACCAACTCACATTGGTGCTATGATAATACCAATAAAATAATGAACCAATCTAGGGTGACAAAAATATCATGATATTACAATAAGCAAGGTGGATATAAACAATTAGGATTAATAACTACACTCAAAAGCATTTAAATAAATAATTACAGTATAATGCAATACTTTGAATCAAAGTAGTTTTGAAAATTGGGTTCAACATGATCAAATGTATAAATTACCTTGGAATAGATCCTGGTACCGGTCTTGGTCTTGGTGAACTCCTTCTCCAAAATTCTCTGAAGCATCAACGTCTACTCGCAAATGAAATAAATAAATAAAAACAGAGAGGAAACACAAACTTTAAAAATTAAATAAAAATCTTACAAAAATAGAACTCGAATTTTGATTAATTTAAAATTTTGAATGGGCTCAATCGGAGTTTGGATGATGAAGATATAGCTTCTGAAAGTTCTAAATCTAAAGAAAAACCTAAATTGGAATTTCTAGAATTATCTTAATTATTTTTCTACTGAAAAATTGGATTATGACGTCAGCGCTGGATTTTTGAATTGAATTAAATTAAATCTAGGAAAAAGCTACAGAGAATGACATGTGGGACTCACAACCTATAGATCGAGTCCACGCAAGGGCTTACTAGTCTACGAATTCATAGAGCAGTGATCTGGCCGGTGGACCCAACATAGCATAGACACGGTGTATGGTGGACTGTGTTTACACCAGATCAGATTTGGGTTAGGTTTTGGATCTGAAACATGAGCGCTGACGCGACACTAACTCAGCAGACACGTAGGCTTAGGTGACGATGTGGCGCTGAGGTGGCTTGCCATGTCACTGGCCGACGGCAAGGGCTCGAGTTACTATAGTCGTCGATGAACAGTGGCTCCTCGCCGGTGATGGTGGTACCGACGTGAAGAGGACGCTATTGCTGACTCATTGAGGTGCTCACGGGTGGACGAGGACAACGATGGCGGTCGGCGGTGAGGTTTGAGTGGAGAAGAAGGTTCGGCTATTGTCGAACAAAGGCTCTGACGACACTTTGGCGATATGGAAGCGTTCTGAAAGTAGAGCTTGGGACGGCGAACCCAGTGGTGCAGCCGACGTCGACGAGGCGGCGACGACAACGGTGAAATTCAAAAAACGAGAAGCTCCGACAAAAACCCTAAAAGCTAGATCGTAGCGGTGCTAGGGTTCTTGAGGTGCGGCGGCTAGGGGTTTCGGGATGATGGCACGGAGGTGAACCTTGGGGTGCTATTATAGGGCGGGGGAGAGGCTAGGATGGCGTGTTGGCAGCGTAGTCCTTTTCGGATTCGATGCGAGATAATGAGTTTGAGAGGGATTCAGAGGAGATAAAAGGTAGGTTTGGATGCGGAGAGATAAAGGGTTTAAAATGGCAAGGTCGGCGAGAAAAATCGGGGCCGAATCGGGCATTATCGAATGAGGCTCGAGAGAGCAGCCATGTCAGCCGTGTGCGAGGAGAAGGAAAACTCGACAGGTGGGCCCCACCTGTCGATGACGGCACACGATCTTGTGGCGAAATGGTGGGCAAGGAAGGTGGACCGCATGATCTCGGGCCGTAAATAGAATAGGAATGGGCCAGGTCAAGGAATATTTGGCCATGAGATTTTCTGAGATTTAATACACATTTTCCATTTTAGAAATCACAGAAAATGCAAATGGGAAATAGAAAATAGCAAATGAACTCGAAAAAATTCTAGAAAATTCTAGAAAATATATCCAATCCCATATAACCCAAATAAAATAGTTTTAACAATTGTTGATGTTGACATTAATCATATTAAATTGTTTGACACTAAAAGTCCATGTTAAGCTTTAGTAAAATTCAAATAAAATATCAAGGGTGAATTTCCCAACTACTAACTATTCAAAAGGTTTTTAAAGCTCAGAAAATTGGGATGTTACAAACCCCCCTCCTAAAGGAATCTTGACCCCGAGATTCAGGCTAGCTAGAGAAAAGGCTAGGAAACTCGGTTTTCAGTTCTTCTTCACGCTCCCACGTTGCTTCTCATTCTGAGTGGTTGTTCCACTGAACTTTGCAAAAATGAATGATTTTGCTTTCGGTCCGATGCTCTGCGACATCGAAAATCCTGACTGGTTGCTCTTTATAAGTGAGATCTTTTTTTAGCTCAATTGAATCCAAGAGAGTTTGTTCTGACGGTACACGAAGACACTTATTCAACTGAAAGACATGGAACATATCATGCACTCCTGCTAACGACTGCAGTAGTTCAAGCTGATAGACAACTTCTCCACGACGATCCAAAATCTTGAGCGGACCAATATACCTAGGGGCAAGCTTCCCTTTGGCATGAAACCTGCTGACACCTATAAGCGGGGTAACTCGAAGATAAACAAAAATCTTTTGGTTCAAAGCTAAGGTCACGGTGGCGATTATCAGCATAGCTCTTCTGCCTGGACTGAGCTATCTTTAATATTTCTCTGATCATAGACACTTGTTCTTCTATTTCCTGAATAATATCTGGCCCGAATACTAAACGTTCAGTTGTTTTTTACCAATTCAAAGGGGCTGAAGATCTTTGGCTCGGTTTTCACGATCAAGGTGCTGATCGACCACACCTGCGAGCTTAGCGAGCCCCTGCGGCAGCATCGAAACGTGACTTCCACGTATGTTGCAAGCCTCATCACGCACCTAGCTGAGGCGAATGTGCCTGTCTCCTCCAAGGTGCTGATGTCGAAAGTCACCAATCAGGCTGGCTATCCTGTCAGCTACAGCAAGGTCCAACGAGCCAAGCAGAAAGTTACCGAGTCCATGTAGGAGACATACGAAGAGGCGTACAACCTTGAACTGAGATTGCTTCACCAGACTACCGAATCAAACCACAACACGTACATAAACAAGCTTGGTTGTGAAGATGCTGAGAAAGGGCATATCCGCTTCATATTGGATCGGGTGTTCTGGACTTTCACTCAGGCCATCGGGGGCTTCCAGTTCTGTCGTCCCGTGCTAACGATGGATGGAACTTTCCTCATGGGGAGGTACAAGGGCGCCATCCTGTAAGATCGAGGAGACCGACTAGAGGGGGTGAATAGGCGGTTTTAAAATCTTTTAGTTAAAACTGAGTTTTATGCGAAATTGTAAATCAATTCAATTTTACACAATCAAAGCCTAAATCAATTAGTCTTTACTAAGTGCGCCAACAACGCATACACTATTGATAATGATAGCAATCATTTAAAGATATGAAAGTAATTTAATACAAGGAATATAAATTGCACAAAGTAAAACACAATAGAACAAACCACAATGATATTTTACCGTGGTGTTCGGAGACTTGTCGATCTCCCATAATCCACGTTGAGGTAAGCCCAAACTAATTGGATCGACTCCACAAATTAAGCAAAACACCTCAATTCCACTAGTGGTGGCTCTTTCCCGCTCTGGGTAGGTGAACTCCAACCTTCACAACATGCGGGCCCTTCTCACAAGCTTCTTGAGAACATCTCGAATGGAGTTACAATGCAGTTTTTTTTCATACATTCCAAGACACAAGAAATTATGAAACCCTAATTTTCAAACCTAAAATCTAAATTTTTGCAACCCAAATCTTAAATTTTACAATTCCAGAATACATATCAAATTGTCTAAATAGTACACATTCAAGTTCACTGCGTGAAGAGCCTTCAAAATAGAATTCATAATTTTTAAAGTTCAATTTCTACATTTGCAAATTCGTACAAACAGTACACTTATATGGAATTACGAGAAAAAATCCGAAGGAATAAAATTATAAAAAATTTACACAAGCAAGTACACTGTGTTGGAAGGCTCCACATAAAATTTTATGATTTTTAGAACTCATTTGCTATATTTAAAAATCCATACAAATAAACGCAAAACCCTAACTAAACCCTAATGGACACCGTGCGACAACAGAATGAGGTGACGGGCGGGGATCGCTCTTCGCACCGTGGCTACACAGTAATAGTGCTAAATGTACAAATAAAGTGTGCGGTGGTTAATCCTGCAAATATAAGATAAAAATGCCGCATCCGCTGTATGTATGGCGGCATATCCTGTGCACAAGAGGTAATCTATGGACATATACACATACGCAATGAGAACTATCCGATCCAAAATGGAGGGCCAAGATCGAGGCGGACGTGCCACCCATCCCACTTAACACTCTTTTGCGATTTGCCCCCGCTTTGTGCATTCGATTCCCCATCCCTATTCCTTCAGCCCCCACACTCCGCCTCACCCAGCCAGGCCGCTTTGCCTACCTCGCTCGCCACTGCCGCACCGCACCGAAGCTCAGGCCGCCGCCTGTGGCGGGCGATCTGTGTCGTCTGCTGAGCCTCGCGCCCCCGCATCAATTGATCCATCTCCGTGCTACGGGTGTGACGTCTCCATATCTGTGCGGTGGCGGCTGAGAACCCCGCTCGCCTCCCTTCTAGCTCAATTCCCTCCCCCATCCCGTTGCGCAAGGAGAGCACCGTGGCCGGCGCAACCTTATCCTCTAGGACATGGGTTCAGGTATTTGCCGACTGCTCGTGTACATGTGTGTAAATGACTTGCTGAAGTCGAGTTTGGAAAATTTTAGTTTGACGTTGTTGTTACTAATTTCTTTACCAACTTGTTTTCCAGGTGCAGCAGTTGGTCATCTCCGAATGGAAATTTAGCTACCAGTAGCAATAGTTTTTAGCTAGCAGGAGCAGCAGTTTCAAATACCTCATTCAGAAGCTGAATTCAGAAGCAGGAGCAGATGCGGCTTGTTGGAGTGCACCTCATTCAGAAGCTGCTAGTTAGAGTTTAATGTAGTTGCAACAACAGCTTAATGATGTTCTTCTCTGTGTAAACATGCTTCAGATTTCAAATTTAAATTTCAGCCAATTCCAATGTATCTGATACTTTTCAGACTTGTGTTCTGCTTCCGCTTGATGTGTTTGTGCTAAGTTTTTTCAATCCCCATGAACACTTTCAATGTACTCAATGGAATGCTATTAGTGTTGCTGTGGTCATATAAAAAAATGCACTAAAATGTTCTTTTCGCTGGTGGCCATGATATGAATAGTATCATGTAGTCTGCTGTTGCCCGTCATAGCAACCTAAATCTCATTTTGTGATGTCCTCAATGAGAGGATATGCTACAAAAAAATTATGTCACATGTTGAACCGTGAATTTCCGTCAAAAAAATTCTTTAGCATTGTGTGCTTATGTCAAAATTCCTTAAGCTCCGTTAGCTAGCAGCACCTGTCGCCACAATGAGTGTATCAAGTTTGTTACCAATGCTACTTGCTATGATCAATCCATAGTTTTGTTGCTGTTGTTTCCTAGGTGCCAGCTTGCCAGATTTTGATTTTTTTTTTACTTCCTTCTGCTGGCTTGACATGTACTTGCTTGTAGTGCATAGTATTGGTTTTGTGCTATAATCATACACTACTTTGCATACAAGATTCATTGAATAAATTTTGCATTCAAACAGTCTGACATGCATTCAACAGATTGCACCTCACACAACATTGGAGTACAATGGAGTTCACATTACCCTGTCTTCAAGCTCACAAATATACACAAGCTGGTACATTGGAGTGCTACTCATGGAAAATTATATAGTATTTCATTTAAATTTTAAATAACTCAAAAGTAAACTACGGTTACATCCATCCATTCACTTACATTCATCCATTCACTTGCCAATCTTCCCAATTAATTCAGCATGATCCTTACAAGCAAGGAGTGCACCGTGAAGCACATGATATGCCCAGAGTCGCCTTTTGTTTCCTCTTTGGAGGGTGGCATGGACAGGGTGCTTGTAATAGAGACTGCTGCTCCTGCTTTTGAATTCATCTTCTGAATGAGGTATTTGAAACTGCCGCTCTTGGTAGCTAAAAACTAATGCTACTGGTAGCTAAATTTCTATTCGGACATGACCAACTGCTGCACCTGAAAACAAGTTGGTAAAGAAATTAGTAACAACAACGTTAAACTGAAATTTCCCAAACTCGACTTCAGCAAGTCCTTTACACACCTGTACACAAGCATTCGGAAAATACCTAAACCCATGTCCTAGATGATGAGCCTACAAATACATGAACCCATGTCCTAGAGGATGAGGTTGCACCGGCCACAATACTCTCCTTGCGCGACGGGATGAGGGAGGGAGGCGAGCGGGGTTCTCTGCCACCGCCGCCGCTGCACAGAGATGGAGACACTGCCCCCGTAGCACAGAGATGGATCAGTTGATGCAGGGGGCGGTGCAGGGGCTCGCCGGACTACGCAGGGCTTGGCTCGCCACAAGGCGGCAACGCAGGGCTCTGTGCGGTGCAGGCAGGCGGGCGGTGCTGGGGCGGCAACGAAGGGGAGCGTGGGGGCCGAAGGAACAGGGATGGGGAATCGAACGCACAACGTGGGGGCCGAAGGCGGAAGGAAGGACTCGCGCAGGGGCAAATCGCAAAAGAGCGTTAAGTGGGACGGGGGATCTCGGTTGTCCGTTTCGAATCGGATGACTCTCTTTGTGTATGTGCATATGTTCATAGATTACATCTTGTGCACAGGATATGTCACCTGTATGTATCCGCTATATATTTCTATGTATATGTATATACACGTTTTCCTTCTCACGACGACACGGCCCACCTTTCAGTGTCTCTTCCAACCTCACAAGCAACGTCCAGAAGCTTCTAAAGAACGCCAAAAATTTGGAAACCCCCAGGCCCTGGCGGGCCACCAAGATCCGAACGGCCCATTACCATCCTAAACACGCACGAAATTTCACCGCAACGACTAGTCAACGCGCGCTCCGGCCTCGCCGGCTTCTAGGTCCATGTGGAACCTTCCAGAACCGCACGACCCGATAAATACCCTCCCACCCCCGATCCCCGTCTCACCGTCCCCAAACCCCTCCTAACCCTAGCCGCCTCCTGTAAGCCGCTTCTCCCCCCGAGCGACGAGAGCTCAGGACGAGCGCCATGGCCACGGAGACTGAGACCTTCGCCTTCCAGGCCGAGATCAACCAGCTCCTCTCCCTCATCATCAACACCTTTTACTCCAACAAGGAGATCTTCCTCCGCGAGCTCATCTCCAACTCCTCCGATGTAAGCTTCTCTTGGATCCCTCCCTGGCTTCCCCCCGCGTCGCGAAATCTGTACGCGTATATGTGTTTTTGCTGTTTTACGCGTTGATCTGTGGATTTTGACTTCATCTAAGCACTGATAAAAGTGTAGTTGTAGGTTGAGTTGTATGCGTTGGCTTGTAGCTTTGATTCGTAGCGGTTGTTATTGCTGTTGCAGATCTGTGTGTTTGCGGGCTAAATTTGTGCGCTTTTCGTGTGATTTTCGCAGGCGTTGGACAAGATCAGGTTCGAGAGCCTCACGGACAAGAGCAAGCTCGATGCGCAGCCGGAGCTCTTCATTCACATTGTCCCCGACAAGGCGAGCAACACGCTCTCCATCATCGACAGCGGCGTCGGCATGACCAAGTCGGACCTCGTCAACAACCTCGGCACGATCGCGAGGTCGGGTACCAAGGAGTTCATGGAGGCTCTCACCGCCGGCGCCGACGTGTCCATGATCGGGCAGTTCGGTGTCGGGTTCTACTCCGCCTACCTCGTCGCCGAGAGGGTCGTTGTCACCACCAAGCACAACGACGACGAGCAGTACCTGTGGGAGTCACAGGCCGGTGGGTCGTTCACCGTTACGCGTGACACGTCTGGGGAGCAGCTTGGCAGGGGTACCAAGATTACGCTGTACCTCAAGGACGATCAGGTATGGAAAATCTCCAAACCTGTCATGTCATCTTTGTTCAATAATGTTATTGGCGTACTATCGATGTGAACCTGTGATGCTGCTTGCTAGTTTTTAGTTGTCTTACAACTGTGATAGTAGTAGTTATGTTTTTAGAATCAGAGTAGCAGTAGTAGTAGATGGGGTTTTGCTACAGCACATATCTAGATTCATATTATGCTTATGGAATCTGCATGATTTGCTGGCCCGACGATGGTTCTATCTAGGATGATTATTGTTGGCGTCAGCATGCTATAAGTTGACTTCGTTCTACCTTTCTCAACTGTTAGTTTTATTATAAAAATGATTCCTTGTGATTGCCTTTGCGTTAGAGGTTGTCAGGTTGATGCTGTGCTCATTTTTCTGGTACTGTTAGTTGTATGGAATGAGATTTGAAACATAGCACTGCTTAGTTCCCTAGCTATTATCCTAAAATGTCCTAGCAAGTTGTGGTCTTAATTCCAAACTAGTACTATGTGTTATGTGGACTCTGCTCCATTTGTTTTCAGATCTGTGTTTCCCATAGTACTATGATGAATATCAAACTTGACTTGGTAAAGTAAATGAGAGTGACATGCCAGTTGGACAGTTGGAATGCGGCAACTTCTTGGTTTCAGTTAGTGATGACATGAGTAATGTCTAAAGTATGCTCTAATGTACATGCTATATGCATGTCTGTTATTAATAGTTTCTTGGTTTCAGTTAGTGATGACATGTGATTAATAGTTTCTTGGTTTCAGTTAGTGATGGCATGTGAAGTATGTTGTTATGTTAGGGTCCTGAACATCTTGAACTTGAAGCATTATGGGTTATGTGAGTGTACATATCTATATGAAAATTTTCTACCTGAAGTCGCGTTCCCTGAATTAGTGATGTGTTTTTTGGTAGTTTAATTCCTGTTCTTGCTGTTGCTTACATTGTTTTTAAACTCTGTTATGGGTTTTGATATGCCTTTATGTTCTTGGTCTGAATCCTTCCCGTTGACTTGAAGTTGGAATACCTTGAGGAGCGTCGCCTCAAGGATCTGATCAAGAAGCATTCTGAGTTCATCAGTTACCCGATCTCCCTTTGGACTGAGAAGACCACTGAGAAGGAAATTTCTGATGATGAAGATGAGGAAGAGAAGAAGGATACTGAGGAGGGCAAGGTTGAGGATGTCGATGAGGAGAAGGAAGAGAAAGAGAAGAAAAAGAAGAAGATCAAGGAGGTTTCTCACGAATGGTCCTTGGTCAACAAGCAGAAGCCCATCTGGATGAGGAAGCCTGAGGAGATAACCAAGGAGGAGTACGCTGCCTTCTACAAGAGCTTGACAAATGACTGGGAGGAGCATCTTGCCGTCAAGCACTTCTCTGTGGAGGGTCAACTTGAGTTCAAGGCTGTCCTCTTTGTTCCCAAGAGGGCCCCCTTCGACCTCTTTGACACCAAGAAGAAGCCCAACAACATCAAGCTCTATGTGCGCCGTGTCTTCATCATGGACAACTGCGAGGAGCTGATCCCTGAGTGGTTGAGCTTCGTTAAGGGCATTGTTGACTCTGAGGACCTTCCTCTCAATATCTCTCGTGAGACGCTCCAGCAGAACAAGATCCTCAAGGTCATCCGCAAGAACCTTGTCAAGAAGTGTGTTGAGCTCTTCTTTGAGATTGCTGAGAACAAGGAGGACTACAACAAGTTCTATGAGGCCTTCTCCAAGAATCTCAAGCTCGGCATCCATGAGGACTCCACGAACAGGAACAAGATTGCTGAGCTCCTGAGGTACCACTCCACAAAGAGTGGTGATGAGATGACCAGCCTCAAGGACTACGTGACCAGGATGAAGGAGGGACAGAACGACATCTACTACATCACTGGTGAGAGCAAGAAGGCCGTGGAGAACTCTCCGTTCCTCGAGAAGCTGAAGAAGAAGGGCTATGAGGTTCTGTACATGGTTGATGCCATTGATGAGTATGCTATCGGTCAGCTCAAGGAGTTCGAGGGCAAGAAGCTTGTCTCTGCCACCAAGGAGGGCCTGAAGCTTGACGAGAGTGAGGATGAGAAGAAGAGGAACGAGGAGCTCAAGGAGAAATTTGAGGGGCTGTGCAAGGTCATCAAGGAGGTGCTCGGTGACAAGGTGGAGAAGGTCATCGTCTCTGACCGTGTTGTGGACTCCCCGTGCTGTCTCGTGACCGGCGAGTACGGCTGGACCGCCAACATGGAGAGGATCATGAAGGCCCAGGCCCTGAGGGACTCGAGCATGGCCGGCTACATGTCGAGCAAAAAGACAATGGAGATCAACCCGGAGAACGCCATCATGGACGAGCTGCGCAAGCGCGCCGATGCAGACAAGAATGACAAGTCCGTGAAGGACCTCGTGATGCTGCTCTTCGAGACGGCCCTCCTCACCTCCGGCTTCAGCCTCGACGACCCCAACACCTTCGGCACCAGGATTCACCGCATGCTCAAGCTCGGCCTGAGCATCGACGAGGACGAGTCGGTTGAGGCCGACACCGACATGCCCCCTCTGGAGGACGACGCCGGCGAGAGCAAGATGGAGGAAGTCGACTAAGCTGGCTGCCGTTTGCCCCAAACCCTGCACCCCACCCCCTAGTTACATGCAGGATTTATCTGAGTACTGTTCGGTATTTTTGGTACGTTTTTATCGGTTGTATTTTTGGCTGGCCAAACACTGTGGTTAGCTCTTCTGGTGCTTCTCGAACAGTTTGTCGTTATTATTGGTGATTCTTGTTAAGAGTAATATCTTAATTCTGTGCTTATCTTGCTAGCTGTTACAATTTCTAAATCCGCAGGATTCGTTAGATAGGCTTATTTATATCCTGCACAAATGCGTAAAGGATTAATATGGTTGATTTATACTGGTGTAATGCAAAATCATTTGGTCACGGGAGGCGTGCAGTTTAGTCACAATAAAGACGTCTGACATCGAGTCAATGGAAATCAAAACATGTAGCGAGCGTATATCCAGGACTAACCAAAGGTTGTAATGTATATAAGTAGACCACTGTAGAAACATTTTTAACTCGTTTGCTTGCTGTACACAACCGTACAACACCATATATATCTCTTAAATAGACGAGGTGTCACGTCCACTCGAGGGCGGCGGTGTCCACTGGACGAAGGCGATGTGTGTGTGGAGGTGTGGCCGTCTCTGTAGGTGCGAATGAGGCAAGCTCCACTGAGGGCGATAGATCTACGGATTTATCTGTCGTGCCCATTTTCAACCCATCACTGTCCCGTTTTAAATACTTCGGTTACCCAACAATGCACGGTTGGTTTTACTTAGCTTCTTCATGTTGTTACTGGTTTGTTGGTTCCATCCGAACCCACATGCTGTTAATCCAGCATTACCTCCATCTGGTGAGTTTGCTTTTGGTAGTACGCGCTAAAGGTAGAGGATGCATTATATTATTCGTGTGTTTACGGGATATATCGCCTGTACGATGCAACTTGAGCATATGTTGAAAACCTGCTTCTCAATGGTAAATTTGACTGCTTAAGGGAATCCACGTTGGGTTGTCTGGCTTGGCTTAATTCAAACACTGCCCGAGAAGATAGATCTTCACAGGTTCCTAACTTAGGCATGCAGTTAAATTTGGCTTCATACTAACTTGAAGCAAGCAACCGCCGTTGTAATCCATTTTAGAGGGCTACCCATCTGCGCCCTTCTGTAGAGCTGTAGCGGTACTTGTTTGTTCACTTACTTTTATCACAAAATAAATTGTTATCTGCACATAAATCTATTGGAGTATACACACGCCCGGGACTTGAACATATACATGTTTTGCCTTTTTGCATGCATACTTTTAGGATTTCTTTTGGAATTTCACTGTTTCAAAATTGCATCGGCAGGGATTTTAGAGTTCGTTAGTCATGTCTAATAGTTTCTTGTGGATCTTAGGATAGCAAAATGGTAAGGACAACCACGTGTGTTTCATGTAATGTCTTGTATGAGGCTTGGTTTAAGCGAAAAACCAATCTATAGGACTTTCCTTGTGTTAGTTGTTCTGCATGGTATGTTTCAGTTCTGCCATACTTGTTACTTTTCGGTTCCTCCATATATGAAATAGAGAATTGATTTGATTTATTCAATGTGCACTGCAATGTTTATGAGCTAGATATGTCATCAGCTACTGAATGAAGACGTGTTGCCTATCACCTCGATTCTGCTATGAAGGGGATGAGAGGAAAAATGGAAGTAAGAATATAATATCCACATCTTACATTCATTTTCTCCTACGTTTATACCTCACGGGATTGTCATGGTCTTTACTTTCCTTTTGTATTGTACAAGATTATTAACATGCAGTAATTCTACCAAATCGGCGTACGTCGATGTATCTCTTATGTACTGTGATGCTGGAGCATGTATGTAACATCTCAGTGTTCTGAGCTTTTAAAAATATTTTATTAGTTAGTAGTTGGAGAAACTCAATATTTGGGGTTTATTTGAATTTTTATTTAAAGTTTAATATAGACTTTTACCATCAAAATAATTCAAGAGGATTAATCCCAACATCACCAATTGTCAAAACTATTTTATTTGGATTCTATGTGCTTGGATATATTTTCTAGAATTTTTTCGAGTTCATTTGCTATTTTCTAATTGCTATTTAGATTTTTGATATTTTCTAAAATGAAAACTAATTTTAAATCTCGAAACAGTGTTTGGGCCGAAACCCAAACCCTATTCCTGTCGGCCCATCACTGTGCAGCCCGCTCGCTCGCTCCGCTATATGTGGTCCCCACATGTCAGTCTCTTCCTATCTCCGCGCCGCGCTCCCGTTTCGCTGGCGGTGGGTCTCGCCATTGCGCCATCCTCCTCGCGCCCATCTTCCCCGCACAGCCGATGCATCCGTCCGCCATGGTTGGAGCTCAAGCTCCGAACGACAACGGGATTCTCCAACTAAAACCTCCTGGATTTTCGCGTCAAATCTTATCCAGTATCTTCCCGCATCCAAATTCGACCGAATCAAACCTCAAATCGGTTTCTATCTCCGGGATTTCCGAATTCGTTTTCGTATTTAAAACGGACTTGATTTGGGGATTCCTTATCCCGGGCATCTGAGCTCCTATAAATAGCTCCCGAGGTTCGTCATCGCCTCCGCAACCCGAAGCCCACACCCTCATCGCCCCGAGAACCCTAGCGCCGCTGCAATCGGAGTTTTAGATTTTCGGCCGCTTTTGTTTTTGAATTGCGCCGCCGTTGTTGTCGCCTTGTTGATGTCGACTGCACCGCCGCCGCCGCCGCCTACCTCGTGTGCCCTTCCCCGCTGCAGGAGCGTCGCCAGAACCCCCACCCGACAATAGCCGCACCTTCCTCGCCGCTTCGACCTCGCCGCCGCCCATCACCGTCCATCTCAGCCACTCGTAAGTGCACCAGCGAGTGCGCAATAACCCCAGCTACGCATTGGTACCACTCACCGCCGGCTAGCCGCCGCCATTCGTCGGAGACCATTGGAACCCGAGCACCGCCACCTCGCCGTGTCCACATGTATCGTCACCTCAGCGTCTACGCCTGCGTGTCGTCTTGCGGGGCGCTGAGTCAGCGGCCACGTGAGCGCGTGCGTGGCACAGTTCACCGAACCCTAGATCCAATCTTTCGTAAACCCAATCCACCGTGAGTCGTGCCTATGCTGTGTGGGTCCCATTACCAGATCCACTGTTCCGTGAACCCGTGAGCCGAGTCTGTGGACCCGGTCTATGGACCGTGGGCCCCAACATGTCAGCATTGTAGCCTTTTTCTGGAATTATTTTTTTTCAAAAATTTCCTTGCTGACATCATAATCTGCATTTTTTCTTTAGGAAAATAATTCAAAATTCCCAAAATTCTAATTTATGGTATTTTCTTGAATTTTGATCTTCCAAAGCCCATATCTTTTTCATCCGAACTTCGATTGAGCCCATTCAAATTCCTAAATTCATCTAAATTCGAGATCTATTTATTTAAGATTTTTATTTAATTTTTGGAGTTTATTTTATCTTGATTATTTATTTATTTATTTCATTTGCGAGTATACGTTAATTCTTAGGGGACTTTTGAAGAGGAAGATGTGCACTAAGATCAAGACCAATACCTAGACCTATTCCAAGGCAAGTTATACCTTTGATCATGTTGGATCCAGTTTTTAAAATACTTTGTTTGACATTATTGCATTCTATTTAAGTATTTATTTAAATACTTTTGGATTTAGTTATTAATCCAAATTGTTACATCCACATTGTCTATTGTTGTGTCATGATCTTTTTGAAAGGTTACGGGTAGGCGCTACGATAACACAAAATAAAAAATTACCACGCAACCAAGGAACCTCCGCAAGTAATAGATCACGAGATTACCGCTAGACGCGCCGACTCGTAGCGGAAATAGAGTCGATGTAGCGAATAGATGCGGTCGTAGTCGTACTGCTCCTCTGAGTAGTCGTACTCGCTTTGCGTCTGCTCCTCCGAGTAGTCGAACTCGCCTCGTAAGTTCTCCTCCTGCTCCGGTGATCGTCACGAGTTGCAGATCGTCCTAGTGCTAATGCTTCGCTACAACACCTCCGAGGTATCCACACATACGGGGTTGGAACACCGCGCGCTGGTGTGCTAGCACCGGCAACGTAGTTGAGGATGGTGTGGCTATTAGGATTTCGAGAGTTCTTCCAAAAAACCTTACTTCACCCTATGCTACCGCCTCTCTTTATATAGGCATCCATGATGAGTCTCTTACTCGAGGGCCATTAGGAACTTATATCCTATACGAATTCAGATCACCACCCAAATCAAATCCCCAGCCCCTTAAGTGTCCCTACAGGTTCTTGTGCGAATGGTTGTGACTCGGAAACTCTTTTTCGACCACTAGTCGTCAGCGGCACCTAGCAACACGTAACGATTCCTAAGTACACAAAGAATATATCGGACGAACCTTAACGTAATATGATCTATGATCAGATCATCATCACTTACGATCAGTTCGTATCTCTATACGACCAGTCTGGGATTACGTTCGACCAGTCTACGACCAGATCGCATCTCCATACGACTAGTCCGTAACTGATCAAACTAAGTGACCTACTCATGCATTCTCCCTTTCCCCCGCGATGTCTGGTTGAACTCCAGGTGAGATATGGTGTCATCCATGGACTGTTCAATACTTTCTCGATCGAGTGTCGGATAACTTCATGTGGTCGACACTTCGACTACTAGTGGCATGGCCATGCACTTTCTTTATCCGATCACCACGAGGGGCCCAGAGACATCTTTCCTGTTATGCAAGGAGGGGCAAATCCCATCTCGACCAGTCACATCCATCCGCATATTTCATAGTATACCCGAAAGCTACCTTTATAACTACCCAGATACGGAGTAGCGTTTGGAAACCCCTAAGAGTGCTATTACACATGTAGGGAACTATGCTGTTCTCAGGTCTAAGGATTATGCATCATCATTACTTGAGACCAACTAATGACACATAGATTCATAACAATCTCAATAGTGTCTCAATGATGGGTCTATCCAGCTCCATGTTCTCTAACATGTGCTAACATTACTGATTCGATATCTATATATCTATGACCGGTGAAACATGGCTATCAATTAATACATGTGCTGGTCGTAGAGTCACAGTTGTTCCGACCAGTGACATTCGACCAGGGATACATTTAGAATGATATCATATAAGTTAATGAGTTTCACCAACAAGTCACATACTCATTGATCTATAACTGATGATTCATTCAAGAAACATGATAACATTTTATCCAATATCATGAACATAAGGAAATATAATCATCTCTGTGATGCATCTAGGGCATATTTTCAACACTTTTGTCACCCTAGGTTGGTTCATTATTAGTTGGTATTATCGTAGCACCAACGTGGATTGGTTAGATACGAGTAGATTGCTTAGTCATGCTATGAGTCATCATCTCACGTGAGTTGCAAATATAAACTTGACTAAGTGATTATGGAACGATGTGATAAAAATTACTCATGGCATGTGTTGCACTTGACCAACAGGTGGGAAAAGATGCTCGTTAATGGTGGAAACTGTGTGAATGAGAATATTGGTCTTATATTTAGTTAGATCAACTATGAATTTTATACTATCACAAAAACATAAACCTTTGTATAGCATCAACGGAATTTTATACTATCACAAAAACATAAACCTTTGTAAGCAGCTGACTAGGATTAATTTCTTTGTTATTCCTTTAACATTTAATTAAAAATCTCATGGCCCTTATGGTCGTAACCTCCGAGGTTTAAGACCTCTGTGGTCGTGAGAATCCCATAAGTTGCTTCTACAAATACCCTGGTAGGAGAAACACTGCACCTATCGCCCGACCAGGTAATTGCTCGAAGAGTCTTTTGAACTAGAACTTAGATTTGATTCTAAGTATATCCTTTCTGTATGACGAATGGGACACGTACCATATTTGCCCCAAACCACATGATGCTTTTCGGCTCTAAGTCACTAACAAAAACTACTACACAGTTTCGTCTCCAATTAACACTAACCGGCGATCAGTTGATATTTTGCTAAATACAACTGTCTCTCCGACTAGACGTGTCACTTCTAAAAGGTGTCTACTCCAGGAGTAACTGTCGTCTTTTCACCAAATATTTAAGAATGGATGACGAACAACAAAGGGGATCCGGAAGCCAATTCATTGGAACACAAGCAATTGTATTTGATCTGAAGCACAACAAGCAATATACTCAGTGTAATTAGGGCTAGTCTGTTGCCTTGCCAAATGTATCCTTGTAATAGCCAATTCATCGCAATAAAGAGCAGCTCTATTTTCCTCCAAAGATTCTCAATCATTTTTCTTATTTTATTTTGTAAGATCGACGACTTGATCGTCGACGGCAACACAATGGATTTCATTACACAGCAATACATTTTACATTTTGGGGTAATCACTACAAACGCTAAGAAGTGTTAACGTTACAACTTTCAAAAATAAATTATTTATGTTTAAAGAACACCAATCCCTTCTTCTTTTCATAACACTACACATATCATGACATCAACAAATACCTTGATGTTTAAGAACTCACAAATTCTAACTTCTTAGAGAACACTTCTTTCAAGGTGCACTTACAAATATTAACACAGTAATGAACTTACTTTTAGTTAACTCAATCAATAGCAATTTATTACCACCATGGAGGCAACTTGTGACACACTGTAAACAGTATTCTGAATCATGTAAGTTGTAAAAATTTCTACTCTCCGATTCCTCTCCGAGACAACGGTAAAGCAAGGATACTGGTACAATTCCAAAGCTACTTATTGTTCACAACCTCTACACATGGGCTAGAGCAACCACGCTATAGATTAAATAGGTAACTGTAACTCGAAATTACATCAACTCGTATACATAACCCCATCCTTCACATCAGTTCCTGAATATCCAAGACATGGACTCAATTATGCTTTAATCAAATTTGAATTTTGTGACAATACACTATAGCTAACTATACAACTGCTTATCCAGACCCGCAACTAATTTATTCGTCAAAAACGACAGCCATAACACATAAATTGAGCTCAAATCACAGTATGTTACTTCAATTCACACTCAATTGAGCTCAAATCACTCTCACTATCTGTTACTTTGAAGCCGCCAAAAGAAATTCAGGACCATGCTCATATGATCTCTGCAAAGATACCTGTGGGAGGGAGCGGGCGCTGGCGCTGGCGCCAGGCGGGGACGGAGGCCATCGAACAAAGGAAACACGCATTCCGTGAGGCAGAAGTACTGGAGTAGTGTTCGCCTAGTCGCCCCCATGTTTGTGTAGCCAATCCCCTCTCGATCTCCCTGTCGAAGTTGTCATAGATTGGCGCTGTAAACATACTTGCACTCTAAAGTCTAAAGTAGCATTGCAGCAAGCTTGTCGTGCACTGCTCTAAAGTTTTTTTTTTCTTCTTTGGCGTAATTTTTTTTTTGACGTAAGCTGCTCTAAGGTATTAACACATCTGTGAAGAATCCGATGTTCTTTGCTTCACAGAGCATGACATAAAAGCACAAAGCAACCCAATTTGCACCCTTTATTTCCCTCCCTGCTTTAACAAAAGCAAAGCATATGGCATTTCTTAACCGAGGCAGCCACTTTAATTGCAAGAACAAATGCACAAAATGGAGATGCGCCCCAGCGTATCACCTGAGCAATCCTAATAGCTAGAGGCACTGCTGCAGCATTAAAGCATGTCTTCAAGCTCAGCGAGGGAGAGCGCAGGCGAAAGCTTACGGAATTCCTGCAACGACTTCGCCAGGAGCCTGGCAAGGCTGCCCGTTAGCATCATGGAGGGATTGTCGAGGTCGATAGCTCGACGGGCTCCGAGGAGGAGCCCTCGGGATATCCAGGTTCACCAGCAGCAACCACCCCAAGGCCAAGGGCCACCTCCTCTTCCTCCTCCCTTCGTGCCAGAGGAGCTGTTCTTCTTCAGCGTATTTGAGCAGCAGTACGGCGGCTACCATCCATTCTTCTATGGGTGCCGTTTCGCCGAGGTCCTGAGGATTGCCCAGAGTGAGGGCAAGCTTGTGTTCGTGTACCTCCATGACCCGGACCATCCGTACACCGAGCCGTTCTGCAGGAGGACGCTGTGCTCGGACGTCGTGGTTGAGTTTCTTGACGCAAACTTTGTGTGCTGGGGGCAGTCGGAAGCAGAGGAGAAGGGTTGGGCATGGTTGAATCGCTGCAACCCGGCAGCTTTCCATTCTGTGCCCTCGTCGCTCCAGTTTCCAATGAAAGCATCACTGTCCTACAGCAGGTACAAAGTCCATAATGTTGAATTTACAGTATCAAAAAACAAACGGGGCGAATTATTGTCAATGTCTTTACAGAATGTTTGTATCCTAATTGCATCGATGTTTTGTCTTTGTATTAAGAGCTGGCACACACCTTGTCTCATTGCAGGTAGAAGGGCCAGTTTCACCCTCAGAGCTGGTGGAGATTTTACAGAGAACCATTGATGAGCAAGGTGCAGCTTTTAGATCCTCTAGACCCGATGAGCAAGCTGCAGCTCTTACAGCCTCTAGGGCTGAGGAAGAAGAGAGGAGGAGATCGGCCCTACGACTAAGACAAGAGCAGGATGCAGCTTACCTCGAGTCACTTCGGAAGGACCAGGTATTATCCATGCCCAGTTGCAGTCGCAGTGCTGCACATGTCCGGCTCAGATGTGCTTATTAACTCTGTCATTGCAGGAAAAAGAAAGATCCAGGAAGAGTCTTCAGGAGGGAATTGCGAAGCCAAAGGCAAACCCGAAATATCCTGGCCAAGTAGCAAGAGAAACTACCAAGACAACTCAGATTAGAGCACCTACACAGAAGGAAACTGAGCCTTCACGCAGAACCGAAGCAAATACCAAGGTATGGTAAACATGGGCCCAATGAATATCAGAAACCAATGAATATGATAATTTCAGATTCAATTGTTATGCAGACATAGAGAGCGTTCCAGTTATGCAAAGTTTTCTGAACTTCGCTTCCATTTATGATACATATTAGAGCTAATCCATCTTGTATTTTTGTGCAATCGGCCACCTTAGATTATATGCTTATAGCAACTTTCATGCAGGCAGTTATAAGATTGCTCTATAGACCACTTTAAATTATAGCAACTTTTGTGCAGATAATGATAAGATTTCCCAACGGCGAGAGAAGGCAGCAGAGCTTCCGTCACACGGATACAATCAGAGAAGTCTACAGGTATGTTGATTCCTTGGGCATGCCAAGCATAGGAAGCTATCAACTTGTAAGAAGCTATCCAAGGAAAACTTACGGTCATCAGCAGCTGGAGATGACTCTTCGAGATGCCGGTTTCCATCCAAATGCAACACTGTACATTGAGCAACTTCAGTGAACATGTTGTAATCACGAAACTGACCATAAGTTTCATGCAAAGGATGCGGTAGAAATATCTCGAGATATATTCCAGAGATATAGACAGATCTCTTTATGTATGTGTTTGTTTGCATACAGCTGCCTTCGCTTCTATCGCATCTTTAAATTCCAACAACAGCTTTGCATTCATCGAAACAAGTGCTGTAACAAACAGGTGGCCTGACGGAGCTGCATGTCTGAAACTTGTGTGGTGCTACCTGTGTTTGCATAAGCAAAGGCAGAGGGTTTTGCTACGGTTCTCCGCCTTTCCCTCTATCATCTTTTTACTGCTCGACTCTGCACTTGATGTGCAAAGGCAGAGGATGCGCTACCGCATTGGACGATATTTAACGAGAGCAGGCAATTTTGCTTCAAAATGTCATACTACCGGCGGTACAAAGGGGGCAGGTACAGGCAGGATTTTCGCTACCGTTTTTTTTAACGGGGGCTGATTTGGCCGAAAACCGAAAAAATTTGGTCAAAATTTTTAAAATCAAAATAGGAATTTTTCAGATTTTAAATTAAAAATGATCAAGTTCAAGCAAATTCGATTTTGTTGGGCAAAAACAATCCAAATCGATGTTCTTTTGCCTGTTTGGATTCCTGGTGGGGGGGTCGGTAACACCGGTAGGACTGATTTTCATACAGGTAATGTGATGTTACCTGATTGCTTGTTTTTTTCGCAATCTTGTTTTGGGTTTGTTGAACAAGAATAGCATTTCATCTCTCAATGCAGATAAAGAAGCATCAACCAACATATTCAGTATAATTTTTTTTACCAGATACAATTTAAACCGCACATGAATAATATGTCAACAACTAAATACCGTACAGATTTGCTAATTTTCAGTTGCCTGAAATTTTCTTATCCATCAATCACCTACAATTGCATATTACTAAGGTTAAAATTGCAGTACCAAGTGATTTGTAATTTTAGCATAGATCTACTGTAACTTTTAGTTCTATTTATTTTTATTTTTGTATTTATAAGGTTCACCTAGATTTACTTTTTGTCTAGTTTAGATTTTTTTTTGTAATTGTAGGCTTCACCTACATTTACTTTTGTCTAATTTATATTTTTTTTCTCAACAAACAAATATATGGTATCTATTGGATTAAAATCATACAACTAAAAAAGATGTCTAATGTATAAAAAAATTTCAGCCGCCTGAATCATAAACACTCCCAATACTGTATGCACCCATAAATTATGCAGTGCTTTGATGCCTTCATAAATCTTTGCGGTGGAAACAACCTGGACTAACAGAAAGGTAATCCAGGCTCATGCACATGTCTCTACTATTTAAAAGAAAGAATTGGTGGTGGTCCGTTCTCCCTCATACGATGCGGGCCGTCAGATTTATCTTTCTTCGTGAGATGCGAGCCATTAAATCTCGTTCTTTCTCGATTCCTCCTGTGCGTACGGTTGACCACACATAGCCTCCTCTCTACTCCTCCACACCCCAACTGCCTCAAGCTGGTGCGCAAGAAACCTCAAGATTTCATCGATCTTTCCAAGAACAGGTTACCGACGGATCACTTGCATTGTAGACTGAGCACGACGACGATTGACGAGATATGATTTTTTTAATCTGTAGCAAAGTACGGGCATTGAACTAGTCCTACACAAAGTTGATGTGCACGTCTCAACAGACTACTAAATTTCGAACAACTAGTTTCATCACCATTTTCATAAGTCTCAAACAAGCACCAAGGTAGTCTTACATCCATAGATACAACAGAAGAGGTCTGATAATCTGGTTACATCATCAGTGTCTCTCTCTCTCTCGACTTCTTTAATATCTCTGCAGTTCTTTGCTTCCTCTCTCGCTTCGGAGAACAGGGGAGCTCTTGCAACATCTTCCCTAATTCTGCGACTTCTTTAACACGTACTCCTTCAGAGCTAGAACACGGGTCGAAGACTTTGAACATCCACGGTCAAAGGACAAGAAACGCTGGTTCTGAAGATTTACCACGTCCATGGTATTAATCCCCGTGAAAGTGGCAGTTAAAGCACTGCCGACTACAGGATGGTCTAGGCTAGACCTCTGTCCGGGCAACATGGGCAAAATTATAAATGGAGTACCTCGGAGGCTCACGAGGAAGGCTGCAATCTCGTTGCTCTAACTAGTATTAGAGATAACTTTGTTTTTAACTTTAACACACTCTTCAACATTTAAATTTTATAATTTTTTTTGAAACGAGTCCCCTGTCAACTATATTAGATTAATGTATCATATCTTATTTCGTGTGCACAATAGACTCTTTAGGAAGAGACGATTTGTGCTATCTCTCCTCCCCTCTCTTCTTTACATAAGATGTTATTGATATGATATAACTAAAAGACAATAATAAAAATACTATTAAAGGTACCTAAAGCATCAAAGAGGGATCGACGCATAGCTTACGGTTCAACCGCCCAACCAGATCGTTGCTGCAGCCCCTCTACTTCGACACATACTCGATGTCCAATCACCTTCTCCTGATGCTTGATCAGCTCATCCCAAAACATCGTTTGAGAAAGTGCAGTGGCTGAATGCAAATCCAGATCCAGAGGAATGACACCCAGCCACCTGACAACTCGTCATTGTTCATGAGTCGTCGCTCCATTCCCTGCAACCATGGAGGAATGGGATCAGCATCAATACAAAATGCCAGTCACCTGAGTAGTAGAAGAGACAAATCCGGCATTATTTCAAATCTGTAGTGGTATCAATCTTATATATTCCTATGGTCTACAACCATTGCTCTGCAACCACCTCAAGTTCCCTGCAAAGCTACAATTGGCAGAGAATGACTGAGCTGTAGCTCATTACTCAGTGAAGTTCTGCACTGTAGGGGAATGACCACATTTAAGTAGCACGCAGGGTAAAAGCATGCATCAGCATCAGCCACGAAATAACATTCTATTACATTAGTTTTGATGCAGCAGCAAAATACACACGCTGGAAGGCTTAAAAAAGCATGAAAGACTGGTTCGGCTAACAATTATGCCTATCTTATTATACAGTGAAATACTACTATTAGAATTTATCATAACCTACCATCCATTTACTCAATAACCAATACCATCACAAATAATAAAAATTGCTCACCACTAATAACACCAGGGACGTCACCAAATCCATATGTACTATCTACCAAGTGCTCTGGCCTCAATCTCATCTTCCTCTACCCTCATGCCCCCAGCTACCCCTAGCCTCCACTGTAGAAATTAATACGGGCTGAGCCAGTTTTTAATTATATTTAATTCCTAGAGAATCTCAAAGGCCCATGCGCATGTACTAAAACTGATTAGTCCCACATGGAGAGTTGAAGGGGAGTTACACCACTTTATAAGGTAGAACGTGGTAGCCCCCTTGTGGAATTGGAGGAGGCCAACACGCGCTGCGCGCTCACTCGCCTCTCCGAGCCGTGCCTAGCCGAGCCGAGCTGAGCTGAGCTGTGTGTGCACAGCAGCACGTCGGGTGCGGGCACGTTTTTCTTTATCTATTCGAAAATCGAAACGCACCGACTCGGAGTAATGGCATTAACAAAGGTTCAGTTACCAGTGAGTTATGGCTGCGGTTTGCACTGGTTGATGGCAACCGTTTGGCTTTTGGCTATTACAGGAACAGAGGTCGGTTCGTGTTCTTTTGTTTCTTCCAATTCACTTCCACGAGAGACTAAGTGAGATCCTCGAGTCTGTTGCTGTTGTATCTGGCGATCTCCATCCCGCAAGGCGCGTGCAAGGTTGAACCGGAGAACAGCCTCCTAACCCGGCCCTGAAGGCTTGCAGCGAGCAAGGACGAATAAGGTTTTTGGGGAGCGTTCACAGCGTCACGCTTCGCCTTCATCCGACTACTCTTCATCATCCGATCCTCCGCATCGTCTTCATCCGATCGCTGCTTCTTCATCATCCAATCCTCTGCATCAACTACACGACTACTACCACTACGCCATGGCGAACGACGACCTCACTAGGGCTTCTGCTACTACTGCTTCTTCTACCGGATTTGGGTATGTCTATCTCATACTTATTGCTTGGTTAGTTTTATTATATACTGCTAATCTGAACACTGAGATAGGAATGCTAGTTTCTGTTCTTGTGGAAATTCGTATGACTATGGCGTTCATGCTTATTTGCTTTATGAAAAAGACTAGAGTATTGTTCATGATTCATCTAGTATATTTCTGGATTAAAGTAATTCGAAAAATCCTTATATTTTCAACAATCCAAAAACCTTATTCTAGACTATGTATTTTTCAGAGTTGAAGCTCATGAGATACAATTACATGGCTACGTAACTTGAGCACTCAAACCCTCTGAGTTGCCAAGCTTCCTCCTTCTTGGAGGAATTTTGCTACTTATCTAAAACATAAGAGACAAGAGTTTTCTGTTGAAAATCTCATTGGGTCTCTTGATGTTGAAGAGAATGCGAGAGCAAAAGATACACACACTAGAGGTAATGAGGGACATTCTAGTGCCAATGTGGTGCAGAAGAAGAATGGTCAAGCTAAAAAGTTCAAAGGTAAGAACAAGACTGCACAAACAACTAGCTTCAAGAAGAATAAGAAAAACACAAAGGATGGCCTTTGCTTTGTGTGCGGCGAATCTGGTCATTGGGCCAAGGATTGTAGCCAACGCAAAGGTGGAAAGAATCAGCAAGGGCAGAATTCAAAGTCTGCTATTGTTGTTGTTGGTATCACTGAGACGGGAACTTCAGGGTATGATAATTTACCTACTGTTCTTTCCGTATGTCATTCTACCGATTGGTGGATAGACACTGGTGCTAATATACATGTGTGTGCTGATGTTTCATTGTTCTCTTCTTACCAGGTCACTCGGGATTCAGCCATTCTAATGGGGAACGGGTCACATGCTACTGTTCATGGTGTTAGTACGGTCGATCTGAAGTTTACTTTGGGAAAGATTGTACAACTGAAGAACGTGCATCATGTGCCATCCATTGATAAGAATCTCGTCAGCGGATCTCTTTTGTGTAGAGATGGATTTAGACTGGTATTTGAGTCTAATAAATTTGTAGTGTCTAAGTGTGGATAATTTGTTGGTAAAAGCTATGTGTGCGGAGGCTTATTCCGCCTATCTCTTTCAGATTTGTGTAATAATGTTGTGAACCATGTTTGCAGTGGTAATGAGACTAATATTTGACATTCACAATTTTTTTACATAAATTTTGGTTGCATGACGCGGTTAGCCAGTTTAGAGTTAATCCCGAAATTCACCCTTGCCAAAGGTTCTAAGTGTCAAGTTTGTGTGCCATCAAAGCAGCCTCGTAAGCCTCATAAGGTCACGGAGGTAAGAAACTTGGCACCATTAGAACTCATACATTCCTATCTGTGTGAGATGAATGGTGTGTTGACAAAAGGTGGTAATAGATATTTCATGACTTTGATTGATGACTCCACTAGGTTCTGCTATGTGTATCTTTTGAAAACTAAAGATGAAGCTTTTCACTACTTTAAAATCTATAAGGCAGAAGCTGAGAACCAACTTGAAAGGAAAATCAAAAGGGTTAGATCTGATCGTGGCGGCGAGTACTTTTCTAATGAGTGCAATTTATTCTGTGAGGAACATGGTATAATCCATGAGAGGACGCCTCCCTATTCACCCCAGTCAAACGGGGTTGCTGAAAGAAAGAACCGCACTCTAACTGATTTGGTTAACGCCATGTTAGACACAGCGGGTCTTTCCAAAGCATGGTGGGGGGAGGCTATATTGACTTCATGTCATGTCCTAAACAGGGTTCCCACAAAGAAAAAAGAGATAACCACATATGAACAATGGGAGAAGAAAAGACTATCACTTTCATACTTGCGCACTTGGGGTTGTTTGGCGAAAGTCAATATGCTAATTCTCAAAAAGCATAAGCTTGGACCAAAAATCGTGGATTACGTCTTTCTAGGCTATGCTCATCATAGCGTTGGATATAGATTTCTAGTGGTGAATGTTCCAGATCTTAGGATGATGTGACAATTGGCAACGGATGGAGTACAAAGTTACAGTGCTTATCGATGACGTGCATGTCGACCTGATGACAATTATGGAGTCTAGAGATGCTACATTCTTTGAGGATATTTTTCCGATGAAAGATATGCCTAGCTCGTTGAGTCGTCAGCCATGGCATATGATACAACTAACATGGGTCAACTTGTGAAGAACTTGCCATTCTAATGGAATATTTTGAGCAAATCCCGAACAAATTCACAAGATGGACAATGGTGACCTAAGAGGAAGACAACGAAACTCGAGGAAGAGTAAAAGACAAAGGACTGCAAAGTCTTTTGGTCCATGATGGTGTGGATGTAATCCAAAGATCAACCACTAAATCAATCTATGCAAGGTTTGCTTGAGATTCTCTTTTCGCTCTTGCTTTCATTGTGTACCTTGTGGATACTAGTCTTCCAACAGACGGTATATTGATCTTCATAGCTTCATCATAGCTATTGGAGTGAAATTGTGTTGAATTCATTATTTGGGAAAAAGTGAGCGTGTTCCTATTCACCCCCTCTAGTCGCCTTTTCGTCCAACAAGTGGTATCAGAGCCCTGTTAGTTCAATCTTGATCTTAACCGGCCACCGAACTTTGGCGATGGATAAGTTTTCTACTAAACCGCATATCTTCGATGGGCACGACTATGCCTATTGGAAGAATCGATGCGCCTTTCTTGAGAGCGAGGACAAGCTATTTGGGATGTTGTTAGAGCCTCACTGTTATTCCCGAAATTGCTACACCGCTTCGCAATTCTTTTGGCTAACAACAATAAGGCTAAGAATCTTTATATGGTGCACTTGGTAGACAAGAATATGATAGAATTTGCAATCTTTCAATCACAGATGAAATTTGGAACACTCTCAAACATATCATGAGGGTTCGTCCCAAATCAAAAGGTGCGCCAAACAGCTTTACAAGCGTGAATACAATAAATTCGAGATGCGCCCCGAGAGAGCATCGATGACATTTTCACGCTTTAATAAAGTAATTAATCAAATGAAAGTCGTTGATATTGAATATTCTCAATCTGAAAATGCCACCCATCTCTTGGCCGCAATCAACACCAAGGAGTGGGAGATGAAGGCTACCGCTATAGAGGAAAATGTTGATCTTTCAAGTCTTACTTTAGAATTGCTTTATAGTAAACTCAAGACTCATGAAATTAAAAGAGTTGATCATCCCAAGAAAGATAATTTAGCTTTGGTAGCGATCCTCTCAAAAGGCTTTTGATGACTCTTTTGAAACTTCTTCCGATTTTCATTTGCTTGTTTATCCGCTATTCATGAAGAGGAGCTTGAAAGTATTCTCAAACAGAGTTAGCTCTTCTAGCTAAAAAATTCACACGGGCCTACAATAATGTGAGAAACAAAAGAGAGGTGGTCCGTGACATGCTATGAATGTGGTGAGCTCAATCATATCCGCAAATTGCCCTAAGCCGAAAGGTAAGAGCAATCATAAGGAAGGAAAGCTACTTGGAAGAAGCCTCCTTTCAACAAATCAAGGTATGAGGCTAATAAAATTGTGAAGCCTGCTCACCGGATCCTTGCCGCCTTTGAGGATCAATCCTTGAGCGATGTGGATTCCGGGAGTGAGGAGGACAAGGAGGAGGAGATCCTTCAAGCCAAAAAGAAAGGGAAGGCCAAGGACTTCACCGGCATGTGCTTCATGGTCGACAATCGACGACATTGATGATAATGAGGTATCTTTTTCTTATGATGAGCTTTCGCTAAATATGATTCTATAGTTGAGCAATTGCTTAGTCAAGATGAAGCGCTAGAATTTGTCATGACAAAAAATAAGAAATTAGAGTCAAAGATTAGCAAACTGAAAGTAGAGCTTAAAAATGCTAAGACTCTTGAACTCGATGAATGTTTATCTTGTCATGCTATGCATTCGTAAATTACCAAGTTACAATCGCTTCATAATATTTCAGACAACAACTTGAGAATGCTAGATCTGAACTAAATGAAATTAAAAGTGCTCCTTGTGAAAAATATTTAGAATCTAGTAAATTGATTGCTTTTGATGTTTTTGATTCTAGCCCTTGCACTTCATGTTTAGAAAAAGAACGTGAAATCAAAGATATCTTAGAAGCTGCTAGAGTCAAATATGCTAAGCTTAAGGACGATATTGAAAATACTACCTGTGCTTCTTGTTCCACTCTTAAGCTTGAAATTGCTTTGTATAAGGAGAAATCTATGAATAAAACTTGTGATGCTTGTGTTAACTTGAGAAAAGAAAATGCTTACCTTCATGATACATTAGAGAAATTTTCTTAAGGAAAGAAACAATTAAACATGATTCTTGACAAGTCTAAAACTCCTTATAAGAAGCAAGGTTTAGGATTCAATTCTTTTCAAGACAATTCAAACCCAAAAGTCATTCAAGTCTTGGAAAAGGTTTAATTGAATTCAAAACCCAACCTCGCAAAAATATCTTTTAAATCACAGGTTTTGCCCAACCTTGTATTAATTCAAATGGTGCTTCTTCTAGTGGTACCAAGTATCATTGCACTTATTGCAAGAAAGGTGGGCATTTGATTGAATTTTGTTGGCGTAGGTTGAAAAATGATAGGAAAAATTTTGATAGAATTTCATTCATGCAACCTAGAGCTTCTATGAGACATGGTAACACTGAAAAGAATAAACCTGGATTAGGATTTTTCTCTCATGCAAATCATTACGCTTCTAAACATCCTAATTCTAATGTTTATCGATCGGCGGTCCGACCACCGTGGTCACCGGCCCGACTGTTTATCGCACGGCCGATCACAAAGACAACGCCGGCGATCACCATGGATGCTTTAAGTCTCATGTTAATTTAAACATTGCTCATAACCGAATGTTAGATGAAATCAAGGATAGTACTTCGGTTTGTATACTCCTTAGACGTGTGTCTCAAGATCGATTCCTAAATCATGTTTATCTAACCCCGATTGAGACACATCGCTCTTTTGTTCCTTGATTTTCGTGATTACCGCGAAAGGGAAGAACACGTGGTTCGTTGACTCGGATGTTCACGCCACATGACCGAACTCAAAATGGTTCACCTCTTTCACGCGGCAACAGTGATGACTTCATCACCTTTGGAGATGATACACAAGGGCGAATTGAAGGAACATGATCAATTAGGGTGAACAACAAATTCATTCTAAAGGATGTCGCCTTGTGGACAAGCTTAGGTATAATCTCCTTCTCGCTTTCACTTCTTGATGATGGTTATGAGACTGCTTTTAAGAAAATGCTTGTCGTGTGCTTGATTCTACCGTGAGCTTGTGTTTGGAATCTCTAGAGTTGGTAGAATTTTTGGAGCCGATTTTTCGTAATCTCTTGCCGGATTTCTTAAATGTTTGCTTACATCTTCTTCTCGATTTCGCTTTGGCACCGACGCTTGGGGCACATTGGTTTTGATCATCTGACACGAGTTAGCAACCTTGATCTCATGAGAGGTTTGCCCAAACTCAAAGTCGCAAGGATGTCAGATAAGCGCTCAGAGGCATGGCAAACAAGTTGCCGCCACACCCTTCTCAGGATTATGGTTATGACCGACTGATCGTGATGCTTGTTTCATATGGATACCGTTGGTCCCGCTAGAGTCCCACCACGGTGGAAAATGGTATATTCTTGTCATAGTCGATGATCTTTCTAGATATACTTGGGTGTTCTTTCTTACTTCAAAAGATGAAGCTTTTGGTTATTTTCATGACCTTGTTCTTCGCTTGGCTTCGAGCTTCTCGGTGCTTTGAGAGCGATTCGCAGTGATAATGGCACGGAGTTCAAAAATGCTTCTTTTGCTTCTTTTGTGCCGAGCGTGGTATTGAGCATCGCTTCTCCTCTCCACACGCCACTCAACAAAATGGTGTGGTGGAAAGGAAGAATAGGACCTTGGTCGAAATGGCTAGGACGATGCTAGACGAGTATAACACACCGAGGAGATTTTGGGCCGAAGCTATTGCTACTGCTTGTCATATTGCAAATCGTGTCTTTTTGAGACCTTCTTTAGGCAAGACTCTTATGAGCTTCGCTTTGGTAGAAAACCCTCTGCTTCAGATTTTCGAGTTTTTGAATCAAAATGTTTTATTCTTAAGACAGCAACTTAGATAAATTTGAATCAAGAACTTTTGATGGGTTATTTCGGGTTATCCCGCTCATTCGAGGGTTTTCGGTTTTTAATATCGAGACTAACATTATTCAGGAGACTTGTAATGTCACTTTTGATGAGACTAGCCCTGGAGCTAGATCTATTGCTACAGATGATTTACAGGTGACAGAGAGCATTTTTGTGGAGGAAGATGAGGACGAAGCTAATATCATTCCTTCATTTGTCGCATCAAGCGCCCATATCGATACAAGAACTCGCTACGCCTACTTCACCTTCGCTTGAGGCTCTCGCCGATCTTCATCATCGCAGACTCGGAGGTCGAAGAAACGGATCTCACCCGGCGCCCACTTCGCATTCAGAGACAAAGATCCTCCGAATGATAATAGGTAATCTACATGAGCGAGTCACTCGCCTGTATAATGATCCAAATCTCTACTCTCATTCGCTTTTGTTGCTTCTTTTGAACCCCGTGATATATCACATGCTTTATCCGATTCTAGCTGGGTAAATGCCATGCATGAGGAGTTAGAAAATTTTGAAAGAAACAAAGTTTGGAACCTAGTAGAACCCCTAGTGGTCATAATGTTATAGGAACCCGTTGGGTGTTTAAGAATAAACAAGGTGAGGATGGTTCTGTGGTTAGAAACAAAGCCGATTGGTAGCTCGTGGTTTCACCAAGTTGAGGGGTTAGATTTTGATGAGACATTTGCTCTGCTGCTAGACTAGAAGCCATTCGCATTCTCGCTTGCATTTGTCGATCAAAAAGTTTTAAATTATATCGATGGATGTTAAAAGTGCCTTTTTAAATGGTTTCATAGATGAGGAAGTGTATGTTAAGCAACCCCCTGGTTTTGAGGATCCTAAATATGCAAATCGTGTTTTCAAGCTATCTAAAGCATTATATGGTCTTAAACAAGCCCCTAGAGCCTGGTATGATAGACTTAAGACCTTCTTGCTTAAAAATAATTTTGAGATGGGTAAAGTGGATAAAACTCTATTTATTCTTAGCGTGGAAATGACTTCTTGCTTGCTCAAATTTACGTGGATGATATTATTTTTGGTGGTTCCTCTAATGCTCTTGTTTCCAGCTTTTCTGACACTATGTCCAGGGAATTTGAGATGAGTATGATGGGAGAGCTTAATTACTTTTTGGGACTTCAAATCAAGCAATGCAAGGAAGGAACTTTCATCCATCGACGAAGTACACTAAAGATCTACTCAAACGCTTCAACATGGGTGATCTGCAAGCCAATTTCCACTCCCATGGCAACTTCGATCGCTTTAGATCCAGATGAGGAAGGAGAAGTCGTGGATCAACGCGAGTACCGCAAAGATGATCGGCTCCTTCTCAGATTTGACGGCCTCGAGACCGACATTCACTTCACTGTATGCCTTTGTGCAAGATTTCAGCGCCCCGAGAACTTCCCATCGCCAAGCCGTTGTTTATATTCGTGTATTTACACTCTACCCTCTTATATGGCATTTGGTATTCCCGCTCTTCACTTTGTCCATTAGAGGTTTTTCGATTCGATTTTAAGGTCGTTTGCTAGATAGGAAGAGTACCTCGTGCACTTGTCACTTCCTAGGCACTTCTCTTGTATCTTGGTCCTCTAGGAAGCGCTTCGTTGCACAATCCATCACGGGCGGAGTATGTAGTCGCGCTAGTTGTCAGAGCTGATTTTGTGGATGACGCCCACTTTGAAAGATTATGGGTTAAACTTTGCTAGTGTTCCTCTTTTCTCGTGATAACACTTCGCTATTAATATTGCTAAAAACCCAAGGCAACATTATAGGACTAAGCACATAGACATTCGCCACTTCCTTAAAGATCATGTTGAAAAAGGTGATATTGTGATGCACTTCGAGAGTCCAAGCTCAATTGGCGATATTCTTACCAAGCCTTTAGATCAAACCGCATTTTCCTCCTAAGAAGCGAGTTAGGGTAATTTATCCTTATGGGTTGGTTTGAGGGGAGTTTGATCTTTTCTTATCTTTCCTTGTTCTTTTGATCTTTTATTGTTCTTTTCCGAACTTAGTGATCTTTTCGAACTTTTTAGGTTTTTAGGCTTTTTAATTGCATCTCATTGTGTCATATTGCATTCATATGAAAACTCCAAAGATCCAACAAGTGGTTACAACAAATGGTATGAAAAATCCAAAAGATGCATTGTAATATAAGATTTTCTCGCTTATTTTTAAAAATTGATGAAGCTTTGCCTATTACCCTTTAGAGCTTTTGTATTTCAATTCTTGCTCAATGTCATGTCTAGTTCTTTGACTTGCTAGAATTATCATGGTTTTACATGTGTAGCTGATACTTCAAGTACCATTTTGATGAACCAGACGATCTCATGGGGATCGCTTGTCGAAATGACATGAACCTCAAGATTTGTCGCCTGTGAGAAGCTTAGAAAGAGTTTGTGGATGGCTCCTAGTCCAGATCTTCTTTACTAAGATATACCTTTAATCAACTTTTGGTCAAGCTTAGGATGAGTTTATGGATGGCTCCTAGTCCAGATCTTGTCACTAAGTTAGATCATTAGTCAACTTCAATATTCAATGCAAATGAGAAAAATGTTGACAAATGGGCGCTATAAAATATTGAGCAAAATGATTCAATACGGACTTGATTGACTCTTAATGTGGTCTTTGTTAGATTTTTTATCTCACTTTGACATTTTGACATGGCCATTTTCACTTTAGGATCCCTGTTGATGAACTTGCTGAATTTGAAGCGTTGCTTAAATTGATCAAATCTACTGCTTTACTTTTGAGCCTTTGTGCTTAGCTTTGATATATATGTCTTACCATGATCTTGCTATCGCTGTCAGCTTGATATGTCGTTTGTGCAATATTAGAGATACTAGCTTGTTCTTTTGGGTAATCTCCAAAGCTTCTTGTAATCAAAAATTGAAAATACAAAAATTGAAGCCACCCATTGCACTTCATGCATATTCCTCTTTATGCTTCTTTTGTTTCTGCTTCTTCCTTTATTCTATATTTATTATCTCTGGATGAGAGGAAGGCGTGATTCCTTGATGAATCCATTGTCAAAGGGGGAGAAGATGTGTTAAATGAGAAGAGAAGTTGTGTTAACACGAAGATATTTCTTTATTTGGGGAGAAGTTTATACAAAAGGGAGAAACTGAAAATTTTGAAAATTTGAAAATTGAGGATCATAGTGAGGGGGAGTTCTTGAGTTGCATTCTTATTGTCTTATTGAATATTCTGAACTTGAATTGCATTCTTTTATACTCACAATGATCATAGGTCAATTGAACAATTGTTCTTTCATATGGACCTCATGTGAGAATTTTGACCCTTTTCTGAAAATCAAAGTTTTTATGCTTTCTTTTGCCTTGTCTCACATGCCTATACTATTCTGATGCCAGCTTGGTCATTTACATTGCTTTTTCTTGCTTATGGACCAAGTTGTTCCTTTGTGCGAAACCATGAGTAAACTCGCTTTCAAACCTCTTACTTACATTTTTCGGATAATTGCCAATGTGTTCATCAAGGGGAGATTGTGGATTTCATGGGGATATGTTCCAGATCTTAGGATGATGTGACAATTGGCAATGGCGCACGGCTTGTCGCTTCACGCTGCCGACAAAGTTACAAAGCTTATCGATAAGCGGTCCGACCGGCCCTGCACGGGCGGTCCGACGGTCCTAAATCTGGCCGGACCGCCATGTGGGCGGTCGGACCGGTGATGACCAAAGTGGTCAAATGAGTCGGGCCAAAAATAGGTGTTGTAGGCAAGTGAGGGGTCCCAATGCACTTGGTCTCATGATTTTTGAAAGTTTCGAGAAGGTTTCGATTTTCAGGTTGAAATTCGCTAAGTCTCATAGGCGGTCCGACCGCTCATTGTGGAGCGGTCCGACCGCCATGGGCGGTCCGACCGGCCACCCGAGCTGGCTGACGGTGAATAACTTGAACGCTGGCCAACTTCGTGGCGATGTTGTTTTGTTAGGTCAAAGTCATTGGTTTCATGGCATATGATTTGCATGATGCATGTTTTGACTAACATGGGTCAAGTTGTGAAGAACTTGTTCCCGAATTCGTGTTTGCTTGTCTATGGTTGTGCAGTAGCTTGGTGGTCAATGGATTCCATTATCTCTAATGGAACTTGGGAGATCATTGAGCGTCCTTATGGTTGTAAACTTGTAGAATGTAAGTGGGTGTTCAAAAAGAAGCTTAGACCTGATGGTACTATCGAGAAGTACAAGGCACGGCTTGTGGCCAAGGGTTATACCCAAAAGGAAGGCGAAGATTTCTTTGATACTTATTCACCTATGGCTAGATTGACCACTATCCGAGTACTACTATCTTTGGCTGCCTCACACGGTCTTCTCGTTCATCAGATGGACGTTAAGACGGCTTTCCTAAATGGAGAGTTGGACGAAAAATTTACATGGAACAGCCAGATGGATTTGTAGTAAATGGTCAAGAAGGAAAGGTGTGTAAGTTGTTGAAATCTTTGTATGGTCTTAAACAAGCACCTAAGCAATGGTATGACAAGTTCGAGAGAATTTTAACATATGCAGGCTTTATTGTGAATGAAGCTGACAGATGTGTGTATTATCGCCATGGTGGGGGCGATGGAGTCATTCTATGTCTGTATGTTGATGACATACTGATCTTTGGAACCAGCCTTAATGTGATTAAGGAGATCAACGATTTCTTATCTCAGAACTTTGAGATGAAAGATCTGGGAGTAGCTGATGTTATCTTAAACACCAAACTGTTGAGAGGTGATGATGGTGGGATTACATTGTTGCATACCCATTATGTGAAAAAGGTTCTAAGTCATTTTGGTTATAACGACTGTAAATCTTTTCCAACACCTTATGATCCTAGCGTATTTCTTAGGAAGAATCGGAGAATAGCCATAGACCAATTGAGATATTCTCAGATAATTTGTTCACTCATGTATTTAGCTAGCAGTACCAGGCTTGACATCTCGTTTGCTGTGAGTAAACTAAGCCGTTTTGTTTCCAATCCGGGAGATGATCATTGGCATGCTCTTGAGAGGGTAATGCACTATCTAAAAGGTACTATGAGCTATGGCATTTACTATACCGGGTATCCCAGGGTACTGGAGGGTTATAGCGATTCAAACTGGATATCTGATGCTGATGAGATTAAGGTCACAAGTGGATATGTATTCACACTTGGAGGTGGCGCTGTTTCATGGGAGTCTTGCAAGCAGACCATTTTAACGAGGTCAACAATGGAAGCAGAACTCACAGCATTAGATGCTGCCACTGTTGAAGTCGAATGGCTTCGTGAGCTCTTGATGGATTTGCCGGTGGTTGAAAAACTGGTACCGGCTATTCTGATGAACTGTGACAATCAAACTGTGATTGTCAAGGTGAACAGTTCTAAGGATAATATGAAAGCATCAAGACATGTGAAGAGGAGACTAAAGTCTGTAAGAAAAATGATAAACTCAGGAGTAATAGCTTTGGATTATATCCAAACAGCTAAGAATCTGGCAGATCCATTCACAAAGGGTTTATCACGGAATGTGATAGACAATGCATCGAGGGAGATGGGTTTGAGACCCACGTGAGTTATACCATAGTGGCAACCCATCCTATGTGTTCGGAGATCCCGTGAAGTAGGATTGGCGAAACAAGCTATTGGTTAACTGGGAGGAGAGTACTTTTACAAACCTACTCCATTGGTGATGCAACTCTCTCCTAAATCTATATGGCAGGTTGATTTTTATCTTAATGTGTTTTGTGGCTTGTTTAAGCAAAGATACTGTCCTACAGAGCAGTATTGAAAGAACACACCTATATGGGCCCGACTGCTAGTCACAGTCTATGAGATAGGGTGATCTCTAGGAAGCTCATGAATAGGTCAGGAGTATTACTTATATGCTCCCCCCCGCGGGATGCCTAACAGCCAAGTATCAGTTAAGAACTTAAGTGAAACTTATTCACACAAAACTGCCAATTTAAGGTTTAGTCCATTGTGCAGTTGTGGAATAGTGTAACTTCTGTTCTAGATGGATGTTCAACCTTATTGGGTCTCCATCGAAACACTGGTATATTAAAACAATACTGTGGATCAAGGCTTTTGACATGTGTCTTCGAGATCTAGTGGGGGATTGTAGGAATTAATACGGGTTGTGCCCAGTTTTTAATTCTATTTAATTCCTAGAGAATCTCAAAGGCCCATGTGCATGTGCTAAAACTGATTAGTCCCACATGGAGAGTTGAAGGGAGTTACACCACTTTATAAGGTGGAATGTGGTAGCCCCCTTGTGGAATTAGAGGAGGCCAACACACGCGCGCGCTCGCCTCGCCGAGCCGTGCGGTGCGGTGCGAGTGCGAGTGCGAGAGCGAGAGCGCAGGCACGTCGGGTGCGGGCGCGTTTTTCTTTATTTATTCGAAAATCGAAACGCACCGACTCAGAGTAATGGCATTAACGAAGGTTCAATTACTAGTGAGTTATGGTTGCGGTTTGCACTGGTTGATTAGTCCCACATGGAGAGTTGAAGGGGAGTTACACCACTTTATAAAGTGGAACGTGGTAGCCCCTTGTGGAATTGGAGGAGGCCAACACACGCGCTCGCTCGCCTCGCCGAGCCGAGCCGTGCGGTGCTGTGTGTGCACGCAGGCACGTCGGGTGCGGGCGCGTTTTTTTATCTATTCGAAAATTGAAACGCACCGACTCGGAGTAATGGCATTAACGAAGGTTCAATTACCAGTGAGTTATGGCTGCGGTTTGCACTAGTTGATGGCAACCGTTTCCTCTGGTCTCTGTCTCTTTGTTTTTGGCTTTTGGCTATTACAGGAACAGAGGTCGGTTCATATTCTTTTGCTTCTTCTAATTCACTTCCACGAGAGACTAAGTGAGATCCTCGAGTCTGTTGCTGTTGTCTCTGGCGATCTCCATCCCGCAAGGCACGTGCAAGGTTGAACCGGGAGAGCAGGCCTCCGGAACCCGGTCCTTGAAGGCTTGCACGAGCGAGGCCGAATAAGATTTTTGTGGAGCGTTCGCGCGACTGCTCGCTGCTTCGTCTTCATCCGATCGTTGCTTCTTCATCATCCGATCCTCTGCATCAACTACACGACTACTACCACTACGCCATGGCGAACGACGACCTCACCAAGACTTCTGCTACTGCTACTTCTTCCACTGGATCTGGGTATGTCTATCTCATACTTATTGCTTGGTTAGTTTTACTATTTACTGCTAATCTGAACACCGAGATAGGAATGCTAATTTCTGTTCTTCTGAAAATTCGTATGACTATGGTGTTCATGCTTATTTGTTTTATGAAAAAGACTAGAGTATTGTTCACGATTCATCTAGTATATTTCTGGATTAAATTAATTCAAAAAATACTTATATTTTCAACATCCACTACCTCTACCTCTGTCACGGATCATTGCGCCTGCCTTCAATCCCAATCCTCTCTCGGACATCTCTAACAACACTATCTCCAGCATCCGTACCAATACAACTGCACGACACCAATCGTATCACCATATCCTCCACTGGAGCTACCACCGACTCCTGCTTCGTCATCACCATCATCGAGCCACCGCCTGACCAACCATCCCCCCTGTCTTCTTTCGTATTATCATCACCTAGGCTTCCTCTGCCACAATCAACACATTAGCTAAAACTCTCAACAAACACAATTTCACCGTTAACAACACACATCAACTAGAACTCTGAGCAAAAACACACCACTCTCTCTCCTTTCCTGTAGCCTCCATTCGTTATTTAGCACGTCGTAAATTACGATGATAAAAAAGAAGAAAAGAAGCCGAAACAGCGCAATACATAGCCCAGCCCATTAAGTACGTCAACCTGGGCCCAACATTTAGAAACACCTCGGGCAACGACGCAAAGTAACTGCACACTCCGGTGACTGCCGCCCCCGCCCCGCCCCGCCCCCGCCCCGGTTCGTCTCCCGGCCGCCGGCGCTAGGTTTAAGGTTCCGGCGATGTCGGCCCCGTACTCCTCCTCCTCCGCAGCCAATCAACCGGCGGCCTCACCCTCAAGCTCCACCCCTCGTCATCGTGAACATCTCCGACCACTTCACCCGCGTTAGGGCGCAGTCCCTCTGCCCCTGCGAGGACGCGGCGCCGGCGCAGGCCTCCAGGGTGTTCGGGTGCGTGATCGGGGTGCAGCGCGGGCGTACGGTCGAGATCTTCAACAGCTTCGAGCTCGTGCTCGACCCCGCCTCCGGGACGCTCGAGCGCGCCTTCCTCGAGAAGAAGCAGGAGCTCTGTAAGCAAAAGAATGGTAGGGATTTATGTTTTGATTCCTGGTGGGATTTGCGTTTTCCCCCCAAGGGTTTTGATTTGGTTCTGGTGTGCAGATAAGAAGGTGTTCCCGACGTTCTACGTTCTGGGGTGGTACTCCACGGGGAGCGACGTGCAGGAGGCCTACATGCAGATCCACAAGGTTGTGAGTCCTGATTTATTTGTCATTTAGGGGGGTCATGCTTTAATCTGTGGCAATGTGTTAGTGTACAGTTGATCTTACTTATGGCTCTATGTAGGCTTTAAGCTTGAGTAATTATTGGGAATATGTAGGGTTACCCTGCCATAATTAGGCGGCAAAGAGGTCCTGGAATCTTCATAACATGGTGCTAATAATCGAATTTGTTAGTTTCATTATTATTTTTCCATACTGTATGCATAATTGATACCAGAAGCTGTTGCCATTAGAGAGACATTGTAGTGAATTCCAGTTACTTGTTTTGATTTAAGCAAATGTTTGTTGCTATCCAAGTACAGTAGTCCTCATGTGCTCGTAGTGTGGTATTGTTTGTCAGGTAAGTGTGCTATCCAAGTACATTTTTAAATTACACTACTACGGTGCCCTTTTTTAACAAAGAATATGACAAATGAACTATGAGCAGTGGCTGCTCAGCTTTCAGGAATTCATAATGCCATCAAGATGGTCAATACCAGGATCCATGTTATCCATCAGTATCTTGTTGATATGCAGAAAGGTGTGTAGATGCATAAACTAGTAGACTACTGTGTCCCTGTTTGTTTAGGCTTTTTGTTTGGCTTAAAAGCAAAAAAGCCTAAGCCTAAACAAAAGGGTGCCTTTTTTATCTAGCTTATAAAAAGTTTAAGCCTAAAAGTCATAAGCCAAGGAAGAGTTGTTTTTTTGACTTTGCGGAATGGAATAACCGATTGCCACTAAAATTTGCTGAAATTACCCACAAAATGCCATTGCATATAAATACAAATCGTTCCGTTTTTTTGCTCTTCCATCCCCCTCTTCATACACAACTCAATAAGCCAACATCCTATAAAAAAGCTAGATTACCAAACACTAAAAAGCTTTAAAAGCTAAGAGGTTTATAAGCTGATTAAACCAAAAAACTGGCTTTAAGCTATAAACCAAAGAGCTAAGCCTAAACAAACATGGCCTATATGAGTTCTTTGTTGTTACTGATACACTTACCTCTCAGCAAATACCATGTTGTCAAAGTAGCCCTTTACAATGGACTTATCTAACTCTGGATAGAAAAGCTTGTCTTGAAGTAAGCAAATGTGTCTTTATATGCTGCAGGTGATATTGCTGTTGATAACTGGCAAGTCGCAAGCCTGTTATGAAGATTGGCAGCTATGGAGTCTGAGAAATTCCAAGATGACTTCTTAATGGTATGCAAGTGACCTAACTATGGATAGAAAAGCTTGTCTTGAAGTAAGCAAATGTGTCTTTATATGCTGCAGGTGATATCCCTGTTGATAACTCGCTGCTTAGGCAAGTCGCAAGCCTCTTAAGAAGATTGGCAGCTATGGAGTCTGAGAAATTCCAAGATGACTTCTTAATGGTATGCAAGTGACCTCACTCATCTTCAATGATATTAAAACATTAGAAGATCATTTGCTAATTTGTGCTATCTAAATAGCACTACTGGTTATTATTCATCTTCATGTCAGGATATGGTGTTATGTAAAGTAGCACGGCTGGTTATTCTGTGTCTTCATGTCAGGAAGCTAACTTGTGCGGAATCTGTCTGTGTTACTATGAAAACCTTAACTGATTAAGAGAGAAAACTGGCACTTAATATTTACATGATATTGTATTTTATCCACTAATGTTTTCCCTTTCGCCGTAGGAATACAATGATAGCCCCGTAGGAATACAATAAAATACATGATATTGTATTTTATCCACTCATGACTTACCTTGCATTGTTCACGAAGTGTTCAAGGTACGCTCACATTTTATGTCCTATATCTTGCTACTAGTTCAAAGGGGCCCAAAAAAAAGAGCTCTAGTCTCCTACCTTCATGTTCTTTGTTCATGATATTTGACCGGATTCAGTGACAAATAGTGATGATGCTATTCTGTGTGGTAACTTTGCAGCACGATCAACGAGGTTGTTGAGAAGTTCAACACCGTATACGACAGGAATGTTGGGAAAGGAGCCCGACCAGTTTTCATGTAAATTTCCGGTCGTGCCTTCGGTCTGGGTGTCGTCCTCTGTGACTATGGAAACTGCCACGCGTCTGAGGCGCTGCATTTTGTGCCCAATTTGTTTAGGAAGCAGTAGTACTCCATCTACTTGGCCACGAGTTAGCATTTTAATGGCATTGCCAAACATGGCCCTTGGGTGCATAGCAGCATAGGTGATCGATCCATCGACGCGGTTTAAGCACACAACTGATATGTTAAATATATCTTGGCCACGAGTTAGCATTTTAATGGCATTGCCAAACATGGCCCTTAGGTGCATAGCAGCATGGGTGATCGATCCATCGATGCGGTTTAAGCACACAACTGATATGTTAAATATATGCCATGGTTTAATGTATTGATATCTTTTGATCTGCTGCTAGGTTAGCTACACTCTTCGTTTTGCCCCGGGGAGAAATGCACTAATTGTTAAACTCTTAATCTGCTGTTTATCGCGTGTAAGCCATGGACGGCTGTGAGGCTGAGCAGTGAGCTCTGCTGTACTGGCCAATAAAATTCCTTGCCTTGCACTTGAAAAGATAAGGAGGTCCACCCGGCAGTGTCTGCTCTCCACATCCGCAACGGCCATGGCCTTCGTCGCCGTCCAGGCCAGCCTCGCCTCCCCCCCTCCTCTCTCCCGCCGCCGCCGCCGCCGCCTCCGCCGCCTCCGCCTCCGCCTCGTCTCTCTGCTCCGCTCCCGCCCGCACCCACCTCCCGCGCTTCAGAGCGGTGACCGGAAGCAGCCGCGGCGCACGGTGCCGGCGCCGGCCGAGGCGCGCCGGCTCCGCAGTCGCCATCACCGCGTCGCTCGACCTCACCGAGGAAAACGTCCGGCAGGTCCTCGTCGAAGCCAAATCCGAGGCAAGCCAGCTTCCTTCCTGTCTTCACCTCATCCACTATCGAAAACAAAGCACGACTCGCAATGCCAGCCTCTAACTGACGCCATTGTTGTTCTCTTCTGCACTGCGCTTCAGCTGGGCCAGCTGTTCGACACGTCGGTGGGCATAACAGGTGAAAGAAGCCAGACCGATTCCATTGATGCACTGCAGCACCACTGCACCAGTTAAACCAGGAATCGATTTGCTGATTTGCTTCTCCTTTTCGTGATTGGTGTCTTCTGGTGGTAGGGCAAGTTGATCTCGCGGAGCTGGACGGGCCGTTCGTGAAGCTCTGCCTCAAGGGCAAGTTCTGGCACACCCGCGCCACCGTGCTCGCGCGGATCGGCAATTACCTCAAGAACCGCATTCCGGTGAGCTTTTTGTTGATTCTGTTATACTCTTCCTCCTACTTGCCGGGCGCGATGTAGGAGAGAGTTAAGGCCCTGTTTGGAACACAGGAGTTCCACAGAAACCGTTCACTTCCTGTAGGAATGCCGAGAAATTCTCGCGTTCCAAACAGGGCTAAGTGCTTACGTTGCTGACGAGGTTTTTGTTTGGGCAGGAAATATTGGAAGTGGAGATAGAAGATGAGAACCAGCTTGACGACAGCCCCGCGGCTTTCTGAGGTAACCCCCACGAATCAGTGCTATCTAGTGTTCACTAAGTAGTTCAATCTTGTGATGTATCGAAACTCTCCAATTTAGGTTCCAGATCAGAAAAACATTTACCATGTTCTGATTTTTGAGTCCTAGCAGCAGTATGTGTGCTAGTGCTAGTTAGCATAGCACTTGTATTATTAAGTCTTTAAACACCCCCTTTTTTGGCATCCACCCTTCGTTCACAATTCCCTATATCCCTGACGCTATCAACACTGTGATTCATGACGACATGAACTCCATGTTCAGTCGCTCATCATTGCGGTATCAGCATATGCCAATGACATTCACCACCTCCAAATCTTCCATGTAATGGCCTGAATTGCTGAAGTCAAGTTGAAGGACCAAGTGTACTAGAACAGACTATTCCACCACCTTTCTTATCTAGTCATGATTTTGAGCTTCAGGGATTTGCTGTTGCATTGATGGATTGGTTTTCACCAGCTACATTCTGATTGCTGAGGTCCATTATTTGAAATTATTTGTTCAGGATAAAAAAACTTGCAAGCTATTGCTGAGGGGACCTACTTTTAGAGAGGTCTAGTGGGCTTTTTCGATACGGGGTTTGGTAGGATCATCTTTTTGTGCGCGAAAAAGATCTAGCAATGATGTGCTCCTGTGCTGATTTGATTATATTTATATGTTCACTCTTGCAAATGATGTTGGAGTTTGTTGTGGTCATCATATTGCATTTGGAATACTACTGCATCAGTATGCTCCTGTGTTCATTATGTCTTCTGGTGTTCACAGCCCTCTGGACCAGAACTAGAAGTCGGCTGCAAGCCTGCTACTGTAATAGCTCAGAATTACGCGTCCTCCATCCTATAAGCGTCATGGTAATTCAATTTTCATTTCTGAATACAGTTGGGTGTGACATTATGTTAGTCTGATATTTTGTTTTCCCACTTCTTACGCACTAGCACCATATTTTTTTAACGTTTCATGAACTACTTGAAAAGAACTTGGTGTTGTAAGCCGATCTCTACAATCATGTACATCCTTCTAAAGGAAGCGTAGCACCGAGCACACACCTTTGAATACAATTGCAATTGGTTGTCCGTTGTCTTAAGTCTGAACCACAATATCTTGCATTGGGAATTTTGATTGCTGCTCCTCTGTGGCCTATTTCAGCATTCTTGTCAAATTTCAAATGTTTAGGCAGCAGCGAACTATCTGACGAACAGGCCATTCAACAACTCCTAGCCCTGTGGAACAAACCATTCCATTTCACTATTTCAACAATCTTCTACTGAGGTCACTTTATTCCTTTTTAAAAAAACAAAGAACGTTGGTATTGGCACATTTGGCTCTTGGTTTTGCATAAACATCAATGGAAAATTAGCATATTTGAATTGACGCCCAGTTATCACTTGCAGGAAGAAAGACGTGTGTCGCCGGAGTAATGAACCGTACTGTGTATCACAAGCTTGGTTCGGAAGTGGTGACATTCGACAAGGCTTAGTGCCTAGTGCTCGTAAGAAACAAAGAGTACCCATAGAAATTTCCATGGAAGCTACATCTAAACGTCGCTTCATCTATCAGCATCTTGGACTGAAACTATTCAGCAATCAACTTTTTCCAATTTATTTCTTGATGTATGCCAATTTTACATGGAAATGATAACGATTGCCATGTGTTGCTGGTTCAAAAAGTGCTCAGTAAGAAACCAAGAAAACGATGAAGCGGATGGCAGAAAGAGTCATGCACACCAAGTAGCAAAATTCATCAAAATAAAATAGGTAGAGGCGCATAGCCGAAAAACTTACAGAACAACTGTGCCAAAAAAAAAATCTCAGATCAAGTCTTCTGAATATCGGAGATAACATGCATGGTGTTGCAAAAAAAGAAGGCTAGGCAGTGAGAGAGTGGGATCCTCGGTACACTCGGAGGGACTAAAAAGTCCTTAAAAGAATGGATCAGTTGTTAAGAGAATGTATGTATTGATTGCTCTTAAAAAATTGGATCTATCTTGTACATAGGGGTAGATGTCTATTTATAGCCTCTTAAAATAGAGTACTTACACGTAGGGGTTGTATGGATTTTTTCCGTCTACGCGTAGGCTTTGGCTCACAGTAGGTCTCTTTAGGCCTAGTCTATCTGGCCGGTGCACCTGGTCCACTTCAAACTTCTTTTAACGTGGTCTCGATGGACTCACTTGTGGGACTCCGACAACCTTTCGAGGAGACTCTTGAGTTAACTCCAGAGCACCTCAGAAGGGACACTTGATGCTCTGAGGAGGGAGTCCTCGTGCTCGTGGTTGCAAAATCTGTCCTACTAATTTTGTGAATCGTTGAGCACGGTATGATCACCCATACGACTATGCATAAAAAAGATTCCAAACGGCAAACTCAACCTCCAACTGTTCAGAGTCAGGACAACATGTGCCAAACTTGGGGACGGCTGGCTCCAACTCCAACTTCATTTCACAAATACCATGTCTTGGCAGAAACGTCCTGCAAATCTGACACACAGATGCTGAAGTGCTCAGTTCAGAGCCTTGCAGATTCCATTGAAAAGTCCAAACTGCCATGATCACCCTTGGGATCGGATCATCCATTGTGCATTGCACTGGACCTTTCTTGTCAGTAGTACAGTACAAACACATCGCTTTTGTCCTGCGAATCAGGCCACTAGTCCCAGAGAGATGTACCTCCATCCCAAGCTAGCACTGTAGTACAGTGCTAATACAATGATGTGGCCAATTGTTAGTCATTTGGGTAGTGGTGTGTTCAAAGAAAGAATCTTTTATTTAGTTGCTAAGCTCCTTGCTCGTTGCTTTTTTTTTTTTGCAAGCCAAACCACATCATAGAGCAGAAGAGATTCTTCTTTTCTTTGCATGGAAAGGAGTGCTGGATGCTCTGGTTGGCCTACTCCAGTCCTCCTCAGGTTGCTTCTTAAACAATAATATAATATAGTCCATTGCTTAGTCTAATCCCTATTTGTCGGCCAGATTAGCGAGGATCTGGTTCCATGTCAGGCCACAAGGAGAGGAATAATCAATCAGGGGCTGGAGAAAGACGCGGCTTTGGTCTTGATCTCTTGGATGGAGAAGTTGAGGTACGCAAGTTAATATGAGGAGAATAAGAAATGAAAAAAGGAGTGGTTTTTGGTGAGGCGAAGTCTTCCTCTTACGTGTGACCCCGCGTGAGGTGATATAATTTCTAAATTATAACGCTTCCAGGGTGAGACCAGAAACAAGTAGCAACTGCACCTACGTGCATAAAATCCACATTGTTTATTTGACATCCATTTTACTAGTACATGCTTGACCTTGTTCAGTTCTTTTCCTCTAAATTTTTAACCCGAACCAAACGCAGACTAAATCGTAATTATCACCCCTGGATTACATTTGCATATTGTTCAGAAGCAATGGTAAGCGTTTCTAGTTTATAGTTTGTGCTTTTTACTACCGATATCTTTCTACTTATAATATTTTTTATTTCTTTTTCTATTTGTTAAAGAATACCAATAATGAAATAACTGATAGAGCTTCTATGTAACTCTTGATCTCCATTCTCATTGGACGTTTTGACGTAGTAGCTATGTGTTTTTTGTTCACTTTGATCCGCGTATTTTATCTGTTCTTTCACTGCTTCCTCCTTTGGTCTCTCTTCTTCGGGCCTTCTCCATTCTCATTGGATTTTTTGACGTAGTAGCTATGTGTTTTTTTCACTTTGATCCGCGTACTTTATCTGTTCTTTCACTGCTTCGTCCTTTGGTCTCTCTTCTTCGGGCCTTGCATTGGGAACCATTCTTTTCCCGGTTCCCATTAGAGTAGCATTTTTTCCATTCTGCCAACCAACCATATCTCTTACCCCTAGCTCGACTCTTTTAGAACCAATTTCCATCTTTCCACCGACAGCTGCGAAGAGCTCCCCTTCACTAGGGCCAACATCCCAGAGGCTATGCTATTTGTCCAACTCTTTCACACGGGCTGGATAAAGCTTTAAAAAAAAAGAATGGACAAATAAAAAAATCAAACTAGCTATGGGCATCAGGTATAATAGAAAGGAAGCTTGGAATATTCAATCAAAGAAATAAAAACAAATACTTAGGAAGAAGCAGATTGCCGATTCGAACCCTTATTAGGAGCCTCAAAAAAACTAGGCTTTCTGATAACTAATCATAGGAAGCACCCGATCCTCTCTACTCTGCACTTGGTCGGGATACCGAACTTAGGTGGTAACTTTTGCTATTGCTCAGTGAAGAATTTCTATTTATTTGATGAGTTTAGGAACCTATAGTATAGATAATCTCTTTTTTTAGTGATAAGTTTGTGTCATTCTTTCTTTTGTAAGAAGAACATCGAATCAAAGCAGTGGCAAACCTAGAAAAAAATATAAGCTAGGGCAGAGTGGACCATGACTAATACATAATAACAATGTAAATACACTATTTAAGTTACCATCACCCTGGTAGTATATCGAAAGCAATAAAAAAACTACGATATTGGATAGGATTGAGCAAAATTCCTAAATATTTGTATACCGAATTCTTGGTTACCTTTTTATTATCGTCATATGCAAATTCAAGTATGAGATATTGTAAACAAAAATTCATGGGTTTAAGTTAGTCTTTAATACTCCACCTGCAGCTCCTACTACACATTTTCATTTTTTTAGAAATCAAAATAGCAAAGACTAATTCTATTTTTTCTCTAGTTTCTATTATTATCGAGTACTAATTGACATTGGATTTCTATAATAGAAGAATAACAAATGCCATTGCTTTCTGAAATCCTCTTAATAGTCGAACAAAATCCGGTCGACCCAACACTGGCACATCCCAAATTGGAGCATGGAACTCATCTACATTGAACAAAATAATGGAAGATGGTAGATTGAAGGACAACAAGAACCTGACAACCCAAACATCTCGATAAAATCTCAGCCTTTTCTTGAAAAAAGACTTTTGAGCTTTCATGAGAAGAAGATGAGCATATATCGACGAATGGCGCCACTGTAGGCCCAGCCGCATCGGACCTACGCACCTCCGGCGGCCTGAAGCCCCTTGTGGCCTTGAGGCATCCTGCCCTGCCGCCTGCGCACTCACTTAGACGCTGAACCGCTACCCACATGAGCATGCCTACGCCACCGCCCCACGAGCACGAGCAAAGTAGGCACTAAATTGAGAATTGGCAAAAGTATTATAAACTCTTTTAGACCTTCCCCATGTGCTTCCATGGCGGTATTGCCCTGATACCCTTGATAGCAATGAGATACACGCAGTGCATGTACAAAATACCCTCGAACCACCTGCGCTCTGCCGCCTCCGCCTAGGGCTAGCCGGCTAGGGTTTGGAGAGACCCAGAGAGAGTGGGAGCTGAGAGTTTGGGAAATGCCGAAAATCAAATTGGGGATTCTATTTGGAGCGTGGAGGCAGTGAGTGAGCAACGAGGCATACTCGGTCGGGTTAGTCGATTGGGCTGGGTGGGCCACGATTCTACGAAGACAGCCCATGGTCGACCCAGCAACGGAGGGTGGGATGACTGAAGGTCGGAGCAAGCCATTCTCTTCAATCTTCTCTGGCACAGGTAGTACCAGGGAGCCAAGGAGGGAGGAAAGCCCGAGGGTAGGGGGGTTTCCGAATCGGAGGAAGCTCTGGCGGATGCCAGATCTTGCCATAATGGCAGGTTCACCCCTTAATCAAAGTCTTTCTCTTTGTAATCTACTGGTTCAACCAAAGCTAGTTTTTCATCCGCCAGAGCTTGCCATAATGGCAGGTTCACCCCTAAATCAAAGTCTTTCTCTTTGTAAGCTACTGGTTCAACCAAAGCTAGTCTTTCCAAAGATTTCATTCTTATAATTTAGAGATAGCTAACCTTATTTTTGGGGTGGATAAGCTGCTCTTTCGAAAAGAGCTCTAACATCAGCAGCTGGGTCCCAAACTCATAACATAGCAAATTTCTTTGATTTCTAGTGCCCCAATGCGTCACCATAAGGGAGGAAAGAAAGCTCAAGCATTATAAGCCACCTAGCCCCCTTCCCCTTTACATCACTCCTTCCACGCCTTCTAGCTCTCCTTGGAGATGGATAAGAAGTAGGAGCCGGATAAAATCGATATAAATAGAATGAGGCAAGTGATTTCTTTAAGAAGAAAAAACCAAGTGTTTAGCTAATAAAAAATAACATAGGTCAGCGCTGATGTCGATCAGGTACCAAAGCCAAAATGTCTATCTACGATATTACTGAACCTGAAGAAGAAAGAAAAGCAATGAAGAAAGGCCATATGCACTTGTAGTTAAAGCATAATCAGCTGCATTATACATCTATCTACTGAACAAGAAAAATCTTCTTCTCCAGGCCGACTGTATCACTTCACTAGGTATGGTTGTTTTTGGTTCATAATGGTGGTCTAGGAGAACCCGAAACTAGAGCACAGATGAGATATGATTTTTTTCTCTATGGTTTGTGATTGTTGCAACCACCTCTCGGTTTTTTTTTCTCTGTTGCTGATCCAGATATCCGTCTTCTTGCTCGTAAGTCGGTCCATTGTATCTCCAAATTATTGCCTAGCATGCCTCTTGCTTTTTTTTTCATAAACTCATATATAGTTTTTTTGTGTTCAATTTTGATTTGAGTCGGTGTCGACGTCATGGTACCATTTTTGCACATGGAAAACAAAGTTTAGCGTCGTTTTCAGCAGGTATCAAAGTTATCAGGGAAAAGAAACATGAGATTATGATCTCTATAGATTATAACCTGGGTTTGGTGATCTAGTTTTTGTTACGAATAGCGTTTGTATTTATTATGAGGCCAATGAGTCAATATATATACAAGTATATGTGGCATATATGCAAATAACTCCTTATACAATACACATCTAACACCCCCTCAAACTTATGGTGGATCAACAACATTATCTTTGGGGAGATAGAAGCTATGTTGAGCTCTGGTCTGTGCCTTTGGGAAGAAGTCTGCCAACTGAAGTTTTGAAGGCACATACTGAAGAGCAACAATCTGGTCCTGCACCTGTGTCCGCATGTAGGAAGCATCAACACCAATATGCTTTGTAAGCTCATGCTTCATCGGATTTGTAGCAATATTAATAGCCCTTGTACTGTCAGACGAAAGAGGAGTGGGTGCAGAAACAAAATATCAAAATCCTCAAGTAACCACCGTAACCAAGTAACCTCCGCAGTCAACAAAGCCATAGCTCGCAACTCTACCTCAACACTCGAACAAGAAACTGTTGTATGCTTCTTAGTCTTCCAATAAATGAGAGAACCACCAAGAAAAAACACAATAAGCAGAAAGAGACCGACGATCAGAGTGATCACTAGCCCAGGTAGCATCAGAATATGTCTGAAGTTGTAAAGAGCTAGAATAAGAGAAAAACAAACAACGAATGATGGTTCCACGAAGATATCGTAGAACACGGAGAAGATGACTATAGTGGAGATGGCTGGGAGCAAAAACAAACTGACTAAAGATATGCATAGGGTACGAAATGTTAGGATGAGTGACACCCAGATAAACAAGACTCCCAACAAGGTGACGATAGCGGGTAGGATCAGTAAGAAGCTCACCACCAGTGGGTCAAGATGAACATTAAGCTCCATGAGAGTCTCAACGGTGTGCTGATTCGTAAGAGAAGCACGATCAAGAAGATCCTGGATATACTTTTCTTGGGATAGATAGAAGCTCTCATGTGTAGAAATAACCTCAATCCCAATAAAGTAGCGAAGAAGACCCAGATCAGACATGAGAAATTGTTTATGAAGACGCTCCTTGACAAAAGTGATGTATTGAGAATCATCTCCAGAAATGATCATATCATCAACATATAAAAGGAGATGTGTCCGACCATGAGGCGAAGTGTGAATAAAAAGAGTAGGATTATGAGCATTGGCATCGAAACCAGCTGCAGTGATGACAGAAGAGAAACAATCAAACCAAGCACGAGTAGCTTGCTTGAGGTCGTAAAGAGATCGACGAAGGCGGCAAATCATACCCTCAGGAACAGAATATTCTGGTGGTGGCTGCATATAAACCTCCTTACGCAGCTTACCATTGATAAAGTTATTCTTAACATCAAGCTGGGAGATGGATCATGCCCAAACAGACACCACAGCAAGAAGGAGAATGTCTCATCATAATCACGACCATACTCCTGCTGAAAATCACGTGCCATGAGACAACCTTTGTAGCGTTCAAGAAAACCATCAGAGCGGGTCTTAACCTTGTAGACCCAATTGGACGTGATAGGAGTAACACACACAGGAAGAGGGACAAGATCCCATGTACCAGTACGCTTAAGGGCAGTAATCTCCTCTGCCATCACATGCTGCCACTCCTGATGTACATCAACATCACGATAAGATGTCGGTTTGGCAAGAGCTGCTAAACAAATGCACGCAGGAGGCCAAATAGGCTGACAATCATGAAGAGCATATCGAGGAGGAGAGGCCGAAGAAGATGACCCATCAGAAGAAGATGACGCATCAGGAGAATCCTCAACTCGCGGATGACAAGTGTAGTAGAAAGGATAAGAAGGAACAAAGCCAGGAGGAGCCTTTAGAGAGGGTGGCAGTGGCGAAGGAGACGGTAGAGGAGGCACTGGAGATGCCAAAGGCTGTGATGGAGGTGTGGTGACTATGGGAGTGACAGAAAAAGTTAGGAAAGAAAGAGGCTGAATAAGAGATGCTGGAGTGGTGGTAGGAGAAGGACGAGGGTAGAAAGGACGAGACTCATCAAAAGTGACGTCCCGAGAAACCCGCATCCGTCGGCCAATAGGATCCCAACAACGATATCCCTTATGCTCAGCGCTATAGCCCAGAAAAATGCACTCCACGGACTTAGCGGTCAGCTTGGTGTGCTCACGAGGGGCAAGAAGAGCACAGCACACACACCCAAAGAGGCGAAGACTAGAATAGTCAGGAGGCTTGCCACAGAGACGCTCAACTGGGATCCCACCCTGAAGAGTAGAAGAAGGCTGAATGTTAATCAAGAAAATGACAGTAGAAACAGCCTCAGTCCAGAAGTGTGATGGGACAACACAAGCAAGCATAAGAGTACGAGCTATCTCAAGAAGACGACGATACTTTCGTTCAGCCATATAGTTCTGGGCATGAGCACCAAGGAAAGAAAACTGAGAGAGAGAGTGCCCTGCTTAGCAAGAAAATCACGAAGGACTCCTGACAAGTATTCCCAAGCAGAGTCAACACGAAAGACATGAATATGAGAATCAAACTGAGTATGGATCATGGTGGCAAAAGTCTTGTAGATGGATAAAATCTCACTACGAGAGTATGTAAAGTATATCCATGCATGACAAGAAAAGTTATCAATAAAAATTATATAATATTGATGACCTCATTTCGAAATGAAAGGAGCTGGACCCCATACATCTGAATGAACAAGATCAAAAGAACGCTGTGACACTGACCCACTAGAAGGATAGGGAAGTTGAAGCTGTTTACCAAGCTTACAACCCTGATAATTTAGAGAAGTATCACCAAACACATACCCTAAAAGATCGCGATGAAGTAAAGAAGATAGGCGCGACTCGCAAAGATGCCCCAAACGATGATGCCACTGAGCAAAACACGTAGTGGAGGATGCAGTAGAAGCGGCGACGGCGGTGGAGGTGGCAAGACTAGTAGGGGCAGCAGAAGAAAGATGAAGCCAGTTAAGCTCCCAACGACGCTGTGAGTCACGGCGGCGAGGGCCAGTACCAACCAGAGTCCCCGTGCGTCGATCCTGAACATAACAAGAATCAGAATTGAGAATAATACGACAACCATGATCAATGAGCTGACCGGCAGATATGAGCTGCAAGGTTAGTTTGGGAACATGAGAAACAATAGGAATATGAAAAGAGGAATTCAAAATAGTGCCTCGTCCTATGACAGACAGATATGTACCATCTGTTGTTTGAACAGTGGTAGGAGCAGCTAAATGACGAATGGAAGTGAGACTGGTGGAATCAGATGTCATATGAAAGGAAGCACCCGAGTCAAGAATCCAAGGTGATATACCTGAGGAAGAAGTAGAAGGTGGTCTCTCACTAGAAGACCGTTGGACCGAAAAGGCGACTAGAGGGGGGGTGAATAGGAGCACACTCGCTTTTTTGCAATTTAATTGATTCAATAAGATTTTACTCCAGTAGCTATGGAAGCTATGAAGATTAATATACCAGTACAACGGAAGACTAGTATTGAATCTAATTTAACCCCCTAAGAGTACAACAAAAATTAACACGAGCTACAAGACTCATTACTGGCGGTCGGACCGCTGACCCCTGACGGTCTGACCGGTGGACCTGGCGGTCTGACCGTCGGCCTGAAGAACAGATCAAACATCCCCGATGACGAAGTTGCAAATAGATGAAACTTTTGATCTACAACTCCAAACTCGATGAAACTTGGAACACACCTTCTCTATGATGTCAGGAACCTATTCCAATTAAAGATTGTAGAAATTCTTGGAAAAATTACGATCCTTTCCCGTTTGATAAGAGAAGGGTTCAAAACCGAGTCAAAACGAAAACTAGATCCAAAATCTTGCTCGTGGGTGATTGATGATCAAGATGATCCTAGATATGTTCCCACATGTCACAGCAAGCTAGATCACGTGAAAAATTCAATAAAAAACTCGTGGATCAAAGAAAGACTCAAAATCATCAAATAAAGAGAAAGAACGCAAAGAGACAAGACATTGATCAAACTTTCCTTTGATTGATTTGATATGATTTGGGCTTACACCACTCCATCAATGGAGGAGAATGCTTAATTAAAGAGCACGAAAATCATATCAAAACTCTCAAGAACCCTAGCCTCCACAAAAGCTCTCCCTAAGCAAATTAGGGTTTCTAATAACAAAAGAGACGAGAGAGGGGGCAGCCACCGCCCTCCTCTATTTATAGTGGAGGCTTAGACCTTCTAGAAGTTTGACTCAATTGAGCTCCCGTTAAGGCCCAAAACAAACGGGTCACACACGCACGCATTTTAATGCGACGTCTTTAACGCCTCTTAGCCTAATTAGCTACACCATGCACCATCTTACACCGCGGATTAGCCAATAGGTCACCCTTGTCCATCTTGCACCACGCTTGAGCTCATTGAGCTCACTTGGCATCGTCGATTGTTTTGAACCTTAGCTCTCCAAGCCTAGTCCCGATCATTCTCGCCGTTGACCGTCGTTGACCACCAAGCAACCTGCATAACAATAGACAAGTAAACCGAATCCGGGAACAAGTTCTTCACAACTTGACCCATGTTAGTCAAAACACACATCATGCAATACATATGCACTGAAACTCATAACTTTGACCTAACAATCAAACATCGCTGCCACGAAGGCCGATGATCCAAGTGAAAATCGGTCAGACCGCCCTAAGGCCGATCTGATCGCCCACCCTGGCCGGTCTGACCGCCACCTATTGGCCGGTCAGACCGCCAGTTGGGACTTAGCCGATTTCAACCTCTGAAATTTCAAAACCTACTGGAATTTTCAATTCAATAGAACTTTTGACTGGAGACTCCAAAAATTATGGGACCATGTGCAATAGAATCTCCTCTCTTGCCTACACCCTCTATTTTTTGCCCAGCTCAAAATACCACTTTCTGAAGTTGGCCGGTCCGACCGCCGCTATGGCCGGTCGGATCGCTTAGGCCGGCTCGATCACGGTTGGTCGCTCGATCCGCCATCGTCTCCGACAAAGACAACAACTTTGCCGAAAACACGTGAAACGATAAACCATTAACGCCATTGCCAATTATCATATCATCCTAAGATCTGGAGCATATCCCCATGATATCCACAAAGACTGTGCAGCAGAACCAACAAAACCGGATGGTGCAAGAGTAGCCATGCAGGCAGCAGTGTGAGAAACTCCTGAGAATCAGAAGCACCAGAGCTCCTCTGAGAGGAGGAACCACCAGTTCCCTATGGAGGACGGCCACCACGACGTAAATCCTTCATATTCTTGTAGCAGGTCTGTTGTACATGTGCATCCTTGTTGTAGTAAGTGCAGTGTAGTCCCCTACCAACAACAGATGTCACTGGTGAAGGCACCACTGGTGAAAGAGTAGCTGGAGACGTAGCGGGTGTAGAAGCTATCAGAATCGAAGGAACAACGGTGACGACAACAGACCCGCAGCACGAAGACGAATCTCCTCAGCATGAACAAATGCAAGAGCCTCCAACAGAGTCACACGAGGGTGATGTGTCAGCAACTGAGCATGAGTCTGCTTATACTCAGCCCGAAGATGGGTCAAGAAATCATAGATACGACGAAGCTCTAAGTGAGACTACTGATGCTGACAGCACTGACACGTGTAGCAAACATCTGGTCTCAAAGAGTCAATCTGACGCCATACCACATACAATTGGGCATAGAACTCGTCCACAGTGGCATCTTCCCTGCTGCAGCCACTGCTCCTGACGCACAATAGAAATATACAAGGAATCACCAAATAGATCGTAGCGGTTGCACAGATGTGTCCATATCAACTTTGTTGATGCCAAACCAACCACTTCCCTAGTGAATTGCACATCTATACTAGCAACCAGAATAGCAGAAGCACGAGCATCCTTATCAATTCATGTCTTGTGGGCAGCATACTCAGTCTGAAAAGTTTTCATAATATCCTTAAAAGCATCATATGCTTCCTTACGAGCGTCTTCGGAAGTAGTCTTCGGGAACACAGGCTCAGCAAGTGGAGTAGGGCGAGGCGGGTAAGGCAACTCACCGGTAAGAAACTCCCAAAGGCGCTGACCACGCATGTGGAGACGCATGTGCTGAAACCAGCCCCGATAATTGAGACCATCGAAGATCACCGGACAACGAGGAATGAAAATAGTGTTTATTGGTAGGCCGCGATGGACGACACGACAACCAAGACAATGGAGTCTAATAGGCGGCGCTGGACGGCGCGGCGGTTAGAATGACATACTTATTTTTTCCTTTTTTCTTTTTGCTTTGCCGATCGCTTGGCTAAAAAGGCCTTCAGCATGTTAACCAGTGGAGCCCAAACAAAATTCGCACACGTACGAGCTAGGTTTTGCCTTGTCGACGACGGTGGCTCCTCGGCACGACTCGGGCGAAGGCGGCGGTGGCAACGGCCAAGCGGAAGCGGCGGTGGTGCCTGCGTCGGCCCGAGCGGAGGCGCTCGTACGGCCAAGCGGAGGCGGAATACGACTCTGGATTGGAATAAGGGAGGCGACACCGGTGGGCGAGGAAGACCGACGAAGACGAGGCGACACTTCAGATCGGGAAGAAGAACCAGCGGAAGAAGCGAGGCAACGCCGAGGACGAGGTGACGTCGACACCGATGAAGACGAGGCGACACCAAGGAAGACCTGCGAAGACGAGGCGACGCCGAGGAAGACGACACCAAGGCGGCGGCGGTGTTGGAGGCGACGCCAACGCAAGGCGCGATGAATCCGGACGGCAAGCGAAGCGTTGAAGTCAGGCGGCGGCGGGAAGGAAAAAAACTAGCTGCGGTTCGACGAAAACAAACCTTAAGTTTGCTCTGATACCATGTTATGAATAGTACTTGTATTCATTATGAGATCAATGAGTCAATATATATACAAGTACATGTGTGGTATATACGCAAATAACTCCTTATACAATACACATCTTTACTCCGGTTCTTTTTTTAACCAAGCGAGAAAAGCTCTTTATTTAATTCTCCAAAGAAGAGATACAATCTTGCTGGATATGATCAGCAAGAAAAACAGGGGTGGCATTAATCGACGTACAAGCATAATCAACACTAAGAGCTTCTTTTGCACAGTTTCGCGCCATTTGATTTGCCGTCCTCTTTGGGCCATGTGTATGCCATACTGCCATCTAATTCGACCGACCAAAGGAAACCAACCATCTCAGCACCAAAATCGACGTCGAGCCATCAATATCAGGTAACCGCGGTGATCATGTGACTTGTAGAAGACAATTGCTTACCATAATAGTACTAAACTGTGATGTAGATCGCTATTTTACCAAGTAACCATGTGGCAACATATAGTATTATGGAGTGTCTCACTGAACAAACTCAAGTAGAAGTTTCCTCTCTTTTTCTTGCATAATAACGTGTTTTCTCTTCCTATGATCCATATCTTTTTCTTCCTAGGATCCATCAATCGGTAGCTCCGAGGAAGATTAGACGTAGATTACAAGACCAATAATTTAGTCTAATTCCGTTCGTGACCCTGGATTCTGGATCGTGATTTGGGCGATCTTTGTTGCGTTGTGCAAATATACGCGTCAAGTGAAGAGATAGTCTGGTTCCCAACTGTCCTCCGACTCCTCCATGGCTAGCGCCTAAACTTGCTGGGACTAGAAGTGGGTGAGCCTACTGGGGGGCTCATCTCGCACAGATACTTAAAAATTTCTTTCTCATCTGCCTTTTTATCCCGAGTAACAGTTTGCCAGTTGCTACTCACATGTCAATATCGTTTAATTTGTTCATTTATGCCGTCTGAATGATGAATGGGAGTCCAGATTCAGTTTCAGTCGAGTCGTGAGTAGCAACAGTGCGTGAAAAGCGTGGCAGCCAAATCACATGCGCGACATCTCAGCCCGAGACGAGCGAAATTAAAGCCGGTTGAGTTCGGGGGCTCTAGACTCGGCTGAGGCATCCACGAGTTAGGTTCCGCGAGTCTAAAACGATGGTGGTACTCGCCTTTCTGGTAGACCTGTTGGTCTTTTCGAATTAGAAAAAATTTTATTTTAAATTTTAAGTTAATTCGAAGAGATTAAGTCGGATTATAATGTATTCAAACTAACTTTAAGTTGGTTACATGGACTTCACCTGAAAGCTTGGGGAGGCTGACTGAGGCCTTATTTGAAATGCAGGATTCCCCTATATTTTTGTGAAATGTCGACAAAATTCTTTTAGAATTGTTACGTCCAAACAGACATTGACAAGTGCTTTCTATGTTACTTGACTCTATAAAAGTAAATTTCATAAATATAGTGCACTATGGTTGGTATTGGAATATTTGTCTGACTCAAGATTGGTACTGGCACACAGAGCTTTGGACATGATAAAGCTTCACCTGAGAAAGCTTGAGAAGGAATAACACATTTTTTTCAAAACAAAATTCTCATAGGAGCTTTAGGTCTGTTTGGTATATAAGAATTCGCATGAACTTTCAGGAAATAAATCAATTCATATAGAATTCTGAAAACCCCTTCTTCCAAATTCCAGGAGAACCCTTATCTTTTTTTTTTTCGACACAAATTTTGGTTCTTATTAACATTTCCTACCAGCAAAAGATGAATTTTTATTTAAAAAATGAACTTGATATTTCAAGGTTTGAAGAAATAATGTAATAATCTTGCTACAAAATCATGACTCCCTGCTTTAACTTTCCTTTCTTCCCCAAAATATGGCATTAGAACTCTCCTGCCGGAAAAAGTTGCCCATTCACCAACCATGCACTCATGCTGAGAGGCATATTTCCCATGCCAAGAGAAAAGCATGGACCCAAAGAGGGCCTTTTCACACTTAATTTGTTGAAAGAAATAATGGCACTCTAGCTATCTAAACTTGCAAGGTTATACCTCTTGCTTTTTGAATTTATCTTTTACTTTCTTCACCCTCTAAACTTATCCTCATTTGCACGGCAAGTCCTTTTCTCCGTTAGTTGACGGAATAGGCTAATAATTGCATTGTAGCTCTATAAACTTGTGATGTTGTACGACTTTACTCTCTGAACTTGTATTTTACTTTCTTGACCCTCTAAACTTGTCCCCGTTTGCACTGCAAGTCATATTCTTAGTTAGTTGACAGAATAGGCTGACTTGGTGTCCTTTGTAACCGACATGGACGATGACATGGCAAAAGCGACCTTCTTCCTCACCATTCCTTCGACCGCACTCCGTCAGGGCCACCACAGGATACCTTCCATTCCGCTGGGTCTCTACCAAGATTGACCATGTCACATCGTGTTCTCGAACCTCGCCTGCGTTTTTCAATGCTCAATCGAAACCGAACCGTAGTTGCTATGGAGATCGTGTGGGTGTTCCTCCACACCAGCCGCAAGTCTTTATCGTCTAAATTCACTATCACTGGCGAGCCTATCCTCTCTTTATCCACCTCTCTGGCATCACGCCGTTGAGTTCTACCCCATGCTCCCTTCGCCTTTGCCGATATTTCGCCAGACTGCCATTACCGCCTCGCCGTCACCCAGCGCCGCCGTTGTGCATCTTTGCCCGTGACATCACTACCCATCTTCTCCTCGGGGTCATGGAGAGGGCGGGGAAGAAGCCAGCCTTGCCGAAGGCGACACAGGAAGGGGATGACTTTTAGACGAGGGTCCACAGGGGACAACGTGGGTGAAGAGAAAGTAGGATGTGCACGCGCCAATGACGCTGCTTCCACAGATGATCACGTGGCGGCGCGGCGGGGTTAACGCGGCTGACGTGGTGGCCATGTGTGCCATCGGGGTTTAATGGAGGAGCAGCCACAGATGCCACCTCTGCAATGACGTGCACCAGCTCAGCATTTTTTGTTAGCAAATGGAGGAAAAGGACCTACGGTGCAAACAAGAATAAGTTTAGAGGCTGAGAAAGTAAAATACAAGTTCAGATGTCGTGAAATTAGACAGTTCCTACTACATTTGGACAAAAACATATATGAAAATGACCTCCGCACTCACCCAACAGTGCTATAACTTCATATGTCCATATCCAAGTAATTTCATTAATGGACACAATAGACACGTTTGCATCAATGTAGACAAACACTTTCGGTGCAGATCATGAAAATTCACAGGAGCATGTCGATCGGATTTTTTTTTCTCTAGTCAGTTTCATATTTATGACAAGTGAGTTTTGAACTCAGTTTAAACTAGTTTAAAGTACTTTTGAATTTAGTGCAACTAGAGTGATTATATACCATGAAACTAGCTCAAACTAGTTAAATTGAGGATGGATATAATTTTTTTCCCCGGAGTTTGACGTCTCAAGTACACTTTTTTTAATGAATACGTGAAGATAACCACGTCAAACTTTATGAATCTCAAAGTACATCAACATGTATTGATTTGGGTGTCTAGGCACCATGGTGCATGAAATTGGTATGGTACTCCTGAGAGTATGTAATCATACTTTTCATATACCATTTAAATGTATAATGATACATCTTTATCAATTCGAGCATACTCTAATAATGATTATAAGATACCCCGAAGTGAGTTCCACAAAAAAATCATTAAAGTCCACTTTTTATAGCTAAATCTGTGCATATACTTCTTTTATATATGAAAAAGGGTATATACCAAACATAAAGAGCTCCAAGGAATTTTCTTCAATCAAGTCATATTGGAGTATTTTATAATTGATATTTACGTATACTGAAAGTGATAAAGAAGTATAATATGTTCGTTTAAATGATATATCAATGCAACTCTAATCTACATGTCCACATGCACTTCTTTCGCGTATACCGGTATAGCATGAGTGAATGCTCGCGACAACATTCACTCTCAAGCCCGTTCCTCCACAAGGATCGGGGACCTCCTCCACTCCCGTGGAGTTGTGATCATTCATGATCACCTGCTCATATGCAAAGATGCTTATGTATGAAAAATGCAAACTCCATCATATAAATCATATCCAACTTTTCCTCATGATTGTCAACAAAGATATAACCATAGCATTCCATTGTTTGCAATTAAATAAAATAAAAGCACAACAATAATGGTAATAGAAAATAAAAAAACAGTGATCAATCATTGATCGCTGTCTACCATGCACTTGCCTTTACTAGTTGCGACGCACGGTTTGGCTAGAAGATGGCAACAAGCACGATGCATCTCCTACATTTAATACACAAATTTCAATACAAGCTATAGTATCATAAGAACAACAATCAATTGACATCGCTCCCACATTTCCCCCCAAATCTGCAACGCTTCCCCGGTACCGAACAACCACCTCTTGCTGTCCTGGTACTAAAAAGAGTGTAACTTTCGACTCAAAAGTCCGATCACGACAAACCACCCAGTTCTGGATTCTACACAAAATTCTCCTCATTTTCTTATATTACCAAGACTTCTAATTAAATCACTTAACCCTCCGTTTTTTACCCAGAAAACCGATCTGTCAGCTTCAGGACAGCGGGTCTTACTAAATTCATAACTTTTGTTTTACCCAACCAAAATTCGAGTTCTTGGAGTCTACAGAACCCTTAGACAATTATCTATATCTTTCATGTAGATCAAAAACTCTAATTAGTCTATTTACTATTTTTAATCTATAGTCTACCAAAACAACGCCGAAAGACGACAACCACAAAGACAGCAGTCTTCCAAAATTCATAACTCGAATTATACTTGTCCAATCGACATGTTTAAATATTATATAGAAATATATCGAAATTATCTACAATTAACTAGTAGATGATATTTTCAAAATTCGCTATTAAGGTATCCGAATAAATCGTTCAACAGAACAGCAGGCTAAACAGATCTAATAATCGGCCCTTAGACTAAAAACTATAGAACCCTCCCTAATTAATCTCGATTCTAATCTCTAACCAAATTAGTAAAACAGAGGGAAATAAAATTACAGAACATTACCCACAAGAACCCGGATCATAGCTTCTTTCTTCTAATTTTTCTCTCTTCCTTTATTCTCTTCCTTCTCTTCTTGTTTGTTTTGCCCAGCCGTTGCTCTACTTGTACTCTTGATTTCTTTCCCTTGCTTCAGCGGTACATGTAGTAGCCACACGCACACATGCAGCAGCAGCCCGCACACATGCATGCAAGCATCCGCACACCGCTGGGCAGGCTCACGCTAGCCGAGCGGGCAGAAAATACATGCACAGGCGAGTAGGCGAGCACAGGCTGGCGACGCAAGCGGGCGTCCACGTCCACGCGGCCGCGGCGAGCAGCAACTCGGTGCTGGCCTCCACGCGCCGGCAAAAGAAAAACAAGGAGATGAGGCGCTACACTGGCGGCGGCGCACGGGAACAAAGGAAAACAAAACGACGGCTAGGTGGAGAAAAGAAAAGACTATTAGGGTTTCTAGAACTCCACTCCCACGATTTATATAGCTATAAAAAAACTCTAAAATATCCTATTTTCACGTATCCTCTTTATTTAATTACGCACATGCCCCAAAGAGGTTTTTTTTTCCTGAATATTACATTTAGCTCGGTGAGCTCAGCGGTGCCTGCGGCTAGCGACACCATCGGTGCGTCCCTGCCACCGCATTGGAGCCCGAGGATGCACTTCACGGTGTGGGCGTGATTGGGATGCTCTTGCCCCTGCTGACATGGAGCAACATGTCGATGGGGTCTATCCTGGCCATCAGTAAGTAGAGGAGGTCCCTTCTGTCAAGGCCCTCTAGGTTGAACTTGAGGAGGTTATCGAAACCGAACTTTGAGATCTCGCTCATCTAGTCTATTGTTAGCTTACCAATGATCGCGACGACGAGCAAGGGTGCACCTAACGCAGGTCGTGTACGGTCCTTGCTTCCTCTCCACTGCTGACTGCTTAAAAAGGGAGAATGGGCGTCAAAATGACTGTGTGCTAAAAGGGCGCAGTAAATTATGTTTTACTGATGCAGTGAAGCTAGAATCACTGGAACTTGACTTAGGATTTACTGCTATTAATACATCACGTTAATAGGGCAGTGAAGAAAAGAATTACTGGAACATGACTATGGATTTACGGCTATGAATGCATCACGTTACCAGGGTGGACTCCGCTACGGGCTCCATGGAGGTCGTCAGGGCATCGAAGTCCTCTAATTCGACAACCTTCCTCTTCTTGCCCCGCGGTTCCTTCCAACAAATACTCACGCGTGGATGCGCGACTGGGCACCTAGCTCTGAGGTTTGTGCTTTGGCAGGGTCAGGTTGAGATGGGTTCACGTAAATCTCCAGTGCCGACTGGCTGTTCTCGGTGGTGATCTTCCTCACCTTCCAGGGGATTTCGCCAATATCTTCATTTATTGCCACGAGCGCAAAAAAAGAGCAAAAATAATGAGTTTTACAGTAAAATCATCGTGTATTTACTTCAAAGCTTATATCCCATGCTAGGATTTAGTGAATCCAAGTGCACTAGCATCAAGAAACCCCACATTTTGGGTGAATCAATGGTAAGAACTCGATTGCGCGGAATTGGGGTTAAGAGAGAGGGGGAAGTAAATAAGGCAACGGGAAACAAGAGGGGCATTATGGACATTTGTAAGTTTCAGTTGTTTTATTTAAGAAAACAGCCGAAATACGCCAACAAAAAGGTGACAAATGTTATCTGTTTTCATGAATTTGGTGGCAAATCATGATTTCCAATATTTTCCGGTGACAAATCCTAAATTGGAAATCTTTAGTGCGGCTTATTTGATTTCCCCGTCTCAATACCGACCCCATCTCTGTCCACACATCACTTCCGCGGCTTCGGTCTCTTTCCCCTTTCTCCTACGTCGCTGTCGCTGCTGTTCCAGCAGCACTACGTCCCGTGTTGCCATGGCTCTCATGCGGACCCGACAGGTAGATGTGGTGAGTTCATCCCCTTCCCTCTGCCCAATTCTTAATTTTACTTCTGATGCTAATTTCATTGCTTGGGGTGATATCTAAAATGTTGAATTTGTCCCGGTGAATCATGGTGATTTTGTTTGTTAGGCGCATGGGGGAGGAAATATGTGTATTTGGTTGTTTATCCTAGGGGTAACTTTGCCATTTATAAAAATTTCTCTCTTCCAAATTGGAGTTAACGGCAGCTATTGATGCTCCTATTAATCCAAAGTGGGAGGGGCATTTGGCAGAGTTTTCGTCGTTCGTGTTTGCGATGGCATTTTTACGCCCATGTCCTTCAGTTTCACTATAAGCCTGCCGCCAATTCAATAGGCGACAGGAGCCTGCCATCAATTCAATAGGCGACAAGAGCCTATCGTCAATTCAAATGGTGATAGGTGTTGGAAATTGAAATTGAGTTATATTTATATTTTGTTAATATCTTTAAGTGTCCGTGTAATCGATCATTTTCGAAAAGATAAAGAAATATGAAGTAGATAACAATTTAGGAGTTTCAGTCTGACAAAACATAACGACAGAATGCATGAATCAACAAAAATATTTGGAATGCAATTTCGACGGCGTAATAGCAAAATAAGCCCCCTTCGGAGCAAAATCAACAAAAATATTTGGAATGCAATTTCGACGGTGTAATAGCAAAATAAGCCCCCTTCGGAGCAAAATCAAAAAAAAATGGAATGAGAGTTCTGTGGCGCAATAGCAAAAGTATTGAAGTATCATTTTCTAATGCAATTGTCCCTTTGTTGAATCGATTTATTCGAGAGTATAGAATAAAATATTAGAGAGATATTGACTTGGGAACTAAGGTGTGGTCATTTCGCGTACGAATAGGCTAGAACGAGGGTGGTGTGGGGTGTCATGATGCTGACTCTCTCACATGGTTACTTGTACACACAACAAGAACAAATAATATCGTAAACACGAGACTAGCATAATGTAAGTCGTAAACATTTACATTTTACATAAATGTAGTGATACATCTACTCACTGACCCTCTTAGAGTGTACCCCACGTGTGGCCCCTGGCCTCTTTTGGCAGACCGGCAGCGGTTGCTGGTGCTAGTATATCAAAGCCTCTAGTGCCCGAGGTACCTTACCGCCATGAGTAGCCTACACGTGTCGCGATAGGGGTTGTGTCGGTTGGTTCACTCTGAGCGCACCGTGCAGTTCTGAAGCCCAAACGGAGACCTAGTTGGAAGTGCTCTCGCCGTGCAAAGGCTCAATGTCCTCTTGCCGTAGCACCCACTCATCGTCGAAGTAGTAGTCCGAGGTATATGCTCCCTCATGCGACGCTAGCTTCTCATCCCAAACGGGTGTATGACCTATGGAACAGTACATTATGCATGTAAAAAAAGATAGAAATGTTGAAAGAACACACAATGCAAGAGCATTAATCGATCTGGTTGCTGCATTGCAGTAGACGGCTCTGCGTAGTCCTGTCCCGTGTACGTGTGGAACCGAGGACCTGTAATAAAAATTGGCATTAGTAAATAGTGGAGTTCGAAATAAACAAGCAAACCTGAGTATTTTAGGTGTACCAGCGAACTTTGCTAGGGGTACTCTCGGCACGGTGCAATGAGGACCCGCCCGGTACATCTGGGTAAGGAGCCGTGGGGCATGACACACTTTGGATCACCCCCGTCCACACACTTGTGGGTCACGCGCATCTCTCATTCTCTAGCACGATGTAAGCTCTATGCATCGCCTCGCCTTCTCCATGATCCAGTCCATGGCGTCTATGAGGTAGTGTTCATCTTAATGACACACTCTCTTATAGTCATGCTATGCATGGAGCTCGCCAAGGTGTACATCTCCCAGTTTCGATCGTTCTGTACATAGAAATAACAAGTTAGAAACCGAAAAACATGAGAAGTAAATTAGAATTATGGACCATTCAATATGTACCACGCGATGGAATGCAGTCCGACTGGGTGGGTATGTGTCGGTCGTCGTGACCTCATGTCGTGGTGGGTCGTCCACGACCCTGACACAACGGACCCTAGTCTGAGTGGAGTACCAATCGATGTACTTCTCGTACGTCCGGTGGTTGTAAGGAGCATCTTCCTAAACTACATCATCCGAGGCGTGGAGCCACTGCTCAACCCAAGGGACCAGCTTGTTAGCCCATGAAGTCCTACCAGATACTTTGATGCGATAATGGGTGTCTTGGTCTTTCGATGAGATAGATAATTCGATTTGGTGGAGACAACTTTCACAATTCGGCTACCAATTGCACACGATCAATATACTTGCAATCACTGAACCAACTCTGTGGTTGTTATCAACCTTGCTAGAAGCATAATCGACCTGACCACGAAGATCTATTCCTGCATGCAATCGAAGAACAAGCAAGAACACGATAGATAAGCAATCTGAAATTACGAATACGAATTGAAATTGTATTTATAAGTGGGGTTCCAAAGATAATGTCGCTGTTGATCTCGCCGAACAAGAGGACAACGAATGAAGTAGCAAAGCTAAACTTCAATCAACAAAACACAAGGAAACTAAAGGGTTGGCGACCACTATCTATAGGAGCAGGGAGGGGCGGCCGCAGGTACTTTTCATATGTGAACTGTACCGCATGAACAGTACCAAAAACCCTAGGTGGCCGGCCATATGGGCCAAATCAGCTCATCCATTACAAAGCTCATGGACCAACAATTGATGATGCAACACCATGGCATATAGACGTAGCACCATGGCTTGTAGTCATATCTCAGCTCGTAGGAGTAGAAGTAACTCAGTCCAATTGGAGAATATGGCAGTACAATAGCCAAAAGTCACATCGAAGAAGATGTGGTTGAAGTAGAGGATGCAGTGCAATGGGTCAAAGTAGTGTTTGCATCCTTAGGGTTAATGTCCATACTCCCTTCCTGGTGTACCCGTGGAAGGTAAAACGATAAATTTGTAAGTACGCAAGGCAAAGGCTATGACAAAATTAAACGTTAACTTACCCATTGACGTTTGGCGGCAACGGCTCCCCCAGGGCACTACGACATGCTGTCGTAGTCAGACTGCCGCATCACTCGCTGCACGTGGTACTCCTCCACGAAGACGTTGTGCACCAAGAGACGCCACGTGAGCTAGTATGCGGAGTCATGCTGGCACAAGCTGACAAGCCTCAGGGTGTGTGCGTGTAAACCCTCGTGAGAGTATATGGTGTCCAGATGACGCGGTCATTCGTCAACTGGTCAAACATCGCAACATAGTTCGAGTAGGATGCGTGTGTAGTGATCGGTGTGAACGCAACCTGTGGAATAGAACAACAAAACCTTAGCATATGCAATTAAAGCACATTATGAAATGGATTAAAGGTTCAAAAAAATTACCCATCGGTGACACACCACCGTACCCATGGTCGGGCCATCCACGTCGTCGTCAACGGTGTACATGGCAATGATGTCAGCTCCGACGTCGAGTTGTGGTCATTTGATCTAGAAACGCTTGAAGGACTACAGATGAAGAAGGAGTGAGCATCCGGAGAGGACAGAGCTACCCTAAACCTAGTGGCATGCGTCGCACAGGGCGCGGTGCATCATGCATAGCATCGTCGGGCCCCAAGCATACGGCTAGATCTCCTCCACCTCCAGGTCTGGCAACTCCTGTGCGTAGCGGATCATGTGCTTATCAACGTTATCGCCGTGGCACCAGTAGAGCATGACTGACCCAAACAACCATAACAAGTAGGCCTCGAAATGCATCCTCACTTTATAGTCGAGTATGTCCTGTGCCATATGCTGCGGCTAGAAGAAGACAATGACACATTACTAAGTTGAACAAAACCACTAAAGTGAAAACAAAAGTCATAAATATTTATGTACTTTAGCGTCGGTCCATGCGTACTACTGAACTCTCTGTACCTGTCGTTGGGCGGCGGCAGCCCCTGAAACCTCGCGAGGAGGTCCGTGCGCCACGTCGGCGCGACATCGTACGCCACCAGAGGGAAGACCGTGCATGGAAACCCGATCAGGAAGCACACATCATGAAGCGTAGGCGCCATCTCCTCGCACAGAATGTGGAACATGTGCGTCTCTAGGCTCCAACGGTCAACCAGCGTCGTTAAGAGGCACCAGTCGCACGGAAACCACCTCAACGTACGGAAATTGTTGCCAATATCCTGGTCGTCCTCCCACGTCGCCTTCACCATCCTCGCTAGTGGAAGCAGACCTGTCGCTCTCAACCTGTGTCGAAAAGATCAACAACATATGTGAGTCCACTCACACAAGTCGAACTGAAATTGACTACACAAAGGTCACAACTACACGTATCTGAGAACCTAACATGGGTCGACACTCCATGCCCTCGTGGGTGTGCACAGCCGCAACATGCTAAGCTCAGTGGGTGCATCACCAGGCTGGGGGAGGACTAAACTAAGGCGGCTACAGTGACCTGTGTCAATGGTCGGATCAAGCAACTCATAGGGCTACTATGTAGCGTAATAAGAAGCATACCACAAACTAACTTTGCAATTAGCGGCACCATAAAAAAGATTAGCGACATATCTAAAACTACACAATACATCTACAACTATTTAATTAATTCATTTATTGCACCAAAAAATTACACGATTAGCGACATATCCGAAATTCAACTACACACAACTAAAATAATGTACTACACGACACTATACCACATACCAGTACATTCCATCTAAAAATATCTAATTAATTCAATTATTGCACAAAAAAAGTCTACACAATTAATGATATAACCAAAACTGAACTACACACAACTAAAGTGATGTACTACACAACACTACACCACATAGCAATACATTCCATATAGAAATATCTAATTAATTCAATTATTGCACAAGAAAAAATCTACACGATTAACAATATATCCAAAACTAAACCACACACAACTAAGATGATGTACTACACGACACTACACCACGTAGTAATACATTCTATATAAAATTATCTAATTAATTCAATTGTTGCACCCAAAAAAATTCTACACGATTAACAACATATCCGGAACTAAACTACACACAACTAAGATGATGTACTACACGGTACTACACCACATAGCAATATATTACATCTAAACCTATCTAATTAATTTAATTATCGCACCAAAATTTTTTTACACGATTAACGATATATCCAAAACTAAACTGCAAGTTAATACACTACATAGCAATACATCTAGAACTTTCTAAACCATTCACGTACCACACGTAAATAATATCTATACGATAAACTAAACTATACACATCTAAAATGATGTACTACAGCAAACTACACTACATATCAATACATCTCAAACTATCTAATCCATTCAATTCTATATTGCTAGTTTTATTTGCTAACCTACCAGAATTTCAAATTTAGATACGAAGTTGCAAGAATATTTACCTGCAAAGTAGATAATCGGATCTGCTTCTCCCCCTCTCTTCCCTCCTCCGCTACGAACTAGCAGTGCTTCGCTAGGTTACTCCTCCCCTCTCCCTTCCCTCCCTCTTTGTTTTTTATACGGATAAAAGTGACTTTCATTCGTTTTTTTTGGGATTTTATAGACTGCCTCATGTCATCATTTGGAATAGTAATAGGGTGGTACAGGTTCCTGTCGTCATTTTAAATGGTGATTGGCTTATAATTTGAGGCCAATCGTCATTTAAAATGGCGTCAGTAGGTGGAACCGACGACAGAGACAGTAAATGCGTATTACGTGGGCGGCAAGTTACTATCGTTATTTTAAATAGCAATTTGGTCACGTCGTCATTTGGGATGACAACATTAGCTTATTTATTTTTAATTTTTTTTTATCAAAACAATATTATTTTAAAAATTTCGCTAGTAGAGGACTGCTTTTGCCATTTATTATAGCTCGTCACGGGCAACAAAATCCTCCAAAATTTCCCTCGCCTCCCCCTCGGTCAAACCGCCGTTCTCCCTTCTCTAGTTTATCCTTCCCTTAAAAAAAAACTATCACCCGGAGAACCGAGAGGCTGGAACCCGGGCTGAAAGATGCAGCCTAATCTCTCTATTTCCCTCTCCTTTTGATTTTACAACAGTGTTCTTTTGGTGTGTTTCTTGTTTTTTTTTCTGGGTTGTTGGCCTCAGTGGAGTAGAAACCTAACTTCATTTGTTCCGGCAAGATCTTTGTTGCCCTCGTTCATCCGTTTATCGGCTATGGGTTGGTGAAAGAACCAGAAAAAAAAAGATCAAGAAAGCCAAAGTTTTGTAAAAAAATTCAGTAGTTTTTGCAGGGAGATTTTCGGTTAATAGGTTTTCTTCGGACTGTTTCTTCTCCTCTATCGATAGGAGCACACAGACGTGATCTGTATCTGATTCTGACTACCTTGTCGCTGCTCTCTGCTCCAATCCATCCATCCAGCTTCGCTTTTGGAGAGAGAAGAGGGAACAATTATTTGGTATCGAAGACCTCGCCCACTTGAGGTGCAAGTTGGAATTTCTTTTTGCTGCTTTTATTTCGTTGGGTACTGGCACTAATTTTGCTTGTTTCGGAGTTGTGAAGATTTGATGAGATGGTTTCGGCTGCAAAGTCTGCATCTTGGTTTGATTTTTGTTTTCTCATTTCAATAGCGAATTCTCTCCATTTCGCATCAAAATTTTATCTTTGTGGATTTGTGTGCGTGGATTTAGTACTTTGTTGGGGGGAAGTTTGCAGCTTGGGTTTGCAATTTGCGTAGTTGAGCAATGGATTGTATTCTCCATTTCGTATCAAATTGTGTCCTAGGGGTTCTTCTGCATGGATTCAGAGACTACGCGTGTAAATTTTACAGCTTAGGCTGCAATGGGTTCTCTCTTGCATAAATTTTGTGGTTTACTGTGTAAAGGTTGGGGTTTCTTTATCGTTCAAAAAAAAGGTTGGGGTTTCTTTTAATTTGTTTGTTCATCCCCTGAACTAATGTCTTTGGTTTCTTCATTTCTACATATTGTCATGTTGTTGCCCAGTGGAGTTGAGTTGGTCTGTGTACTGGTCATGTACGATCGATTGGCTTTTATGTCTTTGCGTCTGGTTTTATGAAATTTCTTGGGCTATATGATTGTGATAAGCTTTTGTGCACGATCGGTTTTGTGTAAAAAAACTGTTTTATGTTTCAACAGGACTAATGTGGTAATCGTGTGACTTATTTCAGTTGAGGTAGATTTCTCACTCGCATGGCCGGCACCAGGGACCGTGGATCCCTCATGGAGGACTGGATGCACCCCACACTCAGCCCGAGAACACTCATGTCAAGCTTCTTGAATGAAGAATTCAGCTCTGGTCCATTCTCCAGTATTTTCAGTGAACATGGCAGCAACAAGCCCCAGGATCAATCCGAAAAGAGCAGACAACTTGTGGGTTTGAGCGAGAAAGTGCCTGCTCAAACTGCAAAACACACACTCCAAATGAATATTTCGCTGGAGCCGAATTTGTTCAATGCTAATCAGAAATCAAACTCACATGGCGGTCTGGCAGAGCGCATGGTTGCAAGAGCTGGTTTCAGTGTCCCGAAGATTGATACGTCTCGTGTTGGTTCATCCACAGTTATTCGATCACCTGTAGCAATTCCACCTGGTCTTAGTCCAACTACACTTCTTGAGTCACCTGTTTTTCTTTACAATGCTATGGTATGTCTTGTTTCCTTATCAGGTTTGCTAATGTGATATGCTCCCAAGATTTATCTATCAATCAAGGTTGTGATAACTGATAAGCCATACCTGGAGTTAGCATTAAACACATGAAAGTTGAAATTACCAGACATTAAGTCTTGTACAGTATAGAAGAACATTGATTGATGTCTATAGTTTTTTCGAAAAAATTTGATGTCTACTGTGCAGGACATGGTTTTGTGCAGTATAGAAGCATGTGAGTACAACATTGATTGATGCCTATTATGTAGGATATTGTTGTCCAATAAATGATTCTCTGATTTGAAACTTAGAAGTTTGGTTTCAGTTGTGATTGTATAGCCGCTAATTTTAATGCATCACAAAAATAGTCAAATACATTTATGTGCTTAACATATGATATTTGCTATGCGAATGTATCTGTAATTGACTATGATCTGTTGCAGGCACAACCTTCTCCAACCACCGGCAAATTGCCATTTTTGATGGCTACAAATGCTAAGTCAACAGTACCACCAGCTTCTAAGATGACTGAAGATTGTGGTAATGACGTTTTTTCTTTCCAACCCCACTTAGGGACGAAAGCACCAAGTTTCTCAACTGTTGAAAAGGTAATTTCCTAGACTGTTAGTGTGTCATTTTTTTGCCTTCCCGTGTTATGTTGTACTGTCCGCTTTCTTTTTTGCAAATCTCACCACCAAAATAATTACCTCATTGTTATACATCTATGGGCCTGACAAAAAATGTTGTTCAGGGTTACAATGCTTGTCACCAAAACCAGTCCTTGTCAATTATTCATCAGCAGGAATCCAGTCTTCAGTCAAACTTTACTGCAGTCAAGGACACCACTGATGAAACAAATGTTAGACCGAAGACATCTGACTCCATGTTTGGTGACAATTACTCTTCTGCTGATGAGGAGGATGACGAGACAAACCAAAATGGAGAATATTCTTCTGCCGCAATTGTCTCCCCAGCTGAGGATGGATATAACTGGAGAAAATATGGACAGACGCAAGTTAAAAACAATGAGCATCCAAGGAGCTACTACAAATGCACACATCCGAAATGCCCTGTCAAGAAAAAGGTGGAGCGTTCCCAAGATGGTCAGATAACTGAGATAATCTACAAGGGTGCTCACAATCACCCTTTGCCACCTCCAAACCGCCTGTCAGGCATCCCTATCTCACACATCAATGATCCACAAATCAATGTCATAGAGAACCCTGGTTCGCAGGCAGGATTCAACTCTGCATCTTTGTGGGAAAATGCTAAAAACGGATGCCTCCAAGATGTGCATAGTGATGGTGTTGAGGCAAGACCAGCTGCTTGTCTTCCTGTATCAGCATATGGTGATTCATCTATCATGGAGTCCCAAGATGCAGTTGATGTCTCATCAACACTGTCTAATGAGGAGGATGAAAGGGCAACCCCTGGCACCATTTCTATAGATTGTGATGGCAATGAAGATGAGACCCAATCGAAAAGAAGGTTAATGTCGTCCACCACCGAACTACTTACACACAGGCGTGATGTTGTATTCATTTATGAATCTGGTTCTTTTTCAGGAAGCTGGATGCATTGGCTACTGCTACTATTACTACTGCAGCCACCAGTTCCATTGAGATGGGAGCTGCAGCATCACGAGCTGTCCGGGAACCTCGTGTTGTTGTTCAGACAACTAGTGAGGTTGACATCCTTGACGATGGGTATCGGTGGCGCAAGTATGGGCAGAAGGTTGTCAAAGGCAATCCAAATCCAAGGTCAGTTTTGATGCCGTTGCCATTTTTTTAACATCATCTGATCATGCAATAACCATTCTTGGAACTTATGTAACATATTTTCATTTGCCTGCAGGAGCTACTACAAATGTACGCATTCAGGCTGTTCAGTGCGCAAGCACGTGGAAAGAGCGTCACATGATCTGAAATCTGTCATCACGACGTATGAGGGAAAGCACAACCATGAAGTTCCAGCCGCCAGAAATAGTGGGCATGGGAGCTCCGGTTCTGGCAGCGCTCCACCATCTGCACCATATGCTAATAGCTCTCAGCGTAGGCAAGAACCAGCACAAGCCAGCTTTGCTCAGTTTGGTGGCACCGCTCCTTTCGGTTCCTTCGGTCTCCCACCGGGAGGCCAGTTGGGACCAGCGGGAGGCAATTTTCGCTTCGGGATGGTACCGCCAGGCATGCCGATTCCGATGCCCGCTCTAGAGCCTCGTGCTCCAACAAAGATGATCGGTCATCCGTCGTCGGTGCAGGGCTACCCGGGGCTCATGATGCCGGAAGGAGAGCTGAAGGCTGAGCCAGTGCCGCAATCCGGCTTCCCAGCGGTAAATGCTGCCTCATCAGCTTACCAACAGATGATGAACAGGCCTCCTTTTGGTCATCAGATGTAAATAATAGGGAAGAAAGAGAAGATAGATGTGCTTCAGCTTGTATACATGGTAGCGATGCTACAGCATAGCTGTTGTAGCAAAGGGACGTTACTACGAGGAAAATCAGGGGATTCTCGTAAAAGGGGACCGATGCTAAGAGAAGTAAATGCGTATTAATTGTCTTGAAAAAGTTCTTATTACGAGGAGAGGTGATTATTTATAGCTTTCTGATCAGAGCACTTGAGATTATAGGTCTACTCCTAAAAGGACTCTATGCCTGTAGAGGTTTTAGGGACTTTTCATTCTTCCTCATGTAGCCTTTGGTTCATGATGGATCCTCGTGGTCTCGGTCCATCTAGTTGGTATGCGCGGTCCATCTGCACCTCTTCCCCTTCATCTGGCCACCCTTTGGTGTTCAACAGGTGGCCCTTGCCCACGGGGGAGGGGACGTGCTTTCTACCTGTGGTCCTTAGGAGTCTCTCAGTGGCCCTTGGGCTCCTTCAAAAGTACATCTAGTGTCCTCCAGGGGTCTTTAGCTGCACCTTCGGTCTTGTTCTCTATGGTCTTCGACTGATTGTTGGGCCGATGAGGCTGCCCTACGACAATAGCTTTGTTCTAGTTTCCTTGGTTACTGTTTCTTTTCTTCTAGGCATTTTTTTAATCAAAGAGTGCAGAGGATGATTCTCATATCTCTCTGTTGTAATCAGAGAAAAGGATAGCTTTCAAGACAATGGGAAATGAAAATCAGTCGATCAAAACATTTGGTTGTGAACGCTATCATCAGTTGTGTTCTGACTTGAGAGACTTGGTAGCTTGTGTCATGAGCAATTGCTACACTTCTTGTGAAGCAGGGGGGCATTAGGCTTACTACAGGTCCTTCAGGTCTCAAAACTGACGAAGTTGGCAGGGGACATCTTGTGAACAGGCTTCAGGTTGCATTGACATGCCTGTGTACGACGCATTTGGTGCAGGTCCAGACATCGGAAACAGCAACGAACAGCGAAAAATTATACCAGGTGCCGGAACGATTTGAAGGCAATTTTGTAGGTGTCTGAAGAAAGGCTGGTTGCAATTCTGACCCCAGCAAAGACTTGTTTTCATAGAACTACTGAAGAATGAAGGAAGGCTGCGTTTTCTCCATGGAGCAGAGAACAGACGAGGCACGTTGGCGTCTCAGAAGCCAGCACTAAACCTGGGCTCGTGCGGACGCACGCCTCCCTCGTCGGCGACGGCGGGAACGCACGCACGTGCCGCTGTGTCGTGCGTGGACTTTGCTACGGATCGGGGTTTGCATTGCAGATTTTTTTTTTTCTAGATATGATACGTTTTCAATATGTATTTATAGAAATGATCATCGCGAACATATATTCACCGGCAACGGATGAGGTGTTGGCACGTAGTAAAGTGTGGTCTTTTTTTTTTAAAAAATTGTTTATGCATAATTTTTGTAGAAATTTTTTAATATAGCAAATGGACTTCAAAAATTATAATTTTTTGTGGAACCTCCTGATCTTTCTGGTTGTCGATTGGAATAGGTTCTTGACTTTCTTGATAAGTTATGGTTGAAATTTAAGGGGATTTGGATTATCGGGTCAAAAGTAAAGTCGATTTGTGATTTTGAATTCGTGTTAGTTTTATTATTCATCATGCTGGAGGTCAGACCGCCCCTTGTGAGAGGTCTGACCGGTTGTCCATCGGTTAGGCCGCCTATCCTGAGAGGTCTGATAGCCCAACCACCTTGCTTTGAGTTTTTCTGTGTTTTGTTGTTGTGCTTCGAGATTTCGATTGGATTCAATACAAGACTTCCGTTGTGCTTGTATGATGGATGGGTTTGAATAGGAGCAACTATTTTTTTACCATCTCGGTATTCAACTTCTTTATCACTATAATAGCTATGAAAGCTAAGAAAATCGAAGGCACAAGATCACAGACAAAGTCTTGCGTTGAAACCAGAAGACCTCGAGCTCAAAACCCTTCGTCCGATCTGACCGTCGAGGATGGTGGTCTGACCGCCGGCTACAAGAACAACAACCTAAATGATCTCAAATCGACATAACTTTTGATTCTGATATTAAACCCCCGAGATTTCAAACATAATTCATCAAGAAAATCGGAAACCTATTTCAATCGACGATCGAAGTCATGGTTTCGAGAATTTCTTAAATGTGGTCAAGAAGCCATGAAAACCGGGAGAATCAAAACTTGGTCCAAAAGTTTGCTTAGCTTGTAGATGAAAGATGATCAAGATAACCTCATATCACGGTAAAAAATCCAATCAAAATCTGTAGAACACAAAAATCCTAAAATCGCCACATACTGTTTCCGTCTTATATTTAGGAAGTCAGCAAGGATTCGCGTGTTCTCGATGCGAGGGAAATGCAATCTTTACAAAGTCTCGGTGACTGTCGTGCACTTTCAGCAAGTTTATTTACTTTAAGCAGAGGCAAGACGATGTGTCCTGTCCGGTATCTGCACCTGGTCACCCAGCACTAGAAAGATTCAGTTCATTTGTCGAGATCCAAGCTTGGACTGATTAAAAAAACAAACATCAAGAAAGGCCATGTTTGTTTCGTCTTTTCTTTCAGCCAAAGCATCAATACTTCGTCGGAAAGAATTACTGGTGAAATGTCACACTGAAGAGCTCTTCAAATTGCTCCAGACATTGGCAAAATTTTCCCTTGGAAACTGTCTCGAAGACTCAACAGCAACATCGCAAAGTGAAAGTTCCATCAAGCAGTTACATAAGGGATAAAAAAAGGGTACAGATATCTTATTTTTCCTCACTGCAGTCGTCTCCTAAAATGTTCAGCAGAAACATATAGTAGTATTTCCACGAACAGAATCACAGAGGTAGTGATTCATACATAACATATCTAAATCACAGGAGTTATCATAGAACTTATCCATATTACTGAACATTGTTCGCCGAGCAACATTCTCGTGAAAATTTGGAAATTTCAGAAGTGAAATTTAAGAAACAGAACTGTACATGGCTAGTTAGCAACTCAAGTAGTCAAGTCACGTATGACCTCATAAAACTAGCTATTTTTCTGATCGCTAGCAAAAATGTGTCACAATCAGGAATGCTGAGTATTGGCACAGAAAAGAACCAAATATAAATTATATCAATCAGCTCACAGTCACAGGGTTCTGCATCATCTCAGATTTTACTCCTGTATCTAACCAGCTTTGCCAATGTCTCCTGAGCAGCCAGTGTCTGGGCATGGTCATGGCCAAGCATGACCGTCCTGATGCTGATGCAGGTTCTGCAGAGCTCCTCACCACTGTCAAATAACCCGCCTCGCAAGAGCAGCTTCGCCCTTGTCTCAAGAAGCGTTGCCTTGAGTAGTGTCACCTCATGCCAGACGAATTCCTCTACATGGTTGTTTGTTTGCAGTTTCTTCTTCCAGCACAGCGATCCATGCTTCAAGTCCTGCATCCGTGATGCAAGTGACTTCTCTGCATCCTCGAGGGTGTTGGTGCACACCTTGAGCAATTCCAATGCCGAACTGCACCGTGAGAATGTCATGAACGCTTGGATTGCCAGGGGCAGCGCCATCTTCTTGATGAAGAGCACCATGTCGGCTGCCTTAAGCTGAACAGCAGGAGGCTCAGACTTGAAGCCAAACACGAGGAATGCACTCGCCCACATGTGGTCCGAGTACACAGACATATTGCCAGTCCTTATGACACCAGATACTGCTGCGGTTGCTGGTGCCAAACTACCTCTGATCTTGCCGAACAGCTGCATGATCGGGTGAAATTGGATCCAGCAACCTGGATGCTGAGTTGTTTTTCGTGCCAAGCCAAGCTTTACTAGTAAGAGTGCTGATTCCACCTCAGCCTTCCTTGCATGCGGAGGTAGAAAGCAGTGCGTGCCGCACAAAAATGCTGTCTTAAGGGATTCACTCCACAACTGAATGCTATTGACTTTTGTTGGCAGCTTGCTGGCCATGGCAGCTAGTAGTGTTGATGACATGGGAGCAGGAGCTAACCAAGAACCAACTGCGATCATCCTCAAAGCAAGGCTACCTCCTTTCACCCTGTCCATCAATGCAAAGCAGAAGACTAATACCGTAATTAGGAACAAATTGTTCTGCCATAAGCTGTCATCAATGGAACTGAGCGCAAGCATGTTATCATTCAACGATATCCTCTCGACAGCCTCAAACAGCACAGAAGGAGCAATCATCAACTCGGACAGCAGCGAACCAACAACCCACAGGCCAAAGCTCAGTCGGCCCAACTGCTCATCAAATTTTCTAAGAACTTCTATTTCCTCAGGAGAGTAGTCCTTCTTCCTTTTTCCCTTTATCAGGATCATAGCATCGAGGAATGATAGCGGCGGAAGCTGCATTGATTCAAGACTCATCACACGTGGTAGCCGTGTTGTCACAATGACATGGCTTGCTCCAGTGTTCCTAGATATGAAGTCTTGCAGGTCCTTCCCTTCCCACCAATCCCTCTCGCTCTCGAGGTTGTCAATGATAAGCAAGTAGGGCACATCCCTGAAAAGCTCTCGCTTCACCCTTTGGAATGCATCAAACTCTTGCTCCTCAAAGCTCCTAATCCTGCTCCGCTCATCAGCCTCAGCGCTGATATCCAATCCCAAATGCATTGACAAGTTCAGTATATTCTGCCTCAAGTACCTGGCCTCACCTCCAATCCACAGCACCATCTTGTACCTCTGTGAGTACCGGTATGCAAATTCCAATGCAAGCTCCGTCTTGCCAATGCCTGAAATGCCATTGATGCAGATCACACTCGCATTGCCATGATCATTGCTGTTGCACCTGAATCTTGACTTCCTGTGCTTTGATCTCTGCATCTGAAGGCTTCTTTCTTTCCCTAATGGCAGCTCAATCATCGGATCAACCAATGCCTCCAGTGTTGGCTGCTTGCACTTGCGTAACTCCAAGCTGATGAACGGGCGGCCATTAGATGTCCTCACCGTGTCACTCTCCTCATCAGCAAATCCATCTGACACACCACTGGACTCACAGCTATGCATGGTACCCCTTGGGCGCTCCACATCTTCGACATCCCCTGCGCACCCAAAGAACATGCTCTCGATCTCGGTGAGCTCTTTCTCCCTTCCAACAAAATGCCTGTTGCGTGGAAATGGCAAACCCTCAATCCCCTCACTCTCCTTTTCACCAATAATCCCTCGACCAAGCTTCGATTGCAGCACAGTAACTGTCCTTGACACATAGCTCCTCCAATTGCTCTTATCTGTCTCGAGCTTGAACTCATGACACCGCATTAGCCCCTCAAATGCTTCCATCCCCTCCTTATCTTCATATTTGCCATCAAACAGACCGGCAATGTCCGGCACGCCGGTGTCGAACAAGATAGGCACCAAGTTCCTCTTCTGAGCAAAGAACCGGATCTCCTCGAGGCTGAACGGATTGAGGAAGGTAGACATGGTGACAACCACGACGCCGAATGTCACTGAACAAATAATCCGGTCTGCAATCTCGTGGCTCTGCGTGTCCGAGTACCTAGCCCGATCGGCCATGAAAGAAGCAATACCTTGTAGCTCGAGCTCCGACTTGAGCCACTTGCAGAACCTACTGAGGGCAATGCCTTGGCCATGGAAACCAATGTACACATCGCAGGTCCGGAGCTTGGTGTTGGACATCGGCGACGCCACGACACCCCGGCTGAACGAGACGCGCGGCACGGGAAACGAGAACGACACACGCGCCGGCGCTCCGCGGCCATCGCGACCGCCGGAAATCTTGGGTGGGTGGATGCCGCGAGAATCGTAGAGCTCCGACGGCGCTGTGCGGGAGGCGCTCGGCGCGTCGGTGTCCTCCGAATGGAACCCATCGGTGCAGGACGCCGGCGATGGCACAGCGGCGGCGGCATTGGAGGCCTTGGGTTCTTGATGCTGCCGCTGAGGCGGCGGCTCGGCCACTCGAGGGGAGATGTAAGGGGACTGCAGCGCCGAGACGAACGCGGATGACGGCGGCGATGGCGAGTTGAGGTAGGGCGAGATGGAGATGACCGGCGAGATGGGGTTCGACCAGTCGAAGCTGCCGCTGCACCCGGCATTAGTCGTCTTGATGGTGAGGGACTTTGTGGCAATGGGGATGTCTTTGGGCACATCAAGAAAGCATGTAACTTTTTCTTCTCCTTCCATGATTAACAAATCAATAAGTTGGAAATTTCTGTGAGAAGAGCTTCATAATTTGGTCCTCCTTTTCCTGTCACAAATGCAGCAAAAACAAGTTTTTTTTTACTGGAATCAAGATAAGAATGAACATACATAGAATTCAGAAGTCAAAATATGCAGTCTAAAAAGTTGCAAGAATCTGCAACCAACCCAAAAGTAGAGATGCACGAAGTTGCAACAGTACTTCGTTTGATTCACAAAAATTGCCAAAAGAAAAGGGAACTTACAAGAACCTACTGCTCATTCAACAAATTAAATAGAAACAGATTGCAGGGACTAACCAGTAGTAGCCTACAAGCCTTCAAGAATCCATTGCCATTAGCAATGTGATGGCAGACCAGCTGAAGCTTCAGGAATCAACACCGACAGGAAAGTTTGGATTTGGACTAAAAAATGGTCAACTTTTGCTATTCAAACCATAGAATGGGTACTCCTCTTATGATCTTGTCCCAAGGAGGAAAAGAAAGGGGTGGAGCCCCTAGATGTCATCAAACTAGTATAGGTTACAGTTTGAAGTATCCTGAGCCTTCAAAATGGAGAGCTGGAGATAGTAAATGAACAAATAACAAATTGGGTGGGCACATGCATCAAAAGGCGCAAGAGAATGGAGAAGTTGCTAGAAGCCCCGAACCGCAAAGTCCAAGGCCATTTCTAATCAGAAGGCAACGGCAGTGACCAAGACCAGATGCAGCAACACCAATGCTTGGAAAGATCGGAGGAACTGGGGGCATGGGTGTAAAATCGAATGCGGCTTCACGGAAAGCAGCAAAGCAGGGACAGGAAGCACGGCAAAGTCCAGGACTCCAGGCAGAGGCAGCCCTCCAATCAAATGAAAATGTAGTACTAGTACCTAGTACTAGTGTGATTCATTGATTGGTTTCTCACTTGGATGAGCGTCCTGGAAAAGAGACTCGGATGGATCATAGATTAATGACTTCTGTCCTGCCTGAACCAGGCTTACTAACACACACACACACAAGGACATCGCTCTGGGAGAGGCTAGAGATCTTGCAGGTGAGTTATTGAATTAGACCAGAAAAGAACAGGCAGTAAAGATACTCACGAAGGGCAGTACTGGACTCCCCCATGTTCGGTCAGGAAAGTCTTGAACGACGAGGCGAAACCGCAGTTACGGCACTGCCCTCGCATCAAACTCTGCTGCTGGCACTGTCTTGAGGAAGGACAGAAACAAAACCGGCTCTGTGCCTCTGCCTCCTCGCAGACACGACACATGTTGCGTTGCAGGGATGGGCAGAATTGCACTGCGGTCGGATCATGGATCCGGATTCTCTGATTGATTCTATCCCTCTCTCTCTCTCTCTCTCTCTCTCTCTCTCTCTCTCTCTCTCTGATCATGGATCCGGATTCTCTGATTGATTCTATCCCCCTCTCTCCCTCTCTCTCTCTCTCTCTCCGGGGGAAGACGAGGACCCACACGATAATCCAGTGATGATGAACAGGATAATTTGGGACTTGCGAATTATCATTTCTGTTGAGGGAATTACCGCTGACGAGTTCAGTACGAATGATAACCTCATAGATAAATATAGAATCGCATCAAACAATACAAGAACACGATAATAGAATAATAGATTGAACACAGAGATGTAGAGAGTTTTTACTTCTCTTTATTGCTCTTCATTCGATCAATCTTTTACAACGACTAGCACCCCCTATTTATAGACTACAACCCCTGCTAGGGTTTGAGATAAAGTGACATACATGGGCTGGCTGCTGGGCCGAGCACATGGTTTCCTAACACTCCCTCATAGGCATTCATCCTCACATGTTCATGCATTATCAAAACTCCATAAAAATCCATGGGAAAAATTTAGAGAAAGAATACATGACACACGTTCTGCTGCGTTGCACGAATTACCTCATTAAAAACTTTAGCCGAGAAACTTCAGGAAAACTCGTCAAGGGAAAAAGAGTACAATCCACCCAATTTCCTTTAATCTTCAAGATTTACTCTTTGAGTACTCGATTTTGTGATCAAGTTTCAATAATGAGTTCGTGAAGGTTCTCTCCCTGAATTCTACACTTCTCTAAGTCTTATCATTCAAATTCCACGTATGCACATTTCAAAACTAGATGCTGGAAGTGACTTAGTGAATAATCTGTAAGATTTTCACATAACTTAGTATGCAGTACTTTAATTTCGTCAATCTTTTGCAATTCATGAGTATAGAAGAACTTGGGGTTGATATGCTTAGTGAGAGGACTCTTCACATAACCCATTTGTATTTGTGCAATACAAGCTGCATTATCTTCATAGATAATAGTGGGGTTTGCGCAGTATTCAATCCACATGACTGCTGGATGTGGTGAATCATTCGCCGAAGCCAAACACATTCTCGTGAGGCCTCGTACAGTGCTATGATTTCTAAGTGGTTCGTCGAAGTCGATACAAGACTTTGCTTAGATGATTTTCATGAAATGCAGTTCCACCACATAGGAATACATAGGCTGTTTGCGATTTGGCTGTATGCGGGTTTTACAAGTGCCCAGCATCTACATAGTCATTCATAGTTAGGTCGTGGTTCTTTCTGTAGAACATACCAAGTTCTTTGCTTCCTTGGAGGTATCAGAAGATGTCATTCATTCCATGCCAATGCCTTTGGTAGGTTTTGTACTGTACCTTGCTAGTAGGTTCACGGCAAATGCAATATCCGGTCTAGTACATTTTTCTAAATACACGAGTGCTCCTACTGCGCTCAAGTATGGGAATTCTAGTCTCAGGACTTCCTCCCTCTTCTCTAGGTCTGTACGGGTCCTTATTTTGCTGCAAAGACCTCCCGACCATCGTCACTTTCGAAGAATATACCTTTCTAAAATCAAACCTTTCTAACACCTTCTAAGTGTAGGTTGACTAATGTACTAATATCCCTTCAAGGGCATGCTCAAGTTGTAAGCTTAGTCAATATTTGGTTTTACCCAAATCTTTCATTTCGAACTCTAACTCCAGGTAAGAGCTTGCTTTCTTAATACCTTCCAGGGTTCCAATGAGGTTCAGATCATCTTCATACACCGAGATTATACAAAATCCATCCTGAGATCGTTGTATAAATACACAGTGATAATTCTCATTATTCGTGTAGCCTTTCTTGCATAGAAAGTCGCTTCAAGCGATTATACCACATCATGCTTGATTGCTTAACTTCGTACAGTGACTTTCTGAGCTTCACACTGTACAAATTTCTATCTGCTCTGTCTTGGTTCTGGACAGGGATACTGTGGATATCATGGGGATATGCTCCAGATCTTAGGATGATGTGACAATTGGCAATGACGTTAATGGTTTGTCGTTTCACGTGTTTTCGATAAAGTTGGCATGCTGTCAGGCCAGAATCGGTCTGACCGGCTAGGGTGGTCGGTCTGACCGATCCATGGCCGGTCTGACCGGCCTTGGTGGCAGTCGGACCGGCCAGTTATAGAAAGTGGGAATTGAGTTGGGCCAAAAATAGATGGTGTAGGCAAGAGAGGGGATTCTATTGCTCTTGGTCCCATAATTTTTGGAGTCTCTAGTCAAGAGTTCTATTGGTTTTAAATTTCCAGTAGGTTTCGGTTGTCAGAGGTTGAAAATCGGCTAAGTCAATGCTGCCGGTCTGACCGGCCCATAGGTGGCGGTCAGACCGCCCTTGTCACTTGATCGTCGCCCGTTGTGGTGGTGATGTTCGGTTGTTAGGTCAAAGTCATAAGTTTCAGTGCATATGTGTTGCACAATGCATGTTTTGATTAACGTGGGTCAAGTTGTGAAGAACTTGTTCCCGGATTCGATTTGCTTGTCTATTGTTGTGCAGGTTGCTTGGTGGTCAATGACGGTCAACGGCTAGGATGATCGGGACTAGGCTTGGAGAGCTAAGGTTCAGAACGATCGACGATGCCGGGTGAGATCAATGAACTCAAGTGTGGTGCAGAATAGACAAGGATGACCGAACGGATAGTTCGGTGCGGCTAGTTTGATCAAGCGGCGCGGGAGTCGGTGCAAGTGCCATGGTGGTTTCGGTGGGAGCCGGATAGGAGAGACTTGTCGACATGGAGAGAGTCGTTGATCAACCTACACGTGGCGAAAGGCATTTAAGTGCTTCACAGCAGATGGACTCGGTCTTCGGAGAAGGACCGATAAGGGGTATTTTGGTAATCTTACCAAATACCACCTTGGTGACCTTTTGCCAACCCGCGGCACAAGACGACGCAAAGAGAAGCGGTTTAGGTCAAGAGGTGTTGAAAACGGCGCTTTAAAATGCGTGCGTGTGTGCCCCGTTTGTGTTGGGCCTTAACGGGAGCCCATTTAAGTTAATCTTCTAGAAGGTCTAAGCCTCCACTATAAATAGAGGAGGGAGGTGGCTGCACCCCTCAACCCTTTCATTATTGTTGAAACCCTAGTTTTGCTTAGGGAGAGGATTAGTGGAGGTTAGGGTTATAGAGAGTTTTGATTTGATTTCGTGCTCTTGGATTGAGCTTTGTCCTCCATTGATGGGGTGGCTGTAAACCCAAACCCTATCAAATCAATCTAAGGAAAGTTGGCTCAAAGATGTATCTCTTTGCCTTCCTTCTCTCTATTTGGTGATTTTGAGTCTTTCTTTGATTCGTGAGTCTTTGATTGATTTCTTCATGTGATCTAGCTTGCTGTGACATGTGGGAACACATCTAGGATCATCTTGATCATCAATCACCCACGAGCAATTTTTTGGATCTAGTTTTTATTTTGACTCGGTTTTGAACTATCCTCCTCTCAAATGGAAAAAGGTCGTAACTTTTCCAAGGATCTTCACGATCTTCGATTGGAATAGGTTTCTGACATCCTAGAGAAGGTTTGTTCCAAGTTTCATCAAGTTGGAGTTGTAGATCAAAAGTTACATCAATTTACAACTTCGTTTTTTGGATTGTTTTTACTGTTCATTGGACTGGAGGTCAGACCGCCCAAGGTGACCGGTCCGACCGCCATTAACACAGAGGTCAGACCGCCCAACACTTAGAATTTTAGCCCATGTTGATTTTGGTTGTTTTGCTTCGGGGTTTAGATTGGATTCAATACTAGTCTTCCGCTGTACTGGTATATTGATCTTCATAGCTTCCATAGCTATTAGAGTGAAATTTGTATTGAATCTGATCTTGGTTGAAAAAGTGAGCGTGCTCCTATTCACCCCCCCTCTAGTCGCCTTTTCGGTCCAATAGATACATTCAGGTACCTTCATATAAATATCCGAATCCAATATTCCATAAAGGTATGCTGATACCACATTCATCAATTTCACTTTTAACTTCAAATTCACTGTCATTGAGATTAAATATCTAAAGGGTAGTTTCGCCCATGACCGGAGAATAGGTTTCTTCATAAACAACTCTTGGATTTTGAGTGAAACCTTGTGCAATAAGCCTTGATTTACTTCATTATTTTTATTTATCTTTCGAACAAATACCCACTTATGCCCTATAGAGTGCACATGAGGAGGCGAACGGATTACTAGCCCAAACATCTTTCTTTTATTCAGAGAAAATAATTCTATTTCTATTGCCTTCTTCCAATCTTCTCAATCTGATCTTTTCTTACATTCAGCGAGCGATGCAGGCTCTGGATCAAGATCGATGATTGTGACAATTTTCTTTGCAAAAACATTATCGACATTGGATGTTGTCTTATTCATAGATTCTCCTGAGGTCACAAAGTTTATAGCTATTTCTTCAAGGGGTGATTCTTCTAATGTTTCTACTTGCTCACCGCTGCTTTCAATTACGGAGGCAAGTCCCTTTAGTTTTCCAGCTCCGATGTATGCGCACACATCCATGCTGGTATCTCCATTCATGGGGATGTTCAATTCTGGTATGCTTTTTCTGAAGGTTCTATACTAGTGCCAAGTCTCAACTGGCCCTCCTTCTGGTTCTGGGGAACTTTGGTGATTGGCTGTGTCAAGTCCTTCTTATCCTTTTGCACTAGGCGTCCTCGGTTACTTCGGATTTGAGGGGTCGGAGTTCTCGTCCTTTCAGAGGCCTTAGGACGGGATTAGGGATACCTTCATCGGTATTTCAACTCTCTCTGGTGCATTGCGTGCAGGCACATGCAACTTGGTCACGGTCTTCAAATCACTAAAGTGGCGGTCGGTGATTTGCTAATGCTTGCAAATCAATTATCTTCTGGACTGTAATTGTCTTCTAGACTTCAATTATCTTCTGGACTTCTTTATATACTTCACTAATGCGTGGGTCATGTGCATAGATTTCAATTATCTTTTGGACTTCAATTGTCTTCTGGACTTCTCTATTTCCCGACATTTTTTCATCAAGGTGTTGATTTCCTCCCCTAATGATGGGAAAACAATCCCCATCAAATATACTATCAGCGAAGCGGGCTGCATACAAATATCCAGTCATTGGATCCAAATACCTGATTATGGATGCTGTCTCATAACCAACATATATCTCAGACTTTTGGAGAAGGCCCATTGCAGTTTGTTGTGGTGATGGTATATGTACATAAACCTTGTAACCAAATCTTCAAAGATGATAAATTTTCGTGTTGACCCTTGCGCTAGTTGCATAGGTGAAAGGATGTTATATGTCGGTGGTCTAAGATTGATGAGAGTTGCTGCGTGCAGGACTGCATGTTCCCAACATGTAGTTGGTAAATAACAATTCTTTAAAATTATGCTAATCCATTCTGGGTGTGGACATGCGGTACGGAATGCTCAACTTTAATTCCCATTTTCATGCAATAATCATCAAGTGTCTTCGAAGTAAATTCTCCAGCGTTGTCCATTCTGGTGTACTTCACATGATGACTAGGGAAATTGTTCTTAATGTTAATTATCAACGAGATTAGCTTTGCAGAAGCGAGATTTCTCGTAGATAATAAACGTATGTGCGACCATTTCAAGGAAGCATCGATGAACACTATAAAAATACATAAATGGCCCTGATAGAGGTTGTATAGGACCGCGAATGTCTCCCTGGATACGGTCCAGGAATGCAGGTATTTCATCCTTCGCTTTCAGAGCAGAAGGTCTAGTAATTAATCTGAAGGTGGCACATGCAAGGCATACAAAATTTTCCTGATTTGGGTATGTCTTTTACATTGATATTATATCCATGTGAATTGTTAATTATATATCTCATCATCCTAAGACCTAGGCGGCATAATATATTATACCAGAGATAGAAAAGTTCAGAGCTTCTAAATATGGTTTTCAGGGCAGTATAGGCTGCAGATGCCTTAATATTAGTGTAGTACAACCCAGTTTCAAATAAAAGAAGTCGTTCTAATACCATTTTTCTACTTTCTTCACGCTTTGTAATGGGCAGGTATTCCTTACCATGCTCTTCTTCAGTCTCTACGTGGAAACCGTTAGCGCGAATATCCTTGAAAGTCCTAGTCGATTCTGGTTACAACAAGGCTTCTTTAATGATCAAAGTTGTGCACATTGAGAATATAATTATGGCATTTCCTGAGCAGATTATACAAGTATCGCTGCCTGTGATTGTCGTAAGACTACTAGCATTCTTGCTGATCGAAAAAAAATCATCTCTCTCAATGTGGTATCTATTATGCCACTACCTGCTAAGCATACTTCCTCCATTGGGCGCTACACACGTTCTAATATAATATACTTTATTAATATGCAGCAAAAAAAAGCAACATATAAATAAAACACTTCAGATATCATAACATAACTTGCTATTATAAATACGGAAATAAGTCTTGCAGAACTCATCATAAGAATTTAATGCTTTGCTCTCCTAGAGCTTACAACCATTATTCAATGTTCCATCACAATCATAAACTGCAAGTGGCTGTGAAAAGAACTAAGTGCAGTGCATACACTAGATCGAATCATCGAAGTATGTAGTAACTTCTGCCTGAATCTGCTCTGTGGCGATCCTCTCCTCTTGGGCAACTATGGTTGCGGCCGCTGCAATGTCCAAATGAGGAGTGATGGGGGCTGCTACTGGGCTATCCACATCCATTGGTGCAACTAATGGCTGTGGATCCTCTGTACCTGCAATGGCGAGGTATACCTCATGTTGTCCTTTGCTCTTCTTCTTAGTCTGGAAAGCATCAATAACGTACTTGCGACCCATGACCTTACCCTTCTTGCCCCTCTCCTTAGTGAGAGGCTTTCTCGTCTTGTAGCTGCTAGCATTGGTTTTATGGCCAACATTGCTACGAGACAGCTGTAGTTCTTCTTTAGAACATCATCTTGAGCTTTCGCAACTTTCATGATGTCAATTAATTAGGCAAACTTCATGTAGCCATCTTGACAATAGTTGCGTGCGGATTGCACCGCATCTGGGTGAAAGGTAGAGAGAGTCTTCTCAATCTTCTGCTCATCCGTGATTACATTATTACAGAGTTGAAGATTTGTACAAATTCTGGCCATGCTGGGTCAGTTCTCTGAACTCCTGGTTCGTGATTCATGCAAAGTGTTAATAAGATTACTGCTGGTAATCTACATAAAATAGTTGCAAAATTCTCATAATATGCTTCGAACTCCCGGTTCGTGATTCCATATTTTTATATGTATTTTTCATGGTTTACTGCTATTTTTAGTGATTAAAAGCAATATAAATAATCAAAAATAGTAAATACAGTACATAAATTCCATAAAAAACAACAATAACAAGGTAAAATATGCTTCAAACGCAAAAGCCGATTCAAAAATTGAATTTCGGGGCCTTTTCTACTGGAGTATGAATTTTCAGTGAATTCTGCAATTTTTAGGGGGTAAAAAAAAGAAATTTCTGTTCAGAGAAAAATTTTCGTGTAATTTTTAGAAAGTGCGAGGGGTTTTCTACAAAATTTCCTTATCACGAATTGTTTTTTTTCGTAATTTTCAAAAATCCATAGGCCTTTCTGCAAAGCTAGATTTTTTCTTTCTTTTTTTCATTTCTACCTTGAACTGGGCCAGCCTCTTGGGTCGGCCCACTCGCCATTGTCGCCGCCGCTACAAAAGGGGGGCCGGGGTAGGGTTTCCCTACCCCTGTGCCCGATGGCGCTGCTCCTTCATGGGAGCCGCCGGAGCGGTGGCGGCGGTCGGTCTTGGCGCCGGCCGTCGGCATCTGGCAGACGGCGGCGGCGGCGGCAGGCAAGGCGCGCCGCAGAGGCGTCCGGTGGCGGGCCGAGCATGGCGGCGGGTCGGTCGCTTTAGGGCCGAGGTCGCGCGCGCTTGGGGGCGGCGGCGGTGGTTGGTCGCGCCGGATGGCGGCGGCACTACTGGTGGCGGCGCCGCCGCTCAAAGCGGCGAGGAACGGACCGGCCGGGTTCGCCGCTACTGGCGAAAAACAGCGGTGGCTCCAACCCGGCGGCAACACTTCTCCTCCCCTCCCTTCTTTCTTCGAGGTGAACGGCGGCGGCGGCGGCGGCCTTCGGCGGTTGTGGCTACGGCTTCAAGCCGGCCAGGGGTGGTGCGTCCGTGCGGCGGCCGTGGGCGTGGTAGCGGCTTCAAGCCACTGGGTGTGGTGCGGCCGTGTGCAGGGCTGCGGCTTCAAGCCGCCGGGGCAAAAAAAATTCATACTTTCATACAAAGTGTGCACTATTCATAGATGTAATTAGCGTTCCTGCAATTATCGTTCATGCAATTACCGATCGGCGAGTTTGAGTCGGCTCGCGGTAGATTAGAACGAATGTGTAATTTTAATCTATGGTACAATCGACATCCGATCTTTCATGTAATCTACCAATCGACATTGTGCCGGTAATTTCAAGTCGGCTTGCGGTAGATTATAACAGATTTGCACCATAGAAAAAACCAATCTAGAAACTCAAATTTGCATAATTGAAAGCAATCTAGAAAAACAATTCAATCTACGAGTGTCGTTCTTCGACGGTTACCTTACGATGCGAGGAGAGTCGATCATGATGATAACGTGTTGAGGAACAACCGCTAGCGAGTCCAGTCCGAACGATAACCTCGTAGACTAACATAGAATCGCATCAAACAATGCAAGAACACAAGAACAGAATAATAGATTGAACACAGAGATGTACGGGTTTCTTGCTTCTCATTATTGCTCTTCATACGATCAATCATTTACAACGACTAGCACCCCCTATTTATATACTACAGCCCCTGCTAGGGTTTGGGATGGTGTGCCTATACATGGGTGGGCCGAGCCCATGGTTTCCCAACAATTTCATCAAAGTTAGCAGGACATCCAGACTCTTTGTGTTAGAGTTTATGGTCTTGCCCTCAAATAAATACTCTTTATAAATATTTGAAAATCTCAAAGGTTCAATTATGCATGGTGAAAAGTGAGAAGTTTAATATCATATTAATAGTCTAGTTGGGAGGAGGCCAACTTATAAAGTGAAGTTAGTCTTATGTAACTAAAGCAAGCAAAAGAAGAACGTGTGCACGCTATCACCCTCGCGAATGGTCCGACCATTTCGTGTTTGGTTGGATGTGAGGTTGCTTCTTCTTTTTGCACCTTAAACCCATGCATGGTGACATATCATCTATGTGTATACAAATTGGAAACCGAACATTTAAATTACACTAATTCTGCGGGGCTTTATGGCATGCATTGATTGTGTTTAATGCAATTTCCGGCGGTTTCCAAAACGTCTCATGGAGTGATTACGGCAGTTTCCTTCTGTGCTGCTGGATTCTAATGAAGGAGAGACGTCTCCATTGATACAGTATGAAAGAGAACCACCTCTGAATTTTTGCCCTGAACTCCTCTGTGTTGCGCTACCTTAACTACTCCATCTCTGTGTCGGCGTGCACCGTCGTGGGGAGAATAGTGTCTCCGAAGCTGGTGTCCCTCGTGATCCTGCAAGGGCTGGGGAGAATTATGTTTTTGGAAAGCATTCGCGCAACTGCATGCGACTTCCTTCATCATCTGCTTCACATCTTCTTCTTCGCATCTGACTCTACCGGGACCATCGTCGGAGCGATTCTCTGTAAGTTACAATGATCTTCTTTGTCATGGCTAAATCTTGTTTGCTAGAATTTAGTCATGTAATGATGATAATTTCTACTTTTGTCAGTAGAATTCTTGTTCTAGGCTTTGCTATATTAACGCATATACATGAGATATGTGTATTTAAAGTTATAATCATGTTATTATTCATAATTGCAAATATGCCCAGTATATATGTTGTTTTTATATCTATCATTGCTTTATGGAATTAAAATAATCGTAAAAAGTGTGCATACATTTAACACAGTGCCTTCTCTTTCTTCCTTCTGATCGTACGTGTTCTCATCCTGCTTGCAGTGGCAAAATCTTCTCTACTATTTGTCAAGCATATTTACTAACTATTTGCCTTCAGAAAATCAGCTGCATTGCATGTGACATGTCCTGCTTGAGCAGCAGTAGTCCTTTACATCCTAGGAAGCGTCCACTGAAACCGCCCAACACGACACAAGCTCGTCTGAAACTAATGACCGGTCGGACCGGGGGCCCCAGATGCATGAACGCAATTATGCAACGCAACAAACTTGAACTCCTAAAGCGAAGGCAAGCAAGTTGGAGTTGGGATGCAAAGCCACATTTCGATGAGGACCAAATCAATCAATGGGGAAGAATCTTCAGAACGCCAACCATTCTAGGTCTATATATATATATATATATATATATATATATATATATATATATATATATATATATATATATATAGCGGAAGGAGACTCTTCCGATTTCTATTAATACAAATCAAACTGTTTTTAGTACAGAGAACAAGAAAAAGAAAGAAAACCACAATAAACAAAAAAACAACTCTTTTTTACCATCCCTCCCCCTGTCACATGAGCTGGGCGAAGCAACTTCGTACAAAGAAGATAAAAAAAAGATAGTAGACAAGCTGCAGAGTTTACATCAACTTTTTATTACATCCAGTATTTAAAACTAGCAAAACCAAAACTCAGATGTAGTTCATTCTTCAGGCCAGCTTAAGTAAACTTCTTATCCATTTCCTCATCATCACCCATCAATCCTTGCAACCATTGGTCTCCACCCATGTCTTGAATTGTAGACTTCAGACGCCACCCTGTCTAGCGAATTAATTCCTAACCAAGAGCTTCTTTTGCCTCCTCCTTTGTCTGCAAAATTGCCCATTGCTTTAACCAAGAACAAACAACAAATACAAGATCAGTTGGATCATTAGGTATGACATTTTTAAAACACGTTGCATTGCGAGCTTTCCATATAACCCAGATCATTGTAGCAATTCCAGCTGTAACCAGATTCCTAACCCCTGCACTGAAAGTATCCAACCAACTCCCGAAGAGAGGCTCAGCAGTTCGGGGAGAAGAAGTGAAGCCAAAAGCAGTTTTTAGAGTATTCTAAATAAATATAGCCAAAGGAGAGTAGATGAAGAGATGATCAATGTCCTCTGTATGACCACAAAATTGACATTTCTTATCCCCTTTCCAAACTCTTTTCAGTAGATTATCCTTGGTCAAAATGCTCCTCTTGAGCATCAACCAAATAAAAAAAATTATTCTCAAAGGTATTTTAATCTTCCACAAGAACTTAAAAGGGAAATGAACATTGCACATTACAGAGCTTTGTAGAAAGAATTAATAGTAAATTGTCAAGTAGATGTTAACTTCCAAACAAGTTTATCATCCTCATTAACCAACTTAACCTTCTCACAAAACTTATGCAATTTCTTCCATAATTCCAAAGTCTCCCCCACAAAGCTCTCTTTGATTGTCATCAGACCAGACCAAAAGAAAGAATCCTCTGGCTTGGCTATTATCTCAGACAGAGTTTTAGAACCTAAATATTTGTTTCTCAAAATATCTTGCCATCAACCTTTTTCATTTTTCTATTTCGATAACTATTTTCCTAAAAGAGACACATTCATTACCTCTAAGTTCAACACCCCCAACCCACCTTGATCTTTAGGTATGCAAACCTTGGACCAACTAACCAAATGATACTTTCTAATCCCCTGGTTAGATTGCCACAATAACTTTGCCCTAAAGAAATTCACCCCCCTTGCAACCCCTTTTGGAAGTCTATAAAAAGATAACATATAAAGAGGAACATTACTCAAACAAGAATTATCAAGGGCCAGTCTCCCCCCAATTGATAACATTTTCCCTTGCCAACAACCAAGTTTTGCTTCCATTTTATCTTCATTATTTTCCCGATCCTTGTTCTTAATTCTTTTTTTATCCACCATGATGCCAAGATATTTAAAAGGTAATAAACCCACCTCACAAGTTAAAATGGTACTATAATCAGTTTGTTTATTTAAGGCCTCACCAAAACAAAAAAAGATCACTCTTATGGAAATTAACTTTTAGTCCTGACATTTGTTCAAACAAACACAATATGAACTTGGGGTTTTTTGCACTCTAATAATCATCTTGTAGAAGGAAAATGGTATCATCTGCATATTGCAAGATGGCCAGATCATTTTCAACAAAATCAGAAACTAAACCTCTAATCAAACCATGTTGTTGAGCTCTTTTAATAAGTAAAAATAGGGCATCAATAGCAATATAAAAAAACAAAGGAGGAAAAGGATCACCTTCCCTCAAACCCTTGTGGGTAATGAAATATGGCCCAATGTTATCATTAACTTTTATAGCCACATGCCCCCCTCTAACTACATTCATTATCCAATCACACCAAGTATCTGGGAATCCTTTCAGCTTCATTACTTGATGTAAAAAGGGCCATTTAATTTTATCATAAGCTTTTTCAAAATCTACCTTAAACAATATCCCATATTTTTTCTCTTTATGCAAAGTATTTAGAGTCTCATGCAGCACTAAGACTCCTTCCATTATATATCTATTTTTTTTATAAAAGTTGTCTGATTAATAGAAACAATAGAACTAACAACTCTACTTAATATATTCATTAGAACCGTAATCAAAATCTTAAAGCTCACATTCAACAAACAAATAGGTGTAAACTTTTGAATTTGTGCAGCATCTTTACATTTAGGCAGTAAAGTTATTATACCTTAGTTCAGCCTCTAAATATCCAACAGACCTCTAAGAAAATCTTCCAAAAGACTCATCAGATCAAACTTCACCAAGTCCCAAAACTGCTGATAAAATATAGCAATAAATCCATCATGACCTGGTGCTTTATTATGTTCCATTTGGAAAACAACATCCTTTAGTTCATCCATAGAAAATTTTGCAATCAACAATTTTCTATCTTGATCATTAATAGAGACCACATTGTCCTCTTTTAAAGCAATTGAAGAAATATAAGGTTTACAAAAAGAGTCTTGTAGAACTCTGTGGTATACTTCATGAGCTCTACATCCCCCTCAACGATCCCATCCTCTAGATGTAAAGAAGGCATATTCATTTTTCTCCTTCTCCCATTTGCCTTAGCATGATAATATTTATTATTACAGGCACCTTGAAGAATTCCATTTTCCTTAGAAATTTGCAACCATTTTACTTCTTCATGTCTATGTTCAAGTTGTCTTCTTTTCTATACATTTTCAATATCTAAACCACATTGTTCACTCATTTTATCAATGAGATCCATTTGGGCAAGAATATCTTTCTTCGGTTTCCTATACGAACCTTCTTGATTCAAATTCCACCCCTTGAGGTGCTTCCTTAATTTTCTCATCTTATGCTGCCAGGAGTCTAGACTATTCATTTTTCCACTAGGTGGGTTCCAAACTTTCTAAACTTTAGAATAAAAATCTTCTCTAAGAAACCAGCTCAATTCAAATCTAAAAATATTACTATAATTTGTACTTGAGCCAGTATCCAGGAGAAGTGTAACATGATTAGAAAGAGCTCTTGGATAATGCAAAGGTCAATGGATAATGCATTTCCCAATCCATGCTAACCAAAATCCTATCAAGTTTCTCTAAAGTGGGGTTTTTCATGATCATTACTCCAAGTAAAAGATCTGCCACTCAAAACAAATTCTATAGGCTCAGTTTGTTCAATGATTGCATTAAACATAAAACTCCATTTATTACACCCCCTTTTTTTATTCTTCTCTTTATCTCTTCTAATTATATTAAAGTCTCCACCCATAAGCATAGGAAACTTGCTATGCTAACAAACTTGAGCTAACTCAATGAGAAAAGCTTGTTTATCACCCATTTGAGCGGCCCCATACACAATAACAAGATTCCATTTAAAATTATCAAACTTATTGAGCAAAAGAAACATCACAAAATGAATACCAATCTGGAAGGTTTCATTTCTCACCCCAACTAAAATTCCACCAGATCTACCTCTAGAAGGTGACCAGTTCCAAGAAAAATCATGACCCCCAAATGTTTTTTTGCATGGTCTCTTGTAGTCCCACAAAATCAAGTTTATGTTCCAGAAAAATTTCTCTAAGAAACCTTCTCTTAGCAAGAACACATATCCCCCTAATATTACAAATGAATCCTTTCATTAACCAGATTTTTCTTTTTTTGTTTCCTCTTAATCAAAGACTTCACCAAAAATATATCCGATGAGCCTTTTTTCTAGATTTTTTCTTAGAAGAAATCAGTTGGAATATATTCAAATTAGTTTCTTCCAGATCCATAAAACTATCCTCCACATCAAATAACACATATTGAGAACCTGCAGAATCAGGAATATCCTGGCCTACTTTGTTCTTACAAGTCTTTTCAATTCTCTTTTGCTTACTTTCAACAAAAATATTCATTCTGGCTTGCTCTAAGTCTTTCAATAATTCTATAGTATAGTTCACTTGATCTAAAGCACAACCAAGGTTCACTCTCAAAACAGAGGCAATCTGAACTAAAGCAAGCATTAGAAGAATTTAAGACAGTATGTAAATTATCATTACCTCCGTCCAAAAGATTTTTGTTCTTTGCTCTCTCTTTGGCCTTATCCATCGTATTCCTATCTTCAGCATCCCTGAGTCTAGGACACCTTCTTGGTTGTACTTCAGTGGTAATCTGACTCTTCTCTTGTTGTGCACAAACATCTTCCTGACTATCATCAATCTGCACTCCCGCCATCCTTACAAACTACCGAGAGTCTTGAGAATCAATAGTTTCCTCACTTTTAGTAAACCTTAATCTATCTTGTTCCCCCTCTCCCAGATCTTGGTTAGTGACATGTGCAGGCAGGGTCTTCAACATCTTTCCCATATCCTTTCACATAATCATCAGTGACTTCTTTAGGATCATCCTTCTTCTCTACGATTTTCTGAGCTCTACTGCCACCACAATTGATCTCTTTACTCCCAATTGAAACTTGAAAATTCTGTAAACTATTTTGCTCATCTACTTTCTTCAATTTTTATGTTAACCGTGTGTCCTCTTCAACTTGCCCCATGTTATGAACAAATTTGTGTTGAACAAGAGAAACACTTTGTCCAGCCCTACTAGGTTCATTTGAAATCAACCTAATTTGACCCACAGGAGCAAAAGAGAAGTCTTGTTTACCTCTCAGTTAATCCAAAACTAAAGAGCTATCTGAATTTTGTCTTCTTAGCACTTCTGTTCTCGGAAGTGAACTCTTCCTTCCCACTTGAACTTTCTTGCAGATCAGATTGTCTCTTAATCCCATTGCCATAATTCCATGCAATTTCCACAACATACTCCACTTGAAAAAAATATCATATTGTAGCAAATCAGGAGCAGTTGCTTCTGAAACAATAGGTTTTCTAGTAGGATCTTTAACCCCTACTTTAATCCTAACAATATCATGACAACGTAGGATTCCCATGTTAAATTCTACCACGACCCCTAGAGAAGACCCAATCTCAAAGAGAGCATGATAATATTTTATTTTATCAGGAACTCCTAAAACCTTTATCCAGACAATGTGTAGTTTACTCTTAGCCATAGCTTCAGGTGTCTATCCTACAACCTGCACTGAGACACTGACACCTTTCAACTTGAAAGATTCAAATGTTGACAACTCCTCCCATCTATATTTAGAAGGGAAACTCATTAAAAACAATCCTAGACCATTTGCTTTAGCATTCCATTCCCATTTCCAGCTGAAATGTCTGGTGACACCTTGTTCCAATTGCCTATCAGTCAAAAACTCATATTTAATGGTGATCAAAACCATTGGATTGATGTGTTCCTTCTGGCTTCAGTTGTTTAGGCCACATACAGATAGAAGTAAGATGGTTGTCTTTACCACATATGACACAAAAGACTGAATTAGGACAATCCTTCAAATTATGTCCATTTTCACAGCACTTGAAACACATCGATTTCTTAACATCCATCAATTCAAAATATACACCTTGATTAGACACCATACCTTGGCCAGAACTGTGCTTCTGAAATTGTTGATTTTCCAATTGATCATATTGTTTATGTTGCTGCTCTATCTACAAGCCAGTCTGATTCCCTGGAACATTATGACATCTAGCCTGCTGATTTTGAGATTGGAACTGATGATGCTTATTCATATGTACATTTTGATATGACTGTTATTAATTCTGACGATTCGGTTGAAGTTGTTGTCAAGGATTGAATCTCACACCACCACCTTGTTGAACTTTCCGAACTCCTTGACCTTGATGCTGCAAACCTTGAGGATTCCCTTGCTGGAATTATAGATTATTACCAGCACGAACTCCACCTTGGACTGGCAAAAAAAATTACCATGGCTTGTCACCAAATTTTTATGTTGTTTTTTAGGACAATGCTCTTGCCATAGACCTCCCCCTCCTCCATTGTTTCCACCACCACCGCCCTGTTGGAATTGTTGAGAACGCCTATCCTACCAAATACCGCCACCTCCCAAACCACCACCAACACCACCTTGCAATTGCCCTTGTGTCCTTCAAAAGCCATCCCCTTGATCTCGTCGCATACGCCAACCCGTGCCTTGTTCTGCCATGTGAGTTCCTTGAGCTGAAGGATTTAGAGCAGATTTCGCCGCTATTTGAGCAAAACCCCTCGAATCCCTAGAAGTCGTTCCACCCCACCTCTTCTCTACACCTCTAACTCCAATCAGAGGCCACTCCTCCAACAACGAAACCACACTCAATGATGGATCAATCGTTTGAGGCATAACTCGATGACATCCTCCACAAAAATTAACCCTAAGAAAAACCTCGCACCGCGATAGATGTTGAAAAAAGGAACAAGATGGCAGAATGGATCAATTTGCGCTACATAAACATCTAAATATGAGGCTAGGTCCAAATCACCAACATTCACATCTCTTTTCACACATCTAGGACACGCATGCGGTCAAGAAGAACAAGGAGAAAATTGGACCGCCGCCTCCTAATCTCTCGATAAATCTGGTAAAATCAACTAGTATTGACCTGAAAACTCACCTCCGCCATGAAGGGCTCATTAGGGGGGCTCATGAGCCCCTCATGGCCTATGGAAAATAATCAATACTTGGTGTGTGGGCCGAGTCCTTGTTTTTCACTTTGGGTAGTGGCCGGCTTGGCTGAGCCCTCAGGTGAACGTGCATGAGTATGCATGCTAGAGTTCATGTTCACCCATCGCATGTGTTAATTCGGTTTAACCAGCTGCGTGGGAGTGTACTGTTGCAGCCGGAGTGTTAGCTGTTGGTTAGGTAGTTGATATACTAGTTTTTGATGTTTTATTTGTAACACTTTGCATAAGAAAAATACAGAGAGAAAATTGCCCCATGGAGAGCCTGTGTGGCGCTTTTGTGTGTTTGTGTTCCTGATTTCCATTTGTTATTGTGTGTGTAATCTGGGATCTCTACCAACACGAGGTATCATAGCCTAAACGCACAAGAACATGCCGAAGGAAGATGGTTCGAGCGGTGGTGACGACAAGGATCTACCAACTGCACTGTCGATATTGGAGAGGACGGCAGCCAGGGAGGGATCCATTTATCTGCAGTATCCAATGCTTTCTTGCAACAACTATGCAACTTGGGCCATCAAGATGAGGGTCTATATCGAGGCGTAGGGCGTGTGGGACACAATCAAGCCTGCGATTGGTGTGGCCATGGAACTCAAGAAGGATGAAATGGCATTAGCGGCCATTTATCAAGGCATTCCTAAGAACGCGCTGTTGTTGATCACCGAGAAGAGGACGGCAAAGGAGGCATGGGACACTCTAAGAACCATGCATCTTGGGGCAGACCGAGTGAAGAGAGCAAGAGTACAAACTCTGAAAACTGAGTTTGATGCCCTTTGGATGAAAGACAACAAGAGCATCAATGATTTCGGTATGAAACTTACTTCTATCCTTAACAAGATCCGCTCTTTTGGTGATAGGATGGAGGAAGCATATGTGGTGAGGAAGCTGCTCCGGGTGGTGCTGGGCAGGTTTTTGCAGGTCGTTTCAACGACTGAACAATTTGCAGATATTAACATTATGTCTCTAAAGGAGGCGCCTGGGCCGCTCAAAGCCCATGAGGAACGGATCGGGATTCTTGGTGATGCCGATGGTTCACATCTGTTACTCACTCAGGAAGAGTGAACGGCGAAGATGAAGAAAGGAGGAGGTGAATCCTCCTCGGACTCCAAGCCTGCCGGCGGACACCGTGGCCATGGTCGTGGGCGGCCGTGGACGTGGTCTCGGGCAAAGCGGCAACAAGGGAGGCCGATTTGGCGGCGCGTCACACCAGGACAGTGACGGTGGACATGCTGCACCAGTTGGTCATGACAAGAGCAAGGTGAAATGTTACAACAGTGGCATTTACGACCACTATGCCTCCAAGTGCCGCTAGCCCCGTCGCAACCATGAGGAAGCAAATCTCACACGTGCTCTGGAGGATGAACCGACATTGTTGATGGCCATCTGTGCGAAGGAGTTGCACGGACTGGCCTTATTGAATAAAGATGATGCTGCACTGGAATTGTGTACTGGCGGCACTGAATCAAGTCTGTGGTATCTCGACAATGGGGCGAGTAACCACATGACCAGCGGGAAATCAAAATTTCTTGAAAATTGATGAAAAGATATGTGGCCAAGTGCGATTTGGAGATGACTCCATGGTCCAGATAAAAGGGAAAGGGTATGTGCTTCTCAAGTGCAAGAATGGTGAACAACGGCTGCTTTCAGAGGTGTATTTCATCCCAAGTTTACGAAGTAACATCCTTAGCCTCGAACAGCTGGCCGAAGAAGGAAGCAAGGTGAAGCTGCATGGTGCATACCTGTGGGTGTATGACTGGTATGGTGTATTGTTAATCAAAGTTGAGCATTCCTACAACCGGTTGTACAAGGTTTCACTTGAGACATGCAAGCCAATATACCTGGCTGCAAGTCTAGTGGAACCAACATGGTTGTGGCATGTGCGGCTTGGCCACCTGAATTTCTGTCGGGACCCGAAAATACATCTCAGGAACCCTCTGTGTATTCTGAACTAGTCCCAGATCAGTAGCTAGCTCACACACAGGAAACAGTGATGAAATATCATCCATTTATTCGATTTAACTAGAAAGATCTCACAATAATAATAACTGGACCTTATGGTTAATGTTTACTTAACTTGCCACGCAGGGCTAAAGAAATAAATAAACTCTTGCAGCGGAACGAGAAACTTGGAAAGGCCAATCAACATGCCCACAGGCAATCGAGTGGAGAACGCATCCTAATCCGCAAAACCTTCAAAGTCTTGATTCTGGAAGAACTCCTGTGCAGCTTGATATTCTTCAACTGATCAACAAAGGCATGAGCCGTGAGTACATAAAGCACTCAGCAGGCCGTAGGGAAATGTATGCAAATAATATTCGTGCAAGGTTTACCAAAGGTTAGCTGTATGGTTCTTTTGCAGAAAACAGCATTTATGTCCAATATAATAAATAGATTGAAATGCGTAATTGAAAAGAATAATAAATACATTAAGCAATTTCTTTGAAACAACCAGTGAGCTAACCATTCACTTCTCAACCAAACCAATGACAAGTGAACTCCCCATTCACCCAACAAACATTATATTCATCAAGTGAACTTCCCATTCACACTCCGACTTATTTTTAGAAGAAACTCTATCTCCCGTGTGAAATTCCCGAGCACATCCATAACCGCGGACACGGCTATTCGAATAGTTTTACACGCTCTGCAGAGGTTGTACAGCTTGACCCACAAGACACGACTTCTCTAGTTGGTTTGGCATCCGTCGATACCACTGCTCACTACCTTGGGTAAGCAGGCTAGAGCTCATGACAAAGCCTTTACAAAGCTCCTTCTTAACCCGGCTCGCCTACCGAGTTTTCAACACCGAATGTCTCCATCCGACTGCATAGGCCCCTCTTGCGCCATAGTGAGAACGCACTCGTAACTCACTCTTCCAAGATGTAACTGTAAATAAGATATTGCTAATTAATCACCAGTCCCGCCATACAGACATGTGGTTGTACGGTTAAGGCTCAGTTCAACGGCGCACAAGATTAAGTCCTTGACAAGTTACTCAGGCGATCTTTCCACAAACCCACAACGTGTTAAATACACACCCTCAATCCACCATCCATTCGCCTGAGTGAAAACAATTTTGTTTACAAGAAACCAATGACATCCCCTGTCATGGTACACAAGTTTTAACAACAGTGGCTAACCACAACAATTCCATATATCGTTAAGTCAAGATTAATCAATAAGACACATGTGATGATGAACCCATCGAGACTAGGCTTGACTAAGCACTAATACGATACCCATGTTGGTGATACAATTATATCCAACTAAAATTATCCAAGCTAGGGTGACAAAGGATTCATGGCATTCAAATGTTCAATGGAGGCATAATGACAACAGGTAATAACTAAACCCAAAACAATTGATATAAAGATAGCATGCAATTGTATAAAACAAAATACTTTTGAAATCATAGGATCAATATGATCAAAGGACTACGGCTTGCCTTGGAATAAATCCTGGGATTGATCTTGATCTTGGTGTACTTCTCCTTGTTCCAAACTTCCCGAAGTAGCAACGTCTACTCGCAAAATAAGCAAATAGAACAAATAAATACCAACCAGAGATAAGATCAATTCCAAAAATTAAATAAAAATCATAAATAAATAGAACTCGAATTTAGATGAATTTACAAATTTGAATGGGCTCAATCGGAGTTCGGATGCAAAAGATATGGGCTTTGGAAGATTGAAAATAAATCAAAACCCTAATTTGGATTTTAATTTAATTTCTGAATTATTTTTCAACCGAAAATATGAATATGACGTCGATGACGTCAGAGGAATTTCGCCGATATTAAAATCAACCGACAAGTGGGTCCCACATGGAGGTGATCCCAGTGTATGGTGGATCGAGTCCAGGAGGTTTGGCTCGGGAGAAACTCGGGCGTGTCACGTGGCGGCTGAGTTGGCTTGACGAGGCTGCCACGCGGAAGAAACAAATGAGGTGGTCACGACTCAAAGACGCAGACGCAGCGAGGGCAAATGGCGGGCAAAAAGCAAGGCGGCGACGGCGAATCGGTGCAGGGCGATGGCGGTAAGGTAGAAAAACGGAAGCCGGGAGGTGGCGGTCGAGGGGTGGTGGCTGGGGCTCCGGTGGCGAGGTCTCACCGGCAGTGGAGAAGAGATGACGGCGGTGGCGGCGGTGTTTTGTCGGACGAGCCGGCAACGGAGGAGAAGACGTCGGCGACCAAAGACGAGGGCGGCGCCAGGATGCGGGGGCTAATGCGAAGCCGATGGCGTCGGTGGCGAGGCCGAAGAGTGACTGGAGGCGGAGAATTTCGCCGGCGACGAGGTTGCGGCCGAAGACGAAGCCGGCGGCAATGCGCGCACAGGAAGCCGAGGGAGACGACGGCGTCTTGGGGCTTCGGAAGAGGGAGGAGGTGGCGAGGAGAACAGGGGCCTCGGGGTGCTTATATAGCGGAGGAGAGGGAGATCCCGGGAGAACACGGCGGCGGCAGCGTGCGGGAGCAGGACTCGGAGTCCAGCTTGAAGACGGCCGAGTCAAGGCGGCTGCGGCCCACCGGACAATGGGAGAGGGAGCGGAGCGCGCGGCGAGAGACTACGGAGCGTGGCCCGCTGGCAGAGGGAGAGCGGCGAGCGCGGGAGGCTGGGCCGAGGCGCGGGATGGGCCGAGGAGTTGGGCGGACTTTAATAGTAATGGGTTTCTACACATCGCTCCGAGGAATTTTAATATATTCTTCTTTTATAAAATAATGAAAATCCAAATAGCAATTAGAAAATAGCAAATGCACTCAGAAAAATTCTAGAAAATTCTATAAAATATATCTAAGCCAATAGAATCCAAATAAAATAATTTTGATAATAGTTGATGTTGGAATTATTCATGTTAAATTGTTTTGATCTCTGAAATTTCTAATTAAGCTTTAACTTTAGTAGAAAAATTCAAATGGTTATTTTTCTTTTAAAACTTTAAAACATACCAAATTTTGGGATGTTACAAACCTCCCCTTAAAGGAATCTCGCCCCAGATTCGGTGACTAGAGAATAGGTTCGACTCGGGTTTAACTTACCACAAACGACGCTCAACTTGCCGGGCTTCTTCTCCAAAGGACGTGATTCGCCTTCCTCTTGCCGCAGCTTGATGGAGTCCCGTTGCTTGATTTGGAGTCCGAGGTATTCCTCTTCCCGCCCCCGCACGAAGTCCTGGCCGGGTAGGTCCCAAATTGAAAGGAATTGGTGTTGGTCCTCGCTCGTGGACATTTGTTGGCATAATGACTGTCTCATGGCAATGGAAACAAATAACTCCTACCGCAGGATTGGTGGTCCTCCGAGGTCGATGATTGTTACCGTTATTGAAATTGAAATTCTCGAGTTTCTGCATGCGACATCGGGGTGGGGTTCAATCCGCAGATGAATTGCTAGCACTGAAAGGCGGATGGGTATTGGTCCTAACTCTTTGTAGCTGACTCTGATGAACTCCATGTTGTATCATTTTTCTTTTGCGAGATTCGTCCAACTCACGACGAGAATCTTCTATAAGTACGGTTTTATCCACCATGTGCTTTGAAAATCGACATAGTCATTCCCGATAACTTGCACCTTCAAACCGGGGTTGAGTCCACGCTGAATCGCTTCGACGTGCATTATCCGTCACAACATCTTCGGAGCATAGCGAGAAGTTGAGTGAACTTGTTGAGATATTCACCTAAAGACATATTTCCTTCTCAGAGTTCACTTAAATTCATTCTTCTTCATTTCCACTATACCATCCGAACATGAGCTTGACGAAACGCCATTGAAAATTCTCCCAAGTAATGGCTTGTGAATTCTCATGAGTCATGGTGTAGTTTTCCCACCATTTTGCTACAGTACCTTCCAATTGATGTGAGGCATAAAGAACTTTCTCATGATTATTGCATTGGGCAATGGCGAGCTTTTTCTCAACAGAGCGAAGCCAATCTTCTCAAGGCCCAAAGGTTCTGACGAATGAGAAAATGTAGGCGGACGAGTCCTCATAAATTCTGCTAACTTGGAATGATGATGAGCTGACGGTGGAGCAGAGGTCGCTTGATTGCTCGATTATTCGATTCAACAAGTCGACTATTGCGGCAAGATCCGACTTTCCGAGTCATCATATCGCTCATGTTTTGCATCATTGCGCTCATGAATTGAGTTTGAGCCGCTAGTAGTTGTGCCATGTTTGGGTTCTCAGTAGTTCCTGTGGCGGTGATCGGTCGCTAGTGTTAACGCTGGTATGAGCACCATCCGACCGAGTACGGCTCGATGTGTTGCAGTGTCAACCATCTCGCGATGCCTCTCCACAGTTTGTTAGATAAGATAGAAAAGCAATGTAGACGAGAGGGAATAGCACAATAGATGAGATAGACAAGATAGGGTAGATGGAACAACTTAAGTAGGGGAAACAGGTTAAACCCAAGAGACAAGAAAGCATAGCTAAAAGGCTATGAAAGAACAAATAAACTCTTCAAATTAAAAGCTTAGTGCGACTGCAACATAATGCTTAACAGCAAAACTGCAGCTCTCACTTGCACACAACCCAAATAAAGACCTATTGCAACAACGATCTAAAAAGCGCTACTAAAACACTAATAGGACGGTTCCCACTCTGGACTAGAGAGCGAAGACTCTTCAACTTCGGTTCGAATCGTCAGAGAACACCCACGAGTTGCGAACTCATCAGAGTGCACTGGACGAACAACCGCACGGTGGTGGAGATACTCGACGATTGCCGATGATTCGACGCCTTTCTTCAGATCGGTAGAGTAGGTGACGGCGGTGAAGCTAGTGGTGGAGCAGCGACTTCTTCTTCTAGCTCAGGAACGGCTGGTACTGACGCTATTTGCATCACATACTTGCGAACCAACTTGGACAAACTGATCCGATGCAATCTGTAAATCCTTCGGACGGCTTTGTGAGCAACTATGACTGCTGACATGTCCTCAAGCTTGTCGTAGCACTTCATGCTGTGATGACGGATGTGGCCTCCAATCCTCACAATGAAATATACCGCCTCGAATCCAGCTTATGTGTCCCCTTACTTTCTTTTCCTTGGTGAAGTAAGTTGCACATCTACTTGTTCCCAAACTTTGTAACAAGCAACGAAGAACTCCAGGCCAATCGCCTCTTTGATCGCGATACACTTGAATCATCTAAAGAAATTAACAGGATAAGACTGTCAAATTAAGATCATAAAATAAAATTTAGATAAGATAAGAGACAAAGACCTCTAGCACAAGATGAGGAGAAATAGAATGTGGTAAGAATAGAACAGATCGAGATGAGATTAGAATAGAATAGATTAGAAAAGGACAACAACTTAAGTCATATTCGCATTGGTTTAATTTAGAAAATAAGTTTTGAAGCTTAGACTAAAACGACCATGCTAACTAAGGTTGCGTTCTACGATCGATATGGCTCGATACCACCTCTGTCGGGACCCAAAATACATCTCAGAACCTCTCGTATTCTCAACTAGTCCCGCATCGAGCTAGCTCACACAGAAACAAAGATGAAATACCATCCATTTATTCGATTTAACTAGAAAGATCTCACAATAATAATAATGGACCTTATGGTCAATGTTTATTTAACTTATACGCAGGCTAAAGAAAGAAATAAACTCTTGCAAAGGGAACGAAAAACTTGGAAAGGCTAATCAACATGCCCACAGCAATCGAGTGGAGAACGATCCTAATCCGCAAAACCTTCAAAGTCTTGATTCGAAGAACTCTGTGCGACTTGATATTCTTCAACCGATCAACAAAGGCATGAGCCGTGAGTACATAAAGCACTCAAGAGTCCGTAGGGAAATGTATGCAAATAATATTCATGCAAGGTTTACCAAAGGTTAGTCAGATGGTTCTTTTGCGTAAAAAAAGATTTATGTCCAATATAATAAATAGATTGAAATGCGAATTGAAAAGAATAATAAATACATTAAGCAATTTCTTTGAAACAACCAAAGGAGCTAACCATTCACTTCTCAACCAAACCAATGAAAAGTGAACTCCCATTCACCCAACAAACATTATATTCATCAAGTGAACTTCCCATTCACACTCGACTTATTTTAGAAGAAACTCTATCTCCGTGTGAAATTCCGAGCACGCCCATAACCGCGGACACGGCTATTCGAATAGTTTTACACGCTCTGCAGAGGTTGTACAATTTGACCCACAAGACACGACTTCTCTAGTTGGTTTGGCATCCGTCGATACCATCGCCACTACCTTGGGTAAGCGTGCTAGAGCTCGTGACAAAGCCTTTACAAAGCTCCTTCTTAACCCGATTCTCGCCTACCGAGGTTTCAACACCAATGTCTCCATCCCACTGCACATGGCTCCTCTTGCGCCATAGTGAGAACGCACTCGTAACTCACTCTTCCAAGACGTAACTGTAAATAAGATATTGCTAATTAATCACCAGTCCCGCCCATACAGACATGTGGTTGTACTGCTAAGGCTCAGTTCAATGGCGCACAAGATTAAGTCCTTGACAAGTTACTCAGGCGATCTTTCCACAAACCCACAACGTGTTAAATCCACACCCTCAATCCATCATCCATTCGCCTGAGTGAAAACAATTTTGTTTACAAGAAACCAATGACATCCCCTGTCATGGTACACAAGTTTTAACAACAGTGGCTAACCACCACAATTCCATATATCGTTAAGTCAAGATTAATCAATAAGACACATGTGATGATGAACCCATCGAGACTAGGCTTGACTAAGCACTAATACGATACCCATGTTGGTGATACAATTATATCCAACTAAAATTATCCAAGCTAGGGTGACAAAGGATTCATGGCATTCAAATGTTCAATGAAGGCATAATGACAACATGTAATAACTAAACCCAAAACAATTGATATAAAGATAGCATGCAATTGTATAAAACAAAATACTTTTGAAATCATAGGATCAATATGATCAAAGGACTACGGCTTGCCTTGGAATAAATCTCGGATTGATCTTGATCTTGGTGTACTTCTCCTTGTTCCAAACTTCCCAAGTAGCAACGCCTACTCGCAAAATAAGCAAATAGAACAAATAAATACCAACCAGAGATAAGATCAATTCCAAAAATTAAATAAAAATCATAAATAAATAGAACTCGAATTTAGATGAATTTACAAATTTGAATGGGCTCAATCGGAGTTCTGATGCAAAAGATATGGGCTTTGAAGATTGAAAATAAATCAAAACCCTAATTTGGATTTTAATTTAATTTCTGAATTATTTTTCAACCAAAAGATGAATATGACGTCGATGACGTCACAGGGAATTTCGCCGATATTAAAATCAACCGGCAAGTGGGTCCCACATGGAGGTGATCGGGTGTATGGTGGATCGAGTCCAGGAGGTTTGGCTCGGGAGAAACACGGGCGTGTCACGTGGCTACCGAGTTGGCTTGACGAGGTCGCCACGCTGAAGAAATAAATGAGGTGGTCGACTCAAGACGCGCACGCAGCGTAGGGCAATTGGCCGGCAAAAATCAAGCGGCGCGACGGCGAATCCAGCGAGGCGCGGCAAGTAAGGTAGAAAACGGAAGTCGGGAGGCGGCGGTCGAGGGTGGTGGTGGGGCTCGGTGGCGAGGTCTCACAGCAAGTGGAGAAGAGATGACGGCGGTGGCGGCGGTGTTTTGTCGGACGAGCCAAGAACGGAGGAGAAGACGCTCAGCGACCAAAGACGAGGCGGCGCCAGATGCGGGGCTAATCGGCCGATGGCGCTCGGTGGCGAGGCCAAGAGTGACCGAGGCGGAGAATTTCACCGGCGACGAGGTTGCGGCCGAAGACGGCCGGCGGCAATGCGCGCCAGAAGCCGAGGGAGACGGCGTCTTGGGGCTTCGGAGGGAGGAGGTGGCGAGGAGAACAGGGGCCTCGGGGTACTTATATAGCGGAGGACGTGGAGATCCGGGAGAACACGGCGGCAGAAGGTGCGGGAGCAGGACTCGAGTCCAAATTGAAGACGGCCGAGCCAAGGCGTCGGCGGCCCACCGGACAATGGAGAGGGAGCGAAGCGCGGGCGCGGCGAGACTACTGAGCGGCGAGCGGAGGTCGGGCCGAGGCGCGGATGGGCCGAGGAGTTGGGCCGACTTCGGAATAGAAATGGGTTTCGACTACATCGCTTCGAGGAATTTTAATATATTCTTCTTTTTATAAAATACTGAAAATCCAAATAGCAATGAGAAAATAGCAAATGCACTCAGAAAAATTCTAGAAAATTCTATAAAATATATCTAAGCCAATAGAATCCAAATAAAATAATTTTGATAATAGTTGATGTTGGAATTAATCATGTTAAATTGTTTTGATCTCTGAAATTTCTAATTAAGCTTTAACTTTAGTAGAAAAATTCAAATGGTTATTTTTCTTTTAAAACTTTAAAACATACCAAATTTTTAGGATGTTACAAACCTCCCCCCCTTAAAGGAATCTCGTCCCCGAGATTCGAGCTGACTAGAGAATAGGTTCTGACTCGGGGTTTAACTTACCACAAACGACGTTCTGAACTTGCTGGGCTTCTTCTGCAGTGACGTGATTCAGTCTTCCTCTTGCTGCAGTTGATGGAGTCCTGGTTGCTTGATTTGGAGTCTGAGGTATTCCTCTTTCTGCTCCTGGCACAGAAGTCCTGGCTGGGGTAGGTCCCAAATTGAAAGGAATTGGTGTTGGTCCTCGCTCGTGGACATTTGTTGGCATAATGATCTGCCTCATGGCAATGGAAACAAATAACTCCTACCGCAGGATTGGTGGTCCTCTCGAGGTGATGATTGTTACTGTTATTGAAATTGGAAATTCCTGAGTTTCCTGCATGCGATACTGGGGCAGGGGTTCTGAATCCGGCAGATGAATTGCTAGCGCGGAAAGGCGGATGGGTATTGGTCTTAACTCTTTGTAGCTGACTCTGATGAACTCCATGTTGTATCATTTTTCTTTTGCGAGATTCGTCCAACTCACGACGAGAATCTTCTATAAGTACGGTTTTATCCACCATGTCTTTGAAAATCGACATAGTCATTCTCGATAACTTGCACCTTCAAACGGGGTTGAGTCCACGCTGAATCGCTTCGACGCATTATCTCGTCGCAACATCTTCGGAGCATAGCGAAAGTTGAGTGAACTTGTTGAGATATTCACCTAAAGACATATTTCCTTCTCAGAGTTCACTTAAATTCATTCTTCTTCATTTCCACTATACCATCCGGAACATGAGCTTGACGAAAACGCCATTGAAAATTCTCCCAAGTAATGGCTTGTGAATTCTCATGAGTCGGTGTAGTTTTCCCACCATTCTGCACAGATCCTTCCAATTGATGTGAGGCATAAAGAACTTTCTCATGATTATTGCATTGGGCGATGGCGAGCTTTTTCTCAACGGAGCGAAGCCAATCTTCTCGGCCCAAAGGTTCTCGGCGAATGAGAAAATGTAGGCGACGAGTCCTCATAAATTCGCTAACTTGGAATGATGATGAGTCGACGGTGGAGCAGAGGTCGCTTGATTGCTCGATTATTCGATTCAACAAGTCGACTATTGCAAATGGCGGTCCGACTTTGCCGAGTCATCATATTGCTTCATGTTTTGCATCATTGCGCCATGAATTGAGTTTGAGCCGCTAGTAGTTGTGCCATGCCGGGTTTTGTAGTTCCTGGGGCGGATCGGTCGCTAGTATTAACGCTGGTATGAGCACCATCCGATCGAGTACGGCTCGATGTGTTGCAGTGTCAACCATCTGCGATGCCTCTCCACGTTTTGTTAGATAAGATAGAAAAGCAATGTAGACGAGAGGGAATAGCACAATAGATGAGATAGACAAGATAGGGTAGATGGAACAGCTTAAGTAGGGGAAACAGGTTAAACCCAAGAGACAAGAAAGCATAGCTAAAAGGCTATAAAAGAACAAATAAACTCTTCAAATTAAAAGCTTAGTGCGACTGCAACATAATGCTTAACAGCAAAACTGCAGCTCTCACTTGCACACAACCCAAATAAAGACCTATTGCAACAACGATCTAAAAAGCGCTACTAAAACACTAATAGGACGGTTCCCACTCTGGACTAGAGAGCGAAGACTCTTCAACTTCTGGTTCTGAATCGCTGTAGAACACCCACGAGTTGCGAATCTGGAGCGCACTGGACGAACAACCGCACGGTGGTGGAGATACTCCCGACGATTGCCGGCGATTCGACGCCTTTCTTCGTGATCGGTAGAGTAGGTGACGCGTGAAGCTAGTGGTGGAGCAATGACTTCTTCTTCTAGCTCAGAACGGCCGGTGATCGACGCTATTTGCATCACATACTTGCGAACCAACTTGGACAACCTGATCCGATGCAATCTGTAAATCCTTCTGACGGCTTTGTGAGCAACTATGATTGCTGACGTGTCCTCAAGCTTGTCGTAGCACTTCATGCTGTGATGACGGATGTGGCCTCCAATCCTCACAATGAAATATACCCTCGTCTCGAATCCAGTTATGTGTCCCCCTTCACTTTCTTTTCCTTGGTGAAGTAAGTTGCACATCTACTTGTTCCCAAACTTTGTAACAAGCAACGAAGAACTCCAGGCCAATCGCCTCTTTGATCGCGATACACTTGAATCATCTAAAGAAATTAACAGGATAAGACTGTCAAATTATGATCATAAAATAAAATTTAGATAAGATAAGAGACAAAGACCTCTAGCACAAGATGAGGAGAAATAGAATGTGGTAAGAATAGAACAGACTGAGATGAGATTAGAATAGAATAGATTAGAAAAGGACAACAACTTAAGTCATATTTTGTTGGTTTAATTTAGAAAATAAGTTTTGAAGCTTAGACTAAAACGACCATGCTAACTAAGGTTGCGTTCTACAGTCGATATGGCTCTGATACCACCTCTGTCGGGACCCAAAATACATCTCAGAACCCTCTGTATTCTCGAACTAGTCCTGCATCACTAGCTAGCTCACACAGAAACAAAGTGATGAAATACCATCCATTTATTCGATTTAACTAGAAAGATCTCACAATAATAATAACTGGACCTTATGGTCAATGTTTACTTAACTTGCCACGCAGGGCTAAAGAAACAAATAAACTCTTGCAGCGGAACGAAAAACTTGGAAAGGCCAATCAACATGCCCACAGGCAATCGAGTGGAGAACGCATCCTAATCCGCAAAACCTTCAAAGTCTTGATTATGGAAGAACTCCATGCGACTTGATATTCTTCAACTGATCAACAAAGGCATGAGCCGTGAGTACATAAAGCACTCAGCAGGCCGTAGGGAAATGTATGCAAATAATATTCATGCAAGGTTTACCAAAGGTTAGCTGTATGGTTCTTTTGCGTAAAACAAAGATTTATGTCCAATATAATAAATAGATTGAAATGCGAATTGAAAAGAATAATAAATACATTAAGCAATTTCTTTGAAACAACCAGTGAGCTAACCATTCACTTCTCAACCAAACCAATGACAAGTGAACTCCCCATTCACCCAACAAACATTATATTCATCAAGTGAACTTCCCATTCACACTCCGACTTATTTTTAGAAGAAACTCAATCTCCCGTGTGAAATTCCCGAGCACGCCCATAACCGCGACACGGCTATTCAATAGTTTTACACGCTCGCAGAGGTCATGCGACTTGACCCACAAGACACGACTTCTCTAGTTGGTTTGGCATCCGTCGATACCACTACTCACTACCTTGGGTAAGCAGGCTAGAGCTCGTGACAAAGCCTTTACAAAGCTCCTTCTTAACCCAGTTCTGCCCGCTGAGATTTCAACACTGAATGTCTCCATCCGACCAGACATGGCCCCCCTCTTGCGCCATAGTGAGAACGTACCCCGTAACTCACTCTTCCAAGACAGAACCAGAAATAAGATATTGCTAATTAATCAGCCAGGTCCCGCCCATACAGACATGTGGTTGTACAGTTAAGGCTCGCCTCACGGCGACAAGATTAAGTCCTTGACAAGTTACTCAGGCGATCTTTCCACAAACCCACAACGTGTTAAATACACACCCTCAATCCACCATCCATTCGCCTGAGTGAAAACAATTTTGTTTACAAGAAACCAATGACATCCCCTGTCATGGTACACAAGTTTTAACAACAGTGGCTAACCACCACAATTCCATATATCGTTAAGTCAAGATTAATCAATAAGACACATGTGATGATGAACCCATCGAGACTAGGCTTGACTAAGCACTAATACGATACCCATGTTGGTGATACAATTATATCCAACTAAAAGTATCCAAGCTAGGGTGACAAAGGATTCATGGCATTCAAATGTTCAATGGAGGCATAATGACAACAGGTAATAACTAAACCCAAAACAATTGATATAAAGATAGCATGCAATTGTATAAAACAAAATACTTTTGAAATCATAGGATCAATATGATCAAAGGACTACGGCTTGCCTTGGAATAAATCCAGGATTGATCTTGATCTTGAGTACTTCTCCTTGTTCCAAACTTCCAAAGTAGCAACGCCTACTCGCAAAATAAGCAAATAGAACAAATAAATACCAACCAGAGATAAGATCAATTCCAAAAATTAAATAAAAATCATAAATAAATAGAACTCGAATTTAGATGAATTTACAAATTTGAATGGGCTCAATCGGAGTTCGGATGCAAAAGATATGGGCTTTGGAAGATTGAAAATAAATCAAAACCCTAATTTGGATTTTAATTTAATTTCCTGAATTATTTTTCAACCGAAAATATGAATATGACGTCGATGACGTCAGCAGGAATTTCGCCGATATTAAAATCAACCGACAAGTGGGTCCCACATGGAGGTGATCGGGTGTATGGTGGATCGAGTCGGGAGGTTTGGCTCGGGAGAAACTCGGGCGTGTCACGTGGCGGTGAGTTGGCTTGACGAGGTCGCCACGCTGAAGAAATGCAATGAGGTGGTCACGACCAAGACGCACGCAGCAGAGGGCAAATGGCCGCGGCAAATCAAGGCGGCGCGGCGGCGAACAGCGCGAGGCGATGGCGGCAAGGTAGAAAACGAAAGCCGGGAGGCGGCGGCCGAGGGGTGGTGGTCGGGCTCGGTGGCGAGGTCTCACCGGCAGATGGAGAAGAGATGACGGCGGTGGCGGCGGTGTTTTGTCGACGAGCCAAGAACGGAGGAGAAGACGCTTGCGACCAAAGACGAGGCGGCGCCAGATGCGGGGCTAATGCGGGCCGATGGCGCTCGGTGGCAGGCCAAGAGTGATCGAGGCGAGAATTTCGCCGGCGACGAGGTTGCGGCCGAAGACGGCCGCGGCAATGCGCGCGCTGAGAAGCCGAGGAGACGACGCTGCGTCTTGGGGCTTCGGAAGAGGAGGAGGCGAGGAGAACAGGGGCCTCGGGGTGCTTATATAGCGGAGGAGAGGAGATCCCGGAGAACACGGGCAAGAAGGCGGCGGGAGCAGGACTAGGAGTCCAGCTTGAAGACGGCCGAGTCAAGGCGGCGGCGGGCCCACCGGACAATGGGAGAGGGAGCGGAGCGCGGCGAGAGACTACTGAGCGGGCCACCGGGCAGAGGGAGAGCGCGAGCGGGAGGTCGGGCCGAGGCGCGGATGGGCCGAGGAGTTAATGACTCGGAATAGTAATGGGTTTCGACTCACATCGTTCCGAGGAATTTTAATATATTCTTCTTTTATAAAATTACGAAAATCCAAATAGCAATTAGAAAATAGCAAATGCACTCAGAAAAATTCTAGAAAATTCTATAAAATATATCTAAGCCAATAGAATCCAAATAAAATAATTTTGATAATAGTTGATGTTGGAATTATTCATGTTAAATTGTTTTGATCTCTGAAATTTCTAATTAAGCTTTAACTTTAGTAGAAAAATTCAAATGGTTATTTTTCTTTTAAAACTTTAAAACATACCAAATTTTTGGGATGTTACAAACCTCCCCCCCTTAAAGGAATCTCGTCCCCGAGATTCGGGCTGACTAGAGAATAGGTTCTGACTCGGGGTTTAACTTACCACAAACGACGTTCTGAACTTGCTGGGCTTCTTCTGCAGTGACGTGATTCAGTCTTCCTCTTGCTGCAGTTGATGGAGTCCTGGTTGCTTGATTTGGAGTCTGAGGTATTCCTCTTCCTGCTCCTGGCACAGAAGTCCTGGCTGGGGTAGGTCCCAAATTGAAAGGAATTGGTGTTGGTCCCTGCTTCTGTGGACATTTGTTGGCATAATGACCTGTCTCATGGCAATGGAAACAAATAACTCCGGCTGCAGGATTGGTGGTCCTCTGAGGCTGATGATTGTTACTGTTATTGAAATTGGAAATTCCTGAGTTTCCTGCATGCGATACTGGGGCAGGGGTTCTGAATCCGGCAGATGAATTGCTAGCACGGAAAGGCGGATGGGTATTGGTCCTAACTCTTTGTAGCTGACTCTGATGAACTCCATGTTGTATCATTTTTCTTTTGCGAGATTCGTCCAACTCACGACGAGAATCTTCTATAAGTACGGTTTTATCCACCATGTGCTGAAAATCGACATAGTCATTCCCGATAACTTGCACCTTCAAACTGGGGTTGAGTCCACGCTTGAATCGCTTCTGACGTGCATTATCTGTCGCAACATCTTCTGGAGCATAGCGAGAAAGTTGAGTGAACTTGTTGAGATATTCACCTAAAGACATATTTCCTTGCTGTAGTTCACGAAATTCATTCTTCTTCATTTCCACTATACCATCCGGAACATGAGCTTGACGAAACGCCATTGAAAATTCTCCCAAGTAATGGCTTGTGAATTCTCATGAGTCATGTGTAGTTTTCCCACCATTCTGTGCAACACCTTCCAATTGATGTGAGGCATAAAGAACTTTCTCATGATTATTGCATTGGGCAATGGCGAGCTTTTTCTCAACGAGCGAAGCCAATCTTCTCGGCCCAAAGGTTCGGCGAATGAGAAAATATAGGCGGACGAGTCCTCATAAATTCTGCTAACTTGGAATGATGATGAGCTGACGGTGGAGCAGAGGCTGCTTGATTGCTCTGATTATTCTGATTCAACAAGCTGACTATTGCAGCGGCGGTCTGACTTTGCTGAGTCATCATACTGTTCATGTTTTGCATCATTGCGCTCATGAATTGAGTTTGAGCTGCTAGTAGTTGTGCCATGCTGGGTTCTGTAGTTCCTGTGGCGGATCGGTGCTAGTGTTAACGTTGGTATGAGCACCATCTGACTGAGTACGGCTCGATGTGTTGCGAGTGTCAACCATCTGCGATGCCTCTCCATAGGTTTGTTAGATAAGATAGAAAAGCAATGTAGACGAGAGGGAATAGCACAATAGATGAGATAGACAAGATAGGGTAGATGGAACAGCTTAAGTAGGGGAAACAGGTTAAACCCAAGAGACAAGAAAGCATAGCTAAAAGGCTATGAAAGAACAAATAAACTCTTCAAATTAAAAGCTTAGTGCGACTGCAACATAATGCTTAACAGCAAAACTGCAGCTCTCACTTGCACACAACCCAAATAAAGACCTATTGCAACAACGATCTAAAAAGCGCTACTAAAACACTAATAGGACGGTTCCCACTCTGGACTAGAGAGCGAAGACTCTTCAACTTCTGGTTCTGAATCGCTGTAGAACACCCACGAGTTGCGAACTCATGAGCGCACTGGGGCGAACAACCGCACGGTGGTGGAGATACTCCTGACGATTGCCGATGATTCGACGCCTTTCTTCAGGACTGGGTAGAGTAGGTGACGGCGGTGAAGCTAGTGGTGGAGCAGCGACTTCTTCTTCTAGCTCAGGAACGGCTGGTACTGACGCTATTTGCATCACATACTTGCGAACCAACTTGGACAAACTGATCCGATGTAATCAGAATCCTTCGGACGGCTTTGTGAGCAACTATGACTGCTGACATGTCCTCAAGCTTGTCGTAGCACTTCATGCTGTGATGACGGATGTGGCCTCCAATCCTCACAATGAAATATACCCTCGTCTCGAATCCAGTTATGTGTCCCCCTTACTTTCTTTTCCTTGGTGAAGTAAGTTGCACATCTACTTGTTCCCAAACTTTGTAACAAGCAACGAAGAACTCCAGGCCAATCGCCTCTTTGATCGCGATACACTTGAATCATCTAAAGAAATTAACAGGATAAGACTGTCAAATTAAGATCATAAAATAAAATTTAGATAAGATAAGAGACAAAGACCTCTAGCACAAGATGAGGAGAAATAGAATGTGGTAAGAATAGAATAGACTGAGATGAGATTAGAATAGAATAGATTAGAAAAGGACAACAACTTAAGTCATATTCTGTTGGTTTAATTTAGAAAATAAGTTTTGAAGCTTAGACTAAAACGACCATGCTAACTAAGGTTGCGTTCTACAGTCGATATGGCTCTGATACCACCTCTGTCGGGACCCGAAAATACATCTCAGGAACCCTCTGTGTATTCTGAACTAGTCCCAGATCAGTAGCTAGCTCACACAGGAAACAGTGATGAAATACCATCCATTTATTCGATTTAACTAGAAAGATCTCACAATAATAATAACTGGACCTTATGGTCAATGTTTACTTAACTTGCTACGCAGGGCTAAAGAAACAAATAAACTCTTGCAGCGGAACGAAAAACTTGGAAAGGCCAATCAACATGCCCACAGGCAATCGAGTGGAGAACGCATCCTAATGCGCAAAACCTTCAAAGTCTTGATTCTGGAAGAACTCCTGTGCAGCTTGATATTCTTCAACTGGTCAACAAAGGCATGAGCCGTGAGTACATAAAGCACTCAGCGGGCCGTAGGGAAATGTATGCAAATAATATTCATGCAAGGTTTACCAAAGGTTAGCTGTGTGGTTCTTTTGCAGAAAACAGCATTTATGTCCAATATAATAAATAGATTGAAATGCGTAATTGAAAATAATAATAAATACATTAAGCAATTTCTTTGAAACAACCAGTGAGCTAACCATTCACTTCTCAACCAAACCAATGACAAGTGAACTCCCCATTCACCCAACAAACATTATATTCATCAAGTGAACTTCCCATTCACACTCCGACTTATTTTTAGAAGAAACTCTATCTCCCGTGTGAAATTCCGAGCACGCCCATAACCGCGACACGGCTATTCGAATAGTTTTACACGCTCGCAGAGGTTGTACAACTTGACCCACAAGACACGACTTCTCTAGTTGGTTTGGCATCCGTCGATACCACTGCTCACTACCTTGGGTAAGCAGGCTAGAGCTCATGACAAAGCCTTTACAAAGCTCCTTCTTAACCCGATTCGCCTCACGAGTTTTCAACATCGAATGTCTCCATCCGACTGCACGGGGCCCCTCTTGCGCCATAGTGAGAACGCACTCGTAACTCACTCTTCCAAGACAGTAACTGTAAATAAGATATTGCTAATTAATCACCAGTCCCGCCCATACAGACATGTGGTTGTACTGCTAAGGCTCAGTTCAACTACGCACAAGATTAAGTCCTTGACAAGTTACTCAGCGATCTTTCCACAAACCCACAACGTGTTAAATCCACACCCTCAATCCACCATCCATTCGCCTGAGTGAAAACAATTTTGTTTACAAGAAACCAATGACATCCCCTGTCATGGTACACAAGTTTTAACAACAGTGGCTAACCACCACAATTCCATATATCGTTAAGTCAAGATTAATCAATAAGACACATGTGATGATGAACCCATCGAGACTAGGCTTGACTAAGCACTAATACGATACCCATGTTGGTGATACAATTATATCCAACTAAAAGTATCCAAGCTAGGGTGACAAAGGATTCATGGCATTCAAATGTTCAATGGAGGCATAATGACAACAGGTAATAACTAAACCCAAAACAATTGATATAAAGATAGCATGCAATTGTATAAAACAAAATACTTTTGAAATCATAGGATCAATATGATCAAAGGACTACGGCTTGCCTTGGAATAAATCCTGGGATTGATCTTGATCTTGGTGTACTTCTCCTTGTTCCAAACTTCCAAGTAGCAACGCCTACTCGCAAAATAAGCAAATAGAATAAATAAATACCAACTAGAGATAAGATCAATTCCAAAAATTAAATAAAAATCATAAATAAATAGAACTCGAATTTAGATGAATTTACAAATTTGAATGGGCTCAATCGAGTTCTGATGCAAAAGATATGGGCTTTGAAGATTGAAAATAAATCAAAACCCTAATTTGGATTTTAATTTAATTTCTGAATTATTTTTCAACCGAAAAGATGAATATGACGTCGGGATGACGTCAAGAGGAATTTCGCCGATATTAAAATCAACCGACAAGTGGGTCCCACATGGAGGTGATCGGGTGTATGGTGGATCGAGTCCAGTGGAGGTTTGGCTCGGGAGAAACTCGGGCGTGTCACGTGGCTACCGAGTTGGCTTGACGAGGTCGCCACGCGAAGAAACAAATGAGGTGGTCGCCGACTCAAGACGCAAGATGCAGCGAGGGCAAATGGCCGCGCAAAATCAAGCGGCGGCGACGGCAACGACGCACAGGCGATGGCGGCAAGGTAGAAAATGGAAAGCCGGGAGGTGGCGGCCGAGGGGTGGTGGTTGGGCTCGGTGGCAGGTCTCACCGGCGATGGAGAAGAGATGACGGCGGTGGCGGCGGTGTTTTGTCGGACGAGCCAAGAACGGAGGAGAAGACGCGGCGACCAAAGACGAGGCGCCCAGATGCGGGCTAATGCGGCCGATGGCGCTCGGTGGCGCAGGCCAAGAGTGATCGAGGCGAGAATTTCGCCGGCGACGAGGTTGCGGCCGAAGACGGCCGGCGGCAATGCGCGCACAGAAGCCGAGGAGACGACGCGCCTTGGGGCTTCAAGAGGAGGAGGTGGCGAGGAGAACAGGGCCTCGGGGTGCTTATATAGCGAGGAGAGGGAGATCCCGGAGAACACGGCGGCAGCAAGGCAAGGGAGTAGGACTCGAGTCCAGCTTGAAGACGGCCGAGCCAAGGCGTCGGGGCCCCACCGGACAGCGGGAGAGGGAGCGGCGCGGCGGTGAGAGACTACTGAGCGGGGCCATGGGCAGAGAGAGAGCGGCGAGCGGGAGGTCGGGCCGAGGCGCGGATGGGCCGAGGAGTTGGGCCGACTCGGATAGTAATGGGTTTCTACTACATCGCTTCGAGGAATTTTAATATATTCTTCTTTTATAAAATATCAAAATCCAAATAGCAATTAGAAAATAGCAAATGCACTCAGAAAAATTCTAGAAAATTCTATAAAATATATCTAAGCCAATAGAATCCAAATAAAATAATTTTGATAATAGTTGATGTTGGAATTAATCATGTTAAATTGTTTTGATCTCTGAAATTTCTAATTAAGCTTTAACTTTAGTAGAAAAATTCAAATGGTTATTTTTCTTTTAAAACTTTAAATCATACCAAATTTTTGGGATGTTACAATTTCCAAGCAATGAAGACCCTGGTCGAGAAGGAGTTGGATATAGGAGTGCTGAGGATTCAACATCCCATGCAGCTGTGTGATAGCTGCATGGTCACCAAACAAACTCGGTCTCCCTTCGTAGCTCAAGCGATGTACCGTGTAGATGAACCACTTAAACTGGTGCACACTAACTTGTGTGGTCCTATCACACCAAAAACCAGCGCTGGTAACACATATTTCATGCTTCTAGTAGATTACTTTAGCAGGATGATGTGGATTCATGTGCTAAAGTGCAAGAGTGATGCACCTACTGTATTCAAGAAGTTTCAAGCCTTGGTGGAGAAGCAAAGCGAGCACAAGTTGAAGGTGCTAAGGTCATACCATGGAGGAGTATTTCTATCTCACCAATTTGCATCACTATGTAGTGAGGAAGGCGTGGCTCAACTCTTCACAACTCCATATACTCCTCAGCAGAACGACATAGTTGAAAGGAGAAGTCACATGGTGATGGAGATGGCTCGAAGTGTGCTTAAGTCCATGATGTTGCCCGAAAGATTGTGGGGTGAACCAGTCTGGCATGTTGTATATATACTGAATCGGGTGCCAACTAGAGCTCTCAACAACAAGATGCCATATGAAGCCTAGACGGGCAAGAAACCCAACATGATAGTGTTCAGCTGTGTGGGACACGTCAAGATTCCTGTGTGCGCACCAGGAAACTAATGATCGAAGAAAGCTAATGATTCATCTAGGTGTGGATGAAGGTTGCAAGGCCTACCGTATGTATGATCCCACCACAGGAAAGGTGCACGTTAGCAGGGATGTGCATTTTGAAGAACAAAGGAGGTGGGAGTGGGGCGAGACCACGAGCTGGAATGAACAAGCGTGGTTTATGTTCAAGGTTGATGATGTTGCACGTGAACATGATGATCAACAGGAGTAGGTAGGTGGGGAGGAATAGGTTCACGTTCCATCCTCACTTGCACCCGTGCCATCGCCTGGCGAGAACACACCCGTGTCATCGAAAGCGCGCAAGCGCGAGGCGTGCACACGGCTCGCTCACGGTGGCACCAGCTACTCCTACATCATCTTCCTCGTTGTCGACACCCACCTCGACAACCCCTTTGACCACCAGCTCCAGATCGTCAAGGACACCAAGTACTGGTGCGGGTTGCATCGATGCAGTTCACCATCACCGAGTGGAGGCACTACGTCATCTTCCAAGGAAGCGCCAAGGATTTTTTGTTCTCTGCGTGATATATATGCAGAAACTAAGGAGGTACAACTAGATCCAGAAGAACTATACCTCTTAGTTGCCGAAGAACCTGCCTCTTACCGTGAAGCAGCCGAAGAAAGAGAATTGGAAGATGCAATGCGCCAAACGATCCAAGCCATAGAGAAGAACAAGACTTGGTGCTTGACTGAACCACCACTCGACTATAAACCCATCGGTGTTAAGTGGGTTTACAAGTTGAAGAAAGATCCAGAAGGCAGAGTCATCAAGCACAAAGCTAGGCTCGTGGCAAAAGGTTATGTTTAGCAAAAGGGCATCGACTATGATGAAGTGTTTGGACCTGTAACAAGGTTGGAAACAGTGATATTGTTACTTGCTCTTGTTGCCCAACAAGGATAGCAAGTTCACCATCTAGATGTCAAAGTCAGCATTCTTGAATGGGAACTTGGAAGAAGAAGTGTATGTCTTCCAGCCCGAAGGTTTTGTGAAAAATGGGTGTGAGCACTTCGTGTACAAATTGTCCAAGGCTTTGTATGGACTTTGGCAGGCGCCAAGAGCATGGAACATACAGCTAGACCAGAGTTTGAAAGGCCTCGACTTCAGTAGGTGTCCTCAAGAGTAAGTTGTTTACAAAAGGTTAGTAGGTGGTGAAACATTAGTTGTTGGAGTTTATGTTGATGATTTAATCATCACAGGCACTAATGCACGTGAGATCTCAAAATTAAAACACCAGATGATGAAAGAGTTTGAGATGAGTGACCTAGGGTTACTTTCCTAGTACCTTGGTATTGAGGTTGAACAAAGGAAAGATGGCATTCTTCTAAAGCAAAGTTCTTATGCAAAGAAGATACTTCAACAGGCTGGTATGGCTGAATGCAATGCATCCAAATACCCGATGGAGCCCAAATTGAAGTTAGGCAAAGATGAGGAAGGTATCGAAGTGTGTTCTACATAATTCAAAAGTATGGTTGGCAGTTTGAGGTATCTACTCCACACACGCCCTGACCTTTCATATGTTGTTGGCATTGTGAGTAAATACATGGAGAAACTAAAGATATCCCATCTACAAGCAATCAAGCAAATATTGAGGTATATAAAAGGTACACTCAATTTTGGCTTCATATATAAGAAAGGAGGAGAAGAGAAGCTAACCGGCTATAGTGATAGCAATTTAGCTAGTGATTTGGATGACAGAAAGAGCACAAGTGGAGTGGTGTTCTATCTCTTAGGGAATGTGGTAACATGGTGCTCCCAAAAGCAAAAGAGTGTTGCTCTTTCTTCTTGTGAAGCTGAGTTTATGGCTGCCACAGCCACAGCTTGTTAGGATATTTGGCTAAAAGGTTTGCTCAGTGAAGTAACCAGTCAGGAACCACAACCATTTAAGCTCTATGTTGACAACAAATCAGCTATTGCGTTGATGAAGAATCCGGTATTTCATGGGAGGATCAAACACATTGATACAAGGTATCACTTTATTCATGAATGTGTTGAAGATAGGCTAACTGTTGTTGAACGCATTAGCACAGATGAACAACGAGCTAATATCTTAACCAAGGCGCTTGGAAGAATCAAGTTCAATGGGATGCACAAGCTTCTTAGAGTTCAAAACCTTAAAGATCCAAGTTTGGATTAAGGGGTGAGTGTGGAAAATAATCAAGACTTGGTGTGTGGGTTGATTCCTTGTTTTTCGCTTTGGGTAGTGGCCGGTTTGGCCGAGTCCTCAGGTGAATGTGCAAGAGGATGCATGCTAGAGTTCATGTTCACCCGTCGCACGTGTTGATCCGGTTTAACCAGCGCATGGGATGGCACGTATTGTTGTGGCTGGGGTGTTAGCTGTTGGTTAGGTAGTTGATATACTAGTTTTTTATGTTTTGTCTGTAACATTTTTCACAAGAAAAACACATAGAGAAAATTGCCCCATTGGAGATCCTGTGTGGCGCTCGTGTGTGTTTGTGTTCTTGATCTCCATTTATTCTTGTGTGTGTAATATGGGATCTCTACCAACATGGCCAAGGAAATAAACCCTTCATATCACTCCCGCCCGATCGACCTCCAATTGCGGCGAGCGAAATCCCCGCCGTCTCGTCACCGGCCCCCGCTAGAGACAGACGTGTGCAACAACATTTGTCGACATAGGTTTTTCGATTTCATACCACCATTCTGGCTCCTAACTCCATGTATCATGTGTCATATCATCGCTTTATTTATTTTGGGTACATTAAACTATTCCTGTCAAAACCGCAACAAGGAGAGGGAAAAGGGTTGTCTGCATGAACAACGCGCCTGTTTGGGACGCAACATTTTACGTGAAACAAAATAGTGCAATTCTCGTGTGATTTTAGAAGAAAAAACTCGTAATCCAAGCATGGAAAGACCTGTACTAATGATGGAGTGCTTCTCTATGATCCAATACACTACTACGTGGCTAGTTTTTTAACTGCTTGTCTTGACATCCCCGCCGATTTGGGCCTCACCATGCCCAACCCTTTCTAGCCCATATCAGGATTAAGAGCCAATGGCCCGATGCTCGGTGGTGTTGTGTGCCATATCGAAGCAAGACCCCCCACCGAAAGGAAGAACATCTGGAAGGAATTTATTGATCACAAAAATAGCTAGATTGCAATGGTCTTGTTGATAAGATTGCCGTGCATTGTTCTACAACTGGAACTGGAATATCAGTATACTCTGCACCTGAAATTCCTCTTATATTGTTTTGAATGGATGTTAGGCCTCAAAAATAACTATCACAAGAGTGAAGTGTTTGTGGTAGGGGTGGACACAGAGGAAGCTCAAGCTGTTGCCAATAAATTCAACTGCAAGTTGGGGACTCTGCCTTTGGTCTACTTGGGGATTCCAATTAGTGACCATGGCTTGGGGATGCTAGCCTTTGAGAAGCTTCCTAACAAATTGGCCAAAAGTTGGACTGTTGGAAAAGTCAGTTCATTTCATCAGGGGGAGTCTGATCCTGACTAACTTATGTCTTAGCAGCTTACCTATTTACACCATGGGCTTCTGTAACCTTCAGTAGGGGGTGCACCAGAAGATGGATACTGTTAGATCAAAAAACAATTGGAGAAGGGTGAGTGACAAATGTAAATACCACATGGTGAAGAGGGATGCAGTATGTAGACCAAAAGAGTATGGCATCTTGGGGTGTTGAATACAAGAGTAATGAACACATGTCTGCTTTGCAAATGGAAAAATCCTTCAGGGCAGCACAAAAGCTATGGTGGTTAATCCTCTAGGCTAAATATTTCCCCAATGGGGGCTTTTTCTCTACCAATGCACATGGTGTTAGTGTTATGTCTTAGAGGCAATCATATATACGATTATATCGCTTCTATGTTTATGAAATTATGAATAATATGTTATTTTGTCCCTTAAATAAAATATCATTTATATTGATTGACAAGTGTGTGACTTGTTTGTGAAACTCTCTATTTATTGTTATGATACCATTCTAAATATCCATGACCTACGTTATTATATGGGACACTTATGATTTATAGATCGACACATGTATTGATTGATGATCGCGTTTCACGAATCATGGATATGAGATATCAAATCAATAATATTGACATATGTTGGAAAACATAATGTTGGATTGATCCGCATTGGGACACTGCGAGAATTGTTATATTCTTAAGTATCATCAATTGGTCTCATACATAGTGTATGTGAGATCCTTAAATCTGAGATCACATATTTCCTACATGAGTAATAGTTTACTTAGAAGTTGCCAAACGCTACTCTGTAAATGGGTAGTCATAAAGATATCATCTAGCGGCAACGACACAGGTGCATCTCACTCTATCTCATTCAATTCCTATATCTCAAATTTCCAGCGTTGTTCTAGTGTTAATTTGTAATATATGAACTGTGTCTTTTGAAATATAGACTGTAGAGCATTCAAAAATGAAGAGAGTTAAATTGCAGTTTTTTTGTAATTTTTCTAAAGTATTTAAGATGTTACCTCTAGTGAACCGTTATCATTATTTTTATAGCGTAGATCCCGAATTCAACGCTGGTGGCTGTTGGGGAAGTTCACCTGGTCCGCGTCCACGAACGCGAAGTCGAACCCGCCCTTGTTGCCCCCTGCTAGTCAAGTCAACTGTGGTTGCATCATGATTCATGATCATCTCGTTACTGTGCATTTGTACAGGAACACGCGCACAAACATAGAGGAATAATTAATGTACCTCGGCTACCAGTTGATCCAGCGCCGGCAGCGTGAACACGACATGGAAGTCGGTCTTGTGTGCCACGCCGGCCTTCTCGATCACCGGGCGATCCTATCTCGTCGTAGCTCTCACGGCTAACGTCGATGGCTACTATCTGCCGTCGAGCACGGAGATCAAGACAAGATCATGCATAAACCTAAACCGGCTAACAAGTATTAGCGATACTAACCTTGCCGTCGTCAGGGAGCGTGAGCGCGAGGGCAGTGGCGAGCAGCGAGTACCCGGTGAACACACCAACCTCGATAGCGTTCTTGGCGTGGAGAAGCCCAAACAACTGCACATCGTCCGGCACGGCCGCCATGAGAGCCCTGCAGCATGTCTCACCGGTACGGACAAAACGTCAAACACCAGCTGTGCAATAACGGACCAAACACGCAAAAGCAACACCAGATCGAGCTACTTACTCCTAGGATCCTCACATGGAGTGCTTGGTGGTGGCGAGGCGGAGCTCGCGCGTGTAGTCGGGTTCACGAGGGAACACCGTAGATTCCAGTATGTTCTAGCCAGCGGCGAATCCTGGATTTACTAAATGAGTGTTCAGAATCATAAAAATATGATGTAAAATATTTTATTTATAGTAGTAAAATACAAAATGCAAATTATAGATTCAGCATCTTAAATAATTTATAGAAATTACAAAATAAATAAGAAATTTGCAATCTAACTCTACCCCACAAACATTTTAAATCTACAGCTTTTCTCTTCATTTTTGAATACTCTACTGTCTACATTTCAAAAGACAAAGTTCACCTATTACAAATCAACACTAGAACAACACTGAAAATTTGAGATTTAGGAATTGAACGAGATTGAGAGTGAGATGCACTTGTATCGCCGCCGTTGGATGCTCAGTTGTTGCCTGCTCTTTGTCCGCCACTACCTGACCCGCTGGACGCCGCCATGCCCTCCATGTCCGGCTGCCCGGTTGCCCCACTGGTTGCCGTCGTGAGCTCTCTGCCCCGTCGACCGCTGTGCCCTCCATCCCTGTGTCACTTGTTGACAACGATGGTACAAAGCAAAATTTATGTAATTTGTCCGTGCTCGTTCTTAGCCTGCGGTGCCACACCCAATGAATTGTTTGACTGTGTTGTCGCGCTTGCTTAGTCTGTATGCACTTTCCAAGATGAGAAACGAAGGGTGGCAACTAGATCTGTTCAAACACCAGGCCGGGCTGGGCTTTAAAAGCGCAGTCGCAAACGGGCAGGCCCAAGCCTGGCCCGAAAATTTATTTTTTAAATTTAAATATATTATTTCAATTATTTTTTGGAATAAAAAGGTATTATTTAATTCATTTTTAGGATTAAAAAACATTTTTGTGTGCTTATTCCGGATTTCGGATCGGGCTTCTTTCGGGCCAAAATTCCAGTGAACAGGTCTAGTGGCAACCAGCAACGGTTTATGCTCCATCAAGCGCAATGGCCTAATCAGGGTAAATAATTCTTTCCTTCTGTGTGCATAGAGATCCTCTGCATTACTGCTCTCAATGTAGATGTGCTACCACGTAAGGGAATTAGAAGCGATCTTTACCATCCGATCGAAAACGAAAGCCGAGATCAACCGCTACAGCATTTGTTGCAGTAAAATCGTTGCGTTATTTCCTCAACGGCTACCACACCGATTGCTATAGTACTGTATCAAAGTACTGTTCACATGGCGTGAAAACACTGTTAGCATGGTGTCCTCTGCATTTATTGCAGAGGATTCGGATCTGGATCCGTTGCCAACTTGTCGGGCGTCCTGGTTGAACTTTCAAGCATTTGCGGCGCCGGCCAGCAGAGACACTCAATTAGGCGGCACCGCACAGGATGAGCACGGGCAAACCATTGGGCACTAGGTAGCGTCACAACAATACAAAGAATTCTTACAGGGTGCTGGGTCTTGTTTAACCGGCATACTACATAGAGTTTTTGGCTAATATAGCACGTTTTACGCACGCAATAGCAATGTAGCTCCCTCTTTGCACCAAATACAAAGAAGACACCCCGTCCGTGTGCCAGAGGGCAGGAGTCGCTGACGGAGTGACACCCCCCTCTGTGCCTCACGCGTTCGTGCCATGTGCGCACGATCGGGGCGTCCGTGCTCCGGACGCACGAACTCAGCGCCACTGTTACCCAGACGCACGAACACGACGATGTGTCGTTCTGCCGGCGACTCCGGCCCTCTGGCACATAAATTCAATAATTTTTTTTTGCATTTGACCTAGGTGGGGAAGCTATATTTACTATTACGTAATATTTTTTAAAAAAACTCTGGTACATAGACACGCGGCACGCGCGCCAGGCGTTGTTGGAAATGGATGATGCACGACACGGAACCCATACGCGGGCCCAAACGGCTCGATCGTACTCGAGGCAAGAGGTGCCGCGGGCCGCTCATCCAACCACTGTCTCGTGCGGTGCGGTGCGGTACTGCCCACAAGCGGTTTGACCCATCTCATCTTGAATTCACCACTGCGACAGTACGATGGTCCGATCTCCTCCTCTCGAGTGTCGACGTCGCCGCCTCCCAGTCTCCCACCAAAGCGCCGGCGGCTGCTCATCCTCTCTACGATGCTGATTCTTTTTTAGACTCGACCAGAGGCTTAGGCTATAAAAAGGGTAGTAGCTGGGCAAAGCTATAAAAAGGGTCACACAACCTTTTTGTTTGCACTGGATACTTACTGGTACAAAAAAAAAACTCCGCAATAGTGTGGTAAAAAGCTTATGTATGCATCAGTACGAACGTGGCAACTATTGTTCATGGCCTTGGATGCCTGATGTACAATGAAACGCTTTTTAAAAAATTGACTGGTTTTTAAGAGAAATGAGCTAACTGATTTTAGCTGATCGGCACAGAAAATGGCCATGTTGCGTAATCATGTACAGAAGACACACCATTATAGAAAAAGCTGCAAGAACGACCATAACGATAAGGAGGGGGAGGAAAACTACATTTTCGGTTTCATTACTCTGTTTCCTCTCGCCTTCCACTCCCTGGATCTCCAAGATCGAGTCCAAGAATTCCCGATCCCAAGAACCCCACCATGCGCTCCCACCGATCCCAAGAACTCGTGTCTCGTGCTCTCCGATTAGTTCCGTGATCCCATCCAGCTTCCAAAGCCGCCGCCGTTGATGCCAATTGCGGTGGCCGGCATGGATTCCGGCGCCAACAGCGCCAACTCTGTCCGCGAGTCGTTCGCCGAGTCGCCGGCGCCGGCTTCCCCGCCGAGCCATCCGGCGGCCGCGGTCACCAAAGGCTGTGGTCTCCGCCGGTGGCGCCGTATCCCCCGCGAGCACCACAACGAGGGCTCCCCCGCCGGCCCCGTCGCCGTCGCCGGCGCTGATGAGGACTTGGCGCAGCTCCACAAACGCCGTCTCCCCCTCGCCGCGGACGGACCTAAGGGGAAGCAAGACGCGGCCGCCGAGGAGGAGAGCCCGGTCGCATCCGTCGAGTCCAGCTTCGTGCCACCGGAGGCGTGCCCGTCGCCGGCTCCGACTAAGCTGGAACCGGATCTTGGCTTCCTAATCGCCTCCGCTGGCTTCTCGGTGGGCGTCGGCGGCGCCGACTCGGACAACAGCGACGACCGAACCAGCAAGTCCTCCACCGCGCTCCCGCGCCACGATTTCTCGCTCGGCGGCTTCGGCCGCGAGCGCGACAGGGCGCGCTCCCGCGCCCCCGGCGCCGTTGCTCACAGCAAGAACCTCCGTGCTGCTCGCGCACGCGGCGCTGGTGCGCGCGCTCCCGCTGCAGACACCTCCACGGTGGAAGCGGAGAACTCGCGCTCCAGTGTGGAGTCCAATCTCCGCAGCTCAAGCGCGGCTCACGCACGCCAATGCAGTGCTGGCATCAGCAGCAATGGCGTTCACAAGGTTCTGTACACAAATGGCGAGCAAAATGACGAGGAATCTCCAAGTGAGGAGGTGCGATCTGCAGCAGGAGGTTTCTATAAGGAGAATGGGAGTGTAGCCTGGAGATTGGTAATGGGTTATGGTGATTCCGACGACAATGATCATGTCTTTGATGAAGGGATCATCGGCAAGGCTGAAAATGGAGGGATCCATTCAGGTCTTGATCCGTACATCGAGTCGATTGCATTGCTTCAGTCAACACAAGCAGCACTTGAGAATGGTATTATCGAATTCCCCTTTAATTTAGCTTGATGCATGAACACACCAGTACTCCAAGCTCATTCCATTTGATTGAAAATTGTTCGTTAGTACTTGTTTGACATGAAGCCAGCATTTCATATTTGCTACTTGCTAGCTTAAAGAGTGAAGTTCAGAATCTCCAGATTACTACTAAATGTATTTGTTTGAGCTATTGCATTTTGATATTCATTCCTTCACTTTCCTACAGTGGCCTACTTAATTAGCTGGAAATAAATGAACAATTGTTGTACTGTAGTGAACTAAATAGAAGGGACAAGACATAATTGCATGGTGCTTACTAAATTTTTGACAAATTTATTTCATACTGGCCTCCATGCTTCTTTCATACCAAGTGGTGGTTAATTCAATAATAAAGCACTTTTGAATGTCTCCCATGGAAAACTTTGGCAAAGCTGGTATATAACTTAGCTCGCATTATGTGAGGAGATCCTGCCGAAATGGTCTTTGCCGATATTTTATTCTATTTTAGTTGTAAGATGAGCGAGTCAAGGTGATGGCATGCTTTTTTGAAAAGGAAATACAGTATATATGACTTTTGCCATTTTGACATATCACAGCCTACAAACAGTTAATTGTGAGATGATCAATGGCTTAATTCAAATGCTTTGGCAATTAATTACTGCCAATTGTTGACTTGCTCATTTTGTGAGAAAAAGACATCTCTATTGAGTTCCGTATGTGCTGTGGCATTCAGTGCTTAAAATTACTTCATCTGAGAAGAAGTGACCTGCTTCATCTCCTAGTTCTAAGAAGCATTTGTTGTACTCTGCAAGTGTTTTTTCCAAGTAGTTTTTGTAGAAGCCGCTATAGCATAAAAGTAAGAACATATGCTGGCCCTGCATGTTCTGAGAAGTTTCCTTAGTCCATTTCCTGTTATAAATTTGTGAGTGCTCTGTTGTCGTATCATTGCAACATGGTCATAAGTCATAACACCACATCATATTTAATATGATCTGTTGAAAACATGAAATCTTCTTTTGTCCCAGTCAAAGTGTTTTTCCAATAACTATTTGCTTCTACATATTTTGCAGAGATCCAAAAGTTTGTGGAAATCGGGAAAGAAAGCAGCGAAAATTCCACAACTAACTACAGTGAAAAACAATGGAGCAGTTCACCCAATCGTGAAAAATCTGCAGAAGAACTAAGTGAAAAGTTGAAGCATCTCGAGTCCAAGCTGGAAGAAGCTTCTGCGCTCATGCAATCTGATATTGATCAACTGCTTATGGAGAAGATGGAAGCAGAGATTCAATGCTTCATGCTGACAAGAGCTTCAGAAGCTTGGCAACCCCTGACCAAGGATCAAGGTACTCTTTATGAGATGCAGAAATCTCTGCCTGATGATCACAAACAGTTGGAAGCTAAGCTACAGCATACCGAGAACAGGGCAATGATGCTAGAGGAGATGGTGGAGAAACTAGAGGCGCAATGCAAAGAGCTCTCTAATACTTCAGAAGTCCTGAAATTGCAGGCTAGAACCAGTAGAGCTTCGCTGTTTTGTTCCATCCAGGTAGTTCTGCTGTGCATCGCCCTAGGGACGTTCATCATGCGGTTCTTGCCCTATTCTCCAGAGTTTGTACCTACTTGAGGTTAGAAATTTCTCTGCCAATGAGCCTTTGTGTATGCATTCTTGAAAAGTTATTTCTTGCAATTTATTAGGCATTGATTGCCTTATAAATTTTCATTTTGTAACACACACTCGACTTTGCTAGTAATCACTTCATTACTTTATCAATAGAAATTGGAAATGGAATTTCAACATCCCAGTGTTCATGCTGGCATCTTCTCTGCTGCTTTATTTGTTCTTTGCAAGTCATGAAGTTGTATAATATAAACTGGTCTATGCTACACATACTGAAAATAACTGAAGACACGGACACAGAGAAAGATCGAACTGATAAATTCATGTGGCTGCAACGCACATGGCTGGCAAGACCGTGGCGGGGCCTTCCTGCGCCGGCTAACTCCACGGAGCTTGCTATGTTCCACGCTTCAACCGCCGTCCAACTGGGCAATGGCAAACAAACCTAATTCTGGTCTGATCGGTGGCTCCCAGACGGAAGCATTCCTTCCCTTGCGTCATCGCTAGTAAATTCAGTCCCGATTGCAGGCTCTTCCGAACAGAACCTGGATCAAAGACATCACGGGGCGACCGGATGCGGATGTCGGAGTTTCTTCAATTGTTGGATCTACTACAGTCGCTCTGCACAACACAGGGGCAGGAAGACGTCGTTCACTGGCGTTGGGAACGCTCGGGCCAATACTCGGCCAGGTCAGCCTACAAGGCATTCTTTCTAGGATCCCAAGGCTTTGCTTGTGCCGACCCAATCTGCCGATCTTGACCCCTTTGAAGTGTAAATTCTTCGTGTGACTTGCAATCCGTCGCTGTTGCTGGACAGCTGACTGCCTTCTGTAGGAATTAATATGGGCTGAGTCTAGTTTTTAATTCTATTTAATTCCTAGAGAATCTCAAAGGGCTATATGCATGTACTAAAATTGATTAATCCTACATGGAGAGTTGAAGGAGAGTTACATCACTTTATAAGGTGGAACATGGTAGCGTTCTTATGGAATTGGAGGAGGCCAACACACACGCTGCGCGCTCGCTGCCGCTCGCGGTGCGCGAGCGCTGCGCGCGTGCGCGTCTTGTAGCACGTCGGGTGCAGGCGTGTTTTTCTTTATCTATTTCAAAATCGAACGCACCGACTCGAAGTAATGGCATTAACGAAGGTTCAGTTACCAGTGAGTTATGGCTGCGGCTGTTGTGACTGGCGATCTTCATCCCGGCGAGTCACGTGTACGGTCCAACCGGGAGAGCAGGCCTCCGGAACCTCCGTCCTTGAAGGTTTTCACGAGCGAGGACGAATAATGTTTTTGGAGAGCGTTCGCGCGACTGCTCGCTGCTCCATCTTCATTCGATCGCTGCTTCGGATCATCTGCTTCATCTACGCGACTACTACCACGATGTCCACTACGCCATGGTGAACGACGATCTCACCAACACTTCTGTTGCCGCTCCGTCTACTGGTTCTGAGTATATCAATCTCTTACTTGTTATTTGTTTAACTTTATTATCTATTGTTATCTTGAACACTAAGATAGGAATATCACTTTTTGTTCTTCTGGAAATTAGTATGACTATGGTGTTCATGTCTATTTGTTTTGTGAAAAAGTTTATAGTATTGTCCATGATTTATTTAGTATATTTCTGGATTAAAGTACTTTGAAAAATATTTATATATTCAACATCTTCAACGTCATGGCCTGCAAAATAAAGATAATTGTGTTTTCTGTCTTTCCTCCCAGGAATCGCTAGACCACCTCCTTGTTGGGTGTGCAGTCACAGGCCTAATTTGGTCTCGGTTCCTCACTCGAGTCGGCTTCACGCATTGCCTCCCGGTTGGCCACAACAATCTCCAGGATTACTGGATTTCAGTCCGCACCTTGGTCCCCCCCGAAGTGTAGGAAGGTGCTGGACTCTTGCATCTATCTAGTGTCGTGGATGATATGAAAAGAGCGGAATTCCAGAGTGTTCAACAATGAGGCCGTCTCTTCTTATCAATGCTTCAAAAGATTAGGGTGAATTCTGCCACTGGCGCATGGCTGGAGCTCGTGGCTTGGAGGCGCCTCCACATTCAGAGTAGCTCCCATGGTCTCTAGTGGGGTGAGCTAGGGCTCCCCTTCGCAGGTCGTTCGATGCGTGTCGCGTGGGTTGATGTTGTGTTTTGGTTTTCTTTCTTCTCCTGTTGGCTAGCTCCGCTTCGAGCTCTGTCGTTCAAATTCTGTATGGTTACTCTTCGTCTCTTAATGGAACGACGCGCAATTCTTTTGCACAAAAAAAAAATCATCTGGCCAAATATACACACGCGCTTGCACTACCTGTCCAAATTAATTAATCTTTCACTGTCCCACATACATCATCGCGTAGAACCAAGCATGACAGATTACAAGATCCAGCTAGCTCGAGATCAGAAGAAGTTGGGGTCGTATCCGTTGCTGCACGTGGCGAGGATGTAGTAGGCGACGATGTGGCCGAGGGAGCCCCAGGCGAAGACGTCGACGAGGTTGAAGCCGACGGGGTCGTTGGACTTGAGCAGGCCGGCGTACTCCTTGGCGCGCTCGTCGCCGGCCTCGAAGTGCGTCTTGCCGTTCTGCGCGGGCACCTGCTTGGCCACGTTCTCCCGCTGGAAGTTGAAGAAGACGAAGCGGCCCAGGAAGAGCGACAGCCCCGTGCTGAGGCTGATCACCACCGACGGGTTCAGCTCCGCCCGTGCCTCGACGGACCGCCTCGCCGGCGAGGCCCGGAACGAGACCGAGGAGCGCGCCCGCGGGGACGGCGCCAGGCGGAGCCCGGCCACGGACGGCGGGGACAGCACGGCGGCGGTCGAGGTGGCCATGGCTTGCTCACTGCGTTCTTGGAGCTTCAAGTCTTGCGAGTGTTCTTGATCTAGGCAGCTACGTGTTGTTTGTTAATGGAGTTGGGTATATAGGGGAGTGGTGATGTGGAAGATATGGTGGGAGCGCGGGAATGCGAGGTTAGTGGTGGAGGGGAGGAGGATCTCATGGTGTCCCCTTGGAGTGTGGTGATTGGAGGATGCTGGATAAGGTTTCTAAGCCATTCATAACTTTCTCATTTTTCTTCTTCTTCAGTGGTGTATCTCACTGTCTTGTCCCTTTGGATTGTTACTTGGTTGGTCAGCAAGTCAGAGGGAATGCAGTGGATGTGAAAATTAGCAACACTGCATCCAGGAGTTTAAAGTTTAAACTTGAAACATGTGTTTTTTTTACAAGATGAGTTTAACTTTACCTTGTTCAGATCAGATTAACCATGCAATTCAGTATGACACATTTTAATTTGAGATTTCAGGATTATTATTTTCGAATGTTTTGTTGTGCTGAGAGGAAACCCACCGAAAAGGTACTAGGCCCTATTTGGGGAACGGGAATTTCACTATTTATACCGAAATTAAACTGTTTCATGTGAAATTATTGCGTTCCAAACGATGCAGTAATCTGTTTAACAAAAGCGAATGAATTGCATGTGTAAATTAGCAGTCTATTGAGCTTAGTTTTTCCGGAAAGCACCGGAGTCCAAAATCTCGGGCCCTTGTGACAACAGCATGGATTCATATACATTCCAAGAAAACTTACCGTCCCACAGAAAGCTAAAAGAACAGGTTAATTTGTTAATTACCGCCCCGTGCAGAATTCCGATATACATATATGACTGCAAACTCATGTGTGCAGCAGCAAGTGGTACAGAAGCACAGTTAGTTACAAATACAAGGCTCTCTGACCACAACGATCAGCCGTCCAGCTCTGATCAAGACAGACACAGTAGCATGGACACAGACAAGGCAGCGACGCCGGCCACGACGACGGCCACTGGGGCAGCGGCGGCGGCGCTGGAGACCTGCTGGCCGGGCTGGACCTGCGGGGTGTCCTCGGGGCAGGCGAGGCCGTTGTTGCCCTCTTTGCAGGTGTTGGCGAAGAGGCCCGGCGGGTACTTGCCGTAGAGGTTGATGTAGCTGAACATGGTGGTGGCGCAGTTGGTGGTGACATCGTTGATGTAGGTGGTGTACGGGCACGCGAAGTCCTTTAGCGCCGCGCAGCACAGCGACGGCGGGTACAGGGGCCCCTTGCACCGGCTCGTGATCACCGTGTAGTTCGCGCCCTCGAAGCTCACCGGGCAATCTGCCGCGAAACGAGCCGAAAACCCGTATCAGGCAACGACTACACATGCGCAAGCTGATGCATGCTCAAACCAGATGGTACGGATCAAGAGTATGTGGATGCAGATAGATCAAGAGATGCAGGGAGGGCATGGATGAATATTTCACGGGGCAAGCACGAAGATTTGCTACCTTTCTTGGCCTGCAGCAAGCTCCGGCCGGTGGTGTCGTGCGCGAGCAACGCGTCATCTGCATCCACACGGCAAGAAAACGGCCGTCAAACCAACCGAGAATCCAAAACCGGATCACATTTCAAGAAAAAAAAAGTATCACGCATATCATCAATGCCGTAACGGGTGACCGTGACCGACTTGAGATGAATCCGGCGGCGGCGAAACCGACGATGGCGGCGAGCACGGCCGCGCGCAGCGCCACGCCTCTGTCTAGGCCCATTCTCGGCCACGACGCTCTGCTTCCTCCCTGACCGAACAAACCTTCTTCCCAGGCCGCCTCTTCCGGTCTCCGGGGTAATGGAAGAGGGAGAGGGAGAGGGTGGCAATGGGCGTAGGAGACGGTGGGGAAAGGTTAATCAGCGCGGTGGCACGTGCGGTGGGCGGAGAGGCGACGCGAGGGAGAGACGGACGCGGAGACGGGCAGAGGCTTGGCGCCAGCGCGCGCGGCCGAGTCAAATGGGAGGGGAGCGTTTAAAAATAGGTGGTGGTTTGGACGGTTAGAAACGCCAAGGGCTGGATCCCAACTCTACCACCGCCCAAGACCGGCCCACATGGAACACATGCCTACTTATCTCTGTTATCTTTGCCACTCATGCCACATAAAATAAAAATAGTGATAGCTTAGCCCAAGGATCAAACACACGCACACTGTGGATGCAAAGACTAAGATGAACTTATGAGACAAGTTTTGTTGCTGCCCAAAATCTACTACAGCTTTTCTCATTTTTGTTTTTCCGTAACTTTATACATGCTTGTAAAACATAATTGAAGACACCCACTACAGCCACCAACGATCAGGCTTTCAAGTGCGCCACTAAACTTGACTTACTCAGCCATGAAGTGGTGTAAAGCAATCAGCCATAACCGAAACATTCAAGGCGTGACTGCTAATGCAAAACACTAAAAGCACAGCCATGCAAAAACCGAAATACAATAAACACAAAAATAAAACAGCGTATTAAGGATTATTCAACAAATACCCCATAATCCTTGATACGCTTTCTTGATCTCGACGATGTCGACTAGCCATTGTGGATCGCCCGCAACCTCTTGTCACGCGCAGCGCTTTCTCCTTGTTGCCACATGCAGCGGCTCCTCTTGCACGACTCATCGCGCCATTGACGGTCTTCAATCCTTATCTTCAAGAAGTTCCGCCTTCCTACTCGGCACGGGTTAGCAACACAAACTCCCTTTATGTGTTGCCGAACTCATGCAGCCGCTTCTCTACCACGTGGTACACTCTTTGAAGGACAGTACAGTCGCCCTCACCACGCGATCACTCTTAAGGGACGATACATTCGCCCTCATCATTAGCGACCGTGAACATGGGCGCCAGCCCATGCACCTGGCAGTTCTTCTCCTGGAGACACGGAAATGGACAGTACATTCACCCATCTTGCCTTGTCGGTTGACAGCGACGCTCCTTGATAGCATGTATTTTTGAGACACACCGTCTCCATTCTTCACCGCTACCTCTTGGCCACCACAACTTCGCCGCCGGTGACACGACTCACCGGGCGACTCCGACCTCGATTCTTCCTAGACGACGGCCTCCATGCCATCGTCGTTTGTCAGCCTCATGCCGACTCGTTTCCTGACGGCTTCGCACCGCCATACCTTGCCACCGCCAGCCTCCACCTCCTGTGGAGATTGCCGTCGTCGGCCAACTCCGCGGCAATCACGTCGCCGCCGCCGATGTGCATGTCACGTGCGATTCTGGCACACCGCGATGTCCTCGCTCTAGCCGCGTGGACCTTCGTCGTCGTGCTCTTGAGTGTATGGTGCTGCAGCCGGCTCATCGCCGGCACCTGTGCAACTTCGCCCAAACACTCTTGCTCTCCTCACAGCGGAGCCGCATGCTCCACATTGTACGCCGGTCGCGCAGTCGCCTACGTGCGCCAGCACCCTTGTGTGGTGTTGCACTGCCAACTGGCTCTGGCACACGCACACCCGCGTATGCCCGCTCGCCCGCGCGCCTCACGTGCACACGAGCCTCGCGCGGATCAAGCTAGCTATCGCTATGCACGCCTCGCTCTCGCAGACACCCGTGCTCGCACTCTTTGTCTTGGCGCCTGCTCGCACGCACCCGCTCTCGGCCGTGCGCGCTTCGACCTCGCGGCGCCGCGGCGACGACGCCCCGCCTTGTGTACCTCTGCACCTTGCGCCGCGCTCACGGCCACCGCGCCTTGCGCCACATCTTAGCCGCGCTCGCTTAGTGCTGCTACACCCGCAGCCGCGTCACGTATGCCCTTGAACGAGCCGCTGCACCGCGGCTATGCCACGCCCGAAGCCGTAGTTTCCAGGCAGCGCCAGTACGTCCGTCGCGAGCACCTTGGACAGCCGCTCCATGTTGCGCTCCAGCTACTCCTGCTGGTCCTCGAACAGGTTCTGCGCCATCCCCAGGTTCGCCCGCTCCGCCGGGTACCATGCTGCGCCGCCGACGCCGCGTCGTGTCTCATCGCCGGCGACACCGTGTGGGCACTCTCTTCACATTGAACCTCGCTCTAATACCAATTGATAGCTCAGCCCAAGGATCAAACACACACACACTGTGGATGCAAAGACTAAGATGAACCCACGAGACAAGTTTTGGTGCTACCCAAAATCTGCTACAACTTTTCTTATTTTTTTTCATCACTTTATACATGCTTGTAAAACATAATTGAAAACACCCACTACAGCCACCAACGATCAAGCTTTCAATTGCGCCACTAAACTTAACTTACTCAGCCATGAAGTGGAGTAAAGCAATCAGCCATAACCGAAACATTCAAGGCGTGACTGCTAATGCAAAACACTAAAAGCACATCCATGCAAAAACCGAAATACAATAAACACAAAAATAAAACAACGTATTAAGGATTATTCAACAAATAGGACTAATTCAGCTTTAAAAATCAACATAGCCGTGTTGTCTAACTAGTGCAGGACTGCAGTTTAAATGGTTTATACATTTTCTTTTCCCGGATTTGATCTTGTGATCTTTCTATGGCCGAGTCTTTAAGATAGCTGAACTACAATCTTAATGACAAGAAAAAAAACAAAGCACATGAACGACAGAGCGAGGGAGAGAGAGAGCATCAGCAGAATTTCTCAATGGAGCCTTGTTGTACTTTTATCGCATCAAAAGCAGCATTTACATGGAGATTAGCAGCAGAAAAGCTAGGGACCGTGCCCTTTCAGCCATGGAGTCATGCGCGGAGATTACAGAAGTCACAAGTAACAACAGATTCTCCTTTCAGCCTCCAATGCGAGACCGCGAGGTTGCTAACAAAAGCAACACTGACATTTAGGCGCGGTGCTATGCAATGTCCAATGAGGCACAGAAGGAGATTCCGGCTAACAACTTCAAAAAGGGATTGGCATGCTGCAACGCAGCAAAAGCCAGCAGCACAGCAGAGTGATCTTTTTCTGTGCACGGGGCTGAAGAAGTCGAGTCAAAAATGGAACAGGCAGATTCAATCTATGCGGTTAATCCAGGCCGCATGCAGTGTGAGAATAATCCTCATCTTATGAACAGAACAATCTCCTCTGCAGAAGCAATCACAATGACGTATAGTTCAGTGTCGGCAGATCATCAGATAACTTCCATTCACATGCCTACACACAGAAACACAAGTTTTTGAGCGACTTACCCTGACACTAGACGACTGGTACTCCAGAGCTTCCAAAGCCTCCACCATTTCCATCTGCTTCACCACGGCTGCGTGCAGCACCTAATGGGAAATGCAGTAGGGAGTTAGAACTGTAAGAGAAATGTTAGGCATCGTTCCATGTTGTATGGTCGATTGAATAAGTCTAAATACAAGGTTTGGTGACCATGAATCCATGGAGGAACACCAGTGGAAAAACACAGGAGGGGATCAGGGAAGCCTGCTGAAAAATTATACTACTACAAGAAGCTAGAAAATAACAAATCATTCATCAAGGGGATCCGGATCCTCTGCCTTGCTTAAGCAAAGGCAGAGGGGAACAGAATAAGGTATAGGAGGTATGTTGGTTTGCCAAACAGTGGGGAAAACGTAACACGGAAATGTTTGTTCTTCTGAACCATTAGCCATTTTAAAATGCCCACAAGGCCTCATAATCATACAATGCATGTAACTAGACATTATTATTATTATTATTATTATTATACTCTGATACCCCTTCTTATGCGCAGTAGCCCCAGATCGGATCAGATTTTATGAGAAACAGCACGAGCGCACACGGTATCAAGAACGAAGTAGATAATTCTTATAGAGAACCAAATAACGACGACGAGTGAGAAAAAATTTCTCAAAACCCTCTTGAACATTTTAGGACCCTCGGATCCTCTCATGTACATCTTGCTTTGTATGAGTTGGTTTGTGGGTTGTATTATCCATGACCACTCTCATGACTTTATAATAGGACCCCCTGGTTCTCCTCAAAAAAGAAGTATGAATCCTAATCCTATTAGGATTTACTGGAATCCTTATAGCACACTTCTCCAAATGCTAATTGATTAGGATATGAGTCACCCATACTTTACACATATCTTTGTTGAGAAAGAGGGTGGGCACAAACAAAATAGGAATGAAGACAACAAAAGCATGGGGACTTGGAATATGACATTTTGCCTAGGAAATGTGCTTTTCAGTGATCTAACATTTATGACATATAGTAAATTGCATAATAAATTACTGCACAAAACAACTTACTCTTTTCATCCTCTCTAGGTCAGCCTCAATGGATTTTATCCTGTCGAAAGACTGCAACAATAGATGCTCTTTCACCTTAGGCATATCTGGAGGTTTGCTCTCAAGATGACTGCATAATGACTCAAGCTTTTCAAGACGTTGTAAACAAGCACTCATGTCATCTTCTCTTACAGTTAGAGGCAGTGGTTGCTCTGCTGCAGTACAAGGATGGGCATTCACTAGCATTCTTTCTTGTCTACAGGCAAAAAGGCGGAAGAAGGATGATATCCTCATCAAGGCTGTAGCTACTGTGGCTACTCCTCTAACAAGATTCTCCAAAGTCCTTCCAGCCGATGTACCATGCAAACTAAGGGCAATGTTCCCTGCCAACAATTAAAGAGAAACAAAAATTTGCAAACAAAGTAAATAGTCATCAACTGTAGTTACTGACTATAATTAAATGTATGGTAAAAGAACATGGAGGCAGAAAAGACAATTTCTGATAAGAATTCTTTACTGTGAGAAGTCATTTGAACAAAATAGAGAATTTTTACTGTTCCAAAGCTGAAACTACAGTGACAAGCAACTATATTTTTTGATGCCACAGAATCTTTTCGGGAAAAGAAGAGGTACCTAAATTATGTAGCCATCCGATTGTGGAAAAATGTTTCTGATGGGTCATTAGTTGGGGCACCATTTCTGAATATTGTTGTACACTCTGAGAAGATTGGGGAGTTATATCTGGGAGACCCTTCCTGTCACAAGACTCGCAACTACAGAAAGTTGAAGAATATGACCCCTTAACCTAAGGCAAGCATTTGATACAAAATCAGCTCAAGAAGGTATCAAGGATAATTCAAGATATTAGAGCAACTCCAGACAAATCAAACCAAGCTTATCCGTTAAGGCAAAGGATGATTTAACAGAATAAATAAGCACAAAACTTACTTCTTCACGAACTGGAGTGAGGAAACTGTAGTCAGTATTTCTCTGAACAACTGATAAACCAAAATCATCAACATCTGACTCCAATTCAGCATTTGATGCGTCACTAATCATGCCCTGCTACCAAAAGAAATAATAGCATAAATTTCGGCAAACACTCAGCAGCAATCACCTTTTTGGAATTTTGAAGAGTTTAAGGAAAATGAAATTTCAGAACCTTGCCTTTAGTTTTTCTGCCCTAAGGGAAGAGCCACTTCTTTCTTCCCCATCAGAAACTTGCTTGATTTCCCTCATACTACCACTTCCCATACTGTGTATAAGCTACAAAATGGAACTTTCGTGTTAGTTTGCGTTTTAGACAGACATTCATGTGTGGAACGCTAGAAATATCATGTTCAAAGTGAGCATTTTTCCTGTCACGAAAATGTTTGGTAGATACTATTTCTGTAGTTTTGATGGACAAACTCAAAGATGTATTGCGAAAGCATGAGCATATAAAACAGATATGTTTACAGAATCAAAACATTTAGAGGTACCTGTTAGGAACCGAAGCTCCTCTCGATGAAGAACGAAGATGATATGGATGAGAAGCCAGACTAGATAGAAAGAAAGAGGAACTTGGAAGAAGCTACTTTGTATTTTTTCATGATCCTCAAACGATTACAGTGCATCATCTTATATAGAGATGGCTGGAGTATCCTAAAGGGATACGGAGTCTTCTCCTTTCCTAATACAATAACTTTCTATCCAATGTCCTGAAGGGACAGCTAATAGCCAAACTTTCCATAACCAAACTATAACAGTCCTCTTTGAATACAACTCGAATTGGAACTCTCTCTATAGTTTAACTTCCCAAATCAACATGCCTTTTATTCTTGCGCTGGAAGTGAATACCTACAAAAGAGTCCGTAACATTTCCCCCTTCCTTTTGAAACAGCTCGTCCGCGAGCTGATAATCAGGAAATTCTCGGCTGAAATCATCGCGTTTGATCCATGATTCCTCGGGCTCTTGCGTAGGATCGGTTTGCCACTGAACCCTTAATTCCCACACACCACGATTCAATCTTGCGCGAACAATACGTACTGGCTGAAGTTGAACTTTCCCATGATGAAGAGGAGGTAATGCAGGCACAATATCCGGATGATTACCATGGAACGGCTTGAGATTTGAGACATGAAACACATTATGAATGGTTGTCTGCGCAGGAAGTTCCAGCTTATATGCAACTTGACCGACGGTAGAAAGAATTTTGTATGGGCCGAAAAAACGAGGTCGCAATTTCTGATTTAGACCAGGTGAAATAGCAGACAGTTGTCGTTGATGTAATCGTAACCAGACCCAATCACCTTCTTGAAAATTTAGTTCTCTGCGCTTCTGATCCGCCAAGCTCTTCATATGTTGTTGAGATTGAAGTAACCGTAAACGAATTTCTTGAAGAAATTCATCACGGTCTGCCATCATCTTTTGAACTTCAGGAGCGTCCGTTGTATCTGCCGGCTGGTGGATCAAAGGAGGGGGATGCCGGCCATAGACGACTTCGAACGGAGTGGATTTAAGAGCGGAATGAAAGGATGTATTGTAGCAAAATTCAGCCCAAGGCAACCATTGTGGCCATGACCGTACACGATCTCCACATAAACAACGAAGATACATTTCGATTGTCCGATTAACGACCTCTGTTTGTCCATCCGACTGCGGATGATATGCCGTGCTCATGTGTAATTTGACACCGGCGAGCCGAAAGAGAGCTGTCCAAAAGTGGCTGGTGAAAATCTTGTCACGATCACTAACAATAGATTCTGGAAACCCATGTAATCTCACAATGCCATCAAAAAATGCTTGCGCGACAGACTGAGCGGTATATGGATGACTCAAAGTAAGAAAATGAGCATACTTGGAAAATCGGTCAACCACTGTCATAATGACTGTTTTGGTAGCAACTTTGGGTAACCCGTCGATAAAATCCATGCTTATATCGGCCCAAACACGATGTGGTACCGGTAATGGTTGAAGTAATCCGGCCGGATGCAAATGTTGCGATTTGTGCTTCTGGCAAGTGACACATGATCGAATAAACTCTTGAAGCAATCGTCGTGCCCCAGGAATAAAAAAACTTGCTTGAATGCGATGCAAAGTTTTGGTGATACCTTCATGACCGACGGAATGGGCAACCGAAAATATCTGTTGGATTCCTGGGAAATCAACTGGGACAAATATACGTTGTCGAAAGAGCAAAAGTCCCTCGCGAAACTCCCAATCGGTCGGTAAAGCACCAGCACTCCATTCCTTGTGTTTGTCGGTCCAAGATGCATGAGATTTGAGTTGACAACGAAGATCATCATAATATGCAAATTCGGTAGTTGATAACGCATGCAAGGAGGCCTCTTCATGTTGCCGGGATAGTGCATCTGCCACGACGTTATCTTTGCCCGGTTTGTAGTGAACTGTAAAATCATACCCGAGTAGCTTGGGATCCAATGATGTTGCGACCTTTGTTGTTAAGCGTTGATCCAATAAATGTTTGAGGCTATAATGATCTGTCCGAACCTGAAACTTACGCCCCCAAACGTAGGGCCGCCAGTGCCGCACGGCGAACACGAGGCCAATCAGCTCGCGTTCATAAGCCGGAAGTTTTGCTTGATGAGGCGCTACGGCCTTACTGAAAAATGCAATGGGACGACCTCCTTGATGCAACACGGCGCCAAAACCGAACCGGACGCATCACGACCAATCACGAAATCTTTTGTGAAATCCGCGATTGAAGGGCGGGTGCGGAAGCAATGGTCTTCTTCAACGTGTCAAATGCCGTCGAAGATTAGTAGACCACCGAAAGCTTTCTTTGCAAAGGAGTTGAGTAAGTGGTGCCGCAATATGGCGAAATCTTGTATGAATTTGCGATAATAACCACCGGACCAAGAATCCACGCAAGCATCGTGACGTTATGGGCGTACCAATCGAGCATCGCCAAACCTTTGCTTGATCCATAGCTACCCCTCATGGGAAATGACATGACCCAAATCGATATCTGTTGTTGTCCGAATGTGCACTTCTTCTTGTGAAGGAATAGCCGATGCTCGAAGTGTCGCAATACTTGGCGAACATGGTGAAGGTGTTCGCCCAAGTTTTGCTATAAATAAGGATATCGTCGAAGAACACGAGGACAAATCGGCGGAGGAAGGATCAAGGATTGAATTCATCATTGCCTGAAAGGTGGACGGGGCATTGCATAGGCCGAAAGGAAGAACCAAGAATTCAAAATGACCGTGGTGAGTGCGGAATGCCGTTTTCAGCACATCCTCCGGGCACATGCGAATTTGATGATAACCTGATCGGAGGTCCAATTTGGTGAAGTAACAGGAACCCTCCAATTCATCTAGAAGCTCATCCACATGCGGTATTGGGAATTTATCCTTGATTGTATGTTCATTGAGTGCACGGTAGTCCACACAGAATCGCCACGAGGCATCTTTCTTGCGCACCAGTAGAACAGGTGACGAGAACTGTGATGAACTTGGTCGGATGATACCTTGCGCCAACATCGTGGCACACTGACGCTCGATTTCATCTTTCTGAATGTGTGCATAACGGTAGGGGCGCACCGATATGTCAGGAGCGTTGGCGATAAGCCGGATGCGGTGATCGCATGACCGTGTAGGAGGCAGTCCCGTAGGCTCCGAGAATCGGTGTTCGAATTCGGCCAAAAGAATGTCCAGTGGATCGGTGCCTTCCACGATGCAGAATAAATAATGCGGATCTTGGCGGATCTTGCAATCTGTCCAAGTAATCCGAGTGTCATGCGCCCAATAAGAAAACTGCATCTGTGCGAAGTTCCACAGTACCGACCCTAATGTGCTCAACCATTGCATCCCCAGTATAACATCAAATCCGGACAGTGGTATGATGTAGAAATCGACGGCAAATGTTGATGGTGCGATTGTCATCTGTGTATTAGTGCACAGACCCATGCAGTCCAACCTGTCACCGTTGGCTACCTTGACCCGGCTTGGCCGTGAGGTTGGATGGGCAGGTCAACGGCGGCGACACAAGCTTTGTTGAGGAAATTGTGAGTTGAGCCAGTGTCAAACAAAGCTATGCCCTCGAACGTGCCGATACGGACCTTCATCTGCATTGTCTGAGCCGTGCAAATACCGGTGACTGCGAGTAAAGAAATTTCTGGTTCGATCGTCTCCGGCAATAGATCATCCGAGACGTCCACAGGTACTTGGTCAAACTCCGGTTCCAGCCAAAACAGTCGTTTGCATTGGTGACCTTTAACGAATTGGTCGTCACAGTTAAAACACAATCCGCGCTGGCGGCGATCGGCCATCTCAGCTGGAGACAGTCGGCGGAAAACGCCCGTGCGTGTCTCGGTTGTTGTTGGTGCTGCGGGTGGTATTGAACCGGTTGCTGGCGTTGGGAAGGCAGGTGAGATGCGGGAGGATGGTGATGGCCAAGCTCGAGCCATCGGCGGCGTGGTGGTGCCACATCGACTGCCGTTGTTGGATGGGCAATCGGAGGATGGAGCCGTTCATAAGCGCGCCCGAGTTGAGTGTTTGTTGCGATGATGTCGGCCGGCTAGTTCCACATGAGTGCGAATTGGTTCGAACAGCCTACCGTAAACAATTCAATCGATGTATACGAGATAACCCGTTGGTATGGCAAAGAAGATCCGTGAATTCTGGCGATATTTGGCCAAGGTTCCCGTTTGTTGCGATTTTGATTGCGCCCAAAGTATTAGTCCCGATGGTCGCCCAAAGCGCATTGTACAATAATGCTTGAACACGCTCCATGGAATTTGTCCTCATCACGTTCTAACCGATAGAACCATGAGTGGGCAATCTCGGATAGGTGGAACAGCGCCATCCATACTTTGTCTTCTTCCGGGCGTGGTATGCACGAAAATACGATCACACTTTGTGAGCCAAGTCATTGGATCGACCGACCCGTCATAAACCGGTAGGTCGGTAGCGCGTAGGCGGGCCGATCGAGATGTGTTCGAGCGCCGGGTTGGTGTCGGTAGCCTGGCGTTCCTCAATATCGTCGCCGTTTCCTCGCCGGGCGCAAATCCGCTGGGGCTCGATAAACCTCCACCCGGGCGTTGGGGGGAAACCGGCTCGCAGATGTGGTTCCGGACGCGTCGTCGAGCGGTCGGAAGCGGCAAAGACGCCGCTTGCTCGTGTGGCGCGGCCGGGATCTGGCCGGTGGTCTCGCCGCCGAGGCGGCCAGGGCGACGCGAGGCTTCAAACATGGTACGCATCTCTTTGGCCAAGCCGTCCAATCGCTGATCGGAAGCTAGTTGTTGCTCCCGAAAGCGCTGCTCGTTCGTTGCTCAGATCGGTGATGGCGGAGTAGCTCCGATTAGGCGTGTTCAATCCGTCGAGCCTTGCATCCGACGTCGAATCACTTTTGGGTGGCATGGTGGGCGGGATCGGTGTCTCTGATACCAAATTGTTAGGAACCGAAGCTCCTCTCGATGAAGAACGAAGATGATATGGATGAGAAGCCAGACTAGATAGAAAGAAAGAGGAACTTGGAAGAAGCTACTTTGTATTTTTCATGATCCTCAAACGATTCTGATGCATCATCTTATATAGAGATGGTGGAGTATCCTAAAGGGATACGGAGTCTTCTCCTTTCCTAATACAATAACTTTCTATCCAATGTCCTGAAGGGACAGCTAATAGCCAAACTTTCCATAACCAAACTATAACAGTCCTCTTTGAATACAACTCGAATTGGAACTCTCTCTATAGTTTAACTTCCCAAATCAACATGCCTTTTATTCTTGCGCTGGAAGTGAATACCTACAAAAGAGTCCGTAACAGTACCTTCAAAATAGCAGGATCATTCCATGGCCCTTTGTTAGAACCAAGACAGCCACCATTGTCGCTGCATGTGCATGAACCACCAAGAAACTTTGGCAATTCACTGTGAAAAGACAAACATTTCCCAGACATGGTAAGCGAAAAAAACGTACCTGAATAAATATATAGAGACAAAGAATTTAAATGAAAATGTTGCTAGCCACAATAAGTTGACACCAACCTTGAGTCAATGACTTCAAGAAGTCTGCTCTGGTAGTTCGAACCAAGAACCTAAACAGCAGAACAGTTCTTTTTGCTATTATAGCGCACATTGTTACGGAACATGAACCTTCTTAGATGATCAGTCATGGAGCTTACATGAATCTTGGAAGAAGTTTTTGGGTCAAGAAATCCCTTCACACTGTTCCAGATCAGCTTGAACCCGCTGCCGGCATTCACAACAAACATTTGATGTAGCGTCTGCAAATTCATTTACACTTAGGAAGGCTACTCAACCAAAACCACACTTGTCACACCACATCCATTGATATGTGAAATTACCTCAGGATAGTAGTCATTGTCTATTTTCTGCATACGATGAACAAGCTCCCTTGCTGTCTTCGAGAAATTCTTTAACCCCTGCAACAGCAGCAACAGTTTGGGAAAAAAAAAGGCAAATCAAACAGTACAAAACACACACAACACACACACACACACACACACACACACACACAAACATCAATGTTTTGAGCCCAGTCATTGGCATACCACACCATGGACATCCAAGATGGTCGTTGTGGAATTAATGTGCCTCTTGGATGCCAATGTGCAGGCAGGGAACCGCTCCCTAAAAGCCCTCTCGAACTCCTGCACATGGTACTTGATGTACCGGTCCACCGAGGTGATCTGCATGAGCTTGTTTGGATCAACCTTGCCGAGCCTCTCGATGTACACCGGCTGGCCTTCCCGATCAACGCCGTGGTAGCCCTGAGGGTAGTACCGGAGCACATCGTCGAGCTCATCGAACTCAAACTCCTAACCACATAAATCCAAAAGATCATCAAGAACAAACCAATCAAACAGATTCTACAGCTTATCAAAATATACTGCACTCTGAATTCAGATCACCTGCAAGATTGTGTCAGCTCCAAACTCTTTCCTCCATCTCAACATCTCTGCCCACATTTGCATCGCCTTCTCGGAGTCGAACTTCCTGGCCTTCAGAAACCTGCATTTTACCACGAGCGAACAAGACGGAGTTATTAGCAAACGCCAAAGAAGAAATTGTTACAAAAGAGTTTCTCTCTCTCTCTATCGAACCTTAGCATCATGTGGTAGTCGTCGTGCTTGTCGGGGAGGAGGCCGTGCGCGGCCAGGCGGTCGCGGAACGCGGCGACGGCGCGCTCCTCCTCGGCGTCGCGGATGTCCTCGATGGAGATGGCCGCCGGGAAGCGGAAATCGACGCGCCGCCTGCCGCGCTTCCGGAGCGCGTGGATGGCCTTCCGCCGCAGCGACCCGATCTTCCGGCGGCGCCGGTCGTCCTCGGAGTTGGGGTCGCACACCGATATCTCGTTGTCCTCGGCATGGCTCACTGCAGAGCGGCGCAATCCGTTTCAGAAAAGAAAAAAAACGCAAGAAAGATGCAAAGTATACTGCCAACAACTGCTTTCTTACTTGACATTGTCGCCTTCCTGTATCAAATTTGGGTTCTTGGTCGGCCTCAGAGGCTCAGAGCTTGAGTTCAAATGTCCAATCTTGTAGGCTTAACTCTCATCCAAAGAATCAGCAAATGACACCACATTTATGGATCCTAGGAAGTAGGAACACCCAAAGAAAAAGAGACGAGAACTGATAGAAACAGCTCAACTCACACCCAAAAACGAACACGAAAACAATTACACAGAGCTCTCCTTAGTACTATCTCAGTCCTTCGCTAGGACTAGGGCAGAACCATGAAAACAAAATGGTAAGCCAAACGCCGAAAGATTGGCGAAAAATTACACTTTTGAATCCACTCCGCACGATCTTGGTGCTGACTGAGTGCTATGCCCTCTTCTGTTTGCTGTTGCGGTCTGGTGACTGCCAGGTCTGGAAGGCAGTGGCCGCTGATCAAAACACTTCTTTATATGTCCTGTATTCTTACTTGGGGTAGTATACTATACAGTACGTGACTCGTATATCTTTACTGTTCCGAAAGAAAGACTTGTTGGTGGCGATGAGTCTACCATTTATCACATTTCATTCTCATATTTTGAGTTAGTAGGATTTTTTATAGATAGAAATGTATATATGTATATATTATTTGAAGGATTTTTTGTTAATAATTAAATTATTTGTGCTCGTGATTTGTGATAAGATTATACGCAATTTGTTGATTACATATAAATTATATATAAAATTTTTATTTGTAAGATAATTATCTTATGAATATTACTTTCCAAAGTTTCTAACTTATATCATGTTTCTAAGTTAATAACGAACGGACAATTGGCTTGTACCGTATACGTGTCGGTGGGGGCAATTCTGCATCACGTCGGAATCTGTACTAGAAAATGTATCTTTTGCCCAAAACGATGGCACATTACTTTCGGACACGTGAGGTGAAAGTATGAAACCTAAGCTGTTCACGGCACGCCATTCCATTCCATTCCGACGTAGAATTCTTTAGGATTTCAGTCAAGCTTGCAGTGAATCAAAAGCGTTCCGTTTCACTCAAACAACAAATGTGTATATAGCTTAGCCCACAATATCGACATATCCGCCGTATGACTTATGATTAATTACTCGTTTTTCGTTGCAGCGTATGTTCAGCGAACTAAAAATTTTACAGTACATCCTATTAATAAATATATAATGATAGTTTGATCATTGATTTGTTAATAGTATAATAGATTTTTCTTTGTATTTATAATGTTTTATAAGGGTATTATAGATTTTTTCAATTAGGATTGGAAATATTACTTTTGTGATATGTGATCTCTATACAGGTAATTACAATGCTACCCTCTTGAGATTATACTACTTATACTAACAGATGTTGTATAACTAAATCATAACTAATTTGAACCATTGAATCAAATAGAATAGACACTTCATATTAAACTAAGTGCGCTGTAAAAAAGCTACAGTAAATAAGCAAAACATGAATTTATCACCTCTCGACAGCTCATTAAATGGACGTCACTCTTGGAATTTGCTCAGACTTCTTGAGACAAAATACTAGAATAGAAGTGTGGATCGAACTGAAAATATATGAAAGTCCCCAAATGCGACGACCAAACTCCATATATATAGTATTTTGAGGACTTTTTAGTTTTTTTTTACCACTACAGCTCTTATTTCCATTATAGTATTAGTCACCCCAAAAAAAAGTTACAGGGCTCATTTTCTCAATATGAAAACGGAAAATGGATTGTCAGATACAAGATATACCTCTCATCTCTCCTAACTAAACTTGGTAGTTTATACATTCTTCTTCAGTTAAGCATTAGATTTTTTCCAATACTAAAACTTGGAATTTCGCACAAAACAGTTCCACTTCCATATGAATCTACGAGCGAGATCTTCTCACTCTCACATGTCTTTGGTCTCAACTCTCCGAGACACATTTTCCGGTCAACAGAACAGGCAAGCTAGAACCTCTCTCAAAAAAAAACGAGTACAGTGTAAGATTTTTTTTTAAAAAAAAAGAGAGGCAATTAATTTATCTCTATTTGAAACAAAATAGCAAATCTAGAATATCACATCCAAAATAACAAAAATAGCACCTTACTGTGCTTACACGGAACCCCACCTACCACATTCCCCGTGAGTGGTAGGCCACCTGCCACGCTCCCAGTCAACTGCAGGTCCGTATCTGCCTGCAGTGCCCACGTGACTGGGATTAGCCACGCACAGGATCACGGTAGGTGTGGTTCTGAGCACGGGAGCGAGGTAGGAAAAGTGCTTAGTAGTACGGTGTTTTTTTACTATTTTATTTATAAAAAATATTAAATTTGATATTTCACTTCAAAATGATACTAAATACGGCAAGTAGCGGGGACACGCACCTACGGACTACGGTTTGAGCCCGCTTCGGCCGACGCGGCACGGTGGCAGGCACGACCGGTACAAAACTACAAATCCACTAACTAGTAACTAATATAGTAGTAGCTATGTAGCTCATCAGATTAGACTCAGATTTCTTATACGTGCGTAGGTTTTGGGAGATGGGGTTTAAGTAGGGTAATGGACTGGCTCTGCCACTGTTCGTGCCTTCATCAAACAGTATATGTAACTTATGATGCATTGCTTTTTGTTGCCAGAATTTCGAGCCAAACAACGTACAAGAGCTAACAAGACTACTAAAAGTAAGCTCGACTAGAATGGAAAAGCATATATACGATAGAGCTTTTTAAAAAAAAAATTAACTATTTTTTAAAAATATTTTAAAGATAGCATATCCTTAACTTTATTTCTAATTATGATATCTTTAGTCACGATATGACCCGTGGCGTGGCGTTGTCAAACTGTGATGTCACGTTACCGACCGCGGCGTGAGCACACCTGCCACGATAGCCCTCCGAACCAACACGCGTTCATTTTTTGGTTAAGTATTGTCATACCGAGAGGAGTAACGTGACAACACTCGTTTACCACACTAAGGTTTATGGCGTGACAACGTACTTTTGTCGGAATTTAAAATAAAATTAAGGAAAAATATCTTGAAAATATTTTTTAAAAAATAGATTAAATAATATAAAAAGCTATATATGATAGGACCAAGCAGAGCTGCTCCTGTCATGCAATATGGTCAACTCACTCTCATGGCTTGTCGCCGGTTAGGTAACAGGAACCGGACCTAGCTCCCTACCCGTCGGCGTCGACGTCGACGGGCCACGCGCGTGGCGTGCTGTCATTGGGCGGGTCGAAAGGCCGAGTATCTTGGCTGGTGAGCTTCGATCTTTTCAGGTCCGTGGGCAGAAGTGCAGAAACCTTTTCTCGTTGCTCTTTTCTGCTTCTGCTCTGTGTGCTCCTTTCCTTGCTTGTCATCTTGCATATGGATTCATGGCGGAACGAAAGGGAGTAGAAGTTTCAGCGTTTGCAGTCTCCTCGATCTCCAGCGGTCCAAGGTTGACACTTGACACCATACAACAAAGTCCTCTCTAAGCTAGGACTTGAGCTCCATTGTTACATACTTCTTTCAGAATTATGATTAAGCTTTATTGATCATCAGCATGATTAGAATATCAAAAGGTAATTAAGTAGGGGTGTGCTTCGGTACACTTTTTTTAAGGAAATTTTGTGAATTTTAAAGCAAAATAGTTAATCTTAGGTGGGTCAAATATATATTAACCTTAAAAAATGAGTAAAATAAGTAAAACTCTAGGTTTTGAGGCAAAGGTAATGCAAAATCTTATATTTTACAAATTTTTCAAGGGCCCCGAGGTTTTAGGGCAAAAGTTTCAAAGAAAATCACAGGTACACCACCTGACCGTCCATTTTTCTGCAGGATTTGTGCAAGATGTCGGTACGTAATAAAAAATATGGTATTTTTGAGCATATACACACATAGGTGGACCCCGCAATACAGCCATATACACCTATCTCTTCTCTCATTCTCACCCTCCATGGGTATGAGGCCTAGCAGCGGTGACATCGACAACCAAGGAGGAGGCGCAGCCACCGGTTACATAGCGGCATGGCCGGGTGTACTGTGGTGTCGAAACCCCGAACAAATGGATCCGAGCCCTCTGTATATTCTGAACTAGTCTCATAATCAATGGCTAGTCCACACAGTTTGCAACATTAATGAAATCATATCCATACAATAAAGTAGCTAAGAAGCAGACAAATTAATATTACTTAGTAGTAAAAGGATCTTATAGTCAAGTTTTACAGAGTTTGCCACACAGTGCTAAAGATAATAGAGTAATCTTGCAGCGGAAATAAATAATTTGTGGTAGCCATCCGACATGCCCGTAGGCAATTGAGTGGAGAACGCATCTTAGTTTGCATAGTCTTCAAAATATTCCTCCTCGTAGAACTCTAAGCTCCCTGATTCTTCCTCGGTGACTGATCAACAAATGACGTATAGATGTGAGTACATGAAATACTCAACAAGTCGTAGGAAAATGTATGCAAATAGTATTCATGCAAGGCTAGAACAAGGATAGCTTTATGGCTATTTTGCAGAAAGCAGTATTGACAGTAAATACTGTAAATAGATGTGTCGGTGTATTAGAACCGATCTTACGTAAAGATTATTTGATTCGGGGGGTCTTCTAGAGGTGAAATCACGCAGAGTGGTTGACACGGGATGTTTAGACAGGTTCAGGCCTTCTCCGGAGAGAATAATAACCCTAATCCTGTGTGGTGTGGTATTCTTGATGATCAAGTAAGAAGCTAAGACTATTACAGAGAATAGTACTTGTATTTCTCCTTGACTCGCTCTCTTTTTCTGTGTCTCTCCCCTCGTCTCCCTGATTGATGCCCTTATATAGTCGTGAATGAGTAGTCGTTTTGTACTGCGGAAGAGGCGCCTTAATTGAGCTAGTAATGGGCGCATGATGGCAGTAATTACCGGCGCATTGGCTTCTCCACGCCGTCTGGCAATTATCATTCAGAGATAATGGGGTATTTAAGCACTATTACTACGCGGAATAATAGTGCGTGCAGACCGTTCGGATTCCTTAATCAATTGGACCCACTTGCCTGTAGGTTTGATTATAAGGTGGTCGTGGTTTGCCTGGTCGTAGGAGAACTTACGACCAGGTAGTAGTCGTAGAAGGTCTTACGACTATGTAGTGATCGTAGAAGGACTTACGACCATGTAATGGTCGTAGAAGGACTTACAATCATGTAATGGTCGTAGAAAGACTTACGACCAGGTAGTAGTCGTAGTAAGACTTACGACTATGGGGGGGTGATTGTAGAAGATCTTACAATCACTTGGTAGGCCTCTCCCTTATAAAAATAAGGGGTACTTCTAGAGACTATGTGACATCATATTTACCCATAATAAGAATTATAGATAATAGATAAAATGAGGATTATTAGATCCTTGTCAAGATGGAAGAGCATAATTTAAAAGATTAAGTACATCAGTAAACAAGTTCTTTCAAAACAACTAGCGAACACCCCGTTCACTTCCCAACCATTAACCAACATCTAGATCACTTCCCAGCCAAACCATTTCAATATTTTTATAAAAATCTACCACTCGTGTGAAATCACCAGGCAATATCCATAACTAGGGACACAACTATTCGTACACTAAAGCATGAATAAGCATAATACGCACCCAATTGGTAATTAAATATGTTCAACTAAAATCAACCCATCCTATGGTGCCCAAAGGTATATATTGTTCATAATTATTTAAGGAGGCATATCGGCAATTGGGTAATTAACTATTTCTGAAAGCAGTTATTATAAAACTAGCAATGCATGTTGATATATAATAATATAATTTTATAAAATGGATACGACATGATCAAATGTCTATGACTTGCTTTCGTTGAAGAGTTGAGATGCTTTGGTCGTCGGGTCCAAGAATTCTTCCGAACTGTCGAAATATGTACGCGCGAAAAGAGCCAAATAAATATAATAATTCCATATAAAATCCAAAAATTACAAAATTAGAGGCAGAGCAGGCAGCGGTGGCGGTGAGGAGAGGCAAGGCAGCGCTGCAAGCACCAAAATGGAATCCCACACCGATGGGGAACCCAAGGGCGATGGCGGCGTCGCCGGCGGAGGTACAGTGCGGCGATGGTAGAGAGAAAGGCGCATGGCCGACGCGAGCGCAAGGAGGTGATGGAGCTCCAGTGATGCTCTACGAAGGCGAGGGGAGCACCGTGAAGAATGCGATGATGCGAATCCGAAGGCGGTGGTGGCTCGGACAGAGGACTTTCCATGGCGACGCAATTCGACGGAGAAGGAGCTTCGGTAGCGCAAGGCCGCCGACGAAATCCAGGCAAACGGGGAGGAGTTAAAGAGTGGGGTTGGCGGAGATTTGAAGAGGGGGTTGGGAGCACGCGGTGCGCACTTATATAGGCGAAGGCGGCACACGGTTCGACGAAGAACGCGAGCGGGAGTCACAGTGGCGTACGTGGCTCCGGCGAACCGACGGTGCTTCAGAGAAAAGGAATGGAGCACGGCGTAGGACATCGCGAGGCGAATCCAACGGTTTTGGAGATGTCGCCGGGGGATCAACGGCGGCGGTGGAACGTGACAAAGAAAGAGGTTTGGCCGGCGGGAGAAAAAGCTCGATTGCGGAGAAACGAAAGCAAGAGAGGGGGGCGAACTCGGGGAGGTGGAGGAGGAGACCGAGGGGCATGCCCTGACCGGTTGCATGAAAAAGCGATCACTGGAGAGGGAGAACGGAGGAGGTGGACCTTTTATAGCATTTGTAGCTGAAAACTACTCGTTGTCTTTGCAAATTATTGTTAGTGTATGAATCATTGGAATTATTCCTCCTTTTAATGCACGGGGAGTTTCTATTATGTTCAATTGTTCGTGAGCAGCAGCGTTGATACTTGGTACTTTTATGGATGATAAATATATAAGATATTTTAGTTGTGCTTCAAGTTCTTTGTTAGTGCATTAATTAACTGTTGTGTCAAACTGTCTTGCTACTCTACTGCTATGTAAATTTTGCTATATACATTAATTTGCATCATTTTGAACATAATATAACACGTTGATATGGACTGCGCATCTTTGGCGCGTGTGAAATTGGAACAATTGAAATCTTATTAACTAGTACTTGTTATGGTATAAGGTGTTACTATAAGGAGGATACATAGGGCCACACTGAGAACTACTAATTTATTTGGTGCTCATTTCTGATTTCCTTTTCTTCTAAATTCAACCATTTTGGATTACATAATTATGATCTGCACAGGATGCGGCTAATGTCGTAACTGTTCATATCAGTCACCATGCACTTTTATATATTCTTACAAGGGCAGATTTGCCTGCTTTGAACATCTAATGTTCGAATCAGTAGTAAATTAAGATGAGATGTCAGTGCTGCTGTCAAAGTAGCTTCTAGTAAGCATGTAATTTTGTCATACCAATTGGATCAAATGCTTTGGTTAGGCTGCTATTGAAATGTTGGCATTTTGATATTGAACACTCGTTTTATGATTTTTCAATCAGTGAATATGACCAGCCATACTTGAACAGTTCTTTGTAGGTAGATAGTGTTTGATGTGTTCTCATCAAGACAAATATTATATGATAATTTGTATTCATTTTTAGTTGAATTAAACTGATTCTGATCTTGCCCTATTAGGTTTGATTGAAACTACTAACTAGAACTTAAGAAGGTCATCTCGGCAGCATAAGGTGACTACAAAAAATGTCAAGGTTCCTAAGCCATCAGATCCCCCATCTCAAAGCTCTCCGGAAGAAATGACACCTGAGATGTCAAATGAGAATGTTTCTAACCACCTACGATGCCCAACCCTAGGCCCTATCGGCCTTTTTAATTTATTTTCTTTAATTTATTTTCTATTATTTATGTATTAATTGTTTATTATTATTTGCGGTCAATTTTCTTAATTATCGTTAATTGTGGTCTATGTCGTTAATTGTAGTCAATTTTGTTAATTGTCGTTAATTTGGGTTAATTGCGGTCTATTGCGTTGAATGTCGTTAATTGCTGTTAATTTCCTTAATTATTGTTAATTTGCATTAATTGTTGTGTATTGCGTTAAATATCGTTAATTGTCGTTAGTTGCGGTTTATTACGTTAAATGTCGTCAATTGCGGCCAATTTCCTTAATTATCATTAATTTGCATTAATTACGATCTATTACATTAATTTTTTAATTGCGATCAATTTTGTTAATTGTCATTAATTACGATCAATTGCATTAATTGTCGTTAATTTCCATCAATTGTAGTTAATTGCGTTAATTTCGTTAAACGACATCATTCAAGTCATCATTTGCCACATGGGCATTTCAGATATTTCTCATCTAAGAAGCTGCAACCAACATACCTGAAAGACAGACAACCAAACACTAAGCGGCATTTTTCCCTGCTTTTCTCTGAAGCCGCATCCTCATACAATGTGCGAAAGCTGAAAACAACAAGCTACCTACGGGGAGCTTTCGCGACTTCCCGCAGCACCATTTCCAATTTACCCCTAAAGTTCGGTGGTAATTACTCGCCAAATGCCACTGCATAAAAGCCCCCCTCCCCCTACCTGCCCACCTACCAGCTTGGGTCCCGCCTCCCCTGCCCGCCCGCCCGCTCGGCTCCCTCCTTCCCCGCCCGCCCGCCCACCCGCTCGGCTCCCTCCTCCCCCGCTCGCCTGCCCACCTCCTCCTTCCCCGCCTGCCTGCCTCCTCCCCAGCATGCCTTCTCCTCGGCCCGCCCACCTCCTCCTCCCCCTCCTCCCCCCCGCCTCCTCCTCCCCTAACTGCCTCCTCCCCCGCCCTCCTCCTCCTCCCTCCTCCCCGCTAGCTCCCTCCTCCCACGCCCTCCCACGCCACCGCACCGCTGCCTGCACCTCCCTCCTCTGCCTCGCTCGCGCGACGTAGATCCAGATCTAGATCTGGATCTTGCCCGCAGCTGCCGCCCTCCTCCACCGCCCTCCTCCTCCGCCCACGGCCGCCTCCTGCCTCCACCCCCGTTCTCTGTCACCCCGTCGCCCAAGTCCTCTCACGTGCTGCCCAAGTCCCTCTCCTCCCTGGCTTCCTCCTCCTGAGCTGCTGTCACCTCCTCCCTCCACCTCCCTCCTCCGCCCGCCCTTCTCCGCCTCCCTCCTCCCTGGCGCACCTCAGATCATGCCATTTATCACAATAAATAAGAACATTTTGTTTGTTCATTCACAATTCTTTATGATGTGTTTATTATTGAATAGTTAAGAGTATCGGACTTGTGCATGCCTGTTATTGCCCTTCTTCTATTATATGAAGTCCTATGTTTATCATTGACTTCTTAGTGGAGATGGTTAGAGTATTCTTTTGATGTTCTCTTGGGTTAAGACGTGCATGATTCCGGGTGATGCGGAAAATCAGACGGATTCCCATTGATTTTCAATATGATTTTAACAACCAACTACTTTTGAGAGATCATGCCACTTTTTACAACAAATTGAAACATTTTGTTTTGTTCATTTACAATGCTTTATGATGTCTCTATTATGGAATGGTCAAGAATATCAGACTCATGTACCATTGTGTTGATATGTAAACCATGCAGTTCTGATTCAAATATGCCAATCTGGATTGAATTTTCTTTAACATTGGAACTCTGTGATTTTGCAATGAGCCTGTGATGTGAGCTAAATATTTGCTACTCTTGATAGGTTTTCCAAGTTGATGATGTCAAACCACCAGGATCTTTGAGGCTCATTACTTTTGAAGTACATAGTATTATATCCAGCAAAGTATATTATAGGTTTCATATGTTGGTCAACTCCTTTGCAAAATATTTTATTTCGCTTCAAATATGTTTTATGTCTAGCAATTATTATCCAATATGTTGCTTGATGTTTGTTTTGGTATATCTGATTGCTCATCACGTCTTTACTGATATGGGTTCCTTTTTCACGAGCTGGAAGAGAAGAGAAAGGAAAAGGCCAAGGTTGCGTATGAGAGGAGGAAGCAATCAAGGCTGAGATGGCAGCCGAGGAGAAGTTGGGATCTCAGGTGGACATTCTGGCCCCAATTAAATACTAAGAAGTTGTGCTTTTGTACATCATAAGTTTGTAAACGCATATCCTCTTATGTCAAGTAGTTTGTTAACTATGTGATAGTACCGTTGTGATGCATACAGTTCTGCTACTCGTACTTGAAAATTTTTAGTCAGTGAACTGTTTCATTTATAAAAACATGTGTGCACTTGGAGATTCTGTTGATGTCTATCATATTATATTTCCAATCTGTAACATCCTGATTTTTAGGCTTTTTGAACATTTTCAAATTAAAATTAACCATTCGATTTTATTGGATTCATAAAGTTTAAACTTGAAATTTTAGAAAATAAAAATAATTTAACATGAGTTAATCAAACTTTAATTAACTCAAAATTTGGTTTATTTGAAGTTCTTCAGTTTTCTAGTATTTAAAGTCAAAAATATTATTTTAAGTATTTTCTTGTATTTTTGAAATTTAAAAAGGCTTTTTCCTTTTTCCAAAAATGAAAAACAATTTATTTGCAAAATTAAATGATAAATTAAAGTTGTAAATAATATTATTAAGTTCCAAATAATTCAAGTAATTTTTGTGTATTTTTCTTAAAATTTTGGACTTAATTTTCTATTTTCTAAAAAGCCTTTCCTATTTCTTGTATTTCCTAAAAAAATCTATTTTAAATCCCGTTTTTTTGCTTCCGGACTGATTTCCTCTCTCAGCCCACTCCTATTCCTTCCATGACCCACTTTCGTGAGGCCCTTCCCGCGTGCGCCTCCCTCTTCGCGTCGCCCCGACAGGCGGCCCCCAACTATCAGCCTCTTCCCTATCGTCTTCCTCCTCCTTCCCGTTGGAAGCCCATGCCGCTCCCGTTTTTCTTCACCGCGCCGCGAATCCCACCGGCACCTTTGCCCATCCTCGCCGCCTCGTCAACAGGGCATTGAATGCCCTATCCTGCCACTGTCACCCCCGTCCTGTCGCCGTCCTCTCCTCCCTGTGAATCCCGCTCCGTGGCATGCCCTGCGCCCGAAGCTCTCCGCGCGGCCCCGCCCGTTGAACTGCCTCTCCGCTCTCCCTTGGCCTCTATAAAGGAAGCCCCTCGAGCCCCTCAACCTCCTACTTCTTTTCGCCTTCTCCCTCCCTCTCTCTCGCCCTCTCCTCCTCGTGCTTCACGCTCTTCGCAGTCGGCCGCCGAACAACGCAGCCGCCTCTTGCGCTGTCGTGGAAGCTCCTCCGCCTCCTCCAATCCCACCGATAGCTTAGCTAGGTTGTGGGCCGCCTCATGCACTCGCTTACTCCACCGGGCCGCCACCGGAGCCCCATCGTCGTCTCCAAGCTGCCGCCGTCGCCGCATTTCTCCCTAGCCGCCGGCCTTTCTTCCTCGCTTCCTCGACGTAACGGTGTGCACTAGAATCCACGCGAGCTCCTCATCACTTTGGTACTACCCGCCAGGCTCGCCACGGCGTAGAACGCCAACGAGCCGCGCAACCGAGCGCCACCACCTCGCCGGGGGTGACATGGAAGGCACATAGGTGCCACCTCGCTGCCACGCGAGGCCATCTCAGTGCCAAGGGCCGACATGGCAAGCACGAGTGTCACACCCACGGGGCTTGTCACTATGTCGCGAGTCGGGTCTATGGTGGGCCTTTGTACCATGGTGAACTTGGTCCGTGGCCTGGGGCCCACATGCCAACCACTCATGTATTTTTCTTTAGGAAAATAATTCTGGCCAAAATTCATAAATCCGGTCGCTGACGTCATCATGACGTAATAAATAGATTTTCCTTTAGAAAAATAAATCCAAAATTCTAAAAATCCCATTTTCATCATTTCATGTATTTTCAAACTTCCGATAGCATGTTCTCCTTCGTTCAAACTCCGATTCGAGCTATTCAAATTTATAAATTCATCTAAATTCAAGATATAGCTATCTACACTAAAATTATTTAATTTGGAGTTCATTTGAATTTGCTTCGTCTTCGCATGTAGATTTCGACGACTTCGGGGAACCCAAATATTGCAAAGAAATAGATCCTCAAGCATTTGAGCAATGCAAGTTGTACCTTTGATCATATTGAATCCCAATATTTCAAATTATTTAAATTCTATTTTAAATTATTATTGCATGCGTATTTAAATTCAAGCAATTTAAATCTCTATTTTAACTTTATAGTTATTCCTAATTCCTTTCTACATACAAACTCGAATATTGATTTAGCCACCCCTTGGTACTATAGTTAAAAACTAGTTGGTACATTAGTATGAACTAGAACATGTTGCAAAACTCTATACTTAGTCAAAGCTTAGCTCAAAAATATTTAATTTGGGAAAGTTAGCCAAATTTCAACTATGATTTAAAATGATACTATAGTATGGTCTATACCATAGAAATTTATGAAATGTGTTGACTTGTAAATAAAACAAAAATTGGTCTGGACATGGACGAAATGGATGTTTGGATGGTGCACGTTGATGCACGGGATCAAGTCATTTCTATAATCGAGGCTTAGGTCAATTAAGGACCGGTCTTCGAGCCGCATCTTGTTAAGCCCCAACGTACTACCACATATTCTGAATGGACAGAATCTGGCTAACTAATTTGCAACGTCTCACCGTGCTCGTGCCATCCGGTTGCGTGGGTGTCTTTATAACCTACTTTTATGTATTTCCACCTAGCGCAAGAGGGGACCTGAACCCGACGGGTTTCTATCCAAAGGGCGAAACCTTAACGAGGCGGGGCTGCGGTGGGATGGCCTATTGTAAAGGCCTTGTCACATACTCAAGACTGCTTACCTAAGAAAGTGAGCGATGGTATCGACGAATGCCAAACAAACTAGAGAAGTCGTGGCATATGGGTAAAGTTGTACAACCTCTGCAGAGTGTTATGAACTATTCTAATAGCCGTGTCCACGGTCATGGACATGCTAGCAAAGCCACTCCAAGTTCGGTTTTGGTTTTGGTTTCAAAAGACTTGTTAAATGGTTTTAGATTTCCATCCAAATAGGAATTGGGTGGGTAGCCTCGTGATAGGAAGATATCCTTCATCACTCGTTGATGATTGTTATCTGACTATAAAACTTGAGAATTTAGAAAATGAATTTTAGTTATAGAATAATTGCTTTGGAACTTAGTATGGATATTTGAAAATAAACATTTCTTTATGCAAACTTAACCTTATAAGTCTTCCTTTGATATATCATTGCATGCATTATAACTCTGTTATGGGTGTAACTTGCGGGGTACGGTTGTTTGTGCTCACTCTTGCTTAATAAATTATTAAGCAGGAGAAGAATGCTACGATGAGAATGAGAACTTGGACGACTAGACTACGCCCTCCAGACGATTGCCTGTGGCGAATCATGTGGTCTACCTTACTGGTTTTGCTTTCGCTGTATTTTGCTTGTTGGCTTTATGCCCCTTTTGTAATGAACTCTAACTATTATTAATTAATGATGTTTTATGGTTATGCTATCCACTTTTGTTGACTGTGTACACTAGTTGTTCCTGGACTAGTATATAAAACACAGAGAATCTAGGATCCTTCGCTCCCGGGTTCGACAAGAAGTGATATCAGAACCATCTCGACTATAGGTCGTGACCTAGTTAGAATGACCATTAGTAGAAAGACCTTAAAACTATTTTATATAACAAGAAAAATAATATGTTCGCTCCTCATCTTGGTCATCTATCTATCCTTAGCTTCTTTTAGCAATTCTTTCTTACCTGATTCTCTCTTCACCATTTTACAAGGTTAAATGGACCTCTTTCCCTTGAAATTTTCTATTGATAGTCTCACGATTATTATCCATGGAGTTCAAGACCACAAAGCCGAAGCTGTCAAGAGGACATCGTCATAAGAATCATCGAAAATCGTGAGCATCGAGTAGAACATTGTATAAAGCTATTAAAGTTATTTGGAAAGGCTTTTGAGTTGGTTGTCTTGTTTGGATTGTTTGTTTCACTCTATTCCCCTCAGTTTCTCCTCTCTTTCATAAGTCTTTGGAGATCTAGCAGATGGTGACTACTACAACGGCAGTGGCAACATCAGCAGTCAGGGCAGAGGAAATGGGGGTGACCAAGGGACCTCGCTTCCACCACCACCACACCCTCCAGCTGAAGGACCCGACTAGAACTAAATGATGGCCAACCAAGCTCAAGTAATCAATTTGCTCGCACAATCGATCAACAACACACATAACTTGCAGGCAACAGCAGCAGCTCAACCTCAAGCTTACACTGAAGGATCGCGGGAAGGCTACAATAGCACAAAACAAAAATTTAACGAGCAACTAAGGAACCTCCGCTAGTAATAGGTCACGAGATTACCACTAGACGCGTCGACTCGTAGCGGAAGTAGAGTCGATGCAGCGAGTTGATGCAGTCGTAGTCATACTCGCCGCGAGTCTTCTTCTCCGAAGTCTTCTGATCGTCACGAGTTGCGGATCGTCCTAGTGCTGATGCTTCGCAACTTCTTCTCCGAGCTTTGTGATCGTCACGAGTTGCAGATCGTCCTAGTGCTGATGTTTCGCAACTTCTTCTTTGAGTCTTGTGATCGTCACGAGTTACGGATAGTACAAGTGCTGATGCTTAGCAACAACACCTCTAAGGTATCCACACGTACAGGGCAGGGATACCACGCGCTGGAGTGCCAGCGTCGCCAGCGTGGTATGAGGAGGGCGTGTCTGTTAGGGTTTAGGGAGTTCTTCAAAAGATCATCGTCACCCCATGCCACCACCCCTCTATATATAGGCATCCATGATGGGTCTCGTACTTGAGGTTCATGTGTAATCGGTTGTGACTTGGAAACTTTTTTCGACCACTAGTCGTTAGCGGTACCTAGTAGCACATAACGATTCCCAAACACACATAGAATATACACTACTACACAAAACCTCATCACAGACGGTTTTTCAACTGTCTAGATTTATGTGTCTCTGATAACACACGGTTTTCAAACCGTTTGTGAAAAAAAGTATCAGAACTATCTGTGATAGTCTATTTTCACAGACGGTTCTAAACAAGAACTGTTTGTGATAGTAATTATCACAGACGGTTCTGAACAAGAACCATCTGTGATAGTTTTTTCTATTGCAAAATAATAATCAGATTTTGAATGTTTCATAGTTGGTACCATCACATTTTATGTGATCTTTCCATCTTCAGAGACTCTTGAAAATACATAAAAAGACATCACTCCCGTACAAAAACCTTCCTGGCCTCGCCCTTGCGGCCTGTGAGTACCCCGATGCTGCCCATCTTGACCAAGGGGTCAGCGAAGAAGGTGCTGAGGAGGCCCGAGTAGGAGTCAACGACGTCGACGGCGGAGGTGTTGTTGTAGAGCACGGTGTCGGAGGCGACAACAACAAAGACATTGCGGATGTGAGCCACTGTACCTATTTACCCTTTACGTACGTGCACCCATAGGTTAGCTACCATTATCGATCGAGTCATCAAGGAAGAAGAAGAAGATTGTTTGCTTACAGTTGAGGAGGACGAGGACCTTGTCGTGGAGGCCTGCGGCGGCGAACTTGGACCGAAGCACGTCGACAGAGACGAAGTCCAAGAAGATGTTGGCGTCCGCAGTTCGACACCACATCGGCCAAAGACATGCCGCCGACTCGGCTACTATTTATAAGGACAGCGCTAAAATATTTTGCCTCCGCGCACGTGTTCAAATTTTTTTGAATCTCGTGCTGCGAATCACAGACGGTTTCATACAAAAATCATCTGTGATGATATATCACGGACGGTTCATATCATGAACCGTCTGTGATAAGCATCTCATCACAGACAGTTTGTATTATGAACCGTCTGTGATTTTACCGCGGCACACAATCATCTGCTATGGTAGCCAATCCTCTGTCGTGGCACACAATCCACTGTCATGGTAGCCAATCCTCTGTCGTGGCACATAATCCTCTGCCGTGATAGCCAATCCTCTGTCATGATAGCCAATCCACTGCCATGGTAGGATTTGCGCGCAGAGGCTTATGTGCCACGGTAGAGGATTATGTGGTACGACAGAGGATTGGCTACCATAATAGAGGATTATGTGCCACGATAGAGGGTTGGTTACCATAGCAAAGGATTGTGTGCCATGGCAGAGGATTGTGTGCCACGGCAGAGGATTGTGTGCCACAGCAGAGGAGTGTGTGCCACAGTAGAGAATTGGCTACCATGGCAGAGGTTTGTGTGCCGCAGTAAAATCAAAGAGTTCCAAGCCATGGTAAAATCAGAGAGTTCCCAGCCATGGTAAAATCACAGATGGTTCTTAATACAAACCGTCTGTGATTAGATACTTATCACGACGGTTTTCTTAAGAACCGTCTGTGATAAGTATATCACCACAGATGGTTTGTATTATGAACTGTCTGTGAAGTATCACAGACGGTTCTTAACAAGAATCGTTTGTGATGACTAAGATTATCATATACGGTTCTATTTACAAACCGTCTGTGGTAATTTTGTATCATAGATGGTTCTTACGGAACCGTCTGTGTTAACTACAACACATACGGTTCCAAAGCCGTCTGTGATAAGACGCCTAGTATAACTTGTTTTATAGTAGTGATATCGGACAAACCTTAATGCAATATGATCTACGATCAGGTCCATATCACTAACGACCATCTCATATCTCTATACGACAAGTCCATATTTGGTCTCAATCAATTCGTAACTCCTTACGATCAGGTTTCGACCACTCAGTGACCATGTTCGACCAGCCTACGACCAGCTCGTATCTCTATATGACTAGTCCGTATCTGATCGAACTGAAAGACCTTCTCGTGTATTCTCCCTTTGCCTCACGATGTCTAGTTGAACTCTAGGTGAGATGTTGTATCATTCATGGACTGTTCAATACTTCCTCAATCAAGTGTCAAATAACTTCATGTAGTCAACACTTCGAACACTAGTGGTATGAACATGCACTTTCTTTATCCGACCACAACGAGGGGCCCAGAGACATCTCTCCTATTATGTTAGGAGGGGTAAATCCCATATTCGACCAGTCACATCCCTCCGCATATTTCATAGCATACCCGAAAGCTACCTTTATAACTACCCAGTTACGAGTAGCGTTTGATAACTCCTAAGAGTGCTACTACATATGTAGGAAACCATGCTGATCTCAGGTCAAATGATTATACATCATCATTGCTTGAGACTAACTAATGATACATAAAATAATAACAATCTCAATAGTGTCTCAAGGTGGGTCTTTTCCAACATCATATTCTCTAACATGTGTCCATATTATTGGTTTGATATCTCCATATCTATGACCTGTGAAACATAGTCATCAATACATATGCTAGTCTATTCATATGTGTTCTCGTATGTTTCCGACAAGGGAACATTTAAGAATAATCATCGTAGAAATATAGAGTTTCACAATCATGTCGCATACTTGATAATAAATATTATTGATATTATTCTAGGAACAAGATAACATATTCTCAATGTTATGAACATAATAAAATATAATCATCTTTATGATTGCCTCTAGGCATATTTCCAACATACGCTCCACCTCCAAGGGCCAACATATCAGAATTCATTAGGATGTGTCATCCGACCTTCTCCAGAAGCACCGAGCCAATGGAGGCTAATGATTAGCTTAGGGAAATCAGCAAGAAACTGGATATGGTCCAATGCACTGATTGTAAGAGGATTCTGTTCGCCTCTCTCCAACTGAATGGACCAGCATCAGAATGGTAGGACAATTTCACCCAGTCTCACACCTATGCTCAGAAAATCTCTTGGGACGAGTTTGTGCAGGCTTTCCGCCATGCACACATCCCATCAGGTATGATGACCTTGAAGAAGAAAGAGTTCCGCACCTTGCGCCAGGGCAACCGCTCCGTCAATGAGTACTTACACGAGTTCAATCAGTTAGCTCGATATGCACCTGAAGATGTTGCAACCGATGGAGCCAAGTAAGAACGTTTCTTGGAAGGACTCAATGATGATCTCTCTGTCCACCTCATTGCTCAAGATTACACCAACTTCCAATAGCTGGTGAACAAGGCTATCTGCTAGGAAGGCAAGCACCTAGAGATGGAAAACCGCAAAAGGAGGCCAGTTCTCGCCAAGCATGGGAGACTACGGCATGGATAACCGTCATGTGGTCAGTACGGAGGGCTATGAGGAGTATCAGGGCGGTCCGGAGCTAATGGGGACTCTAGAGTTTCTCCCGCGTCCACGGACGACAACATTGGCGAGTCTGGACGAAGGGCGAATTGCTGGAAGCACATGACCTGGAATCAGGAAATCCAAGAGACAGTCAAACGGTAGATATCACAACCTGTAATTATTGCCAAGCTAAATTAACTGCTTGTATAGCTGCAGTGACAGGGCACTTGAACCGGCACTACAAAGCATACTTGTGCAAGATCGGGGCGCGAGCAAAGGGGGAGGAGTACAAATGTAGCTAAACTTTGAGGCCGATGGCTCTGTAAGTACTTGGGTATACAATCCGCTTCTACCCATGTGGAAATCGCTAGATATATTGTTGCGTAAGATCAACAGGTTAGGATGGGTGATAGTCGCGCGTTCGAAAGAATGATCCAACATGGTTTTTGCCCACAATACCAACATATTAGTAGGAGAACCACTATATCTGAAATTTTACAGATGTATCATAAGGAACTAGCAGAGCAAAAGAACTATTCCTACAAGTTCAGTTCTCTTTTGGTATAACTTCAGATATTTGGACATCATCACACTAAAGAAGTGTCTACCTTAGTGTTGTAGCCTATTATTTAGACGACAATTACAAGCTAAATAAGAGAGTCATAGGATTTAAGATAATTAACGAATCACACACAGGAGATGCCATTACCGAGCGTATACTACACGTACTTGATGATTTTAAGATAGATAATAAGATTGCTTCTATAACTCTTGATAACATCAGCGAACATGACTGCTATGAACATCCTCACACTAAGATTGCAGACGTATATTGATAGTTATGTTCTCCATCAGAGATGTGTATACCATATCTTGAACCTTGTTGTTCATGACGGTATGCAAGCGATTGACGGATATTTGAATAGTATCCGTGACGCCGTTCGCTACCTCACAAATTCTCCACAAGTGACAGCCAGGTTCACAGAATACTATGCAACCAATAGGAAGGAGCCAAGAAAATTCGGTCTTGGAATGAAGGTGAGGCAGAACTCGACATACATCATGTTAAAGAAGTTACAAGGGTACGAACACGTCGTATCCGTTTTTGTCAATGCTAACTCTCAAAATAATGAATTGGTAGTTAGTAATTCAGATTGGCAGATTGCTAGTCATTTTTTAGAGTTTTTAATACATTTTTATAAAGCAACAAAGATGTTATCTGGTGTTTATTACCCTACCTCTTCCTTAGTTATAGAATTTATTTGGTTAATTACAGACAAGATTGCCAAATCTAGGAAGGATCCCCTTTTAGGTCATGCTGTCGCACTAATGGAGAAAAAATTATTAAATATTTTAGTTCTATTTCACACGTGTATTGCTTTGCTATTATTTTCAATTCTATGAAAAAGTTGCTAGGTTTGCAGATCGGTATGGAGGGAATAGGTGAACGCCTCGGTCTTGATTACTCGGAAGGTTTCGCACATGTCAAAGAGGAGTTTTTTCATATTTTTCGCTTGTATCATGAAAAATTAGACAACAATGCGAGATCGGAGGTCTCACAGCAAACACAACAAGGAAAGAAAAGTTTGACATCCCACTTGTGAAAGAAGCTAAAGGGCAAGTCTAATTCTTCGTGCTCTCAGTCCCAGGTAGCCCCTTGTGGAATTCTGTCTCAGAGCTAAACCACTACCTAGAGTATGATTTTGCAAACATTGATCCTGATCTTCCCGGTGGAAAGATAGACTTACTCGAGTGGTGGAAAAACAACAAGCGGATATTTCCTTTGCTGTCACATTTCGCATGAGATGTTTTGCTGGTGCCGGTGTCCACTGTCTCTTCAGAAATAACGTTCAGTATGGTAGGGAGAATAATTGAAGAAAAAAAGATCATTCCTTACGCCTAAGATGGTGGAAGCAATCACATGCGCCAAGGACTGAGAATTGGCTAAAGAACGACACCAACATCAACTAGAGGATCTTGAGATCGTGCAGGCGTACGCTAACCTCGAACACATGAACGATCTCGACATTTATGAGTAGTTAGTATGTACGCATATTGTTATTGTACTCTTTTTTTTACTCGGGGAATCCCATTCTGGGACGTAAAATTTTTAACGAGGCAGTAGCAAGAAAAATTTATTTTTTCTCGAATTATTTACGTGCATATGTTTTTACGCAATTAATTCAATTTTAACTAGGTTTTTAATGAGGCAGACATAAGAGGAATGAAGATGGCGATGGCAGCACGACAGTTTTGAGCCGTGTTTAGACCGACCGAAGGCGAAGTAGGTCGACACGGTATAGCGAGATGACCGAACCAAACCAGCACGATACGGTCCGAAACACGACACGGTACGATCACAGGCGGACCCACAGGTTATGCCGGGTGGGCCACGGCATACCCTGGGGTCATGCAAGCCTCATTAGATTTGGAGTCCCGTGTGCATCGAGAAACCATGGGCTTTATCAGTAATCAATTACTCGATCGATCGGCATCTGCGTGGCGCGTAAACTCGAACTCGCTCTCTCAGATTGACAGCAAAACATAGCCGCAATGGTACTAGCTAGTGCATTTTTCAACCCCATTCCGCTTTGCCGAAATGCTCTACCACAGACAGAGTGGTATAATTTATAGCTCGATGATATATATATATATATATATATATATATATATATATATATATATATATATATATATATATATGCCTTTTCTTTGTGGAATTGAAGGCACCAAAGCTTTACTACGACGAGGCGGCATGGATGCACAAGCCGGATCGTGCATCCTGCTTCTTGATCGACTTCGGTCTTGGTGCTCGTCTTGCCACGGCAGACCCACAGGTATCTACCGGGTCAGCGATCATACACACATAATAGAAAAATTTATGTAAAAAAGAAACTCGTTCGGCTTTTGCGCTCGCACGACGCATATCGCGCAACTTCGGTTCGCTTCGCGCTCAAGACGCGCGATATATTGCGGACGCGAGTAACCTCGCGTCGCTACCGGGCTCGGGGCGAGTAATCAGACGCGAGAAGTCGAGTCGTCTGTCGTCGTCTTCGTCTATGTATACGAGCTTGAATCAGGGAGTGGATTAAATCAAGAGATGGGTTTGCCTAGGCCTGGTGAGACTCGGTGGGGCTCTCATTACAAAACTATATGTAGCATCATCACTATGTATTCCTCAATCCATGATGTGCTCATTGATCTTGGTGATGATATTTCACATAAAGATGATTGGACAAAGATACATTTTGTGCTTGGAGCATTTGAAACCTTTGAGTTCGTTTTCTTTGTGCATTTAATGTATGTTATTCTTGGATACACAAATGAGTTATCCAGTGTTTGCAGAGAAGGATCAAGATATTCTTAATGCAATCTCACTTGTTAATGTGGCAAAGAGTAGAATGCAACAAATGAGGTCCGATGGTTGGGATAATTTTCTTGAGAGGGCCACTTCTTTTGCATTACACATGATGTTGAAGTTCCGCTATGGATGGGGCTTATGTGCCTTATGGAAAATCAGCAAGGTATGCCCGTGTTCAAACCAAACAAATGATGACCATTTCGTAAGAGAAGTATACATTGGTGTCATTGATCAAATTAGTCAAGAGCTTGATAATCGGTTTGATGAGATCAATATGGAGCTACTCTCTTGTATGTCGACCTTTAGTCCTTCCCACTCCTTTGCTTCTTTTGATGCACTAAGGTAATAGATTGGTGAATTTTATCCTAAGGATTTCTCCAACAATGATTTGCTAAAACTTGAATTGCAACTTGATAATTATACTGATGACATGCAACGAGATAATCGCTTCTAAGGTCTAGACAACACTATTGATCTCTCAGTTAAGCTTGTTGAAACACAGAGGCATAAAGTGTATGATATGGTTTACTTGCTTCTCAAATTGATATTGCTTTTACCGGTGGCAACTGCTAGTGTTGAAAGGGTTTTTCCTGCATTGGTTATAGTGAAAACAAAGTCAAGGAATAAGCTAGGTGATAGTGTTTTGGATGATTGTCTAGTCACATTCATTGAGCGGGATATTTTCTTCCAAGTTGATGAAGATGATATAATTGAGACATTCATGTCATTCAGAAAGCGGTGGATAAACAAGTAATATTGTAAGTCTTTTCTATGGCTATATTTTGAATTATTTGTATTTCATTTGAACAATTTATATCAAGATTTGTCGTCGTTTCTAGCTTAATTTTTGAATTTAAGGCTTATCATGTTCTTTAATGTATTTGGTTTTATCGAATTAGAATATGGTTTTACCGAATTGTATAAGAAATTTTTTTTTGGCATACCCTGTGGTAAAATCCTAGGTCCGCCACTAGGTACGGTACTGTCCAATGCCTGCCTCTGTACGGCTCGTGATGCCTTTTCGCGCCGTATATCTTGTGACGCTCAGCTAGCACGAACGTTCCCCTGAACGGTGGGCCTTCCATGTCAGCGAGTACTGGGCGAGTGGGCCACCCCATACTGTGTCGTGTACAGTGTGTACTTGCTGCGAATACTAATTGGCTTTGGTTGGACGGGGCTGACGAGGAGATAGATGGAACAGCAAGAGCCAAACACGCGTGGCCCACCGGTCAGCGGGTGAGCGGCGCCCACGTCGCCTCATGATTAGCTCGTGATTGGACGTTGCGTTGCATGTTACAGCTGGACGCCCCGTGTCGGCATGCACGCATCGACCGGTGTCTAGCTAGCTAGCTCGGTCGATCGACCGGTCAGGTCGGAGCAACAGCACGCTGGGATTCCCTTACAAAAAACAGCATGCATGCAGCTGGTACGTGCCACGTAGCATTAAGTAACCAGCTAGCTCCAAATTAGCTCGGGTCTGTCTCATGGGACGGCCTGATGGTTAATGATTTTTTTGACTTATAGTAGCAAAATTAGCTATTTTAATATTTAAAATTACAAAAATAACATCTCTACTGTCAGTAACTTACGGAGAACAAAATTAAAGATATTGCTTACGGGAGAAAACTAATATGATAAAACTGTACCAAACATATATAATACATTTGAATGTCTAATGCCATTAAAATTCATACATAAATAAATAAGAGACAAAGCGAGAATGTAAAATACACTTAAGGTAGTACTTGGCTAATGGACATAACAGTCTAAATGCCCATAAATACGTGCGAGTAACAATCTGTAGATTAAAAATAGCTAAATTAGTGAGACAATTAGAAAATTATGACTAATTACAAACATTGAAATGAAATGGAACATATCACAAAACTACTAGCTATGACTAAGAGTAGGACGCAAGTCCATTCTACGAGATTTTATCTGTTGAAAACGATCCATGCTAATTTGCCGTGGAAAGCCACGTGCCCTACTCCCTGACCTCAGCAAGCGACATGCCGTACTCCCAAATCACGCCAAGCGACCTACCATGCTCACAATCATGCAGCAGACTGAGAGTGTGGTAGGTAGTCTGCCGTGAACTGGAAGTGGGCAGATCGTCTGTTTTGGTATAAGAGCGGACAGGTAGCTTTCCGTGGTAAACTAGTACAACAAAAGTGTCATCTTTTTTTTTAAAAAAAAATTCAATTACGATGGGCTAGTTTTTATAGTGCAAATAGAAAACGTACCATTCCAGCCACAGAATCGATGATTAATTGGTTCTCCAATCGATCGCATGGAGTCGAGCAGGAGTGTGCAGGGCTAGCTGTTTTATTGCTACTGCCTGCATATATAGTGCGTCATATAGGGCCCATACGGGTCGTACTCCATCGTACGTAGCTGCATTTATTGTTACGTAAGTCCGGAGGAGAGGAAAGCACACCGGCCGGCAAGGCAGCATGGCGGACCTGCATGTGGGCACGCACATGGAGTTACTAATTGACATGTGCGTACTAGCCCACTCCTACTAGTAACCACACAGGGACACGGCGGAGGTACAGGTTTTATTTACTGGCGTCAGAATGTTTTTCACATCGGATTCCATATGCAAGTGGCACGTACGGGGCATGCATGTGCAGGCTGACTTGCTGCAGGTCTCGGAGATCTCGCTGTCTCTGGCTACCCAATGCCGCGGAGCCAAGCAGCAACAGGAGCTAGGATTAAATTTGCGATTCTGTATCGTACACGGTGTGGTTAATAAAATGACCAGCCTGCGTGCCTACTTTTGTCTAATTAATTAAATAGGAATAAGTCGATTTGATCCCGTACTTTTACGAAAGGCTAAGTTTCAACAGGTGAGAAGGAGAGTGCTACGAAGAGCTAGCTCGCTCCGGTGCCAGGGAAAGAAAAGAAACGAGGAAGGAGGAGGAAATGAAAAGGGAAAAAATAGATTTTTTTTTGTTGACTCAGCTGTACATGTGCGTGTGACGAGGATGCAATGACGACAAAACTTTTTTATGCAGATGCCACGTTAGCAAAAGCAAGGTGATTTTAATCTCAACGTAGAGCGAACGATATTGATAGTTGAATGGGTCCAATATCCAGCTTATAATTTATAGTTGATTTTTAGATTTTCGTTAGAGTTTAGAGGTCAAATGAATTTATTCCGATCAACTACTGGACCGAACTCTGCATGTACCGTTACTGTACTCCCTACATAACGCAGCCTATATGTAGGAAAATTAGCGCAATGCAACAAGTCCAATCTGTTTGGGCAAGCTGATGGAGGAGCTGTGTTTGGCGACCGGCATTAAAGGTGGCCAGTCCATGTATGTATCGCTTCCAAGTATCTGCACAGCCACAGATGCTTACTTCATTTTTTTCCCCCGAAGAAACGGGCAGGACTGCCTATATAAATAATAGAGCAGAAGGCAACAAAATACACTAGGTCCGGAGGCCTAGAAAAGAGACTTAAAGTGTAATTAATTACACGTGACTTAATTACTCCGAACATTTTGTCCCTGCTAAGGACCAAAGTCTGCCTTCGTCCCTAATCTTTGCGGACAAGTCCAGGGAGAGAGTCGATCTAAATTTTTGACGTGGTGTTCCTTCCAGACTTATCAAGTGGTCAGAATAACCGCTGTGATCGTTGCCTTTCTTATGAGGTATCTCACACTATTTACTTTCGACCACTAATCCCCGATGTTGTGGCTGGGCCCACAGTGTGATGTCTTTAGTGGTTCACAGCCAAATCAGTCTACTATCCTGTTCTAAACTCGTCAAGTGTACCTATACTCGGAGAAGAGGTGCAAGGCCGATTCCAGAGATTGTATGTAGAGGGGTAGGTACCTTAGTTGGGCCAACCCCGCGCTTGCAGTCTGTCAGAGGTCTAGAGACGGTTTTGGATAGCTAGCCAAGCGAAAAAGCTTGCATTGGGCTTTTCCAAATTATTATTTTTGTACTATGTTGTTGTTGATCCGAGGAATTACAATGCGTAAGCGGATTTCGATGTGTAACAACCCTCTGTAGTTAGTTTCCAGATGATCTGATCTGCAGAAGTTCGATCCAGGATTATTTTGTTTAATCTTCCGTATAGCTGTAAGAATTGGTGGACAAATTGACTTGTTGCTCCCTCCTAAATGTTTATGTCCTTCACCCAACGGTTGTCTTGGAGCGCCGCACTTATTGTTCTGTTTTTTCTTCTCAAAAGTTGAAAGATCTCTGGAACAATGTCTTTAGGAGATGTACCCTCTGGCCACAGCGAGGTCCTGAACTTGGTTGCTTCCCCATTGCCAATCTTGATTTTGGTAGCTGCCGCGAAGAGGCTCCTATCAGTGTCGTTGTATGGTATAACCATACCTACCTAAGGTTTGTAGTTGGCATTCCATTCTTGCCAGAGCCATCGTAGCCTGAGGGCCTTTGCGAAATTTGCAAGATCGAGGACTCCTAGTCCCCGAGGTTTGTTGGTCGAACACCCTGTTCAATTGACTTTGCATTTCCCTCTCATTACCATGTTTGCGCCAAACCAGAGGAACCGTCGCCTGGCACGGTCCAGAGCCCAGAGTATAGGTTTCGACACTTGTAAGGCCGTTATGCGACCAGCCGGTGTTAGAAGTCTGCTTTGCCAGCCCGCCAACTTGCTTCTTGCTTTGTCCAGCGGGGGCTGAAAATCCACCCCCTTAGTTTTTTGTGGGTAAGAGGTAGGCCCAGGTATTTGATAGGAAAACTTGAACTTATTACAGGGAGCTCTCGTAGGAGGTTGATGTGATCACAGTCAGTTTATAGGCACGCACGATCGTGCTTTTACGGAGATTGGTCTTCAGGCCCGAAAACACCGCCGAAATTTCGGGGAATATGGGTCCTTGTTGTGATGCTTGCTTCTAAGTTTTGAAGTCGTGTACGAAAATCTCCAGCTCTAGAAGGCATCGATCGAGTTACTCGCGGGGTACTGGAGTTTGGAACTTAATTTGGATCGAAAAAGAGGCCGTCTCCAAATTGAGTCTTGGAGGCAAACTATTACTCTCGGCACGGTGGGCGCCCACATCGCTACTTGGCAGTGGCATAGTACTGGCAGTACATAGGGAAAGGAAAACGTCGTGGCACCACACTCTGCTCGATCTGCATGGACCAGGCCACGCCTACGCTGAACAAAGCCGGGTGTTTCGTTCTGGTGGGCTTTTGCTTTCTCTGGATGTTGAGTCGGACTATATGAGCGATTTGCCTCGTTTCTCAGCCTCGTTGATGTTTGGGCTATGTCTTTCGACTTTCGAGAGGCACACTACTACACAAGGCCGAGCCCTGAGGGTAAGCAGGGTACACGAATTTTCACCAAGATCACAATGTACAATCCAGAATCTTCAAGCTTCAATGCACATCCCCAACACAAGCAACCAGCACTCAGCTTATTCGCACCAGCAAACCTCGGGTTGCACTCCAAGAACTCAATGGTCTTGGCCAATGCACTATCCAGCCCTGCCCGACGAAGCCGGCAACCATACCATATACAGCAAGGTGGTGGCACTGGATACTTTGCAGATGCCATTCTTTGTACAGGAAGCCATGAGTCGAATTCTGCAGCATCAAATGATTCATCCGTGGATATGCATTTAGATAGCTCAGCTCATGAGTCCTAATGAATGTTGTTTGCTTCTAAGAAATGCAAGCATGAAACATGCAGTAAAGAAATGGATTGTCACCATAGTTAGGGATCTAAATTTAATCCCCTCCCCCAAGTCCTGTTATATTAAACATGTTGTAACTTGTAACTAGCTGTTACTTCTGAAACTATGACCTCCATTTATATGTATCGTTCATGTATTTATTTTCAGGTTAAATTGACTGATGTAGCAGTTTCTTATAGTGGTTGATAATCACTTCAGATAGCAAAACATTAAGATAGCTAATATAGCAGTTTCTTTTGTTCACTACAGAAAGTGATAATGACACAAGCTTTGTTTGTAAAAAGATGTTCAAGAATCAAGATCCCATTCAATTGAACTAGTATCTTCTATCAGTAGCCAGTATTATTCGAATACAATGTATTGGTGAAAACAATTTTTCCTTTAGCCATTTTTTTATCCAACTCAGACATCCTACCAAGGGGTATTCTCACCACCCACTAGAAAGAGTGATCACACTATACCACATGCAAGTAACCAAACAACTTAACATTACATATAGGCTTGCATCCACTCTCCTGATACAACCAACTAAACAACATCTCAGCACAACCTGGCCCAACAAAAACAAGGCAACCAAAGAATCCACTATGCATCAACTCAGCCTGGCTAGGTTCAGCTTGGATGACTCATACGAGCCAAGTTAGGGGCATGCAGGAAACCAAACACAACGCAACCTTGGCTTCGGCGTGATGCTTGATCGAGCTCTGATACAGAGAGGGTGCAAGAAAAGATGAGTATGTTGCTACTTGTTCTGCATTATGTTAGGGATGTCTCCCATTGAGATCTGGTTTTCAACAATAATTGAAGCTGAGAATTAGTAATTATATTTCTCATCATTCTAAGATCGGGGTGGCCTAATCTACCATGCTAGAGACAGAAAAGTTCAGATATTCTAAAAGTGGTTTTCAGGACAGTATAGGTAGCAGGTGCCTTAATGTGAGTGCAGTATAGTCTAGATTCATATGAAAGAAGTCGTTCTAATACCTTTTTTTTATTTTCTTTGCGCTTTGTAATGAGCAGGTATTTCTTACTGTACTCTTCTTCAGTTTCTACGTGGAGACCGTTAGCGCGAATATCTTTAAAACTTAAGAGAGTCCTAGTTGTGCCCATCGGGAGTATAATTGTGGCTCTTCCTGAGCCTATTATACAAGTATCGCTACCTACGATTGTCGTAAGACTACCAGCATTCTTGCTGATCGACTGTAATTTTTTGTCTCTCTTAATATGGTATTCGTTGTACCGCTATCTGTTAAACACACTTCCGCCATAGGGTACCTGTCGACGATCAAATCGCCGATCTTATGAATATATAAATGAAAAGAGGAAAAATATACGTATCTCCTGGGAGTGGATCTGACTTGCTCTTTATTGCTATGAACTCACGATTACAAATACTGAGAGTATCTAAAAACACAACACTTTGCTATATCTCGCTTGATGTGCTTCTATAGGGCTGTTGCTGATGTCTGTCTCGTGTCGTCGTGCCTTCGTTGCATGTGCTTGTGCCCCTTCTCCGGCCTTCTATGGTCCTCCTTAAATACTTGATGAAGCGGTGGCAGTTATCTCACGAGGAGACACCCGTTGGGGAGCGACGCGTCTGGTCGGGAAGAGGTGGCAGTTTGACCATTTCATCAACCGCAAGGGCGGTTGGTGAAGATGTCAACCGCTATGCGGTTAATGATTTAGGAGACGTTAAATCATCAACCGTGATAGTGTTGTATTATGCGGAATATGAAACACGTTGTTCATTCATCACATAGTGAGTGGCGTGGTCGGGGACTCGACCCAGACGCCTGTTCATAGCTTTACGAGCACTTACCTGGTCGTGGACTAGGTTTGGAACTTTGTCCGACCAGGGTATTTATTATATAACTTCTGTAGTACCTACGACCAGTTAGGTCGGTGGTCTTAGAAGTTACGACCACGAAGACGTATGGTCTTTATCATATATTAAGATAATATATGAATATTTTAATCCTCAACAGTACCACACACGTTTTAATATATAAAGTATTTATTAATATGGGTAGGAAGCAATCCACACACATAAGTAAAATACTTCAAAACATAACATAACATGCTATTATTAATACAAGAAAAAAGTCTTGCAGGACTCATCATAAGAATTTATTGCTTTGCTCTCTTAGAGCTTACAACCATTATTCAAAATTTAATATTCTATCACAACCATAAACTACAAATGACTATAAAATCTAAATGCAATGCGTGCACTAGATCAAATCAGCAAAGTATGAAGAAAATTCTCCCTGAATCTGCTCCATATCAAACTTCTCTTCTTCGGCAACTACAGCTGCTGCCGTTGTAATGTCCAAAGAAGGTGTGATGGGGGCTGCTACTGAGCTGTTCACATCTATGGGTGCAACCCATGACTGTGGATCCTCTATGGCTACAATGGCGAGGTGTGCCTCGTGTGTCTTTTGCCCCTCTTCTTAGACTTGAAAGCATCAATCACGTGTTGCGGCTCACGACAAACACGTGACCAATGTCCCCAAGTGCTACATTTGTAGCAACTTTAGTCCTGCTGACCAAAGGCTTCTCATCGCGCTTGTTTTGTTCGCCTTTTTAGCTTAAGCATTCTTCTTGGTTTTGCGACCCATGACCTTACCTTTCTTGTCTCTTTCCTTTGAGTGAGGCTTCCTCACTTTATAGCTACTTGCATTGGTTTCATGACCAATATTGCTATTAGGCGGCTGTGAGATGTAGTTCTTTCTGAGAATGTTATCTTGAGCTTCCGCAACTTGCATGATACCAATCAGTTCGGCATACTCCTTGTAGTCGTCCTAACGATAGTTGCGTGCGGATTGCACCACGTTTGGGTGAAAGGTAGATAGAGTTTTCTCGATCTTCTACTATTCTGTTGTTACCTTACCACAGTGTTGAAGACTTGTACAAATTCTGTGCAATACAGAATTGTACCCATACGGTCTTGTAGTCAGCAAAATGTAGTCGGTTCCATTCTTGCTCTGCCCGATGAAGAATGGCGTACTTCAGCTCCCCGAACCGCTTCTTCAGTGCGATCCATAAAGCTAGTGTATTTTTTCTGCCATATACTCATTCTTGAGGGTTTGCCAGAGATGGTGTCTGAGGAAATGAAGTGTTTGATCATTCTCCTCAGCAGTTGGAGTGACGTCCTTCAAGGTGTCAAGTCCAATAGCAACACAGAGCTTTTTGGCTCCAAGTACAATTTCGACATCTAATGCCTAGGTCAGGTAATGTGGCCATGCTGGGCCAGCTCTTCGAACTCTCGATTCGTAATGCCAGTCATCTGCATATTTATGCAAAGATTCCATAAGATTACTACTGGTAATTTGCAAAAAATGGTTGCAAAAATTCTCATAATGTTCCTATATTTTTCTATGCATTTTTCATGCTTTAATGCTATTTTCAGTGATTAGAAGCAAATACAAACAATCACAAATAATCAAAACAGTAAATACAGTACATAATTTGCATAGAAATAATAACAACAAAGTTAAACATGCTTCAAATGCAAAAACCGAGTAAAAATTTGAATTCCTGATGCCCTTTTCTACTAGAATATGAATTTTCGGCGAATTCTACATTTTTTAGGGGCTAAATCACTAATTTTCTGTTTTGAAAATTTTTCTGCACAATTTTCAGCATTCCCAAGGGCCTTTTTTTTTTGCAAAATTTAGGATTTTCTTCTTTTTTTGCTGGGTTATTTTCCACGCCATTTGGCCTTCAGGCCCGACCCAGCCCAAGCATGCCCCGGCCCATTCGGCCTGGTAAAAGAACGCTTGGGCAGGGGGGAATTAGGGTTCCCCCCATTCTGCGTGTTTGTGGCGGCGGCCCACTCCCGCGTGCATTGCAGCCGGCTCATCTAACGCTCCTTTTCCAAATAGGTACTTTCACTTGAAGCTAGGGGGCTAGATGACGAGGATGTAGAAATCTCCATTTAATTATTTATCCGTAACCCTTCTTATTATAATGACACCATTATATGATTCTTGAGTATATACCTTAATGTTTATAAGGGAGAAGTTGGAGTCGTAAGTCTTTCTACGACTAGCACATGATCGTAAGTTCTTTTACGTCTACCTCATGGTCGTAAGTTCTTCTATGACCAGGTTAGCTACGAGCACCCCATAGTCGTAAGCCCTTCTACGACCAGCACATGGTCGTAAGTTCTTCTAGGATCACCTCATGATCGTAAGTTTTTTTACGACTAGGTCAGTTACGACCACCTTATAATCAATCGAGCTTACAAACAAGTAGATCCGATTGATTAAGGCATCTAAACAGTCAGTATACGTCATTATTCTCTGGAATAACTTCACGATTAATCTCTCTATCCTGGTGATAACTACCTGTCGACGTGGGAACATTACTTTTCCAAAATTAATCTCAAATAACTGTGCTATTATCTGAAGCATTGATGCGCCCTTTGGGCTGGAGAGATTGTCGCCGAAGAACGCTATAAAAGGAGGAATCACCAGACGGTAAGGGGGACGGGAAATTGGAAGAGGAGGATCAGGAGCAAAAGGCATTGCATTTTTAGTCTTTCTCTTAATTTGTAACCAGCATACTCAATATAGCAACACAGGAGTATGGTTGTTATTCTTTTCGGAGAAGTCCCGAACCTGTATAAAAATATTTGTGTCGTTCTCTTTGCGTGATTTGAATCTTAGAGACCACTGAATCAAACAATCATTACAAAAGTTCGGTCCTAAAATACAGACAAAGAGACTTCTAGCTTCTCTTTATTGCTTTTCTGAAAACTATCGTATAATAGTTAGAGTCCCCCCTCCTTTATTTAGGCTACAGAATAGATAAGGAACTCATCTTGAACCAGAATTCCGGCCTGAGCCAAATTTGTTAACACCAACAACGGATCATCCTCGCCTCCTTCGCTCCGTTTTGGTCCTTTCTAGAGCCTCGCCTCCTCTCCTCGTCGCCCACCTACGCTTGGGTTGAGAAAGCAAATTCATTCCTTTTGTTCTTTATTGGTCATTTCATGGTCAAATAATCAATCGATTGATATTTTTGGACGGGCACTGTGGGTTCGTAGTACTTAGAAGACAAAACGATCATGTAAACAAGCACAAGCATCCTTTATTTCAACAATCAGACATCACTCCGGAGAGCACATACAGTGGAACAAACGACAATACAGCTGCGACTAATGCACGCGTTACACAGGCGCATAGTAATTTTGCATCACGATACTAACACGGAGTCGGGAGCACGTACTTAATTAACCCGAGGGGCTCTTCACGTTCTTGGCCGAGAGCACCTGCGCATTGGGCACGGCGTGGCAGACCGCCGCGTCGCCGGGCTTCACGCCGAGCAGCCGGAAGGCGGCGTGCTCCGTGTCCCACTGGGACGTGTCGGTGTGGCACACGGCGGCCGCGGTCATCACAGCGTCGTCCCCGCGATCGCCTGCCACGTCCAACACGTACGCCCTCGCCGGGCCGGTAGCGCGGCACCCGTACGCGGCGCTGGGGCCGGCCTCGCCGCGGCACACGACGAAGCTGGACCCCTCGACCGCCCTCACGGCGCGGACGGTGTACAGCCGCAGCGGAGCCAACGCCGCCGGCGCCTCGGCGGCTCGCTGGAAGCTGTGGAAGGGCAGGCTCTCCCCGACGCGCACCGCGTCCTCGAGGAAGAACACCGCCGACGACGACGACGCGGCGTTAGTGTCGTCGGTGGCGGCGGCTTCCCGGATATCGGGGCGGCTCAATACCTTGGAAGAGGGGGCGGCGACTGCTTCGCTCCGAGGCAAGGCCCTGTAGTCATCGTAGTTGAAGTTCATGGGAGGCACCGGCGCTGGTGGGTCGTCGTGGTTAGCCTTGATCACGCCGTTTGGAACGTTGGTCTCTGCATACGTGCAGCTAGGTATGTGAGAGAGGCCCTTCCATTATAGTAACATGGTCATCAAATTATGTTCTTTTTCGTTGATTTTGTTATCACCAGGGTGCAGGAGCTCGAGGATGGCGTCCGGCATGGGAGCGTCGGGCAGGACGGCGCGCCAGAACGCCTCGGCCGGCGACGTCCGAGCAGCAAAGGTCAGCTGCCCAGGTTGAACCTGAGGATCAAGAAACAACAACGCATCTATGATCTGTGTGACAAAATTGAATTGAATTCGTGTATGAAGTCTGAGCCATGGCTCTCTTTTGCACCATGAGAACCGTGGCGGTGATGACTAGAGCGAGGAGGCACGCCATGGGAGTTGCACGGAGAAGAAGAGGTCGAGCCAAGCTAATTAAACCCTCGCGCCTTGAGGACTTGCTCCGTGTATGGAAACAAGAGCGAGCGCGTGAAATTTATAGAGGGCACAACGAGATGCATAATTGCATTGTGATCAGAAGATGGGCACAACTTACCACAGAGATAAACAGTTTGTTTTTGTGCTAACACACTTGAGGCTGGCCTTCACAAAATATAATCGACCAGCATCCGCTAACAAATGGGAACGGTGACAATGACATGAAACACACAGTACTGTTGGGACTAGCTTGGGAATTAATGTAGACTTGGCCGGGGCATCGCATGCATGGCTGAGAGCGACACGAAACAGATCGACGCCTGCTCTCTCCACGCCGTCGCTGAGACGATCGGAATATAATCTTGGTGACGATCGCCGTGAGGTAATATATCTCGTTCTCATGTGCCAGTCAGGTAGATGCCAAGCTCTGGATTTTGAACGCCTTCCATAAAAAATGCTTGCCCCGTCTGTTCGACAAACGGATCGGTAAATAATCATGAAGCCCATAGCAATGTGCCACCCGGATGGATGATATCAGGAAGCACATAGCAAAAATAATCAGGAAGCCTACACATAGCCGGTGCGGCCAGGGAAGTGATCTGTCAGTCTGTCACGGTTGTATCATTGTTTGCTCGCAGGCATGCAAGCGATCGTCTATACTTCTGACGGAGGCCAAGGTTTCTGCTGAGACTAGTATACGACAGACCACGCCTAACATTAATTCATTGCAACAAGATTAAGCATTGACCATGACACATCAGTCACATGATACATAAGCACAGCAATAGAAGAGAAACATGAGGAAACGAAGGTGAAGCCAATTCTTTTGTCTGGGTTATTGATTTGCCTTTTGAGTTTTGATACGCGCACAATGCATGGATTATGGGTGATCAAAGAGACATCGCATGGTCAAGCATGGCTTGCCAACTCAAACGAGATCAGACTTGCTGCAAAACTAAGATGATGCCTAGTTACCTACGTCTCCCTTTCAGGTGTTCGTATTTCAAAACAGTTTTCGGCAAAAATATCTAGCAATTTTCTTTTGAGCGCGAACATGACCTCAGTTGCACAATTCTATCCAAAGAATTCAGAATCTAAAAATACCACTACTACCTAATAAGATATCATAGGAAACTAGAGTTTTTGGCTATCCCCTCACGAGCGAATTAGCAAAAAATAACACTCATATTGCACTCAAAAGCCACGGTAGGGGTCTACCACACGCCCACGTCACATGCCGCTTGGTGGGCGCACGGTAGGTTGGCTCCTGCTGAATGGAAGCTTGCCATGTGGCCCACCGCACAATAATCCTCCTGCCGTTGGTTTTGTGCGTAGCACGGGTGCTATTTTTGTCAAATCATTCGTAGATATGCTATTTTTTCTATTTTGTTGAGCAACAATGCCATTTTAGCAAAAAAACTCAGTAAACTGTAGCTAGATGACTTCAGATTTTCAGGCGGGTATATTAGTATCTGAATTTAAATATAAAATTTATCTAGTAAGTGAACTAGCGAATGATAACAAGATTCACTTTGCTTTAGAACCCAATAATACCACGAGAAAGCAAGCTGTCGCAGAGGCAGCTCTAATGACCTGGCGAAGATCGCAAGCCCCCCTATGAGCCGGAGGTGCGGCCCAGGGACCCTGAGGGTACCAAGTACGCCTTCAGGAGGGCCCCAAAGGGCATGCAAAGGCCACCAGGAGGCCCACGTGGGCCGATGGCTAGGGGCCACACCGAGGGTACCAGGCATACCTTCGTGGAGGCTTCGGAGGCAGTACGAAGGCTTCCGAAGGAACACTGAGCTCTACGAACCCAGGAGTCGGGAGATCCCCGGGGCCACCTCAGCGGCGTCGAAGGATGTCTGGGGCCCCTCGGCCCCGGGGACACCCCGCACGGTGCGAAGGGCGGAGAGCACCGGTGGACCGAGCGTACCAGCCGGATGGACCAAGATCAGAGAGCTTCACCATAATCCAAAGGCTACGTATAGGGGAAATAAAAACCCCTAGATCCCCTATAGGCATAAGGCCTTTTTATGGGAAGATCTGCAATCTCATGTACCCTGTCGGAAGGCTATAAATAGCCGCCTCCCCCATGTAATAAACACTGCCTTTTTGGGAGAAAATTAATACACATTTACTTCTCTTAGCAATCGGTCCCCCTTTGAGGATCCCCTAGTTCCCCTCGTAGCAACCAGGGGTCCCCCTTTTATACTGTCTAGTCCTCTTTGCTATGATAGCTGACGCTGTCCGTGGGTATCAGCATGAGAGTCACGAAGCATAGCCCTGAAGCACCAGCATAGCCCCTCGGAAGGTCACACCCAAGGTCTCGGCGGCCGAAGCTACCCCAGCAGCTGCGGCTCAGAGTACCCCGAGAGCCAAGCGAATCAGGACCTCCGTGGTAGCGGTGGCCGCTGGGGCCGCTAAAGAGGAAGCCAACAACTCCACGCACGGAGACATTGTCGAAAGCTACACTCGACGCACCGAGGCATCTCTCCTAGAGAACCATCAGGCAAGCCTGCCAAAGCCTGGGGCCGTGGGCGTGACCTGGGAGGCCTACAAAGCCCTCCAGTAGGAGCCGACGGACCTCCGCTGGGAAATGTTGAGCCTTCTGTAGCCAGCGGCGGCGGCCCCCGCAGCCCCACCCTAGCTCGCGGTCCTTGCACAAGGGCAAACCGCCGGAGGGGGAGGTCACCCCTTCAGCACGTACAGCCGCACCCCTGGTGCCGTTGCCCTGGGGGGGGACCTGAACTCACCGTTGAGCGCAGGACTGGAGATAGCCCGCTGGCCTCTGGGCTTCAAAATATCAGGCGTCAGGCCATTCGAGGGGAGCACGGACCCCTCAGAATTCCTCCGGGTGTATGAAACAGCCATCGAGGTAGCCAGAGGAGATGGCATCACCAAGGCAAAAAGCATCACCCTTGCCCTTAGGGGTGTGGCGCTGACTTGGTTCTTTAGCATAAACCCATCCATATCTGCATAGGAGCAGTTGAGGAACCTTGTACGCTACAATATCCAAGGAAACTACGCCGAACCAAAAGACGCAGGGCACCTGTTCACAATAAAGCAAGCCCCGGGCGAGTCCCTGCGCAGCTTCTTCAAGAAGTTCACAGAAGTGAAGTGCCAAGTAGGGGGGATATGAAACCACCGTTATAACTGCGGCCACGTGTGAACTTCAAAAAGGCCCCCTGTCAGAAAGGTTAGCTCGCAAGACCATCCACACAGTAGCAGAGCTTTTTGACAAGATAGAAGAATACGCCCGAACAGAGGAAGACAACACTCGAAGGGCAGAGGTCCAAGCGTCATCCGTCCCGGCGCCACCACCGAGCGGTCCGCTCGAGGAGGAACCTGCAGCTACCGCCACGGGTGCGGCTACCAAACCACGGGCCAACGATTACCACCGGAACGGGCAGAACATGTACCACGTGGATGACGGACAACCCCCAGAAGGGGGAGACGAGGGGGGGGGGCAAGGAGGCCGGGGCCAGGGACGAGGTCGCAGGCGTACCGGGGGACGACAATCGGACACCCATACCCATACCGACACCGGAGGCCCCACACTATTTTGCGACCTACACAGCGAGGTATTGCACACAACCAGACATTGTCACACCATCGCGGCCATACAAGACTACACGAGTTGTGGCCAGTTGCCAACTCAACGCGAAGACGGGCGGAGGCCAGGCAACCAGCTGCCTGCTCCGCCATAGAGGCCCCGTAGAGAGGGGGGCCGTAGGAAGCACCATCAAAGGATCATAAACATGATCATGGGGGGGGGTCCTCGCTGGCATGACATCAAAGAGACAGCGGCACACATACGCCCGGCTGATACACCACGTCGCGACGTACCCTGCTACATGCCCACCTCGCTACGCTGAGATACCGATCACCTTCGGTTCCAAAGAAGCCAAAGGCCGATACTTCCCTCATCAGGACCCTCTCGTCATCTCTGCCAACATCGCAGGCTTCGAGGTCAGACGTGTCCTCGTGGACGGGGGAAGCTCCGCAGACCTACTTTTTGCCTATGCTTTCGATAAGATGATGATCCCAGTGCTCGCCTATCACCCCCCGGGTATACCCCTAGTAGGCTTCTGCGTACCCTTGGACCTATTTGATTTCGAAACTCATCCAAAATACTATTCTGACCTAAGTGGTCACTTTCTAACACTTAAGTGAGTTTGATCGTTTAAGCCAAATTTATTCACATGAATAGGTCCATAATGATATTTGTGACTCTTTCATGCATCATGATGCTTTAAATTCCATCATATGCTCAATTTGACACTTTTGAAGAACTTTCAATGGAAATAAGTTTGTTATGTGAAAGCGGACTTGATTTATAAAAACTATTTTACGACTGGATTTTTAAAGGTTATATCAGTTGAAAATGCTCCAAATATGTTTATATGGTTGATTGTGTGAAAGTTTGGAGCATATTACAACAGATCCTTCTTTTCTCCAAAATTCAGCACTGAATCTGCTGTCAGGTCCAGTCTCAGCCGGTCTTACCGGCTGCCCCCCGGCGGTCTGACCGTGAGCCCTCCAGTCTAACTGACTGTGCCCAGTGGTTAGACCAGTCCATCGAGTCGAACTTCCTTTTTCTTTGGCCCGAACAGTTTTTGTCCCTACTATTTCGATCATACCTCCTTTGAACCCGAAAACATCTTCTTTCTCATCTCTAGCCGCCCCTCACATGTAGTTCATAGGATTTTCAAAGGACCAACCATTTTGAAAATTATAGCCATTTAAATTTCGCTAAAATTCTTGCTTAGACCCAAAATGACAATTCTTGCATATTGTGGGTTTAGCTATTTGAACCGGATTTCCTCATCTATCTTGGTTTGAAATAGTATTTCTAACCCATACAAATCCATGAAAGTGAAAAACTCCATGAAATTCAAATTTGGATGTGTTTTGAGGGTTTAAGCAAAATCATTCTCTTTATGTGCCTACAAAGCGCATTTTGCCTTATCTTTTAAAAGAAAATTCCTTTTATAAAACTTCCTTTTGGAAATATTTTTAGGAAATCCAATGTTCTTTTCTGGAAAGAATCAAACCATTTGGACTTCATATGAAAACGTTTTGAATTTTCTATTCGTGGAACAAAAAAATCATGTGTTCAATGCGAAATTTGACATATCTTTTTAATAGAGACTCCTTTTTTTTAAAAAAAATTCTTTTTGGAAAATCTTCCTAGTAGTCTCAAGTTTATTTCTAAAAAATTTCAAAGCATTTATACTTGATTTGAAAAAGTTTTGCCCTTTTCTCTCTTTGATCGTTATATGTTAGAAAATTCACTTTTGCATAGTTTTGAGCTGATTTGTAATTTTTGAATCTCTCAATGGGTTCATAATTGGAGGAAGGTACTATAATAAGATTTGATCCTCCATAGTTGAACTTTTTATCTAATTTTCTCTGATTTATTGAAGCTCGTTTGTACAGCTTTTCATCCCTCTTTGGAAGTTCTGTTGATATGTCCAAATCTCAAAACCTGAAACTTTAAGTTTTCTGAATCTTTATGAATTTCATATCTTTAAAATGGTTGGGATTTGAGTGAGCCACTTAAAATCAAACTTGTGAGTATTTTCGTTTACCAGCTCCATGTTTTATCTCAGATTTATTGGAAATTGTATATTTCAAGTTTTTATATGCTTGAAAGAGCTTTTTTTTTACTTTGTCTATTTCAGAAAATTAGACATTGATCTTGCATATTTTCAAGTAGTTGCAAATTGGAGCTCAGAATCTTCATGAAAAATGGTTCATAAGGGTATTTCAAACTTATTCATGCGAAAGGATATTCAAAATACCCTCATATGCTCATTTTGGCAATTATGGAGACAATTAAATGAAAATGACTTTATTTTTATCAAAATATTTTAAAATGTTTTCAAATCTTAATTCTTGATTCAAAACTCTCCAATCATGCTTCTATTTCAATTAGATAATATTTGGAGTTGTGTAGAATCCCCCTCGCTCAAATTTCTCAAAATCAAAACTTATTGAATCCCTGTCAGGCGTAACCGGTTTGACCGTTGTGTATCTCCAGTCTGACCTCTGTTTGTTCTTTGGTCTAACCGCCCCTTGAACGCCAGTCTGACCGGTCGTTGTTGTCAGCAATAGTAGATGGCCTATTTGTCGATTTCTACTTCTTTCGGCCACCTTGTTTGCTTCTTTGGTCAAGTTGTTTATTGCTATGTTTGCATGCTACCCTCTAGTATTTTCCTTTATTACAAATACAATTTTATTCTTCAAGTGGTATTCTTTCAAGTAGTAGCTTCTTTTGATCATCTTAACCTCGGCAATTGCTCCATCTATATTATTCCTTGCTGAGCATACTTCTCTTTACCAAGCTCAAGTACTCTCTGTGCACGAGTGGATTATCTTTCCCTCTTCTCTTTGGATGCTTCCTTTGAGGATCTTTGCGAGAGAAGTTCAAGCACTTTGCAATTTTAAGTCTTGTCGACACGTGGTATTCCCAAGTGATGTTTAAGGACTTTCTTTCAAGTGTGATCTACATATAGATATGTTTTGTGCTTCATGTCAAAAGGGGAGAATTTAGTTGTAAATAATGGATAAATGAGATAGTTTAAAGTCATCATGAGTTTTGGATGGATGTATTTCAAAGAGATGACAAAGAGGGAGATATTGGTTGAATGCAGAAAGCCTTCGTGTGTCAAAAGAGTACAACCTTTGTGTAAGGGGGAGTTTTCCTAAAAAGGGGCTTTCTTAGCAAAAATGAAAAATGTTTTAAGCATTGTTTAAAATGGGTAAACTATTATATAGAAAAACTAATTTGCAATTTGTCCAAAATGGTTTATGGATTTTTATGGATGCATGTTTTTTTTCATGAGCATGATCTAAATAGTCATATCCTTAAATTGTTGCATTCTTTGGATCCAAAATATAGATTGAACTGCACCAAGAGTCAATATGAATATGTGCATTTAGTTTTATCTATATATTTGTATGCACACATTTAGGGGGATTTCACTCCATGTTTTATTATTTCACTATTATTGATCTTATTCTTCCATCCACTTATATTAAGGATCTCTACTTTGAAATGTATCATTGAGTATATAAAGCTTTTGTAGTTGATATATACTCATGTTAATTGAATTTCAATTATTTGCAATTGGATTATCATCAATCACAAAAAATGGAGAGACCGGAGAATCTAGACCCGCCATTATGAGTTAATGGAGTATTTGGGTAATTAATGACAATCGTTATGTAGACTAACATTTTCCATGGGTTGGTGAAACAGGTTGAGTCCTATGATGATGAAGACGTTAGGTGGCATCGTGAGTTGATTATCATCAAGTCAATATTTGGGATGAAGAACTTACCATGTGTTGATGAGCATCAAGATAAAATCCCAAAGGAAAGGAAATTATCATGTGTTGATGATATTCAATACAAAGATCCCGAAGTGAAGAAGATCATCATGTATTGATGATATTCAAGTCAAGAACTTGGAGTAAAGGAAATCATCATGTGTTGATGATTATCAAGTCAAGAACCCGAACTTAGAGTGGCGATGTTCGTCATCAAGTGATCACTCCAAGATAGATGCTCAAGGCAAAGGTACGACTAGCATAGGTTAAGAATGTGTTCATAGTCTTTTACCGGTCTCGGTGTTTCGTTGGAAGACCGAATTACCAGTATAGGTTCTTGTACTATTAAGAAAGGTTTTGTCTAGTAGTTTGAGTCTCATCATGTGTTGATAGCTCAATCTCGCTTGCTTTAACTCTTCTAGGCATGATGCTATTGTTTCTGAATGTGTTTTGTAAATAGTTTAAGCTCATGCATTAACTCTTTGTAGCATGAGACTATAATTTGCAAATGTGTTTTGCAAAAGGTTGAAATCCATGCACCTACTCGTGGTATGATGCTATTGTTTGTGAATGTGTTTTGTAAATAGTTGACGCTCATACATTAACTACTTGTAGCATGAGACTATAATTTGCAAATATATTTTTCAAATAGTTGAAGTCCATGCACCTACTCCTTGTGGTATGATACTAAAGTTTACAAATGTGCTTTGCAAATTGTTGAAGTTCGTGAATCATTCCTTGGCATAGTCTAAGATTGCTCGTTGTTCTTTCTTGGACTTAGGACATGTGTTGGCTCTTTGGAGTTGTGCTTCTTAATTTAATCAAATATGTTTGACATCAATCAAACAGATGGGTTGTGTATCCCTCTGAGTAAGCTTTGCATAGAGCCCAAAATCACTTAATTCCAACACCGGAGTCAAAAGTTATGACCATTCTTCTGAGTGTCGCCTATGATGAAATTCAGACTTGGACTGACCGCCTCGGACTGACTAAGTTTTATAGCTGTTGCACTATAGCCCGGTCTAACTGGCCGTTGGTTGGTGGTCACACCGGGTTTCACTATTTTTCAACCCTTTTCTCCTCCAATAGCTAGTTTTGGTGTGTGGACTATAAATACCCACCATGGCCAGTACAGAGGCAACTTTTGGCATCCCAATTCATTCTCTTGAGCTAGTGTGAGTTTCTCCTCTCAATTGCGCATGTGTTGCACCTTGTGAGCAAAGGGAGAGGTTCTAGTTGCATGTGTTGCAATAGGAATTGGATTGAACATCCAATTGTGCATGTGTTGCACTAGGTGAGAGTCAAGCAAGAGGCTTGACTTATTACTCTTGGTGTTTTTTGACACCTAGACGGCGTGGAGGCGTCGTGGTCCGGTGATCGTCTCAAGAAGCTTATGAGAAGGCCCGACGTGTTGTGAGTGGTTTGGTGCTCGCCTTCTCCGTAGTGGAGGAAGAGCAACTCCGAGTGGATCGAGGCGTTGGTTCAAGTTATAAGCCGGTCCAATTCGTTTGGGCTTACCTATGAGGTGTTGGCTTAATTCTTGGAGCCAGCCCAATTCATTTGAGATTACCTCAACGTGGATTACGGGAGACCGACAAGTCTCCAAAAGCCATAGTAAAACAACCTTGTGCCATTTTGTTTTGATTTCTTGTTATTAACTTTGTGCAATTTACATTCATATAATTAAATTGATTGCATGTCAAATTAGGATTGCAAACCTTGACTTAGACTTATGGTGTTGGTGCACTTAAGGAAAACTATAATCTTTAGGTTTTAATTGTGCAAAACTGAATTGACTTTTGCTTCTGCATTAGAAATCGGTTTTAGCCTTAGAGATTTTTAGAAAATACTATTCAACCCCCCTCTAGTCGGCCTCCTCAATCTTACAGCTAGGCAACCCCGTTCTGGTACAGAAGAACAGTGGCTAATGACGCAAGTGTGTCGACTTCACCGACCTCAACAAAGCATCCCCGAATGATGATTTACCCATACCCCGCATCGACCAACTGGTGGATGCCACCTCGGGTTGCGAGCTGGTGAACTTCCTCGACGCCTACTTCAGCTATCATTAGATATTCATGGCCAAGGAGGACGAATTGAAGACTACCCTCATCACCCCCCATCAGCACCTATTGCTTCACGATGATGCCATTCGGCCTCAAGAACGCGAAGGCAACCTTCACCCGACTCATTACGAAGGTGCTAGCCAAGCAACTCAGCCACAACGTCGAGGTGTACGTCGATGACATTGTGGTCAAGAGTGCGCTCGCAAGCTCCCACACAGCAGACCTGCAGGAAATGTTCGGCAGCCTGCTGGCTGGGGGAGTCAAGTTGAACCCAGAAAAATGTGCATTTGGTGTAAAGGCGGGCAAGCTCTTAGGATTCCTCGTGTCCGAAAGAGGTATCAAGGCCAACCCCGAGAAAATAAAAACGATCCAAGAAATGGAGCCCCCGCAGCGCCCGAGAGGTGCAAATGCAAACGGGGCGCCTCCCAGCGCTTAGTCGGTTCTTATCCTGCTCTGCGGAGCGGGCCTTGTCCTTTTTCAAGACACTCGGAGTAGAACCGTTTCGATGGACGGAGGACTGCCAGAGGTCATTTGAAGGGCTTAAGCAATACCTCGCCCTGTTGCCAAGCCTGGTCAGCCCGAAGCCCAACGCAAATATGGTGTTGTACCTCGCTGCCTCCTTCTTAGTAGTGAGCGCAATCCTAGTGCAAGAGCACAACAGACAACGCCCAATGTACTATGTATCGGAGGCCCTACAAGGAGCCAAGGTCAGATACAAAGAACCAGAAAAGTTGGCATACACCCTACACATGGCTTCGCGTAAACTAAGGCACTACTTCCTGGCACACGCTATCACCGTCCCGACTTCTTACCCTCTCGCGCTGATACTATGAAACAAGGACGCTTCGGGCCAAATAGGCAAGTGGGCCGCAGAGCTAGCGCCCTTCGACCTTACCTTCGTCGCGCACATGGCCATCAAATCACAGGCCCTCGCTGACTTCGTCGCCGAATGGACTCCCCAATTCAAGAAGCAACCCCCAAACCAGGCCGAGGCCCCATGGATAATCTACACCAACGGCTCTTGGTGCGCCACGGGCAGGCGTGACGCCAGGGAGCAGCCCACGCTTCGTGGGGGGGGGGCCGTACAAAGCACGATTCGCCAGGCCGAAGGGGACGATGTACGTAGACCCTTCGGGAAAACGGCGCGGTTTCAGCTATGACGAAGTAGGACCTCGACCGCGAGGGGCTTGTCGTAGGGGCGGCTCCACCAGCAAAGACCACAAGCCCCCCTGGAAGGCTATGAGCCGGAGGTGCGGCCCGGGGTACCAAGTACGCTGCCTTCGGGAGGGCCCTAAAGGGCATTCCAAGGCCACCAGGAGGCCCACGTGGCCCGACGGCTGGAGGCGCGGCTAGGGGCCTCCCCGAGGGTACCATGCATACCTTCGGGGAGGCTTCGGAGACGGTGCGAAGGCTTCCAAATGACCACCGAACACTACGGACCGAGGAGTTAGGAGATCCCGGGGTCAACTCGGGGGCATCGAAGGGTGTCCGATGCATAGTTTTCAATACCGACCGGTACCGACCATACCGGCCGGTACGTACTATACCGCCATCTAAACCGGTACAAAGTAGCCCTACGTACCGTACAGGTCTAATTACCGATCATACCGGTGGAATTGATAATACATTCTATTGAATTATATGTTATATTTGATAGTACTACTGTGTATTTGGAATAATACTACAAGTGATATTTGGTGTGCGTGTAATTAAACAAATATATACTTATAAATATATGTACTCATATTATTATATTAAATTTAAAATGGTATGCCGGTATGGACCGGTACCGGAACATACCATTCCAAGAAACAAACCGGAATGACCTCCGGTACGGTATTGACAAGTATGGTCCGAGGCCCCTCGGCCCTGGGGACATCTCGAATGGTGCGAAGGGTGGAGAGTACCGGTGGACTGAGCGTACCAGCCAGATGGACCAAGATTAGGAAGGTCCACCATAAGCTGAAGATTACACATATGAAAAATAAAAAACCACTACAGCCCCTATAGGCATAGAGCCTTTTATGGGCAGATCTGTAATCTCATATACATAGAGCCTTTTATGGGCAGATCTGTAATCTCATATACCCAGTCGGAAGACTATAAATAACCGCCTCCCCCATGTAATAAACAAGATCTTTTTGACAGAATTAATACACATTTACTTATCATAGCAACTGTCGTGCGGGCAGCCTCATCGGACCCAACGACCCGACGAAGCTCGCAGGACAAACCCTGCAACCCACGAGCACGGAGGCCCCCCCGCCCAGGGGGCACCAGGGGTCCCTTCAGGGATGCTTTGGGACAAACCCGGAGCCCCCCAAAGGGTCTCTGAAGTCCCAAGAGGCCCAAAGCATCTAGCCCTCCGGGACCACGTTGGGGAAGGTCCGAAGCTGTCCCGAAGGGTCCCCGGGGCACCGCGAGGCCCGGAGCAGCAGGTCCTCCAGGGCCACCTCTGGGAAGGTACGAGCCGTCCCGAAGGGTCCCCAGGGCACCGTGAGGCTCGGAACAGCAGGCCCTCTGTGGCCACCTCGGGGAAGGTCTGAAGCCGCCCCGAAGGGCCCTAGGAGCACCGCAAGGCCCAAGGCAGTAAGGCCTCCGAGACCACCTCGGGGCAGCCGGAGGCGGTCGTGGCCGTTTCATCTCGGGAGGCCCAAGCACCTCTTCGACGTGCTCCAGGAGAAGCTCGAAGGTGAAGCACTTCGGGTGCCAGTGGACCAGGTGTACCAGTCAGGTGAACCAGGTCCAAGAAAACCCACCGTGGGTAGGAGCCTACGCGTAGAGGGGGAAAAGTCCCTACAACCCCTACGCGTATAGTACCTATATAGGGTTAGTATAGTAATGTAAGTACCCTATTTTAGGAGGCTATGAATATGGGTTTGCCCCCTCATGTAAGGGGGATGAGATTCATGTTTTTGGAGCAATTAACATGCCACTTTTCCTAACAGCTGGTCCCTTCTCTTGAGGATTCTCCGGTCCCTCCGAATACACCGGGGGTCCCTCTTTTTTGGCTACGACAGTTGGCGTCGTCTGTGGGGACCGGCAGGAAAGTCAAGCACAGCTCAGCTCCGAAGCACTAGAATGGCACCTTAGAAAGTTACACCCAAAGTGTCTGCGGCCGAAGCAGCTGCGGCAGCACCCAGCACCCCGAGGGCTAAATGAAGCAAGACCTCTGAGGCAGCGGCGGCCACCGCCGATGCCGCAGAAGAAGAAACTATAAATTCCATGCACGGAAACATCATTGGGGGCGACGTGCAGCACAACGCCCTAGCGGGATGGCCACTCGAGGTGGCAGGTGTAACGAGGGAGGCGTACGAAGCACTCCAGCGGGAACAGGCGGATCTTCGCCAGGAGATGATTGACGTTCGATAGCCAGGGACCGCCCCCCTAACAGCTCCAGTCAGCCTCGCACAACCTGAAGCCGAAGGAGCTACTCATCGGGCGCCAACCGCCGTTAATTCGGCGCAAGTACTTCAAGGGGATCCCAATTCCCCCTTGAGCGCTGGGCTGGAAACAGCCCGCTGTCCCCAAGGCTTCAAGATATCGGAGGTTAGGCCCATCGAGGGGCGCACGGACCCCTCAGAATTCCTTCGCGTCAACGAAATGAACATCGAGGCTATCGGGGGTGGGGATGACACCACAAAAGCAAAAAGTATCACCCTGGCCCTTAAAGGCGTGGCGTTGATCTGGTTCTTCACCATACCACCTCGCTCCGTATACGCGTGGGAACAGCTGTGGGAGCTGGTGCGCAACAATTTCCAAGGGAACTACGCGGAATCGAAGGATGTGGGACATCTGTTCGCGATAAAGCAGGCCCCACCTGAGTCCCTCCGCAGTTTTTTCAAAAGATTTGCGGATGTAAAATGCCAAGTTAAGGGGGTCAACGAAACTACTATCATCAACGCAGCGACCTGCGGACTCCAAAAAAGCCCCCTGGCAAAAAAACTGGCCCGCAAGCCCATTCGCTCGGTAATGGGGCTCTTTATCAAGATGGAGGAGTACGCACAGGCGGAGAAGAACAGCGCCCGGCGGGCGGGAGCTCCAACCCTGCCCCCGTGGCCGTGACACTAAGCGGGCCACCCGCGAAGGAACCCGCGACAATCGCAGCAGAAGCTGCAGCCAAGCCACGTGGAACGATTACCGCTAGAAAGGGCGGAACATATATCGTATGGACAGAGGGCAGTCCCCGGAAGGACTGAACCGAGGAGGCTGAGCGGGTCACAACCGCGGCCGGGGCCGCAGACGCAATGGTTGAAGGCACCGGATAGCACGACGAAGGGTCCCACACAACCCAGGAGTGCCGCACCACCCAGAGATGCTTCTATGGGACATCTTTGTTCCGCGACATGCATGGGGAGGGCTCTCACACGACCCAGCAGTGCCGCACGATCACGACCGTGCAAGATTACAAGAACCGTAGCCAGCAACCAGCTGACAACGAAGACAGGAGGGGCCTAGGCAACCAGCTACCCGCCCCCCACCAGGGCCCCGCATAGAGGGAGCTAAACCAGAACACCGTCAAAGGATCATAAACATGATCGCCAGAGGATCATCATCGGGCATATAATCTAAAAGACAACGGCGTGCATACGCCCGCCAAATTCATCATGTCGCAACATACTCGGCCTCTAGCCCACCTCGCTACGCCGAGATTCCCATCACCTTCAGCCCCGAGGACACTCGGGGTGTCTACTTTCCGCACCAAGACCCCCTCATCATCTCGGCCAACATTGCGGATTTCGACGTTCGGCTCGTCCTCATAGACCGAGGAAGCTCCGTGGACTTGTTGTTCGCACATGCCTTCGACAAAATGATGATCCCCAGGGACCGCCTGTCACCCCCGGGCATCCCCTAGGTAGGCTCCAGGAGCAGGTCGGAGACGGCTCTGGGTCAGATCAATCTGGTTGTCACATTCAGCGACAACTTCGCTTCCTGGATCGAAATCGTCACATTTGACGTCATCCGGATGCCATACCAATACAACGCCATCCTAGGCCAAGCCACATTGAACTCCTTCGGCGCAATAGCACACCACAATTACCTATGCATGAAAATCCCCGCATCCGAAGCAATAGTTACGGTACGGGGAGATCAGGACTTGGCAAGACAAACAGAGCTGGAGGCACTGTCGCCGGCCCGACACGTACACACAGTCAAGGTGGATGCCATTTCCCGAGTCGGCAGCACCTCGGTAAAGTGGGCACCAAAGGCCAAACCGGAAGGCCAATTCTTGTGAGTTGCCCTCACCGACAGTACCCCAGAGAGGATGGTGGCCCTCAGAGCCGAGCTCCTAGCCGCGACATGCAACGCCATTCTCCAGGTGCTCCGCAGCAACGCGGATGTCTTCGCCTGGGGCCCTGAGGACATCCCCGGGGTTGCACGAGAGGCTATCGAGCACCACCTCGCCCTGCGAAGCAATGCGTCACCCATGAAACAAAAGTTGCGCCGCATATCGGTGGAGCGATTAGAAGCAACCAAGAAGGAGATCGCCAAGCACCTGAAAGCGGGAGTGATCCGCGATATCAAACACTCCGAGTGGCTAGCCAACCTTGTCCTCGTACAAAAGAGCTCAGGCGATTGGCGAATGTGTATCGACTTCACCGACCTCAACAAAGCGTCGCCGAAGGACGATTTTCCTCTGCCATGCATCAATCAGCTCGTGGATGCCACTTCGGGCTGCGAGCTGATGAGCTTCCTCGACGCCTACTTCAGCTATCATCAAATATTCATGGCAAAGGAAGATGAACTCAAAACGGCATTTATCACCCCCTTCGGCACTTACTGCTACAGCCGCATGCCCTTCGGCATAAAGAATGCGGGCGCCACATTCACCCAGCTCATCACTAAAGTCCTCGCCGATCAGCTCGACCGCAACGTAGAAGCCTACGTGGACGACATAGTGTTCAAAAGCAGACTCGGTGCCTCGCACACAGCAGACTTGCGGAAAACATTTACTAACCTGCGAGCAGAGGGAATCAAGCTCAACAAGGACAAATGTGCCTTGGGCATCAAAGCCGGCAAACTCCTGGGTTTTCTCATATCCGAGAGAGGCATCGAGGCCAACCCGAAAAAAATAAAAGCCATTCAGGGATGACCCCCCCAGCGCCTGAGAACTACAAAAGCCGATGGACCGCCTCGCAGCCCTCAGCAGGTTCCTGTCCCTCTCGGCGTAGCGGGCCTTGCCGTTCTTCAAGACACTCCGATGAGCGGAGCCATTCAGATGGACCGAAGAGTGCCAGTGCGCATTTGTAGAACTCAAGCAATACCTCACTCAATGTCAAGCCTAACAAGCCCAAAGCAGGGTGCGAATTTCCTGCTGTACCTCACAGCTTCCACCTTCGCTGTCAGTGCAGTCCTCATCAAAGAAGACAATGGACAGCGCCCGGTGTATTATGTCTCGGAAGCCCTCCAAGGGGCCAGAGCTCGATACACCAAGCTAGAGAAGTTGGTGTATGCCCTCCTCATAGCCTCACGCAAACTCCAACACTACTTCCTGGCACACGCCATCATAATCCCCACGTCCTACCCGCTAGCGCTTACGTTGCGGAATAAGGACACCTCGGGACGCACAAGCAAGTGGGTGGCCAAGCTGGTGCCCTTCGACATCACCTTCGTCACACGCACAACAATCAAGTCGCAGGCCTTGGCCGACTTCGTCCTTGAATGGACCCTGCAAGCACAGGACCATACACCAAGCGAGATCGAAGCACCATTGAAAGCACCAGGGGCTGCCCGCGTAGTACAACGGAATGCCCGCCTCGTGCTCCCAGTCGACGAGGCGGATTGGCGTCACGTCATCCACAACTATCTCCAAGGAGAAGACCCCGAAGATGCGGTCGAAACAAAATGCCTAAAGCATCGAGCCCGCAACTATGACATCATGACGGACAACTGTATAAAGGGGGCATTTGGACCCCCTGCTACAGTGCATCCCCAGAGAGGAGGGTCAATCACTCCTAGAGGAAAGACACGAAGGCCTCTGTGGTGCACATCAGGCGCTTCGGAGCCTCGTGGCGAAGACCTTTCAGCAAGGTTTTTATTGGCCTACAATGCTCCGAGACGTACAAGACCTGGTACGACAGTGCCAGGGCCACCAATGGGCCAGCCACCATTGCAAAGCACCAGCTGTCCCATTGCAACCCCTCGCCCCGGTATGGCCCTTCTCCCGCTGGGGACTCAACATCACCGGCCCGTTCCAAGCAGCCAAGGGCAACCTCCGCTTCGCCTTCGTCGCCATCGAGTACTTCTCCGGATGGGTGGATGCTGAGCCAGTCACCAAAATCACGGGTGTAGCAGCGCAACGCTTCGCATGGAAGAACATCGTGTGCCGGTATAGGGTACCCCACGACATCGTCACGGACAACGACACCCAATTCGATTTCGCGGCTTTCCGAACATTCTATCATAACATCAGCACCACAATATGCTTCGCGTCCATCGGCCACCCCGAGTCGAACAGGCCGGTCGAGCGAGCCAACGACAACCTATCAGCAGGACTAACCAAGCACCTCGTGGGGTTGCAAAGGGGCTCTGGCCCGACGAGCTCCAAAAGGTTTTATGGGTACTCCGCACATCACCGACAAGGGCCACAGACTTCTCCCCATTCAAACTTCTATTCAGAGATGAAGCAATAGCCCCATGCGAGTTCGAGGCACAGTCCCTCCGAGCAACCAAGAGAGGGAGCCCCGCGGACCACAACACGTCGCTAGACCTCCTGGAGGAGCACCGAGTTCAGGCCATTTCAACTTTGGCGAAGTGTGCCGAAGGGTCGCGAAGGTATACAACAGGAAGGTCAGAATCTGCACCTTGACACCAGGTGATATGGTGCTCAACCAAGCGGCAAACACCACGACGCTAGGAAAGCTAGAGTCCAAATGGGAAGGACCATACATCATCACTCAAAGCACAAGAGTGGGCTCCTACTACATCGCAACATCCGAAGGACAACAACTAGATCATACATGGAATGCCAAGAGCCTCCAAAAAATTTATCCGTAGGGCAGGAGCCCTACATAAACACCGGCTGCTCCCGGACAGCTACTCCCCACCGGTTTTGTACGACAGGAGCTTGTTTGTGTAATGTAATATTTTGGCACCAGCTTATCAAATTATAAATAGACACCGTGCATGGCCTATGGCCCCGGCGCATACCATAGCCCTCCGCAGGTACGAGTTTATAAACAAACATCGTGCATGGCCTATGGCCCCAGTGCACACCGTAGCCCTCCACAGACGTGAGTGTGTAAATAGACATCGCGCATGGCCTACGGCCCCGTTGCACATCGTAACCCTCCACGGGCGTGAGTGTATAAATAGACACTGCGCATAGCCTATGGCCCTAGTGCACACCGTAGACCCCTGCAGGAGCCAGTGTATAAAAGACACCACGCATAGTCTATGGCCCAGGTGAACACCGCAGCCCTCCGCAGGCGCGAGTGTATAAACAGACACCGCGCATAGCCTATGGCGCCGGTGCACACCGTAGCCCTCCGCAGGCGCGAGTGTATAAACAGATACCGCGCATGGCCAATGGCCCCTGCACACCATAGCCCTCCGTAGGCAACTGTAGCCCTCCGCAAGCGCAAAAATATAGGGCTCCACCAGAGCCCTATCTAAAAAGATATAGGGAACGGCGCCGGCTTCGCCTCCCCCTCGCATAAAAATATAGGGCTCCACCGGAGCCCTGTCTAAAAAGATATGGGGGACGGCGCTGGTTTCGCATCCCCCTCGCACAAAAACATAGGGCTCCACCGGAGCCCTTTCTAAAAAGATATAGGGGACGGCGCTGGCTTCATGTCCCCCTCGCACAAAAATATAGGGCTCCACTGGAGCCCTATCTAAAAAGATATGGGGGACGGCGCAGACTCCGCCTCCCACTCGCAACAAATCCGGACAAAGCGGTGTAGCCACACATTTTATTTATAACAAATCTGAAATACACAACACACACGTAACCGCCGCAGGATACTAATGACGAGGCCTTTCCTACACGTCGCATGACAACCTCTTCAAGCAATACAATAAAAACAACAATCAACGACATGTTACAACCCCACACAAACAGTACGCATCGCAGCCCCGCGGCGCTAAGGCACAAAGTCTCACTACTCCGTCCTGACTGCCCACGTAAGAAGCTCCTCATCGGATGCCCTGGCAGCCACAAGGTCCTGATACTCCCTTTCCGCATCGCACAAAGATCCCAGGGACTACCATGTAGTAGCCTCTGGCGGCGAGGTGGCCGGATAGGTAGATGAGGCCACCGAGTACTCTGTCGTCAAAGCAACCCCCCGTTGCTAAAAAAAGCGCGAATCTCATCGCGCACCCTCGCAGCCTTGCGCTCCTAGAAGAGCTGAAAACGCTCCATCAACCCCTCCGGATTGGCCAACTTCCATCGCTGCCATTTCGCGCCATGATACACGACCCCTCAATAGCGTAGTTGCAGAGGCCAGATGGAGAGAAGATTCTGCTCATCCTTCGTACTGTGTGGGCGCACGGTGACTTTTATCATCCACCCTCTGGGAGGGCAAGACCCCCGTCGAGAGGCGCGTCGAAACCGAACCGGCCAGACCTAAGCAAACCTACAAGCAAAACTATAAATGGCGCAACCAGAGACTCCAGGGCAATGAGATTTGTAACTGTCTTTTCATTCAAAATCGGAGGTCATTACAAAAAATAGTAACCCCCTCCCACCAATCGAAGGTCATTACAAAAAACAGCAACCCCCTCCCACCAACCTCCGCTCGGGCACAAGAGCCGGAGCGGGGTAAAAAAAGAGAAGCCTGCAAAAGTCCTACGGTTGGAATTGCTATAGTAGGGCGGAGGGTCACACCTTGTCACCGGTGGTGGCCCCCCGCTCTCCAGCGCCTTCATTCGCCTCTGCAGCCTTGCCTGTCGCCTTCTGCTCCAACACCAGGCGAAGGGAGTCCATCGCCGCCTCACGGCCATGCGGCACCCAAAAGGCTTGAGCGAAGGCCTTGGTTGCCTTCCGCACACAGGCAAGGAGCGCGCGCCGAGGGCATCAACATGCCCGCAGCCAGCCCTCTGCAGCGACACGAAGGTTGTCGTCCAAGCCGCCTTCGTGCAATGGTCGCCATAAGCTCGCGCTGTAATATCCCGGTTTCGGTTCGGTAAATTGAAGAACTAGTCGGGAGGAGAAAGAGGGCTTAAAAGGAATAGCAAAACCTGAATAAAAGAGGGGGTTTTCCGCATTTGTTCGACAACCTGGGTCGCGGGCCGCGGCCCAGGAGAGGCCTCTCTTGTGGCCGGCCAAAGGGGGGTTCCCACCCCCCCAAACCCTAATGCCCCACCCCCTCCCTCTATTCCCCCTAGTGGCCGCTGCCTCTCCCCACCTCTCCCTTGCGCCTCTGTTGCTCGTCATATTTGGTTATGTTGCGTTCGTTTTCTGACCTGATCACCTCTTAGAAAGTTGTAGATCTCGTCTTTATCTTTCTTTTGGCACTAATATCATCTGATTTGGACGTACGGTTTAGAAGTTATGGTAGTTTTGCCGCGACTGTCCAGGAGGGTTGACGTGAATTGGCAGATTGTCTTGTCTGGCCAATTTGAATTTTTTAGAAGCCGAATCAGAAATGCCTCCCAAAATGAATGTTGTAGATAATTCTGTAAGATTTCCAAGTTGATAAACAATATTTTTTTTAGAGTTGCCAATCAAAAGTTATGCAAGTTTTACCATCGCTGTTTTCTGTCTGTTAGATTGTTAGGACAGAGATTTTCACCTGAACATTAGGACTAGTAGGAGACCGAATCAGGGGACTTGCCCAACTAGACTATTGTATCTGGTTTTGTCGTGATTCCATAGAGCCCAAGATCACCCTGTTTCGAGTTGCGTACCAAAAGTTATGGTAGTTTTGATATTCTATAGATTGGCTTGGTAGGGGTAGTTTATGGCAGAATCAGAAGGGCTCCCTAACTAAGTTTATTTAGGTAATTTTATTACCTTTTCATAAAGTCTGAGAACACGTAATTTGGATCCCGGTAGTGAAAGTTATGAATTTTATAAGTTGACTGTCCACTGAGGGGACAGATCAACGTTTAGGATTTGGGGTTGGAATCGAGTTAGACCCTTTCGCGAGTTCGAGTAGGTTGTTATATATATTTTTTGCTTTGACCCGCTACTGTCGCCTTAGTGTACGTTAACTATTTATTCAGGAAGTGGACGGGTCCCGGGCGCTATACGCACGTCCCACGCTCTCGCTTAAGGCAAGTGTGATCATGGTTATATTAGATATTATCGAATGACTTGACCGATACATTCTATGGTTATTTATATTGTTCATGATTGATTTGGTGATATGTCTGGTAACGAGCATGGACTCTATTGTTACGAGTTACGTGTTTATCATGGTTGCTTTGAAAGTTGGAAGGACTATGTTTGTGAGGTTTGTAGTATGAGTAGGATATTCATATGCAATGTTGTTATGGATGTATATTGTTGTCAAATGGAGAATTCATACATATGCATCATGTAGTTATTGAAGTCTTGGTCATGTGTTGATCAAGCCAGAGTTGGGTCCCCGTCATGTTGGTGACGGGCAATAGGTCCCCATGCTTGAAGAGCATGGGTAAAGGTCCTCATACTTGCAAAGTATGGGCAAAGGTCCCTGTGCTGATGGCATGTGCATGGGTGTGCATCGACGGATGCGCACTTTGCATTACCGGTAAAATGCAAAAAGACAAAGATAAAGACAAAGAGCATAAATAGCATATAAGCAGGTTGCATGTCATGTGTATGTGGCTTATTCGGTGAATAGATTTGTGATGTATAATTGATGGGTTTCTTTCTTATACTGTTGTTACCAATTATTATGCTTGCTGAGTCTTTGGACTCACCCCTTGTTGTTTGTTGTGTTTTAGGTACCTGTATGAGATCGGCATGCATGAGAGAAAGGAAGGGCTAGAGTAGTTGCACGCTCGCACTATATACACACATGAGAATAAAAGGAAAATTAATTCAGTAGATGGATGAATTATCTAAAATTCTGCTTATGATCATTACTTGATTGGATTAGACTGTAATAAAGGAGTTTAAAAATTGGATACTTATGATATACTTTTAGTTGTCTATTTGATAAAGATGAATAGCCTATGTGGGTTATGTTTGGATCATTTTTTAAGTAGACTACCTCTTGTTATATTTGCTTGTGGGAACCTCCAATATAGTAACTATACAAAGGAGGTTCTGCCGGAATTTTGTAAAGAGTTTTAGTTAATTACGTTTATCTTGTTATTTTAGTTGCATTCCAAGCTCATGTTGGGCCGGGGTGTTACACGCGCGGCGGGCAGGCAGATCTCCCCAGCACGCTAGAGACGGTTGAGCGTTTGGTCAATCAGCGCAGGGGTATGCTTCCGAGGCGGCGGCACGGCTCCGAGCTCAGTCACGGTGTTTTCCAGTGATTCCATCGCATCTCAGGTAATGCGCAACACCGACTCAGAGAACTGACGCTCTGCCTCAAGATCCTTGCGGGTGCTCTGAAGCGTCTGCACCTCCCCGCGAAGGTCGTGGCGCTCTTTCTCTAGCTCAGCAACCCGCGCCTCAAGCTCCTTTGCCCTTTCAACGAGTGCCAGGCGCTCGGAGCAAAGCGACTCATTTCGTGCATGCTTCGAGTCGACCCGCTCTTGAATCTCCGCATAGCCGCGGCGAATAGCCCCCTCGAGTGCGTGGGACAGCATCAATGTCTATGCGAAGTGCACCTTTGTCAACCAAATTATATATATACATTAATGAGCGAGTGAGGAAAAGATCATCCAAACTTACCCTAGCGGCGTTTGCCTCAATCGACCTGAACATCCGATGAGTAGGCATGCTTTCGAAGAGCCGCTCCACCAACGACGGGGCGGCGAAGCGAGCCACCTCCTCGCACACAACGACCGCACCAGGACTAACCTTGAAGTTGTTGGTGCACAACAGACCAAGATCCGCCGTAACGGCGGCCCCATAGGCGCCAACAGCCGGGGCCACTGTAAGATCGAGGTGGCCGACTAGAGGGGGGTGAATAGGCGGTTTTAAAAAATCTTTTGGCTCTGAACCAATATATAATGCGGAAGCTAATAACAATTGGTTTTGCATAATTAAAATCTAAATCAACTAGGCTCAACTAAGTGCACCAACAATACAAGTGAACAATCATACAATGATATATAAGCAATTAAAGCAAGTAATGTAATTGCTCAAAGTAAAGCACAAGATAAAACAAGATGACAGATTATGTTTTACCGTGGTGTTCGGAGACTTGCCGGTCTCCCCTAATCCACGTTGAGGTAAGCCCAACCATGTTGGACCGGCTCCACTAATTAAGCCAACACCTCCGAGGTAAGTCCAACACTTGGACCGGTTCCAAACCGAACCAACACCTCGCTCCACTATGGTTGCTCTTCCTCCACTCCGGAGATGGCGAGCACCAAACCACTCACAAACATGCCGGGCTGTAGGACCGTAAAGGCGACTAGGGGGGGTGAATAGGCGCTTTCTCAACTTTCTCGTCTTAATCAAATTCAACACGAACTTTACTCCTTTAGCTATGAAAGCTAAGAAGATCAGTAAGCGCATAGTGGAAGCCTTGTGCTGAATTTGATAACCCCCTCAACCACAAAACACAAATGTGGAGACTTAAACTCAAAGGGATGATCTGGGCACAGGCGGTCTGACCGGCTACCAAGGGCGGTCTGACAGGTTTGAAATCGGTTCGACCGCCTTCAATCAAGGTCGAAATGTCAAGGTCGGATCACAGATAGAAATCGGTCAGACCGATTTTGTCCAGTACTGAAAAATAATCCCCAAATCCAAAACGAAATTTGGTCCAACTTTTGATTCAACCAATGAAACTTGACCAAACTTGGAGCACACCTCCCTAAGGATATTAGAGACCTATTTCTAGTGACAATCCTTCAGATCCACTTCGTAGAAACGATCTCTCAAGGTTTTACCAAAGAAGTGCACAAACCCTAGAAATACGAAAATCTTTGATTCAAGACTTGCTTATGGGGGTTGATGATCTAGATGATTCTAGGAGTATTCCCACACATCAAAGCAAGACAAAATGAGTCAAGAGACCAAGCTTAAACACTTGAATCAAGGAAGCACCAAATTCATCCAAAAGAGAGAAGAACACAAGGGGAGACAAATGATCTCTCAAGCAAGCATCACAAGATTGATTGATCTCACAAGATGCTTACAAAGCCACTCCAATAAGGAGGACAAGAGCTCACACAAGGAGCACACACTTTCTCCAAACCCTAACTTCTCCTCTCCTCTCCTCCTAACCCTAGAAAAATGATGAGGGGCTCAAATGAAAGCTTCAAGGGGTTTTACATCTCCCCCCTTTCTATTTATAGGAGAAGCCTAGGGTTTCACATTTGGGACCCACACACACATGGGACCCACACACATACAACTATTGAAGCAATCACCTGCTTCACCACGTGTAGGTTGATCAGCGGCTCTCATCACGTCGCCAAGTCTCTTCTGTCCGAATCCCATCGGAACCTCCCAGAGACTCGCACGGACTTCCGCACCGCCTGATCCAACCAGCTGCACCGAACTACCCGCTCGATCCATCTTGCCCATTCGCACCTGCTGAGTCACACGACCTCACCCGGCATCCATGATCGTTCTAGACCTCAGCTCTCCAAGCGTAGTCCCGATCCACCTCACCGTTGACGTCGTTGACCTGCAAGCCACCTGCACAGCAATAGACAAACGAATCGACTCCGGGAACAAGTTCTTCACAACTTGACCCACGTTAGTTCCGCAATGCAATATGCAACAATAAAGCATTGACATCCAACATTTACCACAGTTAAAACCCATCAATGCCAAGAAGGCTCACCTTCAAGTGATCGGCGGTCTGACCGCCCCACATCGCCGGTCGGACCGATCCCACAACGGCGGTCGGACCGCCCGAAAAGACTTAGCCAAAATTTCAGCTCAAAATTACGAAACCTTCTGGAAATTTCAACTGAATAGAACTTTTGACTAGGAGCTCCAAAAATGATGTGACCACATCCAGGAGACTCCCCTCACTTGCCTACATAACCTATTTTTGGCTCAGCTCAAAAAACCACTTTTCTTTTTGACGGTCGGACCGGCAAGCACTGCCGGTCAGACCTTCCCACTGGCCGGTCGGACCGGTGACTGCCGGTCGGACCGCCTGTGACTGACGACCACAGGAGCAAACCCGAAAACGCGACAAATTGCAAACCAACAAAGCCATTGCCAATTGACTCATCATCCTGAGATCGTGCACATATCCTCACGATATCCACACATGCCTTCTCACAAGCTTCTTGAGAAGATCACCGCGCACGACGTGAGAAGATCACCGCGCACGACGCCTCCACGCCGTCTAGGCGTCGGCAAACACCAAGAGTAACAAATCCAAACTTTCACTTGAACTAATCAAGTGTCAAAGCTCAAGTGGATACACAATCCACAACGTAACGCAAAACATGCACTTAGGGTTTGCTCTCAAATCTCACTAAGTGCAACACATGCACAATAGAGAAGAAAGTCTTGTTCTGAGCTCAAAGAATGAGTATAGCACTCAACAATAGCACCAGCAACCTTTCTCAACCGGCCAATATAGCTATATATAGCCCACACACAAAAAATAGCCATTGGGAGACAAACTGCTGAAAAATCAGCAAATGCAGAACTTCCGCCATACAAAGTCCGGAACTTCCGCACCTCAGCGACAAGCACAGCAACGTCTATATCAAACGAGAAACTAGCTGTTGGAAATGAAATCCGAAACTTCCGCCGTTCAACACGCGGTACTTCTGATTATCGGATGTTCCGATTCTTATGGGCGGTACTTCCGCTTTCACTCAGGTCCAACACATGGCACCTTCTGGAAAAACCGTACCGCGCCAAATCGGAACTTCAGCTGAGTGGTAGTTCCACACCAAGCATGGCGGTACTTCCGCGCTTTCGAAAATCGGCTAAGTCCCAAAACGGGTGCTTCTCTGGAAAAATCATTCCGCCCAAAATTGAACCGTCCGGCCTGCGGTAGTTCCGCGGTTAAACTGCTGGAACTTCCGATTATACTGACAGAAAACAGCAATGGCTTTTTCAACAACTTCAATTGCAAAACACATTTGCCAATTAATGAGCCATGCCAACAAGGATCACAAGCAAGATTCCCAACAAGTTGCAAAATACATTTGCCAACTATTAGAATCATACCACAAGGAATAAGGTACATGGACTTACACCATTTGCAAAACACATTTGCAAACTTAAGTCACATACTACAAGAAATCAAAACATGAGCTTCGACTATTTGCAAAACACATTCGCAGATAACGGCATCATGCCTCAAGGTTAAGGTGCATGGACTTCAACCATGTGCAAACTATAGTCCCATGCTACAAAGATTAAATGCATGAACATCATTCATTTGCAAAACACATTCGCAAATAATAGCTCCATGCATAGATGAGCTAGAGCAAACATAATGAGCTATCAACACATGACTAACTCATGCTAATAGTTAAGACCCCTCTTAATAGTACGGTAATCCTATACTAGCAATCCGGTCTTCCAACCAAACACCAAGACCGTTAAAAGACTAGGAACACATCCTTAGCCCTAGCTAGTCATACCTTTGCCTTGCATCTTCTTGAAGCTTGATGACACACATCAACACTTCAAGTCCAAGTCATTGACTTGACAATCATCAACACATGATGATCTTCTTCACTTCGGGATCTTGTCTTGAACATCATCAACACATGATGATTTCTTCACCCCGAGTCCTGACATGCATCAACACATGATGCATTCCTTCACTTGACCTCCATCAACACATGATGGTCTTCTCTTGATTTGATGTGCATCAACCCATGATGCAACCTTTACTTCAAGTCTTCATATGAATCAACACATGATGCATCCTTCACTTGAATCTTGGCTTGATGATCAACTCATGATCACCCCAAGTCTTCATCATCCTGGAACATAACCTATACATCCAACTCATGAAAAATGTTAGTTCCACAATATGATTATCATTAATTACCACCTCATACCATTAACACATAATGGTGAGACAAGATACCTCTATCTTTCCCTCTTTGGTAATTGATGATAACCATTTCAATCACATATAAATTATTTGATAAAAGTAACACGTTGTGAGTATATATAAACTACACAAGTCATATATATACTCACAACATCAGTATGCGAGAACTACGCAAGTTCTACATACTCAAAACATGAGTATATGAGAACTACATAAGTTCTATATACTCACAACATGAATATACAAAAACTACACAAGTTTCATATATATTTGAAACATGAGTATAGACGAACTACACAAGTTCTATATACTCAAAACATAAGTATACAAAGACTACACAAGTTTTGTATATTCATACGGATATGTTTCAAAGTAAAGATCTCAAATATATGTGGAAAATGGAATATGGATCAATACTAATGAAACCACAAAATATAGAATGAGCTCTCCCTAAATGTGTGCATACACATATGTGTAAATAGAAACATATGCACATATTCAAGATTAACTTATGGTGGAGTTCAACCTATATTTTGGATCCGAGGAAGGCAACATTATGTAAGAGTATAAGCCGAATGCATACCTCGTTGAATTTCACCTTTATATCCAAATGAGACTACACAAGATAATACTAAACGAGTTAGTCTCACAATTAGATTTGTCATTAATCACCAAAATACTCCATTAACTCATAATGGCAGGTCTAGATCTTTCAGCCACCTCCTCCCCAGATCCCCTAATGCCGGAGCTCTCGCCAGCTCCACCGTTGCCAGAGTCGCCTTCTGACCCCCCCCGGCGTCGGAACTAACACCCTCGCCATTCTCATCGCTCACCGCTAAAAAAAATCGAGTCAGTATGGCAGCGACGACCAAAAGAAACGCGACAAGAACCTAACAATCGCATCCTGAGCGGCGACAGGATCCCCCACCAGAGTATCCTCAGACCCCCAGCCGTACACGTTCGAAGGAGTCCCAGCCGAGGACTCCTCGAAGGCTAGGCTCGCCACGCAAAATGAGCCAGCCATCCTAGCCACCCCAGTGCCCATGGTAGCGGGCACCGAAGGAATGGCTCGCGCCCACGAGGAAGAGCCTGTCGAGCTCGCATGCTCAACTCGCCCCGCGGGACCACGACCGCCTTCGGGCGGCGTATCGCCGAATCCACCCCCGCATAGTGGGAGCCGACAGCACCCGCAGCTTCAGCACACTGCAAGGGCACCACGCCGATCGGCCCAATGGAGTTCAGCTCCTCCGGCACCCAGTTTTTCCTCTTCCTCCCCTCGTCAGGATCGGGTCGCTCCGCCAGGCGGACAGCCGGGTCCGAGTACGCACGATTCAAGTGAGGCTACCGCACCACGTGCCCCTGCTTCGCGTGCTCCTCCCCTGTATTGGGGCCCAGGAGATGCTCCGCAACCCACGCAGCCTCGTAGATGGGTAGCATTGCGCGACCCCCTTAAGAGAAGAAATATTTATATGAATAACAAGCGGTAGGCATGTATGCGACTAGATGAGCGAGGCGGTCATACTTACCGTCCTCGCCATCCGACAGATCAAACGAAGGGACACCGCCCTTCGCCGCTCTAAGTTTGACATTCCATCCCCGCGCATGCGGCCACAAGATCCCACGTGGAGAGCCTCCGCGTCGCAGTCAGCAGCAGCTGCAAAAGCGCCTCCTCCCTCAACGTCAGCTAGATCTCCGAACAAGGGATGAGCTGGATAGGCCCTCCAGTAGACGGTAGGTTGTCGGCCGACGGCGACTTGTGGTAAAACCACCTCCGTGTCCAGTCCGTCTCCCATCTATTTCGAGACGCAGGAGCCGGCAGGTACCGAAGGCATCGCGCCTTCGGCTGAAAATTAACGCCCCCAAAGTTAAGCGTCTCACCGATGTCCTTCCTCTTCTTCGGCTGACACCGCCCATCGTGAAGATACGCGAAGAGCCGGCCCTTCCCGCTTGCCTCGACCAACCGCATCACCCACTCGAACACGCCGAGTTTCACGATCGAGTTGAGCGTCAGCTGTGCCAATTCCACCCAATATAGCTGAAGAAGGCGGGCCACTAGCTCCACACAAGGGAACCGAAGACCGGCATCAAAAAAAGCAACGAACACGACGACCTCGTCCTCCTGGGGCTCCGGCACCGTCTCCGAACCGGGGGCTCGCACCAGTGAAAGCTCGATTATCTTGCCCTCATCCTGCAGGGTGCGCAGGACTTGCGGAGTCACTGACGAGCGACCAAGTTCGTCGGTGTAGACCACAGACCCTCCACCATCTCGAGGGCGCTTCGTCATTAAGCCGCGCTGAAGACGGGCGCCAAAGACACTCGAAGGAGGAGCACACAAAAATAAGGGAAGCTAGGGTTTTCAGGATGGAGGCAAATGCCAGGGGGGATGGCCAACCCTTGTATTTATAGGCGCACCAGGCCCGCGAAACGACAAGGCGTGGAAGACGAAGAGCGACGTGCCAATCATCTATTGACACGTGTGGCCTAACCGAAGACACGGTTATGTTCTGTTATACCGCACAGCGCCCGAACAAATGCCGTCAGAACACGAAACCCAAGTAGGCGCTATCAAGACCGCCGGCGAACCAGTCGAAGGTGGCTCGAGGTTTTCAGCAAGCAGAAGCACAAGTGGTTCCACTAAAACAAGAGCGAACCAAGGAGCGGCACGCCGCAGGGGGCGGCGAATGAACGCTTCGCTAGGCCAAAGGGGATGGTGTGCCTGGACCCTTCGGGGAAGACGGGACGGTTTCAGCCTTTACGAAACAGGACCTTGATCGCAAGGGGCTTGTCATGAGGGTGGCCCCACCGGCCCCAACGACCCGGCGAAGCCCGCATGACAAACCCTGCAACCCACGAGCACGAAGGCCCCCCGCCCAGGGGGCACCAGGGGTCCCTTCGGGACGAGCCCGAAGCCTCCCCCCCAGAAGGGTCTCCAAATCCCGAGAGGCCCAAAACAGTTGGCCCTCCGGAACCACATCAGGGAATGTCTGAAGTCGTCCAGAAGGGTCCCCGGGGCACCGTGAGGCCCAGAGCAGCGGGCCCTCCGAGGCCACCTCGGGGAAGGTACAACGCCATCCCGAATGGTCCCTAGGGCACCGCGAGGTCCGGAGCAGCAGGTCCTCTGGGGCCACCTTGGGGGAGGCCCGAAGCCGTCCCGAAGGGCCCTTGGGGCACCGCGAGGCCTGAAGCAGCAAAGCCTCCGAGACCACCTCGGGGGAGCCGGAAGGGGCCTGTGGTCGTTTTACATCGGGAGGCCCAGGCATCTCTTCAGCGTGCTCCCGGAAAAGCAGAAGGTGAAGCACTTCTGGCTCCAATGGACCAGGTTCACCAGTCAAGTGACCAAGCCCAGGGAAACCCACCGTGGGCCAGAGCCTACGCATAGAGGTGGGAAAGTCCCTGCAGCCCCTACGCGTATAGTACCTCTGTAGAGTTAGTATAGTAATTAAGTACCATGTTTTAGGAGGCTATAAATAGGGATTTGCCCCCTCATGTAAGAGGGGTGAGATTCAGATTTTTGGAGCAATCAATACACTCTTTTTTCTAACAACTGATTCCTTCTCGTAAAAATCCTCCAGTCCCTCTAATTACATCGAAGGTCCCCTTTCTTACTATTTAGCTCTTTTTTTTTTTTTTTGCTACGATAGCAACCGATCCCCCTTTGAGAATGCCCTAGTTCCTCTCGTAGCAACCAAAGATCCCATTTTTATACTGTCTACAACACAAGCTAAAATCGAAAGTTTTCCCAAACCAAACAGAAGTACCGTCGAATGCTCATGCCGGTGGATGATCCAAAATAGTCATGTCTCTGTCCAATATAAGCATGGCGAACATACCATTGATAAAGGTAACCAATGATGCTTTCAAGAATCACATGGCACAGTTCTATGATTTGAATTGAGTCAATTGACCACCACTGTATGAAAGTGACATGTCCAACCAACCAAAAAGTCTCAACTATCACCAGACCCAATCAGTAAAACCGTATAACAATGCAAGATGTGTACTTAGATGTGTACTTCCCATGCATGTTTATAATACCGATCATTCTGTATGGGTAACTGCGACATTACAATAGTTTGGTGGGAAAGGGACACAAACCTGCGTACTTGCGAGGGATTCAGTGGCTCATAGGTCACAAAGGATCTACACTTGCACATGACATCAATGGACTAAAGTCTCAACTTTTAACTCTGAAAAAACAGAATCCTGGAGAAATACATACATATCTATTTCCAGGTATATAACTATCCGATGCAGCCTCCAATTATGTGCATTCCTTGGACAACAAAAATTTCAAACAGCCTGCGAATCTAGATGTTAAACTAATGACCCTTTGATAAATAGGTCAGTCATCGCAGCTTCAGAACGGATCAAAGTGATGTAGTATATTATATATAGCATATGAGAAACGATACTTTGAAACTTTGATTTTCAGTGTCTAACAATAAACCAAGATTGAAAACAATCATGTGAGAACAACAAAATAATCATCACGAACCAAAAAACTATCAGACAATCGCATCAATATGAAGCACGAACCAATGACAATTAAGTATGCCCACTCAGTTTATCAAAAGTTTCCCCAATTTGGCTTCAAAGGCTTAACAAAAACAAGCCTTTCTTGACAGCATACATGAGAACCTTATTATTTTCCGAGAACATTACATGTGAGAATCTTGCATCCTAAAATGCAGAGATCGCAATTCAAAACACACAACTGTCATAGGTCATAACATAACCAAATTCTACTCACAGCATTGCGCAGCAAAAACAAAGAACCGAAATTGCATAGATACACGACGGACAACCGCATAATAATTATCGGATTACACCATCCGACGAGTTAGACATGCACTATCAACGCAATCATACGGCCTCCCCCATTACAACAATCTTACCCGGATACTAGAACCAAACAGCTCAATTCTTAAGCTCAAGGGAGGGCCATAAATGATCAACACATCTTATTACGCGGCAACAACAACAACAGCAACAAAGACAGTCACAAAACAGCACACCCTCCGCTTAGATATGCTCAAAAGGTTACGATGATACATTACTGCTGGGGGACATAGTAGTAGGCCAGCGGGTCGGTGGCGGGCACGCCAGCGGCGGGGCGGGGGATCCCGGCCGCCACAGCCGCCGCCGCCGCGTCGGCGTCCTTGGCGTCGTCGCGGGGCACGATGTCTACGAGGAAGTCGAAGACCTCGGTGCGGGCGATGGCGGCGGCAATGTCGGACTTCTGGAGCGTGCGGCGCTTGTTCTCCTCGGCGTGCGCCCAGCCGCGGTGGGTGAGCTCGAGGATGAACATCTCGCAGGCGCGGGCGAAGACGACGGGGGCCTCGGCGGCGATCATGCGGACGTCCTCGTCGGCCTTCATGATCTTCTTGATGCGGGCGAGCGGTAGGTTGTGATTCTTGAAGTCGGTGGTCGCCTCGATCTCACGGTACTGCTCCGCCCAGAACATCTGCAACTGCTGCTGCGCCGCGGCCGCCTGCTGGGCCGCGGCAGTGGCGGGCGGCGCGTAGAGCTGCGGGGCGTATGCGGCCGCGCCCACCGCGGCCGGGGCAGGGTACGCGCCCGGCGGGAACCCGACGGGGGCGCCGATGACGGGCGGCGGCGGTGGGGTGCTAGATTTGGTGGGATCCATGGATTTGGGGGGTTAGGGATGTGGGGACTGGGGAGTGAGGAGGGGATTGGGGGAGGAAGGGGCTGGTGCTTTTTAGCTGGTTTTGGTGTTGGATTTGTTGGTGTTATTATCTCCTCCAACGAGATATGGCAGAAGCAGATATTAATCTGAAAAATTAGATATATGTTATCGTAAAATGTACAGTTCTGAACGCTAAGAGTTTTTACAATGAAATTTGTCATTGAAGAATGAACATGTTCGGATATGTGCTATTATGTACCATTTAAATCATTTTTGTGCGTGTTTAAATCACATATTTGACTATGATTTTAGTATGGACGAAAAAATAATACTTTTCAAAAAGAAAATTATAAAAATAAATAGTCAGCTCAAAAAATAGCAAAAATGGTTCCCGTCACCGGTTGAACTGGCGGCAGTACCACCTTACTTCGTCGCTCCAACTTCCTGTCACGGGTTGAATCGGCGATCGAAATGAACGATCACCGACTAGCGGCGAGAATCTAGTTATATAAACCCCAAAAAATTAGCCCAAACTCATTTTAATTCCAGAAAAAAAACAAAAAAAGAGGAGGAGATGGAGTGTCCTCAACGTCCCCCATGTGGACTGCTTCTAGTCGGGCGGCCGGATGATGTCCCACGGCGACATCCGGAATGCCGGTGTCTACTTCGTCCTGAGGATTTCTCGTTGGGCATTTCTTGAAGGTGTGCCAAGACTACTTACAAATTGAGCACTTCTTCGTACGACGTCCGGCTTCTGCATCGTCAATGTCGTCCCTGATGTGTCGTACCTATCGCCGGTCAATCTTTTCCTTCAGCCTTTCAATGTTCGCGGTATAGATTAGTTGCCCGTAGCTCGGATGGCCAATGAAATAGCCAACCACGGTGTAACCATACATCTCCACACTCTATGTTTGCATCATCGCCTCCTTGTTGAAGTAATCAAAGAGGTACGCCAGGATGTTGCGCCACCGTGGAACATGAGGCCATTTCATGGGAGCAGGGTCTATACAGAAGAAGGGGCTTATTGCAAGTCCATACGCAACTAGAGTGGCATAGCGTGCACTCGTGGGGAATTCTCTCACGATTCGTCCCGCGGCGTCCTTTATCCCTGCACATTACCTCGTAACTGGGTAGTTATAAAGGTAGCTTTCGGGTATGCTATAAAATATACGGAGGGATGTGACTGGTCGGATATGGGATTTACCCCTCCTAACATAACAGGAGAGATGTCTCTGGGCCCCTCGTTATGGTCGGATAAAGAAAGTGCATAGCCATGCCACTAGTGGTCGAAGTGTCGACTACATGAAGTTATTCGACACTTTATCGAGAAAGTATTGAACAGTCTATGGATAACACAACATCTCACCTAGAGTTCAACCAGATATCGTGGGTCAAAGGGAGAATACATGAGAAGGTTGTTCAGTTCGATCAGATACAGACTAGTTGTATGGATATACGAGCTGGTCGTAGGCTGGTCGAACATGGTCACTAAGTGGTCGAAACCTGATCGTAAGGAGTTACGAATTGGTCGAGACCAAATATGAACTTATCGTATAGAGATATGAGCTGGTCGTTAGTGATATGGATCTGGACGTAGATCATATTGCATTAAGGTTTGTTCGATATATTCTATGTGTGTTTGGAAATCGTTATGTGATGCTAGGTACAGCTAACGACTAGTGGTCGAAAAAGAGTTTCCAAGTCACAACCGATTACAAATGAACCTATAGGGTCACACACTTCAAGGGCTAGGATTTGATTTTGATGGTGATCCGAATTCTTGTAGGCCAAGAGTTCCTAATGAGCCTCAAGTACGAGACCCATCATGGATGCCTATATATATAGAGGGGTGGTGGCATGGGGTGATGATGATCTTTTGAAGAACTCCTGAAACACTAACAGCCACGTCTTCTTCATACCACGCTACCGGTGCTAGCACTCCAGCGCGTGGTATCCCTGCCCCGTACGTGTGGATACCCTAGAGGTGTTGTTGCGAAGCATCAACACTAGGACGATCCGTAACTCGTGACGATCACAATACTCAGAAAAGAAGACGCGCGGCGAGTACTACTACGACTGCATCAACTCGCTACATCGACTCTACTTCTGCTACAAGTCGGTGCGTCTAGTGGTAATATCATGATCTATTACTAGCGGAGGTTCCTTGGTTAAAATTTTGTTTTATGCTATCGTAGCCTACCCGTAACCCTTCACTTGAATGTGCGATACATCTCATCCTTTGCTCTTCTCCTCCATGTACTTGGTGATCATGACGGAGTAGAGTACTCTATCAGTTTCCATGGCGAGCGACGCGCTATTGCTTCTGTCAACGAAGTAGTTTGTCATACCGCGGAGAATTACCTCCACAATACCAACCAAAGGGAGACACCTTGTGCCGCGCATAACCCAGTTGTAGACCTTGGCTAGATTGGTTGTCATGACACCATATCGAGCACTACCCCTGTCATGCAGCAGCGATCACTTCTCCTTGGGCTCGTGCTCAATCCAGTCCGGGAAGTATTTCACATGCGCCCCCATCCTACTTGTCAGATTGGAACCATCTGTGGGTAGCCGTGGTAATGCTTTGGGGGCCTGGTTAGCGCTTTCCCGCCTCCCTTCTGTAAGTCCGGGTCCACTCATCTGGAAAATTCTAGAGTGCTTCAAACCTCCGCTACTTATTCTAGTTGCACAGCTGCTTGAACAGGTTCATCAGTTCCTTGTTGCGGAACTGCTTATAGAAGTTTGCTCCCCAAGTGCCTCATGCACCACCCGCTCTGTAGATCCGCACATGCAAATGGTTCGTTATCTCCTTGTAGTAGCTAGGTTATTGCACTAACCAGGTGGGCATGCCGATCATGAATGATGCATACGTTTGGATGGCCCTGTACAACAGAAGTCCTCACATTCTTAAGGAACCACAACCAGCTGTTTGTATTCTCGCTTTCAACGAAATCGAATGCCACGGGGAGAACTTGATTGTTGTCGTCCATCGCTATTGTAGTTCGTATCTGGCTCTTGTAATTTTCAGTCATGAATGTGTCATCTACGCACAAAATTGGACGGCAAATTCGGAATTCATTAATGCATGGACCAAAGACGAAGAATGCTCAATGCAGTACCCTCTTATCTGCCCACTTCGGATGTGTGGCATCTTGAATGTCGACATGGGTGCCTGGATTCCTGTCTTGCATGACTTGGAGTAGCCTGGGGAGGTCGTGGTAGAAATCCTCGAACGAGCCGAACCTTGATTTCACTGCCTTCTGTTTTGCCATCTAAGTCTTGGCATAGCTGATTGTGTACTAGAATCTTACTTCAATCGTATGAATGATGGATTGTGGCTCGAAATCAAGATTATCCACGATCTCACCGCACATGAGGTTGGCGATGAAGCTTGATGACAGGTTCCTGTGGAACTGCACTGACTCAGTGACGACGCATGTCTGCGGAACTACTATATAGCACTTCTAGTAGGTGTCCCACTTAGGCTGAAATATGTGCACTCACCAAAGGCATCCCTCCATTTCGCACTTTACGTCGTAGCATCTCGGGTTGGACGTGACGACTGTGTATGTGTGCCGCACCGACAAGGCCCAGAATTTGACCACCTCCTGCATGGCCTCCTTGCATTTGTACATAGCTCCCTGCCTAACCTCGCTTTGGTCGTACTCCCACGGCACACGGGAGCCTTCGTCGACGACGAGGATGTCGAACAGGTATATGTTCCACTCGGATGGAACCGTCATCTGGTCCATATCATTCTCGTCGTCGGATCCTTCGTCTTCTGACAATTCATTATAGTATCGGGATTCCTGGTCCATCCTTTGCACAATGGCTTCCAGCTCCTCACCCTCGTCAACAAGCCCATTGGTCTGCCTAACTGAAGGTGCTACTTCTTTAGGGTCTTCGTCGACAGCACCAGCAACTCCAAGAGCATCGGTAACTGTGTGCGCCACGCTGTGGCTAGAGTCACCGACTTTTTCTTCGGTATCACCACTCCCTTCTTGTTCAGCCACGAATCCAAAAATGGGCTTGGCATATGCCTGGGCCAGAACGACCAAATCCCACCCTCCCGCCCTCGTCACACGTAGATATGATTGCCATGACTTTGTTCCCTTCCGCACTAACTCTAAATATGTGGGTGTTACTCGAGGAGCAAGACAACTCAATCTCAAATCATACACATCACGGCCCACTTGAAATGTGTGAAACAAAAACTGCATAATAGCGCCCCATGTACACCCCTCTACTCTTGGTAGGGGCACGATTGCCGATTGGAAATAACATAGGTCAATCCCCTCGGGACCCTCTAGAATAGTCCTCGGACTGTATTAAATTTTCAAATTAGTGACGTCCGACATAATTGATGCACAACACCATGAAGAATATTTTCATGATTAACCACATATTTAAAATAAGACTACCCACCAAAAATAATTGTGTACAACATACTGCACTACGCAACTGTACATCCAAAACTATGTAATCCATTCGGTTAAAAAAATTACCTCACAGGTAGGGAACCGGATAAGCAGCGCTTCGCTAGCTTCTCTCCCCCCTCTACTCCTCTTCCTTCCCTCCTATTTTTTCTGAACACAAATGAAGCATGTGCCAAATTTTAGGGTTTCAACGAGCTTTTATATGGTTGGAGTTCCTATCGCCAGAGAACTGGCGACAGAAGGGGGCAGGGTACCTGTCGCCAGTTAAACTGGCGACATGAACCCATTTTTGCTATTTTTTGAGTCGACAATTTATTTTTGCAATTATCTTTTAAAAAATACTATTGAAAAAAATCAATACAAAAATACCGCCATATGTCATGTCCATTACTGCCGAATGGATCTAGTCCTAACATCTATAGTCATAATTTGTTAGAATTTTTGTCATATTGACACTGTTCTCGGACATTTTAGCGAAAATGGCTCTCCCCCTGTATTTGCAAAAATGGCCTCCTGGACCGCACAGCCACCTTGTGGACAACTATTGGGCCGACACGTACCCAATTCCGCACAGCCACCATGTGGATTAGCAAAAACCGCACGACACGTACCCAATTCCGCACGGCCACCATGTGGATTAGCCAAAACCGCACGGCCATCGTGCGGTAGTGCCAAAACCGCATGACCATCGCGTGATGGAGCTAGCTGCTGCACATCTACCGTGAGGTGGCGCCAAAACTGCACGGCCACCGTGCGGTGCTTCCCTTTTCCACCACACCACTGTTGTCCCCCATTGCCTGCGTCACTACTCGGAACATCTGTCGCTCCATCGCTGCCCATACCCGCAGTGTCATGCCTCGATAACGCCTCCGGAATTCCCGACACCAATGCAGCGGCTCTCACTTCGCTCGGCTATAAATACCAAAATCTCACAGTTGCCCATCACTCATCTGAATTTTATTTCGGTCCTCGTTCTCAAGCTCGTCACTGAGAACTCCGAGAATGTAACATAATTAATCAGGGTACATGTGATAATACCCCCTCCTCCTTCATTCCGATTGCAATAAACCCGTGCGTATATCATGTAATGATTGTAACACTTGAAATGTCATTAAATTTATGTATGAAAAGTTACATTGCACTTCCATTGCATATGCCGACACTCCTTGTTCTCTGTTTTCATGTGGATATAATGTAGCAACACACAAATAATACACAAAATATGCATACAAATATAGCAAAACAAAATCGCATAACACGGGATACAATATGGCTCACTCGTCTGAGCCACTACTATCTTCTCGTTGTGTCTGGTTCGCGTGCTTGTCCTTGTTTTGCATCGAGCATGTCCCGTGGGATACGTCAACCGGTCCGGAGAGCATGTGTCGAATCGGAGGGGGTACGCAGACCATTGAGTCTATTGAGTTGGCGGAGGTGCACCAGTAAGCTGAGTTGGAGGAAGGTTAGTCTGGTAAGCGTCGATGTCATCCTACTGAGACATGTCAACTAGGGGTCACCTGCAATGAAGTCATGAACGAGGGACTATATAAATCTACTCCCAGATTGTCCGCCCAAGGTACAATGTCTGCAACTCCGGTCGTGCGGAGGAGCACTGACCTTGAACGTACGGTGTGGCAGGAACCCCGAAGGAACTCTGCCCTGTGTACGGTACTCCGTACTAGTCAACGTATGTCGGACCCCCGGGTGTCACACAACCCCGAGACCCTCTGTGCATACCAAGCTAGTCCCATGATCAGTAGCTAGCTTGCACAGTTGTAACAATGATGTTATCATGACCATTCAACAATGAACTAATGAAGCAGACAAAGTAATATTAATTAAAACAGCAAAGACCTTATGGTCAAGGTTCTTACAAAAGTCGCCTCACAGGGCTTAGCAATAATAGAGTATCTGGCAGCGGAAATCTCAAAATACGTGGAGCCCAATCGACACGCACACAGGCAATCGAGTGGAGGACGTGACCTAGTTCGCAAAGTCTTCAAAGTAGCCTTCCTCATAGTACTCAACCTGTCCTGATTCTTCTGCTGGGACTGATCAACAAAGGGCATAAAGCCGTGAGTACATAAAGTACTCAGCAAGTCGTAGAGAAATGTATGCACATACTATTCATGCCAGGCTTAAGCAAGGATGGCTTTAAGGTTAATTTACAAAAAGCAAGTTTAACAATAAATACAATAATTAGATGGCAAAGCAGGATTTTAAAAGAATAATACATAGATAACCAAGTTCTTTTGAATCAAACAGTGAACATCCCGTTCACTTCCCAACCATTCCAACCAAACCTTTCCATCGAACCAAACCACATTTTTGAAAATGCTACCCTTGCGCGAAATCACTGTGCATGTCCGTAGCAGGGACACGGCTATTCGAATAGATTTTTAACACTCTACGAGGTTATGCGGCTTTACCCACAAGAGATAAATCACTTGTAATGTCCGTCGACACACTTCCGAGGGTGTGCGACTAAGTGAATATCACAAGGCCTTTACAAAGTTCCATTTTGCCTCGGTTACGCCTCGCTAAGGTTTCGCCATCACAAAACCCTCTTGCGCCATTAAACCACCACAATGAACCGACTCAAAATTTCCCCAATTAGTTGGCGAGTCCGTCCCATCTGGGACTTATGGTTGCACGAGGTGGCCCGGATCAATGACTTGCAAAGTTAAGTCCTTAGTTGACTGCTCAGACAAGTCTACCACAACCCAATGTGCATCACACACCCACCTTAACTCCCTACCTCAAGCCCGAGCATAAATCATTTTTGTTCATTCCCGGCCAAATGGCAATCCTCGCCATGGCACAACATCTTTAATAAAAGTGGCCTCACACCACTGCTCCATAGTTCCATTAGTCAAATTTCATTAATCATTGAACATGTGATCGAAAGTCTCGCGGGTAACTAAAGCAAGACTAAGCAATACTACGCTCCCAAGTTGGTATACAATTATGTCCAACTAGTATTAACCATCCTATGGTGTCCAAGGATATATGTCATTCAAGGAGACATTTCATTTTCAATTCATCAAGGAGGCATAATGGCAATTTGGTAATTATCTACTCCCAAAACTATTTTTAATAAAACTAGCCATGCATGATAATTTGAAGCAATATACTTTTGTAAAAGGGGTTCAACATGGTCAAAGGCCTACGACTTGCCTTCGTTGACGAGGAGCGGGTCTTCGATCGTCGGTCAAGAAATCTTCGAAAATCTTAATCTACACGTGCGAGAATAGCAACAATAAATAAAACAGCACCAAATGAACTCCAAAAATTGCAAAACCAGAACCAAATGAAAGAGGCTGAATTTATATAAATTTAGAAATTTGGATCACCCAAATCGGAGTTCGGATGTGAAAGTTATGGCCGATTGAAGTTGGAAATCACATGAAATGATAGAATTAGGGTTTTCGAATTTTCGTAATTATTTTCAACTGAAAATTTCGATTCTGCGTCGGTTGTTAAGCGCACACGCGCCACCTTGATTGCCACGTCGGCGAAACGCTGGCCGACCCTGCGGCCACGTGGCGCCACACAGAGAGCGAAGCGGCGAGAGAGAGAGAGAGAAGAGCGGCGGCCGGGCCGAGGAAGACGGAGGCGATGGCGGCGGAGGAGGGCGGAGGAGGCCGAGGCGGCGCTAGAGAGGGTTTGAGGAGCTCGGCCAAAGGGAGAAAAGGGAGGGAGGCGGCCGATAGAGAGCGAGGAGAGAGAGGAGAAGGGAAATGGGAGAGGGAGGGAGGCGGGCCGTCGCTATTTTATAGGGCGGAGGAGCACGGAGGAGTGCGCCGAGGAGGAGAGGTCCTGGCGGGAGAGAGAAGAAGCGCGGCGGAGATGGGACGAAGCGGCGTAAGGCGAGCCCGGGCGAAACGAGGCGGCGGGATTAGCGGCGGCGGAGGCCTTGATGGCGAGAGGCAGCGGGGCAGGGCGGGCGTGATTCACATGGCAGCGACCGAAGCGAGCGGACGTGGGAGAAAGCGGCAGCGAGAGAGGAGGACGATGGCGGCGCCGTCCGATTCGTCGGACGATGGGAAAGGAGAGAAAAGCAGGCGAGGAGAGTCGTCCGATTCGATCGGACGGTAGGCGCTTAGGGAGACGCGGCGAACAGGATACGCAGACGCAGTGTCAGGCCATAACATGCGAAGAAAGCGACAGCGCGCAACGAGGACAGCCGGATGGAGATCCAACGGCCAGGCCGGCGGCCAGGCGGAGGCGGGAGGTGGGCAGGGAATAGGATTGGTAGAAGGGATTCGCCCACAAATAATAAAGGAGGATTTTGGGGATTTTGATTTTGAAATTCAAATAAATCAAAAGGCAATTTAGAAAATAGCAAAGAGAGTCAAAAATTCTAGAAAAATTCATAGAAATTCCTTGAATTATTCTGGACTTAATAAAATACTTTCAACTTTAATTTTTCTTTTTTTTACAAATAAAATAATTTTTAATTTTGGGTAAAATGAAAATCAATTTCTAAATCGGAGACCGGTCAAGAACGAGACGTCATGTAGAGTGACCGTCATCTCACCCCACCGAAAGTGGAAGGTGTGTATCTCGGGCCTCCACCTGTCGACAAGTGCCGACAGCAAACTGGCGTCTAGGGTGAACCGGCGTCCGATGGAGAGCAGCCTCGCAAGGGGCAACAAACCCGTATTTCGGAGGATTGGGACGTAGCGACTGTCCTGCTCCTAGTAATCCCACCCTGACCGAAGCAGGGGTGGAGTGTCATCCGCATCACCGGCGATCCACAGCTTGCACCGGTGGTTCTTATCGTAGAAAGGTTCCAGAAGCTCTGGTTGAGACATGACTTGCAACAGATGGAATAGACGGAATATTAGTGAGAAGATTGATAATGATAATAAAATACTGTAAATTAAAAATTACGACCAAATGAACACTACAAATTAATGTACATTAATTTACCAGTAAAAAATTAAATACGACTACTAAATCAGTTCATTTTGCTCTATCGGCTGAAGCATATGATTTTGGTTGTACTATGATAACATGGCCTGCATGAGTGTTCATTGTTGTTATCCACTGTGCTATAGTATTACTTAACAAAGTGTAAATGAGTGTGAGCTTCCTGTTACCTCATGCATGTGTATATGTTCCCTGTTCCCACATTCATTCATGCAGTGGCGGACCCAGGATTAAAGTTTAGGTAGGGCGGCGGCGGTGTCGAAACAGCTGCTAAAGACACGCAAGGCTACAGGCGTGCAGATCGCGAGCGGAGGAGCTGCAACGCTGACTGCGGGGAGGAGCGCAAGCGAAGGAGCTGGAGGACGCTGGCTATGGGGAGGAGCTACGACGGCAGTGGTGGTCGGGGCGGTAGTGGCCGGAGCGGCGCCAGGTCAGGGAGGCGATGGCTTGAGTGGGAGCAGAGCAGCAGGGATGGCGAGAGAAGGAGCTCGGGGAGGGCGGTGGTGGTTGGCGGCGGCGGCGGTAGCAAACCCTAATTCTAACATTGATCTGATACCAAGTTGGAATGATGCTTGTTGTCTATTCCAATATGCCAAAGTGCTAATATATAACATATACATGGTTGGCAATATGCAAAGAACACCCTAGGCTATATACATATCTAACAATTATTACTTCATATCTTTTATTCAAACTATTCCATGATTGCTGTGCAACTTGAATTTGCATATATAGGACTAGAGCAATAGCGGACTCTCCCTGTAAATCAATGGTATTCCCTAGAAACAGTCCTTAATTGGGTCAACTAAAACTCCAATAGTCACAATCATCAATTTGATAACACCAACTGATAAGAGAATTAACATCAACAAGCATCGACGGAGAATAACCAACTTCTAACCATCCCGTTGTCCGTGCCTGCCCACCTTGTAGATGCGCTGTGCGCACCGACCGCTCGCCTTGGCCTTGGCCTCGACTTGCTGGCCTGCCGGCTAGCCGTCGTGTCGCGATGTCGCCCGCGCTCGCTCGTGTGATGTAGCCGACGACTGCCCAGCCCCAGCCCTAGCACCATCTCGTGCAATGCCTCATGCATGCTAACTGGCGCTGCCGCACCTCGCATGTGGCCTCTCCGCCTCCACTTCTCGCCAGCTCACCGCCACCACCGGTGCCGACTGGCTGTGCGCCACCACAGCCCTCAGGCTTCGCGTTGTCGTCCTTGACTCGTCATCCATAGAATGGGGGAGAACGAGAGAGAGCTCAGGTGGCTTCTTTCATCCCTAGTGGGTTGGGCCCTCCTCACTCGTGCCGTCATGCAGACCTAAAAGGCGGATGGCAGGGGGAGGGGGGTTCCTGCTGGCGGGTACCTTGGGTGGCCGTCTAGGCTTGTCCTATTGCTGGGTCCATCCCTGCATTCATGCATGAACTGGCCCAAGCGTGGGGCCCCACGCGCTCAAGCACTTTTTATGTTTGGTGTGCATCAGTGTAGGGATAAGGGTTGATGGGGGAAACTTCTTGATTTAGATAGGTTCAGTGTTTTCCTTAGTGATCTTGTTATTCCTATTTATATTTTAAAAAGTGTGTATATATTGTTTAAAAATTTCTACAGTCACACACATACATTGGATGATATATTTACTAAATAAGTGTAAAATCTTTAATTATGACTAATTATTTAGTAACTAATTAACAACACCTCAAGAATTAAAACTAATTAATTATGTAACATTAGTTCAACTGTGGCTAATTAAATACGGCTAATAAAGTCAAACACATTTTGCTACGGAAACTAAAATAGGTGTGCCTAGAAAATTAGAACTATTTAAGTATGCAAACTTTACTACAACTTATTTAGTAACAGCGTAATTAATAAATCGATAGAGGTAAAAATTACCTGCTGATATGGGTTCTAATGACGGTGGTTAACAACGCTAAAATGTCCCCGAAAATAAAATCGAAAGAGAGAGAGAGCGAGTGACTACGAAATGAAATCACGCTCGCTCGCAAATTTATAGCCGCCGCGGGAGGGAATCCTTTCTGGTGCGAGGCAATTCAAGTTTGCATGTATGCTGCAGACAATGATGGGACGAGGATTAAAATCCAACGACGATTGATAGAGGTGGCAGGAGGTAACGGGAGGGGCGTCGGGCGGTGGAAAAAAGAAGCACCGCATGCTGGCCGTGCAGTTTTGGCACCACCACACGGCGGCCGTGCGGAATTGGGTACATGTCGGCCCAATAGTTGTCCACCCGGCGGGCGTGTGGTCTAGGATGCCATTTTTGCAAATACGAGGGGAAGAGAGCCATTTTCGTTAAAACGTGTCGGAACGGTGTCAATACGACTAAAAATTCTAACTTGCTATGTACGACATGCTATCTTCAGAATATTGAACCACGCAAAATCAAGGTAGGGAACGGATTTGGGACCGAACAACTGGGTCGAGTCGGTAGTAATAGACATGGCAGGCGGGGGCATTTTCATCCTTACAGAAATATGTAGTCAAGTACGAGGTGAATACGTACAAAAATAATGCAAAGGGTACATAAATGGCTTATCTCCAAACATTACCACTCTTCAACGGCATATTTCAAAAAAAAATTCTTCAGTTACATATTTTAAAACTGTGTATTTTGTGATGACATATATCTAGTTTTTCCATATTAAATTTGGGTGACCTGTTCACACTTCCCACTTCACAAATGGTAGGATTGGTGCCATTTCCATCTAACCACATAGACTTTACCTAGTAAAAAGTGTTGAGGAACCGTCGCTGGCGAGTCTAGTCCAAACGATTACCTCGTAGACAAGCGTAGAATCGTAAGAACAATGCAAGAACACTAGTACAAAATAGTACATTGAACACAACGACATGACATGACTTCTTGCTTATCTTTATTGCTCTTCAAGCAATCAGCCTTTTACAATGACTAGCACCCTCTATTTATAGTCTACAGACCCTGTTAGGGTTTTAGATGGAGCGCCCACCCATGGGCCGGCTGCTGGGCCAAGCCTATGATTTTCCAACACTCCCCCTTAGGCACCCATCCTCACATGTTCATAACTCGTCAAAACTCCATAAAAATCCAGTGTAAAAAATAGAGAAAGATCACAAGATACAAGTTCTAATGCGTTGCACGAATTGTCTCATTAAAAATCTTAGCCGAGAAACTTCAAAAAAGCCCGTCAAGGGAAAAAGAGTACAATACACCCAATTTCATTTAATCTCCAGGATTTACTCTTTGGGTACTCGATCTTCGTGATCAAGTTTCAATAATGAGTTTGTGAAGATTCCCCCCTAAATTCTGCACTTCTCTAAGTCTCATCATTCCAATTCCACGTATGCACCTTTCAAAGCTAGACACTGAAAGTAACTTAGTGAATAAATCTACAATATTTTCACATTACTTAGTATGCAGTACTTTAATTTTGTTCATCTTTTGCAATTCATGAGCATAGAAGAACTTGGGGTTGGTATGCTTTGTGAGATGACTCTTCATATAACCCATATGCACTTTGTGCAATACAAACTGCATTATATTCAAAGATAATAATAAGGGTTTGCGCACTATTCGATCCATACAACTACTGGATGTGGTGAATCATCCGCCGAAGCTAAGCACATTCTCATGAGGCCTCGTATAGTGCTATGATTTTCGAGTGGTTCGTCGAAGTCGATACAAGACTTTGCTTAGATTATTTCTATGGAAATACAGTTCCACCACATAGGAATACATAGCCTGTTTGCACTTGACTGTATGTGGGTCCGACGGGTACCCAGCATCTACACAAACATTCATAGACAGGTCTTGGTTCTTTTTGTAGAATAGACCAAGGTCTTTGCTTCCTTTGAGGTATTAGAAGATGTCATTTATCCCCTGCTAATGCTTTTGGTAGGTTATACATTATACCTTGCTAATAGGTTCATGGCAAATGCAATGTTCGATCTAGTACAGTTTGCTAAGTACACAAGTGCTTCTATTGTACTTAAGTAAGGAAATTCCGGTCCCAGGACTTCCTACCCCTCTTCTCTAGGTCTGTACGGATCCTTGTCTTGCTGCAAAGATCTCCTGACCATTGGCACTTTTGACGGGTATGCATTTTCAAAGCCGAATGTTTCTAACACCTTTTGAATGTAGGATGACTGATGTACTAATATCCCTTCAGGGGCATGCTCAAGCTGCAAGTCTAGGAAATATTTGGTTTTACCCAAATCTTTCATTTCGAACTCCGATTCCATGTAAGAGCTTGCTTCCTTAATTTCTTATAAGGTTCCGAGGATATTCAGATGATCTTCATACACTAAGATTATACAAAATCCATTCTGTGATCGTCGTATAAATACACAGATACAATCCTCATTGTTCGTGTATCCTTTCTTACATAGAAAGTCGCTTCAAGCGATTATACCACATCCTGTCTGATTGCTTAAGTTCGTACAAGGACTTTTTGAGTTTCACACTGTACAGATTTCTATTTGCTCTGTCTTGTTTCGGGATCGGGATACGTTCCGGTACCTTCATATAAATGTCTGAATCCAATTTTCTATGAAGGTATGTAATTACCACATCCATCAATTTCATTTCCAAATTCAAGTTAGCTGACATTTAGATTAAATATCTAAAGGGTGGTTCCGTCTATTACTGGGGTATAGGTTTCTTCATAATCATATCGTGGACGTTGAGTGAAACCTTGTGCAACGAGTCTTACTTATTTTTATTTCTCTTTTGAACAAATATCCACTTATGCCCAACGGGGTGCACATGGGGAGGCATGCGGCTTATAGGTCCAAACACCTCTCTTTTATTTAGAGATAATAATTCAGTTTCTATTGCCTTCTTCCAATCTTCCCAATCTAATCTTTTCTTACATTCAGCGAGCGATGCAGGCTCTGGATCAAGATTGATGATTATGAATATTTTCTTTGCAAAATAAATATCGACATTGGTTGTTGTCTTATTCATATATTCTCCCATGGTCACATGGTTTATAGTTATTTCTTCATGGGGTGATTCTTCTAATACTTCTACTTGCTCACCGCTGCTTCCAATTACAGGGCAAGTCCCTTTAGTTTTTCAGCTCTGATGTGTGCGCGCACATTCCTACTAATGTCTCCCTTCATGGAGATGTTCAAATCCAGTAGGCCTTTTCTGAATGATCCAAACTAGTGACAGGTCTCAACTGGCTTCCCTTCTGGTTCTTGGGAACTTCGGAGATCGGATGTGTCAAGTTCTTATCCTTTTTCACCAGGCGTCCCCGGAGGGGCCGGAGTTCTCGTCCTTTCTGAGGCCTCAGGACATGCTTAGGGATACCTTTTTTCTTTTTTCGGTATTTCAACCCTCTCCGGTGCATTGTGTTCAGGCACATGCAACTTGATCACGCTCTTTAAATCACTAAAGTGGTCAGACAGTTGATTTGCTAATACTTGCAAATCAATTATCTTCTCGACTTCAATTGTCTTCTCGACTTCAATTATCTTCTGGACTTAAATTGTCTTCTAGACTTCCATTATCTTCTGTACTTCTCCATTTGCTTCACTATTGCGTGGGTCATGTGCATGGATTCTCGTGGCTTGCAACGTTATTTTCTGGCATTTTTCATCAAGGAGCTGATTTCCTCCCCCTAATGACGGGAAACAATCCTCATCATATATGCTATCAGCAGTGCGGGCTGCATGCAAATCTCCAATCATGGGGTCTAAATACCTGATTATTGATGTTGTCTCATAGCCAACGTATATCTCAGGCTTTCGGAGATGACCCATTGCAGTTTGCTGTGGTGGTGATATAGGTACATAAATCTTGAAACCAAATATGCCAAGATGAGGAATTTTTGGTGCTGACCCCTGCGCTAGTTGCATAGGTGAATGGATGTTATTTGTCGATGGTCTAAAATTGATGAGAGCTGTTGTGTGCAAGACTGCGTGTCCCCAATATATAGTTGATAAATTACAATTTTGCAAAATTTGCTAGTCCATTCTGGGTGTGGACATGTGGTACGGAATACTCAACTTTAATTCACATTTCCATGCAATAATCATCGAATACCTTTGAAGTAAATTTTCCAACGTTGCCCATTCTGACGGACTTCTCATGATGATCTAAGAAATTATTTTTCAATTTTAATTATTTGCGTGACTAGCTTTGCAAAAGCATAGTTTCTCGTAGACAATAAACATACGTGCGACTATTTCGAGGAAGCATCGATGAGCACGATAAAGCACGTAAATGACCATGACAGGGGATGTGTAGGACCACAAATGTCTCCCAGGCTATGGTCCAAGAATGCAGGAATTTCATCCTTCCCTTTCAGAGCAGAAGGTCTAGTAATTAATTTCTCAGTGGCATATGCGGGGCATACAAAATCTTCCTGATTTGGGAAATTCTTTACATTGATATTATATCCATGTGAATTGTTAATTATATTTCTCATCATCCTAAGACCTAGGTGGCATAATCTACAATACCAGAGATAGAAAAGTTCGAGCTTCTAAATACGGTTTTCAGGACAATATAGACTGTAGGTGCCTTAATATTAGTGTAGTATGGCCCAGTTTCATATTAAAGAAGTCGTTCTAATACCATTTTCTACTTTCTTCATGCTTTGTAATGAGTAGGTATTCATTACCATACTCTTCTTCAGTCTTTATACGGAAACCGTTAACGCGAATATCCTTGAGAGTTCTTGTCAATTCTGGGTACAATAAGGCTTCTTTAATGATCAAAGTTGTGCCCGTTGGGAGTATAATTATGGCCCTTTTCTGAGCCTATTATATAAGTATCGCTGCCTGCGATTGTCGTAAGACTACCAGCATCCTCGCTGATCGGCTGAAAAAATTTCTCTCTCTCAAGATGGTATTCGTTGCGGCGCTATCCACTTAGCATACTTCCTTATAGGGCGCCACACGCGTTTTGATACTTCAAGTACCAGAACATAACTTGCTATTATAAATACGGGATAATCCTTGCAGGACTCATCATAAGAGTTAAATGTTTTTCCTCTCCTAGAGTTTACAACCATTATTCAAAGAATAAATTAATTCAATGTTCCATCACAATCACAAACTACGAGTGATTTTAAAGAGATTTAAGTGCAATGCATGCACTAGATCAAATCAGTGAAGTATGTAGAAACTTCTGCTTGAATCTGCTCTATGGAGATCTTCTCCTTTGGGGCAACTACGGCTGCGGCCGCTACTATGTCCAAAGGAGGGGTAATGGGGGCTGCTGTTGGGCTGTCCACATCCATGAGTACAACTAATGGTTGTGGACCCTCTGTGCCTGCAATAGCGAGGTGTGCTTCATGTTGTCATTTGCCCTTTTTCTTACACTCGAAAGCATCAATAACGTGCGACCCACGACCTTACTCTGCTTGCCCCTCTTGTTCGTGAGGGGCTTCCTCACGTTGTAGCTACTAGCAGTGACTTCACAGCCAACATTGTTACTAGGCAGCTATGAGATGTAGTTCTTACTTAGAACATCATCTTGAGCTTCCGCAACTTGCATGATGTTAATCAATTCGGCATACTCATTGTTGCTATCTTGACGATAGTTGCGTGTGGATTGCACCGCATTCGGGTAAAAGGGTAGAGAAAGTCTTCTTAATCTTCTGCTCATCCGTGATTACCTTACCACAGAGTTGAAGATTGGTATAAATTATGGTCATGCTGGGCCATCTATTCGAACTCCTAGTTCGTGGTGCTAGTCATCTCCATATTCATGCAAAGAGTTCATAAAATTATTGCTAGTAATTTGCATAAAATGGTTGCAAAATTATCATAATGCATTTCAAACTCCCGGTTTGTGATCCGTATTTTTCTATGCATTTTTCATGTTTTGCGGGGGAGGCAGATCTTGCAAGCGTGTGGCCACAAGTGGCCTTATGTAGAGGCGGTGCCCATGCGGGGCCCAAGGGTGCGGTGTGGAGGCTGGGCGGTTGGCTTCAACCCGGTGGCAGCTCTAGGCCAGGCGCGGATGGCCGGCGGCGACACGACTCCAGGTCGGGTGGTGGACCGACGGCAGCGCGGCCATACAGGGCCGCGTCGGTCGGTTTTTTTCTGTATTGTTCATGCAATGATCTAAAGTGCAATCAACAACATCTCTTTTATGCAATTCCACCGATCGGCTTGGCCAGAGACTTCAAGTCGGCTCGCGGTAGATTATAGAGGATTTGCATCATAGAAACTAATATAGAAAGTCAAATTTGCATAATTGAAAGTAATATAGAAAAATAATTCGATCTATGAGCGTCGTGCTACGACTGTTACTTTTCGATCTGAGTAGAGTAGGCCTAGAGGTAGGCCGGAGTCGATCATGTTGATAACATGTTGAGGAACCATCGTTGACGAGTCCAGTCCGAGTGATTTCCTCATATACAAGCGTAGAATCGTAAGAACAATACAAAAACACTAGTACAGAATAGTAGATTGAACATAGAAATATGAGGGACTTCTTGGTTCTCTTTATTGCTCTTCAAGCGATAAGACTTTTACAATGACCAGCACTCCTATTTATAGTCTACAAACCCTACTAGAATTTTGAATAGAGTGCTCACTCATGGACCAATTGCTAGGCCGTGACAATGGTTTCTCGTGACACTCGCCAAATCTGACCAACTAGACTCAACTCTTTGCACACGTTGAACCAGGATTAGGCTAAGTTCAGCTTGTACTAACTAAGTGTTTGATGTGTTATAGTGTATTTATTAGGATTTGATTATGTGATGTTAACTACGCTAATAAGCTGAATCAATATCAGCTACATCTTCGTTCAAACAAATTGCATGATATGTACATCATCCGATCGCGGGCCAATGGTCTTGATGGACATAGCGGGAAAATAGTTTTTTTTAAAAAAAATATATATTTTTTCGCTAAATCCCTTTTTAAAATTTATTTTTACTAGAGCGAGGTACTAGTTCGTCATCACTTTTTGTGATTTGGCTAATCGCAAATTTGACCGCAGCCAAAGCCAATGCCACATCCATACACGTTCCACACTCCGCACTCTTTAAGACTCCACTGGCGATTTATTCCAGCTGCTTGGTCCACCATATGCCTGTGTGAGCGAGTTAGCTCGTTCCGACCACCAACTTCTACCAAACTCCTGCAAATTGTCCACTTGAAAAAGTTATTTGTGCAATTGTGCTCCACGGCTACAAGCAGCAGTAGTAGAAGAAAAAAAAAGCATATGAAATTCTGAACTTATCTCTCTGCACGGAATAACACAGCCACCTTTTTTTCTCTCCCCTTTTCAGGTAAGCTTCGATGCCATTCAAGAACATCTAATTAATTTTGCAGCTTAAAGCGCTGACCAAGTAAGAAACGGAACATCAAGAAATTTAATTGCTGCAGGCAAACCAGGAATGAACACACGCTCCCTCTTATTGTCTTCACAAAGGGGAGCTCATCTGACCATCTCCTCAAAGCAACACAAAACTTAAAACTAAAGGCTAAAGCCTCACAGCATCCCAATACGGTCAGGTCATGCTTACACAAGTTACCAGCACGTACGCACGACTAATCCACGCAGGAGCCGCAGAGCCCGTACCCGCCGCTGCACCCCGGTCCGGTGCCGTCGCAGAGCCCGGCCGCGCCGATGAACACCGGGCTGCCCCGGCGCCCCCGCCTCCTCCCGCGCGCGCCGTCCGTGTCGTCCACGCACGTGAAGATGATCCACGACACGACGGACAGCCACAGGATGACGACGCAGTAGAGCGCCTCCCCGCCGAGGCCCCCCTCGGCCGCGCTCAGGAATCCCACGGGCGCGTCAGCCATTCCTGACAGATATGACGATCAGTTTTGTATGTATCTAGTGTCAAGTGTGGCACCGCGGACTTTATAGCCCAGCACGGTTGGGTTTGGGTTTGGGTTTGGGTTTGGTTTGGGGTGCCGTGACGTGACGTCCAAGCGCGCGTACGTCGGTGCCGTCACGGGCAGAAACGAGCGGCTTTTGCTTAGCGCGGAGGAGTTGGGCTCGGCTCGGGTGGACGGCTTGGAACCGGTCCATTTCGAACGACGCTTCGTCACCGACCATGGTAGTACAATGGCATGGCGAACGCAGGTACCAAATACTCCTACCAAGTAATCGACCTAAGCAGTCGTGGTCCCTTTCAGAAAGGGGAATTTGACGCTCCAGTCGTGCTAACTTTCGGGTGAAATGATGGTGACCGAGCGCGGATTACTTAGGAATTAAGGAATAGGGTTACTGATCGAGGTAGAGTACTGCATCACTACTCGTGCTGGAATGGATTTTGTGACAAAGCAGTGGTCACTGGTCGGCAAATTTGTCACGGATTGCGAGGCGGCAAATTAAGGCTCGTTGGCATCAGGCGTACGTACTTTCTCGTGCTAGTCCTCCCTGTGTTTGACTACTGCCGTTTTCACAGTTTCGCTCGTGAGATGAATGGAGCTTTGATGACGGAGGGCAAAGTCAAGCCCGAGGATGAGAAAATTGAAGGATCGGTTTGACAAAAATCAGTTAACGTTTGTACATGCATCGACAACCAAAATTTCTTGCAAAAATCAGTTAATTGAGACTTGACATTACCATTCTGTCTAGCTGCCTAATCTGCTGACCGAGTAAATAAAAATTTCTTGCAAATTACGATCATTGTGAATGAAGTTGAGTACGCTTGTGAGGATGAACCCTCTGCTACAAAACCTGTTTTGCTGAACGTCTCATCACAGACAGTTTCTGAAAACTGTCGGTGTTGAAATTGGTTTTACAAGTATGATTGTTTTTGTTACTAGCGATGGCTAGAACCATCTGTGATACATCATTATTACATACGGTTTTTAATAAGAACCGTCTGTAATAATTTTATATCACGGAGCGGAAAATATCCCGCGTCCCCAAACGCTTACCTGCTAATCTCCCCTTCTCCTCCCTCCTCGACCACTCTCCACTCACAAACCACAAATCTTAGGGGACTCCTCAAGAAGGTTGTGGAGGCGATCCGTAAGCTGGTGACCGATGCCAACTTCGACTGCTCCGTCACCTTCATGTTCGAGTCCCCCAGTAAGTGATCAATCGCTTGTCGCCTCCCAATGCCTTGCTGCTTTTGGTGGCTCTCAGTGGTGACCGTGTTTTTCTTGTGAATGAATAGATCAAGATAAGATTGTGCATTTTGAGATGAAGCTCATGGACATCGACAGCAAGCACCTTGGCATCCCTGAGTCCAAGTCCACCTCTTCGTCTTGGACTCGTTTTCCTCCCGGCTACAAATCCGAACCCGAACAGATTTCGGTTTCGCGTACTGTCCAATAAAACAGCCATAACTTTTGCATACGAACTCGAATTGTGGCGTTCTTTGGCTCGTTGGAAAACTAACGAAAAGTTCAATTTGAAAATCCATAATTCAAGTTTATATTCTCTTCGCAAGGCCCAAAAAAATAAAAACCCTAAAAAAAAGGTCGTTTAGAGCCTCGAAACGGCATCCGAAGTTTCAGAACCCGTTTTCGCGATTCGTTCACCATCCAGTTTGAGTTTTTTTTTCATTCCAGATTGTTTAATCAGCTATTTTCAAAGGACATGGGTAGCATTTCCTGATGCTAGCTGAAAAATAGAAAAATATCTATCATGAACGGTTTTGTAGTATAAACCGTCTGTGAAAGCCAACTATCACAGACGGTTATTGTTAAGAACCGTCTGTATTGTGACTTATCAGATACAATTATTTAAACGAACCGTGTATGTTGAAACTTATCACAAACGGCTCAAAAACCTTTTGTGATAATTGTTTGTTATCACAGACACATAAATAGCTCAAAAACCTTTTGTGATAATCGTTTGTTATCATAAATATATAAATTCAAATGGTTTAGAAACTATATATCACGACGGTTTAGAATCGTCTATGATAATGATTATTTGTATAATAGTGATCTTACGTAAAATTTCACCTACTAAACTGCTAATCGTCTGTGATAATGATCATTTGTATAATAGTGATCTTATGTAAAATTTCACCTACTAAACTGCTTTTCCATGTGGCTTTTGCTGTGCCCAGAGCCTCGGAGATCAACCTTGCACATTCAACATATGTGGGCTATATGTGGAAGAGCCAGCTGAACACAGACGAGCTTATCTTCAGAGATTCGTGTTGGGATGCGCGTACGGGTGCATGCGACGTTTTAAACTAGTATCAATATGTTATGTACCACTTGTTACACGATACCACTACCCCTTAGTCAAAACAAATACTACTCGCAAAAAAAAAAGGCAAATACTTCAGACGATTGATCTTTGGAGTTTCAGCTCAACAACAGGTTGACTAGAACTGTTTACATTGAGTGAAACTGACGACATTGCCGGGAACGGAATTGACTATGAGTGACTATATGAATTACAGTTGTGTGAATCTGATGACTTTGTTGGGAATCGAATTGACTAGGGCGGTTTAAAATTGAGTGAATTCGATCCTCGAGATTAACTCATAACGGAGGGTGTAACAGACAAGAGGGTCCATGGTATTCTAGTAGGTGATATTGTTGGACTGTATACTAGCTAGCAAGTAGCAACTCGTATAAGAGCAAACCAACGATAATGTTTATACTTACAAAACGGCTCTTCAGCCTTCCAATAACCCTATGCATCAAACTCTTACTTCATTCAGTAGAAAATCTAAACGTTTCTTCTTTTTCTTCTGATAACCCAAGATGCGAATATTACTACTAATTTTTTGTCGCAATATATTTGTGAAGGCTGTGAAAAAAATATAGCTTATGAGAGTATTTCATGATAGATCTACCGGTACAATTTTTGTGTGACAACTTATGTGCCGTTTGGTTTGAGGAACCAGACAGTGAATGGACTATCCAATTCTAGCTCCGAACCTAGAAATAAAATAGATTGATCCATCACCGCCTTATTCATCGTAAGCATAAGATTTGTATACAATGAGGGATTGAATCGTTACATCGAACAAATAATAGGATAAGTTGATCCCTCAAAACAAACACCCCATAAGTACACAGAAAAATACCATTGATCAAATTTAAAATAATTTGACCGCACGATTCCTTTGGAGAATAGAAATTTTTTTTACCAGAGGCGGTACCATGTGGCATGTGCCTACTCTTTACACCTCTCAAATAGCAAAACCGGCACCATTGTTGTAACTCTAATTCCTAACAATAAGTCATTGACATTAGACACAAGACGAGATCACGAGGCTACCCTAAGATAAAAAATCTGCCATTAATTTGCGGTCCATTAAAGCCACACCGCAAGAACCCGTCAACTCTAGCAGCCGCATCCACCGACCACCACCGCCGCTGCATCCGCCGCCGTCGCCACCACCACAGCACCCGCCGCCGCTACCACAGCACCTGCCGCCACCATGGCCACCATGGCCGCCGCTGCATCCGCCGACGGCAGCACTACCGTACGGCTCCATACATGCTGGTTGTGTCAACCACCGTCCCGGACCTCGTCGACGACCTCACCTTCGTGGACGTGGCAAGCTTTTTCTTGGGGGTTGCCGGGGACGTGGCAAAATTTCAGAGTTTCAATTTTTTTGCAATTTTGGCTTGATTTTGAAATCTTTCTCAGTTCGAAAACTCTTGAACCCTTTCCTCTTTCCTCTTTGGGCCATTCTGTTTTCCTTTACCAGAGACGGCTTTCTCCAAAGCCGCCATCACCCTGCTCACCTCTACCCCACGTCACGGTGAAGGCCATCATCCCCAACCACTTCGCCGCCCCGCTTCGCACCAAAGCCGCACCAGTGGCTGCCACCTCCTGCGCCACCTCACCTCGCCATCAATATGGGTGCCAAACCACCGCACGCCATCACCACGCCGCACTCCACGCCCCCCCCCCTTGCGCCTGCTCGTCGCGCTTGGCCGTGCCAGTGATACAACCTCGCCACAGCGACATCACCGTACTGCCACCTCACCGCCACGCGCAACACGCTCAGCCGCTCCTGCCACCGCCTTACCGGGCTATAAAAGCCCCTCCAAATCGTGTAATCCTCTTCATCCACAGCCACTCCACCACACCATTGCCTCCTTTCTGCTCCAGCTCTGGCCTTTGTCTCCAATTTTGCCTCTGCCTCTTTTCTTCCCCGGTGAACCCGAAGCTCAAGTCGCCACTACCGTCTACCGCCCCTCACACCGGCACGGCCTCACCACTCCGAACCTTTCCGCCCCTATCCCCGCTACCAGCTCGCCAACACCAAGCTCCACCACCGTGCCATGCACGGCCACCGTCGCCAAGGCGCCACAGAGCCTCCCCTACCTCACCTTCACCACCCCTGAAACCCTCTTCACCCACCGGTGCTCAAGCCCCGATCAATTTGGCCAGAGCATGGCCAAACCACCGTGCCACCCTCCCCAGCATCGGTCTCGCGCCACCGCCTTCACCGCCCCTTCTCTCGAGCCACCTCAACCCGCGCAAAACCAAAAAATAGGTTACGCGCATTGAGAAGGTGCTCACCGCACCACCCGGCACGCCGTCCGCCACCGCCGCTAGCCTCACAGGCGTCGGTTTCATCGGCTCGGGAGCACGCCACAGCCCCTGGCTGTGCGGATCAAGCTGCACATGCGCTAGGCCTTTAAGGCATGGCCTGGTGGGCCTGTAGCCACGTAGGTGTTGGGTTTAGCCCAACACTGTTCCAGCTGAACATGTTGTTCACGACCCAGCCTAACCCATTACTGTTCAGACCGTTACTGTTTCAGCCAACCCAACACTGTTCCAGCACAGATCGTATTGTTCATAACACTAACCCGTTATGAACAGTACAAAAGCTGACACTATTCATCGACCCCAGTACTATTCACATGAACCCAATTTCGACATAATATGTCCATTTCGACTGTTCTGAGCCTGTGAATCCCATTTTTCAACTCTGTTTAACCCGATCAAGCACCCATTAAATCCTATTCACCACACCACCTTTCTCTTTTAATTCTTTTCCAAATTTAATTTTACTTGCATGTTGTTCCCAATTCGTTCCTTGTTGAGCTCGGATATTTTATTTGGATTATTTTATGTTGCGTTAGGTCCCGACTTCGACGACCAAACTCTGGAAAATACCAGACAAGGCGAATTGATAGAGGACTATGAGCAAGGAGGCCAGTCACATTCATTTGATTATTTTAAGCCTATATTTTATGAACCTTTATTATTACTTTTATTATCACATTTATGCCAACTACTTTAATATTGAAATAATACTTTTGAATGCTATGATGAGTAGATAAAATACTATCACCCCACATATAAGCCCACATATTCTTTATAGGCCATATTCACCTTGACAAGTTTATGTTATATAAAATGATAACTAAATATTTAACATTATATTTTCAAATACTGAAAATAGTATTGGCTAATCGCCAATGGTTTTGGTGGAGAGTTGAGGGTTGAGACTAGGAGGTTGGACAACCCAATAGACTTGATAAAAGTGAGTCGAATGTGAGATCAAGAGGTGGACAACCACGAGTTGGTGTCGGTCCATTGCCTTATTGTAAGATAGATAAAGGCTAGAACCTTATGCCAAATAACAGACACATAAATCGCTCAACCACAGGTTTGCTTTATCCAACTTAGCTTAGTACACCGCTCTTCTGATTGAATATCTACAGGATAACACATGCTCTTGTGTTATAGAGTAACCGCGGTTTGGGGGTGAGTCAGGAGTGGTTCGGTTAGGACCCTTACTGGACTACACAACGGTAGGAACAATCAGCATCGGACTGTGTCCTTCACCATTGGTCGGTGATTTCCCGATAGCTGTATTGTCCTAGGACCTACCGAGTAGATGCTAGAAAGGTTGAGCAATGGAATTGCTTTATTAGCTCAACGCAGTCACAAGCTATCAGGTTGCGATTATATAGCTTGACAATATGAATTTTATGTATCTTGTATATAAAGTTGGGCAACTCTACAGAGTATAACCAATGGTATTCATATATGTCGTGTTTCCTATTAATGAAGCTGTGTTCATGGGTGATTCTAATATATGAGGCATAAGTAGATATCTTGGTAAGTTAATATAGTAATTGCAATTGTTGAGTAAACCCCTTATGTTATAATAGTATGATTTCAATGTTTAAAGATAAACTGTTTTAACTCAAACGATGCATCCACATATACGGTAAACCCTAAGCAATCTATTGAACTCCTAGCATGTAGTTAATCAGCTTTTTTATGTGACTTGTTGAGCACGGTTGTGTACTCATACTTCCTAAATCAACTATAGGAAAAAAAAATTGGGAGAACTCTCATGATCTTGTTGAAGAAGGTGGACCTCCGGATGACAGTGATTACTGGTATTTGGTCTCGACCACGCCCAAACATGCACGTGGCTCGGAAGTTCTTTTGTATTGTAATATATTAACTTTGGGCTTGAATGATGTGTTAGTGTTAAAACTGGTTGTTAGGTCTTAACCTTATGTAATAAAAGTTTGGCTTTTATTATAATCAAAAGCTTGCTTGTGATGTTATTTTTTACTTCACAACTACATATCCTGAGCGGTTGTGAAAAATTTGATGGTCCTAGAAATAGATTTATTTCAGAGACAATCAAGACGAAGGCCACGGCCATGCAGAGCCCCATGAACCACGGTGTCCCGAAGCTGGACGCCGCGCCACCGGCGGACGTGTGGAGGATTCTTGCCATTGTGAACGGAACGGACCAGAACGAGGAGTGTACTACGAACGTAATATTGTTGCGGGTTGTAAAAGCACATCGTAAACCCTTGTCTTCATCAACAACTACCAACATATTGTTGAGGAACCGTCGCAGGCGAGTCCAGTCCGAACGATAACCTCGTAGATAAACATAGAATCATATCAAACAATGTAAGAACATAAGAATAGAATAGTATATTGAACACAGAGATGTAGTGGGCTTCTTGCTTCTCTTTATATTTCTGTGAATTGTTAATTATATTTCTCATCATCCTAAGACCTAGGCGGCATAATCTATCATCATGGAGATAGGAAAGTTTAGATCTTCTAAGTTCGGTTTTCGAGGCAGTATAGGCTACAAATGACTTAATATTAGTGTAGTATGAAGGAAGTCGTTCTAATACTATTTTTCTACTTTTTTCATGCTTTGTAATGAGTAGGTATTTCTTACCATACTCTTCTTCAGTCTCTATGTGGAAACCGTTAGCGTGAATATCCTTGAGATTTCTAGTTGATTTTGGATACAACAATGCTTCTTTAATGACCAAAGTTGTGCCCATCGGGAGTATAATTGTGGCCCTTCCTGAGCTTATTATACAAGTATCGCTGCCTGCGATTGTCATAAGACCACCAATATTCTTGCTGATCGACTGAAAAATTATGTCTCTCTCAAGATGGTATTCACTGTGCCACTACCTGCTAAGCACACTCCTTCCATAGGGTGTCACACGCGTTCTAATATAATGTACTTTATTAATATGCAGCAGAAAGCAAGCAACATATAAATAAAATACTTCAGATATCAGAACATAACTTGCTATTATAAATACAAAAAAATAAGCCTTGCAGAACTCATAATAAGAATTGAAAGATTTGCTCTCTAGAGCTTACAACGGTAATTCAATAATTTAATGTTCTGCTTCAATTACAAACTGCAAGTTACTATAAAAGATCCAAGTGCAATGTGTGCACTAGATCGAATTAGCGAAGTATTCATAAACTTTTACCTCAGTCTGCTACATGGTGATATTCTCCTCTTGGGTAACTACGGTTGTGGCCGCTGCGATGTCCAAAGGAGGGATGATGGAGACTACTACTAGGCTGTCCACATCTATGAGTGCAACTAATGGATGTGGATCCTTCCTGCCTGCAATGGCAAGGCGTGCTTCATGATATCCTATGCCCTTGTTCTTAGACTGGAAAACATCAATAACGTGCGACCCACAACCTTACCCTTCTTGTTCCCCTCTTCGTGAGAGACTTCATCACCTTATACCTGCTAGCATTGGCTTCATGACCAACATTGCTACTAGGTGGCTATCAGATGTAGTTCTTCCTAAGAACATCATCGTAAGCTTTTGCAACTTGTATGGTGTCAATTAATGCAGCATACTCTTTGTAGTCGTCTTAACAATAGTTGCGTGCGGATTACACCGCATTTGGGTGAAAGGTAGAGAGAGTCTTCCCAATCTTCTGCTCATCCGTGATTACATTATCACAGAGCTGAAGACTTGTACAAATTTTGTACAAATTCTGGTCATACTGGGTCAGTTGTTAGAAATCCTGGTTCGTGATGCTAGTCAATTTCTATATTCATGCAAAGAGTTCATAAGATTAATACTGGTAATTTTCATGAAATGGTTGCAAAATTCTCATAATACTCTCCGAACTCGCGGTTCATGATCTCGTACTTTTCTATGCATTTCCATGATTTACTGTTATTTTCAGTGATTAAAAGCAATATAAACAATCAAAAATAATCAAAACAGTAAATACAATACAGAAATTGCATAAAAATAATAATAATAAAGTTAAACATGCTTCAAATGCAAAAATTGATTCAAAATTTGAATTCCTAGGCCCTTTTCTGCTGGAAAATAAATTTTCGATGAATTCTGTAATTTTTCAGGGGTTAAAGCGCAAAATTTCATTGCTGAGAAAGAATTTTGCGTAATTTACAAATTTTTGGAGGGCATTTTTGCAAATTTTAGGATTTCTATTTCTTTTCATGATTTTTTCCTTTTCTTTCGGCTGGGCCGGCCGGGCCGATTTCCACAACCAGATTGGCCTTTCGAGCCCGGTCTGGCCCACACGAGCCCCAGCCCATTCAGCCATTTAAAAGTAGGCGGGGCTAGGGTTTCCCCTACCCTTGTTCAAGGGCGGCGGCGGCTTCAAGGGGGGACCTATGGAGGTGGCTGTGGCGGCGGGGTGCAGGTCGACGCAGGCGCCGAGCCGCTGAGGCGAGTGTGTGGGGCGGGCCACGGTGGTCGTGTGGTGCCCGCCACGGCGGTGTTCCAGCGTTGACGCGTTGACCGTGCGGGGCAGGATGCGACCGACGTGGCTCGAGCGGGTTCCGACGACGGCGGCAGCGCTACAAGCGCTTGTGTGTGGCGGAGGCGCAAGGAGGCTACCCTGTGGCGACGCGAGAAGGCGGTCGGTCGTCTCTATGGTCGGTGGCACCATGTGAGGAGGAGGCGGCGCTTCGGGCGGCCAGCAGCTCCATGTGTGAAGGAGGCGGCGCTTCGAGCGGGGTTGGTGCCGTCGACACCATCTCTCGGGAGGCGCCGGCAGAGGACGGCCGGAGCGGCGACGCTTTGGCGATCGGCGACAAGGCCATCTTCTCCCCTTCCCCTTTTTTCCTTTCTGTGATGCTCCGCTTGTACAGGGGGACGCCGACCGACGGTGGTGATGGCTTCTAGCTAGGGAGGGCCTGTGCGGGGCGGTGTCGACCGGAAGAGGTCGACGACAAAACGGCGGCAGTGCATAGCTCTAGGTTGTGCGCCGGTCGATTTTTTTAGTACTGTTCATTGCGATTACTATGTAATTATTGCTCATTGCGATTACTACGCAATTGATGTTCATTTGAATCCACTGATCGGCTTGGCCGGTGACTTCAAGTCGGCTCGCGGTAAATTAAAACGGATTTACAAATTCCAATCTATGGTACAATCAACATCTACTTTTTCATGCAATCTACCGATCGACATTATGCCGGCGACTTCAAGTCGGCTTGCGGTTGATTAGAGTGGATTTGCACCATAGAGAAAAACCAATCTAGAAAGCCAAATTTACAGAATTGAAAGCAATCTAGAAAATACGATTCGATCTACGAGTGTCGTGCTACGACGGTTACGTTTCGATCCGAGGAGAGTCAATCGTGCTAATAATGTGTTGAGGAACCGTCACTGGCGAGTCCAGTCCGAACGATAACCTCGTAGATAAACATAGAATCATATCAAACAATGCAAGAACACAAGAACAGAATAGTAGATTCAACATAGAGATGTTGGGGGCTTCTTGCTTCTCTTTATTGCTCTTCATACGATCAATCCTTTACAATGACTAGTACCCCAATTTATAGTCTACAGACCCTACTAGGGTTTGGGATAGAGCGCCCATACATGCGTCAGTTGCTGGGCCGAGTCCATAGTTTCTCAACATATATATCGACGAGGATTGGTTGCTTAATTTCACCGAAGTCAAATCCCTTTTATAGAACTTATTGTTGATATTTGTGCAGCGGTTATTTTTGTTGTTGAGATAAGGCAGATATATATTTGACGGATCAATTAATTTGTGTCGAGGTCATGCTGCTATTGAGATAAACCTGAGTTCTCATAAGAACATATACAATAGTGTGACACCATCTAACTGTAAATTTTAACACGTAAGATACGAGATAATGTGGATGACAGAGAGGGAGCACAGAGAATTGAATCGTCTTTCGTATCGTAGTCGACTGTAATATGAGAAATAAGATATATTGCATATGGAGAAGCAGTTTATACAAACCTATAAAAAGACAATATATTATAGAAGTTTTAGTGTTATCTACAGTACATGCCCTAAGACCTTATTATTGAGATAAGGATTGCTTAGCTTCAATTAATTTGACAACGTCAAGAATATTGGACAGGTCGTTGCTTAAAATCTGAGTCGTCGTATCCCGTATGCATGGGTGAAACTAGGAAATAAATTCTCGGCGGGGGCCTCCGCGGATGCCGTCCATCGGGGAGAGAGAGGGCCACGCACACAGGCCGAGGGGGATCAAATGGTGCTAGGGGAGGGGCCTCACGGAGACCCTCCCCCTGAGAATTTATTTCTGGTGAAACTGGATCTGATACTATGATGGGCGGGATATGATACGGATAGATATAGCTTGTCTTAACTCGTATTTTTTCGGATTTAGAGTCAGAGATGAATACGAATTCAGAGTATTTAGGATACAAATACGGACTGTATACATGATAAATTTGGATTGGAAACAATTAAACTATGTTCTACCTAGGTGTTGGGTTTAGCTCAACACTGTTCCAGCCGAACATACTGTTTATGACCCAGCCTAACCCATTACTGTTAAAGTGTTAAGACTGTTACTGTTTCAGCCAACCCAACACTGTTCCAGCTCAGATCATAATGTTTATAACCCTAACCCGTTATGAACAGTACACAATCTAATACTATTCATCGAGCCCAGAATTATTCACATGAACCCAATTTCGACATAATATGTCCATTTCGACTGTTCTGAACCCGTGAATCCCATTTTTCAACTCCCATTAAATCATATTCACAACACCACCTTTCTCTTTTAATTCTTTTCTAAATTTTATTTCACTTGCATGTTGTTCCCAGTTCGTTCCTTGTTAAGCTCGGATATTTTATTTGGATTATTTTATGTTGCGTTAGGTCCCGACTTCGACGATCAAGCTCTGAAAAATACCGGACAAGGCGGGTTGATAGAAAACTATGAGCAAGGAGGCTAGTCACATTCATTTGATTATTTTAAGCCTATATTTTATGTGCCTTTGTAATAGCAAAAACGAGCTATACAGTAAAAGAGGGGGTTATGGACAAGCCCAAGAGGGCTCCGGGGATCCTCAAGAGAGAGGACTAGCCAGTGACAAGAACGAGATTATTATTGCTAAGCAATTCGCGCTTGCTTTTCTTTTTTTCTCTCACCCCCACAAAGGGGGGTGATCCCCTATTTATAGCCCCCTGTGAGGGTTTTGTACATTACCCTTCTGACCCTACCATGGTGCTATATCCATAGGGGTTGCAGGGACATTTCCCGCCCCTACGCCTAGGCCTTGGTCCATGGTACGCGCTCCTGGACTTGGTTCACCCTAACAGAGCCTCCGGTCCAGGAGCGGTAGCAGAGGCCTCGGGTTTGCCCTAAGGGCCTCTCAGCTCTGGGCCTCGCGGGGCTCCGGGGCCCTCCGGGGTGCTTCAACCCCGCCCCGGGGGGTGGCCGCTTCCTTGATCGTCGCACCGATTCGTTAATGAGTCACGCCGCTTCGTTTTTGGTGCGCGGCCGTTGGGTTTTAGGGCACACGCGTCACTTGCTGGGCAGTCGCGTCTCTTTGATTCTCCACAAAACGCTTACAACTAGCGGCTACATACTCCCGGAAGTGGATTGTGCAAGAAGGCCGCTTCTAGAGGACCAAGATACAAGAGAAGTGCCTAGGGGCGGGCCCAGGTACTCTTCCTATCTAACCAAACCGCCAAAATCGAATCAAAAACCTCTAATGGACAAAGTAAGAGCGGGAATACCAAATGCCATATAAGAGGGTAGAGTGTAAATACCAATATTTAAACGGGCTTAGCGATGGGAAGTTCTGGCGCTAAATCTTGCACAAAGGCATCCGTGAAGTGAATGTCCGGCTCGAGGTCAAAACAGAAGGGGCCGATCATTTTGCGGTACTGCTTGATCCCGACTTCTCCTTCCTCATCTGGATCCAAAAATGAGGTTGCCATGGGAGTGGAAATTGGCTTGCAACACCCATGTTGAAGCGTTTAGTAGATCTTTAGTGTACCGTCGATGGATGAAAGTTCCTTTTGCATTGCTTGATTTGAAGGCCCAAAAGTAATTAAGCTCTCCCATCATACTCATCTCAAATTCTGGACATAGTGTCGAAAAAAGGAAACAAGAGCATTAGAGGAACCACCAAAGATAATATCATCCACATAAATTTGAGCAAGCGAAGTCATTGTCACGTCTAAGAATGAATAGAGTTTTATCCACTTTACCCATTTCAAAATTATTTTTAAGCAAGAAGGTCTTAAGTCTATCATACCGGCTCTAGGGGCTTGTTTAAGACCATACAATGCTTTAGATAGCTTGAAAACACGATTTGGATATTTAGGATCCTCAAAACCGGAGGTTGCTTAACATACACTTCCTCATCTATGAAACCATTTAAAAGGCACTTTTAACATCCATCGATATAATTTAAAACCTTTTGATGCAAGCAAATGCAAGCGAATGCGAATGGCTTCTAGTCTAGCAACAGAGCAAATGTCTCATCAAAATCTAACCCCTCAACTTGGTAAACCACCGAGCTACCAATCGCCTTGTTTCTAACCACGTAACCATCCTCACCTTGTTTATTCTTAAATATCCAACGGGTTCCTATAACATTATGACCACTAGGGGTTTCTACTAGGTTCCAAACTTTGTTTCTTTCAAAATTTTCTAACTCATCATGCATGGCATTTACCCAGCTAGAATCGGATAAAGCATGTGATATATCGCGGGTTCAAAAGAAGCAACAAAAGCCGAATGAGAGTAGAGATTTGGATCATTATACCGAGCGAGTGACTCGCTCATGTAGATTACCTATTATCCTTCCGAGGATGCTGTCTCTGAATGCGAGTGGAGCGCCGGGTGGATACCGCTTTCTTCGACCTCGCAGTATCTGCGATGATAAAGATCGCGCGAGCCTCAATAAGGTGAAGTAGACGTAGGGTTCTTGTATTAGCATGGGCGCTTAAGAGCGCAGATGAAGGAATGATATTAGCCGTCCTCATCTTCCTCCACAAAATGCTCTCTTCACTGTAGAATCATCTCAGTAGAATAGATCTAGCTCTGGGCTAGTCTCATCAAAAGTGACATTACAAGTCTCTGAATAATGTTAGTCTCGATTAAAAACCCGAAAACCCTCGAATGAGCGAGGATAACCGTAAATAACCCATCAAAAGTTCTTGATTCAAATTTATCTAAGTTGCTGTCTTAAGAATAAAATATTTTGATCCAAAACTCGAAAATGCGAACAGAGGGTTTTCTACCAAACGAAGCTCATAAGGAGTCTTGCCTAAAGAAGGTCTCAAAAGACACGATTTGCAATATGGCAGCAGAGCAATAGCTTCGCCCAAAATCTTCTCGGTGTGTTATACTCGCTAGCATCGTCCTAGCCATTTCGACCAAGGTCCTATTCTTCCTTTCCACCACGCCATTTTGTTGAGGGACGTGTGGAGAGGAGAACGATGCTCAATACCACGCTCAGGACAAAAAGAAGCAAAGAAGTATTTTTGAACTCCGTCCATTATCACTCGCGAATCGCTCTCAAAGCACCGGAAGCTCGAAGCCAAACGAAGAACAAGGTCATGAAAATAACCAAAAGCTTCATCTTTTGAAGTAAGAAAGAACACCCAAGTATATCTAGAAAGATCATCGACTATGACAAGAATATACCATTTTCCACCGATGCATCGAACTCTAGCAGACCAACAAGATCCATATGAAGCAACTGTCCCGTACGTCATCATAACCATAGTCACAGAAGGGTGTAGGCGGCAACTTGTTTGCCATGCCTACTGAGGCGACATACAGATCCTTGACACTTTGAGTTTGGGCAAACCTCTCATGAGATCAAGGTTGCTAACTCGTGTCGATGATCAAAACCAATGTGCCCCAAACGTCGTGCAAAGCCGTAAATCGAAGAAGATGTAAGCAAACATTTAAGAGATCCAAGAAGAGATTCAAAAATCAGCTCCAAAAATTCTACCAACTCTAGAGATTCCAAACACAAGCTCACCAGAGAATCAAGCACACGATAAGCATTTTTCTTAAAAGCTCTCATAACCATCATCAAGAAGTCGAGAACAGAAAGAAGATTATACCTAAGCTTGTCCACAAAGCGACATCCTTTAGAATGAATTTGTTGTTCACCCTAATTGATCATGTTCCTTCAATTCGCCCTTGTGTATCATCTCCAAAGGTGATGAAGTCATCACCGTTGCTCGCGTGAAAGAGGTGAACCATTTTGAGTTTCGGTCATGTGGCGTGAACACCGAGTCGACGAACCACGTGTTCTTCCCCTTTCCACGGGGTCCCGAAAATCAAGGAACAAAAGAACGATGTGTCTCAACATCGGGTTAGATAAAAAGATTTAGGAATCAGATCGAGACACACGTCGCAAGGAGTATACAAACCGAAGTACTATCCTTGATTTCATCTAACATTCGGTTATGAGCAATGTTTAAATTAACATGAGACTTAAATCGTCCATGGCTGGCGATCGGCGTTGTGTTGAGCGGGTCGACGGTGACAAAACGGTCGACGGTGATCACATGATCGACCGCCATCGATAAACATTAGAATTAGGATATCTAGAAATATAATGATTTGCATGAGAGAAAATACTAATCCGGTTTATTCTTTTCGTGTTACCATGTCTCATAGAAGCTCTAGGTTGCATGAATGAAATTCTATCAAAATTTTTCCTATCATTTTTCAACCTCACGCAACAGATTCAATCAAATGCCCACCTTTCTTGCAATAAGTGCAATGGTACTTGGTACCACTAGAAGAAGCACCATTTGAATTAATACAAGGTTGGGCAAAACCTGCAGATTTAAAAGATGTTTTGCAGTTGGGTTTTGAATTCAATTAAACCTTTTCCAAGACTTGAATGACTTTTGGGTTTGAATTGTCTTGAAAAGAATTGAATCCTAAACCTTGCTTCTTATAAGGAGTTTTAGACTTGTCAAGAATCATGTTTAATTGTTTCTTACCTTTAGAAAATTTCTCTAATGTATCATGAAGGTAAGCATTTTCTTTTCTCAAGTTAACACAAGCATCACAAGTATTATTCATAGATTTCTCCTTATACAAATCAATTTTAAGCTTAAGAGTGGAACATGAAGCACAAGTAGTATTTTCAATATCGTCCTTAAGCTTAGCATATTTGACTCTAGCACTTCTAAGATATCTTTGATTTCACGTTCTTTTCTAAACATGAAGTGCAAGGGCTAGAATCAAATACATCAAAAGCAATCAATTTACTAGATTCTAAACATTTTTCACAAGGGCACTTTTAATTTCATTTAGTTCGATCTAGCATTCTCAAGTTGTTGTAAAGAAATATTATGAGCGATTGTAACTTGGTAATTTCAATGCATAGCATGACAAGATAAACATTCATCAGTTCAAGAGTTTTAGCATTTTAAGCTCTACTTTCAGTTTGCTAATTTTTGACTCTAATTTCTTATTTTTGTCATGACAAATTCTAGTGCTTCATCTTGACTAAGCAATTGCTCAACTATAGAATCATATTTAGCGAAAGCTCATCATAAGAAAAAGATACCTCATTATCATCAATATCGTCCGTGTCACCATGAAGCACATGCCGTGAAGTCTTTGGCCTTCCTTTCTTTTTGCCTTGAGGATCTCCTCCTCCTTGTCCTCCTCACTCCCGGTATCCACATCGCTCAAGGATTGATCCTCAAAAGCGGCAAGGACCCGGTGAGCGCCTTCACAAGCTTATTATCCTCATACCTTGATTTGTTGAAAGGAGGCTTCTTCCAAGTCGGCTTTCCTTCCTTATGATTGCTCTTACCTTTCACTTGGGGCAATTTGTCTGATATGATTGAGCTCACCACATTCATAGCATGTCACCGACCACCTCTCTTTTGTTTCTCACATTATTGTAGGCCCGTGTGAATTTTTAGCTAGAAGAGCTAACTCGCTTTAGAATACTTTCAAGCTCCTCTTCATGAATAGCGATAAACAAGCAAATGAAAATCCGAAGAAGATTCAAAAGAGTCATCAAAAGCCTTTTTAGAGGATCGCTACCAAAGCTAAATTATCTTTCTTGGGATGATCAACTCTTTTAATTTCATGAGTCTTGAGTTTACTATAAAGCAATTCTAAAGTAAGACTTGAAAGATCAACATTTTCCTCTATAGCAAGAGCCTTCATCTCCCACTCCTTGGTGTTGATTGCGACCAAGAGATGGGTGGCATTTTCATTGAGAATATTCAATATCAACACTTTCATTTGATTAATTACTTTATTAAAGCGATCTGAAATGTCATCGATGCTCTCTCGGCGCATCTCGAATTTATTGTATTCACGCTTGTAAACTGTTACGACCTTTTGATTTGGGACGAACCTCATGATATGTTTCGAGAGTGTTCCAAATTTCATGCTGAGCTTGAAAGATTGCAAATTCTATCATATTCTTGTCTACCAAGTGCACCATATAAAAGATTCTTAGCCTTATTGTTGTTGCCAAAAGAATTGCGATAGGTGTAGCAATTTCAGGAATAACCAATGGGCTCTAACAACATCCCAAATAGCTTGTCCTAAGGCCTTCTGGAGTTCTTCTGGCCGCAACCACTTCGGGAGCCCTACGTGGCGCTTGGAGAGCCCAGCCAGCAAATTGACATTGGCACGCTCTATGGCCCCATTCGACTCGGGGTGGCCGGCGGATGCGGCATATATTGTGCCGGCGCTCGCGTAAAACTCAAGGCCGCGGAATCAAACTGTGTGCCGTTGTCGGTAACTATGTCCCGGGGCACTCCATATCGACACACAATGTTCCTCCAAATGAACCGTTGCGCCGCCGAGGCCGTGATTTTGGCCACTGGTTCGGCCTCGACCCATATGGAGAAGTACTCGATGGCGACGAATGCGAAGCGCAGGCTTCCCATGGCGGTGGGATAGGGGCCGATGATGTCGAGGCCCCATCGCGCGAAGGGCCATATTGGAGCAAGTGGTCATGAATAGTGCAAGGGGGCTTTGGGTGATGGTCGCCCATTGGCACCCCTGACAGTGCTGCACCAAGTTCTGTGCGTCCCTAAGCATCGTAGGCCAGTAAAAACCTTGGCGAAAAGTTTTTCCCACGAGGCTCCGCAGTGCTTGGTGCGCTCCGTAGAGTCCCTCATGTACTTCTCTTAGGAAGGATTGCCCCTCGGCCTGGGAGATGCACCGCAGCAATGGGGCGCAGACACCTCCCTTGTATAGCTGGCCTTCGATGATACAGTAGTTACGGGTTCGGTGCTTTAGGCGGGTTGCCTCGGCTGCTTCGTCGGGCTCCTCTCCTTCAAGGTAGCTTCGGATAGAGTCCCGCCAACTGCTGTAATCGACCTGGAACCGGCCGCGACTCGGGCGGTGACGTCCCTTGCCACATCCATCGCCGGGTTCAATGCACTTGTGCTCCGGCGGTTGATGGTTCCTACAGCCTAGAGTATAATACATCCGGTGGGGGGTTTTCATTGGCGCTCGCTATCTTGGCCAGTCTGTCGGCCGCGTCATTGGAGTTGCGCGGGATGCTTTGGACGGTGATGCCGTGGAAGTTGCTCCTTCGCTCGGACCGCGCAGTACTGGACATCTCTGGTTCCCTTGCTATGAATGATTTGTCGAAGTGCCCTACAACGAGGCGGGAATCGCTTTTGATTATTATGCGCTTCGCGCCCAATGTTTTGGCCTTCCGCAAGCCGAGCAGTATGGCCTCGTATTCGAAGGCGTTGTTTGTTGTTGGGAAGTCTAGGCGCGCGGCGTACGAGAATGTGCGGCCGTCCGGCGCGATCAAGATGGCGGCGACGCCGGCCCCCGCAGTGCACCACGAACCATCGGTGGTAATCACCCAAGGTGCCTCAACCTGACCTGGCGCTTGGTCTGCTTGTTGCGAGGTCCACTCGGCGACGAAGTCTGCGAGCGCCTACGATTTTATTGATGTACGTGCGGTGAAGGTAACGTCGAATGGAGCCAACTCGGCTGCCCACTTGCCTATGCGACCGGATGCGTCCTTGTTCCTTAACATCAAGGCCAACGGGTAGGATGTGAGAATTACAATGGCGTGGGCCAGAAAATAATACCGGAGCTTGCGGGAGGCCCTGGGGAGAGCGTAGGCTAGCTTTTCCATCTCTGTATACCGAGTTCTGGCGCCCTGCAAGGCCTCGGATACATAGTACACTGGGCGCTTTGTTCCTTCGTCTTGAACGAGGATTGCGCTGACGGCAGCAGACGAGGCCGCGAGGTAAAGCAAAAGGGTTGCCCCTCCGGCCGGGCTCGCTAGGCTAGGGAGCTTGGCGAGGTATTCTTTGAGCTGTTGGAATGCTTCTTGGCAATCTTGGGTCCAGCTGAAGGGCTCCGCTCCACGGAGTGTTTTGAAGAACGGCAATGCCCGCTCCGCCGAGCGGGACAGGAATCTGCTAAGTGCCGCGAGGCGGCCCGTGAGTTTCTGTACCTTGCGGGCCGTTCGGGGGGTGCCATCTCCTGGATAGCTTTGATCTTCTCCGGTTTGCCTCGATGCCCCTTTGCGAGACCAGGAAGCCAAGCAGTTTTCCAGCTCGGACGCCGAAGACGCACTTTTTTGGGTTGAGCATTATGCCCTTCATTCTGAGGTTGGCGAATGTTTCTTGAAGGTCGGACACGTGGGAATCATGAAGCTTGCTCTTGACTACCACATCGTCAACATAGGCTTCAACATTCCGGCCGAGCTGGTCGGCCAGAACTTTGTTGACGAGTCGGCTAAATGTGGCTCCCGTGTTCTTCAGGCCGAATGGCATGCGAGTGTAGCAGTATGTGCCGATGGGTGTGATGAAGTCTGTCTTGAGTTCATCCTCCTTTGCCATGAATACTTGGTGGTAACCGGAGTAGGCGTCGAGGAAGCTCATTAATTCGCAGCCTGAGGTGGCGTCCACTAGTTGATCGATGCGGGGTAGGGGGAAATCATCTTTGGGTGTGACCTTGTTGAGGTCGGTGAAGTCGATGCACATACGCCAGTCCCCTTCCCCCTTCCGCACGAGGACCGGGTTGGCTAGCCATTCTGAGTGTTTGATCTCCCTGATTACCCCAGCCTTCAAGAGCCTGGCGACCTCCTTTTTGCGCCTCCAGCGCTCTCATCGACATGCAACACAACCGCTTCTTGGGCACTGCGTTGCCCGTAATGTCAATCGGTGCTCAAGAACTTCGTGGGACCCCGAATGTCTTCAGGCCCCAGCGAAGATATCCTTGTTGCGGCGGAGCACCGTAAGTATGTCTTCGCAGGCCTTGGTTGATAGCTCGGCGCCGAGGGCCACCGTCTTGTTTGGTTCATCTTCAGCGATGGGCACCCATAGGAGCTGGCCCTCGGGCTTGGCCTTCGGCGCCCATCTTGGCGGGGTGCCACTTGGCTTACGCGACTGCTCCACCAGGTGAACATGGCGGGCGGGGATAGTGCTTCGTGCTCCGTTTGCCTTGCTAGATCTTGATCTCCCCTCACCGTGACTACCCCTTCCTGAGCGGGGATCTTCATGCAAAGGAAGTTGTGGTGTGCTATGGCACCGAATGCATTTAGCGTGGCTCGTCCCAGAATAGCGTTGTACTGATACGGCATCTGGACCACATCAAACGTGATGACTTCCGTGCGGGTGGCGTAGGTGACGACTAAGTCGATCTGCCCCAGTGCTGTTACTGGCCTCCCGCCGAAGCCTACGAGGGGGATGCCTGGTGACGACAGCCTATCCCTCGGGGTCATCATCTTGTCGAAGGCTTCCGCGAACAATAGGTCTGCGGAGCTTCCTCCATCCACCAGGACGCGGCGCACCTCGAAGTCCACGATGTTTGCCGAGATGACCAGGGGGTCTTGGTGAGGAAGTACACGCCCTTGGTGTCTTCAGGGCCGAAGGTGATAAGTACTTCGACGTAGCGTGACGGGCTAGAAGTTGCGCACGTCACCACATGGTGTATTTGGCGTGCGTAAGCCCGCCGTTGCCTTTTTGACAAGAGACCTGATGATGAGCCACCCGCAATCATGTTGATGATCCTCTGTCGCTGCTCTGCGTGTGTCCCTTCAATGAGAGGCCTGGGGGCGGGGCGGGTAATTGGGTTCGTGGCCTCCCCCGTCATTTGGCCCCGCAGAGCGATCGCGGCCCATGTATTCTTGCATGGCAGCGATTGTGCGGCAATGTTGGGTAGTGTGGAAGCGTTCGCCGTGCAGGTTACAAAACAAGAGTGGCCTCTCCTGCCGTCCCGGGGGGTTCGGCATTGCAGCATTGAGTGGGGACCCTTCGTCATGGAGGTCACAAAACAGCCGTGCTTCGGTGTGTCTTTCGTCTTGTCTGCCGCGACCACGCCCCCGGCCGCGCCCCTCACGGGTCCTGGCCGCCGCCGTTTTCAACGCTGTACACGCTTCGCCTCTTGGCATCGTTGCTCGCGTTCGGGCGGGCACAAGCATCGAGGGCCTTTTGGGGCTCGACCGCCATTGCGTGCTTCCGGTGAGGCGACCCGAGGCACCTCCCTGCCGTGTGCTGTCTTCCTCCGCCCTGGCATACTCTTCCATTTTGTCGAAGAGCTCTGCCACTGAGCGGACGGGTTTGCGGGCGAGGCGCTCCGCCAGGGGCCCCTTCTGGAGCCCGCAAGTTGTGGCATTGATCACTGTCGTCTCGTTGGCCCCCTTCACTTGGCATTTGACCTCCGCAAACCTTCTGAAGAAGCTGCGGAGGGGCTCGCCCGGGGTCTGTTTCATGACTAATAAGTCTCCTGCGTCCTTAGGTTCGGCGTAGTTTCCTTGGAAGCTGTTGCACACTATGTCCCGCAGTTGCTCCCACGCATACACGGAGCGCGGGGGGATGGTAAAGAACCATGTTAGCGCTATCCCCCTCAAAGCCAGGGTCAAGTTTTTTGCTTTCGTGGTGTCATCCCCCCCCCGGCGGCCTCTATGGCGGTTTCGTAGACGCGGAGGAACTCTGACGGGTCCGTCGATCCTTCGAAGAGTCGGACCTCCGGCATCTTGAAGCCGGGGCCAGGCCGCCGCCTCGACCAAGGCCAAGGGAGAGCTAGGATCTCCCGGTCGGCTCACCAGAGCGCGGCGGAGGACCACTGAGTGCGGCCGGCGCTCGGCTCCGGCGGCGCTTGGCGCCCGTGGCGACGGCGGGGCGCCCCCTCCCCGGCCGTCGAGATCGAGTAGTTCCCGTGGAGATCTGCCGGCTCTTGGTGTAGATCACGAAGCTTGTTGTCTTTGCCTCCGCGGATCGAGCGAAGCGGTTGGCCGACCGCCCGAGTCTGGGGGCGCCTCGCCAGCCATGGTGTCCTGCGTGGAGTGCTCGATCTCCTCTTTGGGGCGAGCCACAGGCTCCGCGGCCTAGGAGGTTCTACTCCGCTTGGCCCTCGGGGCGCTGGGTGGCTCGGGTGCTGCCACTGCCCCAGATGCGCGCGTGCGAGGAGCGGCTCTCCGAGGTGCCATTCTTGTATTTGGGTACGCGCTCGGCTTGTCAGTCCCCACGGACGGCGCCAACTATAGTAGCAAAAACGAGCTATACAGTAAAAGAGGGGGGACCCCGGACAAGCCCAAGAGGGCTCCGGGGATCCTCAAGAGAGGGGACTAGCTAGTGACAAGAACGAGATTGTTATTGCTAAGGAATTCGCGCTTGCTTTTGTTTTTTTCTCTCACCACCACAAAGGGGGGTGATCCCCTATTTATAGCCCCCTGTGAGGGTTTTGTACATTACTCTTCTAACCCTACCATGGTACTGTATCCATAGGGGTTGCAGGGACATTTTCTGCCCCTACGTCTAGGCCTTGGTCCATGGTACGCGCTCCTGGACTCGGTTCACCCTAACAGAGCCTTCGGTCCAGGAGCGGTAGCAGAGGCCTCGGGTTTGCCCTGAGGGCCTCTCGGCCTCCGGCCTCGCGGGGCTCGAGGCCCCCGGGTGCTTCTGACCCGCCTTGGGGGTGGCCCGAAGGTCTTGCTGCTCCGGGCCTCGCGGGGCTCTAGGGCCCTCCGGGGTGCTTCGACCCCGCCTTGGGGATGGCCCGGTCTTGTCGCCTCGGCCTCGCGGGGCTTCGGGGTCCTCCAGGTGCTTGGCCCCGCCGGGGTGGCCCGAGGTCTTGTTGCTCCGGCCTCGCCTGGGCCTCGGGCCCTCCGGGTGCTTGCCCCGCCCTGGGTGGCCCGGAGGTCTTGCTGCTCCGGGCCTCGGGGCCCTCCATGGTGCTTCGCCTAGGCGTTGTGGCCGGTGGGGCCATCCCTACGACAACCTTTATTATTATTTTTATTATCATATTTATACCAACTACTTTAATATTGAAATAATACTTTTGAATGCTATGATGAGTAGATAAAATCCTATCACCCCACATATAAGCCCACATATTCTTTATGGCCATGTTCATCTTGACAAGTTTATGTTACATAAAATGATAACTAAATATTTAGCATTGTGTTTTCAGATACTGATAACAGTATTGGCTAACCGCCAATGGTTTTGGTGGAGAGTTGAGGGTTGAGATCAGAAGGTTGGACAACCCAATAGACTTGATAAAAGTGAGTCGAATGTGAGATCAAGAGGTGGAGAACCACGAGTTGGTGTTGGTCCATCGCCTCACTGTATGACGGATAAGGGCTAGAACCTTGTGCCAAATAACAGACACATAAATCGCTCAACCACATGTTTGGTTTATCCAACTTAGCTTAGTACACTGCTCTTCCGATTGAATATCTACAGGATGACACCTACTCTTGTATTATAGAGCAACAGCAGTTTGGGGGTGAGTTAGGAGTGGTCCGGTTAGAACAGTTACTGGACTACACAACGGTAGGAACAATCATCATCAGATTGTGTACTTTACCATTGGTAGGTGATTTTGCATGCGTGTGGCTCGGAAGTTCTTTTGTATTGTAATATATTAACTTTGGGGTTGAATACATGTGTTAGTGTTAAAACTGGTTGTTAAGTATTAACCTTGTGTAATAAAAGTTTGGCTTTTATTATAATCGAAAGCTTGCTTATGATGTTATTTCTTACTTCACAATTATACATCCTGAGCGGTTGTAAAAAGTTCAACGGTTCCAGAAATAGAGTTGTTTCGGAGACAACCAAGACGGAGGCCACGGCCATGCAGAGCCCCACGAACCACGGCGTCCCGAAGCCGGACGCCGCGCCACCGGCAGACGCGAGGAGGATTCTCGCCATTGTGAACGGAATGGACCAAAACGAGGAGTGTACTACGAACATAATACTGTTGCAGGTTGTAAAAGCACGTCACAAACTCTTGTCTTCGTCAGCAACTACCAAGCTAGTCGACTATAACATGAGAAACAAGATAAATTGTGTATGGAGAAGCAGTTTATAGAGACTTATAAAAAGACAATATATTATAGAAGCTTTAGTGCTATCTATAGTACATGCCCTCAGACCTTATTGTTGAGATAAGGATTGCTTAGCTTCAATTAACTTGACAACGTCAAGAATATCCAGGACGGGTCGTTGCTTGAAATCTGAGCCGTCGTGTCTCGTATGCATGGGTGAAACTGGGAAATAAATTCTCGGCGGGAGCCTCCGCAGATGCCGTCCATCGGGGAGAGAGAGGGCCAGGCGCACATGCCGAGGGGGATCAAACGGTGCTGGGGAGCGGCCTCACGGAGACCCTCCCCCGAGAATTTATTTCCGAAAATACATGAGAGGAAGAGCACAAGAATTAACAACCAATATTATTCTCTTAAGCATTGTGCCTTCTTAAACAACAAAAAGAAATACAATTCTCTAACATCTGATAGTGCAATTGCACAACTTAGAATTATTCTGAGCTCAGAACATTTTATTGTTCTCCAGAAAAAAAGACAAAAGTAGTTATTCTCGAGCTACAACCCTGCATTTTGTTGTGCTAGAAGCGCCCTCAAATGGCGAGGCCGCAGATGCGCTTGACGAGGGGAGGGTAGAAGGGGAAGCTGGAGAAGACGTCGAGGACGCACTTGTCGCCGATCTTCTCCAGCACCGAGCAGCAGACCTTGCTGACGCGGATGTCGAACAGGACCAGCAACTGGACGATGTCACGCACGCGGCTCTCCGACGCCAGGATGGACTTCCAGCAGCCTGTGACAACCGTCGACGGTATAGCCCGTATGAGCATGTCGGTCGGGGGATCATCCAACTTTGACCTCTATTGGAGCCAGCGATGTGGGCCGCCACCTGCGGCCGTCGTCGCCATCGCCGTCACCACGCCGACGGCGAGAAGTCGCAGTGATAAGAGTGCGTAGTTAGCCATTGAAGCTAGCTTTCACCTGGGTTAGTACTTAGTAGTACTACAAGTTTCTGGCTATGTGTAGTTGCGTTTTCTTATGCTGGTGTGCTGTGCCTTGATCAGAGGACTAGTGTTTTAGTATTTGTAGATGGGGAGGGGGGATTTGGAAACGGGCATTGGTGTTGCCAATTATGTGTAAGTTCGTTAGGGCATCTCCAATAGTGTTGTCTTTAAATTTACTATATCAACCACATCACACGTCACCGAAAGACATATTTAGAGATAACACCTATAAGAAACTGTCTTTAGCAAGTTGTCTCTAACATTCATATCAAACTTATAATATTCTCGCTCCTTCACCCCCTCTCTCACATGCATTGATTGTTTTATCTTAGTTCATGTTTAGATATGGTTATTCGAGGAAGAGACGATTTCTGTCGTGGCAAATAAAGACTAGGTAGTAAGAGAAAGGGGACCTCCGATACACTCGAGAGAGCCAGAGGATCCTCGGAGAGGGGATCAGCAACTAGTAAATGAGTACTTGAACTGTCGTGGCAAACAAAGACCAGGCAATAAGAGAAGGGGGACCTCTATACACTCGAGAGAGCCGGAGGATCCTCGGAGAGGGGATCAGCAACTAATAAATGAGTACTTGATTGATTTTCTCTGAAAAACCAAATCCTTTTCTGCCTTTTACATGGGGGTGCCTCCCTATTTATAGCCCTATATTTACATTACTATCCTACCCTTACGAGAATGTTGTACGTGTAGGGGCTGCAGAGACTTTTCCTCCCCCTACAAATAGGTCTTGGTCCACGGTAGGTCTTCCTGCGCTTGGTCCACCTGGCTAGTGCACCTGGTCCACCAGCGCCCGGAGTGCTCCGTTGCAGGGGGTGCTTCGGGTCTCCTCCGGAGATTACCCGGAGGGCCTGCTGCTCCAAGCTTCGCGAGGCGCCAAGGACCCTCCGGGGGTGCTTCGGGTCTCCTCCGGAGGTGGCCCGGAGGGCCTGCTGCTCCAGGCTTCGCGAGGTGCCAAGGACCCTCCGTTGGTGCTTTGGGTCCCCCACAGACAGCGCCAACTGTCGTAGCAAACAAAGACTAGACAGTAAAAGAAAGAGGATCTCCGATACACTCGAGAGAGTCGGAGGATCCTCGGAGAGGAGATCAGCAGCTAGTAAATGAGTACTTGAACTGTCGTAGCAAACAAAGACTAGGCAGTAAGAGAAAGGGGACCTCCGATACACTCGAGAGAGCCGGAGGATCCTCGGAGAGGGGATCAGCAACTAGTAAATGAGTACTTGATTGATTTTCTCTGAAAAACCGTATTCTTTTCTGCCTTTTACATGGGGGTGCCTCCCTATTTATAGCCCTATGTTTACATTACTATCCCACCCCTACAGGAATGTTGTACACGTAGGGGCTGCAGAGACTTTTGCTCCCCCTACACGTAGGTCTTAGTCCACGGTAGGTCTTTCTACGCTTGGTCCACCTAGCGGGTGCACCTAGTCCACCAGCATCCATAGTGCTCCGTTGCAGAGGGTGCTTCGGGTCTCCTCCATAGGTGGCCTAGAGGGCCTGCTGCTCCGGGCTTCGCGAGGCGCCGAGGACCCTCTGGGGGTGCTTCGGGTCTCCTCCGGAGGTGGCCCGAAAGGCCTACTACTACGTGCTTCCCGAGGCACCAAGGACCCTCGGGGGTGCTTCGGGTCCCCTCCGGAGGTGGCCCGAGGGCCTACTGCTCCGAGCTTCACGAGGCGCTGAGGACCTTCCAGGGGTGTTTGGGTCCCCTTCGGATGTGGCTTTGCTTGTCCGTTAGGGCTGGTAGGGCCGCCCCTACGACAACTTCACTTCTCTCTCATTCTTCTCTCTTCCGCCTAGTATTTTACTGATATGAAAAGGCTAACCGACAACAGCTGATATGGTAATATTGGAGATGCATCTCTGGTTACATAAAGAACAATGCAGCATTAAATGTATGCATTTAGATCAACTCAAGACAGAACTGTAAAATCTATCTGAGCATACTGGTCCTGATTCTTTTTAAACAAGTCGTTAAAAATTGGCATCAAGAGCCTCTAATATAGGAATCACACTAACATGGCGGGTTGAACATAGCTGACACAAAACCATGCCAACAGCTATAGGCTGTAGCAAATGGGCATCGTGTACATGTGCAGAGATTACATACAGCACTTATCGAAGTAGTAAAAAAAGCGAGCACACTTTGTTACTTAAAAGTGTTCTTGCATAGCACTAAAACAATTTTATATATATATATAGCTATATTAGCATCAGTAAGTACAAAATGTAATACAGCCCCTTGTTGTAGCTATCAATTGGTGTGTGTGTGTCTAGTCTAAAGCCTACCGCTAAATTGCTGGAACCTTTACAATTGAGAAGAATAAACGCTCTAGACAGCTTAAAATACCTAGAGCATAAATAATTAATATAACAAGTAAAGTGGGGGAAAGAACAAAATCATACACCCGTGCTTGCCACTCAGGGATTTATGTTGCACTCCCGTAGAAAGACTTGATCAAAATCGACATATTTCGACCAGTATTTGCGGTATTTGGACAATCCAATCTCAAGCCAGGGTTTCAGGTTTCCATTGTAGTGGATGACAGATGCCCGCCTAATATCCTTTTCGTTGACTTTTGGGTTGTACCCAAGTCCCAAAAGATGCCACGAGCGATCAAGGGGGAATGTACGGTTCCAAAATGTTACAAGACCAGCAGGGAGGGTACCTAGCTTCCATAATAACCTATTTTCATTCTGCACAAATGAGAAGTCATGAGTGAAATATAGGACAAAACAAGAAGACGATACAAACACAGGAGAATGGCAGAATCACAATTTTGGTTAAGTAAAAGAATTTCCTTGTAGATCGAAATATAGCAGAATTGCAGAAAGCTTACTAGGGCATAGTGTACTCAATTATTAGTGATATATTTGATAGCAAATTCAATAGTGGTGCATTAGCTCGTTGTTTTCAATTTCAGCTTAAGCAATTCATTGCATATTTTATGATAACACAGGGATCTAAAGCGCAATTTTGTCATAACATGTTGTTCATAAGCTCATAAACTCACCAGTTTCTGCCAGGTGTGGTAGACATCAGTGATGTTTTGCTTTCTCCACTCAGACAAATCAAACATGTTCATGCCAAATGCCCAGCCGCAAGCATGTGGATGAAAATTGTTGGCAATAAGAGGATTTGAGAAGTTGAGGTATTTATCAAACCTATGGAAGGTCTCTCCACAGGTCTCAACAGCACCATTGACCTTGCCTTTCAGATCTATCGACCAAAGTGCACTTAGGTCCTGCTGCACTACAGTGTCATCGTCTAGAAATAACAGCTTGTTAAGCTTCGGAAAGATCTCAGGTAGATAGAACCTCAGATGATTCAGAATTGACAGATACTTGGGGTTCCGAAACTTGGGGTTTTCATCAGGCCTGGCCTGCCTACTCCTGAAGTAGTAATCAATCATAAACCGGGATTCTAACTGCTTCAAAACCGGACTGTAGCTTGAATTTAGCCATGTAAACTCTTCAATGTTCTGAACCTGAACAGCAGCTTTACCCACAGGATTAGCCAAGAACCACATCTTCATTGCAGCATAGTTAAGCCTATCCGTCACAATGTGGAAGACATGGTTTGCTGGTTTCTGCATTAAAATAGTGTGTTAGTAGATACTAGTGGTGCAGATAAACTTAAATATAATCAAATGTATAGTGCCACAAAAGTTGATTCACAGTGATTAATCAGCAGCCCAGTTGACAACTTATATATCTCATAGGCCAAGTGGTATACCTTAGCGTGAACAAGAGTGGAGTTCACAACCACTGCAGCAGCCAATACATTATCTGAGAACAATGCATAGTGATAGAGTTTGGGGTCTTCCAACTTTTCCATATATGGAAAATCCTTATTGTTGGAGTAGGTGGAATAATACTCATTTGTAAGCCGCAGTGGAAGACAATGGATTTCTTTGGGTAAAGATTTTGCTGCTATTTGTGCTAGATAGTTGGCTTCTTTCTTGTGAGATTGAAGTCGCTCCTCTGTTGAGTGAAGGGTTGTACGGAGCCTGTTCGCAGCACCTGAGCAATTATCATGAATTTTCTTGATCTTCCCCAGTGTCTGCTCCATTGCTCTTATTTTGTTATGGATACTGTGCAGACAATAGAAGATAAGTTCAGTGACGTTCAGTTCCAATAAAAAGTACCGCAACACCAATAATACACAATCCCACTGAAAATTTTACAGTACAGGAACATACTTCCGAGGAAGCTGCCCATCACTGGCTGCATCACCTAGTGCTCGTTGGATATCCCTCATTCGTGCACGAAGCTCCTTTGTGAAACCACGATTGCCTCTAGAAGCTACAAAGCCAATATATGTCTTTGCTCTTGTCAACTGGTCCTTGATGATACGGATGGTAGCATCTGGGCAAGTTGCGGAATGACCAGCACTATTTGCTGTGGGAAGAGCAGTGCTACTATTACTAGCCCTTGTGTAAGACTCTTTGGGGGTCACACGTGTAGTTTGTTCAGATAATCTATCAGCAGCGCTTTCCTGGATAATTAGACCATTAGCAGTTACATAAGATCAACCCTGAAAGACGGTGACTGACAGAACACATACACGCTATGATTTTGAATGACTACACAAGCTACAGTATAGAGATTAACAGTATAACACAATACAATATGGCACTCATTCATAGCAAAACATAAGACCAGTTTTCTTAAAATAGTGACAAACTGGAAAATCATGGATAACAGGATATCTAAATGCTCTTCACTCAGGTTTCTAGAGTAAACTCCTAATATTCACAAGGTAATAAACAAAAAAAAAAGTACTTCCGTAGGTAATAAACAAAAAAAAAGTACTTCCATTAAAGAGAAATGACAGTATTTTGAATATCCTGCCAATCTATTAAGATAGCAGCAATGGCTTAAGGTCTAGTCCTATAATAACTTCACTTCTTATGATAAACAATTTTACCCCTATTCCCAATTCATTGAGTCAACAATTAATTTAGCTTCATATAATGAGCATGACTAGTAATATAGCACTGAGGAGCAGGGTGTGGCTTCATATAATGAGCATGACTAGTAATACAGCACTGAGGAGCAAGGTGTGTCCTACGTTAGTTTTGCTTCGTATAATGAAATGAGACATCCTGATGTGTCTATAGTTTTACTCTCTAGTCTCTACCCATGATTCACATAATTTACACTCCTAGAAGGAGCAAGAGCTTGATCGTCCTTACCAAGCAATAAATTGGTCTTCTATAATAAACTTTACCTTTTTTAAAGATGAATTCAGGTTTCCAGTACTACGCATTCCAGCAATGTTGTCCTCTCCTAGTTCACTTGATCCATCCTTGTGCTCTACCTCACTTGCATCTTGTAGCTCTGTCTCCTTCATCCCTTCTACATTCTGCTCTTCGGCTTCCTTGCTGTCCCCTGGTTCACCAAATCCATCTGCAGTTCTCTCCCTGCTGACAACTTCCTTGATGATGCCATCCTGTCCTGACTGAGCATCGCCATTCCCCTCAATAATCACGCCATCCCTATCCTCCACCTCATTGGCGTCCCGTGGCCCAGGCTCCTTCCTCTGTACACTTGCATCAGATTTCCCGGACGCATGGCCCTGTTCGCTGCCTCAATCACTTGCCAGTCATCACTAGCCGATAACACCCGGTTTTTGTGCTCCCCTAGCCTCTCAATTGTCAAATCTACAAAAGCAATTTGCCCAAACCACTGGTAAATATTCCCATGGAAGCATCATTGCCGTCAATTGGTATGTAAACAAAATCGTCAATTTGTTCACCATTTCGTGATCTACAGCAACAGCAAAAATGCAAGTCCTCCCTAGTCCCTTCACGAGAGAGACAAAATCAAATAGAACGAGGGGAGTAAGGGACTCACCTTTGGCGAGAGAGACGTCCGACGCAGCCATCTGCGGCCACACCAGATTGGGCTCATCCTCTCGATCGAACGCGCCCCTCGCCACTGCAAAACACCACGGAAACCACGCCCGTCAAGCACGGATCTTTCCGCATTGTCAACGCCACACGCCCCAAACGCGGAGCAAGCCAAGAAACGTACCGGTGGAGTCCGGGAGGGGCGAGACCGGGGAGCCACCGTAGAGCACGAGAGGCGCGAGCACCGACGCGATGAGGAGGAGCAGCATCGGCCCCCGGCACCGCCGGACCCGCGCCGCCGCCATGGCCCTCGCCCTGGCCGCCGGAGAGTTCTACACGGCACGCGCCGTCCCCGCCGCCGCCGCTTGAGGAAGGAGGAGGAAATGGCGGTCGCTTTCCGGTTGGGGCAGGTACTTATTTTTGGGAGTGGGATTTGGGCGTGGCCTTGCGGACGCGAGTTTTCGGGACTCGGTAACGTGAGATCGGTGCCGCCCACGGCAGGAGCGTGACCCATGCGTGCGACTAGTTGATGTAACGTATTTGTTTCATTCAATTTTTTCAGAGGAGTTCTTAATGAAATTTGTGCATGACGTTCAGGAGGAGTGTCATCACTCTTGATAAAGGGTTTGCATAGATAAATACCTAAATTGTTCTGTGTGGGTTTACTCTATAAATATAACCTTATTTGTATATAAAAAAATACTGATAGCAATAAAAGAGGGTTTGTTATATGTATATTGTGTGATTGGATTAGTATTCTCACTACGATTATTTAATATGGTGGATCTTGATTTGCTTTTGCCACGGTGGATCTTGTTTCGTTTTTGCCGCGGTGGATCACGAAAAATAACCAATTTAGTAGAGCAGAATTTCATTTGTTTGGGTGGTTTGCAATTTTGCATTGGGTCGATGACGAATTTTATATGGTTTTTTTTCTGATTTTCTTATTTAGATTCTTTTTTCGAGGAAGAGATGCAGAAGAGCCTCATGTAGATTAGCGCGCTAGCTATTTGTAATTTGTAGCCGCTCTAGGTTGATATAGTGATGGCTTTAAATGACTTTATAATTGGTTATGTTCTTCAAATGCACATTATGACATTTTTTTACTTTGTCTAACTACAGCAGCGTGTTTTTAGGAAAAAAAATTTAGATATTTGTTTAGATCTCTTTTAAATTATGACATGTTGAGGTATAAAGAGATGATTGATTTATTTTACTATATGTTATTAGATTAAAAAAAAAGTCTCATATAAATCTAAAGATGATAATATCTCCTCGGATTTTCCTCCCCACGTAGACCCTGTTGGCTCGAGTTCTGGTCACCATTCACAACTGCCGAGATATGCGTGCGTACGCACAGCCAGGCCGGCCGCGTGACAACGTGAGGCCTCATGACATTGACGAGGGATCTATATCCCAAATCAACGTTTCATAGTTACTTTTAAGGTGCCAACTTTTGTTCGTATGCGACTAGCAGTGGCACTTTCAGGCTTTCAGCTATGTTTTTTTTTCATTAGCGATGCTACACAGAGAAACTAAGCAACTACGTATCAGCGACGGAGTTAAGATTTCGACGATAGAGATATAAATTTTTTAAAATTATAAATAAGATGTACATATGAACAAATACGTCTTCTTATCACACGTCTATAAAGACAAGGGCTAAAATTAAATATGCAACTTTATAAAATTTCTACCGAAAGTGCACTCACGTGTGCATAAAGGTGCATACATAAGAGTTTAAATGACATAATAAATGTTCAAATGGTATAAATTGTATGTTTTTAGTACATCCGACATCACAAAATATAACTTGCGTTGGTGGGCTGCTGACTATTGATTGCTAAGAATAATACATAAGTCATGTTTGGTACAGCTTCCACTCTTAGCTTCTCAATCGATTCTCGTGAAGCCGTACCAAACATACTGATTCTCAAAACCACTAGATTTTGCTTCTTATAAGGAACTGTCTTGAAAATAAACTAACAACGAGAAGTAGCCTCCCAGTAGATTCTCGTGAAAATTCAACTATCAGAAACGAAAATACTCTTTGAAGTTGAAGGTTTTTTACCCGCAAATGCCACTGAGTTACACAAATACAATTGAAATATTACACCTAGAGGTGACATGGTCTATTTGTCTCTAATCCTCCATTATATGGTTTTTAGAGGCAACCTACTAGACAAATGGTTTCAACAGACAGCTCCAGATTCTTAAAGAAGTGGATTATTAGATAATGGGGAGCAGAATCTAAAAATGAGAATCTGGAGCTGTACCAAATAGAATCATAGTGTAATTTATTGTATAGACTATGCATTATACTAGATATATACTGTATAGTGGGTTGGTATAAAAAAAAATTAGGTACCCCATGTGGCTCCGACACGGCTACGTACCATCGGATTACAACAGCAAAAATTAAATCATTGCAAGAAGTTTTGGACAATATTCGACAGGAAGCAGGAAGCAGTGATGTGGACCACGGCCGGAGCCTCGTGCCTGAACCGCACGTTTCCGTGGTTTAGATTTTGTAGTTGCTGTTCTTTTTTCGTCTCCCTAGTGTTTTGTCTATTTTTTAAAAAAGAGATTATAAAATACACATACATACTAAACACACACTGTAATTACACCATCCACGCTGTTTTTATTTTTGGTCTCGCGGGCTCCTTGATTCCGCAGCTAGCCCAGGTTGTAGAGCGATGATGTGTTTCCCTCTTTTTCTCCTTGTAATTTTCGTTCGGCTACTATACTACTACATCCTAATCATCAGCTCCCCGGTCCCCACCGTCGCCCACACGACACGTCAGCGTCACGCGGCAGATGGGTCGCCGGTGCGCACTGAATGCCACGTGGGGCCCACCTCCCCCACCGACGCGCGGGCCAAGTCACCTTCACGCGGCCGGCGCAGGCCCGCCCTTGAGCGCCGAGCGCCAGACGGGGTCCACCTCGCCGTCGGCGGCCGCGGCGAGCCACGCGTCCACGTCGTCGAAGAGAGCGCGCTGCTTGCTCGGCGGCGGCGAGACGAGGCGGTCGCCCGGCACACCGATGGCCGCGGCGCCGCCGTCCACGAGGGAGCGAAAGAACACGTCCCGCAGCTCCCACCCGCCCCCGGCGACCACGCCGAGCCCGCCGCGGCACTTCTGCCACGGGAACCGGAACACCCCCGGCGGCCGCCGCCAAGCCTCCCCGGCGTCTGCCGCCTCCTCCTCGAACGGGAAGTCCAGCACCTCCTCCCTCGCGCGCTTCGTCGACTTGCGCGCCGGCCGCCGATCCATGCACGCACGTCACTACATCACAAAAAGCACGCACGCACGGAGATGATATCAGCACTGGTATCGGCCTCCCAACTCTCAAGAACCATACTTGCTTGCATGCATGCTGGGAATTCAATGGCCGCATGGCATGCATGCAACAGTAGAACTAAGAACAGTAACCTTTCATGCATCGATCATGGATGCATGCATGCTACGCGTACCTCAGACGAGAGGGTAGAGAGGGCGAAGGAGAGGAGGCGTTCTCGGGAACGAGAAGTGGGAGGAGGAGGTGGTGGTCGGCGTGCGCGTGACCACGGAGATGGAGTTTGTGGGGGCGTTTTAGTCAGGAGAGGGAACGCTAGCTACGGCGCCAGTGACGCCACGTTAACTAAACGGGAAACTCATGACTAGTCTTGTTGATGAGCAGCAGAAAGTATATACCCCTATCTTCATGCTGTATAAGTCACGGTTATTTGGTAATTTCTTATTTGAGAAAAGCGGAAATGGAAAGAAAGAATAGAAATGGCAGGGTCCACTTGTTAGTGAGAGAAAGGGGAGAAATAAAGCTGTAGGCTCAGTCTTCAACCCTATCTTTCGCGCAACTTAGACCACACTTGAGTGTGGCGACTAGGATGACTTTTTCGTGAGTGGCAGCGGTATAGAGGCCTTAGCGGCCTGTGTGCTTCAGCACCAGCTATTTGGCTGCCACCACGTGGCTCCTCTCCTCCTCCCTCTTAAAGTGGATCCTTCCTCTCTTTTCTTTACTCCGAAAACAGTGAGCAGTCTCCTCTTTTGGTTCTTCGTCTTCCCAATTTGGCTTCGAATTTGTAGGGCTGTGAGCCGCTGCGCCGCCGTGGTTGGACTCAGCACCGTCAGCAGTGAGGACCGGTTTCCCCTCTCCTTGCGTATCTCATTTTTCCTCTTGCTTCCTCTCTCCATTGAGGTGCGGTGAGGGCTTCGATTTGCGCCGATTGGAGGTGGAACTAGTTGGCTTTTGGCTTAATCTTGAGTGGAAGAAGGCTTTCGATTTTTTTGGTGATTGGTCCTCCATGTTGCATTCGACCGATGCATCTCGTTGGTGATTCTTGTGCGGCATTATTCTCGATACCTCAACTTCACATTTGGTTTGTCTTGAATTGTGAAGAGTGGCATTGTATCTCCGACGACCACGTCCTCTCACCGTGGCACAACGGGGTGATAGGTTTTCTGAGTCAGTGCATTTGCATGCCTTACTCGGTTCTACTCGGTGACTTCGAGTGTCATCCGTTTCATGAGTATTGCAATTTTTCCATTTTCGCTTTACTTTGCAGATTATGTTGTGTTAGAGTATTTTAGACTATATTGTCTAGTTCATATCTAACACATGGTGAATTTGCATGGTAACTGTGGGGGTTGATGACTCGATGAGGATCATTGTCACTTATGAAATTAGATTAACAATGTTGGTTATACATCAGACTTGAGTTTGTTGTTCCTGAGGTTCGGTTGCTTCTTGTGGACCGAATTTGGCTAGGCTAATTACTTATTGTGCACTGTGGTTTTTAATTCCTCTGTTGGCCAAAACAGTAAGTGCTGTTTTTGTTGAGTTGTGATTATAGTTTGCATTGAGATATCATTGCTCCTTATGTTGGTCAAAAGTAATTAGTGCGGTTGTGATTTGTGAGATTATTCTTACTTGTTCTTGATATAATAGTAAGACATTCATTTTTGGCTCAAAGTCTGATTTATCTCGTAATATCTAATTAGTGAAAACTATTGACAAAAGCGACGAAGAGGTTAAGATTATATCTTAAGCACCCAACATCTGGGAGCAATAAACAAATATTTTAAATATAAGCAATATGCAGATTTGGTATGTTTTCACATTCCATCTATTGAGCATATTATCTTATTTATTTGACATAAAGATATTACATGTTTATATATTTTTTCTATCATTTATATTCTGCTGAAAATATGCTTTAATTATCTTTATTTACATTGGAATTAACTCTGAATATTTAATTGTACAACAGTTCAGGCTGAATGTGCCGATCGAAATATGCACGTTGGGCGCCCGACCGCACGATTTTCGAATCCTTAGCCGTGGCAAAGCAGCGCGGCGACCCCAGACAGATTTGTTTGTGCGCCAACGAGTAGACGAAGTGCACGCGCACCAGGCTGATCCATCTGGGCCGGAGGCGGAAGCGTGCCGGGATCGCATGCGCTGCCATGGCAAGCGGCAGCCGCGCGCACGGGGAGGGCGGGCGAGGGAGGGCGCCCACCGGGCGCGCGTCAGGCGAGAGATAACGCGCGCAGTTGCGGGGGGGCGCATCACGTTTGCATGCATGCCTCCATCTCCTCCTGGTCTCCACGACAAGAGCGCGCACCCCGGCCTCCTCTGCTCTGCAACGCCGTCCTGGCCCCTTTTCGATTTTCCTTCCTGACATGCCTGCGTCATCGATCCATGCACGCTATGCGCTGCGTGGGTGTACACGTCTCGGATCAACTTGTTTGTGGAGTCCCAAGCAGTTCAGTAACCATCTCATTATCAACTTGTGGCTTGTGCGAGAGCAGATTTCGTGGTACCTTGTCAAGACAATCCATCCCAGCTTTGTGACCTGAACCCGAATAAGCTGGAACCTTCATTAAAAAAAAACACAGCGGATATATGGTCAGTCTAACCTGAATAGAGAATTGTGACATCAACGACGCGGGGAATGCGTAAGTAGTAAAATCATCCACCGTTATAAACTTGTGAAGTTATGGCTACACTAATATATCAACTTTCAAGCTACTTGGATTGCATGGGAAACATACCTGAAAAAAAAGGCATTCCAAATGTATTTCCAATCAGAGACTGCACCACGGTACGACATACCCATTTTCCTCGCAACAACCCAATAAACCACACATAGACAATAAGGTGGTTTTTGCAACTTGTGAGAATTCAGTGATTGTGCTACAAGAAAGAAAAGCTGGAGTCACTTCCAGTAGCATCATTCTCTCATGAATGATCTTGACGGCTGCAACATGCTGTTTCCTCGGACCCCAGTAAACAAAAAACATTCGAGCAGGAATACATGGATCAATATTCATCATGTTGTATAAACAGTTCCTGTTGGCCGTTACAGCATCAACCAATGGCCTCAAAGAACAATGGGCTGCCTGTGGTCTTGTAATTAACAAATCCTCAAGATCATCAGAATCACCAGTAATCTCCACATGAACAAGAGCCATTACTGAAATGGTGGAATCTATTAGTGTCCCTCACAACAATGTCCCTCTCGAAAACATTGGAGACATATTTGAATGCAGAGTGGCAATCCCCGCATATCCTAATATTCTTCATGATCCGAATTGTTGCCCCTGCAGGCATGTTGATCAGTGCAAATGCAAGCGCAATCTTCTCACTATGGTACTGTAACTTTGCCTCCCTCTCTTGTTCATCAACGTGCAGAAGCACATAATCAGTATCAGGGACATATCCTGCTTTCCTAATCCTCGTGATTATCTCATCCCACATCTTATATATCTCTCCCGCTCTTGGATGGGTATCATCATTTGCTACAAACATGTGCACTGAATTCTCTATCTCAACCCAACTGCATGCAGGTTCCTTCTTCACACCAGTTGCCTTCATCATCTTCCTCACTCTAGCAGCAGCATCCCATTGACCCGTGGAAGCATATATGTTATACAACAACACAGGTGGACCAGTATCATCTGGGTCAAGTTCAAAGACATGATTAGCTGCAAATTGCCCTACTTTAGCATTTTTATGCATCCTGCAAGCCCCAAGCAAGGCTCCCCAAACGGCGGCAGTTGGTTTCATGGGCATTTTAAATATAAAGATGAGAGCATCATTTAGTAAACCAGCTCGGCCAAGAAGATCAACAAGGGTAACATAATGCTCAATCTCGGGCTCCAAATTGTACTCCTTCGTCATGTCAAAGTAGTGTTTGCCTTCCTTCACCAGCCCTCCATGGCTACAAGCAGTCAAAATGGAAAGGAAGGTGATCTGATTCAGGTGAATGCCACATTTCCTCATCTCCTCAAAATGGGTGACTGCTTCCTTTCCAAGTCCATATTGTGCAAATGCAGTGAGCATTGAGTTCCAAGTAACTAGATCCTTCTTATCCACACGGTCAAACACCTTTCTCGCGTCGATCATGCTCCCTGACTTTGCATACATGTCCAGCATTGTGTTTCCCACGAACGCAGTCAGTTTCTGCCCAGACTTAATCATATGTGCATGCACCCACTTGCCCTGTTCAAGAGCACCTATACCAGCAATGGCAGTGAACACGCTTGAGTATGTAAAATGGGTCGCCTCAAATCCATTTCTCTGCATCTCTGCAAACGTCAACAACGTGGTCTCTCCATCACCCTTCCTTGCAAACCCAGCAATCAGTGCGTTCCAAGAAACCTCATTCTTTGAATCAAGCCGGTCAAACACGGCAATGGCCATGTCCATTTGCCCACACCGTGCGTACATGTCAAGAAGTGCACTCCCAACATAGACATCCTCGTGCCAATCACACTTCACAGCGAGAGCATGGATCTGTTCCCCGATGCCACTGCCAGCGTAAGCACCGGCGGCCTTGAGGAGGCTGGCAAACGTGAACCCATTCGGCTTGAAGCGCCCACTAAGCATTCCAGGGAGCAGCCCAATGGCCTCTACCGGCATGTCGTTCTGCGCGTACCCCGCAATGAGCGAGGTCCAGGAAACCATGTCCCGCGTCGGCATTTCGTCGAACACCTTGCGCGCGTCCTCTACACTGCCGCACTTGCAGTACAGGTGAATGAGCGAGTTGTCGAGGAAGGCGTCGCCCGCAAACTGGGAGCGGGCCAGGTGAGCGTGGATTGTCCTAGCATCGTCGAGGTTCTTGGACTGCGCGCAGGCGGTGATGAGCGAGTGGTAGAGGCGCGGGGTCGGGGCGAGCTCGCCGGCGTCCAAGAGGTTGAGGGCGCGGAGGCCGGTGGAGGCGGCGGGGACGGGGCTGCCCGCGGCCGCGGTGGTGAATTTGGCGTCTGAGGTGTAGGGCTTGGTGTCTCGGTAGCGGAGAAGGTGGCGGAGAAGAAAGCTGTTGCGCTTTCTCATGGAGGCGGCGAAGGAGGCGGTTGGTGTTCGACGTTTTGCCTCCGAGAAGGCGAGAAGAAACGAGCCGGGTCTTCTCGCCGGGTCCGTGTGGATGGTTACTACGGGTCCATGATGTCTATGATGTATGCGTTGCGTAAGCTGCGTACATACGGACATGTTGAACAATACTCCAGGATAATAATGATAGTAGACATATGTACAGAGGCAAAAAAATAAAAATTGAATATGTCTACCTATCAACTTTTCTTTTCTTTCCACGTGCTCCTCCTTCCAACTACTCATTCATCCTTTTTTCCAACTCCTTCCGGTCACTCATTCCTATCCACCGGTTCTCATAACAGGCTCTTCCCGACTTCCTGAGACCCGTACCCAAACCAAACCTCCTTAGTACTAGTGCAAAGAAAAGAGGAGATAGAGGTGGCAGGTGGCAATAGAGGGGGTGTTTACGTCACGGATGCCGGTGTGGACACGTTTGTGAGAGTGCACGCTTGGCCGAGGTTCCGGATTAGCGTGCGCCAAATGCTGTCGGGTGAGGCGGCACTGCTCCTACACGCCCTATACGTGCTGGTGCTCACCTCCCTCGTCTCGGCGCAGTTCCTCTCGCCTCAAATGCACTCTCCCCGCGGTCGCACGTTGAGGATGATGTCGTCGTCCCGGCGATGACTGATCAGGAGGAGTATGACGAGCTTTCGATGGCATGCACAGGTACTTCCTTGGCTGCTGACGCTGATGGTTGCAAAAAATGATGAATTGTTGTGATGTTGCGGTCCGTTGAAAAAATTATTTCAACCCGTTGTAAAGAGTGTTGTGTACTGTTCTTTGAGATGTTGTGTCCCGTATATAAAAATATTGCATATGTAAAAAAAGATGTTGCATACTGTTCACGGTGATGTTGCAAGATTTCGATCTGTTGAAAAAAATTGTTGCAACCCGTTGTAAAGAATGTTGCTTACTGTTCTTTGAGTTGTTGCACCCCGTATAAAAAAATATTGCATGTGTAGAAAATAAATGTTGCATGCTGTTCACGGTGGTGTTGCAAAAAATTTCAACTCATTTTTTAGATGCTTTGTCTTGATTCTGATATTTTTGATATGCGCATCCTGTTTGCTTGATATGTTGCTCAGATTTTTGATATGGAGGATTATTGATGTTGTCTGCGCTGCGGGAGATTTTTTGGGAGGATGTTTGCTCACGAACAAGATAAACGCCTGAAGGACATCACCTAAATCCAACGATAGAAAGCTGCGTACGACGTTAGCGCTCGTGTATTTTTGGGAAACAAAATCTGCACTAATAACTTAGGGAATTTTGGAATGTTTCAAGTAATAAAAAAATAGCATAGAAAGAAAGATTGGATACGGAGTTGCGGACACTTTAAATTTTTCATAAGACAGTACAAATTTGTTTGCAAATGTTCCTGAATTTGGAGGGGTCGATGGTGTACTACTAAGCTTGTTTGCGTATTTGCTATTGTTCCATCCCAACTCAAATGCCACATACTTGGTGAGGTTAGTAAGTCCGTCCTATCTCCAACTAATTCTGGCAACGCCACAGATTATGTCAACAGCTCTTTTTCTTTTGGTTGCCTCTCATCATGAGCATATGCAAATGGCAATATGACATGTTCAGTTCGTAAGCTTTGGACACAGTGACGCACGGCACGAAGTCATCCTACGTGAGCAGAGCTGACTTGGGCTTTGACCAAAACCGTGGGCAAATAATGTCAATATATCCCCAATTTAGAGACCAAAACATACAAATAAACTGGGGGCGAGCAAAAAGTACAAAACCACGGTACATGTGCAAAGCCATGTCAACGTACAGGTAGCGTGCGAGTTGTTTCCGCCCACGGTATCTTCTCTGCCGAAAAATATAAACAACAGGCACTCCTCTCTTCGCCAAGAACATAGCTTAGCTAGCTAGATCCAGAAACCACGTCGCGAAATTAACCAATATCACGCACTCACTCACACGATGGCATTGTCTCTGCGAGTCGCGAGCTACCTGACAATGGCGCCGCGCTGGCGCAGCCCTCGCGCGACGGCGGCGTTCGCGAGCACGGCGGTGTCCACGCCTCCGCCGGCGCGGGCGCGGAGCCCGTACGAGGTGCTGCAGGTGGGCGAGTTTGCGTCCGCGGCCGAGATCAGGGCGGCGTACCGGACGATGGCTAAGCGCGCGCACCCAGACGGCGGGCTCGGGCGTGGGCCTGAGGTGTTCCTGGAGCTCCGCCGCGCGTACGAGACGCTGTCGGACCCGGCGGCGCGGGCACGGTACGACGCGTCCATCGTCAGCCTCAGGGTGGCGCCGCGCGCCGGCCGCTTTGGCCCGGCCAGGAGGAGGTGGGAGACCGAACAGTGCTGGTAGCTTGGATTTGCCGTGGGCTCGCAAATGGATTGGATGGGACACCGGGTTTTTATCTGCGCCGTTAGTTTCGCTCACGCTTGAGGTGGACTCAAGATTGAGCAACCAGATTATGCAGGTTCTTGCTTTGTGGTTAATCTTGAAAGGCATTTTTTTAGTAAGTCTATTTTACTCCTAACTTTTCAAAGGGTCCGTTTATTCCATCCACTATAAAACCAGTTTTTACCCTTCTAATCTTTCAAAATCGGGTCAAATAACACTCTGAGATGACCATCTCAGAGGTTTTGCTGATGTAGTTCTAGGGCCTACCTATCATACAAAGAGAGCAAAGAAAATAGAAGAGGCGGCAGCGGCGGCTAGGGTGGTGGCACCAGTGGCAAAAATAGGTCCCCGAGACCGTGAGGAGTCAAGCGGTGGTGGCGGTTCTCTTCGAAGTGGCCCATGGCAGCAGGGGCGCAAGGCCGGGTGACGGCTGGTGCCAGGGAAGGAGATGGGCAGCCTGCTCGAGGAAGAAGAAATGGAGGTGACGGATGAATTGAGGTGGCCGAGGCGGTGCTAGAGGGTACGACGGTGATGGCTAGAGCTCACCAGGGCGGTGGTTTTGGGTGGCGAGCTGCTAGGTGGCGGCAGTGGCGGCGTTGAAGGGAGAGGAGTCGTGGCGCTAGAGGTGGTGAGGCAGTGGAGGTGGGGGTGGATGGGGGAGGCAGAGGAGGCGAAGGCGGAGATGACTGAGCACGGTGAAGAGGAGGGGAGCGGCGACGACAGGGTGGGCGGAGTTCAGGAGGAGGAGAGGAGGCTGGGCGCGGCATACCTCGTAGAAGGCGCGGGCGGCGACTGTGGGGGACGGGAGGTCGAACCGGCGCGTGGCTGCTCGACACGTCACTCCCCGACAACATCCTCCATTGCACCTCCCTCAGCCACCTCTACCTCGGCGTCTGGTGCTTGCCGAACACTGTTTCCCACCCGCCTTCCTCGGCCTCTTCCAAATCGTCATCAACGACTGCCATGTAAGTAAAACCACTGCCATATCAGCAAATTTTGGTAACATAAGTGCTAACATGGCAAACCACTGCCGTGTCAGCTAAACCACCTAAAGGTGTAAAATAGTTTGGTTTAAAAGATGGGGGAGGGGGGTTAAATAACTGGTTTTGTAGTTCAACGGGTCGAGTGGACTTTTTCAATAGTCGAGAGGGTAAAATGAACTTATTCTATTTTTTATCCGCAAGCTCGAGAAACGCGTGCAGTTTGTTCTCCATGTTCTTCATACCATATAGTGGTGTCTATCTTCGGTCTTCACCATTATTAACCTCTGCCTACTAGTTTTTTTTTTTTGAAGAAATGCGAGTTTATTAGTGTGCATTTTTTCTGTTGCAGTTTGTGAATCTAATGTTTAGGACACGAAGGGTAAAAATACTACTCGACATGAAAGTATTGTTCAAAGTTGTCAAAAACTCAATTCTCTATAGTGGTAGCTAAACGGATGACTAGACATGGCACAACACGGCATGATAAGGCATGGCAGCTAATCGGGCCGGGTCAGGCCGACCCACAGGCTCAGGTGCCGACCTAGGGATGGCACGCTGGCGCCTTGTGCCGTACCGGCCCGACCCGGCCAGCCTGTGTAGCCTGTTTTGACCTGAAAAATCCAATATATATATATATATATATATATATATATATATATATATATATATATATCAGAAAAATATGTAGAATTCATAATTACATACGAAAAATGAAAAAAAATAAGACAAACATATTAAAAATATAATAAAGAACTTTATTAATGTTTAAATGGTTGCTTCGTTAAAACCTTTGTCAACTAAAAATTCAACATGAAAAATACCTTGTCAAAGGAAAAGAGTACATCCTAGTGCTCTACATACATTCATGTTCTAAGTATCATTGTCTAGGTACAGATTTTTAAACTCCTCCGATAACTCTGTATTTTCTACTGAGTGTTGTCTCGTGCATCAGTTTGTTCTTAGTCCTTCATAATCAGAAGTATCTCCACCATCTCACTCGTGAGACGTATTCTTCCCTCCTCTAATATTCTTTCAAAAAGACTAAAAGCAGACTAGGAGGAAACTATCGAGACATGAACAATTAACACATCATGTGCAAGTATGGATAGCTTAGGATATGTTAATGTATGGGTATGCCACATGACGATGATATGATAATCCTCAATTAATTAAATTGTTTATCTGTAATTGTGGATATCATGGGGATATGCTCCAGATCTTAGGGTGATGTGACAATTGGTAATGACGTTAACGGTTTGTCGTTTCACGTGTTTTCGACAAAGTTTCAGAACTGTCAGGTGATAGGCGATTTGACCGACCATGGCATTGCGGTCCGACCGGTCCCAAATCGATCAGACCGGCCATGAGCGGCGGTCGGACCGGCAGTGACCAATTGTGTCAAAATGAGCTGGGCCAAAAATAGAGGGTGTAGGCAAGAGAGGGGATTCTATTGCACTTGGTCCCATAATTTTTAGAGTCTCCAGTCAAAAGTTCTATTGGTTTAAAGTTTCCAGTAGGTTTCGGATTTTCAGGAGTTGAAAATCGGCTAAGTCCTTGTGGGCGGTCGGACCGGCCTATAGCTGGCGGTCCGACCGGCAAGGCTGGCGATTCGACCAGCCCTGAGGGGCGGTCGGACCGATTGTCACTTGAACGTCGGCCTTCATGGCGGCGTTGTTTGTTGGTTAGATCAAAGTCATGAGTTTCAGTGCATATGTGTTGCATGATGCATGTTTTGACTAACGTGGGTCAAGTTGTGAAGAACTTGTTCCCAGATTCGATTTGCTTGTCTATTGTTGTGCAGGTTGCTTGGTGGTCAACGACGGTCAACGGCGAGGATGATCGGGACTAGGCTTGGAGAGCTGAGGTCCAGAACGATCGATGATGCCGGGTGAGATCAATGAACTCAAGTGTGGTGCAGAATAGACAAGGATGACCGAACAGACAGTTCGGTGCGACTGGTTTGATCAAGCGGCGCGGGAGTCGGTGCAAGTGCCATGGTGGTTTCGGTGGGAGCCGGATGAGAGAGACTTGCCGACATGGAGAGAGCCGTTGATCAACCTACACGTGGTAGAGCAGGCGAACTGCTTCGCGCAGATGGATTCGGTCTTCGGAGAAGGACCGAGAAGGGGTATTTTGGTAATCTTACCAAATACCACCTTGGTGATTTTTTGCCAACCCGCGACGCAAGATGACGCAAAGAGAAGCGGTTTAGGTCAAGAGGTGTTGAAGACGGTGTTTTAAAATGCGTGCGTGTGTGACTCGTTTGTGTTGGGCCTTAACGGGAGCCCATTTAAGTTAATTTTCTAGAAGGTCTAAGCCTCCACTATAAATAGAGGAGGGAGGTGGCTGCACCCCCTCAACCCTTTCATTATTGTTGAAACCCTAGTTTGGCTTAGGGAGAGGATTAGTGGAGGTTAGGGTTCTAGAGAGTTTTGATTTGATTTCGTGCTCTTGGATTGAGTTTTGTCCTCCATTGATGGAGTGGATGTAAACCAAAACCCTATCAAATCAATCCAAGGAATTTTTGCTCAAAGATGTGTCTCTTTGTCTTCCTTCTCTCTATTTGGTGATTTTGAGTCTTTCTTTGATTCGTGAGTTTTTGATTGATTTCTTCACGTGATCTAGCTTGCTGTGACATGTAGAAACACATCTAGGATCATCTTGATCATCAATCACCCACGAGCAAGTTTTTGGATCTAGTTTTCGTTTTGACTCGGTTTTGAACCATCCTCCTCTCAAACGGAAAAAGGTCGTAACTTTTCCAAGGATCTTCACGATCTTCGATTGGAATAGGTTCCTGACATCCTAGAGAAGGTGTGTTCCATATTTCATCAAGTTTGGAGTTGTAGATCAAAAGTTACATCTACTTGCAACTTCGTTTTTTTGGGCTGTTTTTACTGTTTATCATACTGGAGGTCAGACCGCCCAAGGTGACCGGTCCGACCGCCATTAACACAGAGGTCAGACCGCCTAACACTTAGAATTTTAGCCCATGTTGATTTTGGTTGTTTAGCTTCGGGGTTTAGATTGGATTCAATACTAGTCTTCCGCTGTACAGGTATATTGATCTTCATAGCTTCCATAGCTATTGGAGTGAAATTTGTATTGAATATAATCTTGGTTGAAAAAGTGAGCGTGCTCCTATTCACCCTCATCTAGTCGCCTTTTCGGTCCAACAATAATTTTTATTATAGATAGCAATATCTCCATGTTATTCGTAAGAATACTTCTTATCATTAATAAAGGGGAAGCTTAACCGAGTGGTTGTAAACCATCTTACGACCACCCCATATAGTCGTAAGTACTTCTACGACTACCTAGTGGTTGTAAGATTTTCTACGACCACCTTATGATCGTAAGCCTTACTACGATCACTTCACGGTCGTAAGCTTTATTACGACCAGAGTAACTACGACCATCGTATAGTCAACAGAGCCTACATATATGTGGACCCAATCGACAAGAGACACTTATGCGTTGTGTTTAATACACACAGTAGTTAATATGTCCCGTTATTCTCTGGGATAACTGCACGTATTAAACCTCTGTCTTCGACATAATTGCAAGACGACGTGTGAGGATTAGTCTCTGACAATAACCGTCATAGAACATGGGTATTTCATCAAACGGTGATGTGCCTCTTGATACATGACAACTATCATCCCTTCACACACTATATAAGAAGGAGGACAGAGACAATGACAACAGAGATAAGATCAACAAACAAAAGTCATTAAGTCATAGTTTTAGTGATTTATTTCCTGTTGTAAATCATAATCAATACAACAACACAGAAGTAGGGTTACTATTCTCTCAGGAGAAGACCCAAACCTGTATAAAATATGTGCCTTTTTCTGTGTGGTTTAACCCAAGGAGAGTCCCCAACATTGATTCGTAAGATCGATACTAAACCATCGACATCACCATTGCAAAATTTCGATGCCTTCTAAGTTGAAATCTACTATATCGCTGTCCAGATAGCTGGATAGTTCAGAACTCCTTTGGTGGGAGGTTGGTCTTGATTGAGAAGGTGCCGCTGTAGAAGAACCCTTGGACCTGAAGGAAGAACCCGCGCCGCAGATCTTGTCTCACAAATTTATCCTATTACCTAAGGTGTGTTAGTGGAGGTCGTTGCAAGCAAACTTTCTAAAACTTATTTTCATATATTTGAAAAACATCAGTAAATCTAGAACAAACATCTACAAAATAGTTAGAATAGTCTAAACCTATATCATCACTAAGAAGATCAAGAGCATTAACAAACACTTGAATTTTAGCTCTAGGATCTAAACTAAATGCAAATGCATATATGAATAGGATTTTTCTCTAATATTTAAGGTATTTACTTTTCATGGAAATAATAGCCTCTCATAATACTATGCCATTTTCATACATTTTTGACAGAGTAGCAATATAAAGAATAGTATGCACAATTATAGGAGATATTGGATAATACACAACGGACAAAGCAACAGTGCCATCATAAAAAAAAATCTAAAAATGAAGTATCTTCTCAGCAACGAACCAATGTTGTTTAATCAATAGTACACTACCGCCACGGCTTTGATAGTGCGTTTTAATAAAAGCAGGAAAATACTTTATATGGTAAAAAACTCTTAAACATCAAGTAAGTAGAATTCTATCTTACCGGCACGTTCAAACCAAAATTTCTTGAATGTACACCCATTGCCCAGCAGAAGTTGTTATATGCTGCTATTCTTACATTAGAATTATTCAAAAAAGATATCGCATCGCAGAAAGCTTTAATATACGAAGTCAACCTCTTCAAACCGTATTTTACTATAAGGTTAATAATATGACAAGCGCATCGCTGATGTAGCAAGAAGGAACTGTCGTATGTACTCAATATTGGAGTAAGAATATCCATTGCCCTAGAGTTTGAAGTGACATTGTCTAAAATAATTGAGAGTATTTTATTTGTAAGACCAAAGTTTTCAACGACTTTGATAATACAGTACACAATATTCTCACCCATGTGTGCTACATCAATTAATTTAAAACCTATAATTCTTTTCTCTATTTTCTAGTTGTCATTAACATAATGAGCAACTACACTAAGATAATCCCTCCTAACCTAACCACTCCATATGTCTGAGGTTAGTGTTACCGAAAATGTGCATGTACTAAATAGCTCTTTTAATTTATCACGACATTCATTATAGTATTTAACTAGATCTCTAGTTGTTGTCTGTCTAGAAACGGTAGAAAATTTAGAATTATGCGCAGTCCTAATGTAAGTTTCGAAAACTGTAGACTTCCCTAATCCTACAGGTAATCCTCAGATGCGATTAAACGATAAAGAGGTTGACGTACTACCTAAGGATTGTAGTACCAGCAACGTACCACACCGTCGGGGTTGTACTGCAACTGCGTCTGTCTCATCGTCAATCCTTGTTTAGCCTTACATATTGAAACATGTTTAAGCAAGTGCCCCGTTCTATATGAAGACTTTATCGACAATTCATGGCGACAGATTTTACAAAAAAACATATGGTAGCTGAACTCTATGTGCCAAACGATCCCAACAGGCTTTTTCCCCCGTGCTGTGCTGACACGAGGTCAACAATCGTAAACATGCATTTTCTCCCCTGTGTGGCCACGCCTTGTGCCCTACACCCCTGCCTCTACGCCCATTCCCGCGCTGGCCCCGCCGCCTTTGCGTCGGCCCTACCCGCCCCGGCCTCCTCTTCTTTGTCTCCGCTGTCGGGCCGCCGTGGCACAACACGACACTGTGCGTGCTGTGACGGGCCAGTCCATCGTGGCGGAGTGCGGACCCAAGCATGACACGTGCGCTCGTGCTCTGCACGCCCAACCCATAAACAATACAGATTGTGCAGTATCCTAACCAAACCAACAGTATCGTACTTCATGCCGACCCGACTGGCACAGCCCTTCTGAACCTCACTAATTCTCTACACGATGGAACAATGAGCGGTTCATAAAGGTAGCCACGGAGATGCACTTTTCCGAACACAAAAGAGCAACAGTGTCGTCTAAACAAAGACAATGAGCAAAGAAGGAGAGGCGCGTCCGTGCCGGCGGCCGCGCAGTTCGGGCATTCCGTCCGTGCCAAAATGAAGGTTGGAGGAGCAATGATCGCGCTTTACTGCATGTATAAAGAACACGAAAGCAAATTGTCAATCCAGCTCCTGGCCGGGTTTGCATTGTCGCCGACGGTCTCTGACTGTCGGCCACCTACCAAGCTTCGCAGAAACCCGAAAGAAAGAAAGAAAGAAAACACCAGCCGGGGAGCTAGTTTTTGCCGTGCTGTTGCTGGCGTTAGGTCTACCGCCGAAAGGCCGACGCCTGCGGGCCTCTCGGCCGGTGCCAACGTAGGTGGCCTGGCCCAACTATTCACCCCGCGCTGCAGGCTAATTTGTCCACCCAGGCCACGTTAGGCCTGCGCAAAGGCCTTGTATTAGACACAACAACTCAGCATCCATGGCCCCCAAAGCGTCGCCGTGCCCCCACCGCACCTTGTCGTCACAACCCCAACCGATCGGACGGCCTCGGCACGGCAGGCGCACCCGATTCCCTTCCACCCGAGCGGCCGCGCCCCCATTATAACCACGAGACCGGCCGCGCGGACGCAATTCCCACAGACCAGAAGGAAACAACGGCGCCTCGCCTTCTGCGTTTCTCTCTCTCTCTCTCTCGTGCGGCGAGGGGAGGACTGAGGAGGAGGCGAGATGTGCTGCTGCCCGAGCAAGGCGTGCTGCATCTGCACGCTCATCCTGCTGGTGGTCGTCGCCGTCGGCCTCGTCTTCGGCTTCGGCATCTACACCCGCGGGTTCCACAAACTCACCAGCAACATCCACCTCCAGGAGCCCTACGGCGCCGGCGGCCGTTCCTTCCGCGCCTACCACCACCTCCCGCCGCCGCCGTACTAGGGATCCTTGTTCCTGTGGGATCTAGGGCCCGGTGATTCCATCACACCATGGGGGGATGGAGTAGTACTACTACTTACTGGATCACTCTGTAAAAAAGGAATCTTGGGATTTACTACATTTTGGCTGCAGTCAATCGATCGGTTTCCTTTTGTTTTGCTCCGTTCGTTTGGTTTCTTGGAAACACCAGTCGAGGCTTATCTTGGGGTGTTGATTTGTTTAACGTGCGTGCGATGTCAAATTGGGCGTGTTAATTACTCCAATAATCGTACCTTATTATTTGTTTAACGTGTGCGGTTTACTGATTTACTGTTCATCAGTACCCCTTCGCGTGGGCTGTCCGATCTAGCGAGGTGAGAGATTGAATCGTTCGCCGTGCGTCCTCCATCCCTTCTTTGCCACAGTCGCCGTTACCGATCCCCTTCTCCCTCAATCTGCTTTCCTTTGCGTCCCGTTGCGCCACAGTGAAGAGCCCATCGACGTCGTGTTGTCCTCGCTCACGCATATCCATGCCGCCGTTGCCCACATGGCTCCAGATGATGTGTTGCTCACTCCCTCCTCTCACTAATTCCCTCCCAAAATCCCAACTCGACGACACGACACGAATCCACGCACCTAATAGGCCCGATTCTGCAGTCAAAATCCAACCTCGCGCCGTCCTCCTCCCTCGAGTCCACGCTGGCTGAGCCAATTTTGCTTAGAGAATCCGGCCTATGTAGGATTCTTGGTCCCGGTTGGAATTAAATTTAGTTTTTTTTTCTGTGGGAGTTTGTTTTTTTTTTGTTCAGGTTTGTGCGGGATTTTTCACTCTTCTGGAGGTTTCTTGGCCACAGTTTTGTGGCCGATCAGCAGGGTACTTCCACACCCGCTGTTGTTGTGGCCGCGGCCGTCGCCGGCACAAAGATTCAGCGTTCGACTGGTGCTACGACGGGCGGAGGGGCTGTCTGTAACACCCTAGTCCAATATTAGACCTAAAATGCTACTAAACTACTCTAACTATTTAATTTACATTAACTTACTATAAAATTACAGCAAACGTATCAACGATAAAACCCATCCATGAGTCACAATAACACAAGCATAATACTATGAATATCATAGATAATTTAGTCCTAGGAGCATAGCAAGGTAATAAACTAAGATTAACGCAAACTAAACATCTAAGGTTATTTAATACCATCATGTCCTAGGTATAAATCATCATACTATACTAAAAGTTTCTCATGTCCAATGAATCAACTAATTGGGTGTAGTGTATGATTCCAAGTACTCCAGCCCTTCCCGAGTCAAACGTCATCAACAGTCACCTAAAAACAACAATAGAGCAAGAATGAGTCCAAGACTCAGTAAATACATAATAAAGTCATAAATAATAGTTTATCAACTATAATCAAAGTTATCATCATCATCTATCTATTTAATGCCATTCTCATAATCAAACAAACAAGCCATATTTCATATAGGTAAAGTTGCACAATTTAACAATTTACTCATATATGGGAATGCACCAACATGCTCATGCTCATCTCATCAGCTGATACCGGTATAGCGGAATGTTCACTCGTCGACGACACACTCTATCCTTCACTCCCGTGAAGTCCCCACCGAAGTAGGATCTTATCTAGAGCACTTCGGAATAGTCATATATCTCTCACCGACCTCACTGAAATAGTTACATGACTTACTCACCGACCTGGCTCGTGCAACTCCTGTCATGATAAATATAAACGATGCAACATCTTTAATTATTCATCAACATAATTCATCTCATTGACTCAATACCTCATTCTCGTTAACACAATATCATAATCTCATTCACTTAAGGTCATCAATGTCACGTATAAGAATAAGATTAATGAAAGCATAATAAATAACATAATAAGTAATATCAATGATCATGGTGAATAATCCATTGTTCACCACTCTATCATGTACTTGCTTTAACCGAGAGACGGATGACAACGGAAAGGCTCTAACCCCGGTGCTCAGCACCACCTGGCAACCGTAAAGTATACTAAATATATCATTCAAAAGTACACAACATAGCAATGAAACAAAAATGAAATCAATCGCTTTTAATCGCAACCCGAGACTTAGCCGATACACTCCCAAATCTCAATCTGTCCAAGCAGACAGATATCAAAGGAAAATCCATAACTTTTGAGTCAAAACTCCAAAAGTCATGAATCTATTTTTTCTGGAATCTACACTAGTATATCTACAACTTCTCAGGTGACCGAAATATCAAATAATCTCATCTAAGCCTTTGTTTTTAATTCCGAAGATCGCTCTATCATCTTTGGTACTACTGACTTGTGAATTTCGTAACTTTTATTTGGTACATCCAAATTCAATAGTATAGGACTCTCTGGAAAGATACAAAAATTATGTACAATAACATTGTTGGTGAGATTATCTAATTATGCCATTAACATGACCTAATCTATAGTTGAAAACTTGAAGTCAGAATCTAACAGTCTGAGGGAACATCAGTGCAAGGAAAATCCATATCTTTCAAACGACTGAACTAAAATTCATGATCTTTATCAATCTGGAAATCTACTAAAATTTCCTATGAAAGTTGTGTTGGTAGACCCCATGGATAGACCATTACCTAAACCTTATCTATGAAACACGACGGCTGTTGTAATCTCGTCAGGGTTTCTGGATAGCAATAAAAAACTAATGTATGTCTCAATCTACAACTCCGAATTATATGATCTCAGTGTCTATGGAAAGCTGACGAAAAGCTCACAAATCTCTAGGAGATGACAAATCTAAATTTCGCAATTATGGAACCATCACATTTGATCTGATAGGCAACTCCTAATTACGCGCACAATCTAGAATTTGCATAGATTAACCTAGGCCCTCTGCACGTGAGGATAAAAAGGAAGAACGCAACTAACGCTAGGACGCCACACTTTGTTGTCCGATCTAGGCGCGTTTTTACTACCTCTCGAAATAAGCTAAAGTACTATACAACATCACGCACCCCGACACAACAAAAACTCCTCCACCCGATCTCCTCTGAAAAAATATAAGAAAAAAAATATATTCTCACCGAAATTGTATGAAAACTATATGTATAGAACTTAGCTACGCTTAAAAACTAATTCAAATATACTAATCAAACAAATTTTGATGTTATAACATTGCATCATTTGAAAATACTAGTTAAGTGTTTGCATGTTGTTGCTACGAAATATCTTATGAATGTAATTATTTATCAATTAAGTACATATAATATATCTCAATTTGTCAAAGCACGAGGAGCAGAGCAGAAGAGCGGGGGCGAAGAGGAGGAAGTGAGACCCGTCCAGATCCGGTTGATGGAAGCGGCGACGGGCGGAGGTGCGCGGAGCAGAGCAGAGAGAGCGGGGGTGGAGGCGAGGGCAGAGAGGAGGATGAAGTGCAGACGACATGGCAAGCGATGCGGGAGAGGAGGAGTAGGGACCATACGATGTGAAAAGATAGTTTGCTGATAACGTGATCCACATATCAGTAGAGAGGGACAAGAGTGAGAGAATATGGAGGACGAACGACCACCAACCAACTCTAATTTTTAAGTACTAGAGAATAGTTGCAACATCGGAAAATCATTGTTGCAATATTTTAAACTAATTTATGAAACATTTTGATTTCACGTGTGCAACACTTAGCGACAATGATTGCAACAAAATCTTTTTCCTATAAAATTTTACAAAGATGTATTACAACAAACCAAATCACAACAATGGAGAAAAGATGTTACAACAATTCGAGAGAATGCATGCAACATTTAAATGGTGAAGGGACTGCAAAAAAATATTTACTCTTATGCAACAAATCAAAACACACCATTGCAATAAAAAATACCTTTTACCGCAACATTTGTCTCCATGGGCTTGAGGAACTCCACGTGGGAGGCGTACGTTGACACCGAGATTCATCGCACCACGTTGTCCTCCTCCTCGCGGACACGCAAGGTCTTCGCGGGGTGGCGGCGGGGCCGATGTTGGCGCTTCCCGACGTTGAGGACGCGAGAGGAGATTGGAGGGCAGATCTGGAGCTCGTGGAGGTTGCGATCCCGCGGTGGTGGAGCTCATGAGTGATGGTGACCTCCTGCGGCCTTGGACAGGATGCCCGCGGTAGGTCCTCACGAGCTCGAGCAGCAGGCGACCTTGGAGCTTCCCAGAGAGAGAGAGATGGGGAGTTAGAGAGGGAGATGGGAGGAGACAGTCCATGAGAGTGAGAATGAGAAAGATGTGGGGGGAGTCAGAGAGAGATATGGGGAGGCTAGTGGATAAGAAATGAGTGGACTGGTGGCGTCTGATTTTTTTATTCCGTCCGGACGTCCGAGTGTTAGCATTATCAAAGAAAGAAAGCTAATCTTCGTCATAATCTGACTCTGTTCCATTGGCTCTCTATCTGATATTCTGATTGATATCACCCTTATCGATTGATTCCTCCTATTCCAACTCGGTCGATACCAGGCAGGCCAGCAGCCCAGCACTAAACTCCAAGGCTCGTCAAGTCACTCGCCGACCTCTTCGGCGATCGCAGATACGATATAAGTTCCCTTACTGTTTACTGTTTACACATTTATCCCTACCGTAAACTAACGATTTTTCTCCAAATTCTCAAGCACTTCAAAGAGGTAAGTACCACCCATCTACCCTTAAATTCATGCTTTAAAATTTATGCATATCACTATTTGGTGAAGCATAGAAACACCTCCCACACACCATGCTAACAAAACTCTCAAGCGATGGACACACTCTTCTTCTTCTTCCTCCCGTCGATGACTCTCACCACAACCGGGCTCCGCACGCGGTGCCTCCCGGCGCCGTCCGACCAGACCAACCTCCCGAACATGTACTCCCGCGGCAAGAACCCTGCCTTGGCACTGAACGTGACGGCGAACTCCTTCTCCTCCCCCACGGCGGCGAACTCGAGCCGTCGCGGCATGACGGACACCGACACGCCGGGCGGCAACGCAACCCTCACGTCGTACGAGGCCGGTGCGGCGCCGACGTTCCTCACCCTCCTCTTGACGGTGTGCTGCTCGCCGGACGGGGATAGGTGCGGCACCGCGATGGATGGGTAGTTGAGGTCCTCCAGCTTCGGGGGCCTCACCGGGCAGGCGTACGGTGGACTCTGGTCATTGTCGTCGTCCGGCTGCCCGCTCATGAAGGTGGCGATCACGGACGAGTTGTAGCCCAGCGCGCAGAGGAAGTTGAGGTAGTCCGTGGCGTTCATGTCGTAGACGAGGCCCGGGTCCGCGGCGCGGTTGGGCTGCACGTGGCCGGCGCCGTAGCTGAACGGCGTCGCACGAAGGAACGACGAGTTGCTCATGGGCTTCCTCATGTTGTCCTTCACTCTCGCTGCAAATTAAGATCGAAAAAAACTTTGTCAGTGCACAAGATACTAGTAGCTGGCAAAGTCAGGTGTTTACCGGTTGTCATGATGGCCGACTTGATTGCCCCGGGGCTCCAGTCGGGGTGGAGGGCCTTGAGGAGGCCGGCGATGCCGGCGACGTGCGGGCACGACATGGAGGTGCCCGACTCGGAGTTGAAGAGGACGCGGCGGTTGTCGAAGGCTAGGCCGGTCGGGCCCGCCAGGCCGGTGAACGCCGCCAGGATGCTGACCCCCGGCGCAGTGATGTCAGGCTGCCACACACACACACACACACACACCCCGTTAGGACTAAGATGCTTGGAATTGTAGATGTATGTATTGACGGTGCTCGCAACTTGAGGCATGATTTGGACAGTGCGTAGGAGCAATGCCTGACCTTGAGGATCTGAGGAGTGACGGTGTTGGGGCCCTGGGAGGAGAAGGCGGCCATGAACGGCGCCGGCTTCGTGTCCAGCGCGGTGTTTGGGACGGTGATGTAGCCTGATGCTGACCTGCGCAAGATGAGAATTAGTCTTAGATGACAATAGAAACCATAAGCAAAATTGGGGGAAAAACACACACAGTGGGCGGAGTAACCACCAAGAATGCAGCCGAATCGAAATGTGGCAATAATGACTACTGAACAATAAGTTTCTTCGAGGAATCACTGTTGAAAATAAGTTGAGCGAAAGAAAATACGGATGAGAAGAATTCAGCAACCATTCTGGTGCTGTAAAAAAAAGGGGCCAAAAAATTGGCCCATGCAGGTCTCGAACCTGCGACCTTCGCGTTATTAGCACGACGCTCTAACCAACTGAGCTAATAGGCCAGCTGGTCCATCTTTCAAAATTAATATATAAATCACGGCACCCTACCTGGTTGAATTCATGTAGGCGAGCAGCGCGACTCCGTCAGAATAGGTAATGTGCGTGGCCGGAAGCACGTGCGCATCGGCAATCATCTCGTTACCGGTGGCCTCATCATTTGCCAGCACGAGGCCAACTCCGCCGGCCCGACGAACCGCCTCGCCTTTCTCCACTCGCGCATTCTTCCCACGCATGCACACGACGATCTTCCCCTCCACTTTCACCTTGTCCAGTGACCCTCGATGCACAATCTCCTGCAGAATCAGTCGTTACATGACAGCAATAGGAAGATCGTAGTTTCAGGTTTGACAAACATGACAAGTTTCAGCTTAAATGCCTATTCTTACGCTTGTGCAACTGTTGCATGGGATGCTTTGGCTTCTTCAGAACTGATCAGCGGGTAATACTTGTTGTCAGGAAGGCGCACCAGCGAAAGACTTTGTCCCTGTGACGATATAAATGATGCATTACGACAGAAAAAAAAATCGACACAGCAGAAGCATTGAAGATAATTCGAGCTATCTGTTACTGACTTTGATCTGCTTCTTGTTGTCGAGCACGAGGTACGCCGGGAACTCCCTGTCCATGGTGCTCGCGCCGACGGTCACGAGCCACGGCGCGGTGTTGGACACTGTGCCGGCGCCCGGACCGGAGTTCCCGGCCGAGCAGACCACGGTGACGCCGTTCCTGACCGCGTGGAACGACCCGATGGCCACGCCGTCCCTGAAGTACTCCGTGGGCGAGCCGCCAAGCGACACCGAGAGGACGTGCACGCCGTCGTGGATGGCCGCGTCGAACGCCGCGATGATGTCGGCGTCGAAGCACTCGCTGCCGTTCACCGGGCGCCAGCACACCTTGTACGCCGCGACGTGCGCCCTCGGAGCGCCGCCTTTCGCCGTGCCGTTGCCGTACCCGAACAGGTTCGCGCCTGGCACGAACCGTCCAGCCGCCGTGGACAGCGTGTGCGTGCCGTGGCCGTCGGTGTCCCGGGTGCTGGCCGGGTTGGCCTGGCCGACGGTCGCCAGGTAGCCCTTGTTAAAGTACTGTGCACCAATCAGTTTCCTGCAGTGTATTACAATCACGTCAACTGCCTGAACACTAAACTCTGCATAATCGTCAGCACAATGAATAGCACAAAAACTGAATTAGCCAGCACAGTAACAATGCTAGTTGCTAACCACTTAAGCTAGTGCTCTAGTCAATGTTCCAGGAGAATATTGTTCTAAGGAAACAAAAGATTTGAGAGGAGAGCAATGCGATAAGAACAGTCAATGCAGACAGGCTCTGCTCTGAGCATTCTCTCATGAGTGCATTTCTTCAGGTTGTGACAGTGGCAGTGCAGTGCTGCATTATATATTGTCTAGCTACAATGAGGCTCGTGCAGGAGCCATGGACCCCCCCTGCGTCCAGCTCTGCCCATGTGTACCAAGGCCAAGCTTGTGCATGGATTAACGCATCTTTTTTTGAGCTTTTCTGAAGAAATACCGTGGTGTCTAGCCGCTAGCAGCTTGTCGATACCTGAAGCTAGCATTGTGCAGCATCACCGAGCTACTGGGATGGGACAAGTAGGTTTTTGGCACGTACCACTACCAAGCACGATCCCCGAGGAGGAAGCAGAGGTGGGGAATCATGTAATCATGGAAAGTGCACGACAAAGGGGCGGAAATCTTTCTAGGATGGGGGCGGATTGGGGGGCAGTTTAGGCTCTAATCTTTGCAGAATTATGGCAGCAATCTGTGGTGCCAACAGCAAATGACGCCGTGTCCTTTGTTATCGATGAGGATGATCAGCTCTGCCCCTCACATGATTCACAGCGAAGACTGGATGTGTCCATAGCCTTTTGTTACTAGATTCTTTTCCATTTTGCACCTTGTTCATGTTGATATTTCAACAGAAAGTTGATTTTCTCAGCCATATAAAGACATCACAATTCGTATTAAGCATTGTAAGATGAGCACTTACCACTAAGTTAAGGTTTGTTGGCCTTAGCTTAAGCTAGCACAGCTATATATAGCTACTTTTTAAGAATATAAGCCCTCCGTTCAAGATATATAGAGGCTGAAGTGGAGTGGCTTGATCAAGGGCATGTTGGCTTATAAGAGTTTTTTAGGCAATAAGTTGAGTATACCCAAATAGCCCTAAGCACTTGTATGTAACCCAGCTACTCTATTAAACTAATCATGTTCAACAAGCCAAATTACGGGACAAATCCAAGTTAGACCAGACATCTGGAACCGAAGACGGTTCTATATGTAACCTCTTGTAGTCCTGCTGCTAAAAAATGCAGTTAGGTGCAGTTCAGTTTATTTTACACTTCACAATGCTGCAGGAAGGCTGCAGGTGCAGGAGAACAGGAGTCAAGATCGAGACACATTGGCCAAAAGATTAAACAACACAAATCAAGACAGACAAAGCCCCATCAGGATAATGCAATGCTTCCTTGTTTTTACAGTAACTCCTAGGCGAGATGATCAGACGAAGGCGCATAGGTTAAACCGCACGGTGCCCGATGCAGTCATCCACGAGAGACGCGGGGAGCCATGGAGGGGTGAAGGAAAGGCAAGGAGCCAGAGAGAGAGACAGACCTGTTGCAACGAACCTGCGCGTCGGAGGACTGGTCCTGGCAGATTCCCCGCCACCGCTCGGGCGCGGGGACCATGCCGTCGTCCCGGAAGCTGCCGGCCTCCGGCCACACCCCTGCACGCACGCACGCACGCGCCCCACGGCGCGCAGCGCAAACAATCCTTGTTTAGTGATCACATGCGGGCATGCAATGCATGGCCCCGCGAATACTATAGCCGCCCGAGCGCAGGCTGGCTGGCTGGCTGGGGACGAGAGGAGGGATTTGACTCTACATTCGGGGATTCCCTGCGGCCCCACGCACGGCCCGCGCAGGCGCAGGCAACAGGCGTGGAAAAGAGGACTTTTTGATGCTTTGAACACCACTCTCTACCCTTCACTTTTGCAGCTGAGCTAGCTCATCAATTTGTACATGCTAAGTAATGTATCGTTTTTGTAAAATGAGATATGAAATAAGCTTCCTTAAATGTACACAGTTCTTGTTGCTTTTTTTTCGTCAGGTGGTAGTTTTCAAAAATGTCATGTACTACCTACTTCCTACTGCAACCCAAACAACCTAACAAGGCTTGAATCGCATAGTTCCAAGTTCCAACAGCCATAAAAATCAATACAAATCCAATGGTTACAAAAATTAAACTTTTTAAAAATTCAGACGACTTAAAAATAGTAAATCCTTTAAGCCTATACGCTGCACTCCATTAGATTTCAAGCCAAACGTTTACGTCTGGGCAGATTCTAATTGCAGCCGCTGCTCCTGCGCGCTCCGCATGCATGCACTGCACTGCACTGCACTGCATCGGTGCATACATGCCTCACAAGCCAACAGAAGTATCAGCTGCCTCCTCCTGCCTACACCACGGGTTCAGGAGCCAGCAGAATTTTGGGCTGGTATTTTGGTCTTATCAACACGCTGCTCTGCTCCTGAAGGATTGGTATTCGAGTTAAATAATCCCTGTCTGAAGATCTGATTTTCTTGTGATTTATGAGCAGGTTAAGGTTGATTGAATGGTTGATTCTAGGTTCTCAAAAAGAATAATGGTTGATTCTAATTCGGTCAGGGTCAGTGACGGGGGCGTAGCAAATGGTGGTAACAGTAACTGCTGAAACAGTGAAGAGATCGTGTGAAAGTGAATGTACCAGTGTCTAGATTGCCAATGATGATTCCTTGGCCAAATCTTGCTTTGGCCCAGATGGAGTTGGCCCTTATCTGGCCATCTTTCTCCATCCCGAGAAACTCCCATGAACGGGTCGTGTGCAACTTGTGGCCTCTGTTTGGGAAAACTGAGATGACGCTCGGATGCTCTGTGCAGAAGCCAAACAAATTATCACAATGATATCTTTCAAAAAAGAACAGAAGGAACAAGAAAGGACGGAAGGAAAGAAACGATGAAGGAAACATACTTGAGATCTCCATTGCCTCTTCTTCCTCCAGTGTGGCAGCGAAGCCATTGATGTACTTGGTGTACGAGTAAAAGATGGCATCCTTCGCCTTCTCCTCGCTGCGCTCGCACAAACCAATTCGGAAGCCTTACTTGCATCTTGCATTTGCAGCAGATGTGTCAACTAGAACAAGCAGATTGATCAATACAGGATACTTTTACCTTCCCAGGACAGACCCCAAGAACTCGTAGTGAGAGTTCTTGGCGCGTTCTTGATTAGAAACCAAGGCAGCTCCGTCCCTGCCATGCGAGTGGCCTCCGAGGTAGACAACATACGACTGCAAGAATCAAGAAAGCAACTTTTCTTGAACAAAAACAAGAAGAATCAAACGAATAAAAGGATCACGAACCACCACTCTACTCGCCTTTCTGTCAGCAGAGGCCGGTTGCTGAAGAAGCACAAGGCTAGTGATAATCAGCAGGACTAGACCTAGAGGAGCAGGGGGGTTCTTCAGAGAGGAACGCATGCTGCAAATCTCCTTTTGATGCTTTCTTTTATGGACTAGTGTGGTCAATTGACATTAGGGGGGCGTGGAAATGCGGAATGGATTAAGACACTCGTGAGACTGCGCTGTGAATGTGCTTGGGCACTGTTGGTTTTTTATAGGCGCAAAGACGGCATGGGGGTGTGTCCTCTCCTCTCCCACTGAAAGTGGTGGGGGCTTTCTGTTTCCCAAAAGCGCCTTTTGGGGAGGAAAAGAAGCGTGCCTTTCAGTTACTTCCCCACCCCTCGTCATACGCTAATTTTTTTTGGGGGGTTTTAAACTGAAGACATGATGATGTCTTTAACTCGAGAAAGAAATGCGAATCCTGCAAGTACATCGGGGAGTGCATAATAATTTCTGCATCACTATCCGCCTGCAGAAACTGTTGCGTTTCATTTTTTTTAGAGAGCATTTCTTCAGAGTTCAGACCACGAATTTGTGGGTTAGATTTCAGAATTTCAGTTCGAGTCATACATGACACATCATGTGGTGACACATGTGAAACCAACCATGTAGAGGGATGCAGGACAGAGATAACGGGACTAGTGGAAGCCTTATCCCATGGTTGATGAAATCTTTTATATAGTTGTTAATTTGGTCATATAGAATAACAAAATATTTCTACTTGTCATCCTTCGATATTTAGTTAGCACCATATCACCATATGACCCACTAGGTAAAAAAAATTTGGTTCTGTCCCAGAGCGGAAGGAAAGGGTAGTTTCGGTATTGACATATGCAAATAGCACCAGTTGGGCCGAGGGGGGTTAGGGGCTAAAGGAGCAAAGCTCGAACTCGAATCAACGGCCTAAAGCAATTAGTTTTTGGCTAGGATAGCACCGTTTACACGTGCAATAGCAATTCTAACCCCATATCCACATCAAAGCCAAAAATAGCACTATGGAGCCACCGGTGGGTGACACCTGGCCGAGTCTGCACGCGGGTGCCCGGAGCTCCTCCTCCGCACGCCTGGGGCCCGGAGCTCCCTCCTCCGTGCACTGGGACACTGCCCTTCCACGTCCGCGCTCGGGACACTGCCCTCCCACGTCCACGCACCTAGGTGTAAGATCGAGAAGGCCGAATAGAGGGGGATGAATAGTTTTTTCTTTCTAAAAATCTCTAAGGCTAAAATCGATTTATAATACGGAAGAGAAAATCAATTCGGTTTTGCATAATTAAAACATAAAGATTATAGTTTCCCTTAAGTGCACCAACACCCTAAGTCTAAGTCAAGATTTGTAATCCTAGTTTGATATGCAATCAATTTAATTTTAGTAATGTAAATTGCACAAAGTAAATCACAAGGGAGCAAACCACAATGGTATAAGGATGTTTTACCGTGGTGTTCGGAGACTTGTCGGTCTCCTCTAATACACGTTGAGTTAAGCCCAAACGAATTGAACCGGCTCCACGAATTAAGCCAACACCTTCAAAGTAAGCCCAAACAAATTGGACCGACTCACAACTTGAACCAACATCTCGATCCACTCGGGTTGCTCTTTCTCCACTTCGGAGATGGCGAGCACCAAACCACTCACAACACGCCGGACCTTCTCACAAGCTTCTTGGGAAGATCACTGGATCATAACGTTTCCACACCGTCTAGGTGTCAACAAATACTAAGAGTAATAAGTCGAAGATGCTTACTTGAACGAATGAAATGCCTAAACTCAATGGATATTCAATCCAACACCTAACGTAACACATGCACTAAGATTTTACTATCTAAGTTCACTAGGTGCAACACATGCACAAAGGAAAAGAGAGGGCTTACTCTTAGCACAAGAGGAATGAAAATGGTACCAGCATGTCTCCTAAAGCCGGCCACAAGGGGTATTCATATACCCACCCACAAAAACTGGCCGTTGAAGGAGAATTTGTGTAAAATACAGTAAGGCCGGTCAGTCTGGACTACTGTGTAATAGTAACTTATGCAGTAATAAATGCTACATAATCTATCTATTATGTCAGGTTCGGTCAGTCTGCCCACTCAAGGTCCGGTCAGACCAGATTCAAATATTTTCAAACCTGAAGAAACATGCTACTAGAAAAAGTTAACCGCGCCAGGCCACCCAGGTACCTACTTCGGTTAGTCCGCCCAAAGATAACACAAACTAATTTTGCATAACACTTCAAATCAATTCTGCAAAACGCATGTGCAAATTTGTGCGTGATGCAAACAAGGGATGAAGGCATGATTCTCAACAAATTACAAAACACATTTGCCGACTTTTAGAATCACACAACAAGGAATTTGGTACATGGACATAAACCATTTACAAAACACATTCGCAAACTATAGTCACATGGTACAAGGATTATGCATGAGCCTCGACTATTTGCAAAACACATTCACAAATATCAACAAAATGCCACAAGGAGTAGGTGTAGGAACTTCGACCATTTGCAAAACGTATTTGCAAATTATAGTCTCATACTATAAAGAGTTAATGCATGAGTTTCAACTATTTACAAAACACATTCGCAAATAATAACATCATACCTAGAAGAGCTAGAGCAAGCGGGATTGAGCTATCAATACATGATAAGACTCAAGCTACTAGTCAAGACCCTCTTAATAGTACAATAACTTATACTAGCAATCCAGTCTCCACACCAAACACCGAGGCCGGTAAAATGACTAAAAGACAAATCCTTAGCCTATACTAGTTATACCTTTACCTTGAGCGTCTATCTTGGAGTGATCACTTGATGACATACATCTTTCCTCTAATTCTGGATTCTTGATTTAAGTAGCATCAACATATAATGATCTTCTTTACTTGGGATCTTGTCTTGAATATCATCGACACATGATGATTTCCTTCATCCACAATCTTGACTTCATGACGATCTCCTCACGATGCCACACAAAGTCTTCATCATCATGGGACTCAACCTGCTTCACCAACTCATAGAGAGTGTTAGTCCATATGAAGATTGCTATTAATTATCAAAATACTCTATTAACTTATAATAGCGGGTTTAGATTCTTTAATCTCCCCTTTTTTGGTGATTGATGACAATATAATTACAAATTATTGAAATTGAATTGACATGAGTTTATATCAACTATAAAAGCTTTATATACTCAAGGATACATTTCAAAGTAGAGATCCTTAATATAAGTGGATGGAAGAATGAGATCATTACTAGTGAAATCATAAAACATAGAGTGAACTTCCCCTAAATGTGTGCATACAAATATATGGAATGAGACTAAATGCACATATTCATGTTTGGCTCTTGGTGGAGTTCAATTTATATTTTTGATCCAAAGAATACAACAATTTAAGGATATGACTATTTAGCTCATGCTCATGACAAAAACATGCACTCACAAAATACATAAATCATTTTGGGAAAATTACAAATTAGTTTTCCCATATAATAGTTTACCCATTTAAAACAAAGCCCAAAACATTTTTCATTTTCACTAAAAAAACTCCTTTTTAGGAAAACTCCCTTACATAAAGGTTGTACTCCTTTGACACATAAAGGTTCTCTTCATCCAACCAATATCTCCCTCTTTGTCATCTTTTGAAATATATCAATCCAAAACTCATGTTGACTTCAAACTCTCTCCTTTGACTATTATTTTGTTTTAATACTTCGTTTCCATGTATTTTGCCATTTTATTTGTTCAGAACTGACTTGGCATTTAATCTCTTATAGGCCATGGTATGAGGGGCCGGAGCTGAGCCTCCTCTACAAGAGCTAGTTGAACCATTTTATGATGAACATCAATGTAGCAGGCTATGGATCACCTAGGACGGGGATGATCCTCCATCCCTTGTGCTTAGGTCAGAGATGCATTACTAGGAGTTTGACCCTCGCCACGTCCCACTCCTTTGGGACACGGGCTTGTTGTACTTTGAGAGGATGCTCCACGTTGGCCGCTACTTCACACTAGACAAGAGTCTCATATCGGCACTTGTTGATAGATGGAGATCCGAGACACACACCTTCCACTTTCGGTGGAGAGAGATAATGACCACCCTTGAAGATGTGTCCTTCTTGACCGGTTTGCCGATCACAGTAGGCACACTTGTTCCACCCGTCTATTGATGGATTGGAAGGCCCGCTTGGCGCATCAATTTGGTCTAGATGTCCCAGACAGGGCCCATGGGTCCCTCGGACACGGCTTAGGCATTTCAGTCGATGCCTTGCGAATGCACCGGATGAGGTTTATGGACGCACCTCATCGCGTACCTATTGCATCTTTTCGGTTGACCCTTGTTTCCCACCAGATAGGGTGATTGGGTGTACTCTAGCTTCGTCCACAAAATCGAGTCTTTGGTTGACGCCAAGCCTTGGGAGATGCCCCATTACAGCTTCAGATCAGCCGAACTAATGTGTCACACAACCCTTTATGCGGTGCAAAGGACGATTGATTTGAAGTTGTAATGGGGCATCACCCCAGGCACTACGTCAGCCAAAGACTCGGTGATGCGAAACCTAGGGTACACCCAATCGCCCTGTATGATGGAAAACAAGCCCCAACTGAAAATATGCAAAATGTATGCACGAGGTGCATCCTAACAACCTCATCCGGTGCATTCGCCGGTATTGATTGAAATGCCTAAGCCATGTCCAAGGGACACCACAGGCCCTGTCTGGCATAGCTAGACCGAACTGTTGTGCCAAGCGGGCCTACCAATTTGCTGGCGAATGGGGTAGAACAAGTGGGTCTCTCGTGATCGAGATATCTATCAAGATGGAGATATCATCAAGAGTGACCTCCATCTCTCCCCACCAAAAGTGGAATGTGTGTGTCTCGGGTCTGCATCTGTCAACAAGTGTCGACATTAGGCTCCCGTCCTGGATGAAGTAGCTGCCGACCTGGAGCATCCTTGCATGATGGGTGGAGGATCATCCCCATCCCCTGTGGTCCACGACTTGCGTGGTGAACATTTGTCTAGAATGGTTCAACTAGCTTCAGTAGAGGCTTGGCTTGCAAGAGATGAAATGTCGAATCAGTTTGGAACAAATTGAAAGACACAAATTAATAATGACTAAATTATGACTAAATTAATTATGACCGAATAAATATCACTAAATTAATTACATCTAATTAATTATCACTACATTAATTAGGACTAATTAATTATGACAAATTTAATTGTGACTAAATTAATTACCAATAATTAATTATGACTTAACTAATTGTGACTAATTAACTATAACTAAATTAATTATGCCTAACTAATTACGACTAATTAACTATGACTAAATTAATTATCACAAATTAACCATGACTAAATTAATTATGACTATTTAACTAAGTCTAAATTAATTACAACTAGATAGTAATATCTAAATTAATTACGACTAATTAGCCATGACTAAATTAGTTACGACTAATTAACTACAAGTAAATTAATTATGAGAAATTAAATAGACCTAATTAGTTGCAATTAATTAATTATAATTATTTAATTGAGACTAAATTAATTATGACTAAATAGTAATGATCAAATTTATTATGACTAAATAAGTAGGACTAATTAACTACAACTAAATTAATTTACAACTAAATTAGTTATGGCAGATTAACTATGACTAAATTAATTATGAGTAATTAATTAGATGTAATTAGTTGCGACTAATTATTTACTACTATTTAACTAACTATAAATTAATTATGACTATTTAACTAGGAATAAATTAATTACAACTAAATAGTAATGACTAAATTAATTACGAGTAATTAACTATTAGTAGATTAACTACGACTAAACTAATTATGACTAATACATAGGAAAATTTTTACCTCCTCTTGATGTTGACCTTTTGTACTTGTACGGTCCTAAGCATTGTTCTAAACACTCTTTAATCAACGGTGAAATGAGAGTTTTTACAATTGTTCTAAACAACGAGAATGGATTTGAGAATGAGAGCGAGAGCGATGCCAAATTTTATAGCCATGTGAGTGCATTTTTCGCCGACCGTGAAGCGACGAGAGGGAATTTGATTCCCTCCCACATGTTGTGTTCTTTGCATGCATGCGGATGGAGGCGGCAAGTGATGGATGGGACGCGGGAGGGAATCCCACGTCGAAAGCGATGGGAGGAAGGAGGACAAGATCATGCCCTGGGGGCACTTTGCATGGTGAAACCATGCTTATGGGGACGAAATAGGGTGATCCGGCCTTAGGACACGAACGTGGGTGCTCCAGCTCCTAGGGGCACGGATGCACTAGGTCCGGCCCCTAGGGGATCGGATTTAGCACGTGGCGTGTGGGGGGGAAGTCTGGCCCTCTAGGGCAGCTCTGTGGTGTTATTTTTGGCATTACGACCAGTAGAAGGCCAAATTTGACATTAGATGGCAACAATGCCATAATAACCAAAAACTCACACTCAAGGTTTAGAGCTGGATGAACGTGACTCGCACTGACTAACTTGCTCCTACGTAAGGCCGCGTCTGCATCTCGTGTTTAGCAACTTGTTCACCTCGTCTTTTTTTACCAGTACACAAGAAGGATGAAGAAATTAACAAGAACATGTCTCTTTCTTTTTGTTGCAGAGACCACATAGGATGAGATGGCCTTTAACTTCCAGTCGGACAACGCGCCGTGAAATGGCTTCGAGGAAGTGATCGCGAGATACAGGTGGCTCGCCTCGCAGATTGATTTGGATAGTTGGCGCTGCATCGACGCCTTGTATCTGTCGCTGGATATTGTTAGTCTTAATCTTGTTATCTAAAGTTTTACTTTTGGTTTCTTCTTAGAATTGTATAGGGTCGCTATAAGAAAAGTGAAGTCGGGTGAGTCTGTACTCTGAGTTCGTTTCAATTTCGAACACTGTAGCTAGTCAAGCTCCTACCAGTTTTTGGATTTCAGACTCACCGGAGAATCGGAGTCAGGAGACCAAATTCGTATCTTATTTGTAACTCATTTTGATGTCTATACAAGAAAACAGAAAAGTTGAATTGAGAGATACAACTCAAATTGAAACACAGGTTGTCTGTTGACTTTGTACTTTGTTCTTCAACAAACTTCAGAAGTTTCAGAGAAATGATTTCTTCATCTTTCAGAGGAACTTCGAAGCATTTGTGTTTTGATTTCAAGATTCTGCTGCAACAATTGGTATCATAGCTAGTTCTTCTGAGGTGATGGTAGGGGATCAATCACCAAAGAATGAATCACAGACACAATCATTGAAGAGCAGCGTCGGGATAACATCGGCAGGAAAATCACTGTCGAGGTGTTTTGGAGTGCCGATTCAATACCCGATCTTGAACAACTCCAACTATGGCCTGTGGGATGTCAAGATGAGAATCATCTTGTGTTCTCTTGAAGTATGGGCAACAATCGAGGGTGACACACTGGTTGAGGAAGAAAAAGACCAGGTGCTCTAGCTGCAATATCTCAGGCAGTGCCGGATGCAGTGATGATGATGATCGCAGAAAAGCAGACGACAAAGGTAGCATGGGATGCTATCAAGGAGATGCGAGTTGGCAAAGATAGTGTAAAAAAGGCAAGGGTTCAAATACTGAAAAGGCGTTTTGATCGATTGATCATGGAAGATTTTGAGAATATCAATGACTACTCACAGAAACTCATCAGTATTGTCGGTGAAATATGTTCACTTGACACTGAAGTAAAAGAAAGCACTATCATTAAGAAGCTTTTCAATCCAGTTTCAGATAAGTTCCTTCATATAGTTGGCACTATCGAATAATGGGGAGATATGGCCATGATGTCCTTGTTGGAAGCGATAGGATGACTAAGGGCTTATGAGGAAAACTTGAATGGAAGACTTTTGAGAAAGCAGAAAAGGGAAAAGAACAGTTGATGCTAACTCGCGGTCAGTGGGAGTCATTGTCGTGAAAGAAAAGAAGAATTTTGATGGCACCACAAAGGCATGAAAAGAAGCCATATAAGAAGATAGATAAAATGAAGATTAAGTGTTTTAACTGTGATACATACAGACATTATGCCTCGGAATGTCGCAGCCAAGAAGGGAACATGCGAATTTTGTATAGAAGTAGGGTGACGATGAGCCAACATTACTCATGTTTAAAACCTGTGAAATCGTGCAGATGATGAAGCAACGACCAAAAGGATTATGCTGAATGAAGGAAAAGTTTGGCCTAGTCTCGGAACAGACAATGAGAAAACCAGCAACAATTGGTTTCTAGATATTGGAGCCAACAATCATATGACAGGTGAGAAGAGGATGTTCACTGAGTTGGATGAGATTGTCTCTGGCAATGTCAAATTTGGAGATGATTTCGTCATTGAAATATGTCGATGAGGAACTATCCTATTTCAGTGTAGATCTCAGAACACAAGTTACTCACTCGGGTATATTACATACCGCAGCTAAGAAGTAATATAGTTAGTCTTGGGCAACTCGATGAGATCGGGTACAAGATAACGGTTGAAGATGGAAACTTGTCAATCTTCGATCGTGTTCGAGATTATTAGCCAAGGTGCAACGATCAAGTGACATGCTCTATTTATCTAAGTTTAAATCTGACAGAACCTGTGTGTCTTTTGTCAAAGCGAACAAGCGATGCCCAGCGATGGCATGCGAGATATGGACATTTAAACTTTCGTTCCTTACAAAACTTATCTCGATTAAAGATGGTAGAAGGACTGCCCGAACTTCAATAGGTTGAGCAAATTTGTGAGGGTTGCTTGCTCGAAAAATAGCATAGAAAACCATTTCCACAGACTTCTATGTATCGGGCAGAGGATTTACTTGAGCTAGCACACGGTGACTTATGTGGTCCAATCACACCGACAACACCGGCAGGAAACAATTATTTCCTACTTATCATTGACGATTGTTCCAGATATATGTGGTTGCGACTCATTTAGTCTAAAGATCAAGCTCTAGATGCATTCAAGATTATCAAAGCAAGAACTGAAGCTGACAATCAGCGAAATTGAGGGCATTCAGAATAGATTGAGGTGGTGAGTTTACTTCTACAAAATTTGGGGACTATTGTGAAGAATGGGGACTGAAGAGACATTTCACAGCTCCGTATTCACCACAACAGAATGGTGTGGTGTATAGGCGAAATCAAATGGTAGTAGAGATGGCACACAGTTTGCTCAAGAGTATGAATGTGCCGACAAGATTTTGGGGAGAAGCAGTAATGACAACAGTATATCTATTAAATTACTCAACTATGAAAAGTCTAGTTGGGAAGACTCCATATTAAGCATGTCATGGAAAGAAACCTAAGGTACATCATCTATGTACATTCGGTTGTGTGGTCCATGTCAAGACAGTGAAGCTTCACACAAAGAAACTGGATGATCATAGTATCCCCATGGTGTTTATAGGTTATGAACCAGGAACTAAGGCATATAGGTGTTATGATCCTATGACCAACATGTTACATGCCAGTCGAGATGTGGTTTTTGAAGAAGGAAAATGTTGGGATTGGTTTGCTGAATGTATACAAAAGGAAGCATCGATGAACAATGAAAGTACTTTTAGTATATACTACGAAGTTTAGGCAAATAACAGTGCAGGCATTAATCTAGAAGCTTGTGTGGCTGGAGAGGAGGGTCCCGAGCCACAAAATGCTCATGTTGGTAGTTCAAGTACGTCTGAGTCCCATGATTTAGCAGCACCAGAACTCTAACCATCAGAAGTAATAAACGTTGAGTCCTCATCAGAGGGGACATTACAATTTCGTGCACTGAGTGACATCTATGAGGCAACCGAACCAGTGGAGTTGCAATACTTAGGCTTATGCTTGTTAGCATTGGAAGAACCAACAAGCTATGAGATTGCAACTAAAGAGAAGTGTTAGAGAATTGCGATGCAAGAAGAGATGAAACATGGAAACTTGTGGAATTGCCTGCTGATCGAAAGCCAATATGATTAAAATGGGTATTCAAAGTGGAAAAGGACAACACAGGAAACATTATCAAATATAAAGCACGATTGGTGGCAAAAGGCTATTCTCAACGTTAGGGGGTGGATTTTGATGAAATATTTGCACCAGTTGCAAGATTGGAAACTGTCAGATTGCTCATTGCGATGGCAGCTCATGGTGGATGGGAGACTCACCATATGGATGTATAATCAGATATTCTCAATGGAGAATTAGCTGAAGAAGTTTACATACATCAACCACCCGGTTACATTGTGGAAGGAAAGGAGAATATGGTATTACGACTCAAGAAGGCATTATATGGATTTCGACAAGCACCTCGACCTTGGAATTACAAATAGGATAAAACTATAGTGTCTTTGGGCTTTGAAAAAGTCACATTGAACATGCAGTGTATAGGAGAGAAAAAGGTAACACTTTTCTTTTAGTTGGAGTATATGTCGATGACTTGATTATCACTGGATCAAATGTCAGAGATATATCAAAATTCAAGAGTCAGATGAAAAGGTTGTTTAGTACGAATGATCTTGGACTCTTGAGCTATTACTTGGGCATTGAGGTGAAACAATCAGCTGAAGTTATCAACATATGTCAACAGGGGCGGATATGGGCCTCGGGAAGGTTGGGCAACGGCCCGAGGCCCAGAAAAAATTAGTGGAAATTTTTTAGTATGTATACTAGAAAAAAATGTACATTAAAAAGGCCCTAGCCTAACAAAGCCACCAAGGCAATGCCCAAATGCAAACCTGTGCTCCCTACCCCATCGCCACCGCCCAGCTCCCCGCCCCGACTCCCCGTTTCTCCCCCGCCGCCGCCCCCATTCTTTCCCCGACTCCCCGTCCCCCCCACCCCCCACATTTCTCCCGGCCCCCCGCCCCATTTCGCCGGCGGCCCCGCCCTTCTCCCAGTGCTCCCCTCCCCAACCTCGCCCCATTTCTCCCCGCCTGCCGCTTCCATTTCTCCCCGTGGCCGGCTCCCCCCTGGCGCTGCTCACTGGCTGGCTCCCCTGCTCCTCCCAGATCTGCGCGTCACGTCTAAGGTGATGAGGTGAGGTCTGAGCTCCTTGTTGCCGACGCCGCCTCGGCCATCACGCCCGGTGGCTCGGCCAGATCTGCGCGCCGCGCCGGCCCGCTCTCCTCGGCCTCTGCCATGCCATGCGACGGTTCTTTATACGAACCGTCAGGAAGTATCACAAACGGTTCGTATAAAGAACCGTATGTGATATTTATTTATCACAAACGGTTCGTTACAAGAACCGCTCAGGATATGCATGATCATAGACGGTTCTTGTAAAGAACCGTCTGTGATATACTACCACTATAAATAGATGCTCCGACGCACCCGCCCATTCCATTTGAGGCGCCACCACCTCTGCTGCTGCCGCCTCCTCTCGCATTGGCCACCTGCTGCCGCCGCCTCCCCCTGCGCCACCTCGCCGCCGCCCTCCCCGTTACGCCACCTCGCCGCCGCCTCCTTCCATGCACATTGCCGCCCATTCTGCTTTGAGTCATCACCCTCGCTTCCTCCTCCCCATTGCGCACCTCTGCGCCTCCTCCCACATTGCGCCACCTTGGAGAAAAGGGTAACGATCAGAACCCTTTATTTTTGCTCTAGACTAATCACTAATGTGTAACGATCAGAACCCTTTATATTTGCTCTATACTAATCACTAATGTGTTTGGTCATTATGAAGGGTACTTATGTTTATTAATATAATTTAACACTAATTAATTTGTTACGCATGATACGTGTAGATGGACCAAACTAGATGTACATTGAGAACCGTGTGAGTGAAGAGTATATTAATGACGATTTGCTTTTAGAAGAGCCACGAGAAGGATATGTTGAAGAAGGGATAAAATTTATGTATCACAATGCATTGATTGCGGTAATATGAAAATATTTAACAACCCAGCGCAGATCGAAGCTCACTTAATACGAAGGGGTTTCAAAAAAGGATATACATGTTGGAGCAGTCACGATGAAGAGCAGATTATACCAGAAGTCAGTAATGACGACATCGCCGAGGAAGTCAACGATATGCAGGGTATGGAATGTGCTTTTGATGAGGATAGGTCGTATGATGACAACTGATCGGATGCTACGCGATGCGTAGGAACTACGGTGAGAGAGAGTTTTGTAAATTCGAGGGCTTAATGGAGGACTCGGGGAAACCTTTGTTCCCTGGCTACAAGTCGGAATACACAAGGCTGTTAACCGTGCTTGAACTGCTGAAATTAAAGGCAAGCAATGGTTGGTCCGACAAGAGTTTTACGGCTTTGTTAGGTCTCTTAGTTGACATCCTTCCGGAGGGAAACGTGTTGCCTAGCACGACCTACCAAGCTAAGAATGCTATTTTTCCATTGGGAATGAAAGTAGAAAGAATACATGCATGTCTGAACGATTGTATACTCTACCGTAAAGAGTATGCAGACATGCATGTATGTCCCGTGTGCAAAGCATCCCGATACAAGCGTAAGAATATTGCTAAGGCGAAGCAAGGACCTCCTGCTAAGATGTTGTGGTATCTGCCTGTGATCCCACATTTGAAGTGTTTATATAGATGCATTCATATATCAAAGGAAAGTCTACTACACTAGACAGTTTTCAGTATAAAGCAGTTTTCTTTGCAATAGAGTAATAGATTGTAAAGCAATTTAGCAAATATATTTTTAAATATTTAAATAACAGCGAGACAACATTTAAGAACATAAATAACATCCTAGAGGTGACTTCCCAACAGGCACCACAACATAGCACGAATTACCCATTCGTACCACCCAATTTCAAGTTTTAATGAAAATATCTAGTCTAATTCTCACGGGGCGTATCCAAACGTGTCCATAACCTACATTTCTAATATAATGTATTAACTACGAGTTGCCCGTATGGATGAAAACTATACGTTGTGTCGGAGTCACCAGCAGCGTGACAACATACCGATGCTCCTTAGTAGCAATGGTAAACATTTATCTATAGCTCATGCATCTATTCAGATTAACTACTCCTAACGAAAATTAACATCAAAAAAGCACATGCATACATACATTTACAATCAAGATATTTGTATCGAAAGTAATAGGAGCAAGATGATCAAAGGGGGGCTACTTGCCTTCTTGGATATATTCAACTTGCTATAGAGGATCACTTGCGTATACGATAGAATAGTCAAAACCTAACGAAAGAATCGAAAAGAACCAATATATAGGAACAGATAACACCGAATAAACTCAAAAATTTTAAATCATCCAAAAATCATAAAATTTACACATAAGGTAGATCATGATTTTAAATGAATTTAGAAACAAAAATAAATTTATTTGGATGTCACATGTAAAAGTTATAGCCAAAAAAATTCTATCAGAAAATAAAATCAGGAAAAATAGGGCTCGGGTATTGTTCAACCGAAACCTATTTTTTGTGAATCTTTTTTAGAAAGGTGGTGACTTTGAAAATTTTATGGTAGATAAAGCACGACATTATATGTACAATCAAATTTGATTAACCTCATTTGCAGTTAAAATGAAATTTCTAGGATTTTTCAAAGTTATGAAAGTAGTGCATAAATCAGTTGTAAAACAAGATTTTCAGAGATATTAACATACTTAAAACCTATTCTACAATGAAGTACAGTAACATAGGAATCCAACAAAATTGATTTCACTTCAGGTGGAGTTACGGGGAAATACTTATGCATTTTTGAAGTTTAACATTATTTTTAGTACAATAATAATACTAAACTGAAAGTAATTTTGCTAACACTATTTTCTGGAATAGAAACATGGTTAAACCCATTTTAATATTAAATTACATTAAAAAATTAAGCAAACAAAATTTGAATCATCAAGTTTGAAGTTAAAATGAATTACATATGCAATTTTGAAGTTTAACTAATTTTTTAGTACACAAATAAAGTATTTCAGAAAATATAAAAGCATTTAATACTTTTCTTACTGAGGCTTACCTAGCCACCGCCACTGACCAGTGTGGTCCACGATTTTATTTTCTTTCAATTAAAATCCTAAAGAAAAAGGCTGCTAACAAGTGGGTCCCGCATGTCGTACTCACGGCTCATACGAACAGTGCGTAGACTACGAGTTCACAACACAGTAAAAAGGGTCTGTGGACCAAAATGTGGTTTACTGTGCACTTAAATGATCGCGCCCGCATGTCATACTCCCAATACTCCTTTAATTCTGAGCTAATTAATGCTAATCATAGATTAAAACCTAATGACCATGATTTGGCTAATTAAACACGTGCTACAGTGCGATCGATTGTTCCAACTAGCAGAGGCGCCCTCGGTCGTTGGATTCTCCTGCTAGTCGTCGGCGATGGGGGCTAAGGCGGCGCTGGCGAAGTGCAAAAATGGAAACCTAGTGCCTAGACAAAACTAACGGTGGCCAGATCATCACCGGTGATGGAATCCAGCGGCGGTGCGATGAGCGGAGGAGCTACGGCTACGGTAAAAGCTACGACTCGGCGAAGCTTCTACCGAACTAACGAAATAACATCCTAGAGGTGACTTCCCAACAGGCACCACAACATAGCACGAATTACCCATTCGTACCACCCAATTTCAAGTTTTAATGAAAATATCTAGTCTAATTCTCACGGGGTGTATCCAAACGTGTCCATAACCTACATTTCTAATATAATGTATTAACTATGAGTTGCCCGTATGGATGAAAACCTATACGTTGTGTCGGAGTCACCAGCAGCGTGACAACATACCGATGCTCCTTAGTAGCAATGGTAAACATTTATCTATAGCTCATGCATCTATTCAGATTAACTACTCCTAACGAAAATTAACATAAAAAAAGCACATGCATACATACATTTACAATCAAGATATTTGTATCGAAAGTAATAGGAGCAAGATGATCAAAGGGGGGCTACTTGCCTTCTTGGATATATTCAACTGGCTATAGAGGATCACTTGCGTATACGATAGAATAGTCAAAACCTAACGAAAGAATCGAAAAGAACTAATATATAGGAACAGATAACACCGAATAAACTCAAAATTTTTAAATCATCCAAAAATCATAAAATTTACACATAAGGTAGAGCATGATTTTAAATGAATTTAGAAACAAAAATAAATTTATTTGGATGTCACATGTAAAAGTTATAGCCAAAAAAATTCTATCAGAAAATAAAATCAGGAAAAATAGGGCTCGGGTATTGTTCATCCGAAACCTATTTTTTTGTGAATTTTTTTTAGAAAGGTGGTGACTTTGAAAATTTTATGGTAGATAAAGCACGACATTATATGTACAATCAAATTTGATTAACCTCATTTGCAGTTAAAATGAAATTTCTAGGATTTTTCAAAGTTATGAAAGTAGTGCATAAATCAGTTGTAAAACAAGATTTTCAGAGATATTAACATACTTAAAACCTATTCTACAATGAAGTACAGTAACATAGGAATCCAACAAAATTGATTTCACTTCAGTTGGAGTTACGGGGAAATACTTATGCATTTTTGAAGTTTAACATTATTTTTAGTACAATAATAATACTAAACTGAAAGTAATTTTGCTAACACTATTTTCTGGAATAGAAACATGGTTAATGGGTTAATATTAAATTACATTAAAAAATTAAGCAAACAAAATTTGAATCATCAAGTTTGAAGTTAAAATGAATTACATATGCAATTTTGAAGTTTAACTAATTTTTTAGTACACAAATAAAGTATTTCAGAAAATATAAAAGCATTTAATACTTTTCTTACTGAGGCTTACCTAGCCACCGCCACTGACCAGTGTGGTCCACGATTTTAATTTTTTTCAATTAAAATCCTAAAGAAAAAGGCTGCTAACAAGTGGGTCCCGCATGTCGTACTCACGGCTCATACGAACAGTGCGTAGACTACGAGTTCACAACACAGTAAAAAGGGTCTGTGGACCAAAATGTGGTTTACTGTGCACTTAAATGATCGCGCCCGCATGTCATACTCCCAATACTCCTTTAATTCTGAGCTAATTAATGCTAATCATAGATTAAAACCTAATGACCATGATTTGGCTAATTAAACACGTGCTACAGTGCGATCGGTTGTTCCAACTAGCAGAGGCGCCCTCGGTCGTTGGATTCTCCTGCTAGTCGTCGGCGATGGGGGCTAAGGCGGCGCTGGCGAAGTGCAAAAATGGAAACCTAGTGCCTAGACAAAGCTAACGGTGGCCAGATCATCACCGGTGATGGAATCCAGCGGCGGTGCGATGAGCGGAGGAGCTACGGCTACGGTAAAAGCTACGACTCGGCGAAGCTTCTACCGAACTAACGCGCGCACAAGCACTAGAGTGGTTCAGGGAGCCTACCAGAGCCGAGGGGGAGGACTGGGGTGGCCGGAGATGAGCTGGCGGCGAGGACCCATGACGACGGCAACACTTCCATGCAGAGAGCTTGCCCTGAAACAGGAGGGAGGGAAATAGAGGTAGGAGTAGCTCAAGCGATGTCAGTAGACGGCAATAACACGAGAAATTGACAAGTGACTCACTATAGAGGTTATGACGGTGGAAATGGCACTTTGGCCTGAGATGAAGAAGTACCACAGTTACGGTGGTCCCTGCGAACCAAAATCCGAATTAGGTTAGGGGAATGTTTTCTCGGATCCTAGAATGCGATATGACGCGGATAGAAATGGAAATGAACCCCCGTGGCGGCCGGACTACTGTGGTGGCGCTCGGCCAAGAGCGAGAGCTTGAACTCCAGAGGCGCTCGGGTTCAGTTGAGGGGGAGAGAAAGGTGGGAGATGGTAGGGAGAAGGTTGGCGAGTCGAAAGAGAGGCCAAGGAGGTTTTGGATGGCTATAAATAGGCGGATGACGGAGAGTTCGTGAGGAGGGAGCTCCACGGTGAGCTCGGCTCATGGCGCTCGGCATGGATGCACCGAGGGGATGTGAGGCGATGGGAGCATGGGTGAGCGCGGGAAACGTGGCCAAACCACAGGCGCATAGTCTCAAACCGGTGGCGAGCAGTTGGGGGGTGACACGGTGATGACGACACCATGGCTTGCGCTCGGCGTGGGCGAGGACGCGGAGGCCGCGTGGAGAAGAAGCACTACCACTGGGGTCCACTTGCCAGTGACTCAGGTAAGTGAGGTGTGGTCGGGTGGCTTAAGTGGCTCGGTTGGACCGAGTCAGCTCGGGTCCAAATGAGTCCAACAGTAGCTAGGTCTGATTTTTGAAAAACAGACTGAGATGGTTTGAGAATTTTTTGAGCTAGTTTTGTAACTCTAAAAATTTCAAAATTTTTATAGAAGAATACTGGATCTAATAACAACTGTGTGTAATGTTTCCAGATTTTTTCATACACTACATTTCTCTCTAGAGAAATTACAAGTTGCTTCCCTAGGTGTTTGACTAAGGGACCAACTGGTTTGACTAGCTCTTTTAAAATAGAAAATAAAATCTAAAAATTATGAAATTTTTCAGAGAAGTCACTAGGATGATCTAGAAGCTAGGAAAATAATTCAAGAGGATTATCACAAGATTTTCCTAAAACATTTAAAAGGGTTATGCTTCTAGTCAATTAAAGCATTAAATTTTTGAAATCAACAAAGCCTTAGAAATAAAATCCAAAAAATTTAAATAACAACCTGATGCGTCAAAAGTTTTAAATTATTCTCATTTTCATACATTTAAAACACAAACCATGTTTTGGGATGTTACAATCTCTAGTAAATGAGACTGAATATCGTAGTTTAGTTGGAAGCTTACGATATTTGGTGAATACAAGACCAGACATTGCTTTTTCGGTTGGAATTGTGAGTAGGTTTATAGAAGCACCGACGACTGAACATTTAGTAGTAGTAAAACATATATTGAGAAATGTGAGTGGCACAAAAGATTTTGGTTGCTGCTATGGGAGATGTGATGATCAAGAACTGTAGATTGTTGGTTACTGTGATAGTGATCTTGGAGGAGACATCGATGATCAGAAAAGTACCACTGGAATGGGTTTTTATTTTGGACAAAGTTAGAAAACTTGGGCATCTCAAAAAAAGAAGATTGTAGCTCTTTCTTATTGTGAAGCCGAATATATTGCAGCAACGTCAGCTGCGTGTCAAGGCATTTGGTTGTGTCATTTGATAGAAGATCTAAGGAAACAAGCACCGCACAAAGTGAAATTGTTGGTGGATAACAAATTTGCTATTGCTCTTTGCAAAAATCATGTATATCATAACCGGAGTAAACATATCGATACTAGGTATCACTTTCTTTCGTGAATGTGTTAAAACTGGTAAAATTGATGTAGAATATATTAGCATTGATTGTCAGCTAGTTGATATTTTCACAAAAGCGCTTGGCCGACTCAAATTCGTTGAGATGCGAAAGAATTTGGGGATCAGAGATGTAAAATTAGACCAACAAGTTTAAGAGGTGATTTGTTAGTCTTAATCTTGTTGTCTATAGTTTTACTTTTGGTTTCTACTTAGAATTGTATAGGATCACTGTAAGAAAAGTGAAGTCGTGCCAGTCTGTACTCTGTGTTCATTTCAGTTTCAAACACTGTAACTAGTCAAGCTCTTGTCAGTTTTTGGATTTCAGACTCGCTAGAGAATCGGAGTCAGGAAACCGAATTCGTATCTTATTTGTAACTCATTTTGATGTCTATATAAGAAAACAAAAAATTCGTATTGAGAGATACGGCGCAAATGGAAACACAGTTTGTCTGTCGACTTTGTACTCTGTTCTTCGACAAACTTCATAAGTTTCAGAGAAACAATTTCTTCAGAAATCTTTCAGAGGAACTTCGAAGCATTTGTGTTTTGATTTCAGGATTCTACTCCAACAAATATGAGGTACAACATGCCATGGTTTGGATGAATTCTGAGAATTTTTGGCCATATTGGTGTTTTTTCGCCGCGTATTTGTAGGAATGACCATAGATAGTTGTTTTTTAAAATAAAAATAGTGCCCTACCACACGGCCACCATACGATCTCGTGCCGCCCCGCGCCACCTCCTGCACAACCACTATGCGACGGAGGCCCAATCATAAGCCACCGTGCGGTAGAGGACCTCCCACACATGCGCTGTGTGGTGGACGCCCTGCGCACAGCCACCTTTTGGTGGACAAGCTACTGCCATGTCGATTCTCCCTTCTCCAGAAATTAGGGTTTCAGCCGCCGCGTAGTGTTGTAGGAATTTTAAAATATAGCAAATCAGCTCAACAAATTATGAAATTTTTTGTGGAGCCTCCTAACAGAGTGTATTTACTTGTGTAATTTTTACATAATTTTATTCATTCTGAATTGTTCTCGCAATTTCATTTAAGTGTACTGTTCATAGGAATTTATAAATATAAAAAATAAGCTCCAAAAATTATGAAATTTATTTTGTAGGCTCCTTACATAGTAGACTTGATTTTTAATATTTCTATAATTTTATATGTGTTCTAAAATTATCTCAAAAAATTGTATTTTAGGTTTTAGAAATTAGAGTTTTATGATTTCATGTGAAACTTGTAACTATTCGAAAATATCGTCAATTTTATCTATGTAAAAGAAGCTACATTACAACTCCATTGGAAATATTGATATACAATATGGCGCAACAGTAGACACATAACACACAAAATATGCATACAAATATAGCAAAAATAAAATATGAATACAAATATAGCAAAACAGAATCGCATAACACGGGATATAGTATGGCTTACTCGTCTGAGCCACTACTCTCTGCTCACTGCGCCTGCGTCCGCGTGCGCCTGGATGTTTTGCGTTGAGCATGTCCCGTAGGATACGTAAGTTGGTCCGGAGAGCACATATCAGTTCGGGTATACGGAGACCGCTGAGTATATTGAGCGGGCGGAGGTGCGTCAGTAAGCTGAGTCAGAGGAAGCTGGGTCTAGTAACTGTACATGTCGTCCTGCTAAGGCATGCCAAACTGGGGGCCACCTCTAATGAATTCATGAACGATAGACTGCATGAATGCACTATCGAATTGTCCACCCCCAAGGTACGATGTCTGCAACTCTGGTCGTGCGGATGAGCTCTGTCCTTGGACGTACAGTGTGCTAGCCAACCCGGAGGAGCTTTAGCCTTGGACGTACGGTGTGCCAGCCAACTCGGAGGAGCTTTAGCATTGGACATATGGTTTGTCAGCCAACCCGAAGGAGCTTTGGCCTTGGACGTACAGTGGGATAACAAACCCGGAGGAGCTCTGCCCTGCGTATGCTCCAACCCTTACTGCCATGCTCCATACCCTGACGTCGTGCACTGCTCTCTGCTAGGAGCTGGGATGCCCATATCATCATCATCAGTTGACGTGAACTGGCCGTCACCCCTACGGTCAACTGAAGGCGGAAAGACGGAATGAGTTAGTCGAAATAAAAACTTTAGACATGAACTGAGAATCTCGTACATCCGGATGTGTTTTAGATGACCTAGGGGGACAGCTAGTCTGTATACTGAACGCAGACGGTACGAGTGATGCATCCAAATGGACCTATGGCGGGATAATGACATGATGTTAGTGGAATGTAAGACATTAAAAAAAACAGAACGTAGATTTGTACATAACTTACCTCCCCGCCGATTTAGCCCGTGGATGACCGATGGGAAGCGCTATGTTGCCATCCGGAATCGCTAGGTTTTGATGACCTAGCGGGTGAGCACGGTCCCCCTCTTGGTGCCCGATGCGTAGGACGTCGCCCGCCGAACGACCGCAGCTCAAGTTCTTTATTACGTTCTTCGCCTCCGCGAAGATGTACTGTTGGAGCTATGCAATATATGACCTTTACACATCTAGATGTCTCCTACTCAGTAAATAAGTTCTACCAGTTCCTCCCGTCGTCTACAGATACACATTTGGTAGTTGTGAAGAGAATCTTGCGGTTTCTCAAAGGAAGTATCAATCTTGGGCTTTGCATTCGGGAGTCAAAGTCTCAGCTGCTAAGTGCTTTCTTTGATAGCACTGGGCTGGATGCCATAATGATCGACGTTCAACGAATGGATTTGCAATCTTCTTTGGACCAAACTAGATCTCTTGGAATGCCAGGAAACAACCAACAATTTCTCACTCTAGAGCGGAAGCAGAGTATAAAGAAATTGCAAATGCCACTACAGAACTGATTTGGTTACAATCTTTGCTGAAGGAACTGGGCATTTTCAGAGTAGAGCTCCGCTGTTGTGGTGTGACAAATTGGGTGAGACTTATCTCATGGCCAATCCAGTGTTTCATGCTCGTACAAAACATGTAGAAGTTGATTTTTCATTTTGTGAGAGAAAGAGTAGCAAGAGGAGCTCTTCAAGTTCGGTTCATCGCATCATCTGATCAAGTGGCAGACATTTTTATGAAAGTTCTGTCCCGAGAACCATTTGATCGACTTCAATACAATCTCAATTTAGTCAGCATAAGTTGAGATTGAGGGTATCTGTTAACAAATGTAAATCTCGGTGATATTATAGATAGAGTTCAGAGAAGATAAGTTGTTGTATAGATTATAGTTTATCTTCAGTTTAGATTGCTTCGGTTGTTTGTCTGATGCACTATTCATCTTCTGGCACAATCCTGATGCTTTCGGTTTTGTAACAGAACATGTAATCTTGATGATTCGCTAAGTACTATAAATACATGAGTGACCCAAGGGGCTCTCAATACTTCAAATACATATTTTTTCACAATGACCACTTGTGATCCTTGGTGCGCAGCGTGTAGCACAGGTTGTCGGCGGCGTTCGCCGGCACGGCACAGATCAAGTACGTCGAGTCGATGTACTTCACCGTGAAGAGCTCCCCAGTCCCATCACGCCTTCAGCTCGCCCTTGAGCCACGCGCCGACGTCCAGGAACGCCGGGTTGCCGGACTCGTTGGTCCGAGGGATGAGGCGCTGCCCGGCGCCCTCGGTGTGGCCGTTCTTCTTGTTGCGGTGGTACAGGAAGTCGAAGAGGCTGCCGGCGCTACGGAGGTAGAAGTCCACCTCAAGGACGGGGTAGCAGTCGACGTCGTGGCTACTAAGCGTGGCATGCAGCTTGACGTGGCCGGTGCTCCGGCCCATGAGCTTGACGAGGCCGACGCCGTTCACCGCTCTCTCGGCCTCCACATGCCCCGCGGTGATCGCCCGCAGCACCTCCTCTGTTAGTGTTGATTCACACAACTCCTATCTCTCTTGGAAATCACTAACTGATCACACACACAATTGGAAAAGGCACTCACTGGTTCTCTCTCTCTCTACTTGGCTTATTTGGCTAAGGACTACTACCACAACGGGCAGCACTAATATGCAACGACGACTAGAAAAAACTTGACAACGTGACGTGCATACAAGAGCAACATGCACGATACAAAGCAAAATGCTACCACAAACAAGATTAATCTAACAATCATCCCCTTATTCTTGTTACCTAGAGCAGCGCTGGTTCATTGTCAGCATCTGCCTCAATGAGATGTGCCTCCGCCTTTTCCTTCTTGTTGGGCTTACAACATTCTGAAACAAAATGTCCATAATCATTACAATTGAAACACCTTACTTTTGCCTTGTCAACTCTTCGGTAACGACGGCCACCGCCGCCACTAGAACCACCTGAGGAGCCTTCAACTTCATGTTTCGATGATCGGACCTCCCACTTTGCGTGTATCAAGAGCAAGTGCTCCTTGTCTCCGTCGCTATTGCTGTAGCGGCGCTCTCCCTCTTCCCGCGTCTTCAAGCACCGATTAGCTCTTCGATCGACATATTTTTTATGTCGCTGAATTGCTCAATCGTGGTGACGACAGGAGAGAATTTTTTTGGCACAGCATGAAGAAACTTCTGCACGATGTAGGCCTCTTCCATCTTGTCACCTAGACCTCGTATCTTGCTGACGATTGTCATCAATCTCATCGCGAAGTTATCGATCTGTTCGGTGTCCCTCATGCGCAAGTTATCAAACTCGCTTTTGAGGTTTTGTACACGCGCCTCCTTGACGCGATCGGCATAGAGATGCATCATCTTCAGGGTATTCCATGCCTCCTTTGCGGTCTCCTTCTCTGCTAGGAGTAAGCAGCATGTCTTCCAGCACCACGAGGAAGATTGCCGCGAGCACCGTTTGATCTTGCCTCTCGTTCACCTCCCCATCCACCATTGCGTTCCACACGCCTTGAGCGCGCATGAACACCTTCATCTTCACAGCCCAAGTCGTGTAGTTACTCCTCGTGAGCATGGGATACGGGAGGGAGATACTGCCCTCGCGCGCCGACGCCTTTGGCATGCTCCCATTGCCGATCTTCTAAACGCCCCCGTCGCTGGTGACATTTCTCGGCGAGTTCGGACGCGACATGGATTGAGGTGTACACGAACACAGACTCTGATACCAAATGTTGGAACACACCAAGGAATCAACATTTGCAATTTCCCGTGGACACACACTTTCACGGGGGAGACGAGGAACACAGACATACGAAGAGAATTTTCCCAACACGAACTCGATTTGCACCGTCTTTTCTCTTGTGTTTCTATTCCATCGCTCTTAACTTACTCAACAGATTACATGGCTTAAATAGCCTCACTCACACACGCACACGAAGGATCACCAACCCACCCGGGTCTCATGCGACACACGCACTACCCGGACTCCACTACCTGGTCATGCGTATGCAGCTAACAACTCTGGAGTCTCACTCCACTAACCACTAACACACATGCACATGCAAGGCTTAACTTCACTCCATGCAAAGGTCACACGTCCGGCCACTAATTAACCAACTCAGAGACCATGACTTGGCCCAACTAGTGTAGGTGTTAATCTTGTTGTGTTTACTTCAGTTGTTGTGTTTGCTTCAGCTCTGTTTTTACGTTCTGTCTGAATATCCGAACTGAATGAATTAAGTTCAGTTCGTAGGCCTTAGTTCATCGTCTCTGAAGTTCAAACTATGTGCAGAACTTTAGAACGTGCGTGATTATGTTTTGTAAGTAGTGCGGCCCATGATCCGAGTTGTCAGGATAGTGGCCAAGTCTTAGGGTAAGTAGTGGCTTAGAATCCGGACTGGGAGTTAATCGTCTGGTGTGTGTGCGTACTAGTTCGTGAGTTGTTATGGATAGTTGCATACAGATGCATTATTGTAGGCACTAAGCTAGTCATGGTAGTCCTATTCTTGCTGCTAGTGGCGCAGGTTGTTGAATGGGCTGATTAGCTCGTGTGTGCGCGTGTGTTACAAATATCAGCACATGTAATCAGTTCAAATAAGTTGAATAGAAACAAAGAAACTACACAAGTTGTGTTAGGTGTCTCCAAGTATTGTTTCATGTGTTCATCTTCCAGAATTGAGTTGTTCATTTTTCTCCATTGAGTGCTCCCGTACATTCTTCCACCAATAATGTGTGAGTTGTAACCTAGGTTGTTCCAACAACTAGTTGACCTCCTATGCAACTAACAAGCTCATGTATGCACCGACTTCACACAGCACGTAGCAACCAACAACATACACTCGGCCACACCTACTAGCTAACCACATGCAAGTGCACAACACATATACACACACAAATAAAACTTTGTCAAGATTAATTTCAACATCCTCCACGACATGTGGAACCTGAATGAGAGGTCGATGATGCCCACATCGTTGTCGACCGTCTTCGGGATCCTCGTGATCACCATGGCGAGCTTGCACCACCGGATCTCCTTGAATATCTTCACCGCACCATGCATCGTGCCATCCCCACCGATGGTGTATACCTGGTTAAACTCGTGCCGCCCGATGGTGTCGACGATCCTGCTGAGCTCGAAGCCACTGCGCGATGTGCCGAGCATGGTGCCGCCGACCTTGTGCTAGTGGTGCTCCATCGCTGGATCGAGTGAGGGCCCCTCGGAGTAGAACTCGCGGTACCCGTTTCGCACTCTGTACAGCTCCCAGAGCCTGACGACGAGCTCTTGGACGACGGTGTTCATCCCGGGGTAGAGCCCCCCGCAGGTGACAATGATCGCGTGCACGCGTGCCTGGTCGAACGCGACCTCGCGGCGCCGCCACGTGCGGTGGTAGGCGGCGGGACAACGACGAGTCGTCCAAGAGGATGCGGCGGAGGACGACGTCGGTGGTGGAGATGAAGAAGGCCAGGGATGGGTAGTAGAGCGTGTGGTGCGCGATAGGGTTGGGGATCGCGGTGTCGTCGTCTCCACCGAGCGGTGGTCGGCGAGTGTGGGGAGCTTGTGGAGCACGAAGGGTGGCAGCGGTGCCTCACCATTGTCCATGGTCGTCTGCATGGTACTACTCGTGTAGAAGCAGTTGTGTGCGTCAGTTTTGTGTGTGCCCACCGCGCGCGTGTTGTTACAGGTGCCGGGTGGCAGGAGAGGAGTGGGACGTGGCACCGACCGAGCGTGCATGGCGAGCATGTGAGGTGCCACGTCATGGGGACCGGTCAATTGAGTTGGCTACCACACTTTTGGTTCGCATGTAATAACATACCACCAAGAATCACATCTCTCTCGTTACATTCTTTATATTTTGTCATTTTCAGGTTATTTAAGGGATTTTTTTTTCTTTTGCTTTTTCAATATAGACGAAATGACCTTCCTGCCCTTACTCATCCCATTTATAAAGAGAAGTTGGTTACCTTACCATGAGATACGACGATGGCCCATCTGTTCTTGCTCTATCTCATTTATCTTCTTCCTGATATCCAGCTTCAAATCCTTGACCGTAGCAGTGTTCAATACCGCAACATCTTTACACAAGGAGAAAAAAAAACTATAAAGAATGTGACGGGAGAGGGAGACATGGCATATGACCTATCGGAAAAACTAGAAAACGTTATAATGTTTTAGCAAACTAACGGGATAGGCATTAGCCTTCGGATCTAGTTGCTATAGCACGTATCCTAAAGTAAAGTGGCCAACTCAACCAGTGTGAAGGCACATCGAGCGATGACTATGTTTTTTTAAACCACCACGAGAGCCGGTGTGAAGAGTTCGCGAGCAGCAAGCGTGCGTACTCGACGAACATCAAGCGTACACGGCTCTGCCTCTGCATCCACCCCAGATTCTGCCTCCCCTTGATCTCAATTGCTACCTTCCTCAAATTGTGTTGGTTTAGGCTGTTGTTTTTTGCTGTGCACATGTTTCAAGTGATGCTCTCCACTTATTTGATGAAATGTCAAGAATGTCAAGTTTGCAACAAAAACTACCTTTTAAAGCTTCATCCTACGTGTCACCAAGACAACAACATGCAATGGCGGGGGCGAGCAGCTGCAGTGCTTCCATGGCGGCTGTGAGCCCACCTGAGCGTGGCGGCCACATGCTCGCGTAGGGAGAGTGGCAAGCGGTGGGCTGGTCCTATGTGCCTCATGTGGCCGCAAGCATGTGAGAGACCACCGTCTAGCGCAATGGAGAGTAGCGGCGAGCGAGCTCAGCCAGAGTGAGACAAGTGGAAGCGACTATCGGAGCGACCACAGTAGCCCGGTGAGCACAGAGCCACGAGCGAGCTCGATGGTAGGCGGGAAGGCCAGCGGCCGCGATGTCCTGACGAGCATGGAGCTGTGGTGGAGAGTAGTCGCGCGGCCACAGGTGAGAACGTTGGATTTTTTTTTTTTTTTGCTCTTGTTTGATTTTTGATGAAATTTCTTGAAATATGTTGAAACTTGTTGTCTGGAATTTGTTAAAACTTGAATTTCAAAATCTAAAACTTCTTCACACTTCTTGAAACTCTTTTGCCTGAAATTTGGACTTAAAATTTTCTTGGAATCTTCGAGATTCTTCTAGAAATACGCGAAACTCATTGAAATTGAAACTTTTAAAATATTTTCACAAAACTTCTTGAGACTTCATGACATTTGTTGAAATTTTTTTAACTCTTTTGTCTGAAACTTGTTAAAAATTGAGTTCCAAAATCTAAAACTTGTTAAAATTTTATTGGAATCTTCTAGAAACTTCTAGAAATACACAAAACTAAATGAAATAATAAACTTTTAAAATATTTTCACAGGACTTCTTGGAACTTCATGTAACCTTCAACAAATAATCAAGTTACAGATATGGGGAAGAACAAAACACGGGAACTCACATAAATATGAAACTAGTTGAAACTTGGGCTTGAAACTTTTTTAGAATCTTCTGAAAACTTTTAGAAATCTGAATGCGTTGAAATATAGTTGAAACTTTAAACTCGAAATATTAAACTTTTAAGCAACTAGAACTTTACGAAATTGTATGAAACTACTATACTGTTGAAAATGCATTCCAACAGTACAGTTTAGGCTAGTAGCTCCTCTGATCTATTATATTGTTCTTAGTGGTATTTTATTAAATACCAACTAAATGATCAATTCCCCTTATTCGTGTTTGCGTTCCAGGACTGTCCGACACAAGGACCGTGCAGCCCATATTTGATTGAGCTACTCGGTTTGGCGGGCTGCCGCACTTCATAGCCAGTAGAGCCGGGGTTCAGATTCAGAATATGAAACGGGATTTTTAGTTGCCTCTTCGTGTTACGGATGCATTCATTAATCCGGTTGACTCTCGTCGACGACGACGGCGACAAGGACCACGAGAATGCTCCCCTGTGCATTCGGTGCCCTGTTTCCTGAAGCTGCATGCTGTGCATGCGTATTTTGAGTGTGTAAACAGTAAATACCATGACAATATAACAATAATAAAATATTTACTATATCAAACATAGTGTAGATATTGATATCGACTTTTGATTTTTGATCGAACGGTGTGTGTTATCTTGTTTTTGGGTCCAATGTTAATTTAGGCTCTGTGGCAGTTTTGTCACGTGCTAGTATTATGCAATGCAATGGACAAAATGTTAAGTCGATGTTAACACCTAGTTAGTCAATGTTTTCCTTGAAGAAGAGGAAGACTTGAAACAATTAACAGGCAATTGCAGCCCTACTTCAAAAGTTCAACCACAGAAAATTGCGTTGATTAAAATAAGTGGGGCAAGTCAACACAACGAACGTGTTGGTGTGTGACACGCGTCCATGTCTTATGGCTCTCACGCCTGGATTCCCATGTGCGCCATTCCTGGGAGGGCCAAATGCTTCTAGTCTTGCCACGTCGCCAGTACCACCGCCCTGGCGCCCAGTCGATCCTGTGCCGCGCCCTTAGCGCCCGAACAACACACACCCTACCAGTCCCCCTCACCCGGATTCCCGCGCCTGCCGTGCCACCGTGGCACGGTATTGCCATTTACACATGTCTTGTTTCCTGCCCATCCCATCCATCACGCCCATGCCTCCTATGCATGCGAATGATTCCCCGCATGCAAGAATACATCGCGTGAAAGGGAATCTAATTCCCCTCCCGTCGATTCACTATCTGCGGGAATTACGTTCGCGCGGCTATAAATACCAGAGTCGCTTTCGCTCTGAGTCATTCTAAATTTCATTCTCGTGCTTGTTGTTGAGAATGCAGATAATAGGAAAAAAATCAAAATTAAAGAGTGTCTAGAGCAGTTCTTAGGACCGTGTTAATATAGAACGGTCGCCATCAAGAGAAGATAATTTTTGTCTCCAATGCATTTATCGTAATTATTTTAGTCATAGTTAAATAATCGTAATCAATTAGTTGTAATTAATTTAGTCAGTACTATCTAATTGTAAATAATTAGTCGTAATTAACTATACATAAGTAATTAAGTAGTAGTTTATTGGTGGTAATTATTTAGCAGTAATTAATTAATCATAATTAATGTAGTGCTAAATAATTAGTTGTAACTAATTAGTCGTAAATAGTTAGTCTTTATAAATTTAGTGTGAATTAATTAGTGGTTAAAAATTAGTCATAATTAATTTAGTGACTATTAAGCAGACATAATTAATTTAGTGATAATTAACTAGTCCTAATTAGTTAGTCATAATTAATTTACTGGTAATTAATTAGTGGTAATTAATTAGTCATAATTACTGTAGTGGTAGTTAATTTCTCATAATTAATTTAGTGGTAATTAATTAGTCATAATTATTTAATCATAATTAATTTGTGGTAATTAATTAGTCGTACTTATTTAGACACAATTAATTTAGTAATACTTAATTAGTCATAATTAATTTATAACTAATTAATTTATTAGTAATTAATTACAAATAATTAATTTATTGGTAATTAATTAAGTCATAAATAATTGGTGGTAATGAATTAGTCGTAATTAATTTTAGTTGTAGCTAATAAGTGGTGATTAAATTAGTGTTAATTAATTGGGAGTAAATAATTTGCTCCCTTCGATTTGATTCGAACTGATTTGACATTTCATCTTTTGCAAGGCATGACTCTGCGAGATCTATTAGAACCATTCTACGATGAACATCACCAGAGAAAGCTGTGGATCTCCAGGGACAGGGGTGGTCCCCCTACCCATCATGCTTCGGTCTGAGAAGTATTACTGGGACCTTGACGCTCGCTACGTCCCAATCCTTCATGATACAGGCTTGTTGCCCTTTGCGAGGATGCTCAAGGTCGGCCGCTATTTCACCCTAGACAATAGCCTCATGTCGGCACTTGTCGACAGATGGAGACCCGAGATGCACATGTTCCATTTTCGGTGGGGAGAGATGACGATCACTCTCCAGAATATCTCCTTCTTGACTAGTCTCCCGATCATGGGAGACGCACTTGTTCCACCCCATCCGCCGGCGGATTAGAAGGCCCGCTTGGTTCAACGTTTCAACTTACCTGTGCTAAACAGAGACCGTGGTGTCTCTCAGACATGGCTGAGGAATTTCAGTTAATGCCAGATGGATACACCTAACGAGGTTGTGAGGACGCACCTCATCGCTTGCCTTCATCTTTTCGGTTGGGCCTTGTTTTCTATCACATAGGGCGATTGGGTGTACCCCAGTTTCATCCGCATCGCCGAGTCTTTAGCCGACGTGGAGCCTAGGGAATGCCACATTACAGCTGGGGATCAGTGGTAACATCCCAAAAGTTACTAAATACAAAAATATGGGATTTTGTAAACTTTTTTTTTTGTATAATATCCGTTGTAGACCTTTTTGCCTGTATTTTTGGGAATGTTTGAGTTGCATTTTCTGTTTTGCCAGTGTAGGTGGTAAATACCGAAAACCCTAATTACGAAAATCCTAGAAATGAAAACCCTAAAAGCCTAAATTGTAAAAGGAAAAGAATCAGATGCAAGTAAATCATCATAACAAAGTTAACCTAAAATGTTGCCCTGCTAAATATTACTGAACTATAAAACCTAAGGTCGACATCATAAAATACGAAACTTAATTCTCCAAAGGATAAAAAACTCAACTAGAATTCTTTAGAAAATATTGGATTTCATCTATCGTCGCATGAGAATTTTCGAAAGAAAATACCAGAATTTTAGCCAACCCTAAAATTCTGTCACGTTCCTTTTTCCAAAACTTTCCCTAGTCTTTTCTTGGCTATGTCTACTGTTCATCTGGCCCTTGTGTACTGTTCATCTGGTCAAACCCTTGAATAGCTCACAGTTGATTCTCACCCGACTACTCCCTGCATGCCCACCACGCCACCCTGGAGCCAGCACCACGTCGCCCAGCCACTGCCCATGTTTCTCTCCGGCCAACGCCCTTTCTGCTCTCTCCCTCATTCTTCCCATACTGTGCATTGGCATCACCGCACATGCCCCATCACCACACCCCATTGCGCACCCATACCTCCTATCCAGCATGCATGCTGCCACCCGCACACGCGCCCTCCTTCCTCTGCCCATGCCCCTGTCGGCCAAACGACACCACTACACTGGCCATCGCACGCTCATGCCGAAGCTCTATCACCAAAAGCATTGCCAAGCTTCCTATTTAAAGTGCCCCACTGAGCCACTTTCATCTCCTTTGGCTTTCCTCCCCTTTCCTCTTCTCCATCGGAAGCCAAAAATCCAAGCGTGCGAAGCTCTACCTCGGCCGCACAAGCCATGGTCGTGCAGCCTGTCACCATTCCGGACACTCCAGCGAGCTTAGGCCAACCCCGTATGCGTTACGACATGTTCTAGGATCCCTGGTAGACTTCCCCCAAATCAATTTGGGATTAAATCCACCAGAGCGCCGCACACCCGACTTCTTCTTCATCACCGGCCAAAATCGCCGCCACCATTACTGCGCCTCCTCTAGTGAGTCCCAGCTCTATTCCTCCCTCCATGAATATCCTTAGACATCCCTCTACTTCCCCCTACCACTCACTCTCCCTCTCCTTCCCCGCAGGTCAGCGCCACCGTCAGCCTACCCCGCGCCGTAGGAGGCTTTTGTCACCGGCTCACCTCGGAGCTTCACTGTCCCCCACGACCACTCCAGTGAGTTCCCCATAGCTCCCTCTAGCCCATGGTATCCCTAGTTCCCATCCCCCCTCACCCGTGCGCCACCTCACCTTTCCTCCTCTGCGGCCGGCCGCCGCAAGCCACCACCCGACCGTCACTGGTCACCTTGAATCGCTCCGCCGCTACCCACGGGTTCACCTCCCTCTGCGCAACCCATTTTGGCCAACCTTGGTCGCCGTCGTCGCTCACTCCGCCACCACCGGCCTAGCCTCCTCTGTTTCCCCTTCCACTGCCCTGTGTTGTCTCTCTGTGTAATATGAGCCAGTGACTGACAGTGGGTCCACTTGTAAGTACCTAGGTCTATTAGGGGGTTAAGTAGCTAGTAGTTGTTCAGTTAGCAATATGAAAGTGTGCTGACTAGAGGCTAATTTAGAATAGTCATAGTATAATTAAACAACTAGCTTTAGTGAAATGTTACAGTATATGTTATATGCAAAACTTCAATAACAATTGGGTACATCCTTGACTAGAGGTTTCATTAAGTTAAATGGGGGATTGTTTAGCAGTCAACGATTAGATTAGTTAATAGATAATTGGAAATAGCTAGAATTTAACTAAATAGCAGGCTCAGATGAATACTCCATGGTAGCATATGAATCATTAAGGTTAATTAGAAATGCTAGAAGCATGTACATATACATATATGCAGCTTTGTATACTAAAGGATGATGAATAGACCATATCAATTATGGTTTAGTTAAAGTAAATTATTTAGGAAAATTAGAGGTTAATTATGAATGGCATTCTAATGTAAGCAATTAGAGGTTAGTTAATAATCAATTCAAGATCTAATCCAAGCAAATTGGCATTGCCAAAATAATCTTATGTTTTAAAGTGCCTACATGTTAGTAGGGTCCTAAACCATTAAGCCATTGTTTTGGACTTTCTGTTAAGACTAACCCAATATAGTGTTACTAACTTATGATATGGTAATATGATTAGGTTATCATATTACTTAGGTCAAGACCATTGTTGTGATAATAGAAATGATAATTTAATTAGATAGTTAATCGAAGATTTGTAGAACAGTTTGGTAATGATCGAGTACTATTACCCTATAAGCCCTATGTCTAGGAATGCCCAAATGAACATAAGGTGGTATAATATAATATGACAATGTCATATCTAGGGTTAATATCCGCGTAGTAACCACGTAGTAAAGCGTATGAACTCGCATGTGCTTACATAATATATTTAATTTAGGTAACAAGAGCTCATCTACAAGTAATAAAGCTAGCTAAAGACTGCCGCCATAATAAACCCAAACCCATAGACACCACTAAGGGTGTTAGGCCGATACCCTGCACCTTCACAAAGGTCTCACCTGACTTCCATGGAACTTCCTCTGTAAATAGGAAATAACAACTCCTTTGGATATACTTCGTCTGAAATATTTCCTTCATCAACTTCCTTTGATTGTACTTTTGTCTGCAATATTTCTTTCATCAACTCCTTTAGGTATGATTAGTTTCATCTGGAATACTTTCATCCTTCAAGATGTCGTTAGATATGTTTACTTTCATTCGTAGTGTCTCCTTTTATTTGAATGTATTTGGATTTGGCATATTTTCGCGTGTAGATTTCGACGACTCCTCGGAAACTGATCTTTTTGAAGATTTAGATCCTCAAGTATACGAGCAAGACAAGTTACATCCTTTGATCGTATTGGATTCACATTATTTAAAATTATTTAATTTTTTTTTTAAAAAATATTATTGCATGTTTATTTATATTCCAGTAATTTAAATTCTTATTTTAAATTACTAGTTAATTACTTTACCTTTGTACACCCAATATTGAATTTGAAATTGTCATTCCCTTGTCACCTTAGTGAAAAATCTGGTTGGTACACTAGTATGACTAGAACATGTTAGAAAATTATGCTTAGTCAAAGATTAGATCAAAAATCTTGATTTTGGGATTTAGCCAAATTATCCAGTCATGATTTAAAATGAGACTATGGTATTGTGTTTACCATAGAAATTTTAACAAATGATATAACTTGGAAAATAAATAAAAATTAGTTTAGACTTGGGCGAAATGGATGTTTGGATGGTGCAAGTTAGTGCACGGGATCGATTCATTTCTATGATCGAGCCCATGGGTTTTATGGAAAGTCGTCCAAGTCAGTTAAGAACCGGTCTTCGAGCCGCATCTTGCAAAGCCCTATCGTACTACCACATATTCTGTGTGGGCGGAACTAGGCTAAATAATTTACAATATTTCACCGTAGTTGTGCCATCTGGTTGTGTGGGTGCCTGAGTGACTTATTATTCCCACATGGTGCAAGAGGGGGCTTCCAACGGTGTGTCCAATGGAAGCGAAACCTTAGCGAGCATAACTACGTTGGAATAGTGCATTGTATAGACCTCGTGATATTTGCTTAGTCGCACGTCTTCGAAAGCGTGCCTTGACCGACATATTAAGTGAACTATCTCTTATGGGTAAAGCTGTACAATTTATACAGAGTGTTAAAAACTATTCGAATAGCCATGTCCACAGTCATGGACATGCTGAGCAAAGCCACTCAAAGTTAGACTTTGGTTTTATTTTTAAAAAAATGAATTTGGAAAATATTTTTGGATAGGTTATCCAAATGGAAAATTTGGGTAGAAAGCCTGGTGTAAGGGGGCAATCCTTCACCATTCGTATATGGAGGTTTATCCTACACTTGAGAATTGATTAATCAAAATAAAAATTTAACTTTTAGTACAAGATAAAAATGCATTGGAACTTAGTAAGTGTATTTCAACTGAAAAATGTAACTTTGTGCAAAACAGTCATATAAGCCTTCCTTTGACATTATCCTGCATGCATTATATCTGCTATTGGGTGTAACTTGTGGAGTACATTCATTTGTACTCACCTTGCTTAATAAATTATTAATCAGAAGAAGAGTATTACGAGGAGGACGAGATCTTGGACGACTAGGCCACGCCTCCAGACGATTGCCTGTAGTGTGTGGTCTACCTTATTACTTTGGCTTCTGCTATATTTTGCTTTTGGTATTATGTCCTTTTGTAATAAACTTAAGTATTATGAATGAATCACATATTATGGTTATGCTATCACCTATTGTTTTACTGTGTACACTAGCTATTGATCATGGAACTAGTGTGGAATACCTAGAGAACCCGGGATCCTTTGCTCCTGGGTTCGACATTAGCAATCCTTTGTGCCACATACAGAGGGTTATGTGACACTTCATGGTGCGGCACCGGTGTGAAATTAGTCCTTGTCGTGTGCTACATGCTCCTGCAGTTGTGGAGTTGAGAGCACTTCCCTATTGGGGACCTAGCATTTGGACTACAGTGTACCCGTACACCGAGCCCCACGACCCCATAGACGGTCCCATTATGGGCACTCGGTGGAATGCTACTAAGTTACGCTGGTCCAAAGACAGACCGGCGAGATCCTACCCAGTGTTCTATAATTAGTTCGAGTCGTTGCACGATGGCAGCATCATATGGATCCCATAGAGCCCTTATTTCATGAACACGGTAGCACCACTCGGACTGTCCATGCAATGCATGCAGGACGTCAGACTTTGGGCGATGACCTACCACCTGGTGTTTACCCATATGGTGGAGCCTTACATGCTGAAGTGCGTAATGCGACAGTTCGATCTATACTAGGTCGTGCCCCCTCTAGATGGGATGATGTTTGAGTGAGCTGTCCACTTGCGAGTGCAACTCCATCCGAGTAAGGTTTATAGTTCATAGCTATATCCACTCTTCTCACATAAATACTTATTGAATGCAGACAATCGAGGGCGAGATGGCATGCCGAGGACTGGCAGACAGTCCAGCATCAGTGGACTACGACCTGGACAGAGTTGGCACACATTGAGGTCCTACAAGAGCAGCGGTCATACGACATCTGGACTTATCGTGAGTACATCGAGTGGTATGTACCACGGTCGCGCACCAGACTAACCCATCCTCTGCCAGAGTGTCCGGAGCAAGACACGCATGAGGAGAGGCTTTGTCACTCCTTTATCAACACAACGTTTCACAGCGCGATGACACTAAAACACTCACAACCAATGTTCGCTTCATTCTTAATATTTCCACTATTTGCTACTGAACAGTTGTTGCCTGGCACTTAAGTTTGGTCGGATCTAGTAGATCTCACACACATCGGATTCCACCATCTACAACCCAGATCACACCGTTCCCAGGGCTCATAAGTACTCTCAAGTCCATCTTGGTGGAGTCCAAGCAAATTATCAAGAACTTGAGCTGCGCACTGAGTGGGCCGAGCGTGCTCACTTGCTAGGTTGGCAAAGCCTATTTAGACTGGCTCTCGTCTTAGCTCTCCACGTCGGTCAGCCTCACTTCAGATCAGGGAGGTAAGTTAGGTTCAATTTAAGTCATGATTTTTTGTTATGACTTCGGTTTCGTTAACATCATGTTGTCTTCCAGCCGCATGTGCGTCGGGATGCATCACCTGTATGATTGATGTCCGCATGGCCTACTTGGACTGGTGGCTGTCCAAGCGCTCCCCGTCAGCCATCTGCACTGCACATCAGGGAGGCACGTGATGTTTATCTTAGGTACAGAATATTGATTTTGCCTAATTTCATTCTATCTTGCAGCCTTCAATTGAGCATGGGGATGACGACGAATCTACCGATGAGGAAGTGGCCATCCCAGCTACTGCCAGGGAGGAGTAAATGGCACCAGGCTTTGGAGCGTACTACCCAGGGCACCACCCCTGATCTACGCTCAGCCCGACCTTGATCAGTATGGAGTACCGTACCAGGGCCAAAGTTTCTCCAGGGTCGCTGGTACATCGTACGATCAAGGCCAAAGCTCCTCTGCACCGAGGGCCATTCAGACATCCTACCTAGGGGAGTGTGGTTTCGGGGGCGGATTCATGAAGTCATTTATTACAGATATGATAGCAGGTGGTATCTAGTTTGGTATGACTTAGCTGGACAACATTGATGTTAGACAGACCCAGTTGGGTCATAGTCAGCTTGCCGAAGCACCTCCGCCCACTCGACGGTCTCCGTACGCCCTCCGAACCGATACGTGCTCTCCGAACCAGTTCATGTACCCCACGGGACATGCTCAACGCAAAGCCAGGACGAGCACACAGACGTAAACGCAGCGAGTAGAGAGTCATATTGTACCTCGTGTGTAATTACATTACATAGATTTCATACGCTTATATTGTGTTATATTTGTATGCCGGTCTCAGTAACAGGAGACTTCCCCCTTGTCGACGGGTGCCTCTTCAATAAGGTCAGGTACGTAAGGTTTTCATCGCTGAAAGGTCTCGGTTCGCACCACGTAGTTCAACATATACTTCTGTTGGATGAACGCCCTATCATACATCATACATCTCCGGGCCGTCGATCCATAGGAAGAAGTTGCAATGCATCTCGGGCTACCATTATGCGCAGATGAAGTTAGGAATATGCGGAATGCAATGTAACGTGTGAAAAATCGATGTGAGCGTAAGATTCTCTCACGAGGATGTTCCCGCACGTGTAAGATTTTCTCACGAGGATGTGTGGACTAAATGATCTTCTTCGGTTCTTCACACACACATTGTAGGTGTGGAAAATCTGGTGGTACCGGCACATCCTTCATAGAAAAATCTGGGTAGGGTTTAGCCCTCTTGGTAAGCCACTTGCGCTTCTTCAGTATCTTTGCATAGTAGTTCGACGATGAGTCTGATATCTCTAAGGTCGACGTAATGTTTTGCTGTTGTGCATAGAACCGGGGGCGTGGATGTGTGGGAATCCGGGCAAGGGGTGATCAACAGGGCCACGTGGTAGCACCGAGCGAGGGGGGACTAGTAGGGTGCAGCTGTTGGGCACTAGGGGTGCGGACACGCACTGTTCGGGCGCCAAGGCAGCGGTAGTGGCGACGTGGTAAGACTAGAAGCGTTCGGCCCTCCCAGGAACGACGCAAATGGAATCCGGGCGTGGGAGCTACGGATGTGGACGCGTGTCGCACACTGACACGTCTGTTGCGCTAGTTTTAGCATTACGACGTGTGGACAGCTACTTTTGTTAAAAAAGACACCAACCGTGCCATTTAGGCAAAAAAAAACTCGTGCATCATCACGGAGTCGGATTTTGTACCTGGGGGAGGATGTCCTCCCATCCCGTCCATCGTTGCTTTTGCATCGAGATGTGAGTGTGTATTTGGAGGCATAAGACAATACTTGCAAAATATGGTACAAAATACACACTTCTCTCTCTTCCCTCACTTCTCCGGTTGGTGGACCCACTGCACTCACGAGCCACACCACCCTCGAGCCCCTCTACCCCCACCGTCCATGAATTTGGAGCTCGTTCGGTTATAGCATGGGCTTTGCAGTTTCGACGTGCGAGAAGGAGCCGAGGACCCACTTGGCGGCGGAGGATGTTAGCCGGTTAGGTGGGAGAGAGAGAGAAAGTGTGTGTGTGTGGCAGGGCCTGTGGCCAAATAGGTTTTTAGAAAAAGATGAAAATGGGATGAAATTACCTATATTAACTAGAAGAGTACCCGCGCGTCCGGCGCGGGTCGCTTCGGCAGGACGACGCGCCAACGTGGGCTGGGCCGCAAGAGCGACGCAGCTGCTGGAATCGGGAGCTCAATGCGATCTGGAGCGTCCTGCGATGATCCGAGCGGGCAGCCTCTCTGTGGCGACGTGGACGCGTGAGTGCCATGGTTTTGGACGACGCGCGACGGCTCCGATCGGGCGGTGCGGAGCACGCTGGGGTGATCCGACGGCGCTCGTTTCTCTGTTGACGTAGCGTGCCCAAGTGAGCTCCAATCCTAGCAGCCTTTAATCTTAAGTCTTAAATTCTTAGTGGATTGCACCTCCACCCACGAGGCCACGTCGGCCGAAAAAAAATCCTCCCGTCGGATGCACGCCGGACGGTCAGGATTGCGTGTAAGCAGGCCTACGCTCGGTGCGTTGCTTGTGCTCCTGCTGGGACACGCGTCTGGTGGGCCTCCACACGCCCGCGCCTCACACGCCCAGCGGCCCCGCCTCCCGCACTACGCGCGTGGCGCGGGTGGTCTTCTAGTATATTTGAATACACGTGGGGTATGTGTGCGTGCGAATCTCGATGTAAGACATCCCTAGGGGACAATTGCCTTTCCCGCACCATCACAATTTTTATTTTAGTCACGCAGCATCACGAATTACTAACTCGGTTCAGAAAACACTGCAATTCTCAGGTACATTTGAATACTTTTGCAGGGACCTTTCTGCAGATATGCCAGCCCGGCTCCCGCGGGCACCGCTCCGGCGCTCCCACAGACACCTTGCAGGCTCCACCGCCGCCTCGAACTCTTCATCGGCGACCCGTAGTCTCTCTCTTTTCCGAGTAGGGGGATGGGGAGGCACCCTAGCCGTAGCGGAGGCAGCAGCTGGCCACAACCACCGCGCCGTAGACGCCGCCATCACCTGCGGAAGTACACAGGCGCCATCGCGGACTCCTCACCAGAAACCCTTCCTCCGCCGCGGATAGTACGACTGTTACGCTGAGGTTCGATTCCTGCGAGCCTTAATCATGTATGCTCCAATCAATTACCATCAGTTCGTTACTGCGCTGTATAATTATTGATGCCCCAATCTGGGCCCTTTTCATCTTTCCACCATGGGTTATGCCAGATACCAATGTATTGTTGTATACTTTGTTTTAGACGAAATGCTCTCGGGCCAGCTTACAGCTTACTAGGAAACAAAAAAGTTTAGTAGTACTATATGAAGGGGGAGGGAGGAAGTAGCATCACCGAACCAACAGAAATTACAATCACCAAAAGCATTAATCAGCTATAAGCTGTCTGGCAAAAGCAAAGAACAGGGTGGAAGAAACCACCAACCAGCACAATAACTAAATAGTATACACCATGCTAATACATGCGTTTGAAAGTGATCTAATTTCATAACTACAGAGTTATTTTGGATTATTTTCTTCACTCGGTAAAGTATTCCTTAATCTGGTTAAAAAAATTCCTTGATCGAATTTAATGCATTTGAATGGACCAAATCATGCAGATGTTGACATGTGAGCCACGTTGAGTGTGTAATTTCCATCCAAAAACATTCGAGTCTGTAATTATTTACGCTGATTGTTGAGCAGGTGTGTATCAGTATTGCAACTTCGAGTCATTGAGTAATTATACTTATCTCTAGTCTTGAGTAACTAAGGCATTAGGATGGTCACCAACCCACTTTCTAGGAGTTAACTAGCCAAGTCAACTGGACCTTTTCGCTAAAAAAAAGTCAACTGAACCTTCGTTCTTAGATTTCTTGTTGATGATGTATCTCTGTAGTAATAGAAAAATGCCTCTTGCCTTTTGAGTTTCAAAAGAAAAGGTCACTGGTACAGCTTTACTTTTGCCTTCCTTCACATCTTTACCCTTCTGCAACTTTGAAGATGCTCTCTTCCCGCTCAACAGGGCAGATTATTCACATCAGTATGACTATGAAGACAATTTGATCAAATGTGTAAAGGTGCGATATTCTCTTCCCCCTTCGCTTCTTTTCTTCTTTTACTGTCTCAGAGCAATATTGTTACCAATTTACACAGTGAGCATGATAGAAACTACATGTGAATGCATCTAAGTTCACAAGTTCACCAGTTCGTTAAGTTAGAAAGGAGAACTTGGAAAGTGAACCTGTTGCTCTGTTCCAAGGAAATAAATTACTAAATTAGTACTATTTCTTGCTTATATTGTTGTGCAATTTGGAAAACAACCTACTGTTTCCCAGTCCTTTCATCTTTAACTGACATCATTTCCTCCATTTTTCTCCCTACTGAAATCGTTATGACAGATACAGGAGCTACGGAGCTATCCACACATTTATCCTTCTTTCTTATTATTCAATATTCATCCATGTTCTTTCTCCAACAAGCGCGTATACTCCAATAATAATACATGGATTTCAACAATTTTTAGCAAGCCTGCAGGTATTTCAAATGTTTTTAGCAGATCGAACTTCTATAAAATTAGTTCTCCTTTAAGCACTACATCTTGCTCATTAGTTAGGATTTCCTGTTTGATAAAAAGTTTCTGTTCCTTATGTAGATTTGATGTACAAGGAGTCAAGGATGGAATTGGTATTTAAGATTGGGTGTTGATTATTGCAACTATATTTCACCGAAATACCGAAGTCAAACTGCACTAGGAGAAATGGCAGAAATTGCTGTTCTTTTTGTCATACAAAAGATAGGAATAGCTGTGGCAGGAGAAACACTGAAGTTAGCTAAACCCTTGCTTGGAAAGAAAGCTGAGCTACTAACAGCGCTTCCAGTCAACATGAAATTGATAAAAGATGAACTTGAGCTTATTAATGCATTTCTTAAGGAAATTGGCATGAAGGACTGTAAAGGTGAAGTTGTAGAAATTTGGATAAGACAAGTCCGAAGGTTGGCGTATGATATGGAAGACGTTGTGGATGAATTTATGTATCTTGTTGGGAAAAACCAACAGAAAGGGCCATGTGCTTATGTGAAGAAAATTATCAAGAAACCTCAATCTTTATTTTCACTTGATGAAGTTGCTACTAAAGCAGATAAAATAAACAGAGAGCTTACCGAACTGTCAAAAAGAATTGGCCGTTGGACCCAACCAATATCTCGTGTGAGTAATATTCCTACAACAAACTATGACAGTGAACAACAACTGTATCTACCTGGATATGATAATTCAATCAATGTTGATGAGCTTGTAGGATTTGATAAAAATAGGGAAACCTTGATTGAATCATTGCATCTGGAGGATTGTTCTCTACGGATCATTGCTGTGTGGGGTATGGGTGGCCTCGGGAAAAGCACTCTTGTCAATAATGTCTACAAAAATGAAGCACTACTGTCCAATTTCAATTGCCACGCATGGCTTTCTATCTCTCAGTCATATAAAATGCATGATATTTGGAGAAACATGCTGAAAGAACTCTGTGGAAAAGACTACAGAGGATTTGATGCTGAAAATATGAACAATGCAGAACTAAGAGTGGAATTGATGAAAGTTCTAGATAAAAAGCGATACCTGATCATATTGGATGATGTCTGGACAGCTGCAGTTTTTTTAAAGATTAGAGAGGTTCTTGTTGATAATGGCCTAGGAAGCAGAGTAATAATCACAACAAGAATTGAGGAAGTAGCTACTCTAGCCGAGGATGATTGTAAGATCAAAGTAGAGCCTCTAAATGACCATGATGCATGGCTTCTATTTTGCAGGAAGGCATTTCCGAAAATTGAAAACCATATATGTCCTCCAGAATTACATCAGTGTGGTATAGACATAGTGGGGAAATGTGATGGTTTGCCGTTAGCTCTCGTGGCAATAGGGAGTCTATTGTCCCTCAAAATAAGGAGTAATAAAGAGTGGAGACTTTTTTACAATCAACTTATTTCGGAGGTACACAATAATGAGAACCTAAACCGTGTGGAGAAAATTCTAAATCTAAGCTACAAGCAGCTGCCGAACTATTTGAAGAATTGTTTCTTGTATTGTGCTATGTTCCCAGAAGACTATCTGATCCATAGAAGAAGATTGATTAGATTGTGGATCGCTGAAGGGTTTATTGAACAAAAAGGTGCATGCAGTTTAGAAGATGTTGCTGAAGGTTACCTAACAGAGCTCGTCCGACGAAGCATGCTTCAGGTTGTAGCGAGGAACAGTTTTGATAGAATTCAATGTCTTCGAATGCATGATCTTTTGCGTGAACTTGCCATTTTCCAATCGAAAAAAGAGAGTTTCTGTTCAATCCATGATGACACTCATTCGGTGGTACAGGTGGGATTAAACCCTCGTCGTGTGTCGGTGCTCCAATGCAACAATAACATTCGATCAAGTGTAGATCCATCCAGCCTTCGCACCTTCATAGCATTTGACACTAGCATGGAATCATCTTCATGGTCTTTTATTCCCTTGGAATCTAAGCACCTTGCGGTATTAGACTTATCAGGCTTGCCTGTTGAGACTATTCCAGATTCAGTTGGGGAGCTATTCAACCTTAGGCTTTTGTGCCTCGATGACACCAATGTGAAGGAACTCCCAAAATCTATTACGAGGCTTCACAATTTACAAACATTAAGTCTTGAACGTACACAGTCACTGAATTTCCCACGAGGGTTTTCAAATCTGAAGAAATTGCGTCACCTACTTGTTTGGAAATTGCTAGATGCAACATACAGAAGTCTCAATAATTGGGAATCTATGGAGCCATTTGAGGGCTTGTGGAACTTGAAGGAATTGCAATCTTTGAATGAAGTTCGTGCAACTAAAATCTTTGTTGCCAAATTAGGAAATTTATCCCAGCTGAGGAGCCTTTGCATTACTTATGTAAGGAGTGGCCACTGTGCACAGTTGTGCAACTCTTTATCAAAGATGCACCAGCTCTCAAGATTACAAATAAGAGCAAACAACGAAGATGAGCTGCTCCTGCTGGAAGATTTGACATTGCCAAACCCTCTTGAAAAGCTCGATTTGGTAGGGCGATTGTCCGAAGGAACTTTGGAATCTCCGTTTTTCTCAACTCATGGAAATCAACTTCTGCAAATGGAGCTGTCATGGTGTCAGCTCACAGAGAATCCAGTCACACGCCTCTCTGAACTATCAAATTTAACTGAGTTACGTCTTACAAGGGCGTACACTGGACAGCAGCTAAATTTTCATGCAAAGTGGTTCCCAAATTTGAAGAAGGCTGTCTTGTGGGATTTGCCACAAGTCAATCAAATATGCATACATGAGGGAGCTTTGGTCAGCCTTGAATATCTTCACATTGATAACCTCAAGGAACTACGGGACATTCCTATTGGCATGAAATTTCTCAATGCCGTCAAGGAAGCATATTTTTCTAGGATGCATTCTGATTTTGTAAGGAATCTTCGAATGGGTAAGCTAAATCATATCCCGAAGGTCTACTGGTCGGCACAAACACAAGGCAAGTTTTAGTCACCTTCTCAACCAATAGATTATACTGACAGTTTCCATCCTCAATGTGTTGTTCCATCAGTTACAAACATAACACTAATATTGCTCACCTGCAAGTGAAGTGGTTTTTGAGTGCTGCTAGAACCAGCTCTGTGAGCTAGCATAACAAATCGTATTAGTAAAATTTATAATTAGCAGAATCATCAAATGTTACCATAGAGCACTTTGCATTGAATAATGGATACTAGACCATGTGCATCTCCATTTTATGCCTCGTTTTCTATATAAAATGCAGGGGTGTCCACGGTTCAAACGGAGCCTGCTAACCTGCCCGGACCATCCAGCACCAACCCACAATGGCGCATTTTAGGTGGCTCGGGTTGGGTTTTCATCTAATCCGGCTTGCACAACGAAGGTTTGGGTTGGTTGCCAGCTCGACCCAACAAAACTGTTGACCCGTCTCCCACTGCTTCGCTCCCGTGAGCGCCTGACTTGCTGAAATGGAGACGGTGAACTGATGGTGTACTTCCCCTGTGATTTCTTCGGTAGCAGTGCTTCTCCGGCAAGCTACGGCTTCATGATCATCCTCTATTTCTCTGATGGCGACAAAAAACAGAAAATGGTATTCGCTGGATGGCGACGGCGGCCGAACTAATAAGCCAAAACCACACTACCTCCATATCGTTTAGAAAAGGAGAAATAAAGTAACACATTCAGAGAAATGTCAGTGTTGCTGTCCCTTATGGTTTATCATTACAATGTTCTCGGTTTTACATTGTTTCCCTTTGGTGGTATGCAGCCACTATTTCAGATGATTTTGTAAGACAAAAGTGATGCATGCAATGCAATAATGTCCAGAACCGCACCTGCATTTTCAATGTGTAATGTACTTGTAATGAACCGAACCATTTTGATTTTGATTTGGAAATGTTTATGTGACTATGGCCGTGTTTGGATTGCATGTCAACGGAGAGTAAAGGGATCCTACTGCCGCTATGATTAGGATCCAGATCCTCTCATAAACAGTGTTTTACGGTTATGTAAACAGTGCTACAACGGTAGCCCTGTTTCAACAATGCAGCAACAGCAGGAAAACATTGCAGAGAAAATTACTGCAGCGATTGAACTTGCTTTTTTTTCTCCATCAGACTGGGTGAAGATCGCTTCTAATACTAATGCACCGTAGCTTTTCTGTATTTATTGTAGCAATGCAGAAGATCCGATTCCGATTAGGTGAGCAAATGGTGGTAAACTGTGTAGTGTCCTGCTATTTGCCTCTGTTCTAACGCTCCAAATTTAACGTGCCACCTGTTAGAATTAATCTTGATGGTTCCTCAATTAGCACGGGAAGTTGAGACGTCAGGTTGAGTATGAATGCAAAGTTAAGTGTATGTGTGAGTATATAGTTGCATGCATAACAGTACTGCTGCATGTAAGATCCTTGATGCGGCGACGTCGGCACCGGCAAGCGCACTGAAGAAGAAGAGTTCCGCGGTGTCGCTTTACTACCCCGTGCTCACGAGGAGCAACTATGCAACGTGGGCGATGAAGATGAAGGTGTACATGAGAGCCCAAGGTGTATGGGACGCCATCGAGCCCGGCGACACCGACTGTAATATTCCGGAATTGAATCGGGAGAAGTCGAGAGATTCGAGGCAGTTAAAGAAGTGAAAATACCTGTCAAGAGAGGGGGTTAACTGAAAATACTTGGCAACCTGGGCCACGGGCCGCGGCCCAGATGGCCCAAGTGGTGGCCGGCCAATTGGGGGTTCCCCTAACCCTAGCCACCCCCACCTCTCCCACCTCTCCCACTTCCCTCCCCCTTGGCCGCCACCTCCATCTTCCCTAACCGGCGCCCCTGCTGCTCCTTGCTGCCGCCTCTCCCCTGTATTGGCAGCCTCGGTGATCCCCGGTGTTGTTCCCCAAGACCCCCTCCGAAGTCACTTCCTCCTGCCGTCGTCACCGGACGTCGATCGTCTTCCTTGTGGCTGGACCTTGGAGAGGGAAGAGAGGAGGAGTGAGGAAGACCATTGGGCAGCGGATCAACATCGTCCCACGTGTCTACAAGGGTAACCATAGCATGTTCTTGCTGTTTGATTCCATAAGAGTCGAGAATTTGATTTGATTAGTAGATTCGTTCTGCCTTTGATTGTAGATCCAATCTGTCCAGTGAGTTGTACGCTAAGTTTTGGCATCTTAGAGGCAGAATCTGGTATTTTCGTCTTCTAGAGTTTTGTTCCTCAGGTCGTTAGCTTTCTTTTGGCACTGATATCACAAAATTCCGCCTTACGGTTAAGGAGATATGAATTTTTAACCGTGCGCTGTTCTGTCTGTCTTGGATCTGGGGACTATCGGTTTGTTCCTCGGTTTTGATCTAGTTAGAGTCAGATTCAGAACTTTCACCCAAATAGGTTATTCTTAGTTCGAGTAAATATTTGTGTAGGCGGTGGGGCAGTGAGTGGAGAAACACCGTCGTTGCCTCCTAACACGTCACAGCGCGGAAGGCAAGTACCTTGTCCTATCATAATGAATGGTGATGATTATGTGTGGATGAATTGTTAGACTTGCTATTCATGTTCGTATGCTATGTATATTTCTTCATTATTATGTGATAAGAGTTCATTGCATAAAGTTCATTCCGTCCATGCAATTGTTTCATGTTGTCCACGGGAGTGGAAATTTGTAAGTCCCATCAATTCCAGTATGGGCACGTAAAAATCCCATCAATTCCAGTATGAGCATGTAAGACCCACCACTCCAATGTGGGCAATCTTGGACATCCGTATGAAACGTTCTTCATACGGAATTTGGGTCCCCGGACTTTGATAAGTACGAGCTTAAGTGAACACCGACGAGTGTGTCACTCACTATACCGGTATAAGTTGTGAGCAGTCCATTCTTTCATTGCATTATTCCATTCCATTCATTCCCATATATGTTCGGAGATGTTTTTCCCAAGTTGATTGTGTTTGTTTTGTTCGCTTAATATTTCTGTTATTCGTTAAAGTACTTGCTGAGTCTTTGGCTCATCCCTGTTTTGTATGTTTTATTTAGGTAAATGAGGAAGAAGGCAAGACCTTTTGAGGGGTAGTCCAGCACGCTGCACATCTCCTTTATCAAACCAAATTAACTATTGTTATCTTTCAGTCATGCCAACTATTTGATAAATTTTCAAATTGTAATAATCCAATTTTGGTAATGCCTACCGTACGTTTTATTATGAATATTTTCCATTCCTCTCCATGAAACTGTTAATAGTTTATCGTCGTTCATTATGGAATATTGTTAATTGTGCCTGATTACCTGGTATTGTTGTATACTCTTAGTATTTATTATATTTGCATGACATCTTGGCTTCCGAATAGCCAGGATGTTACACCGACACACGCAAGGATCAAATGGCATTGACGGCCATTTACCAAGATGTTCCAGAAGACACGCTCTTCCTGCTGGCTGAGAAGGAGACGAGCAAAGATGCGTGGAAGGCGTTGAAGACCATGCACATGGGAGCCGAGCGCGTGAGGGAAGCCAAGGTGCAGACCCTCAAGTCAGAGTTTGAGGTGTTGCGCATGAAGGAATCGGAGTCGGTTGATGACTTCGCCGTCCGATTGACAATAATCGTCAACAAAATCCGAGGGCTCGGTGAGAAGATGGAGGAGAGTTACGTGGTAAGGAAATTTCTTCGTGCAGCCCCCGCCAAGTTTCTATCGGTAGTCTCCCCAATCGAGCAATTTGGTGACCTCAAGGCAATACGATTGAAGAATTGATCAGCCTTTTGAAAGCGCACGAAGAACGATGGGTATCTTATGGTGTAGGGGCCGAAGATCAGCACCTACTACCGACGAAGGACGAGTGGAAGGCTCGATCCAAGGAGCGCAACGACTTTGGTAAGAATAACAGTGCATTTGATAAGGCGAAAGTGCACTGCTACAACTGTCAAGAGTACGGACACTTTGCTAGGGAGTGCCACGAGTCGAAGAAGACGACGGCTCTTCTTGCTGCAGCGGACGCTGATGACGAGCCAGCATTGCTTTAAAGCCAACAAGGAGTATTCATCATGTTCTATTTTTATTGCATGTAGTTGAGTCCGTGTACGATTGCATTTTTTTGGACGTGTTTGTGTATATGGCACAGTAGGAGTGTTGCATGTGTCATTTATTTCTTTGTGCACGTAGGAGGTGTGTTACATACGTGCATATATTAGTGTCATGGTCATGCATGTAGGTGAGTCAGTGCATGATGCATGTGTGTGCGCATGAGTTCTTGTAGGTGTGTCCAAGTTCTCATGTGTGTAAGCTCTAGTGAGAGTCTCCGTCGCCGTCTAGTTGTGTTACCGGCGAAAGACAATCGGAGCTGAGGTAAGCAAAAGACGCCGACAAATTGCAAAACTCCTTGGAGATGCGTCAGGAGACTGGATTTCGGCTTGTGAGTCAAGGCATCAAGATTACGGGGGAAAATGTTAGAATTAATCTTGATGGTTCCTTAATTAGCACGGGAAGTTGAGACGTCAGGTTGAGTATGAATGCAAAGTTAAGTGTATGTGTGAGTATATGGTTGCATGCATAACAATACTGCTGCATGTAACGACCATAAATGCTATTAGTTCTTGCTTGGTCCTTTACTGCTTTAAATAAGAGATAGAGGCTGAAAAGATGTGGGCAGTTTTGCACATCGCATCCTGTGTGTGCTCCTTCTCTCCATTTTCGTTTTTGCATTCTGTGAGTTCATCCATTCGAGCAGAGCATTCGTGTGTGAACTTTGAGTGCATGTGAGGTTCCAATTTCCAACACCACCTTCTTCTCGTCTGCTGTCCATGTTTAGTAGTATAGCACTGCTGTATAGGGGTGAAAACGGATCGGATACGGACGGATAATGGCTCTGCCATATTTGTTTTCATATTTTTTATGGATCCGGATACGAATACGAATACTCTGGATACGAATACGGATATGAATAATATCGAATACGAATTGAAACGAATATGGTCACGGATATTTTTCAGAACATGAAAACCCCTTAAATTGTATGTGGGACGCCCCGTGTCATTACCCCAGGGGTAATCACACTTAGGCATACGGATTACTATTCATTTGCTCAGTAGAACACTACTCCAACGAATAGTAAGCCTTTATCAGAGTTACGCAGCAGAACAATAAGATAGAAACTGTACATATTTATTATAATAGTAGCCACACACGGCTATGGTATGTACAACTTCGAAATGGGACTAGGTCCCATCGCTTGCCTCTCCTGCTTCTCTGGTCGTCTACTCGTCCCACGCGTCGAAAGGAGCATCCATCTCGCCCTGGTCTTCATAGCCCATGCCCTCACCACCTGCGATCTTCTCGGTATCTGCATGTCCATCGTCCCACGCGGGATAGTTCCCGGTTGGACTAGGATCTACAAAGGAGAATACTAGCAAGGTTAAGTACAAAAGTACTCAGCAAGCATTAATAGCAAAAGATGCACTGGATGACTCATCTCTGTTGTCATTACATTTTCTAGTTCATCTCTTTTCTGAAAATAACAACTCATTAAAAAAGTGGCATATTTTAATACTGAAAAGACTACTTGTCACTCGAATAGGGGATAGACCCCTGGTGGTTCCCGTAGACTCCAATCCAGGAGACTGTTATGAATTCATGATTTGTATAGCACTGCACAGGCTTGTATCACTTTACCTATAGCTATTCTGAACTTTAAAGGAGCCAGGTCCCCAGCATTTCCTTTGATGCGGGTTCAAGTTCATAATACAGAATGTTTTCCAGGTTACGTGATTAAGTCTCCACCCATTACTTTCCGTCAGTGCTGATTTTAGTCATACATCGAGTTTCAGTAATGTTGGTTGGGGCGGCTCTAGTCCGTGCCCAACACTCCACCTTGGGGCGGCTCTCTTCCCGTGCTCAAGCACTCCAATGTGTCCAGTTGTGGAGAACATAATTACGTAACAAGGTAGTATTTTTTGCCCGCCGAAACGGAAAATGGTTGGCACTTAAATACGGCCTCTGATCCGGGTGAGAGTTTTGTTGGTCCTTATATACTAACCCTATGTAAAGAGGTCCCACCTCTTGCCACATCATCATCATCATTCTTTTTCTTTTTCATCTTATTCCCCTGCCCTGGGTCCCCTTTACCAGCCATAATATTAAACCATTCATCATCTTCATCATCATCTTTGCTTTCTTATCTTTTCTCATCCTTTCATTTAGCCGATTTTGAGGTTTTTTTAATATAGTTTTCATGCAATACATATAAGATACAGTAAAATACGGTTTACATTTAATATAGCTATATTTATGATCAAGAGAAAAGCTTGCCTTTAGGAGTGTAGGAAAGATCAGCGTCGACGGAATCGAAATCAGACACTCCCGCCTGCGATGGTTCTTTTTCTGCAATTAATCGACGGTGCGAGCAATAAATACATAAATAAATACTTAGTGAATTTTGTGTGATAGCAGGCGTATAAGATGTTAATACAGTTTCTTTTGTTAGCCAATTTTAATTTAACAATATTTTTCGGATCCCGGCCTAGTTAGCACTCTCCTACTAAAATCGTCCACGGTTTACTCGCTCTATAGACGTAATTACCGAACTCGCGCTCTATTCCCTGACACACTACTACTTGAGCTTATAATCTGCTATGCCTGCAAGAATCTACCCGAGCGCTAATAAAACTTTTCTAAATTTTTCCTAAACTTAAATACCCTAAACCTAATTCCCTAACTCTAATCCATAATCACCTAATTAACTACCCACCTAATCACCTACCTAATCACCTAACTAACCCCCCTTCCTATCTCTACCTCTACCCCCGTGACACTTTCCCCTCTCCCCTTTCCTGCTCTGGCGACGCCGCCTATGGCGACCAGCCTGGCTCCTCCCCGCATCCTCGCGTGCCTCCCTGGCTACCCCATGCGACTCGGCCCCTGCTCGCCTTCGGCTCCGCCTCCGGTCTACTCCCCCGCTCCGGTTCCTGCGCCGCCTCCCTCTTCACCCGGCGCGGCCGAAGGCCCGGCGCCGCCTCCAGATTTACTCTCCCCTCAGCTCTCCCCGGCGCACTGCTCCACCCCGAGGTGCGGCCCGCTCTCGGTCTAGCGTGTACTCCGACCCCCAAGGTGCCTCCTCCCTCTGGCCGGCTCGACGCTTGGCGCTGCCGCCGCTTTTAGCTCCCTCTCCCCGGCTCATTCTACACCGGTTCCTCCTCGCCCCGACGCTGCCGGCTCACCAGCCCGGCGCTTCCGTCGGCTTCGGCTCGCCACCGCCTCCGGCCGGCCCGGCCTCCGGCGCTCGGCCTCGCCCATGGTTCCCACTCCTGGTGCCCTGAGCCCACTCCTGGCTCGGCCTGCTACTGGACTCGCTACCCCTACCACCCTGGTTACTGGTTAAGTTGATTCTTAGAAAATCCAGTTGATTTCAGTATTAATGCACTAATGCTAGCTGATGATTTATGTATGCTTGTTCATGGTGACCAACTGGCATGGTGGAGGATACTGAAGGTAGATGCTAGACTCGGTTTGCCACTAGGGTAAGTCCTCCTCCTGATCTCCCTCTTAACCCCTCCTCCTAGTGCTCTGAGATGGTGCTGCACTGAAAGATGATGATGAATTGATCTGGTGGTATGTGGAAATGATGTGTATTTGTGTAGTGCACACAGATGTGTAACTGATGTTACCTCTTGATGGGATTTGGGTTGGGAGAAGGGAATGGCAGTGCTGGCCCTGAGCTGGTGCTCTCCTCTCCTTCCTGGCTCCTTAGCTGCCTCCTTGCTCCCTTGCGGCGATTGCTTGGCCTTCGGCTGGGAAGAAGTAGTAGGAGGGGAATGGCAGTGGGATGCTTGCCTTGTGGTGGCTTGGTTGGATGAAATGGGGTTTGTGGTGCTGGCTTTGTGCGGGCTTTGAAGGGGGAATGCACTTCGGCTGCGGAGATAAAATCGGCTGGGTTTTGGCTGCGGAATGCATCTGCCTGGGGGATGCATTTACTGGGGGAATGCATTTGAATGGGGGGCATGCACTTTGGTTGGGTTTAGCTGGAGAATGCACTGGCCTGGGGGATGCATTGACTGGGGATGTATTTAGCTGCCTTATCCAGTGCATGCACGACTGCTGGCTTATCTCCTAACTGTGTGTTCTCCAATTACTAGGGCCCTATTCCTTTTTTTACCATGATCCTATCCTGGACTGCCCTGTTCATGGTATTTTTCGGCTGCTCTTATCTCCAAGCTGTGCCATGTCTTTTACCAAGCCCCTATTCATCTTCATTTTTACCATGATCCTATTGCTGCACTCTGTGAATTGATGAGCTTAAATGGGGGAGGTGCATTCGGGTGGGGTTGGCTTGTTAATGACCACTATGCCCTTGTGCTAACCGAATGGCTCCCTCAAGATATTTTTGGGCTATGGGCATTTTGGTCAATTGACTGGCCATACACTATGTAATGGATTCTCTGCAGTCGAGGTGAATCAGTATACGTAGGTGTTGGATTCTATCATGCCAGGTGATGAAACCTACAGAAATAAGACGGTGCCGATTAACTTAGGTTGGTCTAGGTATCGTGAGTATCCAGGTGCCGATTGATTTGGGTTAGCCTAGGTATCTTGAGAATCAAGGTACCGGCTAACCTAGGTTGGTGTGGGTAGTCTCGATACTCAGGGTGCCGACTAATCTAGGTCGATCTGGAAGCCATGATGATTCCTACGGTACTCTGACGACAATCCACTTTATTACAACTCTATTTTATTGTTTTTGAACTGCTAATGGTTTTATGGTTGATTGGCGGATAATGGAGCTGGGAGTGGTGTTTCGGATTGGGTCGAGGAAGACGGTTTGAATGGACGGCAAAGAACGCACAAGCATTCAAGGAAGGCTTCGGCGACATGCAATGCAAGACTTTATTTTATTCTTTTTGAAATGTACACCAATTGTAAATTTTATATTGATATGAGATTACGATTTGTTTTTGTTTAGATGAGTTTTAATTAATGATAATAACCAATTAATGTTGTTTAGATTAATTTAATTTTCTGGGTTCTCATAGTATGCCAGAAATTAATGAAAACATATAACTAGTTTATTTGATGCAAATATTCATGTATTGTTCATATTTTCAGCAATCACACATAACATTGGTACTAGCAAGATGCATTAACTAGTTCATTATAAACATAACACTTAGTTTATCATATTTACCTTATAAGTCATAAATCACAAAGTCACAAGTCATCACACAATCACACTTTGTTCATCACATACATAAAACTTAGTTCACACTAACATTGATCAGGATAGATGGTTAATCTATATACAAATGACTATAACATCCCAAAGTATGTTACCAAAAATAAAATTAATGAAGTTATTATTTTATTAGATTTTCTAAGATTTAAAAGAGTTTTCTTGGTTAAAAAATAATACTAATAAAATAAAGTCAATTATTTAATTTCCTAGTTTTCAATGTAAAAAAAAAAATTATTGAGATTTCTGGGATTTTATTGTATTTAAAGTGAAAATAAATAATAATAATTAATTTCTTAAATTTACTGGATTTTAAAAAGGTTGTTCCTATTTTTCAGGAATTAAAAATAATTTATGTGCAAAAATAAAAACATACTTTAACTTGGAATTAATTTTATTAAGTTCAAAATAATTTAAGGAATTTTTGTGATTTTTTAAGAATTTTTTTAACTCTATTTGCTATTTTCTAAAAGGCTATTTGATTTGTTGTATTTTCTGAAATTCAGAAATCAATTAAAATCTTATTTTCTCTTTTAGGATGAAATCCTCTTCTATTGGGCCAAAATCCGAATATCCGAACTTGGTCTTATCCGGATAATCAGTATCTGTATCTGCCGGATAGCATGCCTACCGTATTCGTTTATGTTTTCGACAAAAAAATTCGAATCCGTTTCCGATCCGAAAATTATCCGAGAAAAATCCGATCCGAGACAATCCGAATCTGTTTCCGTCTGGATCGGTCGGAAACTATCCGATCTGTATTCATCCCTACTGCTGTACATACACCTAGTCCTCTCGATGGCCGGCTTATCTATGTATTTGGTATAGGTGACTAATATAGAGACAACTCCACTGGAGAGAGGAGGTGTCAGTGGAGGCGCGTTCACGAGCTACATGCCAGCCGTCGCACTCAGCTGGGTGGCCGCGTTGTCGTTTCCACGGTTTGCCCGCACGACTGACCCACACGCCGGCCTTCCAATCAGGTAGGGTGAAAACGGATCGAATACGGACGGATAATTGCTTTGCTATATTTATTTTCATATTTTTTCCCGGATGCGGATACGAATACGAATACCCCGGATACGAATACAGATGCGAATAATATCGAATACGAATCGAAACGAATACGGTCACGATATTTTTTTTCGAAACATGAAAGCCCCTTAAATTGCATGCTATGAATTAACAAAAACATATAACTATTTTGTTTGATGCGAACATTCATGAATTGTTCATATTTTAGCAGCCACACATAACATTGGCAGTTTGGCACTAGCAAAGTAACAAAGTGCATTAATTAGTTCGTCACAAATATAACACTTAGTGTACCACATTTAGCTCATAAGTCATAAGACTCATAACTCAAAAGTCAACATACATAAAACTTAATTCATCATAAAGCTTAGTTCATCACATACATAAAACATAGTTTAATGCCAACAATCCAAGATATCATGTCTTAAAAAGTAGCAGGCCAGCAGCATCTCGCTATGTCTTAAGCCTCCAACTTCGACCCTGGAACTTTTTGCTGAATAGAAGACATTTTCTCCACAGTTAGCTTGGAGATCATGGATGTTGCCTACAAGGAATAATCACCAACCAGAGTGCATTCATCAAAATATGAAATTTCAAAAGCATGTTATAATTTAGAGACAAAGTAAAAGCTAAATGCAGGTCCTGTATTTTGACTTTCTGCTATCAGGGACTTTGGGTATTATCACGCACAGATAATGCATGCAGTACCCAATACTTTCAAGGCCAAACAAAATAAATCCTACTTTGGTACAACTCATCAAATGCAATGTATCATGGCTTAAAGTAATGAGGAAGTTCGCAGCAAGCATGTTAGTTCGTGTAAAACATAAAATCCTGAAGGCATCAAATTTAGACAACTAGCATATAGAATGAATTATCTATTGCAGAGATTCATTGGCAATTTGCTAACCAATGGTGACAACCGAAGTCCGTGAGGTGGTCTTTGCCGTCTCGGCCGTCTTTGGATCTATTGGGTGTGAGGGGAGCCGACGGGGAGGTCTTTGGGCTCTTGGGGCCGTGAAGGGGCCGGCGAGGAGCCGCTTGTCGTGAGGGCCGACGGGAAGGTCTTGGGCTCGGAGTGAGATGGCCGACGGGAGGTGTGCCGTCTTGGGTCCGTGAGGGGAGCCGACGGGAGGTCTTTGCCTTCTTGGGGTCGTGAGGGGAGTCGGCGGGGAGGTGTTGGGGCTGTGGAGGCGAGATGGCCGACGGGGGCGAGATGGCCGGCTGAGGGGCGAGGGCCGAGGGGGAGCCGACAGGCCGATAGGGGAGGGGGAGCAGTGGGGTCCGAGGAACAGGCGAGATGGCCGGCGGTGGGGCGAGGATGGCACGGGTGGAGAGTGGCGGCGTCATCGGCGTGGCGCCGCCGCCTCGGTCTGTGAGGGGAGTCGACGGGAGGTCTTTGCCGTCTTGGGTCGTGGAGGGGAGTCGACGGGGGAGGTGTTGGGGCCTGTGGAGGCAAGATGGCCGGCGGAGGCGAGATGGCCGACGGGGGCGAGATGGCCGGCTGAGGGGCGAGGGCCGAGGGGGAGCCGACAGCCGGCTGTCAGGGGAGGGGAGCAGTGGGGTCCGAGGAACAGGCGAGATGGCCGGCGGGGGCGAGGATGGCGTGGGTGGAGAGTGGCGGCGTCGTCGGCGTGGCGCCTGCCGCCTCTGGTCTGTGGCTGTGGGCGCTGTGGGTGTGGTGTGGGGGCTGCCGCCGGGTGCCGGCTGAAGAAACCCTAAGCCAAGGGGCAGTCGGGCAGGGCAGGCCGGCAGGGCTGCCTAAGAGAGCAAGAGGCCGGCAGGGCTGCCTAAAAGAGTAAGTGGGCCACTGGGCTGGGCCAAGCTTGGTCTATAATTCTAGATATCCGGATGTGTATTATCCGATAATCCGTATTTGTATCTTTATCCGCTGGATAGCACCATTACCATATTCGTTTCCGTTTCCGACAAAAAAAAAATCCGAATCCGTTTTCGATCCGAAAATTATCCGAGAAAAATCCGATCCGAGACAATCCGAATCCGTTTTCGTCCGGATCAGACAAAAAATATCCGATCCGTTTTTATCCCTACAATCAGGGCAGGCCGAACCAACCCCGTGACGTTGTCCGATTTGTGGCACGATCCACTTGCAGTTGGTCGTGAATTGTGTTAGGAAATCTGGGTTCTGACCCTACAGGTTTGATCTAAGGTGGATTTCTCATCCAGCTCTAGACTATATATAGGAGGGATCTCCAACCATGGTACATGTTTTGAGAAGAGAAATAAAGAGAAGAAAGAAACCCCTCGTATCTCTATGTTCAATCTACTATTTATTCTGGCATTGTTATGTACGATTCTATGTTTATCTACGAGGTGATCGATCAGACTGGACTCGCCAGAGACGGTTCCTCAACACGTTATCAGCACGATAGATTCTGGCCTACCTCTAGGTCTCTTTTACTCGGATCGAAAGGTAACCGTCGAAGCACGATGCTCGTAGATTGAATTGCATTTTCTAGATCGCTTTCAATTCCGCAAATTTGGCTTTCTAGATTATTTTCTGTGGATATCATGAGGATATGCTCATGATCTTAGGAAGATGTTACAATTGGCAATGACGTTGAAGGTTCGTCGAATCACGCGTTTTCGATAAAAAAATATGTGTTGTCATGTTTACGCGGTCGACCGGCCAGGCGGTGGTCCGACCGGCCGATGGCGATCGACAAGCCACCTGGCGGTCGACCGGTCGAGGCATTCGATCGCCATAGGCGGCGGTTGGACCGGCCAGATATGCTTGGTCGTATTTGGAGCTAGGCAAAAAATAGAGGGTGTAGACAAGAGATGGGTTTCTCATACACTTGGTCTCATAATTTTTGGAGGTTCCAGTCAAAAGATCTATTCGTTTGAAATTTTCAGTAGGTTTCGGATTTCAAGGTATGAAATTTGGCTAAGTCCCTTTTAGGCGGTTAGACCGGCCAGGGCGGAGATCAGACTGGCTAGAAGGCGGTCAGACCGGCCCTTGAGTGGCGGTCTGACTGATTGTCACTTGTTTCATCGGCTCTTGTAGTGGCGATGTTTGTCTGTTGAGTCAAGTTCATGTGTTTCACTTCATATATGTTGCATTATGCATATTTTGACTAACGTGGGTCAAGTTGCGAAGAACTTATTCCCGAAATAGATTTCTTGGTCTATTGTTGTGCAGGTTGCTTGGAGATCAACGGCGGTCAACGGCGAGGATGATCGGGACTAGGCTTGAGAGCTGAGGTTCAGAACGATCGAGGGTGCCGGGTGAAATCTATGGATTCGAGCATGGCGCAAAATGGACAAGGATGACCGAACAGGAAGTTCGGTGCGATAGGTTGCATAAAGCGGCGCAGAGGTCGGTGCAAGAGCCATGGTGGTTTCAGTGGAGTGGCTGTAAACCAGCAACAATCACAAATCAACCTATGCAAGTTTTCTTGAGATGTGTCTCTTTTTGTTCTTGCTCTCTATTTTGTGATTTTGGGGCCATATTTGATTCTCAAGTTTTCCTTTAGTTTCTGCCCCTAATCTTGCTATGATATGTGGGAACTCATCTAGGATCATCTCTAACTCATGAGCAAGATTTTGGATCTAGTTTTCGTTTTGACTCGGTTTTGAACCATCCTTCACTCAAACGGAAAAATGTCAGAATTTGCCAAGGATCTTCACAATCTTTGATTGAAATAGGTTTCTGATATTCTAGAGAAGGTGTGTTCCAAGTTTAATCGAGTTTGGAGTTGTAGATCAAAAGTTGGACCTATTTGCAACTTCATTTTTTGGGCTGATTTCACTGTTCATCAGGCTAGAGGTCGACCGTCCAACACATGAAATTTGAATTTTGGTTGATTTTGGTTGTTTTGCTCCGGGGTTTAGATTGGATTCAATACAAAACTTCTGCTGTGCTTAAATATTGATCTTCATAGCTATCGGAGTGAAAATCGTGTTGAATTCAATCTTTGTGAAAAAAGATATCATGCTCCTATTCAACCCCCTCTAGTCGCCGTTTCGATCCAACAATTTCTATGGTGCAAATCCGCTTTAATCTACCGTGAGCCGACTTAAGTCGTCGGCTAAGCCGATTGGTAAGTTGCATGGAAGAGTTGATGTCGATTGCACTGTAGATGATAGATTGTATGAACATAGAAAAAGAAAGAAAATCTGGCACTGTGCCACGGTCGACCCGAAGTCGCGTACACGCTGCCCCCAGAGTCGGCCACCACCTCTACCGGCCTGATGCCGGCACGCACGCGCAACGCCACCATGCTGCCCACACCGTCGGCACGAAGATGCACCGCGACGCGCCGCTATCGCCAGGCCCGGCTCGCCTCGCACCACCGACCTCCCGAATGGCGCGCTTGCCGCATGCACCATGCGCCACGGCTATCGCGGTCGCATCGACCACAAGACCACACCCAAACACAGCCACAGACGCCGAGTAGCCGATGTCGCGTCGCACATCCGAGCCGGCCGCCTCGCCCATGTTGCCACCGGCCCACACGGCCGCGTTGCCTTACCTCGCACCGTGCGCCCGCACACGCTGCTACTGACCCCACTCACCTGCGCGCGGGAGGCGGTGCCGCCTAGGTGCACAAGGGTAGGGAAACCCTACCCCTCCCTCACCCTTTGACCCGGCCACATGGGCCGAATCGGCACGGCCCAAAGAAAACTGGGAAAAGAAAAGAAAAAACCAAATTTTGCAAAAAGGCTTTTGGGTTTTTCTGAAATAGCGTGGGAAATTTTATCAGAACTGGAAATTAGCGCTTTAGCCCTTGGAAAATACATAATTATCTGAAAATTCATATCACAACAGAAAATGGTCTCGGGAATTCAATTTTTGAATCCTTTTGAGCATTTGAAGCATGTTTAACTCTGTTATTATTATTTTTATATAATTTATATATTGTATTTACTGTTTTGATTATCTATGATTGTTCATATTACTTTTAATTATTGAAAATAGCAGTAAATCATGAAAAATGTATAGAAAAATATGGGAACATTATGAGAATTTTTGTACCATTATTTGCAATCATATTGATGAAAATTATCAGCAATAATCTTATGAAGTCTTTGCATAAATATATAGATGACTGGCATCACGAACCGAGAGTTCGAAGAGGTGGTCCAGCATGACCAAAATTACTTGTCTTGGGCCTCCAACGTCGAGATCGTACTTGGGGCCAAGAAGCTCCGTGCTGCTATCGGATTTGGCACCTCAAAGGATACCAATCCCACTGCTGAGGAAAATGATCAGCTACTTCACTTTCTCAGACACCAACTATGCCTAACACTCAAGAATGAGTATACGACGGAGAAGAATGCACTAATTTTGTGGACCGCACTAAAGAAGCGGCTCGAGAAGCTGAAGTACACCATTCTTCCTCGGGCAGAGCAGGAATGGGTCCGACTGCATTTTGCTAACTTCAAGACCGTGGGAGAGTATAATTCTTCCTTGAACAGAATTTATACCGATCTTCAACTCTATGGTAAGGTAATCACAGATGTGCAGAAGATTGAGAAGACTCTTTCCACATTTCACCCGAAGGCGGACAAAGGAAGTGCGATGACAAGCCTTATGGTCAGCAGGACCAAAGATGCTACAAATGTGGCATATAAGGGCATTGGTCACATATTTGCCGTGAGTCTCAGCACGTTATTGATGCTTTCCAGTCTAAGAAGAAGGGCAAAGGACAACATGAGGCACACCTTGCCATTCCAAGTACGGAGGATCCACAGCCATTAGTTGCACTCATGGATGTGGACAGTCCAGTAGCAGCCCCCATCACCCCTCCTTTGGACATCACAGCGGCCGCAGTCGTACTTGCACAAGAGGAGAAGATCGCCATGAAGCAGATTCAGGCAGAAGTTTCTACATACTTCGCTGATTCGATCTAGTGCACGCATTGCACTTAGATCCTTTTATAGTTACTTGCATTTTGTGGTTGTGATAGAATATTGAATTATTTTAATAATGGTTGTAAGCCCTAGGAGAGCAAAATATTAAATTCTTATGATTAGTCCTTCAAGGCTTATTTTCTCATCTTTATAATAGCAAGTTGTGTTCTGATTTTGAAGTATTTTATTTGTGTGTTGATTGTGTCTTACCTTATATTAATAAATACTTTATATCAGAACATCATCTTAAGATAGACGAAATACTTTCAGTCGATCAGCAAGAATACTAGTAGTCTTACGACAATCACGGGCAGCGATGCTTGTATAATAGGCTCAGGAAGAGCCACAATTATACTCCCGATGGGCACAACCTTGGACATTGAAGAAATCTTGTTATACCCAGAATCGACTAGAGCTCTCCTAAGTTTCAAGGATATTCGCGCTAACGGTTTCCATGTATAGACTGAAAAAGAGTATGGTAAGAAATACCTATTCATTACAAAGCGTGAAGAAAGTGGAAAGAGGGTATTAGAAAGAGTTTTTTTTATTTGAAACTGGGCTATACTACACTAATATTAAGGCACCTGCAGCCTATACTGTCCTGAAAACCATGTTTAGAAGTTCTAAACTTTTCTGTCTCTGGTATAATAGATTATATCACCCAGGTCTTAGGATGATGAGAAATGTAATTAACAATTCACAGGGATATAATATCAATGTAAAATTTTTTCCGAATCAGAAAGATTGTGTGTGCCCCACATGTGCTACCAGGAAATTAATTACTAGACTTTCTGATCAGAAAGTGAAGGATGGAATCCTTGCATTCCTGGACCGTATCTAGGGAGATATTTGGGTCCTATTCAGCTCCTATCAGGGCCATTTAGGTATTTTATGGTGCTTATCGATGCTTCCTCGAAATGATCGCACATATATTTATTGTCTACGAGAAACCATACTTTTGCTAAGCTAATCTCGTAGATAATTAAAATTTAAAATAATTCCCCTGATCATCATGTAAAGTCCATCAGAATGGACATCGCCGGAGAATTTACTTCGAAGACATTTGAAGATTATTGCATGGCAATGTGAATTAAAGTTGAGCATTTCGTACCGCATGTCCACACCCAGAATGGACTAGCAGAAGCATTAATTAAAAATATTAAATTTATTGCCCCGACCCTTTTCCAGAATTGTAATTTACCAACTACATGTTAGGGACACGCAGTCCTGCACGTAGCAACTTTCATCAATTTTAGACCATCGGTACATAATATATATTCACCTATGCAACAAGCGCAAGGGTCGGTACCGAAAATTTCTCATCTTTGGAAATTTTTGTGCAAGGTTTATGTACCTATACCACCACCACAACAAGCTATAATGGGCCCTCTCCGCAAGTATGGGATATACGTTGGTTATGAGATTGCATCCATAATCAGGTATTTGAACCCTATGATAGAAGATTTGCATACTACCCGATTCGTTGATAGTATATTTGATGAGGATAGTTTTTCGTCATTAGGGGGAGGAAATCAATCCTTTGATGAAAAATATCGGGAAATAATGTGGCAAGCCACGAGAATCCAAGCACATGCTGCGGGCACTAGTGAAGCAAATAGAGAAGTCCAGAAGATAATTGATTGCAACCATTAGCGAATCAACTAACTTACATCCATGCAATGCACTGGAGAAAGTTGAAATACCAAAGAAAGTCGAAGGTATTCCCAATCCCATCTAGGGGCCTCAGAATAAAAGGACGAGAACTCCGGCCCCTTGAATCCCAAGTAGCCGGGGACGCTTGGTGAAAAATGATAATAAGGACTTGATACGCCGATCACTGAAGTTCCCCGGAACCAGAAAGGCAGTCAGTTGAGACCTGACACCTGTATGGAACCTTTAATAAAAGATATACATGATTTGAATATTTCCACGGAGGAAGATACCAGCATGGATTTGTGCGCACACATCGGAGCTGAAAAACTAAAGGGACTTGCCCCGTAATTGGAAGTAGCAGTGGGCAAGTAGAAGCATTAGAAGAATCGTCCTGTGAAGAAATATCTATAAACTATGTGACCACGGGAGAATCCATGAACAGGACAACAACCAATGTTGATATTTATTTTGTAAAGAAAATTACCACAATAATCGATCTTGATCCAGAGCCTGTATCGCTCATTGAATGTAAGAAAAGATCATATTGGAAGAAGGCAATAGAAACAGACTTATTATATCTGAATAAAAGAGATGTGTTTGATCCTATAAGTCGTACGTCTCCCCATGTGCACCCCGTAGAGCATAAGTGGATATATGTTCGAAAGATAAATAAAAAAATAAAGTTGTAAGATATAAAGTAAAGCTCTTTGTACAAGGTTTCACTCAACGCTCAGGGGTTGATTATGAAGAAATATATTCCCCAGTCATGGGCGGTATTACCTTTAGATATTTAATATCAATGGTGGTAAACTTGAATTTAAAAATAAAATTGATGGATGTGGTAACTACATACCTTTATAGAAACTTGTATTCAGACATTTATATGAAGATACCTGAAGGTATTCCTGTCCCGAACCAGGACAGAGCAAATAAAAATCTGTATAGTGTGAAATTCATAAATTCACTGTACGGAATTAAGCAATCAGACAGGATGTGGTATAATTGTTTGAGTGACTTTCTATGTAAGAAAGACTACACGAATAATGAGGATTGTCCATGTGTATTTATACGACGATCCCAGGTTGGATTTTGTATAATCTCATTGTATGTAGATGATCTGAATATCATCGGAACCCTGTATGATATTAAGAAAGTAAACTTTTACCTAGAGTCGAAGTTCGAATTGAAAGATTAGGATAAAATAAAATATTGCCTAGGCTTGCAGTTTGAACATGTTCCTGAAGGGATATTAGTGCATTAATCGACCTACACTCAAAAGGCGTTGAATAGGTTCGTCTTTGAAAATGCATATCCTTCGAAAGTGCCAATAGTCGGGGGATTTTTGCCGCAAGATAAGGATCTGTACATACCTAGAGAAGAGGAGAGGAAGTCATGGGATCGAAATTCTCGTACTTAAGTGCAATAGGAGCACTCATGTATTTAGCAAACTGTACTAGACAGGACATTGCATTTGTCGTAAACCTATTAGCAAGATAGTGTAGAACCTACCAAAAAACATTAGCAGAGAATAAAGGACATCCTCCGATACATCCAAGGAAGCAAAGACCTAACTATAACTGGCTATGCAGATACCGGGTACCTGTCGAGTTATGTATTCCTATGCGGTAGAACTGCAATTTCATAAAAATTGTCTAAGCAAAGTCTTGTATCAATTTTGACGAACCACTCAGAAATCGTAGTATTGTACGAGGCCTCACGAGAATGTACTTAGCTTCGGCGAATGATTCACCACATCCAACAGCCGTGTGGATTGGATACCGCACAAACTCTCACTATTATCTATGAAGATAATACAGTTTGTATTGCACAAGTGCAGATGGGTTATGTGAAGAGTCATCTCACAAAGCATATCAACTCCAAGTTTTTATATACTCATGAATTGTAAAAGATGGACGGAATTAAAGTATTGTATACCAAGTCATGTGAAAATCTTACATATTTATTCACTAAGTCATTTCCAACGTGTAGCCTTGAAAGATGCATACGTGGAAATGGAATGATGAGACTTAAAGAAGTACAAAATTCAGAGGAAAATCTTCGTGAACTCATTATTGAAACTTGATCACGAAGATCGAGCACTGAAAGAATAAATTTTAGAGATTAAATGAAAATAGATGTATTGTACTCATTTTCTCTTGACGAGTTTTCTTGAAGTTTCTCGGCTAAGGTTTTTAATGGAGCAATTCGTGCAACGCAGCAGAACGTGTATCATGTACTCTTTCTCTAAAAAATTTCTACTGAGTTTTTATAGAATTTTGATGAGATATGAATATGTCGAATGAGTGCCCAAGGGGAGTGTTAGAAAATCTGAGCTTGGGCTTTGCAGGCCTGGCCTATGGTGGGCTCCGCATCTACCTCTAAACTATATATAGGAGGGGATCGTAACCATTGTATGTACTTTTGACAAGAGAAATAAAGAGAAGAAAGAAGTCTCTTCATATCTCTGTGTTTAATCTACTATTTATTCTTATATTATTCTATATGATTCTATGTTTACCTACGAGTGATCGATCAGACTAAATTCGTCAGCAACGGCTACCCGACAAATCATATAAGGGCAGATGCAAAACCTGCAACATTGCCCCTCCAAATTGTTGGCGCGGTCGGGCCGATTTCGCGGAGTACGCGCTGCGAGCCGATCGGTGGTCGTCGCTCGTGTTCCGATTCCAGGAGTCGCACATATCTTAACTTGCCGGCCGCATGTAGCGCGCACATGAGCGCGCGCGCGGTACCGCTAGGCCTAAGGCGCTAGGTGAGTGAGGAGCTGCACGGTTAGGTTGTGGCGCACCGTCGCGGGACGCGAACCCGTGCATTCCTTCTTCCGCAGCGCGTCCATCACCTTTGTGCTCTCCATCACTGGATCCTTGAGAAGAAAAAATGTTGTCTTGCTCTTGCAATCTGCCCAACGACGCACCCGTCCCACTACCGGCCCAATCGCGGCAAAGCTCATCAACGTCGTTTCTGGGACAAATTCAGAGCCTTCGAAAGTGGTCTAATTTCATAACCCAAGTATTAAACTTTTCTTGTTTATTTTTTTTGGGGCCAATTCCACTTAATTTTTTGCATTTCCTTTTTTTCTTCCAAATTCCACTTAATTTTTCGCATTTCCTTTTTTTCTTGCTTATACTGAACAGAACGGACCAAAATACCCCTGCTACTTTATCTGGTCGAACCATTGCCTGTCCACTCTTCAGTTGCCACGCTTAGTACATGGTGAATGCTCTTTTGGATGTTTGGATGAGGAGCTACCTCTATTCTCTCGCTTTTTCTACGACTTGCGAACGCGATTCCAATGGAAGACGGGTTAAGTTTCAGATGACTGATAAAAAGGACAACAAGTTCAAAATTTGGACTAGTTTCTCCTATCCTCGTTGCAATTTGTCTCAGATGTCTGACTGAACGGCAAGGCTGGAGTATTGCTCCAGAAAATCTGTGTGTTCAAATACCAGCCGGAATGACGACAATACGTATGCGAGGTGCGCAGGCGGCGTGCGCTGCAGCTAACTCGTTGGGGAAGGCGGCACACACCGAGGGGGCAGGTCCATTCAGGTGAGAATTAACAAGAAAAGGCGAATGAAAATGAGATGGAAACGGCGAATTTGGAACCAAACATGTGTTGGAGTGGCATTTTATGGAGTGGATGTTTCTGTTTCGGAGTAGCATCTTTCAGAATGTCAACAATTGGGGTGATACCCGGTATGTATCGAAATTCCCTAATTATTTGCCCTCCCTTATCATTAAGCAGATGGGTATTAGGACGACAACTTGGAGTAGTTGGGAGATTATTTTATCGCTAATCATTGAGTAAACAAGAGTATTAGGACGGTCAACAACCCGCCACCCATATTTTATCTCTGATCATTGAGTAAACAAGCGTATTAGTTACCAAGTGCCTGTCCTGCTACTTTAGTTTTGCCTGTCCTGCTAAACCCTTTCTGCAGTCGGCACAGCTTGGAGACCTTCCCATCCTTTAGCTCATCAAGGCAGAGACTCCGAACCTACACGGTGATGAAGCCAGTTTGAACAGATGTGTAAAGGTGCGATTCTCTCCTCATCCTTCTGCTTTCAGCTTTCTTGTTTTTGTTAGAGATATATTAGAGATAAGGTGTTAGAGATATGTTAGAGATAGAATTTGTGTGTATTGAAGAGAAGTCCAAAGGGCGATATATATAGGAGTACAAAATAGAGATAAGGATATGTTATAGATAGATTCTATCTCTAACATATCTCTAACACCTTATCTCTAATATAACTCTAACACCCCCCCTCAAATGCAAGGCGTATGCAATAGCATTGCATTTGGAAAGGGTTGATACTAAAATATGGAGAATCCAAAGTCCGAGTCTTGATAATATCGTCGTAGTATGCAGCTCTTGGAAAAATATATCGAGTATCAAAAGATCTTCTCCCATCCGGTGTCATGCGACAGCTCATAAGGCACAAGGTGCAGGAGCGAAGTCGACCGCGGCAACACAACGAAGAAGATGATGAAACCAACAAATATAGAGAGAGCTGTCAAATCAAGTCGAATAGGAATTGGTGGAAGCATGGCGGCGCATATCGTAGCCCAAGACGGCGGCGACGCAGTGCACAAGAAGTGCAACGAATGCACAGTGCAAAACAAGCGCAACGCAATGCACAAGAAGCGCAACAGAGGCGCAGTGCAGAAGAAGAGCGGCGCAATGCACAAGAAGCGCAATGAGGCGCAGCAGTGGAAGAAGCGGCGCGCCTTGAACGCTTGGAGTAGCGGATCTGCAGCGACTCGAAGAAATAGCTGCGGGAGCGGCGGCTGCTACTATGCATAAGGCAATTCCTATGCTTCTATGACTAACAATAAGTTTGTGGACTCGCATGGCGAAGACGAACTCAAAAATTGAGTACTACGGACTTGGATGGACGCAACAGAAGCAACGACACAAAGCAGGAAAAACCTAAGGATAACTAGCAGTAGATAGCTTTAATAATAAAGAAGTCGCGAGAAGTCGGTCAAGAAGTCATTGCAGAAACGACGCCGAGCTTGGAAAGCTGAAACTGGAGCGCTCGCTTCGTGCAAAGAGAGATCCGTGAAGCCCGTTGAGCCGAGTAGCCAATCAAGGGGTTTTCCTCATCTCCAAACTCTAGCTTCCTCCCCTCTCTCGTGCCCACTCCCTCATCGGTCCTCACGGAAATTGACTTTATGAAACGCGGAAATGCATGATCGAAGGCGCCGTAGACCAACACGCGCCGCACACGGCCGGTGGATTAATCGATAATTTTCATTAATGGTTTCAATCCATCCGAGCCACCACCTTGCCAAGCAAAACCCGATGAAGATTTGAAGTAATGAAGCTTTAAACTTTGAGCGATGGAGCATGTCGAGGAACGCAGCGGTTCCATGATCCGCTCGGTAGTTCTCGGAGAAGAAGCGGAGGAAGCACACGAGGTATTCGGTCATCGCGATCCACCTCCTTCCCCTCCGTATTGGTTCGACTCGACGGCCTTCCTACCTCGTTCGAGGCCGCCTTGACCCCTTCGTCCTCGATTGATATTGGTGGATTTGAGGCCGGCCGCGCGGCTACTCCAAGGGCGTCGCCGTCGATGCCGACCTCTTCCCGTCGGTGGGGTCGTCGTCTCCGTCGGTAGCACGGCAGCGGCGAGTTGATGAGGCGGAGCAGGCGGGCAAGGACGGCACCAGCAACGCTCCGCCCCCGCCGTTCTTGGAGGTGACGTGCAGAAGCTCTGTCAAGGTCCGGCGGTTCACGGCTGGGACGATCGCCCGCTTCTGCGCCTGCGTTGAGGTGGCGAGCCCGTCGACCGGACACACCGCCCGTGCCGTGAAGGAGAAGGCCGCACCCGGGAGTGAAGACGGCTCCTCCCGGGGGCAGCGGCGGCAACGGCGCCGGTCGGACGCTAGGAGGCGGTGACGGTAAGAGTAAACCCTAACCCTAACCTAGGCTCTAATACCATATTGAATCTTATTGTGTAAATTGTTCATATGTTGTATCCTTAGGTGGCATCTTGGCTTCCGAATAGCATATGTTAGAGATTCTCTCCTCATCTCTAATACCTTATCTCTAATATATCTCTAACAGTTTTTACTGCCTTAGAGCAATATTTAACAATTTACACAGCAACCTTCTGCTTTTGCTACTCCCATAATGAAAGCCAGGGCTCCACGGTTCGTTCAGACATAAAAGGATTATCTGGAATTCTGGATACTGAATTTGCTGCTCTGTTCCAACTTCAAAGGAAAGAAATTGGTACTATTCTTCGCTTTCTATCTTTTGCAATTTGAAAAATACAAACCAAGTGCCGTGCAGTCCTTTTTTTAATCTTCAACTTATGCCATCTCCTGAGGATTTGTTGTTCGATAAAATGTATCTTTTCTTTCTGTAGATTATGTACGAGGATGGAATTGGTAATTAAGATCTAGCGTTGATTTTTGCAACTATGTTTTGCTGAAATATTGAAGTCAAACTGCACGAAGATAAATGGCAGATATTGCTGTTCTTCTTGCCATAAAAAAGATTGGCACAGCTGTGGCAGGAGAAACGCTGAAATTTGCTAAGCCTTTGCTTGCAAAGAAAGCTGAGTTAGTGACAGCACTCCCAGTCAACATGAAGCTGATACAAGATGAACTTGAGCTTATTAATGCATTTCTTAAGGAAATTGGCATGGAGGACTGCAAAAGGGAAGTCGTAGAAACTTGGACAAGGCAAGTCCCAAGCTTGGCGTATGATATGGAAGACGTTGTTGATCAATTTATGTATGCTGTTGGTGAAAACCGACGTAGCAATTAGATTAGTATACAAATTCTAACAAAAAATAACTAGATTTCAGAATAAAATAAATAAATTTAGCAATTTTATTTCGATACAAATTCCAAAGTAACATCGTTGATTACAGTGGGTTCAGATTTGAACGATCTAGATTAAAAGAAAAATTCTATGTCAAGTACAATATAGAAATAAGAGTCTATCTCAAGTACAATGCAAAAATAATAGAAATTCAGAATAAAAAATAAAATAAAATTAGAAATTTTATTTTGATATGAATTCCTAAGTAAAATCCAAAGATAAACATAATTCAAAATAAAAATTGAACAAAGCGATAGAAAGGAGGCCACCGCGTTTACTCTCCAGGGCTAGAAATTCCCACATTAATCTGTAGAAAAGAGAAATATCTACACTATTGATTATGGTGGGTCTAGATTATAACGATTTAGATTTTAAAAAATAGTTCATGACAAGTACAATCTAGAAATAAGAGTCCATCTCAAGTACAATGCAAAAATAACTGAAATTCAAAATGATAAAATTATCAATTTTATTTTGATACAAATTCCTAAGTAAAATCCCTAGATAAACATAGTTCAAAATAAAAAATAAAGAAAATTAGTAGTTGTATTAGTATACGAATTCCAACAAAAATAACTGTAATTCGGATTAAAAATAAAATAAAATTAGCTAATTTATTTTGATACTAATTCCAAATTAAAATCACTAATAATTGTAATTATGAATAATTGTTTAAAAAACCATTAGCAATTAGAGTTGTATACGAATTCCAACAACCAATAATTGAACTCAGGGATAAAAAATAAAAGAAAATTTGCAATTTGATTTCCATACGAATTCCAAAGTAAAATCCATAAATAACTAAAATTAGGAACAAAAAATAAAATATAAATATAAATTTGATAAATAAACATAATTCAGAATAAAAATTAAACAAAAAATAGCAATTCGATTAGTATACAAATTCCAAAGAACACTAATAGGATTTCAGAATAAAGAAATAAATTTAGTAATTTGATTTCGATACAATTTCCAAAGTAAAATCCCTAAATAACTGGAAATCGATTAAAAATAAAATAAAATTTGTAAATTAATTTCAATATGAATTCACAAGTAAAATCCCTAAATAAATATAATTCAACGTAACAATAAAAAAATGGATTAGTATATGAATTCCAACCAAAATACCTAGAATTCAGAACTAAAAATGAAATAAAATAAGCAATTTGATTTCAATACGAATTCTAAAGTAACATCCCTAATAGTTGTTGTTCAGAATAATGTTTCTTAAAAAATAGCAATCAGGTTAGTTTTCGAGTTCCAACAAAAAAATAATTAAAATTCGGGATAAAAAAGAAAATTTGCTATTTGATTTCCATATGAATTCCAAACTAAAATTCTTAAATAACTAAAATTGGGAACAAAAAATAAAATAACATTATCAATTTGATTTACATAAAACTTCCTTGGTAAAATCCTAAATAAATACAACTCGAAAAAAATTAAACATAGAACAACAATCAGATTATTATACGAATGTCAACAAAAAATAAGTGGATTTGAGAAAGTCAATAAAATATGCATACATGAAGGTGCTTTGGTGAGCCTTGAATATCTTGGCATCAGTAACGTCAAAGAACTAAGGGACATCCCTACCGGTATCGAATTTCTCAAATCTGTCAAAAAGGCCATTTTTACCGGTACACATCCTGATTTCATTAAAAAAATCAAATGAAAAAGTTAGATCATATCCCGAAGCTCCATTGCTCAATATAAGGCAAGTGAAACCTTCTCAGCAAATAGATTGAACATTTTTCATGTGTTTCATAGTGTTGTTAATCAGTTATGAACAGAATCTATTTACAAGTGAAATTTGCTCACATGCAAGTGGTTTAGAAATTAGAGTGGATATAGAACCTGCTCTGTGAGCAAGCATAAAAGTCATAAAATAAATTAGATCTCACGTGTTAGTTAAAATCATATCCGACATGTAGGGCTGTCATAACTATATGCAAGTCCTACTTAAGGCTTATGGAATTTCGTTGTTAAATAGGAAATAATAACAAAAGAAAATCATTAGATCAGATGGGCCCCGTGTGGGAGTAGCGATAAGGTAATCCCTTTCATCTAGACAATCTAAGAAGAATATTCTGGTGGAAATTTTCTCCTTCTCATTTAATCATAAGCCTTCTTCGCCAACTAACCCTTCGAGAGATTGTCCCCTCTCGTTCTAACTCCGGATCAAATAGCTTCCTAGTCCTAGGCCCATTTGAGAATCCAAACCCCCACCCTTAGACCAATCGATTAAAGTTTGGATTTATTTACTTTCGTTTAAAGTATTTCCTTCATCAAACACCCCTGGGGTATCTATTTTTGTCTAAAGTATTTCCCACCTTCGAAATACCCTCGGATATATTTCGTCTGAAGTATTTCATGCATTAAGTTTCCTTGGGTATATTGAATTTCGTCTGGAATACTTCCTTCATCCAAAATACCATTAGATATGTCTAGTTTCGTTTTAAGTATTTCCTGCTTCAAACACTCTTGGATTTATTTACTTCGGTTTGAAGTATTTCCTTTTATTTCAATTGCATTTGGATTTTGTTTGGATATTTTCATACGGTCTTGGGTTCGATCGTGTTTCATGTAATTAGAATCAGAAATCATGACAGAATAGCAGTCCAAGCCAAACCAAGAACGAGAATAAGATTATCATAACATTGAGCAAGACGAGTCAACAAGTTGATCATTTTGCGCCTACATTTGAATGCAAATTATATTGCTTTAAACTATAAAATTGTATTGTTGTGATTGATCCAATTATGTTGATTTAGCTTATAGACAACACCTTAATGTTAATTGAGTATAAACTTTCAATCCTTGAACTTGGACACTATCTTTTGTCGCCTTAGAAATAATAGTATACATGACTAGTCACTAAGTCTGTATCTAAGTGTCGTACTTAGCCTTGCTTAGGTACATTGACATCTGGGAATTAATTTGCCTTGATATTTTTCAAAAATATCAAAACTGGATTTGGACAGTCGAGGTTGGAGCCTGGCTTGTATGTTGAAACTAGAAAGGAATTTCAAAATGAAAACTCAAAAATTGTTTTTAGATTTGGGCGGATGGATAGCGTGGTGGATGCGTATAGGAGTACACGAGATGGGTATGGGGAAATATTGCTCAAGTCGACTAAGGACCAGTTCATGTAATGACATCTTATTGTAAGAACAAGGAGGCCGACTGGAGGGGGGTGAATAGGAGGTTTTAAAAATTCTTTTGGCGAAAACCGAATTTTATGCAAAATTGTAAATCAATTCAGTTTTGCACAATTTAAAATCTAAATCAACCAGTCTCACTATGTGCACTAACAACCTAAGTCTAAAACAAGGAATGCAATCATATGGAGACAAGCAAGCATTTTAATTTTGCAAATGTAATTTTTAATAAAGTAAAGTCGTTCGGGGAGAATCTACCCATAAAGGGTATTTATACACCCACACAAGAAAACTAGCCATTTGGGGAGAATCTGCAGAAAAAATAGGAAAACCTGGTCTGATTGCCAACCAATGGCTGGTCAGGCCGCTTTAGCTCCAACGACTATAAAAACTAGCAGTTGGACTCCCAACCTGACTTACCTCCCTCACAAGGGATGATCAGATCAGACTAAACCGGTCAGACTGCTCCACAAAGGAGCCAAGCCAACCAAAGAAACACTACTCTTTGGAAAAAGCTAACCGGGGATACTGACCATGGAGCCAGTCAGACCGGCCAACACATGGCGGTCAGATCGCCAGAGACTTGGAGAAACCGACTTTCCATTTCACTTCACCTCAATTGCAAAACACATTTGCCAATTGATGCACGATACGAACAAGGAATGAAAGTAAGATTCTCAACAAGTTACAAAACACATTTATCGACTTTTAGAATCATGCCAAAAAGGAATTAGGAACATAGACTTAAACCGTTTGAAAAACGCATTCGCAAACTAAAGTCACATGCAACAAGGATTATGCATGAGCCTCAACTATTTGCAAATCACATTCGCAAATACCAGCAACATGCAACGGAGAGCTAGAGCAAGCACAAAGAGCTATCAACACATGACACACTCAAACTACTAGTCAAAACCCCTCTTAATAGTACGACAACCTACACTAGAAATCCGGTCTCCACACCAAACACCGAGACCGGTAATATAACTAAAAATAAATCATTAGCCTATACTAGATATACTTTTGCCTTGCGCATTCCCTTAGAGCTTTAGAATGATAATCCACATCTTTTTCTCTAAGACCGGGTTCTTGACTTTGACATCAACACATGATGCCACACACTTGATTTGATGACCTTCAACACATTGAGACATCAATTGTCTTCATCATCATGTGACTTAACCTATTTCACCAACTCATGAAAATACTAGTTCACATGACGATTATCATTAGTTATCAAAATAATCTATTAACACATAATGGCGTGTCTAGATTTTTTAAATCTCCTTCCTTTTGATAATTGATGAAAATCCGCAACAAATAAGGAATTGAAAGTTGATTTTCAAGTATACCTTGAGTACAAAACAAATTGTATACTCTTGGGTTGGAGCCCAAAGGAGGTGAAACCTTAGCGGGTGGGGTTGCATTGGGGTGGGGGCATTATAAAGGCCTTGTAAATATTTTCTTAGGTCTCACGCCTATGGTAGCGTGTTGATATTATAAAATAATTGTTTTTTGTGGGTAAAGATGTGCAACCTCTTGACAGTGTCAAACTGTCTGGATAGCCATACCCACAGTTATGGAAGATGCTGAGAACTTTTCTAATTGTATTTTAGATTTTAATAAAATAATTTGAGGATGAAATGAAATGCCGAGTTGGAGCCCGTTGATTTCAGTTGTCCTGGCTGTGGCCAGTGGAAAATATCAGGTGGATGCAGCCACGGGATTAAAAGAGGAATGTGGCTTGGGATTCATGGTTGAATGTGGCCTGGAATTGGCTAGGGATATGGTCTGTAGTTGGTAGGGGGATGCGCCTTGGAATTGGCGGGGGAATGCACCCTGGAATTCGCATGTGGTGCATGTGGTGCGCCGTGTGTCGACAGGGGCATTCAGCCCGGAATTGCTAAGGGCATTCGGCCTGGAGTTGCCAGGGGTATTCAATCCGGAATCCACCCGAATTGTCGGGTGGTTGCAGCCTTGGAATCTCTGGGTGGATGCTGCCTTGAAAATTGATAGAGCATAAGGTGAATTGAACTGATATATACTCGTCAGTGGATAGTACATTCGGGAACTATTCTCCACTGGAGGTGGATGGAACATTCACTAATATTATTCAATAAAACTGAATTTCATTAAAACTTCGTTTAGTCAAAATGCTAGGTCCCATTACTTATCTACTACTTAATCTATTTTAGCATTGGCTTATGCAAATAAAAGAACCTCAGCCCTTTCTTTTGATTAGCACTGTATATATTATAACTGCATTATGTGTGTTGGCTCATAGAGTACGGTTGTGTACTCACACTCGCTCAATATTATCATTCAGTAAGTGAGGATGAAGAAAGCTCGGTGGGCATTTAATCTAGTTTGTCAAGGCTGGAAATTGAGAAAGCTAAGGACAAGGTCGAGAGCCCTAGTTGATTGCTTATGGATATATCCTGATGGTCCCATGTGTTGCGATTTTTGTCCCGTTTTCGTTGATGTTCTTTAAAGGTATTTGATCTGGCCGATTGTTCTGAAAGTCAAACGTTATAAAGTACATTTATGCTTTGCTTATTATTATATATATAATAGCTTAAATTTATGAGATATGTGTTTGATAATCGATGATATCACTGTGTACACTAGCTACTAATCTAAAGACTAATGTTGTATACACGTAAGATTCCATATTATAAATTCGGATCCCGGCAGGAATACTAAAGTAACTTTAAGCCAAAGAAACTCGTTGAGACAAATTATGATATAACCAATCCACATGACAAACGACTAGGAATTAATCAAACATCAACTGCAACAAAAATAACCATAACAGGAGAATGCGCATACTTGATCATATGCGTGTGGCCTCTTTTCCTTTGAACCCAGCATGAGGAAAATTAAAGACAATCCGATTGAACCGTCTCATCTTCGGGTCAGCCTTAAGCTTCATTGTTTTCGCATCAATGCCATGCAATATTGTGGCTCCCATTAGTTTCAGCACCAATATATTTGAGTCCGCTTTGCTGTATTTGCCCATCAGATCCTCTAGCCAAGAGAATCCCAGAAGAAATACAGAGGAAATAGATAAATACAACTAATAATGATCAGAAAATCACACTAACAATATTACCCCTTTAAAATTTTAAGGTAAACAGCAGCAGTTTAACACATACAGAGAGGCATAAAGCCAGAATTAGGAATGAAGCAAATATGAAACTTGGAAGCTATTGAAATATAACAAATTTTCCTAAAGAAACTGATAAACAGTGGTGATTACATGGGAGGTAAATCAGGATACTTCTACGAGATAGCCTGATACAGTTTTTTTTTTTCTTCTGAATTTTAATGTTCTCACTGGTTCATTTCTGTTTCTTTTTCCCAAGGGCAATTTTTTTTGTGGTTATAAAGCAATTGCTTTAGGGGCTTTACCCTCGAGATGTTGACATAGTCTATCTCTTTCTTTATATGGAAACTCAAGAAATTCTTATACCCGAATCATTTAGTAAAGTGTGTCAAATCCTTCCTTAACCAGCAGAAGATACCATATTCTCCTAGAATCTTCAAATTATCACATGGTATTCTTTGTATGCCCACCCCTCGTCGTATTACCATCTCCAAGTAGGGATGTTCACTTCGGCAACAAACCGTACCGGTCAACTCGCTTTGATCGGTTTCGATTCGATTTCCAGAAATGTTGTTTTTTAGGATTCATTTTTTCGGGGAAAAAAAAACCGCCTAAAAACCGAACTAGTGTGACGCAATACCCATCAAGCTAGTTGTTTCAGACCGCACAACACCCATATGCCCGCCTGTGGCAACGTTGCATGTGCCAACAAACCGGCCCGCTCGCGTGCATGGTTTGTAACGCAGCCCAGCCCAGGCCAGCCCAGCCCAGCCCATCGTCCCACATCCACGCCCAGTCGCCCACCAGCCCAGCTGTTGCTGTCCTGCGTCGTGGGTTCGTGACGTTTGTCCATTTTTCAGGAGCTGAACCAACAGGCGCACTGCAAGTTGCTGGCTTTTTTTGAAACCTGCAAGTGCTAGAACAGCATGTGTTAATGTTAGGAGCTTAGACTTATCAATATTTGTGACCGCAAGTCATCGTATGGTTCCGCAATTCATGTTAACTTTGGTAAATATGGTATTTATCAATACCGCACTGGAATAAATTGTTATTTACCGATACCAAACCGTATTTTAAATAACACTGTATTTGCCGAATTAGTAATGTCGTATTTACCGAACATGCCGAATGAACACCCCTATCTCCAAGACACAAAAGGCCAAAAAAGGCATAATCTGTATTCCTAGATAAGCAATTGAACAGACCAAAGGAGTCGAGAGACGTGGCGACGAGGTTCTCGCCGGAGCAGAACACGACAACGAGCACCAGCGAGAATGAGAAATCTCCACCGCCAACGATCAATATGCTTTGCATCGAGGAGTAATGCTTCAACCACTTCACGCCCCCCCCCCCCTCTTCCTCATCCTCCTCATCTTCCTCTTCTGCCTGCACCTTGTCATCTTCCTCTTCCTTCTCTTCTTCCTTTTCTCCCTCCATCTCCTCCTCTGCTTCCACCTCCTCCCCCTCTGCCACCACCTCCTCCTCTCTCTCTTCCTCTTCCTCTTCCTCTACCTCTACACCCTCCTCTTATACGACGATCGCCCGTACCCAATCCAATAGGACCACCTCCTTCCTGCCTACCCTCCTCCACTAACGCCGCCTCCTTCCCGTAGACAACCGCATCTGATATCCTCCACCTGAGTTGCCTCCATTCGGTCGACGGTGATCGCTAGCACTAGCCTCTCCACTGGCACTGACTAGTTTGACTTGGATCGAACTAGACTGAAATTGTTGAGTCTTCGTCTCTAGCTCAACACAAGTTAGTGTTCCACTCCGCCGGACCGAGGGCGCAGGTAGGAAGGCCACGATCGCCTTTGCCCCTACCTCCCGCCTTCTCATATTGCCGGCCTCCTCTCATTTTGATTCAGCACAAGAGGGAAACACTGCTTAGCCTGACCATACCCGACCCGAGCCATGCACTTGATCCCAAGGGCCACACTGGAACGTCTCATATCTGACTTAGCACGCCATGGAGAATATACCAAACAACTCTACACTTGTTGGGGTGTGTTTGCCACAAATATACAAACTTGCAGGGGGTAGCTCAAAGGAGGGTGGTGGCCGGAGGCAGTGAACAGAGGCAACTAGGGCAATCAATGAAAGTAACTCAGTGATGGTGACGACTACCTCAGGAGACAATTGTTGTAGAGTTTTGGCTCATTTGGCACTGTTTAGTGTTGAAATAACAATTCAAGTCTCTACCGGAGAGAAAATGTAAAAATGACACCCCGGACGTGCCACTAGGTGACACGTGCCCTATCCGCGCACCCACCACAAAAATGACACCTCTGGTACTGGGAATGCACTTCTCTCTCACGGCCGACTCAGAGGAGTCAAGGGCGAGGGTGGCAGCAAGCTGCGACGGTAGAGCTCCGACGAAGACACGAGCAGAGCGCATTCCCGGGCTCGAAGAATCTGTTTTTGTCGGCGTAGGTTGATAGAGACGGTGAACATGGCTAGAACGGGGCAGCGACGAGTCCACCGGACTCGAAGGGGACGAAGTCGCCGGTATCGCATCCGACAAACATCACTTCAACACAAATTCAGGTAACTAAGTGTCACAACCTCGCAAGTTCAGGGGGCTAAAAAAGTAAAATGCAAGTTCGGAGAGCTAAGTGGTACAACCTCACAAGTTTAGTGGACTGAAAGTAAAATGTAACTTCAGAGAGCTAAGTAGCACAACCTCACAACTTCAGGATCTACAGTGCAATTTTCTCTTATATTTATAATACGCATGAAGAGCTACACGAATTTCAAGCAATGAAACTATGTGACGTAAGAGAGCTCAAAAACTCAAGTTTAGCCGTTAGCAACGGTGGCTACTGCCTAGAATCAAAATTGAAAAGGGGAAACAACTTCCTAGAGAATAGAGAATCTATCCTATATCACTCGCACATGCACATAGGTTCTCTAAAACACACCAAAAGGGCTTAATTGCTCATACACAGATATAGCCTTAGGAATACTAAATAAACTCTAAACTAAAGAAACTCGCTAAGACAAATTATGATAGAAGTTACAACCAATCCACATGGAAAACGGTAATAACTTTCTAAACTAGGAATTAAACAAACATTAACTACAACAAAAATAACCAGAGCAGGAGAGTGCACATACTTGATCATATGCACCTGGTCCTCTTTACCTTTGAACCCAGCATGAGGAAAATTAAAGACTTTCTTATCGAACCGTCTCATCATCAGGTCAGTGTGAAGCTTCTTTGTTTTCGCATCGATACCATGCAAAACTGTGTCCCCCATTCCTTTCAATTCCAGTATATTTGATTCTGATTTGTTGTATTTGATCTTCAAAGCCGCTGTCCAAGTGGATTGCCCACAAGAAAATACAGAAAATAGATAATTATAACTAACAATGATCACAAAATCACAATACCAGTATCCCTTATAAGGTAAGCAGGGGCAGCTCGATGCATATGGAGGCCTTATGCCGGTATTAGGAATGAAGCAAATAAGAAACTATTGAAAGATGACAGATTTCCCTACAGAAACTGACAAACCGCGATGACTACATGAAGCTAAATAGGATATTTTTATGAGATAGACTGATATAGTGTTTTTGCTGAATGTTAAAGTTTTCACTGGTTCATTTCCATGTACTTTTCTAGGGTTTGTAACAGTCCAAGGTTCTCTTACAAATTTTAAATTAATAAAATTATTATTTTATTGGATTTCCTGAGTTTTAAAAATTCAAAAAAAAAATTTATTGAGTTTACTGGGTTTTTATTAGATTTAAAGTTAAAAAAAATTAATTTCTTGAATTAAAAAAGGTTTCCCTATTTTCAGAACTTAAAATAATTTATGTACAAAAATAAAGCCAACTTTAAGTTGAAAATAATTTTATTAAATTCAAAATTAACATCCCAAATTTTAAATCTCAGTTAGAAATAAAACTTAAATATTTTCCTTGAGATTTTTGCATTTTTTTGGATTTTTTAAAAAAGGTTTTCCCTATTTATTTTAAATCCAAAATAATTGTTTGCAAAATTAAATACCAATGTTAAGTTGAAAATATTTTATTTCAGTCCAACATATCTTAGTGAATTTTTCTAGAATTTTTGGACTCTAATTGCTATTCTCTAAAATCCTAAATGAATTAATTATATTCCTGAAATTGCTAAAACTTCAAAATCCAGATTTTAAGTTGGGTAGAACTCTTTTCTTCGACCTTTTTTTTTTCCCTTTTCCTGCGGCCCATTCTCCCGACCCAATCGGCACGCGCTACCTCCCCCTCCCTCTCTCTTCGTCTCTCACTTCCACACCGAACCCACCCGTCAGTCTCTCCCTCTCCCTTATAAGCCACAGGCCACCTCCTTCCTCCCTCCCCTTCCCTATTTCTTTCTTCCCCACCGAAGCTCCCTGCTTCTCTTTGCTCACCAAGCCACGCCTCCTCTTCTCCCTCTCCAGCCGCTCCACTCACCTCCTCTTCCCTCCTTCCTCCTTTTCTCTTTTTCGCCCGGAGCCGCGCCTCCCACCTCCTCCTCTTGCTTCTTCGATATGTTGACCACGTCACCGTGAGCCCCTCCTCCTCCTCTCTCCATTTCCCCATTCCCCTCCCTCTCCCTCTGTGTTCGCCACACTTCGCGTTTAAACCGCTGCCGGTCGAAGCTCGTCTCGCCGCCAAGCTCGTCGCCGACAAGGATGCATCGTCGACATTGACCACCTCGCGTTCGCCGTCGCCCGTTCTACACAGTGCTCACACCCTCTCTCTCCAAGAGCCACTGGACCACCGTAGCCGCCTTCACCCACACCTCGCCGTCGGCGATTCTTGGCCAACTAGACGCCGCCACGGTGAGCACTAGACTCCCCTCACTCTCCTCTTCCCAACGCCCCGAACCATCTTGCTTCTCCCTCCCTCTACCGCTCGATTTTTAGCGTTGAACCTCGTCGCCCGAAGCTTGGTTCTTCCTCATTTCCGACGCCGACAGCGACACATAGTCGGCTCCGATTACACCTACGACACCGTGACGCTGCGTTCTCTCTTGTGCGCACACCATCTCTGTCCAAGAAACACCGAAGCATCGCCGCCTCTTTCCCCTAGACTCCACCGCCGCTTCTTGTCCTCACCGCCGGCCATCTCATCGCAACCCCGAGACACAAAGGTAAGCACCAGGATCAGTGAGTTCTGCTCATTCTTTTGGTACCCTCGCTGGCGGCCAGGACGCCACCGTTCGCCGGCGCCCCTAGGCCCTGAGCACCGCCTCCCCCAGCGACGCCGATGTGGCGGCCAGGTGGTGCCACGTCAGCTCCAGCTCAGCGCACGCGTGGCTCCACCACTGTGTCGCGCACCTAGTCCACCATGGACCGGTGCAAAACCCGTGGACCCAGTCCACCGACGTGGGGCCCACACGTCGGTCGAAAATCATTAATCCCCTCACTAACGTCAGCATGACCCAATAATTTATTTTCCTTTAGAAAATCAATTCCTCAAATTCTCAAATTTCATGTTCCATCATTTCATGTGATTTTCGAACTTCCGGACATTCGTTTTCCCTCATACGAACTCCGATTTTGATGATTCAAATTTCTAAATTCATCAAAAATCAAGACCCACCTATACATACTGATATTATTTAATTTGGAGTCCATTTGAATTTTATGTGATTATTGGCTTATTTTCGCATGTAGATTTCGACAATTCCAGGGAAACTGATCTTTTTAAAGAATTAGATCCTCAAGCATATGAGCAAAGCAAGTTACATCCTTTGATCGTATTTGAGCCCAGTATTTAAAGATTTTTACTTTCTGTTTTAAACTATTATTGCATGCTTATTTATATCCAGTTATTTAAATTCCTGTTGTAAATTATAGTTATGCCTAGATCCTTTGTAGCACCAATCTTGACATTAATTCAAACATACCTTGACACCTTAGATGAAAATCTAGTTTATGCAATAGTCTAAACTAGAATAGTTTGGAAAAATTATGCCTAGTGATGCTTAGACCAAAATACTTGATTTGGGAATTTACAGCCAAAGATCAAATGTTGTTTAAAATTGTATCCATGACATTAGTTTGTCATGAAAATTTACAAATGCTTTGAAAACTAAAATAAAAGGAAAAATCGGTTTGTACTTGGGCGAAATGGATGGTTGGTGGGTGCAGGTTTACGCACAGGCTCAATTCGGGTATGGATTGAGGCCTAGGGTTTTATTGGAAGTCGCTCAAGTCAATTAAGGATCGTTCTTCGAGCCGCATCTTGCTAAGCCCCATCGTACTACCACAAGTCTGGAGTCGGTAGGACTTGGCTAACTAATTTACAACATTCCGCCGTGGTTGTGCTATTTGGTTGCGCGGGTGTTACAATGACCTACTTCTATATATTCCCACATGGCGGGGGCTTAAATCCAGCGGATTTCTATTCAAATGAAGCGAAACCTTAGCGGGCGTAACTACGATTGGAATGGCGCATTGTAAAGCCCTTGTGATAATTACTTAGTCGCACACCTACGGAAGTGTGTCAGATGGACATTACAAGATGATTATATCTGGTGGGTAAAGTTGTACAAGCTCTGCAAAGTGTAAAACTATTCAAATAGTCGTGTCCACGGTCATACACATGGTGAGCAAAGCCACTCAAAGTTAGACTTTAGTTTTGTTTTTAAAAGATTTTATCAAATGATTTTGGATAGTTTATCCAATTAGGAAATTTGGGTGGTTTGTCATGTGATAGGAAGGTATCCTTCATTGGAAATGTATGGGTGTTATCTTAGGCCCTGTTTGGTATAGCTTCCACTCCCAACTTCTCAATCGATTCTCGTGGAGCCGTACCAAACACCCCGATTCTCAAAATCACTAGATTTTGCTTCTCGCGAGGAGCTGTCTCGAAAATGAACTAGCAACGAGATGCAGCCTCCCAGCAGATTCTCGTGAGAATCCAACCTTCAGAAACGAAAATACCCTTTGAAGTTGAAGGTTTTTACCCGTAAATGCCACTGAGTTACACAAATACAATTGAAGTATTACACCTAGGGGTGACATGGTCTATTTACCTCTAATCCTCCCTCATATGGTTTTTGGAGCTAACCTACCAGCCAAACGGTTTCAACAGACAGCTTCAGATTCTCAGAGAAGTGGATTCTCAGATAATCAGGAGCAGAATCTGAAAAATGAGAATCTGGAGTTGTACCAAACAGGGCCTTACTATAAAACTTGAGAATTTAGAAAATGAATTTTAGTTATAAAATAACTGCTTTGGAACTTAGTACAAATATTTAAAGAAAAATATTATTTTATGCAAATTCAACCATATAAGCCATCCTTTGTTATACCCTCATACATTATAATCTGTTATTGGGTGTAACTTGCAGAGTTCATTCATTTGTACTCACCTTGCTTAATAAAATATTGTTCAGATGAGGAATACTACGAAGAGAACGAGAACTTGGACGACTAGGCTACACCCCCAGACGATTGCCTGTGGTGAATCGTGTGGTCTACCTTATTACTTTCTTCCGTTGTATTTTGTTTTTGACATTATGCTCATTTGTAATGAACTCAAGTATTATGAATGAAACATGTATTATGGTTATGCTATCACCTTTTGTTTGACTGTGTACACTAGCTACTGACCACGGGACTAGTGTGGAATACACAGAGAATCCGGGATCCTTCGCTCCAGGGTTCGACAGGGTCCTAAAGCAATTACTCTAGTGGCTTTACCCTCGGGTCGCCCTTGACACAAAGATGTTGTTGAAAACCGTAATAATTTTGATTCAATGGGCTGTAAGGTACAAAATAATATGAAAGCAACGGAGAGGCTACTCTAAGTTCAAATAAAAAGAAAAGGAGGTTACTCCAAACAGCTGATCAGCAAAACAGATCAAGGGGGCTCACTATCAATAGATAAAATTGTTAAGGGTGTTTGTGGTATTTTCTTATTATTCTAGGGTTTAGTCTTGTGTCATTTGTACTCTATATATTGCCCATTGAGTTATTACAATACATACACAATATTTATAACATGGTATCAGAGAAAAGTTTCAAACTCTAGCCTCCAACCTAGCCTCCAACCGCTTTGGCTACCCGCTGCCTCTAGGAGGAGCAATCTCCACTCCCAGGGGTGACCGTGTCCTCATCGTCGCAAGCCAAGAAGATGGACCGCTTCGAGACCACCCTATCCATGTCGGAAGTAGAGGAGGAAAGCCCGTCGGAGGAGAGGTCTTCTCGCGAGCGCCTCTGCTCCCAAAGCAGAGGGTGCTCTCCTGCCTCAGCTCCCGAATCAAGTCTCATCGATCCCCACAGATCCGCCGCCGCCTTTTGTCTCTCGTCCAGTTCTAGCATCATCGGGCTGCCTTTGAGCTCGATCCTGACGGATCCGCCGCCGCTTGGCCTTCTCTTGCGCAGATCTGGCTAGATCCATGCGGATGGGGAGGTTCTTCAAGCTGCCCCGATGCCCGGGCCGCTGTCGCCACTCCGAATTGCTGCCGCTGCCGTCTTGTTAAATTTGGAGTTCATTTGTTATGAGTTTTGTATTTATTTGCTCTTTCTGCTGTTGTGTCTTTTTCTGGTATTTTCGTTCGATTAGGGTTCGAAGACGCAGGAGACCCCCCCTTCGACCAAGCTTAAGAGTACCAAGACTCCACTGCCTTTTACCAAGGCGAGTCAATACTTTGATCATTTTAAGCCTACATTTTATGCAAATTATATTTATTTAAAATATCAAAGTTGCATGTTTTAATTATGTAATCAATTGTATATTAAAGCTTAAGGTAGTTAAACACACATTTTATGATTAATTAAGTATTACTCATCCTTTGATAAATTGAATCCCTCATTCCATATCACCCTAGTAAATATGTGGTAAATACTAGTATAGGTTGTACTTAAGCGACATGCTAGACTTGCTTAAGTACTAGGACAATAAATGTCATGTTCGTCATCCTTTATACATGAAAGTGATTTTGGGCAGTCATTGTGGGTAAATGACTGGGTTGACTGAGTTAATGTATTTTTGCTCCTCAAAACCCTAAACTGCTCTTACCATCTGGGCGGAAGGTGGGATGGATGATATTATGGTGGGTGCTAATGAAGCCCATGTTAATATGTGGTTGGTATGCAGAATGATCTGCCCAGATAACCCTAATGACTTAATCTTGTCATGACCTCCCGTGTAAAACAAGTGCAATCACAAGTCTGTAAAGTACAACTTGGCTAAATAATTTTTATCCACCAGTACGAGTTGCATCAGGTAGATGACCCGCGATGCTAGGAAGCCTTCGTGAGGGGGTCTGAGTAAGGGTTAACGGATTGATACGGACGTAACTCTTCGCAGACGAAACCTTAGCGACTGTAACTAATACTGAGGGATGCATTGTAAAGGTCTTGTGGTGATCTCCCCTTAATTCACATGTCTACGGAAATATGGGTACATATAAAGATAATTATCTCTTGTGGACTAAGTGTACAACCTTTGCAGAGTCTAAACTGTTTAAACAGTCGTGCCTACGGTCAAATGCAGACATGAGAACTTTACTAGAGTTAGTTTTTGAAACAAAAACCTTTGTGGGTGGTATGAAAACCAGGTCGGCTCATCTAGCCTGAGGTTTGGTTTTTCCCTAGATCATCATATCAAGTGTTGTTAATGTATGGAGGTAGCTCCAATCAAATGATGCATGTGTAGAGTTTTCGATGGAGGGAATCTCTACTGTTATTTAATATTGCACTTACTCTCTTTAATAAAATACAATTTGTTTAAAATGCTAAGTCTTAGAAATTTGTATAAATATAATTGAAAAAGTTGCTTTAGCAAATAAAAGAACCTGAGTCACCCTTGTTAAGCCTTGCATGTATATATTGCATCTTGTGTGCTGACTTGCGAGCACAAAAGTTGTGCTCATCCTCACTCTTTCCCCAAACCCACAGAAGCAGGAAATCCTTAAGCTTTCGACTACTACGAGGAATCAGACATCTGAAGGCCTATGAGTTTTTAAAGCGTAGTTTAGTCTATAGCTGTTCTAGTCTCCTCTCAGTCTAGCTGACTCCGCTGGTACCTATGTGCATCCTATAGTATCTGAGTTTCGGGTAATGTTGGATGTACACATGTTTCCCCAATCGCTTAACTGTGGAGAGATACGCCCTTTCCCTTTTTGCTCCCGTTGTCGTTTCCGCTACTTTTGTGATGTAATTGTTTGGCCTGTTCGGCCCTTATTGTAAAACTTAGTCCGAAACGGTCTATGTAAACTCTGATGTGTTAAATTCATGAATGGTATGGTTTTACGCCTGGTATGAATTGATTCAGCAATGTGCATGTGAGTGCTATCTACTGATCCAGGGAATAGCACAGTATATTCGCAGAGGATTTGGTATTTAAAAATTCGGGTCCGATAATAGTGCCCTGCTGATGAAAATAAAGAACTCTCAGTGTGCCACTAATGTTGACTGCAAAACCTGGTTGTTGCGTTTGAGCAAATCCGATGGGGTAAGGCTCAAGAGTTATTAGCATCTGGACTCTGTCAACTGGTGGAGGGAAATGTGGCCGAGGCCATGCTGGAACAAGCGGAAGCGGATGAAATGGCTTCCCTTCAGTTGCCGATATGTCGGTATGGGCTTTGTTGCCTCCAAGTGATGAGATTGAACCAATCCTGTATTCATGCAACTTCTTCAGTTTCTTTTTCTTCAGCTTCTTCAAGTCTGATACAGAATTTGAATGTGCAGCAAGCACCTAAAATGAAAGGTTGATCGCATTTTGCACCATCGCCCCTCTTTTGGTTATAACCAGGGTAATCTTCTTTCAGAAAACCAACATTCTCAACCATAATAAGAGAAGATTCAGAGGCTAATTGCTCTATATCCCATTTATCATACGGCAGTCCTGTCTTGTGGCTAACATGGGTTTCACCATAAGGACGAAGCAGGTGGCTTGCATTGTGAAAAAAAAAACCCTCACCAGCTCCTTGTGCAAACTGAAGGTCAGGTCAGAGAAAAAGGTTAATAAAAAGTTAACTAAGAAACAAAAGGCCCTAAAACAGCAGCCTGTTAAAGCACTAGAGTTTGAATGAAAGGTTCTTGGGTTGATATAGTTGTCAGATGAAATTTAAGGTTCTTAGCTTCTTATGATCAGTCCTATCAATCTTGTTTCATATGTATGGAAAAACATCTACATACAAGTTACAACAAGAATTTTGTGCTGTAATTCAAATGTCTATCATTAGTAGAGAGTAGATACAGAGAAAGGACTAGCAAAAACTACCATGAAGTGCTGCACAAAGAGGTACACGCAAAGGCCCAAGAATCCAACAAAAATGTTCTTCGTTTGTTCTTAAATTAAAGGTTGGCACAAGATCTTTTTGGCTATAAGATATAAAGAAAAATGTCCTCTTAACTATAGAGGACAGATAACTATGTTCTGTGTAACTTGCCTAAAATGTTATTTGTGCTTGTTGTAAGCATAAAGAGCTACAGTTTATTTCGAAAATACGAAATTATGTGACGTGGGAGAGCTCAAACTCAAGTTAAGCAGTGAGCAACGGTGGCTAGAATCAAAATTGGAAAAGGAAACAACTTCCCAGATATTCTATCCGATGTCATTTGCATCTGTGCATGTGTTTTCTAAACAAAACCACGAAACAGCATAACTCTCCGTACACATATAAGCCTTAGGAATACTAAACCAACTTTAAACTAAAGAAACTCGCTGAGAGAAATTATGATATAACGAATCCACATGACAAACGACACCAGATTCCTTAATCTAAAAATTAATCAAACATCAACCGCAACAGAAATAGCCATAACAAGAGAATGTGCATACTTGATCATATGCATGTGGTCCTCTTTTTCTTTGAACCCAGCATGAGGAAAATTAAATACAATCCGATCGAACCGTCTCATCTTCAGGTCAGCGTGAAGCTTCATCGTTTTCGCATCAATGCCATGCAATATTGTGGCTCCCATTATTTTCAGTACCAATATATTTGACTCCGCTTTGCTGTACTTGCCCCTCAGATCCTCTGTCCAAGAGAATCCCACGATAAATACAGAGGAAATAGATAAATACAACTAATAATGATCAGAAAATCACACTAACAACATCATCCCTTTGAAATTTAAGGTAAGCAGCAGCAGCTCAACACATACAGAGGCATAAAGCAAGAATTAGGAATGAAGCAAATAGGAAACTAGGAAGCTAATGAAATATAACAAATTTTCCTAAAGAAACTGACAAACAGTGGTAATTACATGGGAGGTAAATCAGGATACTTCTATGAGATAGACTGATATAGTTTTTTTTAATGAATATAAATGTTCTCACTGGTTCATTTCCGTTTCTTTTTTTCAAGGACATGTTTTGCTTTAGTGGCTTTACCCTTGGATCGCACTACACAAAGAAGTGCTAAAAGCCATAATAAAGTGGATATATATTGTGCTGCAAGGTGCAAAAACCATATGTGAAGTGTGAAAGCAAATGAGATGTTACTCCTAACAGTTGATCAGCAAAACAGATAAACGGGTATCAATGTCAAAAGACAAAGCAAGAAACGAAACCTAGACTCATTAAATTGTACGACCAACAAGGCTTAAAAAGTACAAACACACATTGTACTTAGTACATAACTACATACCCAATTTACAGTGTTCAGGTTCCAAGTTCCAACAAGGCAGAAAGCAGAAAAACTAGAAAATAAAAATAGTGATCCTTCCATAACGTATAATCTCTAGCAGTAAGAAACAAGACATCACACAAATAAGACATTTTTCTTTATAATTAGCTTCAGTGAAATATTGCCAAATAGCAAGAAGCCCGTTTCCAAGAATCAAGAATACACTAAAACAAGCTTCAAAGGCACCGCACAAATCATTAACAAAATTAATAGGGATTTTGCAAAAAAAAAACACACCTGCAACTGGGGGGGAGTTGGTCAAAAAACCACTTGCATCCAGGGATAAAAAAAACCGGCCGGTAACCGGTTTACCGGTCGGAATCGGTAAAAAAAAACCGGTCGAAATTTTTAAAATTTGAATTTGAATTTTTGACTCCATAATGTTCTTCCCTAGTTGGTTTAGGCATTCTTATGCTAGATTATATATTGAAACATTAATTTTTAATATATTTAGCACTATTAAAATATAAAGGATGACTTTTTATGTACAACTTGAAACACTTTCTCATTAATTGGATTGCATGCAACCATGAGATAATTGGATTGCATCATTATTTGCTCAGGATTGGATTGATTATTTAATCCTATACTTTCAAATCATTTAGTGACGCGATATGATTAATACGAGATACGAAAAAGTATTTGCTAATAGTTTGTTCAGCGACACATGTTTCATATGTATGATTACTAGTATCAATATACTGGCATTTGTTTGGCCAGGACTGGCCGACCAAGTCCAATTTTTATATTTCTGCTAAAAATACTAGCTCCTAAGGTAGCTCATGTAACTAGAAAGCTATTCTATTAGGAGGTGGAGTCATGAAAGAAGCAAGAAAATAATTAATATACGGCCTTTGAAAAATATAAGATAGTTAAGAATTCAAATGGACCTAATATTTTCAACTAGAGTAAATTGCATTAGAGCTCCCTAAACTTGTGCAGTTGTCTCACTCAACACCCTGAACTTGCATTGTACTTTGCCGCCCCCTTAAACTTGATCATGTTTGCACCATTGATCAATCAAACATTTAGGTAATTTCGCAACCATTGCACCAATGCAATTTACTCTTTCAATTGTGTCTGTGCAAGAGCATACTACTCATCCTTTTGAAAAATCATGTATGCCTGTGTATTTAGAATATGTGCAGCATTTTATTTGGTCTATTGTCATTCCATTAGGCGGCCTTTCAATTCATCAGGGACAGACAATAGTTGCTTTGGGAACGTTTGGATCTATACTTAATTTTCCATCCTAGAAGAGGGCAAACTAGCCTAGTTAAGCTTTTGCTTGGAAAATCAAGCTTTTTATGTACAACATGAAACACTTTCTCATTAATATTTGCATTATTCTAAATTTAAATTTGCTAATTACCATTTTCACCATTTTCCGGTTTTCCCGGTTTTTCAAGGTTTTTTTATTCTGCGTAGAATCGTCCGAGAAAATCCAGATTCAAATTTTGAAATTGAATTGGTGATTTTTTTAATTTATCGGTGAATCGCCGTTGGTCGGATCTTCCCGATCATCGAGATTTCAATCCTCGCTGCATCTCAATGTTCGTCAAAAACACACCCGCAAGTTCTATGTGGTTGCAAATCCACCCCCAAGAGCTAACTTACTCGTTGAAGCTCCTGCATGGCACTTGCGTGGCAATCCTAGTAAATTTGTCTTGTGGACTATGAGCAGGGAAGATGTGCCAATGTAGGGTAGGGCGCACGAGCCGAGCGTGGGAGAATAAAGCGCAACGCAAGAGCAAGAGAATATACAAACAAGGAATAAGGATGATTAGGAGCGATCGCCGATGTTGAGGCCACGGGAAGGATTGTTGCTGTCTGGATGGACTTTGACCTAATCCCCGATTAGCAGTTCTTTACTTCTAGGAGATTCAGCGAGTAAATTGGCCGTTGGGGGAGGATTTGCAAGCACATAGAACTTGCGGGTAGTTTTTTTTGATGAATTTAAATATGCATGTGGGTTTTTGACAAACTACCACACTTGCACGTGGGTTTTTGCAAACAAAAAAATCCCAGATTAATATTTTCCAAATGTATATATTAAATTACTTCTATGTATTTTTGTAGTATGTTGCAATTGAAACAGCTCTTTTATCACCACAATGTATCGGCACCCATTTTAAGATAACATTGATCTTAACTTAGTAAAGTGCGTCAAATCCTTCCTCAACCAACAGAAGATACCACATTCCACTAGAACCTTCAAATTAGCACATGGTATTCTTGTATACCTAATGGACTATCCCTCGTATTCCCATCTCCAAGGCACAAAAGGCCAAAAAGGCATAATCCAAAATCATTGTAAGCCGGGGCATAGTTGGCCCACGGCCAGGCCTCGGGTCGGCCCAGCCGTGGCCCAGCTCGTGGTATCATTTATGTAGAAATTTTTGGTCAAATTCATCGATTTCACGTGAGAATTTGAGTATTACTTCGGAGGTGGAGGCCTAGCTCCGCCATTGATTATATGTAAAAATGAAGACGACATCTTTACATGCCGCAAGAGAAAGCGGAAGCAATGGAACAAATAGACGAAGCGATTGAACATACCATAGGAGTCGAGAGACGTGGCGACGAGGTTTGCGCCGAAGCAGAACGCGTTGGCAAGCGCCCGCGAGAACGAGAAGTCTCCGTCGCCAATGATCAATATGCTTTGCATAGAGGAGTAATGCTTCAACCACTTCACACCCTCCTCCTCCTCATCCTCCTCATCTTCCTCTTCTGCCTCCACCATCTCCTCCTCTCCTTCTTCCTTCTCTTCCTCCTCATGTTCCTCTTCTGCCTCCTCTTCCCCTTCCTCCTCTTCCTCTTTCTCATCTGCGTCTTCTGCCTCCACCTCCTCCTTCTCTGACTCCACCATCTCCTCCTCCTCCTCCTCCTCTGAAGTTTCCTCCATTCGGTCGACAGCGATCGCTGGCACTAGCATATCCCACTCCACTGGCGCCGCCTCCTTCCCGTCAACCTCGGTTGCTGGTACCCCATACACTGGCGGATCCTCCTTCCCAGTGACCGTCGGTACCTCCTCCCCGCTCCCGCCGCCGATCGCTTCTTCGACATGCCCTACCTCGAGCGAGGCCACCGCCATGCGTGTTTGTGTGCGTAGCCTCGTGTGCGACGAATATGTTAAGTTGTGTGGACTTGGGTCCAACTCGATGCGGATGGCTGCGGTCCGAGGGTTGGTGGGGCCTATATGGTAGCAGGTGGCTCGCGTTAGGTTTTGTTGTGCCGATCTTGGAATGGATTCTTCGTTACAATTCTTGGTTCCCAGCCTGTCGAGGGAGATTTTGCCCTAAAAGTCACACCTTTGGCGTTGTTATTACTAAAAGTAGCTATTGACACGTTGTAATAGTATTTTTTGCACAACGGATGTCCCGGTGTATGACACGGTCCACGTCCATGCCATCCATACCCGGACTCCATCTCTACTTTTCGTGAGGGGCCGGGCGCTCCGCAAACCACCACGTCGCCTGCGCCGCGCACCTGGGGGCCGGACGAGGCATGTCCCCTAGCACCTGGACAAGGGTTGTCCGCGCCCCCAAGCCACAGTAGCCCTCCGCCGGTCCCCCTGGCTCGAACGAGCGCCGACGTGGCACCTTCACTCCCCCTAGCATGGATTCCTGAACACATATCGCTTCGTCATTCGTCATCATTCCATGTAGAGTTGCAAACTAAAATTTGAAATATAAAATTGACAAATTTTCATAATAAACAATGTAATTTGCAAATTACATGAAGTGCTTGGTTTGGTTATGTGCATTACAAACGACGGCATGCACGAATCAACAAACCGGAAAACACCTAAGATACACGCGCGGCTTGTTTGGAATTGAAAAAAACAAGGATTGAAATTAGTCTTGGCGGCGCATGGGCCCCTTCCCCTTGTCTCAGGACTGCCCATGGCGGCGGTGAGTGTCGAAGTCATCCATGCTCGGCTAGACGGGCTAGATGATTGCATAATGTTAGCATAATGAAAAGCGAAATCAATAATCAGGATGAGATTTGAGCATCACTTACCTCATCGATCCGGAGTGTGCGAGGGTGACGGGAGCTCTAGGACAGCTACCGGTCTCAGTAACAGGAGCATTCCCCTTGTTGGCGGGTGCCTATTAAATAGGATCAGTACATAAGGTTTCAATCACTAGAAGGTCTCGGCTCGTATCGCGTAGTTCAACATGTACTTCTGCTGAATGAACGACCTATCATACATCTCCGGGTCGTCGATCCATTGGAAGAAGTTGCAACATATCTCGGGTTGCCATTATGCACGAATGAAGTTAGGAATCTGTGGAATGCAACATAAGGTGTGAAAAATCGATGTGTACGTAAGATTCTCTTATGAGGACGTTCCCCGTGTAGTACGCCCGAGCGGCGGTGGCCTGGTGTGTGGACTGAATGATCTTCGCTGGTTGTTCACACACAAATTGTGGACATGAAAACTCTAGTGGTGCCAGCGCATCCTTCATAGAAAAATCTGAGAAAGGTTTAGCCCTCTCGGTAAGCCACTTACGCTTCTGGACTATCTTTGCATAGAAGTTCGACGATGAGTCCGACATCTCCAAGGCCAACCTAATACTTTTCTCTAGCTCGCAGAACAAGGGTTAGTCAGTTCCAAACAAATAGAATGGTGACATACATACGTGTTAAGAAAAAATGACGTACAGAAATGCACAAATATGATAAGACAACCCGTTCACATTAAGTGACGGTCTCCATACATACAAACAATACAATTAATTACGACACAGAATGACGACTAGACGAGCTCGGTCTTTTTGGGCAATCATTCATGGAGTAGCCATGGGTCTTGCATATTCTGCACTTCGACATGTGCCTCAGGCCCCCACGCTGGCTGTTATCCATGTCATTCCAGAAGCAATGCGTCTGTTGTCATCCCTTCCCAAACTTTCAGGCCTTGTTCGGACCCCATTTCACTCTATCTGGCTAAAGATCCTTGTAGTTCATGTCCACGTCATACGAGTAAAATTATGCACTCCATGTACCGAAAAAGATGTTGCATGTCCTAGTACTCGGAGATATACGGTGTAGACATCTGTCTGACCTGCGCACATGCCTTGTACACATGCGAGCATGGCTTGTGCATGAGCTTTGGCTTGTTGCAAGTGCATATAGAAACATCACTCAGGCTGCATGCATGTTTTCTTTCTCCCCTGGAATGACTATTGACATATTTTTGCCTCAGTCTAATCTCGTACTTCCTCCTGAGGCTATCAATCACCTAGACGTCGTGCATACGGGCTTTTTGCATCTTTTGGTCTATATACCTCTGCATGTTCTTGGACCACTGCTTCCCTTTTCCAATTATCGCCTCGCTGTGGTGGCTCTATTGATGAAGTAACCGACCATGAGAATCCAGGTCTCCTCAACGATCGTGGTGATAGGGAGGCACCGCACACCTTTTAACACGTTGTTGTACGCCTCGGACATGTTGGTCGTTATAATTTCGTACCTCACACCGTCTGTGTCATAGAGTAGGAACCATTTCTTCAACTCGAGCGTGGAGATTAATCCACTACATGAAACTTATGGTGCCCTTGGATTGCCCTCTCGTGGCCTGCTATCCCTCCTGTGCCTCCGAAAGGGGACTCCTTTGTATGCCTCGTAGTCCGATGTTCGAGGTCTGTCCAGATAGATTCAAACTTCCGCCTTTGGTTTTGCATGCACAACGCCTTGAGCATTTTTATTAGTTCCTGACTACGGAATCACGTGAAGAAGTTCGATACAAGATGCCTCATGCACCACCGAGTTTCTACATCGTTCCATTGGTAAGGGGTTTCGCCCATTCTTCATGGTGTTCAGATCCGACAACAACCCAATATTGAAGTCTGTGATAAGGCATACGTTTGGCTGGTCTCCCACAACCGCCCGCTTAACATTCGCTAGGAACCACTGCCAACTAGATGTGTTCTCATTTTCTACGATGGCAAAAGCAACCGGGAGAAGCTGGTCATTCGCATCGGTCGCGCACCACGGTGAGAATGGTGCCCTTATACCACCCGGTGAGGAAAGTATCATCCATCATGAGCACCGGACGACGGAACTTGAAGCCCTCTATGGCTTGGGTGAAATCCTAGAACACATGGTCCAGTATGAAGCAGTCATGGCCTCCATTAGGATCTTCACTTTCAACTTTGTTATGTACGTGTCGGGGTTTGCTTCAGTAATCTGGTGAAGCATTCTCGACACAAGATTGTACGCCTCCTCGTATGTCCCGTACATGGCCTCGACAACCTTCTGCTTCACTCTCCAGACCTTGCTATAGCTGACTGGATAACCAACCAGATTGACGACTTCTGACAACATCATCTTGGGGGAGACGGACACATCCTTCGCAACTAGGTGGTTGATGAGGCTTGCCACATATGCAGAAGTCACATTATGATATTGTCGCGGTGGCTCACTAAACTCGCAAGTGTGGTCGATCACCGCTTTGACCGTGAAGACAGAGACAAAGAACTTTGCTCGGTGAACACTGACCTTGCTAGGGCAGCCTTCCACTAGGCACCTTCCACTAGGCATTTCTGGTATAACTTGTCGCACAGTAATGTCCCAACTGGGTTGGACCAAGGCACCGCGACACACGATCGATGGATAAGGCGTACCATATGAGACCATCACCAGGTCCAACCTATTCGGTCTGCCCCGTATGAGACCATCACCATAAAACACTAGCAACTCTTGAATGTTCTAAATTACGTAAAGCCACAACAACCCGATTTACTCAGAATATTCATCGACGCGATATAACAAATCAGAGACCATCATCATAAAACACTAGCACTACGCAAACAACTTGATATATTTTAATTAATTTCATCAGATATGACTATTTAAATAGGATTAAATGCAAGTAATTAGCAATTAAATATGAATAATTAATTAATTAAGAGTAATTAAATACGAATAATTATGACATATTAAATACAAGTAATTAGTAATTAAATACGAATAATTAATATATTAGTAATAAATTACTTACGAGTAATTCATTACATCTAACTAATTACAACTCGAATAATTATGATTAATTAATTACCACTAATTAACTATGTGTCATTAATTAATCATAATTAATGACTACAAATTAACTACATGTCATTACTTACCAATAAATTAATTATAGCTACGTAATTACGACCACTTAATTACCACTAATTTAATTATCACTATCTATGCTACGACTAAATTAATTATGACTAATTGATTATCTAGTAATTAATTACCACTAATTACTTACAAATAATTAATTAAGACTAATTAACTAGAAGTATTTAATTACGACTACTTAATTACCACTATTTTAATTACCACTTATAAACTACGAGTAAATTATCACTAATTAACTAATACTAATAAATTACCACTAATTACGTACGACTAAAATAATTACAACTAATGCACACGAAGTTTTTTACCTTCCCTTGATGTTAACCTCACTGTACTTATACGGTTCTAAGCACTGCTCTAAACACCGTGGTAATCCACAACGTAATTCAAAAAAGTTTTAGATCAATTATTTGTGTTCTCAACAACGAGCACGAGAACGAGAATGAATTCGAGAATAAGAGCGATAGCGAGCACGAAACTAGTTTTATAGCGGCGAAGGCGTTTCGTGCTGACCGCGAGGCAATAGGAGATAATTATGCATGTTGTGAGTTGTGATTAAGCATGCATGCGGACGGAGGCAATGAGGTGATGGAGTTGATGGATGGGATGGGGGAAAAGATGGGGAGACAGATGATGCTTTTGGCGGAAGGTGAAAATGTGCTCGTGCCCTAGTCGTAGGGTGATCCAGCCCAGGGCTAGGGGGAGCGAAGGTGGCAGTCGGGAATCCGGGCCAGGGGGCGGAGGTGCCACGTCGGCGCTCGTCCGGGCCAGGGGAACCGACGGAGGGCTGTTGTGGTCTGGGGGCACGGGCAGCCCTTGTCCAGGCGCCAGGGGCACGGACGCACCTCGCTCGGCCCCAGGTGCGCAGCATAGATGACGTGGTGGCTTGGGGAGCGTCCCCCCCCCCACCCCCGAACGGTAGAGATGGAGTCCGAGCACGAGTGGCACAGATGTGGACACGTGTCGCACACCGGGACGTCCGTTGTGCCAAAAATATCATTTCAACACGTCAACAACTACTTCCGGTAATAACAGCGTCAACAGAAATGCGGGGGTCCCCCCGCCCCCCGGGTCATGGGGATCTGGAAACTGGAATGCCCGCCTGCCAGTCAATGAACAAACATGTACGAACCATCAACCATGTGTGAACTGTACATTTGAGTCGCTGTTAAAAAATGCAGACGTGCTAAAAAATCATTCGACTGTCTTTCTATAAAAATATGTCAAAATTCCGGCTATTTGATTTGCATATGATTCGTGGTCTAGCGAAAGCTTTAGTAGCGATTTCGACCCCGCATATCACTAAATGGGCCAACTAGTGCTAAACGAGTCGTGCCTAACGGGCCAACTGGTGCTAAACGAGTCGTGCCTAACTGGCCGTATCATGCAGCAAACATGCTCTTCTTGACTCTTTGCCCATATCTAGGAAATGCCAAACTGGAAGCTACATAGTTCGTAATATTCTGGCAGAAGAGGCCGGTAGCTGATCAACGGAGTCGTATTGTTATTAACAAGCAGATGCAACCCTACTTCAAATACACGAATAACGTTAGAAGTATCGCACAGGAGAAAGAATGCTTGCAAAGTTGCAAGTAGAAACCATTGCCTCCGTAGAACAGTAAACCCTTGGTTCAGGCTTATCACTGTTCTAGTAATAAACCTAGATAACTACAGTTTTAAGTCCCTAAAGACAGCTCCATTGGTAAAAGGAGACTTGGCTGTCTAGTGGAGTATTTCATTACACAAAACAGATAGAGAAAACAGCATCCCTTGCTGTTGTGGCGAGTCAGTTTTTGCCACACAAAATGACCCTACCTGTACAGCTTCGACACAAAACGCTTATGATTTCAGACGTACATATCTTGGAAGGTCAAGTTCCTCTATTCTAGCGATTCTTATGGCAGATACACATGCACCGCCCAAAGATCTTTCACTGTCTACCGTACAATGCAATCATCCTTCGCAGCCACTCCTGCTTCTCAGCAGATTCCCTGAAACGATGTTCCAGGAAGACAGAATAATCCAAGCTGGTTCCTCCGGGCATCACTTGCCTGTGAATTTCATACTCCCTCTGCAGACTACTTTGGTATTCCCGGGCAAAGTAAGAGTAGTCACTTCTTCCAAGTGGATAAACAATAGGTCTCTGCTGATACCAAGGCTGGTCCTGAGGTGGGCTACTACTTGTGATTCTGCTCATTGGTGGAGAAATGCCGCCTAGAGTGGGCAAAACATTCAGTGGTCGCTCTGGGATTCTGAACATTGGCCGGATAATGCCCTGTTTATGAAAATAAGGAGCTCTTACTGTGCCTTCAAAGTTGACTGGAAAATCTGGATGTTGCCTTTGAGCGACTCCGAGGGCGTAAGGCTCCAGAGTTGTTGGCATGCGAACTGTGTGAACTGGTGGAGGAAAATGTGGCGGAGGGCATGCTGGAACAGGTGGAAGCGGATGAAATGGCCCCTTTCCAGTTGTGTCAGCATGGACATTGCTGCCTCCAAGGATGATCGAACTAATCCTGGTTCCACGCACTTTCTTCAGCTTCTTTACGTTTCTGATGCAGAACTTGAAAGTGCAGCAAGCACCTAGAGGGAAATGTTCATCGCATCTTGCACCATCTCCTCTCTTTTGGTTATATCCGGGGTAATCTTCTTTTTGAAAGCTAACTTTCTCGACCAGAAAAAGAGAAGACTCAGAGGCTAGTTGCTCGACATCCCATCTGTCATACGGCTGTCCTATCTTGTGGTTAATGTGGATTTCACCATAAGGCCGAAGAAGGTGTATAGCATTGTAAAAGAAACTCCTCAGCAGCTCCTTATGCAAGCTACAGGTCATAGCAACAGATTAATAAGAAGTTAACTAAGAAACAGAAGGTCCTAAAACAGCATCCTGTTAAAACATTAGATTTGGAAAAAGGTTCCTGGTTTAAGTAAATGCAATAAGAAACAGCTAACTACTTTATGACCATTGTCAGACAAAAATTAAGCTTCTTATGGTCAATTCTATCAATCTTACTTCATATGTATGGGAAAACTACTTCTTGCAAGTTACAACAACAACTTTATGCTGTAATTCAAACTTCTTTCATTAGAAGAGAGTACATACAGAGAAATAACTAGCAAAAACTACAGTGCTGCACAAAGAAATGATCTAAAATGTTATTTATATTTATAATACGCATAAAGAGCTACAGGAATTTCAAACAATGAAACTATGTGACGTGAGAGCTCAAAAACTCAAGTTTAGCAGTTAACAATGGTGGCTACTGCCTAGAATCAAAATTGAAAAAGGGAAACAACTTCCTAAAGCAAGAGAGTGCAAAAGAGATTCTATCCAATGTCACTCGCATATGCGCATAGGTTCTCTGAACAAAACCACCAAAAGGCTTAATTGCTCATACACAGTATAGCCTTAGGAATACTAAATCAACTTTAAACTAAATAAACTCGCTAACACAAATTATGATAGAAGTTACAACCAATCCACATGCAAAACAACAATAACTCTCTAATCTATAATTTCCTCCATCGGTTTCAGTGTCTAACGACTAGTTGTGACATTCAGGTGAGGATCACGCTCGTCGCTCAGCGCTTCGCAGCGTTGGCCACCCCGGCCACGGCGGCCACCTTCCTCACTCAGCCTCTTGTCACTTCGGCGACGGCTGCCAGCTAGCCTCCCCATTGACTCTTCGCCCTCGGATCTCGACTTCCACGCTGCGGGTCTAGGGAAGCGGTCGGAGAAGGAGAGACGTTGGTGCGAGTCTTCCCTTTCCAGCCCGGATTTGGCAGAGTCTAGGGGTCGGTCGCCTTCCCTGTCCCTATGCCTGTTGTGTCCTAGTCATCCCAGTCTCGCCGACAGCACCCCAATCAAAACCGGTTCGGCCAAGGCGATCCTCTTCGTGGTTGGTGACCTTCCTCTGGAGCATTGGTCCCTCCAGACAGCCCGGGCTGAGCAGGCGCGCCTTTGAGGAAGATCGCAACCATCGCCCGTGTGTCCGACGAGGCCGGTTGGCAGATGGTCCACCGTCGTTCCTGGCGGAGAAGGCCCCAACCAAGCCGGCGTCGCATAGCTACCGTCGCTCGGCCGGTTCCTAGGGACCTCATCAGATGTTGCTTTAATTGCTTTGCAACCGATCACATTGTTGCGACGTGTCGAAACCCCACTAGGTGCTTCCGCTGCAAGGACATTGGTCACACCATCATCCATTGCAAACGGCCTTTGAGCCCTTCCGACCACGACTCTGGTCGGCGCTCCCTCATCATCAAGCATCCTCCTCTGCGCCGGGAACCCCCCGCCGTGCACGTGATGGGCAGGACCTCATCGCCCACTCCATCTCCCCTTGCTGCGGTAGCTTCTTCCCTGCTGCGTCGAGCCTGGGTTCCTGTATCCTCGCCTAGTGATGCATCTTCTGACCCGCCACTGGCCCAGCGTTGTTGAGTCGCTCTTGGCCTCGCACCTACGCATTGTCGCCACCTCCACTCCCGGTCGAGGTTCCCCAGCGGGTTGCCCCTCAGGTTGCTTTCCCTGCGGTCCAAGCCCCTCCGTCTTTGGACCAGGGAGCTCCCTGCAGTCCAGTCGACATGGAGGTCCAGCGCTCGAAGCTCTACAGGGATGTCGATGCGATGGTTCCTTTCTCAACGGCCATGCGTGACAAGGAAGTTTGTCTCGAGCGTGCGCTAATCGTCTACATCGGTGGTACCAGACCGATTGTGTCGTCACAAGAGGTGGTCCAAGTGATCGAAGTCGAGCATGGTGTATCGCCGACGACCTTCTCCGTGCACCCATTCTTTCTGGAGAACTTCATCGTCGTCTTTGACACTCATGCCACCAAGGACCGCATTCTCCAGGTGGTTTAATTAAGACGAACCGCCTTCTCTTGCTGCTCCGACATTGGTCACAGCTGGCACAAGCATGCAGCCATCCCCTACGCTTCCGGATCAGCATCAGTTTTGAAGGATTGCCAATCCATGGTTGGAGTATGTCTACGGCTTCGGCCATTCTCTCCTCGTCCTGCTGGATTGAATCTTTCGACGAATCCTCGACGTCGCAGGCGGATCTTTCCGCTTTCCGTCTCGTCGCCTGGTTGCTCAACCCTAGTCTAATTCCAAAGGAAAAGACGGTGGTCATCGCGGAGCCGGAGTTCCTTCTGGATGGGTCATTCCTGGAGCACGGGTCACAAGTCTTCACCAAACCTTCCGGATAAAGAGAGATTCATGTGGCGCTCAGCTACAATGTCCTTGTTCACATTCATGTCGTTGAGGACTTCACCTCATCGGCGGAGCCATACCAGTCGTTTGCTCTGTCCAGTGATGATTCCAGGTTTGGGGAACTGCCTGACAAAGACTCGGACAATCTCAACCCTCGCCGGCATTTCTTTCGCACCATGTCTGGTGTCGTTGACGACAAGCCGGAGTCCGCCAGAAGTCACCACAAAGGACATCACGCCGGCCAGGGAGAATGTGGTCGTTCTCGGGAGGTTTCTTGGAGATTGCCTACCATAGGTCCTCGCTGGACCTCTGCTAGTTTTTGGCACGGTTTCTATCATGGGGAAAAGGCTGCACCAAGGCTGTATGTTTGGCTTCTAGCAAGGCGCCACATTTAAAAAAGCAACTCCTTTCAGCTCGATCAAAAGAAGGGCAGACGTAGCTGCTTGTCAAACTGACATCTAGTCTGCGGTGGCGGTTGTCGTGTCCCACGCGGATCGCATTGCAATGCTTGATCAGCCTCGGCTTGACCTGATCGCTCCCGATGGATCCAATCGCCCACCGTCAGACCAAGATCCTTCGCTGGGGCCACAGGATGCTGACAGTGGGGCGCCCCCACTATCACCTGCTAAAGCAGTGAGTTGTCCATCCTCGTCGGTTGGCGCGCATGTGCAAGACAGCAGATTTCAATTCATCCCCTTTGTCGGGCTATACCTCGCAACGACACCAGGTGGGCCCACAAGAAACCCCAGTGGTTCAGTCTGGGCCATTGGCGAAGGCCCAAATTCCAGCCCGCTGCTCACGTACTCTCGAGAGTTAAAAACCGCTTCTCGTCCCGCTTTTCCCATTGTCGGATATGCAACAGTGTCATCGCAAAGGTATTCCAGATGATTTCACCCCGAGGCGCAGCGCCCGCTTGGCTAGTCGCGGTCGCATCCCGCAGGAGCTTCGTGTGCCACTCTCTCTGGCAGCGAAACTGGGTATTAAACCTAGCAATGACATGTCCATTTCCGCAGCCATTAACAAATTCAAACAACTATTTGACAACCATCTGCCACACCACCATCTCGTGGCCTTAGCGAAGTTGTTCAAATTGTCCATTCCTGAGGAATTCCCGACGATCACCAAAGCACCAGTGTTGATTACTCCAGCATCGATCTCTGCGTGTTAGCAACCGTAGCCAGGGTCGCATGTCGTTCTTTCCGGTGGCAGATGGACTCTAACTGCAACTTCATTAATTGGAATGTCCAGGGGTTGAACAATCAAACTAAGAGAAGCGTAGTCAGAGAAACTGTGTGCTCGTCACAGGCGTCAGTCACATGTTTTCAACAAACCAAGCTTGTTGTTATACATTTTCCTTTATGTAAGGAAATGGTAGGACCATCGTTCGATGGTTTCTACTACTTACCAGCTTCGGAAACCAGAGGCGACATTTTTCTTGCATGGAACTCCAGCAAGATGGCATGCACCTCTGTCAGTCTCAGAGAACATCCCATAATGACCAAGGTCGTTCTCCGGGAGGCGACGTCGTGGGTCACAGTAGTGTATGGGCCTCATGAGCTCTCAACCAAAGAGGCTTTCCTCCAAGAATTGTGCCTAATTCGTAGCGCGATCGCAAGGCCTTTGATGGTTTCGGGTGATTTCAACCTTATTTTGCAGGCCCAAGATAAAAACAACGGATGTATTAATAGGGATCGCATGGGTAAATTCAGGCGCCTGGTAGATGACTTGGAGCTCAAAGAGGTGCATCTCAATGGTCGTGCCTTCACCTGGTCCAGTGCAAGAGAGCGCCCAACGCTTGAGCGGATCGATAGGGTATTTGTTTCATTTGATTGGGAAATTTTGTTTCTCGACTATTTTCTTCGCGCACTTCCTACCATGGCGTCGGACCATTGTCTGCTCCTTCTGTCCACAGTCTTCCAATTTGGGTCCAAGAAATCCTTCAAGTTCGGATCTTTCTGCACAAAATTAGAAGGTTTCTCAACTGCGGTTGAGACGGTGTGGAAATTCCCTACCAACATACTGAACCCTCTTCGTAAATTGGACTTTTTGTTCAAAGCTACAGCTCGGGCTCTGCAAAGTTGGAGTCAAACAAAGGTTGGTAACGTGTGTCAACAAATTGAGTGGGCTAAAGAACTAATATGGCAGTTCGACATGGCTGGGGACACAAGAGTGTTGCCGCCGGGGGAGAACTGGCCGCAACGCTCAAGAAGAAATTGTTAGGTCTTTGCTCACTGCAGCGGACAATTGTGCATCAGCGGTCGAGGATCCATTGGCTCTGGGAAGGTAACGCAAACACGCATTATTTTCACCTATATGCAAACAACCGTAGGCGCCGTAACTGGATAACACAAGTTACGGCTCAGGGAAATTGCTTACAGTCGCATGCCGAGATGGCCGACACTTTGCATGCCTTCTTCATGCAACTCGTCGGTAAACCGGTTTCACGTCAGCATTCCATTGATCTTGACTACCTCAATGTCTTTCGGAGGAAGTTTGGGAGGCAGTCAAAAGTTTCCTGTCGGAGAAGGCGCCAGGTCCAGATGGGTTCGTTGCCCTGTTCTATCAAAATTGTTGGGATATCATTAAGGGAGATATCATGACCACCTTCTTCCACCAAGGTCGTTCAATGTGAAACAATTTTTACTGGCTTAACCAGGCGCTGATCACCCTTCCGCCTAAGAAGCTATTGGCGCAAGAACCAAAGGATTTTCGACCTATCAGCTTGTTGCGCAGCTTTGTTAAATTGTTCTCAAAGGTGCTATCCCGACGACTCGCACCGTTTCTTGCCATGGTGGTGACGCCCAACCAGTCTGCCTTCATTAAGCGACGGTCCATCCTGGATAACTTCAATTTGGTCATGCTTTCCGCAAGATCGCTCCATCAGAAAAAGATATCGAGCTTATTGCTCAAACTGGACATAGCGCATGCGTGTGATTCGGTGTCATGGCCGTTTTTTATGGAGATTCTACACCGTAAAGGTTTTGGTCCCAAGTGGTGCTGTTGGTTGGGAGGGTTGCTCTCTTCGACCTCTACACGAGTGCTCCTAAATGGGCAACCCGGTTGCGTGATTTGGCACAGTCGTGATCTACGGCAAGGTGACCCGCTATCACCAATGTTATTCACCATCGTCATGGACGTTCTCAACAATCTTCTCTGTAAAGCTAAAAGTTGTTGCCTACTCGTACCAGTCGAGGGTCAACAGGACATTCCCCACCAACTGTCCCTCTATGCGGACGATGCGGCCTTGTTCCTCTCCCCTATTACTTCCGACCTGCATACAATCAAAACCATCTTGCAAGTATTCGGAGAGGCATCGGGACTTCATACCAATTTAGCTAAAAGCTCGGTATCCCCGATCCGGTGTTCGGAGGAGCATCTTCAGCTCATCGCAGAGGAACTGCAATACGCTCGAGCCGATTTTCCTTGTAAGTACCTGGGCCTTCCCCTGTCATTGAAGAAACCCTCCAATGGTGATTTTCAACCGCTGCTGGACAAGATCTCCGGTCGTCTTGCGAGCTGGCAATCGCGCATGTTGTCGCAGGGAGGTCGGCTTGTTTTGGTCAAGGTTGTCTTAACAGCAATCCCCATCTATCATCTCATGGCGCTCAAGCTTTCGGCCTGCATCATCAAGTAAATTGACAAAAGGCGTCGAGCTTTCCTTTGGAAAGGTTCTAAATCTGTCTTGGGTGGACAGTGTTTTGCCGGCATGGTCGTCGGTATGTAGACCTCTCGAACATGGCGGTCTTGGTATCTATAACCTCAATACCCTAAGAAGCGCTTTGCGCCTACGATGGCTCTGACTTCAGCAGACAAGCGAACATAGGCCATGGCGTGGTCTTCCCTACACGGCCAGTCCAATAGAGGTGGACATGTTTCAGGCATCATTGTTGGTTCGTCTGGGAAATGGAACGCATTGTCGATTCTGGTTAGATAGGTGGCTCGATGGGCGGAGCATCTTCCTCGTATCACCATCGCTTGTTAAATGCGTTTCGAAGGCGGCTAGGAAAAAAACATTGGTGGCGGAAGGTCTACACAATGATGGTTGGGTGTGAGATATCATAGGTCAGCTGGACATCCGGGTCCTCCGGGAGTTTCTATGTCTTTGGGACATGCTTCGCAGCGTGCGCACAGTGACCGGCCATCCAGACACCATTTGTTAGCGCTGGGAACCTTCGGGACTATACTCCTCGCACTCGGCTTACAGGTCGTTCTTCCTTGGCTCTACGCATTTCGCCTATAGAGGAGTGCTCTGGAATACTTGGGTACCTTCGAAATGCAAAATTTTTATGTGGCTCGCCCTACGCCGTCGATGCTGGACAGCTAATCGCTTGCAATGGCATGGCCTTCAAAACCATGGCGACTGTGTCTTCTGTTTCCATTCGCCGGAGATAATGGATCATCTCCTTGTCAGTTGTGCGGTCACTTCGCAGATTTGGTCGCAATTTTTCGCACGGATTGGTCGTTGGCATTTCTCTCCGGCCCGTCAGGTCAGCTTGGCAGAATTTTGGACAGCCGCCCGTGGGCCTCTGCAAGGGAAGCAGAAGACGGTGTTGGATTCCTGTATAATTTTGGTCTCCTAGATGATTTGGAAGGAGCACAACTCACGCGTCTTCAGACAGGAAAGCTCTTCGATGGGCCTGGTGCTACAGCGGATTTCCAACGAGTTCAGTCATTGGCACTTGGCAAGAGCTCATTGCTTGGATGCGCTGCCAGGCCGCAAGTAGTCCCTCAACCTGCTGTTCGGGTCGCGCTTCTCTGGCTTCTACTTGCTTCCCTCTTGTTCTGGTTATTGTTTTTTTTGTTGGTTCTAGTTCGTTCCAAAGTTTCTTCCTTCTTTTGTTTCCGGCGTTTGTAATTCTTGTTGTTTCTACTTAATGGAATGACGCGCAACTCTTATGCGTGTTCTCGAAAAAAAAACTTTCTAATCTAGGAATTAAACAAACATTAACTGCAACAAAAATAACCAGAGCAAGAGAGTGCACATACTTTATCATATGCACCTGGTCCTCTTTTCCTTTGAACCCAGCATGAGGAAAATTAAAGACAATCCTATCGAACCGTCTCATCTTCAGGTCAGTGTGAAGCTTCATCATTTTCACATCGACACCATGCAAAACTGTGGCCCCCATTCTTTTCAGTTCCATTATATTTGATTCTGCTTTGCTGTATTTGATCTTCAAAGCCGCTGTCCAAGTGGATTGCCCACAAGAAATACAGAGAAAATAGATAAATATAACTAACAATGATCACAAAATAACAAAAACAATATTATCCCTTTGAGCTTATAAGGTAAGCAGGGGCAGCTCGATGCATATGGAGGCCTCATGCCAGTATTAGGAATGAAGCAAATAGGAAACTTGGAAACTGTTGAAAAATGACAGATTTTCCTACAGAAACTGACAAACAGCGGTGACTACATGAAGCTAAAAAGGATATTTTTATGAGATAGACTGATATAGTGTTTTTGCTGAATGTTAAAGTTTTCACTTTTCACTGGTTCATTTCCATGTATTTTTTCCAAGGGTATTTTTCTAGGGTCCTAAAGCAATTACTCAAGTGGTTTTACCCTCGGGTGACACAAAGACGTTGCTGAAAACCGTAACAATGTGGATATAATGGGCTGTAAGGTGCAAAATAATATGAAAGCAACAGAGAGGCTATTCTAAGTTCAAAAAAAATGAGGTTACTCCAAACAGCTGATCAGCAAAACAGATCAAGGGGGCTCAGTATCAATAGATAAAACTAAGTAACCAAACCTAGGTCCATTCAACTGCACGGCCAACAAGGCTCATAAACACACGTTGTACTTATCCAATTTACAGTTTTCAGGTTCCAACAATGCAAAATGCAGAAAAAAAGACTAGATATAGCAATAATGCTTGCTCAATGCACGTGCTCCTTCCATAACATACAATGTCTGCTGTAAGAAAAATACATCACACAAATAGGACTTTTTTTTCTTCACAATTAGATCACACAAATCCTTAGCAAAATCACTGATGTCCCAATGTATAAATTAAATTACTTCCACTCTCTCTCTCTCTCTCTCTCTCTCTCTTTGAAGAAACAGGCATACTTCCACCTCATTTTGTTGTATGCTGCGTTAGCTCTTTTATCACTGCAATGTGTAACCATTTTAAGACAACCATGATCTTTTTTTAAGATAACCTTGATCTTAACGAAGTAAAGTGCATCAAATCCTTCTTTAACCAACAGCAGATACCAAATTCTACTAGAATCCTCAAATTAACACATGGTATTCTTGTATGCACCGCCATCCCTCCATGGCTCCATTTATTCCCCGTATACAAACCATGAAGAGTCAAAAAGGCATCATCAAACTGCACCTTTAGTCCTGCGTAGTATGAGCATCGAGAGAAAGTGGGAAGGATCGAACCGTAGGAGTCCAAGGATGTCGCGACGAGGTTCTCGCCGGAGCCAAACGCGGTGGCGAGCGCCCGCGCGAACGAGAAGTCCCCGTCGCCGACGAGCAGTATACTTTGCTTCGAGGAGTAATGCTTCAGCCACTTCACCCCCTCCTCTTCCTCCTCCGCCTCATCATTCCCCTCCACGGCGATCGCCTGCACCCCCTCCACCACCGGTGCCTCGCCATTCCCGTCGACGGCGGCGGCGACCGGATCCCCTTGCGCTGGCGCCTCGCCCTTCCCGTCGAGGGCGATCACCGGAACCCCCTCCGCGTCCTTCGCGTCCACCGCGACGTCCTCCTCCAGTGGCGCCTTCTCCCCGCCCCCGCCGCCGGTCGCCGCCGCTGCCGCCCCCGCATTCCCGTCCCCCGGCGAGAGCGAGGCGAGCGCCATGTGCGTGTGTGTGTGTGTGTGTGTGTGAGAGGAAGCGTGATGGACTCGAGTCCAGTTCGAATCAAAACTGTTCCGGCGAGGAAGACGCGAAACGAAGGGTCGCGGCTACTTCGATTTGACATACCGAAGAAAGAAAAACGTTGCGGGCCTACACGGCAGGGAGATTAAGGCAATGTAGGACCATGGGCGGCGTTACGGGTGCCCTTCGTGCACAGCACCACAAAAGAAAACTGTAAAACAAATTATCTAGGTATCATTAGTGTTATACCATGGACTAATGGACTAATGCATATTAACGAGAGTTAAAAACTCATTAAATCTATTGTTTGTTTAATGAGATTTTCTTGAAAGCAAAGCAATGATAAATTTAAGGGCTTTGACGATAATTAAATCTTTAAATATTATTTTATTTAATTAAAGACTACATGTCCTTAGTGGTCGTAACCCCTAAGGATAACGATCCTCATGATCGTGAGGATGCCTGAGGTTACATTGTGGTACCTTGATCGGAAGAAGTCCTATACCTTATCCCCGACTAGGTAACTGCTCGTATAATCAATAAACTGGCACTTGGACCCTATTCCAAGTATATTCCTTCTGTATGATGTATAGAACATGCGCCTTAATTGTTCTAATCCACGCGACGCTTCCTGCCCTAAGACATTGACAACCACGCGACGCTTCCTGACCTAAGACATTGACAACAACTCCTTGATAGTTTTGTCTCCTATTAAACTCCAACCGGCAATCAGTTACTGGAACTGCCTCTCCGACTAGACGCGTCACTTCCAAGAGGTGTCTTCTTCAGGAGTAACTGCTACCTCTTCGGCGGTTATTTAAGGATAGATGATGGACAACAACAAGGACAACATGAATCCGATTCAACATCGACAACAAGCTTGGGCAATCAAAGACCCAGCACTCTGAAGACAAGTAGAGCAATAGCAATACTCTCAGTGTAATTAGGACTAGTCCACCGCCTAGTCGAAGGCACCCTCTGTAATAGCCAGTTCATTGCAATAAAGAGCAGCATCAATCTCTCCTAAGAACTCTTAGCCATTTTTCATTTTATATTTCATAAGATCGGCGACTCAATCGTCGACAAGCCTAAAGAATCTTGGTGAGCTTTCTACTAAGCTTGTTGAAACAAGGAAGCGTAACATTTACAAGTTGGTGTGCTTGTTTCTCAAATTGGTATTGCTCCTACTGGTGGCAATGACGAGCATTCAAATAGTATTTTCGACGATGAATCTTATGAAGAACAAGTTGAGAAATAGTATAGGCGATCAAGTATTTAATTATTGTTTAGTCACCTTTATACAGTAAGATATCTTCTCGAAGGTTAGTGATAATGATATAATCAAGTGTTTCTAAGAAATGAGTTCACATTGTGTGGTATTGTGATTTCCATTAGCTATTTAGGACCCTTTTATTCATGTAAGATTTTATTTGAACTATTTGTATTGCACTATTAACTAATTTCGAACTCTTTGTGTAATTGTGTTGGACTTGTGAAATTACTTATGTGTCGTACAAGATTTTTTCATCCTTAAAATGTGCACCGCCATTGCTAAATTCCTGGCTCTGCCACTGTGTGGGGCTGTATCAGAACCATCACCTTACTGTCACATCACACAAGTGATAGATTTACTTATTAGCTGCACACTGTAGCTCCTCTTTCTCTCTCCAAAATAGGATCCACAACTAAATAAAATATCACACATTTTTCTTCCACAACACTTCCTCTCTTCATCTCTCATGCCACTTACAAGTGGGGCCACAACTTTTATTTTTTGAACTAGCATCAGTGCATATAGATGCACTCGTGCTAGGAATATTTGTACTAGCACCCATTGGCTTGGCTTGCTCCCAGGGCTAGCACCACTGCCAAAGTCCAAAACGCTAGCTAACACCTAGACTTGTTCACAGGTGACCTGGCCCGAGCCCAACCTATTTCGGGTCGAACTTGGGACTCAATTTCTGACCCAAAAGCCCAAAAATCCTAAAAAAAGTAATAAAAATGAAAATCTATTTTTTATTCTGGAAATAAATTACATGTTATTTTTTATTCCAAAAATAACTAAAAAAAATAGATTTTCAATCGAAAATTCAATTTTCGGCCCAAGCCGGATAAGGATCAAACTTGCTCGTTCGAGATTGAACTTTTCAGACCCGCCCCGCGTTTGAACATATCTACTAGCACTGTATGCACACACACGCTGTGCATGGCCTAAAGGCCTATTGCGTTGGGTTTTGCTCTGACACGCGATCTTGGGCTAGATTCTGCATTAATGCTGCGTTAATGGGAATCCGAAATGCTAGGTGATGTGTCAATTGTCCTGAATGGTACTGTAGCTCACCTTTTTTTCACTGTAATGTACTTTTTTAAGATAACCTTGATCTTAATGGAGTAAAATGCATAGAATACTCGTATGTTGTTATGAATTTTTGAAATTTGGCATGAATAAGTAGTATAATTCTCATAAGATTTATAAGAGCACCTTTTTATTGAGGAGTTTTTGGCCTAAATGGTACTGTTGGCGTCGTTATTAACTAAATTGACCGTTCACGGGCCGTAATGCCAAAAATGGCACAATGGACGTGTCGAGAGTCGACACGCATCCAAAACCATGCTTCCTGCGCCCGGATTTTATCTCCGCCGCTCCTGGGGGGACGGGGCGCACCTCGAGCTGCCACGGCGCCGCTACCGCACCACGAGGGGCCGGACAAGCCGCGTCCATGCCCCTAGGGCACTGCTGTGCGCCACACCCACGTGGCCGCACCCCAGCCGTGCGTCCAAGGCACTACCGTGCCCCCCTTGCACAGACACGTCAGCGCCGCTCCTCCTGCCCCCGGACGAGCTGCCACATCGTCACTGTCGTACCCTGGAGGCACGGTATTGCGCACGCCAGTGCCCCAGGGCATGGTTCCAACCTCACCCACGTGATGCTCTGTCACCCGCGACTTGTCATGTCCATCACTGCCCATGCTTTTGCATGCATTGAACGAAAGGCCAGAGCGCGCGGGAGGGAATCTGATTCCTCCCATCACTTCGCGGCCGGCTGTGATTTGTACGTTGTGCGGCTATAAATTCCAAGTCAACTGCGAGAGACTTCGCTCACTCTCATCCTCGCTCAATCTCTCATTCTCGCTCCCTCTGTCATTCGCAACCTCGCTTGATTTCATTTTCGCCAACGATTAAGGATTGTTTAGAGCAGTCCTCAGCGGTCATATTAGCAGGTAATTTTGATGTCATATGTATTTTCTTTATTAACTGTGTATTTATTTAATTAGTCGTAGTTAATTTTTTGTTAGTTAATTAGTTGTAGTTAATTAGGCATAATTAATTTAGTCATTATCATTTAATCATAATTAATTTTGTGTTAGTTAATTAGTTGTAATTAATTAGATCATAATTAATCAATCGTAATTAATTAGTCGTAGTTAAATATGTTAATTTAATTAGTTGTAATTGAATTAATCTTATGTAACTATTCGTGCCATAGTTAATTAGTTATGAATTAATTGGTCGTAATTAATTAGTGTTAGTTAATTAATTAAGTCTTAATTAATTAGGTGTATTTAATTAGTCATAATTAATTTAGTGGCCTTATTAAGTCGTAATTATTTATTTGTAATTTATTTGTCGTAATTAATTAGTTGTAATTAATTTAGTGGTATTTAATTAATTGTAATTATTTTAATTATCACAACTTAGTCATTATTATTTATTTGTAATTTAGTTTTAATAATTAATTAGTCGTAATTAATTTAGTGGTATTTAATTACTTGTATTAATTTATTCACAGTTAATTAAGTCTTACTTAATTAGTCATAATTATTTTGTCACAATTAATTCTTAATTAATTACTCATACTTAATTAGTCATGCTTGATTTAGTCGTAGTTAATCAATCGATATTAATTTTGTTGTTTGTATTTATTCATAATTATTTATTTTATTTAATTTGTGCTATTTAGTTAGTCGTAATTAATTTACTTGTATTTAATAACTCATAATTAATTTAATCATAATTAATTTAGTTGTAATATTAGTTATTTGCAATTAATTTGTGGTAATCAAGTTTTCATAATTAATTTAGTGGTATTAAATTACGCGCGATGACATGTCACCTGGTGTTTTCCCATATGGTGGAGCCTTACGCGCTACAGCGTGTAATGCAACAGTTCTATCTGTACCAGCTTGTGCCCCCTCCCGACGGCAGGATCCTACAGCGAGCCGTCTACTTGTGAGTCCGACTCCATCCGAGTAATGTTTATATTTCATACCTACATCCACTATTATGACATCAATCCTTCTCGAATGCAGGCAATCGAGGGCGGCCCGACATACTGTGGACTGGCATGTAGTCCAGCATGAGTGGGTTACGGCTTGGACGGAGATAGCGCGCAATGAGGTTCTATAGGAGCAGTGATCGTACGACGTACGGACAAACCGTCGGTACATCGAGTGGTACGTACCACGGTCACGCATCAGACTCACCCGTCCTCCACCGAAACATCTGGGGCAGGTTACGCACGAGGAGAGGCTTCGTCACTCGTTCGATTGGGACAGCGTTTCACGGCGTGACGACAACGTACAACATTGACAACCTTTGCTCGCTTCATTGATGAAATTTGTACTGTTTGTTACTGAACAAGTGTTGTCTGCCACTTCAGTTCGAGGGGCTACAGTGGATTGCAAGCGCATCCGAGACCGCTATCCGCAGCCAAAGCACACCGTACCGCTTCTCAGCACTATCAAGTACATCTTCGCGGAGTCCAAGAATATAATAAAGAACATGAGCTGCGGTCAGTCGAGAGACGATGTCCTACACGCTGCGCACCGAGTGGGCCCACTGTGCTCACCTACTAGGTCGGCATGGCCTAGTCATACCGACAGGCGTCGTAGCGCTCCCCGTCAATCATCTGCACTGCAGATTGGTAGGGAGGTAAGTTATATACAAATTTATGTCCTAGTTTTTATTATGCTTTAGGTCATGCTAACATCATGTCTTCTTCCAGCCACACATTCGTCGAGATGCATCACTTCTGTCGTTCGCACCCCCTACTTACTGACGCCCTCCTTGGTCATCCGCACTGCACATCGGGGAGGTACGAAATGTTCAGCTTTGGTCCTGAATATTTATTTCGCCTAACATCATTCCATCTTGCAGCTTTCAGTTGAGCGTGCGGGTGACGGCCATCTGTCAACCGATGAGAAGACGACCATCCCAGCTACTGCCAGAGAGCAGTACACGGTGCTAGGGTCTGGACCATGGCACCCAGGGCGCCTACCTCCCTGTCATACATTGACCATTACAGAGTACCGTACCAAGGCCAGAGCTTCTCCAGGGTCACTGGTACATCGTACGGTTAAGGTCAGAGCTCCTCCGCACCAAGGGATGTGCAGACATCGTGCTTGGGGGCGAACGATCTGGGTGTGGATTTCTTGATTCGTTCATTAATGACATGATTACAAGTGGTAACCAGTTTGGGATGACTCAGCTCAAGGACATTGATGTTGGACAGACCTAGCTAGGCCAGTGTCAGCTTGTTGATGCACCTCCGTCCACTCAATGGTATTCGTACCCCCTCCGAACCGATATGCTAAATGCAAAACCAAGACACGCACGCAAATGCAGACGCAGTGAGCAGAGAGTGGCTTAGACGAGTGAGACATATTGTATTCCATGTGTACATTGTAGATATGTTGTGCGCTTAATCAAAAAATTATTTGTACAGTATTGTCGGAGCACGTCGGTTCCTGAGACGACTGCAACATCGGAGATTCACATTAAACCCTAAAACACCCGCAATTCACATGAAATCATAAAACCCTAAAACACTAGAGGTTCACATGAAATTATACATTCCTATAACACCCGAGGTAAACACATGATAACTGTTCACATGAAATCGTGAAACCCTAATTTCCCTAAAACCCCGCTCTAACCCAAATTTCCCTAAACCCCGCCCTAACCCTAATTTCCCTATAACCCTGCCCTAACTCGTGGCGTGTGTCCGGGCCGGGCTCTGGAGGCAAGGTAGGTGTGCATCCGGGTGTGGGAGGAATGGCGTGGCCACATGGCGCACGTCCGGGCGCTAGAGGCATGGTAGGAGTGCGTCTGAGCGCGAGAGGAACGACGCGACCACGCGGCACGCGTCCGGGCACTGGAGCCATGACAGGCAAGTGTCCGGGCGCTGGAGGCACGACAACAACAACGTGGCAGCGCGGGTGCCGTTCGGTCCCCCGACGAACGGTGAAGATGAAATCCGGGCATGGGAGGCACGGTTTTGGACGCGTGTCAGCTCCCAGCACATCCGTTGTGCCATTTTTGGCATTACAACCCGTGAACGGCCAGTTTCATTAATAACGATGTCAACGGTGTCATTTAAGCCAAAAACTCTCTATTGTGGCCATGTACAATATGGGGCGGTACCAGAACCGCCACCTTATTGTCACATCATACATGTGCTAGATTTGTTTTTTAGCTGCAACATGTAGCACCTCTTTCTCTCTCCAAGACAGAACCCACAACTAAATAAAATATCACATATGTTTCTTTCACAACACTTTCTCTCTCTATCTCTCGTGTCACTTACAAAGTGGCTCTGTAACTTTTTTTTAACTAGCACCAGTGTATGTAGATGTACTAGTGCTAGAAATATTTGTGCTAGCACCAATTTGAGTTGGTTTGCTCGAGGGCTAGCACCGAGCCAAAGGCCGAAATGCTAGCTAGCACCTTGCGGTGTGCATGGCCCGAGGAAGACCGTTTTGTTTCTGAAACTTGAAACGACTTGTAGGTCGTAGCCCCTATTTGTTTTAACTGTGCCAAATAGTATTTTTGTTTTCTGAGAGAAAATGTTTACTTTTGTGACATCCACAGGTTGTGGTGTTATTGTTTGCTATTGTGAATCTGCAATCTCCGGGCTACTCGTAGTCATATAAGACAAGAATCCCAGCACTCATGTCGACATTCAAGACACCATACATACGAAGTGGACCGATAAGAGGGTACTGCAGCGAGCATTCTTCACCTTTGATCCATGGATCAATGCATTCCGGCACTGCCATCCAATCTTGTGCGTGGATGGCACATTCCTGACTGGAAAGTACAAGGGCCAGATACTAACCGCAATAGCGATAGACGATAATAATCAAGTTCTTCCCGTGGGATTTGCTTTCGTTGAAAGCGAGAACACGGACAGCTGATTGTGGTTCCTAAAGAATGTGAGGATTTCTGTTGTACAGGGCCGTCCAAACATATACATCATTCATGATCGGCATGCCGGCCTGCTCAGTACAATAACCCAACTACAACAAGGAGATAATGAACCACTCATATGGGCGGATCTGTAGAGCGGGTGGTGCATGAGGCACTTGGGGGCAAACTTTTACAAGTAGTTCTGTAACAAGGACCTGATGAACCTGTTCAAGCGGCTGTGCAACAGAACAAGCAGCGGAAGTTCGAAACACTCTAGAAGATTCTGGATGAGCGGACCTAGACGCACAGAAGGGAGGAAACGAGAAGAGCCGCCCCAAGTGCTGACCAAACCCCCGAAGCATTGCCACGGCTACCCCACGATGGTCTTAGTCTGACGAGGAGGACGGGGGCACAGGTAAAATGCTTCTCGGACTGGATTGAGCATGAGCCTAAGGAGAAGTAGTCGTTGCTGCATGACAGGGGTGGTGCTCGATATGGTGTCATGACCTACAGTACTCGAAACCTACAGTACTCGAAGCCAACAGTACTCAAAATAAATAGTACTCAAAGCCAGCGGTACTCGAAACGAACAGTTCTCGAACCCCACAGTACTCAAAATAAACAGTACTCAAAAAGTGTGCACGCTAAAAATATGTAATGAAACACTATACTACCATTGCTATAGTTGTATAAAAATAATATTTGCATGACATGACTGAAAAAACATCTACTAGCGGCCCCTCTTGGGGCGTACCCCGCGTGTCGCCCCCGGCCGCGCCCGCGCCAGTGCGAGTACGTCAAAGGATCAGGCGACCGACGTACGCGATAAGCCAGAGGTGGTGTGGCGACGTTGAGGTCCAGCGTCGGTAGGGTCGGCTCCGGCATCGGTAAGGTGCTCTGGCGCACCTGGCAGCTGAGAGGCATGGTCCTGGGGGAAGTAGAAGTTCTCGACTAATATCTCGTCGTACAACAAGTCCACTTCATCCCAACTCGGTGCACAACCTGTGAAACGTTACATTACGAAATAGGACGTTACGAAATCAAACAAGGTAGTCATACCTGAGGGCACTAAGGCAACCGCGAACGACTCAGCGTACTCCTGCCCCGTGTATTGGTGGAACTAAGGACCTGCAAGAGAAGATTAATGTTAGTAACTAGTGGGGTTCAAAATAAAATAGTGGAAGTGAATGTGTCATGCTCACCTGTAAACTGTCCCGAGGAGCTCTCACCACGGTTGAAATATCTAGACCCGCTATTATGAGTTAATAGAGTGTTTTGGTGATTAATGACAAATCTAATTGTGAGACTAACTCTCTTGTCAAGTATTATCTTATATAGTCTCATTTGGATACAAAGGTGAAATTCAACGAGGTATGCATTCAACTTACACTCTTATATAACTCTCTTGTCAAGTATTATCTTATATAGTCTCATTTGGATACAAAGGTGAAATTCAACGAGGTATGCATTCAACTTACACTCTTATATAATGTTGCATTCCTCGGATACAAAATATAGGTTGGACTCCACCATAAGTATAACTTGAATATGTGGATATGTTTTCTTTACACATATGTGTATGCACACATTTAGGGGGAGCTCATTCTATAATTTGTGGTTTCAATAGTATTGATCTATATTCCGTTTTCCACAAATAATTGGGATCGTTACTTTGAAACATATCCGTATGAGTATACAAAACTTGTGTAGTTCGTGTATACTCAGACTTCGAATATATAAAACTTGTGTAGTTTTGTATATTCATGTGTTGAGTATATAGAACTTGTGTAGTTCGTGTATACTCAGATTACGAATATATAAAACTTGTGTAGTTTTGTATATTCATGTTTTGAGTATATAGAACTTGTATAGTTCTTGTATACTCATGTTTCCAATATATAAAACTTGTGTAGTTTTGTATATTCATGATTTGAGTATATAGAACTTATGTAGTTCTCGTATACTCAAGTTTTGAGTATGTAGAACTTATGTAGTTCTCGCATACTCATGTTGTGAGTATATATATATGACTTGTGTAGTTTATATATACTCATAACGTGTTACTTTTATCTAAACCAATTTATGTGTGATTGAAATGGTTATCATCAATTACCAAAGAGGGAAAGATAAAGGTATCTTGTCCCACCATTATGAGTTAATGGTATGGTGTGGTAATTAATGATAATCATATTGTGTAACTAACATTTTTCCATGAGTTGGATGTATAGGTTATGTTCCAGGATGATGAAGACTTGGGATGATCATGAGTTGATCATCAAGTCAAGATTCAAGTGAAGGATGCATCATGTGTTGATGCATATGAAGATTTGAAGTAAAGGTTGCATCATGGGTTGATGCACATCAAATCAAGAGAAGACCCATCATGTGTTGATAGAGATCAAGTGAAGAATGCATCATGTGTTGATGCATGTCAAGACTCGGGATGAAGAAATCATCATGTGTTGATGATGTTCAAGGCAAGATCCCGAAGTGAAGAGATCATGATGTGTTGATGATTGTCAAGTCAAGGACCCGGACTTGAAGTGTTGATGTGCGTCATCAAGCTTCAAGAAGATTCAAGGCAAAGGTATAATTAGCTAGGGCTAAGGATGTGTTCCTAGTCTTTTACCGGTCTTGGTGTTTGGTTGGAAGACCGGATTGCTAGTATATGATTGTCGTACTATTAAGAGGGGTCTTGACTAGTAGCATGAGTTAGTCATGTGTTGATAGCTCATTGTGTTTGCTCTAGCTCATCTATGCATGGAGCTCTTATTTGTGAATGTGTTTGCAACTAATTGATGCTCATGCATTTAATCTTTGTAGTATGGGACTATAGTTTGCAAATGTGTTTTGCAAACGGTTGAAGTCCATGCACCTTAACCTTGAGGCATGATGCTGTTATTTGCGAATGTGTTTTGCAATTAGTCGAAGCTCATGTTTGATTCCTTGTAGCATGTGACTTAAGTTTGCAAATGTGTTTTACAAATGGTGTAAGTTCATGTAGCTTATTCCTTGTGGTATGATTATAAAGTTGGCAAATATATTTTGCAACTTGTTGGGAATCTTACTTGTGATCATTGTTGGCATGGCTTATCAATTGGCAAATGTGTTTTGCAATTGGAGTTGTTGAAAAAGCCATTTGCTGCTTCGTCGGGATAATCGGAAGTTCCGGGGTTATAACTGCAGAACTACCGCAGGCCGGGAGGTCCGAAATCCGGCATAATGTTTTTTTTCCAGAGAAGCACCATTTTCGGGACTTAGCCGATTTTCGGAAGCGCGTAAGTACCGCCATGTTGGGAGCGGAACTACCGCACAGCTGAAGTTCCGATTTGGCGCGGTATGTTTTTCCCAGAAGGTGCCATGTGTTGGACCTGAGTGGAAGCGGAAGTACCGCCCATCAGAATCGGAACGTCCGATAATCGGAAGTACCGCGTGTTGAACGGCGGAAGTTCCGGATTTCATTTCCAACGGCTAGTTTCTCGTCTGATAAAGCCGTTACTGTGCTTGTCGCTGAGGTGCGGAAGTTCCGGACTTTGTACGGCGGAAGTTCCGCATTTGCTGATTTTTTAGCAGATTCTCTCCCAACGACTAGTTTTTGTGTGTGGGCTATATATAACCACCTTGGCCAGTTGGGAAAGGTTGCTGGTATTCTTGTGAGTGTTATACTCAATCCTTTGAGCCTCTTGAGCTAACAGCAAGCCTCTCCTCTCTTATGTGCATGTGTTGCACTTGGTGAGCTTGGAGAGTAAATCCTAAGTGCATGTGTTGCCTTAGGTAGTGGATTGTGTATCCACTTGAGCGTTGACACTTGATTAGTTCAAGTGATCGTTGAGTCTTGTTACTCTTGGTGTTTGCCGACACCTAGACGGCGTGGAGGCGTCGTGCCCGGTGATCTTCTCAAGAAGCTTGTGAGAAGGCCCGGCGTGTTGTGCGTGGTTTGGTGCTCGCCATCTCCATAGTGGAGGAAGAGGAACCCTAGTGGAGCGAGGTGTTGGTTCGGTTTGGAACCGGTCCAAGTGGTTGGACTTACCTCGGAGGTGTTGGCTTAATTAGTGGAGCCGGTCCAACGTGGTTGGGCTTACCTCAACGTGGATTAGGGGAGACCGGCAAATCTCCGAACACCACAGTAAAACATAATCGTGTCATCTTGTTTTATCTTGTGCTTTACTTTGAGCAATTTACATTCTTGCTTTAATTGCTTATATATCATTGTATGATTGCTCATATTGTTTTGTAGTCATATTGTTGGTGCACTTAGTTGAGCCTGGTTGATTTAGGTTTTAATTGTGCAAAACCAATTCGTTATTAGCTTCCGCATTATATATTGGTTTTAGCGCGAAAGAATTTTTAAAACCGCCTATTCACCCCCCTCTAGTCGGCCACCTCGATCTCAGAAGTGGTATCAGAGCTTGGTCTCTCAATTTATTAGACTTAACCGTCTAGAGAGTAAAGGATGGCGATGCGCCTGCGATAAGTTACGATCTGGATCCCTCGCCTTCTCTGCGATGCACTGTAAGAGCCCTCTGGCCTCCCTAAGCGACAACTGCTGCGTCCGGCCTGTCAACTCGAGGATCTCCCGGCGTAGATCCACCTGCACACGTAATCAACAAGTTGGAAACCTAAATCTAGGTAATTAAATATGAAGTACCGACAGTTGAATACGTACCACGTAGTGGAATGAGGAGTCCAGCTGTGTGGGGTACGTGTCGGATGTCGCAGCCTCGTGTCGTGGTGGGTATACCACGACCCGGACGCAGCGAAGCCTCGTATGGCTATCATGCCACTCCATGTACTCCTCATACTTCCCAGGGTCGTACGGAGCATCCTCCAAGACGACGTCGGCGTAGGCGCTGAGCCAGCCCTCAACCCAAGGGAACATCCTCTCCACCCAGGTGGTAGTACCATGTACTCCCTTCCTAGTGTACTTGTAGACGGCAAGACAATCATTTGGTACGTATGTAACGTAGATTGTACTAAAGAATTAAAGTGCAAACTAACCCATGCATGTGGGCCGGCAGCCGCTGCGTCCAGGGGCTGGGACCTGCTGTCGCAGACCGAACTGGCGCATGACTCGTGCCACATAGTACTCCTCCACGAAGACCTCGTGCACCAAGGCCCTCCTCGTGTACTAGTACACGTGGTCTCGCGTGCACAGACTGGACAGTCCTCCGGACGCCCGCGCGGACACCCTCTCCTCCTTGTACGGTCTCCAAATGACGCAGTCATCTGTCAGCTGATCGAACATCGCGACATAGGACGGGTGCGACCCCTGCGTGGTGATCGGTGTGTAGGTCACCTGTGGAATAGACTAAAGGAACACTTAGCACACGAAATTGTGATTGCATTATGAGAAAATAATAAATATTTACGAAACTAACCCGTCGGCGGCACCACACCGTGCCCATAGTAGGCCAATCCACGTCATCGTCCTCGGCGTACAGGCTGACCGTGTCTGGAAGCGCTTGAAGGACCAAAACTGCATAAGTAGAGAGTATTCGGAGGGGATGGAGCTGTCTTGGGATCGGCGGCACACGTCGCAAGGTGCATAGGTACGTGCGCACAACACTGCCGGACCCCAGGCGTAGGGCTGGATCTCCTCCACTAGCCAGTCTGCGAGCTCACGTGCGTAGTGGATGTAGTGTTTGTCGACGTTGTCGCTATGGGACCCCAGGAACATGACCCACCCAAACAGTCACAACAGGTAGGCCTTGAAGTGCCTCCTCGCCGTCTCGTCGGGTGCGTCCTCCGCCATACGCTCGGGCTACAAGAAGACATATACACGTCAGCAAGGTTCACAAATGAATTGATACGAGAGGACAATAGTTATGAAGACTTACGTAGAACTGGCATATCCACCTCAGCGTCGGCCTGTGCGGGCTGTTGAACTCGTGGTAATCGCTGCCCGACAGCAACATCCTGTAACCTCGCCAGGAACACCGTGCGCCAAGTGGGTGAGATCTCATACGCCGCCATGGGGAAGCCTGTGCAGAGCAACCCGGTCGGGAAGCTCACGTCCTGCAATGTCGGCGTCATCTCCCCGCACGGGAGGTGAAATGTGTACGTCTCGGCCTCCAGCGGTCGACCAACCCCGTCAATAGGGCCCAGTCGTATGGAAAACGCCTAGACGTACGACCAGAACCGCGGTCCTAGTCGTCCTCCCACGTCGCCTCTACCATCCGTGCTAGCGGAAGGAGGCCTGCCGTTCTCAACCTGCGTCGGGTCAGGTTACGAACAAACGTTAGTCCACATGTAGTAGTCAGACCACAAATGAGTACACGAAGATCGTAATAGCATGTACCTCGGCACCCAATTGGGGTGCAACCTCCAGGCTCTGATGGGCATGCGCAGCCGCAATGCGCCAAGCTCAATCGGCGCCTCGCCCCTCCTGGGGGAGGATAGTACTGAGGCGACTACGGTGATGTAGGTCAATCACTGGGTCAAGCAACTCGTACGACCACTCGGCGGCGTGGTCTGGGTCCGCCATACCTGAAAGTTCAGTGTATACATTGTAAAGACTACGAAATATGTAAAAAAAGATATTATGAAGCTACATTAGCAAACTAATTACCAACCATAAATACAAACTATATTTATGTGACAAGTCATAAAGCTGCGATTACGCTCTACCTAACCTACAGAGCTAAATAAAGCTATGATTTTTTCGATTAGGCTCTACCTACCTTAGTTAGCTGCTCCGAATTTTTTTGTAATTTTAAAACGTGTCATGCTATTTTTTTGGTTATAAATTAATTCCTGAAATTAACAATATAATTACCGCGCACAAATATGGAGCTAAATAAAGCTGTGATTAATTCGATTAGGCTCTACCTACCCTAATTAGCTGCTACGAATTTTCCTTTAAATTTTAAAATGTGGCATACTACTTTCCTACTTAAAAATTAATTTTTAGTATTAACAATATAATTACCACATATAAATATGAAGCTAAATAAAACTAGTATTATTTACATGACGCTCTACCTACCTTGTGCACAGCTCAAATGATTCTACTTTCCTACTTAAAAATTAATTTCTAGTATTAACAATATAATTACCACATATAAATAGGAAGCTAAATAAAACTAGTATTATTTACATGACGCTCTACCTACCTCGTGCACAGCTCAAATGATGTACGACATAATTAGACTATATTTATCTAATCTACTAAATTCTATATCGCAAATTTTGTTTGCTAACTGATAATGTTTTAACAGAAAGTATAAAGTTCGAAAAAATGTACCTGCAAGATGACCGATCGGATCCGATACTCCGCTTATCTCCTCCGCGACGAATTGGCAGAGCTTCGCTACCTTTCTTCTCTCGCTCTCGTCCTCTCTTTCTGTTTTTTAGGGAATTAAAATGAGTTTGGACTGATTTTTTTGGGGGGGTTTTATAGTTGGATTATGTTGCCAGTTGACTGTTCATTTTATGTCGCTGGTTCAACTGGTGATAGGATGTCGGACTGACGACAGAAGGGGGTAGGGTACCCGTCGTCAGTTCAACCGGTAACGGAAATCTGTCGCTAATTCGATCGGCGATAAGAACTCATTTCTACTATTTTTTTTGGGGTCGGCGGTTTACTTTTATATTTTTTTTAAAAAATTAATGTTTTAAAAAATCGATGTCCCATCAGCTAGACGTGTTGTCACGTTTTCATAAAAATAAAGGATCACGTACCGACGCATCCGTGGATAGCCGCGGAGGTACTCGTCAACACTGGTCATATCACATCAAGCCGCATGAGTTTTCTGTTCATTTTGCTGACTGGGGCATGCAATGGGCACTTCGTTGGAGGATATCCAAGGAGGAAGATCTCAAAGCTGGACTTGGTTGGAGGATAGGTCATAGGGGTCGCCAGCAGCGAGCGAAGGCAGCAGGCAGAGCAGCTCAAACCAGCCTTGAATTACAGTAGAGGCAGCCTTTGACGATGCCACTGCAGCAGCCCCACGCACCCAAGCAGTAACAAACAAAAGAGGAATCCGTATAGGGATTAGGGAATGGGGCAGACACGCTTTCCAAGGGGCATGGTACACCTTGCTTCTGCAAGTAGTAGTAATATGGTACTGACCAAGCTCTTGCAAGGCTGCATTGCTACCACTACTGTACCCCAAAGCTGCAGCCCTGCAAACAAGTGAGAGAAAGATGAGATTGGAGACCCATCTTGTCTGTCCACAAGCTAAGTCCAGAGCAATATACAATGCAAATTCGCGGGATAGAGCAGATTAACACCTTGTTGAATAATTTAGACCTTCCGAAAGTATGAGATCATGGTGGCCATCAAAGTATTACTGCAAGCCTGCAAGTCGTGGGAATACAGACAGAGGAAGAGGCTCACAATAGCAGAGTTCACTCGGGTGTGGAGAAGGGAACAGAAGGTCAGGAGCAGCACCAAGATATCTCACACCGTGCCCTTACTGGCTTGCTGTACCAAATCCGACAAATGAAGTTCAAATGGCCTGTTTGGGGATGACAGCCAACAGGGAGAACATGAGGATAATTCTGATTTAAGCTCCCAACAGGAACGAATCAGGCTTCAAGCTTCAGCCGTTGCAAGTATTACCACCACAGACCATGCTCCTGTTCGAAGATTTTATCGCATTTCTCTTTTGCTCAGATCAGATGATAATAAACGACATAGTGCCACAACTCTTCTTCTTTTTGCCCTAAACTCGAATGCCACAATGGAGCAGGCCAAACAAGTAACTTAATGGGATTTCATGATTAGAATGCCAATATCAGAGATTGCACAAGGCCAACTAAAGGTGCTTATTCAGAAATTTAATGCTTTGGATCAGAACGAAGATAATTGTTGGTACATCAACCCATACATGAAAGTGGTGAAACTTAGAAACATATCAAGACGTGCCAGGCAAATCTCTAAGATAAGTGAGCCGGGAAATGATTAATCTCTTTGAACACTTCCTTTAGGAGCTTTTTTTATTTAATCTTTTTTATTAATATTTTAAACTTAACCCCTCACCATCTTTATTTCCAATTCTAACTCCTTTGTCTACGCGATTACCCATGGCGTAACCAAAACGTACTGTCATGCCACCTCTCGCGGTGTGGCCTAAGCTGCCACACAAGCCCTCATCCGCACGTCGTACCAGCGTGGAGGGCTTGTATGGCAGCTGTCACGCCCTCACTCATGGCGTGACAAGTATGCCTTGGCTTGACAAGCATGAATTTTCGCTTTTTGCATGGGTAATTGAATTTAGATTTCTAAATTATGAATTGAGGTATAGTTTACAATTTAATTTCCAAACAAAACTTCGGTAATATCCAAGTGTCAACAAGATGCATCAAAAGTTTATAAATTTTCACATTTTCATGCAATAGAACTGTCACACAATCCGTCTTTCATGCACCATAAAGCCCAAAAATTGTCGTGCCGAAACAAGTTAAATTATTTATTGGATCATAAAAACCTACTTTTGAAGATTTCATACATTAGAGTCCGCAGACATAAGCATGTTACACGTGGTCACATATCATGACGGTTCGGCTAATTGCGCAGGGGGGGGGATAAATGGCAATTTTTTGTAGGTAATACATTTAAATCTTGTTTGTAGGTTGTTAATTTTTTTAGAAATAAACGGGTGGTGACAAGGTTGGTTGGTCCGTTTGTGATTTTCATAGATTCTCAAGGGTACGAAATTTGTTAGACTCATAATAACATTTTACGATCGTCGTATGTTGTTGTAGTGCGATAAATATCTGAAGAATTTTGTGAGGACGATAAAGGCAACAATGATTTGTAAGTAGGAAGGTAATTGATATTGCGATGCGCTAGAGAATTCATACATGGTGGACAACTTTGGAGAAATGGCGCAACAATAACAACACGATAGTTGATCCAACAAGGGGTTACATGGCACGTAGGCTAATAATCCAAGAACGGTACACACATACCTTTAGGGAATTAGAAATACATAGAACATATGGACGAAGAGGGTTGAGCTACTACGTGGAATGTGGTTATTTGCCCTTGCGGCCCAACTCGGTGTTGTACTCCTCACCTTGCTCGTTAGCTTTCGCCGCGATGGCCCTCTTCTGCGCCCTCTCGGCCTCGCGTCGCCTGGCATGCTCGCGCTCCTGCTCTTCGTGCAGCCTGCCCCACCTCTTCTTCTCCTCTAACTTAGCCTGACTCTTCAAGGCGCCTTTCATGGCCCTTGCAGTCCTCCCTGGCCCACCTTTTCTATGGCAGCAGTATCCATATGTCATAGGAGTGGATCTTGTCATCGATCCACTGGGTGAAATCGCATAGGCATAGCGGAGACAGTGATGGGAAGAGAGGCATGTTACAGTGTAACGGGAAGCAAAGTAGTGGTGTATAAGGAAATGTGATCTCCTTACTGGCTGCCTGTGGCTTGGTGTGTTAAACCTACAGTCGAGGTAGTCCGCACAGAAGTTTGGGCAGAACCAATAGCGTTGTCCAATGGTCCACTCGTCGGTTGATTTGACGCACTTATAGGCGTCCTGACACTAGAAAAGGGGTGGCTCCACCCTCGTCGGGGGTCCTTCCAGAGGGCGTTCATTGGGTATAGGAGGGGGACGCGGCTTGACCCGGAATCGTTGGGCATACTGCGAGGCAGCCTCATTAGATCGACGAGCTCCTGATGTGGCTGTTGAGGAGGTGGGTAGTGTGTGTAAGGCTGCTGACTAAACGCCCTGTGGCGAGCGGTAGTATGCTGGGGAGCCTCCCAGTCCTTCAAAAGCTCGCAGATGTGCTCTCATTCCTTCTCCTTGTTCATGATATCTAAGTAGTGTTGTTGGTGTGGAGTTCTTGGCTGACTAGTATTGTATTTATAGCGGGAGCGGATGCAACTGTAGCGGCTCCATTGCGATGAGGCACGGATTTGTTTCGTGTCCATGCGCTGCGCCCTTCGAGGAGGAAGCTTGCGGCAGTCGAGTGGTCTCTTCATGCTTTGCAGAGCAATGTCACGTCCTGTTTCGTAGAGAGAAGTCATATCCTGCTTTGCAGAGAGTGGCCACGTCTTACTTTGCAGAGTGAGGCCACGTCCTACTTTGCAGAGCGAGGTCACGCCAGTTCCCTACCTTGTCAGGTCAATTTTGTCACGCATGCCCATGCCCAACGTTGCGTCATGTCAAGTCAGGTCAGTTCTGTCTTTTCGATATGATAAGATGTCGTGGCAGAGTGTTATCATGTCCCTCTGATACGTCGCAGTAGAGTCGGGTCATTTCGGTCAGCAAAGTTGAGGAGGTAGAGTGATGTCATGTACGAAAGACTCATGGTGTGACAGTACAAATCAATAAGAAGAAAATAGTAATTTACTTATAAGTTGAGTTCACTGATAGATTCAACTCTCAACATAAATGATGGTAGATACAACAAATGCATAGGGGGCCTAGGGGCTAGAGAGAGTGTGTGAGAGAGATGCCTTTGGTGATCTGTATTGTCATGCCATGACACATGGCATGACAGACCCGCTTATCACGCCAGGAGTCCTGGTGTGGCCTAACTGTGCTGCCACGCTAGGGTTTGGTCGATTCTAGAGGAGTTGCGAAAACGTCGTCGTGCTCTGGTGCTAAGTCCTGTCACGCCGAGATTCATAACGTGACCAGACCGCTGTGTCACGCCACGATTCATGGCATGGCATAACCGTGCCGCCACACCAAGTTATTTTGTCGCTGTTTCTGACATCATCGAATGCAGGCACCGATGAGTCCTCACCAATTACACTGCGAAGAACCCTAGCTTCCTCAGAGGAGAAAAGAGGAGCAGGGGCTTCATTTTCGGTCGAGTTCCAACCTTCGTCGCACTCCACTTCACGGGTTGTTCCATCTCAAAATACCTCATCCTCAAGCTCGCTATTCATTACAACACCATTGAAATCAGTCACGGGGTCAACACCATGGTGCGGCGAAGAAATAGGCTCATATGACAGATGGGGGGCATCGTTGTTTAGACCAACGCAAATAAACTCTTGGGAAGATAGCTCCCCATTGGGGGGGGGGGGGCTTGCGAAAGATCGAGAGCGAGTACTAGCTCCTCCGTGTTGCCATCGACCACATCCAAGTTGTTCCGCAAATCCTCAACAACACTGGTCCGCTCCACCACAACCTCCAACGACCACACCTGGGATGCGAGCACAACCTCCTTGTAAGTGTCCCAATCATCGTCGGACAAATTTGGCATCAACAAGGCGTGCACCTTAGAACTGAGCCCATCGTCATATCTTCCCTGCATTCTGACAAGAACCCCGGGCTCATCCCATTCAAAGGTCGACTTAATTATGGTCACAAGAGTACCAAAAGTTGGCGATTCTCGAATCACAAGAACATTAACTCCCATGCCACCAGAGTCCAAATTAGTACTAGTACAAACGCATACAACTTTATCCATCTACATCCAACAATTCAAACAAAATATTGCATAGTCAGTACAACATGCGAAGTTTTTAAACCACAACCATTACTGAAGTATAGTGTGCAAGTGGACCAAATACTCCTGTACTTATGCATGAGAAGTAGGAAGATGTTAATCCTCTACCACTAGTGAAGTAGAGTGTGCAAGTGGAAATACTACCTTCAGAGATCAAAGCGGCACTTAAGAAACTAACTATAAATCCTCATGTACTCTTATCACATACAGTTTTGACAATTTACAACAATTTACAACCCACCAAAATAAAAGGGAAAAAACGTTGCATGAATAACTTTTTACCCTAACTGAAACCGTGTCACTGCTGTATCCATATCAACTCCATAGAAGGAAAAAATCGCATGGGCCTTTGAAAGTATCATTATTGTCATCCACAAATTGTAGAATGTTGTTAGCCTTTTCGGTAGGAAATTTCTTATCTTAATTAACGGTGAACTTTATTTGTTCATTAGGAGTTAACAAAAAAACGAGTATTTTTTCTTTCTAAATGGCATTGTTGCACCAGTTTTTTGCAAACTTAGCTATTCTCGTGAGCTTAGCTCCACTAATTTCATCTAATCGAACTGGTGTGAACAAGTGATCTGCGCATGATTTATACAACCGATATTTCTGGCATGCCTTTAGATATTATAGGATTCATAATGGTAGCTATCGAACGAACTTTGAAGAAAAGAGCTATTGTGGATAGGGCACAATTCTTCGCTGGGAGGGAACAAATTATGTTCTCCAGCTACCAACCCCGGTTCAAGTGATTATCCACCCAACATTCTTACAAATTTAATTCCATATTGACAAACCATTACATCAAAAGTCGAGATGAAAGAAAAGATCAAAACAAAGATGACTACTGTGAAGTCGGACCATGATTCTCAGGCAGAAGAATGTCTAGGTTGTTACACGTAGGGAGGACGGCCGGTGGGGGGACGGACTGACTGCAGGGTAAGGACGGACGATCGGGGGAGGAAGTCCAGCGGGGAGAGGACTGCTGGTTGGGAGGAGGACTGCCGACTGGGGGAGGACGGGCGGCGGCGGAGTACAGGGTCGCTAGGGTTGGGCACAGGAGGAGAAAGAGCGCACGTGAGGTTGGGGGAGATGGGGGGAAATGAAGAACATGCTGGGGCGATGGTCCTAAGTCCCCATTGTCACGCCACGCGCGTTGACATGATAAGGTAGCTGGTCACACCATGACTTACAGCCTAACAAGGGCCACACCGTGAGAGGTGGCGTGATAGTACATTTTGATCACGCTACGGGTAATGGTGTGATCAAAGAGGTCAGAATTGGAAATAAAGTTAACGAAAGATTAAGTTTAAAATATTAATAAAAAAGGATTAAATAGAAAAAATCTCTGGAAAAAGATTCATACATGCAACCAGTGCAAGCAAAATGCATGCATTCCATTATTAATATGCTGTTCAAAAATTTACCATCTTGAGCATGGATTCATCTTACGGAACAAAAGTGAACAGAACGAGCAGGTTGCTAAAGAACAGATCTATCGAGGAATCGGAATTCGAGTCTTTGACTAAGCTTGGTGGCGCTCTAAGTCTAATATACAGATGGAGAGAAAACAGCACTAGTTGTGGTCACTATTTGCCTTTTGGCCACAGAAATGGCGCTGCCTGAAGTTGTACAGCCTCAACAAAACATGCATGCGGTCCAAACCAGAGTATCTTCAGGCTTCAGTACCCTCCAATCCTTCACTGTCTACCATACATTGCTATCAACATTCGAAGGTTAGCCTGCTTCTGAACAAAATCTTCTGGGATACCAAGGTTGATCCTGAGGAAAGATACCTGCCATGTAGCTACTCGGCTGGGGAACGCAACCTAGGGTAATGAACTCTGCTATTCCCAATGGATGACAATGAACCAAATCTGTGCGCTCTTTTCATCTTCTTCAGGCCCCCAATTCTAAACTTGAAGGTACTGCAATTTCCAAGCATAAAAGGCTGATCACAGTTCAGGCCATCGCCCCTCTTGTTGTTGTAGCAAGGATAATCTTCAATATGAAAATCAGACTGCTCAACCAGAACGAGAGCAAACCCTGAGGCGAGAGCGAGGCAGGTTCAATTTTCTGTACAAGTTCTTCATCTTGTGGCTGACATGAACTTCCCCATCAGGCCGAAGCAGGAGACTTGCACTGCGGAAGAAATCTCTCATCAACTCCCTGTGCGAACTAGAGCTCAGAGCAAAAGGTTAATACGAAGAATCAAGTACGAGTTATGACAGATAACATGTTCTGTAACGGTTGTTCATTAAAACATAGAGAGAAGGTACGTTATGTCCTGGAATTACTATTTACGTGTGTAAACAGTATTTAGTACTGTAGCATAAGGATAAGTTAACTAAGAATGTTTTCTATTAGTTAGGAAAATTATCTATTAGTTAATTAAGAAGAACTATTTCCTAAATAGTTGATTAGTTTCTTTTATATAAATTACTTAATTAGAAAGGTTATCTAGTAGTTAGGAATGTCATCTATTACTTAGCAAGGTTATCATTTAGATTGATTTTATCCATAATTGTTAGGAGAGCCATCTATATAAAGAGGACTATTGTAATCATTGGGGAAGGAATAATATAAATTAGTCTCAATGCTCTCAAGTCCCTCTCCCTAATCTAGATCCTTTCAACCCCAGCAAAGCGCCCTCTCCTCCAAGTGTCGTTCTACCTCTAATTGTCGCCGTCAGTCTCCTTTCCACGGTGTTTATCCCTAGTACATGTACTATTCGAGCTGCTATGCACGACTACAACCTTCGGCCAAGACCTGGTCGTGGACCTGGTCGTGATAACTTGGTATCAGAGCCTACTATTGCATCGACCATGTCAAGCAACGGCGGTTCCGACCCGCATCGACCATGTCAAGCAACGGCGGTTCTGACCCTCCGGACACGGCCACGATGTTCGCTCAGCTAATCGCTTGGTTCAATGCCATGCTCCTTACGATAGACAACCACGGCGCTCAACTCGCCACCATCAACAACCGATTGGAAGACCATAACGCGCGATTGGCACACGTGGAGACGATCAAGGTGGGCAAACCAGGGATCGTCACACCAAGCGACGACTTGCTCGGCTAGCCCCTGTAGCGATCATTGCCACACCGGGCGATGGCTTGCTCGGCGCAACCCCTGCGACAGTCGTCGCCATACTAGGAGATGGCTTGCTTGGCGCAGGCCCTACGACAGAGTTTTCTCGCCAACGGCGACGCTGCACCCAACAGCAGTGGTAGTGACTGCGCCGTGTCCAGCGGTGACGAAGCTCCAAGGCGAGGCGATGACTCATCAGGCTAAGGCAGCGAAGCACTAAGGCGTGACTGCGGCATTGCAACCTGGAGCTCTAGCAGCTGCGGAACCATCGAAGGGAACGCTGGAGGTTCCCATGGTGAAACCCTATCAAAGGGTGGGTTAGCACTTTTGCCGGTATGATGGGCCGCATCAACAATCAGGCTTCCACTTCAAGCGTGTGGAGACGACAATCTTCGAGACGTCGACATACTCTAGCATGACAAGGAGCCAAAGCGCTATACTTCGTTGACGTGGGGCTTCTAAGGGTTGCAGCCATGGCCACCGCCACAGCTCGAGGACGAGCTGCTTGTCAAGGTGCGGAGAAGTTGTTATGTTCTGAAATTACTATTCATGTGCATGAACAGTACTCGGCACTGTAGCGTTGGGATTAGTTAATTAGGAGGTTTTCTATTAGTTCGGAAGATTATCTATTAGTTAATTAAGAAGATCTATTTCCCTAAATAGTTGATTAGTTTCCTTATATATGAATTAGTTAATTAGGAAGGTTATCTATTAGTTAGAAAGGTTATCTATTACTTAGATGGTTATCATTTAGATTGATTTTATCCATAATTGTTAGGAGAACCCTCTATATAAAGAAGTCTATTGTAATCATTGGGGAAGGAATAATATGAATTAGTCTCAATGCTCTCAAGTCCCTCTCCCTAATCTAGATCCTTTCTACCCCAAAGAAGCGCCCTCTCCTCCAAGCGTCGTTCTACCTCTAACCGCCGCTTTCGGTCACCTTTCCACGGTTTTATCCCTAGTATATGTACTAGCCGAGCTGCCCTGCACGACTACAACTTTCGGCCAAAACTTGGTCGTGGACCTAGTCATGACAACGGATCTGGTCGTGGACCTGGTTGTGGACCTGGTCGTGGCTACGGACCTTGTCGTGAACTTGGTCGAAGACCTGATTGTGACAAGGTACTTGGCTAATAAATAGGAATTAGAATCAGAACAATCCTACTGGACAGAAAAAGCTTCTTATGGTAAAATGCTAGCAATCATCGTACTATCACATGTCTATTGAGACTTTCTATAAGTTACAGTAACAGTTGTACACAGTAATTGAAATGGCTTTCACCTAGTAGAGAAAGGAAGTAATATAGCTTGTGCTTTTTGCATTGAAGCGTTGGCATGAAGGTTCCTTCAACTATAGTATGATACTGTCCAAAAGGAAATGCCTTTAACATGATCTGATTGATTTATTTAATGTTACTATTGTAGAAGACAATTCAACATTAAATGAAGCAAACGTGAACTCTAGCAAGTGTTTCGGCCATAGTATGATACTATATAAAAGGAAAAGCCTTTCTCATGATCTGTTTGACATTTGTTTAATCGGATTTGGTTATAATCATAGGAGACAATTCAACATTAAATGGAGCAAAAATGAACTCTAGTACGTGTTTCAGTTATATATAGTTTGATACTACCTAAAAGGAAAAACCTTTCTCATGACCTGCTTGACATTTGCTTAATATGTTACTATCATTGGGGGTAATTTAACATTAAATGAAGCCAAAATAAACTAAATGACTGTACATACTTGATCACATGCATTTGGTCTTCTTTCCCCTGAATCCAGCATGGGGGAAGTTGAAAACAACCCCATCGAATCGTCTCATCTTGAGATCAGTATGAAGTTTCATCGTTTTTGCATTGACTCTATGCAAAATTACTGCGCCCATCTTTTCCAGCTTTGCCAAATTCGATCATGCTCGGCTGTGTTTTTTCTTCAGGTTATCTGCCCAAGATCATTTTGCAGAAGAATGGTAAGGGAATAAATAAAACTAGTCGCATAAAAATACTTCCCAATTGAGCTGTTTAACGTACAAAATTTCGACATTATTCAAACTGAGCTATGCATAAACCAGAACATTAGCAATCATACCCGTTTCCTAAGAGGCAATTTCTAGTAACAAGAAATGAGATATCATAATAGGGCTTGACTTTCTATTAGTTGGCCTCAGTAGAAATTCTCCAAGTCTTAAGAAGGCTATTCATCTCATGCCAATGTGACACAAGTAAACCATCGATGAAAATGAGTACTACCCAAAAGCTTCTGCTTATTCACAAGCCATATGAAAATCAGAGGAATGAAACTCACCGTAGCTGTCGAGGGATGTGGTAACGAGGCTGCCGCCGGAGCCGAACCCGGTGCGAGCGCCAACGAGAACGAGAAGTCGCCTTCACCGACAAGCAGGGTGCTCTGAGTCGACGAGTACTGACCCACCCGCTTCTCATCCTCCTCCTCACTTCCCTCCTCTTCCTTAAGTACGATCGCCGGGAAGCCCTCCGCCCCGTCCTCCCGCTTCCCGTCGGCGATCGTCGCGGTGGAATCCTCGGCCCGTGGGGTCTCCTCCCCGCCTCGGCCAGCGCTTGCCCCCGGAGCCGCGGCATTCACATCATCCTCCGGCGAAGCCCCCGCTATGCGCGCCTCCTCCCCCTCCTCCGGTGACCGCTTCGGTGACGACGGCGACGACGAGCCAGTGGTGGTGAAGTGGCAAAAGCGATTCGCGAATCACAAAATCTTTGCGCGAGACGCGGACGATGACATGGCGGTTGCTTTTTGTGTACGAGAGGCTGGGACCCACGGTCCCGACCAATCAGGTGGGGTTCATAGGCCTTTTGTGTGGGGCCCACATGTCAGTGGGATTTGCAGGTTCCTTCCATGAAATTTCTTCTCTTGGTCTTGGGGGAATGCAACGTTTGGGACAACGAGATGCCTTCGTCGCCTCGATTACGTGCTTTTGATTTGAATTTTGAATATCTCTAACGGTATCTCGCGTTAACCTTTTTTTTCCCACAGTAGTTTTTTTTTCCTCACAAAAATGTGACTTGAGTCTAGACTGGTTTCGCAAAGGAGCAAACATGTCTAAGAGTATCTTTAATAGTATATTTATTATATTTTTTTAGCTATGTTACGTCAAAAAAAAAAGAGGGAGAGGAGCGAGAGCACGTACCATCTATTTTTGAAGAGACTATTGTACACGAAAAATAAGTTAGAATAATGCGAAATAAAACATGATATTGGGTCCGTTTCAAAAGAAAATTATAAAATATAAATGTTAGATAGTGTGTTAGAGTCTACATATTAAACATGTTATCTCTAAATATAATATAATATATATTAAAAATAAAATTATCTTTAATTATTAAAGATACTCTAACGTGCTTTACGACCCACGGGGAAGCAGCTCACCCGGCCCAAAAATGTAAGCCCCATATGTGGCCTGAAAAGTCCTTAGGATTCGGCACATTTACCCCCAAACCATCCGACGCGTCACAGCACTTTGCCGATGACCGGCGAGCACGAAGCATCCTATCTCTCGATCTCGTCGCCGGCATGAGATGGACGTGCGAACTGCAGCAGAGAGAATGCACGATCACATGAGGGACAATTCCAGAAGCACGGCACCTGGACAGCGCCCATTAGTCAGCATCACGCGCCAATCATTTGGCAAGACACATCCATTTCGATCCAGCGGTCAAGAGACTAAGTGTGCTCCCGTCTCAATTCCGAAAGATTGGCTCGTTGCTCTCGTCTCACGCGCTGTGCAGCGAACCGCACAGCACATGCGCAAGAGGCGACCGGGATTCAGGACATGTGCCAAATGGCAAGTACGTAGCAGCACAACGCATGGCCGTCCACACTGCAGTAGTGCTAAAAATCGCTTGTTCTATTCGTGATCCGACAGCGACGTCGCCCGTGTTAGAATTGAGTTTGTTTGTGTAAAAATTTATTTATTTTTAAAATTTTAAAGTATGTATAGTTTAGTATTATACTAGTCAGTTAAATAGTGGGAGAGTAATTTATAAACTAGAGTTCTCACCACCCCTTGATACATATGATACATGTTATGGGGTGATACAAGAAGGACTATAGCTAAAATCACACACACGCACGTACGCACGCGCACGCGTTTATTCGTATGGCAATCGCGTGACTTGTGACGCACGACCGTGAACGTGTCGTGAACTTAGTCCACCTTTTTTTTGCTAACTGTGCATTTCTCTCACTCTGGTCGTAATACACTGGTCGAAAGCATAGACTAGTATGGTTGAAACAATGTAGTCGAAGCCATATGACCAGTAGGAGTTATTCCTTATACCACCCTTGGACCTCCATTGGAGATTGCTTCAGATCACTCAAAGAGAGTGTGGAGATCCTCTTGGATCTCCCATAGAGATTTCTTCGGATCACTCCAAGAGAGTGTGGTCGGAACACTGTGGTCCTTTTGGACCCCCCTTAGAGAGTTCTTCGGGTCACTCCAAGATTTTGAAGCCACAAACAGTGTGGTCGGAACACTATAGTCAAAATAAAGTGATCAAAGCACAATGGTCAAAATAAAGTGGTTATAACACAGTGGTCCAAATAATGTGGTCGAAGCTGTAGACTAGTGGTCGAAACTGTAGACCAATATGTAATCAGGATCAATGAACACTGCTTAAAATGATCATTAATTCGTTTTGAATTAGCAATTATCAGTATTTTAATGTATGCTTTATTGAGCAGTTACTAGAGAGTAATTAACTCGACCCTTCAAAATATCTAGAGGCGTCCAGACATGCGATGAGATCAATCACTTCGATTTCTTCCTTCTTCTTGCTCTCTGTTCTACTGACTGGAGAGTTGTGCTATTTGAACCAAGCCGACCATTCTCCTCAGCATGCACCGAGAAATAGGGTAAGTGGGTATCTCCTAACCATTATCTTAGAGTTCATTTGCACGGGGCGGCAATAAGGTTTTTGAGCAGCGCATCTGCGTGATCGCTCGCTGCGCTGTATCATCTACAATCTACATTGCTTTGACCACTGCTTTGAGTCTGCGCTACTACCTGTTCTTCATCAAGCACGACTATAAGCTGGTTGTACGTCTATTATATTCTGTTATAAATATGTTATTAAGTATATTTAGAAGTATAATGAGTTACATGCTGTTAATATCATTTTATACATCTGTAATTTTAATTGTCTAGATTTCCAATAGCCTCATCGATCAGCCGATGCTATACTTCACTAATGAGTCAATTACTCAAGCAGAATGCCAAGATTTGCAGTGGTAATTCGCTTGCTCCGTGTATATCAACGGATGCTTGGAATTTGAACAGGTTGGGCCAACAAGCTGGTGCTGAAAGGACCCAGATTATCTGCAGAAAATTAGCCACCGCATGTGCTACAGTATGTGTAGTAGCTCCGATTGCCTTTGGATGGATAACGGAAGGCCAAGTTTTGGTTGTGCACTGTAGTAAATCAGTACTGCAGAGATCAAGTCACTGTAGCAGATCGGTACTATCCCAATCGGACCCTGTAGCAGATATCAAGAGCGTTGATTTCTATTCACATGGCCTGAAATGGACTAAAGTGCAGGGTACTATAGCTCTCTACATTAGCTGTTAGTAATACAGAGGATCTCTTTCCGTCGCCTGCATCTCGTGCTCGAGCATGTCGATGTATAGCTCATGTTGCTGTTGGGATACCCATTCCTCTCATCTGCTCATATCGATGTGTGTGAGCACAAGACCTTGAATAGATAGAGAGAGCGGGGGGGGTGGAGGTGAGACAGGAAAATATCAATGTTTTACTTTTGGGGTTTTGGTCGGGCTAAGGAAAGAGAAATTGAGTATTGGATGGGATGGGATGAGTGGTGAGAGAGATAGACAAGCATAGTGTGGAAGACTCTTGTCTGTTTACAGCATCCGATATTTCCCGACGGCTAGGACATCAATCTTTTTGTTTGTGGTAGATAGGCCATGGGCTGTCTGAGAGAACACATGGGTCATGGCCTAGATGGAGCGTCCGATGGTATAGGACGTATGCTACATAGCAATACCAACCCTTAGGGGATAAACTAGCACCCGAACGTACGATTGGAGGCTTTCCATCGTACACTCCTCTCTACCATCAGATTTGACTTAAAATAGTCGATCTCAGCCATCCATTCCAGCATAACAAAAGTTGATGAAGCGCAACAATTATTTAGTAAGCCTGCAACACATCCACATTCGATGCAACAAATATATTGTGTTACAACACTGCAACATTCATTCTCAAGACGCAACAAAACTCGTAGCAATCACAACAACGATTACTAGAGCGTTCAACAATCTCATTTCATTTTACCATTCCAGGGCAAACAAGATGTTGCAACAAAGCAATAGACCCACCGCAACAAACAAAAATATATTCTCATGCAACAAATTAGTTCAATATCCACAACAAAAAAGCAAAAAAATACAAATGAGAATTATCGATACAACAATAGAAGAAACCAATCCAAACAAAAACAAAAGATTGATGCAACAAATTGAAAAAGCAACCAAAACACCTGCAATATTTTGGACCAATATGTTGCAACAACAAGAAATAATGATCACAACAACTCGACTTACCAATTGCAACAATTTTAACGTCATGATGGAAAGACAAGTCGGCGGTTGGCCCACGCCACTGCCTTGTCGTCGATAGGCCTGGATTCGACTCGGGGAGAGGTTAGGCCACACCACCACCTCGTTGTCCTACACTCACCGATGGTTTGTTCAAGAATTTGACACGCAAGCCCGTCGGCAAACCAATACAAGCATAGGTGGATTACGACAGCAAAGCAGGACGAATAAATATCACCATAGCACCTGACCACACCATGGACGTGTCGGCGGACAGCAATAGCGGCAATGCTGTTGGGATAATTCAAAAATTCTACCACGTAAACCAGAAAGTTAAGCAAGTAGAAGATCACAAATCGTTACCACCAGACGCACAATGCAGCAGAAGAAGAGTTAGAGCAGCATGGTTCAACGAAGAGCGCGTCGATGTAGTAGTCGTAGTTGATCGTTCACCGTAGTCGATCATCCAGCGGAGTCGATCATCTCGTCGTAGTCGATCGTCCTCATAGTCGATCGTCTCGTCGTAGTCGATCGCTTTCCTTGCAAAGTTGTGGATCATTCTCAAGCGCAACAGCAACCGCTGTAGCACCTCTACGGTATCTACACGTCCAGAGCAGGAACGCCATACGATGGTGTGCTAGCACCAAGTTGCACAGGAAGGATCTCTCAAGAAGATGGCGCCTAGGGTTTTTTTGCAATTCACATGTTGTCTATTACCTCTTATATATCCCCAATAGTTTCAAGCATCTCCTTATATAGCGCCTGTGACGGATCCTAACCGAACACGTTTGACGAATCGTATCCATACTGGTTTGTTCCAACCTGTTAAGTGTGTGACCCTGTAGGTTCATGTGTAGTTCGGTTGTGACTCGAAAATCTTTTCCGACAACGAATCGTTAGTGGTACCTAGCAGGACATAGCGATTCCTGAATACACACAAATTATATCAGACGAACCTGGTTGAACTCGTGTATTATCCTTTTACCTCACGATATCTGGTTGAACTCCAGGTGAGATATTATGTCATCCATGTACTGTTCAATACTTTCTCGATCGAGTGTTAGATAATTTCATGTGGCCGAACTCTTCGACCACCAGTGGCATGGCCATAGCTTTCTTTATCTGACCACATCGAGGGGCCGAGAAATATCTCTCCTGTTATTATAGGAGGGGAAAATTATATATCCGACCAGTCACATTCCTCCGCATGTTTTTTAGCATACTAGAAAACTATCTTTATGACTATCCAGTTATAGAGTAGTCGTTGGCAACCCCAAAGTGTACTCTTACATATGTAGAAAACCATGCTGGTCTCAGGTCTAAGGATTATATATCATCATTGCTTGAGACCAACTGATGACACATGAAATCATAACAATTTTAGCAATGTCTCAAGGTGGGTCATTCCAACACCATATTCTCTAATAGGTGTTCACATTATTGATTCTATATCCCTATATCTATGACCGGTGAAATATGGTCATCACTCATTACATGTATAGTACGAAAACCTATACTAGCAATCTGGTCTTACAACCAAACACCAAGACTGGTAAAAGACAGGAACACATTCTTAGGCCTAGCTAGTCATATCTTTGCCTTAAGCAACTTCTTGAAGCTTGATGATGCACATCTTCACTTCAAGTCCGGGTCCTTGACTTTGATAATCATCAACATATGATGATATCTTTTGTTTCGGGATCTTGACTCGATGCTCATCAACTCATGATGACATCCTTCATCCCGAGTCTTGATATGCATCAACACATGATGCATCCTTCACTAGACCTCCATCAACACATGACGGGTCTTCTCTTGACTTGATGATCAACTCATGATCATCTCCTCTTCTTGAACATCATCGATACATGATGATTTTCTTTTCTTCAAGCTCTTCATAGGCATCAACACATTATGCATTCTCTTCTTAAATCTTGACTTGATGACGATCAACTCATGATGTCATCCCAAGTCTTCATTACCCTAGAATATGACCTATTTATCTAACTCATGAAAAATATTAGTTCCACAATATGATTATCATTAATTACCACATCATACCGTTAACTCATAATAGTGGGACAAGATTCACCAATAAGTCACATACTTTTTAATCTTTATAACATATGATTCATTTAAGTAACAGAATAACACTTATTTAATAATTTACAAATATAGACGTGATACAATTATCTTTATGATTGCCTCTAGGTTATATCACCAACAAATGCCCATCATGATCTGCTGCTGCACATCGTTGGCTTTCTCATCGTCGTGTGTGTGGTCAGGCAGCCCGTAGTAGGGGCTCCCGGATGTAGTTGCACCTGTTCCTCCCACCGCCTGCTTCTCGTGCTCGAGCACGTCAACGTATAGCTCATCTTGTTGTGGGGCATTCATTCCTCTCATCCGCTCATAACCATGGGTGTGAGCACAAGCCCTTGAATGGAGAGAGAGGGTGAAGGTGAGAGGAAATTATCAGCACTTTACTTTTGGAGGTTTGGTCAGGTTGAGGAAAGAGGAATTGAGTATGGGATGGAATGAGACTCGTGTCTATTTACAGCGATCTATATTTTCCAACGGCTCGAACACCGATCTTCTTGTTTACGGTGGATGGGCTGTGCGCGGTCCAAGCGAACACACGGGCTGTCTTGATGCAATACCCTTAGGTTAATGTACAGGAGCAGAATACACCTAAGTACAACATTACTACTGCATCCTTAAGTAATCAACAAATTATGAAGTACTAGTACTTGCTAATTTACTAACTTCACTTGGTTCCCTGCACTTCCAAAAATTGCACCCGTCAGACGGAGTAGTCCGAGACGGCGAAGGAGCAGTTGACGAGGTGGGCCCGTTGAGTCGCCCGCACCGACGACACCGCAAGATCGCGGCCGGGCGCGCGGCGCGGGCGCGGCGTGGCGGCGAGCAACGGGCGACGGCTGCTGCTTCACTAGACCTCCATCAACACATGACGGGTCTTATCTTGACTTGATGATCAACTCATGATCATCTCCTCTTCTTGAACATCATCGATACATGATGATTTTCTTTTCTTCAAGCTCTTCATAGACATCAACACATTATGCATTCTCTTCTTAAATCTTGACTTGATGACAATCAACTCATGATGTCATCCCAAGTCTTTATTACCCTAGAATATGACCTATTTATCTAACTCATGAAAAATATTAGTTCCACAATATGATTATCATTAGTTACCACATCATACCGTTAACTCATAATGGTGGGACAAGATACTTCAATCTTTCCCTCTTTGGTAATTGATGATAATCACTTCAATTGCACATAAATTGAATGTAGATAAATGAGAGAACAAATGAGTATATATGAACTACATAAGTTTTATATACTCAAAGATATGTTTAAAAGTAAAGATCCTTAATGTATATGTGGAGAGCAGAATATGGATCAATACTATTGAAACCACAAAATATAGAGTGTATACACGAATGTGTAAATAGAAACATATGCATATATTCAAGTTATACTTATGGTGGGGTTCAACCTATATTTTGGATCCGAGGAATACAACAATATATAGAAATATGATGTCGAATGCATACCTCGTTGAATTTCACATTTATATCCAAATGAGACTAAACACTAGATATAACAATAAAATGTTAGTCTTACAAATAGATTTATCATTAATCACCAAAACACTCCATTAACTCATAATGGCGGGTATAGATCCTTCAGACTGTTTAATACTTTCTCGGTCGAGTGTCAGATAAATTCATGTGGTCGAACTCTTCGACCATCAGTGGTATAGTCATACACTTTCTTTATCCGACCACATCGAGAGGCCCAGAGACATCTCTCCTGTTATGTTAGGAGGGACAAGTCTCATATTCGACCAGTCACATTCCTCTGCATGCTTCTTAGCATACTCAAAAGCTATCTTTATGACTACCCAGTTACGGAGTAGCCGTTGACAACCCCAAAGTGTACTCTTACATATGTAGGAAACCATGCTGAACTCAAGTCTAAAGATTATACATCATAATTGCTTGAGACCAACTGATAACATATGAAATCATAACAATCTCAGCAGTGTCTCAAGGTGGGTCATTCCAACACCATATTCTCTAACAGATGTTCACATTATTGATTCGATATCCCTATATCTATGACCGGTGAAACATAGCCATCAATCAATACATGTGTTGGTCGATAGGATCACTGGTGTTCTAACTAGTGACATCCGACTAGGGATACATTTAGAACGACATCATATAAGTTAAAAGAGATTCACCAATAAGTCACATACTTGTTAATCTTTATAACATATGATTCATTCAAGGAACAGAATAACACTTATTTAATAATTTATAAATATAGACGTGATATAATTATCTTTATGATTGCCTCTAGGGCATATCACCAACAAATGCCCATCCTGATCTACTGCTGCACATCGTTGGCTTTCTCATCGTCGTGTGTGTGGTCAGGCAGCCCGTAGTAGGGGCTCTCGAATGTCGTTGCACCTGTTCCTCCCACCGCCTGCTTCTCGTGCTCGAGCACGTCAACGTATAGCTCATCTTGCTGTGGGGCATTCATTCCTCTCATCCGCTCATATCCATGGGTGTGAGCACAAGCCCTTGAATGGAGAGAGAGGGTGAAGGTGAGAGGAAATTATCAGCACTTTACTTTTGGAGGTTTGGTCAGGTTGAGGAAAGAGGATTTGAGTATTGGATGGAATGAGACTCGTGTCTATTTACAGCGATCGATATTTTCCAACGGCTCGAACGCCGATCTTCTTGTTTACGGTGGATGGGCTGTGCACCGTCCGAGCGAACACATGGGCTGTCTTGATGCAATACCCTTAGGTTAATGTGCAGGAGCAGAATACACCTAAGTACAACATTACTACTGCATCCTTAACTAATCAACAAATTATGAAGTACTAGTACTTGCTAATTTACTAACTTCACTTGGTTCCCTGCACTTCCAAAAATTGCACCCGTCAGACGGAGTAGTCCGAGACGGCGAAGGAGCAGCTCGACGAGGTGGGCCCCGTCGAGTGCGCGCTCCGCACCGGCGACACCGCATCGCGGCCGGGGCGCGGCGGCGAGTAACGTGGCGACGGCCGCCGCGTCGTCCGCGGCGGTGGCGCTGATCTCCGTGGCGGCGCCACGGCGTCCTTCATCACGGGCGGTCGTCCGCGCGGTGCGCGACGCCGCAACAGCGACCACGGAGAGCACTCGCCGCATCTCGTGCACGTCCGCCTCCGCGCTCCCCTTGAGCCGCGCGTCCAGGAGCTCCAAGACGTCGTCGCGCTTCGCCTGCACGTGCTCCCGCAGCCACTGCACCAGATGAGCTCCGCCCGGCAGCGTCGGGTCCAGCGGGTGCCGCCCAGTCAGGATCTCCACCACAACCACACCGAAGCTGTACACGTCGCTCTTCTCGCTGATCCGCTGCATCGACGCGTACTCTGCATTGGCCAAAAAAGACACTAAAATGTCAGGAAAAATGCTTAAAATGTAGTAATGATAGAATTATGACTTGCACGCACGGAGATGTGTAACGAATTTTTGACCTGGTGCTATGTAGCCGTACGAGCCGGCGATGCGCGGCGGCTTGGAAGAGTCGAGCTTGGAGGTCACGCCGGACAGGACGCGGGCGAGTCCGAAGTCCGCGAGGTACGGCTCGTACGCCGGGCCGAGCAGCACGTTCATGGCCTTGATATCGGCGTGCAGGATGGCCGGCACGCAGTCGTGGTGCAGGTACGCCACGGCGTGGGCGACGCCGAGCGCGACGTCGTAGCGCGCACTCCACTCGAACGCGGGTGCGCCCTTGGCGACGCCGCTGTGGAGGAGGCCGCTGAGGCTGCCGTTGGGCAGGTAGCTGTAGAACAGCAGCCGGGTGCTGCCGTTCGCGGCCCACCCGAGGAGCCGAACGATGTTGCGGTGGCGGATGGAGCCCAGCGCCGCGATCTCGCTGCGGAACGCGGCTGTGGTCGTCGCGTCCGACGACCACATCTTCTTGACGGCTAGGGTGTAGCCGTTGGGGGTGTCCACCTTGTACACCACACCGGAGCTGCCGGTGCCGATCACGTTCGCCGATGTCAGGCCGCGGAGCACGTCGTCCATGGAGATGTCCAGCTTCTGGTACAGCGTGACCTCCCACGTGCCAACCTCGTGGACGATGCTCCCGCCGCCGCCGCGGCGCGTGCGGGCGAGCATGTAGGTAGCGGCAACCAGGAGAAGTGCGCTGACAGCGGCAAGGACGGAAATGGCTATCTTCAGTGCCGAGATGGCCCCGCGCCTGGAGGACTCGTCAGAGCCATCGCCAACGACGAGGTGGCGGTTGCCAGCGAGGTCGCTGAGGGGCAACTTCTGGAAGAATGGAGTGTCGGGGAGCTCGCCGGAGAAGGCGTTGTAGGAGATGTTGAGCGTGACAAGGTTCTGCAGCGCCGCGAGTGAGTCAAGGCTCCCGGACAGTTCGTTGTGCGACAGGTCGAGGCTGCCGAGCTTGTCAAGGCCAGCGAACTGCGACGGTATCTCCCCGGAGAGCCGGTTGCAGCTGAGGTTAAGCGAAATCTCCAATGACGGAAGCATCCCGAGGTCCGCAGGGATGCCGCCGGAGAACGCGTTGTCGCCGAGGTCTAACAATTGGAGCTTCTCGCAAGAACCGAGCTCCGGCGGTATGCCGCCGGTCAGCCGGTTCTTTCCCAAGTATAGCTTCGTCAACTCCGGCATTGACCCAATGCTGAAGCTCAACGGTCCGGCGAGCTGGTTGTCGGAGACGTCAATGAGCTGGAGACTGCGCGGCAACGCGTCCGTCAATGCACCGGACAGAGCATTGGAGTGCAGATCGAGGAACTCGAGGCTGCCGCACCCCGAAATGGCCGCGGGAACAGGGCCGACGAGGTGGTTGCTGCTCATGTCGAGGAAGTTGAGGTTCTTGAGGTTGCCGATCTCGGCGGGTATCGTGCCGGACAGCCGGTTGCCGTTGAGCCGGAGCCGGTAGAGATTGGTACAGTTGCCGATGTCCGGTGGTATGAACCCTGACAGCTCGTTGCTCAGCAGCAGCAGCTTGGTCAAGTTCTGCAGCCCGAACAGCTCCTTCGGGATTGGGCCGGTGAGGTTGTTGTACGACAGGTCCACCGCCTGCAGGTTCGGGGTCTCGGCGAGGCTCGCCGGCACAGCGCCGGTGAGTCCATTCTTCCACGCGTAGAACAGGGTGAGGTTGCGCAGCCTCGGGAAGTCGATGCGGATCTCCCCCGACAGCGCGTTGTTGTCGACCTCCATGTCCGTCAGCGACGTGCAGTTGGAGAGCTCTAGCGGGATGGCGCCGGTGAGCTGGTTCGTGCTCAGCTGCAGCTGTTGGAGATTTGGCAGCCCGCCCAAGCTGGCCGGTATGCTCCCGGTAAGAGAATTCAGCGACAGATCGATGAGTGTGAGCTCCTTGCACTGCCCGAGCTCCGACGGTATCGCGCCAACGAGCTGGTTCTGCCACAGGAGCAGCGTTTGCAGCTTCCGGAGCCGGCCGAGCTGCGTCGGTATCGGCCCGGACAGAGAATTCTGGTAAAGGTACAGGCTGGTGAGCTCGGTGCAGTTGCCGATGGACTCCGGGATCCGGCCGGAGAGCAATGTGGTATAGATGGCAATGGTCTGGATCCTCTTGAGCCGCCCTATCGTCTCCGGGAGGCTCCCAGAGACCCCGGTCTCCGCGAGGCCGAGCATGGTGAGGTCACTGCAGCCGCCGATCTCCGGGGGCAGCGGGCCCTTCAGCCCCTGGTTCCCGCCAGCGCGGAGCACCTGCAGCTTCTTCAAATTGCCAATGCTCGCCGGTATCGGCCCGCTCAGCTCGTTGTCGTAGAGCGTGAGGTACGTCAGGCTCGTGAGGTTGCCGAGGTCGTCGGGGATGGCGCCCCGCAGGGAGTTGGAGTTGAGCGCGAGCGACTCTAGCTTCCCGAGCCGGCACAGCTCGGCCGGGATCGCGCCCGTGAGCTGGTTCTTGCTGAGGTCAACGGTGGTCAGCTCGCCGTACCCGCCTATCTCCCCCGGAATCGCGCCAGTGAGGTTCGTGCCGGAGAGCACCAGCGTCCTCAGCGACGACGCCAGCGGCTGCAGGTTCGCCGGCAGCGGGCCCTGCAGATCGACCGACGTGATGCTCAGCCCGACGACGTCGCCGCGCGCGTCGCACGACAAGCCGAACCACCGGCACGGGCTCGCGTCCGAGGTCTTCCACGACTCCAGCGCGCCGCCCGTCGGCCTCAACGACTTCTTCCATTGGAGCAGCGCCTGGCCCTGCTCATTGACGCAGTGGCACGGCAAGATCAACAGCGCGCATGCGACGGATACAAGAAGCGCAAACCTCGCTGCAGTGGCGCAGAAGCGCGGCGGCATTGGCGCCCGCCTCGGTGGTGAGGTGAGGTGGGTGACGAGACGCGCGGAGGGCAACGCGATGGAAAGATGGTTTGGTGATGTGATGTGGCGCCTCTTGCCAGCGTTGGGATTGTAGAGGGGGAGACCCCATGATTTGTTTATACAAGAAAAGTATAGGAGATCTGGATCCAAATGAACACTAAGCAGCTAATGGCAACTGCTGTTTATTTTAACAAAGAACAGATTTGGTTGTTGCAGTGCTGTGTGTACTAATTGCAGGATTGATCTGATCTTGCCTTGAGCAAAAAAAAGTTATTGAAGTTTTTAATCAGACAAAGGATAATACATGCAGTTTTTTAAGTTATGGGAAGCTGAAAGGAAGGTGGTGGCATGCATTGGGTGTGCCTGCTGCTGCCATCATTTGCATACGTTTATCCCTAGTTGGTGTACCTGTTACTGCTGCCATTACAGTGTCTCTGAATTGTTAATTTCTCTTGCTGTCTTTGGAGGTGAAAACATCTCTTCTTTCTCGTGTTCTGTGAAAACAGGTTACTAATTCTCTCGGTAATCCAACTTTTATCCATTGTTAGATGGAACATGGAAGAGCATTTTCAGTGTCAGGTAACCCTTGTTCCTTTGTACTGCATTTATACAGGAGTTGACAGTGGCTGTTACTGCAGGCGTTTGTTTACTGTTCTTTTTAGCCTGCCTGGTCCTTTTCTGAATGTAACCTTCTAAATGTTTCTGATGGCCCTAAGTGCTGCTTTACGGCTACCTCTTTGCAAGATGGAAGTACTCTTGTGCAGATCTGCTCCTTTACGGTGACAGTAAGGTAGGTACAACGGTAAAAATGCATCATGCCCCCACCTTAACATCGTCGGGAATACTTAATACGCTATGCAAATATGTACAAATGTTATATATATATGGCTATGCACATATAAATGTACTAAAATGCTCATTTCTCCACCATTGTGAGGTAGGAGCAAGAGAGGAAATATCTCTTCTTGCCCTCCTATGAATATGGTCCTAAGGGCATGTAAGGAGCTTCTCTTATTCTCACTCATAATGCAACACATTCACACTTCTCATGCTTTTGGCTCCTCTCACTCGATCATCTCGTGACAAAAGGGTATTCGCTACCCACTGTCTAGTCTTGGCGTCGTCCGTGGGAACTAAGCAAGAAGCTGCGTATGAAGAGAAGCTGGAAGTATCACTTATTTAGGGAGCGAGTGGTATGGACACCCCCTTTAGTAGCCAGTGAGGGGTTCCAATACCACCTTCGCTCTTAGCGAGGGGCCACTTCGGTCGAAGGCCCACTCGCGCACAACCCCTCTCAAAGGAGCGTGGCCCACCTCAGGCGCCCACAGCCTGCCCGTGTGCCCAGGTCCGTGAGGCCAAATACCCCCGCGCAGCATGAGCCGAGGCTCCCTAGCGCACCCTCCTCGCACGCCCAGTTCAGGTGACCGCCGAGGGTTCCGTCACCTCCGCCTCTGAAGTCACCGCGTAGCTCCACCTTTGCCGACCACCTCGGGCTCCCTCGGTCACCCCCGTCGCCTCCGCACGGCCTCGCTCTAGCCACCCTCGCAAACAGGCTTCCTCCCTCGCGGCCGATCCCTTTGGCATCCCACGCGGTTGACCCCATCCCCTGCGGCCCAGCAAGATCGCCGACCTTGGGCCCCTCGCCGCTTCACTCCGCCCCCCCCCCTCGGCGCACGGCATCTCCAGCTCGGGCTCGCCCGCCTCCGCCTCAGGGGACCCTTGTGCCGGCTTCTCCACTCGCAACCATTTTGCTGGAGCTCCTCTCAATGACCTCGCCCCTCACGGGCTTCGCTACAACGCGCGGCCCACCTCGAAGGCCATGCCTCAGTGTGGCATCCCTGCGTGGGTGACCTCGCCCTTACGGGCCTCGCTACGACGCATCACCCATCTTGAAGGCCATGCCTCGGCATGGCGGCCCCAGGGCGACAACCTCGCCCTCACAAGTGTCGCTACGATGCGTCGCCCACCTAGATGGCCATGCCTTGGCGTGGCGGCCCCGTGTCGGTGACTTCACCCTCATAGGCCTCGTTACGACGCGCTACCCACCTTGAAGGCCATGCCTCGGTGCAGCGGTCCCGTGTCGGCGAATTTGCCTTCATGGACCTCGCTACAACGCGCTGTCCGCCTAGAAGGCCATGCCTCGTCGTGGCGTCCCCGTGTCGGTGACTTCACCCTCACGGGCCTTGGTATGACGTGCTGCCTTCCTTGAAGGCCATGCCTAAGTGTGGCGGCCCCACGTCGGCGACTTTGCCCTCACGGTCCTCGCTATGATACTCCGCCCGCCTCAAAGGCCACAGCTCGGCATGGTAGCCTCATGTTTGTGACTTCGCCCTCATAGGCCTCCCTATGACATGCCGCCCGCCTCGAAGGCCACGCCTCGGTGTGGTGGCCCTGCGTTGGCAACATCGTCCTCACGAGCCTCCCTACGACATGCCGCCCACCTCGAAGGCCATGCCTCGACGTGGTGGCCCCACGTCGGCTTGAATGCTCTCCAGCTGAGAAGACCTAGGGTATTCCGACTCCCAAGGGGCCAAGGGTGAAAAGTCCATTGCGTACGCTTGCCCCTCGGGACCTCGGAACTTGTAGACGATGGAGTATTGCCGTAGGACTGCCCCACCCCCTAGGGTCGTCAGGAATACTTGGTATGCCCTAGGGAACACGAATATGTACAAAGGCTAGACATAAGGCTTTAATCATAGAAATGTACCAAAATGCCCTATTCTTCACCATTGTAAGGTAGGGGCAAGAAGGGAAATATCCCTTCTTGCTCCCCTATAAATACGGCCCTAAGGGCATGTAAGGAAGGGAGTTCCCTTATTCTCACTCATAATGCAACACACTCACACTTCTCATGCTTTTGGCTCCTCTCACTCGGTCCTCTCATGACAAAAGGGTATTCGCTACCCAATGTCTAGTATTTGATGCTACGACATCTTGAATTGTATTACTGCCCAATTACTAGCAACCCACAAGAACATAACTACTTAATGGAGTACTTCTTTTCTTGTTAATTCAACATCTTAGTTACATGTTCCCATTTGGCGTTTCCATCATGAAGTATGTATTTCTGTTACCCGCATTCATCTTGTCGATGAATCACTACCGATATTCATGAGTTAAATGCTGCGGATACGACTCTCGAGATTATGCAAGAAGAGATAGGAGATTTTAGACAGGTTCATGCTTTCTCCGGAGATAATAACAACCCTACTCTTGTGTTCTTATATTGAATGAGGTTACAAAGCACAACAAACCATCGAAACTGAGTCTAATAATCAATGGCTTCTGTTTGTGTGTTCCTATTGGACTCTCTGCTCCCCCCTTTGTCTGCCGGCTCCACCCCTTATAAAGCGTATGAAAGGGTGGCAGTTGTTGTGTGTTAGAGGTGCCATGACGGTTGCTTGAATACACACGTTGATGATTGTTGTTGTCAGTGAGACATCCTCCCTTCATGTTCGCCAAGCAGTTATTGCTAGAGACGAAGAGAGGTGTGTGTAGTTATGTCATAGAGATATGTGTACACGTGTATTAACTATCACACATAGGCAAGTGTAGTGTATAGGGTCCCTATTCGATAAGGTCCACATGTCTGTGAGACTTATCGATAATAGGGTGATCGTGATTCGACCTGGTCGTAATAGACCTTTCGACAACATGATGGTTGTAACCTGAATAGGTGGCAACCTTTCCTGGTCATTACAGGTATCACCGACCAGGGGTATATTCGAGGGCTATTTAGAATACTATTATCCATAATGAATATTATAGATAAATAGCTTCATTAATTAAGGATTATTCAATCCTCGTCACATATTTATCTGCAGTTGTGGAGATCATGAGTAGATGATCGTAATCTTAGGGTGTTGAACAATTGACAATAGTATCGAGGTGTTTAACAATTGACAATAGTATCGAGGTGTTTGGTGAAACCCTCGTTTTTAGGAAATCCCTATTGCTGTTAGGTCAGAGGTGGTCTGACCGGCCCTGTGGATGGTTGGATTGGTCGATGGCTAGCGGTCAAACTGGCCTTAGATTGGCAGTCAAACCGACCATAGCACGGCGGTCAAATCAGCCACATGCGGCGGTCTGATTGACCAAAAATAAAAAAAATGTATTTTTGGAATAGGCCAAAACTCATGTGTGTTGGAAGGTGAGAGGATGCGTTTGCACTTGGTCTCATTGAAAATGGAGTTTCAAGGAAAACTAGATAGAGTTTAAAATTTGCGGTCTAAAGACTTATGAAGAGCGAGTGCGGTCTAAAGACTTATGAAGATTTCCTAAGTCCCTAGTGGTCTGACTGGCCGTTGAAAATGGAGTTTCAAGGAAAACTAGATAGAGTTTGAAATTTCCAAAGCAAGTGCGGTCTAAAGACATATGAAGATTTCCTAAGTCCCCGATGGTCTGACCGGCTGTTGGTTGGTGATCAGACCAATGGGGCGGTCAAACCGGTTGGTTGGCGGTCAGACCGGCTTAGGGCGACAATATGACTGGCCAAAGTCATGTGATTTGATGCATAGGTGTTGCATAATGTATGTTTTGACTAACGTGGGATAAGTCGTGGAGAACTTGTGCCCAGAATCGATTTCTTGATCTATTGTTGTGCAGGTGGCTTGGAGACAATGACAGTCAATGTCGAGGATGATCGGGACTAAGATAGGAGAGCTAAGGTCTAGAACGATCAAGGATACCGGGTGAAGTGGTTGGACTCAATCATGTCACAAGATGAACAAGAATGATCGAACGGGAAGTTCGGTGCGACAGGTTGCATCAAGTGGCTTCAGGTCAGTGCAAGTGTCATGGTGGTTTCGGTGGGAGCCGGATGGGATAGACTTGTTGACATAAAGAGAGCTGTTGATAAATCTACACAAGGCGAAGCATGGGATTGCTTCACGACGATTGGACTCGGGCCTTTGAAGAAGGATCGAGAAGGGGTATTTTGGTATCTTCGCCAAAATAATGGGTGGTGACCTTGGAGAAACTGTGGCACAATACGGCGCAAGGAGATGCAGTTTAGGTCAAGAGAATATAAAAATCACCAAGAGAATGATTCGGGAGACCCGGTTCATCATTCGCTCTGAGAAGCGTGCGCGAGTGTACAACCATTTGTGTGTGGGCTTAACGGGCACCCGATAAGGTTCTCTCTCTAAACCTAGCTTCTATTATAAAAGGAAGAGGTGCATGATTTGCATCTTGAACCCTTCAAAGGAAAAAAAAAACCCTAATTTGTGATTTGGAGAAGTGGAGATAGAGGAGGCTAGTGTTTGAGGGAGATGGATTGATTAAGTGCTCAAGTGTTGAGATTTTATCCTCCATGGTGGAGTGGTTGTTAACAAGCAATCTATTGAATCAATCCAAGCAAAGTTTGACCCAAGATGAGTTCTATCTTGTTCTTACTCTCTCTTTGATGCCTTTGGGATTTTGTGTGCTCCTTTGGTTTTCCTTGAGTCTTTTTCTGTTATCTAGCTTGCTAGGACCTGTGGGAATTGATCTAGGGTCATCTTGACCATCTTCCACGCACAAGCAAGTTTTTGGATCAAAGTTTGAATTTTCTCGGTTCTTGTGCTTCTTTGAGCTCGATCAAGAAATTCGTGAAACCTTTGCTTCGATCTTCCCGATCATTGATTGGAATATGTTCCTGACTTTCTTGATGAGCTATGGTTGAAATCTCGGAGGATTTGCAGGTAGGAATCAAAAGTTAGGTCATTTTTAGATCGTCGTGGGTTGCTGTCTCTGCAGCCGGCGGTCAGATCGCACCTCAGGCGGTTAGACCGGCTTCCAAGCTGTCAGATCGACCACCGGCGGTCATACTGGCCAGTGCTTGGCGGTCAGACTGGCCAGTGTTTGGCGGTCAGACTGGCCATGAGGATTTTGCCTCGGGGTTTTTCGGTTTGAACGCAAGACTTCCGCTGTACTCGTGTTTCTGATCTTCATAGCTTCCATAGCTACTGAAGTGAAGAAGAGGTTTAATACTGTCGGGGTTAAGAAGATTAGGTGCTCCTATTCACCACCCTCTAGTCATCTTTTCGGTCCAACAACAGTTTTGACAAATCTGCAAAAGTTACGCCCTTCAGTAGTTGCCAGGAATAATTGCAAATATATTGTTATTTTTCACGCTTCTCGCTTTCTATCTGCTGAAGCATATCATGCTATAGCTTTTTATGTCGGTATCAATATGATGTGGGGTTTGTAAATTCTGAAATCTATTATAATTTAGTTCTATTTTTTTTACAACTATAATTTCACAACTCACAATATTCTATCCCCTTTTCACATGTACAAGAACTCCATATTATGAAGGTTAGTCATAATACAATGCTTCTTCAAGGTAAAATTTTAACTATTTTTTAGTTAATGTCCACCAATCAGTGTGTTGATCTCAAATTACTCTTTCTGCAGCCTCCTAGTAGGTGGTGTTGTGTGGAGTTCAGAAAGCATGTTCATGTCACATGCCTAAGTTTCTGAGAAGAACACTACTACAAGAACTGGCAAATCCTAATTACTTCCTGTGAACTCATCATGGGCATCAGAGAGAGGCTTGTTGGTTAAAGAAAAGGAGTAAGACAGGGAATAAGAGAGGAATCTTAGGGTGCACATGCCAGTAAAGGGGTGAAGGTTAGTACCATGTCCATAAAAAAATTTAGCAACTTGCCATGTGAATAGGTGGCAAACCACTGGAAAGTAACCGAAAAGATCAGATACGAGCTGAACATGTACATGTCTTTGAGTGGAAGGGACAATGAGGAATAAGATATTAAGATAACATTTGTTCATTTTAATCCCCTCTACCTATCGTTAAAATCCGCCCTCTTGTTATTAATTAAATCGACTGATCGATCTCGACTTAGCATCATCACTAAGACTAGTAGATCCCTGTGGGGTTTGAGTGATACCATTTCAACATCAAACTTACAACTTTTTAAAGTGCAAAGAACAATCTTTGAGAAAGTGCTTGTTTCCACCTTGTGTGGTGGATTCAATTATTTCACCATGGTTCCTGCTTTGTGGTTTCAATTATTTTAACCAAAGTAGAATAATTTCCATTGTTTCACAAACCAAAATTTTGTTGATTCAAATCAAATGTTCAGGAATCCTGTCAGAAATGAACTGTTTTAGAGCTGCAAAACTTGAATTGAAATAGATAAACTACCTAATGATATCGTCTGACTTATTATTACCTTGTATCAGTGAACTTGTTCTGAAGTTAAGTCAACTATGCCAGATTAACTTTGTGTTAGTACCAATATAAAGTATAACAAATAAATAATTTCACACTATGGACCATCACTTGCGCCTAACTTGATGTTAGAATGCGGTCACATGGGTGATGATGGACAGACTAGGAGACATGTTAGGTGTTACACACATGGTTGATAATGTTTGAGTAATATGGGATGGTAACATCACGGGAATATGAGGATTTGGATTCAGATCCCATTTAGAGTGCGAGGACAAGATGGAGGCATGGAGCACATGGTTAAGTTTAAGTGGACTTATCGTGAGATTAACTAAGATAAGACCTGTACCTTGCTCAAGTTGTAACGCAGTTCTTTCACAGCTAATTCTTCCGTTAGTTCTCTGACATTAAGACATTTCTCAGGACTGCTTGCAGCCAAGATCTGATCGTATGCCTTCTGTTTCCTTCAATTAAACAAATGCTAGTCCTATTTTTTTTCTTTCAAAATTCCATCAAACTTTATGGCGGATAGATCCAGTTGGAAAATACCTCTAGCTGCACTGTCAAAAGGTAATTAGAATTGACGGTCGGTTAATAACATTCCGTCACCGAAAGGTTGAATTGTTAAACAATGCTGCAGGAAGGATGTAATTTTTTTAAACTTTTCACATTTAGTCATTTCCAGCTTACAAAGAGTAGTGCCTATGGAATGCTAGAAGTAGCCATCAATATTTCTAAGCATCTAGCTAGTAGTACATCGTAAAAAGTCACTATGTCACTATAGCTGTTAAATTCACGTTCTCCAAAAATCAGAACAGTTAAAACATTGCTGCACAGGGATAAACTCTTGCAGTGTCTCACATTTGTCGCTTCTTTGAGGTGCCTACAATGCTAAAGCTAGCAACCCAAATTGCTAGACTTTCAACAATGTTCAATGGCAACTGTAACCATCAGGTAACATTTACTACCAAGCAGGGTGATTTCTGTCAGATAAGAACATTCTGTCACCAACAAACAGCAATAGTTAAAGGTGGTAGCAGAATGGATCTAACCCCTTTTGAGGTACTCTCACTCAGCCACTACTTCCCTGCAAAATGTGGTACCTATGAAATGCTAGAAGTAGCCGCCCAATTTTTCTACCCTGACCAAAGCTGGACACAAATTGATGAGTTTGGGGGCATCTGTCTGCCTCACCGAGCCTATCTGCATCTGATCATAGCTTATCATGATTTGCCAGCTTCAGATTTATCCCAGAGCATGGTAACCATTTCAAACTAATCAACATAGAAATGAACATTAGGGCAAGATGTATATGCCTGATGAACTTGGATGGACAGCTTTTGAAGATTTGTGGTCTTGGATGCACTTTATCTGCTTAATACACTAGATTTCCATGTGCATTTTCTCGATACAAATCCATAATCATATATGCTTAACTAGTTATGAACTTATGATTACCATTAGCATTTGATATAGTACTATGCAACCAGAACCTCTTATTACGTTTTGATTCAATCAGAAAGGAAGAGTACTTTTCATTCATTTTTCTTGTCCAAACAATGTGATTATTAGCATATTGTCCTGATGCATTTGTGCTATCAGCAAGTTGTGGACTACAACTTGGCTGCCCCACCTCGGTAGTTCAGGTGGCACTACCCCATGTTTGGTGTTTTTCCCGGAGGAAACGTCGCAAGGGATCTATTTGTCGTACGCTTTGGAGCACACAAGAGGCCCCGTCCGTATCACGCTGCCTGACATTTCCTTGTTTGCATTGGAAGCGTGAAACTTTATGCATAGTGTATATGTTAATCAGCAAGAAATATAATGATGATCTGTTGTTACTTGCCATAGTTTGCAAAGCTTCAGTCTGCTCCTCTTTCTTGGGTCATTTCAGTGTCCCATAAGCACAACGCGATTTTTTTTTAAAAAAAAACAATATTTTTTAAATAACAAAAAAACAATATTTTTTAAATAACAAAAAAAAACAGCGTTGAAAAAAATTATAGAAATAATACTCTGTCGCCCATTGAATTTGCGGCAGAAGAACTATCGCCAAGTCATTTGGCGACAGTGGTCCTGTCACCGAACGAATTGGTGACAAAGCTCCTCTCGCCTTCGCCAAATGATTTGACGATAGAAGCACTATCGACCAAATGAGCCTATATAAGTTCAAGTTCCATTAAATTGATTTTGGTGATTAATGAAAAATCTAAATATAAAACTAACACTTTTGTTGATATCCTATTATTTAGTCTCATTTGGATGGAAAGATGAAAATATCATAGGTGTGCATTTGTTGCCACGTGTTTGCATTTCTTGGATCCAAAATATACCAAAAGGGGGGGGGGAGGGATTTCTCATTTGGATGAAAAGATGAAAATCTTAGAGGTTTAGTCTCGGTTGATGGTTAAAACTTTGGATAGCATCATGAGTTAATGATCATCAAGTAAAGTGGATGACATCATGAGTTGATAGCCATGAAGACAAAGACCTGGACTTGGAGAAGAGATGTCTGCCATCAAGTGAAAGCTCCAAGTGGATGCTAAGACAAAGGTATAAAAAGCATATACTAAAAATGTGTTCCTAGTCTTTTATCGGTCTCGGTGTTTGGTTAGGAGACTAGATTGTTAGTATATGTTGTCGTACTATTAATAGGGCTATTGTTTACTAGCTTGAATCTCATCATATGTTGATAGCTCAATCTTACTTGCTCTAACTCTGCGTGGCATGATGCTAGTATTTGTGAATGTGTTTTTGCAAAGAGTTGAGCCTCATGCATAATTCTTGTAGCATTAGATTATAATTTGCATATGTATTTTACAAATGGTTGTCCATGCACCTACTCCTTATGGCATGATGCTATTATTTGCGAATGTGTTTTGCAAATAATTGAAACTTGTGCATTTAATTTTTGTAGCATAGGTCTATAATTTCAAATTTGTTTTGCACATGGTTGAAATCCAGACACGTACTCTTTGTGGCATGTCGCTAAAGTTTGCGAACGTGTTTTGCAAATAGTTGAGGTTCATGCATCTAATTTTTGTTGTATGAGACTATAATTTACAAATGTGTTTTGCAAATAATTGAAATTCATGCATCTTTGCTTTGGAGATCAAAAACTTAATTCAACCCAGGTTTTCAGCATAGGACAGACATGTCTGAGGTTTCCAGAGAGCTCCCCAAGACATGTTTAGGGTATCAGTGTCTTGGCCTAACAGCTATTTGCCACGTGTACACAAGCTAGCCGTTATGTGTTGTTACCCTAGACATATCTGGGATATATGTGTTTGTGCAGATTTTGTGAGTAACAGCTAGTTTCTTGCATGTGGGTTATATAAGCTTGGCTTGAGCTCTCTATCCAAGTTCTAGACACCCCATTTCACTCTCTTAAGCTAGTGTGAGTTTCTTCTCTTAATTATGCATGTGTTGCACCTGGTGAGAAAAGATAGATGTCTCTATTTGCATGTGTTGCATCTATAGGTGGATTGAGTATGTACTTGTGCTTGTATAGCACTTGGTGAGAGTCAAGTAAGAGCTTGGCTTATTATTCTGGGTGTTTGTCGAAACCTAGATGGCATAGATGCGTCGTGGTCTGATGATTTTCTCAAGAAGCTTGTGAGAATGCCCAGTTTGTTGTGAAGGGTAGAGCTCATCTATCCCAAGGGGAAAGAGCTACCACTAGTGGATTCGAGGTGTTTGACTTAATTCGTGGAGTCGATTCAATTTGTTTGGTCTAATCTCAACGTGGATTAGGAGAGACCGGCAAGTATTCCAACACCACAGTAAAAAGATCGTTGTGTCATTGTAATTTGCTCTTTTGTGCTTTACTTTGTACAATTTACATTCTTAAAATTAAATTGTCATCCCTAGGATTGTAAACCTTGACATAGACTTAGGTTGTTGGTGCACTTAGTTGAGACTAGTCCATGCAGGTTTTAATTGTGCAAAACCGATTTGATTTACGCTTCCACACATAAAACTCAATTTTGGCTAAAAGAGATTTAAAAACTACATATTCACCCCCTCTAGTCAGCATACTCAATCTTACAAGCTGTCACTCAAATGAATCGGCGATAGAAGCCTATCGGCCAAATAATATGTTCTCGCCATTTCATTTGGAGACAGAAGCCCTGTCATCAAATGAAATGGTGGCAGGCTGTCGCGGAGCTTCTTGTCGCCAATTCAATTGGTAGCAAGTCATATTGCCAAATGAATTGGCGATAGGAGCTAGCATATCAGTATGTTGTCAATTGAATTGGTGACAGAAGCCTATTGCCAAATGATTTGGTGACATAGTATTATTTATGTAATTTTTCAAGGGTATTTATTTTTATCATATTAATTTAAAAAACATGTTATTTCAAAAAAAAAAAAATATCAGCACAATGGCTAGTGGTTGGAGATGATATCGGTCCCCTTGATTTCAGGATTTTGCTATCTTAATACAGACATATCTAGCTTTATCTTTATGTCGGCACCAAGACTTCTTAGTGCTCACTTGAGTTTAGATTATGCATTATCATTACCTTTCTGTTGATAAGCTCAGCTCAGAGAAAAGATCCGGAAGATGCACTCGGAGAAATAGACAAAATGGACATAAATATACGAATTTAGCAAAACATGTGCAAAAGAAAATGGATGACATTTTGACTAAGTGTGCTTGTATGAGTGGGGCTGTTTGGGGGCAATAATCTTAGCTGATCTGGTGACCAACTCTATGATTACAACACCAACCTTGGATGTATCTCATATAATGTATCCCAAGATCCAATTTTGTCATTTTCCAGTCAAGGCTTGGTGTTTTAATTCTATTTTCAGTCAACATATTTTAGTCTGTAGCTTTGGATTATTTATTAGGTTAGATTCTAGAGAATTATTCATGAAGGGAAAGTTGATGTTTTTTCAAACAAATCTATGTAGGATAAAGTTTCAAAGAACAACAGAGATGCACTTCATTTTTTCCAAGAATTAAATAGTGCTTCACCGATTTGAGATTAAAAGAAAAAGGTTATGATACTACAAACCAGAAAAAAAAATGCTTGTATGCTCCACTGAAATGAAAATGTCAAATATTCTAAATAAAATAAGGCCCTGTTTGGTACAGCTTCTACTCCCAGATTCTCAATCGAATATTGTGGAGCCATGCAAAACACCTAACTTCTCAAAACCACTATATCCTAATTCTCGTAAGGAACTGTCTAAAAAATGAACTAGTAACGAGGAACAGCATTCCCGCAGATTCTCATGAGAATCCAACTTGCACAAATGAAAAATACCTCTTAAAGTTTGAAGTTTTTACCTGCAAATGCCATCAAACTATCCCAAATCTCCGGTTCAACCGAAATCCCTGTAACCCTATTTTTTCATTCCCCTTCGCTCCTCTCGGTTCTCTCGCGTGAAGGCCACAGCGTCGCGACGCCTTCTTCCCCTCGGCTCCTCTCGGTTCTCTCACGTCATGTCGACAGCGCCACCTCCGGTGGTCGACTGCGCCGCCGCAGGCACCAGACTGCCCCTGGAAACCCTAGAGGACGGCCCCCAGGTGCACCTCCGCCGGTCCTCCACTGCGTCACCGCCGTCCTCGGAGTGCGCCGCCGCAGACGCCAAAAACCCTAGAGGTTGTCTTCCCCCACCTTCTTCACCGCCGCCGTCGGCCGGCTTCTGTGAAGGTAAGGACATCATCCGGTGCACCCCCTTGCCCTCCCTATTCCTCACTTAGTCCCCTTCCTGTGATCAATTTGTGATTGAAGGATGGTATAAGGCTTCTGTGATTGTTGATTTGTTTAGATGAATTTGTGAAATTTGATTGATGATGCTTGATCTGGGAGTTGTAGTCTTGCTTGATGCTTGATATGGTGGGATCATGAACTAGTCTAGTCTTGTTTGATGCTTGATCTGGTGGGATTTCCAGTGAGTGACAATGCAAATAATAGTCTGTGAATCCCTTTGTCTGTGAATCTGAGATTGAATAGGAGATTGCATATCTGATTGAATCACATTTTTCTTGGTTTGTGAATCTGAGATTGAATTTCTGTGAATCCCTTTGTTTATGTGCCATATGTTGCAAATCAAGTATCCATGATGTATTCAAATTGCAAACTATTAGAAATCCACACGTATTTTAGTTGGTTGAGATGCAAATTGCAGATGCTTGCATGTCCCATTGTTTCCATAGCATCTGTGAATGATTTGTCATGATTTTTGTGAATGTAGTATTTGTGAATGATTTGTGAACTGAACTCATGCATCTGTGAACTGAAGTATCTGTGAAATTTTGCATCTGTGAACTGAAGCTAATGCATAATTTTTCATATTGTTTGGTTGCACAAGTCCAAACATCTGATGAGTGTTTGATTGTTGAAGTTTCAAAAATTCAGAGACATTGTTTGCAGCAACCTGAACTGCATGAGTCATTGGAGAAGACAGGAAAAAGATGAAACTGTTGTACATGTTTTATTTCAATTGTTTGTAGCTAATCATTACTTGTAATGAGAAATGTAAATAATGGTCCGTTTTTTCCCTACCAGTAGCTTTGTAATGAACATTGTACTGACAAATCATCAATAACTAGTGGAGAATTGTAATATAATTATGTTTTTCTAATATATTGTTTCTTGTTCATTACTTCTATGGAATGTCCCAATGCTTACTGATTTCCAATGAGTGATAATGTAGAGAATTCAGAACTAGGTGGCCATACCTTGTTGTTGATTTTGATAAAAAAAAATTTATGGGCCAAAAATGCAGATGACTGATAACGCTGAGTGGAACGATGAGAATACTAGGATAGTGTGTAAATTGTTCGTTGAACAAGTAGAGGAAGGCAATCGCCCGAGTACCCACTTGAACAAGCCGGGTTATACTCTAGTGATTGCAAAATTTGTAGAGAAGACTGGGTTGTAATACAAAAAGATGCAAATGAATAATAAATGGGATAAATTAAAGAATGATTACAACATTTGAAGGAAATTGAGCACAAAGGAGACATGCTTAGGTTGAGATCATGAAAAGAAGACAATAAAGGCCACCCCTGAACAGTGGAAGAAATTAAAAAAAGTAAGTCATTACTCATTATCTATTTTTTAATGTATTATTGTACATTCATATCTCTATTATTAGGAAAGGTTTAACGCGTAACATTTGACAGGAATATAAAGGATGTTCTAAGTTCGAGAAGGCTGGACTTCAAAATGATGAGGAGTACTTGTCCAAGATTTTTTATGACATTCGCAACACTGGTGAAGACCATTGGTGTCCTGCAATGGGAACATTGCCTCAAAGCCCTGTGCGTGCATCGACAACTATTGTTATTGAAGAGCTTGAAGATGAAAATGATGACAAATATAATAGTGATCGTGATGATGAATCACCAATTGGTACGAAATGGAAGAGACCTTGCAGCTCTAGCAATGATAAGGGGAAGAAACAAGAGTGGGTATGTGGTCATCCAAGATCAACTGAGAATAATTCTTGAGTTGAATGGGAAGTCACGTGCATCTTTTGAAGCATTTGCACAAAAAAGAGAGCAAGACTCGGGTTGTAGCATCAAGGATGTCATGGAATTGGCTGAAGAGTGTGGTGATGTTAATGGAAGTAATGAGCACTTCATTGCATCTGAAATTTTCTTAAAGAAGGAGCAAAGAGAGATGTTTATGACCTTGCGCAATAGTGAAGCACGATTTAAATGGCTTAAAAGGAAGTACGAAGCCAAGTATGGCAAATAGAAATTTGATTGTAACGTTAGGATTATTCCGGAGACATTCATATAAGTAGATTGTCTTGTATTCGCCTTTATTATTCTTTATTTCTCTTTTGGCTGTAAGACCTCTTTTGGATTATAAGATATTTTTTCACTAGTTATATACTGTTATTTGGAGCTAATGTGTACTCATGTATTTTTAAATTATCATTTATGTTGTTGTGTTTTTTTTATGTTCATGTACAGATGCCGTCTTCTGGAAGTGATAGTGAAGGGAGTAATATATCAGATGAGGAACATGAGTGTGATGTGAAGATGGTGTGTCTATGGCGAGACATGTCAAGTCACCTCGCTGCTACTGCAATTATCGTAGAGAATTATCACTCAACCTACTTGGACAAGAATGAGCCTAGGACTTCACGGCTTAGTGGAATGGGTTGGGTGAGAGAAACTTTGACCACTCCGGGAGAAAGCTACCACATGTTTCGTATGAATGCTACGATCTTTCACAGTTTACATGATCTTTTGGTGAGTACATATGACTTAAAATCAACTACGCATACAAGTTCAATTGAAGCACTTGCTCTTTTCCTATACATATGTGTGGGATGTGAATCTAACTGAAGGGCGCAGAATCGGTTCAAGCATTCTGGTGAGACAATTAGCAGGAAGTTTGATGAGGTTTTGCAGTGTGTAGTCAAAGTGTCTAAAGATTTTGTGAGGCCAAAGGATCCAAACTTCTCTACGGTTCACAGTAGAATTAGAAATGATAGAAGGATGTGGCCACATTTCAGAGATTGTATTGGAGCTATCAATGGTACACACATTCTTGCAACAGTTGCTTCAGAAGATCTAATTAGATATATTGGTAGACCAGAAAATGCAACACATAATGTCATGGTGGTATGTGATTTTGACATGCGCTTCACATACGCATCTATTGGACAACCAGGAGCTATGCACGATACTAGTGTTCTTTATCATGCATTGGATGTAGACAGGGAAGTATTTCCACATCCTCCACAGTGTAATTTTATTAGTTTTGTATCATTTACGAATTTATTTACTTGTGATGTTCATGCATTGGGTGTTGATATTCATGATTTTTTCGTCTTATGTTGCAGGTAAATATTATCTTGTCGATGCCGATTATCCTAACAGGCCTGGGTACTTAGCACCATACACGGGGCAAAGGTACCATGTTTCGTAATTTTGGAGAGGTGTTGCTCCTAGTGGTGAGAAAGAGAAATTCAACCATTTGCACTCAAGTGTTCGCAACGTAATTGAGAGGTCCTTTGGTGTATGGAAGATGAAATAGAGAATTCTTCTTAAGATGTCGAGCTTTCACATGTCCAAACAAAAAAATGATTGTTGCAGCAACCATGGCAATCCACAACTTCATATGTGAACATGTTGCATTTTCGTAGGTTCGACCGGGATCCTAATTATGTGCCCACAATACCATCAAGATATGCCAAATATGTCATTTCTCAGGATGCATCACATGCGTCAACTTCGCAAACGAGTGCTACATCCATGGATAGTTTTCGTGATTACCTTGTAAGTGCAATTGCTCAATCAGGATGATGGACACACTACTTGTAATATCTTATGGTCTTTTGTTACCACTCATTTAACATTTTAATACTTGTACGTAATAGCATTTAATCATCATTTGAACACTTATACGATATGAACGCAATATCTCCAGGTTCATCTATCGCAGCGTGAACGATACAAAATTTGCTTATACATAATCAATGGTTGTGCGTCAATTCGTTATTTCCCAACAGTTGTACTCCATCATGAAGTGCAAATGCAATGTAACCTGGCATTGTGTACAGACACAACGTATATACATTCATATGCTCTAAACAAATTTTGGGGAAAATTCTATAATTTGTGTACAAATACATAGGAGAAAGACACAAATACAATTGAAGTATTACAACTAGGGGTAACATGGTCTATTTGCCTCTAATCCTCCCTCATATGGTTTTTGGAGCAAACGTACTAGCCAAACGCTATCAACAGATATCTCCAGATTCTCAGAGAAGTGGATTCTCAGATAATCAGAAGCAGAATCTGGAAAATAAGAATATGGAGCTCTACTAAACAGGGCCTAAAGTTGAGGCTGATATGCACTAACCAATTATACTAGCTGAATACCCGTGCGTTGCTACGGATAAAAAATATATATTAAAAGGTTATACAATTATGTGAAATGTATAGTTAAACAATTAGCAGATAGGCAAAAGGTCGCATCAGGTGTTATGCTAATTGGAAGATATGATTGTATGAATCATCAACAAATATGGTACAATTATGAAAATATAGCAAATGCATCATCATGTTTGCCAGTGGTGGCAATCAGACATATAGAACATTCATTTGTATATCACTGAACAAATTCAGTTGTTGAAGGTCTTGCTAGCAAGCGCTGATATTTGAGTTATGGACATCGTTTTCTTCCACCAGCTTGCGTTCAAGGCCTTATAATTTCCTGTGCAGCTCTCGGCTACCGCAAGCATCCTTCGAACTACTCACACATCACCCCAATAAATATATCATCAAACGCTTTGAGTATTAAGTAACATTAGCTTGCTGGGATCAAACTTCATGAGTTAATGAACTAATGTCATGTTAGCATTAGTATCATTTCAATCCAAATTGGAAGAAATGCATGATCATCGTAGGAGCCAGTGAAATTAACAATTCCTAAATTTTCACAACAAGTATATTGAGAGCTAACCCGACTGAATATATACGTACCATTTGCCCACACAAAGAGCTAAACACAGGGATAGGGGGAGTCGTATCTCACCGTAAGCCTACCAGTTGCACCTACCTTTGTCCTACTACGCCTGCTCTATGGGCGCGCCCCGGCCGGCGGTGCCGGCCCTCGGCCTGTTGTGCTTGCGTCGCATGTGGCCTTTGCCTTCTGTAACATCCCAAAAATGGATTTGTGTTTCAAATATAAGAAAATCAGGAGAAATTAAAACTTTTCTTGCATCTTGAAGTCATAGGTCATTTCTGTGATTCTTGATTAAGGAATTATGGAAATCACCATCAGAATCCTCAATTGACTACAATCAAAAAACCTCCTTGGCATAGATCTTGTGCCAAACCCTTGGAGATATTTCTCATGAGTTCTAGGGAGGCTTGGCAACACCTCTGAATTATATCATAATTTTTAGAAATTATTCGATAATTCTTGGAGGCGAGTCAAAGCTTGGTCAAACCATAGCTCTCACCTTCTGGAATTCCTGGAGGAAAATTTAGTACCGTAAAATTCGAAAAATTTTATGAGAGGTTCCTCCTGCAGTCAGCAAGCTCCAGTTAAAATTTCATAGATTTTGGAGTTTGTTTGCTATCTCAAATAATTCCTCAAAAACCAGATGTTGGGATTCAAACCTTAACTGGTTTGCACTATTCCGTAGGTTCGAATCGGACTCGGGCTCGAGCCGCTTGACTCGGTCCAGTCCACTAACTGGGCCAGGTCGTTTGGGCGCTAGGGTCGTGAGCCGTTGGATCGGCATCGAACGGTCTTCGACCAGCCGAACGATGGAGTCGTTTTAATCCACCCGATCTAACTCAACCGTTGGATCGGCATCGAACGGTCTTCGACCAGTTGAACGATGGGATCGTTTCAATCCACTCGATCTAGCCCAGCCGTTCGATTTCAATCCGACGACCAACGAGTCGTCTCCTTCCTCTGTCCGCGCGCGCGTGAGCCCCGCCGTGGCGTGCGCAGAGGAGAAAAGCAGTGGCGTGCAGTCCACTCTATGTCCACCTTTAAACGGCTAGCTCTGCGCGCATTAAATGCCTGTCGCGCTCCTCCCTCAGAAGGTCATGATTCAACTGCTCCCATCGCTCTCAAGTACTCTCAAGGCAGTGTTGACCCGACTGGAAAACCCGGCCGTTGCTCACTGCCATTGCTCTATTTAAACTCCTTTGCTTCACCCTTAGCTTCCTTTAGCACTTCCGCAACTCCAGCTAGCACTCACCATCTTGCTTGAGCTGCAGTCCCTCGCAATCTCCTCGACCGCCATTGTTGAGTGTGGAGTTTCGGTGGAGGCGGTGCAGCAGGGGTTTTCTTCTTCAAGTCTTTGCCCCCGCTCGCTGCTCCCCCTTTACTCTCTGGAGCTTAACACTCGCTCGGTTTGGTTCTCTCTTTGCTCAGGTCGCTGTGGCCTAGTGAGGACCTTACCGCCGCCGTTTGGTTACTCATCGCTGGAGCCACTCCGTGGGTCTCTGGTCGTTCTTCAGCGCAGGTAAGTTCGCATTGCTCTGTAGGAGCTTAGGTGTTTTCGTTGTTCTTTTGGGTATGGTCCGTTCGGAGAGTTCTCCCGAGCCATACCTACTCGGCCGCACTCCGTGGTCGTACCGCCGTCGCAGCCATACTCCGACTAGTACTGGCCGCCGGTAGGACCATTGAACTTTTAGACGCTCATCCCCGCCTTGGTGGCGCCATCGTGGTCGGAGAAGCGGTAGAGCGACCGCAAAGCGTGCGGCAGAGGCGCCGCCGTGGTCGGATTTCCGACCAGTCACATTAGCTTAGTCGTAAGTTCTACTACGACTTGTAACTAGTCGTAAATCTTACTACGACTATGCCAGGAGCATAAGTCCTTCTACGACTAGTACCCAGTCGTAAGTTCCATTACGGCTTGTACCCAGTCGTAAGTTCCTCTACGACTTGAACTTAGTCGTAAGACTTGCTACGACTATGTCATGGTCGTAAGTTTTCTCGACCACTACACGGTCGTAAGACCTTCTTTGATCGTATCTTTGGCATTAAGAATCCAAATCAATTGGTTCTTGTTGCTAAATTCTTTATAAATTATGCTTTTGCTTCTGCAAAATTTTCTGAATTTTTGGAGGAAGTTTGCTGTTGAGTCTTTGCATTTTTATTCGTTCTTATCTGTTGCTTTTCGCCTTCTCGTTAGGATCCGAAGAGCACATTGACAACATAAGTGATCCCTACTACATCTTGACCCATGACAAGCAAAAAGCGGTTTGATCATGTTAATCCTATTATTTTTCAAGTCTACTTTATTGATTTCAACTCGTATGTATGCATTGCTATTTTGTTGTTAAATTATGGTTAGTATCCTATAGTTGCATCATCTGTAGGACTTGTTTATCCTCTACTACCATGAGCTTAGGTGATTTGCTTCTGTGGTCGGAGTTCGACGGATGGACTCGGTCACTTAGTAGCTTCGATTGGAAATTGCTTAGAAATGCTTAGCCGGTAGTACAGGCGATCATCGATTGTAGTCGATGATCTTGATCACACCCTATGTATTATGTCATTACGATCAAGACTTGTGCTTTGTTATTTTGTAAAGTCAAAATCAAAATGGAAAACTGATTTGGACTTGGGCAAGTGGTCGGAAGGTGGGTTATTGGGTTTGTGGATGTCTTGTCTAAATCAACAAGGACCGAACATCTTGTGTCACACTCTCCAAGCATTTTTGCGTGCTAACCACGCGAGAGGGATATGGGACCTCTCTTGACTAAGTACTTTGGCGTGTGTTATCTCCGAGTCGCAGGAAGGGGTTGTGTGTGTTGTGTGAAACATGATATGTGGTCGTGTTCTTGTGTTGGGTGTGCGGTGGTGGAGATTCCGGGTAGGCTCTCCACCTCGAGGAGCGTCGTAGTTGTCCAAGACTTTACCCGGGAAGGGTAGTTGACCGAGGCTTTACGATGACTCCGACACAACGTATGGGTTTCTATCCATACGGGCGGCTCGTGGGATAATACACAATATTGGAAATGTCTCGTAGGACTTAGCCGTGCCGGCATACCTTCGGAAGTGTGCTTAATAGCTTGGCAAAAAGGCGGTCTGGCGTGTGGGTACATTGGTACACCCCTGCAGGGATAAAACTATTCGAATAGCCTCGTCCTAGGTTATGGACACGCTTGGTTAGGTTTTGCAAGAGTTAGACTTCAACCTTTTTAAATTAAAACTTGACATGGGTGGTATGAATGGGTAATTCATGCTATTGTTGTGGTGGCTAATGGTTTAGTCACTTCCAGGATTGTTGTTGTTCCCTATCTACTGTTATATTGTTGTCATTTGCGATTATTTGAACATTAAAAACTGATTTGTTAAACTTGCTTTCAAATGTACTATCTTATTGCAAATAAAAATTGCTTTATGCTGAAAATGAAACATACAGCCTCCACTCAACAAGCTTGCATATAGTTATGTACAGGTCTGTTACTCTACACGTAAGTCTTGCGAGTACATTCAAAGTACTCACCCGGCTTTGCTGGGCTCTTTGTTGCAAGGGAGGAAGGTGAGCCCCAAGGGCCTCATTTCTGTGAAATGTGCTGTGGGTTCGACGACTAGCTTGGCGGTCCGGTCGGTTGCCTTGTGGGTTAAAGGCACACTGGTCGGCTCTTTTGTTTATGGCCATCTTATGGCACTTTTGCTTCCGCTGTTTATTTCTTTTGTCTATGAATATGTATTTGGCCGGTCGGCCCTCTTTTGTAATATCTATCTTTTATTTATGTTACCTTCTGTTCTGTTTCTTGCTTCGGTTCTATGTGGATGAATGGAATTGATGCATGAACTTTGTAAAGAGGTGTGTATACTGTATTTCTGGGAAGTATACATGTCTCGAGTCTCGGATTATCTGATTTGTGATGCTAGGACCGAATGGATGGTTAAGCATTACAAGCCCGATAAACCGAGGTCTCACACCTTCGACCAGCCGCACCTGCGCCGCATGTCCCTCGCCCTCGACCTGCCTGCTGCAGACGTAGTGCAGCAGTGCCGCTCCCATCCGACTGTCACATGCTTTATGCGATTGCGAGAAAGACAAGCGAGAGTGGGACTAGATGTCGAGGAGAGGTGAGAGCGACCATATAATAAAATAATGAGCAATGCATTTGATCAGCGACTGGTGGGCAGTGAAACAATGAGTCGTTGGGCTGATTTGGGGCCACGAGCCTAGAGCTTCGCAGAGTCTGCTAACTTCATGATGAAAGGACTTGTGGAGTACGGGAAGCAACCGCAACGGTGCGAGTCGAGGAATGGCATGAGGGTGGTGAGCATTTCGTCGCGATGCTTTCACGGTGATGGTAAACACAACATTGAAGGTAGAGGGTGTACACGAGGGCGGTGTTGGGGGCGGGGTGACAGACGGAGGAATCGCGACAGGGAGGGCCTGACACGTAGGGAAATCGCTATCAGAGAGAGGATGGAGAAGACGCGTGGGGATGAGGATCCAGAAGTCGGTGGAAGGGGTAAGAAGAGGTGGAGCCGCGAAGGATAGAGATGGCTGACATGCACTCGTCCCACCTATTGGCGCAAATGGGTTGTGAGAGGAGAAGATGGGAAGAAACACATATCACTCACCACTACTAGAGTATTTTTAAGTAGTAAAGATACAAAATCCATTATCCAATAGTTGTAATGTGATTTATAAAGAGGATATTGATCCTATGGAACTCCTCAATTTGGCACTCTATTATTTGCCAATCCTCCCCCTTCTTCCTCCTCTAACTCTTCTCTTCCTCACTCATCGGTCATGGTCACCCACTACCGTCTTCTTCCCCGGCAACCCCTCCTACTCCCATGATGCGCCCAAATCTCATATCGCCTCCTCTCTTCTCTTCTTCCAGAGTGCTCTCCTCCCCCATCTCGCCGTCACAGAACAAAAGTTGCAGCAGCATCGTCAAAAGCCGCTGCACAAAAAGCACAACCACAGCCTCCGGCCTTGATTTCAAGGACACCGCCCTCACCCTCCACCTCCCTGGTTCCTCCCCTTCCCCAGCCCCGACCGCAAGCGCTCCCCTTCGACATTGTTTGTTTCTTTGGTTGGATTGTCTGGGAGCGGGTGGTGGGATGGCCGCCGGTGAGGTCGTTCTGCAAGAATGCGCTCATCGATGTCGCGAGGTCCATCAAGGCGGTTGCCAAGTTCGTGAAGGTGGCCTTGGGGGCACACCCTACCTGTGGAAGGTGGAACTGGAGGCCTATGCTGACTACGACCAACTCCTCCGTGATGGGCATGTCCAGTGAGGGAGAAGGGAAGAAGTTGGTAGCAGGAAGAAGGGGTAAGGGTAAATTGGTCAATTCAGACCAAAATTAGCAAATGCTAGAAAGTTAGACAAGTGGCAAATAATCAATTATGGCGGGAGGAATACCAAACCCGTACAGTACCAAATTAAGGAGTGATATATGTGGATATCATGGGGATATACTCATAATCTTAGGATGATGTTACAATTGGCAATGGTGCTGAGGGTTTACGGAAACATGTGTTTTCGGCAAAATTTCAGATGCTGTCAGGTAATATGCGGTCAGACCGGTCAGGTCGGCGATCAGACTGGCCTGTATGGCGGTCAGACCGGCCAAGCCTCGCGTGAAGTGGTTGGCGGTCAGACCGCCAGAGGCGGTTGTCTGACCGGCCAGGTAGGTGTTGTTGTATTTTGGAGCTGGACCAAAAATAGAGGGTGTAGGCAAGAGAGGAGTTTCTTCTACACTTGGTCTCATAATTTTTGGAGCTTCAAGTCAAAAATTCTATTCGTTTGAAATTTCCAAAGAGGTTTTGGATTTCCAGGGAGGAAATTTTGCTAAGTCTCTTTACTAGGAGGTCAGACCGGCGATGGGTGGCGGTCAGACTGGTTTGACTTGTTCACCGGCCATCTTGACAACGATGATTGTAAGTTAGGTGAAGTTCATGGGTTTCAGTGCATATGTGTTGTATGATGCATGTTTTGACTAACGTGGGTCAAGTTGTAAAGAACTTGTTCCCGAAATTGATTTCTTTGTCTATTGTTGTGCAGAAAGTTTGGAGATCAACGACGGTCAACGGTGAGGATGATCGGGACTAGGCTTGGAGAGCTGAGGTTCAGAACCATCGAGGATGTCGGGTGAAGTCAATGGATTCAAGCATGGCGCAAAATGGACAATGTTGACCGAACGAAAAGTTCGGTGCGACGGGTTGCATCAAGCGGCGCAGGGGTCGGTGCAAGTTCCATGGTGGTTCTGGTGGGAGCCGGATGGGAGAGTTGCCGACATGAAGAGAGTCGTTGACCAACCTACACGTGGCAAAGCATGGGATTGCTTCATAAAGATTGGACTTGGTCTTTAGAGAGAATGGGTATTTTGGTAACTCCACCAAAATACCGCCTTGATGGATTTGGGCTAAACCGCGGCGCAAGGAGAAGTGGTTTAGGTCAAGAGAAGATGAAGACGACGCTTTGAAATACGTGCGTGAGTGAAACCCGTTTGTATGTGGGCTTAACGGGTGCCCATCAGGGATGTCCTTCTAGAAGTTAGCCTCTACTATAAATAGGAGAGGGTGCTGGTTGTGCACCTTTAAACCCTTGCATTAGAGAAACCCTAGTTTGTATTTAGGAAGAGGAAAGAGAACTGGAGAGGTTAGGGTTCTAGAGAGTTGGATTGATTGTGTGATCAAGTGTTGAGCTTTTGTTCTCCATGTTGGAGTGGTTGTAAACCAATATCAATCTCGAATCAATCCAAGCAAGATTTTCCAAGATGAATATATTCTTGTTCTTGCTATTTCTTTTGTGATTTTTGAGTTTTCATTGATCCTTTGGTTTTTGGTCGTGGTCTTACTTGCTGTGACATGTGGGAATATATCTAGGATCATCTTGATCATCTTCTACCCACGAGCAAGTTTTGGGATCAATCTTAGGTTTTGCTCGGTTCTTGTGACCTCCTTCCCTCATCTATAAAATTCATGGAATCTTGGTTTCGATCTTCCCAATCGTCGATTGGAATAGGTTCATGACCTTCTTGATAACTTATGGTTGAAATTTGAGTGGTATTTGGATCACCGAATCAAAAGTTGAGCCGATTTGTGATTTTGAGTTCGTGCTGATTTTATTGTTCATTGAGCTGGAGGTCAAACCGTCACTTGAAGAGGTCAAACCGCCCATGGAGATGTCAGACCACTTAACCCATTGTAAATTGAGTTTTTGGTATTTTTTTTATTGTTTTACTTCGGGTTTCGATTGGATTCAATACAAGTCTTCCGCTATACTTGTACATTGATCTTCATATCTCTCATAACTATTCGAGTGAAAAACGTGTTGAATCCGATTGGATTTCGATTGGATGCATGTTTTGACTAACGTGGGTCAAATTGTAAAGAACTTGTTCCCATAATTGATTTCTTTGTCTATTGTTGTATATAAAGTTTGGAGGTCAACGATGGTCGACAGTGAGGACGATCAGGACTAGGCTTGGAGAGCTGAGGTTCAGAACGATCGAGGATGCTGGGTAAAGTCAATGGACTCAAGTATGACACAAAATGGACAAGGATGACCGAACGAAAAGTTTGGTGCGACGGGTTGCATCAAGCGGCGCGGGGCTCGGTGCAAGTGCCATAGTGGTTCCGGTGGGAGCCGGATGGGAGAGACTTGCCGACATGACGAGAGTCGTTGATCAACCTACACGTGGCGAAGCATGTGATTGCTTCATAAAGATTGGACTCGGTCTTTAGAGAGAAGGGGTATTTTGGTTACTTCACCAAAATACCGCCTTGATGGCTTTTGACTAAACCGCGGCGCAAGACGACGCAAAGAGAAGTGGTTTAGGTCAAGAGAAGATGAAGACGGCGCTTTGAAATGTGTGCGTGAGTGAAACCCGTTTGTGTGTGGGCTTAACAGGTGCCCATTAGGGATGTCCTTCTAGAAGCTAGTCTCCACTATCAATAGGGGAGGTTGCTGGTTGTGCACCTCTCAACCCTTGTATTAGAGAAACCCTAGTTTGTATTTAGGGAGAGGAAAGGGAAGTGGGGAGGTTATGTTTATAGAGAGTTGGAATGATTGTGTGCTCAAGTGTCTAGCTTTTGTCCTCCATGTTGGAGTGGCTGTAAACCAACATCAATCTCGAATCAATTCAAACAAGATTTTCCAAGATGAATTTGTTCTTGTTCTTGCTATCTCTTTTGTGATTTTTGGATTTTCGTTGATCCTTTGGTTTTCTTTGGTTTTTGGCAGTGATCTTACTTGCTGTGACATGTGGGAATATATCTAGGATCATCTTGATCATCTTCTACCCACGAGCAAGTTGTGGGATCAATCTTAGGTTTTACTCGGTTCTTGTGACCTCCTTCCCCCATTTATGAAATTCATAGAATCTTAGTTTTGATATTCTCAATCGTTGATTGGAATAGGTTCCCGACCTTCTTGATAACCTATGGTTGAAATTTGAGGGGATTTGGATTATCGAATCAAAAGTTGAGTCGATTTGTGATTTTGAGTTGTGCTGATTTTACTGTTCATCGGGTTGGAGGTCAGACCGTCACTTGAAGAGGTCAGACCGCCCATGTTGAGAGGTATGACCGCTTAACTCATTGTGAATTGAGTTTTTGGTGTTTTTAGTTGTTTTACTTCGGGGTTTCAATTGGATTCAATACAAGTCTCCCGCTATACTTGTATATTGAACTTCATAGCTTTCATAGCTATTGGAGTGAAAAACGTGTTGAATCCGATCAAAATAAAATAGAGATCGTGCTCCTATTTAACTTTCCCCTCTAGTTGCCGTTTTGGTTCAATAATATATGATTAATTTTTTTATTTATAAAAGGATATAAAAGGTAGAGACCCAAACACCAAAATATTTGAAAATGGCTCCACTAAGGTTAAGTATATTGACTTTTTTTAAAGGGTTATTCCGATTTTAACCGGTCACTGTAAGCCCACATGAACTGAAGATAGCGCGGCAAACGGCCTATGGACGTATCCCCGGAAGAATACAACACAACGCAAAAGCCTGTGCAGTGACCACTGTACCACGCCATACCCGCACTCGATGACACCTGCACTGCACGTCTCGGTTCGTGCCTCCGCAGCGCTTTCTTGAAATGAAGAACGCCGCAGTGGCGCCATGCCGTGCGCCGGTACTCGCCCAGTTTGCTGCAGAAACCTGCGGTCTCAGGCCATCTGGCACCGGAAACCTGAAACTTCTGCGACTGCATACGACGCAGATGCAGGAACTGATATGGGTAAAGGGGGACTGATGTCAGGTCAGGCCGCACATTCATACTTCACGTCACGGCAGTCAGGCATCGTAATATTTGTCCGTCTCTAAGCAGGTAGAGATGATGAGAACGAGAGAGATCTTCAGAAACTCAGACCTTGTGTGCAGGTAAAAAGGATTCAGGCAAGCGGCGTTTTTTTTTAACCTGAAAGAGGGAAAATATCATAAGCACAACGTTGTTTTACGGTAGATATCATAATTCCGCATGACGAGAGGGTGCCAGAGAAGTCAATGATTTTCTGGCAATAATTGAACAGGGCTATCAGTTTAGTTTTGCCTAGAAACTAAAAGGGAACACGAAAAGCTCTCTAGTCTTAAGTCTTAATATCACCATCATCCTCGCGGACTAGAAATGCCAGCAAGTTGAAATCGAAGTACCCTGCGAAACGTGAGAGTTTGGTAATTTCATGGCAGCAAAGAAATTAGTGCGCCTACCATGCTTCATTCACCCAATATAGCTCCAAGCCGAGAAAATCTTATAGTTCTTTTTTTACAAAGAAAGGATGCTGTGCTGATCTACAAGCCTGTCCTTGTAAAATGTCGTGACTGTACTGTTCACATCAATATTTTTGGTGTTGATCCACCTTTTGTTTCCAAGCTGAATTAAAAATACACTAGTATAATGTCTGTGTTTTGCTACGAATTAAAAAAAATCATATCTCATCAACTGTTGTCGTGCTCAGCCTACAATGTAAGTGATCCGCTGGCAACTCGTTCTTAGAAAGATCGATGGAATCTTCGGGCTTCTTGTGCACCAGTTTGGGCAGTTGAAGTGCTGGGGGAGTGGAGGGGTTATGGATGGCCAACCGTACACACGAGGAATCGAGAAAGAACGAGATCCAACGACTCACATCTCACAAAGAAAGAAAGATCTAACGGTTCACATCGCATAAAAGAGAACGGACCATCACTAATTCATTCTTTTAAGTAGTAGAGATACTTTAAACTTTTACTAGGCAGTTATAGTTTAGAATTACCCTATCTCTATCATCTGTTATTAAGGAGTGTGAGGGGCCGGGGCGGCACAACAAACAATTTCCCTCGGTATAATTCAATGCTCTATTAACAGTAGTACTACCATAGGAATGAAGTAATTCAATTTAGTTGTTTATAATATTATATAAAATATAATCTTAACTAATAAAGAAAAGTGATTTAGCGAGATGAATACCTCACACACCTAGTGCTCGCTCCCTCCCCCTTAGGGATGGCAATTGTACCCGATTACCCGCGGGCGAATACCCTAATGGAGGCGGGTATGGGCGTCTTTCTTGCTCACGGCAGTGCAGCAGGACAATTCCTTACCCATCTAACGGTATGGGCATGGGTAAGCTCCCCGTGATCTACCCACATGTGTAACAAACTATATCAATTTGTATTTATATTTTATTTGTTAAACTTGATTAGTTGTCTTGTCGAACATGATATGTGAACTATGATGAACTTTATTAGTTGTTGAATGCGTGATGCACCATTGATGTGTGAATTATGATGAACTTGATGTATGCATTGCTCGTGGGTAACGAGCATGTACGCGAACGATGGGTACCCACAGGCGGTGATGCATTATTCGTAAACGGTATGCTACGGGCGACGGACCATACGGCGACGGTATGGCGAGGTTTTTCGCCGCCGTCCTTCGCGAGATACCGTGAGGAATCGATCACGCAGACAGATATGGACGAGCACTACCCGTACCCACCGCGCCTCCCCTACTGCTCTCTCCCCAGTCCCCACGACTCGCTCAAAACGCTCTCCTTCCCGTGCACGAATGGCCCCAAGTCCCCAACCCAACCGCTCACCACTCTCCCCTCATTCCCCCTCCTCCATCTCTAGCATCGGCCGCCGCCTCTCCTCACATCCATGGCCTCCGCCCCTACCCCCTTCCAACATCCATAGCCGTCGCAACTCCGTAACTGCCCTTTCCTTCCATGCTCCCTTGAAATTACGCCGTCGAAGCAGGCACGGAGGCTTACGCGGCCTCCATCGACGGGGATGTCGCCGGCGGAGGTGGCGCCGATGCTTCTACGTGAGTCGATGGCGTTGATGTTGTGCGGGTCAGTTGTTCGACGTCGGCCTCCTCATGCGTGGGTGGCCAGCCTCGCCCTCCTCTTTGGCTTCGCCGCCACTATCTCCACCCTCTAATCTGGTTCATCGGCAAGCCCGACCTCCCCTGCAAGGATGCGATGGGGCCACGAGGTCGGATTTGTGCGGGACGAGGGGATTCACGGGGAGCAAGCAGGGGTAGGGGCTTCGGCCCCGTGTTTCACAGCGCGCTTCCACCTCCCCATGGCGGCAACGGGCGATTCGTCATCGTTAAGGTCATAGACGATGCGAGGTCGCTCCAGGGCGAACACAACTTCCACAACGAGATTGCCTCCGCCTCTGGTCAGACACCTCTCCTGACCCCGACAACACGGCAAAGTCCGGTGAGAAGCCAACAGCCAAGCTTGCCAACTGCATGGTCCCGCAGTCATGGCTGCAGGGCGGTGGACGCAGAGCAGTTGCTACCACGACTGGAGCCAAGTAGTTGCAAGCATTAATGCGAAGCGGTTGCTAGATAGCGGCGTCCCAGATGAGAAGTGGAGCGGAAGGAGGACAATGTGTCGCTGCGGCCGGCACTGTCGGTGGGGACTGGGGAGGGTCAAGCGGATCATCCTGGTGGACTGGCACTTCAAGAAGGTGATCACCATGGGTTCATGTTATGAAATTTTTTGGTGCACTGATATTGCAAATCTCATGTCATTGATATTGTCATGGTTGTAGTAGACTGCTATTAGGTACTTACACATTGAAACACATTTTTATGTATGTGCATCCACGAATGCCAATGTTGCCGATTTTTTTTATTATTCTCTTGCTGATGCTTACATATTAGTTTGCTTTGAGGAGCAACTAGCTTCTAAGGTGAACCTGATTGCTTTGTATATGCAGGCAAAATTGGGATGCATCAGATATTGCCAGGTGTCCAAATCCCTTGAGAGCCTCAACGTGGAATACAGCTTTAGAGATTGGATGTCTTCCCTCTTAACATTAATCTGATTTAGATTTTGCATCTGTTCATCCATTTCTGTGAATGCATCAATGGGGGGCATGGATTGATGGCAGTTTCATTTTTTTTTATTAATAGTAGTTATTAGTGATACCTTGTTACTGCTGTTGACATTAATCCGAGAAAAATCACTTAACCTAAAACACTTATAAACCTAGATCATATATGAACACCATAATACATAAGCGCGGAAGCGTAAGTACGTACCCGATGATGGAGATGCCATCGGATCTTAGGGTCGGTTGGGCTTCGGCTTGGAAGATGACGACGATAGGTCGGCCTGAGGAAACGCGAAGTTGAAACGGCGGCGGCGGTTCAGTGGCCGTCGGTCTTCGCACACCTGAGCGCCTCGTAGAGATCGGTTCTGTTAGGGTTCTCTTTTGGCCTTTACTCACATAGAACGCACGAGCAAGGTGTCGAGACCCTCTTTAGGTTTTTTATAGCGCTGGTGGACGGGACCGAAACCAAAAACAGTTGGTATCGCCCCCGATCAGGGCGTGTGGGCAAAAGCCCCGTTAGAATCGGTCTCGGCAGTTAGTCGAGATCAATCCAACATTCTCCCCTTTGATCGTAAGGCTAACATCATAAGTCCATCCTCAAATGAAATAGTATACCAAAGTAATGTGTCGCATGACCAATGAAGTGTCATACGACTCCAGTATCTATAGTGTATTATCTCATTTTTGAAATGGATATTCATTATACTTAATGGGAGTTGGTTTGTTTCAAGGTCCTTTTATCCAGAATCAGAGGCTTTCCAATAAACCCATGCCGGCAACATGATCACGAAATATATTGGGTGGTAAGCCTTTAGTAAGTGGATCCGCAAGCATTGACTTAGTACTAATATGCTTGATACTAATGGTTTGATCCTGGATTCTATCTTTCACAACATGATACTTAATGTCAATGTGTTTGGCAGCACCACTTGACTTGTTGTTACTCGCATAAAAGACTGCGGGTTCGTTATCGCAGTATAAGGTGAGTGGTTTAGAAATGCTGTTAACCACTCTAAGGCCCTGAATAAAGTTCTTAAGCCATACACCGCCTACAGTAGCCTCATAACATGCCACAAACTCACTTGCATCGTTGAAGATGCCGTAAGGGTTTGTTTGGAGCTTTTCCACGAGATAGCTCCTCCAATGAGTGTGAAGATATAACTTTGACGTGGATTTCTTAGTATCAACACATCCCGCAAAATCAATCAATAACCAACAACTTCAAGGTTATCAGTATGCTTATATGTGAGCATGAGATGCTTAGTAGATTGCATATAACGCAAGACTTTCTTAACGGCCTTCTAGTGGTCCGATCCTAGATTTGACTGATATCTGCCAAGCATTCCGGTTACAAAAGCTAAGTTAGGGCGTGTGCACTTGAGCATACATAATGCTTCCAACAGCTGAAGCATAAGGAACCGATTTCATCTGATCAGTTTCATACTGGTTCCTTGAACATTGAAATGTCCCAAACTTATCGCCCTTAACAATAGGAGCAGGTGAGCCAGAGCATTTATGCATATTGTATCTCTTTAGTACTCTGTCAACGTATGCCTTTTGAGATAAACTTAATACTCCTTTGGACTTGTCCCGGTGAATTTCAATGCCAAGAACGTAAGAGGCATCACCGAGATCCTTCATATCAAAATTGGATGAGAGAAATCTCTTGGTTTCAAATAGCATATCCTTATCGCTGCTAGCCAATAAGATATCATCCACATAAAGCACTAAGATGGTGAATTTACTCCCCTTGAACTTAACATATATGCAGTTATCAACTTCATTTTCCTTAAATCCAAAATTCCTTATAACTTTATCAAATTTGAGGTACCACTGCCTCGATGCTTGTTTTAAGCCATAAATAGATTTCTTAAGTCGGCATCCCATATGCTCCTTGCCCTCAACGACAAAACCTTCCGGTTGAGCCATGAAAACATTTTCTTGCAAATCACCATTAAGGAATGCCGTCTTAACATCCATCTGATGTAACTCTAAATCATAATGAGCTACAAGTGCCATGACGATTCTGAATGAATCATTAGTTGATACAGGAGAAAAAGTGTCATTATAATCAATCCCCTCTCTTTGTGAGAAGCCTTTTGCTACGAGTCTTGCTTTGAACCTTTCGATATTTCCTTTAGAGTCATGCTTGGTTTTGTAGACCCATTTACAGCCTACTGTTTTGACTCCATCAGAAATTTCTACTAAGTCCCATACATCATTAGTGCTCATAGACTTTAGTTCATCCTTCATGGCATCAAGCCATTTAGGAGAATGTTCACTCATCATTGCTTCCTTATAAGAGGTGGGATCATCTACCTTCCTTATATCATTAATATCCTCATTCATGTAAACAACATAATCATTTGGGATGGCAGATCTTCTCTCTCGCTGTGATCTTCTAATAGGTTCAGCAACTATTGCAAGAGGTCACGAGGCACGTGAGACCGCGAGGCTCATCATTAGGTATGACATTAGGAATTTCAGAGACCTCAGCGATGGGTGCATCAACGAAGATTTGGTCTCGGAGGTGCAACCACCAAGTGCGAGAATAAAATCTCGGGATAAGCGGTGAAGGAACGTAAACCCGCTTCTCTTCAAGATCAATTTTTCTAGGCTCCAGGTCCTCATTATTTTCTAAGAACACAACATGCCTTGTTTCCACAAACTTAGTTGTTCTATCAGGATAATAAAATCGATACCCTTTAGATCTTTCAGGGTACCCTATAAAATGGCAACTTACTGTCTTAGGATCTAATTTTTCAATATGTGGATTAAATATCTTAGCTTCAGCACGACAACCCCATACTCTTAAATGTTTCAAACTCGGCTTTCTCCCACTCCATAATTCATAAGGTGTCTTAGGTATCGATTTATCGGGAACCATATTAAGAATATGTGCTGCTGTCTTTAGTGCCTCCATCCATAAACCAGTTGATAAACTAGAGTAGCTAAGCATGCTCCGTACCATATCCATAAGTGTACGGTTGCGTCTCTCAGCTACCCCATTTTGCTGAGGTTCACCTGGTGTAGAATATTGGGCAACAATGCCATTTTCCTGAAAGAACTTAGCGAAAGGGCCAGGAATTTGGTCATAAGGGGCATGTCTCCCATAATATTCTCCCCCACGGTCCGATCTTACCACTTTAATTCTTAGGTTGTGCTGATTTTCAACTTCAGCCTTAAATATCTTAAATTTATCAAGTGATTCAGATCGGTCCTTAATGGAAAAAATATAACCATAACGGGAGAAATCATCAGTGAATGTGATGAAAGAATCAAAACCATCCACTGATGTCACAGGAAAAGGACCACAAATATCAGTATGAATTAACTCTAATAGTCCTGAGCTGCGAGTTGCTCCCTTCTTTATTTTCTTTACGTATTTTCCTTTAATGCAATCAATGCAGTGGTCTGAGTCAGAGAAATCTAATGGTTGGAGAATCTCTTCCTTAATGAGACGCTCCATTCTCCCCTTCGAAATGTGGCCTAAACGACAGTGCCACAGTTTCGAAGAAGTCTCATTATACTTTTTACGCATAGTATCACACACATTCAAAGAAATCGGTGATTCATTAAGGGAAAGCATATAAAGCTTGTCTTGTCTAACAGCAAGATCAACATTATTTGAATTAAATGTGATAACACACTTATTGTTACCAAAATTACATTTAAATCCATCATCGTCCAATAAAGATACTGAAATTAAATTCCTCCTAATGGAAGGAACAAAAACTACATTATTAAGACGAAGTGTGAAGCCGCTATCTAAAACTAAGGAAACAGAACCAACTGATTCCACTTCGGCTTCTTTTCCATCCGCGACTCTAAGACTTCGCTCCCCCTTTCTTAGTGTTCTCGCGGTATGGAATCCTCAAAGAGTTGGTAACGTGCGATTGCACCGAGTCAATCCACTAAGATTTAAGGGAAAAATTAGTATAAAGGGTTTCATCAACGAAATTTATAGAATCATTACCCTTCTTGGCGAGCCACTTTAGGAAACCAACACAATCCTTCCGAAATATCCTCGGTTCCTTGCGTATGACATGCATTCCCACTTGGTGCTTTAGCAGGAGCAACATTGGGCTTAGGTGTATTTTGTACCTTAGGCCCTGATTTATCTGAATTAGGAGAGTAGTGCAGTCTTTTCTTGGATTTGAAGTCCCCTGAGAACTTCCTTTTGCTAGGACCGCCAACTTGATTCACAAAATCTTTCTTTTCGGTCCTAATCCTTTCTTCCTCCTGGACACACATGGCGATAAGATCGCTCATGCTCCATTTATCTTTCTGAGTATTATAGTTTATCTTAAAAGCAGTGTACTCAGAAGGAAGAGAAGTCATAATAAAGTGGACTAGGAAACCATCAGATATTTCCATGTCCATGCCCTTGAGTTTTCCAGCCATATCAGTCATCATCATGATATGCTCTCTTATACTGCTGGACCCGTCATACTTAGTGGATAGAAGCCTCTGGATTAATGTACTGGCATAAACCTTAGTGGAGCCTTTGAATTTCTCCTCTATGAAGCGGATACTCCTTAGCATTTTCGTAATGCTGGGATTGCTCCCGATTCCAAGCGAGATAGAGGTCTTCATAATCATTAGTGATGAGCGGTTAGACCGCTCCCATTTTTCAATATTATTATCATATATTTTCTTTTCTCATCGTAATTGTCCTCACCAACGGTGGGAAACGAGCGGACACTCTTAATGCATAATCAAGGTCTAAAACTCCAAGGACAATCAAATTCTTTCTTTCCAAGCGGAAGTTGCTCCGTCGTAAGTCGCTCAATGTTGTCAATTGTAGCGGCAACATTTGAAGCATTCATTGCTGAACATTAAAATACAGGGAAAAATTAGAAATAACATAAAAGTATTGCATGCAATTAACCCTACGTTGGTCTGATTAATAACATGCAAAATTACAGTTCTAGTTTATATCACCGTTGGGCAGAAAATAAAAAGAACTTTAACAATTAATGTGGCGACACATGACTACAAACAACGTTGGTCAGTATGTAATCATGTGTATACATAATGCCAAAATAAATCATAAAATTCTCCAATTAAAATATCTCGTTGGTTCAATTTTAATCAGAGACTAATTCATACTGAGCCATGAGAAATTATCAATAATTAAAACAGTGCACAAAATAAATAAAATAATAATAAAACTTAATCATAAAAGGACTTTTTAAAAAAATGGGAATGCTACTGTACTGCCTTACAAAGTTGAGTAATCAACATTAGATTAAACAATACAATAAATAAATAAATAATAATCAGAAAATCATTTTGCAAAAAATAGGAAAAGGCAATGTTCCCCTTGGGCTCGGCCCGACTTGATCTTCCCGCCCTCGGCCTGTGACTGCGCGCGCGCGTCGGCCCATAAGACACGGCCCAAAACCGAGACACGCGAGAGCCGTCCGATCTTAATGGAGGGCCGAGATTAAAACACGGCTGTACTGAATATATCGAGACGAGCGTGAGCGGTTGGATCGGATCGAACGGCTGAGAGTGAAATTCGTGAGGTATAAAACCCAGGCGAACGGCACAAACCCTAAACCTAATTCATTCGATCGCGATTTCTCCGAAATCTCCGCGCGGCGCCGAGAGACGCTCGGGCGAAAGCGGCGACGCATGCGAGGGCTCCATCGGCAACGGAAGCGAGGAGCGGCGGCGGCCGAGCGGCACGAAGAGGCGGAACCCCCGCAGCTCTCTTCGCCGGCGAGGGCATGCGACCGAGGTCACGCGCGCAACTGTCGAATGGAGCTATGGCGGTGCCCAAAACCAGAGCGACGGCTCTAGATCTTCAAGAAAAAACGTGAGTACCCGCCGCTCCTTTTGCTTCCAGATATGATGGTCTTAGGGTTCCAATTTGGGGTTTCGGATTTGGGGATTTTCTGGATCACATTAGGGTTTTCGCTTAAGGACTTGAGATCCCCTCCTTCTAAGTGCTAAGCCGAGCCGTTAAACATAGATCGGGACGATCCTAGCTTAGATCCGAGAGGGCAAGAACATCTAGGGTTTTTAACTGGGTTCAAAAACGATCTAGGGATGACTCTGATACCATTGTTGACATTAATCCGAGAAAAATCACTTAACCTAAAACACTTATAAACCTAGATCATATATGAACACCATAATACATAAGCGCGGAAGCGTAAGTACGTACCCGATGATGGAGATGCCATCGGATCTTAGGGTCGGTTGGGCTTCGGCTTGGAAGATGACGACGATAGGTCGGCCTGAGGAAACACGAAGTCGAAACGGCGGCGGCGGTTCAGTGGCCGTCGGTCTTCGCACACCTGAGCGCCTCGTAGAGATCGGTTCTGTTAGGGTTCTCTTTTGGCCTTTACTCACATAGAACGCACGAGCAAGGTGCCGAGACCCTCTTTAGGTTTTTTATAGCGCTGGTGGACGGACCGAAACCAAAAACAGTTGGTATCGCCCCCGATCAGGGCGTGTGGGCAAAAGCCCCGTTAGAATCGGTCTCGGCAGTTAGCCGAGATCAATCCAACAACTGCATGTACGAAAAGAGAGGCATTGCATGTTGATGCTTCATTCCCTGAAGTAATAAAATTGTTCTTTGCCATGAAAAATTCTTTAGTTGCTAACTTGGAGCCAAGTTGGCTTCATGTGTTTCAGCTTTACATGCCAGACAAGAAGCCTTAGTAAAGCTCGCATTGTCCCGGAAGAGCTTCGAAAATGAATATTATCTCTGACTTGAGCATTCCTTGTTAATTTTCATTTGATCCGCATCAGCGTTGTGGTTCTGCAAAGCTGAGCCTCGATCATGGATGCGACCTTTTTGGCTCCTCCAATTTCTAATTTTGGCGGCTTCTCGCATTGCTCGTTTATTGAATTAGCTCAACTCGCATAAGTTTCTATCACAACCTTGCATCACGATCTTATCCCCATGAACAAAATGTAGCCCTTGAATGTGAAATGATGACAGCTGAATACTGTACTTCTGGCTCCACCTGTGCTCCACCTTGCTGTTAAGTATCCAGATCTGCAGCTTACCAACAAGCACTGTGGCTGAATGGCTTTTGACTTGAGCAGCTGCTATACATACCTTCCCATCTATCTCTGTGATCCAGTACGGACGAGGACCCCACCAAGTTCACAGTCCTCAAGGTTAACTGCTGGGAGCTGTATCGGTGCAAAACTTTCTTCACTGAGATCAAAGGACATAACTGCATGCTGCCAACTAGTTCCCTTGTCTTCAATTAGACAATGCATTGTTCCATCATAATTGACTACTCCAGAGTCTTTTACACAGCTCAAGCTTTAGAGCTTCTGGAGTTCCAACATCTTTCCATCTGTCATTACCAAGCGTGTAAACTTGAATGACACTGAAGCTGCCTCCAGTACTGGGGCGACAAGCCACGAAGAAAGTGTGTAACCTTGTATTCTTTTGTCACTGGGTGAAATCCAAAGCTGTAGAAAGAAAACTGATCACCCCTCAGGCTCCTTACGGGCTTCGGAAGATGCAAACATTCACCGGTTGCAAGGTTGGCTATCTTGATTGTTGGTGTAGTTGTGTATAAGCAAAGAAGCCCATTGCATGAACCACAAAGGAGATCATCAGGCCCAATCACTGGCACTGCCCATGTTGACGGTGACAAGGCTTCATCAAAGAGGCTAGCGTCACTCGGGTATAGCTGACTCTTGAGGGAAGAATAGGAGGGTGCAAGGGGGCGCATGCTGGAGGTGTGCCACAACAAAGTGGGGATATCTGATGATGCTATGCCACTGCTTGCAGACACCAAGGCACCCGAACAAAGAGCTCACTGGAAGCCTCAAGATGAGGTCTCTTGGGAGGCAGTTCATAATGCATTCCTCCTTTTCTGGTTGCCCTGAAGTGGTTTCCTTAGAAGCCATAGTAAGCGCCATATAGCCCGTTGAGCTACCAAATGATTCTGCAAGCATAAATTTCACAAACGATAGGGCGTACTGCAAATAGATTGACTTAAACAATACCGCACAGAGGCTTAGATTTAAATAATTTGCAGGCAAAGAACATGAAATCTCAATAAGTTAACTCAAGGCCTGTTTGGTTTGCTACCCATGCAAACCAAACCAAATATTGGTAACACCAACGAAAAGGGTAGCAAACCAAACCAAATATTGGTAACATTGATGAAAATTGGCGGTTGTTTAGTTTGCCGAAAAATTTGGTAATATCAATGAAATCCAATGTCTTTTGTAATATTAAAATTTGGCTTGACCACCATCCAAATAACGTTCCTTTTTCTAATATTTGAAAAATGGTGGTCAAGCCAAAAAAGACATTTCTATCACAAATTAAACAGCCGACTTTTCAGTTTTAACTACCAAAAAATGTGCAAGAACGAAATTACTGACCTCTCAACATTTCTATCACACGGCCAAAATTATGACTACACAAATTTTAACCCACCCTTAAATTACCAAAAGCCTCATCAGTCAGACAATTCTGTTCTGACAACACCATCCGCTCCTCCATTTCCCCTCTTCCATGCACCAAAAATCCACTTTATAACTCAATCACAACCCTTTTTCTTTTTACCAAACTAAAAAATATGCGATCTACTGGCTCTTATGTTCTCTACATTCACACACTGCACGATCGCCTTAACTATCAAATTCGCCCAAAACAGCGCCTCGACTAACGACTAGTATAACAACCCTAGCCGCCATTCCCTGGTGCAAGAGAAGAATTAAGAGAAACACCGCGAAGGAAGCACAGCTTCGACAAGCAAGAGAGGAAATCGAGGGGACTCACGAGCGCGGTCACCACATCAACCCCGCAATCGCCATGTTCTTGCTCTCCCCGTCGAGGTTGGCAGTTGGCTAGGGGGCTTTCGCGAGGAGGAAGAACTCGAAAGTTATGCGTCGTATCACACAGGTCCAGTAGGCCCAGACCTATAGCCCATTAATGCTAAAAATGAAGCTTTCATCACAGGCTTGCTTTTTTTTTTTTTTAATTCTGAGGGGTAGAAATAGCGCTTCCGCTATATTGTTGGCACATTCATTTGTGGTGGGTGAACGATTTTTTAAAATAAAATAAAATAAATATATTAAAAATATAATTACAAAATCAAATAGTTGGATTTTCTTCCTGTCACCAATTGAAACAGTAGAGAGGTTCCTGTCGCCAGTTCAATTGGCGATAAGACCTTGTCGCCATTTGAATTGGCGACAGGAGTCATATCACCAATTGAACTGGCGACAGGAGGTCTCTGTGTTCTTTTTTATGTTTAGATATTTTTTAAAAATTTTGTATTTTTTTAAAAAAATTGGTAATACGTTGAAGTGGCCATGTAGTTCGGAATGCAAAATCAGAGAAGACAATGTAACGTGAAGTATAGAATGCGAGTTCAGTGGCGCAATGACACAAACAACACCCTTCGGAGCGAAATAGAAAAAAAATATATATCTGGATTCAGGATTGCCATGCGGAATGTTGTCCCGATTGCATTGTTCATGAAATCGATTCCTTCGGTAAAAGATTACGTAATATTTAACAGCCCAAATATTTAGAAGAAATAAGTGTAAGTTCGAAAGAGTCCAAATATTACGTACATTAGAAACACCAACATGCACGAATAAACAAACTAAAACACACATACGCTATATGTGCACCTTTTTGGAATCCGAAAAAGGTTGATTGGAATGAAATCGATCAGTCATGGCAGCCCATCGGTCCCTTCCCCTTGTCTCTGGTCTACCCGCGGCGGTGGTCAGTCTCAAAAAATCAACCATATTCTGCGAGACGGGCTGGACGATTGAATAATGTTAACATAGCACAACGAATGATCAAATTAATAATCATAATGATACAAACTGAGCATAACTTACCTCTTCGATTCGAACTGCACCCGAGCGACAGAGAGTGTTAGGATGATCGCCGGTCTCATTAGCAGGATTTTCCCTTGTGCGTCGCGCTCGGGCTCCTCTGGAACCTTTTCAGTAGGGTCGAGTCGGGTACGTAAGGTTTATAGTGTTTAAAGGTCTTGGCTCGTATCACATAGTTCAACATGTACTTTTGTTAGATGAACGCCCTAACGTACATGTCCAGGCCGCCGATCCATTGAAAGAAGTTGCATTGCATCTCCGACTACCATTATGCACGGGTATAGTTAGGGATTTGTGTAATGGAATTTACGATGTGAAAAATCTATGTGTGTGCAAGATACGCTTATGAGGTGGTGGCCGCACGTGTAGTACGCCCAGGTGGCCGTCGTTAGGTGTGTGGAGTGGATGATCTTTCCTGGTTCTTCGTACACACATTGCGGGTGTAGAAACTCTGGTGGTACCAGCGCATCCTTCATAGAATTATCCGGTGGGGTTTAGCCCCATCGGTAAGCCACTTTTGCTTCTGCAGTATCCTCTTGTAGAAGCTCACCGAGTCTTTCATCTCCTTCCTCTCAGTCGTGTGAACCAAGGTTTGGCGTAGTATTGGGTGTGGTAGTGTAGTGTTATCTTGCAGCTCTCTTCTCCTCCACTTCTCTTATCCCTCCATTTATAGAAGGGATTTTTCAACCTCAAAAGGGGGTGGCCTACTGTGGTTTTTTTAGTCTGAACAAGTGTTATCGCAGTGTGTTGTTATTTTGGTATGCAAAAGTGTCAGCGTCTAGCGTGACAGAGTGCGCTCTTTTCGGTCTAAAAAGGTATCGTGGTGGAGTGTGGTCTTATCGTTCTGAAAAGTTTAGCATCACAGTGTGTTGTCATATCAATTTCCAAAAGTGCAACGTGTGGTGTAACAGGCGATCTTTTCGGTCTGAAAAGGTGATGTGGCGAGTGTGGTCTTATCAGTCTGAAAAGTTAGCGTTGCAGTGTGATATCATATCGATGTGCAAAATTGGCAGCGTGGTCTTTTCGGTCTTAAAAGTGGCGTGGCGGAGTGTGGTCTTATCGGTCTGAAGAGTTAATGTCGTGATGCTGACTCTCTTACATGGTCGCGGTGTGCACGCAAAAAATAAATATCATAACACGAGACTAGCATAATAATAGTTGTACAGAAAATAATATTTACATCACATGACTGATATTTACAAGAACAAATATCTACTCGCTGCTCCTCTTGGGGCGTGCCCCTCATCCTCGGCCTACATGTTGACTGTATACGCTTCTAGGTTCAGCTGTGATAGTCTGATTGAGAAACGCTCGAAAGACCACAACTAAAGGGGCAGCGGGCATCTAAAGATGACAGAGTTGTCCTGAACCCGGTGGCACGCGTTGCACAGTTCGTGGTACATCGCGCACAACACCATTGGACCCTAGGCGGTGGCACGCGTTGCACAGTTCGCGGTACATTGCGCACAACACCATTGGACCCTAGGAGTAGAGTTGGATGTCCTCCACCTCCTAGTCCGCCAGCTGGCGTGCTTACCGGATGCGGTTCTTGTCGACACTGTCACTGTGGGACTCTACGAACATTACCCACCCGAACAATCACAACAAGTAGGCCTTGAAGTACCTCCTCACCGCGTGGTAGGGTGCGTCCTCACTCCTCCACCATACAAGATCGGGCTGCAAGAAGACAGATACACGTCGGCAAGGTTCACAAATCAATTGATGCGAGAGGACAAGAGTTACAAAGACTTATGTAGAACTGACAGATCCACTTCAACGTCGGCCCGTGGGTGCTTCTGAACTCCTTGTAGCCGATGTCCGGCAGTGAACCCCTGGAACCTCGCTAGGAATTCCGTGCGCTAGGGGGAAGCCAATGCAGGGAACCCGGTCGAAATTGACGTCCTGAAGCGACGACGTCATCTCCTCGCATGGAAGGTGAAAGGTGTGCGTCTCCGACCTCCACCGGTTAACCAGCGCCGTCATGAGGCACCGGTCGTACAAAAAGCGCCTTGACGTACGACTACCGCCCGCGCGGTCCTAGTCGTCCTCCCGCGTTATCTCAACCATCCTCGCCGGTTGAAGGAGGTCTACCGTCCTCAAATTGCGTCGAAAAATATTAAGAACAAACGATAGTCCACCCAAACTAGTAAGACTACAAATAAGTACACGAAGGTCGCAACTACACACACCTTGAAACCCAACGTGGGTCCACCCTCCACACCCTCATGGCGTGCATAGCAGCATCGCACTAAGCTTAATCGCAGCCTCGCATTCTTGGGGGAGGATGGTACTGAGATAGCTACGATGATGCGCGTCAATGATCGGGTCAAGCAACTCGTACGACCACTGCGCAGCGTGTTCTGGGTCCGCCATACCTGAAAATTCAGTGTATACATTGTAAAAACTACAAAGTATATACAAAAAGTAAAAAAAGTAATAATAGTAACAAAATAATTACCGTGCACAAATGAAAACTAAATTTAAGTTGAAATTATTTTGATTAAGCTATACAAACCCTACTAACCCACTATGTAATTTTTACCGATATTTTATACGAATGTTGTTATTTTTATAGCTTAAAAAGTATTTTCAGCACTAACAAAATAATAATTGCACACACACGACAATCATAATTATGTTGAGATTTTTTGATTAGACTTTACATACCCTACTAAGCTACTCTATAATTTTTTATAGATTTTTAATAGGTATCTTGCTACTTTTTTGTTTAAAAAGTGTCTCCAGCATTTTTAAATATTTACTGTGTGCAAATAAAAATAATAAATAAAGTTCATAATATTTTAGTTCAGCTCTATGTAACATATGTAGTAACTCTAGATTTTTTTTACAATTTTAAAATGTGTCTTGCTATTTTCCTAGTTTAAAAAATATTTTTGGTATTTTTTTAGATTTTTAATAGGTATTTTCCTATTTTTTCATATTTATTCTAAATCGTTTGAGTTCAACAACATACAAAATATGTGCGCGATGGACTAAACTATACAACTCAAATGATATACTACATAAAACAGCTAAAATTATCTAATCTATTGAATTATATATCACTATTTTTATTTGCTAACCGACAAAGTTTCAAAATAATCCACGAAGTTGCAAAAAATTGTACATGCAAAATGACTTACCAAATCTGATGCTCCGTCTATCTCTCTCTCGCTCGCTACGAACTAGCATGGCTTCCGTACGTCTCTTCCCCTCCCCCCTTCTATTTTTTCAGGAATTAAAATGATATTTCCATCAATTTTTTGGACTTAAATAGCTAGATCATGCCGCTAGTTGAACTGACGACAGGAAAACGCGATTTCCTGTTGCCATTTCAACTGACGATAGGAACACTGTTCACTGTCAATCGCCAGTTGAAATGACGACAAGAAGATGGACTTGCGGCAGTAAACATGGTCCTTGTTGTCATTCCAAATTGTGGACTTTTGTAAAAAAAATTAATTATTTAATTTTGTAATTATTTTTTAAAATAATAATATATTATTTTAAAAAATTCACGCTTTATTATTTTTTAAAAAATTCGTGCGTGAACTCCTGTCCGTTCAGACTTCAGAGACAACCTGCTTGATTTGCGCCCCTAGACTATGTAATCTGAAATGTTTTGATTTCTTCATAATTTGTGTACAAACCTATTCAGAAATATTTTTTCGAACTTTGGTTGAATCTAAAACCCGTGCGAACTTTGGTAGATCTTCAAAATAGCAATTAGCAAGTGCATCCGATGCTGTAACAATGCAAGTTTCTTCAATATTCCAGGTCACTCGCACAGGCTTAGCGGCCAAATATCTTACCCAGATCACAGGGTGACAGCTTAAAAACATTCGTAGATATCTTAAGGCGAGATGATGTTCCAGAATTTACTGGTTCACTGGCAAGAGTTGAAACAATCCCTCATGACAAAAAAGAAGCAAAAGTTTAAGTTCCTAAGAAAGCTAAGAATATCACGAAAAGCTCTCGATTCTTTGTATCATCACCGTCACTGAGAAGAATTGTCAGCAGTTCAAGCCGAAGTACCCTGCGAAATGTGAATACTGATCAAAAACAAAAAATGTTTGCTACTTTCATCACATGTCAGGGAACATCTAGGATTCCCATTAAAAAAGAGTGAAAATATCCGGTATTCTCATTGTTCTTGTTTTCTTTCAGGAAAAAAGGGGCACAGTGTAGATATACAATGTTGTGAAATTTTTAAGTTGAAAACTCAAACCAGAAAAATAGATACGAAAGTAGCACATTTGCAACGGATGGTGACAATGTTCTTCTTTGCTACTCACGATCTCTCATCCCTCTCTTACATATTACTTAACAACAACCAAGATAATAATTTGATGCCCAATTAGCAGTTTAGCACAACTATGATATTAAATAGGAAGAAGTCCAATCTCCACCCCCTCATGTATGGACATGCGGACAAGTAATCCACTGTATTAAAAAATCGGCCATTTGACATCCCAAACTTGTAAAATCGGACAACCTACCCCTTTAGGTTGTTTCGTGTGGTGGTATTACGCATGTGGCGTCTGGTTGACCCGGTTTCGCCATGTAGGCCGATGTGTGGGCTAGGTGAGTTGGCAGTCATTTTTTATTTGTTCTTTGGCGCAAGATCCCGAACATCCCAGCCGTCCACGTAACGGCAACGGACGGCCTCGGAAAACCCTAAAATTATCACAAGAACCAACCAAAGAAGCGCGGCGAAGGACGACGACCGGTGCTCGGTCGTGGCGATGGCAACATTGCTAGCTACGACTGACGCGGCCACGAGGGCCAAGGTGGAGGCCGAGGTGGGGTTGGAGGCGCTGCGCTCGCAGGAGGGGCACATGGAGAGGGTGGTGGCAGGGAGGTGCATGTAGAAGGGTGCGCTGTCTTGAGCACGTGTAGATCAACAAGCTCCTTGTGCAGCCGGCGGTTCTCCTCCGTGAGCGTCTCGCAGCAGCATTTTAGGTACTCGCAGTCCAACTCCTCCTCCTCGTCGCTCGCGTGTGAGGACAACCGCCAAGACCGGTCTGCGTCGCCTCCTCGGCGGGGCCCTAGTGACCGTGCGTGGAGAGCTCCAACGGAAAGGAGCCTGCGCTGTCGTTGCGCAACGATGACAAGGCTTCCGCGGCTGGGTCACCCTGCCCATCCTCCCCTGTTCCTCCATCCCCGCCACGCCTGCCGCCACCGACGACTACGCCAAAAGGCCACCGGAGTACAAGGCTCGACACAAGGCTGAGCATACGGCTCTGGAGAGACCGCAAACGCCCAACTCCTCGCTTCCACCGCCTCCTCCCTCCTCCACCTCTCGCCGTCCTCTCCCAAGCGTGGCGAGGGAGACGAGCGCGGCGGCAAATGGGCTAGAGGAGAGCAACAAGGCGACTAGGAGCGCGCTGAGCGCAGAGGCAAGGTGGGCAGGACGTGTTGAGGGGAGCATGATGAGGTGAAGGAGTGTGACGAAGACGAAGGCAGCCGGGAGCAGAGGTGCGAGCGGGGAGGCCCCGGAGGCCGGGAGGAGGAGCGTAGGGGGTAGGAGAGTGAGCGGGAGGAGGAGGGCGAGGTGGAAGTCGGTGAAGTGGGGGCGACGGCGGTAGAGTTGCGTGGAGTTGAAGCCCTCGGCGAAGGCAGAGGTGGGCATGCCGCCGCGCTTGGAGCGTCTAGAGCCGGAGTTGGGCAGGCGGAGGACGACGTGCGGGGTGCTGGAGGGGACAACGTCTAGGTGGATGTAGGTGTGTAGGGAGCAGAGGAGGAGCGAGGGGAGGTGGGCGACGGCGGCAAGCACGAGGGCCGCGAGTGCGTGGAGGAGGGCCCGCGGAATGGGGAGGAAGATTAGGGAAGAGATTGGGGTTGCCTTAGTAGAAGCAGGAGAGAGATGACGGGACGAAGATTGGGGAAGAAGAATGGTAGCACTCATAAAGCCCCCCGCCAGCTAGGTGAGCTTAGTCAGCAGCTGACTCGGCGAAACTAGGCTGAACGGATGCCACATCCACAATACCACCGTACGAAACAGTCTCAGGGGGTAAGTTGTCCGGTTTTGCAACTTCGGGGTGTCAGAGATCCGTTTTTTAGTTCAGGGGGTTAGGTGTTCGCATGTCAATACTCGAGGAGGTAAAATGGACTTCTTCCTATTAAATAAGAAAATACTTTCTTTTTGAGGAGACTGAAAATACAAGTTAAAAATGAAAAGTGTGACAATAAAGTTTTTTTTATTGTATGTGCTTAAACATTAATTTTTTATATGATGCAAAAAATATGTGGACTACTAGATTAAGAGCACAGTGAATTCAGTATTAGACAACTTCAATTAAACAAAACTCACAGAGGTATTTTAGAATATTTGGAAACCATCTAAAATATTTTACATACTTTGAAAAGGTTTTATTAATTCTGTAAGAATGCTTTTAGTCTTAGGAAAAACTAGAAAAAAGATGTATAAATTAAGGAAATATCAAGAAATGGCTAAAAATTCAATAAAAGATACAATAATTGTTTAAAGCTGTAATTTGAAAACTGAGGTTGTTACACCTTATGTCGGTATGGTCTTGTCAAATTTATGTATGAACTTATGTTGTGTCAATGTGATTTTGTATACGTGTGAGGCTTATATATGCACTCACGTTGAAAAATGAAGCTACGGTGTTATAGTTTAACATATATTCCTTACTGTGTTATGTAACTGCATACTATCCTGTTATTTAATTTGTTCCAGATCTGAACCCGTCAGGTACCCACCCCTTGTTCGTATTCTGAATATCTCAATTTTGTGTTCGTATCCGATCTATCCGTATCCGACTTCTAATCCAATAAAATATATGCGTTAGAATACGAAATGAGCACTATTTACCCGTATCCAACCCGGTCGTAGTGATACCACGTCTTCGTGGAGTACCACTCCACCACTAAAGTGCAAATTTTTTATACCGATATTAACATAGAAAAACACATATATGCACTTAACGGAATCGTAGACTTATTCCGAACATCCATAGTTATAGCCGTGTGACATGATCGAGCTAGCACGCTGCATGTGTACAGATGCACAATCTGGAAATGACGAGACAACAGTCAAGCCACATCCCATCCCATCCCATCCCGGCGACAGCGAGCATGCAACGGGACGGGAGGGAGGCGATTCGACATTTCGGCCGGACGGCCGCCCAGCTGCGGTGGGCCCCAGCCGCATTTGGCGCATGCAGAGGACAACGGAAGATTCACCGCTCAAGGACTCCACGTCCCTCTCTCACCGCCCGCACCCAAAAATGAAAAAAAAAAAAAAAAAGAAAGAATGAGAGAAAGAGCGAGCCACGTGGAAGCCACGTGATCCTGCGGGGGACGGCTCACCTGCCGCGCTGGGTGCACCGCACCGCTCGGGCGGCGCCGGAAAGCAACGCCGCCGCACGCGTCAGCAGGGACCCGTCCGCCTCCGCCCCAACGACCGCGCTGCCGGGCCTACTGGTCACGCATCAGATCACGGCCTCAGCCAGCTGGGCCCATACAGATCGTTTCATGCATGGGCTAATTATCAATTATATACACACTAGCTATGTGCACGTAACGTTCCAACAAAAAAAATCTAAATATTATCTTATCCAGCTAAACTAAACATATTGTGTTTTCTCACTCATATCTTCTAGACCATTTTGTTTTTCCTTAAGCTACATGAATTAGAAGATGTGGCATTAGAAGATGTGACGGTAATCATAGCATATAACTTCATTCCAACATATACGATAATACTTTTTCACTCGTACCATTTCTATTTCCCATGGAGTCGTACACTTTTGTACAGATGGAGCAATCACCTTGCCTAAATTACCCAACAATTAACCGGAAGAATAACATCCATGTTGTTGAATAGGAAACCATAGTACAAACATCGTCACGATCACACATTTCAGAAGAAAATACGAAGTATGTGCATGAAAGTATCCCTATGATTTTTCTTTTATTTTACAAATGCCCAATCTCATGTGAGCTGCTATGCCAGGCTATATGTTTCCGGATGACAAAGTTCAAAAAGTAAACCATTACGATAGCTTTCACCCACGGTGGCTAGTAGTTATGGAGCAGTGAAGATGTATGTGTAATATGTAAATCTCGTATCCCACGAATCCTACTGAAAAGAAACAACAAACGGCTTATTTTGATTATTCTTGCACATTTCGATCGTTCATTTTAACCACCACATGGCACTGGTGCGATAGCGTATCCCCCGCTGTAGCACCAAAGAGCTATCATGGTCAGATGGTCACCTCCCAGCCTAGCCACAGCTCTTTCCACAGCAGCAAGAAAAGATGCATTCAAAGATTAAAGTCACTGGTTAGCTAGCCAATAGATAATGTTTTTTTGTCACCTCTTAAATTTCATTATGAAGACATCATGCAAAAATAGCAAATCTGTTGCGTGACATAATAGTTTACTGTTCTAAAATTTGAACTTGTGTAAGACTGGAAAGGCGACTAGATAAGGATGAATAGACACTTTATTAATTTTCGCCTTAATCAAATTCAACACGAACTTTTTTTCGATAGCTATGAAAGTTAAGAAGATTAGTAAGTGCACAGAGGAAGTCTTGTGCTGAATCCGATTAACCCCTTAAGCAAAAGACTCAAAATATGGGTATTAAACTTACTGGGGCAGTCGGTCACACCGATGGCCAACTGGCGGTCTGACTGCCTGGCGGTCTGACCGCCATTGTGAAACCGGTCTGACCGGCCCTGACCAAAACCAGTGCAGATAGCCCGAAATCAAAACGAAAATCGGTCTAACTTTCGATCTACTCAATGAAACTTGACCAAATTTGGGACACACCTTCGTAAGGATATCTAGAACCTATTCCAAGCAACGATCGTCCATATCCATATAAAAGTTTTGACCTTTTAAGTTTTACCAAAGGAGTGTTCAAAATCGAGCAAAACGAAAAGCTTGATCCAAGACTTGCTCGTGGGAGATTGATGATCTATATGATCCTAGAAGTATTTCCACACGTCACAGCAAGGTAAATGAGGTCAAGAAACCAACCAAAAATCATAGGATCAAGGAAGCACAAAAATCATCAAAAGATAAGGAAGAACACAAGAACCCTCATCTTCGAATAATCATCCATAGATTGATTCATGATGTTGCTGGTTACAGCCACTCCCTCAAGGAGGACAAAAGCTCAATCCATGAGCACACCCAAATCATCTCTCTAGGACCTAGCCTCTCCTCTCATCTCTAAATCCTAAAACAAAACTAGGGTTTTGCAAATGAAGTGCTTGGGTGTTGTTTAACAACCACCCCCTCTATTTATAGTGAGGCCTAGGTTCTAGAAGAGTTCACCTAATGGCTCCCGTTAAGGCCCAATACACACGGGACACATACACACGCATTACAATCGAAGCAATCGCCTGCTTCGCCACGTGTAGGTTGATCAACGGCTCTCATCATGTCGGTAAGTCTCTCCCATCCGAATCTCATCGGAACCTCCAAGGCACTTGCACCGACCCCCGCGCCGCTTGATCCAACCAGCTGCATCAAACTGCCCGTTCGATCCATCTTGCCCATTCTGCGTCATGCTTGATCACTCGACCTCATCCGGCATCCATGATCGTTCTGGATATTAGCTCTCCAAGCTTAGCCCCGATGCTCCTCGCCGTTGACCGTCGTTGACCTACAAGCCACCTGCACAGCAATAGACCAAGAAATCGTCTCTGGGAACAAGTTCTTCACAACTTGACCCACGTTAGCTCAAAACATACAATATGCAACAGTAAAACATTGAATCTCATGAACTTAACTTAACTAATACACAACGCCGCCAATATGGCCGACGAATAAGTGGAAACCGGTCTGACTGCCATACATGGCCGGTCAGACCGCCCGCAAGGGACGTAGCCAAAATTTCATCTTGGAAATCTGAGAACTCTCTGGAATTTTCAACTGAATATAACTTTTGACTGGAAGCTCCAAAAAATAAGAGACCACATGCAGGAGAGTCCCCTCTATTGCCTACATACTCTATTTTTGGCCTAACTTCAAATTCAACCAAAAGATCTAGCCGGTCGGACCGCCGGCCTTTCGGCTGACCGATCGGCCGACGGCAGCCTTGCAGTCGATCGCCACATGGCTTGCCCGATCATCGACCGACGATCTGAGGTCCGAATAAAGATTGGAGCTTTTCCGAAAACGTGAGATTCAGCAAACCAACAACGCCATTGCCAATTGACTCATCATCCTAAGATCATGCACATATCCCCATGATATCCACAACTTGAAATTTCATATATAGGTAGAGTAAATTGAGCAGTATATCTATAACCTTTTAGGATTTTTTTTTCTTGTTAATTCGGTGCCCAAACCATTGACGATTGCACGAGTGTACTATAAATGACGATTGAGTAGCATATGTAATATACTAACAGTGTAAAAACACCAAAAAAGGGTTAAATTAATTAACATATTATATTTCTTCACACCTAAAAACATGCATTGTAACAACACAAGCTAGTGAGAGCAAATATACCAGAAATGCATAGCAGAAAGCTTACTTTCAACGGACAATTACAGGAAGAGACTTTAAGGCTTTAGGTATATTCCTTATACCCTTGTTATACTTTCAAACCTTAAACACATAACAACATAAGATCGTTCGAGTGTAGCTTCTATTAGTAATTTCTACTGGTAACTGGTAGGGCCCAAGAAGAGTAAGCAGCTTGCCCTTGCAAAGATTTTAAGAGCAAGGAAAAATAAATAATCAAACATGAATCGAAAACATCTTAAAGCAACGATTTTGTTGTATCAGTACTAAATCTGTCAATTCAACAAACAAGTCGTGCGAAGAACGTAACAGTCAAAGAAGAAAATTATAACTTTATGCTCTCACAACTCAAGAGACACTACTGTAAAAAACCTCATCACAGATGGTTTTTTGAACTGAGGAGTCATCGAGGAAGAAGAAGTTTGTTTGCTTACAACTGAGGAGGACGAGGTCCTTGTCGCGGAGGCCTGCGGTGGTGAACTTGGACCGAAGCACGTCGACGGAGCTGAAGTCCAGCAACACGTCGGTGTCCCGCGGGTTCGACACCTTCCCCAGCACATGCTACCTCGACTTAGCTATTATTTATAAGGACAGCGCCAAAATATTTTGCCTCCCGCGCACGCGTTCAAAATGTTTTGAACACCCGCGCTGCGAATCACAGACGGTTTTATACAAAAACCGTTTGTGATGGTATATCAAAGACGGTTCGTATTATGAACTGTCGGTGATAAGCATCTCATCACAAACGATTCGTATTATGAACCGTCTATGATAAGCATCTCATCACAGACGGTTTGTATTAATAACCGTCTGTGATTTTACCATGACTTGAAAAATTCCAAACCATGGTAAAATCAAAGAGTAAGGAAAATTCCAAGCTATGGTAAAATAGCAGACGGTTCTTAACAAGAACCATTTGTGATGACTTAAATTATCACAAATGGTTCTTCTTAAGAACTGTCTGTGAAATATCACAGACGGTTCTTATGTGGTTCTTAACAAGAACCATATATGATGACTTAGATTATCACAGAAGAACCGTATGTGATAGCTACAACAAAAGGAACCGTCTGTAATAAGGCGTCTAGTATAGCTTGTTTTGTAGTAGTGCAAAATTCAACAAACACCCGCTGCGCATGAGCTATACTACTACAGATCCCCACCCGCATCATACATCGCAATGAGAAAACTGAAGCTTAGTGAACAACACATCTAATCAAACAATTAAATAGATACAGGAGATGAGAGCAAACCTTCTTCTTGGGGACGGTCATGAGCGAGTAGAGGGGTAGGGAGGGTGGATAATCCGCATGGGATATGCAGCAAAGTCAATGCTGCTTGCCGGAGCCTGTCTGTCGCGCCACCGTGGAGATTGCGAAGCGGCAAAGGAAAGACCATTCACCTTCACATAAAAGCACATTACCCACAAACCCATATGAATAACTTATGATTGTATACACAGAGCAAGGTTCAATAGCGGAGATACCACGAGAACTCGCGGTGAGTCGTCTTCTCGAACGACAGTGCGCTGGGGTGCGACATAGGCGATGATGGCAGTGAAGAAATACTAGAGTTGAGGGAGGCGACACAACATCTACGGAGGCTCGACTAAGGGGAACTCGACGCTAGAAGAATCTTGACGATAGAGGATTCCGAAGTAGAGGAAGAAGCCATTGGCGAAGATGTGGTCGCCGGTGTCGAGCAGAGCAACAATATATGGGAAAGGGAAGAAGATGGTAGAGCAACAGTTAGGGGTCGCTAGCATCATTGACGCAACGGATCCTTGTAGCGGCGATTCAACCAGAGTTGGCTCAACGGAGCTCGCCGCTTCGCCGGTGTCGGGGTCATTGTGGATTTCAGCCGTGGTGGAGGCAGTGGGAAAGGAGCTGACATAGCTTGGGCAGCGGCTGTTGATGGTGGAACTTGGTGCACGATGTATAAATGAGAGGAGAGGAGGGGTGGCGGCGCAAGATGGAGAAAGGATCTAGAGGCAGTTCCTGCCTTATACTGGACCGTGGGAGAGAAGTGGGGGATGAGACCGATCGAGCAGTTGAGTAAGGAGAAACGGGGATACCATTGTTGTTTGCCTTGGCCACACACGTTGTTGCGCGTTTCTTTGGAACGTGTGGTAGTGGGATATTGTCGTGTTGCACGGTACTAGTTGCTAGAGGGGAGAATAGACGATCACAAACTCTACTTTTTAAGTAGTAAAGATAGAGATACTATACCAAAAGGAAAGCAGTAAATAGAAGTAGGGATAAAGAGTACTAGGACGACGATGTCGAGCATATGCACCTAAATAATGCTACTAGACGGACCCAACAAAGTTTGGCAGAAAGGGAGGAGCCGAGGAGGCCACGGATTCCAATCGTGAATCAACGCCGCCCACATCACCCCGATGTACTAGTCCACAAGAGCGAAATCTCCAGCTAAATCCCGCTTAATAGAGTCATTAACTAGTAGAAGCATCGACCCCTAATCTATTCTAATCCGGCCCCAACTAAGGCTAATCAATCAGCCTAAGGCTAATCAATCAGCTTCCCGTCTGATTGTCTCTCCTCTCGTTCACACTGCCATGCGGGGTTCGTTAATCCGGCGGACGCTTAGGATATATGCAATGATATAGATAATTATTGTGTAGTATTCCTTTATGTCATTTATAGACAACATGAAAAACAGTTTCTACAATAAGTTATCTTTTTTATATGTCACTAAAAACAACTTCTTCACTTATCATATGCCTTATTTCTCGTATTACAATCGATTACTATACGATGCTTGCATAAACCTGATGCTACCCTATTGCACGTCACTTATGCGCTAATTACTCCACACCTGCATGTGCCGGTGCAATTAGAACGACGACGAATCCGCACAGGGTTATCGTACTAGTCTGCCGGATGCTTGACGCAAGCAGCAATCTTGATTATTCGATCGAGATTAGGCAGCGGAATGGAATCGTGCGACGTATTCGCGCTGTCGGGGACGCACTCCGACCGCGAGAATTGCGGTGACCCGTCGCCGCCGAGCAAAGGTTGGGCAAGTAAGCTGTGCACATGCAGCCTCGTTAATGGGTGTACTTTCGTGCCATAATCTTTGGACCAAGACATGAATGTTCATTAGAGGGACGATGGTGCGCGTAAGTATGAGCAGAAATTTTCAGTCATATTTTGCAAAAAATCCTACTACATGAACCGACTTTGAGGTGGCTAGCTCCCCAAGTCAAGCCGTTGGTGGGTCAAGTTCAGACGCAACACTACGCTTCAGTTGCACGTATTTAGTAGCCTAATTGGACCTGCAATTAGTTGGTACATATAGATGTAGCTTCCCAACAAATCAGAGACTAACCGGTAAACCGAAAAAGGTTAGGGCGGTTCGCACAGATTTAACTTCCTCACGGCAAGCAAATGAATGTAGTCACTGGTCACTCACCATTCACATCATTCTCTCTCCGGCTTGTCCTCTGCCGTCCTTCCGATGCTCTCTTATCATCGCGTCATTTAAAACCGGGGCTCCGAGCGACGGCCGCGTGACAGGTTGCGGCATCCTGGAGCGCCGGCCGGGCGCCGCCGCGAGGACCGCGGACTGACCTGGCGAGCATCCGCGGTGGCGCGGCGCATCAGTCGGCGTCTCACGTCCGCGTCTCGCGCGTCGGGTAGTGGTAGCGGCGGTTGAGTGGACTGTGGACGTATATGTGTGGAGGGACGCTTCCAGATTGGTGCAGTGTGATTGGGACTGGGATTTGTTCAGATCAGCTGCAGTCGTGCAGGTGTTGTGTGCCCAGCGGATATGTTTATTTTTTAGACGGCCCAGCGGATAGTTTGGTGGACGGCAAGTTAACCCTTGAGGTAATCAGGTCTACCGGAACGCTAAGATTAGTCCGGTTGGACTAGATCTATTACTAGTTTCTGTTCCTCGCATGGATTACTATCCATAGCAAAATAATTTTTGTTCAAGCACGAAAACGAAAAAAATGGCCCAACCCAAAGTCGCCGCCGTCCGCGTTATCCAACTCTCAACCGCACTCCATCGCACCTCCATTGATTTGTTCAAGTCGTGCCGCCACCGCTTTGTCGCGCCCATCGCGCCTCGCATTGCGAGCTACCACGCCACCACTAAATCGCCTGGAAATATCATCTTGATCGATCAGATTGCTAATTAACCTCGTGATTAATTAGCATTCATGCGCTTTAGATCTCTAGTTTCCGTCTGCCATAGCAAAATAATTTTTGTTCAAGCACGAAAAAGAAAAAATGGCTCCAAAGTCCACCACTCCATCGCACTCCACCACGCCACGCGCCACCGTGCATCGCTTGTCGACAGTTCGCGCTTAAAAGCGTCGCCGACGCCACCGCTAATGACGCTAGGGGAAACCCTAGCGTTGATTATTGATGGCGTGGCCTTAGTGGGTCGGAAAAGGAGGGCGGGCCTAACCCAAGAGAAAGAAAAAATAGAAAAAGAGGGAAAATAGGGGAAAATGGTAAGCCCCAAAATTTGCAAATAAGCCCCTGAGAGTTCTAAAAATTACGAGGAATTTTTCACGCATAAGGAAAGTTTTCGAAACGCCCTGAAGTTTGGGAAATTTACGGTGGATTTTGGATTTTTATATATTCTTGCAGAATAACTCCTCAAAAATCTAATTTTTGCGACAAATTAATATATCTCATGGTTATTGTGTATTTTAGACCCCTGGTTTATGGTTATTTGCTTTAATATTATTTATTTTTATGCAATAACCTTAAATAATCATGGCTATGGGCATTAAAGTAGAACATTATGTACCACATGTCCACACTCAAAATGGCCTCGCGGAGTCATTAATTAAAAGAATAAAACTTATTGCTAGGCCACTGTTACAGAGTTGTAGGCTGCCCACCAGCTGCTGGGGCCACGCAGTGCTGCATTAATCCAATTCAAACTAACTGCATATCATCCAATTTCCCCCATGCAATTAGTGTGTGCAAAAGAGCCAAGTATTTCCCATCTGTGAAAATTCTGCAGTGATGTATACGTGCCAATTTCTCCATCGCAGCGTACAACCATGGGCCCTCACCGAAAGTTAGGGACTTGTGTTGGTTTTGAATCTCTGTCAATTATTAAATACCTACAATCGATGATAGGGGATTTGGACACAGCTTGGTATGTTGATTGTATTTTTGATAAGGACAATTTTTCGATATTAGGGGAGATAAGTACCACTCTAAAGAATACCGAGAAATAGATTGGAATGTTACTGGCATTCAGTCCTTAGATATACACACCAAAGACTCAAAACTGGAAGTTCAGAGAATAATTGATTTGTAACAAATAGCTAACAACTGCCAGATGTCTTCACTAATATTAAGGGAGTGACAAAATCACAAATACATACAGTAAATACACCGAAGATAGTAGAAGTACCCCAGAAGGATACTAAACCCACTCATGCCCCTCATGCAAAGAAGAGGGGGATAACTTCGGGTGCACGAGACTTAATTCCGTGCAGACGTCCGAAGAAATAAAGGAACGAACAAGTCAAATAACTCCATAAGACAGTTGAAGAACCTCAATCTAATATTGAGAAAATCCTTGAAGTGATCCATCTTAAGGATGATAACCCTAGCGAAAATTTGCGCACATAATCTGACGATGAGAGATCGGAACACTCAGACTCCACTGTTGTGAGAAACCATGAGGAGTTGGAAGAAATAAATGAAGAAATTTTCACAAATTATGTGGACTCGGGAGAGTTATATAAAAGAAAGACTATAGTTGTCGACATATATTTTTTCCTCTAAAATTGCTAAAACTTTTGCACTAGATCTAGAACCAAAGTCCATAGTAGAGTGCCCAAAGCGCTCAGATTGGGTCAAATGAAAAGAAGCAATTGAGGCAGAATTGGACTCACTAAATAAAAGAAAAGTATTTAGTCATGTTTCCCTAACACCTCCTAAAGTGTTCCCTGTAGGATCCAAATGAGTTTTCATCCAGAAGAGAAATGAGAACAACCAGGTGGTGAGATATAAAGCGAAGCTTGTAGCACAAGGGTTCACGTAGAGACCCGACATTGATTACGATGAGACCTACTCACCTGTGATGAGTGGAACAACGTTCCGATACTTAATATCAATGGCACCTTGCATGAATTTAACAATACGGTTGATGGATGTTGTGACCGCATATTTATATGGGTCATTGGAGGTCATTAGATACATATATCTATATGAGAGTCCCCAAAGGAATCAAAACTCTAGATCCTAATAATACTAACCGCAAAATGTATAGCATCAAACTGCAGAGGTCGATGTACAGATTGAAACAGTCAGGAAGAATGTGGTGCAACTGACTAAATGATTTTCTCCTGAATAAGGGTTACTCAAATAATGATGATTGTCCCTGTGTATTTATAAACATGTCCCAAAATGGATTTTTGTATCATCTCTATTTATGTCGATGATCTGAATATCATAATAACCGTAGATGACATAAATGAAGCAAGTTCTTACCTTGTGACGGAGTTTGAGATAAAAATACTTGGGTAAAGCCAGGTATTTCTTAGACCTGCAGCTAGAGCACTTCCCTGAAGGAATACTAGTACACGAGTCTACCTATACCAAGAAGATATTGGAGAAATTTAACATGGATAAATCTTATCCTTTGAAGACCCCATGGTAGTAAGATCCCTAGATGTGGATAAATACCGTTTCAGGTCGAGGATAGAAAACGAGGAAGTTTTAGGATCAGAAGTTCCATACTTAAACATTATAGGAGCACCGATGTACTTTATGAATTGCACCAGTCCTGATATTGCATCGTAGTCAATTTATTGGCTAGACACAGTGCAGCTCCAACCAGAAGGCATTAGGCTGACGTTAAGACTCTTCTCATATACCTCTAAGGTACACAAGATCTTGCCTTGTGTTTTCGAAAGAACCAGGACTTGGCCATGGTAGGATATATGGATGCTAGCTACCTGTCGATCCCCCCAAGTGCCAAATCTTAGACTGGGTTTATTTTTCTATTTGGCGGTACAACCATCTTTTGACAGTCATTTAAGCAGACCTTGGTAGCTACTTCTACCAACCACACATAAATTATTGCACTATATGAAGCCTCACATGAATGTGTTTGGCTTAGACGTGTGATTAGTCATATCCAGAAGTCTTGTGGTATTAACACCGTCGATAACCCCACAATTATCTATGAAGATAATGCTGCTTGTGTTGCACAAATGCAAATGAGTTATGTTAAAAGTAATATCACGAAGCATATTGCTCCTAAATTCTTCTACCCTCATGAACTCCATAAGAACGATAAGGTGAAGATCTTGCAAACTAGATATTGTGAAAATTTGGCTAATTTATTCACTAAGTCTTTGCCTGCATCTAGTTTCCAACGATGCGTTCGTTGTATTGGAATGAAGCGGCTTTGAGAGTTGCAGGGATCACAGGGAGAATCCCCTAAATCATAATCCACTTAAGGTCTTAAAGCTTTACATTAATTCTGAAGATTAACCAAGAAGGTAAAAATGTTGCACTCTTTTCCCTTAGTGAGTTTTTCGTGAAGATTTCTCATATAATTTTTTTAACAAGGCAGCGATGCAATACAGTTTGCAGATGCAAATGCTCTTTTCCCTGATCCTTTTTTCCCACTGAGTTTTTTGGAGGAGTTTTTAATGATACATATGCATAACGCGGTATTCACCCAATGGAGAGAGTTGAGAAACCCCGATTTAGGGATTGATGGACGAAATACCTACACTGCCCCTGTGGATTTTAGTCTTTAAATATGACCTCATTGCATTCAGGAAGATATCAATCTATTAATAAAGAGGTTCACATATTGTGTCTATATCTTCATCTCTATGTGATTGTTCATCTATTGTGTGGTGATTGATTGATTGAATTCCTACGATTATTGCGTTCTTCGATAGATATGTTCCTCCACTAGCCTAATCCAATGCATCAGACTGCACAGATTAGTAGTTTGGGCGGCCTAAATAATCTGGTCTCCCTGCCTCACAAAACCGGAGAGGGATCATCTGCATTAGTGCACTAAATGCAGATGTGCTATAATGTATATGAATAAAAGCGATCTCCACCGACCGATCAAAAAAAAACGAAGACCATGATCGGGTGCTGTTTATTACAGTAAAATTATTTCAGTATTTTTCCATCTGTTACCGCATGTCTGTACTAAAGTATAGCACTGTACAAAATACGGTTTACACATGCCCTTTGCATCTACCGCTGAGGATCGGATCCCACGAAACCATGCGCATTATTGGACGCCACGAACCAAAGTCGCGAAATTATTGGTCACCCACGAACCGCACATGTGCGATGTCCCCTCATAATCGGACGTCCGGATGCACGCCATCGCGCAGATCCAACGGCGGTGGCAGCTTCAGTAGAGAAAGGCAGTGGTAGGCTAGCTAGTAGTAACACGGCACGGGTCGCGTTACACCACCCGAAGAAGATAGAGAGGCAGCACCACCAGCCAGCTATAAATGGGCTCCTCGAGCCATCTCCCCTCGTTTTATCCACCACTGCCAGCTCGCGCCGATACCACCCCGAAACAAGCTGAAATTACAGCCGAGTCCACGGACGGATCCCCAATTCCTCCGCACCAGGCCGCGAATCCGGGATTCGACGCTGCGATGGGCATCTTCAGCATGCCGGCGCCCAAGGACAGCCTCCTAACGTACCTGCTCTACAACGCGGTGGTCTCGGTCGCCGCGCTGGCCGGCGTCCTGCGCGCGGCGCTGGTGTTCCTCGGCCTCCCGCGCCGCCGCCGCCGCTGTCCGGGGAGGACGGTGAGGGCGGCGGGGACCAGCTCGCGGCGCTCGCGGTCTCGGCCGCGACGGCGGCGGGGCCAAGCCTGGCGGGGAGGTTCAGGAGCAGGTTCCGCCCGGCGCGCTTCGGCCGGAGGCGCGGCGCGGCGGACTGCCGCGTCTGCCTGGTGAGGTTCGAGCCGGAGGCCGTGGTGAACCGCCTCCCCTGCGGCCACCTCTTCCACCGCGCCTGCCTCGAGACCTGGCTCGACTACGACCACGCCACGTGCCCGCTCTGCCGCTCCCGCGTCCTCCCGTCCGCCGACGATTCGCCGCCGGCCCCCCGTTTGGCCTTGATTTAGGAAGATTCGTTGTTGCTCGTCGCTCCGGCTATGTGCTAGCTCCGTGTGGCCTTCCGTGTGCGCCTAGGAATTAGAGTGTTTCTTTTTTTTACTCTCATTTTTGTTTCCTTTTTTAATTTCGTTTTTTGTACGCTTTGTTCTGTCGGCTATCGCTGTACCGTGTAGATATTCGCAGCAGAGAGTGCTCCTACGGGTGTAGCACTTTGTGAGTTCGTGTACAGGCTTTGGGAAAAAGAAAAACATTGGGAAAAATAATAATTAAACCCCAAAACAACCTGAGCTGCTTGATGATTGTGTTCTTGCATGTCCCTAAATTTTGCCCTGCGATGTTTTTTTTTGTCGACGTAAAATACTCAAATCCTAGCTTATTACGTTCCCAAGCGTACCGTTGTGTTCTTGCTAATTGCAGGAATCGGTAGTTAACGGTAAGTACTTAGCAGTAGCAGTAGTATATGTTCCAATCGAACAGTTCAATCAGATCAACAAACCGTTTGCGTTTCTCCGAAGAATCGGCATGCATGGGGAATCTTCTCCAATCATCCAGCGGAGGGTTGGTTTGGTAGGTTACTTTACTCTCTTTTCGGGGTGGCGTTGCGGGTATCCCCGGAGCATTTACGCACCAAGGCGAGGGAGGGGGACAAGGCGCTGAAAGGCACCACGGCAAGGGAAGCGGTTGTTTATGCGCGCGGGTCACATGGATGCGTGCTTATCTACGTGTCCCCCACTCGCTGTGTCCGCATCGCCGACGGCACATGCCTGCCAATCTTATTCTGCGGCCCCCTCGGCCTCTTCTCGTCACAACCATGGTACCCAAAGGCCCCTTTCTGTTGGACTCGACTAGTAATTTGCTCGACAGCAGTACCAAACGGCAACTATTTGCAAATCAAACTAAGCGGTGTCGAGAATTCAAGAAGGCAATGCAGTAAAAAAAAAACGCATGACCCGTATGCAGCAGTGGGATGTGAAAGGAGGTCGATACATAGTGGTAGTAGTCTAGTACTACACTGCACAAGGTTCGCATGGATGCTTTGGATGGGAGGAGTGCCATCGGATTCTTTGGAGATAAGTATAGCTTGCTTGCTTGGGTTGCATGCACCAGGGGCCGTCCGTGCTTTTTTGTCGCCTCGTGCGTGAAGATCGCTTTGGTCTTTGGATGACTTGTGTGAGTTGTGTCCGGTGTTGTTTACTAGGGCCGGCAATGGTCGTTGTCAAACCAAGTTTGCAAGCTTGCTGCGATGTCGAATTCAGGCGTCTCCAGCGTTGGCTGGTCGCACTGCATGCTGGAAGTGATAAGCATGGCAGGCATCTCAGGGAAGCAAAAATGCATTTTTGCAGACAGAATTTTAGCCGCTGTGTTTTGTGTGAGCTGCAAAGCTTCATTTGTTCGCGTGTGCTCCATGTGCGCAATCGAAATTTGTGAACAGTGAAGGAACAAATACAACGAATTCGCATTAACAAAATGCTTAAGTTGAAAGCATTCATTACTGTACTGTTGATGTGTACGTTCCACGGGAAATAGAACAGATGACATTGCTGACCTGCTCTCTCACGTCGCTGCACCATATGTTCATCGTCTGTGCAACTTGCGGCTGTGCTTGTTCAAATGCAACAAACAGAATAGATTCAGATATTTATGCTGAGTTCAGCGGAACGAAGAAAAAATGGGTTCCCCCCTATGCTTGCCTTAGCTGTTTGAGGACTTCCAGACGTCAGCTAGTCTGAACATCTCTTAACACAGGTAACAAGTAGCTGTATCGATTGATCCATCTTCCATGCAAACTACTTGCTCTCGTCAGTTGAATTTTTAGCCGATACGGCCGATTTTGATATCGTATTTGCGTTTTTGACCAGCGTTTCGTTGAATTTACAAAATAACCGCTGGCGCCGACGCCGTAGCGCCAAATATGATGGGCTCGACGCGTGGCATGGCCTTGCTGGCAGCACTGCGCTGCAAGCACGCCAGCGCTGCGGGCGCAGCGAGCTGCGCACCGCTGGCTCGCTGGCCAACCAAGGCGCACGCTGTGACGCGCGCCTGCGCTGCCTCGCCAGCCCATGTGGCGCGGGCATGGCGGCACGCACGCTGCTGGCCACGCGCCTTGCCACCGCCCACAATGGCCGCTGCGCTGTGCTGCCACGCCACGGAGCCCCGAGCCGCTGGCCACAGATATATATGGAGAGCGATCGCATGATTTTATTTCGCATCGTTCTTCTGCTAAGTTCATATTCGATCACTCTCCACCTCCTGCTCATTCTTTTCTTTTCATTCGCTTGCTCTCTCGATTATATTTCAACGTTATTAACGCAGGTAGGTTTATCGTAATTTTTAATTTAGCTACATTCTTCTATGTTTAATTAGCCACATTGTCAGTAATGTTCGCTATGTATGTTTTGCTAGTCATGTCTCTACCGAGCTACTAGAACAATTCTACGATGAGGACCACCGGTGCAAGTGTGGCTCACTCACGGCGTGGATGGCCCTCCGCCGGGCGCTTGGCGGGAGGGGCGGTGGGCGCTAGACGATCGTTACGTCCGTTCCTGCCGGGAGACGGGCTTGTTGCCCTTTGCGAGGATGGTGTCCTTCCAACGGGGGTTCACCCTAGACGCCAGCCTGTTGTCCGCACTTGTGGACCGGTGGAGGCCGGAGACGCACACCTTCCATTTTCGGTGGGGTGAGATGACGATCACCCTAATGGATGTCTCGTTCTTGACTGGTCTCCCGATCCGGGGTGTGCCGCTTGTTCCGGGCCCTCCGAGAGCGGACTGGAAGGTCAGACTGGAGCAGCGGTTTGGCCAACCTCTGCCGGAGGGTGCACGTGGCGTCCCTCGGGCTTGGCCGAGGCGATTCGTGAATGCCCGCAGGTGCACTGAGGCGTCGTTAGGGCGCATCTCGTTGCTTACCTTCTCCGCTCTTTGGTTGGGTCCTGTTTCCAACCACAAAGGGCGATTTTGTGAACCCCAGCTTCATCCGCGTCGCCGAGTCTTTGGTCGACGCGAAGTTTGCCGATGCCGCGACTACACCGGGATCGGCCGTCCTTGCGCTACATACCGAGGGTTGTGTGACGCCACGGCGGCGGCTCTGTAGCAACCTAGTCGTGTGCTACGTGCTCCTGCACTGTGGAGTTGGGAGCACTTCCACATTGGGCCCAACCATTGAGACAATGGCGCACCGTGCCTCTCCCGCATGGCGACCCACCACATGACCCCATAGACGCGCCCACCATGGGCTTACGATGGATCGCGGCGGTCGTCTGCTGGGCCAACGAAGACCGGCGAGGTGCTACTCGTTGTACCACAACGAGTTCGAGTTATTGCACGGCGACATCATCCGTGTCCATGGCATGCTGGTTTTCTCCTCGCGGTTGCGCCGCACGGGCTGTCTGCTTCATGCATCGTGGATCGATTTTTGTGGACGACGACCTGCCACCTGGTGTTCTCACATATGGTGGAGCCTTACGCCGCAGCAATGCGTGTGCGACGATTTAGTCTGCCGGCTCGTGCCCCCGAACGTCGTGCCCCGGAGCGAGCCAGACACCTGAGTTAAATTTCATCCAAGTAATTTTTGCGATCCTTACGTCTTCTTTTGTAACATTAATCTTTCCAAAATGCGAGCAATCGAGGTCGGGTGGGCATATTTTGGGTGGCAAATGCACCAAAGACCGAGTGGATTCAGACATGGCTTCACAGGGTGCACGTGGATGTATGGCATGAGCCGCGTCCACATGACCCTCAGTCGTACGCTGCGTACATGGAGTGGTACATGCCACGAACGCGCGCAAGACTCACCATTCCTCCTCCGGAGCGCCCAGAGGAGGTGACATGTCAGACGCACGAAGAGACCCTCCGCCGCACGCATTTAATCGTCCAAATTTCAAGACATGACGACGCCGTCACGACACTTACAACCTCGGTTCGCAGCTTTTGTTGATTTATATTCGTATTTTTGTTAATGAACCTGTTACATATGTCACTACAGTTGGAGCGGGCGGTGCGCGTCCAGAGCGCAGCGGACGAGGCCCAACTCAGACCAGATAGAACCCCGTCGGCATATAAAAAAGTTTTGAAGCACATCTCGGCGGAGATGAAGAAGATAGTAAAGAACTTGAGCAGTGGTCGTTCGAGGGACGACGTCTTGCGCATCGGGCACGAAGTGGGGGGGCCGTGCTCACCCGCTAGGTCACCACGACCTAGCGAGTCCGGCAGGCGTCGTAGCGTTCCCCGTCGGTCATCTGCGGGCCAGGTCGCCGCACAGGTAAGTCGCTATGTACAAATTTACATCAAGTTTTGTAATTATGCCTTACGTTCCGCTAACATCATGCCGTTCTCTCGCCGTAGGTCCGTCGGGATGAATCACTTCTGTCGTCCGGACCCGGTACACAGCCTGCCGCCCCCCCTCGGTCATCTGCACTGCACATCCGGGAGGTACGAGGTTCTTAGTTTACATCCAGAGTGTTCATTTGTACTAACATCGTTTCGTCTTGCAGCCTTCAGCCCCTGGGGGTGACGGCCAGTTCACATCGACTGATGACGACGATACGGGCCTCCCAACTCCTACCGGGAGCAAGACACGCACGCCGTGGCAAGGACAATGGCGGCGGGGTTTTAGCGTCGCAGGCGAGCTCCTCGGGTTCGCCGCCCGCGTCGTTCAAGAGCAGATGTCCTCCGGGTTCGGTGCCCCACGGTATACTCCAGGCGAGAGTTCATCCGCGCAACTGGAGTTGCAGGCATCGTACCCCCAGAGTGGCCCTCAGAGTGGTTTTCTAGCCTCCGTCGTGGATGAATTCCTCGGAAGTGTCCCCCAGGTCGGCACGTCTCATCAAGACGACATGTACGCCTACCAGACTCTGCTCCGGACTCGATCATCGGTCCACCTCGCCTCAACGGTCTCCGTACCCCCTCCGAACCGACACGCGCTTCTCCGTGAGCGGTGGGCGTATTCCACGGGTCATGCTCGGCGCAAAACAAGGCGCGCCGCGACGCACCGCAGCAGGGAGAGAGTAGTGGCTCAGACGAGTGAGCCGTATAGTTTCACGTGTTATGCTATTTTCATTGTACTACATTAATTGATCTGTACGAAAGCAACGTTATATCAAAAGATTCTTAATAAATAAAATAATAGAAAAATTACATAATCAAGTACACTTTGTCAAACACAAAAATTTTCATTTTTTTTTACCTCATTTGCTATAATTTAAAATTCGGGGAGACCGGCTTGTTGCGATTATGAAGATGCCGTACAACATGTGGGTAGCAACTACTTAACGATGTGTGCTACTTGTCTCCGCGGCGCCATAGCAAGGGAGCCTTGTCTCGACGTCGGTGGGTCTCGGTCGAAGGAGCCTTCCCCTTATCGCCAGACTCTCCACGTCGGGCTGGTATGTCGAAGTCGTCCGTACCCTGCGATTGTATGATGTAAGTACATCGTACAGTACAAAACGTAACAAGAATGTCAATTGTTCATAACTCACGTCGTCCATGTAGATTGCTCCCGGACGACCGGATACGCTGTGGCGACCGGGCTCAGCCGCATGAGCCTTTCCCTTACCCTTGTCACGGGACTGTCCACGTCGGGCTGGTGTGTCGAAGTCGTCCATGTCCTGCGTTTGCATGATGTAAGTGCACCGTATAGTGAAAATCATAAGAAGGATGTAATTTCTTCATAATCGACGTCGTGGATACGGATGACGCCTTGAGGCGGCCGGATCTGTTGTGGCGCGGGCTCGACCTCATGAGCCTTTCCCTTGCCCTTGTTACGGAATGTCCACGTCGGGCTGGTGTGTCGAAGTCGTCCATGTCCTGCGTTTGCATGATGTAAGTACACCGTATAGTGAAAATCATAAGAAGGATGTAATTTCTTCATAACTGACGTTTGCATGAGCCTTTCCCTTGTCGTCGATATGGATTACGCTCGGGAGTTTATCGGTCCTTGGTGCCTCCTCATCCGTGCGTAAGGTTTCCACCGTGAGAAGTTCTCGGCCCGCACCGAGTAGTTTAGCATGTACTCTGCCGGATGAATGCCATGTCGTATATCTCGGGCCGTCAATCCATCGGAAGAAGTGGCGGCGCATCTCGGCCGCATTACGTGGGGATGAAGTTAAAATTGAAGGAATTAAACACCGGGAGGAAAATCGATCGCGTGAAAGAAACGCTTACCATGTAGTGGCCGCTTTGTAATACGCCCGGGCCGTGTTCGGGTGTGTGGATGAATGATCTCTCGCGGTTCACCACACACACTTCGGGACCGCAAACGTGGTGGCACTGGGCATCTTTCATTGAAAAATCCGGTATTTTAGTCTGTTTCCTCTTCTGCGCAAAGCGCTTGCGCTCGCAACATCCTCTTGTAGAAGTTTGCGAAGAGTCCATAGCCGGTCTCGTATAATTTTGCGCTGTACATAACAAGCAAGACAGAAAAACTTTAAATTACGACACCGAGTGACGACCGGACGAACTAGGTCCATTGGGACAATCCTTCATTGAGTGCCCGGGGTCTTGCATATCCTGCACTTCACATGCGGCTAATCTTGTACGTTGACTAGCATCCATGTCATTCCGGAGCGCCGCGTCTGCCGTCGCCCTTCCTATTCTCTTCAAGTCCTGTTGGGACCCCAGCACCATGTCGGGCCAAAGATCCTTGTAGTTCATTTCCAAACCATACGAGTGAAACTCTCCGCTCCATGTACCGAATAGGTGCCGCATGTCGTAGTACTCGAGAGATGTATGGTGTAGCCATCTGCGCATTTGCGCACATGCCTTGTACACGTGCGAGCATGGTTTGTGGAAGAGCTTTGGCTTGTTGCAGGTGTGCGTAAGGACCACCGGCTTCGTGTGCGTCCTCGTCGGTACCATCCGAGCTTGGGTCGGTGTCCTCGTCGGACTCCAACCCGAGAGTCTCGTCCGGTAGATACTGTGGCGATCGATGCGGGCGACCACCATGTTTCCGCCCTCATTTGGCTCAAAATTAGGCACGGACTTCCTCCGAGGCAAACATTCCGTCTTTGCCATCTTCAGCTTCTGCCGCGCTTGCCCGCTTATGCGAGCCTCGGCATCATCGGGGTTTCAGACGCCCTATGTACGAAATTGACGTACACCATAGGCTTCCGTGAATGGCCGCCTCGGTGGGAGACAATCTCCATAACTTGCCTTCATGCTATGCTTCCATCCACCTTTACGAGCTCCCACACATAATTGGTGCGGTGATCGCCTCAATCATAACTTTCTTCGTCCTTGGCTCCGTGAGGAACTCCTTCGGATGCGACCGCACTCGTGAATATTCATCGCGTGGAGCCCTCCGCCGACCACCTTGTATCGGCATCTCGACAGGTCCAACCCATCGTGTCCGCTCGCACAAGCCCATCGCCGTAAAATACAATCAAGTCTTGCATGTTCAAAATACCTAAACCCACAAAGAACCACTAAATAATTACGACTAATTAATTAGCACTAAACTAATTCATTACTACCGAACTAACTAATTACGACTAATTAACTATCTCTAAACTAACTAATTACGGTTGATTAATTACCACTACAAAATACCGATTTTATTTCCACTTACTTGATATGTCAGTAAAAACTAATTACGACTAATTAATTAGCACTAAACTAATTTATTACCAAATGAACTAACTAATTACGACTAATTAGCTATCTATAAACTAACTAATTACGGTTCATTAATTACCACTAAAAATACCAAGACTTTATTTCCACTTACTTCGTATCTTTATAACGATGACTACTAAACTAATTACGACTAATTAATTAGCACTAAACTAATTCATTACTACTCGACTAACTAATTACTACTAATTAATTACCTCTAAACTATCTAATTACGACTAGCTAACAAAGACTAACTAATTACGACTACGGCAATAACGGCAAAAGCATAACACAAATTACCCGCCTTCCGAGGAAGTAATAAATCACCCTTCTGGAGGAATAATAAATCACCCTTGAGGAAGAGTGACGAAGCGAAAACAATTACATCCCAATAAAATTAATTATGTTACGTTCTCGAGTTCTCACGACGAGCGCAAGAACGAGAATCGAACGCAATTGATATGACCAAGAGCGAGTGCCGAGTTCGGTATTTATAGGCGAGTGAAGGAGGAGTCGCCTTGGCGCCGGAATTCGTAAGTATTGCACCAGGCCGCGAATTCGGGATGGGACGCTGCGATGGGCAGGAGGAGGATGGACGCGGAAATACAGCCTCCACCCAACATTTTCTATTCAACGCGGTGGTCTCGGTCGCCGCGCTGGCCGGCGTCCTGCGCGCGGCGCTGGTGTTCCTCGGCCTTCCCGCGCCGCCGCCGCTGCTGTCCGGGGAGGACGGTGAGGGCGGCGGGGACCAGCTCGCGGCGCTCGCGGTCTCGGCCGCGACGGCGGCGGGGCCAAGCCTGGCGGGGAGGTTCAGGAGCAGGTTCCGCCCGGCGCGCTTCGGCCGGAGGCGCGGCGCGGCGGACTGCCGCGTCTGCCTGGTGAGGTTCGAGCCGGAGGCCGTGGTGAACCGCCTCCCCTGCGGCCACCTCTTCCACCGCGCCTGCCTCGAGACCTGGCTCGACTACGACCACGCCACGTGCCCGCTCTGCCGCTCCGCGTCCTCCCGTCCGCCGACGATTCGCCGCCGGCCCCCGTTTGGCCTTGATTTAGGAAGATTCGTTGTTGCTCGTCGCTCCGGCTATGTGCTAGCTCCGTGTGGCCTTCCGTGTGCGCCTAGGAATTAGAGTGTGGAATCGGTAGTTAACGGTAAGTACTTAGCAGTAGCAGTAGTATATGTTCCAATCGAACAGTTCAATCAGATCAACAAACCGTTTGCGTTTCTCCAGAGAATTGGCATGCATGGGGAATCTTCTCCAATCATCCACGGAGGGTTGGTTTGGTAGGTTACTTTACTCTCTTTTCGGGGTGGCGTTGCGGGTATCCCCGGAGCATTTACGCACCAAGGCGAGGGAGGGGGACAAGGCGCTGAAAGGCACCACGGCAAGGGAAGCGGTTGTTTATGCGCGCGGGTCACATGGATGCGTGCTTATCTACGTGTCCCCCACTCGCTGTGTCCGCATCGCCGACGGCACATGCCTGCCAATCTTATTCTGCGGCCCCCTCGGCCTCTTCTCGTCACAACCATGGTACCCAAAGGCCCCTTTCTGTTGGACTCGACTAGTAATTTGCTCGACAGCAGTACCAAACGGCAACTATTTGCAAATCAAACTAAGCGGTGTCGAGAGTTCAAGAAGGCAATGCAGTAAAAAAAAAAACGCATGACCCGTATGCAGCAGTGGGATGTGAAAGGAGGTCGATACATAGTGGTAGTAGTCTAGTACTACACTGCACAAGGTTCGCATGGATGCTTTGGATGGAGGAGTGCCATCGGATTCTTTGGAGATAAGTATAGCTTGCCTGCTTGCTTGGGTTGCATATATGCACCAGGGGCCGTGCTTTTTTGTCGCCTCGTGCGTGAAGATCGCTTTGGTCTTTGGATGACTTGTGTGAGTTGTGTCCGGTGTTGTTTACTAGGGCCGGCAATGGTCGTTGTCAAACCAAGTTTGCAAGCTTGCTGCGATGTCGAATTCAGGCGTCTCCAGCGTTGGCTGGTCGCACTGCATGCTGGAAGTGATAAGCATGGCAGGCATCTCAGGGAAGCAAAAATGCATTTTTGCAGACAGAATTTTAGCCGCTGTGTTTTGTGTGAGCTGCAAAGCTTCATTTGTTCGCGTGTGCTCCATGTGCGCAATCGAAATTTGTGAACAGTGAAGGAACAAATACAACGAATTCGCATTAACAAAATGCTTAAGTTGAAAGCATTCATTACTGTACTGTTGATGTGTACGTTCCACGGGAAATAGAACAGATGACATTGCTGACCTGCTCTCTCACGTCGCTGCACCATCTGGATCCATATGTTCATCGTCTGTGCAACTTGAGGCTGTGCTTGTTCAAATGCAACAAACAGAATAGATTCAGATATTTATGCTGAGTTCAGCGGAACGAAGAAAAAATGGGTTCCCCCCTATGCTTGCCTTAGCTGTTTGAGGACTTCCAGACGTCAGCTAGTCTGAACATCTCCTAACACGGGTAACAAGTAGCTGTATCGATTGATCCATCTTCCATGCAAACTACTTGCTCTCGTCAGTTAGAGATGTTCAGTGACACAAATATATTCCTTCGGGCTTTTGCCATTCGACACCCAAAGATTCAGACACTGAACAGTAGTACATCGACTTGTGTAGTTAGAACGGTCATCGATTTCTGTTTGGTTATTTGTGTTTGGCTGCAGGTCATAGGACATGGGAAAAGGACGACTCGGACCTCTGTGCGCATACTAGTAAAAATGCGGAAAAAAGATCACCATGACAAGTTGACAACGCTCCAGCAACGTCAACGTCGGCGAGAGAATCTGGCATGCATGTCTAGTTCAGGAGAAAAAACAGTCCAATGCACTGCTGAAACACGCAGAAAAAAAGTTTGTGTTGTATTAACATTTGCGGTTGTAAAAATTTTGGTTGTTAGATTTTCAATGTGAGTGGTCGGATCATGCCTTGTATCGGTTGGTCTAATCGGTGATACTTGATGATCCTTTTGACCGGACTCAGAGCACTGTAGCTTCGAGTACCGAGTAACATAGTCCAGAGTACTGTAGCCCGACTACTAAGTGCTAGTTTTTCGAATACTCTAGATCCGAGTACCGAGTGGTAGAACTCTGAATAATATACTCAGCCGTAAGTCGAGGTATGTAACGAGTACGAAGGACAGTCGGAGTTGCATGATCGAAACTACAGTGCACGGTCGATGGTCAAAACTACAACGACTGGTTGATGGTCGAAGCTACAGTGCACGGTCGATGGTCAAAAGTACAACGACTGGTTGATGGTCGAAGCTACAGTGACTGGTCGATAGCAGAAGCTACAATGACCGGTCGATGGTCGAAGCTACAATGACTGGTCGTAGTCGTGATCGGTAGTTGTAGGCTTTGTGATCGGTAGTCGAAGGTTTCGTGGTCGGTAGTCGTAGACTTCATAATCGGTAGTCGTGGGTTTCTTGCTCGGTAGTCTTAGGCTTCTGGTAAGTAATCGTAGGCTTTGCGATCAGTGGTCGTAGGTTCCCGATCGGTGATCGTATGCTTATAGTAAGTAGTCGTAGGCTTCGAGTGCTTCAATACTTGTTTTTCTTCGAGTACCTTGAGCACTCGAGTCTGGCTGGGCAGTGTATGACCGGCGTTTACACGTCGGTAATACCGGTTTTACAGAGTGATCTTGAGTTATTTTTCTGAAAGCTGAAATTTAAGGTCGCAGATGATCTGATTCGTGTTTATTGATAAATGAGACTGATATATGTGTGTGTGAACTGATATTGGTCAAGATGGAGAACTTACGCCAGGAAAGCGTTCTTTGATCTTTGCATGTGCAGATTGAGTGTGGAGACGGTCATGGTCGATGACGAGGAAGACCGGAATTAGGAGGGGGAAATCCAAGGTTCAAGTGGTCGTGGATGTCATGGGGTGGCCGTGCTCACGCTGGGGCACATGGAGATCAAATGTGAATGTATGATGCGTAGTCGAAACTACATAAGGTGCCGTCCTGGAGGCTTCGACGAATGAAGAGTTATGGAAGACGTTTATAACTTGAAGGTTCAGAGATATTGAAAAACCCAGGATTTGAGGGGTTTCGGGTCCCATAATTTTCAGAAGAGATAAGATTATGTGTCCGTATTGATAAGTACAAGGTTTAGGATACTAGCATATAAAGGCCGAAGAGGTTAAGACTAACAGGGGACTTGGAGAGGCTTTTTGCGACGGCTTTCGTAGAAAGTTTTTTGGTGTTTTTGTACTAGGGTTTGAGGGGTGCCGTGAGAGCACTTTGTAGCCACATAACATGTTGAGTAATAACAGATCGGATCTATTCCAAGAAATATTAGTCATCGCCGATGGCTTGTTGTTGGACCGAAAAGGTGACTAGAGAGGGGTGGGGGGAATAGGAACACGCTCACTTTTTTCACAAACAATTGATTCAATAAGATTTTACTCCAGTAGCTATGGAAACTATGAAGATCAATATACCAATACAACGGAAGACTAGTATTGAATCCAATTTAATCCCCTAAGCAATACGTCAAAAATCAACACAAGCTAAAACAAAGCAGTGCATTGCCGGTTTGACCGCTGGGTCAAGGGCGGTCTGACCGCCGACCCCGAGCGGTCTAACCGGTGATCTGGGCGGTCTGACCGCCGGCCTGAAGACCAGAACAGAACAGCCCCGATGACGAAGTTACAAATAGATGAAACTTTTGATCTACAACTCCAAACTTGATGAAACTTGGAACACACCTTATCTATGATGTCAGAAACCTATTCCAATCGAAGATTGTGCTAATTCTTAGAAGAATAACGATCCTTTTCCGTTTGATTGAAGAAGGGTTCAAAACCGAGTCAAAACAAAAACTAGATCCAAAATCTTGCTCGTGGGTGATTGATGATCAAGATGATCCTAGATATGAGCTAGATCATGTGGAGAATTCAAGCAAAAACTCGCGGATCAAAGAAAAACTCAAAATCATCAAATATAGAGAAAGAACACAAAGAGACAAGACATGATCAACATTTCTCTAGATTGATTTGATATGATTTGGGCTTACAGCCACTCCATCAATGGAGGACAATGCTCAATCCAAGAGCACGAAAATCACATCAAACTCTCAAGAACCCTAGCCTCCACAAAATCTCTTCCTAAGCAAATTAGGGTTTTTAATAACCAAAGAGGCGAAGAGGTGGTGCAGTCACCACCCTCCTCTGTTTATAGTGGACGCTTAGACCTTCTAGAAGTTTGACTCAATTGGGCTCCTGTTAAGGCCCAAAACAAACGGGTCACAGACGCACGTATTTTAATGCGTAATCTATATCGCCTCTTGACCTAATTAGCTTCTCCTTGAACCATCTTGCGCCGTGGATTGGCCAATAGGTCACCATTGTCCATCTTGCATCACACTTGAGTTCATTGACCTCACCGGCATCGTCGATCGTTCTGGACCTCAGCTCTCCAAGTCTAGTCCCGATCATCCTCGTCGTTGACCACCAAGCAACATGCACAACAACAGACAAGTAAACCGAATTTAGGAATAAGTTCTTCACAACTTGACCCATGTTAGTCAAAATATGTATCATGCAACATATATGCCATGAAACTCATGACTTTGACCTAACAACCGAACATCGCCGCCACAACGGGCGACGACATAAGTGAAAACCGGTCAGACCGCCCCCTATGGCCGGTCTGACCGCCACCTGTTGGCCGGTCAGACCGCCCGCTGGGACTTAGCCGATTTTAGCCCCTGAAATTCCAAAACCTACTGGAATTTTAAAATGAATAGAACTTTTGACTGGAGACTCCAAAAATTATGGGACCAAATGCAATAGAATCTCCTCTCTTGCCTACACCCTCTATTTTTGGCCCATCTCAAAATACCACTTTCTGAAGTTGGCCTGTCCGACTACCGCCACGGCCAGTCAGACCGCCGCATGGACCGGTCTGACCGCCACTCGCCGGTCAGACTGGTTATAGCCTAACAGCACATCAACTTTGCTGAAAACACGTGAAACGATAAACCTTTAGCACCATTGCCAATTGTCACATCATCATAATATCAGTAGTATATCCCCATAATATCCACACTTGTTCTTCTGTCTTCGACCAGCTCTCATGTTGTTCGGTCTTCGACCAGTTCTTGTGTTGACCTGTCTTCGACTAGTTCTTCTAAAGTCGTAGGACGGAAGAAATCTGATAGTCGAATCCTTTCGACTAGGTGATCGCAACCTTTTCGACTAGATCGACTTCGCCTTCTTCGATCACTTGTTGTGCTGCTCACTCGGTTATCGACAATAGCTGTGACTGGTGGAGCAGAATAGAGTTGTTTCGACCACTACGACTAGGTGACAATCTCGTACAAATATGTTAGATTCTGTTGCCATATAAATTCAACACATATACTCTTCGATAAATTATAGAAGAAGACACCATTCACTTCTTTTAGTTTCGTATCTGATCTTAAAAAAACAATATAAAGAGGATAAGACCCAAGCTGCAGAAGCTCTTCCAATCAGGTCCGTGGCTTGTTCTCGACGAAGCCGAGATCGATGTGCCCTGCTCCTTGTCGGATCCTGAAACTTCTTCAGCAGGTTTGGTCCTCTTTGAGATAAGTATGTCGTACATCAGAGCAGTGTACATGTACTACTTTAGTCCAAGGCTGTTTCAGATTCCAAACGTCAGCTAGTTTGAATATAACCAACGACGAACAAGTGGCCGTATGTCAAATTAATCCATGCAAATTTCATCAACCTGACAGAGAGAAACGTTCAGTGATTCACAATTTGTCATTTTGGATTTTGTTTTGCAGTTGGATTCCCTGACAGAGATACAGGATAACAGATAGTTGATCAGGCATTACATGTAGCTTCAGGTAAAAGATAGGACAGGTGAAAAAGATGACTCAGATGTCAGACATGTGGTTGGAGAAAAATGATCGTGACCTCACAGCACTCCGCCATGACTTTCTCAGTGAGACAATCTGGCATGTCTGATTCAGGGACACTCTCGAATCCAGTAGCGAGATATGTAGAAGACAATGCACAGTGTAGAGGATACTGAAGTTGAAAAGGCGTACAGATCACTGTCATCTTCGAGTCATATTGCTTGCCCTTCTCTTGAGTTTCGACGAAGCCAAGATGTGATCTTCCCCTTGTTCGATCCTGACTTGAACATCTTCAACCCATGCTTTGGTATTTTTGAGGTAGCAGTAGGGGTACACTGTGCTTATGTTAGCTTTGTCAAAACGATGAGTTCTGAAAGAAAACGGTGGTGTTTCCCCTCTTCTTTCTGAATGAAACAAGTCAAAGTCTTTTGTGTGTTCTTAAGAAAACTAACCTCAATCTTCATCGTTTTTTTACGAGGGAACTTCATCTTTCCTCCATATGTTCGCCCTACTATGGGCCGTGTAGTGCTTAACTTGGCTGGGCTGTATTTCTACGATGGCTAAGTACTACCTCTTGCCGTTTTCTGACGTCGAGAGCTAAGGACCTAAATTACAAGAGTCGATCGGAAACCTAGTAAGACACGAACAGGAGTCGTCGAGCTAGAATCTGATGCACGAGCTAGCGAAATGGGTGAGATGAGATTCGAGCTAGCATACGCAACAAATTAAGTCCATCTTATTAGTGTCCCTTTCCGTTTAATTAGATTTTAACATATTTTGTGACCTCACGATCATGGCTCCTCCTCTGTGGTCTGGTCATGGCACCGCTGCTGCCCGTCTTTCCATGTTCAGCAATGGAGTCACACGCACTGATGCACACGCGAACATAAAGTGCTACGCTACGATTCGATCAGTGTGTTTGCGCAAGGAGCTGGCTAGCACTTGCTGCCTTCTAACATCCCAATTTGAGAGTTTTTTTGATTTTTTTAAATTTTCTTGGATTCTCTCCAATTTTTTTGTTATTTCTTTGAGTTCAGTTTTTTTTATTTATTTATTGTTTTCCCCAAAATTTCTTTTCTTTGTTGTAAAATTTAATTAAATCAATTATTTTTAAAGGGTTGGATTTCTTTTGAATTTTCTACAATTATTTAAATCCTAGTCCGAAATTCACATTCAAATTCCAATTCTCGATTCAAACTCTAATATTATTAATTGCAACTTTCCATTTTTATGATGAAAAATGAACCCAAAATCATTTACTTGTTAGAAATGAGTGTCCTTTTTTCTTGAGATGAAAACGTTGGTGGTATCCATGAGTTCGCATGCGCATGCACCTGCATTCACCATCTCATCCGTTTGTACCACCTCGAGATTCATGAGCTCCCTCCCCCCTCTCTTTCCCGGCTCGCCCCGCGCAGCCGGATGCCGAAAACCTCGTGCCACCGGAAACCTCTCGTCGCGTGGGGTTTCTAGCATTCCGCGGTGTGAGGTTTCTGACACGGCCGACGAGGTTTTCCCACGAGCACACGCGAGGCCTTCAACTTAGGGGCATGAGGTTTGCCGCATAACGGGGTGGCGGATGGTGGCATAGCCAGAGGAGGAGGCGCGGACGAGCCTGCGAGAGAGGGAGAGAGAAGGGTGATGGAACACGACTCCCGGAGCAAGGACAACAGTGGGGGTAGCATGTGCATGTGCACATGCATGTATCCTTGCATTTCCCCATATGCATTGCATATGTTCCCAAGCCTACTAAAAATTTGCACAACCCGCTAGTTGGACACTTGTTTTGTCTTCCCTTGCTACTCTCGTTCAGTGTTCACAATGCCAAGTGCTCTCGAGTTCGATGGTGCAGCGTTCGGCTTTGGGTTATCGTGGTTCGTGGTGCTTGGCACAGCCCTGATCTCCGTTTGGGCCATCTCGCTCGTCGTCTTCCTCTGCGACCACAGCTCGGAGACGAAGAAAGCCAGCGGCGACATGCAAAAGAAGGCCAAGAAAGTCAAGCCGACAACGACGACAAGTAGTTCGACGGGCAACCGTGCTGTGGATATCATGGGGATAGGATGATGATACAATTGGTAATGATGTTGAGGGTTTGTTAAAACACGTGTTTTTGGCAAATTTCAGAAGCTATCAGGCTATAGGCGATCATACAGGCCATCGGTGGCGGCCTGACCAGTTCTGCCCGGTTTGCTAGCCAGCTTAACGGCGATGTTATTCGGTTAGGTCAATTTCATGTTTTTCAGTGCATTTGAGTTGCATGATATATGTTTTGACTAACTTGGATCAATTTGCGAAGAACCTGTTCCTGGAATTGATTTCTTAGTCTATTGCTGTGCAAGAGGCTTGGAGGTCAACGATGATCAACAGTGAGGATGATCGGGACTAGGTTTGGAGATTTGAGGTCCAGAACGATCGAGGATGTCGGGTGAAGTCAGTGGACTCAAGCATGACACAAAATGGACAAAGATGACCGAACGTGAAGTTCGGTGCGACGGGTTGTATCAAGCGACGCGGGGGTCAGTGCAAGTGCCATTGTGGTTTCGGTAGGAGCTGAATGGGAGAGACTTACCAACATGAAGAGAGTCGTTTGATCAACCTACAAGTGGTGAAGCATGGGATTACTTCATGAAGATTGGACCCGGTCTTTGGAGAAGGATCAAGAAGGGGTATATTGGTAACTTCAGTAAAATACCACCTTGATAACTTCTGGCTGAACTGCGGCGCAAGGCGGTGCAAGGAAAAATGATTTAGGTCAAATGAAGATAAAGATCACGAAGAAATAGATTCGGGAAGTCTAGTTTGTCATCCGCTTTGAGAAACGTGAGTGAGTGTAGACCCATTTGTGTGTGGGCTTAACAGGTGCTGATTAGGGCTTGCTCTCATAGCTAAGCCTCCACTATATAAGGGGATGTACAGATGTGGAGTTCCCAAGTCCTTGAATGAGAGAAACCCTAATTTGTGTTTTGGGGTTTTTGTAGTGTTTGACGCTAGGGTTTGTGAGAGATGGATTGATTGTATGCTCAAGTGTTGAGCTTTTGTCCTCTATGATGGAATGACTGTAAACCAACGTCAATACCCAGTAAGATTCTTCAAGATGAGTCTCTTCTTGTTCTTGTGCGCCTCATCCCCCAAGCCCATCGCCACCTCCTCAAGCACAAGCCGCCGCCGCCCCCCAACCCAGCGCCCCTCCTCCCCCGAGATCGGCGAGGCTCCCCCTCCCCCGCCTCCTCCCCTTCCCCGAGCACGTGTCGCCTCCTCCTCCCCCGAGCCCGGCGTGCTTCCCCTCTTACACCGCGCCCTTTTGCTCCTGTGTTCCCTGCTCGTCCTTCTCCTCGGCGCCCAAAGGTAACCGATGCAATGTGGTACAGCTTGATACTGCTACTGGAATATATTGCAATGTGGTGTGGTGGGCTTGAGATGAATGCTCTGTGATGATAATAATCTTATACTAAAATTGTTTGGATAATCGGGTTTGAACTAGAGCTCTAATAGGAATACTTACTACTGTTGATTGATCTTTAGCATTTAGTATGTTACTTTCGGTTGATTAATTGGTTGAACCTCTAGATTTTGTGATCCTTAGAAATTCATAATACATGTTATTCTGTCAGTCAATTGAGCTTATTGTTGAGCTTGTTAAACTGTGATATTTTATACTGTCAGTAGATCAAGTTTTGTTCGCTAACTGGAGTGTTGTTTTGGTGATCATTTTGCTTTGATCTCCTATTAACTGAAAGTATTATCTCTTGTATTTTGTTTAAAGATCCTATCGACAGATAAGTAAAGCACTATTTTAGATCTCAAAGTTTGAATTAATATTGTCAAATTCAATTAATGAAGAGTATAGACTAAAGTAGCGAGAAGGTCAAGATTAAATGTTGTGCAACTCTACATTTGAGAGTAATATCAAAATGTTAAATCTTAGTTTTATGCTGATTTCATTTGTTCACATGGTGTTTATGTTGAGCATAATATTCCTTTTAAATGACTTGGAGGATTTACATGTTTATATATCAATTATGTCATTATATGGGTCCCAATTTCTTCCCTATATATCTCAATTATTTACTAATTGGTATGTATACCCATACACAAAGAGATCAAATCTTATGATAATATGTTCATGCGTGTTAGAACTTCTATTTATTGTGAAGATATCTTCCACTCATTCTTCGTCATCGTCGCCTCATGTGTCTGATGCGCCGTCCTCTAGAATATCCAAGCGCGATAGAAGAAGATGAGTATCTAAAAGGCTCGAGGGCCAATTTACCATCACGGAGGTCGATGCGTCTGGGACCCCTATCAATCCTCGCCGAGCAGCGTCTGCATTCCAGAGAACGGTAAAAATAGTTGCATGGGAACGGGTCAACATCCCCTACGATTCGTGGAAGGAGTTGACCAAAGCTCAGAAAGGTGAACTGCTGACGGATATTTTTCGATCGTTCGAGATCCCGCAATAACACTAGGACTCCATGCGACGACATGCGTTTCTACAAGCGTGCAAAGTGTAGAAGAACTTCAAGAGCATGTTTGTCAAGAAATACGTGAAGAAGGATCTAACGCCCTTCCAGAAGTACCTATTCTTGGAATGACAAGACTTTGTGGTGAAGAAGGTAATAGATGATTTTAGGAGAGAAAATGCGATGCACAGGGCCCTCCAGGCAAAAAACACGCACCCCCACAGACTCGACACTGCTGGGTATGCGGGTAAAATCTCGCAATAGAGGGATCAGGACCAGCAGGCAAACCGTTCGAATGCCTCCCCGCCATTTGTCAGGATCCATGATGAGCACGCCCCAAACTGGCTAAGAGCGAGGTCATCTACCCTGTCTTCTGGGGCCATGTCCTTTCCAAACCCCACAGACGATAAAGTGTCTCAGCGCCTGGTAAGGTATCGAACTACCTAGTTTGTAATTACTCTATAGTCGGGCTATTGCAGGAAGCGCTGAGTGCACAATCTTCCCAAGGCTCATTCCAAGCAGTCAGGGAGAGAGATATACTCTCCGCGTCCCTGGGAAACAATGAGCATCCAGGTCGCACGAGAGGCCTTGGTCTTTATGTTCCATTGAAACATGGATTCCCAAAGGACTCCGAAGTGTACCAGAGTAGGAAAAGTACCAAAGCCGAGCGCGATGCACGACTACGAGAGGAGATTTGTGAATCCCTCAAAGATGATATCACTGAATCCCTCAGAGATGAGATCAATGATCGCGTCAGAGATGAGACACGACATCAGATGGAGAGCCTTAAGGAAAGTCCTAGGAAAAATCAGTTGCAAGCCCCTGCCCCTACTGTGCTAGCCAGCCCCCAACCTTCCGAGTAGTTGTGCGTCCAACACTACTCCAAAAGATGATGACATAATTCCTATCGATGACATTTTGGTAATAATTATTATCTTTAGAATGCTCGATCAATTGATAGGCCTATTTTAGTAGCTAATTTTGTATTGTTATGTAGGTGGCTATGAAGTGCAAGCTCCAAGTGGGAATCCCTCCATTGCCCTAGATGCTGCTTGGGGCCAGGCGTATCCATCCAGTGTCGGGACTTTGGTGCACAGTGTAAATCTAACTCGAGTTTCGTAAAAGTGAATGTGGATGGTGTTCATGCTAATTTTGCGATCGTCGCACTGCAGATTCCCCTAAACGATGAGGTTGTGACTCTAGGGCAAGCCATTGGAACATTCATCCAGTGGCCCAAGAGGGACATCTGCCTGGAGCTAGCTGCTCCGGTATCAACTTCACGGGAATGTAGTGCAATGGTGTCAAGTCCATGGGAGCTACCTACACTAGAGTTACCTGCACTAGAGTTACCTGCACTAGAGCTACTTGCTCCGATGCGACAAGGGCCCGATGCATCATGTGCATCTACACATCGTGCTCGGTCGACTCTTGTGAAGTCGAACTCTAAAAAGCGAGGCAACAAGGGCAAATCGAAGACGGTCAACTCCTATTCTGATATCCCCTTCTTGCCGTTAGCCTGGAAATTCGTCCTAGCCAAGCCGTTGGTCGAGAGGGTAGAGCGCCACCCTACCCTAGGATTGGCTTGCACAAGATTGCATATATGGTACATAGAATAGGCCAACAAGACGGATGGACAACGATGTTTTGGTGTTAATGTCAAGTTCAAGAATGATCATCTTAACCATGTGGTTCAAGATTGTCTTCACGGTGACCTTTGTGGACTTGTTCTTTCTCTTCAACCTCGACGCCTCGACTCCTCACTCATACGATACTGGACACTGTAAGTGTGTACAATCACGGTCAACGTTCGTGTAATACTGATAAATGTTATATATAACTCCTTGCTTTTGTATATATATATACAGATACATGATTTCTGAAGCCGAATTAAGAAATTCACCGGTAGGTTTCCTCGACCCACACTTGGTTTCCTTGCAAACAATCAAGGATAATGCAAAATTCGTAGAGGATTACATGATGGGATCATTGTTGGTTCACCACGACAAGTAACTTGTACTTTTGCCCTACAATCAGAAGTAAGTGCTGCACTAGTTGTTGTACTTGTTGATTTGTATTTTCTAAGTAACACAAACTTAGGTTTAATGACCATAGCGACATACTTGTGTAGGTTCTTCTGGATTCTAATTGTAATTATACCAAAACGGAACAAGCTAATATACCTAGATTCTCTAAAGAGGTGCACACGACTTCACAATTGTCTGATAATTAATCGACGGGTAAACACATTTCCTCCATAGATAACTGTATTGTAGTCTTTCCTTCCTTTGCAATTGATACGGCTAACTTCTTGGAATCACGTAGGTTGTTCGCCGTGCACTTTGTTAAAGGAGGGAAATGCAACGGAAGGATCCTACGACACGATCTAAATTTTTTGGTATTCACTAGTACGCATGAATCCTATATAACACTTCGCAGTAATACCTCTCGTACTAACCAATTCTATTTTTGCAGTGCCACCTGTAGCCATCGGCTTGCAACAGCTTGTGGATACTATATTTATCACAACATGAAACTACTCGTCGGTTCCACGATGACCAATGATCCTCAGGTTTGTCAATTTTGTAATAATTATTTCGTACTGATCAATTTATATATACACGAATTTAATCCTCCTAGCGACAGGTTGCGAGCATCGATACAACTACGTTGGAACAGGGCCATCTCATAAACATTCGAGGATAGTTTGCTTCATTCTTGAACCGTGAGGTCATAAATCCAGATGGAAAGTTCCACATGTAGATTGAACTTAATGGTACATGTGTGTAAATGTACATGAATGGTTAATTGATTTGTGAATTGGATGTGCTTATTTCTGAAATGAATATGTATTGGATGTGCTTGTTTCTGAAATGAATGTGAATTGGATATGCTTGTTTTTTAAATGAATACGAATTGGATGTATACATGTACTTGTTGTGTTTTAGATTGTTTCAGAGGGCATGACTAGCATTTTCTGAGGCTAGCCAATAAACAAAAATAGATTTAGTAATACAAAATAATATCACAAATGGTTCATTAGAACATACCGTCTGTGATACATCAGCTCTCACAGACGGTTTCATCTACAAACCGTCTGTGATATATCAGCTATCACAGAAGGTTTCATCTACAAACCGTATGTGATAGTCAACTATCATAGACGGTTATGAGTTAATAACCGTATGTGATAGTTTGCATCACAGACGGTTCAAAAACCATCTGTGGTGACCTCATATCATTACTGATCCATAAACTCAGATGGCTCACGAAACCATCTGAGATGACATTTTTGAACCGTTTGTGAAGACTTTTTTGTAGTAGTGTGATGGTTGGAAACATGACGTGACACACAAAGGAGTGGGTGGAGCTCGTCGAATTGACAAGAACGACGAGGTGGGCACGGCGGCCGGCGCAGGCACGGCGCCCACGTGGACTCAAATCGAGCTTCGGGGAGGGGAATGAGGCAGAGAAGATTGCGAGGAAGACAAGATGAGGAAGAGGAGTGAGGGAGAGGAGTGAGCGGTGAGGGGAGGCGAGAGCATGGTCGATCCGACGAGCTCCACGGAAGTGAGGGAGAGCAGCGAGGATGAAGAATGCTAATGCATGGTGTGAAGGCGACTAGTGGTAACGCTAGGTCATGCACGCGCAAGTGCATCTCGTCGGTGCCTCGGAGCTGTGTGCGCTAGCATCTGCTCAGCCTGGCTCGACAACGAAGGTCGTTCTTTACGTTTCCCTTGGGCCAAGCCCGGGAGGAAAATTTGCACGAGCTGAGCCTAGCTCAACGTAGGATGCAGACAACCAAACAACCGAAACGTTGCATCCGGTGGTGCGAGCCAAGTCGATGCGGGGAACCAAATACACCCTTAGTGTTTAGTTCTTGTGTGGTTAGTTGGCTGCTAGTAGCTTGATGTAAGGAGAGAACTATGAGTTATATATGTAACCTCTGTTAATTGATGGTCGAAGAACTATTTGCATTAGCTATGTGTTTGTTTGTTGTCAAATGAATGAGAGCCAGTAGCAAGTTTGATATTTGGCCTGTCTACTTTTTCTTACAGACAAAGTGGTTGTTTATCTTAGTAAGTTTCTGACCTTTTGTTTTTTGGCATCAATCTGAAATTCTGAATTACTCTTCTGTAGTCATGACCCACCCGTTCTTGCTCCTAAGGCTACTAGCTCCTGGCTTGAGATGTTTGCCCTTGAGGCTACTAATGCCTTGTCTAATTATGAGCTAAGAGCTTAAAAGACAGTTAGTGTCTGATACGATATTCAGAAGAAAAAAAAACGATGTGGCTTAGTATCTTGCCATCGTATACACGCAAACGTTGGGGGGCCTCTTAAATCACAAAGGTACTGATAGTGATTGCAGCTCAAGACTCGAGCAATGCTGTAATTTGATGTCTGCCAGCGTAGTTCAGTGGCAGTATGAACTGGACATCAAATTGAGGTTTCATGATCGAATCCAGTACGACGAGTAGCACAGAGATTTCAATAAACCTTAAACCCAGAAACTCTCTACGCGGTCCACGCACTGATTCTCGCCTGCAGGACAGAGCCTGGGACACGAGGCTGCCAAAGGCACATTAATGTGAGGACCGGAGCACATTTCAACATGTCGGCAAGACTGGTCATTGTTGCAACCTTATGCTTTCAGTAAGAGCTTTCTTCGCACTTCAGATGCAAATGCCCGCGCACGATCGATGCCAAGAAATGTGCCAGAAAAAAGGCCACCAGAAAAGTGATGCTTCTTGACTGCTTTACTCACCAAGGTGAATTTATAGGACTCTGAAATGCATTTCTGTTCATGTTGACTAGCTGTGCCATAAGCCCACATATCAGACTATCAGTCACATGAGTGCCACTAGCCATTTATGGCAAGTCTCAACTTCAAGCACTGGATCTGGAAGGCTGCATGGCTGTCGAGCCTGGATTTGCATTCAAACTCTCTGTGTATATCGAGCTAATTATATGATCAGTAATTAGCTCACACAGTACAATATCGATGAATATCACATTCATACATGCGCTGAATTAAAAATACTATTTAATATTACATCAGCAAAGATAAGTAAACCAAAAAGGGGCCTCCATAATCGACCACAGGCAATTGACTGGGGCTACGACCTAGTTATCACCGTCATCTTCAACTCCAACGCCAGATGAACAGAAGTATCCATATACCGAGTCTCCAATTTCAGAGTCTGAATCCACATATTTGATCAACAAAGAGTACAAAAGTACTCAACAAACCCTCACACCAAATGCAGTTACATAGATGCATAGCTTGCCAAGGGAGCGGTCTTATGGTTGTTTTAGCACAAAGTGGGTTTTGCTCAAATACTATAATTATTTTTCAAACCTATGACCTATCCATTTGACGTAAAACCAAAATGTTGTTTCTAAGCAAGTTTTATCACAAAGCAAGGTTCCATCCACCTACTACTACTCAAAGGAAAAACTTATGTGGCTGACAGGTAGGGTCCAGCTGGTTTTTTTATTTCTTTTCTAAATATTTTTATTTCGGGAAACACCCGAGAGACTGACAGGTGAGACTGCGGTCCACATGGACTTGGTCCACCCAGTGGTTCATAGGGCCAAAGACCCACACTTTAGAGGCTTTGATCCACAGACCATGTCTATACAACAGGTTTTAAGCAATGTGGCCCGCATGTCATACACATATACATTAAACTATGGTTTAAATAGATTTTATAATCATCGAGGGGCCACATGTCATACAATCATCAACTACTAACTACTGTTAACTAATTACGATTAATCTAATCACCTTGGGCCGACATGTCTGTGTCTCTACGTCGTCTTCCTCCTGGAACAGGGGAGCAGACATATCTACCATGGCCGGGCTCTGGGCGAGCTCGGCGCTGGTGGAGGGGGCTCCAGCGACCACCCGCGGCCCCCAAAATGGGTTGTGGGGTCCAAGATGACCCTAACTGCTGGGACGGCGCGGTGGAAGATGACCTAAGGCAGTGGCGCTATGGCGAGGTAGGCGGCAACACTATTGTGCATACTGGCATCTACCAAGCGAGGCTACAAACTACAACTACAGGTTGGAAACACCATCTACATGCTACTATGATTCTAATGGTGCTCTCAGTGTTCTCAGTGCTCAAGAATAAGCGGTGCACCGAGGTCTCCACGATGGTCTCTGGCGGAACGGCGAGGGGCTACAGCGCTATGGTGCTACGGTCGACTAGGAATGACATTGAATAGCCTATCATATTTACAACGAGTTGGAGCATACTAGAACGGAAGGGCTCACCTATAAACCAAGTGATGAAGGAGATCAAGTGTGGCAGGGTGGTTCGCGTGCTCCTGGCCGACGACAAGGATGAAGGCATTCCAGTGGCTCTGGTGCTCGACAAGGAAGAAGAATGTGTGCATTAGAGAGAGGGGGTCGAGACAATCAAGATCCGTGAGACAACGAAGGCGGAATGTTATCTCAACAGAAGAAATCAACGGACGAAGCCGACGGCCGGAATTGGGGAAGGTGACCGGTGCAACTCAAGTTGTTCTCCAACCAAGGCGGAGCGGAGGGGAAAAGTTGGGGAAAACGCAGAAGATAAGCTAATGAGAAGCGGGAGATGAATGCGACGACATTCTGGCTCGGGAGCAAGATCTTGTGAGCAGTATGCGAGTGAGCTGGATGCAGTCGTTAGGTGACAAGGTCACGGCGGCGAGAGAGGGTGAGAGGCTCGAGGTGCATGGTTTGATGAGGTTTGGCCCGCTCAAAGCGTGTTCGTACGGTGGCAACGGGCGAGAGCGAGGAGAGCTAGCGCGTAGGGAAAAAACATAGTGCTTCTCCTGTGTGGCCTGACAAACGGGGCCAGGGCCCACTTGTCAGCAAGAGCGCGTGCGAGAGAGAGAGAGAAGGAGTTGGGTTGGCTGTTGCTGCACTGCGGCTGAGCCTCGTCTTGGCTGGGCCACGAGGGAAGGGGGGAGAGGGGAAGCGGTGAACGATGACGCGACGGACCCGCTCGACTGGCCGCGAGGGGGAAGGAGGGAAAGTGGGAAGGGGCTGGGCCAACGGCTGGAAAATGGCCCAAGAGAGAGGGGAGAGGGAAAGAAATGATTTGAATATTTAGTTTGTAATTCAAAATTGATTTGAATTTTGAATTCAGGTTCGGAAATGATTTTTGCATACGATTAACTTTTAGATTTTTGGAAATCCAGATTTGAGATAAGGAAATTGTTTTTAACTTCCTAACTTGCAAGGCAAAGCTTTCATAAATTTTTGAAATGCAACAAAAGTTTTTGAAATCCATGAATTTCATGCAAATTTTAAATTGGTTCAAATTGAGGCTGTTACAATGGCTGTATCCAGCATCCAAAGACTCCGAAGTGCAAACTAGATTGTAGCGCGGCAGTTCGAATATTTAGGCTTTTAAGAACAGAGAAATCCATTTGGTATGGATTCGAAACTCGGTCTCTATATGCATGAGAACCTGCCTGAATGCACGCCAGCTTGAACTAGAGAGCGGCTTCTTTTTTCACATAGGGTTCAGATTCATGGACGCCATGCGACATGCGAGAATGAGATGATATGAGAGAGAGAGAGAGAGAGAGAGAGAGAGAACAGCAACCCAGCAACTTCCTGAAAGATGCAAGAGGATAATGGTACGAGTCCAGGCTCCTTGTAGAAAGAAACCGGTGCCATCTGAGTCCAAGATGATTTAGGGATTCACAGTGAACTCAACAGGCAACTTATTTCTATGTTTTTTAACAGCGAGAGCTAGAACACTGAGTACTTGGACTGATAAAGTACCAGATTTCTTGCTGCAATGTGTGCAGAATGATTGTAAGAGAATTGCTCTTGGCCTCAAAAAAAAAAAAAGAACTCCCCAGTTCCGAAACGGCCCTGCAGCTTCTCCAACGGTGGGGCCGGGGCGATGCAAAGAAGGGCCATGTATGCTCAACAGTCAACATCATAGAAGCAGCAAGGGAGACGGAGACCTCCTGGGCTCTTGGCACGGCCCATATTCCCATGTCCACCGGTCAGCGACCACGCACCGACTCGCCGCCCACGCACGCGCGCATCTTCCATCCGCCAGGCCCGCATCACGCGGGTAGACAGCGTAACAATTGCAATGTTACAGCAGCATTTTAGTACGAGAAGAGAGACTGTAATACTCTTGTACCTTCGTGCATCAGAGAAGAGATCCGGTTATATTCTGACACCCCTTCCAGATACTTTTATATTCTGATACATTTTCTTATACGGATCAGAGTTACAAGATACTACACAGTATTAAGAACAAAATAGATTAATTTTACTGGGAGAACCGAAACGACGACACCGAAACCATCGTAACGAGAGAAATATATCTTAAAACTGACCGCAAATTCCTTAAAGTGCGGTTTTAAAATAGTAAAAGGGATCGTCGTTCTCTCGCAATCCTCTTGAACCTTTTAAAATTCTCGGATTCTTACGCTATACAGAAATCTAGTGCTAAAACATAATCTAACCACTAATCTTTTCTGTGAGCAAAACTGAGGGTGATAACTTGATCTAAACATGGATTAACCCTAGCTCGAAGATGAACACCTAAACAAAGGCATTAGGGCAGAAGTGTGAAATATACCCGATCCCGAAGACGACATGCTGAAGTGAAGGCTCGGTTGAAGTCGCGTGCGGACGTGAGGGTTGGCCGGGGTCGGTGTGGGTGAGGGCACCAGAGCGTCTGTTCTGAGGCGGTGTGACGTCGGGATGGCGACGGTGGTTCGGTCTTCGCTCACCTCAACACCCTTAGAAGATCGGGTTATGTGTTGGATTTTTTTGGTAGCTAAGAACTGATCACCTAACTTGCCGAGTCCAAGTTTCTTTTTATTTGGTGCTGGGTGAACGGGATTGTAACCAATCTATTGGTTGCGCTCCGATCAGGGCGCGAGTGGGGTTGCCCCCCTGATTTCTCGCTCGACAGTTAGCCGAGATTAACCCAACATTCTCCCTTTGATCGTAAGACTAACATCATAAGTCCACTCTCAACGAAAACAGTATACCAAGGTAATGTGTGGCATAGTCAATGAAGTGTCATACAACTCCAGTACCTATAGTGTACTATTATATTTTGAAATGGATATTCATTATACTTAATGGGAGTTGGTTTGTTTTAAGGTACTTTTATCCAGAATCAGAGGCTTTCCAATAAACCCATGCCGGCAACATGACCACGAAAGATATTGGGTGATAAGCTTTTAGTAAGCGGATCCGCAAGCATTGACTTAGTATTAATATGCTTGATACTAATGGTTTGATCCTGGATTCTATCTTTCACAACATGATACTTAATGTCAATGTGTTTGGCAGCACCACTCGACTTGTTGTTACTCGCATAAAAGACTGCGGGTTCGTTTTCACAGTATAAGGTGAGTGGTTTAGAAATGCTGTCTACCACTCTAAGACCCGGAATAAAGTTCTTAAGCCATACAGCCTGCCCGGTAGCCTCATAACATGCCACAAAATCAGCTTGCATCGTTGAAGATGCCATAAGGGTTTGTTTGGAGCTTGTCCACGAGATAGCTCCTCCAGCGAGTGTGAAGATATAACCTGACGGTGATTTCTTAGTATCAACACATCCCGCAAAATCTGAATCTGATTAACCAATAACTTCAAGGTTATCAGAATTCTTATATGTGAGCATGAGATGCTTAGTAGCTTGCATATAACGCAAGACTTTCTTAACGGCCTTCCAGTGGCCCGGTCCTGGATTTGACTGATATCTGCCAAGCATTCCGGTTACAAAAGCTAAATCACGGTGCGTACTTACTTGAGCATACATAATACTTCCGACAGCCGAAGCATAAGGAACCGACTTCATCTGATCAGTTTCATATTGGTTCCTTGGACATTGAAATGTCCCAAACTTATCGCCCTTAACAATAGGAGCAGGCGAGCCAGAACACTTATGCATATTGTATCTTTTTAGTAATCTGTCAACGTATGCCTTTTGAGATAAACCTAATACTCCTTTGGACGTATCTCGGTGAATCTCAATGCCAAGAACGTAAGACACATCACCAAGATCCTTCATATCAAAATTAGATGAAAGAAATATCTTGGTCTCAAACAACATATCCTTATCACTGCTGGCCAATAAGATGTCATCCACAAAAAGCACTAACAAGGTGAATTTACTCCCCTTGAACTTAACGTATATACAGTTATCAACTTCATTCTCCTTAAATCCAAAATTTCTTATGACCTTGTTGAATTTTAGGTACCACTGCCTCGACGCTTGTTTTAAGCTATAAATCAATTTCTTAAGTCGACATCCCATATGCTCCTTGCCCTCCACAACAAAACCTTCCGGTTGAGCCATGAAAACGTTTTCTTGCAAGTCGCCATTAAGGAATGTCGTCTTAACATCCATCTGATGTAACTCTAAATCATAATGAGCTACAAGTGCTATAACGATTCTGAATGAATCCTTAGTTGAGCAGGAGAAATAGTGTCATTATAGTCAATCCCCTCTCTTTGAGAGAAGCCTTTTGCTACGAGTCTTACTTTAAACCTTTCGATATTTCCCTTAGAGTCATGCTTGGTTTTGTAGACCCATTTACAGCCTACTGTTTTGACTCCATCAGGAATTTCTACTAAGTCCCATACATCATTAGTGCTCATAGACTTTAGTTCATCCTTCATGGCATCAAGCCACTTAGAAGAATGTTCACTCATCATGGCCTCTTTATAAGAGGTGGGATCATCTACCTTCTCTATATCATTAATATCCTCATTCATATAAACAACATAATCATTTAGGATGACAGATCTTCTCTCCCGCTATGATCTTCTAATAGGTTCAGCAGCTATTGCAGGAGGCTGCTGAGGCGCAGGAGACTGCTGAGGCGCATCATTAGGTATAACATTAGGAGTTTCAGAGGCCTCAACAGTGGGTGCATCAACAGTATTCGATACTGGAGGTGCAACCACCTGAAGCGCAGGAATAAAAGTCTCTGGGATAAGCGGTGAAGGAACGTAAACCCGCTTCTCTTCAAGATCTATTTTGCTAGGCTCCAGGTCCTCATTATTTTCTAAGAACACAGCGTGCCTTGTTTCTACAAACTTAGTTATCCTATCAGGACAGTAGAACCGATACCCTTTAGATCTTTCAGGGTACCCAATAAAATGGCAACTTACTGTCTTAGGATCTAATTTCCCAATATGTGGATTAAATATCTTAGCTTCAGTATGACAACCCCACACTCTTAAATATTTCAAACTTGGTTTCCTCCCTGTCCATAATTCATAAGGTGTCTTAGGTACTGATTTACTGGGAACCCGATTAAGAATTTGTGCGGATGTCTTTAGTGCCTCCATCCACAAACCAGTTGATAAACTAGAATAGCTAAACATGCTCCGTATCATATCCATAAGTGTACGGTTATGTCTCTCAGCTACCCCATTCTGCTGAGGTTCACCTGGTGTAGAATATTGGGCAATAATGCCATTTTCCTGGAGAAACTTAGCGAAAGGGCCAGAAATTTGCCCATAAGGGGCATGTCTCCCATAATATTCTCCTCCACAGTCCGATCTTACCACTTTAATTATTAGGTTGTGCTGATTTTCAACTCCAGCCTTAAATATCTTAAATTTGTCAAGTAACTTTGATTGGTCTTTAATGGGAAAGATATAACCATATCGGGAGAAATCATCAGTGAATGTGATGAAAGAATAAAAATCATCCACTGATGTCATAGGGAAAGGACCACAAATGTCAGTATGAATTAATTCTAATAGTCCTGTGCTGCGAGTGGCTCCCTTCTTTATTTGCTTTACATATTTTCCTTTAATGCAATCAATGCAGTGGTCTGAGTCAGAGAAATCTAATGGTTGGAGAATCTCTTCATTAATGAGACGCTCCATTCTCCCCTTCGAAATGTGGTCTAAACGACAGTGCCACAGTTTCGATGAAGTCTCATTATTATTTTTACGTTTAGCATCACATACATTCAAGGATACGAGAGATTCAGTAAGGGAAAGCATATAGAGCTTGTTTTGTCTAAAAGCAAAACCAACATCATTTGAATTAAATGTAATAATGCATTTATTGTTGCCAAAATTATATTTAAAACCATCATCGTCCAATAAAGAAACCGAAATTAAATTTCTCCTAATGGAAGGAACATAGACTACATTATTGAGACGAAGTATGAAGCCGCTATCTAAGACTAATGAAATAGATCCAACTGATTCTACTTCGGTATCTTTTCCATCCGCGACTCTAAGACTTCGCTCCCCCTTTCTTAGTGTTCTCGCGGTAAGGAATCTCTGTAAAGAGTTGGTAACGTGCACAGTTGCACCTGAGTCAATCCACCAAGAATTAAGGGAGAAATTAGCATAAAGAGTTTCATCAATGAACGTTATAGTATCATTACCCTTCTTAGCGAGCCACTTTAGAAAACCAACACAGTCTTTTCTGAAAATGTCCTGGTTCCTTGCATAAATGACATGTATTCCCATTAAGTGCTCCATCTGGAACAACATGGGGCTTAGGTGCATTGTACGCCTTAGACCCTGACTTATCTGATTTCGGGGAGAATTGCAGCTTTTTCTTGGATTTGAAATTCCCTTGGAACTTTCGTTTGTTGGACCCGCTAACTTGATGCACAAAATCTTTCTTTTCAGTGCTTATTCTCTCTTTCTCCTGGACACACATGGCGATTAAATCGCTCATGCTCTATTTTTCTTTCTGAATGTTGTAATTTATCTTAAATGTAGTGTACTCAGAAGGGAGAGAAGTCATAATAAAATGGACTAGAAAACCATCGGATATTTCCATGTCCATGGCCTTGAGCTTTCCAGCCATATCGGTCATCATCATGATATGTTCTCTTTTGCTGCTGGACCCATCATATTTAGCGAATAAGAGCCTCTGAATTAAAGTACTGGCAAAAACTTTATTGGAGCATTTGAATTTCTCCTCAACTGAAGCCAAGTATTCCTTAGTATTTTCAGAATCAGGGGTTGCTCCCCTGATCCCAACTGAAATAGAGGTCTTCATGATCATTAGTGATAGGCGGTTGGACCGCTCCCATTTTTCAGCATTAGCATCATAAATTTTCTTTTTCTCATCATAATTATCCTCACCGTCGGTGGGGGAATGGGAGCGCTCACCCTTAATGCATAGTCAAGGTCCAAAACTCCAAGGACGACATGAATTCTTTCTCTGCAAGTCACCGTCGGTGGGGGAATGGGAGCGCTCACCCTTAATGCATATCAAGGTCCAAAACTCCAAGGACGACATGAATTCTTTCTCTCCAAGTGGGAAAGTTGCTCCTCGTAAGCTGCTCAATGTTGTCAATTGTAGCGGCAACATTTATTGCTGAATATTAAAATACAGAAAAAAATTAGAAATAACATAAAAATGTATTGCATGCAATTAACCCTACGTTGGTTTGATTAATAACATGCAAAACTACAGTTCTAATTCATATCACTGTTGGGCAGAAAATGAAAAAGAACTTCAACAGTTTAATATGGCGACACATGACTACAAACAACGTTGGTCAGTATGTAATCATGTGCATATAATGCCAAAATAAATCATAAAAATCTCTAGTTAAAATATCTCGTTGGTTCAATTTTAATTAGAGATAATGATACACTGTTACTTGAGCAATTAACATTAATTAAAAATAGTGCACAAAACTTAAACCAAAATCATTTGGAAAAAAGGAAAAAAAACTAATGTGCGGTACCAACACGACTCCGTGCCGACTGCTGATGATGGCTCATCTTCTTGCATAGAACGGCGCCGGCCCAATGAAGCTTGGCCCAAAAATTCCGAAGCAGACCGGAGCCGTCGGATCTAAATGGACGGCCGAGATCATCGCGCGATTTCACTGGACCGAATCGGGATGAACGCGAGCCGCCGGATCGGATCGGATGGCCGAGAACGTCCGCCGCGCGGTATAAAAAACGACGAAAACGGGAAAAATAATCCCCATTTCTTCGTCCCTCTCCCGAAAACTCTTCGATGGCGACGGCGTCGGCGGAAACGCTCGCTGGCGGAGAGCAGCGACGCCGCTGGTCGAAGACCGGAGCGGCGGCTTGAGTAATGAGCATTAAGAGGCGGCGCGGCATGAAGCGACGCCCCCGCAGCTCTCCTCGCCGACGTGCGCGTGCGACTGGCCGTCGAGTGGAGCTACAGTGGCGCCCGAGACCGGAGTTGCTCCACATCTCCAAAAACCGTGAGTGTTCACCGCCCTTTTGATTCGATCTGAGTTTGAGGATTGGGGATTTTGAGGGTTCGGGGGTTAGGGTTTTTTCGTTAGGGTTTCACGAAAGATGTCAAATCCTCTCCTTCTAAGTGCTAAACCGAGCCATTAAACGTCAGATCCGAGGAGGGCAAGATCTAATCGGGACTAATAGGGTTCAAAACTGAGCTAGGACCACTCTGATACCATAATGTGAGCAAAACTGAGGGTGATAACTTGATCTAAACATGGATTAACCCTAGCTCGAAGATGAACACCTAAACAAAGGCATTAGGACGGAAGCGTGAAACATACCCGATCCCGAAGACGGCATGCTGAAGTGAAGGCTCGGTTGAAGTCGCGTGCGGACGTGAGAGTTGGTCGGGGTCGGTGAGGGCATCGGAGCGTCTGTTATGAGGCGGTGTGACATCGGGATGGCGAGTCTTCGCTCACCTCAACGCCCTTAGCAGATTGGGTTATGTGTTGGATTTTTTTGGTAGCCAAGAACTAATCATCTAGCTTGCCGAGTCCAAGTTTCTTTTTATTTGGCGCCAGGTGAACGGGACCGTAACCAATTTGTTGGTTGCGCCCCCGATCAGGGCGCGAGTGGGGTTGCCCCCCTGATTTCTCGCTCAACAGTTAGCCGAGATCAACCCAACTTATTCGTGTACTTCTTTGCTTTGGACGAGTTGATTTGTAGCTTTATTCAAAATCATGATTCTATTAGGATTCATACCTTATAGCACACCCCTCAAGTCTAGTTGGTTAGGATACGAGCCATCTTACTCAACAGATATGATCAAAGAAGAAACATCCGTTATAGGAGTACAATAACGATTACAGTGACAGCTTGAACAAGTACTCTTCCAATCCATTCAAGCAGCATAAGGTGACTTCGAAAATTGCAAAATGCAGAGTATGGACTAGAGTTAACCAGTTCAATGGAAAATAACTTGCAGAAATGAGCTTACAGTCTACAACAGAAGAGTACCTTCCAACCAAGCACATTCCTAGAGCTCTAAATCTTCACTTTCTTTGGCACATCAGGTCAAATGAACTGTTTCAGATAAAGATACCACGAAAAACCTAGAAAAATTCAAACTCTAGATAGTTATCTGGGCCCTTTTGGTTGGCAGTTGGTGCAACCTTCCCGTTTGTCGATGACACTTGCATTGGGCGGCAATGAAGCTCAACATGCTTTGGTATGTCTGGAGGGCTCGCACACCTTATAAGTGCCCAATTCACACCCTCGAAGAAGGGATGCTGCTTTATCTCGGTAGCTCCACGCTTGAAGCCAAGTCGGTGCTGAGGGTCCTTGACCAGCAGTCCCCTTATCATGTCCCTTGCCGAGAAGCTCACCGTCGGTGACTCTGGAAACCGCAATGGCTGGCCAACAACATTGAAAAGCGTGGCCCGATTGCCTGAACCCTTGAAAGGGGTCTTGCCGAACAGTAGCTCATACAAGAATATGCCAAAGGTCCACCAATCCACCGCACTACCATGTCCCTCCCCTTTTATTATTTCTGGGGCCAAGTACTCATGGGTGCCAACAAAGGACATGGACCGAGCATCAGTTGGCTCGGCAATGAGCTCTGGGAATAGGCTAACTTCGTTTGCCACATCAGGCTTTGATTTCTCCTTCTTGGACTTGGATTTGGACCTGGACTTTGAGAAGAACCGGGGCCCAAAGCATGTCGTTGGAGCAACACACGATGGCTGAATGCAAGCAGGCTGGACACAGTACGCTGTATTATTCCTCTGCAGCGCATCTAGGCCAGGGTTTGCAGACTTGATCACAGTTGGGATCACCGAACAGCGAAGAGAGAGATCAAAGTCAGACAACATGATGTGGCCATCCTCCCGAACTAGGACATTTTCTGGCTTGAGATCACGGTATATAATCCCAAGCATATGTAGGTACTCCAATGCAAGGAGCACCTCTGCTACATAGAACCTGAAACATCAAGAGATCAGTTGCCAGTTTTAAGTTAAAATGCCTTAGCGAAACTATTCAGTGAAGGCTGATTCAGCACAGCTTGATAGACAAATCAAAATTTCACCATAAGCAACTATACCTTTTGGGACCCATGAAATTCAACAATGACTATACGCACTTCTTAATCAAAGCAGTGTATAATTGTACGATATCAGCATGCAACATGAAAGCTTTCAAGGACATACTGCACCTTCCTAATTATCGTGTGCGCAACAAACAAGTTATGCATTAGGATGTAAAAACACATAAATATGTCCTATGCAACCAGACGAATTTTTTTTAAAACAAAATTACAAAAATAAGTAACCTGCCCAAAAAATAACAAAAATAGGCCCCTGTCGCCGGTTGAACTGGCGATAGGAAATTGAACAGTCACCGACAGTAACCTGTCACCAGTTGAACCGACGATAGGAACTCAGCTATAAAAACCCCAAAAATTCAGTCCAAAACTCATTTTAATTCTAGAAAAAAAACAGAAATAGAGGAGGGAGAGAAGAAAGGTAGCTAAGCTCTGCCAGTTCGTCGCGGAGGAGATATAGACAGAGCATTGGATCCGATCGGCCATCTTGCAAGTATATTTTTTTCGAACTTTGTACATTATGTCAAAACATTGTCGGTTAGCAAACAAAAATAGCGACATAAAATTTAGTAGATTAGATGAACTTAGTCCAATTATATAGTACATCAATTGAGCTGTGTACGAGGTAGGTAGTAGGTAAAGCGTAGTGTAAATAATATCAGTTTTATTTAGCTCTCCATTTGTTCGCGGTAATTATATTGTTAATAATGAAAATTAATTTTTAAGTAGGAAAATAGAATGACACGTTTTAAATTGAAAGAACAATCTGTAGCAGCTACTTAGGGTAGGTACTAGGTGGAGCCTAATCGAATTAATCGCAGCTTTATTTAGCTCCCTATTTGTGCGCAGTAATTATATTGTTAATGTCGGGAACTAATTTATAACCAGGAAAATAGCATGACGCGTTTTAAAATTACAAAGAAAATCCGGAGCAGCTAATTAGGCTAGGTAGAGCATAATCGAAATAATCACAGTTTCATTTAGCTCCGTAAGTTAGGTAGAGCATAATCGCAGCTTTATAACTTGTCGCATAAATTTGGTTTCTATTTGTGGTTGGCAATTAGTTTGCTAATGTCGCTTCCTATTACCTTATTACATATTTCGTAGTCTTTGTAATGTACGAACTGAATTTTCAGGTATGGCGGATCCAGACCACGCTGCTAAGTGGCCATACAAGTTACTTGACCCGGTGATTGACCTACATCACCGTAGCCGCCTCAGTACCATCCTCCCCTAGGAGGGTGAGGCGCCTATTGAACTTGGCGCGTTGCGGCTGCGCACACCCATCAAGGCCTGGAGGTTGCACCCAAGCTGGGTGCCGAGGTACGTGCCATTGTGATCTTCATGTACTCATTTGTGGCCTGACTACTACGTGTGGACTAACGTTCGTTCGTAACCTAACCCGACGCAGGTTGAGAACGGCAGGCCTCCTTCCGCTAGCACGGATGGTGGAGGCGACGTGAGAGGATGACCAGGACCGCGGTCCTGGTCGTACGTCCAGGCGTTTCCCATAAGACCAGGCCCTACTGACGGTGTTGGTCGACCGATGGAGACCGGAGACGCACACATTTCACCTCCCGTGCGGGGAGATGGCGCCGACGATGCAGGATGTGAGCTTCCTGACCGGGTTACCCTGCACAGGCTTCCCCATGGTGGCGTAGCGTGCACTCGTGGGTAATCCTCTCGCGGTTCGTCCCGCGGCGTCCTTTAACCCTGCACATTACCTCGAAGCGAAGCTCCCTTGTGTCCATCTTGAATGTGCGATGCATCTCACCCTTCTTGCTCTTCTCCTCTATGTACTTGGTGATCATGGTGAAGTAAAGTACTATGTCATTTGCCATGGCGAGCGACGCATTATTGCTTCTATCAACAAAGTAGTTTGTTGTACCGCGGAGAATTGCCTCCACAATACCAACCAAAGGGAGGCACCTTGCGTCGCGCATGATCCAGTTGTAAACCTCGACTAGATTGGTTGCCATGACACTATATCAAGCACCACCCCTGTCATACAGCAATGACCACTTCTCCTTAGGCTCGTGCTCAATCCAGTCCAAGAAGCATTTCACCTACACCCTCATCCTCGTCAGATTAGGACCATATGTGGGTAGTCGTGGCAATGCTTCGGGGGCCTGATCAGCGCTTGGGCGGTTCTTTTCGCTGTCTCCCTTCTGTGCGTCTGGGTCCGCTCATCCAGAATCTTCCTGAATGCTTCGAACATCTACTACTGGTTATGGTTGCACAACCGCTTGAACAGGTTCATCAGGTCCTTGTTGCAAAACTAGTTGTAGAAGTTTGCCCCCAAGTGCCTCATGCACCACCTGCTCTGCAGATCTGCCCATGCAAGTGGATCGTTATCTTCTTGTTGTAGTTGGGTTATTGCACTGAGCAGGTCGGCATGCCGATCATGAATGATGCATATGTTTGGACGGCCCTGTACAACAAAAATCCTCACATTCTTCACGAACCACAACCAGCTGTACGTGCTCTCGCTTCAACAAAAGCGAATGTCATGGGAAGAACTTGATTGTTGTCGCCCGTTGCTATTGCGATAGTATCTGACCCTTGTACATTCCAGTCAGGAATGTGTCATCTACGCACAAGATTGGACGGCAGTGCCAGAATGCATTGATGCATAGACCAAAGGTGAAGAATGCTCGCTGCAGTACCCTCTTATCGACCCACTTCAGATGTGTGGCGTCTTGAATGTCGACATGAGTGTCGGGATTCCTGTCTTGTATGACCCAGAGTAGCCCGGGGAGGTTGTGGTAGGAATCCTCGAACATGCCGAACCTTGACTCCATTATCTCAATTGCACGAATGATGGATCGTGACTCAAAATCAAGATTATCCACGATCTCACTGTACATGAGGTTGGTGATGAAGTCTGATGACAGGTTCCTATGGGACTGCACCGACTCAGCGACACCGCATGTGTGCGGCACTCGCCAAGGGTATCCCTCTATTTCGCACTTCACGTCGTAGCATCTTGGGTTAGACTTGACGACTGTGAATGTACGCCGCACCGACAAGGCCCATAATTTGACCGCCTCCTGCACAACCTCCTTGCATTTGTACACATCTCCTTGCCTGACCTCGCTCTGGTCGTGTACTCCCACAGCACATGGGAGGGTTCGTCGACGACGAGGTTATCGAATTGGTATTTATTCCACTCGAATGGAACCGCCAGCTGGTCGACATCATCCTCGTCATCGGATCCTTCATCTTCTGACAATGCATTGTAGTCCCGAGATTCCTCATCCATCATTTGCACTATGGCTTCCAGCTCCTCACCCTCGTCAGCTAGACCACTGGTCTGCCTGACTGAAGGAGCTACTTCTCAAGAGTCTTCGTTGACAGCATCAGCAACTCCGGGAGCTTCGGGCATTGTGTGGGCTACGCTGTGGCTTGAGTCACCGACTTCTTCAGCATCACCACCCCCTTCTTGTTCATCCGCAGATGCAAAAATGGGCTTGGCATATGCCTGGGCCAAAAGGACCAAATCACACCCTCCCTCCCTCGCCACGCGTAGATATGATTACCATGACTTTGTGCCCTTCAGCTCCACTAACTCCAAATATGTGGGTTGTGTTACTCAGGGGACAAGGCAACTCAATCTCAGATCATACACATCACGGTCCACTTGGAATGTGAAATAACCACCGCATCACAGCGCCCCATGTACGCCCCTCTACTCTTGCCAGGGGCACGGTCGCTGATTGAAAATAACACAGATCAATCCTCTCGGGGCCATCCAGAACAGTCCCTGGACCGTAATAATTTTTGAAATTTGTGACGTCCGATATAATTGACGCACTGCACCATCAAGAATATTTCCACGATTAACCACATATCTAAAACAAGATTACCCAACCGTACATCCAAAACTATGTAATTCATTCAGTTCAAAAAATTACATCGCAGGTGGGCAACTAGATGGACAACACTTCGCTAGTTTCTCTCCTCCCCCTCTACTCCTCTCCCTTCCCTCTTTCTCTTTTTTCTGAATACAAATGAGCATTGTGCCTAATTTTAGGGTTCCATAGAGTTTTATAGGGAAAGAGCACTGTGCCGAAGTTGGACTGACGACAGATGGGGGAAAGGTACCTGTCGCCGGTCGCCAGTTCAACTGGCGACATGAAAATATTTTTGTTTTTTTTTTGTCGACTATTTATTTTTATAATTTTATTTTAAAAAACTATTATTTAAAAAAAATCGCAAAGCAACCTGACTATGACAATACGAACCATTTTTTTTTAAAAAAAAAAGAATGTAGAAGAGGCAAGAGCAGATAAGAGACATGATACTACACCTAGTAAACAATGCTAACTAACAAATTATGCATGATGTTTTAACTTATTATTAGCGGAGAACATACTTTGCCGCTTGCTCTGAAAAATGCTTTCCAGGCTGCCTCTGTCGAAGAGTGTGCAGATCCCCTCCGGGGCAGAACTCCATAACCAGACATGAAAATTTATCCGTCTCAAAGTGAGTATATAGCGTTGGTAGAAATGGATGATCCAGGGACTGCAGTATCTCCCGTTCAGTTTGTGCTCGAAGCAGCTTCTTCCGACTCGCCAAAGATGCTTTATCCATGACCTTCATTGCAAAGTAACTCCGCGTACCACTCAATTCCGAGAGATATACACTGCCAATATCACCAGAACCTAGCTTCTTAAGCAGCCTAAATTGGTTCAAACCAAGAACACCGTCCCTTGATTTGACCACTTGGATAGCTTCCCACCTTGAATCATTCCCTTTGTGCGGCTTTGTGGTGGCGCTGCTCATGCTGCTGCAGGAGCTCTCGTCACTTATGTCGCTGCTTGTGCTAGCGCGACACATGCTGCTCTTCCCACTCTCAGTAAAATCAGCCCGATCACTCGTCTTAGCACTACCACTGGTCTTCGTCAAACTATTTGTCCCATCACTCACTTTAGCAGAAGCAAAGCTATCGCTTGTACTACTCTTTTCCGACGTCTTGTTTTCCTGATTCCCATTACAATCCAGGTTTTGGATCTCTTTTAACTCACCAGAATCTCCCTGTGGGGCTAATGGCACATCCAGGACCCCAGAATCTGAAGAGAGGCCTGAAGGTTCCCTGTCCATCATTGAAGCTGGAGACCCTTGCTGCTGGTGAGATGGCATCTGCTCCTCCGAAATCTCCTCAGCAGCAGGTTCTTGCCTGTCATCTTTCCCCTTTTCCTTTGGCTTTGCCGCTTGCCCGAGCATACCTTGAGGAGGAGATTTGGAAGACATGAACTGAGCAGTTGATCAGAAACACACAAACGAACAATCTAACAGGCCGGTGAACACCACAAGCTCTCCAATTCCTCCAAACATTCAGCAGGGCGGTCAGTACTTACTACAGTACTGATTGAATAATCCCCGACGCATCATCTGAAATAAATTTGTCCCCCATTAGCATACTAACAGAATAAATAAGTATAGGGTTTGTTTGACAGAAGTCCCAATCTTCTGTTCCAATCTATTTGCACAAATCATATAGCAGCCTATTCACCAAAAGATAAAAGGAATCGTAACATCGCCAAGAAATCCAAGCCACTGGTGAACAATCCACACAAAAAAAAAACCAAAGAAATCAGCACTGGAACAGCAATCTACAACGAACAAGAGCGTTCTGAAAAAGGGGAAATATTTCCAGAAATTGCAGACTCACACACAGGCTACAACTACGCATTTGACAGATCCATCCAGCGCCCCACTTCGTTGCATCAACACTCTCCACCAAAAGGCAGAGCACAAGAAAGAAGGCCTAAAACTAAAAATCACACAAGCCCCCACCCCGGTGCAGCATCACCCACAAAAATAGGGGGCAGTGGACCAGAAGCAGAGATTAATAACAAAAGGGAATCTTTTAGATATCCCCAAAGAGGAGAAGGAAAGGCTAAAGAAGGAGCAGACACACATTGCAACCTGGAACAGCCGCGAGCTCACAAGGCACACAACCCTCTGCCCCCCTTTTCCCCCCAAAGGAATAAGCAGGTATGCTGGAGGAACACACCGGAATCATATGAGCAACAGCACAGCACAGCACATACGCATGTGGCTAGAAAGTGATGGGTGACATTAAAGCAGCAGCAGCAGCAACAGATCAAGAACAAACATCCCCACCTGAGGAAAATGACATCTTAATCAATCTATCTATCAGCGAGCCCGGGTGGAAGATGACCAAGGTGCTGCCTACCTTTGCTAGGGCCAAGAGGCCATGTTGGCTGGCCGTGCTCAGCTGCTGGCAGGTTGTGGGAGGGGAGATGCACCGCCTATAGGATATTCACAGAGGTGAGCCGTGGCAATGGCAGAAGGCAAAACTGGAGCTGCATACTTGTCGCCTGTGCTTTTGGACTAGGGATAGTACTTGGCGTGGGGATTCAGGGTTCAGGCTGGGAAGTGCAAACAGACAAGTGTGTGTGTAGAAGGGAATGGACGGGTCAAAGGTGGTAAAAAGCTGGTCTTTTGGGGTGCACAAACAAGAGCGGCTGGTTTGGTGGCTCACTAATCTAATCTCCTGTGGTGCTTACTGCTTGGGTTTGAGGTAACTGCCGGTGCAGCGCCCATGGTGCTCGCAAAAAAAACTGGCCGTCGGAGATTGATCCTGAAAATTCATTTTACTGATTTAGAGTCTCAAAAAGGTGTGAAAATTTGTAGGAAAAAGGTTTTCTTTTAGAATTGTCAGGGAGATAAGTAATGTTTTCCATGGAAACCCACTCGGTCCAACTCACCGGCTAAAAAGATTTGAGCCCGTTTAGAAGGAATTTGAGTGCAATTTTTCCCCCAAAGTTGCGTGCTTTCTGCAAAATTCATGTAAACATTTATGCCGAACATAGTCTTGAATATTTGATACATGGCACAATTGTTAGAAATCGACAAGTAAATAACAAAATAGATCAAGAACAGAGAGACACCGATTTTTACGTGCAAAATCCTTACAAAAAAAAATCACAGACGCACAACGGCAATCTTCACTATATCAGAAAAAGTGTTTACAAAACGCATGAATTTTAATGAGTCGTCAACTCTTCCCGGGCGGCTTATAATAGGTATATATATGGTAATATAAAACTGACTCGAGTCGAAAACAGAAATAAATCCGAAAAAGTAGAAGAATCATATTAACAATCTCCACCTTGAGACGAATTCCCTCCTTGTAGCATATGAAAAAAAAAACTTCTCCAACAATAAATAACCACCGTGCGCCAAAAGTCTCTTGGACTAAACTTTAACACCAACCAAACTTGAGCAAAACTCAAACTTAGTAACTGAAACTGACTTTGTTATCTTATCAGTAGGATTATCATAAGTACTTATCTTACACACCTTGACATGACCTTGAGTAATAACACCTCGAATAAAAGTGATATCTCACATCAATATGTTTTGTTCTCTCATGGAACATCTGATCCTTTGTAAGGCATATAGCACTCTGACTATCACAAAATATAGCAGTGCAAGAATTATCTCTACAAAGCTCAGTGTACAAGCCTCTCAACCAAATAGCTTCTTTACAAGCTTCAGAAATAGCCATATATTTTGCTTCAGTGGTAGATAAGGCAACAATAGCTTACAAACTTGCCTTCCAACTAACAGCACAACCACCAATGGTAAAAACATAACTTGTGAAAGACCTTCACTTGTCCAAATCACCAGCATAATCAGAGTCAACATAACCAACAAGTTCATATTTAGAATTTTCAAACTGCAAACAAGCATTAGAAGTGTCATGTAAATATCTGAAAATCCACTGAACTGCTTTCCAATGCTCTTTTCTAGGATTAGCAGATAAATTAGGACGAGAACAAACCATGGCATACATAAGAGAACCAACTGCACTGAAATATGAAACTCTAGACATGTACTCAATATCATAATCTGACTTAAGACATAAAGCTGAAGATATTATGAAATATGAAGCTAATGGAGTACTCGCTGGTTTTGCATCAAGCATATTAAAACGACGAATGGCCATCTCAATATAATCTTGTTGACTAAGGTATAACTTGTCAGATTTGCTCTCTCTAATAATCTCCATGCAAAGAATTTTCTTTGTTGCACTTAGGTCCTTCATCTCAAATTCATTACTCAATGGTACTTTCAATTTTACTATTTCTAACTTATCTTTTGCAGCAATCAATATATCATCAACATAGAGAAGCAAATAAATAGATGAGTCACTAATAATTTTTAAATAAATACAAATATTATAATCATATCGCTTAAAATCATGAGAGAGCATAAAGGAGTCAAATCTCTTGTACCATTGCCTAGGAGATTGCTTCAAACCATAAAGAGGTTTATTTAATCTACAAACAAGGTGTTCTTTTTCAGGAATAACAAAACCCTCAGGTTGGTCCATATAAATGTCTTCTTCCAACTCCCCATGTAAGAATGCAGTCTTAACATCTAATTGCTCAAGTTCATAATCATGCATAGCAACAATTCTGAGTAAAGTGCGAATAGAACTATGTTTCACAACTAGGGAAAAGATATAATTAAAATCAATACCTGGAATTTGACTATACCCTTTAGCAACCAACCTTACTTTATACCTTGATGGTTCAGTGGGAGAAATACCTTACTTTTTTAAAAAAAATCCACTTGCAACGAATATACTTCTTCTTTTTTGGCAGCTTTACCAATTCTCAAGTGTCATTCTTTTCAAGTGGCTTCATCTCATCATGCATAGAAGTTATCCATTTATTACAATCAATGGAGTTAATAGCCTCAGAGTATGATGAAGGTTCTGTATTACCATCAATTTCTTCTGCCACACTGAAAGCATAAGCAACAATATTAGCTTATTCATCAACCTCTTGGATGGTTTAATCTCCCTCCTAGGCCTATCAACTGCAATGAACCGTTGTGGTGGCGGCTCAACAATAGGAGGATCTTCAACAATAGGTGCATCATGAACAACAAAATTTTCTTTATCTCATGTGTTACCTGAACTAACAGAGTGCTCCACCTGAACACTTGAATTCTGCTCACTCTCAACAGGAACATTAGTAGGCAGTTTATCATGAAGCATAACATATTCATTAAAGATAACGGTTCTACTAATCACAACCTTATTTGTTTCAGGATTCCACAACTTATATCCTTTAACACCGTATTTATAACCAAGAAAGATGCACTTAACAGCTCTAGACTCTAATTTTCTATTATCAACATGAGTATAAGTAGTACAACCAAAAACTCTCATTTGTAAATAATTTGCTAGGGAACCAGATCATACCTCAATTGGAGTCTTCTTTTCATTTGCAATAGAGGGTGACCGATTAATAAGATAGCAAACAGTAAAAGCGGCTTCAGCCCAAAAACGCCTATGCAAACCTGCATTTGACAACATGCAATGGGTCTTAGAAATGATAGTCATGTTCGTACGCTCAGCTACACCGTTTTGTTGAGGGGTATGGGGAACGGTGTAGTTCCTAACAATGCCTTCAGTCTTGCAATATGATTCAAATTAATAAGAACAGAATTCCACCCCATTATCAGTGCGAAGTTTCTTTACCTTCTTTTTACTTTGCCTTTCAACCATAGTCGTCCACTCTTTAAATGCTGAAAATGTTTATGATTTATGCTTCAATAAATAAGGCCAGACTCTTCTAGAGTGATCATCAATAATTGTTAACATATAATGAGAACCTCCTAGCGATGACTTGCGAGATGGTCCCCATAAATCAGAATGCATATAATCCAAATTACCTTGTGTAGTATGAACCAAAGTACCGAACTTCACCCTCTCATGCTTGCCGAAGATGCAATGCTCACAAAATTTCAGGTCGCCGATGCTATATCCTTCCAAAAGCCCTCTCTTGCTTAATTCCGCTAGGTCAAAGTTCAGTCATATGCCCAAGACACATATACCAAAGATTAGTAGCATCCGAATCTGGTAACCTTTTTGAAACAACAATAATAAACAACCTCAATCGCCTCATAAGTTGAGTTTTTGGCCTAAATGGCACTGTTGCGTGCGTTTTTGACGGAAATAGCGTCTCTCGCGCCGTATTGCCAAAAATGGTAGCTCAGCCGCACACCCATAGCCTAGACAAGCGGCCGCATGCTCACCGCCCTGAAGTAGCCGTGTCTGTATGCCCAACACTCAAACCGCATGTGTGTCACCTGGAGAACTGTGTCCACACAGCCTTGCTCAGACAAGCTGTGTTCACGTGGTCCCCGCCCGAACAAGCCGTATCCCCCCGGACAAGTAGCCTCCGTGCGCCCTCCACCCGTACAAGCCTCCAACGCCCAAGAGTTGCCCGGCCTTTATCGACAGTGCCTCTGAATTTCCCGCCACCAGCGTGTTGTGTTGTCTGCGAGAATTGCCTTCGTGCGGCTATAAATATTGGAGTTGCTCTCGTTCTCGGTCATTCTCAATTGAATTTTCATTCTCGTTTTCGCGCTCATCGCTGAGAACACACAGAACAGAGTAAAAAAAATTGGAGATTAAAGTTTGGCGTAGTTTTTAGGACCGTACCAGTATTGAAAGGTCCCGTGAAGGGTAGGGAATTTTTCTCCATTGCATTTGTCGTTATTACTATAATCGTAGTTAATTAGTCCTACTCAGCTAATCCTAGTTAATGTAGCTTGTAGTCATAACTACATGATTGTTAATAATTTATTCATAGTTTATTATTGCTTATTACTAAGAGGTAATGGATTAGTCGTAACTAATGTATCGGTAGTTAATTAGTCCCAAATAATTAGTGGTAATTAATAAGTCATAATTAATTAGGCTTTATTATATGAGTATGAATTAGTTAGTGGTAAAAACATTATGGTAACTAATCAATTGTAATTAGTTTAGTGGTAATTAGTTAGGCATAATTAATTTAATGGAAATTAATTAGTTATAATTAATTAGTTGTAATTAATTTAGTAGTAATTAATCAGTCGTAATTAGTTTAGTGGTAATTAATCAGTCGTAACTAGTTTAGTGGTAATTAGTTAGACATAATTAATTTAGTGAAAATTAAATAGTCGTAATTAATTAGTCGTAATTAATTTGGTGGTAATTAATCAGTCATAATTAGTTTAGTGGTAATTAGTTACGCATAATTAATTTAGTATAAATTAAATAGTCATGATTAATTACTTATAATTAATTTAGTGGTAATTAATATATCGTATTTGTTTGAGTTGTGGTTTATTAGTGGTAATTACACTAGTAAAGAATTACCCGTAAGTATTTTTTTTGACAAGCAATCAATTTGTTGCTAATTAATTAATTATCTGTATTTCATTACTCGTATTTCATTTATGACTTGCATGTAATATGTCGTAATTATTTGTATCATGGGTAATTAGTAACAAATAAATTACTTGTAATTAATTAGTTCAGTCATATTTGATTTTGTGCTAACTACATACCGTGTTTGTTATATCGCGTACCGCAGACCGAGTTGTTGTGGCTTTAGGTAATTTCAAACATGTAAGACTTGGTAGTGATTGATGACGACGGGCCCGTACAGGATGAACCCGATGGGTTGGACCTGTCGAGATGCCAGTACAACGTGTTCCGGGCGGAGGGGCTCGATGTGATGAATATTCACGAGCTTAGGAGCTGCATTTGGAGGGAGTTTGACATGGAGCTAATGTCAAAGAAACTTGTCATCGGGGGGATTACCTACAAGAATAGGGGGAGGGCAGGGTGTATGAGAGTTGGTTAAGGTGAATAGAAACGTAGCATGGGGTCAGTACATGCAGATTGCTTGCCAGTCTGAGGCAGCGATATACGGGAAGCCGATGGTGTACGTGAATTTCATATGTAGGGCACCGGGAAACCTTGATGATGCTGGAGCCTCGGGAAGCTAGCAACCGCAGGCGGAGCTTGAAGACGGTAGCACAAAATGTGTTGTTTTGGAGGAAGTTCATGAGAAAAAGACTTGCACATAATTTTATACAAAATGAGGGGGCAAAACTTTGATGGTCGGCCCGCATTAACTACCACGGGTATCTACTGGACCGGCCTCTCGGGTTGGACTCCGACGAGGACACCGACACAGCTCGGATGGTAGCAAGGAGGACGCACACCAGGCTAGTGGTCCAGCCAATGAAATTGTGTCATCGGAGGTGCCTTATGTGGCATCGATACTTGATGATATCACGGTGTGTTTGCTCGTACTACCACAAAAATGGTCCTAGTGGGGCTTTGATGTCGACGCCCTCTTAGTTGGGTAGCACTTCCCTAACAAGGTGGTCGTGCAACAAGCTATGACACGGTACACCTTGTCCATCAGCCGTGAGTACCGAGTGCATCGGTCTAACCCAGGACATTACGCAATGTAGTATGTAGTGGAAGGTTGCCCTGGTAAGGTCAGCGTTCACCGAGCAAAGTTCTTCGACTCGGTCTTCAAGGTGAAGGCGGTGACCGAACACACTTGCGAGCTTAGCGAGCCACTGCGGCAGCATCGGAACGTGACTTTATCATATGCGGCAAGCCTCATCAGCCACCTAGTTGCAGAGGACGTGTCTATCTCCCCTAAGAGCTGATGTCGGAAGTCGCCAGTCTGGTTGGCTATCCGGTTAGCTACAACAAGGTCCAACGAGCCAAGCAGAAGGTTATCGAGTCTATGTACGGGACATACGAAGAGATGTATAACCTTGTACCGAGAATGCTTCACCAGATTACCGAAGCAAACCCCGACACGTACATAAACAAGCTGAAAGTGAAGATGTTGATGGAGGCCCCAACTGCTTGGAGGACTTCGACACACGCCACCGACGTGGGCAGTCCTGAGACAAGGGGAAGGTCTTGCTACTGAGACCGGTGGTCGTCGTAGTGTTTCCTGTCGCCTAGGCGCATTCAATATCGAAGAGGTGGGTTATGTACAATTTGAATCCTGGTTATGTATTTGGTCATACGGTCTACTTACACACATCGGATCGTAGGATATGGATGACTTCGATACTCACCGCCGCCGTGGCCAGTCCCGAGACAAGGGGAAGGGACTATTGCACCGCGAAGACTAGCTTTGATCCTCTGTTTTCCCGATAGTAAAAAGGTCACGCATGTATCTTAGTTGTTTTCCGATTTGTTCAGACGTGCATGTTGTTGTTTGTAATGCATGTAACCAAACCGCGCATGGCATGTAATTCACAAATCACAAAGTGCATTTCGAAATCATCAATTTTATTTATCAAATTTTATGATTTCATGTCCAAACTACCGTGATTTCATGTTAGTTCGGAACCGATTTACTCCGACAATACGCACATAACATACAAAATATTCATATAAATATAGCACAACAAAAGCGCATAACATATATGTAGTTCAGTTACACACAGGATACAATATGGCTCACTCGTGTGAGCTACTCTCTGCTCGCTGCGTTTGCGTTTGTGTGTGTCCTGGTTTTACGTCGGGCATGTCCCGTGGGATACGATAGCTAGTCCGGAGAACGCGTATTTGTTCGAAGGTGGTACAAAGGCCGTTGAGTGGGCGAAGGTGCATCAGCAAGCTAACTCTAGCCAAAGTTGTCCAGTTGAGTCATGCCAAACTTGATGCCGCCTGCAATATGTCAGTAATGAAGGAATCTAGAAGTCCACGACCAGATCGTCCACCCCGAGATACACTGTATGCAAGTCTCTTGGTGCGGAGGAGCTTTGGCCTTGACCTTGCGATGTGCCAGCGACCCCGGAAGAGCTCTGCCCTTCGTACGATACTCCGTATTAGTCAACGTACGACAGTGGTGGGTGCCCTAGGTGCCACGGTACAAACCCTGGCGCCATGTACTGAACGTGCGGTTGGAGAACGACACGATGTTAGCAGAACCTAAGGCATAATAAAAAAAAGCATAACATAAAATTGTACATAACTTACCTCCCTGTCGATCTGGAGCGCGAATGACCAACAGGGAGCACTACAACGCCCGCCGGTCTGACTAGGCTGTGTTGACCTTGCTCATGCAGGACGTCATCTCTTGAACAACCACAACTCATGTTCTTTATTACATTCTTCGACTCCGCGAAGATATACTTCAAAGAACTCAAAAACCCCAGTACGGTGTGCTCTAGGCTGCAGATGGCGGTCTCCGATGTGCTTGCGACGCGCTGCAGACGCTCCAGCTGAAGTGACAAACAAAACTGGTTCAGTAATAAACGGTACAAATAGCATCAATGAAACGAGCTCAGGTTGTAAGTGTTTTACAATATCGTCACGCCGCGAAGCGCTATGTAGATCGAATGAGTGGTAGAGCCTCTCCTGGTGTGTTACCTGCTCCTCACGCTCTGGTGGAGGACGGGTGAGTCTGGTGCATGACTGTGGTATGCACCACTCGATGTACTGACGGTATGTCCGTACGTCGTACGGTCGCTGCTCCTGCAAGATGTCAATATCTACCGTCTCTACCCAAGCCGTAATCCACTCATGCTGGACTGCTTGCCAGTCCTCAGCACGTCGGTCCGCTCTCGATTGCCTGCATTCCAGAAGGATTGGCGTTAGAACAGCGGATGTAGGTTTGAACTATCAATATTACTCGCATGGAGTTGAACTCATAAGTGGACGGCTCGCTGCAGGATCCTACCGTCCGGGGGGGTGCAGGAGCTAGTACAAATCGAACTGTCGCATTACACACTGCGGCGCGTAAGGCTCTACCATATGTGTAAACGCCAGGTAGCAAGTCGTCGCCTATAATTCGGCGTCCTGCGTGCATTGCACGAACAACCCGTGCAACGACTCAAACTCGTTGTGGAACAACAAGTATCACCACGTTGGTTTGTCATTGGCCCAGCTTAACTGGGCAGCAGTCCACCAATAGCCCATAGCGGGGTCGTCTATCGGGTCTTGCAACTCGGGGTACGGGTACACATCTTTCTCGAAGGAGGGCCACCCAACAGAGAAGTGCTCCCAACTCCACAGCTGTAGGAGCATGTAGGGCTCGGTTTCACACCGGTGTTGCACCGCAAAGCGTCACACAACCCCCCATATGTGATGCAAAGGATGGTTGATTACCAACTGTACTGAGGAATCGCCCTAGCCTTTGCGTCAGCCAAAAACTCGACGATGTGGACAAAGCTGGGGTACACGTAATCACCTTGTGTGGTGGGAAACAGGACCGAACCAAACAGATGAAGAAGGTAAACGATGAGGTGCATCCTAACAACATCGACAGGTGCATCCTCCGAGCATTGACTAAAATTACTCAGCCAAGTCTAAGGGATGCCATGGGCACTGTCCGAGATAGGTATGCCGAACTGATGCCCCAACCGGGCCTTCTAGTCCGTCAGTGGACGGCCTGGAATAAGTGGCTCACCCCTGATCGGGAGACCGGTCAAGAATGAGACGCCCTGGAGAGTGATCGTCATCTTACACAACTGAAAGTTGGAGGTGTGCGTTTCGGATCTCCACCTGTCAACAAGTACCAACATCATACTACCGTCCAGGGTGAAGTGACATCCGACGGAGAGCGGCCTCACAAAGGGCAACATGCCCGTGTCCCGAAGAATTGGGATGTAGCGAGCGTCCCGCTGTCAATAATCCCTCCCGGACCGAAGCACGAGGGGTGGAGGGCCATCCGCGTCCCCTGCGATCCACGACTTGCACCAGTGATTCTCGTCGTAAAATGGTTCTAGAAGCTCCGATAGAGGTATGGCTTGCAAGAGATGGAAAAAACATATTATTAGTGAAAAGATTGATAGTGATGATAAATCACTAGAAAATTTAAATTACGACTAAATAGAGTCAACAAATCAATATACACTAATTAACTATGACTGAATTAATTACCACTAATTAAGTACGACTAAATTAGTTGTGACTAAATTAATTATGAATAATTAATTACCACAAATGAAATACAAATAAATAATTACGACTTAATAATGATAAGTGCATTATTCAGGACTAAATTAATTACGATGAATTAAATAGCACTAAAATAATCACAACTAATTTATTACCATGAATTAATTACAAAAAATAATTACGGCTCAATAAGGCCACTAAATTAATTATTACTAATTAATTACGACTAATTAATTAAGTCCGATTAACTACGACTAAACAAATTATGACTAAGTAATTCCAACTAATTATTTACAGCTAATTAATTAAGCAACACTAACTAATTATGACTAATTAATTGTGCCTAAATAATTACCACTAATTAATTTTGTAAAATTAATTTAACTATGACTAATAACTCACACAAATTTTACTACAAAAATTAAAAAATGACTAAATTAAGCACACATAAATAAGTACAACTAATTAACTACGAACATTTCACTACAACTAATTTACTAAATACACAATTAACAAAGAAGGTATGCATGAGAAAAATTACCTACTAATATGGATGCTAATGACGGCTGTAAAAAAATACTTAATCGTTTGCGAAAACGAAATTGACAGAACGAGCGAGAATGAGAAAGCGAGCGGGCGAGGATGAGAGTTTGCGAACGCTCTCGCTGTTGCCTCGAAATTTATAGTTACGGCAGGAGCAATCTGATTTCCTCCCGCACGCGAGGCTTGCATGCATGCATAGACATGGACGCGATAGGGAATAAAGTGTGAATGTGATAGATAGCGATGGGGGAAGTGATGGATGGTGACGGGGAATCCGGAGCAAGGACTAGCTAGTGCATGTGGGCGATGTCCGGGCGAGAAGGGACCAGCAGAGCCGGTCGGCTGGGCGACACGTCACTAGTCCGGGCGATGGCTGTGTGGAGGAGGCTTCTCCGGGCAACACTTGTGCGAACACGACTTGTCCGAGCAGTCGGCATGAGGATAAGCCTTGTTCGGGCGGTGGTCGTGCGGACATGCCTTTGTTCAAGCGGTGGTCGTGCGGACATGATGATGTCCGAACGGTGGGAGTGCGGACGAGATACGTGTCGGGCGAAGAAACGACTGGGCGAGGGGTGCACATATTTTGGCGCGCCTGCACGCGCACCGCACAAACAAACCATTTCAGGGCTAGAGGTGACTTTAATTGCACATACGATGGCCTGAGGCTCGTGCAGGCTACTATATTTGCAAATAGCGTGTGAAGAGAGCCATATTTGCACATTCACCGCGGATCATTGCCATGTAGGCCAAAAAGTCGCATAAGTACGGGTTACAGGCCAAAAAGTCGCATAAGTACGGGTTGTTTAAAAGTTTCTTCGAAAACTATCGCGTTCTCTAAATTGTGCCGAGTAGCAATAACCTTTCACGTAATAACCGCAGATTAATTGGTCTCCAGTCCGCGGCCGGCAGTTTCGATAATGGAGGATAAACTATGGTGCTACCATCAGCATTCCCTAACCTCCAACGTCGGTCCAAAGCAGCCTTGGAATCATAATATATCTCACAATTTCGAGTAGAGTTGTTTAACTGATTACCGTTGATTTGATGGGATGGTTAATCTTGATTGCGGTGCACCAATCTTGAGGGCTTGCAATAAAGCTAGAACCAAGAAATTAAAATCATATATAGCACCTACGATCGAGATCTTTCTGCTTAGCCTCGTACATACAGGTGTATTAACTTAGGGGTTTGCTACTTCACATGTAACAGAAAATGTCAAAAATCACAGTTGATTTCCTCACCGTTGGATCTTCCGTCACGATTTGTACGGTTCATCCTCTCCGGCGACAACGGACAGTGGTGGCCGCGTTTGATGGATCAGGGCACGGGTTCACCTGTTTAGGGTTTAGGTTCATCGGTGCCCCCGAGCTCAGAGGGGGCGGAGGGTGCGCTGTCTCGGCCGTAGGGTTGTTAAACCCCTGGGTGTGGAATACCTGAAGACCTTATGTGTGTACTGTATTAGTGCCATGATCAGTGGCTAGTACACACATTCACAACATTAGACATTCACATCCATACATTCACACATACAAAGTAAAATAAAGTGGTACTTAACTTAAGCGGTACAGTTATTACAACACTGGCCGACCGGCCAAATATTAAATAGAGTAGCAAAATGTAGCAGCAGAAGTAAAAGTGGTGGAAGTAACAGATCTTAGCAGTATGCCCATCCATAACCCAAAGGTAACTGACAAGAAACAAGGATCGACCCGTCACCGAACCCTCCGGTTCTGGACGCGAAGAAAGAGTCGTTTGGCGTTGGCTCTTCCTCATATTCTAAACAACAACATAAGCAAGACTGAGTACATTTTGTACTCAGCAAGACTTTTAGTTATCACAAAGTTTATATAAATCCACGGCTATCAAAAGATGTAGCTCTACTCTATAAGTTGTTTTGCACTAAGCAGATATTATTTGCAATATTAATAAATGGTACTTTGCAACGGTATTTGAGAGAGCAGTGAAATAAAATACTAGACAGTAATAAATATTAGAATGAATCATCCATAGTAAAAACTACAACACGCAACCCTCCTCGGCAGCGAGCAACATTTCATGTTCATCCGTAACTCGGCAGTTAACTCAAATAAAACCATGAACCATTTTTTATGTTTTTCCGATAAGACAGTTTTTTTGAAAATCAACACTAAACCCATATCGTCCGCATTAAGCACGCTCATGACCGCGAGCACAACTATTATAATAGATTTACACTCTGCAGAGGTGTACAACTTTACCCGCATAACACGAATATTCCAGTTTGTCTAGAATTCTCTAGTTTATTCGGCATCCATTGATACCATCGCTCACTACCGTAGGTAAGAAGTCTAGAGTATGCATCGAAGTCTTTACATCATCTAGTCTTAACCTTGCACTAGCCCAGCGAATGTTTACCCTTCACTACCGAATAGCTCCTATTGAGTGAGGCATTCGCAGTTGTGTCAGAAGCCTTTATCCCAACTCCTCGGAAAAGGGAGCCCCTTCGGACATGCCAGCCATCTAGTCCTGTCTGCACTCTACAGCCTACCTACATACAAGAATAGTTTTTCGATAACTTAATTAGCTAAGGCCATCCTCATACTAGCATATGTGGTTGTACGTTAGGTCTTAGCTCTGGATTTGCTGGTGTCTGGTCCTTAATTGACCAGGGCGAAAATCTCCCCCTATCTACTAGTGAGACTCCTCTCCCACTTTTTCAGAATATAATATAACTCGACCGCATCTAAAACTAGGTTTTGCATTTTATACAAAATAGCAGAGGCACACTCCTCTGGATATTTTTTTATAAATCTCCCTAATTGACAATTATCGTATTGTCCTTTTACATCTCTTTTCAGAAAAATTATCTTTCTAGTACCATTTGTGCTATAACTCGCACTTCAACATTCCCATATGACATTATATATTGTCTAAGCCATGTCCTATAGGCTACAATAGTAAGGATATCAACATATCAAAGAGAATCATGCAATGAATAGGATTTATAACTACCGACAACCCAAACATAGTAGTTTAATACTGAACATACATGCATGTAATAATAGAATTTGTGAAAGAAATACAATAAGTAAAATACTGGGATCAACATGTTCAAAGAGGATGCTTGCCTTCCTCAAGTTGTTCTGAATATAAGCTTGGTAGGTCGTCGGAGATTTCGTTCGCACAATCAACGTCTATTGCAAAAAGAGTCAGAAATCAATTAAATAATTCAAATAAATTTGAACAGCAACCAAATACAAATATTTTTGCATATTCAGGTAGATTATAATTTTAGATGAATTTATAGACAAAAATCAACTCATCTGGAGTTTTGTAGCAAAAGTTATTAAGCTTTGAAGTTGAGTTAGATTGAAATTCCAAAAAAAAAGAAAATGAGAGAGAGAAAGTGTTCCTTTGACAGGAGGGACCCGCCCCTTTTTCATTTTCTTTTTTGATTTATTTTCAGCCGAAAAATCCTAGTGAAGGACAGGTGGGTTGTAACACCCCAAAAATGTCTAAATGCAAAAAATATATGATTTTTAAAACTTTTCATGTGTTATCTATTACCATCCTTTTGCCAGTATTATTGAGAATTATTTGAGCTGCATTTTCTTCTTTGCTGACACAAGTGAACCCTAAAACATAAATCCTAGAATCATGATAATCTTCAAGAGCCAATTAGAGTTGGTTAACAAATACCAGATTAGGATATATCACCTCATGGGAATTTCTTAAAAGCAAAGTCCCTTTTCTTTATCTCAAGCCCTTTCCTAATCTTTTCTCTTCCCTTCTGCTACTCCTCTGTCAGCTGGCATGAAGCCTCGTAAGCCACCTTGGTTGCCACCGAGTCCCCTTGGTTGGTCGTGGCAGCTTCCTTTCTCTCCCGTGCATCGCCATACTGCCCTGATACTTTCCCTAGCCACTCTTCCTCCGACCAGTGACCAGCCAAACCCGGTGTAGCCGAGACCGCTCCCTGGTCGTGGTCTTCCAAGCGGACCCGAGTCGGTGTGCCACTCTCCCCTTCTCGGCATCGACACCTGCCAAGTCCGAACGCCGCGATGCGACAAGGCATATGCGCTGGCGACTGCCACCGCTCGGCCATTACCCGCCATCGCTCAACCCATCACACCGCTGCACTGTACTGCCAACTCTGTCAAGATCGCCAACCACTCCTTGGTACTGCGCAGCGCAAGATACAACGTATGCTCTCGGACGACCTCCACCCATGCGGCTATAAATAGCAGCCACAAGCCCCCTCGTTGCCGTTTTTCACCACAAGTGCTAGTTTTATCACACTCCTCCATCCCTCAAATGAGCTTGAGCTCCAGATAAAGCTTGAGCGCTCGTTTCGGCCAAGCGCCTCCATGGTGTCACCATCAGCATTGACACCCATCAGTGAAGCCCCTTTATTCTTAAATACGTCATCTCATATTCACTGACCCAAGAGGTGGTTCCCCTCATTTGATTCCACTCTATATTCATAGGAGCTGCCGCCGACCTCGTTCTTCCTCCCCTCAGACCATCGTTGCCAGACCATCTCCGGCCAGCTTGCTTCCCCCCTGTCCTATCGGTACGTTCCTAGTGGCAACTAGATGTTCATTTTCACTATAGAGGCATGGAACCATTACCGGAATGACGAATGCATTGTAGACCCAAATAGTCGAACCCCTAGGTGGTCAAACCTCCTCTACTTGGAATGCAGTCGAACCTCATTCCGACCAGGCAGTCGCGCATCCTTTCGCCTGAGATATAGTCGAACCTCCAGGTAGTCGAACCCTTCCCTGCCCAAAGTGTGCTCGAACTCCCTTCTGACCAGATGGACGAAACTCCTTTTGAGAAGATGGACTAAATTCCTTTTTACCAGATCGTCCAAACTCCTTTTGACCGGACGGTCGAAACTCCCTTCGACTGGATGGTTGAAACTCCCCTTGACCGGATGGTCGGAACTTCTTCCAACCAGATGGTCTAAACTCCCTATTACCGGATGGTCGAAACCCCCTCCGACCAATAGTCGAAACACCTCCAACCAAATAGCCGAAATTTCTTTCGGCCAGTTGGTCAAAACTCCTTCGACCAGCTAGTCGAAACTCTTTTGACCAATAAGTCAAAACAATAAACAGTGGTCGAAACGATGAACTGTAGTCAAAACAATAATCAGTAGTCGAAACAATGAGCAGCACTCGAAAATACGAACAGTACTCGAAACTATGAACAGTACTCGAAAACCCTCTCAACCAGGTATTTGAAACCCATCCTGACCAGGTGGTCGAAACTATGAATAGTACTCGAAAACTATCTCAACTAGGTATTCGAAACCCATTCCGACTAGGTGATCAAAACTATAAGCAATACTCAAAATAATGAATAGTACTAAAAAACCCTTCCTTCCAGGTAGTCAAAGCCCCCTCCGACCAGGTGGTCGAAACACTGAATAGTACTTGAAACCGAGAACTTGCATACAGACTAGCTACTGTCTCGGAAACGACTTACACTACCTACTCGGATTATACGTCCAACCCCGAACGTGGTAACGAGAATGGAAGAACAACTAAATCTGCTCAACTAAACCAAAGACACCCCTATTTGGAGTTCATTTAGATTTTTAAATGCAAGTCGAATTCATTTGGGCTTATTTGAATTTTTTATTGGATTTTGCGTATAGAACCTGAAGCTCTCGGAGATCCTCTACCAGAGCAGGAGCAGGAGTAGCAGTACCTCGACTAAGGCGAGTCAATACTTTGATCATATTGCACCCAGTCTTTGTAAATTATATTACTTTAAATTATGAAATCGCATTGTTATGATTTATACAACTATATTGGTCTAGTTCATAGGTAATGCCTAAATGATATTTGAGTATAAACTTCCAATCCTTGAACTTAGACATTATCATTTGTCACCCTAAAATTAATGATTTACATACTAGTTTACTAAGTCAGTATCTAAGTGTCATACTTAGTCTTGCTTAGATACATTGTTATGTGGACATTCAATTGCCCGACACCAATCATTCAAAACATGAAAACTGGATTTGGGCAGTCGAGGCTGGGATCCTAGCTGGTATGTTGGACTAAAGGTTATTTAAAAAAAAACCAAAACCTACAAAATCGATTTCGACTTGGGCAGATGGAAAGAGTGGCTGGTGCTGGTGATGCACGTCGGTGGAGTATGTTGATATACCATCCAAGTCAATAAAGGATCGAGTTCTTGTGATGACCTCTCGTGTAAAAATAGTACAACCACAAGTCTATAATGGGTATGATCAGGCTAACTAATTTGTTCGCCTCCTTGCAACCTCTCCATTGGTGGATATGTGGCGTGTATATGGGTAGTAGACACAGCAAACCACACGGCGCAAATGGCGATGGCTCACCGTGGGGGAAATTTCCTGCACAAAGATAAGGAAGAAGAGTGGTTGGGGAAGCACCAGAGGGGCTAGGAGATGGTGGAGGCAAAAACAATTGAAGTATGGCTCATTGAGGAAGAAACGGGGGTGGAAGCGGCGGTTTCGGCCGGAGCCGGGGAAGAAGGAGACGGCGACGGGTCCCTATGGCGCAAACATGAAATTAGGTTAGGTGAAAGACTCCAGGGTTCCTGGAACACATGCTGATGCAGGTGGGAGAAGAAGGGGATCACTGGAGCAGCAGCGGCAAGGTGGGGCGGCGTCTCGGCCCGAATTGGAAGCTCGCGTTTCTTGGTGGAATTTGGCGAGGCAAAGAGTGTGGAAAGAGGGGAATAGCTCGGGGAGGTAAAGAGGAGGCAGAGGAAGCTCTTGGTCGGCTCTTATAGGTAAGGGCAGATAGTGGCAAGGAGGGCACGACATGGGGTTGACACGCTCGGTGAAGCTCGACATGGGCAATGAGGAGTAATGGCCGAGCGACGTTGGTAGGCGAGGCGCAGGGCATGGCTAGGTCAGCAGGTGATGCGCGCGAGGAGGAGTGAAAACCAGTGGCGCGTGGTAAAACCGGCGATGAGCTCTGGGCGGTGCGCTGGTGCAGCGTCGCCATGCTTGGGCGAGCTGGCACTCGGGCTGCACCGCGTGGATGAAGGGATCTGCAAGTGGGGCTCAACCGTCAGCAGAAGAGAGAGGGGAGGCTGTGCCAAATTGGTTGGGCTACAACGCGGCCCGACTGGCTTGGTCGGTGCAACAGGTGGACTAACGGTGGGGTCCACCCGTCGGTGGGAGGGAGGATTTCATTTTTTGTTTTTCTATTTTTTTTTGTAAATGGCTGAGAGTTGATTGAAATTCTAAAAATGGCAATTCAACTCCGAAAATTCTGAAAATTTTTGGGGTGGCTGCTGACCTAGAGTAGATCCTTGTATAATTTTCTAGGTTTTTTTTATGCATTAAATTTTTCTCCAAAAATCTTTTAAGTTTTGGTTTGCTTTATCCTTTAATATTTGTTTTGAGGAAAGTTCCAAAACATGCTTTATTTAATTCCCTCATTTCATATTCAGTATAATTGTACTAAGTTTGTATTTTTAATTACCAGTTTTTATTTTCATTTGTTTTAATTATCCATTGGTTTTATGTTTTCTGTAAATTGATATTTAGGTTTTAAAATCGACAAAACCTTGATTTTAAATCCAAATAAATTGAATGACAAGTGGAAAACATCAAAAAAATATATTAAAAGATCATATTTTCATACATTTGAAATACAAACCCTTATTTCGGAATGTTACAGGGGCGGAGGACGGTGGTGGGCAGTGGAGGTCGGCAGGGGCGAAAAGAATAGGAGTGGTTAGGAGGCGGTGGCAGATCACACGACGGTAGCTGCCGGAGACGATGAAGAGGCAGTTGGGGGGGTTCACGCCCGAGAGGAGGAAGAAAGCGGCGTGGATTTGGAGGAGGGGCGGTGGTGGCAGGGTGAGGTAGGGATAGGGTTTGGTTGGTGGGGATTGTATACGGGATGGGGATCCAAATTTGACGGTTAGAATAGGTGACCCTGTTTTATGAAAAAATCAGGTCACCAAATTATAGTCAGCCCCATTAAATTATTATCAACGAGAACATGAAAAAAAGAACACTTCCATCTACAAAATGAAGATACACACAGAAACTACTGCTTAATTTGTTACAGAAAAAAAACTAGTAGAAATTAATACTTGGATTTAATTTCTTGAAATATAGCAGCTGTGATTATTCGCTAAAACGTTGCTACCCGTTGCCGGTTGCATCTTCCTTGGCGTGTTTGTCCCCATCATTTGATCAAATCTCAAAATTCATATCTAGGCAGTCAATACGGCAGGCAGACAGACCTAGCAACCAGGTTTAGGAAGAGATGAAAGAATCTGAAAACTGCACAGAAATGGATATGCAGTTTCGACCATTTCCTAACTCCTAAGCATTTATTGGTTCTAACCTGCATTGTTATCCTTTTGAACATTGCAATTGACCAAATGATTTGGCACCTCGAGCAGACAGCAACCTGAAAACTGCCAATCGACGAGCACTACGGCGACATTCTTAAACATATGCCATCTCTTTGCTGTCCCCTCTTCTTTTCGCTCTCCTTTTCCTATCACTATATATATCCCTCTCCGGCTATTCTACGTGGTCCATGGATCTATACATGCATGACATATCGCGGAATCTTTTAAGGGTTAGGTATTCTGAAGAAGAAGAAAAAAAACAACTTTTAAGTGTTAGGTCATGTATGCAGAACACTTGACCATTCCCTGGCTATTTGCCGGTTAACTTTGAAGAACCATGGTGCAGTACAGCAGTAGTCACTCACCGGCCGGTGAGATCGATCGCTAGGCCGGCATAAACAAATGGCGACGCTTTGTTTAACCTAAAATACAGCAAAGCCTAGGTTTGGAGCCATGAGCACTGGCACATGGAGCCCCTCATGGCCAAAAAGCTAGCATCAATTAACAATTGAACTAAGATGGTCTCTAACTAGTACACGCACTGTTCAAAACTCAGAGGCTGCAGCACGCATGTGCAGTGGCACAAGCTGGACGGAGGATTAGCATTGCTTGGAATTTTGATCACGACAGAGACATATCAGAGAAGGCAATTAACTGCGAGTTTAAGTACAGATCGAGTGACAAGTACACGGACAGACAGCACGGCTACAGGTACATACATACTTGTCAAGATGATGCAATGTCACAGACGATGTTGAACTGTGCAACGGTGACTGACGAGGTAACGGTAAAGTTATTCTGCTTCATCTGCACAAGGACATTATTCTGTCCCAAGAAGTGATGATGGTGATGGACACTGGCAGGTGAAAGAAAGGCTAGTGCTGCTAAAGATTATTAATGTGTAGATGCAAAAGATGCTCAAAGACAAAAATGACTGATCTTAATCGGTCACCTACAGGTAAAGGTAGAAGGTAAAGAGACGATTAGGAAAAGCAATGGTGAAAGAAAGGAGAAGATTTCCACAGATCCACGCATAAACACGCACCAGCAACTCAACTGACGCATGAAAACATCACGGAGGCAGGAAAGCGATCGCACAGCCAGTCAGCCACAGCTGGATCCAAGAATGAAGGGGAAAATGTTAGGCGGTTGCAGAAAACAGAAAGCAATTAGGTTGGTGGAATGGAATGCAAGGGAGTAGAGTTGATCCAAGCGCGGATAAGTAACTGACGGACATACGGCGCCCTGCCAGCGACATGGTTGTTCAGCGATGTCTCGCTGTCTCCCTTTCGATCTCCACGGTTTGCGACGATCTTCATGAGCTGACACGCATCACATGCGGGTGGCAAAGTTGCAGCTCGGGTTTCTTGCTTTCGGAAAGATGAACAAACTGGCTGCTTTTGGGAGCAGGGAAAATGGTCATCTTCATTTGTTGATTATAAAAATACGATGTCAAGAAAGGTATAGGTAAAGGGAAATCTCATCCAGAAAAGCACTTTCACTTAAAAAGCGAGTACACTTAGTCAAGGCTGTAGAGGAAGAAATACCAGATTGGCATTTGTTTCCAATTCAACAGTACATAATAAATGTCATGCATTTTCATTAAGAAATTCTTAATCTTGTGTTCCAAAATTAATACAAATAATTAACACAAAGAAATTCCTCGAAAAAAGAGAGAAAGAAAACAAAGTTTTTTTTAAAAGGAGAGGGGGTATTAAGAAAGAAGCCAGATCTTATATCTGGGCCTCAACCGAAGTACTAAAATTGGCCCAGTCCTAAGCTGGGCACCTTAGCCCTGACTTACTCCTAAGTCCTAACCAGTTGCCACCGCTCCATTTGGCGTTGAGAAAAATTGAGTATTCGCCGTTCTAAAGATGGATCTTATAGTATTTGCCACTTTAAACATTGGAATTTAGAATTTACCACTTAAAAAAAGATTACTTTATTATTTGCCACTTATGATCATTTTACCTTTCTTCATCTTTCTCGCTTCGTCTTCCTCCCACTCCACCATGGAGTATATGGCTGACTCCAACACGAAGGCCCTCGGCCGCGGCCGGAGCCCACGCCACAACCAGCTTGCCCCGCTCCCAATCAAGGCAATCCACTATGAGCCGAGAACACAGGATAGTCCACATGGCGATCGACGGCGACGGCGGGCAGCTGGTGGTGTTGCTCATCTGCCTCGATGACCCATCGTTGGAGCAGCACGGCCCCTCTCCGTCGTCGCCTCTGGCCGTGTGGAGGCCGCCACTGCCGTGCTGCTCCCCTCCCTTGCCTTCCTCACCGCCGCCGCCGTAGCCCTCCTCACCAAGCTCCCCATGATGGTCGGTATCCTCTACACCCTACGCCCTGTAGTTGGTGTCTCCTAGCTTCCTATGGTTAGCTGCCGATGCAACTGCTATGCATTTGCTTCAACATTAAGTGAATCTGTGATGAGTGCGCCGTATATGTTTCATGTGCTACTCTGGATCATGGTGCGACAGTATACAATCTTCGGCTTGCAAGATATGAGCGTGTAGAGATGTGACCTTTAGGAACAAGCAGAAATTTTGATATGGTCTACATATAGTGTGGTTGTGTCAAACAACTGCAGATAAAGGGTTTCGAGAGGAGAAATTGCAAGCTTTCTTCTTTTGTTGTCGACGTCGCTTCTAGTGTGTAAAGTGTTTTCCTCTATCTATGGTAGAGCCTGTCTGAATTTGTGTTATCCAAACATGGCTTTGTAGTATAAAATCTGTTTGATGTTACACTTCAGTTCGTGTTTGTTTCTCCTTCTTATGGTTCAATTCTAAAATGTTTTTCCGATTTCATGTTAATTATTTATGAACTTCAGTCACCTTAGGTTTTCATGACCAGACGTGAACATTCTTCCCTTGTAAACTAAATCAACAATACTGCACTTTGAAATCAAGATCGATTATTTACCTACTGCATAACGTGCATAATCATCAAATAAGCAAAAAATCAACGGTGTTTGCTTGTAAATTTCAGCCAAATCTTGTTGCTGTTTCCGGAGAAATTGTCATAATGTTCTGAATGTTACTTGCATGTTTTGTGGGAAGGAACATGAAGCGACAGATCAAGAAAGGAGAGCGTAAGCAGGGATTCAAAAACCGGATCCGGCCGGAATCCCGGCCGGCGGTCAGTACCGGTAACCGGTCTGTTACCAGAAAAACCGGAAAAATCCTGGACAAATTTCACCAAACAAATTTTGAACCGAAGTTTTCCCGGAACCGGTCGGCCGAGAACCAGAAAAACCAGTTGAAATGCAGGAAAAAAAATCAGAAAATAAAGAAAATTGGTAATTAGCATTTTGAAATTTGGAATAATGCAAATATTATTTAGAAAGTGTTTCAAATTGTACATAAAAATCCTCCTTGTTAACTTCACTCTCTAGAGTCTTCTCCTCCAAGTGTTCTAAAACATGTAAAATAATAAAAACATAAGCTAATGGTAATGAATGATAACTTGACTAGCATATTAAAAACAATAATAGAGTGGTAATTCATATCAATACATTGTCGAGAAACACGAAGGTTGTGCAATGTAATTATTTTTATCATAGAGTACAAGTCCTTCAAATTAAGTCAGATGAGCTTTGTATTGGTCCCAAGTGTGTTTCATAGGCATATTGTAGCCAATAATTATAAATTTGTTGGTAATATTCGGGTTCCACCCGCTGGTAAACCATTCTGGCATTGTTATTGAAGGATACAAGACCGTAATGGCTAGTAGAATTAGAAGAGATATTTGACAAATGAAAATCATCACCAGAAGGTAATAGATTAGAATCGCGACGTCCATAAGTCCGAGTAGACCTTGAGCTAATATGAGATTCATAGGAAGAAAAGTCATGTGGCTGAAATTGATATTTTTGGGGACCCTTAGCCCTCGTGCAGACAATTATGATCTTTATCCTGAGTAGTATGTGTGAAGTTTTTCTCGAAGGTGAATTATAATGGTTGGTATTGTTTTGCATTATAAGCTGTCCCATCATCAACACCATCGTCATATGACAGAGAGCTGCTATCACCCGGCCAAACGACATAAATTCCAAATGATCGGAGATCACTTACTTAGAAGGTAAGGAAAATGATAAAAACGGACTCAGTTTAACTTGTCTAAATCATAGCGGGGAATGGGGATGGTTCCTTTTAAATACGTCCTATTGTTTTTGGACACATGCTAACATTCAAACATCTATTTGCGGCACTGAGCCTTAACATAGTTACCAAGTCATTTGGAGAAGGTACGGACAAAGGCTACCTTGTGTGGATATCTTTGTATGCACTGCAGACCCACACACTGAGCCACCAAGTCTTGTCATCTCCACCGTCCTATCAGTCATGGCATACAATTTCCCAGCTTAAAAAATAAGTGTGTACCTTTCTGACGACGGATGCTCAATTCTCACTTTCTATGCTGTACGGGAGGCCTCTGTGTATGCAAAGAATTGGCTACCATTCTGCAAGAGATACAACATTGAGCCAAGGTCACCAGCTGCTTACTTCTCAGAGTCAGATGGGCATCATGATTTGTGCACCCCAAAAGAATGGTCATTTATCAAGGTATGTATGTTTCGAACATCCTTCTTTGAAACATTTGTAGTCAAATGCCTATTAAGCAGGGCATGAACAGGTCTACAGATGACTAGATTAGATAGCAATATAGCACATAAGAGCACGCAGCCTATACATAGTGCTCAACATTTGGCATGGCAACTGATGATGTTTTGGGCAGGACATGTATGAAGAAATGACTGAGCGAATTGATACAGCTGTCATGACAGGCAAAATTCCTGAAGAAATCAAAGTAAATCATAAAGGGTTTTATGAATGGAATTCAGAAATTACCTCAAAGAATCACCAGCCAATTGTTCCGGTAGCTTTCATGCACTCCAAATTGGAGTAAAGGTTTTCATGATTCTGGAGCAAATAAATTACATACTATTCGAGACTTCCAAGTTCTAAAAGTTGTTTTTTGCTAGATTCTGATAGATGGCAAAGACCGAGATGCAGTTGATACTGAAGGAAATGTGCTACCAACACTGGTGTACATGGCACGTGAGAAGAGGCATCAGTACCACCATAACTTCAAAGCTGGGGCAATGAATGCTCTGGTGCACTCACTAACCTTGCTCCATCAACTTAAAACTAAGCTAATAAATTTGTTAGTTCCCTACTTTCCATATTATGATTTCGTAATTATGAAATTTCTAGTAATTAATACTGTTGTACAAGAGTAACCAAAATGTTGTGACGTGCTTTGTTTTCCTCTGAGAAAATCATAGCATGGAGTTGACACCCTAATAACCCATTTTGAATCATTGGATCACCAGTTTATTATAGAATTTCCCCCTGGTATTTGAAAGTTCAGGAAATGAATCTCCACTTCTCCAGCCTTTTTGTGAAATAAATGCAATGAATGTAAATCACAAGTTCACAACTGCCAGATACTAGTACCAGATGTGTACAGAGTCTCACAATTCCCATTAACATCATGCCAGTTAAATAAAAAATGTATTTGATGAAAGATTGAAATGCCTTGATCATAATGAAATGAATATTTCTAAAATGTGTCATTTTTTCTATTAAAATACAGATAAGGGTATCATTGGTGCTAAGCAACAGCCCTATCATCATGAATGTGGACTGTTATATGTGTTAGGAATAGCAACTTGTATTATCAGGGGGCCAATAGGCCAGTATATATACACAAGTACAGGTTACAGACAAGGAAACCAAATAATATCTAGAGTCCTACTCTAACACATATATATCTCTAACACCCCCCTCAAACTCAAGGAGGATCAACAACACTGAGTTTGGAAAGGTAGAAGCCGTGATGTGCTCGAGTCTGGGCCTTCGTGAAGAAATCCGCTATCTGAAGCTCTGAAGGCACATACTGAAGAGCAATCACCTGATCATGCACACAAGACCTCATGAAGGAAGCATCAACACCAATATGCTTGGTGAGCTCAAGCTTCACAGGATCACGGGCAATACTGATAGCACCTGTACTATCTGACAAGAGAGGAGTCGGTGTAGTGGCAGAAACACCAAAATCCTCAAGTAACCACCGTAGCCAAGTAATCTCTGTTGTCAAGAGAGCCATAGCTCGCAACTCAGCCTCTGCACTCGAACGGGATACTGCAGTCTGTTTCTTCGTCTTCCAGGCAATGAGAGAACCACCAAGAAAAACACAGTAAGCAAAGATAGACCGGCGATCAGAGAGATCGCTGGCCCAAGTAGCATCCGAATAAGCTGAAGTCAGAACGAGTGGGAGCGTGGAAAGAAGAGACGGCGAGAGATAGTCCCACGAAGGTATCGCAGAACTCGAAGAATGTGGCTATATTGGACCTGAGTGGGAGTAGAAACGAACTGACTCAGAACATGAACTGGATAAGTGATATCCGGACGAGTAACAGCAAGGTAGACAAGACTCCCAACAAGATAACGATAGCAAGTCGGATCAGAAAGAGCCTCGCCATCAGAAGGCCGGAGATGAACGTTGAGCTCCATGGAAGTCTCAACAGTACGCTGATCAGTGAGAGAAGCGCGATCAAAAAGATCCTGAATATACTTCTCTTGGGACATAAAGAAACCATCTGGAGTGGAAGTAACCTCAATCCCAAGGAAGTAACGAAGAGGACCAAGATCCGACATAAGGAACTGCTCACTCAGACGAGCCTTGACAAAGGCAATGTACTCAGAATCATCTCCGGTGATGATCATATCATCAACAGTGTGGACAAAAAGAGCAGAATCATGATCACTAACTGAGAAGCCAGCAGCAGTGACCACAGAGGAGAAACGCTCAAACCAAGCATGAGGGGCTTGTTTAAGGCCATAGAGAGAGCGACGAAGACGACAGACCATACCCTTAGGAACAGAATACCCAGGTGGCGGATGCATGTAGACCTCCTCACGCAACTCGCCATTAAGAAAGGCATTCTTTACATCAAGCTGAGTAACGGACCAATGACGAACAGACGCCACCGAAAGAAGAGTGCGGACAGTGGTCATGTTGGTCACAGACCATGCAGCTTCTTTCTGCTGGACAGATTACTGACGTTGGCTGTCGGGTCATTCTTGACTCTGACTCTTGTTGTGTTCACGACCGCCACACAGGGGCTCTGGTTGGTTCTGGCCCTCGGCGCCTTGACTCACAGCGTCTCTGTGGGCTTGACTGGCTTCACCTTCCTTCCGCTGCCACCGTCGCCACCAGTCTCTCGGCTTCCGCCACTTCGTCTACCAGCTCTTTCCAGCAGTGGCACCACCGTCTTGGTCATCTGTGTGGATCTCGTCTGTCATCTTTAGTCCGTCGTGGTCTTCTGGGGTCTGTCTCAAGAGACGTATCTATAGATTGTCAGGGCTGTAAGTTAGGGAAACAGATTCTGCTTCCCTATTCTCATAGTGAGTCTGTGTCTCAGCGACCATTTGATCTTATTCATTCAGATGTTTGGGGTCCAGCTCCCATCCTTTCGAAAGGGGGCCATCGATATTATATCATTTTTATAGATGACTTCTCTCGTCACACTTGGATATACTTTATGTCTTCCCGTAGTGAGGCTTTGTCTATCTATAAACAATTTGCCAGTATTGTTCGCACACAGTTCTCCACTCCTATTCGAGTCTTTCGTGCTGACTCTGCTGGCGAGTACCTCTCTCGTTACCTACGCAGCTTCCTTCTTTGGCGAGGCACTCTCGCGCCTCTTGTCCCGTGCTCATGCTCAGAATGGTGTCGCTGAGCGCAAGCATCGTCACCTCCTTGAGACGGCTCGTACACTGATGATTGCCGCCTCTATTCCACCCTACTTTTGGGCTGAGGCTGTTTCCACTGCCACCTATCTCGTCAACATCCAGCCCTCTTCTGCTCTTCAGAGTGAGATCCCAGTTAAGCGTCTCTGTGATCTTTCTCCAGACTATTATGCCCTTCGTCTGTTTGGCTGCGTTTGCTACGTTCTCCTTGTACCTCAAGAACGCACCAAACTGACCGCTCAGTCTGTTGAGTGTGTTTTTATGGGATACAGTGCCGAGCACAAGGGCTATCAGTGATGGGATACTGTTGGTCGACGGATGCGGATTTCTCGGGATGTGATTTTTGACGAGTCTCGTCCCTTCTACCCACGTCCTGCCTCTCCTTCGGTTTCCTCTGTGGAGTCCCTGTCTTTTTTGACCTTTCCAGATACACCCATCTCTGTCTTGCCCTCGTCCATCCATCCCACTGAGTCTCCACATATATCTTCTGAGGCCTCTCCGCCGTTGTCGCCTCCTGCTTCGTCGCCTGTGGCTCCTCAGGCTCCTTCCACTCTCTTTTACACTCGTCGACCTCGTATTGAGGCTCTTCCAAATGAACCATCTTCCCCTGATGTTTCATCTTCTCCTGATGCTCCATCTTCCTCTGATGGGCCATCATCTCCTCGCTACGGTCTCCGCGATCGTCGGTCGATTCGGCCTCCTGCCCATTTTGGTTTTGCTGGTGCAGCTACCCATGAGCTTGTCTCCTACCGGGATGTTGTTACTCATCCTGAGTGGTAGCATGCTATGGCCGAGGAGATTGCTGCTCTCGAGCGTACTGGTACTTGGGATCTTGTTCTTTTTCCATCTCACTCTCGTCCCATCACGTGTAAGTGGGTCTATAAGATTAAGACTCGCTCTGATGGCTCTCTTGAGCGCTATAAGGCGCGTCTTGTTACTCGTGGCTTCCAGCAGGAGCATGGTCGTGACTACGACGAAACTTTTGCTCCTGTGGCCCACATGACCATTGTCCGCACTCTTCTTTCGTTGGCATCTATTCGCCATTGGTCCGTTTCTCAGCTTGATGTAAAGAGTGTCTTTCTTAATGGCGAGTTGCATGACGAGGTCTACATGCATCCGCCACCTGGGTATTCTGTTCCTGAGGGTATGGTCTGTCGTCTTCGTCGCTCTCTCTATGGCCTTAAACAAGCCCCTCGTGCTTGGTTTGAGCGTTTCTCCTCTGTGGTCACTGCTGCTGGCTTCTCAGCTAGTGATCATGATCCTACTCTTTTTGTCCACACTTCGTCTCGTGGTCGGACTCTTCTTCTTCTATATGTTGATAATATGATCATCACCGGAGATGATTCTGGATACATTGCCTTTGTCAAGGCTCGTCTGAGTGAGCAGTTTCTTATGTCGGATCTTGGTCCTCTTCGTTACTTCCTTGGGATTGAGGTTACTTCCACTCCAGATGGTTTCTTTATGTCCCAAGAGAAGTACATTCATGATCTTCTTGATCATGCTACTCTCACTGATCAGCGTACTGTCGAGACTCCCATGGAGCTCAACGTTCATCTCCGGCCTTCTGATGGCGAGCCTCTTTCTGATCCGACTTGCTATCATCATCTTGTTGGGAGTCTTGTCTACCTTGCTGTTACTCGTCCGGATATCACTTATCCAGTTCATGTTCTGAGTCAGTTCGTTTCCACTCCCACTCAGGTCCACTATAGCCACCTTCTTCGAGTTCTGCGATACCTTCGTGGGACTGTCTCTCGCCGTCTCTTCTTTCCACGCTCCAGCTCGTTACAGCTTCAGACTTTTTCGGATGCTACTTGGGCGGCGATCCTCCGATCGCGGTCTATCTCTCTTCTCGTGTTTTTCTTGGTGGTTCTCTCGTTGCCTGGAAGACGAAGAAACAGACTGCAGTGTCCCGTTCGAGTGCAGAGGCTGAGTTGCGAGCTATGGCTCTCTTGACAGCAGAGATTACTTGGCTACGGTAGTTACTTGAGGATTTTGGTGTTTCTGTCACTACACCGACTCCTCTCTTGTCAGACAGTATAGATGCTATCAGTATTGCCCGTGATCCTGTGAAGCATGAGCTCACCAAGTATATTGGTGTTGATGCTTCCTTCATGAGGTCTTGTGTGCATGATCAGGTGATTGCTCTTCAGTATGTGCCTTCAGAGCTTCAGATAGCGGATTTCTTTACGAAGGCCCAGACTCGAGCACAGCACGGCTTCTACCTTTCCAAACTCAGTGTTGTTGATCCACCATGAGTTTGAGGGGGGTGTTAGAGATATATATATGTTAGAGATGTATATGTGTTAAAGTAGGACTCTAGATATGATTTGGTTTCCTTATCTGTAACTTGTACTTGTGTATATATACTAGCCTATTAACTCCCTGATAATACAAATTACTATTCCTAACAGTCATCACCGGATTGGCAATACATTGCAGAGGATGGGAGTCAGTCTACAACAATCCTCCAAGACCAGCGTTTATGGGTGTGTGTCCAGCAACAGTTGCCCAGACACTCCTGCAACACGAGATGGAGCGAGGGTAATTTCTCAATCTTTCTTTCAAGTACTGCCCCTTCTTGTTTGGACGTGGAAAAATCAAGTTACAACTACAAATGGGCTACTCAGTTTATGGTTTATGGGCACCCAATTCGCTCCCAACACTCTATTATGTTATCATCCCTTCACTAGGCCTCCTCAAAGGCACCCCCCCCCCCCCCTATTCCCAGAGGTAATGTTTCATAATAAGCCTCACTTTAGTTTCATATTCTTTGTATTAAAACTAATGCAATGCTCATGTGTCATTTAGATTACTAGTCCGTGGATCACACCCTTCATATATGTCTCGTGTATGAAGAACATCTACAGCCTATATTAGGCATTATCATCTGGAGACACATTGAAAGGATGGTGGAATGGACAAAGGATGTGGATGGTTAGAAGAACAACCGCATATCTCTATGGCGTCATTGACACTGTCCGGAAGTTGTTAGGACTGTCAAAGATGGCATTTGTGGTTACATGAAAGGTAAGTGATGAAGAAGAATCAAAGAGGTATGATATGAGCAAGAAATCATGGATTTGGGTCGTCATCTCCAGAATATGTGATCATTGCAACTATTGCATTACTCAACCTCGTGTGCCTGGTGGGAGGGCTAAGTCAAATCATAAAAGGTGGCTGGAAAATGCTCTTGAATGTATTTTTCCTTCAGCTCATTCTCTGTGAGATGCTAGTGATCACCAATATCCCTTTCTATGAAGCAATGTTCCTGAGGAAGGACAAAGGGAGAATACCATTCTCAGTAACATTAGCTTCCGTTGGCTTTGTGATGTTGGCCTTCCACATACCAATAGTTTGAGGTCCTAAAAGAGGCATTGATGTCTAATAAGTAGTAGATATTTCTGGTGGAAAGTTAGTATTAGAGTTTAATAAAAGTCCAAATTGTGCGTGAGTCAGATTATAATCTTTAGCTCTATAAATAAAGGGTGTGGATGTTTTAAGGGACAAATACAATTATTCCCGAAATTCTACAATTTCTGATGGTTCTCTTGAAATAAGCTTCATCTGATAGATTTAATACATACTTTTTTTATATAATCATCTACTTTGAGATGAGTACACGGCACACAAGAAAGAACATGAAGCATACTTGTGTATTAGCAATGCTTTGGGCATGTAAAACTCAGAATGAACTAACAAACAGGGCAGAAGTCCCAGCTTCTACTTGCATGCCACAAGCTCCCATCCAGCAATTGCATTTTGCACCCAGGCAGTTTCACACAGCTTGGCCTACCATAATTGTTTGCCTTATTGGGCTACGGATCGAGATTGAAATGCCTCGAGTAGGGTGAAGTTTCATCATAGTTACTAATTGATAATGACATTCACCATAAGATTTTCAGATCCTCAAAGAAAAAGTTTAGCCTTAACTTGAGAGGGAATAAAAAAGGAACTTGAGGTGCAGACACGGGAAAATACATTCTACTATTAGTAGTTACTCTCACCTGGTACTCATGTCAAAATAATGGAGTCTGCCTTTACGGACAACCTCAGCATTCATGTCTACGATACAACTTACATGCAGTACAAGCACTATGAATCACGGAATGTAGAAGACCACTTTTCTCCTCTTTTTTTTCTTTTGAAGCCACAGCACCACGCTCCTCTAAGAGACTGTATGAGGAAAGAGAAATTTTCAAGCATGTGTCAGATAAACAGCTTGGAGGAGCAATCAGTGCACGTTAACGTTAAGAAAATACATGCAGTTTTTGGTTCTATTTAATCTCACCAAGTTGTTAGACTAGTGCATTGACCGGACAAGGCGAGCAGCAAATGCCCCATCCATAGAGTGCTTAGTTGGACATGCGGAATAGAAACCTTCATCTGTGACAAATTCTGCAGGAACGTATCCATGTACACTCTGTGTGACAAACTCCTACAACATATTATAGACTAATGAGTATACAACATGATCGGATGTCAGCAAATATTGTCTAAAAAAACATTGTCACTAAGTTATAAAAAATACAAAATATTTTGTGATGATTCTGTTGAGTGTATGACCGCTTTAAAGGATGCTAAAAACATAACCAACTGTCAAGGTTGCAGACATTATACAGACCATTCAGTTGCAGATAAAAAGAGTGGTACAGCAAGCTTCAATGTGCACATTTTTTGGAGAATTAAATATGCATGAAATCACATTGTTACACCTGAACCAGTAAGGCAAAAATGTAGTGGGAACGACGGGTAACTTCCAGTTGCTGGATAAGGATTGAACTTCAGGTGATGCTAGAACTATACTTGGAAAAAATGCACGTGCTTAATAGCACCAACAGACATTTTACCAAATTTAAATTGAACATCAATTTTATGACTTTTAGCGAAGGATCAGCGCTTAATTTTAAGATGAACTAGTACCGGATGCCTCTGAACAAAAGCAGTAATCCTCTTCTCGTTTTCTTCAGGATCAATGGAACATGTACTGTAGATTAGTACACCACCAGGTTTTACCAACCTGCATGAAATCATATGCTGTCCAGATGAATTTGCTTTCACAAAGTTCCAAAGTTGCAATGGAAGAAATCTCACATTGACGCTGAATCAAGGAGCTCATCTTGCAAACACATCAGCACCCCCAGATCTTCAAATTGCCTATTCCAACGCAAGTCTGCCCTCTTGGGAACAGAAAAAGGTGAAGAATGACTATTTAGTTCATCATAAAATGTGCCAACTTGTAATTCTAGACTCAGATTAGTTCAATACTTTGGGAAGGTGAAATTCTAAGAGAGTGGACTTGATGATGAAAGGTACCTTGGAAAGGACACCCAGCCCAGAGCATGGAGCATCCAACAAAACCTTGTCATATTTGACAGTGGTTTCCCTCTGCAATATAATTCCACGTGTGCATAAGCCTAGTCACTAGCCATATTCCTAACAAATATTTCCATCGGAGGTGCATTATCCTTGGATATAGGGAACTTCCCTCTTTCTTTTCCAACTTTTTTATGGTTTAGTAACAATGAACTTTATTGGAAACTTACAGCATATAGTCGAAGATCAGCATGGATATCAGTGATCATATCATCAAGATTGTGTAACTTTGCTGCCTCCATGAGAATTCTCAAGCGACCTTTGTTTATGTCAAGAGCCCATATCTTCCCTGAATCAGAGTACGGCATCATGTCAAGTCTCTGAGCTACTATGTATTTGAGACTTAAAACACGCTCCACATGAAATGACATAATGTGTTACTAAAATGAGTTCTGACAAAACTATACTATTTTAGATCTGTGAGCACTATTTGCTTGTTGGTGTTGAATACATGCATTCACAATGTTAGATATGTATATAGTTTAGGGTATTCTTTGCATATTGATCTACCATGTACATGATATATTAGCCTTTTGGCTCATTGGAATAGATCAAGTGTTTATACTAACATGGCATCATAACTAGGGTTAGGGTTCCCCACGTGACCGCCGCCCTCCCTGTGCCCTTCTCCCCGCGCCACTTGCACTACTCCAGCGCCTCTGCTCCAGCCCGACCGGTGCCGCTCTGGTCGCCGCTGCTGCCGCTGCTCCACCCCACCGTCGGATCCACGCCGCCCCGAGCCGGATCTGTGTCGGACAGCCCCCGACGCAATCGTTTTCATGCCGGCACGCCCCTGACCCGAGCGCCGCCGCTCGGGATCTTCATCCCCGACGCCGCCCAGGAGCTCCATCACAAGGCTCTGTGCTCTGTTTTTTATTCGCAAGGAGCCGACGGCTTCGGCTTCACTCCGGTTCCACCGATCTACGTGGAGCCGACGGCTTCGGCTTCACCTCGGCTCTGGCTTCTTCAGCCTCTCTTCGATTTTGGTTTCTCTCCGGCTCCCGATCAAGCTGGAGCCACTACCTGGGGTTTCTACTCCCGAGCATGCCGCCTCCCGATCCGGTCAAGTCACCACTGATGGCTACTATCGAAGGCTATTGCGCCATCCCGCTCCCCCCAATTCGGTTCGACGGGGCAAACTTCAGGGAGTGGGTTGTTCACTTGAGGATTCACCTCAACAGCTAGCGTCTCTAGGGTCATCTCACCGGCAAGCGGCCCAGTCCGCCTCGCCCTATGCCGCCAGTTCTGCCAACTCTTCCTGCTTGTGTAGATCAGGTTGTCCAGGAGGTCGCCAATGTTGCACTGGAGGAGGCTCTGGAGCTTTACCGGTCTAAGCTGCACGCCTACGAGAGATGGCAGGATGTCAAAGCTCGTGCTACAGCCATCCTTGGGTAGCATGCTTGTAGCCATCTCCATGATTATGGATGAGCTGCCGACGACGCAGCTGATGTGGGAGCATTTTCGAGCTCACTACCAGCCGACCAGTGATGCTATGTACCTCTCCGTCGTGCAACAGGCGCATTATTTTCAGTAGCTCGATGCCACCGTGGATGACTTCTACCAACAGATGTCTGAGGTGTGGCGTCAACTCGACTCTCTGGCACAGATGTCTGTTGGACTTGTCCCTGCTGTGTGCGGCTCCACTCACCAGGAAACTTACCATCTCTACGACTTTCTGATGTGTCTCTACCCTGAGTTCGAGACTGTGCGTGCTCAGCTCCTGACTCGCCACCCGCGCCCGACCTTGGTGGAGGCTCCCACGGGTGTTCGTACTGAGGAGACTCGTCATCGTGGTGCGGCTCGATCTGAGCTATCTTATGCGCCGGCTCGCTCCTTCGCCGCTTCTTCTTGACCGCCGTGGTCCTCTAGCTCCCAAATAAGCACCATGGTTGCTACCTCTACTGCGGATCTCTACTGCACTTACTGCAAGCGTGACGGCCACAGTTATCAGGACTGTTACAAGCGGAGGAAGGACTAGGGTCGCCGGGGTGGATGTCCCTCGAAGGGCTCTGGAGGTTCCTTCCACTCAGGAGCTAGCGCCTCTCACCAGGGCTCCTCCGGTGATGCCATGCAGCAGCTCATCTCCCTGCTACAGCACCTCGGTGTCGGCTCGTCCTCAAACTCCTTGGATTCTGCTTGTCTGGCTCTTGCTTCTCAGCAGTCTTCCTCGCCTCCACCTCCTCCCTCGTCAGGTATCTTGTCTCCATGGATCTTGGACTCTGGTGCTTTCTTTCACATGACACCAGATTCTACCCACCTCACTTTTGTGAATCCCGCAACTCTTTCTTCCACTGTTCAGACTGCAAATGGTACCTCTCTTCCTGTTGCAGGCCGAAGCACCCTTTCTACTTCTTCTTTTCATATTCCCACAGTCTCTCATGTTCCTCAGCTTACTATGCAACTTAGGTCGGCTGGTCAGATCACTGATCACGACTGTCGTGTTGTTCTTGAGTCTGACTCTTGTTGTATTCAGGACTACCACACAGGGACTCTGCTTGGTACTAGCCATCGCCATCGTGATTCGCAGCATCTGTGGGAGCTCGACTGGCTGCATCTTCCTTCCGTTGTCTCCATCAGCCAGTCAGCCACTACCACTACCTCTGGTTTTGCCGCGTCCTCCACTACTTAGCTTAGTGGCACCATCGTCTGGGTCATCTCTGAGGATCGTGTCTATCGTCACTAGTACGTCGTGTTCTTGGATCTGTTTCTAGGGAATTATTTACATTGTATGGGTTGCAAGCTTGGCAAGCTGTTGCAGCTCCCCTATCCCTCTAGTGATTTTGTTTCTACTCGTCCTTTTGATCTTGTTCACTCCGATGTTTGGGGTCCGGCTCCCTTCGTTTCGAAAGGGGGTCATCGATACTATGTGATTTTTATCGAAAATTATTCTCGTCATACTTGGATCTACTTCATATCCTCTCGCGGTCAAGTTTTCTCTATTTACCAGATGTTCGCCATCATGGTTCGCACTCAGTTTGATTCGGTCATTCGTGCGTTTCGTACTAACTCTGTTTGGCGAGTACACATCACTTGCTTTGTGTCGTTTTCTCGTGGCGGTACTCTTTCCCAAGATTGCCCACGGTGCTCACGCCGAACGGGTTTCGGCGTAAGCATCATCACTTGCTTGAGACAGCTCGCGCTCTCATGCTTCCCTCTTCTATTCCGCCACACTTCTGGGTTGAGGTTGTCTCCAGCGCTACTTTCTTCATCAACATGGAGTCATCCACTGCTCTTCAGGGTTCTACTCTTGTTGAGCGTCTCTACGATCAGGCTCCAGAGTAAATTCACTGTTGTTTTGGTTGTATATGTTTCGTCCTTCTTCCACTTTGTGAACGCACCAAGCTAACTGCTCAGTCAGTTGAGTATGTGTTTCTTGGCTACAGTCTTGAGCATAAGGGTTATCGCTGCTACGACCCTGTTGCTCGTCGAATGTGGATATCTTGGGATGTCACCTTCGATGAGTCCCGACCATACTACTCTCATTCCCCTACTGTCAACTCAGACTCTCTTGTTGACTCGATCTCCTTTCTGATTTTCCATGACCCTCAGCTTTCCACTTCTGTTTCATTTCCGCTCCACCTTCACTTCTCCTCCGGCTCCACCTGTCCCCTCTCGGCCGGAGTTTCCTTCCAACTCTTTTGTTGATATTCCACCTTTTCCCTTGCACTGCTCTCGCCGTCCTCGGCCTTCTCCTTCTCCAATTGAGCCACCGTCTTTGCTAACCCCGTTCCCAGCTCTCCTCCGTCCTTGTTGGGTCCAGGTCCGCCTTCTCCCAGATGCAATCTTCGTGATCGTCATACTGTCAGACCTCTTGAGCACTACAGTTTTGCAGACGCTACTCTTTCTGAGTCTACGACCTACCGTGAGGTTGTTGCTCATCCTTAGTGCAAGCTCGCGATGTCTAAGGAGATTGCTGCTTTGGAGCATACCGGCACTTGGGATCTTATGTCCTTACCTGCGTGTCACTCCTATCACGTGCACGTGGTTGTACAAGATCAAGACCCACTCGGATGGTTCCCTTGAACGCTACAAAGCTCATCTTGTGGCACGTAGTTTTCAGCAGGAGCATGATCGTGACTACGATAAGACCTTTGCTCATGTCGCTCACATAACCACTGTTTGTACTATTCTTGCTGCGACTTTTGTTCGACAGTGACCCATCTCTCAGCTAGATGTCAAGTGGTTTTCTCAATGGCGAGCTATGTGAGGTCTACATGCAACCGCCCCTTGGTATTTTGTCCCTGATGGTATGGTTTGTCGCCTTCGTCGCTCTCTATGGGCTCAAACAAGCCCCTCGTGCTTGGTTTGACCGCTTCTCCTCTGTTGTCACTACTGTCAGTTTCTCCACCAGTGATCACAACCCTGCCCTCTTTGTAAACCTCTCCTCGGGGTCGGACGCTCCCCCTTCTCTATGTGGATGATATGATCATTACTAGAGATGACTCTCGATACATTGCCTTTGTGAATGAGTGTCTCTGTGAGCACCTTTTGATGTCTGATTTGGATCCCCTTCGTTACTTCCTTGGAATTAAGGTCACTTCTCAGGGCTACTACCTCTCACAGGAGAAGTACATTCAGGATATCCTTGCTCGTGCTTGTCTCACTGATCAGCACATGGTGGATACTCCTATGGAACTTAGTGTTCACCTTTGGTCTACTGATTGTGAGCTGCTTGAGGACCCCACTCGCTACCGCCAATGCTGGAAACGAGCCGAGCCGGCTCGAGCCAAGCTCGCCCAGGCTCAAGCTGAGCTTCGGCTCGGCTTGTTTGTAAAACGAGCTCGAAAGCCGGCTCGGCTCGGCTCGAAAAAAAGCTCGAGCCGGCTCGAAAAAGCTCGTTCAAGCCAGGGCTCGCCAAACCCAAAAACAAAGACATAATAATATAATTATATGAGCCATTTATCATCAATTCAAAATCCAATCATCATAAACAAAGCGAGAAATATAACAATCCATAATCCATACAAACATTCATCATATATTTATAGGGACTCCCCAAGCCCAGAAACAAAGGCATAATGTGATTATATGGGGTTGCGCCTGGCTCGTTTGGCTCTCGAGCCGGCTCGAGCTCGGCTCGAATCTTCACCGAGCTGAAAGTCCGGCTCGGCTCGGCTCGAAAATTCACGAGCTCGAGCCGAGCCGGCTCGGCTCGCAACGAGCTCGAGTAGGCTCGCGAGCCTCGAGCTTTTTTTTCCAGCCCTGACCGCCATCTTGTCGGGAGCCTCATCTACCTTGGGATCACTCGACCTTTCACACCTAGTTCACATCCTGAGTCAATTCGTCTCTAGTCCCACTAAGCTCCACTACAATCACCTTCGTGTTTTGTGATATCTTCACGGGACCATCACTCGTCGTCTTTTCTTTCCTCGCTCCAATTCTTTGCACCTTCAGGCGTACTTTGATGCGACCTAGGTTCTGCCTATTATGTTTTCCTTACATCCTCTCTGATTGCCTGGAAGACCAAGAAGCATACTGTCGTTTCCCATTCGAGTGCTAAGGCTGAGTTGAGAGCCATGGCGTCGTTGATAGCTGAGATCACCTAGCTTCGGTGGTTACTTGAGGATTTCGGTGTCTCAGTTTCTACACTGACTCATCTATTATCAGACAGTACTGGTGCGATCCGCACTGCTCGAGATCTAGTGAAGCATGAGCTCACCAAGCACATTGGAGTAGATGCTTCGTACATGAGATCACAGATGCAAGACCAAGTTATTGCTCTTCAGTATGTGCCTTCAGAGTTTCAGTTAGCATATTTCTTCACTAAGGCACGGACTAGGGTTCAGCACAGTTTCTATCTCTCCAAACTCAATGTTGTTGATCCACTATGAGTTTGAGAGGGATGTGTTAAATATGTATATATCTTAGGGTGCTTTTTGCATATTGACCTACCATATACATGATATATTGGCCTTTTGGCCCATTAGAATAGATCAAGTGTTTATTCTAACACACAAATGCTAGTTTTCAATGGAGATGTAAAGGATGAAGAATTTCTTATAACCCATTAGCCATCAGATGCTACATTTGAACTGCATGGATATACTACATTGGTTAATTTATATCTGACGAATAAATTTAGCCCGACAGCCACTGGCACATGTTACTAGATCACAACCAATGTCTGTCGGCGCTCAAAATCAGGCTATCAGGAATAAGATGTGAAAAGTGATTCATTTGAGCATTTGTGCACATGTTTTTATAGGAATCATAAGATGCTAACAGAACACATTGCACATGTCATGGCCTGAAAGAAAAAGATAAGACAGTAGCGAAAGAAGCTTCCTACAGTTTTCCTGTTGCACAACAGAAAATTGAACCCCCCTCTCTCTTCATTCCATTTTCTCACCTTGTCCCGACAGCCGGGATGCCATGAACAAAGTCTTTCCACCAGGTGCAGCACAACAATCGATGATTGTTTCCCCAGGGTGTGGATCGACCACAGACACTACAAGACCTGCAATAGGTTCCTCAAGTCTTAGTACAAGCTATCAAGAGCTTTCTTGAATGAAAATTACCATTGTTACTAAGACTTGGAACCATAAGGACAAAGGTAAATACTCAACTTAATGGAAGTGTCAAGCATAACAGTTAAAAAGGCTTTCTACAGCCATCGGCAAGTAGTCGTAGTGAACATCATTTCAATGTAGTAATCCCATCATAGCAAATAAAGGTGTATGCTTAGTGGTTAATAAATAACGATCGTAACTTACCTGCACTCTCATCCTGCACAGCACACATGCCTTCTTTCAGTAATCCAGCTTGTAAGACTGTCTATACATGGAAGAAATTAAGATATCAAGTTATCAGCCAGTATCTCGAGAGGTATTATATAGAAAATAAGGAACTAGTCAAAAAACAAATGTGCAGACCTAATGCAATTAGAAGAGAGAGAAATCAGTACCCCTCCATTCCTCAATACATTTCATTCTAGTATTTTGCACTACAACCAAAACATGATACAAAAGATCGATTACCCTCCTTGATTAGCTCACTTATTACTCTTGGATAGTGTGTGATAATCTAGTCCATAGTGTTAGATGAAGGGGAGGAGTGCAAATGAATAGATGGATGTATTGCGATAGCTCAAGGAGCTAATATATAGAGTACATGGGACACACGCAAGACTAAACCATAGAACACTAGGAAATACCACAAGTACTCTTGACGCATACTACTAATACCCTTAACACATAGTAGTAAATGACCTTGGGAATAACGAATGGGAGTGGTATGCAGAGGAAAAAATGGTAAAAAGTTGACTCGAACTTGTAGAGTGACATGTATTTGGGAACAAAATTTCAAAGCTAGATGACATGTATTTGGGAATGGAGGGAGTAGAGTTTGTTATGGATAAAGAACAAAATGGTGCTTCACCCTTAGGGAAAACTATGAACCCACAAAGGCTGCAAAGGTTGCTTCTTTGAATATAAATGAACTTGTGTGGTACACAACAAACTTATAACTTGTCTAAAATGAAATGCATGGTGAACTATAGTGATCCACAATTATAACATCAAACTTGTCGTAGGAGTGCCCCACCCCCTAGGGTCGTCGGGAATACCTAGTATGCCCTAGGGAATACAAACATGTACATAGGCTAGATCTATAGCTATGTCTACGGGAGTGAACCAAGATGCCCCTCTCCATCATTGTAAGGTAGGGGCAAGGAGTGAAATGTCCACTCTTGCTCCCCTGTATATATTGCCTCTGTTATGAATATTGTGTGTGTATTCATGAGATCTAATGGGCAATATATATAAGGAGTACAAAGGGGATATTACAAGGAAATATGTCATACACATATAAGGAAATACAAAAGAATTCCTATTCTAACACCCCCACCTATACATAGGGAATACAAAGGGGATATTACAAGAAAATATGTCATACACATATAAGAAAATACAAAAGGCATAAGGAAATACAAAAGAATTCCTAATCTAACACCCCCACCCCTACCCCCACCCCCCTCAAACTCATGGTGAATCACACACACTGAGTTTGAAGAGAAAATACAAATATTGCACCCTAGTCTGTGGCTTTGTGAAAACGTCAGCAATCTGTAACTCTGAAGGCACAAACTGTAAAGCGGGTACTCCCTCCTGCACCTGTAAGCGAATATATGAAGCATTCACACCAACGTGCTTAGTGAGCTCATGCTTCACTTGGTCACGAGCAATACTGATAGCACATGTACTGTAAGACAAAAAAGTCGTAGGTCCCATCACAGGCACTCAAAATTTGCAATAAGCCACCTCAACCAAGTAACCTCTGTTGCCATAGCTCTCAACGCAGCCTCTGGACTCGAACGGGAAACTTCGGTCGGCTTCTTTGTCTTCTAGTCAATCAGGGAGGAACCAAGAAAAACACAATAAACAGAAAAAGAACGACGATCAGAAGGATCACTAGCCCAGATCGCATCGGAGTACGCCTGAAGCTGTATTGAGGTGGAGCTAGGGAAAAACAAACGACGAGAGATAGTTCCACGCAAGTAGCGAAGAACACGAAGAAGGTGACTGTAGTGAAGATGGGTAGGACGAGTCATGAACTGACTCAAGATATGAACATCATAAGTAATATTAGGATGAGTGCTCAAAAGATACACCAAACTCCCAACAAGATGGCGATATCGAGTAGAATCCTCAAGAAGATCACCATCAGTGGCACGAAGCTGTAGGGATAGCTCCATAGGAGTATCAGCAGTGCGAGTGTCAGTCAAACCAGACCGACCAAGAAGATCATGAACATACTTCTGCTGCGAGAGGTAGTAGCCCTCATGCATAGAAGAGACATCAATCCCAAAGAAGTACGTAAGAGAACCAAGATCAGTCATCAAAAACTGCTCACCAGGATGCTTCTTCACATACGTGATGAATGAGGAATCATCACTAGTGATGAACATATCATCAACATACAGAAAAAACAGTGTCCTACCTCGAGATGAGACATAGACAAAAAGAGTAGGACCATGGAAACTGACAGTGAAATCTGTTAGGAATAGCAACTTGTATTATCAGGGGGCCAATGGGCCAGATATATACACACGTACAGGTTACAGATAAGGAAACCAAATAATATCTATAGTCCTACTCTAACACATATATATCTCTAACATATATATCTCTAACACCCCCCTCAAACTCATGGTGGATCAACAACACTGAGTTTGGAAAGGTAGAAGTCGTGCTGTGCTCGAGTCTGGGCCTTCGTGAAGAAATCCGCAATCTGAAGCTCTGAGGCACATACTGAAGAGCAATCACCTGATCATGCACACAAGACCTCATGAAGGAAGTATCAACACCAATATGCTTGGTGAGCTCATGCTTCACAGGATCACGGGCAATACTGATAGCACCTGTACTGTCTGACAAGAGAGGAGTCGGTGTAGTGACAGAAACACCAAAATCCTCAAGTAACCACCGTAGCCAAGTAATCTCTGCTGTCAAGAGAGCCATAGCTCGCAACTCAGCCTCTGCACTCGAACGGGACACTGCAGTCTGTTTCTTCGTCTTCCAGGCAATGAGAGAACCACCAAGAAAAATACAGTAAGCAGAGATAGACCGGCGATTAGAGGGATCGCTAGCCCAAGTAGCATCCGAATAAGCCTGAAGCTATAACGAGCTGGAGCGTGGAAAGAAGAGACGGCGAGAGATAGTCCCACGAAGGTATCGCAGAACTCGGAGAAGGTGGCTATAGTGGACCTGAGTGGGAGTGGAAACGAACTGACTCAGAATATGAACTGGATAAGTGATATCCGGACTGATGAATAAGTCCCTGTACTGTGGTCTTTGTGGGGTGAGCACATGGATCTTGAGCAGCAGCTTTAAGGACAGCATCTTGACTGTCATAGGACAGCATCTTAGGACAAGCATCTTGACTGTCATAGGACAAAGATCTTGACTGTCATAGGACAAGCATCTTAGGACGATATCTTGATTGTCATAGGGCAAAGATCTTGACCGTCATAGGACAAGCATCTTAGGACAACATCTTGACTGTCATAGGACAAAGATCTTAGACTAGCATATTAGCATATGCTTGGTGGTTGGCGACTTATAAATATGTATCCCCAACCCTCGAGTTGGTATGGCATTGCGTGAGAAATAGTAACAAAAAATTGCCCCATCTCCAAGTGTCATCCTCTCCATGAGAGTAAGGATCTTGCTATCACCAACAAAGAAGACTCGGTGAGTAACAAGTGGTATCGAGCTATACTATCCTCAGAGCTTCGAGCATCTCCTCGCTCATCTCGTCTTCGCCCGCAGCGGCCCAGCCGTGCAGAGGCGACTCGGCCGTCCCGCCACTCCTCTCCGGAGACGGCAAAGCTGCGTCGAAGCGACCTCTCTCCACGCGACAGTCCCCAAGCGCGCCATGTCCGCAGGCAATCTCGGCCTTCGGTCGCCTCGAGCACACGGCGTCGTGACGGCCGAGCTCGCAGCGGCAGAGCGGAGCAGCGAAGCGAAGGGCGGCAGAGACCGGCGGCGGCGAAGAAAGGGCGTCAAGGTCGGTAGCGGAGCGGCGGCGAGCGAGCGGAGGCGGAAGCGGCGGCGGCGGCGGATGCGCAGGCGGCCGCAGCGAGGTCAAGGTTTTGCGCGGCGGCAAGAGCTCCATCTCTGCCGATGATGGCGACGCGGACCTTGAGCGGCGGAGAGGGAGGCGCAGCGAGCGAAGCGCGCATGGGCACCACAAGACGCCACGAAGCGCGCGACACCAGACAGCGCGGACGCGCGGTGGCGCCTCTGAGGAGGCGCAAGACGACGGCGGCAGACGGGTCGACGGAGAGCGCGCCTTCCTGGCGACGCGCTCTCTCCCGCAGACGGCATCGTGGTCACCACGGTACCAGTGTCGTAAGGGCGTCGCCGCCCGGCGGGGGTGGCCAACCTCGCCAAGACCAACTATGTCGAGTGGGTCGCGGTGATGAGGGTAAAACTCCAGCGCGGCATATGTGGATGCGATCCGAGACGGCGGCGTCGACTACGACCAGATCGACGGGCGCGGATGCTCTCATCATCGCAGCCCCGCCGAGATGCGATTCGCTACCAACAAGCGGATCGCCAAAGAGGCTTGGGACGCCATCGCCGCAAAGACGCACGCAGCGGCGGCGCGCCGCAAGTCTACATTGCGAGCGCCGCGCGGAGCGGAGCACTTGGCCTTCAAGCGGCGAGGACGTGGATGACTTTGTTCTCCGTCTCAACACTCTGCGGCCCGGTGCGATTCGGCGACGACACCTACGGCGAGGAGAGGCGTGGAAAAGCTCTTCCGTGCGTCCCCGAAAGTACAAGCGAGACGCCTGCTTCGATCGAGTCTCTGCTGGACCTCTCCACGATGACGATCAAGGAGGCGTTGGGTCGCCTCAAGGTTGTTGATACGATGAGCCACGGCGCCTCTCGGGACCCGTCTCCATTGGCGGAAACTCCTCCTCACTCGGAGCGGTGGGTCGCCGCCAAGGTGACGGGAAGAAGGGGAGCCTTCTTCCACGACAGCGACCGCAAGCATGGCAGCGCGCAAGTCACGCAAAGACGCCGAGCATGGGCGCGAGGACGTGCCGAGGGTAATGACCGTGGAGGCGCCCAGGGCGGCGCCGCTGGCAAGCAAAAGCCGACACGAGATGACTCTTGCCACAACTGCGACAAGCTTGGTCATTGGGCCAGGGATTGTCGACAGCCACGACGCGGCCAGGCCCACGTTGCGCAGGCAGAGGAGGAGGAGCACGGCTCGTTTCATTGCTCATGCGAGCATCGAACTACCTCCGCCGCACCGCCGCAGCGGGCTCTCCTCCACCTTGACGAGTCAAAAGCACATGCCCTCCTCGGCTACGGCTCCGGCAACGACAAGACTGACGGGTGGTGCCTCGACACCGGCGCCACCCATCACATGACCGGTCGACGGAAGTTCTTCGCCGAGTTTGACTCTAGCGTCCGAGGCTCCGCAAGTTTGGGGCGCCCGCGGCGGAAATCAAGGCGTTAGCTCCGTCATCTTCACCATCGTGTTCGTGAGCACGTGGTTGCTCACCGGCGTCTACTACATCCCCGATCTGCACAACTCCATCATCAGCTTGGGACAGCTGGATGAGAACGGCTCGCGTGTCGAGATCGAGCATGGGGTGCTGCGGATTTGGGATCTTCGCCGCCGCCTTCTTGCCAAGGTAACGAGGCGCGAATCGACTCTACATTCTTCACGTCGTGCGGTGGCACAACCCTCTGTCTCGGCGCTCGTCGGGACAACGAGGCGTGGCAGTGGCACGAGCGCTTTGGGCACCTTCACTTCGAGGCCCTGAAGCGGCTCAGTGCCACGGAAATGGTACGAGGCCTGCCGTGCCTTGACCATGTGGAGCAGTTCTGCGGCGTCTGCGTGTTGACGGCGCAGGCGACTCCCTTTCCCAGTGGGCGAAGTTTCCGAGCCAAGGAGAGGCTCGAGCTTGTGCGGGGACTTGTGTGGCCCGGTGACACCGCCACACCGGAGGACGACGCTACTTCCTGCCGCTCGTCGGCGATCTCTCCGCTACATGTGGGTGATGGTCCTCGGCGACAAGGAGAGGTGCGGATGCCATCGAGCGCCGCAGTCGCTGCGGAGGCGAGCGCGGCGCAGCCGCGCGTCTTTGCGCGCGAGCACAACGGCGGCGACCACGGCGGTGGACGTCGCGTCGTCTCACTACCGATGAGGGCATTCGCGCCACTACTCCGCGCCGCATGGCCGCAGCAGAACGGTGTCGTCGAGCGACGCAACCGACGGTTGTGGGGATGGCTCGGGCCCTCCTCGCAGGGGATGCCACCGTCTTCCGGGAGAGGCGGTGGTGACGGCCGTCTACATCCTCAACCGCCGCTTACCAAGGCGCCGACGGCGGGGACGCCGTCGAGGCTTGGCATGGACGCAAACCGCGGTCTCCCACTTGCGGGTCTTGGCCCCTCGCGTTCGCCAAGGAGCTTAGTCACATCGGTAAGCTCGACGGCGTGAGCACTCCAGAGTGGTCATCGGCTCACGCGAGGCTCGAAGGCCTACCGCATCCTCGACCTGTCACACACAAGGCCCGCATCTCGCGCGGGCGTTGTGTTCGACGGCGCGGTGGGACGTGGGACAAGGCGGTGGACGACGGTTCGACTTAGACTCGGGGACTTTGTTGTCGACTCGTCGCCCACTTCGAGAGAACCGTAGCGGCTCCGCCTTCACCGAGCTCGTCCACCCCGACACCTTGCTCGCCACGGCTCCGGCGAGTGCTCCACCACCTTCGCACGGCCACGCCCCACTCTTCACCACCGGCCACTCCACGCTCTCCCGCACCGGCCACCACTCTCCCGCACGGAGGCCACACCACCGGATCGCCCCAATAGCTTCGGTCCACGACGGCGGCGCATGGTGGAGTTCGCTACTCCGTCTCTCGACGAGGACCGCGTCGACGCTACCACGACGCACGAGCCTCTGCGCTATCGTACCATGGACAACATCCTCGGCGAGCAACCCATCCTCGACTAGCGCAAAGACGACTTGGGCGAGTCGCGACTTGGCGTCGCGACGACAATGAGCCTCGCTCTTCGCCAAGGCGGAGACGCGGCGTGGCGTGTCGCGATGAAGCGAGAGATGGACGCCGCCGAGCGGAACCGGACGTGGGGCCGGCGGATCTTCCCGCTGTCACCGGCGATCACCCTTAAGTGGGTGTTCAAGGCGAAGAGGATGGCCGGCGCCATCGTCAAGCACAAGGCTCGCTTGGTGGCACGAGGCTTCATGCAGCAGAAGGGGGTCGACTTCGATGACGCCTTCACACCTGTCGCGCGCATGGAGTCCGTTCGTCTTCTCCTTGCACTTGCAGCCCAGGAGGATTGGCGCGTCCATCACATGGACGTCAAGTCCGCCTTCCTCAACGGCGACTTGAAGGAGGAGGCCTACGTCCGTCACCGCGGGATTCGCCATCCCGGCAAGGAGGGCAGGTTCTCCGCTGCGCAAGGCCCTCTATGGCTTGCGGCGAGCACCACGAGCCCGAACGCTGTCGGACTCCACCTCAAGCAAATGGGTTTCAGCAGAGCGCACACGCAGGTCGCGGTCTACCGGCGGGGCAAAGCGGCAACGCCTGCCGGTGGCGCGTCACGCCGACGACTGTTGATCACCGGCCCAAGGAGGCCGAGGTCGAGGCATTCAAGGCGGAGATGAAGACCGCCTTCGGATGAGCGACTTGGGGCTCCTCTCCTTCTACCGGGATCGAGGTCCACCAGACACTCCCCACATCTCCTTCGTTAGACCGCCACGCTGGCGCACCGTCGAAGTGGCGGGCTCACCGATCGCAACCCACCAGCACACTCCTATGGAGGAGAGGTCGGCCGAGTCGTGAGAGCACGGCGGAGAGGCGGACGCGACGCAAGACGGCAAGATCGTGGGCGACCTTCGCTACCGGGCCCACACGCGTCCCGAGATCGGCGTTCGCCGTCGGCCACGTCGGTCGGTTCATGCAACGACCAACGACGAGCATCAAGCAGCCGTAAAGAGGATCCTCCGCGTACGACGGGCACCTCCGACTACGGATTGCACTATCCGAGGTGTCCCGGCGCGGCGCACTTCATCGGGTACAGCGACAGCGACCACGCAGGCGACATCGACACCAGCAAGAGCACAAGCGGGATTCTCTTCTTCCTCGGCAAGTGCCTCGTTAGCTGGCAGTCAGTCAAGCAGCAGGTGGTGGCCCTGTCCAGCTGTGAGGCCGAGTACATAGCGGCTTCCACCGCTCGACTCGTGCACTCGCTCGCCGATTGCTGGTGAACTCCTCGGCAGAGACATCAAGCGGTGGCGCTCAGTGGGCGACAAGTCCGCCTGCTCGCAAAGAACCCCGTTTTCCACGAACGGAGCAAGCACATCCGGGTGAAGTACCACTTCATCCGAGGCCGTTTGGATGAAAGCAGCATCAAGGCGAGCTACATCAACACCACGGATCAGCTTGCGGACCTGCTCACCAAGCCTCTTGGGAGGGTCAAATTCCTCGAGCTCTGCTCTAGGATCGGATGGTTCAATTTTCTCCCACAAGACGACGCACAAGACTTAGGGGGAGAATGATGAATAAGTCCCTATACTGTGGTCTTTATGGGGTGGGCACATGGATCTTGAGCAGCAGCTTTAAGGACAGCATCTTGACTGTCATAGGACAGCATCTTAGGACAAGCATCTTGATATCATAGGACAAAGATCTTGATCATCATAGGACAAGCATCTTATGACAAAGATCTTGACTGTCATAGGACAAAGATCTTGACTGTCATAGGACAAGCATCTTAGGACAAAGATCTTGACTGTCATAGACAAGATCTTAGACTAGCATATTAGCATATGCTTGGTCAGTTGGCGACTTATAATATGTATCCCCAACCCTCAAAGTTGGTATGGCATTGCGTGAGAAATAGTAACAAAAAATTGCCCCATCTCCAAGTGTCATCCTCTCCATGAGAGTAAGGATCTTGCTATCACCAACACAAGACTCAAATAATAACACTGAGTAGTAACAAAGAAGGTAGACAAGACTCCCAACAAGATGACGATGGCGAGTCGGATCGTAAAGAGGCTCGCCATCGAAGGTCGGAGATGAACGTTGAGCTCCATGGGAGTCTCAACAAGACTGTTGTCAATGAGAGAAGCGCGATCAAAAGATCCCGAATATACTTCTCTTGGGACATAAAGAAACCATCCGGAGTGGAAGTAACCTCAATCCCAAGGAAGTAACGAAGAGGACCAAGATCCGACATAAGGAACCGCCACTCGACGAGCCTTGACAAAGGCAATGTACTCGAATCATCTCCGTGATGATCATATCATCAACATATAGAAGAAGATCCGACCACGAGACGAAGTGTGGACAAAAAGAGCAGGATCATGATCACTAGCTGAGAAGCCAGCAGCAGAGACCACATATGAGAAACGCTCAAACCAAGCACGAGGGGCTTGTTTAAGGCCATAGAGAGCGACGAAGACGATGCACCATACCCTCGAGAATGTAATACCCGGTGGTGGATGCATGTAGACCTCCTCACGCAACTCGCCATTAAGAAAGGCATTCATTACATCAAGCTGAGAAACGGACCAATGGCGAACAGACGCCACCAAAAGAAGAGTGCGGACAGTGGTCATGCGGGCCACAGGAGCAAAAGTCTCGTCATAGTCACGACCATGCTCCTGCTGGAAGCCACGAGCAACAAGACGCGCCTTATAGCGCTCAAGACGACCATCGAGCGAGTCTTAATCTTATAGACCCACTTACACGTGATGGGGCGAGAGAGATGGAAAAGGAACAAGATCCCAAGTACCAATGCGCTCAAGCAAAGAATCTCTCGGCCATAGCATGCTGCCACTCAGGATGAGTAACAGCATCCCGGTAGGAGACGGGCTCATGGGTAGCTGCACCAGCAAGACCAAAACGGGCAGGAGGCCGAATCGACCGACGATCGCGGAAACCGTAGCGAGGAGATGATGGCCCATCAGAGGAAGATGGAGCATCAGGAGAAGATGAAACATCAGGGGAAGATGGTTCATCTGGAAGAGCTTCAATACGAGGTTGACGAGTGTAAAAGCGAGTGAGGAGCCCGAGGAGCCACAGCGCGAAGGCGAGAGGCGACAACCTTGGCGAGAGGCCTCAGGAGGTATATGCGGAGACTCAGTGGGACGGATGGACGTGTTAGTAGTTGCTGGATTCTTGCTCTTGGTGATGGCAAGATCCTTACTCTCATTGAGAGGATGACACTTGGAGATGGGGCAATTTTCTAGTTTTATTTCTCACACATTGCCATGCCAACCTGAGGGGTTGGGGATACAAATTTATAGGTCACAACCACCAAGCATATGCTAAGATGCTAGTCTAAGATGCTTGTCCTAGATGCTAGTCAAGATGTCAGCCCTAGATGCTAGTCAAGATGTTTGTCCTAGAAGGGCAAAGAAACCACCATGTCTTTGCAGACCCACAAGCACCGGACAAACACGAGACTTATCCAACACTCTCCCCCTAAGTCTTGTGTGTCTCCTTGTGAGGAATTTGAGCCATCCCGATCCTGGCGCGAAGTTCCTGGAACTTGATCCGCCCAAGAGACTTGGTCAGAAGGTCGACGAGCTGGTCTTGGGTGTTGATGTAGTTGACCGGACCTCCTTCATCCAGCAACCGATGAAGTGATACCTCACCCGGATGTGCTTGCTGCGCTCATGGAAGATAGGGTTCTTCGCCAAGGCCAAGGCGGACTTGCTGTCCACCCTGAGCTCTATTGCCTCCGCGTCTCTGCCAAGGAGATCGCCAAGCGGTACCGAGCCACCACAGAGCTGAGTAGAAGCGGTAGTGGGCGCAATGTACTCGCCGCAGACTAGACAAAGCCACCACCGCCGCTTGACCATCGCCGGTGACGGACACTTGCCGAGGAAGTACAATCGTCCTTGGTGCTCTTGCTCGTGTCGATGTCGCCGGCGTGGTCATTGTCACGATGCAGATGAAGTCGCGCCGTCGTCGGGCACCTTGGGTAGTGCAAGCGTGGTCGGAGGTGCCCGCGACGTAGCGGAGGATCCTTTCACGGCTGGCCGGTGCTCCGTCGTCGGCCATTGCATGAACCGGCCGACGAGCCGACGGCGAAGCCAAGTCCGGCCGCGTGTGGACAAGGTAGCGAAGGTCGCCCAATGCGCCGCAGATCGTGCGTCGCGTCCACCTCCTCCGCCGTACTCTCACGACTCGACCACCTCTCCTCCATAGGAGCGTGGGTGAGTTGCGCGCGAGGCCGCCCGACTCCACGATGCGCTGGCGAGGCGGTCTGGCGAAGAGAGATGCCGGAGTCGTCTGGTGGACCTCGATCCCGAGGTAGAGGAGAGGGCCGAGGTCGCTCATCCGAAGGTGGCCTTCATCTCCGCCTTTGAATGCCTCGATCTCCTCCTCCTTGGTACCGGTGATCACAAGGTCGCCGACGTGACGCCTATCGCCAGGCATTGCCTCCCTGTTCGCCGGTAGACCGCGGCCTCGTGGCGCTCTGCTGAATCCCATTTGCTTGAGGTGGAGTCCACCTTGGCGTTCAAGCTCGCGGTGCTGCCGCAAGCCGTAGAGGGCCTTCGCAGCAGCGAGGACCTTGCTCTCCTCCCGGGGATGATGAATCTGGCGGTGGCGTGACGAGACCTCCTCCTTCAAGTCGCCGCTGAGGAAAGCGGACTTGACGTCCATGTGATGAACGCATCACCTCCCGGGCTGCGAGGCAGGAGGAGACGCACGGACTCCATCCGCGCAACGGTAGCCAAGGCATCGTCGAAGTCGACTCCTCCTCGCCGGACGGCCACGTGCCACGCGCGCCTTGTGCTTGATCACCTCTCCACCTCGTTTTCTTGAGCTTGAAGACCAGCTTGAGAGATGGCGTGGTGGCGGTGGAAGATCGGCCCGGCCCCACGCTTTGTTTCGCCGGCGGCCCATCTCCTCTCGCATCGCGCACGCCATGCCGCGTCTTTCTCGCCTCGGCGAAGGAACGAGGCTCGCCGATAAATCTGTCGCGAGGTGCGCCCGCTTAAGTCGCTGCGCGCCCCATTCGAGACCGGCCGCTTGCCGAGGAGGTCGCCCACGCACGCAGAGCGCAGAGGCTCGCCGCCGTGGTAGAGTCGATCACGATCCTCGCCGTTAGACGGTGAGTGGCGAACTCCACCGCGCCGCTCGCTTGTGGGCCGGGCCGCCGCGGTCACGAGCCCGAAGGAGTAGGTGCCGGTGTAGGAGAGCAAGGCGTGGCCGTGGTCTTGGCGGTGGGCTCGCCAGAGCCCGTGGGCTTGCCGAGCCGGCGGTGGTGAAGGACTCACCGGAGGTGGTGGCGAACGAGGCGGTGGGTAGGCAAGCTCGGCGAAGACAGTGCTTGCTCCGCCGCCTCCTCGGCGGGCCGCGATCGACGATGAAATCGGCCGGGTCATCGAGTCGGCCGTCATCCACCATCTTGCCCGCGTCCGCCCGCCGCCGTCGAACACGACGCCACGCGTGATGCGCATGCGCCGCGTCGCAGGTCGAGGACAGCGGTAGGCCTTGGCGCCCGCGTATCCGATGAAGACCTGGCGTGCTCCGGTCCATCGAGCTTGCCGACGTGGTTGAGCTCGCCCGGCGAAGACAGCGGTAAGACACGAGGTGGTTCACCGCGGGCTTGCGCCGTGCCGAGCCTCGTATGGCGTCTTGTCGTCCGAGGGCCTTGGTGGGGAAGCGGTTGAGCAAGTGGACGGCGATCATTACCGCCACGCCCGGATAGAATGCCGCATCCTCTCTCGCTGAGGAGGGCGCGGCGGTGGCCACCACCGTCTGGTTGCGGCGTTCGACGACGCCGCTCACTGCGGGGTGTACGGGCGCGAGAAGTGACGATGGATCCCCAGCCGGCGCGATCGCGCGCAAACTCGGGTCGCCGTGAACTCACCGCCGTTGTCCGTCGTAGGACCCGGCTTGCGGCGCAGCAGGCTTGAAGACGCTTGATGGCGTCCGCAGCTGGCCGCTTGACGCCGGCGGGGCGATCCACATGTAGCGGGACACGTCGTCGACGAGGAGGACGGCAATGGCGCCGGCCTCGTGTGTAGCCGGTGTCACGGGCCACAGAGGTCACCGTGTACGAGCTCAGCCTTCCTTGGCGCGAAGCTTCGCTGGCGAGGAAGGGCCGCGCGGCTTGGCGAGGACGCAGTGTCGCGAATCGCTCCACGTGGTCGACGTGCGGCATGCCCCGCACCATCTCCTTCTTTGAGCCGCCTTAGGGCCTCAAAGTTGAGGTGCCCAAAACGCTCGTGCCACCTCCAAGCGTCGTCGTCGCGGCGGGCTGCAAGACACAGAGGTTGCGCCACCTACGCGTGAAGGACGTAGAGGCGGTTGCTCCTGTTGACCTTGACGAGGAGCCGTGGCGATGATCCTGCATCGCGAAGACTTCCGTGCTCGATCTCCACGCGCGATCCGTTCTCATCCACCGCCCAAGGCGATGATGGAGTTCCTCAACGCGGGGATGTAGTAGACATCGGTGGCGGCCGGTGCCTTGCCGATCTTAGCGGCGACAGAGCCGACGCTTTGATCTCCACGGCGGGCGTCGCCGAACTTGACGGTGCCTCGAACGCCTGAGTCGAGCTCGGAGAAGAACTCCCGCCACCCGGTCATGTGGTGGGTGGCGCCGGTGTCGAGGCACCATCCGTCGGTCTTGTCGTTCGGAATCGGGCCGCCGAGGAGGCGTGTGCTTTGGCTCGTCAAGGTGGAGGAGAGTCGCCGCGGCGGTGCTACCGGAGGTAGTTCGATGCTCGCATGAGCAATGAACAGAGCCGCTCTCCTCCTCCTCCGCTTCGCGACGTGGGCTGTCCGCGTCGTGGTCGCCGACAATCCTGGCCCAATGACCGTGCTTGCCGCAGCTTGTGGCAAGAGCCGCCTCGCCGGCTTCTACTTGCGGGGCGCGCGCCGCTGGCGCTTCCACAGTCATCACCCTCGACGTTCGCGCCGTCACGGGCATCTTTGCGCTGCTTGCCGCGCTTGCCACGCTTGCGGCCGCCTGTCGTGGAAGAAGGCTCCCCCTTCTTCCTGTCACCTTGGCCGGCGGCCCACTGTTCCCGAGTGAGGAGGAGCTTCCCGCCAATGGTGACGGGTCCCAAGAGGCGCTGTGGCTCATCGCTGTCAACAACCTTGAGGCGACCCAACGCCTCCTCGATCGTCATCGTGGAGAGGTCCAACAGAGACTCGATCGAGCGAGCCATCTGCTTGTACTTTTCGGGGACGCAGCGGAAGAGCTTTTCCACAGCTCTCTCCTCGCCGTAGGTGTCGTCGCCAAATTGCACCATCTTCTGCAACAGAGTGTTGAGACGGAGAGCAAAGTCATCAACGTCCTCACCTGGCTTGAAGGCCAGGTTCTCCCACTCCTTGCGTAGTGATCAGAATGTAGATTTGCGCGCGCGGCCGCCGCTGCGCGTCTTCGCGGCGATGGCGCCCCAAGCCTCTTTGGCGATCCGCTTGTTAGTGCGAAATCGCATCTCGCGGGGCTCGCAGATGATGAGAGCATCCAATACCGTCGATCCCGGTCGTAGTCGACGCCGCCGTCACCGGATCGCATCCCACATATGCCGCACCTGGAGCTTTACCCTCATCACCGCAGCCCACTCGACGTAGTTGGTCTTGGTGAGGGTAGGCCACCCGCCGTCGGGGCCGACGTCCCTGACGACAGCCTGGTACTCGTGGCGACCATGGTACCGAACCGGGGAGAGAGAGCCGCGTCGCTTGTGAAGGCCGCGCTCTCGCCGACCAGATGCCGCCATTGTCGTGTTTCCTCCAGAGCGCCGCCGTGCGTTCCAGCGCTGTCGGGCTGCCGCCGCCGCTCGTGGGCGCGCGCCGCCCATCGCGCCTTCCGCCGCTACGCTTCTTCTCAAGAAGCTCAAGTCTGCGTTGGCGCCATCATCGCAGATGGAGCCGCCGTTGCCGCCGCATGAAACCTCGACCTCCGCCGCCGACGCGCCTGACCGCCGCCGCCGCTTCCACCTCCGCTCGCCGCCGCCCGCCCGCCGTACCGATTTGACGCCCTTTCGCGCGCCGCTGTCTGCCGCTTCCGCTCGCGTCCTCTCGCCATGAAGCTCGGCTTCTCGCCGCCGCGTGCTCGAGCGACCGAAAGGTGAGATCGCCTGCGGACATGGCGCGCCACCGGGGGACTGCTGCGTGGAGAGAGAGCTGCCTCTGATGAACTGCTGCTCGTCTGAACGGGGAGAGTGAGCAGAGGCAGCCGGAGCTGCTGCTGCTGCTAGTTGGGGCTGCTGCGAGGCTGGAAGCGACGCAGGAGAAGGGATTGAGCAGGAGATGCTCAGGCTACAGGATAGTGTAGCTCTGATACCAATTGTTAGTTGCTGGATTCTTGCTCTTGGTGATGGCAAGATCATTACTCTCATTGAGAGGATGACACTTGGAGATGGGGCAATTTTCTAGTTTTATTTCTCACACATTGCCATGCCAACCTGAGGGGTTGGGGATACAAATTTATAGGCTGTCAACCAGCCAAGCATATGCTAAGATGGTAGTCTAAGATGCTGTCCTAGATGCTAGTCAAGATGCTGTCCTAGATGCTAGTCAAGATGCTGTCTTAGATGCTAGTCAAGATGTTGTCCTAGAAGGGCAGCAAAAACCACCATGTGCTGCAGCCCCACAAGCACCAGACAAACACAAAGACTTATCCATCAGGACGAGGGCAAGACAGAGATGGGTGTATCTGGAAAGGTCAAAAAAGACAGGGACCCCACAGAGAAAACCGAATGAGAGGCAGGACGTGGGTAAAAGGGACGAGACTCATCAAAAGTCACATCCCGAGAAATCCGCATCCGTCGACCAACAGGATCATAGCACCGATAGCCCTTGTGCTCGGCACTGTATCCCATAAAAACACACTCAACAGACTAAGCAGTCAGTTTGGTGCGTTCTCGAGGTGCAAGGAGAACGTAGCAAACGCAGCCAAACAGACGAGGGGCAGAGTAGTCTCGAGAAAGATCACATAGACGCTTAACCGGGATCTCACCCTGAAGAGCAGAAGAGGGCTGGATGTTGACGAAATAGGTGGCAGTGGAAACAGTCTCAGCCCAAAAGTGGGGTGGAATAGAGGCGGCAATCATCAGTGTACGAGCCGTCTCAAGCAGGTGACGATACTTGCACTCAGCGACACCATTCTGAGCATGAGCACCAGGACAAGAGAATCGAAGGAGAGTGCCTCGCCAAAGAAGGAAGCCGCGAGTAACGAGAGGTACTCGCCAGCAGAGTCAGCACGAAAGACTCGAATAGGAGTGGAGAACTGTGTGCGAACCATAGTGGCAAATTGTTTATAAATAGACAAAGCCTCACTACAGGAAGACATAAAGTATATCCAATTGTGACGAGAGAAGTCATCTATAAAAATGATATAATATCGATGGCCCCCTTTCGAAAGGAAGGAGCTGCACCCCAAACATCCGAATGAATAAGATCAAATGGTCACGAGACACGACTCACTATGAGAATAGGGAAGCGTAATCTGCTTCCCTAACTTACACCGACAATCTATAGATACGCCTCCCGAGATGCACTTCGTAAGACCACGACTGACTAAAGATGACAATGAGATCTACACAGATGACCAAGACGATGGTGCCGCCGCCGAAAGAGTCGGTAGACGAAGTGGCTAAGCGAGAGACTGTGGCGACGGTGGCGATGGAAGAAAGGTGAAGCCACTCAAGCTCCCAGAGACGCTGTGAGTCAAGACGCCGAGGGCCGTAACCAACCAGAGCCCCCGTGTGACTGGCCGTGAACACAACAAGAGTCGAGTCAAGAATGACCGACAACCAAGGTCAGAATCATCCAAGCAGAAGAAGTCGCATGGTTAGGCGAGGAACATGAGCAATGTAAGGAACATGAAAAGATGAGTTGCTAAGAGGTCCTCACTGCAGACAAAGAGAGGTACCATCGCCAGTAAGCACACCGACAGTGGGAATCAACAGTGTAACAAAAGACAGAGTGGAAGAATCGAAGTCATGTGAAAAGATGCTCGAATCAAGGATCCACGGAGGTACCGATCGTAGGAAGTGGTTTCTCGGTTCAAGAGTCGGGCCGCAGAACTCGCAGAACTCGCCGAGGAAGAACTCGGCTGCCAAAGAAGCGCCTAAGTCCGCTATCTCCTCGCCAATGAGAAAAAGCGCAAGTAGTCGATGCGCACGCCGATGTAGAAGTACGGTGCGGTGCTAGGAGAAGAACGGCGTGAAAGATGCCGCCGCTTCTTGTAGCACTGGACTCAATGTGGCCGACCTTGTCGCAATAGGAGCAAATGAGGACGACCACCGCCAGATGGAAGGCGCCACCACCACCGTGGCAAACCACCGGAGGAGACAGTCTTCAAGCGTGAAGCAATCGGTGTAGCGGTGGGCGGCGAGCACGCAGAGGAGTGGCATCGCACAAAGACCACTCGACGCAGTCTCCTCCGCACGATCTCTAAGGGCCTCCGTAAGAGTGACACGAGGCGGCGTGCAAGAAGCCGGGCACACCTATGCTAGAACTCGGGACGGGCGAGTAAGGAACTCGTGAGACACGCTGAAACTCCAGATCCGCACGCATACCAGCAAAGACGAACAGAGCGATACAAACAAGAAGGTCGAAGAGAGTCCACCGACGCCGCATGCAATGTAACTCGAGCATAGAAGGCGCCAACATGAGCGCCACCTGGCCAAGAGAGTGCTCGGCGAACCACCGATGTGTAGAGGCATCTCCAGAGGGTTCGTGAGCGCCGACGGCGGTGAGTCCACACCGACACCAAGAAAATCCCACAACCTCATAAGAGAACCGAGGTCGACATCGGCGATGAAGACAAGAAGCAGCCGAGCGCCGCTGCCGCACCACCGAGTGTAGGCGCAAGCGATCCATGTAGAAATCCGAGCCTCTTGGTAGGCAGAGGCGCCTTCTCATCAAGAAGGCCAAGAATTTTCAATGCACCTTTGTCTACCGCCGAGGATAGCACAAAGAGATATAGGCTCCGCGGAGGAGTAGGGCAAGGCGCAGTGACATCGCCGAGAGGACGCCCGAGACGAAGACCACGCATGTGGATGCGCATGTGAGACACGGTCGGTGTAATTAACACCGCTGAAGATCACCGGCAATGAGAGAGAGAAACAAAGGCACATTGGTAGGCGGCGCCGACAAAGACGGCGACTAAGGCAACGGTTCTAACAGCGGCGCCGACGGCGGCGCTTAGAACAACGCTTTTACCGCCGCTTTAAAACAAAAACTTCGCCGATTCGGCACACGCGCCAGTAGTCGGTGCGGGGTGAACTAGGGTTCCCTCGCCTCGCGGCAACGCGGCGGCGTGGCGGCGGCTTAATGGCGCGCGCGCCCTCACTGGGCATCGCTATGCGGCGGCTTGTGGCGGCGACGGCCTCGGCTGGCGTGGACTAATGGCGCAATGGTAACGCGCGGAGGCGGGCGGCCTGGATCCGCGATGCGGAGAAGGCGGCGGGATCCGGATCGAAGGCCAAGAATGCCGACAAGAGGACGCCGGTCCCAAGCAACTCCTTCCTCCGTGCCGACGGCGGAAGACGGCGGCGACCGAGGCCGGGCGGCCGGCGGCGTCGGAGCCGAGATCGCGGAGGTCGGGCGGCGCGGGCGTCGAAGGAGCCGAAGGGGCGCTGGGCGGCGGTGGCTCTGAGCTCTCTGCGGCTTCTGGCGATGGCAGAGCACCTCGACGGTGGCGGAGACGATCCAGCGGCGACGGCAGATCGGGGGGAGGCGCTGGAGCCACAGGACGGTGGTGAGGGAGGCCGGCAGAGGCGGCTATGGAGGCCGGCAGAGGCGGCTAGGGCAGGACGAGTTGCACGTCCGGGGAGAGGTAAGCCTAGGGCTCTGATACCATGTTAGGAATAGCAACTTGTATTATCAGAGGGCCAATGGGCCAGTATATATACACAAGTACAGGTTACAGATAAGGAAAATAAATAATATCTAGAGTCCTACTCTAACACATATATCTCTAACATATATATCTCTAACAAAATCGACAGTAGTAATCACTAAGGTAAAACACGTAAACTAGGCACGAGGAGCCTGTTTGAGGACATAAAGAGCACGACGAAGACGACAGACGTGCCCATCGGGAACAGAATACCCAAGTGGTGGCTGCATATAGACCTCCTCACTCAAAACACTATTAAGAAAAGTATTCTTAACATCCAGCTGAGAGATGGACCACCGGCGAACAAAAGCAACCGCAACAAGAGTGCGAACAGTGGTCATATGGGCAATAGGGACAAAATTCTCATCGTAGTCACGACCATACTCCTGCTGAAGCTGCGAGCCACAAGACGAGCCTTGTAGCGCTCGATAGTACCATCAGACCTGATCTTAATCATGTACACCCACTTGCACGTGATAGGACAAGCATGCACAGGTGTCGGTACAATATCCTAAGTCTCCGTACGTCGAAGAGCATCAAGCTCCTCTGCCATAGCGAGCTGCCACTCAGAATGAGGAACAGCCTCAAGATAAAAACTAGGCTAAGTGACAGAGAGAGTATGAGCTATCAGAGCAAATCCAAGACGATCAAGAGGTCGAAGGGATGTCCGATCAAGAAGGACATAACGGAGAGCATCATTAGGAGGATCAGATGTGGGTGTCGGCAAAATACCAAGAGAGGAGACTAGTGAAGGACGAGGATGCCTGGAGTAGTGAATACCAGATAAACGAGATGGAGGTGCTGCAAGAACAAGAGGCGGTGCTGCAGGAGGCAGCACCAGAGGCAGAGGTACAGAAAGAACCACTAAAGACAGACCAGGGGAAGACTGTGATAGTGGAGAAATGGGTGAAGAGTCAAAAAGAGACAACCATGAAATCGACTCAACGGTAGAAACAGGACAAGGCTGCATATTGATGAGATATGCAACCGTAGAAACAGCCTCAGCCCAGAACTGTGGTGGAACGTGAGAGGCAAAGAGAAGAGTGCGGGCGGTCTCAATCAGATGACGATGTTTGCGCTCAACAACCCCATTCTGAGCATGGGGACCAGGACAAGAAGACTGGTAAAGAGTACTCTACTTAGAAAGAAACTATCTAAAAGCACCAGAACAGTACTCGCCAGCGGAATCACAGCGAAAAGTACAGATAGAAGAATCAAACTGAGTACGAACCATCGTTGTAAAGTTACGATAGATCGCAAGAAACTAACCACGATTAGACATAGGAAAAATCAATGTAAAACAGGAATAATCATCAACGAAGATCACATAAAATTTATGCCCACCTTTAGAGACAATAGACGCAGGTCCCCATACTTCTGAATGAACTAAGTCGAGAGGACGAGAAGACAAGAACTCACTAGAATGATAAGGAAGTTGCACCTGCTTGCCCAGCTTACAACCCTGACAAAAAAATGGATGTGTCAATAGTAACACATCCACGAACACTCTGACGAACTAATGAAGAAATGCGAGACCCACACAAGTGACCTAGACGATGATGCCGCTGCGTAAAAACTCCAAAGATGGTGGCAGCAGTGGTGGAGGTAGACGTAGAGGTGATAGGAACAACTGAAGTAGACGGAAGGTGGAGACGGTCAAGGATGTAGAGACCCTGACGATCCCTATGGCGTCGGTCAGTCCCAAGTACCATCCCTGTCTGTCGGTCTTGGACGAAACAGGAGTGAGAGTCAAAACCAACCCTATAGCCGAGATTGGTAAGCTGACCCACCGAGAGAAGCTGCATGGTAAGCTGGGAACATGGAAAATAGCTGGAACAGAAAAATCAGTGAACAAAAGAGTCTGACAGACAGAGGAGTATCGTTAGCTGTCTGAACAGAGATAGGGAAAACAGGAGGTCCTACCCGAAGTGAGAGATGTGGAATCCGATGTCATGTAGAAAGAGGCACCAGAATCCATAACCCAAGAAGTACCTGCATGAGACGTCTGAGCTAGGCTAGCAGAACCTGCTGAGCTGTGAGAGCTGCTGAAGTAGAACCTGGTAGAACTGCTGAATAGAGTCACCTAGCTGAGAAGGTCCTGACGTGCTGGTTTGTCATGTCCCCCCTTGGATCATCCACCCCCACGCACCTTGTTCACTTTTTTCGCACCGCACAACTCTGGTAGTCGTGCCCGAAGTTCTTGCAATAATTGCACTGAACCCCAGTTGGTTCAAAAACAGGAGCGGAAACAGACACCTGAGAAGAGACTGTAGTCGAAGCAGAAGCCGTCGGTGTAGTTAAAGGGGTAGCAAGCACAGCCGGAACAAAATGTGTTGCTAACCAATGGCGAAGCTCCTCAGCATAAAGCATCGAAAGAGCCTCAGTGATTGTCGGTCGTGGTGAGCAACTCAGCAGTTGAGCCCTGACAGACTCAAACTTTGGGCGAAGACGGCAGACGAAGTCATAAAGGCGAAGGCAGTCACGATCCGCCTTCTGCACCTTATGACACTCCTAGCAGAGCGGAGAAGCCAGCTCGTCCAGTTGGCGCCAGAGACTGGCCAAGGCTCGGAAAAAGTTGTCGACGGAGGAGTCCTTGGCGAAGCGTCTCCGACTCACGCTAAAGCGAAAAGAACTAAGCATCGTTGTTCTGTTGGTATCGCACGTGCAAGTACTCCCAGATCTGACGAGTGGAAAGCAAACCAACAATTTATGGCTGGATGGAGTCGTCGATGCTGACCACCAGGATGTCTCGAATACGGGCCTCATCAACACACCAGTGCTCAAAAGCGTCTATAGCATACTGAAATGCCTCATCAGCAGTGTCAGTAGCAGCAGCAACGATCTCTGCCTCCTTGGTGGCCTCATATTCTGCAGAAGGTGCAGAAGTAGGCTATCTGGGAGGAGGCTGAACCGGTGACAGCGGACAAGGTTGAGCACCAATGACATGTACCCAAAGACGAAGACCATCGAGCGTGATCTCCATGAGTGAAGACCACAACTTGTAGTTCGTCTCATGAAGCTTTGTTCCCAAGAATGGGATCGCAGCTGATGAAACGGAAGCCATCGGTGGGCAGCGCTGGACGATGCGGCAACCAAGGCAACGAAGTCTAATAGGTGACACTGGACAGCGCAGCGGTTAGATCAATGGTTTGTTTGTTTTTTTAATTTCTTTTTTGGAAAAGCCGGAGCTCTGTTATAAGAAACCGATACGATTTTGATTCGGTTTAGATCGAAACTGTATCTACTCGGCGGGCGACCAGGTGGCACTGACGGTGACGGAGGTGGTGGCCAAACGGGGGCGACGGCCGACGGAAGACCTTGGCCGGCGCTAGCAAGTAGCAACAGCTGCCGACGGCGCAAGCCAGAGCAGTGAGGTGGTGGCACGAGTCGGATTGGCCCATGGAGGCGGCGGCATCGAGCGGCGAGGCGGCAGCGCGAGCCAGATTGGTGCGTGAAGGCGCAGCGTCGACCGGGGTGTCGGCGTCGGTTGCGGCAGACGAGGCGGCGGCGGCGGCGGGTGGCGGCGACCTTCAACGTCGGCGGCGGCGGACGGTACGTCAAGGCCAGTCATGCGACGAGGCGTCATCAGGCGGCGGCCTCGGGCTGCATCGGCCCGATCCGAGCGGCGGCGGTGGCGACCTTCAATGACAGCGGCAACGGTGTTGGGATGGCTGCGGAAAGAACTAGATTAGTGCCCTAGCTCTGATACCATGTTATGAATATTGTGTGTGTATTCATGAGGCCCAATGGGCAATATACATAGGGAGTGCAAATGGGATATTATAAGGGATATATAAGGAAATACAAAAGGTATATAAGGAAATACAAAAGGCATATAAGGAAATACAAAATAATTCCTATTCTAACAGCCTCAAGGGCATGACAAAGGTGGGTTTCCTCATTCATAATACAACACTCGCACTTTTGGCTCCTCTCACTCGATCCTCTTGTGACAAAAGGGTACTTGCTACCCACTCTCTAGTTTTGTAGTTACGACAAAACTAACATCTAAAGCCATTGGAAGTATAGAGCTATCCTTTCCTTTCTTGCTAATACACCTGCAGTATTTCAGGTTTATTTCTTAAAAGTTCTTTTTTATCAGCTCTCAGCCTCTCACTTTCTTTGTGTTAGAATAGGACTCTATTATTTGATTTCCTTATCTGTAATGTTTCCTTATCTGTAACCCTATTGTACTCCATATATATTGCCCTTTGGACCCTCTTGAATATACACACATGATTCATAACATGGTATCAGAGATGAAATCAAGGCTGAGATCGTCTGCGCACTAACACTTTTAGTAGGCTTTGAAACAGTGTTCTTTTGTAAGTACCCTAAACAGATTGCATTTTTTATTTAAAAAAAGGGGATATGAATAGATCATGTTGGTCTGATAAACACTAGTTGAGCAGTGACTGCAAAACCATTTTAAAAATTCAGCTTCCTTACCTGCATGCCCTCCCGAATGCGGACAAATTCATCCATAATTGACTTTTCATAACGAACCTACACAAGAAAGTGGTTTCAGCCATGAAATTCACTTGCAAATAATCAAGGCAGAGTACCATGCCTACATGGATATGATATTAGAAAGTCCTATGTAGCTCTGTATCATGAATTTATATCCCCCTTTGTGACATTCAAAGTCCTGCCTTATACTCATGGATATTTACTTTCATTTTCAGTTCACAAGGGCTCTACTGATTCTAATTGCAGACCTAATCAACATGCTCAAACAAATATATCATGAATGCCATGTTCAAATAACCAACATGCTCTATACCATGAATTCATACTCATTCTTGTTCCTAAGACAGTATACTCAAACCCATGAATATGATGGAACGAAAGGTACTAAACATTAATGGAAGCACCTGCAAACTTTCCAATCGGTTAACAAGATCAGCCCTTGTATAGCCATTCACTGTGTTCACCCTATGGCACAAAGTATAAGATCAGTCAACCAGGAACACATGCATAAACAGAGCAGGTAATTTGCACTTTGCAATAGAGCATTTAGCTTAAAACCTTAGACTGAAATAAGGATCACTGTTATTCCAATTCATCAATCTTAGAGCTTCGTCTTTGCCAAGAAACCGAATCCATCTTCTCACCATCCACTGCAGAGCAGAAAACATATTACAGTTTACAAAATGTAATTGCTATCAATCTTTTATATATTATGCTCTTGAGAATCGCCAGATAGAACAAGTAGATTGAACTCCCCATAGGTACACTACCCCAGTTAACAAGGACATTGATCGATAATAGGAATTAGTTCAAGTGGAATGTTTCACAATGCAGATAGTACATTGATTGTATGGATGAAGAATTTAACACACCAAAAACTAAGAAACAAAAGTCAACTAAAGCTTAGAAAGTAAAGCAAACTTACAACAGGATGAGAATAAATTAAGGAAAGAGCACGAGCTTGGGCACGATCATCACCTTCTATCCTTGGAAGAGGAAGAGAGTTTGTCTCCTAATTATAAAAGGAAAAGAATGATGTTACAGGCTTACAGCATAATCCTACTGATCGGTCTGATTCGATCAAGTGTACTGTCCATACCTTCAGTAATAGAAGTTTACGCAGAATTGCATTCACCATGTTCCCAGCACCGGGCCTTAAAGCTACTTTAGCAAGCCTTACATTCTAAAATTGGATTCGCAAGACAGATTATCAGATCCATTTTTAATACAAAGATAAGCAGATAAATTGTCTGGTAACATTAACTTTAGTAGAAGAAACAAAGAACAATATTACATGTCAACCTCAAAGAAAGGACACAGCAAGTTTGAAAACCAGGTAGCGAAGATCACTACACAAAGTGAATCTATTTCAGAACATTAAAACAGGAATATAACCACAATCTCTTCTTTTTTTTGGAGTTATGGTGTGGCATACTAGCTAGTATCATAATTTATATTTAAAAAAATTGTAACTTGCACAGAACAGAAACACAACCATCAACAGCATTTAATATAAATTATCTGCTACAGAATGGTAAGAAAAGAAGAAAGAGGTACATTATTAGCTCAGTAACACGTGTTCACATTTGCTCTTTGGAACTTATATAAAACAAAAAGGATGTCACTTCAATTAAAATATACCACATTTTAAAATTTGATCAACACCATAAAAAACAATTTGATCAACCAAAGGTATATAAACCACACAAAGGGCTAACTTTAATTTCGGTACATGTTAAATAATATCAACAAACCTCATCAACAACAGCATAAGCTGGCACATTAAGCTTGAGAATTTCAAAGAAGCCAATTCGCAATATCTGAAATCACAAGTGCTAACCTTCAAAGATTTTACAAGTGTGGAGTTAACTTCTATAATGGGTATTCAATGAAGAATGTATGCTATAAAAATATAGGAGAAACCTGCAGCAGCAGCGGTTCCATCTCCCTGAACACCTTATCCTCACTACAGAGTGACATGATAAGATAATCAAGGTAGCGTTTCCAACGTACAGTTCCGGCTACTATGACGGTAACCTAACAATCCAAGCATAAGAGAGTCAAAAGTTTTGAACTCCTACACAGGCATATACAAGTATTCTTAGGTGTGTTACACTGTTACTGAGTCATTGACACAATATGTTCATCATGACACCCCATATCACATGCAAGTAGTCATAAGAGAAGATGCCGTAACAAAATTGGCAACCAGTTAGTTATATGTTCATCAAATACTGAAAGGACATAAGGTCATTCTGCCGCTGCAACAAACATGTTTTTTTCACATCACTATATTCCCATTTCCCAGCAAAAAGCCAACATAGTGTAAGTGTTCTTAAACAAATTGAATTTGGTAGACAGAACAACCATTTTGACATGTGCGATTTGTAACTTTTACCAATCTTATATCCCTGTCCTCCAAATGCCGTGTACTGAACCCTAATGTCCTTTCTACATAGCCCATCTCATTCTCTCCAGAATCATTTCCTTTCTCATTCAAAAGGTCCACAAATGCCTTCCCCTTCTCAGCTCTTAGCAATCTCACCGCTGCAACTGCTCCAACGAGGCAAGACACAAATATTACGAATGATTAAACAGAATCCCAATAAATTAGATCATCGCTAAACATTTTTTTACAAAATAAACTAAATAAGAATAGCAAAATAAAGAATCATGACATTAAATTTTACCTGCTCTGTGATGAGAAACCTCCAAATTAATAATCGGAACCTTACACCTCCCTAAGAAAACACAGAAATTGGGTTAAACAAGTGAGAAACTAAGCTATAGTTATTCAAGCAGCGCTCTTTACCTGCTCTTTTAGTAGATACCTTGGGACTAAGCTTTGGAACTCCAGCAATCCCTAAATAGCATAGAAGATTTGGATTGGTCAATTAGATCCACATAGAGATTAAGTGAGATAATCTCTTTTTTGAGACATGTATTTTCCGTGTTTCTCAACCAGCAGATACAGGGAGCAAGACATGTCACCAGAGTACCAGACACTAAAAAACAAAAAACAACAGCCATTCCAGGCTGCTGTGAATAACTTCAAATTGATGAGGGCACTAGTGCTAAAGGAATTCACCAAAGTAAGTTTAGTACAAGAGCATTAGCAAGGTCTTTGATCCAGTAGTCCTAAAATGACAAGTTCTTCACTCTAGCAACACCAACTTCTTGGATGGGCAGTGAGATAAAACCTAAAATGTCACTTTCAAATGCATGTTTCAATATTTTACATTAAAGGCAGCAAGCCCCACCAAGGTTACTCCAAAAAGCATATGCATGATCATTGTACAACACATGCAAATACTCTTGACCAAAATTTTGTAAAGTAACTGACAGAAACTTTCCTGGTGCAACACTCTCTGACTGAAGAAAATGCGTCAACCCTTCTGTAGACACAACTAGATGGATGAAGCGTGTATTGGGTTAGGATACACTTAGAATTTGTATTTAGGTGACGTCCTTCGATTTTTACTAGTTTGCTTCACGTATATAAGGAGTTTTGAATACCAAGTAACTAGTGCCACGGATCAAATACAGATAGAAACCACCACCCAAGTGGTTAATCAGCCAACCAAATTTGCTATTCTGTACATAAGTGCCGTGTTTTTTGGGTTTTGGAGTGATTCTTAGTACCTAGTAGCATTTTTACCTGCTCGGCGAGCTGAAGCCTCCGGATTATCACCCTTCCAAAGCCTACCCCTCCCTTCAAAAAGGAGAAAATTCACAGGGATTCATCAGATAAACAAGTTGCGGAGTAATTAACCAATCAAACAGCACGATTAGGCGGCAGCTTCGATTTCCCCCTTTACCTGCTCTGCTCGGAGACGCTTCGAGATTAAGACTCGAAACCCTACTCCTCCCTTCCAAAAACACACAACGAAATCCCCCCATTAGTTAAGCTACGCAGGCTAGAGTGGTTAACCAAACAAAGTGCAATTCCCCGGAAAAGCGGAGTACCGGAGGCAACGGAGCTCCTGCGGGCAGCACTGGCAGACGCGGAGATGAGAAGAGGCGAGCCAACGCGCATGGGGAACTGCGAGAGGGCGAGCACTTTTCCCTCCATTTGCTGGGTTTTTTGGTGTAGGCGTCTCGGCACAAGCGGAGGGAAGAGGAGAGGAGGCGACGGCGAAGACGAAGGCGTGAGCGTGAGCGTGACTATAGTAGTAGAAGAGGATAACACGAAAGTGAAAAAGGCCGTGCTTGTCTTGGTGGAGGCCCATATTTCGGTTTAGTTATATCGGCGCCATATTTTAAAAAGATGCTAATTGTCCGTAAAAATATCTGTCGCTAGCCGAGTTTTTTTTCGGTATTTTAGCAAAATGTGGCTTCAAACTAGACATACCTTAGACTCAAGCAAAATGTTGAGCAATAAAACCAGGTTATTGTTTGGCTGTATTTGAAGTTTCGATCAGGATTATGTTTCGGTTATTCATTGTGTAAAAAAGGGAGCATCTGAATTCTGAAAACGGTGGGAGTAGGCTTTGCTTCCTGAACAGAGTCATTTCGAGCTTCTATCTCCTCGGCACAGCACGCTTCACGCACAAACACAAGTAAACAACGGCACAGTAAGGGAAAGCACTGCATGACTGCATGGCATGGCCATTTTCATTTAGGTTACTACTTACTGGAGTTAATACTACGTCGCGTCACGTTGCACTGGCCAAGTCGCGAACCACGCAGCGCAGAGTGACCGCCGCGTGTTATGGCGTCCTCCTCGCAGCGGGGCGGCGCCCCACGGTCGGCAGGTTACGGCCTACGACACGCTGTCAGGTGACGTCGTGGCCGAGTTCCCGGCGACCAACACGCCGCTGCACGGTCTCGCTGTTTCTGCCAGCGCGGCATTCGTCGCCGCGTCCCACGTCTGCCTCTCCACGGGCGCCGGCTCGGTCCGCCTGCTCGCTGCCTGTTCCCGAGCCCGTCGCGCCGCTCGTGGTGACACCGTGCGGGTCCCACCTTCTGGCCGGTGTTTGTCCGGGCGCGTCCACGCCCTCGTGTTCCCGTCCGGCGACATCGCCTGCCCCTTCCGCGCCCACAAGTTCGGCGTCGTCTCCTGCCTCGGGCTTGTTGGATACTTAATTTATTTTCTTGACAACATGAACCGACAAGGTTATGCCGGCAGCTACCATTGCCACTTGAAATTTCTAGTTGATACAAGATAATGATGTGCTGAGTTGCATGCATATAGAGATAATTCAGTAGAGGATGTTAGAAATAATCAAGTGAGTGTGTGCGTTAGTAGTGTGTGTGAGTGCGTGCGTTAGTAGTGGGAGATAGTGGCATGAGTTAGTGTGTGAGTTACATGCGGGTGATTTACTATGTGTGTAATGTTGGGAGTTTCTTAGTGGATATGTTATTAGGAGTTAGTGCGTGCGTGAGTTGGCGGCAGCCATGTCTGGGTGTGATTATTTAAGGTCTTGTAATCGGTTTGTATTAGTTGAGCGAAACAACAAAGAGAGAAGAATAGAAAAGATTAAAAGTAACGCTAGGCAATTGTAGTGCTACGCAAAATCTTCTGTGTGTTCTTCCTCTATGTGAGTTCGTCTTCCTCACCCGTAAAAGTGTGCATCCACGGATATAATTTTCAACAATTGGTATCAGAGCGAGATTTAATGTGAGAAGAGTGCTCACCCGGTGGCGCCAGCGGTGGAGCACAGCCCAGTGCTGGCGGCGTGGCATGGTAGCCAGCGGAGAGGCGCAGTCGGGCAGCGCGCAACTCGGTCAGGCGACGGCGGCTCTTGGGGCGAGCGGCGGAGCACGGCGGCTTAGGTGATATGCAAGAGCGGAGGCGGCATTGCCGACACTGCGTCGTCGAGGGCGTCGGTCAAGGTACAGGTGTCGAAGAAGGAGGTGAATCGGGTGCAGAAGGAGTACAGGTGCATCAAGGTCTGCGAGGCCTCTGTGATGCAGATGTACGAGACGTTCGACAACCTCATCGCCCTGGTGCATGTGGAGTGCGACAACGACGATGTGGGCGAAGCGAAAGCGGTGTCCGCGTAGCACTTGCTGAGGCGACACGCAAGGTGCACGCGTGGACGTGGAGGCGCTGAGCCTGTTTTCATAGCCATGTCCTATGTATGTGTATATGGCACAATAGGAGTGTTGCATGTGTCATTTATTTATTTGTGCACGTAGGAGGTGTGTTACATACGTGCGTATATTCGTGTCATGGTCATGCATGTAGGTGAGTCCGTGCATGATGCATGTGTGTGTGCATGAGTTCTTGTAGGGGTGTCCAAGTTCTGATGTGTGTAAGCTCTAGTGAGAGTCTCCGTCGCCGCCTAGTTGTGTTACCGGCGAAAAACAATCGGAGCTGAGGCAGAATAAAAAGACGTCGACAAGTTGTGTCACCGGCAGCATGGTCAGCAAGAAGGAGGAACAGGCACATCTCATAGAGGCAGATGCCGACAATGAACCAACACTATTATAAAGCCATCTTGATTAGGAAGAGATTGTTAGAAATAATCAAGTGAGTGTGTGCGTTAGTAGTGTGTGTGAGTGCGTGCGTTAGCAGTGCGTGCGTTAGTAGTGGGAGATAGTGGCTTGAGTTAGTGTGTGAGTTACATGCGGGTGATTTACTATGTGTGTAATGTTGGGAGTTTCTTAGTGGATATGTTATTAGGAGTTAGTGCGTGCGTGAGTTGGCGGCAGCCATGTCTGGGTGTGCTTATTTAAGGTCTTGTAATCGGTTTGTATTAGTTGAGCGAAACAACAAAGAGAGAAGAATAGAAAAGATTAAAAGTAGCGCTAGGCAATTGCAGTGCTACGCAAAATCTTCTGTGTGTTCTTCCTCTCTGTGAGTTCGTCTCCCTCACCTGTGAAAGTGTGCGTCCACGGGTATAATTTCCAACAGAGGACACGTAAGAGATTGGATTAGCTAGCTGCATAGTCATGTGTGTAGATAGCTATAAAAATATTAATAAACAATGTTGCTTAAGTCGGTAACTGCCAATGTCGGTTCCATTTGGCTATAAAAGAACATGTGATGTATACCTGTGTGTAACCTTTGATGATCAATGTACTAGACAAGTATACTCCTCTGTTTCATATTCTACCTTATTCTACTGTCCCATTGCTTCTTCAGTTAAATTTCCCAACATCTGGTATCAGAGCCTCGGGTTCAAGTTCGGCGTAGCGGAGTAGCATGGTGTGTTCGTGTTATTTGTCGGAGCCGGGGTTATGGCTTCGAGTTCGGGCGTCGGAATGACGCAGTCGATGATTCCCATATTCTCAGGAGAGAATTACGATATGTGGAACATCAAGATGCAGACGCTGCTACTATCGCAAGGATTATGAGATATTGTGGAGAATGACTACAAAGAGTATGTTGATGAAGATGTTCTTTCACTAGAGCAGAAGAAAACTCTGGCAAAGAACCAGATGACGGACGCCAAGACCTTGTTTTTTTTATCCAACAAGGTATTGCGGAAAGTTTGTTTCCGCGTATTATCGATGCCAAGAAGATAAAGGAAGCTTGGGACAAGCTAAAAGAGGAGTTTCAAGGTTCCGCAAAAGTTTTAGCTGTAAAGCTACAAACTTTGCTAATGCAGTTTCAAAACCTGCAGATGAAGGAGTCCGAGAAAATAAAGGATTACTTCTCGAGGGTCATCCGATGGTGAATCAGATGCGCACCTACGGTGAAGAGGTTACTGATCAAAAGATTGTTGAGAAAATTTTGATCAGTTTACTAGAAAAATTTGAGTATATTGTTGCTGCAATTGAGGAGTCAAAGGATTTGGCAACCCTTATTGTGCAACAACTAATGAGTTCATTAGAATCTCATGAAGAGAGGAAGCTACAGCGAGTAGGGAGTTCAATTGAAAGCGTCTTCCAGTCAAAGCTAAGTTTCAAATCCTATTATTCAAGAAATGGAGGAAATTATCAAAGAAGGGGTGATCCAAATAAAGATATGCAGAAAAAGCCAACTGAATATAAAAGAGAAAAAGGTACAACTAGTTTTAAATTTTGGTGTGATATTTGCAAAAAGTCTAGTCACACTACAGATAGGTGCTGGAAGAAGATGACTTGCAATAATTGCAAAAGGCAAGGTCACATTGCCAAATATTGTAGAACTCGACAGAACAATCGGGCAAATTTTTCAGAAGAAGAGGAAAATTCAGAAGGGGCAGTTTATGTTGGAAATATGCCCTAGAGGCAATCATAAAGATGATGATATTTCATTATGTTCATATTTTTGATAATATGTTATCATGTTCCTTGAATGAATCATTTGTTATAGATCAATAAGTATGTGACTTGTTGGTGCAACTATTTAACTTATATGATATCATTCTAAATGTATCCCTGGTCGGAGGTCACTGGTCGGAACACCAGTGACTCTATGACTAGCACATATATTGATTGATGACCTGGTTTCACTGGTCATGGATATAGGGATATCGAATCAATAATGTAAGCACATGTTAGAGAACATGGGGTTGGATAGACCCATCATTGAGACACTATTGAGATTGTTATGAATCTTTGTGTCATTAGTTGATCTCAAGTAATGATGATGTATAATCCTTAGACCTGAGATCAGCATAGTTCCCTACATGTGTAATAGCACTCTTAGGGGTTGTCAAACGCTACTCGTAACTGGGTAGTTATAAAGGTAGCTTTCGGGTATGCTATGAAACATGTGGATGGATGTGACTGGTCGAGATGGGATTTGCCCCTCCTAACATAACAGGAGAGATGTCTCTGGGCCCCTCGTGGTGATCGGATAAAGAAAGTGCATGGCCATGCCACTAGTGGTCGAAGTGTCGACCACATGATGTTATCCGACACTCGATCGAGAAAGTATTGAACAGTCCATAGATAACACCACATCTCACCTGGAGTTCAACTAGACATCGTGAGGCAAATGGAGAATGCATGAGTAGGTCGCTTAGTTCGATCAGTTACAGACTGGTCGTATGGAAATACGATCTGGTCGTAGACTGGTCGAACGTAATCACAGAATGGTAAGGACCTGGTCGTAAAGAGTTACGAACTGGTCGGGACCTAATTCGATCTTATCGTATGGAGATACGAACTGATCATAAGTGATGAGGACCTGATCATAGATCATATTACTTCAAGGTTCGTCTGATTTATTCTACGTGTCTTTGGGAATCGTTATGTGACGCTAGGTACCGCTAACGACTAGTGGTCGGAAAAGATTTTTCGAGTCATAACCGATTACACATGAACATGTGGGGTCGCACACTTAAAGGGCAAGGATTTGGTTTGGATGATGATCTGAATTCGTATAGGCCACGAGTTCCTAATGGGCCTCCAGGTCGAGACCCATCATAGATGTCTATATAAAGAGGGGCGGTGGCATGGGGTGAAGGAAGAGGATGATCTTTGGAAGAACTCCTGAAACCCTAATAGCCACACCTTCTCAACCACGCTGCCGGTGCTAGCACTCCAACGCGTGGTGATACTGCCCTGTACGTGTGGATACCTCGGAGGTGTTGTTACGAAGCATCAGCACTAGGACGATCCTCCACTCGTGACACTCACTGGAGTCGTAGGAGAAGTCACGCGACGAGTACGACCACTCGGAGGAGCAGACGTGCGACGAGTACGACCACTTGAAGGAGGAGACGCGTCATGAGTACGACTACGACTGCATCAAGTCGCTACAACGACTCTGCTTCCGCTACGAGTCGGCGCGTCTAGCGGTAATCTCGTGATCTATTACTTGCGGTGGTTCCTTGGTTGCGTGGTAAAAATTTTGTTTGTGCTATCGTAGCCTTGCTGCGTTACCCTTTAGTGGTATCAGAGCCATGCCGTCTAGTTCTAGATTCGGATTGAACACATATTGTGATATGTGGCAATTATAGATGTGATCTATCTCTGTTTTGGCGGTGGTCGATATGATCGTCCATGTGCATTGGTGGTAAGATGGGTTTTATTCGTTATTCCGTGATCGTGCTTGCATGGTCGTATCATGACTTGCCTCTATCGGTCGGTTTCCGCCATCGGGGCAGACAGTGATCGTAAATCCATTGGAGCACGCGAAGATCAATGTAGTTGATCAAATCGGAGTTACAATCGAATAGTACCGGATGTTTTATTGCGCTTGTTCTCGACCACATTGCATGATACTCCTACCGATCGGAATTCCGCCATCAGAGTATGCCGCAGCGTGTGGTCGTATTAAGGCAATGATCAGATCAGTTCGGAATAGGGTTAATATGATTAATCTGATGATTTACAAGGTTCGGTTTCGTGAATAAGATTCATGTTCTGGAAAAAATTTCGAACGCGGGACCGCCGTGCTAGGTAATCGGACCACGCTTTTGTAGTGCGTGTTCTTGTTGCCCGTTAGAATGCTATTCCATGCCTAACTTGTTTTGCAGGTTGATGTGAATAATATGACCCATGATGTATGAGATGCATGCATGTGTGTAATGTTCATAACCTACGTGTCTTGTTTTATTACAGCCCAAGGTTGTCTATATTTGTATAACGGCCCGCGTGTCGACTTGTGGTGCTAATTACACCTTGTATTTTATCCCTAGTGTTGTTAGGAGTAATGGCTTAGTGGGAGTACTTAGAAGTTTTGGCAACTTGGAGACATAGCGAACATGATGCTTGGCGATGGAGATCACCACCAGAAAGGGTCATACTATATCACGATGCAATTTGATTGTCTGTGAATGCCTTTATATTCCTGTTCATTTATTTCTATACATGTATTTAATTGCTTGATATGCTTTTAACATGGTAGAAGTAAATTTCCCTCGGGTAATTTTAAGGTTAAATTGATGCCCTCCCAATTAGCTGTACCATCCATAGTCTTGTATTTTGATGGTAGGTCTTGCTAAAGCAGAGTGCCATTAATATTCCTTGACTAGATGGGTTTGTGTCGGACACTTACACGCAAGCATTGGTTTTACTTGACAAGGTCATCATAACGGTTATGGACCTTGGGCATAGGGTTGGGTGCTGGAGCATAGAGATGCTGCCCAACAACAAGAGTCATATAGAGATATGATTAGCAAAGTGTTGCTTACCATATTCACTAATCTTCTAGCGGTGATGCCAAAGCTCACTAGTAGATTAACTGATTATGGGTCTTGAATCACTAAATGTCATAAGAGGGATATGGTATTCAGTGGGAGTATCTTCATTAAATTATTTAATAGAAGTTACTTTTCTTGAACATATGTCTTAGTGTTGCATATTTCTGTTGTAGATCATGGCACCAACTGCTGTCCCTACATCCAGTTTTGCTTTACGTTCGATACTTGATAAGGAAAAACTGAATGGAACAAATTTTACGGATTGGTCCCGTAACCTAAGAATTGTTCTTGGGCAAGATAAAAAGGAACATGTTCTAGAGAAACCAATTCCTGATGTGCCTGCTGAGAATGCTGCTGCAGCTCTTAAAATTGCCTATAAAAGGGCTTGTGATGAATCTCTTGATGTTAGCTGTCTCATGCTTGCTGCGATGAACTCAAACCTTCATAAACAGTTTGAGAACATTGAGGCCTACGATATGATCGTGGCGCTCAAAGGCATGTTGAGACACAAGCAAGGACTGAGAGATATGAGATCTCAAAGAAATTATTTGGGTGTAAGCTAACTGAGGGTAGTCCGGTGAGCTCTCATGTGATCAAGATGGTTGGTTACACTCAGAGCTTGAAAAAACTTAGTTTTCCACTTAGTCAAGAGTTGGCTACAGATTTGATTCTTGCTTCGCTTCCTGCAAGCTATGGGCATTTCATTATGACTTTCCATATGAATGGTTTAGACAAGAATCTCACCGAACTGCATATGATGCTTAAGACTGCAGAGGACAGCATTAAGAAAAGCAACAGTCATGTGATGATTGTGCAAAAGAGTACTAGCTTCAAGAAGAAGGCTAAAACTTGGGTCAAAGTTTCGGATGGGATCTAAGCTGTCAAGCCTAAACCCAAGACCAAGTCTAGCCCGACTCAAGAGAATGAATGCTTTTACTGCAAGGAGACATGCCACTGGAAGAGGAACTGCAAGAAATATCTGGCTGATCTGAAAAGGAATGGTGGGACTAAAACTTCCACTTCAGGTATTAATATTATAGATGTTTTTCTTGCTGATTCTTATGTTAACTCATGGGTATTTGATACCGGGTCGGTTGCTCATATTTGCAATTCGATTCAGAGTCTAACAAGGAGTAGGAGATTAACAAGGGGTGAGATGGATCTTCGCGTCGAGAATAAAGCAAGAGTTGCTGCATTAGCCGTTGGGACTTTGCCATTACTTTTATCTTCAGGATTTATTATGGAACTAAATAATTATTATTACGTTCCAGCCATAAGTAGAAATATCATCTCTGCATCATGTTTGATGGCAGAGGGTTATAAGTTCATTATAGAGAACAATGATTGTTCTATATTTTTGAATGAAATATTTTATGGCTATGCTCCCGTTTTGAACGGGTTGTTTATTTTGAATCTTGATGATGCACCAATCTATAATGTTAATGCAAAGAGGCTTCGGCCTAATGATATGAATTCCACTTTTATTTGGCATTGTCGTTTAGGTCACATCAGTGAGAAACGCATGAAAAGGCTCTATAGTGATGGAATTCTAAACTCATTTGATTTGGAATCATTTGAAACGTGCGAATCTTGCCTGATCGGTAAGATGACCAAGACACCTTTCACTGGTCGGAATGAAAGGGCGTCCGACTTATTGGCACTCATACATACTGATGTGTGTGGACCAATGAGCACGACAGCTAGAGGTGGTTTTCAGTACTTCATTACTTTCACCAATGACTTTAGTAGATATGGATATATCTATTTAATGAGGCACAAGTCGGAATCCTTTGAAAAGTTCAAGGAGTTCCAGAATGAGATACAGAATCAACTAGGCAAAACAATCAAGTCCTTACGATCTGATCGTGGAGGAGAATTTCTGAGCCATGAATTTGGTGATCACTTGAAACAATGTGGAATTGTTCCACAGCTTACACCACCGGGTACTCCACAGTGGAATGGGGTGTCCAGCGGCGTAATCAGACCTTGTTGGACATGGTTCAGTCAATGATGAGCCAATCGAATCTGTCATTGTATTTTTGGGGTTATGCTCTAGAAACTGTCACTTTCACTTTGAACAGGGTACCATCTAAATCAGTAGATAAGACACCATATGAGATATGGACTGGGAAGAGTCCTAGTTTGTCTTTTCTAAAGGTTTGGGGTTGTGATGTCTATGTTAAACGTTTGACATCTGATAAACTCACACCCAAATCAGATAAATACTTCTTCATAGGATATCCTAGGGAAACCAAAGGATATTATTTCTACAATCAAGAGGAGGGCAAAGTGTTTGTTGCCTGAAATGGTGTCTTTTTGGAGAAAGAGTTTCTTTCAAAAGGAGTCAGTAGGAGAAAGATACAACTCGAAGAAGTTCGGAAAACATCTGAAAGTGTTTCAACTCCTACCGAACCCCTACAGGACGAACAAAGTGTTGTTGAACCTGTAGATGAGGCATCAGCCCCACGTAGATCTAAAAGACCACGTCAATTGCCTATAAAATATGGGCATGACGTGTTATTGTTGAATAATTATGAGCCTAAAACTCATAAGGAAGCGATGATGGACCCAGACTCTGAGAAATGGTTTGGAGCTATGAAGTCCGAGATAGACTCCATGAGTGTCAATCAGGTTTGGAACCTAGTCGATCCACTTGATGGTGTTAAAACCATCGAGTGCAAATGGATCTATAAGAAAAAGATTAATATGGATGGAAATGTTCACATTCATAAAGCTCGACTTGTCGCAAAATGGTTTCGACAAGTTCAAGGGGTTGACTACGATGAGTCTTTCTCACCAGTAGCGATGCGTAAGTCTATTCGGATCATTCTAGCTATTGATGCATATTTCGATTATGAGATATGGCAGATGGATGTCAAAACGGCTTTCCTTAATGGAAACCTAAGTGAGGATGTGTACATGACACAACCTGAAGGTTTTGTCGATCCAAAGAATGCTAGTAAAGTGTGCAAACTTCATAAATCCATTTATGGGTTGAAGCAAGCATCTCGGAGTTGGAATCTGCGTTTTGATGAGGAAATCAAAAGGTTTGGTTTCGTCAAAAACAAAGATGAACCTTGTGTTTACATGAAGGTTAGTTGGAGCGCACTAGTAATCCTAATCTTGTATGTGGATGACATATTATTGATTGGGAATGACATTGCTATGCTGGAATCCGTTAAGGTATCATTTAAAAATAGTTTTTCTATGAAAGACCTAGGAGAGACAGCATATATATTGGGAATAAAGATCTATAGAGTCTGATTTATTCTACGTGTCTTTGGGAATCGTTATGTGCTGCTAGGTACCGCTAACGACTAGTGGTCGAAAAAGAGTTTCCGAGTCATAACCGATTACACATGAACCTATGGGGTCGCACACTTAAAAGGTAAGGATCTGGTTTGGATGGTGATCCGAATTCGTATAGGCCACGAGTTCCTAATGGGCCTCTAGGTCGAGACCCATCATGGATGCCTATATAAAGAGGGGCGGTGGCATGGGGTGAAGGAAGAGGATGATCTTTGGAAGAACTCCCGAAACCCTAATAACCACACCTTCTCAACCACGCTACTGGTGCTAGCACTTCAGCGCGTGGAGATCCTGCCTTGTACGTGTGGATACCTCGGAGGTGTTGTTACGAAGCATCAGCACTGGGACGATCCGCCACTCATGACACTCACCGGAGTCGGAGGAGAAGTCACGCGACGAGTACGACCACTCGGAGTCGCTACAACGACTCTACTTCCGCTATGAGTCGACGCGTTTAGCGGTAATCTCATGATCTATTACTTGCGGTGGTTTCTTGGTTGCGCGGTAAATTTTTTGTTTGTGCTATCGTAGCCTTGCTGCATTACCCTTCAGTTTATTCTTGCCAAATTGCCCAAGATGAAAAAAAAAATGATATTTGGATTGTGGACGGTGGTTGCACAAACCATATGTATTCCAATCGGGATATATTTCAAGATGTTGACTCATCATATCACGCGAAGATTCGCATGGGAAATGGTTTTTTAGCCCAATCTGAAGGTAAGGGTTGTATAGCTGTCCAAACGGAAGATGGTCAAAAATTCATTCGAGAAGTTTTATTGGTACCCAATTTGAAACAGAATTTGCTAAGTGTTGGGCAACTGCTAGAACGTGGGTACGTTGTTCACTTTGAAGATTTCTCTTGCAAGATCTTGGATTGCAAGAAAGGGAACCGCCTTATAGCGAAGGCGGATATGGAGAAAAAATAGGAATTTTTCTCTGAAAATGAATTATCCTACTCAATTGGCTTTACATAGTGAGGTTGGTGATAACTCTGAAATATGGCATAAGAGATTTAGCCATCTCAACTACAAAGCCTTGAAGTTGCTTAGAACCAAAGGTATGGTACAAGGTTTACCATTCATTAATTTGAAATCTGATCCATGTGAAGGTTGTATTTTCGACAAACAAATTCGGGTATCTTTTCCTCATGAAGGAGCTTGGTGAGCACGTGCACCTTTGGAATTAGTGCATAGTGATATTGTCAGAAAAATACCAACTATGTCAGAGGGCAAGAATTGATATTTTATCACTTTTATTGATGATTATACAAGGATGACATGGGTTTATTTTCTAAGAGAAATGTTAGAAGCACTAGAAGTGTTTAAGATATTCAAGGCTATGGTGGAAAATCAAAGCAATCAAAAAATTAAAGTACTCCGTAGTGATCAAGGTGGTGAGTATATCTCAAAAGAATTCGAGAAATATTGTGATACTGGTATTCGAAGGCAATTGACAGTAGCCTACAGTCCTCAGCAAAATGGTGTTACCGAAAGAAAAAACTGGACAATTGATGATATGGCAAATTATATGTTAAAAGAGAAAGGTGTGCCTAAATCATTTTGGGCAGAAGCTGTGAATACAACAGTTTATATTTTGAATAGAAGCCCAACAAAGGCCGTTCTAAATCGCACACCATTTGAAACATGGTATGGTCATAAACCAGTAATTAGTCATATGAAGGTATTTTGTTCTGTTTGTTATGCCCAAGTACCAACTCAAAGGCGAGTTAAATTTGATGATAAGAGTATTCGTTGTATATTTTTCGGCTATGCTGATGGCACTAAAGGATATCGGCTTTATCACTTAGAAAAGAAGAAGATCATAATCAGTAGAGATGTGATCTTTGATGAGAAGGCTTCCTGGGATTGGGAAACAGCTAAGATTCAAAAAAAATCAGATAATACTGACAATGGTAATCTTACTAGGCCAACCGCAAGTCTCGGTTGAGCAACAGGAGCAAGGTGATGCTCCATGTCAAGATGACTCAAGTTCGAGTTCAAACTCGAGTTCTAGCTCAAGCCCGAGTGCTATTGAGCATTTGAGTACGCCAGAATTAGCTCCAAGACGGGTAAGGAGTCTGGCATAAATATATGAGTCATGTGGTTACTCTATTGTTGAACCACAAAACTTCAAAGAAATAGAAAAGCACAAAATTTGGGTAAAAGCCATAGAAGATGAGATTCATATGATTGAGAAGAACAACACTTGGGAGATAGTTGATAGACCCAAGAATCGAGAAGTTATTAGAGTCAAATAGGTTTATAAGTCAAAGTTAAATCTAGATGTCTCAATTCAAAAATATAAAGCAAGACTTGTGGCAAAAGGCTTTAAGCAAAAGCCTGGTGTTGACTACTATGAGACATATGCTCCAATTGCAAGGCTAGAGACAATACGAACAATTATTGCTCTAGCAGCTCAAAAGAAGTGGAAGTTATATCAAATTGATGTTAAATCAACATTTTTAAATGGTTATCTCAAAGAAGAAATTTATGTCGAGCAACCAGAAGGATTTTCAGTTGAAGGGGGAGAAAATAAGGTGTTCAAGCTTAAGAAGGCATTGTATGGCCTCAAGCAGGCACCGAGAGCGTGGTACAGTCAAATCAATAAGTACTTCATGCGGAAAGAATTTGTGAAAAGCAAAAGCGAGCCTACCTTATATATCAAGAAAAGATGTATGAATATACTAGTTGTCTCGTTATATGTTGATGACTTGATATATACAGGTAATTATGAAAAGATGATACAAGAATTCAAAAAGGATATGATGGAGACATATGAAATGAGTGACATCAGCTTGCTACATTATTTTCTAGGTATAGAAATGTGCCAAAATGATAATGGCATTTTCATATCTCAGAAAAAGTACGCAGAAAGTATTTTGAAGAAATTCAAAATGCATGACTGCAAATTAGTTACAACCTCCTTGACGCCGAATGAGAAACAGAAAATAGAAGATGGAGCAAATAGAGCAGATTCGACAGTTTACAGAAATTTAGTTGGAAGCTTGTTATACTTGACTACGAGAAGACCAGATATTATGTTCGCCGCCAGTTTGTTATCAAGGTACATGAGTAACCCAAGTCAATTAAATTTTCCCGCTGCAAAAATAGTTTTGCTATATGTCAAAGGATCATCTGATTATGGCATTTGGTATAAGCCAATAGAAGATTCAAGACTGATTGGATATACAGATAGTGATTGGGCAGGATGTCTTGACGACATGAAAAGTGCATCGGGATATGCTTTTTCTCTTGGTTCAGGTATATGCTCTTGGTCAACAAAAAAGCAGAATATAGTATCTTTGTCTTCAGCCGAAGCAGAGTATGTGGCAACAAGTCGAGCTGTCACACAAGCAGTCTGGTTGAGGAGAATAATTGAGGATATCAGCGAAAAACAACATGAGCCAATTACAGTTTATTGTGATAGCAAATCAGCCATTGCAATAAGTGAGAATCCAATCAGTCATGATAAAACCAAGCATATTGCAATTAAATATCACTACATTCGAGAAGCAGTTGAGCACCAAGAGGTTAAATTGGAATTTTGTCGTACAGATCAACAAATGGCGGACATTTTTACAAAGGCCTTGTCCAGAGAAAAATTTATCCGTAACAGAGAACTAATTGGTGTCTCAAAAAAATAAATTAAAGGGGGAGTTTATTGGATACTTAATTTATTTTCTTAACAACATGAACCGACAAGGTTATGTCGGCAGCTATCATTGCCACTTGAAGTTTCTAGTTGATACAAGATAATGATGTGCTGAGTTGCATGCATATAGAGATAAGTCTGCAGAGGACACTTAAGAGATTGGATTAGCCAGCTGCATAGTCATGTGTGTAGATAGCTGTAAAAATATTAATAAACAATGTTGCTTAAGTCGGTAACTGCCAATGTCGGTTCCATTTGGCTATAAAAGAACATGTGATGTATACCTGTGTGTAACCTTTGATGATCAATGTACTAGACAAGTATACTCCTCTGTTTCTTATTCTACCTTATTCTATTGTCCCATTGCTTCTTCAGTTAAATTTCCCAACAACGCTCAACGACGACGGCTCGCTCCTAGTCTTCGGCGGAGAGGACGACGGTGAGGTGGCCATGTTCCCGCTCCTCTGCATCCTCGACGTCGACAATGTAGACACCGCGAACAACTCTAACCTAGCCCTCTACCGCATCGTCGCGCACGTGGCGCCGGTGACTTGTGTTGCGTGTTAGCACGGCGGGTGCAACACCGTCATCGCCTTGGCCTCCACAGACGGCACGTGCAAGGTCTGGAACATGGCGGACGGCACCCAACTCCGGACCCTCACCCTCTCATGCACCGCGTTCTCCCTGACCTTGGACCCCACCAGCTCCCACCTCTACGTCGGCAGTTCCGAAGGGTTCGTCCACGTCTCGTCCCTGAACTCCCTGGACACAAACACCACAATGATGGCATGACACGCAAGCGGCAACACTAATGCCACAGTCGGCAGAGCGGCCATGGCCAACGGGTGCAAGAACCTGGTGTGGTGCACGAAGGACGGTGAGGTGAGGGTGTGGGACCTAGCGAGCGGGCTACTCGCTGCCACGTTCTATTGGCTTATACCGAAGACAAACACACACAAATACAATGTAACTCTAGAACACAAAAGTAATATCACAAAAAAATTACCGCCGGAACAACAACAACTTTTCTGATTTTCTTTTACTCTATTGCTCTTGTTCATAAAATATGATTATAGGGGTGTCTTTTTATTGAGAACAAACTACTATTTGTATATAGAAATGATTCTACGTATTATGAAGAGATACCACACAAACTCTATAATCTATAACAAATACTGCCTAAATACTGTAGGACTACGTAAACAAACTCTACATAAAATCTAGATATACCATATGCACAAAGATTATTAACAAATCAATCACTAATTTTTGTGCACGTACTTATTGAGGTAGTCAATCTCAACTACGACTTGCCTAACTGTTACTCAAAACAGGACATCGAACAAATCTCCTCAACGTCCCGGACTCAACTCCACGGACTCGACTCAAGACGATGAACACATCCTCCTGGACTCAACTCCACGGACACACACACAAATACAACACCGCAACCGCTTAATACTAACACAACTCTTTCACCTTGGCAACACGTAACTCATCTTTCGTTCCATCGACGTGCACCACTATCTGTTTCACATGCACGCATACATGCAAACAACTAACTCAATGTTCTAACACGCACACATACAAGACTTGGCTCTACTGCTCCTACATGCATGGACTCAACTACATGCATGCGCTTTTCGATGAGATTACGCTGCGCGGTCGCTGCCGACTCGTCGAGACTGGCCCTCGTCAATCCGCCAGTCGTGCCGCGTCTCTGGCTGCCCGTGCCCGATGTACAGCTCCGTCGCGCCAGCCGCGTCGTGCGTCGACAAGCCGCCGCGTGCGCACTCCTGCCGCACGCTATAAGAGCCCACCGCTCTGCCATGCTACGCTGCGCTTGCGCCGTAGCAGCACCCACGTCGTCGCTCCGTTGGCCGCCCGTACACCCTCGGGCGCCGCTGCACCAGTCACCACGCCATATATGACACCTCGAGAATCGAGATCACCCCTCCCGAGGCAGCATCTAGGGTTTTGAATCTGGAGCACTGATATCAATTGTTGGACCAAACCGAAGACGAACACACATGAACACAATGGAACTCTAGAACGTGAATGCAAGAACACAAGAAAAAAAATACCGCCAGAACAACGATGTCTTTTTTGACTTTTCTCTTGCTTTATCGTTTTTATTCACAAAATATGATTAGGGGGTGCACTTTTATTCAAAAATGACTATTCGTATCCGAAAAGGATTTTACATATCATGAAAGGATACCATACAAACTTTAAAATCCATAATGAATGCTGCATAAATACTGTCGAACTACGTAAACAAACTCTATGTAAAATCTAGATATACTATATGCACAAAGATTACTAACACGTTCTAGATCGGCGGTGCGGTTAGTGAGGTGCTAGTGGTTAAAATTAAGGTTCTCCAGCGACATGCTCAGGGATCACGACGGCGAGGAGTTGGTGATGGGGCATACGCTGCACGCTTCGGAGGTTGACAGGACGAGGCCGGTGGAGCTGATGGAGATGGCCGTCGGGGCGTATAAGAGGAGCCTGCGGCTGATGCTTCGATGCTTCGGGAGGTGACGACCGTGGCTAATGGTTGCCGCACGAGTGGCACCAAGGGAGATGGTCATGTCAGCGACCGATGGAACCTCGGCTTGAGAAGGATTTCGCGATCGAGATCGCTAGATTTCGAAAGATTGTGCACTAAGCAAGCAAATTTGTGTTTGGAGAATTTGATCGCATCACAGTACTCTTTATAGATAATTATGTACTCCCGTAAGAAAGCGATGCAAAATATATTAAGCGTTTCCCTTCTCATGAGCTAGTTAGATGCATCGATCGATTCTAGCTCGTATGATCCACATGCCCGGTGCTAGCTCCCACGCAGATCGTGACCCGGCTGCGTGCTACGGGTGCAGGCTAGCTTAGCTTCACTGCACTGCGAGTCTGCGACGTGCACGAGCTGTCACAGTTGCCGCAGGCCGCGGCGAACTAATTCACGGCCGAGAATGGAACGCGCGAGCACGTGGACGCCGAACTTTACAGCCCAAATTAACGCGCGTCCGCGGCCACGTTCTCCGCGCGTTTCGGGGCGAGCCGGAGTTAACTCGCTCCTGCCTACAGTAGCTGACTCCCGGCCCGCCCAGCGCCCAGCGCTTATTTCAACCGTGATTGGCAGCTAGCCTAACCTTGCTCGATCGATCGCATCACACACTTCTTGCATTGCCTTGCATTGCCACACGACGAATTGTGATTTTCCAATCAGGCTGATCAGAAGTTGTAGTTCAAGACTCGAAAAGATAAGTTGCTACTCTTCGATCGTTCACATGCATGCACAATATCAGACGATTATTTGATCGGCCCTTTCTTTTTCTTTATGCAGGGAATATTGTCAAGGCAAGGGCGTGAGGCCGGGGTGAGGTAGCGAGCGATAGATGGACATGGAGGAGGGTGGACCGGTTAAGAGTGATGACAGAAGAGAGAGAGAGCACAACCCAGCACCAGCGAGAACACCGGCGGTCGGTCGCTGCTGCGAGGGCCGTGTGCTCTCTGCTCTCTCTGTCATGGCCATCTCACGGACCACCCATCTGGCCGTCTCTCCCATGCATGTCCATCTTCCTCGGCCTCTTCTCTTCTCCCATGCGTTTTTTTGTGCGCGTGCAGGCGGCGCTGTTGCCGCCGGGAAGGGTGCAGCGGGACGACAAGGTCGCGGGGGCGGCGGACGAGCACGTGGCGGGAAATACGTTCCTGGGACAGGTACAAACGGCGGTACCAGGTGGTCGTGAGTTTTTTTTTCCTTGTTCTTAAACTAAAATAACAAAAAAAAAACTTCCTATAAACGAAATAGCAAAAATAAAACATTTATCACAAAAAATACTACAGTAGGGACCTACTGCGCACCCAATCCGGCCTACCACGCATGACGCATCTAGATCCCGATAAACCACCTACCTCTAAAGTAGTTTGCCGCAGGTGTCGTGCGTAGGCGATCTGCCACGCTATGGGTTAGCGACTGGTCATCTACCGCCAAATGACACACCGCCATGTGTCACTACCGGAGACGGCTTCTTTGCCGAGTGTCCCAGACTTTGCCGAGTGCTTTCTATCGGACACTCGGCAAAGAGGCCATTTGCCGAGTGCCAGATAGAAAGCACTCGGCAAACTCTAGGCACTCGGCAAAGAGATGTTTGCCGAGTGCCTAGCACTCGGCAAACAATGACACTCGGCAAAGCTCAGGCTCGGCAAACTAGAACACTCGGCAAAGGGCACCGCCGTTAACGGCCGGCAGCCGACGTTATCCCTTTGCCGAGTGTCTTATCCTGACACTCGGCAAAGATGATCCTTTGCCGAGTGTCATTTTGTGACACTCGGCAAACCATATTTTTTTTCTCCACTTTTGACCTCCAAACTTTTTCTGCAGTCCTCATACAATACCTGGTACTCCATGTTCCAATGTGGCACATTTCTCAGACTTGTTCTATATTTCTTTAATTTATTTCAATTAATTGAATTTTCTTGGATAATTCAAATTATAACTGCTAGTCATTCGAATAATGAAAAAAAATGAATGAAAAAATGATATTCATGTTATTTAGTATAATGTGAGGCCGTAACCAGGAACAGACCACCAATTTCGAACATCTTGTTCACGAAACATGACCACGAACTTGCGATCGAGTTGTTTTTAAATTGTATAAAAAGCAAACGAAGTCCGAAAATCATGAAACTTGGAAAGATGTCATGATATCATATGTGGAGGCTGTGATAAAAATTTGAGAAAGTTTCGCGCAAGTTGTCACGTACGATGCTTGCAAACCTTAGAAAAACAGAAGAATACGTGACAACTTCTTCGGAGATTCTTCGGTTTGCAAGCATCCTACGTGACAACTTGCGTGAAACCTTCTCAAATTTTTATCACAGCCTCCACATATGATATCATGACATCTTCCCAAGTTTCATGATTTTCGGACTTCGTTTGCTTTTTATACAATTTAAAAACAACTCGACCGCAAGTTCGTGATCATGTTTCGTGAACAAGATGTTTGAAATTGGTGGTCTGTTCCTGGTTACGGCCTCACATTATACTAAATAACATGAATATCATTTTTCCATTCATTTTATTTCATTATTCGAATGACTAGCAGTTATAATTTGAATTATCCAAGAAAATTCAATTAATTGAAATAAATTAAAGAAAAATGTAACAAGTCCGAGAAATGTGCTACATTGGAACATGGAGTATCAGGTATTGTATAAGGACTACAGAAAAAATTTGCAGGTCAAAAGTGGGAAAAAAAATATAGTTTGCCGAGTGTCAAAAAATGACACTCGGCAAAGGAGCCTCTTTGCCGAGTGTCATTTTCTGACACTCGGCAAAGAATTTTAATTTTTTTAAAATCCTCTTTGCCGAGTGCGGATCGGGGCACTCGGCAAAGGGGATTTAACCCGCCGCCCACCGCCCACACACACCGCACACACGCACACCGCCCGCCCGCCGCTCCTCGCTCCCTCTCGCTCTCTCGGCCTCTCCCTTGGCCGAGCTCCTTCCGCCGTCGTTCGCCTCGCGCCGCCAAAGGGCCGGTCGTCATCAGAAGGCCGCAGATGACGCCCGAGCCTCCCCGGAATCCGCCGCAGCCTCCGACCGCCGTGGACCGCCGTCACCGAGCTTCCCTCCTGCGCCACCTTCGGCTCCCGTCGCCGACGTACTCCGCCTCTTCCCCCCTGTCGACAACTCGGTAAGACTCCCCGCGTTGCCCTGGTGCTCGTGTACTACCTCAGTGAGGTCTCTCCATTACGCTCTGTGCTTGTTCTGTTTGCGAGGGAGGGATCTTGATTCCGTGGTAATTTTGCCATTGGTGCGTTTGGTGTTCTTGGATCCGAATCCGGTGGAAAGATGGCTTGTTTGTTCGTAATGCGCGGGGGACTTGCTGGATGGCTAGGTGCCGTGGAGTTGTTCGCTTGTGTAGGAGCTGAAATTTGACGCGTAATTAAGGAAATTGCTTCTCGTTGTTTTCGTTTGCCCTTCTGTGGTCCGAAATGCGAGTGCGGTGGCTCCTTGGCTGGGTGCTCCTGGGATTCTTGTCTTGCTCCTTTGTTCTGGAGCTGGATTATTTTCTTGTTTGGTCCCCGGCTACGCTGATTTGTGACTGTTTGATCTCAGGTCGATATTTTTTCCTCATTTAGTGCCGATTGCTAAGTTCAATTGTTGTGCTAGATATATGGAGCAGTTCAATTTTTTCCTCCTTTGTTTGTGGTATCTGGAGCTGGATACCACAATGCTGTGATATATAACAAGCAACAAAGCAGGACTTAGATATAACTACATATGCATTAGTAGATAACACAGCTAGGATGGTCAACGAGCACAAATTTCAATTCACTTGTACCTTTGCGACTTGGCTACTATTTCGAAGTTCATTAGTCAGAACATCATTCATCCGCTGGGGTGTGTTTTGCGGCGTGGATGCCGCTTTCCATGTAGATATGGACAGGGTGATGCAAGGCGAGGTCGCTTTCGATTACGGGTGTGGTTGTGAGTACAACAAATCCTAGGATGCGGCTCTGCTTTTGCATTGGGGATGTTCTGAGGCATAGATGCACTAGAACGGTTGAGTTGTGTGGAAATTTGGTGAGTTTGGTGGAGCTTCTTTGGATTTTCAATCTGGTTGTATCTGGTTCTAGTGATTGCAGTGTGCATGTTTTCGAATTTGACATTTCTTTCCAAGTTTAGGCAATCTTTGTAGAGCTCTTGCTTGTGTTTTCGAGCCGCTTGAACATTTTATGGCCTTGAAATTTCGGAGAGTTGGAGTAAACTCATTTTATGACCTTGTTAATCTGAGCCAGTTTCGATGAATTGCTTGAGCTATACTTTTGATCTCTCCTGCCATGTTATTAGGATATTTTAGAGTGTAATTTGGGATAGTCAAGACATGACATCTTTCATTTCGGTATTAAATGCTTTAGATGTACCCTTTATTTGCATATTTTACACGTGGATATATAATGGAGATAAAAGTCTTTAACATGTATGTTTCGGCGATGTTCAAATGCGATCTCATTTTTGACATGCACATCCCATTTTTGACTGATTGTTAACCTGCCGATTGCTTCATTTGTTTACTCCTCATTTGGATCTTATACATACATGTTTGTTGGTTGAGTCAAACAGGTGGTGGCAAAGTTGGATTGATTACGTCATTCAAGATTTGGCTAGTGCAACAAGTAATGGTTCTTATCATCATGAGTTTGGTTCAAATTATTGTATTATCATGTGTATAATCATCCCTCTATTAGCATTGATATATAAGTGACCATTAATATATTACACATGGGTTGGGGAACCGTCTTTTCTTAATATATGCACAGGATAGATTCTGAAACAAAATGATAGCCATGTTTTGTCTTATGTTCATATTCAAAGCATCTTTTCGTGAAATGTCATAATGTGTTTTATGTTTTGGCAATCACAGCACAAGGTTTTCGAGATACATCCTACCGGGATCAAGTATTTGATGCTCTAGTAAAAGCTTTGAAGAGTCTGACTACCAAGGTATTGAAATTGGAATTCTTGCAATCATTAATTTGAAGTTTAGTATTTTTTTTCTTGACTACCGAAGAACTAGAACAAAATGCTATTGCATATCCGTATATTTGGTCATTCTGCCTTGCAACTCACTTAATATGTTATTCTGTGATATTGTGACTTGTTTGAGTGGGGTGCAATAAACAATTAAAATAGTCAGTTTTTGGCTGGGTAAAATTAAGTTAGTTTGTGGGCTGGGTAAAATTTTTGGGAGATAGTTTGCGGAGAGTAGTTCAGATTCCAATTTTGCTAGAGAGGAAAAAAAAAGATAGGTTGTCTGCGAGTAATAATCTTTACCTTCATTTATTTTTCTTTTCTCTTTGTATTTAAAGTTTATAAAGTTTATTATATTATATTTTTCATAACCTAAATCAAACTTTGAGGTTAAGATTTTGTATAAAGGCTGAGAAAATTGAGAATTACCTCCATAATTTTACATTTGAATTTTTGGTGATGATTTGCACCTAAACCAAAGTACTTGCACAATTGCAACTACCTTTCAATTTGTACTGTATATGTCCCCATTATTATTAATTACAACAAGTTAAGTAAAATTAGCTGTAACACCCTGCGATTACATGGCTCTATATATGTCATATGCATATCTTACAGTGAAAATTGTATATGATTAGTTACACCATTTGACTTTCCTCAAAATTGCATGACGTAGAATGGTCATCTCGAAGTTAAAAATGAACTACCAGATTGAAGGACCGATTTTGGTCTAAAAAAAAGATTGAACGACCGATTTGATCACAAATTGACAATCAAGTACAACGACTTCAAGTGACAAATTTGAAAGCATAGGACGACCAAATCACAATGATTGGTACATTGGCCTAAATGAATAATGTATCAAATTACAGTTACCAAAGATGTGTTAATTGAACCCAAAGAGAGATTACACAACAACAACACTCAGGAAGTGAAATAAAGGCATCATCCATGCAATCAAAATCTTTGCCATCTCAATATTACTTATCATGCAGCGTTTTCATTATTCGAGATACAGTGAAATGCATGTCAGAAAAAGGGAGAAATTTTCGCTCAAAACTTTAACGACCTTGCGACTTCTGGTTGTTCCGCCAAGAGGCACAAGATTCACAAGTTAGCACGTACTACTACTACTTGTTGTTTTCCTTCTTGTTTTTCACGTCGTGGTCGCACAAGTTCGATCTGCACCGTCACCTTGTTGTTCTTCACGCACTTGTCGTCGTGCTCTACCTCAATCTTCGATAAATCTTGCTAGTGATGTTTGTGGCTACAAAAAAATTGGTTCCATGTATTCCTCCATCTACAAGTGACATAGCGGCCTTTCAACGTTAGGTAAAATCTCATCATCCAATCTAGCAAACATCTTCTATGTGAATCGACCAAGAACATGAATGTCTCTTTATCATCTCATATGGTTTTTCTCTAGCACTACTACTCTATTGCTCTAAACTGCAATATCGTCTATATGTTAGGATGGATGACCGTCGGATGTACACTGCTATCGTAAGAGGGGTCAATACACAAATGAATGGATTGAGAAGGCCAATGATTTCATGACGAAGGCATTTGCAAATGGACGGCGACATGCCCGTGTCCTGTAGGAAGTGTAAGAACAAGGCAATGAAAACATATGAGGAGATGACTAAAGATCTTGTCAACAATGGATTTGTAGAGAACTATACCCGGTGGACCATGCATGGTGAACGCCATCGTGCGAGAGAAGAGGTCGTGAGACAACGGATCGAGGAGTTTGATTCAAGCCGGGTGGCGAAATGTTAAATGACCATGACATGGCTTTCGATGAAGGAAGTGCGAGCGAGCCGAGCAAGCGCAAAGGCGTTTCGCCATGTTGGATGCGCACAACAACCCCTTCACGGCGCACTAATGTTTCTAAACCGGATGCCATTGCACGCCTAATGGCTATGAAGTCCCGGCTTAGCCGAGTAGAGAATCCTTCGATCAATCTGATGAGTTGGCACCCACCTTCCGGATGATCACGTTACGCCAAAGAACACGTATGAGTCAAATAAAATCCTTCGCACTCAAGATGTCGACGCGGCGGATACATGCTTGTCCGAACGGATGCATCTTATTCGGGGAGAACATGTCGACGATAAGTCTTGTCCAAGTGTAAGGCATCTAGGTACATTGAGTTAGAATCGTGATGGTCGGAAGACGCAAACAAAAGTTGGCGCAAAGATCCCGAGGTACCTTCCTTTCATACCGAGGATCCAACGGCTTTTCATGAGCGAGGAATCCGCAAAATGATGACGTGGCACAAAATCGACGCCGATACATCGACAAGATGATACATCCGTCCGATGGTGAATCATGGAAAAGCTTCGATCGAAGCATACCGACAAAGCCGACGAGGCTCGTAATGTACGCATTGCACCGCAATCGATGGGTTCAATCTTATGGAATGGGTTCTTCACCATACACATGTTGGCCCGTATTCGCCATCCTCTCAACCTCCCACTGGCGCCGCCTTTCAACGGCAAAATATTTTATTGTCACTTATAATTCCGGGACACCGGGGCTAATATGAGTGTGTACATGGAGCCTTTGATAGACGATTTGGTCCGTGCATGGGACGAAGGGGTAGTGACATACGACCGATTCACAAAGACAAACTTCGAATGCATATTTGGTACCATTATTCCATGCATGACTTCCTGGCTTATGGGTTATTTTGTGGCTGGTGTGTTCACACGAAGATGCCATGCCCGATATGCAAGTCACCGTGGAGTTCTTTCGGTTGGAGAAGGGGGCAAGTTTTCTTCGTTTGACAAACATCGACAATTCCTCCTCTTGACCACCCATTCAGAGAGACAAGAAGAACTTTCGAAAAGGTGTCACAAAGGAAGACTCTGCAGGAAATGATGACAGTGCCTGTGTTCTTGAGATGTTAGATGGTCTTGTAGTCGACAATGAAAAGGGGGGCTTCGTGGGATACGGAAAAGAGCATACCTGGACACACAAGTCGTGCTTGTGGAAGCTTCCTTACTTTAAGGACCTCCTTCTTCCACATAACATTGATGTAATGCACATCGAAAAGAATTTGTAGGCGGTCCTTCACACAATCATGGATGGAAAAGTCAAAGGACAATGTCAAGGCTAGATTGGATCAAGCAACGCTGTCACGATAGACCAAAGCTAAACATGTTGCCTCCCTTACGGGAAGTCATGGAAGAAGCCTAAGGCCGACTTCGTCCTAACGAGGGCCCAAAAGAAAGAAGTTCTTCAATGGTTCCAATCATTGATGTTCTCTCGACGTATGCAATAATTGGAGGAGGGTGTGAAATTAAGTACCATGCGAATCACGTGGCTCAAGAGTCATGATTACCACATATGGATTGAACGCCTTCTTAGGTGATGGTTCGTGGCTATTTTCCCGATCACATCCGCGAGTGATGACAGAGTTGAGCATGTTCTTCCGCAAGCTATGTGCTAAGGAGATATCTCGGACCGAGATTGAAGAAATGGAAAGAATAGCCCGGTGTTGCTCTGCAAGTTGGAGAAGATCTTTCCCCGCTTCTTTAATCCGATGCAACATTTGCTCTTGCACCTACCATATGAGGCAAAAATGGGGGCCTGCATGCCCGTTGGTGCTATCCAATTGAGCGATGCCTAAAGGTTCTTAGAACAAAATGCAAAAATAAATGCAAAATTGAAGCTTCACATGCAGAGGCATCCATTGTGGAGGAGGTGTCATACTTCACAACAAGATACTATGCCGACAACCTTCCTAACGTGCATAATCCACCCCTCGTTACAATCTCGTCGACAATCACGACCCTCGTTTTCGAGGGCAACTCGGAAGTGCAAGTGAACCTACCTTGAAGATGTTGAGCCTAGAAGAGTGGCGCCTATCCACCAGATATGTGTTGCGGAACCTTGAAGAGGTTGGCCTGCACATTGCGTAAGTTTTACACAAACTTGTTTCTTTTCTTGTCAATATTTTGCATGCACCCATCCAACCCTCTTGTTAACGGCCGTTCTGAAGAAATTTGTTCTCCTCTACCATCGTCCTTCACGGAGGAACCCACCGGCGGAAGTTGAAACCCTTCTAAGACATGGCGCGGAGAACGAAATCCCACTTTTATTTGTTGGTTCAAGGAGGAGGTACTGTTCAATTTCATTTGTTGTTTGTACTTAACTCTCAACTCGACAAATATATAACGAATCATCCTACTTGAACTAGCGAGTCAAACCGACGTGTCTATGAGTGCCGAGTTGAGGCAAGTTGCCAATGGATTTGAATTTAGGGTCAAGTCATTCTCTCGTATGCGATGTCAATGGATATCGCTTTCACACAACTCGGACGAGCGAGTCGGCCGAATCGAAGAACCACAAATACTGGGGTGTTTTCACGCCAGCATGTATGGGTTGGACTACTATGGAATAATTGAAGAAATATACAAACTCAAGTTTCTGGTTGTGTACCTCTTCGTCTGTCATATTCAAATGCCATTGGTTTGATCCCAAAGAAGTGATAAAGACCCCGAGCTTGGGTTAGTCGAGTTCTAAAGTCATCCGTCTTGCTAGGAGACGACGTGTACATTGTGGCCCAACAAGCCACGCAAGTTTATTATCTCTCATACCGTGCCAAACCAAAGACCGTCTTAAGGCGTATGATGTGGTGTACAAGGTATCGTCGCATGGTAAAGTACATCCCCCAAACGATGATGATTATAACATCGATGCAAACACATATGACGGAGAGTTCTTTCAAGAAGAAGGATTAGATGGGAGTTTTGAGATTGTCTTAGGTGTAGATCTCATGATGGAAGTAGACAATGATACGGTCATTGTTGACGGGATGATGGAGAGGAGGTTCACAACGCGAAGGACTTGTTATTACTTGAGCAACACCATTCGAGCAAAGGTCGCTAGTGACGAGACTTTGAGAGACGATCATAATTACGTCGACAATAGCGATGATGAGATTTTTGGCCCACCTATCAATGATCTTGATGATTATTTCTAGTACATGTAAGATCTGTAGTACTTATGGCAATTTTATACATGTATGATACATTTACTTATTTTGCATCTCTTTTATACATGTATGATACATTTACTTATTTTGCATCTCTTTTATACATGTACGATACATTTACTTATTTTGCATCTCTTTTATACATGTATGATACATTTACTTTTGTATATGCGTACTGATAGTTTATTCCTTTTGTTGCAGGTGATTGATGGTGGGCGGTGGAATCAGGAAGATTAGGTCGGTTATGACCTTACTGGCTGGTGGCGAGGGGTCCAGCCAGGGTGGAGGAGGAGGGCGTGCACAGACTGAGGGTGGAGGGCGTGCCCAGGGAGGAGGAGGAGGAGGACGACGAGGGCGTGCCCAGGGAGGTGGAGCCCAGGGTGGAGGTGGAGCCCAGGGTGGAGGAGGAGCCAAGGGTGGAGGAGGAGGACGGCGACGACGAGGGCGTCGAGAGCCGACACCTCCTCCACAGGACGACGACGACGAGTTCGTAGCGGCCACGGAGGAGGATGAGGAGGAGGAGGAGACCAGGGAGGAGATAGCGGAGGCAGTGGAGGAGGCACGGAGGGAGGATGAGGCCGAGTGGGCCGAGCGCGAGGAGGATGCCGACTTGTTGGGCAGAGAAAATGGGGTGCCTACGGTTTGGGCTGCGAGGGTCGTCGCGCCTCCCGGACTTACCCATACAGAGACGGCGGTGATTCGACCCTCCTAACTAAGTAAGTAATTTTGCATGTTAACACTACTTCACGTGTTTTAAGTTATAACGAAACTAATATTCAATCTCAATAACTTTGTGCAGGATTGGGAAATTGTGATCCCAGTCACTCTCGCCGAGTAAACGGGATCCCGGTCTTCATGCAGGCAAACTACCCCGGATGGTGAGGATCGATGGTGTTGTGCACCCGCCATGAAGTGGTCCCACCGCACGCCGCTAGCGATCGACCGATCGAAATGGCGGTGTTATAACGAAGAAGGGCGACCGGGTGATGAAAGAGGCGTAGGTACGTGTTCATCGCACTATGCCGATAATAACATCACATTAATTGTATATTCTCGACTTTATTTGCTTGTAGGATTACTACACCTTGGCGGAGGGAGTACGTAGGGAGGACGCGATGACGTGGTGAGCAGTGTCCGTTTCACCGAGTGCGAGACCTCTTCTACGAGACAAAGCTCTGTGCGCGAAGAATTTACCATGCCCGCAGAGGACACAGAGTCACCAGAGCGCAGCAAAGCACACCGCGCGACTAAGGAGCAATACTTGACGGTAAACATGAGATTACATCGTCTGCGATTAATTGCATCAAATTGATTTATGATTTGTCATGTGCTCGTATGCGTGCAGTGCCTCTGCTTGGTGTGCGGGATGGACAAGCGCCGGGAGGCCATTGTAGACAAGTGGTTGAGTGAGGAGTACGAGCAATATCACACCGTACGCTCACGTTGCCGTGCGATGATGCAGGGTTCCTCGCACCAACCAGGGCCCCACTACCCTTAAGGAATATGCATCCAGATATGTACGCAGATTTCATTTCGTTGTTGCTATGCTAACTTCTGAATGCATAATATCTTATTGTTGTGCTTCTTCCTGCAGACGCGGTTCCACCCCGGCCAGGAGTGCGCCTCGTTCAAGGCATATGCCTTGGCACACAAGGGCAAGGCAAAGGACCCCGACCTCGTCTACAACGCGGAGGACCCGCCCGAGGCATACAGCAACCCGAGCGTGCACAGGCGCCTCAACGAGTACACGGCGATGGCGAGAGAGATCCATGGGTCAGAATTTGATCCGAGCACCGCTGACCTCGAGGGTGACATCGTCATGAGGTTGGGACCAGGTAAGCCACACGGGCGGTACTATATGGGCAACAGCACCATAGACACGGCCAACACTCAGACACTCGCCCAGATTAGAGCCCGGAGCACGAGTTCGAGTCCGGCCATACGCCCACGCTCACAGCCCCAGGTGGTAGCACTCCAGGTTAGTTCTGTTGCATTCGTTGTCCATTCATTTTCTACTCGTTCTTTATTTGTATTCTAACTATGTGATAAATAATTGTAGGCCCAGTTGAAGCCTGCAGAGTCACGGCAAGCCTCACAGAGCGCCTTCAGCCCTCGAGTGCCGCACCAGCCGAGTTGGCACAGAGAGGGCGCGAGTGCGAGCCCGGCTTGAGGCCTTCCAAAGAGCGCACAACGACCGGTGCGAGTACATGGCCCGTTTTCTCGAGCATGGGCGGCCTCCACCGCCTCCGCCGCCGATGATACCGTTGGTGCCTCCACCTCCGTGCGACACTCCTGTGAGTCACTTAGATGCACTCTTCACTTTTGTGTCATATAGAGCTACCTTCGACTTATACCTTAGTTTGACCTACCATAGCTTAGACCTTAGAATTTGCTTTGATCCGGATAACTCACATGTGCAATCTCATTCTAGGGACCTTCTACACGGATCGAACAACGATATGCGGGGTGATCAAGACTGGACTTGACTCGTTTCTCCGCAGCCTCCGACCATGTGACAGCCATCCGACCTTGTTTGATGGGTTTGTATGTTGAACTGTGGACTTGGTTGAACTTTGTGGACTTTGGACATATGTTGATGGTGTTTGTGGACTTTGCATGGTGCTTGTCGACATATGTTGGTTATTGTGGGTGGATGTGATATTTGTGGACATATATGTGATATATATTGCCTATCTGTCATGTTATTATAATTTCCTGTGATTTTGTTGCTCATTGTGACTGGATATGCACTGAAACAAACAAAAAAAATTCCGTGGACATATTTTACCGAGTGTACCACTCGGTAAAACAGTGTTTTACCGAGTGTAGCACTCGGTAAAACAGCGAACAGAACCAATTTGGTTCTGATTCTGTGCATTTTGCCGAGTGTGCCATTTTTTACCGAGTGCGGAGTTCCCACTCGGAAATATTTGACTACTTTTTACCGAGTGGGAACACTCGGTAAACATTATTCAAAAAATTTATTTCCGGAATTGTTTTAATCACGAAATGCTAATTTATTTACCGAGTGCTGCTAGTGACACTCGGTAAACCTCGCCGTTAACGGTTAGTTTGGAGGCTGACGACCGTCAAGTCATAATTGTTTACCGAGTGTCATTGTAGCACTCGGTAAATCTATGCTCCGAAAAGCGCCGATATTAGACACTCGGTAAAATAACTTCACCGAGTCGTTGTTTGCCGAGTCCACTTTACCGAGTGTGGCACTCGGTAAACAGTTTGCCGAGTGTGTAGTACTGTTTGCCGAGTGTTACTCACACTCGGTAAAGAAACAGTATCCCGTAGTGTGTCCTACTACACACCTAGTGCGTGGTAGATCTCTTACCGCGGTATTTTCGCACAGTAAGTATATCATTTTTGTCATTTCACTCGGAGGCTATTTTTTCTATTTTATTTTAAAAATATGCTAAATACGGAAGAAAAAAAACTCGGTGTTGAACGCAGTGACATCACGGTGACTAGGGCAAAAAATACACTCTCTGACTGCTGACGGTACGCGTCCGATGATACGCTGGCGTTTTCTGTACTGTTTTCCTTTTTTGATACGGAACGTTTCATTCGATTAGACTTGATGCACAGCCAAATCGCTGGCCACCTGATCCAAAACAAAAGAAGGCAGGAGCATGCTCGACCCACGCGGGACTCGGCAGCCCCTACAAAGCTCCGTGTTTTAGCTGGGAAACTTTATTGCAGTCCCTTCGACAAAAAGAGAGATCACAAAACACAAAGCACGCGATGCAAATGCTGCTTCCCTCCTTGATCAGAACGCCCAGCTCAGCTAGATCACAGTCGTCACCCTTGAGGCAGTAACAACTGTTGATGCATCCGACTCCAGAATCACCCGGTTCACGCCCAGATTAATTGCACCATTTATCGCGGCCAGACAAGCTTCTGCTGTTTCCCTTTCCCTTTCAATTTCCCCCCTCGTGCGTTTCAGCTGCTTCATTCGACATTAAGGAAATGTGTTCTTCGTTTGTTTGCTTTTCCGCATCGCCGAGTTATGACGTGTAACAAATCGATTTTAACTCAAAACAATTCGGAGAATTAGGTTGATGAACAAGGAGTTAATTTCAAATCACGGCCGTTTGAAAAAAAAAAATTGAACCACATGCTGGTGCACGTAATTTCCTTGTTGTAATCCATCGTCATCTTAATTTGTACACTGGGAACTAATATCCCTATTTCTGTTAGAATTACTTCATGACACTAGAGTATGAAACAATGGAATTGATTTTTACTGCAAGTAATTTTACTGCTACTGTGCTACTCGCCTGAGTCCTTGGCACACGAGTGTCAGCCACTCTGATACAGATCAATTATCTCCGTCAAGATTGCTGTGACAAAAGTCTTTATAAACAAATTAAAACTATGCGCAACATTGATAGATGGAAGGGTAGTAAAGTGGTACAAGAATGTTCTCCAACATAGATCATCTTCCTAGCATACAAGAGAGAATGCTGATCAGCCTATACACATAACTGCTGACAAAGCAAATTGGCGATGCCAGAAAAAACAGAATGACGTATTACCAATAGTTTGCCAAATGGAAACTTATCTGAACCCACGTTGCGGAATGTGGGCCGAAATAACTGCAGAGAACAGGAAGAAAACAACAATCTCAGCACTAGCAATAACCGAAATAATTTTATTGACGAAGAAAATGATGAACTGGAGGTTACCATCAGATAGGTTGAAGGAGCACTTTTGTGCAAAGATTTGTCTAGGGTCTAAAGTTTGATTGGATAATAAGATTTTATCCAAGTTTTCTTTCCTGCAAATCAGACATGAAAACTATGTAATTAGCAGGCTTGAGGATAGCTATGATCACACAGAAGTAACAAGTAGAAAAAAGAGGTATGCCGTTTATTAAACAAGAATGACAGAAAATGATTTCAGTTTGTCAGTTACATCAAAATGCTAATCAGTATTAAAACTTAAAAGGGACAATCTGTTTGTCAAGTGTGTAAAGCAAATTCCCATACTCACTTCACATTGAGCTCAAAAGTAAGGCAAGCGCAATTCATGTAAACTTCGCAACAATAATAAGCAGGAAGCTATGCTGTATCCCGCAATCCATAACGCATGAGCTTTGACATTAGGCATCACATCTGGCACATAAGTTTTAAAGAATAGCTGCTATTTAAATAGGGATTTTGTAAGTTAGACACATACCGAGCCCACGAAGGAATCAATTTCCTTCTACGTCTTGATTCTTGTTCATGTTCGAAATCATCATCGTCCTCTTCATCAGAATCTTTATATGGAGACATTTTGTATGACTGAAAAAAAGTTTCAGAAACAACGTAGCAGATAATTCAGTACTAGAACCGTTGTTGACACTGGAGTGAAATCTATGAAAAGCACTACTAAGTGAAACTGAGCGTGACATGAGAAATCAAACTGCAAAACACATCTCAGCTCGACAATCTTTTGTGTTTGTGTGTGTGTGTTCTAGTAATTTGCCCACTTTCTAAGACTTGATCTCAACTGGAGAAGATGTTTAGATTACAGCAACTGATACCCTCCAATGTTGACAACAATCTGATGAACATGAATTATGGAGTACATGTCACTATCAAGTTTGTTTTCTAAAACCCCGTGTCTTTAGTGGATATGCAATTGACTCATAATAACAGTTGTCAATTAGCAAGCATGTTTACTGGAATGATATCCAAGGTGAACAAGCGTGCAGATTTACAGGCAACGTCCTTCCTGACAAGGAAGTTAAATAAAGAGTGTACCTCCTCGAGACTATTTGAGATACTTTCTTTAGCATGAGATCCAAAACTTGCAGGCCTCTCGTCTATTGCAACACCCTTCTCGTTGTTACTTTTATTGGCCTTGTATCCAAGAGCAGGCTCAGTGGTTTCATCAGGTTTTACTTGGCTTTTCCCCGCGTCAACCAAATTCTTCATCAGCTCCTTATTATCCTGCCATGATTAAAGTATTCAAAAAAATATATGTTTTAAGAAACACAAAGATAGAAATAAAATGTATAGCTTCTACTCACAGAAGCTTTTTGACGAGCATCTTTCTCATTGTTCACTGCATGCCTTCTATCCATTGGCTGCTTCTGTTGTTTTCTAGCTTCATCAATGCATTTTCTTTTTCTCTCCTTTTCCCTCCTTTCCTCCTCTTCCCTCTGCCTCTTCCTAGTGGCCACACCAACATCCCGCTTCTTCTTTTGTTCCTCTTCCTGTTTTTGTTTTAATTCTTTCTCTTGCTTCAGTCTTTCGCGTTCTAGTTTTGAAGCTGCTTTGCGCATTTCACGTTCACTTCGTTTCTTTTCTTCAAGACGTTTTGCAGCTTCAGCTGCCTCAAGCGCCTTCACTCTAACATCTTTCTTCACTACAAGACAGAAGCCCCATTTGTCGAGGTCATCTATGAGCACCATAGTGTTATGAATATTGTGTGTGTATTTAGAGGAGGCCCAATAGGCAATATATATAGGGTGTACAACGGATGTATGCTATATACAGATAAAACAATACAAAAGGCAGATAAAGAAACACAAAAGAGGAGTTCCTATTCGAACACCTTATTCTAACACTCTCTCCTCCTCAAATGCAAGGCATATGCAATAGCATTGCAGTTGGAAAGAACTAGGAAAAATCCAAAGTCCGAGTCTTGATAGTGTTGTCGTAGTATGCGACTCTTGGAAAATATGTCGAGTATCAAAAGATCTCCTATCCGGGGTCGTGTGTCGGCCCAAAAAGCACAAGGTGCAAGGACTGAGAAAGTAGAGGCACACGGGAGCAAAGTCGGCAGCGGCAACACGACGAAGAAGATGATAAAACCGGCAAAAATAGAGAAAGCTCGACAAATCAAGCCGAAGAGAAATAGATAGAAGCATGACGGCGTAGATCGAAACCCAAGACGGCGGCGGCGCAGTGCACAAAAAGCACAACAGAGGCGCAGTGCGGAAGAAGTGCAGCGGGCTTAGAAGCTCGGGGCGGCAGCTAAGAGAGAAGCGGCAGCATCATAACGACTTCTACGATCTGTAGCGGCTCGGAGAGAAGAGCATCGACGGTCATGCAAAATGGAATTTCTACGCTTCTATGACTGATAATAAATTTGTGGACTCGCAAGACTTAGACGAACTCAAAGATAGAGTGGTACAAATTTAAATAGACACAACGGAAAAAAGAAAAATAAAAACTCCAAGGAGCAGCAGATACCAGCAACACCAGTTTTTTTTCATCTCCACTGACGCACCCTCTCTCTTTTCTCAATCTCCATCTGCCAAAATCTCTCCAACCCGAAGCCCCCAATTCCCCTCTCCCCTCACCTCTCTATCTCTCCCTCCCGCACGCGAGTAGAGGAGCTCAGGGCCACATGGATCCGACTCGAACTCAGTGACGGGGCACGCGTTGAGGGCAAGCGTGGCACGGGGTCAGCGTCAAGGCGGTGAAGAAGACCGGGGAGCCACTAGACATCGAACACAACGACGAGGCCATGGGAGACGGCGGTAGGGGCATCAGGTGCACACGGAGCAAAGGAGGCGTCGAGGCGGCTGATCGGGGTGGGCGGCATAGGGCCAGCATCAAGGCGGTGAAGAAAACAGAGGAAGGGCTGGTCCGTGATGATGACCCAGCGCTCGGCGCAGCCGCGAAAGATGGCCCACGTGTCGGCGCACACCCTGGCGACATAGTGGTGCCGAAGCACGCCCAGCGCGACCTCGACGTCGGAGACACGAAGCCCCGCGAAGGTGATGAAGACGAGCAGGAGGGCCAGCAAGCGGACGTAGCTACCGGCCTTGAGCGCGACGATGTGGCCAAGGCGCTTGGCAATCTCCTTCTGCTGAAGCGTCTTTTGGGAGGCGGCGACGGATCTAGATTTGGATGATGCTGCTACTGCTTTACGAGAAAAGACTACAACTAATGTGGCCACCCCCAAGTGCATAGATTGCTCCTCCTGTGGGCAACGAGCAGCGGAAACGATGAAGGCTAGGTTAGAGGCTAGGATTTAGAACCTTTGATCTGATACTATGTTATGAATATTGTGTGTATGTATTTAGAGGTCCAATAGGTAATATATATATAGTGTACAAGGAGTGTATGTCATATACAGATAAAGCAATACAAAAGGAAAATAAGAAAATACAAAAGGATTCCTATTCTAACACCCTATTCTAACACATAGAACATTTTATCTTTAAGCTCAAAGCATCACTAATGGATTTAGTATACATTTTTTGAAATAAATAATGCAAGTAAACAAATAACACTTACCGTTACCGAACGCTGGTGTAGGTTGCGGCTTTGGTTTTACAAGAGGTAAAAAAGATGTTACACTGGCAACAACATTGCTAGGCTTAGATCGTTTGTCAAGATTTGCTTCACTCCTGTGTCTTTCATTTCTGTTATCAAGTATTTCTGTCCTGCTTAATCCGTCATGAAGAGAATGAGAAATTTTCCCTTCTCTCTTAACTGAAGTAGCACGATTCCCTTTCGGTTTCTTGCTGTCGTGATCATTTCTTATATTTGAATGATGATTGAGCTCGTCATTGCAAGTTTCTGCAGTCAAATCCATCTTACGTGTATCCATGAATCTTGTGGAAAGAGAGGCCGAATTTCCAGTGTTTTGACATAATCCAGTGATATCCTGAAGTGCTTTTCTGCTAGACGATGGCCACTGGTGTGAGTAATTCGTATCTACAGATCCAGGTAACCTGTCTTGGTACTCATTTTCATCCGCAATGCTGCTGTCTTCATCAATTCGGAAGCATTCAAGTTCAGGAATAGAACCCATATGTTTTGAACCAGATCCAGGTCTTGCCGAAAGTTTGCCCAGGCTATACTTTTCAACTGATGGGGTCAATGGATTTTCAATGTTCTCTTGTCTGTTGCTAGCATTTGAAGAACATGAGGCTACGGCTTCAGAAATAAAAAAAGAACCATCAAATCCCAATCCACATGCACCAAAAATGTCTGTTGTGCTGCTACCATTACTTGCACTGTATTGGCGTAAATCATGTAAGGAACAGTTTGTAGGTATCCCGGACATAGTAGCGAATAGCTGATGCACACCATCCGCTGTGTTAATATTATACTTCTTTGGGAGATCTGAACTGAAGGTGACTAATTGTCTTGAATCACAAAGGGCCTCAAATGTCCTTTCTCCGATAGTTGGGCTGTCTGATTGGACAGGAACATCAAAGCTCTCGAATTCTGGCATTGAATCATCACAGTCGACAGATTCACCACCCTCTTGCCTTGGAATAGCAGCACCAGACAACAAACATTCCTTTCGATCATAACTTTTCCATTTCCTATCAAGTTCTACATTGAAGCCATAGCTTAATTTCTCATGAACCAATGCATTCGGAGCAGATGCTTGTTCACCATGTTGATCTACAGCATAACTCGGAAATACAGTAAATGAGTTTGTGCCAGAATAATTTTCTGGATTTAATATTACACTCCGAGATGACATATCATCAATCTGAAGAGCCGTTTGCTTGCCTGCCGCACTCAAATTACTGACATTTAGGTCCCGACCCTCTAAGCTAGGATTTTCCTGCCAACAAAGAGGGTAAATTGTCAATGCACTAGAATTCGGTAGTACCCCATAAAATAGCAAGAACATTAAACTGAAGAGTGAACATTGTCCAACTTTACCAGTTGGAAATTCTAATAAAGTAATTTTGGATACTAAAGTGCAGTAATATATTAAAAGGACCATCCAACAGAACCACATGAATGTTTTTTTTTCGAAGAGACAGAATAACATGACTGTTGCCCTGCCATATGCGAAATTTAGTTGTTCATCAGCACAAAATCTGGAAATTGCAATGAAATACCCAAGAGAGTGCCTATCGCTTAGAGGGAAAAAAAACAGAAATGGACAGGCTACCAAAGCATCCAAAGAAGAGGCTGAACCGCTGAACCAATCCTGCAGCCAGACTGAGCTTTACCACTAGTTCACTACTACACCACATACTATTTCGCAATAAAAAAAAGCATGATTTGAGTCTTCCGGATGAGTTAAATTTTGTATGATTTCAGAGCAGAAAGGAACTGGTACACTTGCTGAACACATACCTCTTTTGTGCAGCGTTCCTCATTACAAGATACGATACCGGAGCAGCTAGGCAAGGCATCAGTTGTGGTCACAAACTCAACTTCTAAATTATTTTGTAACAGTGCTTGAGAATTTTTTAAGACTCTTCCCACAATTGCACTCCTGCTACTGCTAGCTCTAGGAGAGTTATGAAGGACAGCATTTGATAGGCTAGTTATATTTCTTCTTTCGGGAGAAGAATTCCCATTTTCATGAACATCACTTGCAACTGACATCTCACGGTTACTTGCAGCATTCCTCCCCTCTGACTTGAGAGACATGCACCCACAGGATCCTAAACTCCTTAAGAAGTAACGACCGGAAGGTTGTGATTTCTCTGAGAAATTTGCCGCGGTTAACATTTGACCGCTAATGCCAACTTGGCGATTCAGAGACAATGAATTTGTGCGAGGAGACCTGGAAAGGGCAATGCCTGATTGACACGTTATTCTTCTCCTTTTAGATGACAAACCGCCATTTACTTGAACTCCATCTGCAACTGACCTCTTCTGGTCACTAGCAGCCCTGCTTCCATCTGACTGGAGCAGATTAATTTTCTCCGAAGACTTAATTCGCTTATTGTTCTCTATTGTGCATGAATTAGCATTTACTTGAACAGCATTCTCAAAACGAGAGGTCTCTTGTTCTGTTCCTGCAAGATTAGAAGCTACGTAAGGACATGCAAGAGTGAAACTTGCTATAAAGACAACTTACAATAATCTACTAGTAGCAAAAATGGTACCATCTTGTTGCAGACTTCCTGTGCATTTTTCGGCTGAAGTCATACTGTTCATTTCTGTTGTGTGCATCACGCTAGTTCTTCTAGCTGAAATACTGCTCATAACTTCTGGCACCGCAAACTCATTCTTTCTGTTCTTAACTGAAACGTCGCATGCTTCGGTCAAAGCCGAGAATTTTACCTGAACATCACCCAGATTTCCTGAATGGCAGTTGACTGTGTCAGATGCTGGCTTTCCATTGAATGTCTCATTTTCTATGCCTGCAGAAGGGTAGCCCAAGGGAGTATCCACATCTGCAAAATTCCCATTAAATTCTAAAGATGGTCTGGCCAATAAATATTGCTGCAAAGATCCACTGTATGGAGGATGCACAACATGAGAATCAGAGTACTGTTGTTCAAGAGACTTGGAATTCCAAGTGACGATTCGATCTGAAAAACCATCAAGTTTTCTTATTCTTTCAGTATCTTCTACAGTGTGCACTGTATCCCTTTCAAGCAGCAGATTAACCAAAGAACAAGATCTTTCAAAACAATTGGTTTCAACACTACTTATTTTTTCCTTTTCAAGCGGTGGGCTGACCTTAGAACATGATCCTTCCAGAGAATTTGTTTCAGAAATACACCGGGTATCCTTTTCAAGCAATGGTCCGTGCATAGACTTAGGTACTTCAGAGGAACTGGTCAGAGATGGGTGAGAATGCATGCCAGTAAAATCAAGACTGGCACGTTCCAAAGCACATTCCCTGTGCTGCTTCACCAGTGCACTGTCAGGGTTCATATATCCTGATTCAACGCCATCAAGCAATGATCTTCCCATCGAACGAGGTACTTGAGAACAGCTGGTAGAAGATGGGTCTTCATTTATAGGATGTGCACTTTCCAAAGCACATTTCGGTTGCTGCATCGTTTGTTCACTTGCAGGATTCATACAAACTGACTCAGCACCATCAAATTGAAGTTTTTTTGGCTCAACCAACAGATGAGTTTCAGGGAGTGGATAGCACGCACTATCTGCAACTTGCACTCGTAGCAAATTTCTAACAGAAGTTACAGAACAATTATTAGGGACCTTGACATCATTGTCAGAATTGACAATCTTGTTTTCTAGAACCAGAGATTGAGAACAATCTAAGTGAACTCCTCGATTTCCAATATCACCATCTTTGCTGCACTTTAAGAATTCAGTTGACCTCCCCTGATTGGCATAAAACTCATTCTCCTGACCTGGCAAAGAGGACATTGTTCCAGCATTGTTTGCACCATCACCACATGGTTTGGAGGATGACGATGCAGTGGTTCTGTTCGACCCTGCAGTTTCAAGTTTAGACCTCTGCATCATGTCTTGCATACTATCGCTGCTTTCACTGTTTGCAGCTTGATCCTTTTCACGTACTCGAACTTCAATATTCCTCTGCCTTGATCTGGAACGCTGTATCCTTGAAAACATGTTGACTTCAGCACTAACCTCGGCAAGCTCGTGGTTAATTGAAGTCTGCTTTTGCTGCGGTTCTTCCTGTTGGTTAGTATCCAGATCAGCACGAATAGTCTCTAGGTGGGTATATCCATTTGGAACCCCCACTTTTCTGAAGGTACTAGGAACAGCTGGAGGCTGAAAGACAGTTCTATTGGTTGCTGGTGTAGTCCGGCTTCCAGGGAAAACTAACTCCGAAACAATTGTTTTGCCATTCAGCTCTACACGTAAACGGAGTATTTCAGTATATGAATAAAATACAATTTAACAACAACGTGCATCGACAAAAGGCTAAATGCGATGAAGAAGAATTGAACTACAATTTCCAGCATTTTTTTCAATCACTAGCAAGCCAATTTGTAACAAATTTTTTTATTAATTAACCTTTTTTAATTTTATTTTGAAGTTAACGTCCCGCGAACTTTATTTTCAATTCTGACCTCTTTGGTCACATCACCTCCCGTAACGTGACAAAATAGCACTGTCACACCAGTCCGTATCTAGACAAATTCTTATCACGTCACCACCGTGGCGTGACAGTATTGCTCGGTCACAGTGTTGTTTTAACGGACTTATTCTATAGCGTGACAGTGTTGTTTTGTCGTGACGTAACAAAAAAAAAGGGTCCGAATTAGAAATTTAAAACAAAATAAAAAAGGTTAATTAATTAAAAAAAATTCGTTTGGAACTTGACTTTCTATAGGTGTGTTCTCCCTGAATTTTAGTAAACAAGCTCTAGGACCAATGGCACCAAATTGGCGCACTCCCCACTCAAAACTTCTCCAATGAAACACATAAGAACGCTAACCAAGCTAATCCTCTACGAAATGTTGACAACGCTAAACTAATAAACCATATGGTGAATGGAAACCAAAATCCCAGTCCAACCCAACCCAGCCCTCACGAACCACCCAACCGGACGGCACTAACCCACAGGCGGAAGTGGAAGTCAGCGAAAGAGACAGCGCACACCTTGCGACTCGGCGGCGAAGGATGGGAGGAGCCACGGCGGGGGTCGGTGGCCGGCGGCGACGAGGGTGCAGGCGAGGGACTGGGCGTGGGAGTCCACCTGCTGCCGCATCTGCGCGGCCACCCAATCCCTGCGTTCGAAGACCTGCATAAACAGATCCTCCATGACTGGCTGCCGGAATAGTCGCGGAGGTGGCCTGGGGGGACTAGGGTTTGGGCATGGAGGTGGAGGTGAAACGGCTAGTGGGGGAGGAGGGGAGGGATGGCGGAGGGCTCGAAAATTTTGAATTGGGGAAGAGAGGGATTGGGGGAAGATGAGATCTGAGGAGCGGTGTTGGTGAGGTTACCGCCGCGGCTGGTGATGTCGCTCCGTGATCGGACGGCCAATATCGCCGCTCTTCGTCGGTGTGAATTTGATTGGGTTCTTATTCGTTTCGATCTGATGGGGGTAGGTTTGAACTCTGCGGCACGCGTCCAACTCACTGATAGGCTGGTCCCCTCCGAAATTTTAGTGTACTTTCTTACCGGTGGGTCCATATTTAGGTGGACCCTACCTGTCAGTGTCACACGCCGCACTCCCCCCCCCCTCAGCTCCCTTCCATTGACGCCATTAACAAGTAACAACACCAAGGAAGCGCAAGCAAGCAAGCAAGCGGCCAGATTTTATCTTCGTCTCACTCTCCCGCTCGTTTCCATACACGAATCACAGAACTCCTGCCCCGCTCGATAACTCGCGTGCTGCTGCTCTAGCAATCGACATCGTTGGTCCCCATGGAGCTCGCCGGTGTCGCGGAGCGTCTCCGGAACAAGGCCGTCCTCGTCACCGGCGCCACCGGGTTCATAGCAAAGCGTAGGCCAACTCCGTTTCCTATCTCCTCCTTGTCTCTGTTTAATTTTTTTGTTGATGCATTCTTGGATGGACTGAAAGTTCTCGTGAGGAAGATCCTGCGGCTGCAGCCCGAGGTGAGTAGGCTGTTCCTCCTGGTGCGCGGAGGCGACCAGATTTCTGCAGAGAGGCGCGTCCAATCCGAGGTCAGCGTCTTCGTTGCGCTTTGTGAATCTGCCATTACATTGCGTCGAGTTAGCAACTTATGATTTACTCCTCTCTCTCTCTCTCTGCTGGGTATCATGTCAGTTCTGCAGCTCCAGATATTTCGACCTTTACAAGAAAAGTACCAGGCAAAATTCAGTTCATGGTTCTGGACCAAGGTTTGTCCTGTGGCAGGAGATGTCTCGTTGGATAATTTGGGTATAGGAAGCGTGGAACTTACTGAAGATCTGTCGAAGGAAACGGATATCATCGTCCACATGGCTGCAGCAGTGAATTTCAGAGAAAGGTAGGTAAAACTGTAAAATGGTTAGTACTATTTGCTCACATTTTTGGCACTGATCATAAGTGTAGATATGATACAGCTCTGGCAATTAACACTTTTGGTGTGAAGCATGTCATCGAGTTCGCATCAAGATGCACAAAGCTGGAGCTCGTTCTTCTTGTGTCTGAGCGCTTGGAGCGGCGGATCTGCAGCGGCTCGAAGAAAATAGCAGCGGGAGCGGCGGCTGCTGCTATGCATAAGGCAATTCCTATGCTTCTATGACTAACAATAAATTTATGGACTCGCCTGGCTAAGACGAACTCAAAGATAAAGTGGTACGGACTTAGATGGACAAAACGGAAGAAACGACACAAAGAAATAAAAGCCTAAATGATAACCAGCAGTAGCAGCAAATGTTTGAGTCCAACTGCATCTGAGCCCCAGGCCGCACTGCATTACATGGCGGGAGTGCTGGTGGTGGTCAAAGTTCTCTGGGTTACCTATTTGGAGATAGTGAACCCCAAAGCATGTTGCAGCACCAGCTGCAAATGCTCCACCTACGGAGAAACTAGCGTATGTAGCCAAGCAGACTCCAGCCGGCATGCAGGGTAGCCAAGCTAATAACTATTTCTGAGCAGATGGCCAAAACAGAGGCAACTTCATTACTCCCCTTCCTTCCTAGGGTTATTCCACCCCATGCACGCCACTTCCGCCCCAAACCCACACATGCGCCGCCGCCACCATGGCTCAAGAGAGCGCGAAGGCCCCCGTCTTGGCGAGGAAGAAGGCGTCGGACAAGGTGGTGAACCCGATGTTCGAAAGCGGTAAAGCGATTCGAGGATCGATCGTGTGGCCGCCGCGCATCTGCCTCTCCATAGCCGTCGAACCCCTCACGGCGGCGGTGTTGCTCCTTCATGAGCGGCCGCACTGAAGAGTGGAGCGGCGGAGATAAAGAACACCACCGCAAGAATCACGATGATGAAAAGCACCGCGAGCTAATCTTGCCACCGCCGCCCCGCTCGTGCTGAACCCGCGATGGCGGCGGCGGCGAAGCGTGCCAGCGTCTGGGAGGAGTCCACGGCGCGAAGCCGCCATGGAGTCGGCGCGTGGATGAAGAGGAGGCGGTCACGACGAAGGATCCGTGCGAAGAGGAGGCAACGGTAACCATGTCTCCTGCAAGCTCGGACCGGAAGGCCACCACCCCCACATTCACCGACGAGCTGTTCGAGACGCAGAGGTTCATGAGCGCGTCGAAGGCGCCAGGGGTCACGACGCGGATCTCCAGCAGTAGACGGTGTCGAGGCCGTGTACTTGGAGAGGAGGCAGCTGAGCGGCACTAGCAGGCGCTTGGTGCCGGTGATGGCGCGGAGGGGATCATCCTCGAAGGTCTTGTCGGTGTCGACGCTGAGGACGGCGCTGCGGCAGTGCACGAACCGGAATCGCAGCCCCGCGTTGAGGAAGATCCGGTTGGAGGCAGAGGTCGCCGTCGAGCAGGCCACCCCCGAGAGTGGAGATTGCTCCTCCCGGGGGTGGCGGCAACGGAGGACGACGAGAGGCTAGAGGCGGCGGCTACAGTAAGCCCTAAACCTAACTCAGCTCTGATACCATGTTATGAATTGATTGTATATTGAAGGGAGGCCCAAAGGGCGATATATATAGGAGTACAGGTACAGATAAGGATATGTTAGAGATAGATTCTATCTCTAACATATCTCTAACACCTTATCTCTAATAGTGTCGACCGGTGAGTCCTGATATTTGTGTCAGCCCACTCCTATCCAACAAAAAAAAGATTTTTTAGAACCAATCAACCAACAAGAAATGTTTGTTTGTTACATGAAAGAACTGTCTCGAAATTTCAGTTTATGTGAATGTAAAGGAAGAAGGGGTCATCTTTGGAGAAGCCACTTCACTTGCATAAGAGCTTTGACATGAACAGATTTAGACATTTCGGAAGAAAGCAGCACTTGCAGAGGCGAAATTGGAGTTAATTTGCAGAAATGCGTCAGAAGATACTATAAGACACACCATGAAGAAGATTGGCACGCAAAGGTGTCACATTTGATTCATCACTTGCAAACTACTAAGAAATCCAGTGTTAAGACTTAAGAGTTTCACTTGCATACATCATCAAGAATGGTGTTATTGAAATCTTTACATGATTGCTTCCCAGGGCTCGGAAGTTTGGATGGACGAATACCTATGTTTTCACAAAGGCAATGGGTGAGATGCTGGCATATGAATATGTTGGACCGAAACAACGACTAGAGGGGGTTGATTAGGAGTACAATCTTTTTTTATTATTTTGATCGGATTCAATACGGTTTTCACTCCAATAGCTATGAGAGGTATGAAAATCAATGTACAAACATAACGGAAGACTTGTATTAAATCCAATCGAAACCTCGAAATAAAACAACAAAAAACACTAAAAACTCAATTCACAATGAGTTGGGCAGTTAGACCTCTCAACATGGGCAGTCTGACTTCTTCATGGGCGGTCTGATCTCCAGCCCGATGAATAGTAAACTCAGCACGAACTCAAAATCACAAATCAACTCAACATTTGATTCGGTGATCAAAATCCCCTCAAATTTCAACCATAGGTTGTCAAGAAGGTCAGAAACATATTCCAATCGACGATTGGGAAGATCAAAACCAAGATTTCATAAATTTCATAGATGAGAGAAGGAGGTCATAAAAAATCGAGCAGAACCTAATATTGATCCCAAAACTTGCTCGCGGGTAGAAGATGGTCCAGATGATCCTAGATATATTTTCACATATCACATCAAGCAAGATCATGACCAAAAACCAAAGGAAAACAAAATGATCAACGAAAATCCAAAAATCACAAAAAAGGATAGCAAGAACAAGAATAGATTCATCTTGAGAGAATTTGCTTGAATTGATTCGAGATTGATGTTAGTTTACAGCCACTCCAACATGGAGGACAAAAACTCAACACTTGAGCACACAATCGATCCAACTCTATAGAACCCTAACCTCTCCACTTTTCTTTCCTCTCCTTAAATACAAACTAGGGTTTCTCTAATGCAAGGATTAAGAGGTGCACAACCAGCACCCTCTCCTATTTATAATGGAGGCTAGCTTCTAGAAGGATATCCCTAATGGGCACCCGTTAAGCCCATACACAAACAGGTTTCACTTATGCATGTATTTCAAAGTGTCTTCTTCATCTTCTCTTGATCTAAACCACTTCTCCTTGCACTCACTATCTTGCGTCGTAATTTAGCCAAAAGCTATCAAGACGGTATTTTGGTGAAGTTACCAAAATACCCCTTCTTGATCATTCTCTAAAAACCGAGTCCAATATTAATGCAGCAATCTCATGCTTTGCCACGTGTCAGTTGATTAATGACTATTTTCATCTCAGCAAATCTCTCCCATCCGGCTCCCATCGAAATCAACATGGCACTTGCACCGACCCCCGCGCCGCTTGATGCAACCCGTCACACCGAACTTCCCGTTCGGTCATCCTTGTCCATTTTGTGTTATGCTTGAGTCCATTGACTTCACTCCGGCATCCTAGATTGTTCTGAACCACAGCTCTCCAAGCCTAATCCCGATCATGCTTGCCGGTGATTGTCGTTGACCTCTAAGCCTCCTGCACAACAATAGACCAAGAAATCGATTCCAGGAATAAATTCTTCGCAACTTGACCCACGTTAGTCAAAATATGCATCATGCAACACATATGCACTAAAACCCATGAACTTGACCTAACTAACAAACATCACTGCCAAATTGGCCGACGAACAAGTCAAAACCGGTCAGACCGCCACCCTGACCGGTCTGATCGCCCAGCAAGGAACTTAGCCAAATTTCCTCATTGGAAATCCGAAATCTCTGTAAATTTCAAACGAATAGAACTTTTGACTCCAAACTCCAAAAGTTATGAGACCAAGAGTAGAAGAAACCTCTTTCTTGCATACACCCTTTTATTTTGGCCCGATTCAAAATTCAACAAAACCTTTATGGCCGGTTAAACCGCCGTCTCCTAGCCGATCTGACCGCCAGTCTCTTGGCCAAAACCTAGGCCGGTCTGACCGCCAAAGATGGCCGGTCTGACCGCCACCCTAGCCGATCTAGCAGCCTACTGCCTGACAGAAACTGAACTGTGTTGAAAACGCCTGTTTCAACAAACCCTCAATACTATTATCGATTGTAACATCACCCTAAGATTATGAACATATCCCCATAATATCCACATAATACAGATCACAACTCTCGCTAGTTATGGTCCGTCCAACATCGACAACGAGCACGTGGAAGGATCCTTTTCTGGATGGATAGGGTGAGTAGGCTGTTCCTCCTGGTGCGCGGAGGCGACCAGATTTCTGCAGAGAGGCGCGTCCAATCCGAGGTCAGCGTCTTCGTTGCGCTTTGTGAATCTGCCATTACATTGCGTCGAGTTAGCAACTTATGATTTACTCCTCTCTCTCTCTCTCTCTCTCTCTGCTGGGTATCATGTCAGTTCTGCAGCTCCAGATATTTCGACCTTTACAAGAAAAGTACCAGGCAAAATTCAGTTCATGGTTCTGGACCAAGGTTTGTCCTGTGGCAGGAGATGTCTCGTTGGATAATTTGGGTATAGGAAGCGTGGAACTTACTGAAGATCTGTCGAAGGAAACGGATATCATCGTCCACATGGCTGCAGCAGTGAATTTCAGAGAAAGGTAGGTAAAACTGTAAAATGGTTAGTACTATTTGCTCACATTTTTGGCACTGATCATAAGTGTAGATATGATACAGCTCTGGCAATTAACACTTTTGGTGTGAAGCATGTCATCGAGTTCGCATCAAGATGCACAAAGCTGGAGCTCGTTCTTCTTGTGTCAACCGGTGAGTCCTGATATTTGTGTCAGCCCACTCCTATCCAACAAAAAAAGATTTTTTAGAACCAATCAACCAACAAGAAATATTTGTTTGTTACATGAAAGAACTGTCTCGAAATTTCAGTTTATGTGAATGTAAAGGAAGAAGGGGTCATGCTGGAGAAGCCACTTCACCTGTACAAGAGCTTTGACGGGCGAACGGATTTAGACATTTCAGAAGAAACAGCACTTGCAGAGGCGAAATTGGAGTTAATTTGCAGAAATGCGTCAGAAGATACTATAAGACACACCATGAAGAAGATTGGCACGCAAAGGTGTCACATTTGATTCATCACTTGCAAAACTAAGAAATCCAGTGTTAAGACTTAAGAGTTTCACTTGCATACATCATCAAGAATGGTGTTACTGAAATCTTTACATGATTGCTTCCCAGGGCTCGGAAGTTTGGATGGACGAATACGTATGTTTTCACAAAGGCAATGGGTGAGATGCTAGCGTATGAATATGTTGGACCGAAATAGCGATTAGAGGGGGTTGATTAGGAATACAATCTTTTTTTTTATTTTGATCGGATTCAATACGGTTTTCACTTCAATAGCTATGAGAGGTATGAAAATCAATGTACAAACATAACGGAAGACTTGTATTAAATCCAATCGAAACCTCGAAATAAAACAACAAAAAACACTAAAAACTCAATTCACAATGAGTTGGGCGGTTAGACCTCTCAACATGGGCAGTCTGACTTCTTCATGGGCGGTCTGATCTCCAGCCCGATGAACAGTAAACTCACCACTAACTCAAAATCACAAATCAACTCAACATTTGATTCGGTGATCAAAATCCCCTCAAATTTCAACCATAGGTTATCAAGAAGGTCAGAAACCTATTCCAATCGACGATTGGGAAGATCAAAACCAAGATTCTATAAATTTCATATATGAGAGAAGGAGGTCATAAAAATCGAGCAGAACCTAATATTGATCTCAAAACTTGCTCGCAGGTAGAAGATGGTCCAGATGATCCTAGATATATTTTCACATATCACATCAAGCAAGATCATGACCAAAAACCAAAGGAAAACAAAAGGATCAACGAAAACCCAAAAATCACAAAAAAAAGATAGCAAGAACAAGAATAGATTCATCTTGAGAGATTTTGCTTGAATTGATTCGAGATTGATGTTAGTTTACAGCCACTCCAACATGGAGGACAAAAACTCAACACTTGAGCACACAATCGATCCAACTCTCTATAACCCTAACCTCTCAACTTTTCTTTCCTCTCCTTAAATACAAACTAGGGTTTCTCTAATGCAAGGATTAAGAGGTGCACAACCAGCACCTCTCCTATTTATAATGGAGGCTAGCTTCTAAAAGGATATCCCTAATGGGCACCCGTTAAGCCCATACACAAACAGGTTTCACTTATGCACGTATTTCAAAGTGTCATCTTCATCTTCTCTTGATTTAAACCACTTCTCCTTGCACTATCTTGCGTCGTAATTTAGCCAAAAGCTATCAAGGCGGTATTTTGGTGAAGTTACCAAAATACCCCTTCTTGATCATTCTCTAAAAACCGAGTCCAATATTAATGCAGCAATCTCATGCTTTGCCACGTGTCGGTTGATTAATAACTATTTTCATCTCAGCAAGTCTCTCACATCCGGCTCCCATCGAAATCACCATGGCACTTGCACCGACCCCCGCGCCGCTTGATGCAACCCGTCACACCGAACTTCCCGTTCGGTCATCCTTGTCTATTTTGCGTTATGCTTGAGTCCATTGACTTCACCCTGGCATCCTAGATTGTTCTGAACCACAGCTCTCCAAGCCTAATCCCGATCATACTTGCCGGTGACTGGCATTGACCTCTAAGCCTCCTGCACAACAATAGACCAAGAAAATCGATTTCAGGAACAAGTTCTTCGCAACTTGACCACGTTAGTCAAAATATGCATCATGCAACACATATGCACTGAAACCCATGAACTTGACCTAACTAACAAACATCACTGCCAAATTGGCCGGCGATTAAGTCAAAATCGGTCAGACCGCCACCCTGACCGGTCTGATCGCCCAGTAAGGAACTTAGCCAAATTTCCTCCTTGGAAATCCGAAATCTCTGTAAATTTCAAACGAATAGAACTTTTGACTCCAAACTCCAAAAGTTATGAGGCCAAGAGTAGAAAAAACCCCTTTCTTGCATACACCCTTTTATTTTGGCCCGATTCAAAATTCAACAATACCTTTATGCCCGGTTAGATCGCCGTCTCGTAGCCGGTCTGACCGCCAGTCTCTTGGCCAAAACCCAAGCCGGTCTGACCGCCAAAGATGGCGATCGACCGCCGCCTAGCCGATCCGGCACCTACTACCCGATGTAAATCGAATCGTGTCAAAACGCTGTTTCAACAAACCCTCAATACTATTGTCGATTGTAACATCACCCTAAGATTATGAACATATCCCCATAATATCCACGTAATACAGATCACAACTCCCACTAGTTATGGTCCGTCCAACATCGACAACGAGCACGTGGAAGGATCCTTTTCCTGGATGGATAGGAGTGAAGTCAGTTTCAAGTTTCAACAGTACCCTGAATCGTCTGTTAATGCTTGATCGCTTCCATTCTGCGTGACTAACTTTGCAAAACCTATGTGAATTCGGTGCAGAACAATTGATACATGGATCACTAACTACGGCAAGGGGCATCTGAAGTTTCTACCCGGAGACGCGACAACCATTATGGACATTGTACGGTACCTTGTTCTTGTATAGAGCATGGATGATTGAAATATAGAGGAAATGAGGACTCAAGGCTATGACACTGTCATCTCTTCTCTGCTATACATGAATGTGAATGATTGACAGATGCATGCAGTATTCTCTGATATTGTGATCCAATCACTATTATCGGTGTTATTATTGCCGCCATTTTAATGTACTGACCAGGCCTTGCAGGAACCTGCAGACATCGTGGTCAATGCGATGCTTTGTGTCATCAATTGCCACCCACGAGGATCACTGGAAGTCATCTACCAGATTGGTTCTTCCATGCGCAACCCTCTCAAGATTGGCGAGCTGGTACGTGTAATGTGCAGATACTTCTCGGAAAAACCGTTCATCGGTGCAGAGGGAGAGGCAGTCAAGGTGAAAGAGCTGAGTGTGCCAGAAACAATGGCCAACTTCTATGAGCAGATGAACAGGCACTACAAGGAGCCTTTACAGGTTGGTCTTTGGTGAATTTGATTTATGCATTTATTCACCTAGCTTTCTTTGTGTGATTCATGTCATAGTTTTGCGTTTCAAGGATATGGTACAGCATGGGTTATCGACCGTTGACGACCACGACAGATACAACCATCGCTTGAGAGAGTACAAGTTTACGGTGGCCATTGCAGAAGCATACTGGCCAGCCACATTCTTCAAAAGAAGGTGAGGCAGCTCCTATAAGGAAACTGGGAACCAATTCCTGATCAATAATTGGTCTCATTCTGTACCCTTCTTCTGCCCTTGCATGCAGGTTTGATGACTCCAACACGCAGAAACTTATGACAATGATTAACGAGAGAGACGGAGAATTGATTCCCTGTGACACAAGGTTCATCAATTGGGAGAAGTACCTTATGGAAATTCACATCCCCGGTGTCATGAAATGTGAAACAAGGGAAGAAACAAGGATTAGGCTTTAGAAGAGTATAAATGTTCAGAAGCTCTGTGGTGTGCATGCATGCCTGTTGGATGCTAGCTTCAGATCATGGAGTAAGAGTATCTGCAGAAACAGAAACTAGACCTTTCTATCACACGATGAGACCTTAATTATTTGAAAGTTAGTAATTTCTTGGCGCTACAGTATTTTGGCGTTTCACCAGAAGTTCCACTGAAACACTGGAGAAGCTTCAGGTTGATAGATCACCGAAACTTTTAAGGCTTATCCGAACGTCTCCTAAATTTGTCCTACTGAAGAAAAAAAAAACTGTATACTGTTTCACTTGTCAGTCCATTTCTTAAGTCAAGCAAGAAACTCATAGAATTCATTGGTGAACGATATCTAGTATAGTACAACAGTCCTAGTTTACAACAACCAACACCATGACTTCTTTAAGTCTAATACACCTACCTAATTAATTGGATGACATTTAAGCCGTTACCTTAACCAAAATGCACGACCCCGTTCTGATGGGGTACCACAACCATAGGCCTACAGAGATGTCAAATGTCAATGCAAGAAGCATAAGACACCATGCATTTGCATGAACTTCAGATCTAATCTTGAGTAGTAAATCACAGAACAGGGGTCCACAAATTGACCCGAGATGAGCCAAAAATATGGTAAACACTGAATCAATTGAGAAATTGTTCAGTCGAACTAAATAGATAGCGTGCACCATGCTTACCAGTGTAGTAGTATTATATTCCTGATCGACGATCACTTTACAGAAGACTACTAGTGTCGTCGAATATGGCAAAGTATGTCCAGGACATGTTATAAAGCATCTAGCATGGTATCAATGAAACTATGGGAGGATACTCGAAGATTTTTATCCATATTAAACGGAGAAAAGCCAAATGGTGCATACCAGTGAAGAACATTTAAGTACTCGAGCTCATGAATAATGCTGATTTATAAAATTCTCTACTTTCTGCATGGATTCGTGGAGGTTGGGTTGGATGAAAGCTGGCATTATGTTCTCACATGGCATGCACTCTCACTCTCTGAGACAATATATTAAGACGTACGTACAGAACGAAAGACACAAATTTCCCGGCAGCTTTCTACGTTTCAAACAAAAAAATAAATAAATCCCGGCAGCTTTCTGTATATGGTCAAGAGTTCTGGCTGCTACGTACACTTTGTACTACTAGTTATAACGACTCACGAGTATGTGTAATTAATTTGCAATCATTGTAAGTATAGCACATGCAGGTAGGGGTGAAATCGACATATTCAGATCAGGAACAAATAAGATAGTCGGATAGTACGCGGTTGCGCATACACAAGAAGGAATAGACGTTGAACAAAACCACTATATAGCTACAATTTTTCAAAACGAGTACATATATGTCTCACACGCATACACAATCACATCGATGTAATGATCACACCGACATAAGTTTTAATTGCCTCAATTTTCAAATTTCAGATTAACATAATTATATTTATCCATTTTTTATTTTTTTGATCAATTTCTTGAAATTTCCTGAATTTATAGAAGCTTTTTACTATTTTCCCGATACTAAAAGCATTATTATGGAATTAATAAAATCTTTTCAAACTCTTAAAATATTTTATTTGGGTTTCAAATATTCTAAAACACCCCTGTGAAATTTTATAGAATTTTTTTTAGTGTTTTTGTTATTTTTTAAAGCCCCAAAACCATATTTCGAAAATTTCTTCTTCTTCCTACAATATGGTAAACCATCCAGATTATCATACACGAAACTATCCAACATAATATGAGAAAAATCTATATCCGACGGATAGTAGTCACTCCAAATCAGGCTCCGGATCAGACGGGAAATATCCTTCTGGATTTCACCCCTACTAGCAAATCAGGCTCCAGATCAGACGGGAAATATCCTTCTGGATTTCACCCCTACCAGCAGGTTTGTTGAGGCAAATAATGTCGTATATATCTGCTACTTGAACATAACATGCACGTAGGTTAAATTTCATATCAGAAAACATTGTGTATTGATTTAGTGAAATAGTAGCATCACTATGGAAGCAAGCATGTCTTAGATCGATCATTGTACTCACCGTTGAACACATCACAGCATGGATCTCCAAATTACAATCCAGTTTATTTCATATCAGAAACCAGCAGTGGCTACATTAATTGATCGATACCAAGCGTAGCCCGCGTAGGTACGTCAGGTGTGGCACTTCCACACTGACAAAGTCACCCAAAAAAGGGGCGGGAATCAAAGTTAACCGCGGGCGTCCGGCGCCGGGTCGGCCGGGATGCCGCCGATGGGGGAGGGGGAGGGGTCGGCCCCGACCGCCTTGGTGGCGGCCGACTTCATAGCGGACCCAGCGCCCGCGAACTGCGCGGCGCCCGGGACGGCGTCGACGCCGGCCGCGGCGGCGAGCGGCGCCACCGCGACGGCGGCCAGGAGGAGAGCCGCGAGGGCGAGTGCGCGAGACATGTCCGTGGTAATTACGGCGTTTCGCAGTCGTGGCGATCGATCGAATCGGCGGTGGCAGGACGGGACACGAGAGAGAAGGTGGCGGCCGTGGGTATATATAAGGGAGAGAAGGAAGGCGAAGGTGCCTGTGCGTGGTGCTGGTTGGTGGTCGTGCGCAAGGCCTGCCTATTTGTTTGGTGATCCAATGGATTATGGACGGATGCGTACGTGGGCATTTGCTGGCTTCGTCCTGAGCATGCATGCTAAATTGCTAATCGCTTGACCATTTCTTGGTGTCACCTTGTGTGGATGGCATCTCGATTGCTATGGCCGTGCAGCGTGCGGAATGTTAAGGGCTACGAGAGTACGAGCATGTAAGTGGAACTGTTGCCGTTCTCGTCTAGATACAGTTACCTCATTCACTACCGAGCGGTTTACATGCGAGTGTCCCCGCCTTTGCCGAGTGCTTTCTATCGGGCACTCGGCAAATAGGCTATTTGCCGAGTGCCCGATAGAAAGCACTCGGCAAACATCTGCACTCGGCAAACATAACTTTGCCGAGTGCCTTCGCACTCGGCAAACCATGACACTCGGCAAATCTCGGCTTTGCCGAGTGCTCCGCACTCGGCACATTAGAACACTCGGCAAAGGGCACCGCCGTTAACGGCCGTCAGCCGCCGTTAACACTTTGCCGAGTGTCTTCTCCTGACACTCGGCAAAGTGTCTCATTTGCCGAGTGTCATTAGTTGACTGACACTCGGCAAAGTGCCTCCTTTGCCGAGTGTCATTAGTTGACACTTTCGGCAAAAGGATTTTTTGCCGAGTGTTTTGTTGCGCCACTCGGCAAAAAATAAAAACTTTTTCCTTTCCTACCTTTCAACTTTTCTACTCTCCACATACAACATATGGTACTCCATGTTAAAATTTGGTATATTTTTCTATTTGTTTGCTATAATTAATTAATTAATTGCATTTCAAGCAATTTTTGAATCAAGTCAAATTTGAACGCAATTGATTCAAATAATAGGAAAAAATGAGTAGAAAAATGATATTCATGTTATTCACCGGTTTGAGGCCTTACAGTGAAATGAAAAGGAATTTGAACATCTTGTATAGGAAACACGACCACGAACGTTTGGTAGAATGGTTTTAAATTTTAAAAGCAAACAAAGTCGAAAATCATGAGATTTATCAAGATGTCATGATATCATACGTGGAGGTCGTGGTCAAAAATTTATAAGATTTCGCATGAGTTGTCACGTCACGATGCTTACAAACCAAGCATTTACAAGAAGAAGCGTAGAGTCGAGAAGGATTCATAAGATTTGGAGTCAAAGTGACGGTCGAATTGTGGTTTGACTACAAAAGTTTTTGTATAGGCAATAGACAAAAGAGATTGTTTCATGTGAAATTTTGGTAATTTTTCTGATCCGTTTGATAATTTTAATTTTTAAACGCAATTATAGAATTTTAAATGATATAAATTGAATTTGAGCTATAAGCGCATGAAATAATGGTCTAATGTTCGTAGAAGCATCGAATATGCATTGTTGAGTGAGTTTGACAAGGTATTTTCAAGTACATTCGAACAAATTTGTAAAACACGTTATGGAAAAGAAAGAGAGAAATGAATTTTATTAAAAAAATAGTTTTTAGTGTCGCCGGGCGACACTCGGCAAATAGGTGTTGCCGAGTGCTTTGTGGGAGGCACTCGGCAAGCAGTGGGCTTTGCCGAGTGCTTTGTGGGAGGCACTCGGCAAGCGAGGGCTTTGCAGAGTGCGGATCGGGGCACTCGGCAAAGCTCGAGTTTATAACAAAACGCGCCCGTCGCAATGCACCACACACAAACACACTCACACACGCCACACGCGCCCCGCCGCCGCCCGCCCGCCCTTGCGCCCATGCGCCCTTGGCCGCCGCCACCCGCCCCTTCCGCCCCCCGCCGCCTCGCCCCTTCATCGCGCCCGCCCGCTACCACCGCCAGCCAGCGCCCGCTTGGCGCCCATGGCCAGACCCGCCCATCCCACATGCCCAGCCCACGCGCCCGGCCCCGCTTCGCGCCCCGCCCTTCCGCTAAACCCACGGCTCCAGTTGCCAATAATGAGGACGAGGTGAGTATTCCACTACATTTGTTTGTGTTGCACTTAGTTAGTTTCATATTTACAATCTTTATGAGTTCATGATTGCTTTGTGATTCTTTCTCCCATTGGAACAATACATAATGCATAACTGTAGAATTAACTAATTGTACTTAAAAGTATCTGAAACCGCTTGGTGTTAGGACGTTTGCTATTGTTGTTTGTGATTATATGGAGCATTAGTCCTCTGTCGTAGACTCTTATCATCCGCCAACTGTTCTATTGTGTCTTTGTTGGGATGTGTTATTAGAAGACTTACATTCGGTTTAGGTCGACAAGATCATTTTATCTTCAACTCTTTTGACATTGTTTCTGCGTTTTGTTTGTCCATCTTCCGAAACCCTCTTTGCTCGATAAAAACCGTCTGTGGATGGTGCACAAAAGCAAAAAGAGGAATCGACACTGGAGAGTGATTCTGATGATGAATCAGATGAGGTGAGTACATGGATGAGTTGCTTCACATGGTGTGGTGTGTTGTGTACTTCCAATTGTGAATCTTCTTTGTAGTCAATTCTACCTTTCATGTTGATTTTTTCCTAAATGCTAATGGATACACACCTAGATTTTTGTATGGTTAAGCCTAAATGCCCCCTTGTGAAAAGCTGTACCAAGTGTTCTATGCTTACCTTTTCACCATGTCCAACTAATCTGACCATTGAGTCTAATGATATTGCTGTGTTCCCTGTTCAAGTTGTTCTGTTTTTTCTCTGACCAAGTCAAGCACCTTACATCTTGAATTGTTGCGAGTAAAACGATTCTTTGTAGGAAAAGTTGTTGCTGTTCCATCGACTGGGAGCTCAACATTTAAAGCCTAAGCCAATTTTCCAGAGGGTGGGTAAAAGAAAACTATTTTTTGAAGCTCGATTCTTCTATGTTATGCTTTGATGTAATTTGGAGATCAATCACCTGAAATCTGGCGTACCCAGGAGCGAAATCCTGGGCGTACTCAGGAATGAACCCTGAGCAGTCCCAAATATGTGATTTGGGTGGACTCGAGCCAGATCTCGAGCGTGCCTGGGCGCGTGGATCCAGGATAGATGTAGGTTCGCACTCAGAGGCAAGCTCTGAGCAGTCCCAAACCTGTGGATTTGGGCGGATGAGTGCTTATTATTTGATAGAGTTCCACATGTGCATGTCGGCCATCGTGCCGTTGGTTTTCTTGCAGGTTTTGGAAACCTCACCGTGCAGGGGAGGTGCTGCCGAAATTTTGTATTGACAGTTTTATGTTTCTTTTTTTGGAGAGAAGAGCCAGTCGGAGCGGCGCCGGAGTACCTCGGCGACCCCGATCACCTTCCTCGCCGCTGGTGCGCTCGCACACTGCCGCCTCGCCACCGCCACTGCGCCACGCCGGCTTAGCCCGACTCCACCGCCACCCTAGGTATAACCCTCTTTCCGTATCATGGTCGTAGATCACGTAACCCGCTTAGCGTCTCCGTTGAAAGAGATACGGTTGGAAATATGCGATCTTTGCATATCTATAACCGTATCTGCTTTGAATTGTCCACGTTTTTGATTACGGCCCAGGATGCGTAGATGGGGTTAGTTTCGTGGTCTACTCCGATCCGTGACGAGTTTGGCGACATCTCCTGTTGTTCTCCGGATACACAATCTCCTGCCGGGGCGTGTATTTGGAGAGCAATGAGGAAATCTTCTTGAATCTCTCGGATAGGAGTAGAGCATGGAAACTAACCTCATCTACGCATCCTCGAAAGGAGATTAGGACCTATCTTCACCTATTAGATAGGAGAAAGATCGTGTAGATGCATTTGATTCTTATATTACTCCCGATATGTTAGAGGATGGATGGCCGTGAGTGGATGTACACGGCCGCTCAAGTCGAGGTTCGTTGTCCGATGAATGGATTGAGAAGACCGATGCTTTCTTGGAACTAGCATTTGCCAAGGTTAAAGGAGCGCGTGCCACTTGGTGTCCTGCGCAGGATGTGCAAACACGCGTCGACAAACAAAGGAGGTCATGGGTAAACATCTTTGCAAGTTTGGATTCTACGAGACTATACCCGGTGGATCTACCACGGTGAATCCGATCGTATGAGAGAGGAGGTCGTGAGACCACGCGTCGAGGATTATGATGCTGATGGCGGGGTAGGAGACATGTTAAATGACTATCATGAAGCACACTTGACCGGCGAGGGAGGAGGAGGAGGGCAACCGCAAAGGCGTATTACGACATGTTGTCTGCGTACGAAACCCCTTCACGGCCAGACGAAGGTTTCTCAACTGGATGGCATTGGACGCGTAATGGCCTTGAAGTCCCAGTTTAGCTTGAGTCGAGACGCCTTCGATGCTATGTTGACAGTTTTTGGCAGCATGCTTCCGGAGGGTCACATTCTGCCAAAGAGCATGTACGAGTCAAAGAAACTCCTTCGTGCACTTAAGATGCCATATGAGCAGATACATGCTTGTCCGAAGGGGTGCATCCTATTTAGGAAAGAACACGCGGAAGCAAAGTACTGTGCAAAGTGTGGATCCTCTAGGTTCCTGGAGGTAGACTCTGGTGATGGTCAGAAGAGGCAGCTTGCGATCCCCGTGAAAATCCTACGGTACCTTCCGTTCATACCGAGGATCCAACGGCTATACATGACCGAGGAAACCGCGAAACAGATGACATGGCACAAAAATGGACGTCGATACAATCCTGAGAAGCTGGTACATCCATCCGATGGTGAAGCATGGACCCACTTTGATGTGATTCATCGTGAGAAAGCTGTAGAGGCTCGTAATGTACGTGTTGCGCTGGCAACAGATGGGTTCAATCCTTATGGAATGATGGCCGCCCCATACACTTGTTGGCCCGTGTTCGTTATCCCCCTCAATCTCCCCCCCGGCGTCCTCTTCCAACGACAGAACATATTCTTGTCGTTGATAATTCCTGAACACCCGGGGAATAATATGGGTGTGTTCATGGAGCCTGTGATTGATGAATTGGTCCGTGCTTGGGAGGAAGGGGTATGGACATACGACCGAGCTACAAAGAGAAACTTCAAAATGCATGTTTGGTACCACTACTCCCTGCATGACTTCCGTATGGGATTTTCTCATACCGTGTGTTCACGGAAGTTCCCATGCCCGATGCAAGGCGACTCGAAGTTCATTTGGTTGCTGAAGGGTGGCAAGTATTCTTCGTTCGACAAACATCGACAATTCCTCCCTCTTGACCATGCATTCAGACGAGACATCAAGAACTTTACGAAAGGTGTCGTAGTTATAAACCCTGCACCGCAGATGATGACCGGTGCCGCGGTTCGTGCTCAGATAGATGCTCTCGAGGTCAATCAAGAAGGTGGTTTTGTGGGATATGGTGAGCAACATGCATGGACTCATAAGTCGGGCTTGTTGAGGCTCCCCTATTTTGATGACCTTCTTCTTCCACATAACATTGATGTAATGCACACTGAAAAGAATGTCGCCGAGGCACTTTGGGCAACAATCATGGACATTCCTGATAAGACAAAGGACAACATTAAGGCTAGAGTGGATCCGCAGCGTTATGCGATAGACCAAAGCAAGAAATGAAGCCTCCTAGAGCGGCGGGACATGGAGAAAGCCTAAGGCCGAATTCGTCTTGACCGGGCCCCAAAGGAGGGAAGTACTAGAATGGTTCCAAGCGTTAATGTTCCTCGATGGGTATCGCAAATCGAGGAGGGGAGTGAACTTATCTACTATGCGAATCAATGGGCTCAAGAGTCATGACTACCACATATGGCTTGAGCGGCTTCTTCCGGTGATGGTTCGAGGCTATGTCCTCGAGCATGTCCGGCTAGTCTTTGGCGAGTTGAGCAATTTCTTCCGCCAGCTTTGTGCCAAGGAGTTATCTAGAACCGTGATTGCAGACTTGGAAAGAATGGCACCTGTGTTGCTCTGTAAGTTGGAGAAGATCTTTCCACCCGGCTTCTTCAATCCGATGCAGCATTTGATTTTGCACCTCCCGTATGAGGCACGAATGGGGGCCGTCTTGGGCGTTGGTGCTATCAATTGAGAGATGTCTAAAGGTTCATCGAACTAAATGTAAAAATAAATGCAAAATTGAGGCTTCCGTTGCGAGGCATACATTTTGGAGGAGGTGTCAAACTTCACAACAACGTACTATGGTGACAACCTTCCTAGCGTGCACAATCCACCCCCTCGTTACAATGCTAGCGAAAATGAATCGAACCTCAGCATTTTCCGAGGGCAACTTGGAAGTGCAAGTGATGCGACCCCCAAGACCTTGAAACATGAAGAGTGGCGCACTATCATGCTATATGTGTTGAACAACCTTTAGAAGTGGAGCCGTACATGCGGTAAGTTGTCAACAAACTTGTTCTCAGTAGTCACTATTCGCATCCAACCCCTTGTTTCTCGTTGGTGCGGAATTTCATCATCAATTCGGCGTGAATCAAGGAACCTACCCGCAGAAGTGAGACCCTTCTTAGACATGGTGCGGGAAATGGATTGCCCGATTTCATTTCTTGGTTCAAGCGAAGGTCTTGTCAATTTAGCTCGTACTTAGTTTGACATTACAAGTTGCTCAAATGCAGGCGAATAATATAACGAACTATCCTGCTTGAGCTTGCAGGGCCAAACCGATGCGTCTATGAGTGCCGAGTTGAGACAGGTTGCCGATGGCTGTGCCTATAGGGTAAGCTCATTTACCTGTTATGACGTGAATGGATATCGCTTTCACACAACAAGACATGAGCAGAGTCGGCCCAATCGAAGAACCACAAATACCGGAGTTTTTACGCCTGGCCTTGATGGGGTCGAGTATTATGGAAGAATTGAAGAAATATACGAACTCACGTTTCATGGTTGCAAACCTCTTAATCCTGTCATATTCAAATGCCATTGGTTTGATCCTGAAGTAACGAGACGGACCCCTAATCTTGGGCTAGTCGAAATTCGACAGTCATCCGTCTTACCAGGAGACGATGTGTATATTGTGGCTCAACAGGCCACACAAGTTTATTATCTCTCATACCCGTGCCAAAAAGACGACCGTCTTAAGGCTTGGGATGTTGTGTACAAGGTATCGCCACACGGTAAACTACCTGTCCCAAACAATGAAGATTACAACTTTGACCCAAACACATATGACGGAGAGTTCTTTCAAGAAGAGGGGCTAGAAGGGAGTTTTGAGATAGACTTAACCGAAGCGATCGGAATGGAAGTAGACAATGAAAGGGTTGTTGACGAGGACGCTGGAGATGAGGTTCAAAATGTGAAGGACTTAGAATTACTTCAGCGTTACATTTACGCAATGATAGTGATGACAACATTGCTCCTTCGAATAGTGTTGATTATATGGACATGGCTGATAGTGATGATGAGACTTATGATCCAGCTAATCCCGATCATTCTGATTATTTCTAATACATGTAATACTTTGTTATTTTCTAATTATGTTTTGTTTATTTTGCATCTCTTTCTAAGTCGTCTTGTTTATCTGTGCTTATTGATTTACTCTTTTTAATTGCAGGTGATTCAACAAAGATGGTGGGCGGTATGAGGAACGTAAGGTCGCTTTACCAAAGACGGCCCGATGCAGCTGAGCAGTCGGGGAGCAGCAGGAGGAGCGGGAGGAGCAAAGCGAGGAGGGAGTAGGACGGCGAGAGCACTCTTGAGGGGGCGGGAGGAGGAGCGGGAGCGGGAGGAGGAGGAGGAGGGAGCGGGAGGCGGGAGGAGGAGCAGGAGGCGGGAGGAGGAGGCGAGGCAGCAGGGAGGAGGAGGAGGAGGAGGCGGCAGGGGGTTCCGCTTCCTCTGGTTCGTCGGGTGTCTGGTTGCGAGGTCCCTCGACCCTCCCGAGGCGACCGATACCTCGTGAGAGACGCCCGCTGATTCAACCCACTGGGGCTAGGTAAGTAACTTTAGATGTTATCACTACTTTTTCATTTGATATGTTGAAAATCACAATAGAAACTAATAATTTATCTTAATCACTTGGCCAGGGGTTGGACGCTTGTGGTGCGGTGATCACAAGCGCCATGTCAATGGCATCCAGGTCTTTGTGCAGCTACACTTCCACGCCTGGTTGAGTTTGGCGGAGGGCAGGAGCCGGCCTACACGTGGGACCACTACGTCGCCTTCCCCGATTTACCAGATCGGGATGGCAGGGTATTCGCCAACAAGGCGGCGCGGGTGACGGCCGAGCTGTGGGTAAGTCTTCCTCGCACTACATTGCTCAATACATCGCATTCATTGGATATTCTTGAAATAATATTTGGATACATCGCGTCTATATGCGGATTTCTTGGATGCCGGGAGGATATGAGGCCAAGGCGGCTAGTGTGGCTCACAAAGCCTGTTATAAACTCGTGAAGGACATGCATTACGAGGCACGCGTCCAGGCCATCGTAACATACAAAGCTACCTACCTTGGTTCGAAGATCAACAAAACTCAAGCAAGAAACATGAGGCTGACCCGGGAAGAATACATACAGGTAAATATAGAACATTAATACTGATTTTTCTAAGATTAAATGCGCTTAATTTGATCTTCTTATATGTCATATACTTGATGGCGTGTAGGTGCCTCCGTGGTGGTGCGCCCGGATCTCGATCTTTGAGCACGAGATGGTGGACAAGTGGTGCGCCACGAGTGGGAGGAGACACACAACGCTTGTCGGGCGGCGTTTGATGATGCCAGTGCACCACACCATCAAGGCAATCAGTAGCCTCGGCGAATTCGCGGCTACATGGGTACGCAATTCATTTCTTTATTATAACGCTCAATTACGCATAATTTCTAATCATCTTCTTTTTTTTTTGCGATCGTCGTCACATGGTGGCCACCTTGCTCCCGCCTCAAGGCATGGGCTTTGGCCCACAAGGGCAAGGCGACGTCCGACGTCGACTACAACCCGGAGGACCCGCCTCGGTGTCTGAAGAATGCGACCGCCCACGCCGCCTCGGTGAGTACACATCGATGGCAAGGGCGGTCTATGGGCGAGTACGATCCGAGCACCCGGGATCTTGATGGAGAAGTCGTCATGAGGGTGGGAGGAGGCAAGAAGCATGGGCGATCTTGGATTGGCGACAACACACTCGACACGGCCACTACTCCCACTCTCCCCAGATTCGATCAAGGAGCACGAGCTCAAGCCCGACCATACGCCACCACGGGACACCTTTGCCTGATCCGGATGGAGGCACTCCAGTTATTTCATTTTATTAAATGCGTTCATTAATTTTTACATACCTTTGCTTTGCATTGTAACATTGGGGTGGAATATTGTAGGCCCAAATGGAAGAAGAGAAGAGTCTACGGGAGGAGATGGCGGCGAGGATGGAGGCCGATCGGCAGAGGAATGATGCCGGCGGCAGAGGATGGAGCAGATGTTTGATGGATGCAAAGTCTTGGCGAGAGGATGGGTCAACCTCTGCCACCGGAGTTATTCCCTCCACCTCCTCCTGCAACTACTCCTGTGAGTTTGCCTTCTCTACCTTGAGCTCTTTACTTACCATGTTTATTGCTTTCGCTTGTGCTTTGCTTTACCTTAAATCTTGTCTCACACATGCAATGTCTTCTCCTTTGTGTAGAATCAATCGTGGCTTGAATGATGTGCCTCGTGACTCATCACATCGATCGGGTGGCCATCTTGGTGAATGATGGACTATATGTGATATATTGTGACTTGTAATATGTGATATATTGTGACGTGTGGTGATATATGTGATATATTGTGACTTGTGGTGATATGTGATATATTGTGACTTGTGGTGATATATGTGATACATTGTGGACTATATGTGATTACTTGTTGATATATCTGTGATATTGTGATTTGTTTGAGTGGGGTGCAATAAACAATTAAAATAGTCAGTTTTTGGCCACTTTGCCGTGTGTTACACTCGGCAAAGGGAGGCTTTGCCGAGTGTCATGGAAAAAATACTCGGCAAAGTAACGGTTCTGAGCATTCTGGGAAAATAGGTTGCCGAGTGTTTAATCTTTGCCGAGTGTCATGGTAAAAACACTCGGCAAAGTGATGTACTTTGCCGAGTGTTTTTACCATGACACTCGGCAAACTACATCGCTTGCCGAGTGTCATGGAAATGACACTCGGCAGAAGATTTGCTTTGCCGAGTGTCATTACCATGACACTCGGCAAGCGATATAATTGCCGAGTGTTTTTACCATGACACTCGGCAAATCTTGTCCTTTGCCGAGTGCCATTCCGTCCTGGCACTCGGCAAACCACGCCGTCACCGTGTTCTCACCGTCCACCACTTTTTTTTTTGCCGAGTGTCGCTTCGGCACTCGGCAAATACTTTGCCGAGTGCTCGATGAAAAGCACTCGGCAAAGAGCTTTTTGCCGTCAGAAACTATGCCGTGTGAGCTATGCCGTGGGTGGCACTCGGCAAAGTTTTTGCCGAGTGTTTCTCGTGCTTTGCCGAGTGCCACCGGCACTCGGCAAAGCTGCTGAGCCCGGTAGTGATTGAACAAATATGAAAAAAAAAATCACCAAGAAATCTCATGTTTATTGTGATTATCCATTAATTCATACAAAATTCAGTTGGACCAAACTAGTTTCCCAGGGGGTTATGTTATGTAGTCGGAGGCATCATTGGATCTGCATGCATGTGGAGGTGACAAGGAAGCCCAAAATAGCGAACCTGTCTGGTGTTTGTGAGCCGTTGATTCCCCTCGTGGAGACGGGAGATAGTACTTCTTTTCGAGGGAGTGTGAAATGGGCGTATATTATATCGTTTTTGCAAGCTCACAGTCGCCTGATTTAAAAAAAAATCATACACTATTGCACATCACTAAGTTTAAAATTGCATTACCAAGTGACGTATAACTTTTAATTCTATTTATTTTTGTATTTGTATTTGTAGGGTTCACCTAGATTTATTTATCTATTTTAGATTTTTTTCTTTTGTTTTTGTATTTGTAGTGTTCACCTAAATTTACTTTTGTCTATTTTCATTTTTTTTGTATTTATAGGGTTTACCTAGATTTACTTTTATCTAGTTTAGAATTTTTCAACATAAAAAACAAAATATATTAGATGGAGATCCAACGTACCGAAGAAAGTGAGTTGAGTTTTAAAAAATTTCAGACGATTGTAGCTTAGTCGGCCTCATATTTATTGACTATATATGTATGTGGTGGCTATATTGCTAATAATATATGTCAGAAAAATACGATGTATTTTATATGGATAGAATTATCATCTCTAACCTTTTCTAATTTCTAGTTTTTGAAAAAAAAGGAAAAATTATGTTCCGGAATTGACGTAGTGTCTGGATTAATAGGTCAAGAAAACACTTGCGGTCATCGTCTACATTTTTTTCCAGTTTACACAATTGTGGGTGTGTTGTAAGCTTGTAGCCACAGCTCAACAAAACACTCCTCTCAAGTCTAAACCCCGGATGTCTTCTGACAATCGCCATTGCAAATTTTTGTTGCCTGATGCTACATATATTATCTTATTTATCTTATTAAATCAAAGGCAAAAAAGTCATCACGTTTGCTTTCAAAGGATAAAAAATACCATGTTAATCGGTGAAAAAAGATATATATCATTAATTGTGCTGAGTCCAAATTATAACGATGTAGAATAAGTATATATCCATAAGAACTCTGTAACGAATACAACTGTTGTACCGGTCGATGAAAATACTTAACATATAAATTATAAACCGTAAGTTGAAAGGATACATGCAACATGGCAAACTAAACCTCAGATGCGTGTACGATTGAAGAATTTAGAGATGGAGATTACAGGAGGCGCTCGGCCGTGGACGTCAGCGACGGCCGGAACACTACAACGAGTGTACAGCAGCAGTGCATGACTCAGCGGCGCCATCGGCGTTCTTGAGTAAGCAATTACAGTGGATGTTAGTGTTTTAGAACTAAATTTACTTAATATTTGTTTGATTTGGGGGTCTTCGAGACTCAAATTACGCAGAAAGAATAACAAAATGATTTTTTATACAGGTTCGAGTCTTCTCCGGAAAGAATAACAACCCTACTCCTGTGTGACTATATTGAGGATGCTGGTTACAGATCAAGAGAAAGACTAAAATGCAATGTCTTGTGCTTCTGATTGTGTCTTTCTTCCTCTCGTTTGTCTCTCCTCCTTCCGCTGTCAGGTGATTCCTCTTTTTATAGCGTGCTCGAAGTGGACGACAATTTCTCCAACCCAAAAGACGTGTCAATGCTCCAGATGATGGTGCGGTTTACCAGAGATTACTGTTGGAGAAGTAACGTTCCCACGTCGCGACGATTATCACTAGGACAGAGAGATTAATCGTGCAGTTATTCCGAAGAATAATAGTGTAAACTAATTGTTTAGATGCCCTAATCAATTGGATCTACTTGTCTGTAAGCTCAATCGATTATAGGGTGGTTGTAACTAACCTGGTCGTAGAAGGGCTTAAGACTATGGGGTGATCGTAGAAGAACTTACGATCATGTGCTAACCGTAGAAGAACTTACGACTATAGGGCGGTCGTAGCTGACTTGGTCGTAGAAGAATTTACGACCATGAGGTGATCGTAGAAGAACTTACGACAATGAGGTAGTCGTAGAAGATCTTATGACTCCAGCTTCTCCTTATGAACATTAAGAGGTATACTCAAGAACCATATAATAACGTCATTATCCATAATAAGGATTACAGATGGATAATTAAACAGAGATTTCGAGATCCTCGTCAGTGGACGACAGCTCGATCCGACGTGAAAGCGACGCTCGAACAAGGCAAGCCACGACCGGTGGCGGGAGTTGCCGCGTTAGAGTGATGAGCAGCGATCGTAGTACTCGGGCGTTAATGGCGACGACGACAACTCAGGTGTCTATGACGATGACGACATGATGCAACCAACGAGAGGATCCAGTAGCAACGAGCTTGGAGGCCACCAGCGAGGAGTATGACGATATTAGATCTATTCAAACGCCGGCCTAGGCCTGGTCCAAAATTTGAATTTTTAATTTAAATATATAATAATAATTTTTTTAGAATAAAAAGTATTATTTAATTTATTTCCAGAATTTTAAAAATGGATTACCATTTTTAATTACTTTTTCGGACATTCTGGCCAAAAATTCAATCCCAAACTCGGCCCAGGAAGGATCGGGCTCAGACCGGGCCGGTCGCCCATGAACACCTCTAGACGACATGCACGCCTGACGGGATTGACCCAGCTTGAGCGGTGCTCGAGCCGGCGCACGCGCGAGGTAGCCGTTGTTGCGGGGTGGCTTGGCCATGCGGCGACACTGTGGTGCGGGCTGTGGTGAGCTGAATTGAAGCAGAGTGGAGGCGCGGCTTGGATCAACGACTGCGGCGGTTGGGCTCAGCACTGGGGTGGCTGGTATGCTGTGGGTACCGTGGTATCCTGGGTCCATGGAAGGAAGGAGGGGAGAGAGCGAAGTAGAGAGGAAGGGAAAGAAAAGGGAAAGAGAATAAGAGAAGGGGGAGGAACTCTTTGGAAGTTGGAAGCGTAGGTTCTTACAGGTATGTGGCTCTGTTTCTTAGCATTTTAATGGATCGCATTTTTCAGTTTTAGCATAATCACCTGTGAAAGTAGGGTCCATACACGCATGTGTGGACATATAGAGAGCAAAGATTAGGATGAAGTCTTATGATAGTGGAACTTTTATGATAACTCCGAAATTAAGAAGAACCAAGCTTAATGGCTGTTTTTAGTAGTCCACAATGTACAAGATTAGATTGGGGGTAAACATACCCACTTAATTTGGTGGACACAAGAGAGACACATGTTGACTTTAAATCCACTATGCCTTAAAAGTAAACATGATGAGTTTGGGTCCACACTATGAATTTTATAATTAGAATTCTATATTTTATACGACTAATAGACCCAAACTATGAATTTTAGAATTAGAATTCTATATTTTATACGACTAATACGCACTGCTATTATGTAAAAGATATTATAAAGATGCCAAGTTTGATACTACAAAATGTATACTCCCTCCTTATCACAAAATATATTGCGTTCTCAAAATGCAACTTTGACTAATAATTAATATTCTAATATATTTATAAAACTCAAAAAAATATAAATTATGAAAGTAATTTTCGAGACGAATATACACATATGATTTCCATTTATTAAATCTAAATATTTTAAAATACATTGATAGACAAAGTTTCAAAAGTTTAACCGCTCGTATTCGGCCCAAAGCGACATGTTTTTTTTTGAACCGAGGGAGTACCAAATCTAGCCACACAAATACGCATATCACCCGCTAGTTAGACATAAAGATAGAGGAATTAAAGAAAGCAAGGAAGCGCACTTCTCCCACAAAATGTTTCATGTATGCACTGAAATTCCACACCATCTCAGTAACACAGAAATGATTGATCGAAATTAACAGTACTATATATGATACGGACTATATATAGACACACACACCAAATAACTCATGCCCATCGAAAGACAGAAAGACACATTTTTAGGACCAGCATTCTAGCATGCCGCCACGGCCTACACATATTATTGTTTCCAAAATAATCAATTCCGGCGATCGATTGCTCTTGCTTCTGTCCCACTCCAAGTCAAACGGATCGCTCCAAGAAACAACTTAGATTAGTTCAGTTCGAGTCGTCGGTGTCGTCCGAGAGGCCGTCGATTCCCTCGGCGGGGCCAGGGGCAGCCGCCGTTCCGCTGGGCCCCTCCGCGGGCGCGTCGGCAGCCGCCGGGCCGTCGGCGGCCGGTGCATCGGCGGGGGCGTCGGTGGACTTCTTCTGGGCCTTGGCCAGCGGCGCAACGGCCACGGCGGCGAGGAGGAGCACGGCGAGGGCGAAGGCGGCGCGAGCCATGGGTGCGTGCGCGCTTCTTGGTGGCTTGTTGCTGTGCTTGCTGGCTTCTCTGTGAGTTTGTTGCGGCGTGGGGAAGACAGGAGGAGGTGGCCGGGTTTATGTACCAGTGGGAGGTGGCTATTTTTGGCGGGTGCTGCCTGGACGCCGCTTGGCCTTCCGTGGTGGCGCGCGGTTGTAGCCGTGGGAAGAGGGTTCAAAGTTCGGGTTTCACCGGGGGGCAAACTTGGTATTAGTTGGTTCACAAGAATGTTTAGGAAGAGCGACTATTTGGATTAAAAAAAAATGGGGGTTGAACGACCATTTGAAAAACAGATTGATCCGCACTGATCAATTGTCGAGATGGGATTGCTTCGATTACACCTGTATATTCCTCATGTTGAAGGGTGATATCGTCCTAAACCTAGAACCTAGTGTTAATGAGGTGTCATAGGAACACATGATCTTGCTTGTTCATCGACGTGTCTTCAAGAGGACCGGAGTGAAGATTTGATCCACCCACGCCACCCTCAACAAAATTAGGATTGTGATTATGATGTTGATTTGTAAATGGGTTTGGAATTGAACATGTTACTATGTGTGTTTTGTATTTTGATATCTATTGGGCGGTGACGTTGAAGTTTTGATGGCATTGTGAACACCACAGAACTTGAATTATTTGAGCAAGTGTGAATACTTAAAACTTTTAATGTAGATTGGATTATTTAGGTTGTATTAAATGATTCTGTTTTATGCTTGGTGCTTGCTGTTGGAGTGGTGTCCGTACAAGTTGTTTGGTTTTGTGATTTACACCACGCTAGTTATTTAATGGCCTAAAAATAAAACCTTTATTTTATTGTTTCCGGAGTTATATTAAACCAATTGGTTGATGATTGACAAATAATCTTTGATTTTGCTTGGTTCTTAGCTAGCTAGTTCCTTGGATCAAACTTTTATGACACAATTATTATTTGCTTGCATATATCATTCAAAGAACAAAAAAGATTTGCATGATAAATCTGTTTTGATTCTGTAGCTCCATCAACTTCACCAGAGAGTGTGACCCCTCCATTAGAGGATGCAGAGAGTGAGAATTTCATATTTTTTTTCCTCCTTCTTGTTATCGATATTTTGCAAATGTGTAAATCTCTTTAATTATGATGTTCAATGTGTAATGTTTTTGTATATACATTTAATTGTTTTATTTGCAGTGGAATTGATTGACGTTTCTTTAATAAAAATGCTACTCAATTAACGTCCTGGGGGTACATATTTACACTAGGTTTAAGCACATATATTTTTCTCATTTGTATTATTAAATAATGTGTGGGCATTTTTTCAACATTCAATTTATTGTGTTTAAAAGAGCATCTAAGGGAAAATAGAATTTGTGTTTTTATTATGGAATGAACATTTCCATATAATATTGAAGATATCATAATTTATTATGTCACGGTCCTTGTGTTTGGTTTAGTTACCTTATTTTTTTATCTTCCATACTTTTTTTGTGCAGTATAATAGAGGAAAAGGTTTGACGGTGTTTGTCATACCCTTTCAATCACACTGTGTATTTGATTGAAATAGTGGTTGTCAGTTTGTTACTAATTTATTTTGTTGTCAATTGAAAATCATTGGGTGAATGATGATGGAACATTTCGGACTATCAATCTCACACCTTTTACAAATCAATCGGCTATGACAAGTGCAACCATAAGTGCTACATGAATAAACTACAATGATTTTTTTCATTTGGTACTATAATGTTAACTAATTTAAATTTCATTTGGTACACTCTTGATGTGGCTACTTCTATCACTCTACCTAATTGTCACCTCTCATGGAATACACTCTAGTATCTCATGCTCATTGTGGCTTGGTGGCCTTATGGTAGCTCCTTATGTGGTGGCTCTCATGGTACATGGAGGATGGGGCACCCTTATTTATACTTGTACAAGACCGTTCGTTTGGTGCTAAGTGACAACCATCCAAACCCTACAACAATAAATATCTCTTCCCTTCTCTAGAGCCCTCTCTAAAAATATCTAAGTCCTAGATAATTCCTAGCTTTGCCACAAAAGATTTGGTCTAACAACTTCTATGACAAATATCTATCTATTTTGCAAGCTCCTAAATCTTCCAAAATATTCTCCAAAGTTTGCATTGTAATTCTTAACACATATACATGCTCACCTAATTGCTCCACCATGGCCACGTGCACTGGTCGATCCCATATTGCAAACTTGTACCGCCATCTCGAGTGCCCATGCCTGAATCTTGCTTTCCTCGAGGGGCAAACAAGCCATGCACAACCCAAACCCAGCTCACCAGCCACTGCGATGTTCTGGTCACCAGGGCATGTGAAAGCCACCCAACACCATGCGCTACGCTCGATAGCTAGCGACTCGTGCGCAATAGCAACAAGCAATTGTGGCCATGGCTGTCGTGCAACCGATCTCTACCAGACACTTGTCTCTCCATGTCATGCCTTATACTTGCCAGGGAAGGAGATGGTTCCTACAGAGGGGGTAAGATAAAGTCTTTTTCATTAATACTTTGTTACTAGTGTAAGCGTGTTAGACTCCACATGCTACCGCGCATGCACCACACGATTACCTAGAGAAAACTCGAACCGTGAGATTTCAGGAGGTGAACCAACGTGGAGCATGAGGGGGGTCACTATTTCATCATTTAGAAGCCCCTACATAAAGTTTGGGTCCACCCGAAATTTTTTGTTGTACTTGTTCGTGTCGTAAGTGACTATGTATTTTTATTGAGCATCAATTTTGCATTCCGTTCATACCTTTATATTTTACACAGTGCACTATCTATTTTATCAAATCTCACCTCTCTCCCCTCTCTATCGTCTCCTCTTTCTCCCCTCTCCCTTCCGGCTCTGACCGCCGCACCTCCATCGACGGCTCTCAAGGATGAGTTCCTTATTCATTTGATTTTGCTTCCTTCTTAGGAAAAGTTTGACACCTTTGTTGTCAACTACAACATGCACTCGAGAAATGGGATTTAGAAAAGTGCATAGCTATGTGTGTGCAATCCTCACATGGTGGTTCTATCAACTATGTGAAGGACAACAAGAAAAGGAACTTCAACAAGAACTCCTCAAAGAACAAGGAAAAACCCTGTCTATCACCTCAATAGAATAAGTTTGCAGTAGACAAAGATCAGTGTCTTCATTGCAAGAAGACGGGACACTACAAGAAGAATTGTCCCGATTACTTAAAGATGATAATGGCAAAGAAAGGTGAGAACATTATTACCTTTATAAATGAATCCCTGTATGTACAATATTCGAAATCTACTTGGTGGATTGATTCAGGAGCAACTGTTCATGTTGCTAATTCTTTACAGGGATTCCGTTCGACGAGGACTACGCAAAGAAAAGAAAGATACATTAAAGTTGCAAATGGAGTCCAAGCTGAAGTTGAAACCGTTGGCGATCTTTCATTAGAGCTAGCTGATGGTTTCACTCTTTTACTTAGAGATGTTCTTTATGTTCCCTCTTTACAGAGGAATTTGATTAGTGTTTCAAATTTGGACAATGATGGTTATGATTGTCATTTTGGAAATGGCAAGTGTGAAATAATGTTTAATAAAGAAAGTGTTGGTCTTGCCATCAAACAAGATGAGCTTTATTTATTTTCACTTCGTGAAAATGTGAATTCCGTATGTGATGTGAATGAGCGTATATCCTCGCCTGAGAATGCGAACAGAAAACGACAGAGAACTCATAAGGCATCGTCGAAATTATGGCAATTGTGTTTAGGCCATATTTCGAGGGGAGAATAGAAAGACTAGTTAAGAATGATATTCTTCCTCTATTAGAGTTCTCGGACTTAGAACAATGCAGAGAATGCATTAAAGGAAAATATGTAAAGAAAATTAAGAAAGGCGCAAAAAGAAGCACAGAGTTCTACAAATTATTCACACAGACATTTGTGGTCCTTTTCCTGTGAAAAGTGTGGATGGATATGACTCGTTCATAACATTCACGGATGATTACTCCCGTTATGGATATATTTATCCAATCAAAGAAAGAAATGAAGCCTTGGATAAATTCAAGATATTTAAGGTGAAGTTGAAAATCAAAGCGACTTAAAGATTAAGATAGTTCGATCGATCGTGGGGAGTACTACGGTCGACATACCCCATATGGACAAGTTCTGGACCTTTTGCAAGGTTTTTACAGAAAATAGCATAGTGGCCAAAGATTCTACACCAGCGAACCTCGGCACAATGGAGTAGTGAAAGACCCAACGGTGGATGTGGTGCGGCATGATGAGCTACTCCACACTCCCATTGAGTTTATGGATGGAGCGTTGAAAACCGCCATTCATATTCTCAACAGAGTGCCTTAAGTCGGTGCTCAAAACACCGTCTCGAGTTGTGGGCAAGAGTTCCTCACTCCACTTACGTGGTGGGGAGTCTGAGGCTAAAGTATTTAACCCAAACCTTGGGAAGCTTGATCCCAAAGCAAGGAGTTGTCATTTCATTGGCTACCTGAAAAGTCAAAAGGTTTTCGTTTACTGCATCGCTTTGTAGAAGCGAGACATCTTCTTAGAGGATGAAATGATGAAGGGAGCATGGTAGCTCGAGAGATTGACCTTGAAGAGAAGCGGGTGTATGTGCCCACTCCGATGATTCAAGAGCCATTCTTCACACCACTTATGCACCGCGGTGCAAGACAATTGGTGACATGTTATTGTTCCTCTGTGGCAACAATGAATGAGAATGAGGAACTGTTCTTGAGGATCCTATAGAACCCATTGCCACAGATGAAGGGGAGCAACAAAGAACCTCAAGCAGAAGATGTACCAAATGAGGAGGCCCTGAGGAGGTCTAAAAGAGTAAGAAGATCAGCTATTTACGATGATTATCAGATTTATCATCTGAGGAATTTCAAATGGAGGATGATCCCACATCATTTGAAGAAGCCATGAGAAGCGAAAATTCTTCGAAATGGCTTGAGGCCATGGAAGAGGAAATGAGGTCCATGAAGGCTTATAAAGTCTGGGACTTGAAAATTATTCCTAAAGGAGCCAAAACAGTAGGCTGTAAATGGGTCTACAAAACAAAGCTCGACTCCCAAGAGAATGTAGAAAGATACAAAGCGCGACTTGTGGCAAAAGGCTTTACGCAAAGAGAAGGGATTGATTACAATGAGACCTTTTCTCCAGTCTCCTGTAAAGATTCCTTCAGAATCATAATGGCATTAGTAGCACATTATGATTTAGAGTTACATCAGATGGATGTAAAGACGGTATTTCTTAATGGGGACTTGGAGGAAAATATTTACATGGCACAACCGAAAGGTTTTGTCGTGGAAGGAAATGAAAGAATGGGATGCCGCCTAAAGAAATCGATTTATGGGTTAAAGCAAGCTTCAAGACAGTGGTACTTGAAGTTTGTGATACAATAAGAAAATTTGGGTTTAAAGAGAATGTAGAGGACAAGCTGTGTCTATACAAAGTTTAAAGATGGGAAGTTTATCTTCCTAATCACGTATGTGGATGATATCCTCTTGGCTAGTAGTGATGTCGATCACTCTTGGAGACAAAGAAGTTTTTGTCCTCAAACTTTGATATGAAAGATCTTGGTGAAGTTTCGTTCGTTCTAGGGATCAAAATTCACCGGGATAGAAACAAGGGAATATTGGGACTGTCACAAAAAGCATACATAGAGAAAGTATTAAAGAAATTTGGTATGCATAAATGTAGTTCTTCACCTGCACCTATAGTCAAGGCGATAGATATGGGGATTTTCAATGCCCTAGGAACGATCTGAGCTCGATCAAATGAAATCGGTTCCATATGCTTGGTGTCGGAAGCTTGCGGTATGCTCAAGTGTGTACATACGACTTAGCGTTTATTACGGGTTACTTGGCGATTCGAGCAATCTGGAATAGAACATTGGAAAATGATAAAGAAAGTCTTGCGTTATTTGCAAGGAACAAAAGGCCTCATGATGACATCTGAAGATCGATTCACTCCATATAGTGGGGTATCTGATTCGATTTTGGGGAGATGATAGAAAGTCGACATCCGGATATGTGTTCACTCTCATTTGGAGGAGCTATATCGTGGAAAAGCTCAAAGCAAACCGTCACTACATCGTTGTATGCCGAGTTTGTAGCATGTTATGAGCCTACGGGCGAGTGGGAAGTTCATGGCCCGAAAAGTGGTTGGCCTAATAATAGACCACTTACCCCCTATATAATGAACCCGTAGTAATGTATGCCCACAACAATAAGTCAACCCACATTGACATAAAGTACTATGTTGTGAAAGATAAAGTTTGGGATCAAATTATAAATCTTGAGCATATAAGTACGTTAGCGGATCCTACTAACTTACCACCCAACGTGTTGAGAGAACATATAGCCATGGGTTTAAGGGAAAGCCTATGATTCACTAAAAGATGGTCCAAAAGATTAAAGTAACTATTTGAGAACAAGGAGGTGTATTGTATATTTAACCGATGAGACATGTTCTATGCACCAATCGTGATGGAATGAGTAAAGTCAAAAGTAATTAAAGATAAAGCATAGATTGAGATCAAAGGGAGAATGTTAGAATGATCTCGGTATTTGGCGTTGGGCCAAATGCCAAGATCGGGCGCCGCCAATTGTGGGCCCCGTCGCGGTCCATGGCCCATATCGAAAGAGGGTGGGGGCGGCACGCGCAACACGAGGTTCACCGTGCCGCCACAAACCCCCAACAAACCCTAGACCGATCTAGAGAAACCCTATCTCTATCGATCGCTCACGCCACTCTCCTCTCCCATCGTCCCACATTGTTCACTACACAAACCACGATGGCCAACCTCTCCACTACATCGGACGGTCGGTAACCCTAATCCCCTCTCCCACTCTTCTTCTCTCTCAAATCCGAACAAGAACACCCAGGAGATCCAAAGTAGACTCAAACAGTTTCATGTATGCACTGAAATTCCACACCATCTCAGTAACACAGAAATGATTGATCGAAATTAACAGTACTATATATGATACGGACTATATATAGACACACACACGAAATAACTCATGCCCATCGAAAGACAGAAAGACACATTTTTTAGGACCAGCATTCTAGCATGCCGCCACGGCCTACACATATTATTGTTTCCAAAATAATCAAATCCGGCGATCGATTGCTCTTGCTTCTGTCCCACTCCAAGTCAAACGGACCGCTCCAAGAAACAACTCAGATTAGTTCAGTTCGAGTCGTCGGTGTCGTCCGAGAGGCCGTCGATTCCCTCGGCGGGGCCAGGGGCAGCCGCCGTTCCGCTGGGCCCCTCCGCGGGCGCGTCGGCAGCCGCCGGGCCGTCGGCGGCCGGTGCATCGGCGGGGGCGTCGGCGGACTTCTTCTGGGCCTTGGCCAGCGGCGCAACGGCCACGGCGGCGAGGAGGAGCACGGCGAGGGCGAAGGCGGCGCGAGCCATGGGTGCGTGCGCGCTTCTTGGTGGCTTGTTGCTGTGCTTGCTGGCTTCTCTGTGCGTTTGTTGCGGCGTGGGGAAGACAGGAGGAGGTGGCCGGGTTTATGTACCAGTGGGAGGTGGCTATTTTTGGCGGGGGCTGCCTGGACGCCGCTTGGCCTTCCGTGGTGGCGCGCGGTTGTAGCCGTGGGAAGAGGGTTCAAATTTCGGGTTTCACCGGGGGGCAAACTTGGTATTAGTTGGTTCACAAGAATGTTTAGGAAGAGCGACTATTTGGATTAAAAAAAAAGGGGTTGAACGACCATTTGAAAAACAGATTGATCCGCACTGATCAATTGTCGAGATGGGATTGCTTCCATTACACCTGTATATCCCCGAGAGTTAAAACACGTGGGGCGCCTCCTATGTAGTTCAGAGGCTTTCGTGCGTCAGATCAACCTTGTACTGATGGTATTACACAGAGATACAAACTAACTAGAGTTTTGATTTTTTTTTAAAAAAAACGACAAGTTGATGGTTTAGTAAGACGAATAGGTTGTGTGTAAGGTGACATGGAGCACTCTTTCTGCTCCTAGGGTATGTGCGATATAATATGCTTATACATGATTGTTTAAAGAGAAAGAATATAGTCCCGTCATGAAACACCCCTATGTTGAAAATGTGGGCAATATTTTAATTTCATATTTTAATAAAAGATATTTATTGCAAAAGACTAATAATGTATAAACCAGTACTAACAGCAGACAACTCATTGTACTTCACAATATATGCAAAAAAAAAAATAGAATTTAATAAGTCAATCAGTCGCACGAAAGACTTACAGTCGAGTTTGATGAAGAATAGGAAGCGATCTGACGCAGCGAATCGACCACATGAGCGGTCGCAGGATGTCTGTGCGCCGCCAGAACCTTATTGCCGCCCCCCGTGCAGGTCTTCATGGCAGCAATGGTTCGGAGATACCGCTCCCCTTCTTCACAGTGCACGCCGAGAAGAAGAGTCGATGAGGTCCAAACGGCGCAGTATGACAGCATATGTTTGTAGGGGAAGAAGAGAAGGAATGGATGTAGTGTCTATGCGTCATGCTCTGGACGTCTCCAGACATATATATATATATATATATATATAGGTAACTGATAGATTAAGTAGCTATTTACTCACTGGTAACTGACACACTTAACCAGCTATTTACCCACTGGTAACTGCCTGTCATCATCATCCAATAAAGCCTCAAATGCAAATGTTTGAATCTCATTCAAACACACACAGAGAGAGAGAGAGATGCATGGTTCAGCAAAAAACAAAGTGGACTTGGTCTGCCAAGTGGCGCGTCACGTCACGGTCGCGCATCACAAGTTACAAGTCACGCGATTTTTCACGCGAAATACGCGAATACACGCGCACGTGCGTGCGTGTGTTTAGCCAAAGCCCTCCTCGTGCCACCCTCATCTATGTGTCACATGTTTAAAAGAGTGACAATGACTCCACCTTATATGTTGGCCACCTCCACATTGCCTTAGCAATATGGTACTAAACCATACATGCTTTAGAATTATAGAAAATGAGCATCACTCATATGGGCCTATTTCCAACAATCCCCCACCAATTCCAAAGCAGGAAATAAAAGGATATCAAAGATATTGTGCTGAAGTACTGTTAATAAATCAGTCTTTTAGTGTAAGTCCCATATGGGTTGAACTTGCACCTAGAATGACAAGATTCATCTCCTCACAGCTGATGAATGGACCATGCCTTGAATTCATAGCTTTTCGTGATTAGATTTCACTTGAAATCTCAATTGATACTAGGCTGTCGAAGAACCTCGCCTAAACGGAGCATTATTTGGTCATACTCCCTTATCTGCTCATGAGCTTTATAGAGAATGCCCTATTCTCATTAACTGCAACCTCACAGTTAAGCTCAAGTAGGTGTATTCATTTTAGGTATCCTGTAGGCTAATACATTTTCCCTCATTGGACACTAGAATACATTAAGGCTTTAAGCCACTCTTCCATACAGTTGAGAGTACTATTTCTATTAGCACACGGGTACATATATTTTAAAATGTATTCTCTTGTTCAAACATCAACTTATTTTTTCCATTACCTAAGTCACGGGATCTCCGATCAAGTAGGTATGGGTTACTGTTGAGTTGTAACTCCAATAGGCCTCATTCCCATGTCTATAGATGCAACGGAAATAGCCTTCCGTGCTAGCCCCTTTGTGAAAGGGCCTGCCAGATTTTTCTCAATGCGTATATAATTCACAGTAATCACTCCGGAGTTTCTCAGTTTTCTCACAGATTTAAGCCTACGCTTCACATGTCTGCAGGACTTCATATTATCCTTTGTACTTGTGACTTTAGCCAGCACTGTTTGATTATCACAATACATCAGGATTGCCGTTATTGATTTCTCAACCAACGGCAAGTCCAACATATGCTCTCTTAGCCATTCAGCCTCAACAGTGGTTGTGTCAAGTGCTACAAGTTCTGCTTCCATGGTTGACCTCGTCAATATGTTCTGTTTGCAAGACCTCCATGAAACCGCTAGACACCGATAAACACATAGCCACTTGTAGCTTTGATATCATCCGCATCAGAGATCCAATTCGAATCACTGTATCATTCTAATATAGAAGGATATCCAATATAAGTAATTCCAAGAGATGTTGTGCCTTTCAAGTAACGCAACACTCTTTCAAGTGCCTCCTAGTGATCATCTCCTGGGTTAGATATAAACCAACTTAATTTGCTCACAACAAATGAAATATCAGGTCTAGTGACACCAGCTAAACACATGAGTGACCCAATAATTTGTGAATATATTAATTGATCTTTTCCTGGCCCTTGGTTCTTTCGAAGCTTAATGCTCGCATCATAGGGCGTTGAAGAAATTTTACAATTCTCATAGCCAAAATGGCTTAAGATTTTCTCAGCATAATGGGATTGGCTTAAAGTGATCCCATCCTCGTTCTTGATTAATTTAATATTCACAATGACATCTGCCTCTCCTAAGTCTTTCATATCAAAGCATCGAGAAAAGAAAGATTTGACCTCGTCAGGAAGAACATCGACTCGACGATATCAATTCCCTTGAAGAACGACGGAACCAAGCCTTGATTCGTTCGGCAATCTACCACAAGCCATGCGAAGGTACTACAATCGTAAGGTGCAACCTCGCAACCTATATGTAGGTGATCTGGTTCTCAGAAAAATTCAGAGCCAAGCAGGGCGCAATAAGCTTTCCCCTAAATGGGAAGGTCCTTACACTGTGGTCGAAGTTACCCGACCAGGCTCAGTACGATTAGCCATGTCAGACGGCAGGGTTTTGTCAAATTCATGGAACATTGACCAATTGCGTAAGTTTTTTATTTAATCTTTTCTTTATTTCTTTCATTTCATTTCGTTTCATTTCATTTAAATTCCTCTAAATTGAATAATTAATTTTGGAGTAGCGGGTGATGTTATTTATATGACGTTGCCTAATCCTGGTCGACTGCGGTTCGTATGCTCTGGATTATAAAGTGTATAGTTTATGTTTTAAAATTCTGTTCTACTCTTGTTTGGCTACTGGTCGGGACACGGAAAACTTCCTAGTCGAAGTCTCTCCTTTTTCGCACGTGGTTCCGCCCACTGGAAGGAGCTTCCTAGCGACGGTCTTTTCCTACGATCCCCGTTGCCAGTCGGACTAAGAGCATGAGCACGTCTTGCGAAATGTATTTTATACCTTTATTTCCTAGCTAGGTTCATTCCGACCAGTATTGAGCATCGCATAGAAGTAAAACCACCTGTCTCCTTTTTAACATATGTTCTTCATGTTTTTTCTTCTTATCAAGGAGAATTCTTTATTTTTTCGACCATATGTTGTTTTGGTAAAGTACTTGATCATTAAAAACAGATTTACAACTAGCCAAACCTACAGGTCCATAAATTTCCTAGTATTACCACATAATTTTTACGAAGCTGCTTACAAGTAATGGTTGAGATTTGAATTTATATTCTTGGTTCGGTAGCACTATTATATAGTAAAGATCTTCTACTATATAACGATCGGGCTAGGTAATACATAAATTCACAAGTCGTTGAAATAAAAGAATTTTTTCCATTTTGATGAGAGAAAGGTAAGTCTTTACTTGTATGCATTGTTTTTCCTGCAGACTAAACTACTAAGAGAATGCCTAAGCTAACTCTTGCTAGATGGAGATCAGACTTCCATCTCTTCTGCGACCTTTCGCTAGAGGTTTCATCTCTGCGAGGATCGATTTGCCTCTGCGGGTAAGCAGTTGAAATCCTCTTCGATGGCTTGAAGGTTAGTTGATGGGTCGGATGCTTTCAGCTTTGCCAAAGCAAGACTGACTCCACAAGCAATAGACTCCTTAAAGGAGTGGACATAATTCTCCCTAGTGGTCTTGAGCAAAACCTTGAGCTCTTCCAACAAAGAGCCAAGAAAGTTGACCTTCTCTATTGGGTCACTCAAGGAGGGCAAGCTTGATCCCGCGCCCATGTCAAAGAGCATTTTGTTTAGCGAGGTGATTTTCTCGTCCAAGCTAAGCACGAGAGCCGCCCCCTTGTCTTGCTCAAATTCCAGAGCCTTCTTCACTCTGGTCAATGCTTGTTTTTGTTCTGCATAGACAAAGCAAGTATTAAGTAAAAAGATTGGAAGATATACTGAGTCATGGCTACGACTAGTTACCTTCCTCTCTCTTCCTGGAATCATCCAGAAGCTTTTTATTACTGGTCGTCAAGACTTCGATCGACCGGTTTTTAGCCTGAAGTTCTTCTTCAAGCTTTATTCTCCTGGCCTTTTCAGTCAAAGCATCTTCTTTTATTTTCTCTAAATCTATCAAAAAATCTCGATAAGGAGAATGAATAAAGGAAAGTCTTAATAAGGAAAAAAGAAGAAGAACTCTTACTTTCTATCTCAGAGTGTTTTTCTTCTAACATCCTAACTCGCTCGGTTAGTCCTCTGACCGTAGCGAGGTTTTCTATCATATGCTGCATAAGTAGCATTTCTTTCATAAACCTTCTTGAAGTAACTTTGAGAAAGGAAAATTATGGAGAAGATTGAAGATATTTACCCGAATTACGGCATCATTGTAATCGGTAAATATTTTATCGGGCTCCGCCTGTGTTAGGCGATCCGATATTCTCTCCCAGTAATTTTCAAGCTCCTTGTTCACGGTAAATCGAGGAAAGAAAGAGAACTTGTTATACTGGGAGGAGGTACCTTCAGGAACCTGTGGAAGTTCTGCGGAAGTTTCTACCTCTGCTGATGGCATATCTACCATCAAAGGATCTAGCTCAGGTTCCGGTACCGAAGTTGGCTCGGGGGCTTTCCCGACCATTTCCTCCTCTCGGGTTATTTCGAGAGGAAAGCCTTGGTCGAACTACCTCGACCACTTTGTCTCTTGGGTTCGACCGGGTGGAAGCAACCTAACTCCAGCAGATCTGGACAAAAGAAAGCAAAAAGGGGTTCAAATTCATCAGGGATTACGAGGTATATTTTCATATGATTATTTATTTAAACATACCTAGTTGTCTTTTTTATTTTAACCTTGTAGCGCGCCGGCTTGAAGTCCGTTGTGCTCGCTTTTCTTTTCTTTTCAACCGGTTTCACCAGTTCAGAACTGGTAGGTACGGTTGCAACCTCTACACTTCCCAAAGAAGAAATCGACACGGTGTCTTGACTGCTATCTGGTCGAAAACACGGTCCCTGACTCCTGGATCAGAAAATGTAGTTTCACTGGTCTCAGGAACAGCTGTCTCATGGACAACTATACGAGACTCAGTAATTGCCGCCTGATTCAACAAACCAAGTTAATCAGGTGAAGAATATACTTCATCTTGCAGAAGTTATTTCTTTCAGTTGCTTACCTCAGCGTGACCGCTGCCCTCAGCGATCACAAGGCTAGTTGGATAATCAATAGGCTCACACGTCTCCGTAGCCTCATTGATTTTAAGTCCGACCAACTACACATAAAGAGGATTAAACCGATCGAAAATAATCGTAAGGTGAAAAGAAGTTAATACACTTACCCTAAGTCTTTGGTCCTCTCCTCGGCACTAACAAGTGCTAGGATTAAAGGAAAGCGGCCTTGTCATCGAGTTCGCCGAAGATGCATTATTTTGATCTGTTTCTAACGTCCTCGAAGACAAGACGCAAATGCAAGCGAAAGGTCTTAGTTTTTGCAAAATAATCAACTAGAAAATAAAGTGAGGATTTTCTAAAAATTACGATCGTAATCCACGTAGCGTCATCGCCACCAATAAACCAGAGCATCGAACGTGCCTCGTCTTTAAAGGACTAATCCTCCTAAAGGAAAAGTCCCTTACAACGTGTCAGGAGGTTAAACCCCTGACACTCAAGAGATGGATAGTCTCAACCCATCTCCCAACTTCCCCCTCCTTCTTTGAGGAGGAACGCCAACGCGAGTTCTCAACCGCCTTCTTACATTTATGTCTGCACCGTCTTCTCGCGTAACCTTCATATAGAACCAGCTTTTCTTCCATGACGACCAAGAAGACTTCGAGTACATACGAATGTACTCGTCAGCCTTGCCGTCATGAAGCCTTAGGGTACATTCCCCAGGGGTGCTGGTCGTTTTCTTCGTGTTCGCCATCCGGTAGTAGTACTTGAAGAGTTCCATCGTCGGTGGAATCCCCAAGTATGCTTGCAGAGGTAGACGAAGATACTTAGGTTCGCAATGGCGTTGGGAGCGAGGTTGATCAATTCGACCTCGTAGAACTCCAAGACTTGAGAAAGAAAAGAATGTCTTTGGAAGCTTGAGCCCGCGACTCAGCGTGCGCGAGGAATACCGGATTTCTCCTCCTCGCCACTTGGGCGTGCTCTCCAAAGCGATCTCCAAGGATCAAACTCTGTCGGGTAGCAACCCAACTCTCTCCGGACTCTCCAATATTCTCTCGCCGGATCGGAGATCGACCAGTTTTGGCGAGGTCCGACATGATGCTTTCCTTTTTGGGTGAAGAACTCAAGGAAGATTTTCTTGGAGATAGAAGCGTAAAGGTTTAAAGCACTCACCGGGTCGTTTATAGACATTTTCATCAGAATGTGACTCTTCGAGAAGTCCAACGGGCAATTACCTTTTCGCCTGACGGACAGAAAGGTTTTTTCCTTTTTTCCAAAGCAGTTTCTCAACTTTAAAATGAATACAGACCGCCTCGAGTCTCACGGCATTTAATGAGAGGTCTGTTCGATATGATTGCATCGAAGAACATGTCCGCACGACCAACATTCATTTAAAAGTTCGGGGGCTAGCTGTTGAGGATTAAAATATTCATATATTATCTTAATATATGATAAAGACCATACGTCTTCATAGTCGTAACTTCTAAGACCACCGACCTAATCGGTCAAGGTATTCTGTTATATAATAAATACCTCGGTGGGACTAAGTCTCAAACCTAGTCCACGACCAGGTAAGTGCTCGTGAAGCTATGAACAGGCGTCTGGGTCGAGTCTCCGACCACGCCACTCACTATGTGATGAATGAATCACGTGTTTCATTTTTCACATAATGACAACACTATCACGGTTGATGAATTAACGTCTCCTAAATCATTAACCGCCAAACAGTTGACATCTTCACCAACTGCCTCTGCAGTTAGTGGAACCGCCAAACTGCCGCCTCTTTTCCGACTGCACATCGCCGCCCCAACGGTGTCTCTCATGAGATAACTGCCACCGCTTCATCAAGTACTTAAGGAGGACCATGGAAGGTCGGAGAAAGGCATGTGACACAAGACACAGGGGACAACGAGATATACAGAAGACATCAAGCAAGACTTAGCAAAGTGTTGTGTTTTTAGATACTCTCTGTGTTTGTAATCGTGAGTTCATAGCAATAAAGAGCAAGTCAGATCCACTCCCTGAAGTCACGCATATTTTTCCTCTTTCCATTTATATGTTCATAAGATCGGCGATTTGATCGTCGACAGTCGTATTACTTATTTTAGGTGTTGTAAGGTTTATTCTAATGCATTCATGGACATGACGAGTCTTCTAGATCAAACAACGGGGGGATTTTTTTTATAGATGTTGAAATGGTATAAAGATAAAGATAAAAATATGGCAAAACTTTTAGATAATGCTCCTGGGAACTATTTAACGACTTCACCAGAAATACAAAAGTAGGTGTGCAAAGCTTGTGTAGTTGACCACTAAAGCCATTATGGATGGTATTGGGGATAGACAATTCGTTTTCCTTGTTGACGAGTCTCGAGATGCATCTATCAAGGAGCAAATGTATGTGATTTTGAAGTTAGTAGGTGATGTTTGGAATTTTTGGATAGCTTTTATTATTGTACAATCTAACCATATTAACTATGCTTCTTGTCCCATGTAGCTATGTCAACAAATAAGGCTAGGTGATTGAGAAATTTATTGGGATTCAACATGTTAATGACCTGACATCATCTTCGTTGAAGGTAGCTTTGGATGTTTTGTTTGTTCGTCATGGTTTATCTATCCATAGATTGCAAGGGCAAGGATATAATGGAGCATCAAATATGAGAGGATAATTCCACGGCTACAAAGACGGACATTGTATGAAAATCCATATGCATTTTATATACATTGTTTAGCCCATCAGCTGCAATTACTAGTTGTTTCCATTGCCAGGTGTTATTTTTTTGTCTTGGATTTTTGTAATTACACCTTTTTTATTGTCAAAATCATTAATGCTTCTTGTAAGAGACATGATCAATTGGCCCAATAACACCATGATAATCTTAAGAGCAGATTGGAGAGCAGAGAAATTTTTACAAGAAGGAAAACCCAAGAAACTAACCTTGCCAAACCTGGAGATACTCGGTGGGGCTCACATCATAAAACCTTGTGTCGCCTTCTCCTCATGTGGGGCACGGTTCTTGAGGTATTAGAAAATGTGTGTGATGATGCCACTGATACAACACAAAAACCACAACTTTAGGTTTGTTATAACAAATGGAGAGATTTGAATTTGTGCTTATATTGCATCTTATGATCATAATATTAGGCAAAACTAATGATATGTCAAAGTGCTTGCAAAAGAAAGACCATAATATTGTTCATGCTATAGGATTGGTTGGGATCATATTGTAAAAAATTAATGACATAAGGCAACATGGTTGGGATGAGCTCCTCGAAGAGGCAAAGACCCTTTGTCTCCAACATCGCATCATTGTGCCAGATATGTTGGATATAATAACAGTTAGGGGGCATGATACGACCCCGTGTACCAATACGACTTTGGTGAATACTCCTAAATTGCAATCTAGTACTAAGTCTCAAATTAGCGTTGTCTTGCAACAAGGAGGAAAGAAAGAATTGGATTCGGCTGAGAGGGAGGAGAGGGAGGCTGGCCGAGGAGGGGATTGTAATGGGGTGCATATGAGAAGATCACATGGACCAAGGGATTCACATGAGCAAGACCAAATCGAAGTGGTGCATGAGGGAAAAGCCCGAGGACGGAGAGTGTGGCATGAAGGGGGCTTGGCGCATCAGAGGCTAAGCGAGCATGCTTGTCATGCGGAGCCAAGGTGGCGCCCAAACAAGTGGGTTGCATGGGGTGCGAGCTTATGGCGCAAGATGGATGGGAGACATGTGGAGCATGGGAGATCGAGAGGAAAACTTGGCTTATGTCCAAGACGGATGAGAAGCCATGCGTGGGACATGGGGGATTGTGAGGCACACGACAAGCTGGAGATCAAGTCGAGTTGAAGCTGTGCAAGGAGACCAAACCGAAAGGAGATTAATCCAATTTTCAGCCAATTCGGAAAAGATCATCCATGTGGGAACTATGGAAGTTCCAATCAGATTTAATTCTAAAGTTTTTTTTTGTGGTTTAATTCCAAAAAAAATAAGAGTCATTATAGTGTGTGTTTATTCATTAAATCCAAAATTCCTTTTTTTTTTGCTGATTTTTAGATTCTGAAAATAGTATATTTTGAGTTGTGTGCATTTAGTATAGGTTGAGTCGGGTTTTGGATACTATTCATGTATATTGTTCATATGTTGTATATTCGGAAAATAGGAGAGCTTGAGTTGTGTGTGTTAGAAGGTTGGGTTAGCCCCATGGCTGCACCGTGTAAAGAACAAGTTATGATTTAGATAATAAAATTTAGAAAACCATTTTGGCACATTGTGTGTTCTTGAGATGAGTTAAAGAGAAAAAGATTGAGACAAATAAAGAGTTTGGCACTGTTCATGCACGGTTATTATCCATGCATAGACACTATTTGGTGAGACTACTATTACTTGCAATTCAATCTATTAGATTGGTTTATGAGTGTGTTGATTTTCTTGCAATGCAATTCACCCTAATTAATTTGTGAGTTTGTTGTTCTTTGTGCGTACTGTGAAAGATTGAGCCAACAATAAGGATCCTTCTAATCATCTAGTTGGATCCTTATCAGGGCGCTCAAGGGGTCGTGGAGGCTAATTAGTAACTTACTGCCATCATTTCAATCATGAAATATTTAATGTGGTGTATGATCAAATTATTGTTGAGTTAAACAATTACTTTGCTGAAAGATATACTTAATTATTGAGATGTATTGCATGTCTTTATCCAAAGAATTATTTTGCCAACTTTGATGAAGATAAACTAATTGAACTTGCTGAGATTTATGCTACCGACTTCTCCCAATACAATTATGTACTTAAGGACCAGCTTGAGACATTCATTGCTGATGTGAGATCTGATCCGAATTTTCAAGTTTTAATGACCTTAGTAATCTTGATGTAAAGATGGTTCAGACCAATAGACACACAATTTTTCTATTGGTATACCGCCTCATTGAATTGGTCTTGATTTTGTTCGATGCAACTGAACAGTAGAAAGAGTTTTCTCGGCTATGAACATTGCCAAAACTAAGTTGCGGAATAAAACGAGTGATGAATGGATGAGTGATAGCATGGTATGCTATATTGAGCCAGATGTATTTGCAAGCATTGAAGATAACAAGATTTTACAATATTTCCAAGCATGAGGTGTCGTAAGCAAAACCTCCTCGTGGTCTTCGTGCTAGTGATATGTTATATTCTTGTTTTGTAATTTGCATCAATAGTTAACTTTGTAGTTTTGTGTCCCTAATTTACATATGTAATATGATTTTTATAGGTCCATGTTCTTATACTGTTGTTGATGAAGATATGATAGGCTCGGATGCACCAAACCTTCGTTAGTTAGGTATTAACTTTTCTACCGCTCCACTATGCTACATTGTTTTGGCGTGTTTAATCATTTTTGTTGAAATACTAAGCATGGAGTTCAAACTTATTTTTAATTGTGCATTCGTGTTGTTTTTTTTTGTTATACCCCGTTTTTGATAGTATTTGTCATTAGCTATAGCCGCTTAGTTTCCACGAGGCCTTGAGGGCTATGGCTTACAAGCTACAATCATGGATGGAAGTATATACTTGTCATCTTCCCCAAAATTACATTCACGATTCATGTAAGTACAAAAAAAATTGCATACCATGCATCTCAGTAACACAGAAATGACTGCATGGTAGCGTAGTACTTGATTAGATTCGTCGAGAACATGACAATATACACATTATTCCTCCAGATAAACCAAACGGGTCGTTTCAAGGATTCCAGTCTTCGGTGTCGTCTTCGACACTACCGTTGGTGGCGTCGAGACCGTCGATCCCCTCGGCAGGGCAGGGGGCAGCCGCCGGCCTGCTGGGCCCCTCCACGGGCGCGTCAGCAGCCGGTGCATTAGCGGAGGCGTCCGCGGCCTTGTCGGAGTACTTCTTCTGGGCCTTGGCCAGCGGCGCCACGGCCACGGCGGCGAGGAGAAGCACGGCGAGGACGATCGCTGCGCGAGCCATGGGTGGGTGCACGTGCGTGAGTGCAGGCGTTGGTTAGCTCACCGTCGTTGGCGTACGAATGGATTTCTGATGGGCGTACGTGCGATTGCTGCAGTGTGACGACGGCGAGAACGTACGTGTGGGCTTTATGTACAGGGAGGTCGCGGGCTTTTTTAGGCGGCTTCGCGTGGCGTGCATGGCACTTCTTGGCAGGCCCGTACGGGAGGGATGTGCAGCGTGAGCTGCTGGGCTCGTTTATTTCTATCCATTCTTTAACGATTGTTTGCTAATATTTGTTAATAAACAAACAGCTTTTTTATTCACTTTCTTACTGAAAACTACCACGGGTTCATATCAATTCACCCTACCTCTTCCCCTCTTTGGTTTCTTTTGCTAAATATTTACTCTAAAAGTTCATTCATAAGAAAAACATGGGTCATATCGATATTTTAAAGGTTAGGAGATGACTAAATTATTTTTTGTAATGCAATTATTGCATATAGAATTTTATTGGCTATTCCAGCGAATATTGCATCCATAAAAAGTGCTTTTATAAATTTATGTTGTTAAAGTTCTACTTGCATTCTATAATGACTCAGGAAAGACTTAACCATGGCACTTGCAATTGATATTTAATTTGGCGAAGACTAGTTACAAAGATAATTGAAGATTTTATTGGTACTAGTTACGAAGATAATTCAAGGAATACTAGAAGAATGATGCTTTTCAAGTAAAAGTATCGGTACTAGTTTAGAGATTTGTTTCTTAGCGAGATTTAATCCTTTGTACCATTAGAAAAAATATATATTACAATTGTAATATCAAATAAAGAATATATTTTATTTTAGCACTTGACTTTTATTAAGTATATAGGTTAATTTTAAATTTAGCACAAGACCCTCAAAATATCAGGTACAACCCTCCTACTTGGAAACACAGGGTGTTTATATATATATATATATATAGAGAGAGAGATATATATATATTGCGAGAGACAGAGAGAGAGAGAGACAAGGTAAAATAAAATCGAGCTTATATTGCACCTTCTAAACACCTTAGAGCATATTTAGCGCTTTGACAAGGTAAAATAAAATCAGACCAGTATCCTATGCACCTGCTAAACCTGGCTTAGAGCATATTTAGCGTATTGAATTGATTCAGGTTAAAATACATATCACGTAAGCATGCAGGGAACTGATCATTTTTGGCTCTAGTGTATTGATCTGATTCCATTATTGAAGTGGGACCCACATTGTATTAAAAAAAGAAATTAAAAAAATCCTCCTTCCTCCCTCACGGCCTCGCCGCATCCTCCATGTCGTCGTCTTCCTTCCCATCCCCTCCCCTCTCTCTCCCCTCTCCCTCTCCCTCTCCTGAAGTCATGATTGCCTCCACCACCAAAGCTCTTGGCCAGTTCACCCAATCCCCTCCCCACTCCACTGCCACCAACAGTCGAGATCTAAGCAAGCACCTCGAGCTTGAGGCTATGGCGGCGAGTGGCAATGATGCTGGAAGAATGACGCAGGGGCGACAAGGTCGAGCGACGGCGATGGCTTCCTTCAACATCCAACGGCAGTACGACTACCTCGATCCGGCAACAGCGCGACGAAGAGTTCCAAGCGGCGACGTCCTCAATCTGCAGATGACGCCATGGCTACCTCGATCCAGTGGCGCAGCGGCAACATCCTCAATCCGACGACCGTGGCGTGACTACCTCGATCCAACAGTGTGGCAACGACATCCTCAATCCTGGACGTGGTGCGCATGCGGCAACGACGACGACGATGAACATGCTGACAGGTGAGACCACATGAGTTGTTCGTTGCTTACCATCGACTCGTAAGTTGGATTCAGTTCTATAATCTTTTTTTGTTGAAATCGATAGTTTTAACATATTGAATTGATTTAATATCTTCTTTTTTTATCATTTGATTCGGCTAAAACGCAAATCTTAGATCCGCCCATGTTTGCTAGGTTTCCGCGAGACGTCCTTATTGTCTTGTCTTGATGGACAGTCCAAAGTACTTTCTCGCATCAAAAGATGTTTGGCCTATGTTTGGAACCTTGACGGTGGTGGCATCCCACTGACTGACTGTGCCGTCGGTGGTACTGTAAATGCTCACTTTTCCATCTGCTCACATCGCAAATTTGGCCAAAGTGGAAATGGAAGTGCGTGACGTCGTCCCAGCATTGTGCAGCCGGGGTTAACCTTTTCTCCTCCTCCAGGTACTGCCCGGTGCCACCTTTCTTTATTCTACTGTTACTCTGTTGAGTGGTCTGTTTGGGTTGTTTGTTCTCTGAGTCGAATGGCATCCACCGACAACTGAAGTCACAAGAAATGAATGCCGAAGTTGCACTCTGTTCAGAGCAAAAGACCCATCGATCGATTTGTTAATGTGCTCTGGTGAGCACCATGGTTAGTTCGAGATTTAGCTCAGGAGATCTAGCCAAGAACATTCCAACGACTACAACTCTCACAAAAAGAGGTAACGAGAAGTTGCAAAATGTTATGTTAATTAGTAATAAGGACCATATATATAGAAGCATTTTAGCCTCCAGATTGCATTCATCAGATCAAAAGCATGAATGCTGATAAGATATCATCAACCTCTCATGATCTAGTAGTAACCGGCAGCAACAACAAACCAAAAAAAACATCTAAGGAAGAAAACAAAATATTTCAGCACACAACTATTTCTTCCAATAAAGAAGCACAAATCTGGCAAGCACATCAACACGCCATCACTTCACGATCACGCCAATGGATCAACACCCCAAAAATGAAAGGAAAAGGAAAAGAAAGATGCTACGCCAATGTGGAAGCCACGGCCACAACCGCCAACGCCGCCGGGAACCACCGGACACACGGCGGGCCGGCCGCTGCGCTCTTCTTGGAGTCCTTCTTCTGGTCAGCCGGAGGAGAATCGGCTGTGGCAGGCCCGGGAGAGTCCGCCACGGCGGGCGTCGGACGTCGCGAGGCCTTGCCGGCCTTGGGCGCGTCCGCCGCCGGAGCAGGCGCGGGCGCCGGCGTCGGCGACGGAGACGGCTTGAAGAGCTCCACCGGCTCGACCACCGCGTCGACGGCGAAGATGGCGATGGGGTCCTTGTCCAGCACCGTGGACTTGACCCGCGCGGCGGCGTCGGAGGCGGCGGTCTTGATGGTGATGACGTCCCCCTCGTTCTGCACCGTGAAGTTGTAGTTCTTGGCGGAGCCGTCGGTGGCGAGAGTGTTCATGACGCCGTTGTTGGACTTGAGGCTCCCCAGCGAGAAGTACACCGGCACGGCGTGGAACAGCAGCAGCGACGCCTTGCCGTCGGCGGTGAGGTTCTTGTACTTGGGCATGAACGCCTTGACGGCGTCGTCGGAGGGGCAGAACACAGTCATGCCGCCGTCCACGGCCGACTGGTACGTGGACGCCGCGTCGGGCGAGGCCGCTATCAGGTCAGCGAAGTCCTTGCACCCGCCCTTCGCCATCGCCGCCGTGACGTTGGGCGGCGCCGGCGGAGCCGCGGGCCCTTGCACCGCCGGGGTCTTCCCCCCTGCCGCCCCCGCGGCGGCCGCGAGGGGGAGGACGAGGAGGAGGAGGGCGGCGGCGAGTTGGAGGCAGCGCATTGTTCGGCGAGGGGTGCAGTGGTGCGCGTGCGCGTGGGAGTGAGGGGAGTGGGCGCAGTATGGAGATTGGCGTGCACCTAGCTGGATATGTAAGCGTGACTCCCCTGGGGTTTAAGGCAATGGCAATGCCTGCCGTTTTCCATCTGCTTTGTTTTTTCTCAGGTAATTACTCCGTGGAGTAGCTATCCTTTTCCTCATCTTTTCTTTTCTTCTCCCGCTCTTTATTTGGACCTTCTGGTGTTTGATGTGGCAGTGATGGCAACATACGTTGTATTTTGTTGTAGAAGTGTGCATTAGCATCAGCATGCATGTACTTATCGTGTACCCCATGCATAGTTTGTTCGTTTCTTCGCCATGACAGTCAGCTGGCCAGCTCTGTCTATACTGAAAAAAAAGAGAGAGAAGAAAATGAAGCAAAAAAAAAAAAAAAACAAACAAACAAACAAACTACGGACTAGTATAGGCATTCGGCAACTTGCTGTTCTTTTCGAGCACGCGAAGGACAATCGATCGAGCAGGCGGAGCGAAGCTGCCAGAGAGGGTCGAGGGAGCTGCCGGAGGGATTAGAAAAAGTGTGGGTAATTTGGTAATTTGGTAGAAATTGGGGTTAGGGTTTTGATAATTAGTTAGGTGATTTGGTAGATTAAGGAAAGGGGTAGGGTTAGGATTAGAGATGTTTAGTTGGTTTTGCGGTAGCGGGAGGCGATGGCGGCGGAGGTTCCCGAGGCGAGAGGAGAGAGAGCGGCGAGAGCGGAGGCGCGAGAGAGAGTGGGGAGAAGCGTCCTTTACCTACAATTATAATATAAGGAATCGGAACTCAAGTCCAGGGTTAGAAGAGAGAGAGGGCAGAGAAAGAGACAGGGGTGAGGAGATGAGAGCGTCACCAGGGGTAGGGGATTAGAAAAAAAAAGGACTTGGGGTAATTTGGTAATTTGGTAGAAATTGGGGTTAGGGTTTTGATAATTAGTTAGGTGATTTGGTAGATTAAGGAAAGGGGTAGGGTTAGGATTAGAGAGATGTTTAGTTGGTTTTGCGTGACAAGGATTAAGGGTTTAGTAGTGTAGTAGTTAGTCGGTTGACTAGAAATTCGGATTAGAAGCCAGTTGTTTGATTTTTGAGTATAGAGCGAAATCTGGTTTAGCCTAGTGGTACTGCGCTCGAGGGACCGAGGCGAGTAGCGGGGAGGCGATGGCGGCGGAGGTTCCCGAGGCGAGAGGAGGAGAGGCGAGAGATTGCGAGAGGCGCGAGAGAGAGTGGGGAGTAAGGCCACTTTTCATCGCTTTGGTTCTTGCTACCGCACTGCAGAGCCACCTCGCGAGAGAGAGAGGCGCGAGGTGAGAGAGGGAGAGCGAGGAGGCATACCCCCAGGACGGTGGATAGGAGGCGTGCATTTCCTCCTCCCAGCAGGGTTAGAAGAGAGAGGGAGAGAAAGAGGCATTCCCAACTAGCACCGGGGTGAGGAGATGAGGCTACTGGGGGGGTTTCCAAGATTAGAAAAAGGAGGGGGTAATTTGGTAATTTGGTAGAAATTGGGGTTAGGGTTTTGATAATTAGTTAGGTGATTTGGTAGATTAAGGAAAGGGGTAGGGTTAGGATTAGAGAGATGTTTAGTTGGTTTTGCAGTGATTAAGGGTTTAGTAGTGTAGTAGTTAGTCGGTTGACTAGAAATTCGGATTAGAAGCCAGTTGTTTGATTTTTGAGTATAGAGCCGGTTTAGCCTAGTGGTAGTGTTGTCAAATGTTAGGGCGTGAACTAGGCCGTCGTGACTGTTAAGCGAGTCAGTCGTAGAACGATTTTTAGCGGGAGAGTGTTAACCAGGTCTGGTTCCAAAAAGTTTTATTAAATTAAAATTTGGCTAACATAAGAGTCGTATTAGCATTTTATTCGTCTACTATCATCAAAAATCAACTAAGTATTTATTTATATATTATTCGTGCTACCGCCTTGCTACAGAAAGCGAACCAGTGCTGACAGGAGAAGCTGATAAGAGATTCGTCATCGTCGACCTTTCCAAAAATTCTAAAGGCAAGCGATCCTTTGAACATAAATATAGTTATGTTAAATGTAAACCGTATATTGCTCTATCATATATGTACTGCATCAAAATTATTTCTCAAAAACAATTTGGATTGAGATGATGAGAAAGATAAGAAGAATGAGAATGGGATGAGAATTATTATGTGGGTAAAGGGGGCCTTGGTAGAGAAAAGAGATGAAATGATGATGATAATGAGATAAGGATGATGATAAGATGTGGGACCCTTTACCTACAATTATAATATAAGGACTAACAAAACTCTTACTCGGTCAGATGCCGTAAAATCAGTGCCAACCATTTCCCGTTTGTGACGGCGTAAAATGCTACTGCTTTACGTAATTACGTTCTCCATTAACGGAATGTTGGACACGGAGGATAGCCGGTCCAAGGTGGAGTGTTGGGCACGGAGGATAGCCGCCCCAACCAACATTGTTGGAACTCGGTGGAGGACTGGGCGAGCCCAGGACACCGACGGAAAACAATGGGTGGAGACTTAATCACGTAACACGGAACGCGTCGTATTCGAACTCGAAGTCGCATCAAAGGAAATGCGATGGACCCGAGTTCACGAGAGAGCTCGAAATAGCTATGGGTAAAGTGGCGCAAGCTGCTGCAGATGCTATACAAATCATGAATTCATGCCGTCTCTTGGATTGGAGTCTCACGGAACCAGCTGGGGTCTTTCTTCTTTCCGAGTGACTAGTACTTGCATGACCGGGGCGTCGGTAGATGGGCAGGAAAGACAGCGGGCGAGATGACCATCTTTGACTCGTGGGGCGTAGGAGGCGTAGTTGAGCGATCGGGCCCTTTGTATCTGTAATAGCTTTATTACTTATGTGGCTACTCTGTAATAAAGATGTACAGCTTTCTATTTTATTGTTCTCATTGCGCAACTCTGATAAAATGGCTTGCTATTCGTCGGAGCGGTGTTCTACCGGGCAGACGAATAGTAATCCGTATGCCTAAGTGTGATTACCCTAGGGGTAATGACACGGGGCGTCACAAGAATCATGACCGGGGGCGTCGGTAATGGGCAGGAACAGCGGGCGGCAGGCCCAGCAACAAGCGGAACAAAATTCGCACGGCTACTAATTTTGTCCTACTCCAATCCACACTAATCATGAAATGGTTATACGGATTTCATAGCCTGTCTAATCCATCTGCGCTAATGATTTGCTCTGGGACAAAAGGAAGTTAGCACGACTTTGCCTTTGACTTTTTGTTTGAAAAAATCGGAAACCATTTCAAATTCCAGCTCTTTGTAGTTGTTTTTCTTCAAAGCTGCCCCCTTATACGTCGTGCGAAAGCTGAAAGCTAGAAACTGTCCGCTGCTTCCCGCAGCCTTCATTCTCAATTTACCCTCAAAATTCAAGGTTAATTACCTGCCGCCATTCGACAAAACCACCTCTCCTCCCTCCCCACGCGCTCAAAACCCTAGCCCTCCCCCTCCCCCGACGCTACCTCCTCTCTCCTGCTCTCGCGCCGCCGCATCCTCCTGCTCTCGCGCCACCGCCGCGCCGCATCCTCCTCCCTCCTCCCCCGCCCAGATCTGAACGCTATCACTCTCCTCCGTCCCCCGGCACCTCCGGCTTTCTCCTCCTCCGAGCTCAACAAGCCTAATCCCCATCGAACCCATCGAGCTCCAGTCGAGTCGCCAGCGCGCCCGGCTGACGTCCACGACCTCCTTTCCCCGGCACCTCCCTCCACAAGCCTCGCGCCTCCGCCGCATGTGACCGGCCCCTCGTCTCCAGCGGCTCCCGGGAGCGGCGGAAGAGCTCTCCGCGGAGCCATCACCAAGCCGGGGAGGTCGTCTGGGGTTGCGCTTTCGGCTCGCGACAATCTTCACTCCCTTCCCCCATCGCGCTCGTTGCTGCAAGAATTAAGATGTGCGTGTTTTTTTGTTGTGCCAACTTGTCGGCTCTTAATTATTATGTGCATGCTTGTCCATCAAGAACATATTTTGTGCAGCATTTGTTGCTAATTACTCCTGTACAGTCGGATAGTGTTCATCATGCCCATTGAATTAGCACATATGCGATAGGGAAAATGTGTAGTAACATATTGTTGTCGTAGGATGCTACGAGATTACGAGGTTAGCCGCGGACGAGTTCTGCCTTCAATCGGAAGTTGGAACCGTTGAGTGCGTGGATACATGATTCTAGGTTTCTTGTTGATTCCTGAGTTCAACCAGGAGGTTTAACAGAAATGTCCTTGGATAGTAATCTGTTTGGGGGTTTGTTGGTTTGTTTGTCGAGAGTTGTGAATGATAAATGGCAATAATATATTGTGTTAGGTTTAAATGTTTTGAATTAATATTGAATATCGAATTTCAAAGATGAATTCGAGTGCTCTATTTCTTGGGGTATCCTGGAGTAAGCTCTAAATGTGTCAGTCAATGTGAACAACCCAAATGTATTGAGGACTGGATTGCAGATCTTATTTATCACAAAGAGCTTAAGCATAATGGAGGAGAAAATTGGGCATTGTCCAATTTAGGAGCCAAGACTTGATTCTAAATAAAAAGCAAACGAACCTGAATGTTTACAATAGTGTACTTTCTAGAAATTGTGCTTTCTAAATCCTTAAATCTTATGTATGACAAATGTACTTGATTCATATCGTTAAGAACTTCACAAGTTGGACTTCTCTCTAATATATTTGGATTCTCTCCCCATTGCGAAGCCCGATTTCAGGTGGCACCCCCCCCAAACAAGTGTCGGAGACGAGCAAGGACAAGTGGAGTTATTCGTGGAGCACTCGAAATGGTTAGTTCTTCTGTTACTGCTATATTTTTTATCCTTCCCACTTCATGTGAGACAATCGAAGAACAAAATATCAATAAGCTCAACAATTATGTAAATGTTTTGAGCTATAGCTGATGTTCAATTCTCTAGATCAATTGATAATAACTTTCACAAGTTTGTACATTTATATTAATGAGACAATTTAGGAATAGATACCAATGGCAATTTTCTGTTCAAAGTTGGATACCAATGGCAATTTTTCATATATGCATTGTGTTTTATATTCAGAGTTGAAGGCTGATTCTATTGTACAATCTTGTGCAGGTTGATCACTGGAACCTGGATATATTCCAATCTTACCCATTTACATTTATTTTACGATGCTGGTGGATTTGTTAGACTGGAAGTTTGGAACTAGTTGAGATATTAATCAGAACGCTCAGAGACGATGTTATACATTGAAATTCTTGTTTTAATACTTTGATCTTGTGTACCGAATTGTGCAATGTTCCTTTTGGAGAAAATGTTGTTTAAGTTAACCTGACATTTTGCCTTTTTATGTAACAAATTACTGCCACCATGGAGTATGATGTGTTGATTGTTTAAATGGATGTAATTTTCTGAATGACACTTGTTTCAATGCCTATTTCTAAATTGAGTCGTATACGAAGATGGTGAAATTGACCACGTATCTATTTGGCAAATGGAAAAGATTATGTGAATAATTAAGTCTAATTTATTTTTGAATAGTTCATAAAAGTTCTTTCAAGAAAATATTGCATCTAGAAAAGAAAAGAGTGGCTAGTCAAGCTACACTCATTTCATTTTCATTAGTACATAATCAGCTCAATTGTTCAAAACTCAATACAATTACATGTTTGACCATTATTCTTCAAACTAATAAAAAATATTTATATTAATGCTAAATCCACACACAAATATATAAATAAAAATATTAAATCAAATCTACTTATAATGTCCATTAATAATCGTCAATTGTCGTTAAATATTGTTAATTGCGTTAAAACAACATCAAATAAGGTATTACTGTCATCAAGGGCATTTCAGCCATTTTTCATCTCGGAAGCTGTAGTTAGCATACCTAAAAGCCAGATAACCAAACACTAAATCTCTTCAGCTCAGCCGTTAAACCCTGCAGCCTAGTCAGAAATTGCTTTTCAGTAAAACCACAGCCATTCCAAACAGATTTGCAGTGTGGGCAAACAGTTACTCCTGCTTCAGATCTTACTGCAGTAGCAAAAGTACTAGTTACTAGTACTACATTACTCCAGTGTAGTAGTAGCTCCATACCGATGGAGTAGCACTGCTGGTGACTGTGCTTTGTATACATCAGGCTATAAACTGTCGAGCTGCTTTTATTAAGGCAGTGTAGTGTGGAGGAGAGGCTGTAAAAACGAATACCGAGGCATCGTATTTCCAGGGTCAAAAGGGAAGCGGGGAATGTCATATCTGTCTCGGATCCGGTCCATATGGAGAGCAAGCTTTCTCAGCTGCCATCAACTGCCAGTCTGCCGTGGACGCAGTTCCCGACTACCACCGAATTTCGGTTGGCGTAGTGGTGCGTACATCTTCCATTTTTCGAATAAGTCGCTACAGTATTCTATGAACAGTATAAAACACGATCTAACTATTGATTTCTGATCCGACGGATGCTACTCAATGTCACGATACTGCTCGCCCGATATTGTTCACCCGTGATATTGCATAGTGATGGCAGAGGATGCGCGTCCCACACCAATGCAACATCTTGGTCTGCGACGAGAGTTTCACGAAAGTGCTTTGTGCTTGTTAACAAAGGAGGTTGTGGTAGGATCGTGCAACCATTCTGTAGGATCATAATCATATTTTTTTGTTATTGAGATAATCACATAAAATAGTGGTCAAAAGGATTTTTATTTTTCATGATTTTTTAGGTAAGATCCGGCCCATGTCATGATCCTATGAACAAATCCTACGGTTCCGTTGTTACTAATTGTTAGCAACAGGAGAATACATACATATATACTCTTTGTCCATAGTACGAGTCACTTCTTCCGTTCTGATCACTGTCATTCACGCGGCAGATTCCAACGTGTAGCATATGAAACATTTGTTCCTACCCGGCGGGGCGGATTCAGGAATCGGACTGTGTTATAGTTTAAGTTCTGAAAATTTTATTAGTGTTAAAATTCATAAATTTTTAAAAATTTATCAAATAATCGATTTCAACTTAAAAACAGCTGACCGAGCCTAAGACTTAGATCTTGGCTGGCTTCGCCCCTGTTCACCAGCGAGAGCATTATGTTGTGTCATCTTCACAGGCCTCCCAGACTCCCCGATTCCAACTATTGGCAATACATTACTCCCGAGAACGCTACTACGTTTAACGAGTAGTCTATACACCGGGTCCATCAGTCGACCAAAGCATGGGCAGTGGACGGTGCACATGCCGGTGTCGCCTTCCACCGGATCCGTAGCGCAGCGGGCTGAACCGCTTAAAACCCAAAAAAAAAGCTCTGAATCCGATGCTAACCTCGGTGTACGGCACAGCGGAGCCAGTTCTACGGCCTCGAGGAGCACGAAACACGTGAGGGGCAGTTTGGTACAGTTCACCGGGTCGGAAGGTTCCACCCTGGCCCACCGCTTGCCGCGAGTCGGGAGGCCTGTGTACGGTGGCCGGCTTCCTGTCAAAGCCACCAGGCAAGAAATGCTAACTCCACGAGCAAGCAAAGCAAAGGACGGTAAATCTAAGAAAAAACAAAACAAAGGAGGGTAAATCTGGGTGCTACTGTTGTCAACATTTGCATTCGAAAACTTTTAGATGATTTTTTATAAGGGAAAAAGTACTACACATGCGTCCGACGTATCAGACGCCACGCTCACACTTCGCTTCGCTTAAGTCCCTAGTTCCCTCCTTGCTTCTTTTTTCTTTCTCACGGGATTGTCTCTTCCTGACTCTCTCTCTCTCTCACACATATATCCACCCCCATCGCCTGCTTCTCCCACTTGTCCCCAGTCCCCCCCTTGCTTCTTCTTTCTTTCTCACTGGATTGGCTCTTCCTAACTCTCTCTTTCTCACATATATTCACCCCCATCTCCTACTTCTCCCACTTGCTTTTTGGCTGCTCTCTTTATGTATTTTCTGTTCTCTTATTCTTGTGAGAGTAGCAACTCAATCTGCTTTTTTCTTTGTACTTCTTCCTGATTTGTTGTTTTTTTGTTTCGATCTGCTCTTGCGTGGTGGTGGTGCTAACAATTATTGCAAGTTTTCTTTGATATAAGGCTGCATTGCAAGTTCTTGGTTCTTGTTAGTAGCACTAGTACGTACTAGTACCACTTTGTTTGGCTTGAAACCTATCCGAACCAGGCAACTTGTATCTCTTTCGATCGATCTAGAGCTTTGTGTTTTTGTAGCATTTTCTTCTTCTTTTTCTCTTGGGGTGGCAATGACGTGATTCGCAAATTTTTCCCTAAATGAAACATGATAATTCTGAGCAGAGCACTTGCTGCTAGAAAAGCTGAGAAAAAATGTTGCGGTCCGTTGAAAACAATATTGCATACTGTTCTTTGAAATGTTGCATATGTAAAAAAGGTTGCTTCAGTTGAAAAAGAATGTTGCATCGGTAGAAAAAGAATGTTGCATATTGTTCAAGGCGATGTAAAATTTTCAACGTGTTTTTTCTCTCCAGATGCTTTGTGTTTGATTTGTGATGTTGCAACTATTGTCCGATGATGTTGTAACCGTTGTTCGGTGATGTTGCAACCGTTGTCCGGAGATATTGCAATTGTTTCTAAAGATATTGCATTTCAGACCATACGGTGCGAGGCTCCCACTTGTACGTCCGAGCCCTAGTGCGCCCCTTTTTATAATAACTAGTTAACGTCCGTGAAACATCTTTAAAATCTTAATTTTGGGAAAGTATAATAAAAATAAGTGGGAGAATAATTTTAAACATGTTTGCATGTGGGAAATATTATTTGAGCATGTTTTTAAAAATTTCATCAAAAGCAACAATGCATTTATATGAAAATAACAAATTGGAAGAATTTTTGAGAAAATCACAAAACAGGTAAAAGCCTGAAAAAAAAAATTACACAAGAAACTACACGGTGTCATAAGTCCCCACAAAAAACTTCATAAATTTTTGATCCCATTTGCTAAGTACAAAAATTCAGGAATGTTTCAGCCAGTTTTTTTTTAAAAAAAAATTAAAAGCCATTTTGAATTTCCCTCTCGCCGTTGGGCTGTAATTGTTGTGGCCCATCTCGCTCATGCCTACTCCAGCCCACGCCACTACCCTACTTCCGCGCTCGCTGACACATCGGGCCCGCATGTCAGCACCCTTCTTCCACCTCTCACTCTCGCCCGAGCGCCAGCGCGCTAGAGTAGCCCGGCTACTCGCCCCTTGTTTGCAACCGGTGCCTACAGTTTCACACCTCACCTGCCCCCGTCACCTTTGCCTGCCATTGCCCATGCTAGCTGCCCCGTTGACGTGTCGTTATTCCGCATAGACGACGAGACCGAAGTTCAGCACGAGAAACTCGTACGCCGTGCTGTTTTCTCGCCACTTCTCTCGTGCCATTCTCGACCACATTTAAGCCCCTCACCGCGTCACGAGCTCCTCAGCTTGCCACTCTCGCTTCTTGCATAGAATTAGAGCACCTTGTGATTTGCTTTGCAGGGAACGAGAGCGTCGTTTTTGACGTCGGTGAGCAAGCTTCACATAGCCATTTGCTTTGGTGAGCTTCCTTACCCTCACTGCCTGTGTCACCATGTGTCCCTTACCTCACAGATACTCTCTCTTTGCTTTATGTAGCTCCGGGAACCTTGTAGCGTGATCAGGGTCTTCTTCGTCTCCGGCGCACACCCGTTTCGGACCTCCGCGTTCCCGACGCTCTAGTGAGCTTAAACCTCATCTAACCGTGTCATATCGCGTTACATAATCCACTAATGCTCCTTCCTTACTCAATATGGACCCACGCTCAGGGAGTCACCGGAAACGAGCCCTTCCCCAAAACTGGTCACCATCAATTCCTTTTCTATTCGTCGTCACTCCAGTGAGTCCTCGTTCGATTCCTCGCTCCTACATCATCATTAGGACCTCAGGGATCTAATACGCTGCTCCTTGAAGCATGTCCATTGCGATAGCGTGCCAGCATTGTGATCCTCCTTTGTGATGCTGTTATTCGACGTTGACATGATTCTCCGGCCATCCCCTGACGTCATCTACACCCTTGGTGAGCTCCTGGAAGTCCCCTAGTGCTTCCACGCCTGTTGAATCAGTAGATTAGCTAGTGTAGCATAGACTTCACTGTGGCCACCCATGGCACCGCCGCGAGAAGCATTGTCGCCACCGCTCCGGTGACCATTGGTCCTCGAACCACTGCCTGTAGCTTCGTAGTCGCCCTAGAGCCAGTGCGCTCCAATCACGAAAACCATTTTAGACCTGAGAAGCTCCTCCGCTTATTGCCGGTCTAGCGCCACCTCTGACCATCTCTCCAGCCCCCACCACCACCTGATAGGGTCATCGTCTAGAGGATAACCCATTTTTCCCATCCTCGATCTAAGTCGTTGCACTGTTCGCCGCCGACGAGCTCGCCAAGGTGCTAGGCTGTGCGCAGCTCTATTCCTTTCTCTTCACTCTCGCTGACAGTGGGTCTCACTCAGGTTGAGTATTAACTTAACAATAATGACAATGGTTAAGTGTAATAAGTGTATAACAGGTGGGACCAACCAAGAAGATTAATAGAAATATAATTTCAAATATTTTTATTAAATGTGTCACTGACATGTGGGACCACGCACTATTCTCGGTTTTAAAATATATTTTAAATGTGTCATTGATATGTGGACCCCAGTCGTTAGATAATTAAAATAAAAAATATGTTTAATCATTTAGTTAACAAATAATGAGTCTATGACATATAGGACCGCCTATGTTTTATAAATAAAATCCAGAAAAGAAAACTATGAGAGACTGATAAGTAGGCCCCACATGTAAGTTAATAAAATTCAAAAAAAGAGAAAAGTCGCTTTTAGTTCAGAGAAAAATACGCTTTCTTTGTTGGAAAGCGTAAACCTCTGTAGAACTCAGAGAAAAATACACTTTCTCTGTTATAAAGCATAAACATCAGAGAATAAGCTTTCGACGTCACCCTTTTATTTATTTTTGGAATTTCAAAACTGAAGCTAATCAAAATGCTAATAACTTTCGCATATGAACTCCAAATGAAATGGATATTTTTTATAAAATCATCTAAAATCATGTTCTATCGGAATATACAAAAATATTGGACTTTTGTTGCTGTTTAATTTTTTTTGTATATTTAATTTGCTATCGGCTCTTTTTGAATAGACGTCGATACCTTGAACGAAATTTACGACGATCCTTCATCCTATTTGTCATAGCAACTAGAGCAAGGCAAGCACCTCTTTTGATCATGTTGATCCTACTATTTTAATTATTGTACTTCTTTCTGCAAAATATATTATCTATGCGTGTATGTTTGTTTAAAATTTGCTATATTTGGAGATAATGGTAGTTATATTCCTATTCAATGCATCATCCTCCTTGAAAAATTGGTATCATGACTATTGTAGCCAATAGTTTATGGTTTAGGCAATAGATGATGCCAATTTGGTTATCTCGAGTGCGAATATCGCACAATTGCTTATCCGGGCACTAGATTTACTAAAATAGGAAAATAGATAAAATGTTGAACATGAATTTGGAAGATTTTGATATGATGGTCTAGAGGAGTTTACCTCTGTTATTTTGTATAATAATAATAATAATAATAATAGTAATGAAAAACTTAGTTTGTGATGTGGAGGAATTATATTATATTTTGAGAAGTGTGAGAGGTGTATCTCACAAGTAGATAGGGAGAGATCTTCATCTAGGTCAATTAAGGACCGAACACTAGTGCCACAAATCTAAGCCTAGGCATACAACCACATGTGCTGGTATGGAACGGTCTTAGCTGATTAAGTCATCGAAAACTAGTCTAGCAGGCATGTTCGAAGTGTCTCCCTTCACTAAGGTGTTGGGAACAAAGCCTTCTAACATAACGATGAATGTCTAACTGAGACAAGGGTGTACCTGGGTGAAGTGAGGGTGTTCATTCGCCAGGCTAGTACAAGGTTAGGACTAGGTGATGTAAAGGCTTCGATATGTGCTCTAGATTGCTTACCAAAGGATAGTGAGTGGTTGTATCGACGGATGTCAAACAAACTAAAGAATTTGCATGATGTGGGTAAAGTTGTACACCTCTACAGAGTGTAAATCTATTTAAGTAGTCGTGCTCGTGATCACGAGTGTACTTGGTGCAGTCACATCGGGTATAGTCTTGGTTTTTGCGCAAAACGATTCTTGTTGGAAAACGAGGCAAGAGTTTTGTTGTTGATATTTGAGTTGAGTGCTATGTTTATGGCTGAAAGTAAGATGTTGATCGAAGCTGAGTAGGGTTGCGATTTATTATTTATCAAGTACTTACTTGTTGATTCTTTAATTACTTAAGTGTTCTATAAATTCTATAGCAAATTACTATGTATTGATATGGCAAATAAAACTTGATTAATGTTGAAAATAACTTGTAGTATAGAGCCTCATCCCTTGTTACACACACACACACACACACACACACACACACACACATATATATATATATATATATATATATATATATATATATATATATATATATATAGTTTACGATACACTACAAGTCTTACTGAGTACGCAATAAATTTAATCTTGCTTAAATTGTTGTTCAGAGATAGAGGATGAGCCTATGCTGGACGACACATTCTTTGCACCCGTCACTGGATGGTTCAGTGATGGGTCTTTCTAGGTCTTATTACCTGTCAGTTGCTTTAGGGTTTGGATGGGCATATCGTTGGAATTTTGCATCTAATTTATTGTATTTTCCCAGCTACTTCTGATACTTAAGCTTTTATTTGGTCGGTCGACCCTTGTGATGTAAACTTTGTAATCACTTAAGTTATGTACCATATTTATTTCATGTTGTATGTATGTATGGATGGATGTGTATGCTTATATTGTGGATCTGTGCGCTAACCACTGATTATGAGACTAGTACGGTACACACAAGAGGATTTTGAGTATTCAAAGTCTGGAGTCTGACAGTTCGTACATTATTAAGTAGAAGAAAACATATTACCTGGCATGCCGAGCAATCGTTGACGGGCTTAACCAGTGCCATGCCATCGAATCTTGTGCGGCTGTTAGGTCGAGGTTTGCTGCAGCCCGTTTCACGCTTTCGTCGACATGCTTGGCATATGCATATGACCAAGTTTCCATGCGGCTCACCTAGCGTCCCCGCCGCAATGCTTGCGCTACACTCTCAACTATGTCGTAGTGCGCTGGGACCATTCCATCTCACATCAATGAACACAAAACCTATGGCCCCATCGACCTAGCGCAAATGTCCACAATCACCAGCCTTGGCTTAAAAAAAACAAAAAAAATAGGATATTGGTAGTCTAGCCACATGACCGCATATTGTCGTGAATCGTGATGAGATCAAATGTTTATGTCATAATGAAACACACACAACAGACAAATAGCATCTGCAATCAACAGACAAATTACACTTCAAAGCATTCCACCGCCGAGTGGCCGAAGAACACACACATGCGTACGAACATACGCACTACCGAGCAAGTACAGAGCAGAATAAAATGACGAGATCGCTTTCATGCACGCGGTATAAGAGATCAGTGTGTACATGCATGACATTGGTGGAGAGAAACCACCTCAAAAGAAACGACCCAGTCGGCCATCGAGAAGCCTCGGCGATGTTTTCCAGCAGGTCGATCTTCCTCCCCCTGCATTGTACGTAGCACAGCATTTGTTGTACTGTACACGCATGCCCTCCAAACTCCATTGCCGGCCACCTTAGAGAGCTGCGACGGCCGACACGGCGGCGAAGAGCATAACGGCCGCGAGGCTGCTGTGCATGGCGCTCGTGCCGCTGGCCTCATCGGCAGCCTCGGGGCCGGGAGCCTCCGCGGGGGTCTCGCTGACGGTCGCCTCGGTTGGGGGACCGTCGGAGGCTGCCGGGCCGGTGGTCACTGCCGAAGGGCCCTCCCCGGTGACGGGCCCGTCGGACGGGAAGGCTTCGTCTTCTCCGGATTCTTCGGGTGCCGGGGCGCCAGCAGGCTCTTCGGAGGAGGAAGGGCTCGTCGCCTCGGTCTCGGGGGCGCCAGCCGGCTCTTCGGAGGAGGAAGGGCTCGTCGCCTCGGCCTCGGGGGCGCCAGCCGGGGCCTCCTCCTCCGGGTCCTCGCTCACGATGGGTGTGGAGGCTGGTGCCGTGGTCGGCGCGTCTTGCTGCGGGCCGGCGGTGGTCGGGGCCTTGGCGGGGGTCATCTCGAGCGTCTCCATGGCCATCTCGAGGGTCCCGACCGTCCCAGTTGCCGCGGCAGGTGCCTTCGACGGGCGGCCGACGGCGCCGTGGCTTCATACGTCTCCGGCGAGGCGGCCGGGGCCTGCGCGTGGACGGCTGGGGCCATCGCGAGGACGGCGAGGAGGAAGCAGCCAGCGAGGGCGGGAGCGTAGGCCATGGTACGTTGGTACGTACTGCTTAATTTGTGCCTAATTATTCGGCCGGATGGGGAGGCTAGCGCGCGGTGACCTTGACGTACGGTTCTTTACGCCGTGATGGGCGGAGACGGTGGTGCAGTTATACGGGAGGCGGAGGCGGAGGCGGAGGCTATCTTTGGCGCGGCGCGTGTGCGTTTGCATGCATTAGTCGGTCTTGCTGGTGGTGGCGCGCGCCGTGCGGCATGGATGGGGCGCGTATTCTTGGGACGTCCGGTGCTAGCCGTTAGTTCTGGCGGGTGTCGGTTTGTGCGGCTGGATGCCGTCGTACGTGTTCCGTTTCTGGAAGACAAAATTAGTTTGTCCCGTCTTAACTCGTTTTGACTCGCTTTGAAATCCGGCTTCACTAAAATCTTGTCTTTTATTATAAGGAAGAAGCATACTCGTACAAATCACCACGGGAGTGCCTATATCACCTCGGATGAAAACCCAGATACATTGGATTAGTTCCACGTAGCTCAAACAAAATTAAATATACAATCTGTTTATTGAGCCCATAAAACATAACGGGTCAAAAAAAATTTAACGGACTGTAGTTACTGGGCCTTTATTTTATTTTTATTTTATTATTAACAAAGCTCGATCGTCTTTCTGCCAGCCCAAAAAGGGGGAAAACAAAGACCCAAGAAGACAAAGACGGAGTGCCATCTTTCTGCACAATTGGGGGGAAAACAAAGGCCGAAAAAAATCCAGTCATCTTTCTGCCAACCAAATAGGGAAAAACACAGTGGCCAAAGAAAACTACAATCATCTTTCTGCCAACCCAATATGAAAACTAAAGACAAAAGACCATCTCAGATCGGAACTTGCCGCCAAGAACATATGGAAACCTCATATGACCAATCTATATATGCTAACCAAAGAAATATCTAGAAGACAATGGGAGAAGAGAACAAACAAGAAACGAGAGCAAGACAAGTGGAAACCGCCGACAGTCGATCGACAAAAACCAAACAAAAAGCATCTGGAAGATAGAACAAAAAAGAAGAGAGGAATAGCAGCAAAAGCATAAAAGATAGCAAAGGTATGGTGCAAAAACCTGGATGTCGATCAAATGTCTTCTTCCACAACAATGCAACAGCTGCTTGTCAACTCTGTTGCGCCGGAATTTGTTGTTTTCTTGCAAAATCATCTGTCTTTGCTCCAAAAAAAACTTTTATGTGGTTCTTGAAGATTTTAGCATCGAACAATTAATCTCTACTTTCCAACAAGATGATGTACTAAATTACTCCAATATCACGATAGATAATTATATTTGAGTTGCTAGGATACACGAGATTGTACTCAAAATATCTTATGCATCCGTATACATGAGTCTGATCTCATAACATGAATATGATATTACAAAAAATAAGAATTACAAACAATACATTCCACATCTTTTTTTTCTGGTAGCACATCATAGGAGATGTAAGGCATAGTCCTTGACATCCCGTGTCGAAATTGTGATACTTTGTTAGATATAGCTAGGGCATAAAAATAGCAAGACTATATGTATGCTGAGTAGTAGTTATGCATTTTTGGACAAAGAAGCTGAATAGATGCTAAACACAATAGTGGTTACTAACATGAATCGAATCTACAAGAAGAAAGGAATCTAGGAATAAATCTTGTTTGGTTTTCAGATCGAGATTTAGAGCCATTTCTAGCTAGCCAAACCGAGCAATAAAATAACATGTTATGGCTCAGATACATGAGTTCGTATCCGAACATGAATATGACAATACAAAAATAAGAATTGCGAAATTACATTTGTCTATAATTGTAAATTACATAAATAATAATTGTGTAAAACATAAAAATTACATGTAAATACAGAATCATAATGATGAACCAAGCCATACTCTCAATTCTCATGAAGCAGATCAATGAGAAGTTATACATACAATGTAATAAAAAAAGGGAATCATGATCAAATGCTAAAACAATCAGATATACATAGGGCATAAAAATCGCACGTCCATATGTATGTTGAGTAGTAGTTATGTATTTTTGTACAAAGAAACTGAACATATGCTAAAACAATAATAGTTACTAACATGAATCAGAATCTACAATAAGAAAGGAATCTAGAAATAAATATTGTTTGGTTTTCTGTACTGAGATTTAGAAGCATTTCTAGTTAGCCAAACTGAGCAATAAAAGAACATCTTATGGCTCTATATTCATAAGTTTGTACTCAGAACATGAATATGACAATACATGAATAAGAATTACAGAAATTACATTTGTATATAATTATAAATTACATAAATAATAATTGTGTAAAAACTTAAAAAATTACATGTAAATGATGAACTAGCCATACTCCCAATTCTCATAAAGCAGACCAATGAGAAGTTATACATACATGTAAATGTGACTGCCAAATTATGAAGTAAATAATTTGAAGCACTGCACATATACATACATCTGTATACAATAAATAGTTTAAACTACTGCACACATGCATGACTGCCAAAATATGAAAAATCTAGTTGATGCATTGACATTAACAAACCAAAATTATATACACCCCAAAAATAAACCCATACTACTAAAAAGGTGAACCCTACAATAAAAAAACGAAACATAATACGTAACAAATGACAACACAACAAAATATATCATAAGCTAACTATTATTTAAAAATGTAAAAAAATACATTAAAAATCATCTTCTACCTCTTTCTTGTAGAACTCATATAATGCCTCATTAAATTCAGCATCTTCAGAAGAACTTGAATCCTGAGATAATTAACACAAATAAATTGTAAAAATAGCTAAAACATGAACAAACAACAATAAAATTGAATTGCTCACATCAACTGGTTGATTTGAATTGTGATGATCTTCAATTTCATGATCTTCAGAACCAGCGTCATGATCCTCACTATCAAAATCACTGGACATATCTTTTAAAGAACACTTCCTCGTCCTAACCATTTAAAAAATGGCAAGCAAAACAATATCAATCAACTAGTACAGCTACTATCAGAAAGGACAAAAAATAGCTTATTAATGGAAAAATTAAGCACCTTGAATATTCAATATAATCACTGGCACTTACCAGATAAGATCAAACATCCAACCAAAGAACTCATTCACAACAGCAATATATATATATATATATATATATATATATATATATATATATATATATGTGTGTGTGTGTGTGTGTGTGTGTGTGTGTGTGTGTGTGTGTGTGTGTGAAAGTTATTACAAATCCAACGTATTTTTTAAAAAAGTGCATACCGAAAAGTGAAGTTAAATTTACAATATTATTACATAAATAACACTAACATAATACTATAGATATCAAACTCAAACTACTGCTTGCAAAAGACAACAAAGGACTTCTGGTGGACACGACGGGTTGATCTAGGCTCCTCAGCAACAAGCCTATCGCGCTAATATTCAATTCCCCAAAGCTTTACAAACTTGATAATTTAGAATCTCAGCGTCGCGAAGCTCCTCAAGACAAACATGAACATCACCATCAGCAGAACAAGATATTTTGAACTTATTACTCTGCAGAAGAAACTGAGTAACAACAGTAGCAGCATAAACTTTATCAACATCTTTAATGTCTCGAAAATAGACATGAACCAACTTGTTGATGTCCTTGTTGTCAGTTCCCGCAAAATACTTGCAAATTAGGATGGAAGTATCCACTAATACAATTGCACATTGCCACTACCCGATGAATCCGAACTGGTGGAACTCATTTCCTAAAAATACATTTTATAAGAAAAGCATAAAAATAAATACTTAATGATTGAAACGTAGCAACCAATGCTACAAGACTGGAAACAAAAAAACCCCAATAAAAGTTGTTTCAGTGATTCTCAAATACTTAACACCACATTTTATATGTTATAGGAAAATGTAAAAACATGAACAACCTTTTTATTTTTGCACATAAATTATTTTTAATTTCTGAAAAATATGAACAACCTTTTTGAAATCCAGAAAATTCATTAAATTATTTTTAACTTAATAAAATTAATTCCAAGTTAAAGTTGGTTTTTATTTTTGCACATAAATTATTTTTAATTTCTGAAAAATATGAACAACCTTTTTGAAATCCAAAAAATTCAAGAAATTATTTTTTTATTTTCAATTTAAATACAATAAAATCCCAGAAATCTCAATAATTTTTTTTTTGACATTGAAAACTAGGAAATTAAATAATTAACTTTATTTTATTATTTTATTCTTTTTAACCAAGAAAACTCTTTTAAATATCAAAAAAATCAATAAAATAATAACTTTATTAATTTTATTTTTGGTAACATACTTTGGGATGTTACAGTCATTTGTGTATAGATTAACCTACTAGCCTGATCAATGTTAGTGTGAACTAAGTTTTATGTATGTGATGAACTAAGTGTGAATGTGTGATGACTTGTGACTTTGTGAGTTATGACTTATAAACTAAATATGGTAAACTAAGTGTTATATTTATGATGAACTAGTTAATGCAACTTGCTAGTGCCAATGTTATGTGTAGTTGCTGAAAATATGAACAATTCATGAATGTTTATATCAAATAAACTATTATATGTTTTTGTTAATTTCTGGCACACAATTTAAGGGGTTTTCATGTTCCGAAAAATATATGCGACCATATTCGTTTCAATTTGTATTCACTCTGTATTCGTATTCGATATTATTCATATCCGGAGTATCCGTATTCGATTTTACAATTAATCTCTACTTTCCAACAACATGATGTACTAAATCTTCAAGAACCAAGAACCACATAAAAAGTTTTTTTGCTGGAGCAGCACTGATGATTTTGCAAGAAAACAACAAATTTCGGCGCCACAGAGTTGACAAGCAGCTGTTGCATTGTTGTGGAAGAAGACATTTGATCGACATCCAGGTTCTTGCACCATACCTTTGCTATCTTTCATGCTTTTGCTGCTATTCCTCTCTTCTTTTTTGTTCTATCTTCCAGATGCTTTTTGTTTGGTTTTTGTCGATCGACTGTCGGCGGTTTCCACTTGTCTTGCTCTCGCTTCTTGCTTGTTCTCTTCTCCCATTGTCTTCTAGATATTTCTTTGGTTAGCATATATAGATTGGTCATCTGAGGTTTCCATATGTTCTTGACGACAAGTTCCGATCTGAGATGGTCTTTTGTCTTTAGTTTCCATATTGGGCTGGCAGAAAGATGATTGGAGTTTTCTTTGGCCTCTGTGTTTTTCCCTATTGGGCTGGCAGAAAGATGATTGGATTTTTTTTCGACCTTTGTTTTTTTCCCAATTGTGCAGAAAGATGGCACTCCGTCTCTGTCTTCTTGGGTCTTTGTTTTCCCCCCTTTTGGGCTGGCAGAAAGACGATTGGACTTTGTTAATAACAAAATGAAAATGAAATAAAGGCCCAGTAACTGCAGTCCGTTAAAAATTCCTGACCCGTTATGTTTTATGGGCTCAATAAACAGATTGCATGTTTAATTTTGTTTGGGCTACGTGGAACTAATCCAAGGTATCTTGGTTTTCATCCAACGGTTGAAAATATGACTAATTTGCTAAAAAAAATAAGTCAAAAGTGATATAGACACTCCCTTAAAAAAATCACATCTCTCTACTCTCTCCAAACGTTGCTCTTGCCGCAGGACAACAAAGATGGATGGGGGGGGGCTGTCCTCACCGCCACATCCTCTGGATCTTGCAGTTAGGACCTGCTGCGCCGCTTGGAGGCCGACCTTGCCAGACACAACCTTCAGATCCGACTGTCGGGACCTGTCGTGCCACCGGGAGGTCGTCTTCGCCAGCCACAACCTCCAGATCTGGCAGCCAGGGAGGCCATCCTCGACGGTCGCCACCTCCGGATCCAGCTGCCTGTACCTCGATGGAGGCACTCCACCGCCAGATCTAGCCACTGAGAGCTCTGCGAAGGCACTTCGCCAATAGATCTGACCTCTAGGGTGGTGGGGAAGACATCCTTGACAGCCGTCGGGACCGAATTCGGCGTCGACGAGAGGGTACGGCTGTGCGGTGCTGGAGAATGAGAGGGGCGACACCATGGTGGAGAGAGAGGGCGATGAGAGGGTGTGCCTGCTAGGTGCTGGAGAGAGAGGGACGCACCGCGGTGGAGATAGTGGGGCAGCGAGCCAATGAGAGGGTGGGGCGGGGCTTTAGAGGGACGACGAGAGGGATGATAGATAAAAACCCCTCACCCCACATATTAAACCACCCATTCTTGAAGACCATATTCACTTTGACACTTGTAGTCCACATAAAATAATAGTAACTATTCCACAATGTTATACAAAAACTCCTTTTTAAAAACACTGATAAGGAAGATTGGCTTGGGACCAATAGGTTTTGGTGGAAAGTTGAGGGTTGAGACCAAGAGGTTGGGCAACCCAATAGACTTGTGTTAAAAGTGAGACATCGGTGAGATCAGGAGGTGGACAACCACAAGTTGGTAAATATCCCATCACCTCATTGATTGTCAAGTAAGGACAAGAAACTTGTGCCAAGTAATTATACACAGATCTCGCTCAACCACATGCATGGTTTATCCAACTTGTCTTAGTATACTGCTCTCCCGATTGAATATCTACAGTCATCAATCGCTCTTGTGTGATAGAGCAACATGAGCGGGTGAGTCAGGAGTGAGCCTGTCCGGTCACACGCTGAATTTCACAACGGTATGGACCCGTCAGCTTCGGAGTGCGAATTCCACCAATTGATTGGTGGTCTCCCGAGGCTGTATGGACCTTGAACCTACTAGGTAGATGCTAGAAAGGTTGAGCATTGAAAAGGCTTGTTATCTCAACTCAGTCGCACGCTAACTTGTTGCGTGTATATAGCTTGACAGTATGAGTTTGAGATATGTTGGACCGAAAAGGCGACTAGAGGGGGGGTGAATAGGAGCATGCTCACTTTTTCCCAAATAATGAATTCAACACAATTTCACCCCAATAACTATGATGAAGCTATGAAGATCAATATACCAGTACAGCGGAAGACTAGTATTGAATCCAATTAAATCCCCTAAGCAAAATAACAAAATCAACTAAGATTGCAAAGACTCACAAAGACGCAGGCGGTCGATCATTGTACTCCAACCGGTCGGACCGATTGTCGGGCGGTCCGACCGGCGTTAGTCTTGGCGGTCGGACGCTCCAAAATCGGTCCGACCGGTGATGACGGGCGGTCGACCTACCGACTCGAAACCGATCTATAACAAAGAAAATCACCGATGACGGTTGCAATTAGGTGAAACTTTTGATTCTCAACTCCAATCTTTATGAAACTTTGCACACACCTCTATATGCTATTGAGGACCTATTCCAATCGAATACTATGATAATTCTTGGAACGATCTTGAGCAATTGCCAATTGATTAACGAAGGTCTAAAACCGCAAGAACGAAAACTTGATCCTAAGGCTTGTTCGTGAGAGATTGATGATCAAGATGATGCTAGATAGATTCACACATATCACAGCAAGCTAATTCACATGAAAGAATCAATCACAAACTCACGGATCAAAGAAAGCCCTAAAAACACGAAATTGAAAGCAAGAACGAAAAGAGACTTATCTCAAGCAAACCTTGCATAGATTGATTTCGTGATTGATGCCGATTACATCCACACCATCATGGATCGATGGACAATCAAAGATCACGAAATTCACCACAAACCATCAAGAGCCCTAGCCTCCACCTCAACTCCCTAAAGACAATTAGGGTTTTGAAACATAAAAGGCGAGAGAGAGAGAGGTGCACCACCATCTCCTCCTATTTATAGTGGAGGCCTAAAACTCTTAGGGTTTGACTCTCTTGGGCTCCCGTTAAGGCCCACTAACAAACGGGTCACACACGCACGCTTTGTGAAGCGCCGTTTTTAACTTTTTGACCTAAACCGCTTCACCATGCGCCATGGATTCGCCAATAGGTCACCCTTGTCCATCTTGTGTCACGCTTGAGTCGTTGACTCACCCGCATCGCCGATCGCTCGACCTCAACTCTTCAAGTCTAGTCCCGATTCTCCTCGCCGTTGATCGTCGTTGACCACCAAGCTACCCGCACAACCACGATAAGAAAACACGATTCGGGAACAAGTTCTTCACAACTTGACCCATGTTAGTCAAAACATGCATCATGCAAATCATATGCCATGAAACCAATGATTTTGACCTAACAAAACAACATCGCCACGGTTGGCGGACGTTCAAGTCAATACCGGCCCGACCGCCCAGCGAGTCGGCCGGACCGCTTTGGCGGGCTCGGACCGCTCCTCGGAGCGGCGGACCGCCTTGGGACTTAGCCAAATTCATACTCCCAAATTCAAACCTTCCGAAATTAAAACGAATAGAACTTCTTCTTGAGATTCCAAAATTATGAGACCAAGTGCATTGGGATCCTCACTTGCCTACAACACCTATTTTGGCCCACTGCTTTGAACACTTTTAGGTCACCGCGGTCCGATCAGCCCACATGGCTTGGTCCGACCGATTTGGGACCGTCCGATCATTGCAAGGACCGGTCGGACCGCCTCGCCCGAATACCGTAGCTTTGTCGAAAACACGTGAAACTACAAACCGTAAACGCCATTGCCAATTGTCACATCATCCTAAGATCTCGTAACATATTCCCATGAAATCCACAATCTCCCTTGATGAACACATTGGCAATTATCCGAAAATGTAAGTAAGAGGTTTGAAAACGAGTTTACTCGCAGTTTTCGCACAAAGGCACAACTTGGTCCATAAGCAAGAAAAAGCAATGAAAAGGACCAAGCTGGCATCAGAATAGTATAGGCATGTGAGACAAGGCAAAAGAAAGCATAAAAACTTTGATTTCCAGAAAAGGGTCAAAATTCTCACATGAGGTCCATATGAAAGAACAATTGTTCAATTGACCTATGATCATTGTGAGTATAAAAGAATGCAATTCAAGTTCAGAATATTCAACAAGACAATAAGAATGCAACTCAAGAACTCCCCCTCACTATGATCCTCAAATTTCAAATTTTCGCCTCCTTTGTACAAACTTCTCCCCCAACAACTTCTCCCCCAGCAAAGAAATATATTCTCATTAACACATCTTCTCTTCTCATTTAACACATCTTCTCCCCCTTTGACAATCGATTCATCAAGGAATCATACCTTCCTCTCATCCAGAGATAATAAATATAGAATAAAGGAAGAAGCAGAAACAAAAGAAGCATAAAAAGGAATATGCATGAAGTGCAATGAAGTGGCTTCAATTTTGTATTTTCAATTTTTGATTACAAGAAGCTTTGGAGATTACCCAAAAGAACAAGCTAGTATCTCTAATATTGCACAACAAAGATATCAAGCCCGATAAACTTAGCAAGATCATGGTAAGACATATATATCAAAGCTAAGCACAAAGGCTCAAAAGTAAAGGAGTAGATTTGATCAATTTAAGCAACGCTCAAATTCAAAGAAGTTCATCAACAGGATCCTAAAGTGAAATTGGCCATGTCAAAATGTCAAAGTGAGATCAAAAATCTAACAAAGACCACATTAAGAGTCAATCAAGTCCGTATTGAATCATTTTGCTCAATATTTTGTAAACGCCCATTTGTCAACATTTTTCTCATTTGCATTGAATATTGAAGTTGACTAATGATCTAACTTAGTGACAAGATCCCGGACTAGGAGCCATCCACAAACTCATCCTAAGCTTCGACCAAAAGTTGATTAAAGGTATATCTTAGTAAAGAAGATCCCGGACTAGGAGCCATCCACAAACTCTTTCTAAGCTTCTACCGGGCGACAAATCTTGATGTTCATGTCATTTCGACAAGCAATTCCCCATGAGATCGTCTCGTTCATCAAACTATCTCCAAGTTCATGTCATTTGACAAGCAGTCTCGTAAGAATAGTTTGGCACAATTTAAGCATAAGACAATCTTGATTTTCATTTTTCACATGAGCAGTTTTAGAATCTCAAGAACACCAAAAGCTCAAGTAATGGTCAATTTTAGATCAAAGAGCTAACAAAACAATTCTGACAGGGCCAATGTCACAAGAGGAGCACTAATTGCGCAACTCGCTAAAACATCCACAAATTGCAATTTCTTAGTTTGAGTTCTTTAAAAGGTTCTAGCTCATATAACAAAGACTTAGCTACACATGTAAAAGTATGATAATTCTAGCAAGTCAAAGAACTAGACATGACATTGAGCAAGAATTGAAATTAAAAAGCTCTAAAGGGTAATAGGCAAAGCTTCATCAATTTATAAAAATAAGCATAAAATCTTATATTACAATGCATCTTTTTGGATTTTTCATACCATTTGTTGTAACCACTTGTTGGAGTTTTCATATGAATGCAATATGACACAATGAGATGCAATTAAAAGCCTAAAACCTAAAAAGTTCAAGAGATCACTAAGTTCGTAAAAAGAACAATAAAAGATCAAAAGAACAAGGAAAGATAAGAAAAGATCAAACTCCCCTCAAACCAACCCATAAGGATAAATTACCCTAACTCGCTTCTTAAGGAGGAAAATCTGTTTGATCTAAAGGCTTGGTAAGAATATCGCCAATTGAGCTTGGACTCTCGAAGTGCATTACAATATCACATTTTTCAACATGATCTTTAAGGAAGTGAAAACGAATGTCTATGTGCTTAGTCCTAGAATGTTGCACTGGGTTTTTAGCAATATTAATAGCGTATGTTATCACAGAAAAGAGGAACACTAGCAAAGTTTAACCCATAATCTTTCAAAGTGGACGCCATCCACAAAATCACACAAAGAACTAGCAAGAAGACTACATATTCCGCTTCAAAGATGGATTGTGCAATGTAAGACCGCTTCCTAGAGGACCAAGATACAAGAGAAGTGCCTAGGAAGTGACAGTGCTCGAGGTACTCTTCCTATCTAACCGACTGACCGCAAAATCGAATCAAAACCCCTAATGGACAAAGTCAAGAGCATGAATACCAAATGCCATATAAGAGGGTAGAGTGTAAATACACGAATATGCGCTTAACGGCTTGGCGATGGGAAGTTCTCGAGACGCTCAAATCTTGCACAAAGGCATACCGTGAAGTGAATGTCCGGTCTCGAGGTCACAAATCGTAGGGAGCCGATCATGTCATGCGGATTCGCGTTGATCCACGACTTCTCCTTCCTCATCCGGATCCAAAATATCGAAGTTGCCATGGGAGTGGAAATTGGCTTGCAGTCACCCATGTTGAAGCGTTTGAGTAGATCTTTAGTGTACTTCGTCGATGGATAAAAGTTCCTTCCTTGCATTGCTTGATTTGAAGTCCCAAAAGTAATTAAGCTCTCTCATCATACTCATCTCAAATTCCTGGACATAGTGTCGTAAAAGTCGGAAATAAGAGCATTAGAGGAACCACCAAAGATAATATCATCCACATAAATTTGAGCAAGCGAAGTCATTTTCACGCCTAAGAATGAATAGAGTTTTATCCACTTTACCCATTTCAAAATTATTTTTAAGCAAGAAGGTCTTAAGTCTATCATACTGTGCTCTAGGGGCTTGTTTAAGACCATACAATGCTTTAGATAGCTTGAAAACACGATTTGGATATTTAGGATCCTCAAAACCGGGGGTTGCTTAACATACACTTCCTTATCTATGAAACCATTTAAAAGGCACTTTTAACATCCATCCGATATAATTTAAAACCTTTTGATACAAAGAATGCAAGCGAGAATGCGAATGGCTTCTAGTCTAGCAACAGAGCAAATGTCTCATCAAAATCTAACCCTCAACTTGGTTGAAACCTCGAGCTACTAATCGCCTTGTTTCTAACCACGTAACCATCCTCACCTTGTTTATTCTTAAACACCCAACGGGTTCCTATAACATTATGACCACTAGGGGTTCTACTAGGTTCCAAACTTTGTTTCTTTCAAAATTTTCTAACTCCTCATGCATGGCATTTACCCACTAGAATCGATAAAGCATGTGATATATCGCGGGTTCAAAAGAAGCAACAAAAGCCGAATGAGAGTAGAGATTTGGATCATTATACCGAGCGAGTGACTCGCTCATGTAGATTACCTATTATCATTCCGAGGATGTTGTCTCTGAATGCGAAGTGGAGCGCCGGGTGAGATACTGCTTTCTTCGACCTCATGAGTCTCTGCGATGATGAAGATGCGCAGAGCCTCAATCGAAGGTGAAGTAGATGTAGCGGTGTTCTTGTATCAAGATGGGCGCTTGAAGAGCAGCAGATGAAGGAATGATATTAGCTTCGCCTCATCTTCCTCCACAAAAATGCTCTCTCACACTGTAAATCATCTCAGAGCAATAGATCTAGCTCGTGGCTAGTCTCATCAAAAGTGACATTACAAGTCTCTGAATAATGTTAGTCTCGAGATAAAGACCCAAACCACTCGAATGAGCAGGATAACCTGAAATAACCCATCAAAAGTTCTTGATTCAAATTTATCTAAGTTGCTGTCTTAAGAATAAAACATTTTGATCCAAAACCCAAAATGCGAAATGAGGGTTTTCTACCAAAACGAAGCTCATAAGGAGTCTTGCCTAAAGAAGGTCTCAAAAGACACGATTTGCAATATGGCAAGCAAGAGCAATAGCTTCGCCCAAAATCTCCTGGTGTGTTATACTCGTCTAGCATCGTCCTAGCCATTTCGACCAAGGTCCTATTCTTCCTTTCCACCACGCCATTTTGTTGAGGGACGTGTGGAGAGGAGAACGATGCTCAATACCACGCCAAGCACAAAAAGAAGCAAAGAAGCATTTTTGAACTCCGTGCCATTATCATGCGAATCGCTCTCAAAGCACCGTGAAGCTCGAAGCCAAACGAAGAACAAGGTCATGAAAATAACCAAAAGCTTCATCTTTTGAAGTAAGAAAGAACACCCAAGTATATCTAGAAAGATCATCGACTATGACAAGAATATACCATTTTCCACCGATCGATCGGACTCTGGCAGACCAACAAGATCCATATGAAGCAACCGTCCCGGTCCGTCAATCATAACCATAGTCACGTATGGGTGTGAGGCGGCAACTTGTTTGCCATGCCTACGAGGCGCACATACAACATCCTTGATGCTTTGAGTTTGGGCAAACCTCTCATGAGATCAAGGTTGCTAACTCGTGTCGATGATCAAAACCAATGTGCCCCAAACGTCGATGCCAAAGCCGTAAATCGAAGAAGATGTAAGCAAACATTTAAGAGATCCAAAGAAGAGATTCTCAAAAATCACCCAAAAATTCTACCAACTCTAGAGATTCCAAACACAAGCTCACCAAGAGAATCAAGCACACGACAAGTATTTTTCTTAAAAGCAGTCTCATAGCCATCATCAAGAAGTCGAGAAAGCGTAAAGAAGATTATACCTAAGCTTGTCCACAAGAGCAACATCCTTTAGAATGAATTTGTTGTTTACCCTAATTGATCATGTTCCTTCAATTCGCCTTGTGTATCATCTCCAAAGGTGATGAAGTCATCACCGTTGCCCGCGTGAAAGAGGTGAACCATTTTGAGTTTCCGGTCATGTGGCGTGAACATCCGGAGTCAACGAACCACGTGTTCTTCCCCTTTCCGCGGTAATCCCGAAAATCAAGGAACAAAGAATGATGTGTCTCAATCATCAAGTTAGATAAACAAGATTTAGGAATCCAAAGATCGAGACACACGTCCGCAAGGAGTATACAAACCGAAGTACTATCCTTGATTTCATCTAACATTCGGTTATGAGCAATGTTTAAATTAACATGAGACTTAAATCGTCCATGGGCTATCGGACCAAGCATTGTCTCAAGCGTCGGGCCGGCGTGACCAAAACGGTCGACCGGTGACCACTCAATGGCCGACCGCCAATTGATAAACATTAGAATTAGGATATTTAGAAACATAAGGATTTGCATGAGAGAAAAATCCTAATCCAGGTTTATTCTTTTTAGTGTAACCATGTCTCATAAAAGCTCTAGGTTGCATGAATGAAATTCTATCAAAATTTTTCCTATCATTTTTCAACCTACGCCAACAGAATTCAATCAAATGCCCACCTTTCTTACAATAAGTGCAATGGTACTTGGTACCACTAGAAGAAGCACCATTGGAATTAATACAAGGTTGGGCAAAACCTGCAGATTTAAAATATGTTTTTGCAGGTTGGGTTTTGAATTCAATTAAACCTTTTTCCAAGACTTGAATGACTTTTGGGTTTGAATTGTCTTGAAAAGAATTGAATCCTAAACCTTGCTTCTTATAAGGAGTTTTAGACTTGTCAAGAATCATGTTTAATTGTTTCTTACCTTTAGAAAATTTTTCTAATGTATCATGAAGGTAAGCATTTTCTTTTCTCAAGTTAACACAAGCATCACAAGTTTTATCCATATATTTCTCCTTATACAAAGCAATTTCAAGCTTAAGAGCGGAACAAGAAGCACAAGTAGTATTTTCAATATTGTCCTTAAGCTTAGCATATTTGACTCTAGCAGCTTCTAATATATCTTTGATTTCACGTTCCTTTTCTAAACATGAAGTGCAAGGGCTAGAATCAAACACATCAAAAGCAATCAATTTACTAGATTCTAAACATTTTTCACAAGGAGCACTTTTAATTTCATTTAGTTCAGATCTAGCATTCTCAAGTTGTTGTACGAAATATTATGAGCGCTTTGTAACTTAGTAATTTCGAGTGCATAGCATGACAAGATAAACATTCATCGAGTTCAAGAGTCTTAGCATTTTTAAGCTCTACTTTCAGTTTGTTAATCTTAGACTCTAATTTCTTATTTTTTGTCATGACAAATTCTAGCGCTTCATCTTGACTAAGCAATTGCTCAACTATAGAATCATATTTAGCAGAAAGCTCATCATAAGAAAAGGATACCTCATCATCATCAATGTTGTCGGTGTCGACCATGAAGCACATGCCGTGAAGTCTTTGACCTTCCCTTTCTTTTGCCTTGAGGATCTCCTCCTCCTTGTCCTCCTCACTCCCGGTATCCACATCGCTCAAGGATTGATCCTCAAAAGCGGCAAGAACCCGGTGAGCGACCTTCACAAGCTTATTAGCCTCATACCTTGATTTGTTGAAAGGAGGCTTCTTCCAAGTCGCTTTCCTTCCTTATGATTGCTCTTACCTTTCACTTGGGGCAATTTGTCTTGATATGATTGAGCTCACCACATTCATAGCATGTCACCGACCACCTCTCTTTTGTTTCTCACATTATTGTAGGCCCGTGTGAATTTTTTAGCTAGAAGAGCTAACTCTGTTTCAGAATACTTTCAAGCTCCTCTTCATGAATAGCGGATAAACAAGCAAATGAAAATCCGAAGAAGATTCAAAAGAGTCATCAAAAGCCTTTTGAGAGGATCTGCTACCAAAGCTAAATTATCTTTCTTGGGATGATCAACTCTTTTAATTTCATGAGTCTTGAGTTTACTATAAAGCAATTCTAAAGTAAGACTTGAAAGATCAACATTTTCCTCTATAGCAGTAGCCTTCATCTCCCACTCCTTGGTGTTGATTGCAGCCAAGAGATGGGTGTCATTTTCAGATTGAAAATATTCAATATCAACACTTTCATTTGATTAATTACTTTATTAAAGCGATCGAAAATGTCATCGATGCTCTCTCGGGACGATCTCGAATTTATTGTATTCACGCTTGTAAACCGCTTGGCGCACCTTTTGATTTGGGACGAACCCTCATGATATGTTTCGAGAGTGTTCCAAATTCCATACGCAGTTGAAAGATTACAAATTCTATCATATTCTTGTCTACCAAGTGCACCATATAAAAGATTCTTAGCCTTATTGTTGTTAGCCAAAAGAATTGCAGAAGCAGGTGTAGTAATTTCAGGAATAACCAACGGGGCTCTAACAACATCCCAAATAGCTTGTCCTCGCTCTCAAGAAAGACGCGCATACGATTCTTCCAATAGGCATAGTCGTGCCCATCGAAGATATGCGGTTTAGTAGAAAACTTATCCATCGCCAAAGTTCAAAGGACCGTTAAGATCAAGATTGAACTAACCGGCTCGATACCACTTGTTGGACCGAAAAGGCGACTAGAGGGGGTGAATAGAGCACGCTCACTTTTTCCCAAATAATGAATTCAACACAATTTCACTCCAATAACTATGATGAAGCTATGAAGATCAATATAACAATGACATTGAAGACTAGTATTGAATCCAATTAAATCCCTAAGCAAAATAACAAAATCAACTAAGATTGCAAAGACTCACAAAGACGGGCGCGTCGACCATTGTACCCAACCGTCGGACCGATTGTCGCGGTCCGACCGGCGTTGTCAAGCGGTCGGACCGCTCAAAATCGGTCGGCCCGGTGATGACGAAGCGGTCGACCGGTGACTCGAAACCGATCTATAACAAGAAAATCACCGATGACGGTTGCAATTAGGTAACTTTTGATTCTCAACTCCAATCTTTATGAAACTTTGCACACACCTTCTATATGCTATTGAGGACCTATTCCAATCGAATATTATGATAATTCTTGGAACGATCTTGAGCAATTGCCAATTGATTAACAGAAGGTCTAAAACCGGGCAAGAACGAAAACTTGATCCTAAGGCTTGTTCGTGAGAGATTGATGATCAAGATGATGCTAGATAGATTCACACATATCACAGCAAGCTAATTCACATGAAAGAATCAATCACAAACTCACGGATCAAAGAAAGCCCTAAAAACACGAAATTGAAAGTAAGAACGAAAAGAGACTTATCTCAAGCAAACCTTGCATAGATTGATTTCGTGATTGATGCTGGATTACATCCACACCATCATGGATCGATGGACAATCAAAGATCACGAATTCACCACAAACCATCAAGAGTCCTAGCCTCCACCTCAACTCCCTAAAGACAATTAGGGTTTTGAAACATAAAAGGCGAGAGAGAGAGTGCAACCACCATCTCCTCCTATTTATAGTGGAGGCCTAAAACTCTTAGGGTTTGACTCTCTTGGGCTCCCGTTAAGGCCCACTAACAAACGGGTCACACACGCACGCTTCGCGAAGCGCCGTTTTTAACTTTTTGACCTAAACCGCTTCACCATGCGCCATGGATTCGCCAATAGGTCACCATTGTCCATCTTGTGTCACGCTTGAGTCGTTGACCTCACCCGCATCGCCGATCGCTCGACCTCAACTCTTCAAGTCTAGTCCCGATTCTCCTCGCCGCTGACCGTCGTTGACCACCAAGCTACCGCACAACCACGCACAAGAAAACACGTGTTCGGGAACAAGTTCTTCACAACTTGACCCATGTTAGTCAAAACATGCATCATGCAAATCATATGCCATGAAACCAATGACTTTGACCTAACAAAACAACATCGCCACGGTTGGCGGACGTTCAAATCAATACTGGCCCGACCGCTCCAGTGAGCCGGTCGGACCGCTTTTGGCTGGCGGTCGGACCGCTCCTCGTGAGCCGGTCGGACATCATCATTAGGACCTTAGGGATCTAATACGCTGCTCCTTGAAGCATGTCCATTGCGATAGCGTGCCAGCATTGTGATCCTCCTTTGTGATGCTGTTATTCGACGCTGACATGATTCTCCGCCATCCCCGACGTCATCTACACCCTTGGTGAGCTCCTCGAAGTCCCCTAGTGCTTCCACGCTGTTGAATCGATGAGATTAGCTAGTGTAGCATAGACTTCACTGTGGCCACCCATGGCACCGCCGCGAGAAGCATTGTCGCCACCGCTCCGGTGACCATTGGTCCTCGAACCACTGCCTGTAGCTTCGTAGTCGCCCTAGAGCCAGTGCGCTCCAATCACGAAAACCATTTTAGACCTGAGAAGCTCCTCCGCTTATTGCCGGTGTAGCGCCACCTCTGACCATCTCTCCAGCCCCCACCACCACCTGATAGGGTCATCGTCTAGAGGATAACCCATTTTTCCCATCCTCGATCTAAGTCGTTGCACTTTGTTACGCGACGAGCTCACCAAGGTGCTAGGCTGTGCGCAGCTCTATTCCTTTCTCTTCACTCTCGCTGACAGTGGGTCTCACTCAGGTTGAGTATTAACTTAACAATAATGACAATGGTTAAGTGTAATAAGTGTATAACAGGTGGGACCAACCAAGAAGATTAATAGAAATATAATTTCAAATATTTTTATTAAATGTGTCACTGACATGTGGGACCACGCACTATTCTCGGTTTTAAAATATATTTTAAATGTGTCATTGATATGTGGACCCCAGTCGTTAGATAATTAAAATAAAAAATATGTTTAATCATTTAGTTAACAAATAATGAGTCTATGACATATAGGACCGCCTATGTTTTATAAATAAAATCCAGAAAAGAAAACTATGAGAGACTGATAAGTAGGCCCCACATGTAAGTTAATAAAATTCAAAAAAAGAGAAAAGTCGCTTTTAGTTCAGAGAAAAATACGCTTTCTTTGTTGGAAAGCATAAACCTCTGTAGAACTCAGAGAAAAATACACTTTCTCTGTTGTAAAGCATAAACATCAGAGAATAAGCTTTCGACGTCACCCTTTTATTTATTTTTGGAATTTCAAAACTGAAGCTAATCAAAATGCTAATAACTTTCGCATATGAACTCCAAATGAAATGGATATTTTTTATAAAATCATCTAAAATCATGTTCTATCGGAATATACAAAAATATTGGACTTTTGTTGCTGTTTAAATTTTTTTTGTATATTTAATTTGCTATCGGCTCTTTTTGAATAGACGTCGATACCTTGAACGAAATTTACGACGATCCTTCATCCTATTTGTCATAGCAACCAGAGCAAGGCAAGCACCTCTTTTGACCATGTTGATCCTACTATTTTAATTATTGTACTTCTTTCTGCAAAATATATTATCCATGCGTGTATGTTTGTTTAAAATTTGCTATATTTGGAGATAATGGTAGTTATATTCCTATTCAATGCATCATCCTCCTTGAAAAATTGGTATCATGACTATTGTAGCCAATAGTTTATGGTTTAGGCAATAGATGATGCCAATTTGGTTATCTCGAGTGCGAATATCTCACAATTGCTTATCCGGGCACTAGATTTACTAAAATAGGAAAATAGATAAAATATTGAACATGAATTTGGAAGATTTTGATATGATGGTCTAGAGGAGTTTACCTCTGTTATTTTGTATAATAATAATAATAGTAATGAAAAACTTAGTTTGTGATGTGGAGGAATTATATTATATTTTCAGAAGTGTGAGGGGTGTATCTCACAAGTAGATAGGGAGAGATCTTCATCTAGGTCAATTAAGGACCGAACACTAGTGCCACAAATCTAAGCCTAGGCATACAACCACATGTGCTGGTATGGAACGATCTTAGCTGATTAAGTCATCGAAAACTAGTCTAGCAGGCATGTTCGAAGTGTCTCCCTTCACTAAGGTGTTGGGAACAAAGCCTTCTAACATAACGATGAATGTCTAACTGAGACAAGGGTGTACCTGGGTGAAGTGAGGGTGTTCATTCGCCAGGCTAGTACAAGGTTAGGACTAGGTGATATAAAGGCTTCGATATGTGCTCTAGATTGCTTACCAAAGGATAGTGAGTGGTTGTATCGACGGATGTCAAACAAACTAAAGAATTTGCATGATGTGGGTAAAGTTGTACACCTCTACAGAGTGTAAATCTATTTAAGTAGTCGTGCTCGTGATCACGAGTGTACTTGGTGCAGTCACATCGGGTATAGTCTTGGTTTTTGCACAAAACGATTCTTGTTGGAAAACGAGGGAAGAGTTTTGTTGTTGATATTTGAGTTGAGTGCTATGTTTATGGCTGAAAGTAAGATGTTGATCGAAGCTGAGTAGGGTTGCGATTTATTATTTATCAAGTACTTACTTGTTGATTCTTTAATTACTTAAGTGTTCTATAAATTCTATAGCAAATTACTATGTATTGATATGGCAAATAAAACTTGATTAATGTTGAAAATAACTTGTAGTATAGAGCCTCATCCCTTGTTAGACACACACACACACACATATATATATATATATATATATATATATATATATATATATATATATATATATATATATATATATATATAGTTTACGATACACTACAAGTCTTACTGAGTACGTAATAAATTCAATCTTGCTTAAATTGTTGTTCAGAGATAGAGGATGAGCCTATGCTGGACGACACATTCTTTGCACCCGGCACTGGATGGTTCAGTGATGGGTCTTTCTAGGTCTTATTACCTGTCAGTTGCTTGAGAGTTTGGATGGGCATATCGTTGGAATTTTGCATCTAATTTATTGTATTTTCCCAGCTACTTCTGATACTTAAGCTTTTATTTGGTCGGTCGACCCTTGTGATGTAAACTTTGTAATCACTTAAGTTATGTACCATATTTATTTCATGTTGTATGTATGTATGGATGGATGTGTATGCTTATATTATGGATCTGTGCGCTAGCCACTGATCATGAGACTAGTACGGTACACACAAGAGAATTTCGAGTATTCAAAGTCTGGAGTCTGACAGTCCATACATTATTAAGTAGAAGAAAACATATTACCTGGCATGCCGAGCAATCGTTGACGGGCTTAACCAGTGCCATGCCATCGAATCTTGTGCGGATGTTAGGTCGAGGTTTGCTGCAGCCCGTTTCACGCTTTCGTCGACATGCTTGGCATATGCATATGACCAAGTTTCCATGCGGCTCACCTAGCGTCCCCGCCGCAATGCTTGCGCTACACTCTCAACTATGTCGTAGTGCGCTGGGACCACTCCATCTCACATCAATGAACACAAAACCTATGGCCCCATCGACCTAGCGCAAATGTCCACAATCACCAGCCTTGGCTTAAAAAAAAAAAAAAAAATAGGACGATGGTAGTCTAGCCACATGACCGTATGTTGTCGTGAATCGTGATGAGATCAAATGTTTATGTCATAATGAAACACACACAACAGGCAAATAGCATCTGCAATCAACAGACAAATTACACTTCAAAGTATTCCACCGCCGAGTGGTGGGGGTGCAATAGGCAGGCGGAAGAATACACACATGCGTATGAACATACGCACCACCGAGCACCACCACATACAGCCTAACAGCATGGGTGCCTTTTCGAGCACACTGTGCATGCAGGACAAGTTGGAGGAGATGTGTACCTTGTAAGCTTTCCTGTATCCTCACTAGAAAGTTGAAACGTTTCAACATTGTTTGAACCTTGATATATGTATCACCGTTCAAGGCGAAGTACAGAGCAGAATAAAAACTATTTGATGTATTCGGCAAAGCCCGGCGCACAATTGTACAAAATGACGAGATCGCTTTCATGCACGCGGTATAAGAGATCAGTGTGTACATGCATGACATTGGTGGAGAGAAACCACCTCAAAAGAAACGAACCCAGTCGGCCATCGAGAAGCCTCGGCGATGTTTTCCAGCAGGTCGATCTTCCTCCCCCTGCATTGTACGTAGCACAGCATTTGTTGTACTGTACACGCATGCCCTCCAAACTCCATTGCCGGCCACCTTAGAGAGCTGCGACGGCCGACACGGCGGCGAAGAGCATAACGGCCGCGAGGCTGCTGTGCATGGCGCTCGTGCCGCTGGCCTCATCGGCAGCCTCGGGGCCGGGAGCCTCCGCGGGGGTCTCGCTGACGGTCGCCTCGGTTGGGGGACCGTCGGAGGCTGCCGGGCCGGTGGTCACTGCCGAAGGGCCCTCCCCGGTGACGGGCCCGTCGGACGGGAAGGCTTCGTCTTCTCCGGATTCTTCGGGTGCCGGGGCGCCAGCAGGCTCTTCGGAGGAGGAAGGGCTCGTCGCCTCGGTCTCGGGGGCGCCAGCCGGCTCTTCGGAGGAGGAAGGGCTCGTCGCCTCGGCCTCGGGGGCGCCAGCCGGGGCCTCCTCCTCCGGGTCCTCGCTCACGATGGGTGTGGAGGCTGGTGCCGTGGTCGGCGCGTCTTGCTGCGGGCCGGCGGTGGTCGGGGCCTTGGCGGGGGTCATCTCGAGCGTCTCCATGGCCATCTCGAGGGTCCCGACCGTCCCAGTTGCCGCGGCAGGTGCCTTCGACGGGGCGGCCGACGGCGCCGTGGCTTCATACGTCTCCGGCGAGGCGGCCGGGGCCTGCGCGTGGACGGCTGGGGCCATCGCGAGGACGGCGAGGAGGAAGCAGCCAGCGAGGGCGGGAGCGTAGGCCATGGTACGTTGGTACGTACTGCTTAATTTGTGCCTAATTATTCGGCCGGATGGGGAGGCTAGCGCGCGGTGACCTTGACGTACGGTTCTTTACGCCGTGATGGGCGGAGACGGTGGTGCAGTTATACGGGAGGCGGAGGCGGAGGCGGAGGCTATCTTTGGCGCGGCGCGTGTGCGTTTGCATGCATTAGTCGGTCTTGCTGGTGGTGGCGCGCGCCGTGCGGCATGGATGGGGCGCGTATTCTTGGGACGTCCGGTGCTAGCCGTTAGTTCTGGCGGGTGTCGGTTTGTGCGGCTGGATGCCGTAGTACGTGTTCCGTTTCTGGAAGACAAAATTAGTTTGTCCCGTCTTAACTCGTCTTGACTCGCTTTGAAATCCGGCTTCACTAAAATCTTGTCTTTTATTATAAGGAAGAAGCATACTCGTACAAATCACCACGGGAGTGCCTATATCACCTCGGATGAAAACCCAGATACATTGGATTAGTTCCACGTAGCTCAAACAAAATTAAACATACAATCTGTTTATTGAGCCCATAAAACATAACGGGTCAAAAAATTTTAACGGACTGTAGTTACTGGGCCTTTATTTTATTTTTATTTTATTATTAACAAAGCTCGATCGTCTTTACGCGGTAGAAAAGGGGGAAAACAAAGACCCAAGAAGACAAAGACGGAGTGCCATCTTTCTGCACAATTGGGGGAAAAACAAAGGCCGAAAAAAATCCAGTCATCTTTCTGCCAACCCAATAGGGAAAAACACAGAGGCCAAAGAAAACTACAATCATCTTTCTGCCAACCCAATATGAAAACTAAAGACAAAAGACCATCTCAGATCGGAACTTGCCGTCAAGAACATATGGAAACCTCATATGACCAATCTATATATGCTAACCAAAGAAATATCTAGAAGACAATGGGAGAAGAGAACAAACAAGAAACGAGAGCAAGACAAGTGGAAACCGCCGACAGTCGATCGACAAAAACCAAACAAAAAGCATCTGGAAGATAGAACAAAAAAGAAGAGAGGAATAGCAGCAAAAGCATAAAAGATAGCAAAGGTATGGTGCAAAAACCTGGATGTCGATCAAATGTCTTCTTCCACAACAATGCAACAGCTGCTTGTCAACTCTGTTGCGCCGGAATTTGTTGTTTTCTTGCAAAATCATCTGTGCTGCTCCAGCAAAAAAACTTTTTATGTGGTTCTTGAAGATTTTAGCACTGGAACAATTAATCTCTACTTTCCAACAAGATGATGTACTAAATTACTCCAATCTCACGATAGATAATTATATTTGAGTTGCTAGGATACACGAGATTGTACTCAAAATATCTTATGCATCCGTATACATGAGTCTGATCTCATAACATGAATATGATATTACAAAAAATAAGAATTACAAACAATACATTCCACATCTTTTTTTTTCGGTAGCACATCATAGGAGACAGAAGCAGGCATAGTCCTTGACATCCTGTGTCAGAAATTGTGATACTTTGTTAGATATAGCTAGGGCATAAAAATAGCAAGACTATATGTATGCTGAGTAGTAGTTATGCATTTTTGGACAAAGAAGCTGAACAGATGCTAAACACAATAGTGGTTACTAACATGAATCAGAATCTACAAGAAGAAAGGAATCTAGGAATAAATCTTGTTTGGTTTTCTGTACTGAGATTTAGAGCCATTTCTAGCTAGCCAAACTGAGCAATAAAATAACATGTTATGGCTCTGTATACATGAGTTCGTATCCAGAACATGAATATGACAATACAAAAATAAGAATTGCAGAAATTACATTTGTCTATAATTGTAAATTACATAAATAATAATTGTGTAAAAACATAAAAAATTACATGTAAATACAGAATCATAATGATGAACCAAGCCATACTCTCAATTCTCATGAAGCAGATCAATGAAAAGTTATACATACAATGTAATAAAAAAAAGGGAATCATGATCAAATGCTAAAACAATCAGATATACATAGGGCATAAAAATCGCACGTCCATATGTATGTTGAGTAGTAGTTATGTATTTTTGTACAAAGAAACTGAACATATGCTAAAACAATAATAGTTACTAACATGAATCAGAATCTACAATAAGAAAGGAATCTAGAAATAAATATTGTTTGGTTTTCTGTACTGAGATTTAGAAGCATTTCTAGTTAGCCAAACTGAGCAATAAAAGAACATCTTATGGCTCTATATTCATAAGTTTGTACTCAGAACATGAATATGACAATACATGAATAAGAATTACAGAAATTACATTTGTATATAATTATAAATTACATAAATAATAATTGTGTAAAAACTTAAAAAATTACATGTAAATGATGAACTAGCCATACTCCCAATTCTCATAAAGCAGACCAATGAGAAGTTATACATACATGTAAATGTGACTGCCAAATTATGAAGTAAATAATTTGAAGCACTGCACATATACATACATCTGTATACAATAAATAGTTTAAACTACTGCACACATGCATGACTGCCAAAATATGAAAATCTAGTTGATGCATTGACATTAACAAACCAAAATTATATACACCCCAAAAATAAACCCATACTACTAAAAAGGTGAACCCTACAATAAAAAAACGAAACATAATACGAAACAAATGACAGCACAACAAAATATATCATAAGCTAACTATTATTTAAAAATGTAAAAAAATACATTAAAAATCATCTTCTACCTCTTTCTTGTAGAACTCATATAATGCCTCATTAAATTCAGCATCTTCAGAAGAACTTGAATCCTGAGATAATTAACACAAATAAATTGTAAAAATAGCTAAAACATGAACAAACAACAGTAAAATTGAATTGCTCACATCAACTGGTTGATTTGAATTGTGATGATCTTCAATTTCATGATCTTCAGAACCAGCGTCATGATCCTCACTATCAAAATCACTGGACATATCTTTTAAAGAACACTTCCTCGTCCTAACCATTTAAAAAATGGCAAGCAAAACAATATCAATCAACTAGTACAGCTACTATCAGAAAGGACAAAAAATAGCTTATTAATGGAAAAATTAAGCACCTTGAATATTCAATATAATCACTGGCACTTACCAGATAAGATCAAACATCCAACCAAAGAACTCATTCACAACAGCAATATATATATATATATATATATATATATATATATATATATGTGTGTGTGTGTGTGTGTGTGTGTGTGTGTGTGTGTGTGTGTGTGTGTGTGTGTATATATGTATATATATATATGTGAAAGTTATTACAAATCCAACGTATTTTTTAAAAAAGTGCATACCGAAAAGTGAAGTTAAATTTACAATATTATTACATAAATAACACTAACATAATACTATAGATATCAAACTCAAACTACTGCTTGCAAAAGACAACAAAGGACTTCTGGTGGACACGACGGGTTGATCTAGGCTCCTCAGCAACAAGCCTATCGCGCTAATATTCAATTCCCCCCCCAAGGCTTTAAAAACTTGATAATCTAGAATCTCACCGTCGCGAAGCTCCTCAAGACAAACATGAACATCACCATCAGCAGAACAAGATATTTTGAACTTATTACTCTGCAGAAGAAACTGAGTAACAACAGTAGCAACATAAACTTTATCAACATCTTTAATGTCTCGAAAATAGACATGAACCAACTTGTTGATGTCCTTGTTGTCAGTTCCCGCAAAATACTTGCGAATTAGGATGGAAGTATCCACTAATACAATTGCACATTACCACTACCCGATGAATCCGAACTAGTGGAACTCATTTCCTAAAAATACATATTATAAGAAAAGCATAGAAATAAATACTTAATGATTGAAGCGTAGCAACCAATGCTACAAGACTGGAAACAAAAAAAACCCCAATAAAAGTTGTTTCAGTGATTCTCAAATACTTAACACCACATTTTATATGTTATAGGAAAATGTAAAAACATGAACAACCTTTTTATTTTTGCACATAAATTATTTTTAATTTCTGAAAAATATGAACAACCTTTTTGAAATCCAAAAAATTCATTAAATTATTTTGAACTTAATAAAATTAATTCCAAGTTAAAGTTGGTTTTTATTTTTGCACATAAATTATTTTTAATTTCTGAAAAATATGAACAACCTTTTTGAAATCCAGAAAATTCAAGAAATTATTTTTTTATTTTCAATTTAAATACAATAAAATCCAAGAAATCTCAATAATTTTTTTTTGACATTGAAAACTAGGAAATTAAATAATTAACTTTATTTTATTATTTTATTCTTTTTAACCAAGAAAACTCTTTTAAATATCAAAAAAATCAATAAAATAATAACTTTATTAATTTTATTTTTGGTAACATACTTTGGGATGTTACAGTCATTTGTGTATAGATTAACCTACTAGCCTGATCAATGTTAGTGTGAACTAAGTTTTATGTATGTGATGAACTAAGTGTGAATGTGTGATGACTTGTGACTTTGTGAGTTATGACTTATAAACTAAATATGGTAAACTAAGTGTTGTATTTATGATGAACTAGTTAATGCAACTTGCTAGTGGCAATGTTATGTGTGGTTGCTGAAAATATGAACAATTCATGAATGTTTATATCAAATAAACTATTATATGTTTTTGTTAATTTCTGGCACATAATTTAAGGGGTTTTCATGTTCCGAAAAATATATGCGACCATATTCGTTTCAATTTGTATTCACTCCGTATTCGTATTCGATATTATTCATATCCGGAGTATCCGTATTCGATTTTACAATTAATCTCTACTTTCCAACAACATGATGTACTAAATCTTCAAGAACCAAGAACCACATAAAAGTTTTTTCTTGGAGCAAAGACAGATGATTTTGCAAGAAAACAACAAATTTCGGCGCAACAGAGTTGACAAGCAGCTGTTGCATTGTTGTGGAAGAAGACATTTGATCGACATCCAGGTTTTTGCACCATACCTTTGCTATCTTTCATGCTTTTGCTGCTATTCCTCTCTTCTTTTTTGTTCTATCTTCCAGATGTTTTTTGTTTGGTTTTTGTCGATCGACTGTCGGCGGTTTCCACTTGTCTTGCTCTCGCTTCTTGCTTGTTCTCTTCTCCCATTGTCTTCTAGATATTTCTTTGGTTAGCATATATAGATTGGTCATCTGAGGTTTCCATATGTTCTTGACGACAAGTTCCGATCTGAGATGGTCTTTTGTCTTTAGTTTCCATATTGGGCTGGCAGAAAGATGATTGGAGTTTTCTTTGGCCTCTGTGTTTTTCCCTATTGGGCTGGCAGAAATATGATTGGATTTTTTTTCGACCTTTGTTTTTTTCCCAATTGTGCAGAAAGATGGCACTCCGTCTCTGTCTTCTTGGGTCTTTGTTTTCCCCCCTTTTGGGCTGGCAGAAAGACGATTGGACTTTGTTAATAACAAAATGAAAATGAAATAAAGGCCCGATGAATCGCAAATCCGTTAAAAATTCCAGACCCGTTATGTTTTATGGGCTCAATAAACAGATTGCATGTTTAATTTTGTTTGGGCTACGTGGAACTAATCCAAGGTATCTTGGTTTTCATCCAACGGTTGAAAATATGACTAATTTGCTAAAAAAATCAGTCAAAAGTGATATAGACACTCCCTTAAAAAATCACATCTCTCTACTCTCTCCAAACGTTGCTCTTACCGCAGGACAACAAAGATGGATCCGGGGGGGCTGTCCTCACCGCCACATCCTCTGGATCCTGCAGTTAGGACCTGCTGCGCCGCTTGGAGGCCGACCTTGCCAGACACAACCTTCAGATCCGACTGTCGGGACCTGTCGTGCCACCGGGAGGTCGTCTTCGCCAGCCACAACCTCCAGATCTGGCAGCCAGGGAGGCCATCCTCGACGGTCGCCACCTCCGGATCCGGTTGCCTGTACCTCGATGGAGGCGCTCCACCGCCAGATCTAGCCACTGAGAGCTCTGCGAAGGCACTTCGCCAATAGATCTGACCTCTAGGGTGGTGGGGAAGACATCCTTGACAGCCGTCGGGACCGAATTCGGCGTCGACGAGAGGGTACGGCTGTGCGGTGCTGGAGAATGAGAGGGGCGACACCATGGTGGAGAGAGAGGGCGATGAGAGGGTGTGCCTGCTAGGTCTTTGGAGAGAGGGACGCACCATGTGGAGATAGTGGGCAATGAGCCAATGAGAGGGTGGGGCGGGGCTTTAGAGGGACGACGAGAGGGATGATAGATAAAAACCCCTCACCCCACATATTAAACCACCCATTCTTGAAGACCATATTCACTTTGACACTTGTAGTCCACATAAAATAATAGTAACTATTCCACAATGTTATACAAAAACTCCTTTTTAAAAACACTGATAAGGAAGATTGGCTTGGGACCAATAGGTTTTGGTGGAAAGTTGAGGGTTGAGACCAAGAGGTTGGGCAACCCAATAGACTTGTGTTAAAAGTGAGACATCGGTGAGATCAGGAGGTGGACAACCACAAGTTGGTAAATATCCCATCACCTCATTGATTGTCAAGTAAGGACAAGAAACTTGTGCCAAGTAATTATACACAGATCTCGCTCAACCACATGCATGGTTTATCCAACTTGTCTTAGTATACTGCTCTCCCGATTGAATATCTACAGGCTCTCAACTGCTCTTGTGTGATAGAGCGGCCATGAGTGGGGTGAGTCGAGTGTGAGCTGTCCGGTCCACTCATTGAATTTCTAGCAGTATGGACCCGTCGGCTTGGTCTGGATTCCACCAATTGATTGGTGGTCTCCCGAGGCTGTATGGACCTTGAACCTACCGGGTAGATGCTAGAAAGGTTGAGCAGTGAAAAGGCTTGTTATCTCAACTCAGTCGCACGCTAACTTGTTGCGTGTATATAGCTTGACAGTATGAGTTTGAGATATCTTGTGGGTAAAGTTGGGCAACTCTGCAGAGTATATCAAATGGTATTCGAATATGCCGTGCTTTCGATTAATGAAGTTGTGTTCTTGGGTGATTCCAATTTGCAAGATATAAGTAGTTTTTACAGATGTTAATTGGTAAATTCAGATCTTGTAAACCCCTGTGGCTATGCAAATTATTGTTTCACTATTTTTACGTATTGTACATCCTTTAAATTCTACTGTTGCATTCCACTTATACCTGTACTGGTAAAACTGTACCCTTCCGTTGGTAATCCAAACATGTAGTTAAATAGAACTTCCATGCAACTTGCTGGGTACAGTAGATGTACTCATTCTTGCTATTCTTCAGCAGAAGAATTGTGGGAGGAACCAGGTGACCCCTACGATCAGGAGGAGCCGTTAGACGGTGACGACTATTGGTATTAGGGTCTCTTTTACGCCCAAGCTTGCCTGTGGTTTCGGCACTATTTTTGTTGTATTATATTTGGGCTTGGATGCCCGCTTCTGCTCTCAAACTGGCTGCTTGGCCTTAACTGCTGTAATAAAAGTTTGCCTCTTGTTGCAATTGTCTGCTTGCTTGTGAAACCACGACTTTATAACTATATATCCTGGACAGTTTTAAAGATACTAGCAGTCCTGATTTTTGGGGCTGTTACAAAGCATTGATTGATAGATTTGTTCATCACCATCGCCATTATCAAAACATTGTTGTTTCTTTTGGGGCCTTCTAGAATTTTTGTATTGAGTGTTTCCAACATGTGATTTGCGTTGCTGACGTGGACCTATGGTGTTATGATCATACGGCATCAGAGGTAATGAAACATTGTATATATATTTTTAGCTTGGATGGCACGAAGTTAATGTCGGACGGGCGCAGGTGGCGAATCGTGGCTCGAGATCGGAAGGATCGAGACGCGACGAATTTCAGTGTGTACATGTGAAGAAGTGGAGTAGTGACAATTTGGGTGGTTGCAGAAGAAGTAGGGGCATGGATACATTCACGAGTCACCGGGGGTGCGCGGGGCGAGACCTTATCCTTGTCAGTTTGGGTCCACATGTTGATGCATCTCGATGAGAAATTTGGGAGGGATGGGAGAGACCAACCACGCACATAGGAGAAAGAATATCGTCCCGCTACGTGGGGAAAGGAGTAGTTACCCTACGCAACGGGACGATCGTCCAACCCCCTCATATGAAAAAATCTAATGAACCTGAATTGCTAGCAAGTCCCTCACCCACCCCAATAGCTCATATCCCCTTCTCACTACCCACCACTTCTCCTCTACATCTCCAGTCGACTACTATCGTCACCGTCACCGTCAACGCGCGAAGGTGTCAGGGGGAAGGGAGATGGAGGCAACAACGGGTTTGGTGGAAGGGGGAGGCGAGGGTGATGGGAGTGGAGAGGGCGGCGATGGAGGGAGGGGGATGGGAGGCAGATGCTCGTTGTGTCGGCCTACGTTAGTAGTGACTCGAGCCCAGACCTCGCTTCCACTCCACATTTCCGGTTGGTCACCATCATCGTCATCAACGTGCTCGCCAGATGTTGATATTTAGGTCCTGTTTGGTACAGCTTCCACTCCCAGCTTCTCAATCGTTTCCCATGGAGCTGTACCAAACACACTGATTCTCAAATCCACTAGATTATATTTCTTGCGAGGAGCTATCTCAAAAATGAACTAGCAACGAGAAGCAGTCTCCCAGCAGATTCTCGTGAGAATCTAACATTCAGAAACGAAAATAATCTTTGAAGTTGAATGTTTTTACCCGTAAATACCACTGAGTTACACAAATACAATTGAAGTATTACATCCAGGATGACATGGTCTATTTGCCTCTAATCCTTCCTCATATGGTTTTTGAAGCCAATCTACCAAGCCAAATGGTTTTAACAGATAACTCTAGATTCTCAGATAATTTCTCAGAGAATCAAAAGCAAAATCTAAAAAATAAGAATCTGAAACTGTACCAAACAGGATTTTATTACACGGTTTAAGATTCTATATGCTGATATAACTTATTTTTTAAAAAATATATTGCAACGCACAGATACCTGTTGGTAAGCCCAAAAACTCCGAGCATCCCGCGTGCGCCCAAAAGGCATTGACCGAGTACGCATAGCAGCTCGCCACGTCCCTCATCCGCACCGCAGAACCATCTCGCGCCCCGCCGCCACCGCGGCCCCACCCGCCAGTCTCACAGCGCCCCTGGTTCTGAGTTCTGACCCGAGGCTCGCTTCCAAGGACAAGCCTCGATCACCCTCCACCTCCAAATCCAAAGTTTACTAGTGCAGTGGTACTAGCCTGTGTCGTTTTTTCCTCTCCACCTCGCGCGCTCTCTCCTCTTCTAGAGTTCTAGATCCAGACCCTAGGGTTTGCCGCCGCCGCCGCGGGAGCCCTAACCCCGCCATGGATCCCGACGGGGACGGCGCCTTCCACCACAGCGAGGCCATCTCCGCCGTCCAGGACGTCGACCAGTACTACGGCGACGACGACGACTACGACGACCTCTACAACGACGTCAACGTCGGGGACGGCTTCCTCCACACCTCCCACCCGCCGGCCCAGTCCCAGCCGCCTCCGCCTTCTCAGAAGCAGCCGCTGCATCAGCCCCCTCCGCAGCAGGCGCCGCCGCCGCTGCTGCAGCAGCAGCCTCCCGCTTTGCTCCCGCCTCCGCCGCTGCTGCCGCCGCAGGGGCAGCCAGAGAAGGTCCACATCCCCGGAGTTGCATCCGCCCCGGCCCCCGTTCCCGACTGGCCCAACCCGTCCCATCTCCCGCCGCCTCCTCAGCCTCCGGTGGCCGCGGTGCCACCGCCGGCTCCGCAACACCAGATCCAGCAGGGAGGCGGAGGAGGAGTCGACGGGGTACACCGACAGGGAGGCGCCAACTACGGCGGCGGTCCGATAGTGGTCGGCAACGGCGGGGGTGGTGACGGCCCTGGCGGTACGACGCTCTTCGTAGGGGAGCTCCACTGGTGGACGACGGATGCGGATCTAGAGTCGGAGCTGAGCAAGTACGGCCAGGTCAAGGAGGTGAGGTTCTTTGACGAGAAGGCGAGCGGGAAGTCTAAGGGATACTGCCAGGTCGATTTCTTTGATCCTGGTGCTGCCGCCACCTGCAAGGGAGGCATGAATGGCCACCTGTTCAATGGCCGCCCCTGTGTCGTGGCCTTTGCCGCTCCCCACACCGTGCGCCGCATGGGTGAAGCTCAGGTGAAGAACCACCAGACGATGGTTCACCAGAACTCATCTATGCAGAAGGGTGGTAGGGGTGGTGGTGCAGCTGGGGGTCCGGGCGGGCCTCAGATGGGCGGGAATTATGGTGGTGGCCGGGGAGGAGGAGCTGGTGGGCCTGGTGGTGGAGGTGGAGCGGGCGGTGGGAATTGGGGGAGGGGTGGTGGGGGGATGGGTGGTAGAGGTCCCGGTGGAAATGTCAGGAATCGGATGGGTCCGGTGGGTGGACGAGGAATCATGGGGAACGGAGGGATGGCAGCTCCACCACCAGCAGCGATGCTGCATCCCGGGGGGATGCTGGGGCAGGGTTTTGATCCAACAGGCTATGGTGCAGCTATGGGAAGGATGGGTGGCGGGTTTGGGGGGTTCCCTGGTGGACCTGGGGCTGCACCGTTCCCAGGCTTGATGCAGCCATTCCCACCTGTGGTTGCCCCTCATGTGAACCCAGCATTCTTTGGGAGAGGAGGCGGTATGGGTCCTGGTGGGGTTGGGATGTGGCCAGACCCAAGCATGGGGGGTTGGGGCGGGGAGGATCAATCAAGCTATCGGGATGATGCAGCATCGGACCAACAGTATGGAGAAGGTGGGAGCCATGGTAAGGACAGGCCATCAGAGCGGGAACGGTCAGGGGCATCAGATAGGAGGCGGGAGAGGGAGAAAGATTTGCCCCCACCACCAGAATGGCCAGAGAGGAGGCATCGTGATGAACGGGATATGGGTCGTGAGAGGGAGAGGGACAGAGATAGGGAAAGGGAAAGGGAAAGAGATCGGGACAGGGACAGGGACAGGTACCGGGATGACAGAGATCGCCATGGTGATCATTACAGGCACAGGGAGCGTGAGTCTGGTCGTAATGAAGACTGGGATAGGGGAAGATCATCTGGGAGACGGAGCAGGTCAAGGGACGTTGAACACTCAAAGCGGCGGCGGATGTCGCCCGAGTGATGTAGCTGGACGGGCTATGTCTAGTGTAGGGGCATCAGCGATTCGAGGTGGCATCTTTTGTTCACATGCCAACTTGCAACTGTTTACTGCTTATAACTGTGGTGGATTTTAACTGCTTTTGTCTCCAGGGATCTGTTGTAGGATTAACTAAGATGTAAGTTCTGCTGAATCTGTTCTCTTTTTCTTTTCAATGTAATTATTCTTTCATTTGGTTGTATACCTGTATATAACTTGCTGATGTTAGATACTAGTGTATAGCAGCATATTTGTGTAACCCATCATGTATACCAATATCTGTTGTTCGCCCTGATTGGTGTTGTGTATAATTATTTTTTCAATTAATTCTTTTTGTAGCTTAAAGGCACTGTTCAAGCCAGGAATGTAACTTAGTTTTGTAAGTTGTAAATATGTTGTTGTAGGAAACATCCTTGTAATCCAATTGCTGAATACCATATGTATCCTCAAAAAGAAATTGTAAAGGCTCTTTTCCTGTACTCTGCAAGTGTCATTGTAACAAGTGGTGTTTATGCTCCAGAATTTTGATTAGTTTTCCACAGTTGGCCTTGAAATTAATGTAAGTTTGGTAAAAAAAAGACGTAGCTATATTGTTTTGGAAGTTGGAATTTCTTGTATCACCCCTTAGATTATGGAGAGGATGCTATGACAATAAGCTGCTAGATCCTGCTATCGGCAGCAATGTCAAAGTACTTCCACAATGAGATATTGAACATGTACTTGTAGAAGTGCACAACTTAGACTATGTAGTATGTATCATCACATGAAAACAAAGTCAGGACTAAAATGGCACAATAAATTGAGTACAAAAACTGGAGCAGTCTAAGGTAACAAATTCTACCACATGTCATGTAAGTATGTCACTTAAAATTTAGTACTCTAGTATTCAAGGGTGTAGAAGCATAATTGCTAGCATAAGTCAAACTAAAGATTTAGTGAACTTTTATTCTACACAACTGGACTTAACTGTACACGATGAAAGATGAAGTTTTGCCGAATGTAAAGAAAATCATGCACAGTTATAAGAAACATTGTAGATGTCTTCATAGAGCATGCTATGTTTCAGCAGCTGGACTTGGTACTTATCAATAACAACATGGACTAGATAACTAAAATTATTTACATGTTATAGCTATGCTGAACCAAGCTAGATTGCTGCTCAATGAATGTGTAGATAATTATCATATTTAAATGCATTCTTGACTATACTGACAAGTGACAACTTATTACATTTCATTATGAATTGACACTTCCATGGTTAGTTGTACTTCTAGACACCCTGCCCCATTAGCTAACCAAGATCAACTGTAGCCAAGGAAAAGCTTGTGAGTTAGCCATATATGTTTATTATACCAGTATACTTCTTTGCATTCCAATAAATTTTGTAGCAGGAAAAACTTTGTTCTTCCATCACTTTTTAAAGTTTGTGTAAGGCAGTGAGAGGCACTATCAATCTAGATGCATAAAGTGTTGTTGCCAATAAATTCCTTGAATATCTATTATCTAGTGAGAAACATATATGTTTGTAAAAAAAACGTTGCAGCTTTTCTTTTCTGCATGCATCCTCTTTTGTACTTGTTGATTGAGAATATCAAATTGAACATGATTGTGTTATGACATTGGCGACTACTAGTCCCCATTAATATGTGATCTATGCATACATTGATCTTTCTATTATAGGTAACTGTTTGCTTTCTATAGGTTTCTGAGGTAGTTTGTATTTAAGTCATCTGATTTCGGTTTTGAGACTTTCTTTGGTAGCTCACCAGTCGATGAATAAATAACATCAAACTGTTCTTTGGCTGTATGAGCTGTTATATGTTTTCTAAATACTTAAATAATATGTTGTGTGGTTTGATGTCAATATGTTTGCTTTTGGCTGTAATGAGCTGTCATATGTTTTCAATCCATTTATATCATCCTTTTTGTGGTGTGCTTGTTCCTAATTTTGTGGTTTTTTTTAAACTGTAAGTCTGTATCTTTCACTACATTGGCATGTTATGAGTAGAGTCCAGTTGGCCTTTAAGGACGATTGTTTATAGCTAATAATAGTATGTTCTAGATTATGGTTCGATAAATTTGTTTAAACATTTGATGATTAGGTACTTTCTTAGTGTCGAAATAAAAAAATTCCAGATAAAAAAATATGCTATTTGTTTTGAAATTTGCATAGACCAATGGTTCTTAATTAAAAAAACAAATCTGCAGAAGGACCATCCATTAGTTTCATAACAGCAAACATTTGTGGGCACCTACCATGTATTCTTAACTTACCTCAAGTTTGAGAAATGTTGTACCATTCATAGGATGCAAAGTTTTATCTATTTGGCATTAATCACTTGATGTAGTGTATAGCAACTTGACTTGAAACACCATTAATTTCACTAAGCTTTATTGAAACAGCAGTGTGAAAATGATTACTGCAATAATAAGTAATTGCAGGTTAATTGTTCCTCATGTAGAGCATAAATGCCTTGTTCTAATGTAATTTTTAAGGGCAAAGGCCAACCAGCTTGTTTTGTGTTGTCTTCGTTCCCAATAGTTTCAATTGACTGAAACCCGCAGCTGGGTACATTACATGGACTGTATTTGGGTTGTCTGTCAGTTTTACCCAAGTTCTAGACTTATTTACATCTTCTAGTTGATGTCAATAGATTTATGTGTGTGTGTGTGCACGCGCGCGCTATATCACCCAAGTTGCTTAAGAACCTAATATGCGCGCTATATCACCCAAGCTGCTTAAGAACCTAATATTCCTATGCATGGATATATCAGGCGAGTGGGATGATACAAAAGTTTCCCCTACTTATATTGTTATTTCTTTATGTATTGCAATGCCTACCTCTATGGCTGTATCAGGAATGCAATGATTGAAAATTATAGTTAAGGTTGCATGCAATACAGTGGCACAGACCTTATTTTTAGATAATTTGTCATAAAATGTACTGTTCACATGTTTATCATGCTGTACTCTTTTGCCTGTTAACTTTCCTGTGTTTTAGATTTCATATGTTACATTGAGTAGGATCTCTTATTGATATACTGTCACTTGTGCTTTAAAGATAGTTCTTACTAAAGTAGTATTAGGATCGTTGCTGTAATACATGTTCTGGTGTTATTTCTTTACCTATTTGTGTTACTTTGCGGTTACCAAGTACTGACTTTTGTTCTCTTGTTTGCAGCCGGAAAAGCAGTTGGAAGAAGGCTAGCTATGAGTTCAGCTTCCTCGGATACAAGATGTAGCTGCTGCCTGCCAGCCTGCCCCTACCTTTAATATAGTAGTCGAGCGGCATAATAATGCCATAAAAACTGTCATGTATTGTGATCCCCCTAAATACTCTTTGCTTACTTTGTTTACTCGGGAGAGGCAAAAAACAGTTACTGTACTATTACTCTGTATTAGGATGATCAACTGGTCTGTATTGGGACTTTGCTTTATTCACTTTCCCTCCTGCTGGTGGTGGATAGATTCAACATTCCTGCGGCTCGCCCTTCCGAAGGGTAGCTTGGCTATGGCTGGTTTGATTTTGCTTGGTTTGATATGTGCGGTTGTGTTGTACCAACTATGAATGCTTATTAGTATCTGACCGAAAGGTTGGGTGTTGTGCTTGTGGTTTGCAGTAGGCAGGGTGATCTTGTTAGGTTTGTTAGATCATCCTCCTCTGTATCCATTGATCCATTCTTTTTGGTAGGCATGTTACGTAAATGATTTTCCATTCTCAAGAGTTATCTATGTTAATTTATCCTATTAGTACCCATTATCTGAGCATCTCTGCATGGGATTTTTACTTCTGAAGTGGACGTCGTCTTTTTCTTTCTTCTTTTTTTGAATTTTGGTATGGATGTGTTGTTGATGTACATATACACGTCTGCTTTTGTGATATTATGTGACACCGATGTATGATGTCGAAACGTTGTTCTGCGTTGAGTAAGCAGTATGGTTCCGTACGTGCCTACATGTTTTTGCATTGGTTGGAGATGTTCCGTCACGGCGGCCAGGTGGGTCAGTGGCTGGAAGGCGTTGGCGCGTTGCCGCATGCATTGTATGCTCATAATTATATTTTTACAACTTCCAATTCATGATTCGATACGATATCCGAAGTGAGGAAGTGAAGACGTTTTTGTTATCTTGTGTGGGAGCTATCAACTGTGTGCTTTCTTGTCAAAATGTAACATGCTTCTGATAAGTCAAACTTAGAGTGCATTTGGTTCGTGGTACGAGATTGAACGGGATGGTTCTGTTCAGGATATAAAATCGTCTCTGCGTTTGGTTGGATGAATAGAATCAAACAGGACGGGATAAGATGGTTTCATGTGATGGAATATTCTACTTTTATTTGGTACCATTTCATTTGATTAAAAAAAAAAAGTCGAACCACACGGTTCAACGTTTTGCTAACTACAACAACTTTCACTTGCTAATTCCAAATGAAATAATTATTTCACCTAAATTCATCTAAAATCATCATCTAGCTACTATAGAAAATTCATGCATTTTTTGATCATTTTGAATTTTTATATTTTTCTCGATATTGTTTTTGTTTTGTATAGAATCCAAATATTTTAAATGAATAAAATAAATTTTAATTAAAATTAAAAATATTTTATTAAATCCTTATATAATTTTCTTAAAATTTCAAACTAAACATCGTCTTGAACCATTCAGAGCCATCCTATCAAAGCAACCAAACAAAATCATGTATTATCCTATCTCACCAACCAATCACCATACTTGTATCATCTCATCCCATCCATCATGTACCATTCCATCCCATTCATCCTTGTTCACCCAACCAAACGCACCATTAGTGCATTAATTGTAACCTGTACTTCTGACGCAATGACGAAACTGAGTAGTTGCCCAAAATTGGAGAACAAAAGCTGGATAATACTGCAAGTTGTTCAGACCACAGAGAACAAGAATCTTTGGGTCGTTCAGACAGGCTGAACCATCTGGTGTTCACTAAAATGTTACATGGTGACATCCGCTAAGACGTCCTGTCATATACTTCGTGGTTCATAACGTTACAGCAACAAGCTCAGAGGCATCGTCGGCCCGGATCCAAAATGAGAGAACAGAAACATGGATCCTCTTCAATGTAAGACTCAGAAGCGAGAACTGTCAGCTTGGATGCATAACACCAGCAAAACAGTGACCGCTCAACGTCATAGAGCTGTTCATTTGGGCACGGAGCACGGTCAGTGTTTCCAGCCATATTAGAGTACAAAAGCTTGGAGTATTAATCTTGCCTCAGTTACAGCCTTCAGGAAATCTTCAGTAGGATTGTCTCTTGCGGCAGCTAGAGCCGTGATGTAGGCCGACATTTCCTGCTCCATCTTCTCCGTGTCAATATCACTTACCATATCCTGACTCGAATCAAATAGGAAAGGGTCAACAAGTTAAACATCAGTCTTGGAGCAAAACAACTTCAGACAATTCTATTCAGAAGAGAAAAAAAAACAATCCATTCACACTTTCGTCAAACGAGGAGCACAAGAACAAATTGTTGTGTTGAAGAGTGAAAGAGAACTGTAACAAGGAAAACATGAGCTTACATCGAGTTGAACTGGTTCACATTCCAAAGATAAATCATCGGCTCTCTCCCTGGGACAAGGGGCTCGGTCGTTCTCTGTTATTTTCCTAAATAACTTCATTAGAGCAGAGATTTCAACATCCATAGAGGCTACATCCACTTGAAGTTCTTCAACCTTTGTACTTGACACCTTTGCCTCCCATTCTAACTTCTCCAGTACCGCTTGCTTCTCTGCCAACATAATCTACAGTTGATAACCGTCAATCAACCAGTAAATTAGCATGGCTGTTATTAAAGAAGTGATTCCATTGAGCACATATTTATTATAACAAAGAAATAAAGGGTGTGGAGGTGGTTCCACGTGATGTTACACGGTTAGCTATCTGTCTTGTGACCAAGGATAGAAATCTGTTACCACCATTTACGGTGATGGCGTAAGAACCGCCGTTACGGAAAAAACCGGATGAAATTCGTTTGAATTTGTTTAAAAACTAGTCAAAATTTAAAAACTAGAATTTGAATTTGCTAAACCGGGAAAAACCGGCCGGGTTTTCCGTTCTACCGTGAAGCGGTTAGCTAACCGCGATTACCGTGATCCATGCTTGTGACACAAACAAACATAAACACACAATTCAAAAAAAAAATTCCTTTTTCTTTCAAGTCTATCAGTTAACATTTTAAAAAAAATCAGGGAAGACACGTAGGCATCTTCAACATGGCAATTGAAACACAGTGATGGAAACATATATTTATAATCATGCTTGCATTTGTATTTGTTGAACCCCATGGAACATCAGCTTTGAATGCCGAGCAGCAGCGTAGTTAAAACTTCAAATCAGCATATCACAGGTTTCTTTCTTCAGTGCAGCAATCCTCAGATCAGAACAGAGTTACGAGATACGGCACGAGCATGCACCGTATCAAGAACGAAGTAGATAAATTCCGTACAGAACTAAATAACACCGACAAAATAATCATGACGAGAGAGAGAGGTTTGGCAAAGCTGATCGCAAATTCCTTAAGTACAACCTTAAAAGGGTACAAAAGATTGTCGCTCTCTCATAACCCTTTTGAACCTTTTAGAACTATAAGATCATTGCTCTATACAAGAATTTAGTGCTAAAGAATAACCTAACCTCTAATCCTCCCGTGCACCTCTTGCTTTGGATGAGTTGGTTTATGACTTCTATTCTCCATAACCACCTCTCATGGTTTTACATAGTGCTCCCTAGTTCTCCTCCGAAAGGAAGTAGCAATCTTAATCCTAATCCTAATCCTATTAAGATTAGAATATGAATCCTTATAGAACACATCTCCAAGTTTTAGTAGGTTAGGATATGAATCACCATACTCAACAATCTCCACCTTGACTCTTATCCGTTGAAGTCTCCTTACTCCTCTAGAATTCGATCCTAGTTGGCTCCGCTATTTTTGCTTTTCCAATTTTTTTTCCTTTTTCCTCACCTTTGGGAGTGCACCCACTATAGGGGCTCGTGCACATCACCGCAATGTGCATGTCGGTATCCGGGTTAGCCCGCCTAGAAACTCCACTTGTGAGCTCCTTTGTTGTGTAGTTTGGTTAACCACACCTCGCGTTCCTATAGCCCTCCGTGCAATAGGTTTGTACCGTCTCTGAGCTCCACCTGCTCGTCAGTACCGTGTGGTTGGTCCCACCACGTCTTCCTTTTTCCGATAGCTCACACCTTCGCCTTTACGTCTGCTAGATTTTGCAATTGTCTTTGCAGTTCCACACATAACTATAAATAAGATCTGAGTACCTACCGTTAACGACACAATTTGCTTCTCATGATCATGATTTTTATCAGGCCTCCCATTGGTTGCTCTTCACTCATATGATTACCCATCAATCGGTATGCTCTATTGCTTTACATACTTTTCATGATTACCTACCCTTTGTAAGTACTCGCATGACTCCACCTCAAAGTGATACCTCACAACCTTCAAGTTCAAGCGACCTCATAGATATTAAATTCTTCTAAGCCGAGAACATATCAAACTCCCGTCAAGGCACGATGTGCTCCATTGTACATCTGCAATGTAACCGTTTCCCACCTCAATAATTACATACTCATTGCAACCCGCTAAGTGAATAGTTTCATGCGTTGGGTGTAGAGATCCTTCGTCAGACATCTCCCTCACCGAACATATATGAAAGCAACAATCTGAATCTAATATATATCCATGAGAAGTACTTGATTGACTGACGACCAGTACATCTGAATCATCTTTAGTCACTGCCACTGAGCATGCACCCTCATTTGTTTCAAACTTGGACAATTATTTATCATATGACCTTCCTCCTCACATAGATAGCATACACGTGTACCCTTGCTCTTGCCCTTCTCCTTCTCGTGACTTTTGCTTTCGCCTAAACACCTATAGCAGTCAGTGCTTGATCACCCGAGGATGAAGAATCCGATGGCTTCTTCAAGGACTCCACCTCCAATAGATGTCACTGCCCCATTGAAGTTGAGAGTGATTTTCCCGACGAGAATATTAATTGTCAATTGCTCCCATGATGGTGGTAGAGATGACATCAATACGACAACTTTGTCGTTCTCCTCAATTTTCTCATCTACACTAGTCAATTGTGTGATAAGCTTGTTGAAGACATTGAAATGGTCAACGAACCGTGTGCCTTCCTCCATACGTAACGTAACCTGAACAGTTTCCGCTTCAGCACCCATCGGTTTGTCATCGACTTTGCCATATATAATTTTTCTATGTTACTACATAATTTCTTTGGGGAATTCTCCATAATCATCAAGTACTTTACCTCATCGGATAGACATAAACGGATTGTACTAACAGTCTTCCGCTTCATCACCTTCCAGTCTTCATCGGACGTCTTTTCCGGTTTGTCCCCTTCAAAAACATTGATTAGCCCTTGCTGGACAAGGACATCCTTCACCACACATTGCCGCACACTGAAATTCCCCCTGTCGTCAAATTTCTCAACTTGATTCTACATAGTAGACATCAATCTTGATTTTGTGACACCTGAAGCTTTGCTGACCTTCTCACAAATTAGACTAATCTAGCATTAGCTCTGATACCACTTATCATACTCTGATACCCCCTTTTTATGCGCAACAACCCCAGATCGGGTCAGAGTTATGACATAGGGCACGAACGTGCACGGTATCAAGAACGAAGTAGATAAATCTCGCAGAGAGAACCAAATAATAGTGACGAAATAATCACGACAAGAGATAAAGATTTGGTGAAGCTGGCAGCAAATTCCTTAAGCGCAACCTCAAAAGAGTACAAGGGATTGTCGGTTGTTGCTCTCTCACAACACTCTCGGACCTTTTAGGACTCTCGGATCCTTGTCCTATACAAGAATCCAATGCTAAAGAATAACCTAGCCTCTAATCCATAGTTATCGGATTCGCGGCAACCACCTTCGAATCCCGATCTGATTCGGGATTCGCACGCGATCTGATTCGTTGTGGAACGTGATCTGGTTTGTCAAAAAGCAACGAACCCATAAAATCGAGGTGGTGAGGAAAGGGAGGAGATGAAGGGGAGAGGGAGAGCTAGCCTTAGCGACACCTGTTTATTCCCATCGTCGCTATCGCCGCCGCTGTCGCTCATCTTCTTCGTTGCTTGTCGAAACCATGGCCGTCGTTGAGCGCGTCGTGGCTGCTGCTCGCCAAAGCCATCACCGTCGCTGCTTGCAGCCAAGTCGATGACTTTGTTTGGTTGCGAACTATCCCTCGTACTCTATCTTCTTGCAGCGAGTACGAAAGGTAGGAGCTTCATGGGGGTGGAGAGGCAGGAGTCGCAATAGATAGATAGATTGAGAGGGAGGGACCGGTGATGGGACTGGGAGGCAGCTGAGGGAGGGAGATAGATGGGAGGCGTTTGCCTGGTTGTCTAGGTTTTCCATGGGCAGAAGCCAGGGAAGGATGGGCCATGTGGGATGAGTGTGTTGTGAAGTATGGGTCATGTGGGATGAGTGGGTTGTGGGGTGTGGACATTTCCTATTGAATTTTCCTTATTTATTTTTCTACAGCTACGTAAGGATCTTTTGCATATAAAACTTTGTGGTCTGCCTAGTATTTTTCAACTATCTAGAGAGAAAATATGGTGCGTACTAGAGTTCGCGTACCGGAAATGTCACTCCGATTCATGAAGCAAAGAGGTATACTTGTGAAGTGGCGTACCGCGAACCTCGAACCCGAACCCGAACCTCGAACTCAACAAACTGCGAATCTGGTAACTATGCTCCAATCCTCTCGTGCACATCTTACTTTGGATGAGTTGGATTGTGACTTGTGTTCTACGTAACCACCCCTCGTGGCTTTATATAGTGTCCCCTAGTTCTCCAAAAGGAAGCAGGAATCCTAATCCTATTCCTTAAACACATCTTCAAGTCCTAGTAGGTTAGGATACGAGTCACCATACTCTTAACAATAATTGGTGATACAAGGACGGACTAACTAAAGTGGGATCATTATGGGCTTAGGAAAGATGATGTGACTCAAATGTCATCACTTTCTGATCAACTGTTTTAAATAAGATGTTACTGGGGCTACATCACCTTCTTTTATCAAAACCATACAGCCTAAAAACATGGAAGACAGAGTTTGCCCTCTAGATAATTATAATGTTCTATAGTCAGAGGTAATGCAACTGCAAATTTCCATAGACAATAATGTGGTAGCTAGGCTGGTTTTTTCTTCAATGAATGTGCTGTGTAGGTTATGCATCAATAGTGCTTTAACAATGTAAAAATGCAACGCGACACAAAAATATCAACCAAATCCTAATTCACCTTTGCACCATGCAACTCTGACCCAGTAGATTCGATCAGCGATTCCTTCTCAGAAAGTTGCCCTCTCAATTCATCAACCGCTGCATTTGCCGCGCTATTCCGGCCAATCAAGTTCTCTGCGGACCTCAGAGCTTCATCTTTCTCAAGCAGTTTCCTTTGCAGGCCACTGAGCTGCTCCTGCAAAGCAGCGAGCTCTTTTCTCTGCTTCTGCGCCTGATCCAGCTGTTGCCGCTTCTTGGCCGGTGTGGTTCTGGTTGTCTTCACAACCTTTGGGTCAGAAACCTGCACATGGAGATGTTGGTAGAGATTAACCAGTAGTACAGCAGTAACAAGCATACATTTTAGGTAAGTGCAGTGGGCACTATTTATGGATAATTCCCCTCTTCAATTGACCAACGCGTTCCCCGGTGTCCACTCACACCGACTTTTGCACCACAATGCAACACTCCTTGGCACCAAAAAAAAAAAAAGATTCAAACTTTGAACGCAAGAACCCACCATTTACTCAACAGAACAAAGAAGTGATTCCAAAAGCTAAAAAGCACAGGGAAAAAAGTCGCAGAAATTTAAAAGAAGGGATCAGGGAAAACTCACCTTCTTGGTCTGATTTGGAATCGCCGTGTACGACATCGAACCCACCCTCCTGCATCAAGAAACACCGAAAGAACAGCTAAAACAACTTCGAAAGAAAAAAAATCAAACGGAACCAAGGCAAAAAAAAATGCAGATCGAGGGAAGCGAGACCTCGAGGAGGGCGCGGGGGCGGCGATCCCGCCTCGGATCCTCGTCCTGTGAGCGGGGTCCACCGGCTTATCGGCCATCTTCTCCGGTGGCGGCGAGGGGGACGGCCTACGGTGTTCGGGCTACGGGGGCGGTGGTCGACCGGTTCTATCACGCACCGTCGTGGACCCGTGAAATGGCTGGATGCTAGTACTGCTACTGCTGGCCCGTGGACCCGTGAGATGGTTTAAGTGCAGGCCAACCTGAGGGATGTTGTTTGGAAATTTAACCTTTTGCTTTTGGATGAGAATAAATGTTTTGCAGTCCGGTCAACATCCACAATTCCGATGCCTACGTGTCGGGCACCGCAGGAATTATTTCTATAGAAGATAATATTTTGTAAATTCGATTCCTGGGCCCATTGAAACATATATGATTGTTCTACGTACATTGGGGATTCAACAATTTGTTTTACTTATTCCTCTCACTTGTGAGTATATTGTTTCGGAGAACGTGCAGTTAAATTTTATTATCTTTCACTACAAACGTAGTAATTCTATACATTTCTATCCATGAAAGTGAACAAAATAAAGGAGTGGTATGGTACGGTGTTTCCTTTTGGCATCACTTGCGATGTTTGTTCACTTGGTTCCTCCTAGTGATGGGCAGATGGGTCCGCACCTTGGCTCGTCGGGACGACTCGACACGCACGGCACGACGGCCTGGCAACGGAGACACTAAGGGCAAGGATCGATGAAGAGGCTGAGCGACGGCGGGGAAGGGGGTGAGGTCGACGCCGAGGAGGACGCGGTCGGCGCGGCGATGCGAGGCGGGCATGGAGGCGGTGAGGTGCGGGGGGCGACGGGACCGACGTGGAGTGGCAGAGGTAGGTACAACAGGTGTGAGGGCATGGGAAGGGGGAGAAAAGGGAGACAGGGAATCGGGTCGGGCTGGCACGGCCACTGTGCCGGCGTGGTTTTGGCACAATGGGTTGTGCCCGGCATGACATGGGAATTATTTGATCGTTGGGAGCGTTTGGCTAGGTAGGCCACGCCCAGCCTCGCACGACCCATCTGGCCTGGTTAGCCTGTTTAATGTTTGGATTTTCAAAAATTCAAACATTTTTTTGTCGTTGGGGGCTTTAAACATAGCATACAAATTCAAAAAATTATGATTTTTTTTCCTATAAATAGCCATCATACCCCCTCATTCATCACATATCCATTTCTCAATCTCTTTTATGATTTCTTTTGTGCAAATTTATATTCCTTGTGAGATAATTTAACAAAATTCAAAAACATTATGGCAAATTTTGGAAGATTCAAATTCCATCAACAAGTTAGCAAAAGAGGTACAATACTATTATTGCATATTTTTATTATTGTTATTTGTTATGCTAAGATGAGAGAAATAATAGTGTAAGTTTTGATTTTGTAGTTTTCGGTATGGAAAATTATAATAGTTTTGCTCTAGTGATTACTAACTTTCACTAGAGGATAATGCATCCTTCGAGAATGTCGCTGCCTCAAACCAACCGGAGTTATTACTGGAAGGGCAAGGAGGGGTACTATCATCAGGCTCTATAGCAACATCTTTGTCGTCAACCATCGGAGCAAAGAGATCCAAGACGAGTACGTCGGGAATCTGGAAAATTTTGACAAGACAACCAAGGAAGGCGCACAAGGAGTTCAGGCACCATATGTTGTTTGTAAAATTTATCATCATGAATCGTCTACAAAGTCTTTAGGTGGAACGGGACACTTGTTTAGACATACTGCAAGATGTAAGGCAAAGCAAGGATTACCGATGAGGCATATGCAGCTGCAGTACAACCCCGACGGTACAGTATGTAGCTAGGACTACAATCCTAAGGGAGCCCATCAATCTCTTTGTCGTTTAATTGCTTTTGAGGAATTACCTGTAAGCTTTGGGAGAGTCTACAACTTTCCAATCTTATATAAGGATAGCACATAATCCTAGATTTTTTACCGTTTCTAGACAGACAACAACTAGAGATCTAGTTAAATACAATAATGAACATCGTGATAAATTAAATAACCTATTTAGTATGTGCACATTTTCAGTGACCCTGATCTCGGACATATGGAGTGGTTGGGTTAGGGAGGATTATCTTAGTGTAGCTGTTCATTATGTTAATGACAACTAGAAAATGGAGAAAATAATTATAGGTTTCAAATTAATTAATGTAGCACACACAGGTGAAAATATTACGGACTGTATTATCAAAATCGTGGAAGACTTTGGTCTTACAAACAAAATACTCTCAATTACTTTAGACAATACCGCTTCAAACTCTAGGGCAATGGATATTCTTACTCTAATATTGAGTACATACGTTGATTCCTTCTTGCTACATCAACGATGCGCTTATCTTATTATTAACCTTACAGTAAAATGCGGTTTGAAGAGATTTACTTCGTATATTAAAACTCTCCATGACGCGAGATCTTTCTAGAATAATTCTAATGTAAGAATAGCAGCATATAAGAACTTCTGCATAGCAGTGGATGCACGTCCAAAAAAAAGTTGGTTTGGACATGCCGGTAAGATGGAACTCTACTCACTTGATTCTTAAGAGTCCTTTACCATATAAAAGTATTTTTCCTGTTTTTATTCAAACACACTATCAAAGCCCTGGCGGTAGTGTACAATTGACTTATCCAAATTGGTTCGTTGTTGAGAAGATACTTCAGTTTTTGGAGAGAAAAATTATGAAGCCATTGTTGCTTTGTCTGCTGTGTAGTATCCAACATCTCCTATAATTGTGCAAACTATTATGTAGATTGCTACTCAGTTGAAAATATATGAAAATGACATAGTTTTACAAGAGGTTATTATTGCTATGAAAACAAAATACCTGAAATATTGAAGAGAAATCCCCTTCCTATATGCATTTGCATTTATTTTAGATTCTAGCGCTAAAATTTAAGGATTTGCTAATGTTATTGATCTTTTTAGTGATACTACAGGCCTAGACTATTCTAACTATTTTGTAGATATTCATTCTAGATTTATCTATGTTTTTAAGGGTATGAAAATAAGTGTCAGCAAGTTCGCTTGCAACAACCTTCAGTGCCACCCACCTCAGGTAGCAATTCAAATTTATGGGGCAAGATCTACGGTGGAGGTTTCTCCACTAGGTCTAAGGGTTCTACAACGACACCTTCTCAACCAAGACCAACCTCCCACCCAAGGAGTGGAGAACTATGCGGCTGTCTGAACAACGATGTGGTGGATTTTAATTTAGAAGAGTTCAAATTTTTGCAATGGTGGCATACCCATAAGTTAACATATCCTATGTTATCCACACTTACACATGTGTGTTAACTGTTCCTATCTCGACAGTTTTCTCTGGGTGTGCTTTCAGACTTTTTGGAAGAATATTAAAGGAGAGAACACGTCTCACGAGTGAGATGGTGGAAATACTTATAACTATGAAGGACTGGGAACAAATTGATGCACGAACACAACACTAATCCAGAGTTGTCGGGGGTGTTCAAAAATATGTACTTAGACAACTACACTTATAATACGGATGCATATAGAGCTATAGGTTGCACTCATTTTCTTTTGTCAAGATTTTCTCATGTTGAGTTTTTACTTGACAAAGGTTTTAACGAGACAATCATTTAAACATTAATAAAGCTCTTTATTACATTTTCAATACGTTTGTCTTATTTTTTACAATTTTTATATGTATTTTGGAATTCTACATATTTTCTATTTTTTGAAAATTTTGAATTTTTCGGACCAAAGCAGACTCTGCAGGCGACCACGCGTCAGCAAGCCAATAGTGTTCAAGCCAATCCGGCCTGGCCGAGTGCTTGTGATGCTATTCTGAGTCGACACCTCGGTCCACGAGCTAGCACAGCACGACCCGTTTAGCTTACGAGCCTTATCAGGTCGTGCCATGTCGGGCGACTTATCTGGCCAGGACTAGTTCCTCATCTATCCTAAGTATCCTCCCAATCCAACTCCAACCCCTCCTCGTTCGCACCAAATTTTCTCAAGTGGAGTAGGTAGATAGAAACAAGTACTTAAAATGGTCATATGAAAATGACATTAGTAGAACCATCATAAAAAGTTTCATAGCAACATATATGGTGCAAAACCTCCGAGGGCATCGGTCTTGATGGTCTCACACTCTCACTTACGCCCTTTGCTCTATCCATGAAGAATGTTTTTTTTAAAATAATCATTATTTTATTCCAAAATATTGTAATATACATACATTTTTATTTTACAGAAATAATACTTTGTCACTCCCCCGGTGGGCGATTTGGACCTAGTCGCTCAACCATTAGGCGACTGGTCCAACTCGCCCAACCCGCTCAACGGTTGGGCGAGTTGGACCAGTCGCCTAATGGTTGAGTGACAAGGTCTTGTGTAGCTCAACTACCGGGCGATTTGACAACAAGTACAGTCCCCGTTCGCTGAACCATTTGGCCACTACTTGCTAGTCGTCCAACGGTTGAAAGACTAGACGGTTGTATAGAAAGGCACACTGACGGTCTCTTTCGCCATTCATCTTGGGAGAGAATGAGAGGAGAAAAGGAAATGGAGAGAACGAGAGGGGAACTGCAAAGGGGGAGAAGGCCGGGAGAGGGGAAGAAGAGAAGAAGAGAGAACGACAGGGGGAGAAGCATAAGAGCCCAAGAAAAGGAGAGGAGGAGAGGAGAGGAGTTCGGGAGGTAAGAGAGAAAGAAGAAGGAAGCTCGTTGATAAGGAGAGAAGGTCTTCGCGTGAAGGTAATAGTCTCATCCATTCTTGTTCTCATCTGAATGTAGGCGATGTGGTGCTACTTAATCGTTTAGCACGTATTTCATGAATGTATTATGACAAATGGCTAGTTAAAAAGTTTAAAATATTTGCAGTGAGAAATCAATCATGTCGGAGCCTACAATATTAAAAGTGCATTACGATGTTAGTACGATTCGTGAAGGTCCATACGGTGTTGACCTAAGTGGTTTTCGGCAAGTCAGTATGGTACACCCGGATGCGGAGAATGCTCGAATTGGAGATGTCCTGTACTACTTATCCTTGGACCCCGAGGTGTGCAGTGTCGTCCTACATGGGCTTTAGAGTCGGTCTGCCACACACATTCGGTGGGAGTTAAGCAGACTGATGTGCACGATTACATGGATGGGCTTTGTGGAAGGCTGTCGGCGCTGTGAATATGAGTACGTGCTACTCGTGCAAGCATGTTTGAAGGGAGTCGAAGGAGTCCCTGCCAACGGCGCTCGTCCAGTTGGTGTGGGCAGCTCGGGCGCGCAACTTATGCTTCATGAAGAGGACGCGGTGGCCGATGTTTCAGAGGTAGAAGAGGATGCGATGGCCGATGTTGCGGAGGCAGAAGAGGACGCGGTGGCTGATGTTGCGGAGGCAGAAGATAAAGATCGCACACCGCACGCTCAGCCCACTACACAGGCGAATGCAAGGGGGCATGTCGACAACATAGTGCGTCAGATGGAGTTCGATGACTCGACGGCCTGGTCGGAGGAGGGAGCTTTAGAAGCGGATGACGATTAATCTTCTGACGAGGACGAAGGTCCCATCCCGCAGGAATGGAATATGATGGACGTTGAGGTTCTTGATGTGCATGACGAGCATGAATCACCGTGGGAGTACCATGGTTTGGAGATTCGACTTCATGCAATGTTTGCTGACAAGGGATCACTACAGGATGCCATTAAGCTGCGGGCCTTGTACATGCAGTGGATGCTTTGAGTCCTGAAAACCAGCCAGGAGTAGTTGTGGATATCGTGGGGATATGTGCATGATCTTAGGATGATGAGTCAATTGGCAATGGCGTTATTGGTTTGCAAAATCTCGCGTTTTCGGAAATGCTCCTATGCTGTTAGGTTACAGCCGGTCTGACCGGCCAAGCCGCTGGTCAGACCGGCTGTGTGGCAGTTCGACCGGCAGGCATTGCCGCTCTGACCGGCCATAATTGATGATGGATTTTTGGAGCTAGGCCAAAAATAGGTTGTGAAGGCATAAGAGGGGAGTCTCCTGGATGTGGTCAAATAATGTTTGGAGCTCCTAGTCAAAAGTTCCATTCATTTGAAAATTTCAGAGAGTTTCGGATTTTCAAGTTGAAAATTTGGCTAAATCATTTGGAGCGGTCGGACCGGCGTTATGAAATCGGTCCGACCGGTGGGTATGGCAGTCAGACCGGCTTTCACTTGAACTTCGACCACTTTGGCATTGTTGTGTTTTGATGGTGTCTATTGTATGAGTGTCAATGCTTTAATGTTGCATATTGCATGGTTGAGCTAACGTGTGTCAAGTTGTGAAGAACTTGTTCCCGGAGACGATTTCTTTGTCTATTGCTGTGCAGGTGGCTTGCAGGTCAACGACGTCAACGGCGAGAAGGATCGGGACTAAGCTTGGAGAGCTGAGGTCCAGGACAATCGTGGATGCCAGGTGGAGTCGTGTGACTCAAGCATGGTGCAGAATGGACAAGATGGTTCGAACGGGTAGTTCGTTGCAGCTGGTTGGATCAAGCGGCGCGGGAGTCGGTGCAAGTGCCTTGGAGGTTCCGATGGGATTCGGACGGGAGAGACTTGCCGACATAATGAGAGCCGCTGATCAACCTACATGTGGTGAAGCAGGCGATTGCTTCAATAAATTTGTGTGTGTGTCCCATTTGTATTGGGCCTTAATGGGAGCCCACTAGAAACCCTAGGCCTTCCTATAAATAGAAGGGGGAGTTGGAAAAAACCTCTCCAACATTCATTTGAGAAAACCCAAAGTTTTTTAGTGTTTGGAGAGGAGAGGAGAGGCTTGGGTTAGAAGAGAGATTTGTTTGTGTGCTCTTTGATTGAGCTCTTGTCCTCCTTGAGGGAGTGGCTTTGACAAGCAACATCTTAAATCAATCGATCTATGGATGTTTGTTCAAGGATGAAGTCTCATATATTTTCTTTTCTCTTTTGATGATTTTGGTGCTTCCTTGATCCGGTTGTTTTTTGTTGGTCTCTTGACCTCATTTACCTTGCCATGATGTGTTGGAATACTCCTAGAACCATCTAAATCTTCAATCCCCCATAAGCAAGTTTTGGATCAAGTTTTTCATATTTCTAGGTTTTTGAACACTTCTTTGGTGAAACCTAAAGAGATCATTTCTTTCAAGTGGGTCTGGATGATCGTCGCTAGGAATAGGTCTCAGATATCCTTAGGGAGGTGTACTCCAAGTTTGGTCAAGTTTCATTGGTTGAATCAAAAGTTGGACCAATTTTTGTTTTGGATTTGGGCATTGTGCAGTGCTACTGGACTAAATTGGTCCGACCGATTTTATACCGACGGTCAGACTGCCAGCCATTCGGACCGCCAGGTGAACGCTGGTCGGACCGCCAACCGATCTAACCGCCAGTTGGCCGCCGGTCGGACCGCCAGCTTTCAGACCGCCCGTTGGCAGTCGGTCAGACCGGTTTACCTGAGATCAATTCTTTCTGTTGAGTCTTGTGGTTAAGGGGCTAATCGGATTCAGCACAAGGCTTTCTCTGTGCATTTACTGATCTTCTTCGCTTTCATAGCTATAGGAGAAAAGTGCGTGTTGAATTTGATTAAGGCGAAAAATCGAGAAAGCGTCTATTCACCTCCCTCTAGCCGCCTTTCCGGTCATACAAGTGGTATCAGAGCCCGGTTAGCTCTTCTCATAGATCTTAACTGGTCTTTGGAGCCATAGCGATTGACAAGTATTCAATCAAACCACATATTTTTTATTGAGTTGATTTTGCTTATTGGAAGTCCCGAATGCAGGCCTACATCAAGGCTCAAGGGCACGCAATTTGGCTTAAGGTAAAAAAAAAATCCTTATATCGTGCGAGCCGATGACGATGTGATCACTCCAGATGTGGAGGCCAACAGCAAGGCTCGAAATTTTTTGATCCAAGGCCTTAGTCGATCGGAGTTTGAGCGTGTCGCTCATTTGCGGTCTGCTCATGAGATCTGGCGGACTCTCTGTGATTATCACGAGGGCTCCACTGCGATCAAGGAAGTGAGACAGAACCAACTCAAGAAAATATACTCCAAGATCGAGCAAAGACCTGGTGAGTCTTTAGATGAGTTGTGGGGAAGATTTTCTAAGATTCTTCATGATCTTCGCGCTGTTGACCTTGTTTTTTCTGAGTCGGAAAATGCATGTCAGCTTTTGAGTGCTCTTGATGTGAAAGTCTGGGGGATGAAAATCACATCTATAAATGACAACACTGTCATGAGTGAGCTTACCATGGATAAGCTATACTCGAGGTTGAAGACGCATGAGATTGATTTTATCTCGCGTCTCCCCAAGACAGAGTCGATGGCTTTAGTGGTCGACCAATCTAAGGGTAGCTCTTCTGATTCTTTGGATGTTAGCTCATCGGGCTTTTCTTTATCAGCTTTGCATTCTTTGAGCGATGAGCAACTTGAGAAACTACCTGAAGATGATTTAGCCCTCCTATCCATCAAATTCACAAGAGCTTACAACAAGGTGAGGAACAGGAGGAGAGGTGGACCTATCACATGTTTTGAATGTGGTGAGCCAAACCACATTCGCTCCAGGTGCCCCAAGCTGAAGGGAAAGGAGGAGAAGGAGTCACGAAGGCATCCTCAAGCGAGGGATGCGAAACCCAAGAAGACAAACTATCACAAGTTTGTCAGCGAGGTCCTTGCCGCTCTTGAGAATGTGAACATTAGCGATGTGGACTCGGAGACGGAGGACGACGAGAGTGACTCCCGTGGCAAGAAGAAGGCTCATGACTTCACCGGCATGTGTTTCATGGCCAAGAACAGCCACGACACTGACTCCTCTAATGACGAGGATCCCTTCAGCGATCCCGATGAGGTATGCCTTTCGCTTGCTGATATGAAACGGGCTTTGGTTCTGGCTGAACAAAAACTGCATAAGCAAGCTAAAATGATTAAGAAATAGGACACTATGATTGATAATTTGAACTTAAAAGTTGTTAGGCTCAAATCCATTAATCCTGATGATATTTGTGATTCCTACTCTAGCTTGCTTAATGAATTGACAAGCTTAAAATCTGCTCATTCCTCTGTTGTGAATCAATTGAAAGATGCTTTGGATGAAATAGAATCTCTCAAGTCTAGTCATGTTTGTATGAATGCTATTTCTCTTGACGAGACTTCTTTAGATGCTATCCCTTTATCTTGCTCTAACTGTGACTTGCTTGAATTAAAATTGGATAGTGCTGTGAAAGAATTGCAGAAATTTGATGCTAATCATACTTGCTCTCATTGTAAGAATAATAGGATTAAAATGAAAGAGACGGCAGAAATGGTTATGTACTCTAGATCTGCATCATGTGAAAATTGTCCTAAGCTCACAATTGAAATTGAAGCTCTAAACAAGACTCTGGAAGAAAAAGCTAAAATTGAAAAAAAATCATGTCTTTTACTGCTTCTAAGAAAGTTATTGACTCTACCTCTTGTGTCTTGAATGCTGAAGTTGAAACAATTGTTGGTAAGATACAAGAGGCTTTTAGAGTTAAATTTAAGGAGCAGTTGAATAGGATTAAGGATTCCTATTGTGTGTCTTGTGAGGCTTTGAAAGTGGAAGTGGCTCTTCTTAAGAGTAAGCATGATGAGGCAATCAAGTCAAGAAAGTGCACTAGATGTGAGGATTTAGCCAAAGAGAATGATTACCTTAAAGTGACTCTTGAGAGATTTTCTAGTGGGAAGAAGAAGCTCAACATGATTCTTGACCAATCTAAAGTGAGTATGAAAAATAGTGGCCTAATTTTTAATTCCCTAGAGCATTCCAAGAACCATCCACCTAAGATTGCAAGAGTTGTTAAGAGTGGCCTGTTTGAGGTAGAACCCGCTAAGCCATCTAAGGTTGTTTTTAAATCTGCAGGTTTTGCCTAAACCACTTCTAGCAAGAAAGGTGCTTCTGTTTCATCAGTACAGACCCCTCAAGAGGTCAAGTACCATTGCACTTTCTGCAAGAAAGATGGCCATACTGTTCAGTTCTGCTTCCGGAGAGCAAAGATTGAGAGAAAAGAGAGAATGAACACTTTGAGAACCATTAGAGGAGTCCCTTCACCTGCTGTAGTCTCTAGAGCCAGGTAGACTATTTTTTGTACTACATATAGGCCTAGATTTGTAGAGAACTTTGTTGACTCTTTTGGTGGATCAAGGCAGCGATCTGGTTTAGGATGTCGTGAGGAGAGACCACGGGTAGCATCTAGACAGGGGGGTATCGATCTTTTGGTAGATCGTTTCGGAGAGGTCTAGGTGGTTCTCGTGTGCATTCTTATGATTTTGTTCCTGGTCATTTTTCTGCTGCTTCTACTGTTGTTCCCAGGCATCATGCATCTCAGTACTGGATTCCTAGATCTTTTATCACTAACCCCAGTACTGAGGCACAAATATTTTCAGCTTGTGCTTTTTAGGTCCGTCGTGCGAGGAAGGAGGACATATGGCTTGTTGACTCCGGGTGTTCTCGACATATGACCGGAGATTCTAGATGGTTCTCCTCCCTCACATATGCATCCAGCAATGAGTTGATTACTTTTGGGGATGCTTCTACCGGGACCGTGACAGCCAAGGGCACTGTGCACGTCAACAACAAGTTCATGCTTAAAGACGTCGCTTTGGTAAGTAAGGTGAGGTATAATCTGCTATATGTTTCTCAGCTGCTTGATGAGGGTCTAGAAGTAAGGTTTAAAAGTGGTGAGTGTAGAGTTCTAGATTCCTCGGGTGAGCTTGTCTTTGAGATCTCCAGGTTTGAGAGGATCTTTTGTGCAAATTTCAGTATTTCTTCAGCTTCTAGTCCTAGATGTCTTGTAGCCTCTGATTCTGGCTGGTTGTCCATGGCGTGTGTACACGCGTAGGCCCAAGTACGAGACTCACTGGATTGTCTCGAAGGTGGAGGCGCACTGCTGCATGCTCAGTAATGTTTTGCCGAAGCATTACAACCTAATGTCCACTTTCATAACCAATATCATGTACAGAGAGATTGTGAAGAAGACGGACCTGGAGGCCAAGCACATCAGGGAGGCTATCGAGCAGAAATTCAATTATAATATTAGCTACGCGAAGGCATGGCGTGTGAAGTAGAAGACTTTGGAAAGGAGGTTTGGTTCTTTCGAGGTGGCTTACGACAACCTTCCTCGTATGCTCCACGTTTTGTGGGACAAGAACCCCAGCACATACATTACTATCAAGGACAAGCCATCGAGAAGACTGCTAGGTTTAACGGTATTGCAGAGGACCTTCTTAGCCTTTGGCCCCTGCATCAATGCATTCAGACACATGTTGCATGTTATCTCAGTTGATGGGATATTTCTAATTGTGAAATACAAGGGCATAATCCTGACAGCAATTGGCATTGATGGTAACAATCAGATTCTGCGCTTAGCCATCGCTTTCATTGAAAGTGGGAATTTTGACAGCTGGTTGTAGTTCCTTCGACATTTGAAGGAGGGGGTAGTTGGGGCACGTCATGATGTCTGCATAATCCATGATCGCCACCCCGGGATGATGAAGGCCATAAGAAAACTTCAGCAATATCCCGAAGAGCCGTTCCCTTGGCCGAACATGAGGAACAGATGGTGCATTCGTCATCTGGGGCCAACTTCTTCAAGTAGTTCTGGCAGCAACCATTGATGAAGCAGTTCAAGAGGCTGGTTATGCAAAACCAGCAGCGTAAATATTATCTGGTGTGGGAGTTGTTGGAGGAGCACACCGAGAAGCATGTCTTCGAGAGGAACAAGATTCCGCACATTCCTGGGGAGCTTGACCCTCCCGATTTGATGCGGAGGACCTCGAGGGACATCAAGTGCGTCTTACATTAGATTGAGATCGAGCCATTGGATAAGTTCCCGCACGACACAGATGGTACAAGGTAAGGTATAATGACCACTAACGTTGCCGAGGTGTACAACTGGGTTATTAGACGCCTCCGTCCTTAGCCCCTCGTCGCCATCGTGGAAGGCGTTCTACACGGTACAATCGAATATTTCAGGAAGAGGCGTGCAATGCGGCACTTCATGCAGCCAACGCACATACACCGTACTGCTTGAATATTACAGCGTACATGCAGGCCAAGACCGAGAAGGATCAGTCGCACATGGTCTTCGTGATAGGGAATACGAAGCATCGTTTTGATGTGCTCCTTCAGGACAGCCATATTTAGGACAGCTCGCTCTCATGTTACCCACGAGGTGTGCCGTGGAGATCATGTGAATGAATCTAGTTGCACATGAAACAAGCCAAATCTCCTTCACAAGCCATGCCCTCATGTCCTCACCGCATGCGGGACTATCAACATGGACCTATCGAACTTCACATCAGAGTACTTCATGAAGGAGAGAGTGCTGCAAGCGTGGTGCGACGAGCTTAGAGGCTTCAGGGTTGTGGGCAACTTCGCCACGTTGGATTTGGCACAGAGGGCTTGGATTTTAGATCTTGACCTGTTGAAGGGTGGTAAGGATCGTCGGCAGAGGTGTCGCATTAGGAACGATATGGACGAAGGGAAGCTAGAGTGGCTGGTAGACGTTGTGGCTGATGCGCAAGGAAGGCCACACCGTGAGAAGGTGGATGGCGCCTGCCGACACTTAGGAACACCAGCGTGAAGTGCAGCATCATGTCCCATGTATTTCTAATTCCCTAAAGGCATGTGTGTACCGTCCTTGGGTCGTTAGGCTGCATGCTATGTAACCCCCTTGTCGGATCAACTATCATGTTGTTATCGTTGCACCATTTCTCCTAAGTTCTCCACCGTGTATGAATTCCCTAGTGCATCACAAGAATCACATACCTTCCTACTAACGACTCATTGCTACCTCAATCGTCCCAACGGTGGAGCTTCTACCGTTGGGCGACTTAAAAAATAATATTATTATTTTATTAATCCGATGGAAATAATTGTGGGGGAATAGATGGGAATTTTTGTAGGTTACTAGTGAAGGATCTAGACCCGCCATTATGAGTTAATGGAGTGTTTTGGTGATTAATGACAAATCTAATTGTGAGACTAACAATTCTATTTCTATATCTAGTGTGTAGTCTCATTTGGATATAAAGGTAAAATTCAACGAGGTATGCATTTGTCTTATACTCTTATATAATGTTGCATTCCTCGGATACAAAATATAGGTTGAACTCCACCATAAGTATAACTTGAATATGTGCATATATTTTCCTTACACATATGTGTATGCACACATTTAGGGGGAGCTCATTCTATATTTTGTGGTTTCATTAGTATTGATCCATATTTCGTGTTCCACATATATTTGGGATCCTTACTTTGAAACATATCCGTATAAGTATACAAAACTTGTGTAATCTTTGTATACTTATGTTTTGAGTATACAAAACTTGTGTAGTTTTTGTATGCGTATGTTTTGAGTATATAGAACTTGTGTAGTTTTTGTATACTCATGTTTCGAATATATAAAACTTGTGTAGTTTTGTATATTCATGATTTGAGTATAAAGAACTTATGTAGTTCTCATATACTCAAGTTTTTGAGTATGTAGAACTTGTGTAGTTCTCGCATACTCATGTTGTGAGTACATATATGTCTTGCGTAATATATATATACTCATAACGTATTACTTTTATCTATCAATTTATGTGTGATTGAAATGGTTATTATCAGTTACCAAAGAGAGAAAGATAGAGGTATCTTATCCCACCATTATTTGTTAATGATATGAGGTGGTAATTAATGATAATCATATTGTGGAACTAACATTTTCCATGAGTTGGATATATAGGTTATGTTCCAGGATGATGAAGACTTGGGATGATCATGAGTTGATCATCAAGTCAAGATTCAAGTAAAGAATGCATTATGTGTTGATGCATATGAAGAGCTTAGAGAAAAATGAAATCATTGTGTGTCAATGATGTTCTAGAAGAGGAGATGATCATAAGTTGATCATCAAGACAAGAGAAGACCCATCATGTGTTGATGGAGGTCTAATGAAGAATGCATCATGTGTTGATGCATGTCAAGACTCGGGATGAAGAAATCATCATGTGTTGATGATGTTCAAGACAAGATCCGAAAGTGAGGAGATCATCATGTGTTGATGATTGTCAAAGTCAAGGACCCGGACTTGAAGTGTTGATGTGCGTCATCAAGCTTCAAGAAGATGCAAGGCAAATGTATGACTAGCTAGGGCTAAGGATGTGTTCCTAGTCTTTTACCGGTCTTGGTGTTTGGATGGAAGAACGGATTGCTAGTATAGGATTGTCGTACTATTAAGAGGGGTCTTGACTAGTAGCATGAGTTAGTCATGTATTGATAGCTCATTGTGTTTGCTCTAGCTCATCTATGCATGAAGCTATTATTTGCGAATGTGTTTTGTAAATGAATGATGCCCATGCATTTAATCTTTGTAGCATGGGACTATGGTTTGTAAATGTGTTTTACAAATGATTGAAGTCCATACACCTTAGCCTTGTGGCATGATGCTGTTATTTGCGAATGTGTTTTGCAAATAGTCGAAGCTCATGTTGGATTTCTTGTAGCATGTGACATAAGTTTGCAAATGGTGTAAGTCCATGTACCTTATTACTTGTGGTATGATTCTAAAGTTGGCAAATGTATTTTGCAACTTATTGGGAATCTTGCTTGTGATCCTTGTTGGCATGGCTTATCAATTGGCAAATATGTTTTGCAATTGGAGTTGTTGAAAAAGCCATTTGCTGCTTTGTCAGGATAATCGGAAGTTCTGCGGTCTAGCTCGACATTGTACGCTTTGCCTTGCTCCTTGATAACTACCGCATGCCGGAAGGTCCGAAATCCGGCGGATCATTTTTTTCAGAGAAGCACCCTTTTCGGGACTTAGCCGATTTCTGGAAGCGCGGAAGTACCGCCATGTTGGGAGCAGAACTACCGCACTGCGGAAGTTCAAAATTTTGCGCGGTACGTTCTTTCCAGAGGGTGCCATGTGTTGGACCTGGTGGAAGCGGAAGTACCGCCCTTAGAAACAGAACTTCTGGAAGTGCGGAAGTACCGCGTGTTGAACGGCAGAAGTTCTGGATTTCATTTCCAACAGCTAGTTTCTCGTCTAATATAGCCGTTGCTGTGCTTGTCGCTGAGGTGCGGAAGTTCCGGACTTTGTACGGCGGAAGTTCCGTATTAGCTGATTTTTCAGCTAATTCTCTCCCAACGGCTAGTTTTTGTGTGTGGGCTATATATATCTACCTTGGCCGGTTGGGAAAGGTTGCTGGTATTCTTGTGAGTGTTATACTCAATCCTTTGAGCCTCTTGAGCTAAGAGCAAGCCTCTCCTCTCTTATGTGCATGTGTTGCACTTGGTGAGCTTGGAGAGTAAATCCTAAGTGCATGTGTTGACTTAGGTAGTGGATTGTGTATCCACTTGAGCGTTAACACTTGATTAGTTCAAGTGAACGTCGACTCTTGTTACTCTTGGTGTTTGCCGACACCTAGACGGCGTGGAGGCGTCGTGCGCGGTGATCTTCTCAAGAAGCTTGTGAGAAGGCCCAGCGTGTTGTGAGTGGTTTGGTGCTCGCCATCTCCGGCAGGACTGTAATGCATAGATAAGTAGTAGACATTACAATCTCAATACAATTGAACTTCTACTTGGCAAGAACGTCATATAATAGAACAACATTCGCCGAATCCCCGCAACGAGGGCAAACCAGGTGATGCTGCAGTGATTATAATTGTTTTTTCACTCAAAAGTTAGATGACGTAGAAGACATTCCATTTAAGACTGGATGAAAGGAGAAGAGGAAGCGAAGAGTGAGATTAATGGCAGCCATATACAGCTAGCGGTGCCCGAGAAGAGACCACTTTCTGCAAAGCAGGACGTGACGTCACTCTGCAAAGCCGGACACAACCACTCTCTACAATGCAGAACGTGACCACTCTCTGCAAAGCAGGACGTGACCCAACGAGACAGCTTTGCGCAGCAACGTGACCCAATGAGGCAGCTTTGCGCAATGACTTGACACAACGCTGCAACAGTGTTCCTCCTCGCATACGCGAATTTGCTTCAACCGGATTGCACTTTGGCCACCATATAGCCGCTACAGCTGTGTCCGCTCCCGCTACAAATAGAGCGATATTCGGCCGAAAACTCCACACCAACAACACTACCTACATAACATGGAAAAGGAGAAGGAATGGGAGAACATCTGTGGGCTTTTGAAGGACTTGGTGTCTCCTCAGGAGACCGACGCTCGTCACAGGGCGTTTAGTCAGCAGCCTCACACTCAACACCCACCTCCGGAGCTCGTCTATCTGAGGAGGCTGCCTCGCAGTACGCCCAACGATTCCGGGTAAAGACACGCCCTCTCTCCTATGCCCGCTAAACGCCCTCCGGAAGGGCCCTCGCAGGGGGGTGGCACCACCCCTTTGCTGGTGTGGTAACGCCTGCAAGTGCGTCAAATCAACCGACGAGTGGACCATTAGGCAGCGCTATTAGTGCTGCCCAAACTTCTGCGCGGAGTACCTCGACTGCAGGTTTGACACGTTGAACCACAAGCATCCAGTAATGCAATCGTATTGCAGTGCACACCACTGTTTTTCTTCCCGTTACACTGTAACCATGTCTCTCTTCCCACTGCAGTCTCTGTCGCGCCTATGCGACTTCAACTAGTGGATCGACGACAAGATCCACCCCTATGATATGTAGATGATGCTGACACAGAAGAGCTGGGCTAGGGAGTACTGCGAGGGCCATGAAAGGTGCCTCAAAGAGCTGCAGACTGAGATGGACAAGAAGAGGCGGGAGAGGCTACACGAGAAGCAGGAGTGCGAGCATGCCTGGCGACGCGAGGCCGAGAGGGTGCAGAAGAGGGCCATTGTGATGAAATCTAAGGAGCAAGGCAAAGCGTACAATGTCGAGCTAGACCGCAAAGGCAAATGACCAAGTTTCACACAGTAGTTCGACCCTCTTCGTCCATATGTCTCATGTATTTCTAATTCCCTAAAGGCATGTATGTACCATATTTGGTTCGTTGTCACAGCCCTACTTTTATTTAAACTAAATTATTATGCATCTCATGAGCATGCATTTGAACTCTGGAGCATATGCACAAAATATTGTATTTAAATTTTTTGAATCAAAGTGAAATATTTAACTCAAATCAAAGCTACAAAAGAAGACAATAATAAATACTTGTAAAGGTCTCTGGAAAATAATTTATTTAATTATTATAATATTTATATTGGATAAATATGAATTTTTCCAAATTTTTGGAACCTAACTTAAGCCTAAGGAAATTCAAACCAAGTTCTAAAAGCCCCTGTTGTAAATGATTTAAAAATAAGCATATAAAACATGAATAATTATATTAGAAAAAAATTATGTGTACTAGGTCATCCCATGAACCTCTCTACAAAATTTTAGAATTTTCTAAATTTATTTGCTATTTTAAACTAACTGGTCAAAATGGACTCGATGCGACTTGATCCGACCCAACCACCTAAATCAACTGACTGTGCCAGACCCCGATCCTACCCCTCCCTGAGCCGTTAACCATTGGGCCCCTTGCGTCAGAACCTTCTCCCACCTCCCGCTGGCAGCGCAGGCGCCGAGCGCCACACGGCCGAGCCCCTCTGTGTGTCCTTGTCAATGTCATATCGCCACTGCCCTTGCCAACCTATCCCGAAGCTTCGTTAGTTCACGCTGTCTCCATCCCCGTCCATTGCCTGAGCTTACGCCGCCTCCACGCCCTCATTCTCACCTACTTCTCCTCTCGGTGGCTGAGGAGGATGATACTCGTTCTTGCATCCTTCTCGGGTAAACTTTTCATTATCATGTCACTCGCCCTCTACTTTCCTCGTCGTATCCATTTTGCTAATGCGAGCTCTTATCATTTCCTGTTGCTCCCGGAACGCCGAAGTGCCTTCATCGTCTCCGGAGCACGCGCCGAAAGCCACCGCCGTGTCAACTTCCGCTTCTGTGAGCTTTATCCTCTCTTTTGTGCGTGAGCACGTGTTCCATAGCACGAGGTCTGTTTCCCCTCGATAAATTTTTCCAATTTGTCACATGATCCTCGTGGATTTTGGATTTTCTCTAACTCCGGTCGCAAACCCTATATTCGTCCCCAACTCAAGCCTGGTAAGGCATTGTCCGATTGCTTCCTCCCAAAGCATCTTCTACCCTTACTAAAGCTTTCCCGAACCTCCTTTGCCCTTACTTTTGCTCAGGTTCTCTTCGCTGCGACAACCGCATCGCTGCCACCGCTAGTGCCATTGCCATGCTTCCTCTGAGCATCTCCAACCACCCACATCTCTTTGGTGAGTTGATTGGACCACCTAGATGCTCTTGCATGCGTTAAATAGCTCAATGCGTAGCCGGGTCGCGTTAGCCTCTTTAGCCGCAGCTCTACTGCCGCCTCTCACTGTCGCGACGCCACTACACACCACCGGAGCTCCCGCCGCCAGTACCAATAGGAGAGCATGGATGTGAGGAATCCATTCCTAGCCTTGGTACGCGCCGCCGAGCAAGGTCATACCCGAGGAGCTCCCCTGTTGGTCGGAATCCCGACCATTACTGTAGCATCATGATTAGCTAAATCACTATCAAATTAGGTTTAATCAATGCTTAACTAATGAGTTAAATGCGCGGTGAATCAATGACGTGTGGGTCCCGTGAACAGAAAACGAGGGAGTTAAAGAATCTGGTTTATACTTAGAGTCAATGACATGTGGGCCCGAGGCCTTAAGTGCACGATACACTGTGCAATGGACCGATAGACCGAGGCACTGTGCATGCGGACCTTTGGTCCATGCACTATTCCGTGGACCGAGCCTATGACATGTGGACCCCAAATGTCACTAGGTAATTATTCAGAAATTAAACGAAAAAGAAAATACTATAGAGTGGTCCCCACATGTCATGACAGAGGCTAGGTTAAGCTGAGTATAAAAAGTAATAAAGGAAATAGAAAACTCAGAAAAGATTTGTTTTTGCACTGAGAATTCATTTAACTTCAAAAATCCATAACTAATTCAAATCAACTTCAAATTGAGTGAAACCAATTTTGTTGAGTTTCATTTTTATTGTACTTTAACTTGGAATAGGTTTGGAACATGTTAATGTCACAGAAAATTTTGATATCATAATTACTTTCGGCAAGGAATTATTTTTATACTAGAAATTGAATTAACTTCAAAAATTCATAGGAAATTCATATAAACTCCAGCTGGGGTGATTCAATTTTTGTTGTTCATAAAATTTTTTTATCTAGCATACCATGTAGTTTTTATTTCCACCTCTATTCTGGAAATTTTTACTAAAATAATTAATTCAAATGAATAGTAATAGAACCTAATTTTTTCAGGCTTTTTTTCAAACTAATTTTCATAAGCTATAACTCTCACATACTAACTCCAAATGAACTAATTCTTTCACCTAAATTATTTTAACATCATAATATCACTACTATATAAATTTATCTATTTATTAGCACTTTGATTTTTTTGGCTTTTCTCGGTGTTTATTGTGACATCGTTCTTTCGATAGATTTTCGGCGATCCCGACGCAACTTGTGAGTTCGACCTGTGGGTAATCGAGAGTGGTACCAGCAAACTCAATCAATCCCCTCCTTTGACCATGTTGCTCCTATTAGTTTCAAAAGTATTTATGATGATTTTTCAATTATTCTATGCGTTGCTTTAATTTCGAATACTTGTATTTCAAATAGGTAGATTTAGTTATATCCTCCTTGCTGCATTACCTTCCTTGAATGTTAATGTTCCCTTGTTCAGTTGATTGCCTAGGTTATGTGTTATAAGGGATTGTTTGTGATTTTCAAAACGATGGTTAGTCATGCTAGTAGTTGTAGTCGAAAGCGACTGATGGAGCTAGTCTATCGACCGGTGGATTGAATTGAATTTTGATGGAATTTGAAGAATGTGTCCAGATCTTTCAATCTGGTTTTGTGGACTTGTTAGGAGGTGGTTATTGTGATTGTACTTGGACGGGTGATATTGTGATGAAGGAAGGTTGTCCTGGATTCGTGTAGCCCCATCTGGGTGATTAAGAACTGGTCTGTGGTGTGTCGAACCAAGTCTCACGTGCAACCACACGTCGGGATAATGGGCGATGGTTTGGCTAAATAATTTGTTACATGTTAGCTATTAAAATACAATTAGATTGACAAGTGTTGTTGTTATTGTTGTATTGTCAATATAGTGGGGGCATATTAAGTATCATTCTACTTGCCCTTAAGGGTTTTTGTATTTATGAAGTCGTGCAAGGGACTTACTTACACAACTGGTACACCCATGGTGACGATAAGCGACTTTCGGTCATGGTGTTGTTTCCTCCGTGGTTTGATAGTTATGATATGACATTGTAATGGCCCGTTATGGTATCTCATCCACTCCTACGGAAGAGTGCATTGGCGATATTGTGAGATATTCATATCGTGTGGGTAAAGTTGTACACCTCTGCAGAGAAATAATCTATTCAAATAGTCGTGTCCCCGGTTATGGACATCGCTTGGTAAAACTATGTATAGTTAGATTATGGGAATTGGGTTTGGTTATGTTTCAAAATTGTTTGAAAATGTATGTTGTCATAAAGATAGTTCTTACTAAAGTAGTATTAGGATCGTTGCTGTAATACATGTTCTGGTGTTATTTCTTTACCTATTTGTGTTACTTTGCGGTTACCAAGTACTGACTTTTGTTCTCTTGTTTGCAGCCGGAAAAGCAGTTGGAAGAAGGCTAGCTATGAGTTCAGCTTCCTCGGATACAAGGTGTAGCTGCTGCCTGCCAGCCTGCCCCTACCTTTAATATAGTAGTCGAGCGGCATAATAATGCCATAAAAACTGTCATGTATTGTGATCCCCCTAAATACTCTTTGCTTACTTTGTTTACTCGGGAGAGGCAAAAACAGTTACTGTACTATTACTCTGTATTAGGATGATCAACTGGTCTGTATTGTGACTTTGCTTTATTCACTTTCCCTCCTGCTGGTGGTGGATAGATTCAACATTCCTGCGGCTCGCCCTTCCGAAGGGTAGCTTGGCTATGGCTGGTTTGATTTTGCTTGGTTTGATATGTGCGGTTGTGTTGTACCAACTATGAATGCTTATTAGTATCTGACCGAAAGGTTGGGTGTTGTACTTGTGGTTTGCAGTAGGCAGGGTGATCTTGTTAGGTTTGTTAGATCATCCTCCTCTGTATCCATTGATCCATTCTTTTTGGTAGCCATGTTACGTATATGATTTTCCATTCTTAAGAGTTATCTATGTTAATTTATCCTATTAGTACCCATTATCTGAGCATCTCTGCATGGGATTTTTACTTCTGAAGTGGACGTCGTCTTTTTCTTTCTTCTTTTTTTGAATTTTGGTATGGATGTGTTGTTGATGTACGTATACACGTCTGCTTTTGTGATATTATGTGATACCGATGTATGATGTCGAAACGTTGTTCTGCGTTGAGTAAGCAGTATGGTTCCGTACGTGCCTACATGTTTTTGCATTGGTTGAAAATGTTCCGTCACGGCGGCCAGGTGGGTCAGTGGCTGGAAGGCGTTGGCGCGTTGCCGCATGCATTGTATGCTCATAATTATATTTTTACAACTTCCAATTCATGATTCGATACGATAATCCGAAGTGAGGAAGTGAAGACGTTTTTGTTATCTTGTGTGGGAGCTATCAACTGTGTGCTTTCTTGTCAAAATGTAACCTGCTTCTGATAAGGCAAACTTAGGATGTATTTGGTTCGTGATACGAGGCTGAATGTGATGGTTCTGTTCAGGATATAAAGTCGTCTCTGTGTTTGGTTGGATGAATAGAACCAAATAGTACGGGATAAGATGGTTTCATGTGATAGAATATTCTACATTCATTTGGTACCATTTCATTCGATAAAAAAAGTCGAACCACACGGTTCAACGTTTTGCTAACTACAACAACTTTCACTTGCTAATTCCAAATGGAATAATTATTTCACCTAAATTCATCTAAAATCATCATCTAGGTACTATAGAAAATTCATACATTTTTTTTGAGTATTTTGAATTTTTATGTTTTTCTCGATGTTGTTTTTGTTTTTGTATAGAATCCAAATATTTTAAATGAATAAAATAAATTTTAATTAAATTTAAAAATATTTTATTAAATCCTTATATAATTTTCTTAAAATTTCAAACTAAACATCATCTTGAACCATTCAGGACCATTCTATCAAAATAACCAAACAAAATCATGTATTATCCTATCTCACCAACCAATCACCATACTTGTATCATTTCATCTCATCCATCCTGTACCATTCCATCCCATTCACCCTGGTTCACCCAACCAAACACACCATTAGTGCATTAATTGTAACCTGTACTTCTGACGCAATGACGAAACTGAGTAGTTGCCCAAAATTGGAGAACAAAAGCTGGATAGTACTGCAAGTTGTTCAGACCACAGAGAACAAGAATCTTTGGGTCGTTCAGACAGGCTGAACCATCTGGTGTTCACTAAAATGTTACATGGTGACATCCGCTAAGACGTCCTGTCATATACTTCGTGGTTCATAACGTTACAGCAACAAGCTCAGAGGCATCGTCGGCCCGGATCCAAAATGAGAGAACAGAAACATGGATCCTCTTCAATGTAAGACTCAGAAGCGAGAACTGTCAGCTTGGATGCATAACACCAGCAAAACAGTGACCGCTCAACGTCATAGAGCTGTTCATTTGGGCACGGAGCACGGTCAGTTTTTCCAGCCATATTAGAGTACAAAAGCTTGGAGTCTTAATCTTGCCTCAGTTACAGCCTTCAGGAAATCTTCAGTAGGATTGTCTCTTGCGGCAGCTAGAGCCGTGATGTAGGCCGACATTTCCTGCTCCATCTTCTCCGTGTCAATATCACTTACCATATCCTGACTCGTATCAAATAGGAAAGGGTCAACAAGTTAAACATCAGTCTTGGAGCAAAACAACTTCAGACAATTCTATTCAGAAGAGAGAAAAAAAACAATCCATTCACACTTTCGTCAAGCGAGGAGCACAAGAACAAATTGTTGTGTTGAAGGGTGAAAGAGAACTGTAACAAGGAAAACATGAGCTTACATCGAGTTGAACTGGTTCACATTCCAAAGATAAATCATCGGGGCTCTCCCTGGGACAAGGGGCTCGGTCGTTCTCTGTTATTTTCCTAAATAACTTCATTAGAGCAGAGATTTCAACATCCATAGAGGCTACATCCACTTGAAGTTCTTCAACCTTTGTACTTGACACCTTTGCCTCCCATTCTAACTTCTCCAGTACTGCTTGCTTCTCTGCCAACATAATCTACAGTTGATAACCGTCAATCAACCAGTAAATTAGCATGGCTGTTATTAAAGAAGTGATTCCATTAAGCACATATTTATTATAACAAAGAAATAAAGGGTGTGGAGGTGGTTCCACGTGATGTTACACGGTTAGCTATCTGTCTTGTGACACAAACAAACATAAACACACAATTCAAAAAAAAAATTCCTTTTTCTTTCAAGTCTATCAGTTAACATTTTTAAAAAAATCAGGGAAGACACGTAGGCATCTTCAACATGGCAATGGAAACACAGTGATGGAAACATATATTTATAATCATGCTTGCATTTGTATTTGTTGAACCCCATGGAACATCAGCTTTGAATGCCGAGCAGCAGCGTAGTTAAAACTTCAAATCAGCATATCACAGGTTTCTTTCTTCAGTGCAGTTCAACGCGATTCAATAACTGTTATACTCTGATACTCCTTATGCACGGCAATCCTCAGATCGGAACAGAGTTACGAGATATGGCGCGAGCATGCACCGTATCAAAAACGAAGTAGATAAATTCCGTACATAACTAAATAACACCGACAAAATAATCATGACGAGAGAGAGAGAGAGAGGTTTGGCAAAGCCGATCGCAAATTCCTTAAGTACAACATCAAAAGGGTACAAAAGATTGTCGCTCTCTCATAACCCTTTTGAACCTTTTAGAACCATAAGATCATTTCTCTATACAAGAATCTAGTACTAAAGAATAACCTAACCTCTAATCCTCCCGTGCACCTCTTGCTTTGGATGAGTTGGTTTATAACTTCTATTCTCCATAACCACCTCTCATGGTTTTACATAGTGCTCCCTAGTTCTCCTCCGAAAGGAAGTAGCAATCTTAATCCTAATCCTATTAAGATTAGAATATGAATCCTTATAGAACACATCTCCAAGTTTTAGTAGGTTAGGATATGAATCACCATACTCAACAATCTCCACCTTGACTCTTATCTGTTGAAGTCTCCTTACTCCTCTAGAATTCGATCCTAGTCAGCTCTGTTATTTTTGCTTTTCCAATTTTTTCCCTTTTTCCTCACCTTTGGGAGTGCACCCACTATAGGGGCTCGTGCACATCACCGCAATGTGCATGTCGGTATCCGGGTTAGCCCGCCTAGAAACTCCACTTGTGAGCTCCTTTGTTGTGTAGTTTGGTTAACCACACCTCGCGTTCCTATAGCCCTCTGTGCAATAGGTTTGTACCGTCTCCGAGCTCCACCTGCTCGTCAGTACCATGTGGTTGGTCCCACCACGTCTTCCTTTTTCCGATAGCTCACACCTTCGCCTTTACGTATGCTAGATTTTGCAATTGTCTTTGCAGTTCCACACATAACTATAGATGAGATCTGAGTACCTACCGTTAACGACACGATTTGCTTCTCATGATCATGATTTTTATCAGGCCTCCCATTGGTTTCTCTTCACTCATATGATTACCCATCAATCAGTATGCTCTATTGCTTTACATACTTTTCATGATTACCATATGATTACCCATCAATCGGTATGCTCTATTGCTTTACATACTTTTCATGATTACCTACCCTTTGTAAGTACTCGCATGACTCCACCTCAAAGTGATACCTCACAACCTTCAAGTTCAAGCGACCTCATAGATATTAAATTCTTCTAAGCTGAGAACATATCAAACTCCCGTCAAGGCGCGATGTGCTCCATTGTACATCTGCAATGTAACCATTTCCCACCTCAATAATTACATACTCATTGCAACCCACTAAGTGAATAGTTTCATGCGTTGGGCGTAGAGATCCTTCGTCAGAAATCTCCCTCACCGAACATATATGAAAGCAACAATCTGAATCTAATATATATCCATGAGAAGTACTTGATTGACTGACGACCAGTACATCTGAATCATCTTTAGCCACTGCCACTGAGCATGCACCCTCATTTGCTTCAAACTTGGACAATTATTTATCATATGACCTTCCTCGTCACATAGATAGCATACACGTGTACCCTTGCTCTTGCCCTTCTCCTTCTCGTGACTTTTGCTTTCGCCTGAACACCTATGGCAGTCAGTGCTTGATCACCTGAGGATGAAGAATCCGATGGCTTCTTCAAGGACTCCACCTCCAATAGATATGTCACTGCCTCATTGAAGTTGAGAGTGATTTTCCCGACGAGAATATTCATCGTCAATTGCTCCCATGATGGTGGTAGAGATGACATCAATACGACAACCTTGTCGTTCTCCTCAATTTTCTCATCTACACTAGTCAATTGTGTGATAAGCTTGTTGAAGACATTGAAATGGTCAACGAACCGTGTGCCTTCCTCCATACGTAACGTAACCTGAACAGTTTCCGCTTCAGCACCCATCGGTTTGTCATCGACTTTGCCATATATAATTTTTCTATGTTACTACATAATTTCTTCGGGGAATTTTCCATAATCATCGAGTACTTTACCTCATCGGATAGACATAAACGGATTGTACTAACAGTCTTCCGCTTCATCACCTTCCAGTCTTCATCGTACGTCTTTTCCGGTTTGTCCCCTTCAAGAACATTGATTAGCCCTTGCTGGACAAGGACATCCTTCACCACACATTGCCGCACACTGAAATTCCCCCTGTCGTCAAATTTCTCAACTTGATTCCACATCGTAGACATCAATCTTGATTTTGTGACACCTGAAGCTTTGCTGACCTTCTCACAAATTAGACTAATCTAGCCTTAGCTCTGATACCACTTATCATACTATGATACCCCCTTTTTATGCGCAACAACCCCAGATCGGGTCAGAGTTATGACATAGGGCACAAACGTGCACGGTATCAAGAACGAAGTAGATAAATCTCGTAGAGAGAACCAAATAACAATGACGAAATAAGCACGACAAGAGATAAAGATTTGGTGAAGCTGGCAGCAAATTCCTTAAGCGCAACCTCAAAAGAGTACAAGGGATTGTCGGTTGTTGCTCTCTCACAACCCTCTCGGACCTTTTAGGACTCTCGGATCCTTGTCCTATACAAGAATCCAATACTAAAGAATAACTTAGCCTCTAATCCATAGTTACCGGATTCGCGGCAACCACCTTCGAACCCCGATCTGATTCGGGATTCGCACGCGATCTGATTCGTTGTGGAACGTGATCTGGTTTGTCAAAAAGCGGCGAACCCATAAAATCGAGGTGGTGAGGAAAGGGAGGAGATGAAGGGGAGAGGGAGAGCTAGCCTTAGCGACACCTGTTTATTCCCATTGTCGCGATCGCCGCCGCTGTCGCTCATCTTCTTCGTTGCTTGTCGAAACCATGGCCGTCGTTGAGCGCGCGTGGTTGCTGCTCGCCAAAGTCATCACCGTCGCTGCTTGCAGCCAAGTCGATGGCTTTGTTTGGTTGCGAACTATCCCTCATACTCTATCTTCTTGCAGCGAGTATGAAAGGTAGGAGATTCATGGGGGTGGAGAGGCAAGAGTCGCAATAGATAGATAGATTGAGCGGGAGGGACCGGTGATGGGACTGGGAGGCAGCTGAGGGAGGGAGATAGATCGGAGGCGGTTGCCTGGTTGTCTAGGTTTTCCATGGGCAGGAGCCAGGGAAGGATGGGCCATGTGGGATGAGTGTGTTGTGAAGGATGGGTCATGTGGGATGAGTGGGTTGTGGGGTGTGGAGATTTCCTATTGAATTTTCCTTTTTTTTTCTACAGCTACGTAAGGATCTTTTGCATATAAAACTTTGTGGTCTGCCTAGTATTTTTCAACTATCTAGAGAGAAAATATGGTGCGTACTAGAGTTGGCGTACCGGAAATGTCACTCCGATTCATGAAGCAAAGAGGTATACCCCCTGACGAATCCTATTAGTGTGAAGTGGCTTACCGCGAACCTCGAACCCGAACCTCGAACTCAACAAACTGCGAATCTGGTAACTATGCTCCAATCCTCTCGTGCACATCTTACTTTGGATGAGTTGAATTGTGACTTGTGTTCTACATGACCACCCCTCATGGCTTTATATAGTGCCCCCTAGTTCTCCAAAAGAAAGTAGGAATCCTAATCCTATTCCTTAAACACATCTTCAAGTCCTAGTAGGTTAGGATACGAGTCACCATACTCTTAACAATAATTGGTGATACAAGGACGGACTAACTAAAGTGGGATCATTATGGGCTTAGGAAAGATGATGTGACTCAAATGGCATCACTTTCTGATCAACTGTTTTAAATAAGATGTTACTGGGGCTACATCACCTTCTTTTATCAAAACCATACAGCCTAAAAACATGGAAGACAGAGTTTGCCCTCTAGATAATTATAATGTTCTATAGTCAGAGGTAATGCAACTGCAAATTTCCATAGACAATAATGTGGTAGCTAGGCTGGTTTTTTCTTCAATGAATGTGCTGTGTAGGTTATGCATCAATAGTGCTTTAACAATGTAAAAATGCAACGCGACACAAAAATATCAACCAAATCCTAATTCACCTTTGCACCATGCAACTCCGACCCAGTAGATTCGATCATCGATTCCTTCTCAGAAAGTTGCCCTCTCAATTCATCAACCGCTGCATTTGCCGCGCTATTCCGGCCAATCAAGTTCTCCGCGGACCTCAGAGCTTCATCTTTCTCAAGCAGTTTCCTTTGCAGGCCACTGAGCTGCTCCTGCAAAGCAGCGAGCTCTTTTCTCTGCTTCTGCGCCTGATCCAGCTGTTGCCGCTTCTTGGCCGGTGTGGTTCTGGTTGTCTTCACAACCTTTGGGTCAGAAACCTGCACATGGAGATGTTGGTAGAGATTAACCGGTAGTACAGCAGTAACAAGCATACATTTTAGGTAAGTGCAGTGGGCACTATTTATGGATAATTCCCCTCTTCAATTGACCAACGCGTTCCCCGGTGTCCACTCACACCGACTTTTGCACCACAATGCAACACTCCTTGGCACCAAAAAAAAAAAGATTCAAACTTTGAACGCAAGAACCCACCATTTACTCAACAGAACAAAGAAGTGATTCCAAAAGCTAAAAAGCTCAGGGAAAAAAGTCGCAGAAATTTAAAAGAAGGGATCAGGGAAAACTCACCTTCTTGGTCTGATTTGGAATCGCCGTGTAAGACATCGAACCCACCCTCCTGCATCAAGAAACACCGAAAGAACAGCTAAAACAACTTCGAAAGAAAAAAAATCAAACGGAACCAAGGCAAAAAAAAATGCAGATCGAGGGAAGCGAGACCTCGAGGAGGGCGCGGGGGCGGCGATCCCGCCTCGGATCCTCGTCCTGTGAGCGGGGTCCACCGGCTTATCGGCCATCTTCTCCGGTGGCGGCGAGGGGGACGGCCTACGGTGTTCGGGCTACGGGGGCGGTGGTCGACCGGTTCTATCACGCACCGTCGTGGACCCGTGAAATGGCTGGATGCTAGTACTGCTACTGCTGGCCCGTGGACCCGTGAGATGGTTTAAGTGCAGGCCAACCTGAGGGATGTTGTTTGGAAATTTAACCTTTTGCTTTTGGATGAGAATAAATGTTTTGCAGTCCGGTCAACATCCACAATTCCGATGCCTACGTGTCGGGCACCGCAGGAATTATTTCTATAGAAGATAATATTTTGTAAATTCGATTCCTGGGCCCATTGAAACATATATGATTGTTCTACGTACATTGGGGATTCAACAATTTGTTTTACTTATTCCTCTCACTTGTGAGTATATTGTTTCGGAGAACGTGCAGTTAAATTTTATTATCTTTCACTACAAACGTAGTAATTCTATACATTTCTATCCATGAAAGTGAACAAAATAAAGGAGTGGTATGGTACGATGTTTCCTTTTGGCATCACTTGCGATGTTTGTTCACTTGGTTCCTCCTAGTGATGGGCAGATGGGTCCGCACCCCGGCTCGTCGGGACGACTCGACACGCACGGCACGACGGCCTGGCAACGGAGACACTGAGGGCAAGGATCGATGAAGAGGCTGAGCGACAGCGGGGAAGGGGGTGAGATTGACGCCGAGGAGGAGGGCGCGATCGGTGCGGCGATGCAAGGCGGGGCATGGAGGCGGTGAGGTGCGGGGGGCGACGGGACCGACGTGGAGTGGCAGAGGTAGGTACAACAGGTGTGAGGGCATGGGAAGGGGGAGAAAAGGGAGACAGGGATCGGCCGGCCGGCACGGCCATTTGTCTTGGCAGTGGTTTTGGCACAATGGGTTGTGCCCGCATGACATGGGAATTATTTGATCGTTGGGGCGCTTGGCTAGGTAGGCCACGCCACCTCACGCCCATCCGGCTGGTTAGCCTCTTTAATGTTCGGATTTTCAAAAATTCAAACATTTTTTTGTCGTTGGGGGCTTTAAAAATAGCATACAAATTCAAAAAAATCTATTTTTTTCTATAAATAGCCATCATACCCCCTCATTCAGCACATATCCATTTCTCAATCTCTTTTATGATTTCTTTTGTGCAAATTTATATTCCTTGTGAGATAATTTAACAAAATTCAAAAAAATTATGGCAAATTTTGGAAGATTCAAATTCCATCAACAAGTTAGCAAAAGAGGTACAATACTATTATTGCATATTTTTATTATTGTTATTTGTTATGCTAAGATGAGAGAAATAATAGTGTAAGTTTTGATTTTGTAGTTTTCGATATGGAAAATTATAATAGTTTTGCTCTAGTGATTACTAACTTTCACCAGAGGATATTGCATCTTTCGAGAATGTCGCTGCCTCAAACCAACCGGAGTTATTACTGGAAGGGCAAGGAGGGGTACTATCATCAGGCTCTATAGCAACATCTTTGTCGTCAACCACCGGAGCAAAGAGATCCAAGACGAGTACATCGGGAGTCTGAAATTTTTGACAAGACAACCAAGGAAGGCGCACAAGGAGTTCAGGTACCATATGTTGTTTGTAAAATTTATCATCATGAATCGTCTACAAAGTCTTTAGGTGGAACGGGGCACTTGTTTAGACATACTGCAAGATGTAAGGCAAAGCAAGGATTGCCGATGAGGCATATGCAATGTAGACAACCCGACAGATGCAAAGATGTAGCTAGGACTACAATCCTAAGGGAGCCCATCAATCTCTTTGTCGTTTAATTGCTTTTGAGGAATTACCTGTAAGCTTTGGGAGAGTCTACAACTTTCCAATCTTATATAAGGATAGCACATAATCCTAGATTTTCTACCGTTTCTAGACAGACAACAACTAGAGATCTAGTTAAATACAATAATGAACATCGTGATAAATTAAATAACCTATTTAGTATGTGCACATTTTCAGTGGCCCTGATCTCGGACATATGGAGTGGTTGGGTTAGGGAGGATTATCTTAGTGTAGCTGTTCATTATGTTAATGACAACTAGAAAATAGAGAAAATAATTATAGGTTTCAAATTAATTAATGTAGAACACACAGGTGAAAATATTGCATTACCTTCCTTGAATGTTAATGTTCCCTTGTTCAGTTGATTGCCTAGGTTATGTGTTATAAGGGATTGTTTGTGATTTTTAAAACGATGCTTAGTCATACTAGTAGTTGTAGTCGAAAGCGACTGATGGAGCTAGTCTATCGGCCGGTAGATTGAATTGAATTTTGATGGAATTTGAAGAATGTGTCCAGATCTTTCAATCTGGTTTTGTGGACTTGTTGGGAGGTGGTTATTGTGATTGTACTTGGACGGGTGATATTGTGATGAAGAAAGGTTGTCCCGGATTCGTGTAGCCCCGTCTGGGTGATTAAGGACTGGTCTGTGGTGTGTCGAACCAAGTCTCACGTGCAACCACACGTCGGGATAATGGGCGATGGTTTGGCTAAATAATTTGTTACATGTTAGCTATTAAAATACAATTAGATTGACAAGTGTTGTTGTTATTGTTGTATTGTCAATATAGTGAGGGCATATTAAGTATCATTCTACTTGCCCTTAAGGGTTTTTTGTATTTGCGGGAAGCTGTGCAAGGGACTTACTTACACAACGGGGTACACCCATGGTGACGATAAGCGACTTTCGGTCATGGTGTTGTTTCCTCTGGTGGTTTGATAGTTATGATATGACATTGTAATGGCCCCATTATGGTATCTCAGTCACACTCCTACGGAAGAGTGCATTGGCCGATATTGTGAGATATTCATATCGTGTGGGTAAAGTTGTACACCTCTGCAGAGAAATAATCTATTCAAATAGTCGTGTCCCCGGTTATGGACATCGCTTGGTAAAACTATGCATAGTTAGATTATGGGAATTGGGTTTGGTTATGTTTCAAAATTGTTTCAGAAATGTATGTTGTCGCGAACGGAAAGTTCGTGTGTTGATTCTAGTTTACCCGGGTGGGGCAGCCACTTTGGGTATGATCTCGTCATTGTGGAATTATGGAAATGTTGATTATGAGTTGTAGTACCTATTGTTATATAATGTTTCTAAATGTTTGACAAAATAGCAATTTAAATCTATAATCAGTATCTCATCGAAAAACCTTGATTTATGCTGAAAATGAACTCTTTTAGCCATCCTTTGATACTTGAATGCATTTATTATATATTGCTATTTGTAAGTCTTGCGAGTACATTTTTGTACTCAACCGGATTGTTCGTGCTGGAGGTGAGAACGTCGTACGAATCGGTTATTGTTATCGTATCGATTTTTGGTGATACGACAAATGCAATGGCTTTAACTCTTGTTGGTTGTTTGTGGGTTTGGGCATGACAGCATGGTTATTTCCTTTTATTTCTTTATTTACTTCTGCTGCGATTTATTTCTTTTATGATTAAATTTGGTCGATCGGACCTCTTATGCAAAATCAGGCCATAAGATATTTTTTGATATTGTAATAATCTGTTTATTATTTTTGCATATTTGTGTATGGATGTGATCGATGTTGTTTTGAATATATGCATATTAGCCACTAAACCTTAAGAGCTAACATGAGACACATATCCGGGCACTTGAAATCGGTTTCGTTTCATGTTAAGAGTTGTGCCTCTAGTGCAAACGTTTGACTTGAAACGGTTCGATTCTGGGGTCGCCACATTCGTTAGCCTGTGTTCTATGTTACCCCCTTGTCGGATCAACCGTCGTGTTGTTATCATTGCGTCATTTCTCTAAAGTTCTTCACCGTGTATAAATTCCCTAGCGTATCGCAAGAATCACTTACCTTCGTACTTGCGACTCACTGCTACTTCTATCGTCCTCACAAAATTATTCAAAAATTTACCGCTACAACACAATACGACGATCACAAACTGTTATTACAAGTCCAACATATTTTGTATCATTGAGATTCTACGAAAATCATAAACAAACCAACCAACCTTGTCACCACCCTTTTATTTAAAAAACAACCTACAAATAACATTTGCTAAATGTATTACCTACAAAAAATTACATTTATTCCTACACAATTATTTTCAACGGATTAATAACATAATACTATTATATTTGAAATCGCACAACAGTCGAGCGACACATGGCCTTGTCGCTCAACCATTAGGCGACTGGTCCAAGTCGCTCTATCGTTGAGTGACAAGGCCGCGTGTCGCTCGACGGTTGGGCGATTTGGACAAGACGCCTAATGGTTGAGCGACTAGGTCCAAGTCGCTCACCGGGAGAGTGTTAGAGTATTATTTCTGTAAAAAAATAGATTTATTACTGTATTTTAAAATAAAATAATTATTATTTAAAAAAGATTCCGTGGAAAACACCGTAAATCCCTGCATTGTAATGTAGCCCCAGGCAATTTTGTGATTTCTAGTTCCGTTTTTTTTTTACTCACAGTTGTATCTGGTAGAGTTTACTGTGTGTTTCAAAAGGCGTTTTTGTTTCCAGGATACGGTAGCGTTTACGGCAAGTCTTATCCGCACCCGATCTTCGCATATCGCCGTCGGAGTTTTTCAGAAGAAACAGACGATTTCTTGTTCAAGATCACACAACGCCGTCGGTTGAGCGAGACACGGATCACTTTGTTAATTTCTTAGAGCAAAACACGACAGGATTGTCTCTGACGACCGAGATCGAGATCGAGATCGAGATCGAGAAGATCGATGACTGGACACACCGTCACCAAACACTGCTGTCGCCGCCGGTGGTCGCGCTAATTAAGCGCTCGGTGACAATTCTGAACGCAGTGGCTGGCGCCGCCGTACGGTCACACGCTGACACCATGCCGTCCGCCGGGGTTGGTGAAGAACCAAGACGCGTAGGGCGTCGGCTCTCACGCGCGCACTAGCTGCGGCAGACGGCGGGGGCGCGCGCGGGTGAATGAAATGAACTGGTCAGCCGTCACTGGCGGTGTGGTCCACCACGCACGTCGCGCCACGGGCGATTGACCCCAGATCCGACCCTGACACGGTGCACGCCCCGTCGCGGTCGGAATCAAGATTCAAGGGATGTCGCCGTCGGAATCGAGAGTTGTCGGACTCCGCCATTCTCCGGAATTTAAAGCCCGCGATGCCGACGTCTAACCAAACAAATCAAGTGGTCTCCCTCCCATATGCCAATCGCTTGACGTCGTGTATCGGTATGGCTAGTCGCGTGACCGCATCATTGCCATATTGGAGATTTTTTATTAAGTAATATTATTATAAAAAATTATAAAAATAAATAGTCAAATTTTTTTATAAATTAGCATGTTGTCATCATTTAAAATGACGACAATAAGCTAGATAGTGGCGACAGGGACTCAAATGGTACAGAAAAGTCTACGTCGTCAGTTGAAATACCGACAAGACCATGTAGCCACTCCAACTAGCGACATGATCCTAAATTTTTTAATATTAAAATTTTAAATGGCAACAGGGATCCCGTAAGTTCATGTCATCATTCCAAATGACAACACAATCTATCATATAAAAAACCTCAAAATTCTGACATAACTCACCTTTATTCAGAAAAAAAGAGAGAGGAAGGAACTACAGTACAGAGAGGAGTACATCAGAGAAGCTAGCTAAGCGTTGTTTGTCCGATCGTCTACCTTTTAGGTAATTTTTTAACCAAATAGATTATATAGCTTTATATGTACGGTTACGTAGTGTAGTATGTCTGTACATAATCATTTTCAGTTAGTAGTTTAATTTTAGATATGTGGTTAATCGTGAAAATCTTTTTTTACAGTGCAATACATCAAATATGTTGAACGTCACTAATTTTGAAATTTACTACGATCAGAGAACTATTATTGAGGATCTCATGGAGATTGATTTTGCGTTATTTTCAATCGCGACCGTGATCCTAACAAGACCAGAGCAGCGTACATAAGGGCGCCGTGATGCGGTGGTTGTTCTATACATTCGATTTGGACCATACTGTGTATGATCTGAGATTGAGTTGCTTTGCCAACCGAACACCACATGACACATATTACGAGTTAGTGCAGCTCAAAGGAACAAGGTCGTGGCAATCATATGTACGCAGGATGGGGGAGGAACGGTGGGATTAGATCCGTCTGGCCCAGACATATGCCAAACCCACTCCTGCATCGGTGACTGAATAAGAATGGGGTGGTTATGCCAAAAAAGAAGTCGGGAACTCCAGCCACAGCGTGACACACATAATGTTCGAAGGTCCGAGAGTTGTTGATCTCGTCGATTGAGACCCTGTGGAACGAGCTCTTTCAGTCAGACCAACTAGTGGGCTTGCTGACGAGAGTGAGGAGCTAGAAGTCATAGTGTAAAGAATGGATCTCGAAGATCAGCACTACATGACATTATCGGAACATGAAGGATCCGACGACGAGGATGTTGTGGACCAGCAGACGGTTCCATCCGAGTGGAACACATACCAATTTGATAACCTCGTTGCTAACGAAGAATCCCATATACCATGGGAGTACGACTAGAGTAGGGTCATAGAAGAAGCCATGTACAAATGCAAGGTGGTTGTTGAAGCGATAATGCGTGTTCCGATCTTTCGGTGGGAATGATAACTCGATTTTAGTGGAGACAACTCTCACGATTCGACTACCAATCGCACACGACCAATATGTCCAAAATCGTTGAACCAACTCCAAGATCGTTATCGACCTTGCTAGAAGCACGATTGACCTGACCACGAAAGTATATTCCTGCATGTAATCGAAGAACACACAAGAACAAGATAATAAACAATCTGAAATTGCAAATAAGATTGAAGTATTTGATAAAATTAGGATTCTGTAGCGCTATTATGGTTGATCTAATCAACACAAGCCAATACACGAAGTTGCAATGAAGCTAACTTTTAACTAAACAAAATCCCAGGAAACTAGAGAGGTGCGACCTCCTTATATAGGGAAGGGGGCCGCACATAGCTAAGAAAATTAGGGTGGAACTATTCATGGTACTGTTTATATATAAATAGTACCTTATAAATAGTATGGGCCACCTAGGGTGGCACCTTTCCATGAACCCAAGTATTACAAGGACCAATTCTGGCCCAAACAGGTGATATAGCATCTTCTTTTGGTGATTGCGATGCGCACAGAGGGAATTTAGAGGTGAGGCTAGATCCGTTGGAAAGAGAACGAGATAAGCTTTCCATCAAGTACTCGGGAGCTCCAACGGACTCCGTATGTGAAAGTTATGCATGTTTGAAGTCATTGCTGTCTCCGGACGCCGAATTGGATTCCAAAACATGTCCAGCTGCGAACTCTTGCTTAGCTTGGACAAAAAGTGATGTGATGCTGCACAAATATACATTTTCATCATTAGGTAGCATCATATAGTTCATATAATATAAATGCACTCCTAAAAACGAGCTCACCTGATAATTTAAGTGAATCGTACAAGATCTTGTAATTGAAATAGCAAGCATAACAAATATGATTGTATCCATAGGGGTTATGTCCTCATTATTCTCCCCCTTCTTGAAAACAATGCCGTCCTCGGCTTTTGATAAGCTGAAAATAGGGTAAAAAAGAAGCCAAGGTGTATGCATGGTATATGTATATATCATCCGTTTTAACAATTCTTCGTTGCTTCACAATTAATGTTATAAAACAACAGTGATCATAAAACCTCATTGTATTATTACCTGAATAATAATCATATATGTTAATGAGAAAAACAAAATTTCTCACACGGCAATTATTGCAACTAGTTTTGCAAATGTAACTGAAACATTTATGCAATTCAAATCTCTGAAGTTGTAAACTTGCAGTGGTAACACATATAGGCAAAGCTACAACTTTGGGAATTAAACAAAATTCATCCATATAATCGGATTTCAATCCAACAATAGCAAATTCATCTAGTAAGGGTGAAAAAAATGTAAGTTCTTCCATACTTCAATATCATGATATAGATTATCAATATTAGATGATGCAATAAGAGATGAACACATAGACATTGAATGATCAACAAAATTCAGCACACAAGAATTGTTGTTCAAAACAACAACCTTTAATAATCCACGTGATCACAAGTTATGCATATTCGATTTACAAGAAATTGATTGTCTACACCATAATCTCCAATCAAATTAAACTTATATCCAAGGTTGTAAGCACTAAACCAGAATTTCGAACATACGATTTCAGAAACTTTCTCCATAGCACATGACAATTTTATAGGTGAATACAACATAATATAACATAAAGAATCAACATGAGAAATTCTAATCAAAACTTTTTTTATGTCTAACTAATTCCACATGATCTTTATATGTGATTAGATCATCACATGAAACACTCAAAATAGCATGCAATTTAATTATTTTATCACATAGTACACTCAAGTTAGTAGGTAAAATCAGCAATTTTATCAAAAGGTGCACTCAATTCAGCAAATCAATCAAATTATCACAAGATTCTTGCAAATACTTAATAATATCAGATTCTGTAGCTAGGAAATTAATATATACCTTGTCAGCACTAAGTCCCTTCACCTCATGTGATGCAAAAGTATTCGAAAAAGAAATCTCATTGGACTCATCGCTAGCATGGATCAATTGCACATTGATATATTCAAAAGCATTTATTTCTGCATATGGACTTGGAATTAAAATAGGAGAATCAAGTTTAAGTTCTAGTTGTGTCAAAGATTTATGCAAGAAATTAGCACAAAACTCATTCTCAACACTCAAATCAGTTCAGTCTGAACTCTTGACTTGAAACATGTGCATATCAGCATTGTTTTCTACTATTTTTTGCTCTAAAATAACATGAACAGTGGATAATTATAGTTCTTCACAAGCATACTCACCTTGAGTCATGATAACACCATGATCTTTACCTTTTTGGATCTTCTTAGATGATGTAGGTGCATCCATCTTCGCATCTTTTTTCTCAACCAATGGAGTCGGTGGTTCAATCAGCTCATTCTCCTCTCCGACATGGTTCTCAACTTTCTGCAAGTTGTTAGTCACAAAAAAGACACAAACATAAGTTTATTCTCATATTTCCTAACATCAAGCGTTCACAATTTCTCCTTAATCTGTTTGTCAACCTTACAGGCAAATATAAACAAATGAGAGAGATAATTATATTCTTTGTGAACAAGAAGGTACTGAATTTCTTGATTAAGCCCACTTAAGAATATATTCTCTGTAGCTTCAGCATGTTCCTCTAAGCCACAACGTAACAAATGAGTTTTCAATTCATGATAGTATTCCCTTACAGTTCTACTACCTTGTTTTAAACGTTGCAATTTAGCTAGCAAATAATCAGCATGATATTTAGGAACAAATTCATCTCTCAAAAGTTTCTTTAGTGCATGCCAAGTTTAATGCACTTTTCCATGTCTACGTAAATACTTCCACCAAAGTGTTGCATGCTCAACAAAAATATTAGTAGCAGCTCTAATCTTTTGTCTATTAGGTCATTAATAGTATTCAAATTCTTTATGTAAAGCTATTTCCCTGTCAACATAGGCGTCATGATCAAATTTACCAACAAAGAATGGCAAAGTGATTTCAGTTTTACTGACCGTACTACCACGATCATATACTCCTGTGGTGAAAAAGCTTATCTCAAACGTGCATCTTCCTCGCGAACTTTCTTGCGCTCCCGTTCAATAGCTTGAAAAAGACGTGGATCTATCTCGTAGTCATCCCGTGAACCTGCCATGGTTAGCAGAAAACAAGAAAACAAATCACAAGTACATGTTCCTATCAAATATCAGGATATGGAGGCTCAAAGTCACTCACACCCAAGCTCATACCAAGTTCTTACCAATTCTTACCAAGCAAATAGGTGGTGACCAGCAACTAATGTCGGTGTCAATAATCTCCGAAGATTGACAAAGCGATTGCAATTAACTGGTACTTGTGCAATGGTAGAGATGGAGCTAGGATAGGCTTCAATATGGTAGTAAGGATTAGTAACAATCAAATCAGTAAATGTAAGTTGAAAATTTGTTCAAAGTGCTAGTCAATGTTGCTGATCCTAGCCTAGAAAGAACTAGCCAATCAAAGTCTACCAAGAGAAGTGTATGAACACACACGCAAAGATCAATATGACTTGATGTAAGTAAAGAAAATTCTCATACCAAGTGTTAGGAGAGTGCTAGCCAACTACTCTAACTTCTTTGTAGGGGTACAAGATTGTTCACATGATGTAGAGCACAAGATTATAATAACGTGCAATGTAAACAGTCCTCTAGTTGAACCAGTAAATAACAGCTAGTCTCAAAAGATGAAAAGGCAAAGTTTTATATGGCTTATATATGCTCGTTTGAAAGATTTCGACGGGATCTACAACTTTCAGTTGAGATAATCTCCAAATTCCGAAGGGGAGACTGAAAGAAAAGGCAAACACAGAAACCGAAAACTTGCAACGCGAATTCGGGATCGAAGATGGCCGATTTTGGGGGCCCTAGAGGGCGACTAGTGGCTTAGCTAAAAGGATGCACCTCGTCGTTAGCTTTCCAACGAGTACAAGAACGCCCAAAACGGACACCGTATGCAAAAGTTACGCCCGTTTTAACTAAACAAAATCACAGTAAACTAGAGGGGTGCGACCTCCTTATATAGGGAAGAGGGAGCCACACATCGCTAAGAAAATTGGGGGTGGGACTATTTATGGCGTTGTTTACATATGCATAATGCCTCATGAATAGTATAAGCCGCTTAGGGTGATGCCTTCCCATGGGTTCAAGCATTACAAGGTCTAATTTGGCCTAAACAGGTGATAAATTACGATGTGCATAGAAGGAATTTAGAGGTGAGGCTAGATCCGTTTTAAAGAGGACGAGATTAACTTTCCATCAAGTACTTGTGGAGCTCTAACGGACTCCGTATGTGAAAGTTATGCACGTTTGAAGCCATTGCTGTCTCCGGATGCCGAATTGCATTACAAAACATGTCCAGCTCGAACTCTTGATTAGCTTAGACAAAAAGTGATGTGATGTTGCACAAATATACATTTCATCACTAGGTAGCATTATATAGTTCATATAATATAAATGCAGTCATAAAAACGAGCTCACCTGATAATTTAAGTGAATCGTACGAGTTCTTATAATTGGAATAGCAAGCATAGCAAATATGATTGTATCCATAGGGGTCATGTCCTCATTAGTAGTGTAGGAGGTGGTCAAATTCTAGGTCTTATCGGTACGACGTACATTCAAGTCGTCAAGTCTAACCTAAGATGCTACGACGTGAATTACGATATAGAAGGATGCCCTTGATGAGTGCACGAGTGCTAAGCGACACCTATTGGAAATACTAACTGGGTCCTCACACGTGTTGTCAATCAATGCAATCCCACAGAACCTATAATCAGGCTTCATCGTCAACATCATATACGGTGAGATCGTGGATAAATCTAGATTTTGAGCATAAGTCCATCATTCAAGCGATTGAGCTAAGATTATAATACACAATCAGCAATGTCAAGGCGTGGATGGCAAAACAAATGGCATTGCAATCAAGGTTTGGTACGTTTGAGGACTCCTACCACAACTTCCCGGGCTACTCCGAGTCATACAAGACAGAAATCCCGGCACTCATATCAACATTCAAGATTCCACATATTCGAAGTGGGGGAAATAAGAGGGTACTGAAGTGAGCATTCTTCGCCTTTGGTCCATGCATCAATGCATTCCAGCACTGTCGTCCAATCTTGTGCGTGGATAACACATTCCTAATTGAAAAGTATATGGGCCAAATACTGAGTGCAATAGCGACGGACAAGAACAATCAGGTTATTTCCATGGCATTCACTTTTGTTGAAAGCGAGAACATGGACAGCTGATTGTGGCTCCTGAGGAATTTGAGGATTTCTATCGTATAAGGCTGTCCTAACGTATGCGTCATACATGATCGGCATATCGGCCTACTGAGTGTAATAACTTAGCTACAACAAGGAGAGAACGAACCACATCCATAGGCGGATCTACAGAATAGGTGGTCCATGAGGCACTTGGGTGCAAACTTCTACAAGCAGCTCCGTAATAAGGACTTGATGAACATATTTAAGTGGCTGTGTAACTAGAACCAGCAGTAAAAGTTTGAAGCGCTTTAGAAGATTCCGGATGAGTGGACCCAAACGCACAGAAGGGGTGTAGCAAAAAAGGCTGCTACAAGAGCTGATCAAGCCCCTGAAGTATTACCGCAGCTACTCACAGATGGTCTTAGTGTGACAAGGAAGACAGGGGTGCAGGTGAAATGCTTCTCGGACTGGATTGAACACGAGCATAAGGAGAAGTAGTTGCTGCTACATGACAGGGGTGGTGCTCGATATGGTGTCATGACAACCAATCTAGGTGAAGTGTACAACTGAGTCATGTGCGGCGCAATATGCTCCGTTTAGTTGGTATTTGTGAAAGCAATTCTCCGTGGCACTATAAATTACTTTGTTGACAGAAGCAACACCACGTCGCTTGCCGTGGCAAATGACAGAGTACTATACTTCATTATGATCACCAAGTACATGAAGGAGAAGAGCAAGAAGGGTGAGATGCACCAGACATTCAAAATGGACACAAGGGAGCTTCGCTTCAAGATACTGTGTAGGGATAAAGGACGCTGCGGGATGAACCGATAGAGGATCACCCATAAGTGCACGCTACGCCACGCTAGTTGCGTATGCAGTTGCAAAAAACATCTTCTTCTACATAGGCCCTGCTCTCATGTCATGACCGCATGTTCGACGGTGGCACAGTATCCAGACCAGTACCTCTCTGATTATTGCAACAAGGAGGAGATGATGCAAATCTGGAGTGTAGAGCTGTATGGTTACGACATAGTTGGCCATTTTACCGGCTATCCGATCCGGGAGCAACCTATTTGGGTCGCGGACGTTGATAGGATGAAGGGAAAGGTTGGCCGGCGACAGGTACAGTGCATCAAGAACGACATGAATAAAGCAGATGGTAGACGTCGAACAAAGAAGAGCTCCATTTGCAGGGAGTCCGGGCACACCTTCAAGAAATACCCTACGAGGACGTTGAGGTCACGGCCACGAGAATGGTTAGTCCTTTTGAAATATATGATTACATTATGGTGAATAGTTTGTAATGTCAATGTGATTTATCGATAAAATATGTGACGATGTTGCATTGAACGTTCTATAATTTCATTGTGATTTGTCAACCAAAGATGTTATGAAGTTGTTATGAATGTTCTGTAATATCATTGTGATTTGTCCACAAAATATATGCTCGAAAATAGTCAGTAAAAAAGCAGTGCAGAGAGATCTCTGTCGCCAGTTGAAATAACGACATAGTCTTATCGTCATTTGGAGGTGATAGGTCTATGTTGTCATTTCAATTGACGACAGAGATCTTTTTGTGCTATTCAAGCCCCTATTGTCATTGCCTACACTACTGTTGTCATTTTGTCATTTAAAATGACGACAGTTTTGTAAAAAAAAAAAGGCTATTTCGTTTTGTAATTTTTTAAAATAATAATTTTTTTTTAAAAAAAAAATCCCTCATCGGAGCCCGCGTACTACGTGAGCAGCTACCACCGAATCTAATAATTCGTGGCTTTTCGCACGATCTCCTCGGCCGGATATGGACGGAACGAGTCATGCCGCCGTTGCTCTGGAATTAGCCATTACTATTTGTGATCATTATACGTGGTGATCAAGCGATAACCAAACTAGATGTATGTGCTGGTACGTAGTTTTCACCTAAAACAAAATGAGATGCTCACTTTTAGTTTTCAAGAACCTGCATGTTCGACATTGATGTGCCCTACAAAATGCCTAAGTACATTTCCAAGTCCCAAGTTCCAATAGCACTAAAACTCTTTTTTCGAGAGCACTTGGTTTTCTATTTTTCTCCTGAAAGCAGAGGCCGAATCGGGAGGTTAAGGAACCGATCCGGCGATGTTCCTTAACTTCTTGATCGAGGAGAAATAGAATGAAGAACAACATGCACGCAACAGAGATAGATAAGAGGGTCGTCACTAATTGCAAAGGGAAGAAAGAACATCCGTTCTCCTTGCAATTTTTCTTACATCTTGTAATCTTCAGGGCCTGAAACACCAAACCCAGTTCCGATTTATACAGAGCACCTTCCAAGTTAGGCTTCAGAAACTAAAACGAGACTAGAGATCCCTCTACTGAAATCGCAGGAACCCATAGCCAGCCAGCTCAAAACGCTTGAAACTTTGATCTATCCATCCTCGTGATGATTAACTAACTTAACCATGGCGTACTCACTCACCGAGTCAAGGGCTCGATCACGGCAGGTTAAGGAACAGAGCCGGATCGGTGTCGGCGAACACGCCGGTCGCCCGGTATGACCCGAGGTCGCAGCCCGACGGCCACTCGAACGGGCTCGGGTCCGGCAGCTCCTTCCCGCTGACATCCGTGAGGCCGAGCCCGAGCGTCACCGACGGGGGCGTGGCCGGATCGTCCGCGTTACCCTTGGCTGCGGTTCCCGTCGGTGCTGCGTCGGCGTCGGCGGCGGCGGTGGCGGTGTTGGCGTCGGTGCTGGGCGCGGGCTCCGGGGCCAGTGCGACGCGGCGGCGCTTCGAGTTCTTGGATCGCTTGGGGTTCTTGGGGTTGCCGATGAGGAGGAGCTCTTGCGGGAGCCTCCGCCGATGGGGACGTTGCGGAGGCAACCGCCCTTGGTCCAGTAGCGTCGGCACGACTTGCAGAAGTGCCGCGGCTGGGAGGTGTTGTAGTTGTTGTAGTAGCAGAACTTGGTGTCCCGCGACTCGCACCGCGGGCACGGGTCGCCGGCCGCCGCGGCCACTGCCGGCACCGGCGCCTCCTCCTTCGCCGGAGTCGACGCCGGGTAGCCCTTCGGGCGGCGGAGGTCGACGCCGGCGAACGGCGGCGTGGTCCGGCGTCCGGGCTCCTGCATGCGCGGCGCCGTGGGAGCGGGACGCGCTTGTGTACGTACGTAGCAACAAGCTATTGGCGGTGCAAGGAACAGGCGAAGAAGCGTCTAGCCCAGTGCGCGGCTCTCTCTCTCTTAAGGCGATGGGGAGTGGGGAGTGGGGAGTCGGTGGAGCAGGTGTGAGTAGTTCTTACGATTTTACGTTTTACCGCGGGACCGACGCGTCAGCGTCAGCGGCAGCCTCTCGCGCGACGCGCGCGGTGGTGGCGCATCTGGTGCCGTGCATGCGGTAAGGTGGTACGTGGGAGGCGCATGAGGTAGCGTCGACTGTGGAGTCCGTCAGTTGGCGCGCGCGCGCGCCACCTTTCCTTGACCGCGGCACAATGGCGACCGGCAAGTACCGCTCAGACGAACAAGCCAGCGAACACCCAGACTTGCTTGTTTGGTTGTTCTACTGCGATCCATGATTGAAAAAAATGGCGCCCGAAGGTCCGAAAATCAAATGATTTTTTTGTCAAGTCCGAAGATACGGTGTTTTGTTGAAAAACCGGAACTGAGAAAAACGTAAAATAAAAATAAAAAACACGCTTTCATAATAACCCTTTAAAAAGCCTCCTCATCCCAACCAACACACGACTCCTCTCGTCCTCCTCTGTTCTCCCTGTTCATCATCTTCCTCACGCCTCTCTCCAAGAAATTTACGGGAGTGGTACGCATCATGCCGGCAGCCAGACGTGACGCCGCCACCCTGGCCAACCACCTTCCAATACTGGCTCCACGTAACGCCGGATTAATGCGGTAATCTCGGATTATCGAGCGTCGCTGCTGCTCCCTGGAGTTTAGGCTAACGGAGTGCAGACTACTCAGACCAGGCGAGGAGGGGAGCTCAGAACACCAAGCAAACAAGGTCCAAGCACGTCTCAGCTCGTGAACGGCCTGGCTAATTTGTCCTGTGACGGGCGGTGTCGTACGCGTCCGTCCGTGGCGATCGGCCACGCGCCGCAGCCGCGGCCGCGCGGCCACCCTCACGGCCATCGCAGCCATCGCCGTTCGTACCCTTTAGTACCAACCGTGCCTACCAATCCCACTCGCTCTAACTGCCTCGTGGACCAGCGACTCAACTCCAAGACCTGCACGGCCCCACTTGTCGGCGGAGTGGTGCCGCAGGTGCTTCCGCGACTGCGAGAAGTTAGGTTCTGGCGGGGCTAGTGGGCGCTTATCGCCGCACGGGCGCCGTGTTCGAGCGCGCGGTGTCGGCCATCGGCCGCGGCGCCCACTGGGCCGCGTCCCGTACGTACGTACCGAGAGGGGCCCGGCACGGGAGGCGACCCATGCATGTGATGCGAGCCCACGACCCGACTGTTCCTCGGCCGAAGCCGAAGCCGAAGCCGAAAGCTCCAGGGGCGGCCTGATTCGGTTCACCTGGTCCTCGCGCGCCTTGTTGGTTGATGTGACGGACTGGAGTGATGGGCCCACGCGCGCTGGAGGAAAGGTGGTGTGCGGCCCGTGGGTCTGGTGTTCACTGGTTTAGGGCGCGTGGTGGGGGTCTTCAATCTTTGATGATATGGGCCTGCGTGGGAGATGGGAATCGGACGGGGAGGTGGCACTGCCCACGGCCCACTTTGACGTGCGCTGTTGCGCGTGCCTCAAATGGGAGATGGGAATCGGACGGGGTGGTGGCATTATTGCCCGCGGCCCACTTTGGCGGTGCCCTGTTGAGCTGCCTCTCGCCGTTGTTTGGCGTTTGGGTCGAATCAGATTGCGCGAGCAGCTGTGCCCACGCGTCCACCCCGATCGCCGCTCTCGTTGGTCGGTTCAGCCGCGCAGGTGCGTCGTCCCCGTGGCAGAGACCGAGCACGGCGATCAGCCGAGCTGATCAACGCCTCGCCTATCGAAACCACGGTACAAGCAGACACGCGCGGTCTTGACCGAAACAATCCGTGTCTTGGATTGGAGAATAGGGTGTTCAAATGGTACGTACGGCTAACAACATTATTTTTACCGGACAGGAACGACGATCATAAGGGTATAAACAGGAGTACTATTCTCTTTCTTTTTTTTTTGTTCTAGACCGATTTTAATTTCTTCTTCTCCTCGGTAGCTATAGAAGCTAGGAGGATCAAAAAGCACAAACACATCGGAAGTCTCATTCTGAAATCGACGAACCACGAGATAAGAACTCACAAAATAGGTTGATCTGACCCCCGTGGTTGGTTGGTCTGATCGTACTCTGGCCGGTCCAACCGTCAGGTATGGCCGATCTGTCCGTATGTAGCCTGTGAGTAGCCCGAGATGGTCACACAAAGACCTAACTTCTACTTCAGATATCCAAATCATATGAAACTTCAACTATAACTTGTTAAGAAAGTCGGGAACCTATTTCAATCGACGATTGGAGAGATTGAAGTCAAGGTTCCACAAAATTCATGGATGAGGCCAAGAGGACATAAGAGCCGAGGAAACTGGAACTTTGATCCAAAAACTTGCTTGTTGGTGGATGCTGGTCAACATGACTCTAGATGGATTCTCAGATGTCCTAGGAAGCTGGATCACACCATGAACACTAAGAAAACAAAATGAAAAGCAAAATCCCAAAAAGACATCAAAGAGATATTAAAAACAAGCGAAAACTCATCTTGAATGCAACCTTGTTTGGATTGATTTAAGAGATTATTGGTTTACAGTCACTCTACCATAGAGAATAATAGCTCAACATTCAACCACTCAACTAATCTATCTCCTTCAAACCCTAACCCCCTCTACTACATTTTCCTAAATCACAAATTAGAGTTTCTAGTTAGAAAAGCTCAAGAGGCACAAATCTTGCACGTGTTAATTATAGTGGGGGCTAGGTTAAGAGAGAAAATCTTATCGGGTACCCGTTAAACGTACACACAAATGAGTTTACACTCACACATGCTTCTCAAAGCTAATGACGAACCAAGCTTCTCGAATTCTTCTCTTCGTGATCTCCATCTTCACTTAACCTAAATCGTCCCTCCTTGCGACATCTTGCACCGCGGTTACACAAAATGTCACCAACCCGATTTTTTGATGAAGATACTAAAATACCACTTATCTATCATTCCCTGAAGATCAAGTCCAATTATCGTGAAACAATCCCATGCTTCGTCACTACAGGTTGATCAACAACTTTTTCATGTCAGTAAGTCTCTCCTATCCAGTTCTCACTAGAACCACCATGCCCCTTGCACCGACCATCGCGCCGCTTGATGCAACTCATTGTACCGAACTTCCCGTCGATCATCATTGTCCATCTTGAGCCATGCTTGAGTCCAATGACTTCACCCGGCACCCTCGATCATTTTGGACCTCAGCTCTCCTAACCTAGTCCCGATCATCCTCACCGTTGACCACTAAACCTCCTGCACAACAATAGACCAAGAAATCGATTCCGGACATAAATTCTTCGTAACTTGACTCACGTTAGTCAAAATATGCATCATGCAGCACATATGCACTAAAAACCATTAACTTTGACCTAATCCACGATTATCATCGCCTACCCAGCAGATGATCAGAGTATGCCCAGTCAAACCGCCACTCATGGCGGTCTGACCACTCTAGAAAATTTTCGCAAGGGCCTGAAAAATTTCTCTGTGGATATTTTGGCAAAACTTTATCTTTTTTTTTGCCTTGAAACTACATTTCCATGAAATTTAGTGCAAATTCACATACTAATACTCCTTCACAAGTGTTTGATCACATTCTTAAAAATTCCAAGGTTACCTTTTTAGTCGATCAAATCGCCACCATGGCCAGTTAGACCGCCAACCCCTTAGCAGACTGCCACCTCTTGACGACCGACAACAACCAAAATTTTCTAAAAATAAGGGTTTCGCCAAACACCTCAATGCTATTACCAATTATTCATCATATTGAGATTAGGAGTATATCCCCTGCAACCTCCACACAAACGTTTTGAGTAATTTTATAGGTAGCATACAAGCACGAAAGCACAACGATGTGTATATAGCTCAATCATTTGCACCGTTGCACATTATGTGACGATTTAACTCGTGTTTCTTTTGAGAAACTCAAATGAAAAGCATGCATTTGAAGTTTAGACATCGCCGAAATTATTCTTATGTTTTATGAATTTTTTATATTAATTAACCTTTTTAAAATTTTATTTTAAAGTTAACCCTTTGTAAACTTTATTTCTAATTCTGACTTCTTTGGTCATGCCACCACCCGTAGCGTAATAAAACAACACTGTCACGCCAGCCTGTATCTATGCAAACTCTTGTCACGCCACCACTCGTGACGTGATAGTGTTTTTGGTTATACCATCACCAGTGGTGTGACAAAATGTGCTATTTTAGCAGACTTATTGTTGGACCGAAAAGGCGACTAGAGGGGGGGTGAATAGGAGCACGCTCACTTTTTCAACCTCGATTAGATTCAACACAAATTTCACTCCAATAGCTATAGAAGCTATGAAGATCGATATACCAGTACAGCGGAAGACTAGGATTGAATCCAATCAAAACCCCGAAGCAAAACAACCAAAAACAACCGAAACTGAATTTCCTAAGTGTGGGGCGGTCTGACCTCTATTCAAGGGCGGTCCGACCGGTCCTATGGGCGGTCCGACCTCTGATGAGGGGCGGTCCGACCTCCAGCCGATGAACAGTGAAATCAGCCCGAAAAACGAAGTTGCAAATAGATGTAACTTTTGATTTACAACTCCAAACTTGATGAAACTTGGTACACACCTTCTCTAGGATGTCAGGAACCTATTCCAATCGAAGATCGTGAAGATCTTTGGAAAAGTTCAGACCTTTTTCAGTTTGAGAGGTGGAAGGTTTGAAACCGAGTCAAAACGAAAACTATATTGAAAAACTTGCTCGTGGGTGATTGATGATCAAGATGATCTTAGATGTGTTCCCACATGTCACAGCAAGCTAGATCATGCAAAGAAATCAATCAAAAACATGCGAATCAAAGAAAGACTCAAAATCACTAAATAGAGAGAAGAAGGGCAAATGAACTCATCTTGAAGAGAACTCTTCTTTGGATTGATTTGATAATGTATCGATTCTGACCACTCATACGGATACGCATGGACACAAGATCAAAACATCTCTCTCTCTAGAACCCTAATCTCCACTAAACCTTCCCTAAGCACTTAAGCCAAAACTAGGGTTTCAAGCATGAAAGGGTTGAAGGGTGCGACCACCTCCTCCTCTATTTATAGTGGAGACTTAAACCTTCTAGAAGAGTAACCCTAATGGGCTCCCGTTAAGGCCCAAAACAAACGGGTCACACACGCACGCATCTCGAAGCGCCGTCTTCATCTCCTCTTGACCTACTCCGCTTCTCCACGCCATCTTGCGCCGCGAGTCGTCAAAAGTCACCAAAGCGGTATTTGGTATAATTACCAAAATACCCTTCTCGATCTTTTGCAAAGACCGAGTCCCATCTTTGTGAAGCACCTCCCATGCTTCGCCACGTGTAGGTTGATCAACGGCTCTCAACATGTCGGCAAGTCTCTCCCATCCGGCTCCCACCAGAACCACCATGGCACTTGCACCGACCCCCGCGCCGCTTGATCCAACCCCAGTCACACCGAACTGCCCGTTGGGTCATCCTTTCTATTCTCGCACCACACTTGAGTTCATTGACTCACCCGCATCGCCGATCGCTCGACCTCGGCTCTCCAAGCCTAGTCCCGATCATCCTCGCCGTTGACCGTCGTTGACCACCAAGCAACCTCGCACAACAATAAACAAGCAAATCGAATCCGGAACAAGTTCTTCACAACTTGACCCACGTTAGTCACAACATGCATTATGCAACACATATGCATCAAACCCATGACTTTGACCTAACAAAACATCATCGCCACGGTTGGCCGATGAACAAGATAGAAGCCGGTCGATCGCCTCCTCGGCTCGATCGACCAGCCACCGGCCCGATCGCCACCACAAGGCGGTCGGCCGATCGCCAGAGACTTAGCCAATTTTCAACCCTCAAAATCCAAACCTACTGGAAACTTTAAACCAATAGAACTTTTGCTTGGGAACTCCAAAATTATGAGACCAAGTGTATTAGGATCCTCACTTGTCTACAACACCTATTTTTGGCCCAAATTTATTTTGACCATTTTGTCACGGCCGGTCGACCGCCGCACATGGCCGGCCCGACCGATTTGGGACCTGGCGGACCGCCATGCTATGGCGGTCGGACCGCCTCGTCTGTAATGCTGAGAATGGACTGAATCTTTGTCGAAACCCGTGAAACGACAAACCGTTAACGCCATTGCCAATTGTCACATCATCCTAAGATCTCGAGCATATCCCCATGATATCCACAATCTCCCCTTGATGAACACATTGGCAATAATCCGAAAAATGTAATTTGAAGGTTTGAAAAGTAAAATACTTTCGTTTTAGCACAAAGGCACAACTTGGTCCATAAGCAAGAGAAAGCAATGAAATGACCAAGCCGGCATCGTAATAGCATAGACAAGTGAGATAAGGCAAAAGAAAGCATAAAACTTTGATTTCGAAAAGTCAAAATCTCACTTAAGGTCCATATGAAAGAACAATTGTTCAATTGACCTTTGATCATTGTGAGGTGTAATAAATGCAATTCAAGTTCGTAAGAGTCAATAAGGCAATAAGAATGCAATTCAAAACTCCCCTCACTATGATCCTCGGTTTCAAAAATTTCAAATTCTCCAACTTTCTCCCTTTGTATAAACTTCCCAACATTGAAAATATCTTCCCCTTTGACAATGGAGTCATCAAGGAATCACGCCTTCCTCTCATCCGAGATAGCAATTTGCGTAATGAAGAAAGAAGCAAAAGAAGGAGTATGCATGAAATGCAATGGAGTGGCTTCATTTTTGTATTTTTCAATGTTTTGATTACAAGAAGCTTTGAAGATTACCCAAAAGAGCAAGTCAGCATTTCTAACATTGCACAAACAACATATCAAGCCTGATAGTGCTAGCAAGATCATGGTAAGACATATATAACAAAGCTAAGCATAAAGGCTCAAAAGTAAAGCAATGGATTTGATCAATTTAAGCAAAGCTTCAAATTCAGCAAGTTCATCAACAGGGATCCTAAAATGAAATTGGCCATGTCAAAATGTCAAAGTGAGATCAAAAATCTAACAAAGACCACATTAAGAGTCAATCAAGTCCCGTATTGAATCATTTTGCTCAATATTTTGTAAACGCCCATTTGTCAACATTTTTCACATTTGCATTGAATATTGAAGTTGACTAATGATCTAACTTAGTGACAAGATCCTGGACTAGGAGCCATCCACAAACTCATCCTAAGCTTCGACCAAAAGTTGATTAAAGGTATATCTTAGTAAAGAAGATCCTGGACTAGGAGCCATCCACAAACTCTTTCTAAGCTTCTACCGGGGCGACAAATCTTGAGGTTCATGTCATTTCTGACAAGCAGTCCCCATGAGATCGTCTTGTTCATCAAACTATCTCCAAGTTCATGTCATTTGACAAGCAGTCTCGTAAGAATAGTTTGGCACAATTTAAGCATAAGACAATCTTGATTTTCATTTTTCACATGAGCAGTTTTAGAATCTCAAGAACACAAAAGCTCAAGTAATGGTCAATTTTAGATCAAAGAGCTAACAAAGCAATTCGACAGGCCAATGTCACAAGAGGAGCACTAATTGCGCAACTCGCTAAAACATCCACAAATTGCAATTTCTTAGTTTGAGTTGTTTAAAAGGTTCTAGCTCATATAGCAAAGACTTAGCTACACATGTAAAAACATGATAATTCTAGCAAGTCAAAGAACTAGACATGGCATCGAGCAAGAATTGAAATACTAAAGCTCCAAAGGGTAATAGGCAAAGCTTCATCAATTTTAAAAGATAAGGTAAGATCTTATATTACAATGCATCTTTTGGATTTTTCATACCACTTGATGTATTTTTCATATGAATGCAATATGATACAATGAGATGCAATAAAAGCCTAAAAACCTAAAAGTTCAAAAGATCAAAAGTTCGAAAAAGAACAATAAGAGATCAAAAGAACAAGGTAAGATCGAAAAGATCGAACTCCCCTCAAACCAACCCATAGGGATAAATTACCCTAACTCGCTTCTCAAGGTGGCAAACCTAGTTGGGTCTAAAGGTTTGGTGAGGATATCACCAATTGACCCTCTGACTCCACAAAATGCAAACACAATATCACCCTTCTCGACATGATCTCTAAGGAAGTGATAGCGAATGTCTATGTGCTTGGTCCTAGAGTGTTGCATGGGTTCTTAGCAATGTTAATAGCGTATGTTATCACGTAAAAGAGGAACACTAGCAAAATTTAACCCAAAGTCCTTAAGAGTGGACACCATCCACAAAATCGACTACTGAGAATAGCAAGACTACAAATTCAACTTCAAGATGGATTGTGCAATGTAAGATTGCTTCCTAGAAGACCAAGAGACAAGAGACGTGCCTAAGAAATGACATGTACCAGAAGTGCTCTTCCTATCTAGCCTACAGCCCGCAAAATCAGAATCAGAAAACCCCCGAATGGACAGCGAAGAAGAGCAAGAATACCAAATGCCATCTCGAGAGTATAATGTAAATACCAAGATGCGCTTAACGGCTTGGCGATGTGAAGTCCTCGGTGGCGCTGAAACCTCGCGCAGAGGCGCATCGCGAAGTGGATGTCCGGTCTTGAGGCCGTCAGTGCGAGGGAGCCGATCATGCTGCGTACTCGCGTTGATCCACGGCTTCCCCTTCCTCATCTGGATCCAAAGCAGTCGAAGTCGCCATGGGAGTGGCGATCGCCTTGCAGTCACCCATATCAAAACGCTTGAGAAGATCCTTGGTGTACTTCGTTTGATGGATGAAGATCCCTTCCTTGCATTGCTTGATTTGCACCCCAGTAAAGTAGTTGAGCTCGCCCATCATACTCATCTCAAATTCCTGGACATGGTCTCGTAAAAACTCGAAACAAGAGCATGAGAGGAACCACCAAAGATAATATCATCAACGTAAATCAACAAGCGGAAGTCATTGCCATGCCTAAGAATGAATAAAGTCTTATCAACTTTTCCCATTTTAAAATCATTCTTAAGCGAGAAGGTCTTAAGTCTATCATACCGTGCTCTAGGGCTTGCTTAAGACCATACAAGGCTTTGGATAGCTTAAAGACACGATCGTGGTGCTTGGGATCCTCAAAGCCGGGGTTGCCTAACATACACTTCCTCCTCTATAAAACCATTCGAAAAGCACTCTTAACATCCATTTGATGCAACCTAAAACCTTTAGATGCAAATAATGCAAGCATGATGCTGAATGGCTTCTAATCTAGCAACAGAGCGAAGGTCTCATCAAAATCTAACCCCTCAACCTCGGCTAAAACCCCGAGCTACCAACCTAGCCTTGTTTCTAACCACGTAACCATCCTCATTTTGTTTATTTTTAAACACCCAACGGTACCAATTACATTATGACCACTAGGAGGTTCTACAAGGTTCCAGACTTTATTTCTTTCAAAGTTTTCTAACTCCTCATGCATGGCATTGACCCAACTAGTATCGAGATAAAGCATGTGATATATCTTTGGGTTCAAAAGACGCTACAAATGCAGAGTGAGAGAAAAGACTTGGATCATGATACAGGAGCGAGTGACTCGCCATGGAGACTACCAATCATCCGATCCGAAGGGTGCCGCTCGATGTGCAAAGGAGCGCTGGGAGATAGTATCTCCTCAACCTCCGCAGATCTGGCGATGAAGAAGATGCAGCAGAGCCTCAATTGGAGGTGTAGCGATCGTAGCGAGTTCTCGAGCTGAATCGAGCATTAGCGAAGAAGTGGAGGAGCATCATCAATTTCATCCTCATCTTCCTCAACAAATATGCTCTCACACCGTAAGTCACCAAACATCGGATCTAGCTGCAGGCTAGTCTCATCAAAAGTGACATTGCATGTCTCTGGACAATGTTAGTTTCAACATTAAAACCCGAAACCCTCGAATGAGCAGGATAACCTAGAAATAAACCATCATAAGTTCTTGATTCAAATTTATCTAGGTTCCTGTCTTGAGAATAAAACACTTGATCCAAAGACTCAAAGTGCGAAACCGAGGGTTTTCTCGCCAAAACGAAGCTCATAAGAGGTCTTGCCCAAAGACGGTCTCGTAAAGACACGATTTGAAATATGGCAAGTCAGTAGCAATAGCTTCGCCCAAAACCTCCTCGGTGTGCTATACTCATCTAGCATCGCCCTAGCCATCGAGACTAAGGTCCTGTTCTTCCTTTCCACAACGCCATTTTGTTGAGGGACGTGTGGAGAAGAGAACTGATGCTCAATACCGCGCCAAAGACAAAAGAGGCAACGAGGCATTCTTGAACTCCGTGCCATTGTCACTGCGGATTGCTCTCAAGGCACCGTGAAGTTCGTAAGCCAAACGAAGAACAAGATCATGATAATGATCAAAGACCTCATCCTTCAAGCAAGAAAGAACACCCAAGAATATCTCAAAAATCATCGACTATGACAAGAATGTACCAATTGCCACCGATCGATCGAACCCTAGCAGACCAACAGATCCATATGAAGCAAGCTGTCCGGTCAGTCGGTCATGACCATAGTCAATGAAGGGTGTGAGGCGGCAACTTGCTTGCCATGCCTACAGGAGCACATACAAAGATCTTTGATACTTTTGAGTTTAGGCAAGCCTCTCATGAGATCAAGGCCGCTAACTCGTGTCGATGATCAAAACCAATGTGCCCCAAGCGTCGGTGCCAAAGCCGATATCGTAAGAAGATGCAACTAAACATTTGAGAGATCCGGCAGAGATTCGTAAAAATCACCCAAATATTCTACCAACTCTAGAAATTCCAAAATGAGCTCACCAAAAGAATCAAGCACCCGACAAGCGTTCTTCTTAAATCTAGTCTCATAGCCATCATCGAGAAGTCGTGAGACGTAAAGGAGATTGTACCTTAGCTTGGACACAAGAGCGACATCCTTGAGAATGAACACGCTGCTCACCCCGATCGATCCAGTTCCTTCGATCCGCCTTGTGAATCATCTCCAAGGTGATGAAGTCATCACCCGTCGCCGCGTGAAGGAAGTGAACCATCTAGAGTCTCCGGTCATGTGGCGTGAATGTATGAGTCGACGAGCCACGTGTTCTTCCTCCTTCCGCGACGATCCCGAAAATCAAGGCACAAAAGATCGATGTGTCTCAATATCAAGGTTAGTTAAAATAGACTTGGGAACCCGATCGAGACACATGTCTATGAGTAGTATGCAAAGCGTAATGAGTGTCCTTGATCCTAGTTGAAGTCCTATCATGAGCAATGGTTACAAACACATGAGATGCATTCTGTCTAGGAACATGATGATGATAAGCATGTGTAGTATATCCTAGACCGGGTTTCTTCTTCTTTTCATGACCATGTTTCACACAAGCTCTAGGTTGATGAAATAAAGTTCTAGCATGATTAGCATTTTTCAACCTACGCCAACAGAACTCAACTAAATGTCCACTCCTCTCGCAATAGGTGCAATGGTATTTTGTACCACTGGGAGAAGCACCTTTGACTCAAAAGAAGGTTGGACGAACCCTGCAGTTTGAAAGCAATTTTCGCAGGTTGGGTTTTGAATTCAACTAAGCCATTTTCCAAGACCTGAATGACCTTAGTCTTGGATTTGTTCTGGGCAGAGTTGTATCCTAAGCCTTGCTTCTTAGAAGGAGTTCTAGACTTGTCAAGAATCATGTTTAATTGTTTTTCTCCACTAGAGAATTTTTGCAGAGTGTTCTCTAGATAAACATTATCTTTCCTAAGATCAACACATGATTGACAAATTTTAGGTTTATTAACCTTTGCAAGCCTCTCCTTATAATTAGCAATTTCAAGCTTAAGAGCAGACATAAAGTACAATTAGCGTAATTAATACATCCCTAAGCTTGGCATATTTCTCTCTAGCTGCTTTTAAAATGTCTTTAATTTCACGTTCATGTTCTAAGCAACGAGAGCAAGAGCGAGACTCTAATGGTTCAGAAACATCCAACTTGCTAGACTCTAAGCATTTAAGACATGGAGCAGATTTGACCTCAACTAGCTCAGTTCTAGCATTTTCAAGTTGATGCAAAGCAGTATTAAGAGCAGATTGCGCTTAGATAGTTCTGAGTGCAAAGCATGGCAAGATGAACATTCATCAACGCCTAGACTCTTAACATTCACAAGTTCTAATGTCAAATTTTCAACTTGTGACTCTAGATCCTTGTTCTTAACCATGATGAATTTTAAAGCCTTATCCTGACTAAGCAATTGCTCATACATGTTCTCGCATCTAGCAGAAAGGACATCATAAGATAGGGATACCTCATCATCATCATCGACGTCGACGGAGTCAGCCATGAAGCACATGCCGGTGAAGTCCTTGGCCTTCCCTTTCTTGTCTTGAGGTGGCTCCTCCTCCTCCTTGTCCTCCTCGCTCCCGAGTTCACATCGCTCAAGGATTGATCTCCAAAGCGGCAAGGACCGGTGGGCACCTTCATCGACTTAGCAAAGATCAAACCTTGATTTGTTCCCTTGAGGCTTCTTCCAAGTCGGCTTTCCCTCCTTATGGTTACCCTTACCCTTCACTTGGGGCGCTTAGTCCAATATGGTAAAGCTCACCACACTCGTAGCAAGTCACGTGGCCACCTCTCTTTTGTTTCTCACATTGTTGTAAGCCCGTGTGACTTTCTTGACTATGAGGGCTAGCTCGGGCTCAGAAGACTCTCAAAATCCTCTTCACGAATTGTGGATAAACAGCAAGAGAAAAACCCAAGAGGACTCGGAAAAACCATCGAAGCTCTTGAAAGAGGATCACTACCAAAGCCATGTCAGTCCTTCTTAGGAAGACTACCTCTCTTGATCTCATGAGTCTTGAGCTTACTATAAAGCGGCTCCAAGGTGAGAGTAGAGATCGACGTTCTCCTCTATGGCAAGAGCCTTCATCTCCCACTCCTTGGTGTTGATTGCGGCCAAGAGGTGAGTGGCATTCTCGATTGAGAGTACTCAATGTCAACACTTTCATCGATTGACAACCTTGTTGAAGCGAGTAAAACGCCATCGATGCTCTTTCCAGACGATCTCGAATTTGTTGTACTCTAAACATAGACCGTCTGGCGCGACTTGTTTAATCTGGGACGATCCTCATGGTAAGTTTCGAGGGTGTGCCAAATTTCATGTGCGGTCGTAAGATTGCAAATCTGTCATACTCTTGTCTACCAAGCCCAAAGATATAGGAGATTCTTTGCCTTGTTGTTGTTAGCCAAAGTATTGCCAAGCTTGCGTGGCAATCTCGAGTAAAACGAGCGAGCTCGAACAACCTCCCATATAGCTTGTCCTTCGCTCTCAAGGAAGACTCGCATGCGATTCTTCCAATAGGCATAGTCGAGCCCATTGAAGACATGCGGCTTTGTCGAGTACTTATCCATCGCCAAGTTCGGTGACCTAAGATCAAGATTGAACTAACCTGCTCGATACCACTTGTTGGACCGAAAAGGCGACTAGAGGGGGTGAATAGAGCACGCCACTTTTTCAACCTCGATTAGATTCAACACAAATTTCACTCCAATAGCTATAGAATCTATGAAGATCGATATACCAAGATGATGGAAGACTAGGATTGAATCCAATCAAAACCCCAAGCAAAACAACCAAAAACAACCAAACTGAATTTCCTAAGTGTGGGGGTTCGACCTCTATTCAAGGGCGGTCCGACCGGTCCTATGGGCGGTCCGACCTCGATGAGGGGCGGTCCGACCTCCACCGATGAACAATGAAATCACCAAAAACGGTTGCAAATAGATGTAACTTTTGATTTACAACTCCAAACTTGATGAAACTTGGTACACACCTTCTCTAGGATGTCGAACCTATTCCAATCGAAGATCGTGAAGATCTTTGGAAAAGTTCAGACCTTTTCAGTTTGAGAGGTGGAAGGTTTGAAACCGAGTCAAAACGAAAACTATATTGAAAAACTTGCTCGTGGGTGATTGATGATCAAGATGATCTTAGATGTGTTCCCACATGTCACGCAAAGCTAGATCATGCAAAGAAATCAATCAAAAACATGCGAATCAAAGAAAGACTCAAAATCACCAAATAGAGAGAAGAAGGGCAAATGAACTCATCTTGAAGAGAACTCTTCTTTGGATTGATTTGATAATGTATCGACATGACCACTCATACGGATACGCATGGACACAAGATCAAAACATCTCTCTCTCTAGAACCCTAATCTCCACTAAACCTTCCCTAAGCACTTAAGCCAAAACTAGGGTTTCAAGCATGAAAGGGTTGAAGGGTGCACCACCTCCTCCTCTATTTATAGTGGAGACTTAAACCTTCTAGAAGAGTAACCCTAATGGGCTCCGTTAAGGCCCAAAACAAACGGGTCACACACGCACGCATCTCGAGCGTCGTCTTCATCTCCTCTTGACCTACTCCGCTTCTCCACGCCATCTTGCGCCGCGAGTCGTCAAAGTCACCAAAGCGGTATTTGGTATAATTACCAAAATACCCTTCTCGATCTTTTGCAAAGACCGAGTCCCATCTTTGTGAAGCACCTCCCATGCTTCGCCACGTGTAGGTTGATCAACGGCTCTCAACATGTCGGCAAGTCTCTCCCATCCGCTCCACCGAACCACCATGGCACTTGCAGGACCCCGCGCCAGTCCAACTGATCCCGTGATAGTGTTTTTGGCCTAGTCCCGATCATCCATCACCACCAAGCAACCCGCACAACAATAAACAAGCAAATCGAATCCGTTCTTCACAACTTGACCCACGTTAGTCACAAATGCATGCAACACATATGCTAAACCCATGACTTTGACCTAACAAAACATCATCGCCACGGTTGGCCGATGAACTTATCCTATGGCATGATAATATTATTTTGTCACTTTAAACCAATAGAACTTTTGCGATCGTGACAACACCTATTTTGGCCCACCCATTTGACCATTTTATCACGCCACGATTTGGGATGGCTATGGCGGTCGGACCGCCCTATCGAATGCGTGACCAAAAAGTCGACAAACCGTTAACGCCAAAACATAAAGTTATCCCCATGATATCCACACTTATCCTATGGTTAACTTTACAATAAAATTTTAAAAATTTTAATTAATAAAAAAATTATGTTTCATGTCGACCTGAATTTAGCTTGTTTAGATCATTGCTTGCTTAACCTCGTTCAATGCTAGTCTGTTTTTCCATACACACCGTGGGAGCTCTGCAATTTCAAATAAAAGAAGCTTTGTAATTTTACAGTCAAGTAGGCTGGTTATGATAGTTGGCGGTTACTGTGGCATATACAACTATAGATTGACAAGGAAGATACACATTGCAACTTTTCAAACCGATAAATACTAATTTCCTCATCCAACAATTGATCTATGCTAGGATCACCTAGGCAACTTTTGCTCATGTAGTAAGGTTTGATTTCGGAGTCTTAAAACAATTCATAGAACGTTTCACACCTAAGTACCAAAGAAATAACATATCCTATCTTATCGAATACTGTATTTTGAATTTGAATTTGAATTCAGCTGAGGTATGCCAGTTTATAAATAAGAAGGTGTCTTAATTTAAATAAAATTAAGTTTTTTTTCTAGCATTGGGTATTTGGTTTCGACACGGACGGTGATGTCCGCACTCTAAAGTATAAGAATTCCGGACTAATTTAGCCCGTTGCGCAACAAAAATTCCAAAAATAGCCTCTATAATTTCAAAATTCCAAAAAAGCCCCCTACTGTACTAACTGCCGTCGGGGACAGCAGCACCCCCAAGGGCAGCACCTTGGTGCTACCCCACGTGGGCAAAAAAAACTTTTTTTTAAAAAAAAACTAATTAATAATATTTGTTGGACGATTTTTTAAATATACAAAATGAGATCAAAAAATTATGAAATTTTTTTGTGGAGCCTCCTAGCATAATTTGTCCACTTGTGTAATTTTTTTAAAATTTTATGCATTCTTTTTTCTCTAAAATTCTTTAAAGTCTAATATTTATAGGAATTTTATAATATAGCAAATGAGGTCCAAACATTATGAATTTTTTTTTGCCAGACTCCCTACATAGTGGACTTGATTGTGTAAATTTTATATAATTTTACATGCTCTAAAATTATCTCGACAAATTCAGGGTTTATGTCTCAAAAATTAGGACGAGACGTTTCAGAAATTAGGGTTTCATGATTTCATGTGACTTGAAATGTGTGAAGTTTGGTACGACATGACTACTCTTGGTCGCTATGGTTCTTGATCATATTTCTTCTGTATGGTGGAGTTAAAGCAGAGTACATAAATTAACTTAACTGAAGGGGCTGAGAAGCCCTAAAACATAGAAGAATCGATATCGATGTGAATGGTTATCTCTGAAAATCCACCAGAAGAGGCATACTTTGATGGCTCAGCGGAGGCACAACACCAGAACTACATTGCAGTCCGCGCGTGGACAGAAGCACGTTACATGTGGTCACATGGCATGTTGGTTCGACTAATCGCTTTAGTCATGGATGCTACTACTACGGTAACTTGCGACACGAGCTTCCGGAGCATGTAAGTACGCATGGTTTTAGGGGATAGTAAAAAACATGATGAGTAGGAGGGGACTACTACGGAATGGCCCGACCTACTGCGTGGACCGGGGCCATTTGCACTTCCTTGCGAGCTCGGCGTTGTACTCCTCGCCGGCCGCCCTTGCCTCGGCCGCTATTTCCTGCTTTTTGTCGCGCTCCCTCTCGCGTGCCTCGCCCTCCTTGCGCCTGCATGCCTTGAGATGGGCCTGCATCTCCCGCCGGATACGCTGGTTGTGCTCTTCAGTTCGACGCTCCTCCTCTCGGATCTCGCGTGCCCTTTCGGCATTTCACTCCTCGAAGTCGATTCGCCACTGGTCACGTGTGTGGATCTCTAGGTTGATCCACTTGCGGTAGCCACATAGCGGCTCCGGGGACTATGAGTAGACGGGAGAGATTGTTAGTGCGTACTTTGAAAGAGAATTGATAGGGGAATTTACTGTAAGTAGTCCTTATCGGCTGTCAATAGCTGCTCGTATCCCAGCGACGGTCGGGATAGTCAAAGGAGTAGTTGGGACAACCCCAGTAACTCATACCGAGGCTGAGCCAATGCTTAGATTTAAAGAACTTGCATGAATCCCTACACCAACACAGGGGTGACGTCTCCCCCTCTGGCGGGTGTTGCGGCGAAGGCTCGGTTGGAACGTTCTGACAGGGGTTGCTGCTACGGGGGGCTTCATTGCGGAGTCATCATCCCGCAAGTCGCTCTTGCGGACCCGACCTCAAAGAACCCTAGCTTGTTCGGCCCGTGCGGTAGAAGCCCTTGCTAGATCGCAGATCTCGTCCCATTGCTTCTTGATGTTGTCCATCCCAAGTGGTGAAGCAAGCTCTGGTGTAGCGTTGTGTTTGGTTGTGTGGTTTTCTCTCCTCGATGTCTTCCACCTCCTTTTATAAGCCAGAGGGTTGGCATAGTGTGGTTAAATTCACGTGAGTAGCCGGCGTGGCAGAGTGTTCTCTAATCTTTTTGGAGAGAGAAGCCATGTCTTATTTTTTTAGAGTGATGTCCTTTCGGTCTGAAAAGCTGGCGAGGCAGAGTGTTGTCACGTCTTACTTTGCAGAGTCATGTCTCGTCCTGCTTTGCAGAGAGAAATCACGTCTTGCTTTGCAGAGTGTTGTCATTTCAGTCTGAAAAGCTGATGAGACAGTGTGTTGTCACGTCTTACTTTGTAGAGTCTTGTCATTTGATGCAGCGAGTCTCATTCATTTGATCTAAAAGCCGTGAGACAGAGTGTTGTCACGCCTTACTTTGTAGAGTCTCATTCCTTTCGATCGAAAAGTGGCGAGGCAGAGTGCTGTCACGTCTTACTTTGTAGAGTCCTGTCTCGTCCTGCTTTGCAGAGAGAAGTCACGTCTTACTTTGCAGAGTGCTGTCATTTTCGGTCTGAAAAGCTGACGAGGCAGTGTATTGTCACGTCATACTTTGCATAGTGATGTCATTTCGGTCTGAAAAGTTAGCGAGGCAGTGTGTTGTCACGTTTACTTTGCAGAGTCATGTCTCGTCCTGCTTTGCAGAGAGAGGTCATGTCCTACTTTGCAGAGTGCTGTCATTTCGGTCTGAAAAGCTAGGGAGGCAGAGTGTTGTCACATGTTACTATGTGGAGTCATGTCTCATCCTGCTTTGCATGGAGAAGTCGTATCCTATTTTGTAGAGTGTTGTCCTTTCGGTCTGAAATGCTGGCGAGACAGTGTGTTGTCACGTCTTACTTTACAGATGGTGGTCACATCCTGCTTTGCAAGATAAGTCGTGCGGTCTTGCCATTGCGAAAACTAAGTATTCTGAAATTGTATGCAATATTATAGATTTAGGTCTCGAAAATTTAGAATGTAGTATTGGGAAATTATGGTTTGATTAATTCACATGCAAAATATTCACAACGGAATTAGATAGAGGCATACATTATACAAACAAGTACAACAACGCCGTAAAAGCATACATCACGTAGTGCAGGGATGTATAGATAAAGAGTGGATATTACAATCTTATTAAAACTGAACTTCTACTTGGCAAAAACAAGAAATAATAGAAGAAAAACTGTCAAACTAGCTATGTTAACTAATTTCTGAAGTATTTTCTCAACCCTTTCTATCCTTCCATCCAGTCTTTTAAAAACATTATCTTTATTTTCCATTGGTTGATCCGATGGTCGGGGCACTTGACGAAATGCAGCAACACCATGGGTGTCCTCTTGCAAGGCAGCAATTTGCATTGCAATGTCTCGAACCTCTAGCACAGCTTCATCAGCCTACAGCTAGAACTGACATGTTGTGTTCTGTAAAAATAATTGCAACTACAAGTGAAAAAATATGATATTTGAAAAGAAGTTTATTAGGGATGATCAGACACGAAGTTACCATAAGATTTGAACACTTTAGAACACTCGGGATGGATTCGTTGGCATATGGGAGGTAAACACATTCACCGGATCCCTGCAACGAGGGCAAACCAAGTGTTGTCGTAGTGTTTCTAATTGCCTACTCACTCGGAAGTTTGATGAGGCCATAGACATCCCGTTTAAAACTGGAAGAAAGGAAAAGAGGAAGCGAAGAGTGAGGGCAATGGCAGCCAAATCATGCATATATATAGCCTGTGGGTAAATTGCAATTTTGTTGAAGAAAGTTCACGTCCGCGAGGTAGCGGGGTCGAGGAGGGATCCTGAGGCAGCATTGCGTTATGTCTTTAAGGTTTAGTAAGTTAAAATCAGGAGGTAGAGTTGTCGTTTGTACTAAATATTTCGGAGAATATTTTGCGTACATAAATCACAGTGTCGTAATGCACAGGGACATTACATAAATCATAAAGGCGGAATGCACAATGACGTTATATAACAAGTTTTACACGGCCATGACATTAGTTAGGGCGCATCGTCGTGTCGCTTGCCGGGACGGCGTAGTTGATCCTTAGGGAAGGTGACCTGTCTGGGGAGCGGCGTATGTCTCGAAGGCCGTAGTAGGGGCCCTGCCTGGGAGGCGAATATGGGGTGATCTCATCGTGGAGGTCCGGCTGAGGCCTGAGCATATCGTCAACCCACTGGTGCTTTTCCTGCGGGAAGGGTAGGGGGTGAGTTAGTCATTGATTTTCTGCAATGGGAAAATCGGTGTAATTACGTTCACGCGTACCTGAGTAGGCTATTGTGTGGAGGAGGATCCTCCTGGCCAGTCTGAGCCGTACGTATCGCCGAACCACTGGTCGCGCTCCCGCAGGTGTGATTGAACGTCGTGCGTCAATGAGCCGAACCCTTCGTCCCCGCGCTGCGGTGAGTCAGGGTCGGCGTATGGAGTGCAAAAACATCGCGCCGTTGAGGAAATCCTGTCCTGTGCCTCCCTCCGTGATGACGATGGTTGCAGCAGAGTGTTGTCCCCTCACAAGTGCTGCAAGAACAAAGGGTAATGTCAGATACGTCTGAAATGAATGCATGCAAAGGTACTCACGACAAGAACCCGCTGACAGATGACAAACCTGTAGCCCGAGGAGGGTCGGGGCCGAGCGATCATAGCTCCGACGACTCCAGGAGTGCGACGGGCGTGCGGAGGGCGGTGCCGACGGAGGTGTCGAGGGCGGAGGTGGTGGAGGGTGCCCTCCGTGTACGCGATGCTGTACGTGAACGTCGCTACGGCGACCACAAGTTATGGATCTAATCGCAGCCCTCTCGTCCTCGCCTATGGTGCGCATTATGCCTAGGAGACGATCAAAGGTGCTGTTGTTTTCACGGCGTAGAGCTTCAGCACTCTCACGCTAGATACGCTCCAAGCGGTAGTACTGTAAGAAAACCGATAGTAAGTGCGAAAAGTGTTGCCGGACGAAAATTATGCGAATAATGTTTTACCGTCTCGTCGAGGCGGGCCGCCCGGTGACGGTTCGGACCAGCTAGTATGATGTCGTCGTGCATGGCGTCCACTGGACGCTGCGGCGCTGACCAAGTAAGCCTCCACCTAGTGTGCGGAACGTACCACCGCAAGTACACAGCGTACATCTGGATGCCGTAGCCGCGAAGCTCCTGCACCACGTCCGTCGTAACCCTCTCGGTCCACAGCGCCGTCCACGGCTGCTGCGTTTGCCTCCAGTCGTTGCTCCTCTGCCCTCTCTTCGTTTGTCTGCAATTGAATTGAGATGTCAGAAAATCTTATTCAGATATGCCCTTAAAATGACACCAAAGAATGAGATGTCTGTACTCTGCTTTAACTCCACCATACAGAAGAAATGTGATCAAGAACCATAGCGGCCAAGAGTAGTCATGTCGTACCAAACTTCGCACATTTCAAGTCACATGAAATCATGAAACCCTAATTTCGCCTATAAAGGAGGAGCGGTGAGGGAGCCTCCCTCAGCGGCTCGTCGACACGGTTGGAGTGGAAAAAATTTTGTGAAAAAAATCTACGAGTCGGAAAAATCACGAGCACGTAGAAAATAAGCTTTGAAGCTGCTGCGAGCACCTAGAAAAGGTAAATGTCATTCGCATTCAATTAGTATTATCGGTAGTTTTAGCAATGTGATTAGGATGCAATTAGATGAATTATAGCAATGAGTAGTTTTAGTTGTGTAGTTAGTTTATTTTGAAGACCTAGTAGTTAACAATGTCATTATGCCGTAATTAGTTGACTTAATGACATGTTGCTAGTAGTGTTGTAAATTTCCTTCGGGTATTTTTATAGTTTCATGAACTTGGTCATAAAATAGCAAAATTTTCTGAGGTCATTAAGCAAAATAGAAATAGACCCATCAACGCTTTGTATATATACTCTTGATCTAAGGCATATCGCGTTCGTGCATGCACTACACATTACACCGCTAGAATGAGAAACCTGACGCACCTCTCAAGAAGTTTTAAATCTGAAATTTAATGAAAAAGAATACCTTGTCGTGGACCACACATGTCTTGGGTGTAAGTTAGGTCTAACTCGGGTATGGAAGCGTAGAAATGCAATAAGAATTTACAAGTGAATTATTTTTGCCTTGTAATATCGAACTAGTTAAAAATTTGTAACTATGTAGTACCACAGAAATTTACGAAGTGTAACATAGAATAGGCTATGGATTATTTATACTAGAAATAATATTAGCTTGGACATTTCATTGATAGAAAAATCATACGAACTCCAATCGGGATTGAAAACATGTACGACAAAACGTTAGGTATACGATGGGTATAACCAAATTTGTAGAAGCGTTCATTACGACAAAAATCCATAAATAATTCGATGGTTTCATATGCACATGTGTTAGGTACTTTATGGCGGAAATTCAAGATCATTACGTGTTCCACGGGGGCGGTCTCGTGACGCTGACGGACCGTCTGGTGCGGACTGTCAAATTGTCACCGCACCGTGATCCGGCGCCGGCTCGAAGGACATGAGCCTCTCGAGCTAAGGCGGTGCGTGCGATCCGCGTTCGATCGCGCCCATCGAAGGAAGAAGCCGCGCATCGAGGCGGTTTATGCCTCGGTGGTGGGTGGTGCGGCGAGACCGTTTGGCAACTTATGAAGGTCACATGTGGCGCTTCATGGGCCAACTACATGGGGTTGTTTGCAACCCCGCGCTCGCGATATATGCGCGGCCGATGGTCTACGTTCGCTTCTTGGAGAGCACGGGGACATCCGGCGCGGGTGGTTCCGATGAAGGTGAAGTCTGCGGTGAGGAGGAGTTTGCGTTGGTCTCGCAGCTTACGGAGGACACGTGGGCGATGGAGACCGAGAGGCGCGCGGTCAATTTTGAGCCCAACGAAGGCGGAGAGATGGTGGTCGGCTCGTATTGATTGTCACGAGTACCGACCGACCGTGGATGAGGTGGAAGCGAGGAGGACGTCGAAACAACTAGTTCGGAAGACGACGAAGACGGAGAAGCCGCTGCGGGAGGTGCGCTTGGTGGTTTTGTAACCATCGACATTGCTTACGCCCCTCACGATTGACGATGTTGCGATGACATCGCCGGTTACGCCACGTCCGAGGGTGCCGAGTGGGGTTCCATGAGGACACCCCGCTTTCGTAAACGGCGCTTTCGACAAGATCGCCGCACAACAAGCTATTGCAAGATACGCCGTTAACATCGGACGGACGTATCGGTGCAGAGGTCCAACCCCGACACGCGTATCGTCGGTGTGTTGATGAATCTGTCTTTGGCAAGGTCCGCGCGAGAGGTTCACGCATCACGCCATGGGCTTCCTGGATAACGGTCTTTGAAGGACCACACATGCGAGTTAGGTGAGCCGCTACACAGGCACCGCAACATGACGTCCTCGTATGTTGCCAGCTTGATAAGCCACCTCGTCGCTGCAGATGTGTCCATTTCGCCAAAGCTCCTGCTGGCGGATGTTGCCAATATGGTGGGATTCCCTGTCAGCTACAAGACGGCATGGCGTGCGAAACGCAGGGTTCTGGAGCGAATGTTCGGCACATTCGAAGAGGCTTACAACCTAGTACCAAGATTACTGCATCAAATCGCGGAATCTAATCCCGGGACGTACGTAAACAAGCTTGAGCGGGTGCATCCGACGGAGGGGCCCAATTGTTTTGTTCTTGAAAGGGTCTTCTGGGCCTTCCGTCAGGCGATCGAAGGGTTCAAACATTGTCGTCCCGTGCTCACGATGGATGGTACCTTCCTATGTGGGAAGTACAGGGGTACCATCCTCACTGCCGTTGCGGCCGATGCGAATGACCAGTTAGTCCCCGTGGCGTTCGCAATTGTTGAGAGCGAGAACACGGAGAGCTGGCTGTGGTTCCTGTGCAATGTGAAGCAGGCGGTCGTGCAAGATCGGCCAGATGTATGTGTCATCTCGGATCGCAATGCTGGCTTGTTGTCTGCGTTGTGCATGATGCAAAATGGGACGCAGCCGCCGTACCAGTGGAACGATGTTAGGAGCCGTTGGTGCATGAGGCATCTCGCGGCCAACTTCCACACAAGGTTTCGGAGCAAGGACCTCATGAAGATGTTCAAGAAGCTCTGCATGCAGAACCAAAGGAGGAAGTTCGAAGCGGTGTGGAGACAGCTCGATGAGGAGACCGGGAAGCATGTAAGGACTCAGCGCATGCCGAGGCGGCGGCAATGCTAGAGGGTCCGCGAGTTGGGAGTTCACACGATGGGTTAACTCGCACGCACTGACTGGAGAAATGGTCCCCGCCGCACGACACCGGACGGTGCAAGGTGCGGATCATGACGACCAACATGTCTGAGGTGTACAACGGTGTGCTCAAGGGTGTCCGATCTCTGCCGATCATCGCGATCGTGGAGGAGAGCTGGAACCGTACCATCGGATACTTTGTCAACAGAGCCATGATGGCCAAGAAGCATTTGGAGGACGGGAAGCAATTCTCCGAAGTAATGCATGCCTACATGGAGAATAAAATCAGCAAGGCTCGATCGCACGCCGCTCGTACCATGGATGGCGTCAGCGGTTCGAGATCGTGCTCGGGGAGAAATGCGTGATGGGCCATGTTAGAGGGGATCGTAAGCAGGTCTGCACAATTGGTGAAGAAGCGTCGTGCACCTGCAACAAGCCGCAGCTTCTGCACAAACCATGCTCCCATGTGTACGCGGCATGCGCGGCGTGGCGGCAAGCCTCGGAGCGTTACATCTCCGAGTACTATGACATCCACCACCGTATGCAACTTGGAGTCCGAGTTCCATTCATACAGGCCGGACACGCACTGAGGACCTTTGGTGGACAGGTGAAGTGGGTGCCCGACGACGCACTAAAGCACCCTACCGTGGAAGACGACAATCCGACGATCCGAACGACATGGACGACGGCCAATAGCGCAACGAGTTCGCCGACCCCGTTGCGGCATCATGCAAGATCGTTGGGCACTCCATCACCACGCCCAAACGCACCCGCACAAGCAATTACAATCGTAGTGAGGAAGATGTAATTACTACGTCGTGATGTCGCTTGCTTATTTCAATGTCTTTGATGGACTCTGTTGCTGTTTATCCATGCCTTTATGTAGTACTTGTTAAGTTGTCCGGGTTTGTTGTTAACTCATTATGATCATACTGTATTGTTGAATTTTTTTATCGTATGTCTTGCCTTATTTTCTGTGTCACATAATATGTTTTACATGCGTGCAATCGACATGTTGTTTCCTGTTGGCGGGGAGATGGCGCGAGCTCCAGCTTGACGACGCGTCGAGCCGCCGACCTGCTGGGATGTGGGACACCGTTGCGGCGTGGTCTGCGGCGTCGGCCCTCCGAGCTCGGTCTGGCGCCCCAGAGAGAGATGGCCCTTGACGAGCAGACGTCCCGAGCTTGGAGACCGGGCTCCTGCCCCGCCGGATGTTGGACCTCCCGCGACGGCTGCAGCTTTGACGCGGCACTCTGTCTGCGCTCGTGGACCGTTGGAGACCGGAGACTCACACCTTCCACTTGGATGGGGAGATGACCATTACTCGGAGGACGTGTCTCGCTACGAGTCTACCTCTTCGTGGTCTTCGGTAGTGCCCTCCGAGGCGATGACGGAAGGTCCGCTTAGGTCGACAGATTTGGTGACCCGGTTCTGTCGCGAACGTGTCGGGTGTGCCACATTCTCGGCGCGCGCGTACATGATCTCGCCGAGCATGCGACTCGGGAGGAAGTGAGGACACATTTAGTCGCTGCACTGTTGTTCTTGTTCGGATGGATCCTGTTTCCTACCACGCAGGAGATCTGCGTGTACCCGAAACTACACCCATCCGCACGATCTCGGCGGGCGCTGGCCGACGAGGTTCCACAAGATCTGATTGGGGCTCTGCGGTGCTTTGCGCCACCTACCGAGGGTTGTGTGGCGCTTGTCGGCAAAGACAGGCGAGGAGCCGATCCTCGCGGTGTGCTACGCCTCCTACGATTATGGTCGTGGAGCACTTTCCGATGAGGTCGACCGTACTTCCGCACCAGCGTGCACCCTTACCAGGTGACCACCGAGCTTTACGGGGACGCTGCAGGGGACGACCCCGTCGACGGGCCTACGATGGGAACACGTTGGACACGTGCTACCCTAGGGTGGGCTAGGGAGACCGAGGCGCGTATACCCAGAGTTCCATAACCTTTTCGAGACTCTCCACGAGGACGAGGTCATCTGGTGGCCATGGACAAAGACCGCTTCCTTCACGACACGGCCCCTTCGGATTATCGTCCCAAAGGTAACTGGACGAGGCACTCTGGATGACGACACGCCACTTGGTCTTCGCACATGGTCGAGCAAAGACAACCCGCAGCGGGTCATGAGGCAATTCGGCCTTTACCAGGAGGTTCCACCGCCCGCGGGACGACCTCTCACAGCAAAGGCTCACCGGTATGTCATTATTTGATGTTATTTTGAGGGCATTTTTAGTAAGATTTTCTGACATGTAAATTCAATTGCAGTGACGAGGAGAGGCGGAGGAGCGACGATCGAGGCGATACTGGCGACCACGGGACGGCGTGGATTGACGAGGCTACGACGGACGTGGTGCTGAGTTTCGCGGCTCGCCATCCGAGCGTCTGCGGCGTACTTGCGGTGGTATCGTTCGCGCGACTAGGTGCGAGCTTCTTATCGGCGCCGCGGCGTCGATGGGCGCCATGCGAGACGACGTCGTACTAGCCGGTCCGGATCACACCGGCGCCCGCGACGAGACGGTAAAACATTCTTCGCATAATTCTCCTTCAGCAACACTTTTCGCACTTACTATCGGTTTTCGTGCAGCACTACCGCTTGGAGCGTGTCCGCAACCAGCTCACTGAAGCTATAGACCGTGGAAACAACAACGCAATGGATCGTATCATAGGCGCGATGCGCACGATGCGCGAGGATGTAAGTTATGCGATTAGATCCATAACTTGTGGTCGCCAAAACGACGTTCACGTGCCAGCATCGCGTACGTGGCGGGTACCTTCCACCACCTCCGCCTCCGCACTCCGTCAAGACCGCCTCCGCACGCGCCCGTCGCACTCGAGTCGTCGAGCTATCGGCCGCCGCCCCGACCCGCCTCGAGCCACAGGTATGTCATCTGTCAACCGGTTCTTGTCGTGAGTACCTTTCCATACACTCATTTCGGACGTATCTGACATTACCCTTTATTCTTGCAGCAGTTGCGAGGGGACAGCACTCTGCTGCAACCATCGTCATCACGGAGGGAGGCGCAGGGCCGACTTCTTCGCCGCGGCGTTCAATCACACCTCCGGGAGCGCGACCAGTGGTTCGGCGACACGTACGGAGGGTACACCGTGCAGCACTACGGCTCAGACTGGCCAGGAGGGTCCTCGTCAACACAACAGCCTACTCAGGTACACGTGAACGCATTTAACACCAATTTTCCGTCAGTACAAAAGCAATGACTAACTCACCTCAGACGCTTCCGCAGAAGAGCACCGATGGGTGGGCGACATGCTCGGGCCTCAGCCGGACCGCCACGATGAGATCACCCCATATTCGCCTCCCAGACAGGGCCCCTACTACGGCCTTCGAGACGTACGCCACTCCCCGGACAGGTTCACATTCCCTGAGGATCATCTACGTCGTCCCGACAGCGACACGACCATGCGCCTAACTAATTTCATGGACGTGTAAAACTTGTTACATAATGCCATCATGCATCTCGCCTTTCGATTTATGTAATGTCCATATGCGTTACGATCATTAGATTTATGTACACAACATGTTATCTGAAATATTTAGTACTAACAACAATCAGTAACTCCGATTTAAACTTACTAAACCTTAAATACATAACATAATCTTGCCTCACGATACCTCCTCGCCTCGCTACCTCATGACGCGAATTTTCTTCAACCAAATTATAATTTACCAACAGGCTATATATATGCATGATTTGGCTTCCATTCCACTCACTCTTGATTCCTCTTCTCCTTCCTCCCGGTCTTAAGCGGGATGTCTACGGCTTCATCAAACTTTCGAGTGAGCAGCAATTAGAAGCACTAAGACAAAGACTTGGATTGCCCTCGTTGCGAGGATCCGGTGAATGTGTTCACCTCCCATACGCCAACGAATCCATCCCGAGTGTTCATGAAGTGTTCGAATGTTACTGTAACTTATGTCCGATCATCCCCATTGAACTTCTTTCCAAACATCATATTTTTCACTTGTATTCCCAATTATTTTTATAGAACACAACATGTCGGTTCGGGCCGTGGTCGATGAAGCGATGCAGACGTTCGAGGCATTGCAATGCAAATTGCGGCCTTGCAAGAGGACACACATCGTGTGGTCGCATTTAAATCAAGTGCCTCGACCATCGGATGAACCGACGGAAAATAATGATAATGTTCTTAAAGGATGGATGAAAGGATGGGAAGGGTTGAGAAATCGCTACGTAAATTAGTTAACATGGCCGTTTGGTAATTTTTCTTCTATTATTTCTTGTTCTTGCTAAGTAGAAGTTCGGTTTAATAAGATTGTAATATCCACTATTTATCTATGCATCCCCGCACTACGTGATGTATGCCTTTGCGGTGTTGTGTTACTAGTTTGTATCAAGTATGCATCTATCTAATTCCGTTGTGGACACTTTGCGTGTGATCTAATTTGCGGTACTTCGATTATCGTTCCGCGCGAAAATCGAACTCCTGATGGCAGAGTACCGCTCAAACATGGCGGTAAGGACCACGCTTGTAGAAAATCAGCTAAGTCCCAAAAGAGTGCTCTTTGTAAAAACGTTCGCGGGATTTTGGAAGTTCGCGAGAGGTACTTCCGCACTTATATCGTCGGAACTACCGATCATCCTAACAAAGAAGCAAAGAAGGATGGCTTTCAAAACAACTTCAATTGCAAAACAAATTTACGGCTTTTTGGACCGAAATGACGGCGCTCTGCGAGCAAGACGTGACAACTCATCTGCGTCGCGCCGACTTTTCGAGATCGAATGACGGCCTCTGCATCGCCACTTTGAGATCGAAATGACGGACTCTGCGAGTAAGACGTGACAACTCATCGCCTCGCCAACTTTTTCGGCCGAAATGATAAAGACTGCGGTCATAGACGTGACAACTCATCGCCTCGCCACTTTTGAGATCGAAATGACGGCATCTGCCTCGCCGACTTTTCAGATGAAATGACAAAGACTCTGCGAGTAAGACGTGACAACTCATCGCCTCGCCGACTTTTCGCATCAAATGACAAGACTCTGCGGTCATAGACGTGACAACTCATCGCCTCGCCAAACTTTTCGGATCCGAAATGACAAGACTCTGCAGAGCAAGACGTGACAACTCATTTGCAACAACCAGACAACACTCGCCTCGAGCTATTCCTACAAAAATAAAGCACTTAAAAAGGGGCCATGACTACTCTGCAGAAAGATTAGACAACACTCGCCAACCACGTCATGCCAACCCTCCGCTTATAAAAGGTGGTGCAAGTCATCTACGAGAAAACCACACAACCAAACCAAACACTACACCAGAGCTTGCTTCACCACGCCGGGATGGACAACCTCAAGAAGCAATGGGACGAGATCCGTGATCTAGCAAGGGCTTCAACGGCACGGGCCGAACAAGCTAGGCTGCTGAGGCCCGGTCCGGCAAGAGCAGCTTGCCAGGATGGCAGCTCTCCGCAATGAAACCCCGCGTACCAGCAACCCCTGCCAGAACGTTCCAAACGAGCCTTCGCGCAACACCCGCCAGAGGGGAGACGCCCCATCTGTTGGTGCGAGGACACATGCAAGTTCTTCAAATCCAAGCACCAGCTCAGCCTCGGCATGCGTTACTGGGGATGTCCTAACTACTCCTCTGACTATCCCGACCGCCGTTGGGATACGAGCAACTATCGGCAGTCGGTAAGGAGTACTAACAGTAATATATCGTACCAATTCTCTTTTCAGAGTATGCACTAACAATCTCTCCGTCTACCCGCAGCCCCGGAGCGCTATGTGGCTTCCGCAAGTGGATCGACCTAGAGATCCACCCACACGACCGATGGCGGCACGACTTCGAGGAGTGGAATGCGAAAGGGACGCGAGATCCGGAGGAGGATCGCTCGATGAAGAGCACAACGAGCGTATCCGTCGGGAGACTCGGGCCCATCTCGAGGCGCAGCGCGAGGAGCGCGAGGCACGCGAGAGCGCGAGAAAAGCGGAAATGGCGGCCGAGGCCGAGCGGCAGCGAGGACTACAATGCCGAGCTCGCAAGAAAGGGCAAATGGCCCTGTCCCACGCAGAGGGTCGGGCTAGTCCGTAGTAGACCCCTCCTATTCGCCATGTTTTAGCTATCCCCAAAGGCATGCGTGCCACATGGTCCTAAGCTCGTGTCGCGAGTTACCGTAGTAGTAGCGTCCATGGTAAAGTAATTAGCCGAACCATCATGCCATGTGACCACATGTAACGTGCTTCGTCCGCACGGGCCGCAATGTAGTTACGGTTACGTGCCTCATTGAGCCATCAAAGTATAGCCATTCACATCGGTCTCGATTCTCGCTATGTTTTAGGGTTTCTCCGTAATCGCAACGTTCTAAGCCCTTTCGCTTAAATTATTTTTCGTACTCTTTTTCCGTACTCTACTTTCACGAAGAAATGTGATGGAGAACCATACTTCCCACATTTCAAGCCACATGAATTCATGAAACCCTAATTTAAAACGTCTCGTCCTAATTTTTGAGACCTAAACCACGAATTTGTCGAGACAATTTGAGCATATAAAATTTTGTAAAATTTACACAATCAAGTCCACTGTAGGGAGTATGAAAAAAATCAGAATGTTTGGACCTCATTTGCTATATTATAAAATTCCTACAAACATTAAACTTTAAAGAATTTTAGAAAAAAGAATACATAAAATTTCAAAAAATTACACAAGCATAAATACTATGCCGGAGGCTCCACAAAAATTTCATAATTGTTTGAGCTTATTTTGTATATTTTAAAAATCGTCTAACATATATTATTAATAACTTTTAATTTCCGAAACGTCTCGTCCTAATTTTTGAGACCTAAACCCTGAATTTGTCGAGACAATTTCAGAGCATGTAAAATTTACACAATCAAGTCCACTGTGTAGGGAGTCTGGCAAAAAAATTCATAATGTTTGGACCTCATTTGTTATATTAGAAAATTCCTACAAACATTAGACTTTAAAGAATTTTAGAGAAAAAAAAAGAATGCATAAAATTTTTAAAAAATTACACAAGCAGACAAACTATGCCAGGAGGCTCCACAAAAAATTTCATAATTGTTTGAGCTCATTTTGTATATTTAAAAAATCGTCCAATAAATATTATTAATTAATTTTTTTAAAAAATAAAAAAATTTGCCCACGTGGGGTAGCACCAAGGTGCTACCTGCTGCCGTCCCCAACGGCAACTTGCTACCGTCCCCGGCGGCAGTTAGTACAGTAGAGAGACTATTTTTAAAATTTTAAAATTATAAAGATTATTTTTAAAATTTTTATTACACAACCAGTCTAAATTAGTCCAGAATTCGAAGTATAAACCAAACCACATGAAAACCCCAGGACCAGCCCAGTCTCTCACCAGCAAAACTACAAAACCGTCAAACCGGCACGATGCTCCGCCGGCGCCAGCCCCTCCCGGCGCTCCTCCGCCTCTTCTCCACCTCCTGCCGCCGCCACTCCCGCCTCCCCTCGCCGCCGCACCCTCCGAACCCCACTACGCTCCCGCCGCCGCCGGTGGCGAAGAAGGTCCCCTTCACCGTGTCGGCGCACGGGAGGTCGTGGAGCGACCCCTACCACTGGATGCGCGACATCTCCGACCCCGACCTCGCCGCCCTCCTCGCGGCCGAGAACGCCTACGCCGAAGCCTTCGTCGCCGTGGCCGGCGGCGGCAGCCTCCGCGCGCGCCTTGCGGCCGAGATGCGCGCCCGGCTGCCCCCTTCTGTGGCCTCCCCACCTCAGCCCTGGGGCCCTTGGTTCGTACTGCCTGCGCCATTTCGTTTGGTCACATACTGTATGGATTGGAATCTTATCACTATGGTCTATGAGTTGTGATGATTTTATGGTGTTAGTTTTGGGGATTAGTTCAGCGTGTAGCTACCGCTGTAGTACTGTGACTTATGCTGTTATGCATGTGTTTGTGTAGCTAATCTAGTTGTGGTTTGGCATGGCAACATTGGGAATTTGGATTTGCTTGGTGTTATGATTGATTTTTGCCTCCGAGACTTTGTGCTGAAATGAGCTAATCCCTGGACTGTAGCATCATTGTTGTTTTTTTTTTCTAATCCTTCGTGTAGCATTATGTTTTTTTTAACCTTGATCTTGCACGATAGTAATGTTAAAATTGTTTGGTTCTTTTGGTTAGTTCTGCCAGATGGAATGGCGTGTTGGTATGTCAAATTTCATTTGCCACGTCCGGACATGTTTGTAGGGGCTGCAGTTGGCCTAATCTCATTGGACATACTGCCTTTTGAGTATATGCTTCTGATTGGAAACATAGCTTCGACGCATCTGATTGGAACCTAGTTTTTTTTTTATGCATCTGGGAAACAAGCGCTAACAAAAAGGCAGGAAAACAAAGAGATTTATATTACGTTTGGTGATGAGTTTTGAATTTTCAGTGCTGCAATATTTATGCAAGAGTAAATGGTACTGTGCAACAAATTGTGTATTGCTGCTTGAATTGAACAGTGCTGATTATAAATCCGGAGTTAGAACATAACTTGTTTTGTGGATTCAGGTTATATTACCAGTATGTACCAGACGGGAAGGAATATCCAATTTTGTACAGAAAGGTGAGGCCCTCTGGTGGTCTAGCAGCAGTTCTCCTTAGTTACCTTTCTGGTTCGGAGAAGGAACAACTGTTGCTTGACTGGAATGAGATTGCAGAAAAATATGGTATGTGCTGCATTTAAGTTGTCTGGTCTGATCTCCACACGCTTAACAAATCAAGATACTGATATGATCTTCTACTGTTTAGTTTCATATTGTTTGATTATTCTGTTCCTGCAATTATTTTTTGGACATTGCTTATTTGCTCTTATTTATCGATTTCTTGTAATGATGATATTTTATTTACTTAGCTATGAAAATTTATCATCTTGTAATTTTCAAATTTATGCTGCAGGTTATGTGCACATTGGGAGTTGTCGAATCTCTCCTGATCATAGGTTCCTTGCGTATACTCTTGATACATCTGGGGGTGAACTCTTTACCCTGGAAGTGAAAGATCTTCAGTCTAAGAATGTCGTTTTTAGTTCACCAGACAAGGGAATAGTTAGTTTAGCATGGGCTCGCAATAGTGAAAATTTATTTTACACAGTCTGTGATGAGACTCTCCGTCCTAATCAGTAATTCCCCTTCCTGCAAAGGAGCCATATATTTTAAGCTTATGAAACTTGAACTGTTTGGGTCTTTTTGCTGTTTTTGATATGTTTATATGTTATAGGGTTTTCTGTAAAACGATGCAATCAGATGGGGCAGGTTTTTTAGTTTTTACGGAGAAAGATGTAAACTGTTGCGTGGATATCACAAGCACAAAAGATTTTAAGTATATAACTGTCAATTCTAACACAAGGACATCATCTGAGGAAGGTTTCTTTTTCAGTTTTCCCCCTCCAATTCCAAATGTATTTTCCCACATTCACGCCACTTATGTCTCTTTTGGATTGTTCTTTCTGATCTTGTGCCATGTCGCTGCAGGTTTATGTGATGGAGTCTGGTAATGTAAGAGAAGGCTTATGGCCTGTACAGAAACGCACCAACGAAGTGCAGTATTTTCTGGAGCATCATAATGGATTTTTCTACATCCTTACTAACGCTCCTTTAAAAGACACTGAAACAGCAACCGAAGGCTATTACCTGGCCAGGTGTAAAGCTGAAAAGTCACTGATGGATAGATGGCAGGTCTCTCTCTCTCTCTCATCTGTTGTATAGAGTTGGAGCACTGACATTAACTCAGATCAGAAAGTGGATCTATAGCAATGCTTATGAATTTGATATCATGACGATATCTTCTTCATCAACATTGACTTCTTCCCCATCAAAACCATTCAAGTTCATGCCCAATAGGCAGCTATATCATGAGAAATTAGAGTTCATACTTTTTAAAGATGGTGCTTGAATGTCTATTTCTAGGTTGTGGTACTCCCTGGGTCGGACTGCACCTTTCAGGATATGGATATTTTTCACGGCCATTTAGTTCTCTTTCTTCGAAAAGATGGGCATCCTCTGTTTTGCTCTATCGATATGCCAATTGATGTTGACTTTCAGGTATTTTCTCCCCTTCCCATCGTGTTAATTCATTAATTGTGTGATACAATTTGTTTGTACTGACGTAGAACCCGTAGGCATTTAATGCAACTGTCTTGGACCATAAATTTTTTTTATGATTTAGTTAACAGAAATACTAGCTAGCAGAAAGCATTGACTTATCTGGAATTGTTTAGCTTGCAAGTTGTACTTTGATCGTTAACTTTGGTTGTGTGTATTATGGGCTAAATCTTTGAACCACCCATGAATTCTGAGCCTTTGTCTATATTATTTATACTGACAAGCCTTTGTCTGTATTATTTATTCTGAGCCTTCGTCGACCCTGCAGGAGCCAAAGGAACTTGGTGATCTTAATCCATGGTTTTTCCCAATACCATCAAACTTATGCAGCATTCTTCCTGGACCCAACAATGATTTCATGTCATCTACTTATCGCCTGGTCGTGTCATCACCAGTGGTACAGCATTCCAGATTTTATTTTCTTATCTTTTTCTGTGTGAATGGACATTTCCTTATATTTTATTTTATGTTCATGTTGGTTACCTTCAGGCTTCAGCTCTCCTTTTCTTGATCCAGGATGTCATGCTACCATTTACATTATCGAACCCTGAAAATTATGTTATGCACACTAAGACTTGTGCTATCCCTTGCTACTCACATAGAGCTATACGATTTCACTAAACATACAACTGACCAGATTTTTAAAAAATGGTACAATCGAACAATAAATTCCATCATTTTAATCTGGCTGCTTACTATGCTAATGAAGCAAGTGTATAGTACAGTGCATCTGATGCATTGCTAGCGATATGATTTGTTCCCATAAGCCTTTAATTTGCTTACTGTAGGTTCCAGACTTAACTGTGGATTATGACATGAGAAAGAAGACATTTACCATCCTTCATCAAGAGGAAGTAACCGGCCTTTCTTCAAGTGTATGCACAGTTGGGCTGCAAACCAATGTTTCAAGCATCCAACAGAACCTTCAGTTTATTGAAGATTCACAAAGTTGGAGCGATCTTTCCAAGCTATTTTCTTGTGAAAGGGTCCAAGTTATTTCACATGATGGCGCCTCAATACCTTTAATGATCTTGTATTCGCGGGAAGCACACCGTCATGGGGAATCACCTGGGATCTTATATGGATATGGAGCTTATGGAGAAGATCTGGATAAAAGCTGGTGTTCTGATAGGTTAAGTCTACTTGCTCGAGGTTGGGTTCTTGCATTTGCAGATGTTAGGTACAGTTTTATGACTTCACTTTCCATCATCTTTCAGTTTTTCCTAATTCATCTTATTGACTTACTGCAACGTTTGAAGTTGTGCCTTTGCATTTTATAAACTAGATTATTTTAAACTGACAACTAGACTGGCAAAGCTGCACCTGTCACTGGGAGTTACTGCAAGTCTGCACTACAACATCTTTATTCATCGACTCTTATAGTATTAGGAATTTTAGTTTTTATTTTCACCTAAAGATACATTAGGTGCTAGCTTATTGAGATAACGCTATTTCATATCATGCAAGGAATGCCTGACTTCGCTGTTTTGGAATAGACCAATTTTCTGATCCGGTGATCCCTGTCACAGGAGTAACCGGTCAGAATTCTGAGAGCAAGCCATTTTAGAGTTTTCAAAATTTCAAATTCTAGTTCTTTTTTCATCCACAATCGTTTGGAGGTATGAAACTATGAATGATCCACATGGAGTTTGGTTGAGCTGACAACTTCGATGTGGCATGATACCAGCTGCCATTTGTCTATCATGCTCCACAATATAATTGTTTTCATTCTTTTTTTGAGATATTTGTTGTTTACCTGTTTATATTGATGCAAGGAGATGTACTTATGATTGGACACTTCAAATTGTATGTTCCCACTATTAACTGTAATTCTTGAGCCTAATCATGTAGGGGAGGAGGGGATCCATCATGGCATATGGCAGGCACCAAATCTAATAAGATAAATTCAATTCAAGATTTTTCTGCATGTGGTATGCATCTCATCAAGGAGGGGTTTGTTCACAAAAGTCGTCTTTGTGCTATAGGCTGCAGTGCTGGTGGTCTGCTGGTTGGTGCAGTCATTAATTTGCTGCCAGACTTATTCTCTGCTGCAGTTCTCAAGGTAAATCTTTGATCTCATCTGCTGATGCATCAATACACAATTACATAAATACATTATTGGGCAAGTAAATAGATTAATTTAACACTGGGATTTGCTATGCCTTTTCTCTTCTCTACCTACCTATGCTTCTGCTGGAATATAATGTGCCTGGGCTTTCATTTATCAATAACATGTATTTATACTTAAAAACAGGTTCCTTTTCTTGATATCTGCAATACAATGTTGGATTCTACTTTACCTCTCACCATCTTGGACTACGAAGAATTTGGCGACCCTAATATCCCAGTTGAATTTGATGCAATCCATAGTTATTCTCCTTACAACAACTTATCTCCTGGTGTATGTTATCCCCCTGTTCTGGTTACTGCCTCATTTAATGATACAAGGTTTTTCCTTACTGCATTATACTCTTGAGATTCTTTTACATACGCTTCAGATCATTCATCATTTCTATTTAGTTGTTCCATGTTAACTGTCAGCTCGTCTTTGTATTATTTCTTCTTCCTTTCAGCTCAGAGCACTGTACCAAGCTTCTAAGTTGAATACTGTTCATTTTCTTGTGAGTTCTTGATTTCCATTTTTATTTGGCAGGGTGGGAGTCTGGGAAGCTGCTAAATGGGTTTCAAAAGTGAGAGATGTCACATGCCTATCCTGTTCCCGTTCTGTTATTATCAAAACTAATATGCAAAGTGGTCATTTCGGGGAGGGTGGACGCTTCATGCATTGCGAGGAGACAGCCTTCGAGTATGCATTTCTCATGAAGGCCTTGGGGATGGATGACATAGCTGCAAAGTAGTGGACCAATGCTCAAGGGTCAAGGCTTTGCATGCTGCATTAGTTTTTGGTGACAGATGAAAGCAGAAACTGATAACATTACCTATTGTGGTAACATCTGGCATCATACGGTGGATCAGATTGATCATAGTCCACGTAATTGTTGGTTGGAAAGCCTGTAATGTGTGGGTACCTGCATTGCAGATTGTTAACTTGTGCTCTCAGAATAGCACAGATGGATGTTTTGTCCGTTAACAAGGCAAGGGATCAACTGCTCTCCATCAATTAAGGTCAGTAGCCAGGAGTCCTTGACATAGTAGCATTAGTACAAATCTTTCTAGAACAATAGAACATGTGGTATCTAGCATACTGGTTGTCTAGCTATTGTCAGCTATAAATGATTTGGTTCTTTAATATTGTCTGTATCAAGCCAGCCTTTTTCTTTGAAGGAGATCAATCATCATGAATTATGATCAAGTTGGCCTATGGCTCTTAACATGATACGCCCTGCTAGTTGAGATGCTAATGGTGCTTGATATGGAGCTACATGGATGTTGGTTTTGCCTTCTAACACGTATCAGGTTAGTGTATGTCGCTTTCTTATTTTTAGCTCCTCAGAATGAGGTCGTATGTTTCTAGGCCTCCTCAAGTTATGATCAGCTTGCGTGTAACATTCATATGTACAATTTTTTTATGTGTGATTGCTCTAGATTTCTAGTCCCTGTTTCTATGATACATACGGCCAATGCAATAATACAAAGTAAGTGATGACTTGTTAAAGCGTACTGAACACATTTCTCTGTGCTTATCCTAGTTTACGATTCGGCTTTCCTTAGTGATGTAATTATTTAGGCTTGTAGTGCACGGTGCATTCTCCAATAAGTACCAGTTGGTGCAAATGGGTCCGTGTTATAAACAACTGTCATGGCTACAAGATTCTATACTGAACAAATCTCAAGGCCTAAATTGTTCAATTCAAGTTGCCCTTGTTTTGGTTGTGCGAGCTCAGTTATGATGTAATTGCATGCATGGACATGATTGCAGTTACCATACCCTTCTTTCAGGTCCACAGTACTGCAAAAATCATGTTCTATTCATCTGTTGATTTGCTTGTGTACCACTGCTGAGCAGTGAAAGCGTTATCCCCGAAATTTCGGCGGTTACCGGCGATTTTCGGAGTTATCGGCGGGGTCCAATAAATTTGTATACCAGGAAAAAAAATCGAATTTATTTAATTTTCATCCTATTCAAATTTAAATTCGACATTTAGATAAATTTCGGTTTTACATCTGAAAAATTCAAGATTCAATTAAACACTTTATGCGGGAATTTCTCTGAAATTTCCGGTAACCGGCGAAAACCGGTGTTATCGCCACCCTCCGGAAAAAAATTCATACCGGTAATGTTTTCACTGCTGCTGAGTGCTGTGCTTACAGGTGCTCTAGCCAACTGCTCGAAAACTAAATTAAAAAAATACATACAAAATACTACCAAACCATAGTATAAATCAAACTGTGAAAATGGGTGCGCTGGTTGATTTTCCAATTCAATCATGAGTTGCTTCCAGTGTTTTGAGTGCCGGTCTACTCCGTGCTTCACTTGATTTCATGATTTGTCACATTTGATTTGACGATTCCAGAGGACACGGAACATTTTTAGATTGGATATGGAGCAATTCTATTGTATCGTTGGTTGCATAACTTTGTGACGGGGATAGGCTACTTTGCTTCTCGTGTGCGCTTGCTTCCAGCTTCGGGGTGTATTATGTATAGTGTCATGGTACTGTAGGCCACCGTTTTGCTTGGTGAAGACGCCGTGTTGGTCGCTGTCGCTCGAGGTCCTGGATAGTTTGATGTGATTATTAGAGGCTACTCCTGCTCACCACCGTCACGTGTAAACGTTGGTAAATGCTCATTCCATAGCAACCATTTTGTTTCATTGTGATTCAGCTCCAGCCGGTTGCTGTGGTCTACCTTGGTTCCTGAATGTCCTATATAGGATCAAGGGGGACTGCTGCAAACCTGCAATAGAGTTCGATTGGATGGTTACCAACTGGACAGGTCGATTTGAGAACCATCCAATTCATAACCTGTTCTTGGAAGCAGGAAATCGAAAGCGGTCTGATCGTGTCACGGATGGGATCTAGGCAGGTTTGCGTTTTGCAAACGCCAATCTCTCTCTTCGATCTCAGATGGTGATCTGCGATTTAGCATCTGTTAAAGCCCATGTTTTTAATAGAGTCTTCACGGTTTTGCTAACGAACCATATGATTGGTAATTCTGCTCAAGGTTACCAAAATTTAGCGAGCAAAGTTTGGTAATGACGGGTTTCAAACCAATGTCACTTGAATGGCAGGGCAAACTGATGCTAATTTGAATAGAATTTTGACAAGTTTTTAGTTTTGGGTAACAAACCGTGGTTACCAATTCTTACCAACAACTCCATAATTCAGCAACTTCTCATGAGACGATGAAAGCTTGCTCGTTCGAGGCAGTTTTAAGTTTCGGATGGTTTTAAGTTGAAGCTAATCTCGCATAAGACACGGACACCATACCTATCCTTACATAGGCTAACATTTCCATTTTCCTCCATCTTTGCTAACGCATTCATCCATCGCGAAAATGACAGCCGTTCACCAGGTCTATGGCCGGTGGGGATGTGCTCCGCGTTCCTGCACAATCCACAGAGTCCGACATGTGGGGCCGAAGAATAAATCTACCCCACATGCGAGCAGTGTATTTTTACGATTACAGTTTTTTTAAAATTATTTTTTGCTAATGCGATTTCAAATAATGCCATTGAGACCCAAAGATTTTCCGCTGAATGCAGAAGTCAAACAGAATCCTCCTACACCCACTCCATGCACCAAACCCAATCACACCCGCTCTGCCTCTACTGCCCGTCTCCCCTCTGACGCCACGGGCACACCCTTTATTCTTCTCCCCCTGGTCCATAGTCCTCGTTCACCCTGACCTTCTGCTTATGTACGGACAGCTACCCGTGTTGCCGTGTGCATACAAATAAGCCAACCTGGCCGCGCACTCGCACGCTTTGACACGCGCCTCGCCTCGCCTCATCCTCGCCGCCGGTGGCCGCGGCGGCCGTACGGACACGTTACCCTTCGCCGCGCGCGCAGCGCACACAGGTTTTGGCGAGAAGCCAACAAGAATTAAGAGGGCAATAAGCACGCTCTCAGAGAGAGAGAGGCTAAGAAGCTTTGATCACGCGACGCAAGATTGCAAGAATCTTCCAGATAGTACTTCTTACCATTTAGGCGACGAGGAGGGCGGCGCCGCGGCGCAATCCTTGGGTGCGTGTGTTGTGGTGCACCTCGGATGAGATGCGCAGGGGCGGGAAGGCTGAGAAGTCGCGGCAGGCGGCGCGGGTGAGGCTGTGGGTGGCGCGCGCGAGCACGACCGTGTTGCTCTGGACGTGCGCGGTGCTGCTCGCGGCGGCCCTCGGGGAGCTGCCGCCGAGCGTGCTGGGGAGGTGGTCCGGTTGCCTCACTCAGCCGCTCATCGCCGTGCAGTGGCCGTCGGAGGTGGCGGGCGGCGAGTGGGCGGCCACGGCCGCAGCCGTGCTACCGCCGAAGAGTAAGTTGGTCGTTTCTTGGTTCATGGCTTCTCTTTTCTTTCCTTCTTTGGTTAGGAATATTTGAGCATTAGGCTTCCCTTCTATCTTTGGTTAGGAATATTTGAGCTTTCATCAATGCTTTTTTCCCTTCCATTTTTCCCTTTTTAAAATTCTCTCGAGGATTTTGATTGGTTTAGCATTTCCGTTTTGGCTGATTTGTGAGTAGTTCGAAGGGATTGTTTCCAGTCCAATTCAGTACATGTCGACGTTCTCTTTTGATCGATCAGTTCATGCCGGATTAATTCGGTTGAATTATTCGATTGACCAGTTCATTTATTCTGCGTGTTTCTTACTAATTCTAACTCCGCTACGGCCTCTACTATTTCAAGATATCCATAGTAACATGACCAGACATTTTATTTAATCGGTTCTACGTTCAGGAATCTACAAGAACAATGGTTACCTGATGGTCTCCTGCAACGGTGGGCTTAACCAGATGCGAGCCGCTGTATGTACTGCGTAAATACCATCTCTTGCAAAGTTTATATTTCTGAATCCTTGTCGTCGCTAAACTACTGATAATGAAGCCTGTTTATTTTTCGTGAATCAGATCTGTGATATGGTGACGATCGCAAGATACTTGAATGTCACTCTTATCGTGCCAGAGCTGGATAAAACTTCATTTTGGGCTGATCCTAGGTGAGCCTTTCTTTCTGCAGTTACCACGATTCAGTTAAGAGTTGCCTTGGTTTTAACCTCTTAGGTGCTTTTGTTACAGTGAGTTCCAAGATATATTTGATGTGGACTACTTCATAGCATCATTGAGAGACGAGGTCCGGATACTGAAAGAGCTACCTCCAAGGCTGAAAAGAAGAGTTGAACTGGGATATCTTCGCTCCATGCCGCCCGTCAGTTGGTCTGATATATCTTATTACCATAATCAGGTTTGGTTGCATCTCCCTTTTTCAATGATGTATCATTATGAACTGAATACCATATGCAAAACCAGGGGAAGATTGTAAGTATTTATTTTGGGAAAACAGATTCTACCACTGATACGTAAGTACAAGGTACTTCATCTGAACAAAACTGATGCTCGGCTTGCAAATAATGGCCTACCCGTGGAGATTCAGAAACTGAGGTGCCGTGTCAATTTTGCTGCATTGAGATTTACCCCTGAGATAGAAGATCTGGGCAGGCGTGTGGTCCAAATTCTTCGTCAGAATGGACCCTTCGTGGTTCTTCACTTAAGGTATGAGATGGACATGCTCGCCTTCTCTGGGTGCACGCATGGTTGCAGCGACGAGGAGGCTGAGGAGCTCACAAGAATGAGGTATTAAATTCCCCTCCAAAATTCTCTCAAGCAATTTTGTAACCTGTTATAACAGATGAGTTGTGTTTTAAACTCGGAAGGTATGCTTACCCATGGTGGAAAGAGAAAGTGATTGACTCCAATGCGAAGAGGAAAGATGGGCTCTGTCCATTAACACCGGAGGAGACTGCAATGGTATTAAAGGCACTCGACATTGATCGAAGTTATCAAATATACATTGCCGCTGGTGAAATATATGGTGGGCAAAGAAGAATGGCTGCTCTTACCTCAGCTTACCCCAATGTGGTCAGTTCAGCATCTTCAATGCTAGTTCATTCTTATCATGTCTTCTGTTTCTAAATTTCTTGATCATTTGGTGATGATCAGGTAAGAAAAGAGACATTATTGCCTTCAGATCTCAGGTTTTTCCAGAACCATTCTTCCCAGATGGCAGCACTGGATTATATGGTATCCTTGGGGAGTGATATTTTCATCCCCACTTATGACGGTAACATGGCAAAAGTTGTTGAAGGTCATCGCAGGTACTTTTGTCAAGTTCCAGTACCCCAGACATTTTAACAGTACTTTGTCAATGCTGATAAACTCATAGTCATAGTTACAAGTTATCATTGTGCTTGATAATTTTGCCATATTATGCTTGAGAAACATTTCCCTCTTGTTATGCCTACACTATCTTCCATTGTTGTGGACTATCCCTTTTTTAAACTATATTTTGCTATATTATGACACATACGTAAGTTAGGCCCTTGGAATAAAAAAACTCATGGAACATCTAGTACCTGTACTATTTGCCGGTCTAAATGTCAGACCAAGCCATGCTACGTGATCTCAATGTTCTCAACCTTTTTCTACCGGCAGGATGTTCCCAAATCCCAACTTTTACAATGACAGCTCCACTTAAATTCTGCGATAGTAATACGACTAGTCCGAAACTGAAAGTATGCTGTTGTATATATAGTTTTCTGCTTTCTTAGCAAGTCATGTTTGTAAGCTGAAACTAGAAGTATCACAATCTTTCAACTGAATAAACTAGAAGTATCACAATCTTTCAACTGAATAAACCTTTTGTCCTCTTTTTCTTTAAACTGCTGATGGGATCATGTCTTATTATTCCTATGAGCACAGATACTTGGGGTTCAAGAAGACGGTACTGCTAGATCGGAAGCTTATAGTTGAGCTCGTTGATCAGTATAAAAACGGCACATTGAGCTGGACTGATTTCTCCTCCGCTGTGAAGGAATCACATACCAGCCGCATGGGCGCATCATCTAGGAGGCAGGTGATTCCTGACAAACCTAAGGAAGAGGACTACTTCTACGCGAATCCTCACGAGTGTTTGCACCAACCAGACGAACTATCAATTTTGTGATACCTTCCGTATATACACATTCTTTCAGAGCAAATGGACTCGCATGGATTATATGTCAGATTGAATTGGTGTTGTGGTCGTTGGCTGGGTATGGATCCGAGGACTGAGGGTATGACATTAGCCCACATTTAACCACCGATAAGGTTCTTCCTTGTCAAGATAGCAAGGTTTTGAGACCTGATTAGCTATGGAGGCCAGGGTTTGCCCTCAATTTTGGTCGGAACTCTTCCCGACGAACTAGGAGATTATAATTTTTAGCCAATCGGTTAGGGATTAATTTTGTTTATTTCTTACTTGATTGATAATGGATACATACCATTTTTTTTAATAAAGATGACCCGACTTGACCCTTAAGAAATACTATATGAAGAAATAACTCGACCCCTAAGAAATAATAAGGAAATTTATCTCTAACAGTCTAATCTAATAATAATTTATCTGCCTAACAGATAATACTAAAAACTCAATAGATAGGTTCTTAAATAATAATTTTTGTCTAATACTTGTGCGCATCACTGCTCACCCCAGTGCTACAATACTCATAGTGCAGCAACACACATGCTACAATACTGCTCAAACGTGGCCGTCATCTCCTTTAAGCTACGCAACTGAAGCAGTGGTTCTTCGAATTCAACTATTAAAGCCACTCATTTCTCTGCAATGAACAGAGCATGTACGGTTTCTCTCGTTCATGTGCCGTCATTAACCATTTACGTAGCGTTCGAACGAAGAATGATCCCTTGTGTAATCGGTGCATCACGAATATCGAAGGAGAGGTTAAAAAAAAGGCAAGTACTACTGCTTCCTGCGTCGGAACGCGAGCAATTCGTCCGGTTGCGAGTAAGATTTGCATCGAGATCGGCTTCTACGCAGCCATCTTTACGGAGCTGTCGCTGTGCGTGGCTGCTCGCACGCCACGCCGGCGTACCCGCGAGTTTCCAATGCGCGCGGAGCACACGTCGGAATCGGCACTCCTGAGAGAGCCGCGCCCGCGCCCCGCGAATGCTCTTCTGGTCAGCACGGCAGAAAAGATGGGGCTAGCGCGGCGGCCACTTTGTCGCGCGTTTCTTAGTGCGAACCGGCAGGATCACGACGGCATTAGCAATGTGTGGTAGAACATCGGCAACAGTCGCCGGCTTTTCGAAGACTAGGAGCGTGGACTTTCGCTTGAGAAAGGTCACAGGTTTGATTGGAATCCTTCCGTCCACTTGCCTGTGCCGTCGTCCGTTTTGGAAGGGATAAGAGTAGACCCGCACTAAGTTAATTTGACAATCTATAATGGATTGCATCAGCCTCTGCGTTTACTAAGACTTCGTGCAAGTAACGTCATATCACTCACTGGCTTAGTTTCAACTCTAGCTCGATCTGCTTCCCACCTCAATAAAAAGGGGTCATTCACCGCATAACACGATCTTCACGATATATAGATTATAGGCTTACATATCAGCTTCACAATAAGTAATAATATACATTCAGAGTCCATCATTGAACACACGTGATCGATTACTGAACGACGCCTGTTGCTTCCCAGACAGCTGGTACGGTAATAGAAGGCACGACCTGCGTTCCGTCACAAGCGCATCCCGGCCCGGCCTCTCCCGCCGTTGTCGCAAGCCCGTGAGCACGTCACACCTGAGTGGTTGTCATCATGGCAACAACGGCGTGCATAATTCATCGCACAAAACGTAAGAGCAGAAATACTGAAACGGAGATAAGCATAAGCTACACCGAGATGGCGCGCACTGAAAAACGAGCATACTCCAACGGAACAGGTAAGAGCTAATCGAGTTATCTTACAGGTTACAACGGAGGACTGACCGCCAGCGGGAGAAACTTCTCATATGAATGGAAGCCTGTGTACAAGTGCAGCTTCACAATCCGCGATGGAAGCTTCTTCGTTCGTTTGTTTTTATATAAATAGGGTGGCAAAGTGATTAAATGAAATATCACAGCTAACATAGTGTACATGCAATCTGAATGCCCCAGCTGGTAGGGAGGAAAGAATGTTCAATCGGTCTTGGATGCAAAGCCGGAGCCACCATCAGGTGCTACCCGGCTTACGCCGCTTCGTTGCATGTGGATGTTCCTCAGCACCACCACCCAACATTGTCAGCTGATGACCTGCCGTTTCGTTATTAGATGCTGGATCCGTGAGCTCCTACATTGATGTAACGTGCCACATCAAGTCAGAAATCTGTAGGGATAAATGACGTGGAAGCAAATTTGCAAGAATTGCTTCTGAGCTCTTTAAGGTGTGTGTGGGACACTGGCATTAAGAGTTAAGGTTATGCAAATTCTTCACTAAGCATGAGCATGAGCAAGCTAATGCCAAACATTCAACTGCACTGCGCGATTCATCACAAACTGGAAAAGGTAGCATAGAAATGATTGAACTTATTTCAATTTTGCTGGCATAGTGTCTTTAAAATGAATGTCTGGGGCCTATGATAGAGTTCCGCACCTTCAAACTGGAGGATACACCAGCAGCAGATCTCTTGACAGCCCGCTTGCCCAGGTTGATCTGCGTGGAGATGCTGGCTTGGGACAAATCTATACCCGAGCTTTGAAGGGCACGAGTCAACGTATTAAGTAGCCTGTTATGAAACAAAACAAAAACCTAAATGTATCAATGTACTTTGTTTTGGCAATGGTAAGAAATGTTTTAGTTGTCCATTTCCCAAAATGAATATGCTCTCTAAACTCAACATAGGAACATAATAGAGAATATATATAACCGATATCAATTTGAACTCAAGCATTGTGAAGAAACCTGAAGTACATAACGAAATAACAACCAAAAAATGCAATTAGCATAGCTATAACATTTAGGACTTATGATACTAAATTAGGGATAACTAATACTAAAGAAGGGACTGATATTCTTTACAACATACTCTTGGGAATATTGGCTTGACAAGCTGATAGTTCCTTCATCAATTGTCAGCTGTTGGCTATTTAACATACCGTTCAATGCACAGTCATCCACAGCAGACGGATCAGCCCATTGGGGTTGGGACTCGGATGTAATATTATCTACACATAAAGAGAGATTCATTCATGAATAACTAATACTGCTTCCAGACTCAGAAAAGTAGCAAGAAACTATTGCAGAATCATAGGAGGATCATTGACCATACTCGTAAGATTTGTCAGAGTTTCTGCCGATCTGTAGGACACACTAGCTATGCGATCAGTTTCCGCCTGATCTTGTGCCCCTGAGGCAGCTGCAGATGCTACCATGGTGTGATTATCATCAAGTTTGCCTGTGAAATTCAATCCAGAGGAGGACCCATTTCTGATGAATTGTGAAGGGTCAGGCAGGGCATCTTCTGGGATCTGACCTTTATTCTGTAGCGCAAGGATACAAGTATGTGGAAGAGACAGGTCAGAAACTTCGAATCTAATATAAGATTCATTAGGAGATGACACACATTGTTAGCAACAAAAAGTTACCTGTCCATTTTTCCAGGATGACCGAAAATATATGTTTGACTGCAAAATGTAAAACTGTGTTGAGTACAGACAGCCAATAATTGACGGTTAAATTCATAACAATAGTAATCACGTATTGCAGGTTTGGGGACAAAACAATTACCCATGGAAGTATCTTCGCATTTTCTTGGTTCCATTCTGGGAATGAAGCCTCATATTTCTGCACTTTCTCTTGCAAAAACCGTATATATTCAATAACCTGCATTAGAAATGGTATCAAGAAATAACCAAGGTAATCAAACAGGAGAGACAACTCCGATAAAATAGAATGCTGTTTGAGAGCCTTACCTCTAAGAGAAATGTCGCTTTGTCTCTCTTTTGATCACTGTGTGGTAACAGCTCCCTAAGTATCTGAAACCTGTAAATATGATGTGGAGAGAAAAAAAACTATTATTTACACTGAGGCCAGTGTTTGTTTGCATGCTCACAATTGGCCCCGAAAATAATTTCATATAAGCACCCCATTCCATAGGTACCTATACCTATGATTTGTCAAAACACAAATTTGTCTAACTTAACTTTAGACAGATAACCTTTATGGGCCCGGAAAATTTATTGTAGATGTTCTATCATGAACAGGATCTGACAATTTACTCACAAAACTAGGGGTTACAAGAGATTTGTCGAACATGAACTTTTCCCGTTAGCCTCTTTCAGAATAACTAGCAAAAGATTTCTGACCAATTGCAGATATATTTAACAGGCCTTGCCTAACCAAATAATTCATATTAGATAATGCATTCACTTGAAGCAAGGCAGAAAGCCCAAATAACAACTGAAAATACTTGACTGGGGAACAGATAGTTTTTTTTTTTTTCAAATTCACTGGAATTAATAGGGTACTAAGAGTATCCCAATAGGTACCCATTCACAGGAAAAAAATCCGAAGTTTCCTGAGTAGGCATTCTATTTCAGCAGCACCTTCTCTTCATCTAGGAAAATACCTAGCAATCAAACAAAATCTATAGCATCAAAGACCCTGCACACAATCGTATAATCTACTCATGAATCTGTTTTAAGTTACTAAAATCTAAGACTAACTAAAAATCTCTCCAATACAATTGATGTGCTCCCTCGGATGTTCAATTACCATGGAAGAACATGCCTGCACTTCGCATTGCCACTACTGATGAACTGTGATCTATTGCACAAACTATGGGAGTACAGTAATCCTCACCTGTCATTGATCTTGCTGCGGCGACGCTGCTCGGTGGCAGAGTGCTTTGACCGTGGAGTGTTTGGTCGCTGATCCGTGCCGCTGCCGCTGCAGCTTCCACCCTTACCATCAACCTTCACTGTCAACTCTGTTACATAAACACCACCCATTAGTGCAAAATTGAGGGGGGGGGGGATGTTGTATAAAGTATCAACCCCATTTTACTCGTCTGTAAAAAGTTGGTGCTGCCGTGCTGGTACCACAGTTTTTTTTTTAACACAGCAGATTTTTCGTAACCTAGTGTGTTTGTCTCTTTTGTTGGTTTGAGTGCCTGTCATGAATTGTATCGTAATTGCATTACTGGAAACAGGATACAAATAACAGAAATCAAGTTTACTGCTGATATGCTAAGTGAAAGAATTACAGGATATGAACAGTTTTGCCTAGCTATAAAAAGGTGCTCAACAATTTTCATATCCCCCTCCAGCACCGGTTGGAGTTGGAGAAAGAAGGCAGAGTAAGGCGAATATCTCAGCGGCCCTTGGGTGCGAGTGATCCAAGGCATGGAAGGTGTGCGTCTCTCCATCAACCTCGATGGAGCTGCATCCTGTCACCTTGGTGACACCCCTCTCTCTCATGGTGACCCGCACGCCAGCAACATGGCTCCACATCCCCGCAGATGCATACATATTTGCTAGCTGCACATAGTGCCCTGCATTGGACTGCTCCAACTCAAAGATGTGCTGCGCTGCACACTCTGCCATGGCCATGTTTGAGTGCCCCTGCATCTTGCAACCATGGAGCAAGGCGCCCCACACGCTCATCTCTGGCTTGATGGGCATGCCCCGTATAAAATGATAGGCTCTGTCAAGCTGGCCAGCACGAGCAAGCAGATCCACCAAACAAGCATAGTGCTGGTGTTGGGGCTCAATGTTGTAGTCGGGTTTCATGGAGTGGAAGTAGCTCCACCCTTTCTCCACGGCACCCGCGTGGTTGCATGCTGACAGGAGCCCCAGGAACGTCACGTCATTTGGTTTCACCCCAGCGAGATTCATGTCCTCAAACAAGGAAACAGCCTCTGTGACATGGCCATGCACCCCATAACCCGTGATCAGTGCACTCCAAACTACCACGTCCCGCTCCTGCGCGTGCATCCGTTCAAAGACTGCACGTGCACGGGCAATGTTCCCTGACTTGGCGTACATGTCAATCAGTGCTGTGTTGACAAGCACATCCTCCCTGTACTCGCTGCGGCGTACATAATCCTCCATCCATGCCACGAGCTCGGTGGAACCGAGCTGAGCACATCCCAAGATCACTGACCGTAACGTGACAGAGTCAGGGGTCATGCTCCTCGCAACCATTTGCATCTGTTTGAACAAATGCACCGCCTCACTGGCAAACCCATTCTTGGAGTAACCTGATATCATGGCATTCCAAAGGATCACATTCACCCGTGGTGGCGGGACCCTGTCGAAGAGTGCCTTCGCGGCCACAATGGACCCAAACTTAGCATACATGGCCGTCAGTGCAATCACCACATCTTGTTCATCATCGAAACTGCCCTTGATCGCTAAGGAATGAGCTGATTTGGCACCCTGCAAGTCATCGAGCTCCATGTACGCCTTCAAGATAGTAACTAGCAGCACAAAGTCAGGGCGGACCTCACAGCGCATCATCGTTGCAAACAAGTGTAACCCTTGCAAGGGGCAGCCATTTTGCACGAGCCCTGAGATGAGCGAGGTCCATGAGACAACATCCCGGTCACGCATTCCCTCAAACACCATGCGTGCACGCCGGGCATCACGACAGGCAAAGTACATTGCGATAAGCGTGTTGTCCAGGAACCGAGTGAAATCAGCGTGGGCGGTAAGCCGTAGCGCGTGGGCGTGCGCGGCGCGGCCAGGGATGGATTTGAGAACGTCAGCGAGGGCGGGTGCGGGTGGGAGGAAGGCCGGGTGGCCCGCGCGGAGGGCGAGGTAGTGAGAGAGCGCGAGGGAAGGCAGGTGGAGGCGGGAGGCAAGACGGGCGGCGGCGTGGAGGAGGTGCGGGGGCGGGTGGGGGACGTGGTCGAGCAGGTGGTGGGCGAGGGGGCGGAGGCATGGGGACGCCCGGACGCGGCAGGCGGCGCGCAGCAGCATGAGCGCAAGGGCCGGCGAGCCGCCGAGGAGGCGGCCGGAGACTAGGAGGTGGGCGTGGAGCTGGTGGACGTGGGATGGCTGCGCGCACTGGGAGCCCATGCCCGCCGCCATGAGCTCGTGCGGACTCCTCCCTTCCCCACTACTCTTCCTCTCCCTCCTCACCGTCAACTCTGCTACACAAACACTGCCCCATGAGTTACAAGAATTGGGCTTTCTCGCAAAAAGAGAGAGAGAGAGAGAGAGAGAAAAATAGTAGGGAAAATGGGGGTAAACGATGCCAAAACTCCACAAATATCGCAGGTTTCCACAGAACCCGCAGCCAAGCGCCTCCAAGAACCAAATTTCATCTAGATTAAGCGGAATTGAACGGAATTGGGTACCTTTGAGCGAGGAGGAGACCTCGCGGCGCGCGGCGAGGCCGTCGTCGTCGTCGAAGCCGGCGCCGCCGCTGGATCTGGAGGCAGAGTCCATGAACCCGCCGCAACCGCGCCCCTCCCTCTCCGGCAGCTGCTGCCTGGGCGCGGTGGCCACCTGTCCGGCGCTGGCAAAGGGAAGCGTCCACTGGTGCCCTGCGAGGTGGAAGACACAGAAACACAATCACACAAAGCACCCGCCTCTAGCTTGAGCTATCCTCTGACCTCTGGCCTACCCTAGAAGGAGGGGGGAAAAGGTTGCCCCACATGTCAGTGAGACGTGAAGTGGAGTGTGGGGACGTAGCTGGCAGCTAAGCACCTGGCGTTCACGTGGTGGAACGCGTGAGCAAGGACACGAGGCTCAGTTGCACGGGCAACATGGGCCCCCTTTCCGGCCCATCCAACCTATCGGCCGGCCACGCATTGAGGCCCAGCCTGTCCCCTCTCTCCCATACACGCAACGCGCAACGCACGCACGGGCGAGTGACACGGAACTTTGTACACTTACGTGGTGTTTGTGTGCCTGTGCTGCTGTGCATGTGTGTGCCGTGCATGTCAACGTCGGTGACTGGAAAGCAGAAGGCGTTGAAGCAGCGTCGCCCGTTTCGTCGTCAGAACACCGCGCCGCACGGGAGAAAGTTTGAGAGCTCTCGACTCTGCTCTACTCCTGAACTAACTACACCGTGACGACGCTGCCTACACACACCAACGCCAAGTCGCCACACGTCCCCTGTGCGGGAAGGCAGGTACAGGCAGCAATGCGCGCGTACGTACCGGCCACCGCCGCGGCGGCGCCGTCGTCGTTTGTCTCCTTCTCGCGGCACGAGGCCCCATGCCTCCGTGCATGCATGGCGCGCGCGCGCGGTGCTTGCAAGCACAGTACTACGTGACCGGATCGACGGGGGCGCAGCTAGCTAGCCGGAAGTATATATACTGGTACGAACCTCGCGTGGCGCCCGGCTGTGCCGCTGCGGTCTGGCCCCACAGCACGAACGGCGGCTCGGCCTTGACCACCGCCGCGGCGGACGGCCGTGCTCCGGGCACGTGGCTGATGCTGAACGTGCCGATGCCGCCGGGAAGCGACTGCTGCTGCCTGTCCGCGCTGGACGGTGGCGCTGGCTTCTCCAACGGCTGCAGGAAGTCGTGCGTCTTCAGAAAGAAACCTGCAGTAACTTTTGTTTCTTAGCACTAGTGGCAACAGGAATGAACTCCTCGCAAAAAAAAAAAAGCAATTAGAATAGAATGAACTAAAGCTAGGGCTATGTTGGGCTAATCATGATTAAGCCCGTGGGATGGGTGGGCCCCAGCCAGATAGGATGGAAGGCCGTCGACGGCTCCTTGCGTCCAACCCACACGTGATCCGTTCGTTGCTTTTGGCTGTCGCTTCTCGTCACGAACTTAACACGAAATTGGAACCCCAATCATCTTACGCGACAGTACTAACTATACTAACTAATTAATTATGCTCGCCTTACTTCCCTCCCTTGCCCGATTGATCTCACAAAGAATTGCCAAATTTTGCAACGATCTCCTCGCTGATATACCTACTTAATTACCACTTCCAAGGCTGAGAGACTAGAATTGGGGGGAGAGAGAGAGAGAGAGAGAGAGGGTAGAATTGCGATGCGGGAGGGGGGAGGTAAGAGTAAAGTGCAGACCTTGAGAGGGGGTAGAGGGGTTGGAGTCGTGGAGCTGGAGAGACGAATCCTTAGCGGCGGCGGTGTACAGCGAGAGGAAGTCGTGCTCGTGCGTCGTCGCCTTGTTCCCTGCACATATTACCCCTTGCCGAATTAGGCAACGTATCGCGCCATGGATCCACGACAAAGACAAGGGATAGGACGCCATTAACCATGCATGCATTCAGCCTGCGCGACCGGCGTACGTACGTACCTTGGATGCCCATAACTGTAGCACATCAACCAATCAATCTCATCGCCTCGCCTCGCCTCGCCTCGCCGCCGTCGCCGACTGGCCGCGCAATTCTCTTCAGCACGACGATCACCGGAATAATCTACCAGCGCCCCCGTACAAAGCGCGTGAGAGCTTGAAAGGGCTGGAGAATTCTCTCCCTCTCCCTCCCCTCTCTCCCCCTCTACAAGACTCCGACCTTGCCTGGCTTGGCCCCGCCTTCTCCTCAACCAGCGGCTCGTGTGACTTGTGTGGGGAAGCTTTATACGGCATGCGCGCCGCGCCCATATACTACTACTCCCAATGAAGCCCGAATCCCCTGTTTTTTGCTATGCCGCGAGACGGCGTTACGTGACGGCGTTTAGCGGCGCGGCGCACGTGGGCCGTGGTTACCCGCCCCCGCCGCGCGGCTGCGCCGTACTGTCGCGTCGGCGATTAGTGGGGTTGATCCCGAGGTGGGAGGATAATTAGAGAGGGCGGGGGTTAGCAAGTAATGCGGGTTGATTAGAGTGCGGCGTCACGTGACGGTTGGGGTGGGGCCCGCGCGTGGGCCCCGAAGGCACATGAGGCCGGAAATTGCGGGCATCCCGTGGACGGAGAGAGAGGAGGGGGGGGGCATGTTCTCGAGATTCGGCCAGACCACTCCCCCATTTCCACACTTCCATCCTTTTCCATTTAAAAAAATTAGAGAATAATAAAGGAATCATTGTTCGTTTGCTATCCAGAGTAGTACTCCATAGTATATTTTCTTGAAGTGCTTATACATATAAAAGTAAAAAAAAATACCAGCACCGATGATGTGGGAAGCAGATAGTTAAACAATATAGAACGACAGCAAACTAAACTCGATCATATGGTATAGTGGTGTGGTTCCAAACGAACGCATCTCCCGTTTTGCTGCCGGCCGCATGCGTGTTATCGACAGCTTTTTTACGCTTCTGCTTTTCGCTTTTCCAACTGCTCGTCTAGAGAAGACACGATCACACCATCTCCTCGTGGTTTACTATTTATTACCTTTTGCTTTTTACCGCACGCACTTTGTCGACCTTTAACTTTCTATCATGTCCATGGTTTAAAAAAGTTCGATCGTCGATCGATCACCACGGCAAAAACGTCGGTAAAAAAAAGCGTGGTTCCACCTCCAACAAGCCCAGGCCGCGTCACGTGGTACATACAAAAAAACACTGGCTAGGTAGGTGCCCTTTTACCCGCGCAAAATAAGACCATGCATGCACGATTCTTCGCCGATCGATCGACTGATCGCTTCCTGGTAAGTTTAACCGCACGTGGTCTCGATCAGCTTTCAGAGCCTTTCACCTGTGCGGCTGTGCCTGCGCTAGCTGCGCGCACGTAACCCCGTGAGTTCCACACAAAAACAATCGCATCCGAGCAAGCAACGGGCCAAGATTACGCACGCATAGCGAGCAATTGAGCTGATTAACACGCGACGACGCTGGCTGATGCGTGTACCGCGTGGTGGAGAGATGTCGCCGTGTCGGGGCATTGGATGCAGTGGCGCTGTAAATAATCGCTTGATCATAAAAAATTCATATAAGATTTGATGTTGGGCCTCGGCCGTTGCCCGGAAGACCTAGGCCTAGCTCCGCCCCTGATTGGATGGATGGGCGGTGAGTGTGTGGGTGGGTGGCCTCTTTGGATTTGGCGTGCGTGTGGCCTCAGTGTTGTAGCTGCGTTACGTAGATAGCTTAGTCGTCTGTCTGTGCAAATTGCAGGGGGGCGAGGGGATTGCGCGACGGTGCTTACCTGGGAAATGGATGGTCCACGATGTCACGTATCAGAAGTTGGTTTTCGTTGTCTGGTCGAAAAATAAATGTTCGTATTAATCGTTATAATATATTTTCGGTGCACTAAAATTACTACAGTGGGCATGTTTCTACAGTACTTAGTGCAGTGTTACCATCGATTAGTGTTCACTCCCTCGTATCGCTGTTTACATGATGACGATCCTCTGCATTTAGGGGAGCATGCGGATCCGGCTACGTGCATCGCCCCGCGCGCGCGTGCTTCTCTGAGCCAAAAAAACGGATCTGTGGAGGGCCAGGTCAGGCCAGGCGTCGTGTCTTCCAAGTCGCGTGCGTGCCACATGGCCATGTACGACGCTCGATTTACTTTTTCAGTTTTGTTTACTCCTTTCCCAGCCATCAATTTCCTACTTCAATTCGTCATGAGTGCATACATGTATCCTCGATCGTGCATGCATGCAGTCATGCAGATTCACTAAAAATGATTCTTACCGATTGAATTTGAGCTTGATTACCCTGCATATTAGGGCTTGGGATTTTTAGCTGATCAATCACGGTTCAAACTCCAAAGTGTACTTTCCGTGGGATTTTTAAAAACTTATATATATATATATATATATATATATATATATATATATATATATATTACACAATAAATAAATATATATTTTTTACAAAACATGACTTCTATCGCTAATTAATTGACGATAAATACTTCTCTAGTTGCATGTGCCCTTCAAAACAAGAGCACTTCAGAGAGTCTCTATCGCTAATTCAATCGGCGATAATGTTGTCAATTGAATTAGCAGGAGGAGTCTAGTTTTGTAAAAAAAAATTAATTAATTATTTCTGTAATTTTTTAAAATATATTATTTTATTTAAAAAATACTCCTCTCCGTGGTGCATGCATATCTATCGTTCATTTTATGTGACTGCGAGGGGTGAGTGTAGTGATGATGAACGACCGAGCATGCATAGGCATGATTCTTTCTCCAAGCACGATGGAATATATTAGCGCGAGCGATGTTAAAATGTGAGACTGTCGCTTATTTGTAGACGCCGCCCTAGCTAGCTACCTCCCATAGCCATAGGGAAAAAAAAAGGGGGCTCAGAATGATGTGCTAGTCTATTACTCCTATTAGACCTATACCATGCTGCCGGCTTGCTCCGAAACACATGCCATGCTCGCTTTCGAGATCGTGCCACTGCCCTAGCTACCCTCCTCACATTTCGGTCCACGCCTATTCCCTCACCACGTCAACTGGAGAGAGGGGGGAGAAAAGTTTATGGTGATGTACGAATGATCAGCTGAGTTTGTGGGGGGAGACAAGGGCCCGTGCGCGTGTGCAGGCCGCGGGGTGTGGCCCGGCCGGCTCGGTCGCGTCGCCTCGCATCCAAGCGGCGGCAGCAGCAGCAAACAGCACCGTTTTCACGCGATCGCGCAGGCGGAGGCACGGCCTTTATGGGGCCTGGCCGCCTGCCTCGATCAGCTCGGCGCGAGGAGGACCATTTTCTGGAACCGCTGCAGGGGGGATCAGAGGGCGCTCACGTGTGCGCTGACACGCGCGCAAGTGCCAACAGTGCGTGCATGTGGTACGCTGCCTGTACGTGCGTACCGCGGGATCTGAAAAGGCGAGGGCGCGCGAGGCGAGGTGATCAGTGTGGGGGCGATATGAGTTGCTTGCTAGCCGATAGGCCATGCACATGGACATGGACATGGACGTGGCATTGTGGAGCCTGAACGCCCGGCCGTATGGATAAAGCATCTTGCGCACTCAATGAAAAAAAAAAAAAACAAAGCCAATCATGCACAAACTGGTGCGTTTTAACTTTGTTTCCCTCCTGGATTCGTGACATGCACCTTCGTTTTAATCGAGCTATGGGTTCGTGACACCTTCGTTAATCGAGAGAATGTGGATCGGAACACATGACTTCAAATCATCGCTTTACCACAAGCTACATGGTGTACGTCCTAGAAACAGCATTAGAAATACGGCGTTGAGTTGAGTAGTAAAGTAATTTGCTCAAACCAGTAACGAGATTTTTAACAATAAGGGTAGTCGTGCATTGACACGGGCAGGCATGCACATGCAGTCACGCATGCAGCTAATTAAAATGCCTGCGTTATAGATATATGTAGTAATTAATGGACCTGGATTGATCTTGTCAACAGCAAAACAATCATGCATGTGTCCTTTTCCTCTTTAAGATTTCTTATTTCGACAGCGGTATCTCCTTGCATCAGGCGAAAGTGCTGCTGGCTAATCATGTCGACTAAAACCTCGCGGCTATGTCCATACGTGCGTGGTGTGCAACAAACACAACAAATTGCTGTACGTACTTTATTTGGTTGCGTTGTCATGTCGGAGCTTTGTTTTTTTTCTTCAATTGAAACATCTATTAATTAGCTTGGAGCTAGCTTTAGATCCATAGCACCATCCTGCAAGCATGCGTGCATCATCCGGCCACCATGTGTGCACCGCCTTTCTCCTTTATTTTTTGTGAGTTTAACATATCTTTTCCTTCTACTTCACATCACGAATCAGACACGAACTGCACACATACAGATTATAATCTTGTGGAGGCAAACAAGATGTTGGGATCATACTCCATCAATGCATGCAAGTGCTAACTTGATATGTTTCCAGGGTTAACATGCTAACACTACTACACAAAACCTCATCACATACGATTCTAAACCATCATCACAGACGATTTTTGAACCGTTTGATTTTTTATGTCTGTGATGAGTCATCACAAACGGTTTTTAACCGTCTGTGAAAAAGGCAATCACAGACGGTTCTATTAACGAACCTTCTGTGATAGTTTTTTCTATTGCAAAAAAACAAAACGGATTTTCACTTCATCTGGAGCCTCCCGAGCCTCGCGGATGAATCTCATATGGATTTTCGGATTGAACTTTTCGTTAGCTATCCACAGCATCACAGTAGCATCAACTCAATCCATTCACAGAGCACTAAAAACAACATGGCATCACGCACATCACAGTAGCATCAACTCAATCCATTCACAGAGCACTAACACATCACAGTAGTAATCCACATCACAGAGCAAAAGGGGGGAGTAGAGAGAGTGAGGTCGTGGGAGCCTGGGTGACGAGGTCGTGGGAGGCCGGCGACGATGAGGCCAGGGCGAGGTGGAGGAGGCCGCGGGCGACAAGCTCAGGGGAGGACGGGGCGATGAAGTGGAGGAGGCCGGGGTGACGAGATCGTGGGAGGCCGAGGCGAGGTGGAGGAGGCCGCGGGCGACGAGCTCAGGGGAGAAAGGGGCGATGAAGTGGAGGAGGCCGGGGGCGACGAGATCGTGGGAGGTCGACGACGACGAGGCTAGGGTGAGGTGGAGGAGACCGTGGGCAACGAGCTCGGAGGAGGCCGGAGTGCAAGGTAAGGGCAAGACGGAGATGGCAGAGGAGGAGATGTAGATGGCAAAGGAGGAGATGGAGGACTCTGTTAATATAAAGAGATTTTCGACAGCCCGCGCATTAAGTGTAAATTTTCGTTTTCCCGCCCAACAAAATAAAAGTATCACAAACGGTTTTATACAAAAATCGTCTGTGATGAGGTATCACAGACGGTTCGTATCATGAACCGTCTGTGATAAGTCTTATCACAGACGGTTCATGATACGAACCGTGTGATGAGTATCTAAAATCACAGACGGTTCGTACCACGAACCGTATGTGATATTCTCAGTATCACAAACGGTTCGAGGTTAGAACCGTGTGTGAAGTATCACAGACGGTTCTAGCAACGATCCGTCTGTGATATTCTAAGGAATCACAGACGGTTCTAACCACGAACCGTCTGTGATTATTTTATCACTGACGGTTTTAAAGAATCGTTTATGATGAGGTGTTTTTATAGTCTGTTTTGTAGTAGTGTAACTCTGCCGTGAGTCAGCCGATAATACGAGAACAGAACATGGTTATTACTCCATTCTGTAGTTAATTATTTGCCTATTTAGAGGTATACAACCACTGTGCATGAGCAGAGCGCGCGGCAAAAGCACATCAACATGAACATCAGAACATGGAAAGGGGAAAAGAAAAAGGGTGGCCAAACTATAGAGCGTATTTAATGAAAATCATGGAGTCACATGACCACTACAAACCTACTTGTCCGTCTACTAAGAGAAACACAAGGTGAGACGCTCTTGCCACACTATCTCACGCACAAAAGGCAGACAACCAAAGCATAAACAAAGAGCACGCACCCATCGTCCTGCTGGCTAGCTAAGCATACGCAAACTCCCCTAGCTTCCCCCTCACAAAGCAACACAACAAAGTGATCGATCCATCGATCGAGCGGTGTATGATTAACCTATTGTTTAGATTAGATTAATTAAAGTACGTTTTAAACCGGCACCTTGACAGAGCGGAAGATTCCAACACATAATTAAAGGGGCAAAAGCTTTGGTTTTTTTCCTTTTCTTAAGGGGTTTACAGAGAGAAGAGTACGTACTTGCCGTGGCTTAGACATTCCCCTGCGCAGGGCCTTCTATTTCTTTAAGGAATCGGCTTAGGGATCCGTAAATAAATCTGGGAATAACCACGAACCCATCGTTGCTCTGGCACAAGGATTAAATAATCAATTAGTGATGCGCTTCCACTGTTCTCCGGCTGCATTGCATCCATGTGAGGGTTAATTAGTGCAGGCCAGCCCGGGCTTAATCACTTGCTCGGCTAGTTAATTAGCGCGGGACACGTGTAGGCGCGCGAGTGGCGGCTGGGCTAGCCGCGCGCGGCCGGGCCACGTGAGGGAGCCCCCACCCGCCGGCCGCCGGGTCATGTGGCCAGCTCACCGGTGGCGGTCCCGCGCGTGTGTGCATTTACACCGAGTTTTCACGACGTGCATGGACGTATACGGCTTCAATTTTTATCGCAAAATTTTCGCGTCCAGAAAGCACCCGTGCTAAATTCAAGCCGAATACTATGGTTCTTGAGATTGTACCGAGTAGTGACGAATTCACAGTTTATAGATCTCTTAATTAAAAAAAAAACGCGCAGCTGTTAGAGCTAAACGGTCGATAAATTACGTTCGTATCCGTATGGGGAGCAATACCAGCGAATCTACGTGGTGAGATGGGCCGGCACGTAAATTTGCGCCACGTGACGTCGCTGTCATGCTGGGAAGGGGAGGGTGCATCGGCTCGGCCTCACGTGCGTGCCGTTCCTTTCTCTTCAAGATATTTTTTATCCGTTTTAACCTCACCTCGCCAGCGTGACAGGTGGCCGTGGCGCCTCGCGTGCGGTGGGCCCCTGCGAGGGCCAACGGGCTCCCTTGTTCTCGTCGTTGTCGGGCGGAGACGCCGTCACGTGAACGGCGCGCCGTCTGGGCGGCGCAGGTGACACTGTAGTATACTACTCGCTCTGAACACTGGATTTTTTTAAAAAATGTTATTTTAAAATATAATTACAAAATTAAAGAGTTTTTTAATACAAAACAAGACTTCTGTCATCATTCATTACAAAAGTAGGGCCCATCGCCATTTCAAATGACGACATGAATCCTTTCGCCAATTGAACTGTATGTGTAGTGTAGCCGAATTTTTTAAATTTTGTATTTTTGTTTTTAAAATTTGGTAACACGTTTGAGTTTCCGCGTAGTTCGAAATGCAAAAATTGGAGAAGATAATATAATGTGAAGTAGAGAATTGATAAAATTAGGACAATGCACAAGTTCACTGTCGTTTGTAACTTTATTTTTAGTACCTACTTCCACAACACGTCTTTTGGATCTTTATTTGTATGTTGTTCCGTACATTGCTACACAAATAATTGAAAGTCAAAAGAGAATGAGATTTGAAGTCATCTTTACAAGGCAGTTGCGAATTGAAATGAACTTTATAATAAAGTTGTGAATTACATGACATGCAGTGTTTGGTTACGTACATAAGGAACGACATCATACACGATGCAACAAACCGAACTAAACCTATGATACATATGCACATTTTTTGAATGGAAATAAAGTCGATTGGAACAAAGATCATTAGTTTCGGTGGCCCATCGCTCTTTTCCCCTTTTCTCCTTGCTACCCGTGGCGAGGGTCAGTCTCGAAGTCATCCATGTCCAACGAGATGGGCCAAATGGTTGAATGATGTTAGGATAACACAATATCAGTCTAAATCATTAATTATGATGCATACTGAACATAACTTACCTCTTTGATCTGGAGTGTGCCCGGGCAATGGGGAGCGGTAGTACGGTTGACATTCTCACTTGTAGGAGCCTTCCCCCTGTCCGCTTGCTGCCTGCAACGGCATCGGCCAGTCTCAAAGTTATCCACGTCCTATGAGACGAGCTCGACGGTTCAATGATGTTAGGATAATGCAATGTCGAGCCAATTTAATAATTATGATGCATACTGAATATAACTTACCTTTTGAATCCAGAGTACACCAGACAACAGGGAGCAATAGTACGACCCACAGTCTCACTTGCATGAGCTTTCCTCTTGTCCGCCACCCGCTTGGCCTTGTCGTATTCATATACTTTCTTTGGCTCATCTGATGCCTTTTCGGTTGGGCCGGGGTCGGATACGTAAGGTGTCCAGCGCTGGAAGGTATCGGCTCACGCATGGAAAATTCAACATACACTTCTGCCCAATAATATTTTGTTATTGTAAATATTAGTCATGCCATGTAAAATATTTATTTATGTACTATTTATGCTTTGTCTTGTATTTCGATATTTCTTTTTTGTGTTCATACCATGATTTGTAATGCCACACTGGGCGAACTGGTAGTCTCCTCGTGCAACTCCTCGTGTGACACCTCCGGCTCGTCCCAAAGCGGCGCCATTTAACAACTCCGGATTATTATTATTTACAATATTTAGATATGTCAAAGTATTCTTGGCACTAACAAAATAATCACCACGCACAAAACAGAAATCAAAATTATGTTGGGATTATTTAAATTAGGCTTTACAAATCATACTAAACTACTCTGTAATTTTTACAGGTTTTTAATAGGTATCTTGCTACTTTCCTTGTTTAAAAAGTGTCTTCAGCATTTTTAAAAATTTTGTCGTGTGCAAATAGAAAAAAAAAAAAAGCTCTACATAACCTATGGAGCAACTCCAGAATTTTTTTTAACAAGTTATGATGTGTCATGCTATTTTTCTAATTTAAAAAGACTTTTCGACGTTAACAAAATAATTACATAAATGGAAAACCAAAATTAAGCTGGGATTATTTTTATTAAACTCTACCTACCCTACTTATCTATTCTCTATTTTTTTTTCCAAATTTTAAAGAGACACCTAGCTATTCTCCGATGTGTCTTCCTATTTTTGTAGATTTATTCTAAATCGTCTGAGTACTGCAACAAAAATAATATCTGCACGATGAACAAAAGTACACACGACTCAAATGATGTACTACATAAATCAACAAAAATTTTCTAATCTATTGAATCCCATGTCGCTATTTTTATTTGCTAACCAACAAATTTTCAAAATAATGTACAAAGTTACAAAAATATGTACCTGCAAAATGCCCGACCAGATCTGATGCTCCAGCTTCTCCTCCGCTATGAACTGCCAGGGCTTCACCGCGTCTCTTCTCCCCCTCTCATCCTCTCTCTTCTCCCTTCCTTCTATTTTTTCTGGAATTAAAATGAGATTTCCACCAATTTTTGGGCTTTAAGTACATAGTTCCCCTATCGACATTTCAACCGGCGACAGGAATACTGTTCACTTTCTGTCGTGAGTCCAAATAGCGATAGAAAGTTGGACTGGCGACAGGCAGTTAACAGGATCCCTGTCGCCAATTGAAATGACGATATAGACATAATTTTGCAAAAATAAATTGGTTTTAAATTTTGTAATTATTTTTTAAAATAATATTATTTTAAAAATTCTGAACCTGAAGGTGTTGTCTGGTGAATAAATTCACCGCAGTACAGTGCATGGTATTAGTATATATAAGTGTGAACAGCACGTGCCCAAATGAGAATTTTGACTGCTTGTTAGAGGTAGACCCAACATTCTGGCATGCTCGGGCGTCCACCATAGCTTAGGTGATTAGGTGAAGTGCACACGAAAGAAAGTGATCATTTGATCTTTTAATCTGTCCGCGTTTTATCGCTCATATTGCATGCTTGTGTGGGCTACCACCGAGCCAGGGGAACACAAATGTTGTAACATTCGTAGTCAAATAACCGCCGACCAATTTAGCATCGCCGGAATGTGTGACCGTGAAGTATTTATTGCTGACCACTATCTGATAGTATCAATATCGCAGTGAAGGAAGCAAGTCGTTGGGAGCATTTTCAGAGTCATTTGTCCTTATAGCATGTCTTGTCACACACGATATAAGATGACGTGGACAAGAGAGATACACAGAATTGAGATATTGTACACGGAGACGGATTCGCTTGTCACTTGCCGCGCCCCCCGCCGGGGGAGACTAGAGAAGCAGTGACCTATGGAGTGTGGAACTGTAGATGGATAGAAAACGAAGGTTTTGATTTTGGATAATGCTTTTATGGATTGGCCGTTTTATTACGCAGCCGGAACTTATCAAGATAGCACATACGTTGCAGGAACTAGAAAAGAATGGCTTGCCCAAGCAACGAGTTGAGTAGCTAACACGAAGTGCATTGCATTTGGCTAACTAGCAATCATCGTTTGTAATGCAAACAATTCTTGTCAAAATCTCATTTTTGGGCAGGAAATGAGGCCACTTCCCTCCATTTCGTATATACATCCCCTATATATACACACACACATCATCAAGTCTTATTCCATTACACTCGCACTAATCTCTCCAGCTCTCTCTCTAGCTAAGATAGCCGTCACTACCGTCGCCATACCTAACATTTAGTTCTGGGTCCGCCACTGCTGCTTGTGGTCCATGTTCAGCTGTATCATAGCATGTGGTAATTTCTATCATTTTTTCGGTGCCACGCTCCTGCCGTTTTTCCAGTGCATTTTTGTGTGTGTGTGAATTGTAACTCCGATTTTAGTTGTGCATCGGCTCCAGATAGCCAGACGGTCTTGGATTCAGTTCGAAACAAGATTAAGCTCCAGCGTGATGCAGACGATGCAATAATACGACACCGCAGCAAATTACAAGACATATGGATCGGACATCCACACGATGGAAGGAAGTGAGTAATCTGGCAGTTAGCTGCGGGTGGAAGAAGAGAAGGAAAGAGACCAGCGGAGGCGGGAAACCGGGCACGTGCGACGGTGCGAGGGCTCGCTCGATCGCGGTCCACGCAGAGTGACGTGTCAAGCGGGCGACCGTGGGCCACGAGCTGGCGCCTCACGTCTCGCGGTCTTCCAATCGTGGGCGCCCCGACCCGGAAGAAAAAACCGGAAGCGTTTTTAATGCGGTCATGTGGCCGAGCCCGACTGCGACCTGCTGCCACGGCGAGACGACCCCGGGCCCGGCCTTGTTGCGCTCACGTGAGCCCGACCCTGACTCGTCCTGTCCCCTGCGGAAACCTGACGTGAAGCCACAGAATTTAGTTCGCTTTCCCTTTTCTTTTCTTTTTCTTCTTCTTCCTTTGAAGATCAACGATAAAAGTTGAGATTGGCCGATGAAATTGCAACGCGACGCGACGCGATGCGTGTAGGATCGGCAGCGTTGTAGGGCCAACAGCTTTCGATGCGTACGCGCCAACTGCTGCTCGTTGGGTTCATGTGTGACCAGGCTTGCGGGCTCTGGCACGGGAAGACGTGATGGAGGCCAGCCATCCGCTGGGAACCGCTGCGTGCTGCGGGACAAAAATTGTCAGAATGAGGAAGCAATGGGAAGTACACGCAGAAGGAGAACAGCGGTGACGAAAAAAATTCTAGTTACAACAAACGAAATAGGTGAAGCAAGAACGCAAAAGGACGCAGAGGCTACCGATGAAATTAGGAAGGAATTGGAAAGTGAAAACAAGGAAGCCTGGATCAGTTACTTAAGCCCAGACGGTTGAATCAATAAATCCGTGAATTAGTTTATGAAAAGATCATGGACCAACATATTTCTGTTAGTTTGGATGGAGAGTTGGGCTAAATCTGGCCCAATAACTACACGGAAACGACCTCTCTCCCTTGTTATTTGGGCCGAATGCTATCCTCCTGCATCAAGGTCTCAAGGATTTGGATGGATAGCACGCTGGGTTTCGTCGGCAGCAAAGCCTACCTCGGCTGTACGGTGCCGTCTAGGGTTTCCTACCACCTCACCCCTCTAGCCGCCCGCCTTGATCATTCTTTGGTGTCGTGGGGGTTCTGGCGCTGATGGAATTCATGTCGACGCAGCGGCAGCGGCAGTGGCAGCGTCGGCGAATCCAACAAACATGAGGTATTCTCTTTGTTCCCTCGGCCTCCCTGTTGTTGCTTGATCTCTGTGCGTGCGTGCGTATGTTTGTTTGTTTTGAAGAATAATTGGTTGTTCACGTTACGTGGTGGATCTGAGCCGTCTACGCAAATGTTGATTTGGAGCATCTTTTACCAATGTCGATTTGTGCGTAAAAGATTAATTTGGTCGAGCAACTTAAGGATTTTAAAATTGATAGTGTTCTTGTGAAAAGGCTGAACAACGGAAACAAATTGGATCTTGGTGTAGGAGTATGGGAACCCTAATGTCGGATCCGGATTTGTATCCAGATCCTATGTGTATATCGAGTTAGTCATATGATCAGTAGTTAACTCACACTGTACAATATCGATGAATATAACATCCATACATTCGTTTAAGTAAAAGAGTACTTAATAATAGATAAACAGTCGGAAATATTGCTTAGTGCCAAGTTCTTACATAATGGCCCGATAAGCGTAAGATCGAGGAGGCTGACTAGAGGAGGTGAATAGGCGGTTTTAAAATCTTTGGGATAAAATCGAGTTTTAATGCGGAAGCTAATAGCAATTTGATTTTAATGACCTGAGATCATCATGGCTTTCTACATGTGTAATAGCACTCTTAGAGGTTGCCAGACGTTATTCATAACTAGGTAGTTATAAAGGTAGATTTCGGGTATGTTATGAAACATGTAGAGGAATGAGACTGGTCGGATATGTGATTTTCCCAGCCTAACAAAACAGAAGAGATGTCTCTGGACCCCTCGTTGTGGTCGGATAAAGAAAGTGCATGGCCATGCCACTAGTGCTCTAAGTGTCGAACACATGAAGTTATTCGGCACTTGATCGAGAAAGTATTGAACATTCCATGGATGACAAATTATCTCACCTAGAGTTCAACCAGATGTCGTGAGGCAAAGGGAGAATACACAAGCAGGTCGTTCAGTTCGACCCGGATATGAAATTTGATCGTGGGCGATCGAGATAAATCGTAGTCTTATAAAGATCTGGTGGTCGTAGGCGGTCGAAGCTGATCGTGGACTGATCGAACATAATCACTAACTGGTCGTGAGGAGTTACGAACTGGTCGTAATTAAGTACTAACTGGTCGTAAAGAGTTACAGACTGGTCGTAACTAAATATGGACTGGTCGTGACTAGATACGAGCTGGTCGTAAATCATATTGAATTAAGGTTCGCCCAATATATTCTTTGTGTGTTCGAGAATCGTTATGTGCTGCTAGGTACCGCTAACGACTCGTGGTCGAAAAAGAGTTTTCGAGTCACAACCGATTACACATGAACCTATAGGGTCACACACTTAAAGGGTTGGGATTTGATTTGGATGGTGATTCGAATTCTTGTAGGCCACGAGTTCCTAATGGCCTCAAGTTCGAGACCTATCATGAATGCCTATATATAGAGGGGCGGTGGCGTGGGGTTTATATATACTCTTTTGAAGAATTCCCAAAACGCTAACAGCCACGCCTTCCTCATCCAATACCACGCCGCCGGCGCTAGCACTCCAGCGTGTGGTGTCACTACCCCGTATGTTTGGATACCTTGGAGGTAGTGTTGTGAAGCATCAACACTGGGACGATCCGCAACTCGTGACGATCTCAAGAGCAGGAGGAGAAAACGTGTGGCGAGTCCGACTACTACTACATCAACTCACTACGTCGACTCTACTTCCGCTACGAGTCAGCTAGTGGTAATCTCGTGATCTATTACTAGTGGAGGTTCCTTGGTTGCACGATAATTTTTTTATTTTGTGCTATCATAGCCTACCCGTAATTCTTCAAGAAGACATTACTACGAAGCACAAAAAGTGTGCCATAAGGATTTGGGTCATGCACACCAGTGAAACATTCGATGCAGTAGTTTTGTTTGGAGAAACACTTAACGAAATAAGCCAAATGAAGCATAATAATATTATACTTTATGTTTTCTTAAAGGATTTTGGAAATCTGAATTTGAAAATCAAATTACTTTATTTTGGACCGGTTTTACTTTGAAGGAAAGTTTTACGGAAAACAAAACAAGAGGGATCTTCCATCTTTTCTTCTTGAAAAGATTTTTTTAGGGTTCAATTTAAGTTGGGGCTAATTGCTTCTTTATAAAATCATTTTCAAATGGATTCTTCTTACTAAAACAACTTGGAATAATTAAGAGAAAAGCAAGGAAAATTTGGACGTTTGGAAAGATCTCAAAACTATTTTGTAAAGTGAAAGAAAGATTCGTCAAAAGGGGGTAAAATTAATAGACCAATTTTATGCTGAATTTGGCCCTAAATTTAGGCTATACCTGCTTGATAATTATTTAGAACACCAACACGGGAAGTAAAACTAACAGTTGGATTTTCAAAATTTCAAAACCTTGTTACATAAATTTGGACTAATTCGTTTTTTCTTTAAAAAATATGAACACCACTATAATCTCTTACACTCCAATGAGATTTTGAACTTTGGGTAAGGTTGAGAAAGTCCATTTTGAAAACAAAAAAGGTAGAGAAATGGTAAGATAGATGAGTTAGGAATAGGAAATTTGAGAAAACAGTATTACTTATAGTTTTTGTAACTTCCGCACACTTTGAAAATAACAATTTGCAAACTTCAACTAAACCATCGTAGGGTCTCAACCTACGTTCAAACTAAGCTCTGCTACCATATCTGCGGGGACAACCCTAATTTTCTAGGTATCATCGTCAGTGGCGTAGCCCGCCTGTTCCTATGGGGTCAATTGACCCCACATATTTTTGCAAAAACCCTAGTTAGTACTAATATTTATATATAAGTCTATAAAAGTCTAAATATTTTATAATTGTTGACCCCACATGTTTTGAGACCTGGCTATGCCACTGGATGCGTTTTACTGCCCCATCACACCTACGGCGACCATTTTTCCTTGGGTCATTATCCCACGCCCCTCTGCGCTCAGCGTGACAGCAAATCTCTTTGTAGTAAGTACTGCAGCAAAAGTCACAGTGACATCATAGTAATATCTTTTGTAGTGCTGCAGTAAAAGACATAGTGAGGTCGTAGTAAATCGTTTTTGTAGTGTTGCAGTAAAAACACAAGTGGTTGTAGTAAAAGACATAATGATATCGTAGTGAATCTTTGTAGTGCTGCAGTAAAAGGTAGAATAAAATTACAGTAAATCTCTTATAGTATTGGACGAAAGTCATAAGTATGCTGCAGCACGACCAAAGCGTTATTCTATGGCCGCACTGGTTAGCGAGCCTGTCTACAAAAGTACACGAGAAATCACAACGGTTGTACGAGCACTACTAGCTACTAGCTAGTACCTAATGCTCAGAAGGAAGTGAAAGCTTGCCCTCGGATCGTCTTCATCTTATTACCTTTTTTTTCAAGTGAAAATGCCATCCTACCATTAGTGTCGTGTTGATTAATTGTTGATACACAGGCAGCATGTCCTAACAGATGGGAAAAATCCAATTCTAGCCAAAATCTTGAAGCGAGCACTTTTCCTAACAAGCAGCTAGCCGCAGGCTGCAGCGTCTTGGACGACCGTCCGTAGCTTAGCAGTGAGCTGAGCCGTCCATATCACATGCAGCAATCCGACCGATCGAGAGCGACCATGGAAAGCGGAGATCGAGAGACTCGCTCACACAGCCGCGCAGGTTGCACGGTACTACTACTACTACTACTACTCGTGAAAGGGTTTATGTGGACTCTCGCCGGGGGAGGGACCTGGGCACCGGCTCCCATGTGCACGTACCACTCCTTTTGCGACGGGGCACCTAACGCCCATGCCACGTACGAACCCGACCCGGCCGGCTCTTGTCCTAAACCACACCCACCGTGTGTGCGTGGCACATGCGATTGATGCCAGTAATCAGTGCATTAATTACCTGCACTCCCAACATTGGATTAGAAACTAAGTAAACCGTGTGAGCAGTACGTAGCGATCGATTGCTTTTTGGAAAGTTTGAGCTGTCGGAGAAGGACCGACCAACTCAACACATGCACATCGTCTTGCAAATTCACCGGCCGGAGCATGAACGGTTCGTCTCTTCTTAATTACGTGTGTTCCTCTTTTTTTTTTTCCTGAACGTATAGATTAAGTGGAATTCTGTGTCTTTTTTGCAGCTTCACGCGAGATTCCGAGCGTTTTCAGTGCTAGTTTTGTGTGTGCGTGTGTGTGTTGAAGACTGGAGAGTGATTTGATTTGCTCTACGTACGGACTTGTTGTACCATCCACCCGCTTGCGGTTGCAGATGGCCACCACCCATTCGAAGAGCATTTAAACACGCACGTACGTACTCCACAGTAAACACACCGACCGACTGAAAGATCGATGCGCGCCATCCGCATGGTCGGTCGCTTGCGGTTGCAGGGGGGCGGACGGGTGTTAGCGTCCGATGCAACGCAAGAGCCTCAACTTCCTCCAAAGTTGTGCCGTGTCGTGCCGTGTCGTGCGATGCATACGTAGCGGTTTAATACACTACAAGAGTCCGTACGGTGCATACGTAGCGGTTTAATACGCTACAAGAGTCCGGGGTGGCATGGCATGGTACAGCACAGCGCTGATCGCATTAGTTCTTTGCCTCCTTCGGCCAGCCGGGCCGGGATCCTTTGCCTCCCGCCAGGCTTCACGCTACGTATAAACGTACGCACGAGTACTAGCTAGTACGTAGAGTATCTGCTTTAGTACTCGTTGGTGCGGTTCCAGAGACAAAATTGGAGTGCTACGAGTTTCTTGCAACGAAGTAGACAGACCAAAGGCTAGACGTAATGGTTTTGTGTGTATATTTTACGGAAACGCGAAATCAAATTTGGCGATAAAGCAGCCGGAGGACACGGCCGGGAAGGGGATCATTTTCAAAATTTTGCCTCATTTGCCCTGTGTCATGGTACAGTAGTCTTTATTTTAGCGCCTGTTTAAAAAAAAATGGGGATCTGATAGCTCTTGGACAGTGTTTTTTTTTCCCCTGAAGCTTTGTTTAGGAAGTTTAAATTTTCAGCTAATCCTTGTGGATAGATCGAGGTTTTAATTAAACTAAAATCAAGGAGGTACCGGTACTATTTTATTGCTAACAAAAGCCGGAACCATATTTTTCCGGTTCAAATTACGTTGTTGTTTAGGTGGCGGTGGAGTGGTGCATTTCCCGGCCGGTCAGTGACACGTCCCTTAGTGTCTAGCACTGTTTCCCTTTACTACCAAGTGATTATCTCGGCACTAAAACGATCGATCGAGCAGGTAGATCTGCCCCCATCTTTCGCTGACAGGTCTGCACGTTTAACGACAATTAACAACAATACTAAAGAAAATTGATGACAACTATAATTCGCACACAAGTAAACCTTAACAACAATTATTGACAATTAACAATAATTTGTACACAAGTAAATCTTGATCTAATTCCATGATTACACAATGTAATCAATTTAATAATTACATAAATAATTCATATATAGCCGGAACAAAGAAAAAGGAAAATGAAAGTGAACTATATTAGGAAAAAGGGAAAAAAATAAATGAAAATGAAGCTAGCGACGGCGGCCGGAGGAGGTCAGGGCAGCAGCGTTGAGGGAGGAGGAGGGAACCGACGGAGACTGTCGTGGGCGGAGGCGGTCGTGGCCTGGAGGAGATCGGGGCGGCCATGAGGGAGGCGGTCGAGGCCACGGGAGGAGGAGCAGGCGGAGGCGATGAGCGGAGGAGGAGGGAGAGTGTTGGATCAAAAAGGCGACTAGAGGGGGTGAATAGGAGCACACTCACTTTTTTTTATTACAAATAATGGATTCAATAAAACTTTACTCCAGTAGCTATAGAAGCTATGAAGATCAGTATATCAGTACAGCGAAAAACTAATATTGAATCCAATATAAACCCTTAAGCAATATGACAAAAACAGCAAAGATTACAACGAATCAATACTGCTGCCGGATCGGACATTGTCTAGCGGCGGTTGGACCGATTTCCTGCCGGTTTGACCGGTGATCTTTGGCCGATCGACCATTGGACTCGAAACAGATCAAACGGCCGATGTGAAGTTGCAAATAGATGAAACTTTTGATCTACAACTCTAAACTTGATGAAACTTGGAACACACCTTCTCTATGATATCGGAAAGCTATTCCAATCGTAGTCAAAATATGCATCATGCAACATATATGCCCGAAACTCATGATTTTGACCTAACAATCAAAATCGCGCCATGATCGGCGATGAAGCAAGTGAAAACGTCGACCATCCCGGGCGGTCTAACGCTACTCGCGGTCTAACCTGCCACTATTAGCTTCGGGCGCCGAATGACTTAGCCGATTTTCAACCTCAGAAACCAAACCTCTGGAAATTTCAAACCAATAGAACTTTTGATGGAGACTCTAAAATTATGAGACCAAGTGCAATAGAATCCTCTCGTTCGCTACCTTTATTTTGGTCCATCAATTCAACACTTTCGACCGACTATTGGCCGTCGACGATTAATCAAGCTTGATCTCAGAACTATGTCGAAAACACGTGAAACGACAAATCGTTAACGTCATTGCCAATTGTCACAGCATTCTAAGATCTGGAGTATATCCCCATGATATCCAAAGAGAGGTAGGCGGTCGGGGCCAGAGGCGAGCAAGGCGGTAGAGGCGTGGGAGAGGTTTTGTTGAGTGGTACGCCTCGAGTAGATGAAGATGTTGAGATTGACGATTGAGTTGGGGGCTAGGTAGTTGTATTACTTTAATATATAATTAAAAGACCATATGTCTTCATGGTCGTAACCCCTGAGGCTAACGATCCCGTTGTAGTAAGGGTCATAACCCCTAAGGCTAACAACCCCCGTGGTTGTAAGGATTCAAGAGGTTACTTATAGGTACCCTGGTCGGACGAGGTCCTGTGTCCGGTCCCCGACCAGATGACTGCTCGCGAATGCCTTGAACTGATATCTGGATCTGACTCCCAGTATACTCTTACCGTGTGACGAACGGAACACATGTCATATTTGCTTCATACCACGTGACGGTTCATGGTCCTAAGACACTGACAGTAACTATCATACGGTTGAGTGTCTGACAAACGCTAAACCGACGACCAGTTACTATTTCACTAACAGCAACTGTCCCTCCGACCAGACGTGTTACTTTTAACCGGCGTCTTCTCTAGGAGTAACTATCGTATCTCCGTTGGTTATTTAAAGATGGAGCACGGAGGAACAAAGGCATTGAATTGAGGCATCGCAATCAACATTAGATTCATGTTTCAACTCTAATTCAATAGCATAACAAACATTACACTCGGTGTAATTAGGGTTAGTCCGCCGCCTTGTTGAAAACACCCCCGGTAAAGGATTCAATTCATAGCAATAAAGAGTAACTCTATTTTCTTATAAGAACCATTGGTCATTTTCCTCTGTTTTATTTTATAAGATTGGCAGCTCAACCGTCGACAAGTACATCATGCACCCTATTAATTTCACCTAACTACGAAGGGCATTAGTGCACCCATAGGTACATATATAGTTCTCAGTCGTATATCTTACCTTTTGTTTTCTCTTTCCTGCATGGTGTTCTGGTGCGTGCAACAAAAATAAAATTGTATATATATTTATACATGTCATCGTTCTGTGCAGAGAGAAAAAAATTATACGAATTCTGCAGGTCAATAGTTTTGGTGGACAGAGCGTACAGTAGTCTTTATTTTAGCGCCTGTTTAAAAAAAATGGGGATCTGATAGCTCTTGGACAGTGTTTTTTTCCCCCTGAAGCTTTGTTTAGGAAGTTTAAATTTTCAGCTAATCCTTGTGGATAGATCGAGGTTTTAATTAAACTAAAATCAAGGAGGTACCGGTACTATTTTATTGCTAACAAAAGTCGGAACCATATTTTTCCGGTTCAAATTACGTTGTTGTTTAGGTGGCGGTGGAGTGGTGCATTTCCCGGCCGGTCAGTGACACGTCCCTTAGTGTCTAGCACTGTTTCCCTTTACTACCAAGTGATTATCTCGGCACTAAAACGATCGATCGAGCAGGTAGATCTGCCCCCATCTTTCGCTGACAGGTCCGCACGTTTAACGGCAATTAACAACAATACTAACGGCAATTGATAACAACTAATAATAGTTCGCACACAAGTAAACCTTAACAACAATTACTGACAATTAACAATAATTTGCATACAAGTAAATCTTGATCTAATTCCATGATTACACAATGTAATCAATTTAATAATTACATAAATAATTCATCTATACCAGGAACAAAGAAAAAGGAAAATGAAAGTGAAAGTGAAGTATATTAGGAAAAAGGAAAAAAATAAATGAAAATGAAGCTAGCGACGGCACTACGGAGGAGGTCGAGGCGTGCGTTGAGGAGGAGGGAACCGACGGAGACTGTCGTGGGCTGGAGGCGGTCGGGGCGGCGGCGCCGAGGGAGGCGGTCAGGGCCATAGGAGGAGGGAGCCGGCGGAGGCGGTCGCATGCCATAGGAGGAGGGAGAGTGTTGGATCAAAAAGGCGGCTAGAGGGTGGTTGAATAGGAGCACACTCACTTTTTCACAAAAAATAGATTCAATAAAACTTTACTCCAGTAGCTATAGAAGTTATGAAGATCAGTATATCAGTACAGCGGAAGACTAATATTGAATCCAATATAAACCCCTAAGCAATATGACAAAAACAATAAAGATTACAACGAATCAATACACTGCCGGTCGGACCGCTGTCTAACTGACGGTTGGACCGATTTCCTGCCAGTTTGATCGGTGATGCTGGCCGGTCTGACCGCTGGACTCCAGAACAGATCAAACAGCCCGATGACGAAGTTGTAAATAGATGAGACTTTTGATCTACAACTTCAAACTTGATGAAACTTGGAACACACATTCTCTATGATATCAGGAAGCTATTCCAATCGAATATTGTGATAATTCTTGAAAGAATAGCGATCCTTTTCGATTTGATTGAAGAGAGGTTTAAAACCGGGTCAAAACAAAAACTTGATCCAAGATCTTGCTCGTGGGTGATTGATGATTAAGATGATCCTAGATAGGTTCCCACACGTCACAGCAAGCTAGATCACGTTAAGAAACCAAGCAAAAACTCACGAATCAAAGAAAGACCCAAAATCATCAAATAGAAAGAAAGAACGCAATGAGACAAAACATTGATCAAACTTTCCTTTGATTGATTGATATGATATGGCTTACAGCCTCTCCATCAATGGAGGACAATGCTCAATCCAAGAGCATGAAAATCACATCAAATTATCAAGAACCCTAGCCTCCACAAAAGCTCTCCCTAAGAAAATTAGGGTTTACAAGAATAGCTAAAGAGACGAAGAGGAGGTGCAGCCACCTCCCTCTCTTATTTATAGTGGAGGCTTAGACCTTCTAGAAGTTTGACTCTATTGGGCCCCCGTTAAGGCCCAAAACAAACGGGACACATACGTACACATTTTAATACGTCGTCTTTAACACCCCTTGACCTAACTAGCTACACATTGCGCCATCTTGCGTCTCGAATTAGCCAATAGGCCACCCTTGTCCATCTTGCGTCACGCTTGAGTTCATTGACCTCATCCGGCATCGTCAATCGTTCTGGACCTCAGCTCTCCAAGCCTAGTCCCGATCATCCTCGCCGTTGACCGTCGTTGACCACTAAGCAACCTGCACAACAATAGACAAGTAAACTGAATTTGGGAACAAGTTCTTCACAACTTGACCCATGTTAGTCAAAATATGCATCATGCAACATATATGCCCTGAAACTCATGATTTTGACCTAACAACCGAAAATCGCCGCCATGACGGGCGATGAAGCAAGTGAAAACCGGTCAGACCATCCCCCAGGGCCGGTCTAACCGCCTACTCTGGCCGGTCTAACCGCCAGCTATTAGCCTCAGACCGCCAGTAATGACTTAGCCGATTTTCAACCTCTGAAAACCGAAACCTACTGGAAATTTCAAACCAATAGAACTTTTGACTGGAGACTCTAAAAATTATGAGACCAAGTGCAATAGAATCCTCTCTGTTGCCTGCTACCTTTATTTTTGGTCCAGCTCAATTCAACACTTTCTGACCGCCGACTATTGGCCGATCAGACCAGTTAAGGCTTGACAGTTCTGTAACTATGTCGAAAACACGTGAAACGACAAATCGTTAACGTCATTGCCAATTGTCACAGCATTCTAAGATCTGGAGTATATCCCCATGATATCCAAAGAGAGGTAGGCGGTCGGGGCCAGAGGCGAGACAGCACGGGCGGGTAGAGGCCAGTGGGGGAGGAGAGGTTTTGTTGAGTGGTACGCCTCGCAGAGGTAGATGAAGATGTTGAGATTGACGATTGAGTTGGGGGCTAGGTAGTTGTATTACTTTAATATATAATTAAAAGACCATATATTTTCATGGTCGTAACCCTTGAGGTTAACAACCCCGTGGTAGTAAGGGTCGTAACCCCTAAGGCTAACAACCCCCGTGGTTGTAAGGATTCAAGAGGTTACTTATAGGTACTCTGGTCGGATGAGGTCGTGTGCCCGGTCCCCGACCTGATGACTGCTCGCGAATGCCTTGAACTGATATCTGGATCTGACTCCAAGTATACTCTTACCGTGTGACGAACGGAACACATGTCATATTTGCTTCATACCACGTGACGGTTCATGGTCCTAAGACACTGACAGTAACTACCATACGGTTGAGTGTCTCACAAACGTTAAACCGACGACCAGTTACTATTTCACTAACAGCAACTGTCCCTCCGACCAGACGTGTTACTTCTAACTGGCGTCTTCTCTATGAGTAACTGTCATATCTCCGTTGGTTATTTAAAGACGGAGCACGGAGGAACAAAGACATTGAATTGAGGCATCGCAATCAACATCAGATTCATGTTTCAACTCTAATTCAATAGCATAACAAACATTACACTCGATGTAATTAGGGTTAGTCCACCGCTTTGTTGAAAACACCACCTGTAAATGATCCAGTTCATAGCAATAAAGAGTAACTCTATTTTCTTATAAGAACCACTGGTCATTTTTCTCTATTTTATTTTGTAAGATTGGCGGCTCAACCGTCGACAAATACATTATGCACCCTATTAATTTCACCTAACTACGAAGGGCATTAGTGCACCCATAGGTACATATGTAGTTCTCAGTCGTATATCTTACCTTTTGTTTTCTCTTTCCTGCATGGTGTTCTGGTGCGTGCAACAAAAATAAAATTGTATATATATTTATACATGTCATCGTTCTGTACAGAGAAAAAAAATTATACGAATTCTGCAGGTCAATAGTTTTGGTGGACAGAGCGTTGTCTTTCGTGTTATGTGGATAGATTATATGTTTGCATCGGCCTCAGGTGTCAGCGCCCAGAGTTGAACAAATGCCATGGACTCTGCGCATGCATGCGTACAAAACATAAAGGATAAATGGACAGCTGAGATCAACCGACCAGGACAGCGCGTAATGGACAAGTATACATGTCGTTGTAGTTTTACACCTGCGTTGACGTGGAATGGAGTCATGGACCAATTAAGCAGGCGCAGACCTGTCCAAGATAATTGGATAATTAGGCCGGTTCAATAGGTGTGTCAAATTTGATGAGCATTCATGAGCTTTTGTCTACGTCTTGGATTTTCTTTTTTAGATGCTCTCGAGCGCTAGAACGCAGGAGACGACAAAAGATTACAAAGTTCAGGGCAGAGATTTGGGGCTGTTTGGTTTGAACAAGAAAATCTTACCAAAATTTGGTAGTATAAACCAAATCGCTACCAAAATTTAGTAAGGTAACGTTGACAACAATCGACAGCAAATCAAACTGGTGTTCTGCACAGTACATCGTGTGCTACGTGGTTTTTACTACAATACAAATTGCGATTTGGTACGCCCATCTTTCATCCAACGGTCTGAACTGCTGAAGGCACCACGCCTTCATGCTATAAAGGTACATGATGCGTTTCCTGCTCTAACAGCCTGGATGTACACACGATGCTTCGATAGTCTTGATGTAAATGCGAGTGACTCGGATCTTTTCCCTGACGTATTTTTAGACCAGCTCTGGTTAATTTCTCTCTAAAAAAAGACTAGCCGGTTAATTTTAGTGGCAAAAAAAAGGGTAAAAAGGTCTAGATAAAGAAGCCTGGTCTCGAGTGGGCAGACAAAGTCCCCTCTGTTGCGTGAAATAGGAAGCTGCCGCTGGACTGCTCCGTGGGAGGGGGCCGGATTCGCTTGCCCACCGCCAGGCTGCCGCCCCCGCGCCGGCAGCGGGCGACTCGCGCGGTTACTCGTTACCGCACACCGCGAGTGAGCGGACGGCGGCAGCCACGCCCGCTTCCACGTGGGCCCCAGGGCGGTGCGCCCACACCTCCACTCACTCGCCCCGCGCCAGGTGGTGCCGTGCCATCGGGGCCGCCTCGCTGCCATGTGACGACCGCACTGCCGTTCTAGAGGTTACCTATCCGCCGATCCCGGAGCAACAGACGATGTGATGGATCGTTGATTGTTTTTCTGGCTTTTCTCCCCCCCCCCCCTCTCTTTTTTCTCGCCGTTCCAGAATATTCTTTGCTCGACCAGGAAAAGTATCGGGGCTCCTTTTGCATAAAAGGACGTAGAAGACTACCATTTTGTGCATACAGGAAAAAAGTTTCGGGGCTCCTTTTGCATAAAAGAACGTCACTAATATTTTTTCAGAATGGATAAAGAACTGTCATGTTTTTTTTTAAAAAAAAACAGTTAATTTTTTAATCTTATAATTTTACTTGAAGATTCGTGCTTCGGCCGGCAACATCGTCTTCTCTGGAGATTTGCTAAATAACATTCGACTGTTTTCTTTTGTTAAAATAGTCGAATTTTGATCCATCCGATATTCTTTGAGATTTGCACGTCTTCTCATACGATGAATTTGGTCCGAATTTATTATAATTTTTTCGGACTATAACGGATTCACTATATTGCCGTATTTTGTTGGTATAGAATTTTAATTTTTGTCTTTGTTTTTACTAAATATCTCAAAGCATATGTTCGATTTTGAATGCTAAATATCTCAAAGTATATGTTCGATTTTGAATCATGTGATGGAAATATGAGTTATTAACACTTTCGATAATAATTACAGTGATTAAGAACAAAAATTCTTGTAATTTATGTATAGTGAAGTTGTAAATAAATTAAATTTTAACTATTTTAAGTTGAGAAAACAGTTGAATATTTTGGGCACGGTCTGACAGCTTCATGCCAACCGGGTGATATCTCCTTCTTTGAGTACTACTCTCTTACCAAAAAATTCAAGAGATTTTTTTAAAGAACTAAAACTAGTGAGCTTGAAACTAGCGGAAAATTGCATACGGCTGCTTGGCTGGATGCTAGCTTATATTTCTCACTACTTTGAGATAAGCGAGGCGACCACTCTTTAATTTATCGTGTTATATCTATGGCACGCCGTACGTTTAAAAAATCAACATGGCATATGCACATATGCATACATTTAGATTTTGAGCTCTAGATCTCTCATATACTGTCGATGATATGAAAAAAAAATCGTTAGTTCAACTTAAAATTGTCAACAATTACGACTCCGCTAGACAAATATCTGGTTTTTTTTAACATCCTTCAGATATTAGCATTAATTTGAAGCATAAAGGAAATAATGATTTCCCAAAAAGGGCACGATAGTACATCATTTTGGTAAGGTTCTATTATCTAGATCAATTCTGCCTTAAAAATGATCAGACTCAATTATTTTTAAGAAATGTGTCCAGTAAATTGGAAGAACTTCAAGAGATCAAGCTAGCAAAAACATAGAAGCACGGTGATGAGTTAACATATTACTATCTAATATTTCATTGTGACGTCATGTGTTATTACCCTGAAGTAATCACACTTAAGCATACGAATAATAAGTCTTACCAAAGTTAACACAACAGAATAATAAGATAGAAACTATACTTTATTACACAGGTAGCCACGTAAGGCTGTGATCTTTAATAAAATTATTTAATTACAACAGCAAAACGGGACAAACCCCTCGCTTGTCTGCACTGCTCCACGAGACGCCTACTCGTCCCACTCAACGAATAAGGGGTCCACCTCACCCTGGTCCTCGTGGTAAGCGCTCTCGCCTCCTGCAGCCTCCTCAGCACCTATGTATCTTTCATCCCACTCGGGATAATCCCCGGTTGGACTAGGATGCAACAAAGAAAGTAATAGCACAAATGAGTACTAGTGTACTCAACAAGCAATTATTAGTAAGGATGCATTGTATGACTATTCTCTATTTGATTTATCACATTTTCTAGCTCCTCTCTTTTTGTCTGTAAAATAATTTACCAAGATTTAAGTGGTAATTTTTAATTTCTGAAAAGACTACTTATCACTCGGTGACAAGATAGACCCCTAGTGGTCACCGTAGCCTCCAATCCTAGAGACAGGCATGAATTCATGGTTTTATATAGCACTGCGCAGGCTGGTACCACTTTACCTATAGCTACTCTAAGCTCTCTTTAAGCTATATCTCCCGCATTTACTTTGATGCGGTGTCAAGTTCAGAGTACGGAACATTTTACATGTTACGTGATTAAGTCTCCACCCATCTATTTTCCGTTAGTGTCCTGAGACGCTCACCCAGTCCTCCACCGAGTTCTAGTAGTATTGGTTGGGCCGGTTATCCTTTACCCAACACTCCACCTACGCTAATATATGCACATTGGATCCCTCACTTCTGGACTTGCGCTACCGGTCTTGAGTTCCTCCATTACGCTCACATTATATTACTTATCCGATGTGAAGAGTATAACAACACAATAAGGTAGTATTTTCTGCCCATCGAAGACGGGAAAATAGTTGATACTTCCATACAACCCCTTATCCGAGTGGGAGTTTTGTTGGTCCTTATATATTATTCATATGTAAAGGGTCCCATCTTCCCTCTCTTTCTTGTGCAAGGGCCCCTTTACCATCTTAATATTTACTCTTACAGCACAACGACTCCTCTCAGCTGTATTGCTCTTTTATCATGCTACATCTCTTTTCTCTTTTATCTGATTTGATTTTGAGAAATAGTTGTAATGCATATATATAATACAGAAATGTAACTTTTACATTTAATATAACTAGATTGGTGATCAAGAGAATAAGCTTGCCTTCGTATTCGTAGTAAAGCTCGACGTCAACGAATTTTGGATCAGTTACTCCTGTCTGAGCCGGTTCGTCTTCTGCAATTATACGACAGACGTGTATGACAGAAATACTTAGTTGTTTGGGGGTGCTACTGAGTTTACGTTAACTTCGCTGCTCTCTTTTTCATCAGATAATAACTTAAGTAAAACTTTCGGATCCCTGCTAGATTAGTGTTTCCCAACGGCTAGTGTCCTATGGCCCTGTTTTTATCTAGGTCTCTGGAATCTTAAACTATCCTAGTCTAACGATATACGTTCGCACTCAAAATACAAAACACTACATGCACTACTGCACTACACAAAACATTACACTCACACCCCTTTACTGCACAAAACACTCACAACACAACACAACACAGCACACATACTCACTTAGCGCACACACAACACACACGCACAACACAACACAATACCACACCTACACTACAACACACTCGCTTAAACTCACTCCCGCGCCTCTTCCTCTACAACCTTTGAAATTTACTGATAATTGTTATTAAAATTAATTTAAATTTTAAGATTCTCACGTCATGACGCAATATTTGAAATTGAATCGAGCAACTTTTGACAGGTGCGTAGAAGGCAAACATCCAAGTTGACACACAATCCAAGGCATCCAACTAGCTCATAGAGATCATCGCACACCTTGAAAGCTTGAGCGATCCAAAGGTGCTAAGCTCTTCAGTTTTGTCGTGTACAACTCATGCACTTTGTGCACACAAGCGATCGTAGTACTACAATGCTCAAGTGGCGCACTTCTTTGTCGTGATCCCAGGAGCCAAGAACCCCACAAACACCGTTCCAGGAAAATAGCGGAATTTCGAAGGGCCATACTGAAAAAACGCAAGGCTATAAGATGGCTGGAAGGGGTCACCTTAACCACAGTTATTAGAATAACTCGTCTCTTAGGTTTACGGCTAGTTAAGCCCAGTGGCCGAGGGGAGCACAGGGGGAAAAACAAACAACGACAAACAAATCGAGCCACCGCGGGAGGCGTACGGCGCAGCCCCCCGCCGTCGGATCTGCGCCGGCGACGCGTCGGCCGTCGGATCGTAGCCGTCGGACGAGGAGGAGCCAGCGCCTCGGCCATTTTCCGCCTGAGAACGCCCAGATCCGTCCCGCCGGTGAGTCCCACCCCCTCGGCTTGTGGTAGGATGGACGCTGCAGTGGGCGGGGCTAGTGTAGACTCGAGATGGCACGAAATTTTGGACTTTTGTGTACTGCTCTGATCGAAATGAGCATCTGCGAGAGATTTCGCCTGGTGTTATTTTCGTGTTCGGTTTCGCGCGTGATTCTGAGCCGTCACCTGAGGAATTTCGTCGGTGGACGGTGCAGGATTTGAGAATGCTTGTGATGCGCGTGTAGTTTTGTGATTTCTGCGGTACTCTTTTTGGTTTTGTTCAATCGAAATGCGTGGGATTTGGGGATTCTCTAATCATGTCAGAACATGTAGGATCTATGCGTGGTTAGTATTTTAAAGCTGATTTGTTATGTATTAAGTTGAATTGTTAGTAGTGTGTAGGATCCGAGTTCGCGGGTTTTTGGATTTGTTCTCTGAGTTCCTGCTTTGTCGTTTTCCTAGTAGCGTGAAACCATCTACACGATTTGAACAATTTCATGTAGGCAGCGAGTGAGGGAAATTGTCCAGTATAATTTTGACCCATTTTTTATTTTGTGCACGGGCAATCGTTTTGTTATGCGCGTCTTGTGGGGGAATTTGAATTTATTAAGTATTAACTGAACTATAAATCTTTTCCAGAGCTCGTCTCCTTTAATACTGTACATCCTGTTTCACTTGTTGTTGCATGCAACTTAAATCTACTATTGCCTGCAGTGATCGAGATCAGTTTAGGTGAAAACTATTTTATCTTAATTACTCCCTTACTGACCTACCTTAAGAACATCGCCTTGTTTTCTGCTATGCGTGTACTTATGATATCTCCCTTTTTAGAACAGGAAAATATTAATAGTATCTGTTTTCTCCAAGTGGTCGTTATCCATGAAGAGAAGCTGATTACAGTTTTCGTTTGTTCTATTTTGGTCAGGAGTAAGAGCTATCCTTCTATTTGTTATTGTCAGGGTCCGCAGGGATACGTGTTCATGCTTATGTATGAGATGCTAAATATTCATGCCAAATGATGATATGTCAGTCTGAGGTTGAGATCTAAGCCTACTGTCATACGCCGGATTAGTTCTAGGATTAGTTCCCTGTGGTGCATAGAAGCTATTCCTGCTTGGGGTTCCTATGGCTATTTACAAAACTATTGGCAAATTTATTCTGTTCTGGTGAAAAGTGAAATGTAGATGTTAGGCGTGAAGAAGTTTCCAGGGTAATGTATACTTTAATATGCCTAGCAACTGTCCTGGGTGTATGAAAATTAGTGTTACAAACTTTAGGAAGCCTTGCTATCTCTTTCTTTGTCACAAGACTTTTAGTAGAATAATTGAATTGAGCAAACAAATGATCCAAGTAGACTTTGTTTGGTGGAAACAAGTTGAGTCACGATTATGTGACACGCTAGACAATTTACCATTTCAAATATTCATAAATTTAGACTATTACCGTCAATCATTTCCTTGTGTTTTGCTTTTGTGTAAGGTCTTCTGGATGGTTGTCTTTCATACTTCTTAGCTTCGTCTTTATCTTACTTACGTCTGTCAATGTATGTAAGCTCGTTCTGTGCAATACTTTGGGTATTCATGGTTCGTTTTTTTGTTCTCAGGGTATCTACCACTCAATTGTGTGAAAAAGTGCTTCCAGTTGAATAGTTGATGCAGAAGGTGTGAAAACATCTTCATATAGCCTACTGTTGATTGCTCAGCTGCGATCAGTTTGGAAGACTGTCTTTCTTCCTCTTGTTGCCTGTTTGTTCCTCTGGTGGAGAACACTAGAGGAGGAAGCAGATAAGGCAGCTCCTTTCAGCTAATCTATGTCCAGGGACTTGGATTGTCCTGTTCAGACACAGATGGCTGTTGCAGTCCTGGATCGGAGCTTCCGCAGTGAATATGCTGCAAGCAGCAGAACCGAGGGTAGATCATTGAGCTGGAAGAGAGTCTTTGTCCAAATTGATAATGGTTCTGTCCTGGGCATTGAACTGGAGAGGGGAGAAAATGCACACACTGTGAAAAAAAAGCTGCAGATAGCCCTCAATGTACCCACAGAGGAGAGCTCACTGACCTTTGGTGATCTGGTTCTGAACAATGATCTAAGCAGTATTCGCAATGACTCACCGTTGCTTCTCACAAGGAATCAGATGCATCGGAGCAGCTCCACGCCTTGCCTATCTCCAACTGGAAAGGATGTGCGACAGCAAGATCGGAGTGGGCCCATTGAAATCCTTGGATGTTCAAGCCCTTCCTCTCGGATGAAGCAGCTTGCTAAAGATGTTGTGAAAGCCATAAGGAATGGTGTTGAGCCAGTAGCTGTTAACAGTGGGATGGGAGGTGCCTACTACTTCAAGAACATTTCGGGTGAACGTGTTGCAATTGTCAAGCCAACCGATGAGGAACCATTTGCTCCAAATAACCCTAAAGGCTTTGTGGGGAGGGCCCTTGGACAGCCAGGCCTCAAAAGATCTGTACGGGTTGGTGAGACTGGGTTCCGAGAGGTTGCTGCTTACCTCCTTGACTATGATAACTTTGCAAATGTTCCACCCACTATGCTGGTCAAGATCACACACACCGTGTTCAATGTGAATGATACCGTTGGCTGCAAAAGTAAAGTCTTCCACAACAAATCACAGGCTGTGAGCAAGATTGCATCATTGCAGCAGTTCATCCCTCATGATTTTGATGCCAGTGACCATGGGACATCAAGCTTCCCTGTATCAGCAGTGCACAGGATTGGCATACTTGACATCAGAATCTTCAACACAGACAGGCATGCGGGAAATCTCCTGGTCAGGAAGCTTGGTCCTGGGGCTGACAATTTTGGTGTGCAGACTGAACTCATTCCTATTGACCACGGTCTTTGCCTGCCAGAATGTCTAGAAGACCCTTACTTTGAATGGATCCACTGGCCTCAGGCATCCATCCCTTTCTCTGATGAGGAGCTTGAATACATTGCAAATCTGGATCCTGTAAAAGATGCTGAAATGCTTCGCATAGGACTTCCCATGATACGCGAGGCATGCCTGAGGGTGCTGGTGCTATCAACTACATTTCTCAAGGAAGCTGCAGCGTTTGGCCTCTGTTTGTCAGAAATAGGAGAGATGATGAGCAGGCAGTTCACTGGGAAAGAAGAGGAGCCAAGTGAGCTTGAGCTTCTCTGCATGGAGGCAAGGAAGTGGATCGAGGAAAGAGAGCTATTTCGTCCAGAAGCCGGAGTTGAAGATGACGATGATGGCTTCACCCAGTTCTCTCTCGACAGCGAGGATGATTCAGATGCATTTGAAGCACCATCTTTCAGCAAGTTTGGGTCCATGAAGACAAGTTCCAGGAATCCACTGTCAAAGTTAGATGAGTGTGATGATGAAGATGAAGAGGATGCCAAGGAGGCGATCAAGGATGACAACGACACCTTGAGCGGCGCGTTTCCTAAGCAGATTCCTTCTGTCTCAAAGTTGTCAGTGTCGCTGAGGGGGCTTGGTTTTGTTGGGAAAGCTAAAGCCTACCATAGAGGTGTTGCAAAGAGCAAGGCGACTGCTAAAACTAACTATAGTGGCGAAAGTAATGAGCATCAGTCTGCGAGCAGGAGCACGAATGAGCTGCTCCCTCCCAGCGCCAGTTTTGTAAAGCTGTCCGACATGGGCTCTGAGGAGTGGAGTGCATTCCTCGACAAGTTCCATGAGCTGCTCCCGAGCGCTTTCCGAGCCCGGAAGCATGCCGCTGGTGGTGTCCCGCGTCCAATGCAGAGGCTGGGCACTTCTTGCCAGTTTTGAAGTAGAGAAGCTATATGCCAAGGTAATGTAGATCGAACTCAGGTGCGAACAGCGGCAGCAGTTCTACGCTTGTAGGTGTTTGGGCTTTGGAGAAGATAGAGGTGGTTCGAGAACAAGACTGTCCTTGACATTGAGCTCGCAGGAGAGTGTGCTGTGTTTGTGCATAGTTTTCACATATGAGATGGGCTGTTCTTTTATCTGTATATATACGAGTACCTCGCGATGCCGGGCTCTGCCTCGGCTGGTACCGGACGGTGGTCAGTGTTGCTGGCATCGCCGGTGTTTCGGCCTTGCCACTGTACCAGTTTGGAGACGCTTACCATGATATGCACTTGGATATTGTTACACTACATATATGCGTATGGTATGTATTTCGTCAACTGTTTATGTCTCGTGTGTTGCTCTGCTCTGGTGGCTTTTGTTGCGCAAGTTGGTGAGATACGGTTGATATAAACGAACGAGAACTTCGAGCTTGCTTCACAAAATGTCAAAGGACAACTCCATGTGCTGCAGGAACTTGCATGAGTGGCTGTTTTCATCATCAGTGTGGGGCTCGTGCCGTCCCTTCAGATATGTTTTCCTAGACGCAATGTTGTCACTTGCTATTATTAAAAGTGCTATAATATCCCCTGATATTTTGTTACAAAAGCACCTATCTTTTGACTCGGTTGTTTTATGCTTCAACGTATGCACTTGGTAGCTGGGAGCCTGGGACTGTTTCTGATATCGCCAGCATCCTTGTAGACCCTGAAGAGTGTCGTCACCCTGTGCTATTATCCACAACAGCAGTGACCTCTTAGGTGGCCGGGCCCGGCTCACGAACAAGAGATCAAGGTGGACGTTGCTTTCCATCATCTGGATGGAAGGAAATGAGATCAAACTAAACTGAACCCACCCCGCGGATCGAAAAAAAAAAACCAACATAATATGATCATCTGTGCAGAAGACGACGTCCATTGCTGGCTCCATCTACAGGGTCTAACATGAAAAGACCCAAATTTTCAAAACTCGTTTGAAGTTTGGTTTGAATTCGGATTTCTTGTCAAATTGGGAAAGTTTTCCCTCTTTTCCGCTTTCCTCTTTAAGATTCTCGCTTTTCTAGTCCGAAAGCGCATTTTCTCCCGTGCGCTTTTGTCCTCTGTTCTTCTTCCTCACATCATGCTACTAGTCACCACCTTGCCACCGCATCGCCTTTGTCCTCGTCAACTACTTTCACCACCTTCGTGCGTGCCGGTGCTCGCCACCTCACCACGCCACCCCCGCCACCGCTTACCCCTTCCCTGGCGCCGATTGCACAGCTGTCCACGCCACTGTCCACGCGCCAAGCCCGTCACCACCTCTCTATTGCCACCGCCTCTCCGCGCGTATAAAGCCGGAGCTAGCGCACCTCCATCTTCCTCCCTTCACACCATCCCGCGCTGAGGCCATCTTCTTCTTCTTCTTCGCCACATCGCCCCAATCACCGCCGCCCTTTTCTTTCCCCTTCCGGTGAGCCACCGCCCAATTCCCTACCTCTCTCCTTCTTCTCAAGCCCCCTAAAACCCCCTCACCACCATGAACCCATTCACAAATTCCAAGAGCAGCCCCGCCGCCCCTAGCTCGCCACCGCCATGCACCACAATCGCGCTGCCCACGGCTCATGCCACCACAAAGATTCTCTAGCCCCGTCGCTACCACCATCGTGACCCCCTTGACCCACTGGTGCTCTAGCACCGGCTACCTTGGCTGGAGTTTGGCCAGAGTGTCATCACGCCATTCCCCTGCTTTGGCTGTGCGCCGCTGCCGTCATGAGCCTCAGCGGAACCACCTCTAGCCGTAATTGAGCTAAGAAATGGAACCCCTGTGCCTTGTAGGTGCTCCCTGAGCTTTCCCTCGCCGCCGCCAACCACCATGTGGATATCATGAGGATATGTGCATGATCTTAGGATGACGAGTAAATTGGCAATGGCATTGTTGGTTTGTAAAATCTCGCGTTTTCGGGTTTGCTTCAATCTTTGTCAGTCCTTGGCGGTCCGACCGCCAGTCCGGTTCGGCCGGCCGATGGAGCCGATCCGACAAGCAATGCTTGCCGTCCGACGCTTCCGAGTTTTGGTGGGTTTTGAAGTGAGCAAAAATAGGATGTGTAGGCAAGTGAGAGTCTCTGGATGTGGTCTCATAATTTTTAGAGCTCCCAGTCGAAAGTTCTATTCATTTGAAAATTCCAGAAGGTTTCGGATTTTCGAGATGGAAAAATGGCTAAGTCATTTCGGGCGGTCCGACCGCCGTTATGGAATCGGTCCGACCGGCCTAAAATCGGTCGGACCGGCCGTATGGGGCGGTCAGACCGCCAATCACTTGGAACTTGGCCTCTTTGGCATTGTTGTGATTTGAATGTGTTTTATGTAAGGATTTTAATGCTTTATTGTTGCATATTGCATTGTTGAACTAACGTGGGTCAAGTTGTGAAGAACTTGTTCCCGGAGACGATTTCTTTGTCTATTGCTGTGTAGATGGCTTGCAGGTCAACAACGTCAACGGTGAGGTGGATCGGGACTACGCTTGGAGAGCTGAGGTCCAGAACGATCATGGATGCCGGGTGAAGTCGTGTGACTCAAGCATGGTGCGAATGGGCAAGATGGATCGAGCAGGCGATTCGTTGCATTGGTTGGATCGGCGGTGCGGAAGTGGTGCAAGTCCTTGGAGGTTCCGATGGGATTGGACGGGAGAGACTTCTGACATGATGAGCCCATTGATCAACCTACACGTGGTGAAGCAGGCGATTGCTTCAACAGATGTGTGTGAGTGGGTCCCATGTGTGTGTGGGCCTTCATGGGAGCCCATAAGTGAAACCCTAGGCCTCTCCTATAAATAGAAAGGGGGGAGATGGAAAAACCCCCAAGCACTCAAGCCCTCATTTGCAAAATCCCTTGTTAGGGTTAGGGTTTGGAGAGGAGAGGAAGATTGTATGTGTTCTCTTTGATTGAGCTCTTGTCCTCTTTGAGGGAATGGCTTTGACAAGCATCACATTGAATCAATCAATTCATGAATGCTTGTTCTTTGGTGAAGTCTCATTTGCCTTCTTCTCTCTTTTGTTGATTGTGGTGCCTCCTTGATCCGGTTGATTTTGGTTGGTCTCTTGACCTCATTTACCTTGCTTTGATGTGTGGGAATACTCCTAGAACCATCTAGATCTTCAATCCCTCACAAGCAAGTTGTGGATCAAGTTTTTCATATTTCTAGGGTTTGAGCACTTCTTTGGTAAAACCTAAAGATATCGATTATTTGAAGTGGATCTGAAGGATCGTCACTAGAAATAGGTCTTAGATATCCTCAGGGAGGTGTGCTCCAAATTTGGTCAAGTTTCATTGGTTGAATCAAAAGTTAGACCAATTTTCGTTTTGGATTTGGGCTTTGTGTTTTGGTATTGTACTAAATCGGTCTGACCGATTTAGCAAGCTATGATCCGATCCAGCTTTTCGAACCGCCCGGTGGTGCCGATCGAACCGATTCCCAGCGGTCCCGATCGCATCACCCGCGGTCCGATCGCTTAATCATCACGGCCCGGTCACCAATCAATCAACCGTTGATCATTGCCAAGATTCGACCGATCTCCTGAGATCATTTCCCTTTTGTTTGGGTCTTGTGGTTAAGGGGGTAATCGGATTCAGCACAAGGCTTCCTCTGTGCATTCACTGATCTTCTTAGCTTTCATAGCTAAAGGTGATAAGTGCATGTTGAATTTGATTAAGGCGAAAAATTTAGAAAGCGTCTATTCACCCCCTCTAGTCGCCTTTACGGTCCTACACACCACCTCTGCTGTCGGCCAGCGAGAGGGAGAAGAAACAGAGAGGGAGCAACGAGAGAAAGAAAACAGGAGCTGGGCTCCCTCGGATAAATGCCAAACTGGGCCAAATGGCCGCGAGTAAACCCAAAAGGCCATTTGAGCCCGATACTATGTCCGATTGTGCAAGCCCATAACTATTCATAGCCAAACTCGAGATAGCTCAATACTATTCATTTGAAACCAATCACCATGCAGCCCTTTAATCCTCAACCAAACCCACTACTATTCATTAAACCTGCCCACTTTGAATAGTACTGCCTGATACTATTCATCAAACCCTTTACTATTCCTACCCAAACCCATTAGCGAATAGTATCGAACCCGGTACTGTTCACCCAAACCCTATCACTGTTCATCTCAGACCCAATGAGGCATTATATCTCAATTTGGAGCATGTGAAACCCATTTTCGACTCCATTTAACCAAATCAAGCACCCAATAAATCCCAACCACCACACCACCTTTCTTTTCTATTCTTTTCAAATTAATTTAATTCATGTTGTTCTTAGCTCGCCTCTTATTGAGCCCGGACTTATTTATTTGATTTTCTTTCACGATAGAACCCTGATTTATTGATCAAGCTACAAAAGAGTCGATTAAGACAGGAGAGGTAAATCCGGTCAATGACTGCAGATATGGAGGAAAGTTCCATTATTCGATCATTTTAAGCCTATATCTCATGTACTTATATTATTACTTTCATTATCGTATTTATGCCAATTACTTCTCTATTGAAATAATACTTTTGAATACCATGATGATTAGATATATCATAGCACTCCACATACAAACCCACCTGTTCATTTATAGGCCATATTCACCTTGACAAGTTTAAAATACATATAATGTTAATAAATATTTGGCATTGTCACACAATGTGTTTCTAAATACTAAAAAAGAGTATTGGCTATCCGCCAATAGTTTTGGTGGAGGGTTGAGGTTGAGGCCAAGATGATGGACAACCTAAGATACTTGACAAAAGTTAGTCGAAGGTGAGACCAAGCAGGTGGACATACATGAGTTAGTGTTGGTCCATTTCCTCGCTGTAGACAGGTAAGGTCAAGAACCTTGTTCCAAATAACAGACACAAAACTCATTCAACCATGGGTTTGATATATCCAACTTGGCTTAGTATACTGCTCTTCCAATTGAATATCTATAGGATGTCATATGCTCTTGTTGTATAGAGCAGTCGCGTATTGGGGGTGGGATAGGAGTGGATCCGGAGGGACACTAGCTTGTCTACACAACGGTAGGTACAGTTAGCATCAGACTTCACATTCCGCTGTTGGTCGGTGGTTTCCCGATGGTTGTATTGTCCAAGAATCTACTGGGTAGAGGGTACAAAGGTTGAGCAATGGAAATGATTTGTTATCTCAACTCAGTCGCACGCTATCATGTTGCATGTATATTGCATGACAGTATGAGTTGGGGGTATCTTGTAGGTAAATTTGAGCAATTCTGCAAGTATAATCAATGGTATTCGAATACGCTGTGCTTCCGGTTAATGAAACAGTGTTCATGGGTGATTCCAATATATGAGGCATAAGTAGATATTTTGAGATGATAATTACAAGTGTTGAATAAACCCCTGTTGTTATATTAGTATGATTTTACTGTTTTAAAGATAAACCGCTTTAACTCAAATGTTGCATCTACATATACCTAATATGGTAACCCTCAACAATCAATTGAATTCCTGACATGTAGTTAAATACTTTTCCCATGTGATTTGCTGAGTACATTGTGTACCCAATCTTATTAAATTTTCATCAGAAGGTGTATCAAAGGATTGAATGACACTTTGAAGATCGTGTTAGGGTTGCAACCGCACTCAAGCTTTCCTGCGTGTTAGGGTTGTGACCGCACTCAAGCTTTCCTGTGGAGGTTATTTGGTTCTTCTGAATATAAGTTAAAGCTTGGGCTTGACATGCATATTTCGTTGCTGCAAATAGCCGTTATGCCATAATTCAATCAAATTAATACTTTTTAAATGTTCGTAAGCAGGTTTGATGTCATTTCGGTCTGCAATCAAAATCCTGGGCAATTGTGCAAACCGGGTACACCTTGTTTGAAAAATAGGGTTGTTTCGTAACAACAAAGGGTGTCTCTTGCTTGGCTGTCGCCCATAGGCAAGGTTGTGCGCGATGTTGTGCTGTTATCGCGCGTCTCGTCTCGCCCTTTATTGTTGGCCGCATCACGGCTCACACAACCTTATCTTGGTGGCGGTATGGGCCCGACTAAAAAGCGCAAAAAAGTTCGCGTGGTCCGGTTTGCCACGGGTGTGGCTACGATTGCAAGTCAAATACAAGATTATCTATTCTCGTGAGGTCAATTTGTATAAATTTTATATTGTTTTTTTGGACTTTTACATTAATTTTTACTTTTCTCGGATGGTTTTGCAAAAAAAAAACGTGGGTCATTTTTTTCTGGCCTTGCATTAATTATTACCTGTATTGGATGGTTTTCCAAAAAAAAAAAAAAAAAAAAAACAGGCCGCTACGGCAAGCAAAGCTACTGGCTTTCTCTTTTCTTGGAACTCCAAAAATCTGAGTCCCAAACTGGAAGCAACGCGAGTACTGTACTAGCTAGCAAGTGAGGTGGTGCTAGTTTCCTTCTAGTACAGTAGTGCTACTGCTACCTCGGCGTTTCTTGTGGGGAGGCATGATCACAGATTGACAGCATGTCGCCCTTGTGAGAACTGTTGGTGTGGGGAGACGTCACGGACGCCGAAGACGGATCTTGCAACGGCAGCGGCTGTTTCAGATGGGCCAGAAGAGCAGAATTACAGAGCATAGAAATCAAGCAGCTCTAATGTCAGTCGAAACATACTGCTTGGCAGATGCTACAGTCTGAAGTACGTTCCATCAGTCTCTATTCTCTGCAACTTCAGAAACGTTGCTGACATATTACTGATGCTCTCCAAGCACAGTGCAACCATTCAGCTCGCCTCAAGTTGTTCCATTGAGGGTCAAGCATGCATGGGCTACATGAAGGCTTAGAGAGTGCCTACCTAGCTAGCTAACCATCTGCTAATGGGCAATGGCTACTATGTGTATGTGACAAAAGGCAAAGGAGAAACAGGCTAGGTTACATGTGTCTACAGCAAGAGGATTCAGAATCTCTCAAATGTCTAGCTATGGCTTCTTCGCAAGCTCATCCAACGGAGCATCGCTGTTGATTGGTCGCCGGCTACAGACACTCATCGAGTAGTCCATCCTCAGCATGTCGGACAGCATGCTGGCCGTATCATCATGTTTGCGGTGATCACTAGCTTCTTGAAAAATGACATGAGTTGCTGATCCCTTGCTCCGTTTACCCTGAACGTATATTACAAATTTACAAGCATCAATCAGTACATGGTAGGAACTAGGAAGTGGTAAGCAAATGTGAGGTGGCCATGTGCTGTACAAATGCATGCAATGCTGAAGTAAGTGGCTGATGCTCCGGCAACAACAGAACGGCATATTTCAGCCCATCATTCAGAGTTTGTACTACATATTGGTAATTTGCTATCAGAAAAGCAGTACAGTGAATTACAGTTCGCTATGCGAAGCATTTGCGAAAAAAAAAAACTAATTACAAGTTCAACTTCGGGCGATAAATTGGAACATATCAGAACCTCAACAAAAGTAAAGAACACTAGCTTGTTTAAATGTACTAGTAATCAGTGGCAAGAACCAGGAAGAAGTCTTTGCCTTTGTTCAGTTGTTCTTTGGTGGATGACTTCTCCGAGTGCGGTCATCGGAACTGAACGGCACGAGGCCGGCAAATTTGCGCTTGCCGCCACTCTTTCGCCCAGCACTTTCACCACTTAACCCGACAACGGTAACCTCCACGGTTTTCTCCCCTCCATGGGCACGGGCGGTGTTTGCACCTGTGTTCTTTGCTCCCTTGCCTTCCACCACCTCATCCTTCTTCACATCTCCTCCGTGCACCGGGGCAGCCAATGCCTTCCGTCCTCCCAACCATTTCCGACCTGTTAGTAGCGTCGCATTGTCGCGCAAGTGTTCCTGCATTTTCACAGTAAGCAGAAATCATTACTACTTTACTACTAGTACCACCACTTGCAGTGTACTACTACTATACCATGAGCAAAAAGGTTTGCACAACATTCTACTAACCTTGTTTTCTTCAGCAGTGGAGGCAGACAGGGCAGACAAGGAGAGCAGAAGCACCATAAGAAGACCTGCAACCCTCATCCTGCCACAGCCTCTTGCAAGGAGTAGCTAATTCTGAATCAGAGGAAAGGAGAGGTTTAGATGAGTAGTGCAGGGTGGGTTTATAAGAAGGCACCTTGTAGCAGAATTCACAGTGATCGGTGGGTTGAACTGAACTGTGCAACAATGCTAGTCAAAGAGAGCTACTGCATATTCAAATTGGTACCATCTGACACGCTCTCTAAGCTAGAATATCAAACTGTCCTGGTTGTGTGCTTTCCATTTCTTAATCGCGCCTGTCGCGCGCACACACCGATGCGGTGGTCCTAGCTAGCAGAGCTAGTTGCTTGGTACATGGAGAGGGTCAAAATCTGAGGCGCGGAATTGATCGGTTTGATCGATCTCCGGTGCACGCACCACCGGCCATGAAGACAGACGCAAACTTCCAATCTCCGATGCCCGCTTGCATTGAGACTTCTGTCTTCTGCTGCTGATCCAGTACACCTTTCTGCTGAGACCGATGCGAATGGAAGACGCAAGTGATAGGTCTTGTTATGTGCCGTCGCGCGCTCGACGAGAAGCGCACAAATCTTCTGACATTAAGGGACAATAGCATCATGTCATTATCTTTGTGGACCGACAGATAGGAAAACAAGGAAAATTCATCTTGCACTGTAGAAATACTGTATTAGCACTGTATTAAGCATTATAGCAGTTAAAGTTCTTTTCGAATCGGATAGCTCAATTATCTCAATGTTATGGTACTGTACACTCTGCTAACACAATGACAAAGGATGCGATTCCGAGATCGCTAGCTAGAGTCTCGGTTTCCCTCAAAGATCTGTCATTGTGCTAGAGTACCAATTAACGCCAGCATGCAGCTTACTTGCGCAGTACGGAACACAGTAATAGTTACAATAAAACGGGCTTTGTTTCCGATCTGTTCTTGTGACTTGGCGGCGCGTCATCGGTTCTGATCCAAGGTTGGGTCACATCCTGAAGTGTGATCTGCATCTGCAAGTGGAACAGGGGTGATCCTGGTGACTTATGTGAGTGCCCAATTAAAACTAAGCTAATGGGAAGTTTTGTAGTTACCTAAGCAGGGCCACGTTGCTTAACAGTCAAGATTCTCGCCCTAGTAAGTAGTAATTTAGGCCCTAAAGTCACCAACTGCATCTGCATCGTGCTGACTGAAATAACAATAGGCGCGCGAGATCAAACGAGGGTTAATGCCTAGCGGTCCGGGATTACCGCGCCGAGAGAGACACTGATGGTGGGGCCTGTTAGATGTGTGGACCTACTTGACAGTGTCTAGCTATGTCTGTTAATGATGGAGTTAGCAGTCCTGGTCGTCAGTTGCGTACCATTGTTATTCTTCCGTTCCAGCGTCTCTCTGTCTGAACTCTGAACCTGGCTCTGGTGTCTCACGCCTTTTGACTCTACGTGTCATATGTGCGCTGTACAGTAAAATTAGCAGTTTTAGTAAATATTTAGTATTAATTTTAACATAAATTATAATAATTAAAGTATATTTTCAGAAGCATATAAATGACATAAGAACATATAATTTCTTCATGTCAATTAAACAAGATAATATGCCAAAAAGATACGATTCAAATATATATAAAATCAACATAATACTCAGATTTTAATTGTTTGTTTATTGCTATCAGATGTCGGGCTGCTCAACATAAAATTTTGGGCTCTTTGCCACTTGGGTTAAAGTAATATCACAAATTAATATATAACAATTCTCTGAAATAAATTAGATGTTGAGCTCAAATAGAATCTTGCTTGTCTTATTAGTCACTTAATACAGATCATCAAATCTGAATTCACTGCACTGAAGGTAATTGATTCTGGCACTTAAGTAATCAATTGACAACAATGTAAAATAGTAGCCGAAAAGGAACACAGTGAACAGAATTGATCAAAGATCATAGAGACACAGAGAAGCATGTATGACACAATAAACAGATAGCAAGTAATCTACTAGCTCAATACCAATTTATATCTAATTGTTGTATTCAATTATCACAGTAACCCCAAATCCTCATTGAGCATTAACTGATCCCACAAACATTACTTGCAAAGTCTCCCAGTACTAGACTAAATTACAGAATGTAATTTACTCGCACAACACACAATGCTCAGTAATGCAAAAATTTGCAATCAATTATACTCGCGATGCGGATGGCACTCAAAACCACCGAGTAGTAAACTTGGTAAGGCACGCAAATCGCACTGTCTTAGAAAATCAATCGCCCCGCTATGCCGCGAATACCAGACAAGGTTGACGGAGATACAATGCCAATATTCATAATTTGGGACACACCGAAAGATGTCGAGGTACAGGAGAATGCCTATGGTGCCCCGTATCATTACCCCAAGAGTAATCACACTTAGACATACAGATTATTATTCGTCTGCCCGGTAGGACACCGCTCCAATGAATAAGCCTTACCAAAATTAACACGGGAGAATAATAAGATAGAAATTGTACTTTATTACAGTAGGTAGTTACACAAGGCTACGGTGGTCTTTAATACAATTATTTAATTACAACTGAAAAACGGGACAAAGCCCCTCGCTTGCCTGCCCTGCTCCATCGGACGCCTACTCGTCCCACTCGCTGAATAAGGTGTCCACCTCACCCTGGTCCTCGTAGTAAGCATCCTCACCTCCTATGGCCTCCTTGACACTGTGTATCCTTCATCTCACTCGGGATAATCCCTGGTTGGACTAGGATCTAACCAAGGAAGTAAGAGCAAGAATGAGTACTAGTATACTCCGCAAGCATTTATTAGCAAGGATGCACGGTATGACTCTTCTATGTTGATTATCACATTTTCTAGCTCATCTATTTCTCTGAAAAATAATTTACCAAGATTTAAGTGACAAGTTTTAATTATGAAAAGACTACTCATCACTCGGTGAGAAGATAGACCCTTAGCGGTCACCGTAGACTCCAATCTAGGAGACGAGCATGAATTCATGGTTTTATTTAGCACTGCGTAGGCTTTATACCACTTTACCCATAGCTACTATGAACTCTCTTTAATCTAGGTCTCCTATATTTTCTTTGATGCGGTGTCAAGTTCAGAGTACAGAATATTTTCCAAGTAATTGATTCTAGCACTTAAATACGGCCCATTATCCAAGTAAGAGTTTTGTTGCTCCTTATATATATATTATCCTTATGTAAAGGGTCCCATCTCTTCCCTCTCTTTCCTGCCGAGGGCCCCCTTTACCATCCTAGTAGTTCTCTTACAGTATAGCTGCTCATCTCAGTTGTACTGCTCTTTTCTATACTTCATCTTTTTTTTTTCTCTTATCTCTTTTTTATTTGATTTTTGAGAGATAGTTTTAATACGCACGCGCGCGCACACACACATGATACAAAAAGGTAACTTTTACATTTAATATAACTAGGTTGGTGTTCAAGAGAATAGGCTAGCCTTCATAATCGTAGTAAAGCTCAGCGTCAACGTATTCTGGATCAGCTACTCCTATCTGAGCCGGTTCATCTTCTGCAATTATACGGCCGACGCGTATAACAGAAATACTTTGTTGCTTTAGGTGCTAATATGCGTACATTAATCAGTTGATCTTCTTTTTCAACAGATTTTAATTTGATAAATTTTTCAGATTCCCGTTAGGTTAACACTCCCCTATAGCGGCTGTTCTAGTTTGTTAATGTGGATATCATGGGGATATGTTCCAGATCTTAGGATGATGTGACAATTGGTAATGACGTTTACGGTTTATCGTTTCATGTGTTTTCGACAAGTTTCAAAACTGTCAGGCAGTAACCGGTCTGACAGGTCGTAGCATGGCGGTCAAACCGGTCCCAAATCGGTTCGACCGGCAATAGGCGGTGGTCGGACCGGTGAACTAAAATGTGTTATTTTGAGCTGGGCCAAAAATAGAGTATGTAGGCAAGAGAGGAGATTCTATTGCACTTAGTCTCAAAATTTTGGGAGTCTCCAGTCAAAAGTTCTATTGGTTTGAAAATTCCAGTAGGTTTCGGTTTTCCAGAGAGGAAAAACGGCCAAGTCGGTGGCCAGGCGGTCCGACCGCCTATAGGTGGCGGTCGGGCCGGCCAGAAAGGCGGAGCCGACCTGAGGCGGTCGACGGTTTTCACTTTGTTCGTCGCCCGGTGTGGCGGCGATATTCGTGTGTTAGGTCAAAGTCATGAGTTTCAGGGCATATATGTTACATGATGCATATTTTGACTAACATGGGTCAAGTTGTAAAGAACTTGTTCGCAAATTCGATTTTGCTTGTCTATTGTTGTGCAGGTTGCTTGGTGGTAAACGACGGTCAACGGCGAGGATGATCGGGACTAGGCTTGTAGAGCTGAGGTCCAGAATGATCGACGATGCCGAGTGAGGTCAATGTACTCAAGCGTGGTGCAAGATGGATAAGGGTGACCTATTAGCTAATCCGAGGCGCTAGATGGCGCAAGGTGTAGCTAGTTAGGTCAAGAGAAGATAAAGACTACGCTTTAAAACAGGGGCGGAGCTGGGCCTCGGGCCTCTCGGGCAATGGCCCGAGGCCCAGCGAAAACAACAGTTCAAAATCAAAATAAGAAACATAAAATGCCAGTTAAAAATTACATTGGGTCCAAAACTACACTAGGCCGGCCCGAGGCTTGGGCCGGCGCTGCCTCCGCCCCTGCTTTAAAACACGTGCGTATGTGTCCTGTTTGTTTTGAGCCTTAACGGGAGCCCAATAGGATCAAACATCTAGAAGGTCTAAGCCTCCACTATAAATAGGAGAGGGTGGTGGCTGCACCACCGCTTCGCCTTTTTGCTATTTTGGAAACCCTAATTTTCTTAGGGTGAGCTTTGGTGGAGGCTAGGGTTTAGAGAGTTTGATGTGATTTTTGTGCTTTTGCATTGAGCATTGTCCTCCATTAATGGAGAGGATGTAAGCCCATATCATATCAAATCAATCTAGAGAAAGTTTGATCACGTCTTGCCTCATTGCGTTCTTTCTCTCTATTTGATGATTTTGGGTCTTTATTTGATCCGTGAGTTTTTGCTTGGTTTCTTCACGTGATCTAGCTTGCTGTGACGTGGGAGAATCTATCTAGGAGCATATTGATCATCAATTACCCACGAGCAAGAGCTTTGACCTAGTTTTCGTTTTGACCCGGTTTTGAACATCTCTTCAATCAAATCGAAAAGGATCGCTATTCTTCTAAGAATTATCACAATCTTCGATTGGAATAGCTTTCTGATACCATAGAGAAGGTGTGTTCCAAGTTTCATCAAGTTTGGATTAGTAGATCAAAAGTTTCATCTATTTTCATCTTCGTCATCGGGGCTGTTCTTCTGTTATGGAGGAAATCAGTCAGACCGCCCAAGGCCAGAGGTCAGACCGCCAGGGAATCGGTCAGATCGCCCAAGGTCAGAGGTCAGACCGCCAGGAAATCGATCAGACCGCCCAAGGCCAGAGGTCAGACCGCCAGTGCATTGAACTGTTTCAATCTTTGTTGATTTTATCGTATTGCTTAGGGGTTTGAATTGGATTCAATATTAGTCTTCCGCTGTACTGATATACTGATCTTCATAGCTTCTATAGCTACCGGAGTAAAGTTTTATTGAATCAATTATTTATGAAAAAGTGAGCATGATCCTATTCACCCCCTCTAGTCGCCTTTTCGATCCAACAGTTAACTCTAGGCTCGAGGTTTCCTACTCTCGCGTTTTATCACCCAAATTACTACACGTACCTGCACTGCACTGCACTGCACTCACACACACAACACAAAACACAAAACACACACACACAACACAAGACACACACACACCCAACTCAACATAGCACGCACATACTCTCACATTGCACAACACACACCAACACTCTCCTTCTCGGTTCCTCTTCTCCTCCCCTCGGTTCCTCCATGGCGATTCTCCCTCTCCGTTCGGATCTGGCCTCCCTCCGGGCGCTGCTGACCTTGGACCGCCTCCCCTCGCCATTTCTTCGCCGGATCTACGCCCTTGGTGGGCTTCGACTTCTTCCCTTGTGGTTTCACTTCCTGGTGGACGTGGTCGCCTCGAGTGGCTTCTATTGGGCTTCTGGCTGCTTCCGATAGCTCCCCTCGTAGGTCTACGCCATGCCTTGGTGGTCTTCTAGCTCCTAAGGCGGTTCCTCTCTACTCCTACTCTCACTACTTTTTCATACTATGCCGATTTGTGCCCATGTTGAGATATTGTCGTTTGGGTGACATTGCTGTGGATCCTGTGGATTTTTGGTGGTGGATCGGTGAGGGTTTCGGCTTAGACTTCGGTGAGTTTTCGGTGGGTTTTTGTGGTAGTCTTGGTGATGTTTGGGTCTCTTGGCATGGGGGCCTTCGGCAACAGTGGTTCTCGGTTCTCTGGATATGGTGGGGGTGTTCGGTGGTGGCATGTTGTGGCCTGGCTTGGTGATGGCATGAGGGATTTTGGGTCGTTTTGGTGATAGTAGATTGGTGAGCTTTGGCATGGTGAGGGTTTCAGCATTGTGGTGTTTCAGTCTCTTGGGTTCGATTCCTTGCCAGAGGTGGATTTTGGCATGGGGGCATGGTGTTTGGGCATGATGGGCTTCGGTGCTAGTGGCTTGGTGATGGCATGGTGGCTTCGACCTCAGTTGGTTTGGGTTCACTGGTTGGTTGATAACTTGATTGGTTCTCTGATGGGCTTGGTGGTGGCTGTCGGCTTGCGGTTCTCAGTTCTTCGCGCTCGGTCCACTGGTAGTGGCGGTCAGCCTGCTCTTGCCTTCCTCTTCCTTCCAACTCCTCACCTCCGACTTCCTCCCTCAACTGTCTTCTGTGGGCTGTGGGGGTTGAGGTGGTTGTTTCATGGGTTTCCTTTGGTTGTTCTTTTGTCTCTTGCCGAGGAGTGGCAGTGAGGTTGGTTATCTGCCTCTTGGTTTCGGTGGCTGCTGTTTTCAGAGGGGATGCGATGGCTGTGAGCTAGAGGTTTTATCTGGGCATTGGCTGTGCTTTGGCATCTCTCTCCTCCTATGCCTTACCCAGAATGCCCTTGCCTTATCCTTTTCCCTCTCTGTGATTTCTGTTTGGCTGGATAATAGCTATGGATCGAAGGTCTATGATGCACTGTGATTTGGATTTTCTACGGTTGGGGTAAATCAGAAAAATGGGTGTTCGATTTTTGTATTGTTGGATGATAAAGCCCATCTTAGTGAGAGGATGCTGACCGGCCTCAGACGGTCCAGGAACCTCGATGAGCATGCACGCTATCTGATGACACTACTTTCTTCCTTCTTCTCCTTTTGCATTTATTTAGGGGTTGCTATCGGTGTTTGGTTTGCTTACGACGAAATGGAGTGTTTTGCAGGGTTTTGGGGGTTGGCTATGAATGACTCTACTTGTGAGCGATACATGGAAAGGGACACCGAGCATTCAAAGTCTTCTGTAATATTCAGTGTTGTAATATTTTTTATTTTTCTTAGTTATTATGAATCATTGTAATTAGTCCGGAGTTGTAATCTTTCTTTTGAATTTTTGTAATTGATTTCGAACTTGTATCAATGTGGTATTATTAATTTAAAATTCATATTACAATCTCTGGAGATGGGTTATTGTATTACTTTTCTGGTAATGAAATCTTGTATTACTGTTTCATCATTAATTAAATTGTATGTGACTTGCTGTTTCGTTGTTGTGGGTAATTAGTTTAATTAATACCATTTATTTCCATTTAAATGCGCTTAAGTGTTAGGGTTTTTTCAATGCCGCACAAGACCAACCGAAGTGCACTGGCCGAGTGCACTAGAGAACACCAATCACCAAAAACCAAATTCTTCTTCCAGATCAACATCAACCAGAGCCGACTAGATCAAACCTAAGTCGCACAAGTGCCAAGTTCCACACCGGCCAACCAACAGAGGGTATGGCACAAGAAAGGGGAATCGACGGGATGCGCAAAACCGAGAGTCCGGACCTCACGACCGACAGCGTCGAGCCACCACGGTGAAGCAACAGCTTTAAAAGGCTAAAAACCTAATCTCAATCGGAGGAGAGGAAGAGCACCCCAAAAGAGGAAGACTCACTGATATTTTCTGAGAGGAAGAAAAGTGGAGACATCCATCCAAGTAAAGAAGAGGAGGGGAAGAAGGAGGCCGGGCTGCCGTCGCCGACAGTCGGTGCGCAATCTGCCCGGGCCAGTGTAACATCCCAAAGTTCTGTTACTATTTTAAAATTAATAAAGTTATTATTTTATTGTGATAGTATCTTAGTCGCACACCTTCAGAAGTATGTGAAACGAACATTACAAGTGATTATCTCTTGTGGGTAAAGCTGTACAACCTCTGCAGAGTGTTAAAAACTATTCGAATAGCCATGTTCACAGTCATAGACATGCTCAGTAAAACCACTCAAAGTTAGAATTTGATTTGTTTTTAAAAAACTTTATTAAACGATTTTGGATAGTTTTATCCAATTGGAAAATTGGGTGGTATGCCATGTGATAGGAGGGTATCCTTCACCACTTTTGTGTGAATGTTATCTGACTAAAAAACTTGAGAATTTTGAAAATGAATTTTAGCTATAGAATATATGTTTTGGAACTTAGTACAAGTATTTAAAGAAAATATCGCTTTATGCAAATTCAACCCTATATGCCTTCCTTTGATATACCCTTGCATGCATTATCATTTTGTTATTGGGTGTAACTTACCGAGCACGGTTGTTTGTGCCCACCCTTACTTAATGCAAATAAATTTTAGAGAAGAAGGACTTCGCGCTGTCGAAGATCTCGACGACTAGGCCACTACCCTAGTTGATTGCCTATGACAGATTAGTTGGGCTCTACTACTGTTCATTTGTCTTCCGCTGTGTTCTTATTTGTTGGCTCATAAGTCTTTCTGGTAATCAATTCTGATATTTATTAATAAATTTTTGCGATTATGGATATTATCATATTTGTTTACTGTGTGAGCTAACTAATGATCATAGGGCTAGTTTAAAAATACCCAAAAAATTTAAGGTATTAATTCCAGGCCCTGACAGCCAGTTACCGGCAACCCTTTTGTGATAGGCTCATTGCCTGTCTCCCGTCCATGTGAAATGGTGCCCGGGCTTAAAAGTTGCCAGGCGATGGATGGATGCCATTTTCAGTAACGCGAAAACAATTTCATCGTTGTTTGGGGCAGGTTCGGGCCGGGTGGCGCGTGTGCCGGGGTGGGTTTGGCGGCTGCAAGTGGCGCCCGGGCGGCCGACACTGGTGAGTTCGGTTGTCTTGGCGGTGCTGGCGGTAAAAACGGCCGTCGTGAGGGAGGGTGGAGTCTTGGGCGACACGTCTTTTTCCACCGTAGTCTTGTGCGTCGTGGCGCTTGTGCCCCGTTCTTGTGTGCCGACCGTCAGGGTCCACCCGATTCCGCGCGGGACGGTGCGTGTGGCCTTGTCTCGTGGTGGGTGGCGTTGGGCGTGCATAGGCCGTGGTGGGAAACGAGGGCGTGTGGAACTGTGGATTGGAGGGAAGGAAAGGCGGTCCAGATTCGGTTCATGACAGGGGGCTGACCAGGGTGAGGCCTGAGAGGCGGCCACATTTCGTTGGGACGTTGCCACTTGCGCTGAGGCCTGTGCTCGGGTGGCGCTGTTCGGTACTGTGCATATGTCCGAGCATCTATAATAATTTATTTCTTAACTTATTATTAAAAGAAGAGAAAAATATTCAATCTAATAAAAAGAAATAAACTTTCCAATATATTATTTATTGAGGTTGTATCTAAATTTTAATTTCTATTTTAATTGATATACGTCAAGCTGGTTTTTAAGTAACAAGCAAGTCTCCAATAACTATTTTGTTATTTCTTATGTCTCAATATCAATTCATTTAGAAATAAACTCACTTTCTCTCTTAAAATACTGATATAGCAACCTTAAGTAATAAGTGACATCAAGTATTATAGATACTCTTACTTCACAAGCACATTCTGCGGCTCTGCGCACTTGTGATCAGAAAACTCACATGTCTCAACCATAGTCTACTGTGCCAAGTGCCTTAGTTCACAAGCACATTCTGCGGCTCTGTGCACTTGTGATCAGAAAACTCTCATCAACCGGCCCATAAGCGGTCACGGCCGCAAATCCGCAGTTGCACCTGACAGCATGACCCTTCACCTTTGTTTCCTGATGAACTGTTGGCCATTCACCTTTAACACTTTAACCCACACGTCACGTCAGCCTCGCCCAACGATCGGCTGATAAAAAAAAAATCAGCCTCCCACGCTCCATCCAGCCGTCGGGCGCGCCCATCCGACGGCACGGCCGCAGCTGCCCCGCGCGCAGCGCAACGACCCCACACGCCTCCCCCGTTTCGTTCGCCCTCCGCGCTTCTAGAACCCTCCGGCCTCTCCGCGCCTCACCATTCCTCCCTCCCTCCTAAACCCGCCTCCATTCTCTCGCTCTCCAGGTATAAACCCTAATAACCTCTTCTTATCCGCTCGTCTCTTGCCAAGACGTCACACCGAACCACCACAAGAACACAAGCGAACCTCCGGGCTCTTTGATATTGCCTACCTCATGGCACCGGCGCTGAGCAGGAGCCTGGGGGCGTCGTCGGTGGCGGCGCTGCGGCCGAGCCCGTCGCGGGGCACGTTGCGTGGCGCGCTCGTGCCGCAGAGGAGGTGCGTGAGAGGGGTGAGGTGGGAGGTGGGGAGGAGGGGGAGGCTGGTCGGTGTGAGGTGCGGCGCCGCCGTCGCCGGGAAGCCCGCCGGGGAGGAGGAGGCGGCCGGCGAGAAGTTCGAGTACCAGGCCGAGGTGGGTGGAGGAGTTGGAATTCTTAAACCATTTGGTCGAAGTGTGGATTGGTATACATTTGTGCTTCGCTAACAGAGCAAAAATTTACAACAACTGTTGATGAAATCCGCTGATGTTTGTACATTTTGTAGTTAGAGAGATCGCGTGTTTATGCATTGTTTCTCTTTGTCCTTCAGGTTAGCCGCTTGTTGGATTTGATTGTTCATAGCTTGTACAGCCACAAGGAAGTATTTCTCCGTGAACTTGTAAGGTTAGTCTTCTGCTCAAACTCAAGATCTGTAATTAAATTGTCGTTATTCCCAAAGAAGAATTGCTATTCCCAACTGCAGTGCCACAATATCTGATCCTGACACACATAATATTTTCGCCCAGTAACGCGAGTGATGCATTGGATAAGCTGAGATTTCTCAGTGTAACTGATCCCTCTGTGCTGGCTGATGGCGGCGAGCTGGAAATTAGGATTAAACCCGACCCAGAGGCTGGCATAATCACTATCACGTGAGTAGTTCTTCTTGTGTATCTACTTACCATATTAAGCATCAATTGTGATGAAAATCATTATTCAGTCTCATTGTTTTGGATCTTACAGCGATACTGGCATTGGGATGACCAAAGATGAACTCAAAGACTGCCTTGGAACTATTGCACAAAGTGGCACCTCAAAATTTTTGAAGGCTCTGAAGGTGCCCCCCCCCACCCTAATGATCTCATTTGTTTCATGGTTGACTTGATGTTAATTTCTCTGTTTTTTTTTTCAGGAGAACAAAGATCTTGGTGCAGATAATGGACTTATTGGTCAATTTGGTGTGGGATTTTATTCGGCTTTTCTTGTTGCAGAAAAGGTATGGAATATCTCGTGGATGGTACCACCAGGGTAGATGAATCCTCCATGCTTTGCAAGAACTTGTTGTTTCAAATTATTCTTACATTTGATTTGCAAGCCAAAAATGTTTCTCTAACTTGAAGTTATTTCGTTGACTTGCAGGTTGCGGTGTCCACTAAGAGTCCAAAGGCAGATAAACAGTACGTATGGGAAGCTGTGGCCGACAGCAGCTCGTACATTATCAAGGAAGAGACTGATCCCGAGAAAATGCTTACACGCGGAACCCAAATTACACTGTTTTTAAGAGTAAGAAGCTTATACTGATATTTATTATACAACCTTCACCGCCTAAATCAATTCTTACCATCTTTTTGTTCCTTTAGGATGATGATAAATATGAATTTGCTGACCCTGCGAGGATTCAAGGTCTAGTTAAGAACTACTCGCAGTTTGTTTCGTTCCCCATATATACATGGCAGGAGAAATCAAGAACAGTTGAGGTAATATTTTGATTATGCTCTATTCTAATCCTCCAAATTATCACTTCAATTGGTATTTATTTCGTTTCCTCTCCTTTACGCTTGTTACATCCTCTAAATAGGTTGAAGAAGAGGAAGAGTCGAAAGAAGGTGAAGAGGCAACAGTTGAAGAAGAGGAAGAGTCGAAAGAAGGTGAAGAGGCAACAGAGGTTAGTTTTTTGTGCATTTGATTGCCATTTTGTTCAAATTGACTTTTTTTATCCGACACATTTCCTGTTTTGTTGTAGGGTGAAAAGAAGACAAAGAAGAAAACTATCACTGAGAAGTACTGGGACTGGGAATTGGCTAATGAAACAAAGCCCATTTGGGTAAGCTGATACCCAATTTATTGTTACCATAGCCTGCCATTGGTGCTTGCAGTGCAATTGTCATGTGACATATGTTGTATTATCTTCCATAACCACATTTACATATTTGGGTTTCTATTGGCTATTGAAAGAAGCAGAAGTTGAATTCAAGTTTCTTCCATGCAGATGAGAAATCCTAAGGAAGTCGAGAAAACTGAGTATAATGAATTCTACAAAAAGACATTCAATGAGTTTTTGGATCCTCTAGCCTATACACACTTTACAACAGAGGTGCTTGGACTTGTCACACTTTACTTTTGTTATGTTCATACACACTAATTTTTTTGACAAAACTTATGTTCGAAACAGGGTGAGGTGGAGTTCAGGAGTGTTTTGTACATTCCAGGAATGGCACCTCTTAGCAACGAGGAGATAATGAATCCTAAGACAAAAAATATCCGGTTGTATGTCAAGAGAGTCTTCATATCGGATGACTTTGATGGCGAGCTGGTATGTTTCCACAATTTTTTTATTATTGCCTTTACCTCACAGTTAGACATTGGTTCTTCAGTTAGTATGATAATAGTGTCGAATGAATTGCTGAATTTAGGGTTCTCTCTGCAGTTCCCCAGATATTTGAGCTTTGTAAAAGGTGTAGTTGACTCGAATGATCTTCCTCTCAATGTTTCTCGTGAGATTCTTCAAGAAAGCCGTATTGTAAGTTATGGAAAAACATTTGTGATTTAACATACAGTGGATTACTAGACTGCGATTGTCGACGTTTGGAAATAACGGTTGATATCCTTATGTTTCAGGTCAGGATCATGCGTAAGAGACTTGTTAGGAAGACATTTGATATGATTCAGGATATTGCTGAGAAGGATGACAAAGAGGTAAGTCAAACTTATTTTTCTTCCCCAGCTGTTGATGTATTGGGCTTGTTTTGAAGCTTGGTGTCGTTCGCTCGACAGGACTACAAGAAATTCTGGGAGAGCTTTGGCAAGTTCATGAAACTTGGTTGCATTGAAGACACGGGAAATCAGAAGTGCCTTGCTCCTTTGTTGCGGTTCCACTCTTCCAAAAATGAGACAGATTTGATAAGTCTTGATCAGTATGTAGAGAACATGCCTGAAAGCCAGAAGGCAATCTATTATATTGCTACAGATAGTCTTCAGAGTGCAAAAACAGCTCCTTTCTTGGAAAAACTGGTGCAGAAAGACATTGAAGTATGACAACATCTTATTATTGATCAAGGAATTGATATTCTCTCCTGTTGCATTTTTTCTCATAGTGGCACCCTTTTATTTTCTTTAGGTTCTCTACCTTATCGAGCCGATTGATGAGGTAGCCATTCAGAATTTACAGACATACAAAGAGAAAAAAATTATCGATATCAGCAAAGAAGACCTAGAATTGGGTGAGGAAACTCTGAATTTTTTAATGTGATTGGTTATAAATTCTTGGCAAATTTTTTGCATGACACTAACATATGTTGGCTGTTACAGGTGATGAAGATGAGGACAAGGAAAAGGAAAGCAAGCATGAATACACTCTTCTTTGTGACTGGATAAAGCAACAGCTTGGCGACAAAGTTGCCAAGGTCCAAATCTCAAAGCGACTCAGCTCTTCGCCATGTGTTCTCGTATCTGGCAAGTTTGGTTGGTCAGCCAACATGGAAAGGTAGCATGATGGTTGAGATGTCATACAAACAGAACATTAGCTAAAAGGTGTACAGTTGTTTCTCTAATACGTGTTTCTTCAATTTGGTAGGCTCATGAAAGCACAAACACTTGGGGAGACATCAAGCTTGGAGTTTATGAGAGGAAGAAGAATATTTGAAATCAATCCCAACCACCCTATTATCAAGGACTTGAGTGTAAGATAACTGCAACGTGTTGTTACAAATTGCACCTAATTTGTTGTTATATCATGCTATACAACATCCGTTCTTATGCCATGCCCCTTAAGATATCAACCAATCACTCGTATGTATATCTCAAACAAATACAGGCTGCTTGCAAAAACGAGCCTGAAAATACTGAAGCGATGCGGGCAGTTGAGTTGTTGTATGAGACTGCTCTGATCTCCAGTGGATATACTGTAAGTACAGCAAACCTATTCTTGTGTTCATGATGATCAATATGATTTGCAACCTCATGATTGTTCACTTGGATTGTCCAGCCTGACAGTCCAGCGGAGTTGGGAGGAAAGATATACGACATGATGACAATCTCCCTTGGCGGGAGATGGGGAAGATCGGACACCGAGGAGGCTGAAGCAACCACCAGCGAGACCAACATTGAGGCGGACTCTTCTGAATGTGCCACGGCGGAGGTTGTTGAACCCTCTGAAGTGAGGACTCAGAGTGATCCATGGAAGGATTAGTGAATTTTGTAGGCATCACTTTTATTCCCTGAAGATGTAAGAGCAAAATAGAAGTATACACCAGAGCCATACTTATGATGAATTGAGCGAGAAAACGTCTCAGCAATAATATTGGGTTTGTCATATATGTTGTTCGGGTCGCCGTGAGGCTAAATTTGGTAGGGATCTACTTATAACCGTTTAATGAAAATGTCTTGTTTATATTTTATGGAACGAAATAGGATCTGATTAAGCTCATCCTTAAACAAATTAACCAGATTACATCTTAAAATGCAGTCTGGATAACAGAAGGATAAAAATAGTTTTACTGAAAGACAGCATTCTTGGGGGTGAGGCGCTGCCTTTTGTCAAGATATCGACGTGTTGATCACGTGTCCATCAGCCTCGGTATCCCCACTGTCCTTTACAAGAGTAAAAATGCAACTATGCATGATGCATCCGATCCAACTTGCAATACCTGAATAGCGGCCTCCAGTTCTTCTAACATCATAGCAATTCTTCAACATCTGGTCTGTGCAAATGTTGTATTTAATAGCTGCAGTTGTGTTAATCAACCTATATATCTACAAACAAGCTGTGATAGAAAATCCTACGATAACTTTTAAATTAGAAAAAGCAAAGTCCTATTAATTAAGAGAAAAGAGAAGATCTACGTTCCTTACTTTTGGGTCATATTATAACAACGTAAATTAATCATATGTATAGATATTACAGCTATTACAATTATATAATATATACAACTATATTTTTGAGAGACAATAGAGTTATATAATAAATAGAATATGTTGTAATATTTAACCGCCCGGAAAATTCTGCTAGCTGTTGTAACTTGAGAAATCTATCTATAAATCATCCCACGTCAGGATCTGCACCATGATCCCTTTGGTACTGTTGCACCCGGATGTGCCGGCCCAGCCACAACCGACAAGGGAAACGTCTGCTCGCGGCCTAGCTCGGTCGGCCCACCTGCGCGCAACCGCAGCCAACCAGGAAAACGTGGTTCTACGCTACGGTACCATTCCGTCCTACCGACAAAACGATCGGAATGCGCGATGAGCAGAGCCCGGCGAGAAAATTGTCCGATGCGTCGTCGTCGTCGCCGTCGCTGGGGTTTTCTCGTCCTGCGAATCGGAATCGGTGCAGTGTTTTTCTGTCGTTGTTGCATGAACGTACGCGCGTTGAACAGTTGAGCCACAGCTGTTCACGGAATTGCGCCAGTGTACGATCCCGGTTCAATCTGGGAAAAATATAAAAGCAGCGCTCGTTGGAGCTATCCTCCTGCTCAGGAGGAATCCGACTGTGCCTATGCCTTGTCCTGGAACCCTTGTAACGCCGGCAGAATATACCGAAAGGTTTCTTTTATTGCGTGCGTACGTAAACCGCCCACTTCTGTGGCATCTACAGTGCACACTGCGTAAATTGTCCCTTTGAAGATGAGGTAATATGTCAGATCCGGCTAGAACTGAATCCGACTCAACACACAAATGGGATACAATTTGAGATAAGATGGATATACTAGGGTTCTAAGCTAACTAAAACTTCAAGACTAGAATATGAGATTCTTTTTCTTACTTCTCGTTCACGAAAGCGTTGGCTGTAAACCTGCCAATTTACAGCTGACTTACAGTTCAGTTAAAACAGAAATAACTGAAGTTTAACTGAAATGAAACGGTAAATAAAAATCGTCGACGTCGGTCTACAAGGCAAAGCAGTAAATACTGGAAAGGCCAGTTATAAACCCCACGATTTCACATGAGAGCTTCTGATCTCATCTCGACCGCCAAATCGCATGTGTGCTGAAGTCGTCAAAACATTATGAAAAGTGCAGACTCGGTGAATTTCGGGAATATTACGTGTCCCACATTTTTTATTTATAATTTTAAGATGCAAGTTTAACACTAACATAACTGCTATATTAGACTCTAACACGAATTTTTTAACACTCCCCCTCAAGACGGGTATAAGATATTAATCATGCTTATCTTGTTACATATTGTAGAACACTCGTTAGGACCTAACCTTTTAGTGAAACAGTTAGCCAACTGTTCACTAGACTTGATATACTCCAACTTGAGCATCTTGCAATCGAGCTTCTCCTTGATGAAGAACCTATCAATCTCAATGTGCTTGGTACAATCATGCTGTACTGGATTGTTAGTAATGTTGATTGTAGATTTATTGTCACAATACAACACTAAGAGATTATTCCTCATACTCGAAGCTCAGACAATAAACCCTTCATCTATATCATTCCACTCACACTCAATGCTATTGCTCTGTACTCTGCCTCTGCAGTAGACCGTCGGACCCGGATTTCGTAAATCCAAATCCTCTATAAAAACACCGTGCTATTCTCTTGATCAGTGTTATTCTCTGGATCAGTAGATATCACTCACAGATACATCACTGAATCATTTCATACACGATGTAAACTGAAGCAAATATTATATTACAACCATCAGAGTCACATAGACTGCGTCGGTCGAGTTTTACAATAAAGGTCGAATAGACCAAATGATTATATTACAAACGTAGCGGAAGCGACTGTGGAAGCAAAAGGGGGTAGATCACATCTCTCCACAGGCAAGCAACTGGGGAAACCCGTGTGCGTCCGATATTAACCAACGACTTGGATAATATTGGATGCATGAAAGCACCAACGGAGTTAGCTAGACTGAGGCGATACATAAACCAAATGAACTAGACTACTCTTCGTCATCTCTTGGGCCTCCAACTTTTGGGTCCTCATAGTATGCATAGTCTCTAAGGTTTCCTGCTTCTGAGGTTTTAGGGGAAAGAGCGAGGATGAATACAACTTTTGTGCTCGCGAGTTAACACCCAGAATGCATTAATAATACATGCAAGGCTTAACAATGATGTTTCAAGTTCTTTTATTTGCTAAAAATAATATTTTCAATTACAGTATTTAGAAATTCCTATGACTTAGCAACTTGACCAAATCTCATTTTATTAAAGAGATATTGTTCAATATTTATAATGACGAAGGTTACCTCCACCTATGCTTAAATTTGATGTGGAGTCACCTCCATATAATAACATTACTGGGTACGACGACCCATGAAAATCCAACCCACGGGCTAGGTGAGCCCGACACCATAACCATCCCACCTACCAGGTTTTATAAATAGAGCTAACTCAAGTAAGTTCCCATGTCCGCTTTTGACCGTAGACACGACTATTTAAATAGTTTAGACTCTGCAGAGGTTGTACATTGTACCCATAAGGGACAATCATACTTGATGCCCTACATGATTCCTTAGTCATGTAGTTGAGAGATCATCACAGTAACTTTTCAACTCTAAATTCATCCATATGGGTTGGACCCCATAAGTTGTGCAGGATGTTCACCACATTGCTAACGCAGATAGACTACCACGTACCAACCACTCCCTCCCTTTGTGTCTATTCAAGCTCAACGACACCTTGCACTACTTCCACTAGTGACCATCTAATAAGTTTACTAAGTCAAGTTGTACGTGTGGTTGTACTTGTTTTACACGAGAGGTCATGACAAGATTCAATAGGGTTTTGGGGAACAAATTCAATAGGGTTTTTGGGGAACAAAATACGTCACCACACTATTCTAGTCATTTACCCACAATGACAGCTCAATTCCACTTTCATGATTAAAAGATGGTGATTGGTGTATTTAATGCCCGGTACTTAAGCAAGACTAGCATGTCACTTAAGTATAACCTATAACTAGTATTTACCACATAGTTACTAAGGTGACATAGAATAATGGATTCAATTTGTCAAAGGTTGGTATAATAATTAATTAATCATCAAATGAGTATTTAACTACCTTAAGATTTAACATACTTTTGATTAAAGAATTAAGTCATGTAATTTATGGTAATTTAAAGGAATATATTTTTTTTTTTGCATAAAACATAGGCTCAAAATGATCAAAGTATTGACTCACCTGGAGTGAAGGGGAGAGAGTCTTGTCCCTGATCAAGCTGGAGATCTTCCGCTTCTCTGAATTCTATTCGGACGAACATATCGGAAAAAGAATAAATAAGCAAAGAGAATAAATAAATACACAAGAAATAACAAATGAACTATAAATTAAATAAAACCAGCGCCATTAGCAAGATCTTGAACTTAGACAAATTTAGAAACAAAAATCACTAGAATCGGGGTTATAACGGAGGAGAACGGAGCTTCCGAAGTTTTGGTTTTGAGCACTGCTGGTTTCGAGTACTGATGATTTTGAGTGTTGTTCGTTTCGAGTACTGTTGGCTTAGAGTACTGTTCGTTTAGAGTACCTGATCGAAAAAGGGGTTTCGACTACCTGGTCGAAAGGGGTTTCTACTATGCGACCACCTCGTCGTGGACCTGGTCGTAAACCTGGTCGTAGACATGGTCGGAAGAAGTTTCGACTACAAGTGGTCGGGAGGAGTTTCGACTACAAGTGGTCGAAAGGGTTTCGTATACAAGTGGTCCGGCTGGGTTTCGACAACAAGTGGTCGGAAGGGGTTTCGACTACACGTGGTCGAGAGGGGTTTCAACTATAAGTGGTCGAAAGGGGTTTCGACTACAAGTTGTCAAAAGGGTTTCAACTACATGTGATCGAAATGGGTTTCAACTACAAATGGATGGAAGGGTTTCGACTACACGTGGTCGGAAGGAGTTTCCACAACGCGGTGTGGTCGGAAGGACATGAGGGAGAACATGGCATGGGTAAGGGGGCTTACCAAGACCGAGAGAGAGGCCGGAGGAGGTCAGTGGACAACGATCGGTGGTGGGGAAGCTCATGGTCGAAGGCGACAGAGGATGACGACGAAGGGGTCGGCCGGGACTGAGGGAGAAGAGGAAATGTGGCGACTCCTGTGACACAAAACTGAAATTGAGTGAGAGGATTGCTTCAAGGAGATTTGGGGCACGAATCGACGCTTGTAGAAGAGGGGGCTGCACTGGTGTGGAAAGAACCAAATGGAGGTGTCGCGACGGCTTGAACTTGGAGTTCGACTTCGGGCAAAGCATAGCGACAAGAGTGAGAAAGGGAGAGATGGGTAGGGGAAGGAGATGAAGGGGGCTCTCGCTCTTTTTTGGTGGCACTTACCAAAAGCAGAGGGGAGACGAGGGGAGGCTAGGGGAGGCTCGGAGCTCCTTTTATAGCCGGCGAGGGGGTGAAGGATCCGTCGAGGAGCTCGGGGTGGCGCATGGTCCCAAGGAGCTGGCGGTCTGGGCGCTCTGCATGGCGGTGACTTGGGGTCCCAGGGCAGGTGGGAGTGGCAGGGGGCGAAGCAACAAGGTGATGCGGATGCAGCGTGCACAAGCGCAACGTGCGAGTGCTGACGCAGGCACGGGCTGGCGATGCGACAGGACGGGGAGCAGGTGCATCGGCCATGTCACACTGGCATCACGACGCAGCAGAGCGGGCGTGGTTGGAGTAGGTGGGCGGTTTGGTCGACGAGGCGGGACGAGGTAGGGGAGGGCGCCGGAGTCAAGGCATGTAGCGTCCCGCTTTTTCAGAGTTTTTGAAAATTTTAAAAGAAAACCATTTGCTTCTATTTGCCAAAAGCTTAATTTTGAAATTTCAGAATCCATTTGCAGTTTAATATGAATTAATCAAACTTCAATTAAATTAAAGTTGGTTTAATTGAGTTTTCTGGAATTTAAAGTCAAAATTATTATTTTAAGAATTTTCTTGGGTTTATTGGATTTTAGAAATTTGATTTTCATTTTACCCGAAATTAAAAATTATTTTATTGGTAAAAGAAAAAGAAAAATTAAAGTTGAAAGTATTTTTATTAAGTCTAGAATAATTCAAGGAATTTCTGTGAATTTTTCTAGAATTTTTGGACTCTATTTGCTATTTTCTAAATTGCCTTTTGATTTATTTGAATTTCTAAAATCAAAAATCCCCAAAATCCTCCTTTACTATTTGTGGGCCGAATCCCTTCGGCCCAATCCCTATTCCCCGGCCCACTCCGCGCCTGCCCGACCTCCGCTCACTTGCGCTCTCGCCGTCTCTGCCGTTGGATCTCCATCCGGCGTCCTCGTTCTTGCGTCGCCTCCTTCGCCGCAGCCTTGATTGCCGTCCGCGTCATCCGTCGCTCGCGCCTCCCTTCCTCCCACCGTCCGTCGAAATCGGACGGCGCCCTCATCGTCCTCCCGCGCTCGCCGCTCTCTCTCACGTCCTTCGCCGGTCGCCGCCATGAATCACGCCCGTCCGTCCGTGTCTCCTCGCCTCAGCTGCGCCTCCGCCATAAAATCCGCCGCCTCGGTCCCGCCGCTCTGCCCGTCGCCCGTCCCATCTCCGCCTCGCGCCTTCTCTCTCTCCGCCGTGACCTCCTCCGTGCGCCCACTCCGTGCTCCTCCGCCTATAAAATAGCGCACGGCTCCGCCTCCTCCCTCTCCCATTTCCCCTTCTCCTCTCTCCCTCGCTCTCTGTCGGCCGCCCTCCCTTTCTTCTCGTCGGTAGAGCTCCTCCGCCGCCCTCTAGCGCTTGCCTCAGGCCCTCCTCGGCACCACCACCACGCCACCTTCCCGCTGCGCCGCGTCTGGCGCGCCCCTCCCGCCGCCCGGCCGACCCTCACGCTCGCCATCGCCTCCGTCTCCTCGGTGGCCGGTGGCCGCCGCCGATCTCTCTCTCTCTCGCCTGCAGTCAGTGCCGATGTGGCGCCACGTGGCGCCACGTCGGTATCACGTAAGCGGAATTGCTCACGTGGCGTGCCAGCGTGGCTGCGCGTGTCGGTGACGTCAAAGTCCGGAATTTTCAATAGAAAAATAAATCCGAAAATTCGAAAAAAACCCTAATTCTATCATTTCATGTGATTTCCAACTTCTTTTGGCCATAACTTTCACATCCGAACTCCGATTTGGGTGATCCAAATTTCTAAATTCATATAAATTCAGCCTCTTTCATTTGGTTCTGGTTTTGTAATTTTGGAGTTCATTTGGTGCTGTTTTATTTATTTGTTGCTATTCTCGCGTGTAGATTAGGCATTTGGAAGATTTCTTGACAAACGATCAAGACCCGCTCCTCGTCAACGAAGGCAAGTCGTAGGCCTTTGACCATGTTGAACCCCTTTTACAAAAGTATATTGCTTCAAATTATCATGCATGGCTAGTTTTATTAAAAATGGTTTTGGGAGTAGATAATTACCAAATTGCCATTATGCCTCCTTGATAAAGTGAAAATGAAATGTCTCCTTGAATGACATATATCCTTGAACACCATAGGATGGTTAATACTAGTTGGACATAATTGTATACCATGTTTAGTATTGCTTAGTCTTGCTTTAGTTACCCGCGAGACTTTCGATCACATGTTCAATGATTAATGAAATTTGACTAATGGAACTATGGAACAGTGGTGTGAGGCCACTTTTATTAAAAGATGTTGTGCCATGGCAGGGATTGCCATTTGGTCGGGAATGAACAAAAATGATTTATGCTCGGGCTTGAGGTAGGGAGTTAAGGTGGGTGTGTGATGCACATTGGGTTGTGGTAGACTTGTCTGAGCAGCCAACTAAGGACTTAACTTTGCAAGTCATTGATATGGGCCACCTCGTGCAACCATAAGTCCGGTATGGGACGGACCTGGCCAACTAATTGGGGAAATTTTGAGTCGGTTCTGTTGTGGTGGTTTAATGGCGCAAGAGGGGGCTGTGATGGCGAAACCTTAGCGAGGCGAACCAGAGGCAAAATGGAACTTTGTAAAGGCCTTGTGATAGTCACTTAGTCGCACACCCTCGGAAGTGTGTCGACGGACATTACAAGTGATTTATCTCTTGTGGGTAAAGCTGTACAACCTCGCAAAGTGTCAAAATCTATTCAATAGCCGTGTCCCGATTCGGACATGCACAGTGATTTCGCGCAAGGTAGCATTTTCAAAAATGTGGTTTGGTTCGATGGAAAGGTTTGGTTGGAATGGTTGGGAAGTGAACGGGATGTTCACTGTTTGATTCAAAAGAACTTGGTTATCTATGTATTATTCTTTTAAAATCCTGCTTTGCCATCTAATTATTGTATTTATTGTTAAACTTGCTTTACGCAAATTAACCTTAAAGCCATCCTTGCTAAGCTGGCATGAATACTATGTGCATACATTTCTCTACGACTTCTTGAGTACTTTATGTACTCACGGCTTTATGCCCTTTGTTGATCGGTCCAATGAAGAATCGGAAATATTGAGTTCTCGAAGAAGGCTACTTTGAAGACTTGCGAACTAGGTCACGTCCTCCACTCGATTGCTGTGGGCATGTCGATTGGGCTCCACGTATTTTGAGATTTCCATTGCCGGATACTCTGTTGTTGTTAAGCCCTGTGAGGCGATTTTTGTAAGAACCTTGACCATAAGGTCTTTCTTTGTTTTAATTAATATTACTTTATGCGCTTCATTAGTTCGTTGTTGAATGGTTATGATAACATCATTGTTGCAAGCTGTGCAAGCTAGCTCTTGATCATGGGACTAGCTTGGTATGCACAGAGGGTCTCGGGGTTGTGTGACACCCGGGGGTCCGACAAGGCAGGTGAGAGCGGCGCTAACGATGGGACGGGGCGTTGAGGGCGCCGAAGTCAAAAGAGGGCAGGTGCGGCGGCAGGGCGCCTGGCTCAGGTGAGGAGGTGGGCACACGGGCGCTGCACGGGGCTTGTTCGGGGGTTGAGTCGGGAGGGAAGAAGGGGGCAGGGGGAGAAGCTGGGCCAGGGTAGACCGAAAAGGGGAGGGAGGTGGGCCTGGGGAGAAAGCCAAGAGGGGTGGGCTATGCCCAGGAGGAAGGACGGGCCGGCCCAAGGGGGAAAGAAAGTGGGCTGAGCCCAAGGGGGAGGGGTTTGAACTTGTGGTGGAAGCTTGCGATTTTGAAAATACACATAAGTTGAAACAACTTTTTGAAACCAACTGACAAATGTAATTACTATTCATAAACCAAAAACGGGATGTTACATAGACCGAGCCACAACCTCCTGCTTTTGTATTCCCATGACACAAGGTTACCCCCACAAAGATGCAATATCCAGAGATAGATCTCCTATCATCCACACTGCTCGTCCAATTAGCATCGCAATACCCTTCCATATTCAGATGTTGATTTTTTTGAACCAAAGGCCTTTCCCAGGGTTACTCTTCAAATACCACAGGATTCGATAGACAAAATCCATGTGTCATGTTCTAGGATCATGCATATATCGAATAACCACACTCACTGCATATGAAATATCATGTCTTACATGGCACAAATAGATGAGACGCCCAACAAGCCTTTGATAAGCTTCCTTGTCAATTGGATCTGTTGACTCAGCACATAGCTTGTGATTCTTATCAATAGGTGAAGCAATAGGGCGACACCCAAGCATTCCTTTTTTTCTGCTAGTATATCAAGGAGATACTTCCTTTGGGAGGAACTATACCATTCGAAGAACGGGCAATCACAATCCCAAGAAAGTATCGAAGAGGTCCAAGATCTTTTGCCTGAAATGCCCCTCCCTATTTTTTCTTCAAGGAATCATTTCCTCAGCATTATCTCCAGTAATCATAATATCATCAATAAAAACTGCTAATATGATGATGTATGATCCTCTATACCTATAAAATACAATATAATATCCATTGTAATTAGAATAACCCATACTATAGAATGCACGCCTGAATCTATCAAACCACGCCCTTGGAGACTATTTCAGACTTTATAAAGACTTCTTTAGTTTACACAAATTCCTATCAGTCTGCCTATTATAAAAGCCTAGAGGAATCTCCATGTATACCCCCTCTTGTAAATCACCATTTGAAAAGTATTCTTCACATCCAACTGATGTAGGGGCCATCCAAAGTTAGTTGCACAGGAGATCAAAGTTCTTACCGTGCTCATCTTCGCCACTGGTGCAAAGGTATCATCATAGTCTATCTAATATGTTTGACTACAACCTTTTGCAACAAACCGTGCCTCGTATCTCTCTATCTTGCCTTTAGGAGTTTGCTTAATCGTAAACACCCATTTGCATCATACTGCCCTTTTTCCTGCTGGAAGTGGAACAAGGTCCCATGTTTTATTCTTCTGAAGCACACTAAGTTCCTCCTTCATGACATCCTTCTACTTAGGATCCTGCTTAGTAGCTCGCCAATCCTTTGGAACATGCACTGTTTGAAGAGATGCAATGAATGCTTTGTATGCATGTAAGATATGAGAATATGAGATTAAATTTGTATTGTCATGCTCAAAGCCATACCAGACTAGAGGTTTTTCTGCATTAACTCTAGTTTTCCTACGTTGTGCTAGTGGTACTCTAGATGAGAGTGATTAGAATGAACATTACCACTTGCCCCAAGAGGAGGCAAGGAACTTGATGGAGAGAGATCCAAGGAAGGATTTGGGACTAGATCAACTGGGACTAGATCAAATGGCAAGACCAGCTGTTCGGGCTGTGGCTGTTCCAGCTATTCTTTCATCTCCGTTGGTGGCTCAGGTGCTGACTTCTTGTCTATCTACTTCTTCCCCTGTTTACTAAAGTGTCTTCGCTGATAAACCTTTAATTCTTTTGGTAACATGATATCTCTCGCATATTCCGTTAGGTTTGAGCATGAAATTGTCCCCCACAATGACTTTTTCTTCTCATTGACTATCACTCTCCTAGTTCTCCCCCTCTTGACTATCACCCTCAGTAATAAGACAGAACTCCAAAAACTGTTCAAGAGTACCTCCACTTGTGTAATAAGGCTCAAACTCCCAGAATGTCACAGCCATACTCACGAACAACTTCGTTCAACTGTGTTCCAACATATGTAGCACTTCTGACTTGATGAATAGCCTATAAACATATATTTCAATGCCTGTGGATCCAGCTTGCCAACCGCAGGTTGGTGATCTCGTACAAAACACACGCAACCAAACACCTTGGGAGACACCTTGAACTCATGTTGATCCAAAAGAAGTTCAGCTAGAGACCTCATCCCAAGTATTCGAGACAACATGCGATTGATGAGATACAGTTGTTGTCATCATTGCCTCGCTCCACAATCCCTTTGGCACATTCATCTGAAAAATAAGTGAATTTGCTACCTTCAACAAATATCAATTCTTCCTTTCAGCCACTCCATTCTGAGGTGGGGTTCCTGGATAAATAGTTTGATGAAGTATCCCCTCTTCTGAGAGATATACTACAAACTTCTTATTAACATACTCAGTTCTATCATCTATTCGAAGAATCCGACCCTTTGCATCAAACTGAGTAGCAGTCATCCTATGGAAGTCCTGAAAACACCGAAGGATCTCGCTTTTGTGCTTCATTATATAAATCCAAGTCATACGAGTATAGCAATCAATAAATGTGACAAACCACTCACAAAAGTAACCGAACACGGATCCCAAACATCCGAATGTATTAATATAAAAGATTCATAACTCCGAAAACCAATGCTACTATATGTAGATGTGGACAGTGTATGTTTTCCAAACTCACAAGCATCACACACAAGTTTACTCTTGTCTACCTTTTTGAACAAATCGTGGTATAACTGACTTAAACTCTCAAATGATAGATATCCCAAATGATGATGATGTAACAAAACTTCTACCTCGATTCCTCCTATAGCCCCAACCAATGCCGCATCAACTTGGTCAATGTACCACAATCCATTACATCTTATTCCAGTATCAATCCTCTTCCTAGTTCTCTTCTCTTGGAACAAACATGAATCTCCATCAAATGTGACAGTGTATTTGAATTAGGCAATGATAGAACTAAATGAAAGAAGATTGACTGAATAAGTTGGGAGGTTCCATCAGCTGTTTGGACGGTTTCAGAATTAGTATATGGGGTGTAAGATGCAAATACACTAAGTGAACCTATGACATGCTTGGATGCCTCTGAATCTATGATACAATCAATATAAGAGTGCTTATATGTGGATGCAAGTGCATGTGTTTGAGTACCTTCGTCCACGTGGGCGTAGGTTGCAAAGTTATCGAAGGAGGTGGAATCATGAGAAGTATCCAATGCCTTTCCCTGCTGCTACTTCTCCCATGGCATAGATTGCTCGTCTGTTAGAGTAACAGACGTGCTCTCCTATATCAGGGCCATATTAGCCCTGATGCCAACTTAGCCCCTTCCTTGAGCTCCACCTCCACGACCACCACGATCTCCACCTCGGCCTCGATAGTCTCCAACTCGGCCTCCATGATCACTACGACCTTCACCTAGACCTCCATACTATAGAGAAGGACAAGTACAACTCAGATGTCCTTTCATCCCACAGTTGTAGCACTTCCTATCGTCTAGTATGGCGTATGCGAATTTGACCGGGTTGTTGTCCCCCATTAATCATAGTCGAACCTCCTCCTACACCATAGCTGGAATAGACTCCTCCATAGTAGACAGGTTTGCCAAGTGAAATATGCCAACCTTTCTATTCTCAAACTTTGGGTTCAGTCCCTTTAGAAAGTGTGTAACTCGTCTGCGTTACAGCCACATCCTGCCAGCCTCAATGTCGCCAACACATGTTAACTGTAGTGGATCATAGTGATCTAAATCTGTCTACAGTTGCTGCAGTTCACTAGCATACTCCTGGACGGTCTTCTCCTCCTCCTGTTTTAGGGTATCCACCTTGCCCTGGATCTCCACCATCATCATCACATTTTTGCCCCAGAGTACATGTTGCTTAGCGTCTTCTACATCGACGATGCACTCTGCATCATCTCCACCATCCGAGTGATGGATAAAGACATCGAAGTTAGCAATCAAGCTACCACCATAGAGTTAGGGGTGTTCCATATCCTCCAATCCATGCTTGCCTTGTTTGTAGGCTAAACACAAGTCTCCCGCAGGTAGTTCTCCACCCTCTTCATCCTCAGAATTAGCTGAGTCATTCTATACCAACTCATGTAATTATTACTTTCTTCCAACTTTACATCATTCGACATTAGCACTAGCTTTAAGTCAGATGACCCTGCACCAGCCCTCGGACCAATCATACCAACCGCGAAGAAGTCTTGTAACATGCTTCTCATGTCACCTTGAGTTACTAGCGGGGAAGTAGTCTCAACAATTGCCTTCTTGTTTTCTTCTACCGCCCTTATTGCAGCTTCCTCCTCCTTCCTCGTAGCCTCAATTTTCTTAGGGGTCATCTTCTCAAACAACTGGAGCAATGCCTATCAACAATATATGCTGCGCGTATCTTTCACGATCACAACAATCCTTCACACATCAACATTTTTCAACCTTGATGTCTGCCACGGTTACCCAAAATATTACAGAGCTGTAAAATAAAAAAAATCACGAACAGAGAGTTTTTTCCCTTCTCTTCGGCCAACAACTTGTTTCTCTCCTTTCTCTCTTTTTTTTTTCCTTCTCTCTTCGGCCGACTTCTTTTAGCAACTTCTTCTAGCGCCTCTTCTAGTGCCAGATCCAGATCGGAGACGGACCTATGCTCCCCTTCTTCTTCCACCGACGCCAGATCCCAGTCCTCTGCGCCTTCTTCCACGGATGCCAGATCTCGATCCTCTGATCCCCTTCCTTGTTCTTCAGACGGTCAGGCAACGACGGCGGCGTTGCTGGAGTTGGACGACGAGGCGACTGAGGTAAGCGAGTTAGGGTTCGGTGGGGAATGGGGATGGCTCTTATACTATGTAGAATTTTGAGAATATTACGTGTAGTTTAGCGATTTCTTCCTCAACTGCGCACCTTCTGTGTTAGACTCTAACATGATTTCTTTATTTGTAGTCTTAAGATATAATCCGATTCTAACACAACTTCTATATTAGACTCTAACACGAACTCTCCAACAAAACTTCTTCCTCGGCTGCGCACCTTAACTCTGAAGCTCCATTTTTCTGAACTTTTCAGCTCGCTATCTCCAGGTCCTGACAGGTAATTCGAGGAATTGAGGTTGAGCAGGGGCCTCCTACTGTTCCTCGTCGATAAATAAAATAAAATGACATACTCATACAATATGTGAAGACCAGCTCAGAATAGATGAAACATGCTTCATAAACATTTATATCATTTTATCCCTCTTTGTGGTACAAGCAGAATTGTCAATGTTTGATCTTAACATAAACAACGTCACCCAGTTTAGGAGTGGTTTTACATCCTTAAGCATCGAAACAAAGCAACGGAACTAATTTAACAAAGCTCTTGCACTACATCCTGCAGCAATTCAGTTGCTCGTTGCACAACCACAGCTGCTGCTGCTGTCTCGTGCACTATAAATGCGTCCAGACAGATTTTCCAACATCCAGGTTGCAGATGTCATGTCAGCGTTTCTGTGGGGCTCTCAAGCTTTCAGTTTCAGTTCTGAACACAATAAAACCCGATATACAGCCATGAAGCAATAAAAGGTTTCAGTTATGCGATGAGCCAGCACTCCACCACCGCTGCTGCTCCCTTCAGTCATATGCCCGTGCCTGCCTGTTCATCAGATAGAGACTTTGCTCATTCATGGAGCTGACCTTCACATTTGAAACCCATCATGAGATGGCCTGATGCTCAAGTCCTGCGTGCCGAGGGACGGGTACGCCATTTGGGTAACATCACTGAATGATCCATTCAATGTGTGGGGCATCTGCAGAAGAATTGAAAAGTTTATCAGCATGTTGGGTTTACTGAGTATTAGACTATTAGTACATGTTGTCTTTCTTAAGATTTTGGATTCACATGTTTATGCATGATGAAGACACAACTTAGAATGGGAATGGGAGAGCCTAAATTTGAGATACCTGCAGGCAGTAGCCCATCTTTTTTAAAAAATTATTTTTTTGAAGAAGGGTAGCTCTGTCAATGCTATATAGGTGTTCAGCTAATTCATTGAAAATGACAAGGTGAATGAATCTATACTGTAGGTCTAGTATAGGTAGACATTGGAGAGCTGTTAACTAATAGTTGAAGTAAATATTTATTGGTATGCTGTAAATTGTGGAATAGATGCTAACCTGAGACCCATCTTTTGCACTTAGTTGCGCTTGTATTATTCTTCTGAACACATCTGGGTTGGCCATGCCAGCGCCACCGCCCTGAATCAGGCCTGGTTGCGATAACTGTAGTTGCGGGTGCATCATTTCTGGGGAGAATCCGATGGAGGATGAAGGAACCCCAGGGAAGCGAAGAAGCTGTTGTTAAGAGAAAAAATTGGACACGGTTAGATTATTCCTAGGAGGACAACTGATGGAAGGAAAGGGAGGATGCAACCAGGGATTTCATTACCGGCCGAAAATCGGCCGAAAATTGGCTCTACCGGACCCCTTAGAACCATAAACCGGTGCCGAAATTTCCGGTTTTGTTGAATTTTGGCCAAATTTGATTGAATTTTGCTAGAATTTGTTTTTTTTAATTTAAAATCCGAAAATTTCAATTTTTTTGGGAATGGCCGAAATTTTCCGATTATCGGCCATACCGGTCACCCCCGGTAAATTTTTTGGACAGCCATTGAAATCCCTGGATGCAACAAGCTAGCATACCTCTTTTGAGAGAAGCCCTTCTATGTTGAGTTCAAGCCTCGGGTTTACTGTCGCGAGCTTCATCGATAAGAACTGCAAGATAAAGGGAGTGTCAATTAATATTTTGCGGTTTACCGGCACATACATAGTTACTAGAAAAGCACTACAGGGTGTAAATATCTAGTGATCCTACTTATTCAATTCCACATGACAACTCGGTTCAAAGCTGAAGTCTTAGATTTTCAGACACCTTGGGGGAATATTACCTCAACTTGTCTTTGCAGGGACTGAACATAGTTGATGATCTCGTCGAGCATCACCGCCTTTCCGGTGACCTGAATTCAATTCAAGAACCACAACGTTGTTACATTTGTTATGGAATCAATCGATCAGAAATACACAATTTTTTCTTCTGGAAAAAACTCCCACCTTGCTGCAACCGGGAACAAGGTCCTGCAGAAGCTTCATCCTCTCACTGATCTTCTCCCTTCTCAACTGCACAAAAGAAGAACAAAAACATTCAGAGTTTCAACACCACTCAAGTCAATTGCACAACGCATCCATACTAAACGCTGATATGCCACCCAAAGTGAGCAAATCTATACCCTTTCCGCGAGGCTGTGGCTGTTGGTTGCTTGCCCGCGCCGAGCTCGGACATGAATGTACTCTTCCTTCTGCGACTCGGAGTTCTCTTTCGCTCCCTTCCCTTTCGACTTGCCGGTCGTCGCCGTCGCCGGGCTACTTTCTTCGCCTTTATCTTTGCTGTGGACGCTCTCGTTTGCAGAATCAGAGGGCAAGTTGGAAGACTGAACCTGATCGGCCCCAATCACCTGAAACACAAACACATTCTTGAGCATCTAACTCAAGCACTCGACAACCATACGAAAGATTGAAAGGTAAGGAAGCTTAAAAAAAAGTTTTAGTGATAATAAAGAAAAGCAGTACCTCGCTAGGCCGTCTCCTCTTCTTGGAGTCTGAACCTTTGGACGAGCAGCCTCCACCGGCTGCCTCCGAGCTCGGCACCTCCTTATGGCAGTTCCCGGCGAGCTCAGGCTCGGTCTTCTCGTTGTCATCCTTCCTCTGATGGTCCAAGAGTCCCTCCGAGGCGCCACTGAAAGCGTTGCTCATGGGCTGATCAGCTGCACCGAAGGCACCGGCGCCCATCATCCCGTCGCCGACGAAGCACGACGACCGCGCGGCGAGCTCGATGAAGCCGGAGTCCACCGGGAAATGGCTGAGGCCCTGCGGGAGGAACCCGGGCACCGGCGCCAAGAACCCGGCTCCCCGCGCGGCCGACATGGCGTTGACGTCGGAGAGCGCCATGTTCTGCGAGGCCGTCGACACCCACAGGCCGGACGCCGCGAAGGAGTCCATCATGGGGGGTTGCTGTGCCGGTGGGCACGAGAAGGCGCTACTGAATTGGCTCTGCCACTCCACCGGGATGCCATTGCCGGGGGCAGAGGAGGCGTTGCTCTCCATTCCTTTCTCATTCCTCTCGTTCATGTCCATCGATCTTGCTCGCGCAGCAAGCACAAGCAGGGTGGGGAAGAGGAGTACCCAAGACTACGAATTCCTAGCTGACGAGCAAGTAGAAGATGAACAACCGTATCAATGAAGGAATCAGAGAAGAGAAAGCCTAGAGAAGATGATCTCGTCTGCTTGGCCAGAGCTGTATGGGCATGGGCAATGTGATAGGAGGACCAAGCAAGAACTCTTATTGCAGGCTATGGCCAGATAAGGCAAGAAAAGGAAAGATGCCCACTGCAGATTCTGATGCTAGAAAGATTTAGGAAGAAGAAGAAGAAGAGCTAAGAGAGAGACGAGAGAGCTAGTAGCATAGAGCCATAGACTACCGAGAGTGTAGGCAAAGGCTTGTTGCATTTATAGGATTACTATTACCACTAGATGTTCTTCACTAGTTTGTGTACATGGTTAACCCCCGAGGCAGGCAGTACCCGCTTACTCCTCCTTGTCACCACCACCATGGCTGGTTTTGTTTAGCCTTAAGGGGATTATTTTTAAGAGATGCCTTGCTTTGTCTATCTCAACAGCCCTTTAATCATGCTGTTTACCTTTGCTTTTGTTTACTTGTCACTTGCTACTTACAAGCGTAAAGAGGAGAGCTCACAGCAATAGCATAAGCACAGAGCATAGCAGCATCCCTGACATTGCCAACTCTCACGGGCATTTGTTTATGCGCTCGGCTGCTCGCTTTCTCAAGGAGCCTGGCTGTAAATTATGCGCCCGCCCCTACTCTCCTCTCATTATTATTTGACTGTTTGCATTTTTAATGCTCGACACGGGCAATTATTTACACGCACTTCATGACCGGCATGATTAGTTTTGTTGAAGAAAATGGCGGTCAACATAATCGAGGCATTACCGCACGGCAAAGCAATGGCACTTTCATTCCATCACAGTAAGTTTTTTTCCTCACATTTTCTTCATCTTCTTTTCTTTTAGGTCTCTGAACCATATGATCCCTCTGTTTGCAAATATAAGTCGCCCTACAACAACGTCGATTAGACAGAGGGTTTTGATAAGCCAGGAGAAATCAAAAGGAAAGAGCAAAGCCAGGATTAGAGTTTTAAAGTTTGGTTAGAGCAAGTTTTACCCAGCTGGGAGAGATGCCCTCCGGAGTTCAGATTCTCGTAATCTCAATCTTCCTTTGCCGTAAATAAATAAACAAAACTATTGGATAGCCTCGGGGTTGGCGAACGCTCGAATCTTCTAGCTTTAGATTAGTTAAAGCCTACCACCCATGCAATACTTTTATTCGGAAACGGATCTCTGCACTGAAAAGAAAATTGCGGAGGATTTGCGGTGATTAGCGTTAGGGTATTATCTTTAAAATGAATGATTTAGATCGAATGTTACAGTGTTATAAATATTTAGCATTAAAGTACTGTTTTTACCGTACGATCTAAAGTAAACGGTTTAAATCAAATATTACAGTAGCCATTAAAAGCATTACCGTATTTCCATGTAATGCTGTTTACACAGGCTTAAAACACTGTACAGATAGTATTCTATCCGTGGCTAACACTGCATGAAGTGGCCTGCAAGTTACAAGTTATTCCCCGCCTGCTCTGCTTACCTCCTCTTTACCTTTCTTTCAGTGACTCAGCGTGCCCTTTTTCCTCATTTGCCTACCATTAGTGGCACCCTCACTAAACTGTTCACTCTTAAAGGGGAAGGGAAAGCAAAGAAACATAATCTTGAGAGAAATGCAAAACTAAAGATTGAAAGGATACGACTTCAAACTCCCCAGAACATGGACCACAATCTACTTAGATAGCAAGTCTTGATAGATTCCTAGCCAGCCCCAACTTTTCATTTTCGAGGAGGTTTTTTTTTCTTCTGATTTAGCCATTTTTAAAATGAAATAGCAAAAAATAGTCTCCGTACGAACAAAATGATAGAAATATCACACCTACCGTGCACCTAGATCATAGCAAATCACATGCCGCGATCTGGGTGCTCGGTAGAACACGTTGCACAGCCAGCGGCAGGCGGCTTGCTGCGCATCTAGACCCCGGCAGACCACCTACCGCTAACCTAGCCTGTGACAGATCGGCAGGCAGATGTGGTAAGAATATGTGCTATCCACTTGCCGTGGTCGGGGTGTGCAACAGGCCGCTTGCTGCTGGCTGTGCGTTCGCCACGTATCCTACCGCGTACCCAGACCACTATTTCTACCGCTTCCGCTTTGATTGAGCAATGGCTATTTTTTTACTATTGCCCGTAGCCACAAGGGCTACTGCCTATGTCCTTCGCCATCCATGATTCGGTGTCATACTACACAAAGCCCTCCTTCAGTCCTTTTTCCGAAGTCTGGACTATTTTAGCCCTTTGCGCAACAAAATTTCAAAAATAGCCCCCATAAATATGAAATTCCAAAAACATGTACGAACTGCCGTCGGTGACGGCAACAACCGGTGCTTCCCCACGTGGGGCCCGCACAAAGTCTTCTGTCGGGACCGGCACCTTCTGGGCCGGGCGGCCGCCGCTGGTAAACGCAAGACGGCGGCAGGACGGCGACACCTTGCTTGGCGTCCCCACGTCTTGGCCGGCGCGCTTCGACCCCGGCGCCGCGACCACGTGGCCGGACGCAAGCAAGCGCATACGCATGCCCATAAAGGTCCATAAAGAGCCCTCACCGCTCCTGCCATAAGAGGAGTTCGTGAAAAAATTTTCACGAGCGCGAGTGGAAAAAATTTCACGCGCGAGAGCGAAGGAAAATTTTCACGAGAGAGAGAAAAGCAGTTCTTGGAAGAGAAGGGAGAAGCAAATAAGTTGCGCGGCCTGCTGCGAGCACCTAGAAAATGTAAGTGTCATTCGTATCCGACTATTGTTGTCGCTAGTTTTAGCAATGTGATTAGGATGCAATTAGATGAATTATAGCAACCGAGTAGTTATAGTTGTGTAGTAAGTTTATTTTGACCTAGTGTTCGGACGTAAAATTGGAAGACTCAGTAGTTAGAAATGTCATTAGGCCGTAATTAGTTGACATAACAGGCCTTTTGTTGATAGTGTTGTAAATTTTATCTCGGTTATTTGCATAGTTTCATGAACTTGGTCATAAAATAGAAAAATATTTAAAGGTCGTTAAACGAAATAGAAATAGACCCACGGAACGCTTTGTACATGTACTCTTGATCGGGTATGTTGCCTTCGGTGCATGCACTACGCAGTACACCGCGAGAATGAGAAACGGGCCCCACCTGTCAGTAAGTGTTTACGTCCGAAATTTAATGAAAAAGAATACTATGTCGTAGACCCCGCATGTCATTGGTGTAAGTTAGGTCTAACTCGGGTATGGAAACATACAAATGCAATAAGAAATTCTGAAGTGATTTATTTTTGCACTGTAAATTCGAACTAGTTAAAAAATTCATAACTATTTGAAATTAACTCCAAATTTAGGAAACCAGTTTTGTTGGTTTTCTTTTTTTATTGTATGTTAACTTGGAGTAGGTTTTAACCTTTGTAGTACAACAGGAAATTTCTGAAGTGTAATATAGAATAGGCTACATATTTTTATACTACAAATAATATTAGCTTGGACATTTCATAGATAGAAAAATCATACGAACTCCAATCGGGATTAAGAACCTGTACGACAAAACGCTCGTGTAAAGTGGGCATAACCAAATTTGTAGAAGTATTCATTTGGAAAAAATCCCACAAATAATTCGATGGTTTCATATGCTCATGTGTTAGGTACTTTATGACGGAAATTCAAGATCTGTTCGTGTTCCACGGGGACGCTCTCGTACGCGATGGACCGTCTGATCGAACTGTCAAATTGTCACCGCACCGTGATCCGGAGACGGCTCGAAGGACTTGAGCCTCTCGGAGCTAAGGTCATGCGTGCGTTCCGCGTTCGATCGCGCCACTGGAAGGAAGAAGGCTGCGCATCGAGCGTTGTATGCCTCGGTGGTGGGTGGTGCGGCGAGACCGTTTGGCAACTTATGAAGGTCACATGTGGCGCTTCATGGGCCAAATACATGGGGTTGTTTGCAACCCATTGCTTTGTGATATATGCACGGCCGACGGTCTCGTTCGATTCTTGGAGAGGACGGGGACATCCGGCGCGGGTGGTTCCGGTGAAGGTGAAACTGCTGGTGAGGAGGAACCTGCGTTGGTCTCCGGTGTTGGAGGAGACGTGGGTGATGGAGACCTGAGGAGGCATGCCGTCAATTTTGAGCCCAACGAAGGAGCGGAGAGATGATGGTTTGCCCGTATTGATTGTCACGAGTACCTGGCCGACCAGGTGGATGAGGTGGAAAGCGAGGAGGACGTGGAAACAACTAGTTCGGAAGACGACGGTGACGTAGAAGCTGCTACGGGAGGAGGTGCAGTTGGTGGTTTTATGACCACTGACATTGCTTACGTCCCCTCACGATTGGACGATGTTGCGACGACATCGCTGGTTCTGCCACGTCCAGAGGGGGCTGAGTGGGGGTTCAATGAGAACACCTTGCTCCTAGGCCAACGCTTCCCTAACAAGAGCGCCGCACAGCATGCTATTGCTAGATACGCCTTTAACATCGGTCGGACGTATCGGGTGTAGAGGTCCAACCCCGACACCTACATCATCAGGTGTGTTGATGAATCCTGTACTGGCAAGGTCCGTGCGTAGAGATTCACGGCCGCTGCCATGGGCTTCCGGATAACGGTGCTGAAGGACCACACATGCGAGTTAGCTGAGCCGCTTCACAGGCACCGCAACATGACGATCTTGTATGTTGCCAACCTGATAAGCCACCTCGTCGCTGCAGATGTGTCTATTTCGCCAAAGCTCCTGTTGGCGGATGTTGCCAATATGGTGGGGTTCTCGGCCAGCTACAAGACGGCATGGCATGCGAAACACAGGGTTTGGAGCGAATGTTCGGCACATTCGAAGAGGCTTACAACCTAGTACCAAGATTGCTACATCAAATCGCGGAATCTAATCCGGGACGTACGTAAACAAGCTTGAGCGGGTGCATCCGATTGAGGGGCCCAATTATTTTGTTCTTGAAAGGGTCTTTTGGGCCTTCCGTCAGGCGATCGAAGGGTTCAAGCATTGTCGTCCCATGCTCACGATGGATGGCACCTTTCTATGTGGGATGTATAGGGGTACCATCCTCACTGCCGTTGCAGCCGATGCGAATGACCAGTTAGTCCTCGTGGCATTCACAATTGTTGAGAGCGAGAACACCGATAGCTGGTTGTGGTTCTTGTGCAATGTGAAGCAGCGCGGTGGTCCAAGATCGGCCAGATGTGTGTGTCATCTCGGATCGCAATGCTGGATTGATGTCTGCGTTGTGCATGATGCAAAATGGGACACAGCCTCTGTTCCAGTGGAACAATGTTAGGAGCCATTGGTGCATGAGGCATCTCACGGCCAACTTCCACGCAAGGTTTTGGAGCAAGGACCTCATGAAGATGTTCAAGAAGCTTTGCATGCAGAACCAAAGTAGGAAGTTCGAAGCGGTGTGGAGACAGCTCGATGAGGAGACCGGGAAGCATGTAAGGGACTCAGCGCATGCCGAGGCAAGGGCCGTGACTGGAGGGTCCGCGAGAGTTGTGGAGTTCATACAGTGGGTTAACTCGCACGCACCTAACCTGGAGAAATGGTCCCTGCTGCACGACTCCGACGGTGCAAGGTACGAGATCATGACGACCAACATATCAGAGGTGTACAACGGTGTGCTCAAGGGTGTCCGCTCCCTGCCGATCACTGCGATCGTGGAGGAGAGCTGGAACCGTACCATCGGATACTTTGTTAATAGAGCCATGATGGCCAAGAAGCATCTGAAGGATGGGAAGTAATTCTCCGAAGTAATGCATGCCTACAAGGAGAATAAGATTAGCAAGGCCCGATCGCACGCCGCTCGTACCATGGATGGCGTCAGGCAGAAGTTCGAGATCAGACTCAGGGAGAAGTACATGATGGGCCACGCTAGAGGGGATCGTAAATAGGTCTGTACAATTGGTGAAGAAGCGTCGTGCACCTGCAACAAGCCGCAGCTTTTGCACAAACCATACTCCCATATGTACGCGGCGTGCGCAGCTTGGCGGCAGGCCTCGGAGCGTTACATCTCCGAGTACTACGACATCCACCACCTCTATGCCACTTGGAGTGCCGAGTTCCATTTGTACGGGCTGGACACGCACTACAGAGATCTCTAGCTGGGGCAGGTGAAGTGGGTGCCCAACGACGCACTAAATCACCCCGGCCGTGGAAGACGCCAGTCACGACGCATCCGGAATGACATGGACGACAACTAGCGAGGGCAACGGGTTCGCCGCCCCGTTGCGGTATGCAAAACGATTGGGCACTCTATCGGCCACGACCAAAATGACCGGCACAAGCGATTAATCGTAGCGAGGAAGATATAATTACTAAGTTGTGATGTCGCTTGCTTATTTCAATGCCTTCGATGGGCTATGTTGCTGTTAATCCATGCCTTTATGTACTGCTTGTTAAGTTGTCTGGATCTTTTGTTAACTCATTATGGTCATATTGTGTTGTTAACTTTTTATCGTATGTTTTGCCTTATTTTCCTGTGCCATACAATATGTTTTACATGCGTGCACTGACATGTTGTTTCCACATCGGCGGAGATGGCGCGAGCTCCATTGATGATGCGTCATAAGCCGATCGACCTGCTGGGATGGGGAACACCGTTCTTTGGCGTGGTCGCGTGGTGGCCCTCCGAGCTCGGTCACAGAGGCGCCCGCAGAGAGGTGGCCCCTTGACGAGCGGTACGTCCCACGGCTGCGGGACACCGGCCTCCTGCCCCTTGCCCGCATGTTGGACATCTCGCACGCGTTGCAGTTTGACTCGGCACTCCTCTCTGCGCTTGTGGACCGGTGGAGACCGGAGACTCACACATTCCACTTCCGGTGGGGGAGATGACCATTACTCTCGAGGACGTAGCAATGCTTACAGTGCGCCTTTGCACGGCCTTCGGTAGTGCCACCTCCGAGGGTAGTAGACTGGAAGGTGCGTATGGCCGACATATTCGGCCACCCGATTCCTGCGAACATGTCGGGTGTGCCACATTCCTGGCTGCGGGAGTACGTGACCTGCCTTGTGGATGCGACTGGAGGCAGTGAGGGCACACCTTGTCGCGTGTACCTTCTGTTCCTGTTCGGATGGATCTTGTTCCCTACGACATAGGGAGACTACGTGTACCCCAACTACATCCATGTCGCAGAGTCTTTGGCGGACGCCTGGCCCGACGAGGTTCCACAGTACAGTTGGGGCTCCGCAGTGCTCTGCCACTTACCGAGGGTTGTGCGATGCCACTCAGCGCACTACGAGAGAGTAGCCAGTCCTCGCGATATGCTACACCCTGCTACAGTTGTGGTACTCGGAGCACTTTCTAGTTGGCCGTCCGTATTTCCGCAGCACCGTGCACTATTACCCGTTGACCGTCGAGCATTACGGCAACGCTCTCGGCGACGACCCCCACGACGGGCCTGCGATGGTAACACATTGGACACGTGGTACCCTAGGGTGGGCCAGGGAGAGACCGAGGCGTGTGTACCCAGAGTTCCATAACCTTTTCGAGACTCTGCACGAGGCCGAGGTCATCTGTTGGCTGTGGACAAGACAGTTCCTTGTAGACACGGCCCCCTACGGATTATCAACCCAGTGCACTGAGGACGAGCCACTCTTATTGACGTCCTGCCACCTGGTCTTCTCGCACATGGTCGAGCCATACAATCCACAGCGGGTCATGAGACAGTTCGGCCTGTACCAGGAGGTGCCACCTCTCGCGGGATGACCTCTCACAGCGAAGGTCCATCGTCATGTTATTTTTTGGTTTTTATTTTAGCTGCATGTCTGACTTACATTTTCTGAGATATAAATTCACTTGCAGGCAAACGAGAGGGAGGAAGAGCGACGACTCGAGGCAGACACAGCAGCCGTAGACGGCGCTGTGGTGCGAGAGGGCTGCGACGAACGTGGTGCAGGAGGCACGCGCCTACGCCATCAGGACGTACGCTACGTACTTGTAGTGGTACGATCCACGCACCAGGTGCGCACTTACTGAGCTAGCGCCGCAGCGTCCAATGGACGCCATGCATGAGGATATCGTACGAGCTGGTCCGTACCGTCACCGGGCGGCACGCCACGACAAAACGGTAAAACATTCTTCGTGTAATTTTCGTCTGGCAACACGTTTCGCACTTACTGTTAGTTTTCTTGCAGTACTACCGCCTGGATCGTATCGTGAGGGTGCTGAAGCTGTACGACGTGGGAACAACAACACCTTTGATCTTCTCCTAGCCGCAGTGCGCGCCATGACTGAGGACGTGAGGGCTGCGATTAGAGCCATAACTTGTGGTCGCCACAGCGACGTTCACGCACAGCATCGCGAATGCGGAGGGCACCCTCCACCCCCTCCGCCCTCGGCACCTCCGTCGGCACGCCCTCCGCACGCCCATCGCACTCCGAGTCGTAGGAACTACGGTCGCTCGGCCCCGACCCGCCTCGGGCCACAGGTATGTCATATGCCAGCCGGTTGTTGTTTTCAGTAGCTTTGCATGCACTTGTTTCGGACGTATCTGACATTACTGTTTGTCCTTGAAGCTGTTGTGAGGGGACATCACTCTGCTGCAACCATCGTCGTCACGGAGGGAGGCGCAGGACAGGACTTCCTCGCCGGTGCAACATTTTCCCATTCGCAGACCGACCCTGACTCACCACAGCGCATAGACGAATGGTTCGGCTCATTGACCCACGGCGTTCAGTCTGAATTGCGGGGTGTGACTCGTGGTTCGGTGATACGTACGGAGGGTACACCGTGCAGCACTGCAGCTCAGACTGGCCAGGAGGATCCTCCTCGACACAACAACCTACTCAGGTACACGTGAACGTAGTTACAACTATTTTCCCATTGCACAAAACCAAGGACTAACTCACCCAGTACCCTTCCCGCAGGACGAGCACCACTGGCTTGACGAAATGTTCAGGCCTGAGCCGGACCCCCACGCTGAGATCACCCTAGCTTTGCCTCCCAGGCAGCGCCCCTACTATGGCCTTCGAGACGTACGCCACTCCCCGGATAGATTCACCTTTCCTGAGGATCAACTACGCCGTCCGGGCAAGCGACACGACGATGCACCCTAACTAATATCATGGCCGTCTAAAACTTGTTATGTAATGTCATTGTGCATTCTGCCTTTGTGATTTTTGTAATGTCCCTGTGCATTAGGACACTGTGATTTTATGTACACAAAATATTCTCGAAAATATTCAGTACAAACGACAACTCTACCTCCCGATTTTAAGATACTAAACCTTAAAGACATAACACAATGTTGCCCCACGATACCTCCTCGGCCCCGCTGCCTCGCGGACGTGAATTTTCTTCAACCCAATTGCAATTTACCCGCAGGCTATATATATGGTTGTTTGGGCTACCATTCCCATCACTCTTCACTTTCTCTTCTCCTTTTCCAGTCTTAAACGGAATGTCTACGGCCTCATCAAACTTCCGATCGAGTAGGCAATTAGAAGCACTACATCAACACTTGGTTTGCCCTCGTTGCAGGGATCCGGTGAATGTGTTCACCTCCCATACGCTAACGAATCCATCCTAAGTGTTCATGAAGTGTTCAAATCTTACGGTAACTTGTGCCTGATCATCCGCAATGAACTTCTTTCGGTACAATATTTTTTTTCACTTGTTGTTGCAATTCTTTTTACAGAACACAACATGTCGGTTCGGATGTGGGCGGATGAAGCAGTGCCGAGGTTCGAGACATTGCAATGCAAATTGCTGCCTTGCAAGAAGACACCCGTGGTTTTACTGCATTTCGTCAAGTGCCTCGACGCTCTCATCAACCAATGGAAAATAAAGATAATGTGCTTAAAAGACTGGATGAAAGAATGAAAAGGGTTGAGAAAATGTTTCATAAATTAGTTAACATAGTTAGTTTTGCCGTTTTCTTCTATTAGTTCTTCTTCTAGCCAAGTAGAAGATCAGTTCTAATAAGATTGTAATATCCACTCTTTGTCTATGCATCCCTGCACTACTTTGTATCATGTATGCCTCTGTCTAATTCCGTTATGAATGCTTTGTGTGCGAATTAATCAAACCCTAATTTCAAAATCCTACATTCCAAATTTTGTATACCTAAATCTGTAATGTTGCAGACAATTTCATAATACTTACACCCACGCAATGACAATGCACTACCTCGCTAGCTTTTCAGACCGAAATGAAAGCACTCTACAAAGTAGGACGTGACAACACTCTGACTCGCCAGCTTTTCAGACCAAAATGATAGCGCTCTCTAAAGTAGGATGTGACAACACTCTGCCTCGCCAGCTTTCCAGACTGAAATGACAGCGCTCTGCAAAGTAGGACGTGACAACACTCTGCCTAGCCAGCTTTTCAGGCCAAAATGACAGCGCTCTGCAAAGTAGGACGTGACAACACTCTGGCTCGCCAGCTTTTCAGACCGAAATGACAGCGCTCTACAAAGTAACATGGCTTCTCTCTGCAAAAAGATAAGATTTAACCATATCATGCCAACCATTTGGCTTATAAAAGGAGGTGAAAGACAACTACTCGGCCAAACCCAACACTACACCACAGTTTGCTTCACCACGCCGGGATGGACAAGCAGAAGAAGCAATGGGACGAGATCCGCGATCTAGCAAGGACTTATACAACACGGGTCGAACAAGCTAGGACTACCGCGGCCCGGGTCCGGCAAGTGGAGCTTGTCTGGCTGGCAGGTCTCCACAATGAAGCCCCGTAGCGGCAACCCGTGCCAAAACGTCCCAATCGAGCGCTCGCCGCAACACCCGCCAAAGGGGGAGACGCGCCCCTCTGTTGGTGCAGGGACATGCAAGTTCTTCAAATCTAAGCACCGGATCAGCCTCGGCAGCGTTACTGGGGTCGTCCCAACTACTCCTCTGACTATCCCGACCGTCGTTGGGATACGAGCAACTATCGGTAGCCGGTAAGGAGTACTTACAGTAAGTTCTTGTACTAATTCTCTTTCAGAGTACGCACTAACAATCTCTCCCGTCTACCCGTAGTCCTTGGAGCCGCTATATGGCTTCCGCAAGTGGATCGACCTAGAGATCCACCCACACGACCAGTGGCAGCTCGACTTCGAGGAGTGGAATGCTGAAAGGGGATGCGAGATCCGGGAGGAGGAGCGTCGAACTGAAGAGCACAACGAGCGTATTCGACGGGAGACGCATGCCCATCTCGAGGCGTGCAGGCGCAGGGAGCGCGAGGCACGCAAGAGGGAGCGCGAGAAAAAAGCGGGAAATGGCGGCTGAGGCCAGGGCGGCCGGCGAGGAGTACAATGCCGAGCTCGGAAGGAAGGAAAAATGACCCCGGTCCACGCAGTAGGTCGGGCCATTCAGTAGTAGTCCCCCTCCTACTCGTCATATTTTTTTACTATCCCCTAAAGGCATGCGTACTTACATGGTCCGAAGGCTTGTGTCACAATATACCGTAGTAGTAGCGTGCATGACTAAAGCAATTAGCCGAACCATCGTGCCATGTGACCACATGTAACGTGCTTCTGTCCGCGAACTGCAATGTAGTTCTGGTTCTGTGCCTCCGCTGAGCCATCAAAGCAATACTATATTGCAAGTATGCCTCTTCTGGTGGAATCCTGGAAATAACCATTCACATCGACATCGATTCTTCTATGTTTTAGGGCATCTTCGTAATCACAACGTTTTCAGCCCCTTCAGTTAATTACAATACTTTGCCTTAACTCCACCATACCAAGGGTAGTCATGTGGTACTAAACTTCAGACATTTCAAGTCACATAAAATTATGAAACTCTAATTTCCAAAACGTCTCGTCCTGATTTTTCAGACCTAAACCCTGAATTTGTCGAGACAATTTCAGAGCATATAAAATTACATAAAATTTACACAATCAAGTCCACTGTGTAGAGAGTCTGACAAATTTTTTATAATGTTTGGACCTCATTTTCTATATTAGATAATTCCTACAAATATTATACTTAAAAAAATTTTTAGAAAAATAAGAATGGATAAAATTTCAAACAATTACACAAGAAAGCACACTATGCCACGAGGCTCCACAAAAAGTTTAAAAATTTTCTGAGCTCATTTTATATATTTAAAAATTCCTTGAATAAATATTATTTAATAGATTTTTCATAAAAATATTATTTACTATAGTTTTCAACGTGCTGCCGGTTGCCGTCGGTGACGGCAGCAACTCAGTTGCTGCGGTTGGCGATGGCAATACCTCAGTTGCTGCGGTCACCGGCCGCAACACGCGGGTCTGAGGGGTCAAATTGGAAATTTCAGAGTTTAGAGAGTCAGTTTTGAAATTTCGATGCGTAATACGGACAGATTGGTCCAGATTTCCTTTTTCCGGTCCTGTGCACGGGAGCTCTGGCCGGCCTCGGCACAAGGCATTTGCCCGTACTCCTCCGGCTCGTGCAGCCATTGAGGAATGGAAAAGGACCCACCCGACCATCCACCGGATTATCTTCTCGTGCATCATTATGCTCGCCAGAAAGGTTGCTGCAGATCTCTGTCTTCTTTTCCAATCATTGTCATACATATTCTGCATCAGAATCGGATAACGGGAGAGCGGATCGATTCTGAGCTTGCTCTCAACAGGAGCAGAGGATGAACTGAAAATAAGAGCAGCATAGTTTTTTTTTCTCAGGAGAAAAAAAACGAGAGGAAATGCCGTATTGATATGGATGGGACTTCTTGTGTTTAGGTCGTACCTGTCGGCAGCGGGCCGTCCGTTGTGAGTGAGAGCAGAGGATTGATTCCTGCAAACAAAACAGCTCCAAGAAATAAACAAATGGAACAATGTCTGCGTGAGATTAGCTGGCAATCGTCTCTTTTGGGGTAAGTCTAGAGCTAAAAAAACACATCCATGTTATAGTGAAGATAAGATTTTTGACATCGGATTCGTCCAGAGCGATTTTTCTTTTGTTCACTACAGTATAATTGCACATCTGTCCTTTAAAACTTGGAATCATCAGAAGAACATATGGCAAATAATCTAAGGTTTTGATTCAGAAGAAAAAAAGATTTAAGATCCAGAACAGAATATCAATTGTTTTGGTCTGAACATGATAAGCTTCCTCAAAAATAAAACAACGATCAAACCAAATCCAACGTGCCTATCATAAATTGTACTACATGCTAAAAAAGTCTGTGCAAACAGTTACTAGAAAGATGTATCGAGACGCAAAGAACACAAAAGCAGTCTTAATGGGATCATTACCAAGAATGAATTATTAGAGTTGAACATGAATGATTCGATTACAGTACAAGTTGGCACATAGTATCTCCCCATTGTGAGTACACCTGTGTGTCAATTTAGTGTCCGGCCGGCGAATAGTCAAAGGAATTAGCCTATTCGACGTACTGGGGAACACCACCCGGATGTATCGACCAATCGACCCACCACCTCGATCTTCATCTGAAGGGTCCCCGGTTTGAAGAGGGAGGTCGAGGCCCTGCAACAGACTAAGGAAGACGACACAGTAGACACTGCCCACTGGAGTTCATCATGCACTAAAGCTAACAACAAAGAGAAAGACCACGAGGTTCATATAGTCGTAGGGCTTTTATAGAGGCATCGTTGTAATCTCCTATCTTCTAACTTGTAATGCTATAAATAGACTCTCACATGTATCAAGCAGAGAGGATTTTTGGCGAATTTAACATAAATAAAGATATCACTCGTCCCTCTGTACCGTTTCCCACACTTCAGGGACCTCGATATCCCTACCCCCTCGCGGCGGGTAGTGGCTTCAAGGCCCTCCACTTTCTGTTGTTTGGTTTGTAGCCACAATAGTTGGTGCTGACCGTGGGAAGCGACAGAGAAGCAGCATCGCGATGGCACCCAAAAGGGAGAAATTGTCCAACATCTCAGCGCCGAATTGGCCATCGCAGGCGCGACGCCCAGGACACCCCAAGCCAAGCAAAGCAAGATGTCTGCAACCGCGGCGGTGGCCGCAATGGCGGCTCTCGAAGCAAATTCCACTCACGGGGAGATCGTTAAAAAGGACGGATAGGGAGCACAAACCGAAGCGTCGTTACCTAGGGGACACCGCGCGGGGCACCTTCTACCAGCAAACTCAGGTGTGAACAGGGAAGCCTATGAGGCCATGCAAAATGAGCTAGTAGACCTTCGCCAAGAGCTGCAGAATCTGCGCCAGCACAACCCCTCGGCATCCCTCATCGTGCCACCTCTAGCAACGGCATTCCTCGTCGCGCCCCCTCTAGCAGCGGCATCCATCGTCGCGCTATCTCTAGCAGTGGCATCCCCAGTCGTGGCGACGGCGGAGGCCAAGCCACTCGCCGCAAGACCGGACAAATCTTCAGAGGAGACCCGAGCTCCCGCTAAGTGCGAACCTCAAAGCAGCACGATGGCCTGAAGATTTCAAAATGTCAACCATCAAAAGCTAGGGGGGATGGGCCCATGGGATTTCTTCAAGTATACGAGACAACCACCGAGGCAGCCAGAGGGGACGACATCACCAAAGTAAAAGTAACCAAAGTAAAAGTATCGCCCTCGCTCTCACGGGGGTGGCATTAACATGGTTCTTCTTCGCCCTCCCCCCGTGATCCATATACGCATGGGAGCAGCTCCTAGACCAGCCTCAAACAACTTTCGGGGCAACTACACGAACCCAAAAGACGAGGGACATTTGTTCGCCTTGAGGCAGGGGTCAAACGAGTCTCTGCGAATCTTCTTTAAGAGGTTCGCATATGTCAAGTACCACCTGAAGGGTGTCACCAATAACACCATTAATAACAATGCACCGTAGGGGCTCAAGCAGGACCCATGGCAGAGAAGATGCCTAGAAGCCCATCCACACGATGGAGAAATTGTTCGAAAAATTGAGGAGTACGCGCACGGAGGAAGATAGCGTGTGCAGAGCAGACCTGTCAACGGTCGTGGTGGGCAAGGCCGGCACCTTGGCAAAGGAGGGCCGATAGTCGCCAAACGAGGCAAAGGGCGCCGTCGCAACCTACGCTAGCGAGGATCGCCCGAACCGCTCGAGGCAGAAGGAACGACACATTTTCCATGACAAAGGGGGCAACGCCCCCATCGAAGGAGGATGACGAGGTGGCCGTGGCAAATGGGGCCGTGGCTAGGACGCATAGCATGACACTAATATACCAACACAGTGGTGTGACTTGCATGGCGAAGGGTCCCACCCCACCAAAGAATGCCACACTATCGCGACCATGAGACTACACGAAAAGGGGACAGTCTGCGATACAGGGGAAGATTGGCACCAAGACAATCCACGGCTCCCAACACATCAACAGTCTGTGCTACCTTTTTGGGCACATACCCAACTCCTTCTTTGTTGAATGAGCACCTTTTCTCACTCAAAAACTTGTCAAGGGTGACCTTACCCTTGAAGTACCGTTCCAAGCTTTTGCTTAGCTTGGTTACTTGCTCATTTAGATCATTGTTTTCAACAACAAGCATTACATCACAAGGCTTAACATTTTCATGATTAGAGTCAATATTAGAGCAACATGGCATGGCAAGTAGATCATCACATGAAGTAGATGTACTAGTTTTAGTATTTTCTACACTATACATTTTATTAAAAATATCACATAAAATTCCAACACTAGTGCAAGTCTTGCTTGAATTTTCTTGGATAAGCAAGTCATGAGCTTCCTTTAGCTCATCATAAAAGTCTTTAAGAGAGATATTCTTTCTTCAAGACCTTAAATTTTGCCTTTTATTTTCCAAGATATTCATTCAATTCTTCCGACATATCCATGAGTTCATCATATGAAGGATCATCGTCATTAAAGGATTTTACCTTATCTCCTCTTGCCATGAGGCATGTAAGAGACAAGAAGAGTGATAAAGCCTCCTTGATGGCGATACCGACAAGTCCTTTCTTCTTGGGGACTCATCCTCATCGGAGTCGGAGTTGGTGTACTCCTCATAAGAGTTCCACTCTCCAATGTGAGCTTTATTTTCCGTCCTTGTGAAGTTTCTTGAAAAACTTCTTCTTTCCATTGAATTCCTTCTTCTTGGATGACTTGCCTTTGTCATCCTTCTTTGTGGGGGCAATGTGCCCCTTCTCATCGCACTCATAGCAGCGGATGTTGCTATAGCGCTTGTTGTCGTTGTAGGAGCACCACTTCTTGCCTTTTTCATGACTAGCGTTTTGGTATGAGCGTCTTTTCATGAATTTCTTCATTCTTCTCATGAGGAGAGCCAATTCCTCCTCGGAACCATCCTCATCATTTTGGACTCATCACTTGACACCGCTTTGGCTTTGAAGGCGGTAACTTTCTTGCTCTTGGAGGAGGATTGCTCCAAAAGCTCCTCCTTATCCTTCTTATATAACTCATTGGTTATGAGGTTTCCAAAGAGTTATGTTAGCGTCATCCTTGTCAACTTGGGAGAGTTGAGAAAGAGTGTCACCAAGGTCTCATACTTTTCAGGCAAGACCCTAAGCATTTTTTTTCACAATATCAACATTGGTTAGTGACGTGCTTAGGCCTTTGAGTTCATTTACGATGTTGTTGAGGTGAGAGTACATTTCATTTATATCCTCATGTGGCAACATTATAAATATCTCATACTTAATCCGGGGCCTATGCAATTTGGCCTCTTTGACCGTGGATGTTCCCTCGTGGATTTCCAAGAGGGTAGTCCAAATATTATGAGCGGTTTTCAAATTGCTCACTCTATTGAACTCATCGGTGTTCAAAGCACCAAAGAGAGCATTCATTGCTTGAGCATCTAAATAAGCATTACACCCCTCAAGTTCCGTGGGGTGTAGTGGATCAAGAAGTATAACGTAACACTCATTTATGATTTTCCATATGCTCGGACTCATGGCGCTTAAATAAATAGACATCCTAATTTTCTAATAAGTATAGTTTGAGCTATCAAATAAAGGTGTCTTTCCTATAACAATTCCCTCACTAGCCATCCTTTTCTATCTTAGACGGTCAAGTCCAAATCAATGAGAGACCAAGCTCTGATACTACTTGTATGATCAAGGATAACCGACTAGAGGGGTGAATAGGAGGTTTTTTAAAATTGTTATATTAATAAATAATTTTAACACAATTATGAACATAAGAAAACTAGATACAATTCTAGCTAAGCAATTCTACACAAGTAAAATGCTAAAATTGTAAATGCGAAAAAGTAAAGACAATAAATTAAACCATAATGGAGACAATGATGTTTTCCCGCGGTATTGAAGACTTGCCGGTCTTCACTAGTCCATGTTGAGGAAGCTTGAACGAATCAAGCCGGCTCTAAAAAATCAACCTCAACCTTGATCACTAGAGTTGCTCTTCCTCTGCTCCGGAGTTGGTGAGCACAACACCAATCACAAACCCTTGTCGGGTCACTTCACAAGCTTCTTGAAGTGATCACCGCACAACTTCTCCAAGCTATCTAGGTGCCGGCAAGCACCAAGAGTAATGAATCACAGCGCTTGTTTGAAGGCTATCAAGTGCCAAAAGATTAACTAATGATGCAATGCACTTGACTAGCTCTCAACTACATCAAAGAGTGAATTGAATGCAAATGAGTAGAAAAGAGAGCACCAAAGCTTCAAGAGTATTCAATATGGCCAAAGGTTATGGGCTTGGTGCAGGTGGGGCTGTATTTATAGCCCCCAACTACAAAACTAGCCGTTACGACCACATTCCTGAAAAAATCAGGATTTGCGGTAGTACCGCTATTGAAACCCGGTACTACCGATTTTCAGAACATTAGCATTTAATGCTCTGAACTAGCTGTTACACAAAAAGTTCCGGTACTACCGCCAACTAGAAATCGATACTACCGCATCGCGGTCGCACCGCTTGGCTAGAACGGAGCTATCGTCTTTCAGAGCTCAAGATTTCTCAAAAACACCTTATTTGGAAAACTCGTACCGCCATGTAAACATCGGTACTACCACACTCCTGTAGTACCTCTTAAGGGATTGCGGTCATACCGATTCAAGGAAGATCAAAACTTTCAAAAATATGCTCTCTGTAATATACGTACCACCATATAAGTTTCGATACTACCGACCTGCGGTAGTACCACAGTTGCAGTCCGGTCATTTCGATTTTCAGAGAGTATCAAACCACTAAAAACACACTCTCGGAAAAATATATACCACCATAGAAATATCGGTACTACCGACTTGCGGTAGTTCCGCTTATCAATAGCGGTCATACCGATTTTCAAAATAGTTTTCCAGAAGCTCAAATCAAGACAATGCATGAATCTTAGTTGATCATAATGGCACAAAAATAGTCTCTCAAGATACTAACCATGATCGCTCTTTATTGTGCGACGTCTATCCTATAAATCCGATCTTTTCTCCAAACATTGACATCGGTAAAAACTACAAAAGGGTTCTTAGGATATATAATACATTTTGTCTTGATCCATATCGATCTTTCACCACATTAGCCTTGCCAATGATCTTATCACCAAACAATCATAGGAATTTAACTTTAAACATATATTAACACACATGTTAGTCCTTTAACATAATATTATCATTAATTATCAAAAATCAACTATGAGGGCCTGGATACTTTCACTGTTCACATAGAGCGGTACTACCGCTTCCCTTAGAGGTCCAAAACTGTCCCTCTCTGGAGATAACGTACCGCCAACAAAGTTTCAAAACTTTCGGTGTGTGGTAGTTGCGCTTAGGATATGCAGTCATACCGTGATGCAGTAGTTCCGCCAAAAGAACCTCGGTACTACCGCCTTTCAGGAGAGCAAACATGCTTCAAAAGGTGTATCTCTGAAAACACGTACTCGCCAACTAAGGCCCGGTCTGACTGGGTTGTGGTAGTGTCGCACCAACTTCTCAGTCATACCGCTTTGCGGTAGTACCGCTAAGAGAATGTCGGTACTATCGATTTTTCTGAGAAAAGCATAGTTGGCTTTCACTTCAACTCAATTTGCAAAACACATTTGCCAATTGATGTGCGATGCAAACAAGGGTTAAAGACAATATTCTCAACAAGTTGCAAAACACATTTGCCAACTTTTAGAATCAACACCACAAGAAATATGGTACATGGACTTAAACCATTTGCAAAGCACATTCGCAAACTAAAGTCACATGCTACAAGGATTATGCATGAGCCAGACCATTAATTTGCATGAAATTGAAATCGAAATCAAAGAACATTAATGCACCTCCCAAACCCGTGAAATACTCACTCGGAAGTCCGTTGGTCTCCGGCGCAGAAATAAAGAGCTCAGGAGTAGCTTGTCAAGCTTTACATGATTGGTACTTGCGCAAGACCCGAGAGAAGGGGGGTCATACTGGAATCACCGTCAGATACGGGAAGGAGCATTTTCTCCACGAGCCTGGCCACTTCGTCATGGGCTTCGAAGACTTATTTGACCTATACAACCTAACTGCCCTCGACACCTTACTTCTACGATGCTGGACACTGTAAGTGTGTATAATCAATTTCTACACTCACGTGATACTGATAAATATCATAACTCATTGCTTATGTACAGATACATTATGAAATGTGCCCGTCGAATCAAAGAACCTGTGGGTTTCCTCGACCCACACGTGGTCTCTGAGCAAACAATCAACCAAGACGCATCCTACGTCGAGAATTACATAAAAATGGGATTGCTTGCTCTAGACGACAAGGACTACATAATGGTGCCCTACAACCAGAAGTAAGTGCTTCAATATTGCTATACAAATTACGTTTCAACATAGGTTTATGATTATAGCGACATACACGAGTAGGTTCCACTGGATTATTCTGATTCTTGTGCCAATGAGGAACATGGTATTGTACCTTGATTCTCTACTCAACAAAAGTCATGACTTCACCCTTCTTAAAGGAATACTCGACAGGTATGTTCATTTCCTCCGCACATAACTCTATTGTAGTCTTCGTTCGTTTGAAATGGACGATGATAACTTTTTTGAATCATGTAGGGCGTTCATCGGCTATGTTCCCGATGGAGGTTTATACAAGGGAACGAGTGCCACACTGACTCACAGGATGCGATTTCCGGTACGCGCTACAACACAATAATCATATATCATACTCCGTAATATTGCGTCTCGAACTGACTGTACATATATATGTAATTCTATTTTTGCAGTGCCGCCAGCAAAAACGAGATCACCTATGCGTATTCTACGTATGCCATCATATGCAGCTATTGATTGCTTCTAGGACGCACGATCCCCAGGTTTGTCAATCTCGTAATAATTATTTCCTAATTATAAATTTAAATATATATGCTTACTACTTTACTCCTGCTAGCGACAGGGCTTGAACATAGAGTTAAATGCACTCGAGATGGACCAGGTCACGCAAGTTCGAGGGGAGCTCTGCGTCTTCATCAAGGCAGACATAGTTAACACCACCGGAGAGTTTCACACCGTCGACACCGATGAACGACCTCAAAACAATTGATTCAATATTGTAATTCACTTTGACTGGTTGTAATTCAATTTGTAACTCTAGCGACAATATATACTTGAAACATTCTTTTGTAATTGATTTTGAGTTAAATGATCACTTTGAGTTGTCAACAATTATCTGTGATATGTTTCTACTTGCTAGTTTTCAGAGGGCACGGCTAGCAATTCCTGAGGCTAGCTGAAAATACGATAAAAATTAATTAGGTCGAAAGACTTATCACAGACGGTTCCAATCACGAACCGTTTGTGATAACCGCCTGTTATCACAGATATAAAATTTCAGACGGTTCAAAAACCGTTTGTGATGACTGTTACGAACCGTCTGTGATGAGCTTTTCTGTAGTAGTGATTTGCAAAACACATTCGCAAATATCGGTAACATACCAATGAGAGCTAGAGCAAGCAAGATGAACTATCAACACAAGACTAACTCAAGCTACTAGTCAAGACCACTCTTAATAGTACGACAACCTATACTAACAATTCGGCCTCCCAACCAAATACTGAGACCGGTAAAAGACCAGGAACACATTCTTAGCCCTAGCTAGTCATACCTTTGCCTTGCACATCCTTTTAAAGCTTGATGACGCATATCTTCACTTCAAGTCCAGATTCTTGACTTGAATATCATTAACACATGATGATCTTCTTCACTTTGGGATCTTGTCTTGATGCTCATCAACACATGATGACATCCTTCATCCCGAATCTTGACTTGAATATCATTAACACATGATGATCTTCCTCACGTGCTCTCCATCAACACATGATAGGTTTTCTCTTGATTTGATGATCAACTCATGATCATCTTCTCTTCGAAATCTTGATATGCATCAACACATGATGCATCCTTCACTTGAGTTCCATCAACACATGATGGATTTTCTCTTCTTGAACTTTGACTTGATACCGATCAACTCATGATGTCATCCCAAGTCGTCATCATCATGTAACTCAATCTATTTCATCAACTCATGGAAAATGTTAGTTCCACAATGTGATTGTCATTAATTACCACAACATACCATTAACTCATAATGATGGGTCAAGATACTTCAATCTTTCCCTCTTTGGTAATTGATGACAACCATCACAATTACAAATAATTGAATATTAAGCAATGCGAGTATATATAAACTACACAAGTTTTATATACTCAATGGATATGTTTCAAAGTAAAAATCCTAAATATATGTGGATAAAGAAATATAGATCAATACTAATGAAACCACAAAACATAGAGTAAACTCTCCGTAAATGTGTGCATACACAAATATGTAATAAGAACATATGCACATATTTAAGTTAAACTTTTAGAGGAGTCAACCTATATTTTGGATCGGAGGAATGCAATAAGATATAAGAATATGATGTTAAATGCACACCTCCAAGATTTTCACCTTTTTATCCAAATAAGACTACACGATAGGTATATCAATAGAAGTGTTAGTCTCACATGTGGATTTATCATTAATCACCAAAATACTCCATTAACTCATAATAGCGGGTCTAGATTCTTCAATAGCTCTTAGTGCTTGCTGCAGCTCTTCCAGGTATAATGCTAGTGTTTGCGCATGTGTTTTGCAAATGGTTGAGGCTCATGCATAATTCTTGTAGCATGCGACTTTAGTTTGCAAATGCGTTTTGCAAATGGTTTATGTCCATGTTCCATATTCCTTGTGGCATGATTCTAGAAGTCGGCAAATATGATTTGTAACTTGTTGAGAATCTTGCTTATATCCCTTTATTGCATTACATATGAATTTACAAATGTATTTTGTAAATTTGAGTTGAAGCGTTTTGCAAAGTAAGCTTTTATCATCTTGTCCGGACTGACCATAGTCGTTATCCCGGACTGACCGGAACTCCGGTCCGAGTTGAGCGGTCAGGTTTTTCCAGAGAGCTCTTTTTCCCTTTGTTGGCCATCTGGACAGACCGTAGTTGGCTGAGCGGATTGACCGGACCTCCAAGTCATTGGTGCGGTCAGCTTTTCCAAAAAGGGTCATTTTTGTTATTTACTGCTGAATTCTCTTTACCGGACTAACCGCAGTGTGTTCACCGGTCAGACCAAAACCCTGGACTAACTGACGCGGTCACCTTTTTTTCAATAGTTGGTTTTCCCTGTTTGGAAAATCTTTGAACCCGATCTGACCGAACCTTGAGTGGGCGGACTGACCGAACCTAGCATAATGGTTAGATTATATAGCTTTGATTGTTGCAGAAGTTACTGTTGTATAGTAGTCCGGTCTGACCGCCCCATGTCTGCGGTCTGACCAACCTTCCTTTTTTTTTGCACAATTTCTCCTCTAACGGCTAGTTTTTGTGTGTGAGTATATAAATACCCCCTGTGGTGGGTTATGGTGGTATGTGCTGGTGCCATTTTAATTCCCCTGGGCAAAGAGTAAGCTCTCTCCTCTCTTTTGTGCATGTGTTGCACTTAGTGAGCATAGAGAGTCAAATCCTAGTTCATATGTTGCATTAGGTCTTGGATTGTATATCCATTGAGCTTAGACACTTGATTAGTTCAAGTGAAGGTCTCAAACTTGTTACTCTTAGTGTTTGCCTACACCTAGAAGGTGCGGAGGTGTGGATTTCATGGGGATATGCTCCAGATCTTAGGATGATGTGACAATTGGCAATGGCGTTTACGGTTTGTAGTTTCACGTGTTTTCGACAAAGCTACAGGTATTCTGGACAGGGGCGGTCCGACCGGTCCTTACACGGCGGTCCGACCGGTCCCAAATCGGTCGGACCGGCCATGAGGGGCGGTCGGACCGGCAATGACCTAAAAGTTCTCGAATGGGTCACCAAAATAAGTGTTGTAGGCAAGTGAGGGGATCCCAATGCACTTGGTCTCATAATTTTTGGAGTCTCCAGTAAGAAGTTCTATTGGTTTAAAGTTTCCAGAAGGTTTCGGAATTTGGAAGTTTGAATTTCGGCTAAGTCTCATAGGGTCCGACCGGCCATTGTGGAGCGGTCCGACCGCCATGGGCGGTCCGACCGCTCACCCGAGCGGTCGACCGGCTTACTTGAACGCCGGCCAACTTCGTGGCGATGTTGATTGGTTAGGTCAAAGTCATTGGTTTCATGGCATATGATTTGCATGATGCATGTTTTGACTAACATGGGTCAAGTTGTGAAGAACTTGTTCCCGAATCACGTGTTTGCTTGTCCGTGGTTGTGCGTGTAGCTTGGTGGTCAACGACGGTCAACGGCGAGGAGAATCGGACTAGACTTGGAGAGTTGAGGTCCGTAACGATTGACGATGCCGGTGAGGTCAACGACTCAAGCGTGACACAAGATGGACAAGGGTGACCTATTGGCAAATCCATGACGCATGGTGAAGCGGTTTAGGTCAAAGTTAAAGACGACGCTATGGCGCAAGTGCGCAGTGTGACCCGCTTGTTAGTGGGCCTTAACGGAGCCCAAGAGAGTCAAACCCTAAGAGTTTTAGGCCTCCACTATAAATAGGAGGAGATGGTGGTCGCACTCTCTCTCTCTCACCTTTTATGTTTCAAAACCCTAATTGTCTTTAGGGAGTTGAGGTGAAGGCAAGTGCTCTTGATGGTTTGTGGTGAATTTTATGATCTTTGATTGTCCACTGATCCATGATGGTGTGGATGTAATCCAAAGAACAATCACGAAATCAATCTATGCAAGGTTTGCTTGAGATAAGTCTCTTTTCGCTCTTGCTTTCAATTTCGTGTTTTTAGGGCTTTCTTTGATCCGCGAGTTTGTGATTGATTCTTTCACGTGAATTAGCTTGCTGTGATATGTGTGAATCTATCTAGCATCATTTTGATCATCAATCTCTCACGAACAAGCTTTAGGATCAAGTTTTCGTTCTTGCCCGCTTTAGACCTTCTCGTTAATCAATTGACAATTGCTCAAGATCGCTCCAAGAATTATCATAATGCTTGATGACGATATCTTCACTTCAAGTCCAGATTCTTGACTTGAATATCATTAACACATGATGGTCTTCTTCACTTTGGGATCTTGTCTTGATGCTCATCAACACATGATGACATCCTTCATCCCGAATCTTGACTTGAATATCATCAACACATGATGATCTTCCTCACGTGCTCTCCATCAACACATGATAGGTTTTCTCTTGATTTGATGATCAACTCATGATCATATTCTCTTCGAAATCTTGATATGCATCAACACATGATGCATCCTTTACTTGAGTTCCATCAACACATGATGGATTTTCTCTTCTTGAACTTTGACTTGATACCGATCAACTCATGATGTCATCCCAAGTCGTCATCATCATGGAACTCAATCTATTTCATCAACTCATGGAAAATGTTAGTTCCACAATGTGATTGCCATTAATTACCACAACATACCATTAACTCATAATGATGGGTCAAGATACTTCAATCTTTTCCTCTTTGGTAATTGATGACAACCATCACAATTACAAATAATTGAATATTAAGCAATGCGAGTATATATAAACTATACAAGTTTTATATACTCAATGGATATATTTCAAAGTAAAAATCCTAAATATATGTGGATAAAGAAATATAGATCAATACTAATGAAACCACAAAACATAGAGTAAACTCTCCGTAAATGTGTGCATACACAAATATGTAATAAGAACATATGCACATGTTCAAGTTAAACTTTTAGAGGAGTCAACCTATATTTTGGATCGGAGGAATGCAATAAGATATAAGAATATGATGTTAAATGCATACCTCTAAGATTTTCACCTTTTTATCCAAATAAGACTACACGATAGGTATATCAATAGAAGTGTTAGTATATCAATAGAAGTGTTAGTCTCACATATGGATTTATCATTAATCACCAAAATACTCCATTAACTCATAATAGCGGGTCTAGATTCTTCAATAGCTCTTATTGCTTGCTGCAGCTCTTCCGGTATAATGCTAGTGTTATTCGATTGAATAGGTCCTCAATAGCATAGAGAAGGTGTGTGCAAAGTTTCGTGAAGTTTGGAGTTGAGAATCAAAAGTTAGACCTAATTGCAACTTCGCCATCGGCCGATTTTATCTGCTTTTGGATCGGTTCAGATCGCCGGTCCGATCATTGTCACCACCGGTCCGATCGATTTGAGCGGTCCGACCGCCAAGATAACAAATGTCCGACCGCCGCAATCGGTCCGACCGGCTCACTACAGAGGTCGACCGCCAAGATTTGTGTTGCTTTGATTCTTGCCGATTGTTGTCGCATTGCTTAGGGTTTTTATTGATTCAATACTAGTCTTCCAACAGATCGTATATTGATCTTCATAGCTTTCTAATAGCTACTGGAGTGAACTTGTATTGAGTTCATAATTTGTGAAAAAGTGAGCGTGCTCCTATTCACCCCCCCTCTAGTCGCCTTTACGGTCCAACAGGAGGCATCGTGGTCCGGTGGTCTTCTCAAGAAGCTTATGAGAAGGCCCGATGTGTTGTGAGTGGTTTGGTGCTCGCTATCTCCGGAGTGAAGGAGGAGCAACCCCAAGTGAATTTGAGGTGTTGGCTTATTTTAAGAAACCGGTTCAATTCGTTTGGACTTACCCCAACGTGAACTGGAGGAAACCGACAAGTTTTCGATCACCACGGGAAATTGTTCAAGTGTTCTTATGGTTTTTTTTCTCGTGTTTTACTTTCTTGCAATTTATATTTATAGAATTAAATTGCTTGCTTGTCTCCTTAGGATTGTTTTCTTTGTCTTAGTCATAACTTGTTGGTGCACCTAGTCAGGACTAGTTGATTTATGTTTTAATTAAGCTAAATTAATTTGATTTATAATTCCACATAAAACTCGGATTTAGACAAAAGAATTCTTAAAACCATCTATTCACTCCCTCTAGTCGACCTACTCGATCTTATAGTTAGGTGTTAGCTGCGCAAGCTCCGTCTGGTATATCCCCAGCACCTCTGCCACAAGAGGCACCGAGGGGATACGAAGTGCCGAATCGAAGAATGAGGAGAAGACCACAGCCTCATCGTCGCACGGAGTCGATGTTATCTCCGAGCCAGGAGACCGTACAACCTTCATGCTCGGAAGCCGCCCCTCGAAGACGAGGGTTGCGAGAAACCTGTCTGTCGCTTCCGACTGCCCGAGCTCACTAGAATACGACACCTCATCCGCAGCTTCCGCTGCACCCTTGCCCCGTTTGGTCACGACGAACCAAACAAAGCATCCCCAGGAGCGAAGCAAAAGCGCGCACACACACACCAAGGCAACAAAGAAAGCAAGAACGACAGCAACTATGGACTCGCTAGCAAAAGAGAAAAAAAAAACATCGCGAGCACCCTTATATAGGGTAATGGCATCAAGTGGGTAAACCAATCAACAGAAGGCAAGCCAACCCCAACGCGACACATGCCCCACTACAGCACACAAACTAGCGTGACCGTGCCCATGACTGTCTACAACAAGCGAGACAACGAGCACAATAACACCCTTTCAAAATTTGAAAAGACGAGCGCGAAAACAGCCGCACCTCTTCAATTTCCAAATCGACACGTTAAAACTGAGTTTTTGGCTTATTTGCACTGTGGTGCGTTGAATTAGCAAATATAGCCCCCTCGCGAAATGACAAAAATGTCACCAGCGTGACCCGACACGTGTTGAAAATCTAGTCAATATTCGGCATTTTTTAATCCAGAAATTAAGCATATAAAACATGACAAACAAGAGCATGGGTGTTTCAACAATGGAGTATTCATATTCGCTAATGAACAGGATAACAGCAGATCCTATTAACATATTCATAGCGCATGTAAACAATAACTTAAGATAAGTTCTCGTGATATACCCTCAAGGGGCAGTGTTTGGTGACACCGATGCGCTGCTACCATCAATGACATGATGGCCTATTCGATGTAGTCGATCAAGGCGTGATGCAGAAGATGTTCGATGCAGAAGATGTTCGCCGTGGCAAGACGCGAGCGCTTCACCACCGTGATGAAGACGGTCACAGACGAGCGATCGCTTAATGCGCCCCTAAAACTTGATCGCCTGCCTACCCGAAAGCAGTACTCGACGGATGGAGTTTCGAGGCCTACTCGCCAGAGCCTTCAAGCAAGGTTCTCAACCGAGATTGCAGAGAGCAAAGAACAACAAAAAGAATGCATACGTAGAGTATTCTCGCTTTCCTCCTCAAGAATAAAGAAAACGAAGAGACTAGTAATCGCAGCCATTAGTCACTAGCAACCGCCCATTACTCCTCCTCAAGAATAAAGAAAAATGAAGAGACTAGTAATCGCAACCATTATCGCCAAATCGAGTCGCTTATGGAGTAGAGAGCCTTTCCTCCTCAAGAATAAAGAAAAACGAAGAGACTAGTAATCGCAGCCTATTAGTCACTAGCAACCGCCCCATTACTCCTCCTCAAGAATAAAGAAAAACGAAGAGACTAGTAATCGCAGCCATTAGTCACTAGCAATCGCCCCATTACTCCTCCTCAAGAATAAAGAAAAATGAAGAGACTAGTAATCGCAACCATTATCGCCACTCGAGTCGGTAGCGCTTTGATTTTCGAATAGATAAAGAAAACGCTACCAAGCACCGACACGCTCACAGACGCTACAAGACCGCATCAAGGCGTGGCGTGGCGAAAGCGAGCGAAGAGAAGCACAGGCTGTGCTCTCTCTCCAATTGCACAAGGGGTTTACCATATTCCACCTTTTAAAGTGGTGTAACTCCCATTCAATTCTCCATATGGGACTAATCAAATTTTCCATGTGGGCCTAGAAATTTCATTTGATTAATTGTTAAATTAAAATGGTCCAAGCCCAATTAATCCAACAACACGTCCATGGTGATATTTTTGTTGTTTCGTGCTGAAGGGGCTAGATTTGTTAATTCGACGCACAACGGTGCCAAATAAGCCAAAAACTCGCTAAAACCCATGTGGAAACAATCTCCCTTGCTGAATTTGTGAGATTTCGCCACGCTAAAGAGGGCGGAGTGCCTAAACTTTTAGGTGCCGAAAAGGGCGCGATTTCGCCAAGGCGAAGCAAGCCCTCGAGCAGTCGAGAGGGTTGTAGGGATGGCCCAGTCCCCGACGGTCCGGTACCGTACCCCTACCCCTTGCAGCGGGTAGTAGCACTAAGGCCATTCATTCTCTACTGTTTGGTTTGTAGAACATTCAGCCTTCGGTTCCCATGTGCTAGGGTACATGATCTCTAGTTGTGTTTAGGAAAGCGTATGTTACACCTTTATGTAAACCATAAACAAAGCACAGTTCGTGCCAGAGCCAGCTGCACGCGAGATGCAAGTGAGTATAATTTTGGTAAAGGTCTATGTTAGGTGAAACCTTGTTGCGGGCTATGATAATTCAAACCAAGCATCTTAAATTAACGATTATTCTAAACCCTAATTATGCATTATGCCGTACGCTAATGGTCTTATTATACTCCTAGAGCAGTGATGTGAGTTGTAAACTAGGGCCTAGGCTGCAAAATACATATCTGGGGAACACTAAAGAACTTCCCCCAAGAGGGAAAGTAAACTAATAGAGCTGATAATGGCAGCAGACAGCTTATTTTGTCAAGGCCAACCTGTTAATGATTGGCATGGAGCTAGGGCATTTCTACTGATATCACATAGCATTTTGTGTGTGTGCATTTGCGTATGCGTGCGTGTGTAGTGTGTTGCCTTGTGTGTGAATAATAATATTAAAAAAACAACCAATTTATAGCCATAGCCTCTGCATCACTGGTGCCTAATGTATCTAGAATGTGAACTACCCAATTGAATTGAGTGGGGCTGTCCATAATAACTCACATAGAACTACCCAGTTTGTGCTTCCTCTTCTCTAAAAAGTTAAGAAGACAGGCTCTTAGTAATGTTATAACATTCTGTTTTACATAGGAAAGGGTTGGTTAGATTTAAATTTTGTGCGGTCTCTCTTTCTCCGGTGCTATCTCTAAAGCAGTAGCAAACATCACAATGTGTGAAGATTGCGCATGATGCTTTACATCCTTCCTCTTTACCATGATGATGTCCTTACCAAATGTCATATAAAGATGCAAATACTCATTATTATTTTTAAGAGCACAATCATTCAAATTTGACTTCTGTAAGATTTAAGTTTTTCCATCCACTGGGTTTGATGCAACCGTTTCACTAGCAATTACAACTCATCTTCAAGAATTTGACATCAGACAACACCCATGCTATAAGCTTGCAAATGCCCAATAAGCGTGCATTTGCATCAAAGGTGTCACTTGTCTTTATGTTCAAGGATCCCTACATCCACCAGAGCGCCAGGCAGTAATAACAACAGCACGGTGGAAGTGATTACTTCTCCCCAACAGTGTTGATCTTTGTCCTTATCACCAATCTCACTCTTTACTTTGTTCATGAATTAAATAATTACTACCACTTCTTGTGCAGAACGCTTCACGTCTCTTTTGAAAAATCAACAACCACAGGCAGCAAGGGAAACAACAATACTAGCAGTACTAGTGGGAATTTGCTCTCCCAGGAGTATGACATTTATAGTACATGAATTTCTGAGGGCCTAAAGCACAGTTAAGGAAGAACACAACAGCAGGTTAAATTAATCAAGTGGGCCTTTGCAAAAGAATGTGAAAGGTAAAGCCCATGGGACAGCTAATCCTACTTTCCGAATTGCCATTGTGCTTTACAGTGCTGTATTAGACTATCAGACAGTTACTAGACGTCTTTCAAGTACAATGTTGTAACTTGCAAGATATATTTGTGATACCATTAATCTGTTATATAAATCAAACTTTAATAACATGTTATAGTAGATGAATCTAACATGTGCGGAGAAAAATAGCAGAAAGGCTAATGGATTGTGTGAAGATATAGATGAACAAACAAGGTCTCCATTGACAGGCGGAAACTAAAATGAACCGTACTTCACAAGGAAAGCAGAAGTCCTAGTTGTACACCTATGTTTTCTCTTTCAAATGTAAGTTCACGTGAAACTGTCATCCTCAACTGTATCATGACAAGAAGGACATTAGGAAAAAACAACATTAAGTACGTATCAGGTTATTGATGATTTCTAGTCCCTACCATATAAAAGGAGCTAAATTTATCTGAATTTAATGGCACTTTTGCGTAGGACATACATCTCAGATTCATGTAAGTTTTGAATCATGGAGGCTGAAAAGGACAATAATTAGGTTTCAAGCTGCTGAGACACAAGAGGGTGGTAATCATGCTGTTGGTTTAAGGGTACCTTACATTTAATAGACATGAAATGAAGTCATGAGCCTCATGGCATATTTAGAACTCTTCTCCAATGAACAATTATAGCCGTTACCAAAAACTTTTTTTAACATGCTATACATTTTTTGTGTAACCGTAAAAAAAACAGAATGGCAGATCAACAAAAAAAATTACCAGTAATCTCCGAAAGAACAAGACCCTTCTCTGAAATGATGAAATCGATTTGCATCCCTAACAATTATGCACCTCCCATAAATCTTGCTTAGAAGTTTTATGGCATTATGACAATCTCCGCAAACCCGGAGGTTCTTTACTACCCTAGTAGGTGTGCCAGGTGCAGTGCTAATCAGCCCAAAGGCAATTGCAAGCTTCTCGCTGTGGAGCAAGTGAGCTCTCTTTCACATCCTCATCATCAATATCTAGCAGTACTTGTGAGGTGTCTGGAGTATATCCTGCAATTTTCAACTGCTGACACATCTCACTTAGCATATCATATACATCCTTCTTCTGACTTTTATCTCCAGATATGAATTCATGAATTACACCATCAAGTTCTATTGAGCTGCCCCCAGGTACCTTCTGCAGTCCATGATCCAACATCAGCTTCCTCACCTTATGCACTCCTTTCCAGTTGCCATCTAGCGAATATATGTTGGATAGCAATGTTAGAGATATGCAGATTAATTAGCAGAGGCAAAAGACTCAAACCCTAAGCACGCGCAACACAATAGGCACATCCCAATCAGCCAACCATCCCTTATCCACAGTCCGATCGCCCACCGCATCAATCAGCCAACCGTCCCTCATCCACAGTCCGACCGCATCCCCACATCACCTTATATCTAACATATCTCTAGTACTCTATCTCTAACATATCTCTAACAAGCAACACATACCCCGCGTGATCAGATGGTGCAGCATCAATAAGCCTATGGTCTGCCTTCTTTCCCAACTCGAAGTTTTTGTGAGTTCTACAAGCACCCGCTAGGGCCTTCCACACGGCAGCATCTGGCTCTATTGGCATCATCTGGATCATCTCCTCGGCCTTCTCAAACAGCCCCCACGACAAAATATAGATCTACCATGCAGCCATAATGGGTACTGTCGGGCTCAATACCATAAACATCGGTCATTCTCTTGAAACATCTTATACCTTCCTCGACAAAACCCCATAACTACAAGCATTCAGCACACTGTTAAAAGTAATCTTGCTAGGAACCAACCCTGTTAACTCCATTCTAGTGAAAAGCTCAAGAGCTCTCTCACTGCAGCCATTTGACGTGAAACCTGCTAGCATCGCATTCCAAGTATACACGCTCCTCGTTGCACACGAAGTCTCAAACACATAAACTGCACCCTCAATGAAACCACACTTTGAGTACATGTTTATGAGAGCTCAGCTCAAGTTCTCATCAACCTCAATCCCTTTCCTGCAAACATATGCATGTGCCCAGAGCCCCTGCGCAAGCCCTCCCAAGTACGCAATTGCCGAGATGACGCTCACCAATGTCACCCTATCAGGCTGGCACTCCCGGCTCGCCAGCATCTCCCGGAACACCGCAACTGCCTCCTCATACTCCCTGTTCACAACGCACCACGCAATTACGGTGTTCCAAGAGACCGAGTCCCGGGCTGGCATCTGCGAGAAGAACTCCCGGAGCGCGTCGGCGTCCCCACCCTCCGCGTACCCGCGCAGCAGGCAGTTCCAGGCGACCATACCTTGCGCGCGTCGAAGGGCATCCCGCAGACGGCGTAGGCGTGGATGAGTCCGTTGCGCACGCGGAGGTGGGACGCGACCCCGCGCTTGGCGGCTTGCGCGTAGAGCTGCGCGTCGGCGGGGTGGTCCCGCTCGCGCGCGCACCGCCCCAGCGCGAGCGCGTACGACACGGGGTGGGGGTCCGCGCCGGAGTGGAGCAGGTGGTCGAACAGGCGGAGCGCAAGTTGGGGGGTTGAGCCGCATGCGCGCCGTGTACGACGCCGCGAGGGAATCCGCTCGCGTTTGTGTCAGAAACTGAGAAGACTGAAGTCTGAAGAAACTGAAGAAGTGTGAGGAAGTTCAGAACTACGAGCTGAGGAAGAAGGCTTAATGAAGATCCAACGGGCGAGATCGCTTGATACCTCTTCGGTGGAAGATCGACGATCTTGACTCGCCTCAGTATTCACTGTAATCTTAGTTTCAATCACCGTGAATAGTAACTAGCATGGTAAAAACTCTGTTTAGAAATGTAATTTATGTTTTACTACTTCCATCATTTTGAACTCCTTATAAACTCGAAAATGAAATGGAAGATGCATCAATCATTATGCCAAACAATTAGTCTTAGATGTAGAGTAGAAATCGTGCCATACACTTTCCCCATTTCAAATCCAATCCCACGGGATCTGACAAATTGGTATCATAGCACTTCGATCCTTGGAGGCTAGTAGATCTGATGAGGCTGGGTTGGTGGACTCTGGCAACTGTAAAATCCCTGGCCAATTGGATCTAGACGGCATAATAGATTGAGAACGAGGTGAGGGTTCGGGACTAGTTCCCTAGGTAAAATCCCTTAGCCTTGTTCTTGATCCGTGACGGGAAGAAATTACCAAAACAGCGATGAGGTCTGAGGGTGAAACCTTAGAGTCAATTGATGTGAGACAAGATGCAATGGAGGCAAAAGGCAAGGCAGAGTCAGTTCAGTAGCATCTTTGCGAGTTGCAGACTCGAGTATCAAGCATCCAGACTCAAATGAATAGGATGGAGTCAATGCTTCAAGGACTGTCAGGTACGCCAAACTGTATTCCCGAGCCACATGTCGGGGGCAACGTACATCCTAGCAGAAAGGAAGATATGGCAAGATTTCCAACTGATCCAGTGGTCGCCCAGGAGATTGAGTTGGAAGTTATGAGGGGATTTAAGGCCCTCAATTCAGTGCAAGTGAGTAGTACGCCGTGAGTTCACTTCAACTTCACCCCAGAGGTAAATTACTACCAACCCTCTACAGGACAATCTACTGCACATGCATATTGGATAGTGGAACACTTCACCCCCAGCTACTCCTCATTCTCCCTCTCTTAACAATATGAATCCTAAAAAAGATTAGTACTATGCTAGATAGTGGAACGCCAATCCCAGCAATGAAAGGGTTAACACATTTTACAAGACCATTGCGAGAGGACCCAAGATAGATTTTCCAAAGTTCGATGGCAGTAACCCTCTAGAGTGGATTAGACAAAGTGAAACATACTTTGCAATGCTAATATTCCTGATGACACTAAGTTTGATTTGACACAAATGTACATGATTGGTAGGGCGGATAATTGGTTGAGGAGTACTGGACTGCTCTGGAATCCACCACCCTGGCCTAATTTCTACAGAATGATCTGTGGCAGGTTCGCCCAATACAGTGGATATGAAGTATTGGAGAACTTTCACTCAGTGAAACAATATAACATGAACATCTCAGAGTACATTGATAAGTTTGAGAAGTTGATGGCAATATATAAGAGTGAAAATCCCCAGCAGGCTGAACAATTCTTCGTAAAATGTTTTGTGAATGGGCTGAGATAAGAAATCAAACACTACCTCAAGCCACTGAAACCTCAAGCCTTATGTGAGGCATATTGGATGGCTAAAGATATGGAAAAAGGAGCTGGAGCACTGGCAAGATAGGGATTGCACAATAGTGTAGTGGGACAGCAGAAAGGGGGTTACCAGTCAATATGAACAAGAGTAAGGCCCAGACTGGCCAAAATATTCAGAAGAATGAAATGGGAGGCAAGATTCAACCTCCTTTTACTCCAGGAATTTGCAGATACTGTGGTGGAAAATGGTTTCTTGGGCATAGACGTAAACAATACCAAAATGTGAATTTAATGGTCTCAGAAGAAGATGACAACCCCAACAAGAGAAAGAAGTGGAAGAGAATCCTCCAAAAACAAAAGAGGAATAATCTCCTAGTCCAGAAGCAGAAGATCACCTTATGCATATCTCAATTCATGTTGTACAATGCCTGGACCAAGTGAAAGCATCTAGGCCCCTAAAAAATGGTTTTGGTAATTAATGATAATATGTGAATATGGGATTAACAAGTTTACTAAGAATGTGCAAGGTTAATTCCATTTGATGAACATGATGAAGCAAGGATGCATGCTAAAGGAAAATGTGAAGATCAACAAGGCTTAAAGTCAAGGTACAAATAGTCTAGGATCCTTTTCTATTTTACCGGTCTAAGGAGAATTGGTTGGTAGACCGGATTATAGGATAAATGCCGTACTATTAAGGGGGATCACGACTAGTAGCTTGATAGCTTATTCTTGTGCCATATGGATCAACTTAGGATCATGCATGCATTTAAAATTGACTTGAATTTAAGTTAAAATGAATTCAAGCTTTAATTCGAATCGGATGAACCAAGGCTTAGCAATGGTTGTACCGAATCGCGTTGTTCCGATGATATTTCGCGTTGCAAAATAACAAGACGAGTGTAATCTCCTTTGAAAACCGCTTTTGAGAATCGGTATGCATCGCAGATAATCGGATGAACCGCATCCCGCTTGTTCCGATGATATTACAAATGTTGCAAAATAACAAGACGAGTGTAATCTCCTTTGAAAACCTCGTTTGAGAATCGGCCGCATCGCACGATAATCGGATGAACCGCAATACGGTTGTTCCAAATGTATTTGGCGGTTGTAAAATTCCGCAATGTATGCAAAATCTGTTTAGAAACCCCAAATCGGACGATCCGGTGTTTGCTCGCGATGAACCGCAACTAAATCCAACGGCTATATCGCATTTAATGCGTAACATAGCCGTTATCGCGGCATTGAGCGTAGCGCGGTTGTACCGATGCTAACACGCCGGTTGTTCCGATATGTGCTGAAATTTCGGGAACTTCTTCCCAACGGCTAGAATTGTTTGGTGGAGGCTATAAATACCTCCCCAACTGCACAAGGGACATGTTACACAAAGGCATTGAAGATATCTCAACCCTTGTGAGCATTGTGCATTCAATTCTACTCCCAATTTACTCTTGCATTCATTGAAGGGAGATCAAGTGCATTCATCTTTAGTTGATTCATTAGCACTTGAGTAAAGTCAAGCGAGGATCGTTGATCTATTCTCTTGGAGTGTTGCCACACTCCTAGACGGCTTGGCGGTGAAGCACGGTGATCTTCTCAAGTGAAGCTTGTGAGAAGACCCAGCAAGATTGTGAGTGGTTGGTGTTCACCATCTCCTGAGCGGAGGAAGAACAACCCAAGTGATCGAGGAAGGCTTAATTGTGGAGCCGCTTGAGTGGTCAAGCTTCCTCAACGTGGACTAGTGAAGACCGCAAGTCTTCGATACCACGGAAAAACATCATTGTGTCTTGTGGTTATTTCTTGTCTTTACAATTCCGCACTTATATTTCTAGCTTGCTTATTGAAATTAAATTGCCTAGCTAGGAGCATAACTTGTTTAGACTAAGTCATTGAATTGGATAAATTGTTAATTTGTTAAAACTTTAAAACCTCCTATTCACCCCCTCTAGTCGGTTATCCTTGATCCTACAAGTGGTATCGAGCTTGGTCTCTCCGTTGTTGGACTTAACCGCCTAGGAGAGCAAGGATGGCTAGTGAGGGAATGGCTTTAGGAAGGGCTCCACTCTTTGATGGCACAAATTATGCTTATTGGAAAATTAGAATGTCAATCTTTTAAAGGCCATGAGTCCAAGCATTTGGAAAATCGTAAATGATGGTTACACTATGCCTCTTAATCCACTTGAACCCACGGATCAAGACACGCCAGAACTCTCATTTAGATGCCCAAGCTATGAATGCTCTTTTGGCGCTTTGAACGCGGATGAGTTCAATAGAGTGAGCAATTTGGAAACCGCCATGCTATTTGGACAACTCTCTCGAAATCCATGAGGGTACATCCACGGTCAAAGAAGCCAAATTGCATAGGCTTCGATTAAATATGAGACATTCATAATGTTGCCTCATGAAAACATCAATGAGATGTATTCAAGACTCAACAACATTGTGAATGAGCTCAAAGGCCTTGGGACTAACCTTTCCGATGTTGATATTGTGCGCAAGATGCTTAGGGCTCTTCCCGACAAATATGAAACCTTGGTGACGCTCTTCATCAACTCTCCCGAATTGCCAAGGATGACACCAACTGCCTTTTGGGCAATCTCATCACAAATGAGTTGTTCAAGAAGGACAAAGAAGAGCTCGTGGAGACATCCTCCTCAAAGAAGAAAATTACCGCTTTCAAGGTCAAAGCGAATCAAGTGATGATGAGGATGAAGGAGAAGATTCCGATGAGGAGTATGCACTCCTTGTAAGAAAAATGAAGAAGTTCATGAAGAGACGCCCAATAGAAGCTACAACTTTGACAAATACAAGAAGGGACAATATTCAAGTGACAAGAAGAGTTATAGCAACATTCGATGCTATAATTGTGATGAAAAGGGCACATCTCATCTCGTTGTCTCCAAAGAAGAAGGATGACAAGGACAAGTCATTCAAGAAGAAAGAATATAATGGCAAGAAGAAGCTTTTCAAGAAGCTTCACAAGGATGGCAAGAATGAAGCTCACATTGGAGAGTGGGATTCAAATGATGAATCAAGCGACTCGACTCGATGAGGATGAGTCTCCCAAGAAGAAGGGACTAGTTGGCATTGCTATCAAAGAAACTCCTTCACTATTCTCCACTCCTACATGCCTCATGGCAAAAGGAGATAAGGTAAAATCCATTGATAGTGATGAACCAACTTATGAAGAATTATTGGATATGCTTGATGAATTAAATGAATTTAATGGAAAAGAGAAATCAAAATTTAAAGTCTTGAAGAAAGAATATCTCTCTAAAAGACTCTTTTGAGGAGCTAAAGAAAGCTCATGATTCTCTCATCTTAAAGAATATTGAAAATCTCATTCACATATTGGAATTACTTGTGATTTAATGAATGAGATGTCTAAAGTAGATATTGCTTTAAATGAAAAATCCATGTCTAGCATTTCTACTTCATGTGATGATTTACTTGCCATGCCATGTTGCTCTAGTGATGATTCAATTGCTAGTTTAGCAAATACTTGTGATCCTTTACTGATTGTTGAGAACCATGAATTAAAAGAACAAGTCAATAAACTAAGCAAAAGCTTGGAAAGATGCTTTAAGAGTAAGGCCACCTTAGACAAGCTTTTGAGTGAGCAAAGGTGCTCATTCAACAAGGAAGGTCTCGGTATGTGCCTAAGAAAGGTGAGAAGCCTAAAATAAACCCACAAGGTATGTGAGGGAAAATGGTAAGTATTGCTATAAGTGCCGGAAATAGGACATGTGCAACAAAATTGTCCTAAAGGTAAAATTGCATCTTTTGGTATATATGATTCATGCTATATGCTTAGAAAGACTAAGGATGGTAAAATACTTGCTCATTTTATTGGCACTTCAATTTTAGGCGCTAAAAGAATGCTATTTGGGTGCCTAAAACCTTGGTCACTAACCTCCAAGGACCCAAACAAATTTGGGTACCTAAAAGAACTTGATTCTTGTTTTGTAGGTGAACTACAAGACCGTGGAAAACATTGGGTGCTTGATAGTGGTTGCACTCAACACATGACCGGTGATAGAAAATGTTCACCACATTCGAGAATGGGAAAGGAATGGACAAAATCACATTTGGTGACAATAGCAAAGGAAAGGTAATTGGATTGGGTAAAATTGCTATCTCAAATGACCTTTCCATTTCAAATGTATCTCTAGTAGAATCACTAAACTTTAACTTGTTATCCGTAGCTCAAATATGTGATCTAGGACTAATTTGTTCCTTTTCTAAAGAAGGTGTTGCAATTTCAAATGAAAATGATAACTCTTTAATTTTTAAAGGATTTAGATTTGGAAACCTTTATTTGGTAGATTTCACTTCAAATGATTCATGCTTAAAAACTTGTTTGATGGCAAAACCTCATTGGGTTGGCTTTGGCATAGAAGGCTAGCTCATGTAGGAATGATTCAACTCAAAAGCTTTTCAAACATGATTTAGTTGTTGGCTTGAAAGATGTGAAGTTTGAGAAAACCGACTTTGTAGTGCATGTCAAGCGGTAAACAAGTCGCTAATTCTCACCCTTCCAAAAGTATCATGTCAACTTCTAGACCATTGGAACTCTTACATATGGATTTGTTTGGGCCAACAACCTATAAGAGTATCGGGGGAAATAGCTATTGTTTGGTTATTGTGGATGATTACTCTAGATATACATTGGTATTCTTCCTAGATGATAAAAGTGAAACCTCCGGAATTTTCAAAAACTTTACAAAAAGAGCCCAAAATGAATTTGATTTCAAAATAAAGAAAATCCAGAGTGATAATGGTTCCGAGTTCAAAAATACTAAAGTTGAAGACTTTTGTGATGAACTTGAATAAAGCACTAACTTTCCACAACCTACACCCTTAACAAAATGGAGTTGTAGAAAGGAAAATCGTACATTAATTGAAATGGCTAGAACAATGCTTGATGAATATAATACTCCGATAGTTTTTGGGCGAAGCAATTAACACCGCTTGTCATGCCATAAATCGTTTTTATTTACATCGCCTTTTGAAAAAGACTTCCTATGAGCTTCTTGTAGGAAGAAACCGAACATCTCCTATTTTTGTGTCTTTGGTTGTAAATGCTATATTTTAAAGAAGGGTGTTAGGCTATCAAAATTTGAAAGTAGATGTGATGTTGGTTTCTTGCTAGGTTATTCATCAAATAGTAAAGTTTATCGTGTCTTCAACAAAACTCCGGTTTAGTTGAAGAAAAACATGATGTTCAATTTGATGAAACTAACGGCTCTCAAGAAGAGCATGAGAATTTGGATGATGTAGGCAATGAAGCTTTGAGAAGGGCAATGGAGCATATGCAAATTGGTGACATAAAGCCCAAGATGATTCATCATCCTCCACACAAGTTGAACCACCAACATCTTCTACAAACCAAGTTCAATTTGACAATAAGGAAGATGATCAACCATCTAACTTACCACCAAGAATCCACAATGCAATTGCTAAGGATCATCCAATAGACCAAATATTGGGTGATGTAAGTAAGGGTGTTCAAACTCGATCTCGTGTTGCTTCTTTTTGTGAATATTACTCTTTGTCTCTTGTATTGAGCCAAAGCATGTAGAAGAAGCACTTGAAGATCCGGATTGGGTGAATGCTATGCATGAAGAACTCAACAACTTTACCCGGAATGAAGTTTGGACATTGGTGGATCGACCCAAGGAATACAACGTCATTGGTACAAAATGGGTCTTTAGGAACAAGCAAGATGAAAATGGTTTGGTTGTTCGAAACAAAGCAAGATTGGTAGCTCAAGGGTATTCACAAGTTGAAGGTTTGGATTTTGGTGAAACTTTTGCTCCCGTAGCTAGATTAGAATCAATTCGGATATTACTTGCTTTTGCATCATGCTTTGATATTAAATTATTTCAAATGGATGTTAAAAGTGCTTTCTTAAATGGTAAAATTTCCGAACTTATATTTGTTGAACAACCTTCCGGTTTTGAAGATCCTAAAAATCCAAATAATGTCTATAAACTCTCTAAAGCGCTCTATGGCCTTAAACAAGCTCCTAGAGCATGGTATGAACGACTTAGAGATTTTCTAGTCTCAAAAGGATTCAAAATTGGGAAGATTGATTCAACCTTATTTACTAAAGTTATAGATGATGATTTCTTTGTATGTCAAATTTATGTTGATGATATTATTTTTGGGTCTACTAATCAAGATTTTTGCAAAGAGTTTGGTGATATGATGTCTAGGGAATTTGAAATGTCGATGATTGGAGAATTAAGCTACTTCCTTGGATTCCATATCAAGCAACTCAAAGATGGGACCTTCGTGAGCCAAACCAAGTATGCAAAAGAATTGATCAAGAAGTTTGGTATGGAGGATGAAAACCCATCAAGACTCCCATGGCAACAAATGGTCATCTTGACTTAAATGAGGGAGGTAAATCGGTAGATTTAAAGCTTTATAGATCTATGATTGGTAGTTTGCTTTATCTTACCGCATCTAGGCCCGATATCATGTTTAGTGTTTGTATGTGTGCTCGCTTTCAAGCAAATCCAAAAGAATGTCATTTAATGGTCATAAAAGAATTCTAAGATATTTAAAGCATTCCTCTAGCATTGGCCTTTGGTTCCCAAAAGGTGCTAAATTTGACTTAATTGGATATTCTGACTCGATTATGCGGGATGCAAAGTGGATAGAAAAAGCACCTCGGGTAGTTGTCAATTTTAGGAAGATCTTTAGTATCATGGTCATCCAAGAAACAAAATTCAGTAGCCTATCCACCGCCGGGTCGAATATGTTTCATGGAAGTTGTTGTCCTCAATTGCTATGGATGAGGCAAACATTGATGGATTATGGAATTAAAACTGATAAAATGCCTCTTTTGTGTGACAATGATAGTGCTGTGAAAATAGCTAATAATCCTGTTCAACACTCAAGAACCAAGCATATAGATATTCGCCACCATTTCTTGAGAGATCATGTGATCAAGGGAGACATTGAAATTAGCCACATAAGAACCGAAGACCAATTAGCGGATATTTTCACCAAGCCATTAGATGAAGGCCGCTTTTGCAAATTGAGGAATGAATTAAATGTCATAGATTATTCAAACATTGTTTAAATTTTTGTTATTACAGTGCTTTTTATTTGGTGTTATTTAAATATTTTGTAAAAGAATTTCTCAAAATCTCATATTAAATTCACTATAATTATAAAAAAAAAACTATGTTTATATATAATCTTCAGTATATTATATGCATAATGATCCCTAGATGGTGTTTTATTGAGTGTAAATCTAAGGATCATTTGCAATTATTCAAAATTCCAAAGAAATCCGAGCTTTATCAAAATCCTGTGACAATCCAGACATCCGAGTTATGCGAACCAGACGTCCATGCAGCAGGCGGATCATCCGGCGTTATAATAGCGGAACGTCCGCTTTCCTTTTGACCTTATCACCCAAATGCTCGTCTGCTTTCTTTTTTTCTTCTCACCGCGGTTCCTCTCTCTCCACCAGCGCCTCAAAACCCTCTTTCAAATCGAGTGATTCTCTCGTGGATCTCCAAGTCCTTGCATTTCAAAGGCTCTCCTTCCTCAAATCTCAAGGTAAAACATCTCTTGATTCGAAGTTTTACCGCATTTGGAGCACTCGGCGCTTCTAGGGTTTTTGATAATGCGATTGATATCTAGAAATCTAATTGGGCAAAAGTGCTTCACCGGTGTCCTATGACCCTTGCGCATCCAGTTCTAGCACTCACTCTCTTAGATTCCATCAAAATCTCGGAGATTCTTCAACCCTAGGTTTCGGTCAGGACAATCGGACGTTCCGGTTCTTGAGGGCGGAACGACCGCAGCTCGGACGCTCCGCCACATAACGGCGGATGATCCGATTATCCCGATGTAACCGTAAATTGTCATTTCTTTCAATTCAATTCAATTCAAATCATGCTCCTTGACATCTTAATCACTCCAATCTCTGATAGATGCCTAGAATGCGAGGAACATCCAAGAAGTCTCGTGGATCGCCAAGACAAGGGTCTTCGCACCTCAACCTCCACTTCGTGGAAAAGGAAAGGAAAGAGACCACCCGTAAACCGAATCGAAAATAGCTCAGAAAGTAGATCAATTGAGGAAACTGAATCCGAAGAAGAAGAAGAAGAAGAAGAGGAAGTTCCTCCAAGGACAGCAGAAGATGATGATTTGATTGATCCTCCGGGGACTCCTACTAACCTACATCTTCTCGCCGCCAGATGACTATGCCATCAAGCGCCATGTCAATCAATATCTTCAAGAATGACACATTAAATCCAAAATTCCACACAATCTTTCAAGAGCAAGTGTATGAGCAAATATATAGTAGGCACAAGAAGTTTGCCGATCATAAATGGATTAATTGGTCAAATATTAATACTTTGGACAAATACATGGAGTCTATCGCCTTTTCTACAATGTGGGTCTTCATGATCTTGTGGGCATAAAATGAATTATGATGACAAGATCATTCGACGCTTTATGCCACACCGCATATGTCCCATGACTTGAAGACTTTTAGATGGTCGATCGTGTCGAGAATGTGGAAAGCACCAAAGAGGAATTTATGAGAGTGTTGAGAATTCATCCACTCTTGGGACAAAATCTTTGAGAGTTCACCCTACTTGTTCCTGCTTGGGCTGCATTATGACTCTTCACCAAATGCAAGTTAGGGACAATTCTCGGATTGAAGCTGTAGTGAGCATGATTAACGTGATAATTAATCATACTTTCTACCCTAAGAGTGGGAATTTCGATGCAAGACGGGGCATGTTTGGAACATGATAGATCATATTGTGGAGGGAGTTAAATTTGATGTAGTGGATGTTATTCTTCAAGGCATAGCCTCCTCCAAGAATGACAGAGTTAAAAGGATTTATTATGCTCCTTACATCATGGCATTGATTGTTAGAAAGATCGAGTACCGTGGTGGTTTGGGATCTACTCACAAGCCATATAAACCACGAGATGCCATTCCTCCTCAACAAGTCTCCGAGGATGCCCTCGCCGAGGTTGATGCTTCTCCTGCCGCCGCTATGCTCGATGCAAGTGCTCTAGCGCAAGTACTTCAAAATCGCAGCCTATTATCAAGACTTTGCGTGCAATGAAGGTCAACAAGTTGCCTTCGTGATGAGACTCGCCATAGGCTTTCTAAGATGGCGCTATCCAAAATGACTTCTTTGATGAGACTCATAACAGACATCGGCTTTGTCCGAGGGCCTAAATGACTTAGAACATTTTCTCAAGACCCTCATTGTTATGTTCGCCGACCTCCTCGACGCCCAAGGGTCCTTCTTCTAGGACAACAGACCTACCTCACCTCCTCACCGCACCTCATCGAGTTTCAGCTCCAGCTCCTCCACTCCTACCACCCTCTCAAGATCTCAGATCCCGCGCCTCGTGTCGCTTTCTCCGGATCCTGCACTGGGCCAGACTCACTTTCTTCTCCTCGCCTCCTCTGCCTCACCAGACCCGCTTCTTCCTCTCAGACCCCCAGCTTGATGCTTTTGGTACCTTGATGCCAAAGGGGAGAAATTGTGAAGATGTGAAGACTTAGTTTTAGGGGGAGCTATGGGCTTATGTGATTTATATGTGTTTTGTAAAAACTGGTTAATTGTTGATCTATTTTGTGCCTGTAATAGTTGGTAACTTCTGTTGAACTTGTGGAATGTGGTTATGTCTTATTATCTTGTTATGCAATGCAATCTGAATTATTTGACATATCTTATACTGTATTGCTTCCTCAAGTTCATAAATACAAAAGAAACTCCGCCAAAATTTTCAATTCTTTACATATGCTTGCAAATTATTTACTATCCATATGCATTTGTTTAGGGGGAGTCTTCTTTTAATTGGATTTGACAAGAAAAATAATTCTCAAAATTCACTTATGCTCATTGCAAAGATTATTTTACTCACAAAGACTTCAAAAGAATATACACTCTTAGTATATTCAAAACAACTTTTCTCACATATTAGTGTTGTTGTCATCAATTACCAAAAAGGGGGAGATTGAAAGCATCTAGGCCCCTAAAAATGGTTTTGGTAATTAATGATAATATGTGAATATGGGATTAACAAGTTTACTAAGAATGTGCAAGGTTAATTCCATTTGATGAACATGATGAAGCAAGGATGCATGCTAAAGGAAAATGTGAAGATCAACAAGGCTTAAAGTCAAGGTACAAATAGTCTAGGATCCTTTTCTATTTTACCTGGCCTAAGGAGAATTGGTTGGTAGACCGGATTATAGGATAAATGCCGTACTATTAAGGGGGATCACGACTAGTAGCTTGATAGCTTATTCTTGTGCCATATGGATCAACTTAGGATCATGCATGCATTTAAAATTGGACTTGAATTTAAGTTAAAATGAATTCAGTGCTTTAATTCTGGAATCGGATGAACCGAAGGCTTAGCAGCGGTTGTACCGAATCGCGGTTGTTCCGATGATATTTCGGCGGTTGCAAAATAACAGTACGAGTGTAATCTCCTTTGAAAACCGCTTTTGAGAATCGGTCAGATCACGCAGATAATCGGATGAACCGCATCCCGTTGTTCCGATGATATTACAATGATTGCAAAATAACAAGACGAGTGTAATCTCCTTTGAAAACCTCGCTTGAGAATCGGCCGTATCAAGACGATAATCGGATGAACCGCAATACGGTTGTTCAAATGTATTTGGCGGTTGTAAAATTCCGCAACGTATGCAAAATCTCGGTTTAGAAACCCAAATCGGACGATCCGGTGTTTGCTGCGGATGAACCGCAACTAAATCCAACGGCTATATCGCAGCATTTAATGCGTAACATAGCCGTTATCGTACATTGAGCGAGCGCGGTTGTACCGATGCTAACACGCCGGTTGTTCCGATATGTGCTTTGAAATTTCGAACTTCTTCCCAACGGCTAGAATTGTTTGGTGGAGGCTATAAATACCTCCCCAACCGCACAAGGGACATGTTACACAAAGGCATTGAAGATATCTCAACCCTTGTGAGCATTGTGCATTCAATTCTACTCCCAATTTACTCTTGCATTCATTGAAAGGGAGATCAAGTGCATTCATCTTTAGTTGATTCATTAGCACTTGAGTAAAGTCAAGCGAGGATCGTTGATCTATTCTCTTGGAGTGTTGCCACACTCCTAGACGGCTTGGCGGTGAAGCACGGTGATCTTCTCAAGTGAAGCTTGTGAGAAGACCCGAGCAAGATTGTGAGTGGTTGGTGTTCACCATCTCCGGAGCGGAGGAAGAACAACCCAAGTGATCGAGGGAAGGCTTAATTCGTGGAGCCGGCTTGAGTGGTCAAGCTTCCTCAACGTGGACTAGTGAAGACCGGCAAGTCTTCGATACCACGGGAAAAACATCATTGTGTCTTGTGGTTATTTCTTGTCTTTACAATTCCGCACTTATATTTCTAGCTTGCTTATTGAAATTAAATTGCCTAGCTAGGAGCATAACTTGTTTAGACTAAGTCATTGAATTGGATAAATTGTTAATTTGTTAAAAACTTTAAAAACCTCCTATTCACCCCCCTCTAGTCGGTTATCCTTGATCCTACACCAAGTACCCACTTACACCCTATCCGTGTGAATGAAGGGAAAAAAGAGTAGCCCTTGTGGATAATGGCAGTACACATACATTCATTGACTTGAGGTTTGCCCTTAAAACTTCTTGCAGAATTCAGTTTAATGCTTTGCAGAAAGTCACAGTGGCTGGAGGAGGAGTAATATTGTTTGGATCCCATATTCCTAGCACTGAGTACTTCATTAATGGACATATCTTCCATAATTCCTTTAAGATAATTCAGTTAAGAGGATATGATGTAGTGTTGGGTTGTGATTGGATATATCAGCACAGTCCTATCAATTTGGATCTTAAAACTAGGATAGTAGTCATTAAGAAGAAGGGATTAACATAGGTGGTTTTGGAGGATCAGACCTACTGTAGCTCTCCAGGGCTACTAAATTCTCAAGCCCTTGACAAATTATCAATGCAGGGAATCTCTAAGTATGTGGTGGAACTGCTTGGGCTACTAAATTCTCAAGCCCTTGGCAAATTATCAATGAAGGGAATCTCTGGGTATGTGGTGGAGCTACAAACATTGAAAAGAGGAGAAGAGACCAGTAGTGATGTCTTCCAGGAACCCCAGGGGTACCACCTGAGAGGAGTTGTGACCATGCCATTCCTCTCAAGGGAGGGATGGAGCCTCCTAATGTCAGGCCTTATATGGTACCTCATCAACAAAAAGATGAGATGGAACAACAAATACAGAAAATGTTGGAAACCTCAATTATCATATCAAGTGTTAGCCCTTATGCTTCTTATGCAATTCTTGTTAAAAAGAAAGATGGGACTTGGAGGCTATGCATTGATTACAGGAAGTTGAATGCATAAACTATCAAGAACAAGTACCCAATCCCAATAATTGAGGATTTACTTGATGAGATGCATGGTGCTACCATTTTCAGTAAGTTGGGCTTGAGGTCTAGGTACCATCAGATCAAAGTGAGCAGTGGGGATGTCAGTAAAACTTCATTCAGAACATATTTAGGTCATTATGAATACTTAGTCATGCCCTTCGGCCTAACTAATGCCCTTGCTACTTTCAATCCTTAATGAATGACATATTTGCTAAACATCTAAGGAGATTCGTTCTAATGTTCTTTGATGACATCTTAATCTATAGCAAAAATGAAAGTGGGCACTTGAAGCATCTGACCATAGTAATGGAATTGCTAAGACAACATCAGCTCTTTGCAAAGCTAACTAAATGTGTAATTGTTGCATCCCAAGTGGAGTATCTAGGGCATGTGATTTCTGGACAAGGAGTGGCCACTGATCCAAACAAAATTACTACAATAAGAGATTGGCCCAAACCCAAAGATGTGTTTCAATTAAGAAGTTTCTTAGGGATGACAGGCTATTATAGGAGATTTGTGAAGGACTATGGACTCATATGCAAGCCACTGCATGACATCTTGAAAAGGGGGGATTTGAATAGAAGAAGCCACAAGATGAATCCTTTGGAGAGGGTAAAGAAGGGTCTGATTACCACCCTAGTGATGGCCCTACCTGATTTCATTGAAGCATTCATAGTAGAAATTGATGCTAGTGGAGTAGGGATTGGGGGAGTCCTAATGCAAAAAGGGAGGCCCATAGCATATTTCAACAAAACTCTAGGAGTGAGGTCTACAGCTCTCTCAACTTATGATAAAGAGGCAATGTTTATAATTGAGTCTTTGAAGAGATGGAGGCACTACTTCTTGGGTAATCAGTTGGTGATTAAAATAGATCAGCGGAGCTTAAAGTTCATGGCTGGGCAGAAAATTTATGAGGGGGATTCAACACAAACTGATGTTGAGGCTGTTGGAGTTTGATTATGTCATTGAGTACAAGAAGGGCAAGGAGAATAAGGTAGCAGATGCCTTGTCAAGAAGGGATGTTTCCACAGTGATGGCCATTTCCATGGTTGTTCCTATTTGGATGGAAGCAGTAGAGAATAGCTACCTTAGTGATGCACACTGCAAGGAACTAAAAGAGCAATTGGCAATAACCCCAAATCCTGGATCAGGTTATACTTACCACTCTGGAGTTCTTAGATATAAAGGCAGGATCTATGTGGGAAAAGATACCGAGCTAAGGCAAAATATTATTGGTTCATTGCATGCTTCTGTAGTAGGAGGTCATTTAGGCAGAGTTGCTACTTATCAAAGAATTAAAAGTCTTTTCGTCTGGACATGAATGAAAGGGGGAGATTCACACCTTTGTCCAAGAGTGTGCAGTATGCCAGCACTCTAAATCTGAATATTGCCACTACTCGGTATTACTTGAGCCACTGCCAGTTCCAGACATGGCCTGGACACATATATCCATGGATTTTATTGAAGGGGTGTCGAATTCAAAAGGGAAAGAGGTATTTTTTGTTATAGTTGACAGATTCACTAAATATGCTCACTTTTTCCCATTGTCACATCCTTACTCTGTCCAATCAGTCTCTCAAGCTTTCATCGATAATATATTCAAACTGCATGGTTTTCCAGTAGCTATAGTGTCAGATAGAGAAAGAATCTTCACTAGCAAATTGTGTCAAGAAATATCCAAGGCTCTGAAAGTACAATTGAGGTTTAGCACAGCTTATCACCCTCAATCTGATGGGCAAACCGAGAGAGTTAATAAGTGTGTGGAGTCCTACTTAAGGTGCATGGCATTCCAAGAACCTACGAAATGGTTGTCTTGGTTATCTCTATCTGAATGGTGGTATAACACCACATTTCATACCTCCCTCAAGATTTCTCCCTTCCAAGCTCTTTATGGGTTTCCACCCCCTTTGATAAATGAATTAGCAGTACCTGGTCTAGATGTTAATGAGGTTAGAAATTTTTGGAGGAGAAACAAACTATTCTTAACAGGCTGAGGGACAACCTGACTCAAGCTCAGTCAAGGATGAAGAAGTATGTTGACCGAAACAGGAGTGAGAGGCAATTTTTAGTGGGAGACATGGTCTATTTGAAGATGCATCCCTACAGAACTGCTGCATTCGATTTAGACACACCTTAAAGCTCACTAGTAAGTTTTATGGACCCTTTAGGGTTATGCAGAGATTGGGAAAAGTGGCGTACAAGTTGCAGTTACCTGAAAGAGTAGGAATTCATCTTGTATTCCATGTCAGTCAACTTAAGAAACACTGTGGAGCACATGCAGTTCCAAGCCCAGATTTTCTCTTGGTTGGAGAAGATAGTAAGATCAAAACAGAACCTTAGCCAGTGTTGGAAACCAAGGTCCTGCCAAGAAACAATACTCTGGTGACTCAATGGCTGGTTTAGTGGGTTAATTTGCCGCTAGAGAATGCATCGTGGGAGGATGCAGATTTTATCAAGGCTACCTTTCGATCATAGTTTCCATATTCTAACACTTGAGGACAAGTGGAATGTTCAGGGAAAAGCACTATTAGAAACTGAGAAGACTGAAGTCTGAAGAAACTGAAGTAGTCTGAGGAAGTTCTGAACTAGCGAGCTGAGGAAGAAGGCTTAACGAAGATCCAATGGTCGAGATCGCTTGATACCCCTTCGGTGGAAGATCAACGATCCTGACTTGCACCAGTATTCAATGTTGACGTAATCCTAGTTTCAATTACTGTGAATAGTAAATAGCGCAGTAAAAGCTCTGTTTAGAGTTGTAATTTCTATTTTATCACTTCCATCACTTTGAACTCTTTATAAACTAAAAAATGGAATGGAAAAGGCATTAATCATTATGCCAAACAATTAGTATTAGACCCTGTTTGGTAGAGCTTCAGTTTCTCATTTTTCAGATTCTGCTTCTGATTATCTGAAAATCCACTCTCTAAGAATCTGGAGTTGTCTGTTGAAAGCGTTTGGCTGGTAGGTTGGTTCCAAAAAACCATATAAGGGAGGATTAGAGGTAAATAGACCATGTTACCCCTGGTTGTAATAATTCAATTGTATTTGTGTCTTTCTCCTATGTATCTGTACACAAATTATAGATTTTTTCCCTAAATTTGTTTAGATAATGTGAATGTATATACGTTGTATCTATACACAATGCCAGGTTACATTGCGTTTACACTTCATGATGGATTACAATTGTGTATAAGCAAATTTTGTACTGTTCACACTGCGATAGATGAAGATGGAGATATCACATTCATATCATATAAATATTCAAATGATATTACGTACAAGTATTAAAATGATAAATGAGTCATAACAAAAGACCACAAAAATTCACAAGTTGTGTGTCCATCATCCTGGATGAGCAATTGCACTTGCAAGGTCATCACGGAAACTATCTATGGATGTAGCACTTGTTTGTGATATTGATGCATCCGATGCATCATGAGAAATAACATATTTGGCATATCTTGATGGTATTGTGCGCACATAATAAGGATCTCGATCAAACCTACGAAAATGCATGTCCGGCGAAGCATGTTCAAGTATGAAGTTGTGGATTCCCATGGTTGCTGCAATAATTTTGTATTTTTGCTTGGACATGGGAAAGCTTGGCATCTTAAGAAGAATTCTTCATTTCATCTTCCATACACCAAAGGAACTCTCAATTACGTTGCGAACACTCAAGTGTAAATAGTTGAATTTCTCTTTCTCACCACTAGGAGCAACACCTCTCCAAAATTCTAGAACATGATACCTTTGGCCCTTGTAAGGCGCTAAGTACCCAGGCCTATTCGGATAACCGACATCGACAAGAAAACATTTACTTGCAACATAAGACAAAAAAAATCATGTATATCAACATCCAATGCATAACATTACAAGTAAATAATTTTGTAAATGATATCAAACAAAAAAAATTACCCTATGGAGGATGTGGAAAGACTTCCATGTCTACATCCAATGCATGATAAAACACACTAGTATCGTGCATAGCTCCTAGTTGTCCAATAGATGCATATGTGAAGCGCATGTCAAAATCATATACTGCCATGACATTCTGTGTTGCACTTCCTGACCTACCAATATATCTAATTAGATCTTCTGGAGCAACAGTTGTAAGAATGTGTGTACCATCGATAGCTCCAATACAATCTTTGAAATATGACCACATTCTTCGATCATTTCTAATTCTAATGTGAACCGTAGAGAAGTTTGGATCCTTTGGCCTCACAAAATCTTTAGACTTTCTGACCACACACTGCAAAACCTCATCAAACTTCATGCTAATTGTCTCACCAGAATGCTTAAACCGATTCTGCGCTCTTGGGTTAGATTCACAGCACCATATATGTATAGAAAAAGAGCTAGTGCTTCAATTGAACTTGTATGCGTAGTTGATTTTAAATCATATGTACTCACCAAAAGATCATGTAGACTGTGAAAGATTATAGCATTCATACAAAACATGTGGTAGCTTTCTCCTGGAGTGGTCAATGTTTCTTTCACCCAACCCATTCCACTAAGCCGTGAAGTCCTAGGCTCATTCTTGTCTAAGTAGGTTGAGTGATAATTCTCCATGATAATTGCAGTAGCAGTGAGGTGACTTGACATGTCTTGCCATAGACGCATCATCTGCACATCACACTCATCTTCCTCATCTGATATATTACTCCCTTCACTATCGCTTTCACAAGATAACTATCGCTTTCACAAGACAACATCTGTACATGAACATACAAAAACACAACAACATAAATGACAATTTTAAAACACATGACTACCCATTAGGTCCAAATGACATTATATAACTAGTGAAAAAAATATCTTATAAGCAAAAAAAAGTCTTATAGACCAATAGAGAAATAAAGAATAATAAAGACGAATACAAGACAAACTACTTGTACGAATGTCTAGAATCATCCTAGCATTACAATCAATTTTCTATTTGTCATACTTTGCAACATACTTCCTTTTGAGCCATTCAAATCGTGCCCCACTATTGCGCAAGATCATAAACGTTTCTCTTTTCTCCTTCTTTAAGAAAATTTTAGATGCAATAAAGTGTTCATTACTCTCATTAATAGCACCACACTCTTCAACCGATTCCATGACATCCTTGAAGCTACAAACCGAGTCTTGCTCTCTTTTTTGTGCAAATGCTTCAAAAGATGCATGCGACTTCTCATTCAACTCAAGAATTCTTCTCAGTTGATCTTGCATGACCACATACCCACTCTTTGGTTTCTTCCCCTTATCATTGCTAGAGCCGCAAGGTCTCTTCCCTTTCCTACCAATTGGTGATTCATCTTCACAATCACTATTATAATTTTCATCACACTCATCTTCAAGCTCTTCAATATCAATAGTTGTCGATGCACCAACAGGACTTTGAGGCAATGTTCCCATTGCAGGAGACCAATGGTCTTCACCAGTGTTGTGAATGTCATCAAACATCTTGGACAACAACTCCTCATTTTGAAGTCCGGCCTTCCTAAACTTGGAACATCCTTTATATTCCTATCAATGCCAAGTGTTACACGTTAAACCTTCACTAATAATAGAGATAGGAGTGTACATTAATACAGTTAAAAATAGATAAAGAGTAACGACTTACTTGTTTTAATTTCTTCCACCGTTCGGCGGTGGCCTTTATTGTATTCTTTTCATGGTCTCAACCTAAGCATGTCTCCTTTGTCCTCAATTTCCTTGTAATATTGTAATCATTCTTTAATTTATCCTATTTGTTCATCAATTGCATCTCTTTGTATTGCAGCCCAGTCTTCTCTGTAAATTTTGTATCACAAGAGTATACCCTAGGTTGTTCAAATAGTATCCGGGCGATTGCCGGCCTCTACTTGTTCAACGAACAATTCACACACTATCCGAGTGTTCTCATCGTTCCAGTCAGCGTTATCAACCATCTGCATATTTGGGGCATAAATTTTGTTTACCAAATTGACATCAACAACAAATAATGCCTCAGAATGCGAATAGCTCAATGAAGCTGCAGCGAAACGTAACGGAATAACTTCAGTGAAGCCCATTGGAAATCAGTTCAGGTTCAAGTAAACTATTATTTGCATATTAGCCCAACACCGAGAAAAAGGCAAAGAACGTTGAATCAAGCAAAGCTATCGGGTTCAGGTAAACTATTATTTGCATTGTCACTCATTGGAAATCAGTTCAGGCTCACGATCCCACCAGATCAGTTCAGGTTCAGGTCAGGTTCACTATACTAGAAGCATGAAAATTTTTGCTATACTACCAGTTCAGTTCAGGTTTAGGTCAGGTTAACTACACTAGAAGCATGAAAAAATTTGCTATACTACCAGCTCCGGTTCAGATTCAGGTTCAGGTTCAGGTAAGCATGAAAATTTTTATCAAGCATCCCACCAATTCAGTTTCACTACACTAGAAGCATGAAAAAAATTTGCAGCATCATCATCAATTCTCCACTAGGTCAATTACCAGCATACAATTTTATTCTTTGAATTCTATATTTGCAGCATCACCATCAATCACAGAAGCATCAGAGAACCAAACAGTTGACTGATCATATCAAAAATATCAAGGAATAATCAATTTGCATTTAATTGCAATTGACTGATTAAAATAAAATTTCACATCAGACAATATAACCTATCTTGCAGTTAATTCATAATACCAGAGAACATAATCTGAAGTTCAATACTGACATTAAAAAACTTACGATTTCTACAGCAAGATCACAAATGACAATATTCATCCCAAAACTAGCAAGAATTCAAGATGAAGAACAATCTAAAGATGCTAAAGCTTAAACCATAACTTGATTATGCCAGAAACAGCAAGAATTAACCCTATTAACTCATAGCAAGAATGTTCTCAGATTGATTCAATTACAAATTGGAAATCAACAACAATCATCAATCACTTACATCACAGGAAGGAAACTAAGCAATGTTCTATTACAACTCAAAGGACAAAGCATAACAAAGTTTATACAGATATCAAAACAAGTTCAAGATTCATGAAACCAAACAAAAGTATACTAGTTCATGTCAAGATCAAGCAACAAGACTATACACATGCCAGATCAAGCACCCGAGCATGTTTAGGTCAAGCATTCCAGACACAGATACACAAATCACAGATAGTTTTCATCACATATACACATTACACAATTCCTGAATAACCTACCAGATCAAGCATCAAACAAGACTATACACATTCTAGAGATAGATATAGACACAAGAGTTCTTGATCCATCATAGATTCATAAATATTTTTCATACACATTAACAGATTCACATATACACAATTTTTGTACTACATTCACAAATGTCACAGATATACACAAGAGTCTACACATTCCAAACAAAAGAAAACAACAAACCAATCCACCCTAGGGCGGCCGACGAAGAGGAAGGAGACAAAGGGAGTAGGAAGGACAAGGGGGACGGTCGGATGATGACCTTACCTTCACAGGAGCAGGCAGGTGGTTTTCAGGAAACAGTGGCGGGGAAGAAGGCGGCGAACCAAAGGACCTCTGGGGTTTCTGGGGTGGGTGACTCTCCTGTGCTCTCGGCGGCACACTCTGGGCCCTGCGGCGGCGCAGTCGAGGACCACCGGGGGTGCACACGGGGGCCGAAGGGGGCGCAATCGATGACAAGCGGGCGACACGGGGCCGGAGGCGGAATCGCCTTGTCGCGAGAGCAGCGGGAGGGGAAGAGAACGCAAGGGGAAAGCTGAAGGGTTAAGGGCTGGGGTCGCGGTGGATTAGTTGGGGGGTAGTTTGATGGCAATTGCGGGTAAAATCATCCAACTTCAAAGGATATTTTCTTTTTGCACGGTTGGATTCCCACGAGAATCTACGGAAATACTGCTCCTTGTTGCTAGTTCATTTTTGAGATAATTCCTTGTGAGAATCAGAATCAGGTCATTTTGGGAAGCTGAGTGTTTAGTACAACTCCACCAGATCCGAACGAGAAGTTGGGAGTAGGAGTTGTACCAAATATGAACTTAGCTGTTGAGCAGAAACCGTGCCGTACATTTCTTTCAGATCCAATCCCACGGGATCTGACAGTTTGGCCGTCGCATGGCGTCTGCGATTGCGACTGTACCTATTGCCGTTGCGGCTTTGTAGCTGTGGCGGCGTGGTGGAGGTGAGGAAGAAGGGCACGGTAGGAGGAGGCGTCACTCGCAGCGGCAAGCGAGGAGACAGGCGTGGTAGAAGCGCGCGGCGTGTGGCCCGCCGGGGAGTGCACGGCACGGCACGACACGAGGAGAGACCGCCGTGCCCGTGCGCACACCGGTGCCGCGAGGGATCAGGTGCTCATATGGACGTGGGAAAACAAGGCCAAAGTGCGTTAGGCCCGAAGCAGCTTGAGATGTCACGTGTTGGGCTTAGCCTGCAGTCGGTACAGAATTGCCATAATAACAGCGACATATGCAGCGGATGGGCTTACTTAGATCGAGAGAGAGAGAGAGAGAGAGAGAGAGACAGACAGAGATTGTATATCGGCGCAGGATTCCACCACTAAACTCCTGCCATTAGTGTCATACTGTCATATATGCTTGGATAAAACATAGGATGACGCGTGCGTTTTACATTCTAACTACTCTAGGGTAATCCAAATCGGCATAAGCACCCATTGAAGAGTACTGCAAGCTATATACGTATACATTACGTATTGACACTTGTATATGTACACATGTAGTGTCTGACACTTGTATATGTACACATGTAGCTAGTGTCTTACATGACAAATGAGCTATCACATGATTCCAACAGCAGACACTTCCTATGCTATCAAAGAGACACCGTACGTGGTGTTGGGCTGTTGGCAGGAAGCTAGCTAGCTAGGATGAGCTATGGACATTTCAATATTTTGCGTGCGCTAATGGCGTATTAGCTTAAGCCATCTGAACTTTTAATCAAGTTGGACCACTAGGCGCCTTTAATTTTTCTCGTCGAATTTCTCTGGTGCTTTATATATTCGATGCGGTCTGCTTTCTTTGTCGTGCATGCCCTTGTGTTCCGCCACTATTCTTCACGACAAGCAGGCTAGAGTGTTTGGCTCCCAAGGACACAAATAAATCTATAGCTAGCTAGAATGTAGCACATAAAGCTAGCACACCAGATCAAACCGAACTCCACACGCAAAAAAAGATAAGAAAACGAAACGAAACGAAGTATTACAGGCCAAAGCCACGCGAAAAGGCGACGGATCAATAAGAGGCGTCTCGGACTCGAGACTCGTTGCGCGACACCTGAAAGCACCGTGCGCGATCGTCACGCGGCAGCGAGCTGCAAAGCTACCTCGGCGACGCCGCGACAGCGAGAGGACGTGTGATCCCTAGCTACCACTGTCACTCAAGGCTAATGTAGAAACCGTTCGTGTCATCAGCCTGTAGGCTCGGACCGTCCTAGACCCACACGTCGGTGACACGATTGTTTCTGTGATATATATACTATGATATTACTTAGCTCGTAGTGGAGCAAGAGAAAGGTTAATTTGATGATGATACGGTGATTAATATAATCGACGAGAGTGCAACATAGTCGGGTTCTTTCCCCTTGATTAGTATAAGGGCCCCATGCCATAATGGCCTTCGTTATCCCCATCATATATCCACATTGCTGCTAGTGCGTGACGACCTTAGTTTAATTAGTTAAGAGTACTTAATTGAAAGTAGGTACGTAAGCAACCTTTAACATGCGTGCCAAAGTTTGTTTGCATCACATACGTACCTTGGGTGACCCAACTTGCATGCCATTGTTCTACTTAACCTTAATCGTGCATCAAGGTTTTTGTAAAGTTAATTAGAATCGATCATCAGGTTTTGTTGTCACCTATGTATGCTCCTTATATATTTTTTTGGTAGTAATTAGCTAGTTGTAATATTTATATGGTAGCAAAGCATTACAATACTCTACGTCGATCGGAATTATTTTCTGCTTAAAATTTAATGTGGGGCAATCTGCGAAGTACATCAAACATAATTGTTAGAACACTTTCGAAGATTTGCAGGGAGATTTTAATTAATGCACTCATCTTTGTGTTGCTTAATTAATTAGGTACGGTATTGCTAATAGAGATGCGTGCAATTAAGAGCGAGAGATTAGGGCTTATCCACATCAGTCCAATGAGAGGGCAGGTTTTTGGAGGCAAATATGCAACCCAATCAGACGCATCTAAACTGGCAATAATTTAAGGAGATGGGAAGAAGAGCTATATATGCTTTATGCCAAGAAAGAGATCTTTGTGCGCACCTGCGAGCGAAAAAGGCTAGTGGCCACAGCCTGCACGAGTACGCATGCAAGGTGAAACGTATCGATCTGGATCAAAGCAAACCGTTCGATCGGACAGTGAGTTTCGGCTTGGTTGGCCGTATCACTCTACTGACCATGTAACAGCTAGGGTTCAGTTTCACCGATCACTTGGGCAGAATCCAAGCAAGTTTTTACCGGTGTAATATCACCTAGAGTCACAACCGAAACAGGAGACGAACAGGTACTGCATGTTAGCAAAAAAGGACGGAGAGATTAGCAACTGTGGAGACAAACAAACAAACCTTTGACTTGCTCCGTTATACACGCACGGGCAAAACCTTTGATTTGTTCATCGGTGCCGTCTTTGGTGCCGGTGTGATACGCTGGCATATCAAGAATCTCGGTGGATTAATTAACCGGCCCCTGCACGCACGCGAGTGATCAACGAGTAAAGAAAAACCGCTGTTTACGTGCTACCACTATTGCTGGAGTTAGTTGGGTCATGTGGAAAGGCGCAGGCAGGCCAAGGAAGTGACCGGCCGCGTCGCCATTGGCCGGGTGGGTGCGCGCGCGGGCGACGGGTACGGCGCCGCGACGTTTCGCGCTGTGGTTGGCCGGCGCCGCGTCTGGGTGTGGGCCGCCTGGTGTCCGGTGCTAGCTCCTCCGTGGCTGGCATGGGACTCCGCCTCGCGAGCCCGCCGGCCGGCTGCGGCCTGACGCGAAGTGGACTCCCGTCAGATCTCAGGCGCATCGCACTTGCGGCCGGACGTGTGCTTTCCCGTGATCGGACGGGACGGATTGGATTGGACTTGTGTGCCATATGCTCGTATATGGAGTTATGGATAACCTTTAGTCGCTCGGTGTGCCGGTTTGTGTGCCACTGGTACAGCAAACCAATGACTTGGATGTAGAATTGTAGAGGTCTAGTCTGCAGGTTGTTCAAGGAGTTTTTGGTCATATTGCATGTTTTATGCTTGGATTAGCGAAAATAGCACTCGACTCGTGGTATTTACAGAAATAACATCCTGAATCACACGGTCACCGCGTGGGACCTACCAACAAACGACATGTACCCGGTGCCGCACGGCCATCGAGCGGTGGACACGTCGCTCCCGCACGGCCCTCCCTCCCACACGGCATGTGCCCTCCCATTCCCCTCCTGCCCCCTCCCACCACGTACCCTCCACTCCCGCACGGCCCTCCCCTCCTGCCAGTCCTCCCCTCCCTCCTCTTGCACGACCACCCTGCGGTGGTCCACACAACAGCCCAAAAAAATCCCCAAAAAATTAGTCCGATTCTCTGAAGAAACAAAAAACCACCGGTATCTAGTCCATCTGTCGTTCGGACAAGCCTCCTAAGCTAGGCCCCTCCCCTTCATCTGTCCTTCAACCGTCCGGCCTCCCCTCTAATCAAAAAATTATTCCCTGTCCCGTCGTTGTCACATCGTTGTCTGATGCACGCATGCAAGTTTCAACTAGCTTGCGTGGGGAAGGATTCCCTCCCGCAGTGCTTTAAATTAGCGAGCGAGCGAGATTTCGTTTCGCCATTGCTCTCTCTCTTACTCTGTCAATTATATTTTCGGAGATATTTTAGCGTTATTAACCACCGTTACTAGAAGCCAATTTAGCAAGTAATTTTTATCTCTATCGATTTTTCGTCATTAGTAAACTATTTATTAATTGTGTAATTAAATAGTTGCAATTTTCCAGGCGCACCTATTATAGGTGTTTTGAAATTTTCATAGAAAATTTTGTTTGACTTTATTAGTCGTATTTAATTAGTCGTAGTTGAACTAATGTTACATAATTAATTAGTTTTAATTCTTGAGGCACCGTTAATTAGTTACCAAATAGTTAGTCATAATGAACACTGCTTGCAAACACAAAACTACATTGCAGTGCTGAATAATTGGCTAATGAGTTCTACCTTGGTTTTGTTCTCTAATCAGAGAAATCTTGGGATATCTCTATGTTTGTGTGTTGTGCACCGTTTCTGATGCGGTCAAGTAGTAACTGATTTTTTGTGGCATGGGCAAGGGAGAAAAAGATTCTTAAAGAAATGAAATTATGTAATGGATCAAGTACATACTTTTGTGCGGTTGGTTTGTTATCCTTACCTTCTGGAACTTTGAATGCACTATTAAATGTCTTTAATTTGTAGTTGAGAAACGGTATGCACTTACGTAGGAGTTATCGGCAGCAAAATGAACTGATTTAGTAGTCGAAAGCATAGGCTCAACTAACACCAATTAATTAGTTGGTAACTACTAATAATTTAAACATATCATGCATTGGCATGTGTTTATTTGAGGACTAATTATGTCAAGATTACAAGCAAATTGCATGGTACAATCAATTATATACTGCTATATGTTCTTTATTTTACAATCCATGGTGGTATTGCATGCTTTGTCTTCTAGCTAGATACTAACCTACTTCCCGACCATTTTCTGTGAACAATATGTAGTGTGTAGTGTGTGCATATCAAACACACTAAAGCTGATCATGAACAATATGATGATAGGTGCATATCACAATCACACTGTGTGTGTAGTGTGCAGTGTGTAGTGTGCAGCTTGCTAGTGTGTAGTGTGCAGTAAATTACTTCAGTAGTAAGACGGCCTAACACAGACAACAGAGCATGTTAATCTTAGCGATTTAGCCTAACATTAAAAATCCCTGTGCATCAATTCATTCTAATGCAATTAATTTAGTCATGTTTAAATAGTTGTATTTAATTTTGTACTAGTAAATTAGTGTGCATTCATTTGTAGTATTCATTTGGTTGTGATTTTTAATTTATAGTATTTTATCGTCATTATTAATCTTCTCACTGATATTCCATATGTTGCAAGTCACGTCTCTAATGGTGCTTTTGGAACACTTCTACGATGAGAACCACCGGTGCAAGTTGTGGATCGTCGGTGACACGGATGGCCCTATGCCCCTGCTGCTTAGGTCGAGAAGGGATTACTAAAAGATGGACACACGCTATGTCCCAATCCTCCAGGACATGAGCTTGTTGCCCCTTGCGAGGCTACTCTCCGTCGGATGCCAGTTCATCCTAGACGCCAGTCTACTATCGGCACTTGTCGACAGATGGAGGCCCGAGACGCACACCTTCCACTTTTGGTGGGGTGAGATGAAGGTCACTCTACATGATATCTTGTTCTTGATCGGTCTCCCAATCCGGGGTGAGCCACTTGTTCTAGGCCATCCGCCGGCGGACTGGAAGGCCAGGCTTGAGCATCGGTCTGGCCTAGCTGTCCTGAAGCGTGCATGTGGTGTCCTCGGGACTTGGTTGTGGCATTTCAGTCAATGCCCGCAGGATGCACCTGACGAGGTCGTTAGGACCCACCTCATTGCTTACCTTCTTCAACTCTTTGGTTGGGTCCTGTTTTCAACCCCACATGGCCATTGGTGCTACCCCAGCTTCGTCCGCGTCGCCATGTCTTTAGTTGACACGGGAGGCTGGGCCGATGCCTTAGTATAGCTGGGGATCAACCGTCCTTTGCGCCACATACCAAGGGTTGTGTGACGCTTCGCGGCACGGCACCGGTGCTACCCCCAACCTGATCGTCAGCTACGTGCTCCTGCAGCTATGGAGTTTGGAGCACTTCCCTGTTGGGCGTCCGATCTTTGAGAGAGCGGTGCACCCGTACACTGAGTTGCATGACCCGATAGATGGGTCCACTATGGGCTTACGGTGGACTGCTACTTGTCTATGCTGGGCCAAGGATAGACTAACGAGGTACTACTCGTTGTTCCACAACGAGTTTGAGTCGGTGCACAATAACGACATAATCTGGGCTATATGGACTCCAGATTTTGTGCAAACGGTAGTGCCACATTGGGTTGTATGTGCAATGCACTCAGGACGTCGGGTTATGGACAACGACTCCCTGCCATCTGGTGTTCGCACATATGGTGGAGCCTTACGCACCGTAGTGCGTAATGCAACAGTTTGCTTTGTACCAGGCCATGCCCCCTCAAGATGGCAGGCTCCTGCAGCGAGCCATACACCTATGAGTCAAACTTCATCCGAGTAATATATACACTTCTTATGTGTTCTTTTCTAACATCAATCCTTCTGAAAATGCAGGCAATCGAGGGCAAGCTGAGGGACTGAGGGTTGGCAAGCAGTCCAGCACTAGTGGATTACGTCATTGATGGAGACGACACACTTAGAGGTCATGCAGGAGCAGTGTCTGTACGACGTTCAGACATACGGTGAGTACCTGGAGTGATACGTACCACGATCGCACGTCAGACTCACCCTTCCTCCACCGGAGCGCCCGGAGTAGGCGATGCACCACGAGAGCCTCGGCTACTCATTCGATCGTCACAACACTTTGCGGCGTGACGACACCGTAAGACACTTATAGCCTCTGGTCGTTTCATTGATGATATTTGTACTCTTTGTAACTGAACCTGTTATGTATGTCACTTCAGTTGGAGCGGACGCAACGCATTGCAAGCGCATAGGAGACCGTCATCCGCAGCCCAGACACAACACCAGGGCTACTGAAAACTTTGAAGTACATCTTCGCGGAGTTGAAGAACATAATAAGAACTTGAGCTACGGTTGTTCAATGGACGACGTCCTGCGCATCGGGCACCAAGTGGTGGCCCGTGCTCACCCGCTAGGTCATCACGACCTAGCGAGTCCGACCGATGTCATAGCGCTACCCGTCGGTCATCCGCCGCCCAGATCGCCCGAGGGGGGGTTAAGTTATGTACAAATCCATGTTATATTTTTTGGTTATGCCTTACGTTCCGCTGACATCATGTCGTTCTCCCTCCGTAGGTTCGTCGGGATGCATCACTTCTACCGTCATCTGCATTGCACATCTGGGAGGTACGAGATTCTCAGTTTACATTCAGAGTATTTATTTTGACTAACATAATTCCGTCTTGCAGCCTTCAGTTGACCGTGGGGGGTGATAGTCAGTTTACGTCCACTAATAAGGATATGGGCCTCCCAACTCCTGCCAGAGAGCAAGACATCGTGCCAGGGTTTGGACCATGACACCCAGGGTTTGGAGCGTACGTAGGGCAGAGCTCCTCCGGGTTCGTTGACGCACCGTACAGACGCACCGTACATTCAAGGCCAGTGATCCTCCGAGTTTGCTGGCGCACCGGAGTTGCAAACATCGTACCTTGGGGTGGGCAATTCGGGAGTGGATTCATATAGTTCGTCGTTCATGAATTCATTGCAGGTGCCCCCCCCAGTTTGGCATGTCTCTGCAGGACGACATGGATGCTTACCAGACTCAGCTTACTGGTGCACCTCGCCCACTCAACATACTCAACGGTCTCCGTACCCCCTCCGATCCGACACACGCTCTCCGGACCGGCACACGTATCCCACGGGACATGCTCGACGCAAAATATCCAGGTGCACGCGGATGCAGATGCAGCGAGCAGAGAGTAGTGGCTCAGACGAGTGAGCCATATTGTATCTTGTATTATGCGATTCTATTTTAGTATATTATGTATTTGTATTTTGTTTTGCTATATTTGTACGCATATTTTGTATGTTATATGCGTACTGCTGCGCCATATTGTATATCGATATTTTAAATGTAGTTGCAATGTAGTTTTTTTTTCATAGATAAAATTGATGACATTTCGGAATGGTTACAAGTATTACTTTTGCGTTGTTCGGTTTGCAAGTATTACATGATACACGTGCGGGTTTGTAGCACTCGGGATGAAGGAGGATGCAAACTAGTGTGATAGAGAATTTTGACCGAAAATTATGTGTTGCCCTAAAGAATTCAAACCCCCCCCCCCTCCCCAAAAAAAAACCTCCACCGCACGACTGCTGTCGGACCCGGAATTTCTAATCCAGAATCCTCTGTGAAATTACTGTGCTATTCCCTGGATCAGTAGATAGCACTCCACAGGTACATTGCTGAATCAAACCATACATGGCGCAACATTGTTTCATTCATTAATTTACACATCAGAGTTTACATAGACCGCTTCGGGCCAATTTTTACAATAAGGGCCGGACAGGCCAAATGAATACATTACAAAAGAAAGCGGAAGCAACAACGGAAGCAAAGAGGTGAGGGCATCTCTCTCCACAGGCAAGTGACTGGGGAACCCGTGTACGCCCGATATTATCTGAAAACTTCAGACAATATAGGAAGCACACAAGAACCGACGGAGTCAGCTAGACTGGGGGAAAGACTAGAGCAGCTAAGCACTAAACTACGCTTCAACGATTCCTGAGTCTTCAGACTTCTGGATCCTTGTTGCAGTCGACAGCTCCAGGGTTCCTGTTTCTGAGAGTTTGGGGAAAGAGCGAGGATGAGCACAACTACCGTGCTCGCGAGCCAACACAACAGATGCAATAATATACATGCAAGGCTAAACAAGGGTGGCTCGGGTTCTTTTATTTGCGCAAAGCAATATTTGTGAATATCATAATTACAAATTTCCTACGACTTAGCATTTTAACCAAAAACATGATTTTGTAAATAGAATATTTGTGCAATATTACTAACAGCAGAGGCTACCTCCACCTTATGCTTATCTTTGGTTGGGGCTACCCCCATATTATAACACTGCTGGATACGACGATCCAGGAAAAACTTAAAACCTCAGGCTAGGTGAGCCGACCTGGTTTTGTTGACCATCCGCAAACCTCAGGCTAGGTGAGCCGACCTGGTTTGTGGACCATCCTCAACCTCAGGCTAGGTGAGCCGACCTGGTTTTTCATTTCCACCCAACAAAGATTTTTGAAATAGAACTAACTCAAGTTAAGTTCCCATGTCCGCCTATGACCGTAGGCGCGTACATTTAAAATGCAGCTTTTTGACTCTGCGAGTTTGTACACTGTACCCACAAGAGACAATCATACCGTTACCCCACATGATTCCGTAGTCATGTAGTTGGGCGATCGTCCACAAGAACTTTTGAACTATCTTGCCCTTCCGTCATCTCACCCATATGGGGTTACGCCCATACGTTGTGCGGGATGTTCACCTCGGATCGGAGTAGTTGAGCGTGGAGTCAACCTACCCTCGGACCGCAAACTTCACCTCTTCTCGGTGTCCCTTTCAATCCGGAACGCATCCTGCCACTTGCACATTCCCTTTCTCCCACCATGCGAGACGGCATTCAGAGTTTGATAATTTTACTAAGCCAAGTTGCACTTTGCAGACTTGTGGTCGCACTTGTTTTACACGGAGGACATGACAAGATTAAGTCCTTAATCCATCCGACGGTTCATACCACATACCAATCATTCTCGTGCTCGACGGCACCCACCATTCTTTCCATCCGCCTGCACGTGGTAATAGCAAGTTTGTGGTTTTGGAGAAGTGTAAAATAAATTAACTTAACCACTTGAGTCATTTACCCCAATGACTACCCAAAACAATCTTTATGCTTAAAGGATGATGACTGGGGTGATTAGCACCCCAGTACTCAAGCAAGGCTAGCATGGCACTTGAGTACAGACTATAACTAGTAAGTTACCATAATATTTACTAGGGTGACAATGATCGAAATTCAATTATCAAGGGCAAGGTATAATAAGTAATCAAGTTGGCATTTAGCTACCTTAAGACCATTTACATACATTTGCATAGAAATTAAAGCATGCAGTTTGCTATTTTAAAAGAACATAATTTTGCATAAAACGTAGGATCAATATGATCAAAGTGTTGACTCACAGGTCAAAGGTTGAAGAGTCTAGGTATCCTTGGCGTGGTCGAAGTTGGGGTCACCGCTTCTTCAGACTCTACTCGGACGATCGCACCGAAAATAAAGAAACAAACAAACAAAGCAAATAAATACAACATCCATGGTAAAGAAATTCAAATATAAATCAAACCAGTTACCATAATAAAGGTTTTGAAATTATAAATTTTTGGGCACAAGTTTCATATTTTTGAGTTATAACGAAAAAGATATGAATTTTGAAACGCAAAACGATTTTTCGCTTAAATAGAAAATCCGAAAATCTGAAATTCGCGGCCGACACGTGTCCTCGTCCACAAGACAAGGTCGTGGACCAGTCCACCTGGCGCTGCTGAGCCTCACCGCGATCGGGCGAGTGGGCCCGCTTGTCACCGCAGGCGATCATGGGTGGGGCCCACCCGTCGCCGCGCAGCGTGATGAGATAAGGCGAGGCGACGCGTTGAGCGCGTCGCCTCGTCTTCTCCTCGCGGAGGAGACGAGAAGGCGGCGAAAAGAAAGAGGGGAGAAAGAGAGAGGAGCGGGGCGGGCGAGGCGAGGCGCGGCGCGGAGAGGGAGAGGAGAGGAGCGGCGGCTCGGGCCGGAGGTGAAGGAGCCGAGGCGGCGGCGGCGACCGAGACGAAGAAGGCTGCGACGGGCAAGCGGAGGGGAAAACGCGCGCGGCGGAGGTGAAGACGGAGGCGGTGTTTGGTGGAGCCGAGGCGAAGAAGGAGGAGACGAAGGGCGGGAAGAGGAGGGCGCTTCGGCAAATAGCCGAGGGAGGAGAAGCGCGGAGGGGAGGCGCGCTGCGAGGAACAGAGCGGCGACCGAGGGTGCGGCGACGAGGCCGAGCGGGGGGCTGCGCGAGGAGAGGCGAGGATGGGCGCTCGGAGGCGACCGAGCGAGGCAACGAGGGATGGGCGCTCGGCGGGCGTCTGGAGCGAGGCGAGCAGTCACGAAGCGTCTGGCGGGAGGAAGACCGGTCGAGCAGGGTGGCGGAAGAGGTAAGAAGACAAGCCACTTTCGAGATTTTGGTTTTGCAACTGAGAAATCTAGGAAATTTTTCTTTTGATTGAAAAGCTTTCAAATTGATTACAGAAATGGATGTTACAAAACCTACCCACCTTAAAAAGAATCTCGACCCCGAGATTCGAGCTAATCCGAAAAGAGGTAGGGGTAGTCTAGCTTCAGTTGGTCTTCACGCTCCCACGTGGCTTCTCGCTCTGAATGATGGCTCCATTGAACCTTGCAAAGACGGATGATTTGACGCCTTGTTTGCTTCTCCACAACGTCGAGGATCTTGATTGGGTGCTCTGGATATGACAAGTCCTTCTGGAGTGTGATGGCTTCAACTGGGGCTTGCTCTTCAGGCACTCGGAGACACTTCTTGAGTTGAGAAACGTGGAACACGTTGTGAACATCTGACAGACTTGCGGGTAGCTCCAACTGGTAGGCTACTTCTCCACGCTTGGCGGTGATTGGATACGGTCCTATGTACCTTGGTGCAAGCTTGCCTTTCACCTTAAATCTCCGCATTCCTCGAAGAGGTGATACTTTAAGATACACATGATCTCCAACCTCGAAGGTTAGCTCTCTGCGACGATTGTCGGCATAACTCTTCTGTCTGGACTGGGCAGCTTGTAGACGATCTCTGATCAGTCGAACTTTCTCTTCTGCCTGCTTGAGGGTATCTGGTCCAAAGATATACCCCTCTCCTGATTCTGACCAATGCAGAGGGGTTCTGCATTTTCTTCCATAGAGTGCCTCAAATGGGGACATCCTCAGACTTGACTGGTAACTATTGTTGTAGGAAAACTCTGCATAGGGTAGGCATCTTTCCCAATCCACAGCAAACTCTAAGGCACAGGCTCGGAGCATGTCTTCTAAAATCTGATTTATCCTTTCGGTTTGTCCATCCGTCTGGGGATGATATGCAGTGCTGAAGTTTAGGTGGGTTCCAAGGGCATCATGCAGGCTAGCCCAAAATGCGAGGTAAATTGAGATCCTCGATCCGAGACTATCCTCTTGGGAACTCCGTGTAAACACACGATCGAGCCATATACAACTCACCAATTTGTCTCCCTTATGCGTAGTCTTCACAGAATAAAGTGGGCGACTTTCGTCAATCAGTCAACTATCACCCATATGGAATCATATCCAGACTTGGTGCGAGGTAACCCGGTGATGAAATCCATCCCAATCTCTTCCCACTTCCATTGAAGGATTTGTAATGGTTGGAGCAAACTGCGCAGCCTCTGGTGTTCGGCTTTGATTATTGGCACACATCACAACAAGCTACAAACTCGGCGATGTCTCTCTTCATTCTCGCCACCAAGATAGAATCTTCAAGTCTTGATACATCTTAGTCTTTGCTGGGTGCGGGTATAAGGTGAGCTATGGGCTTCTTTCAAGATCAAATCTTTAAGTTCCTTCGGTGTGGAACAAATAGGCGTTTCCCATACCATAGGATTCCTTGTTGGTCTTCTACCATCTTAGGGCTTTCCTTTGGCCATGAGGCTTTTAAATTTCGGATTCTGGATGTCCTTCTTGGCGGCCTTGATCGCTCTTCTAAGGTTGGTGAACCTCCATTCTTTGCTATGGTGCCGTGCTCTACTATCTCGAGGTTAAGCGCTTCTAATTCCTTATAGAGCTCAAAGTTGTGATTCTTGAATCATGATATTATTGCAATAGGCCTTGCGGCTTAATGCATCGGCTACCACATTAGCCTTCCCGGGATGATAGTGCACATCCAAGTCATAATCTTTGATCAATTCCACCACCTTCTCGACGGAGGTTGAGATCGGTTTGGGTGAAGATGTACTTGAGACTCTTGTGATCCGTGAAGATGTTGCAATGATTTCCGATCGGTAGTGGCGCCAAATCTTGTGGCATGCACCACTTCTTGCTAACTCTAAATCATGGGTTGGATAGTTATCTTCGTGAGGACGGAGTTATGCGGATGCATAGGCTACAACTTTTCCCTCCTGCATGAGCACGCATCCAAGTCCTTGGCGTGAAGCATCGCAATAAACTTCAAAGTCTTTTTGCATGTCCGGCAAAACTAACACTGGCGCAGTGGTTAGCCTCTTCTTTAACTCCTGGAAGCTCTTCTCACAAGCTTCTGTCCACTCATATTTCTTCTCCTTCTTGAGCGGGTGGGTCATGGAGTGCAGACGACTTTGAGAACCCTTCTATGAAGCGTCGATAGTATCCGGCCAATCCGAGAAAACTACGCACTTCAGTCACAGAAGTTGGTTGCTTCCATTCCAAGACATCTTTTACCTTTGATGGGTCTACTGCAACTCCTCCTGCGGTTACAATATGTCCGAGGAAGCTGACCTCCTGGAGCCAAAACTCACACTTGCTGTACTTGGCATACAGCTGATGCTCTTTGAGCTTCTCGAGGACCAATCTCAGATGTTCAGCATGATCCTCATTGGTCTTGGAATATATCAAAATATCATCTATGAAGACGACAACAAATTTATCCAAGTACTCCATGAATACCTTATTCATGAGGTTCATGAAATAGGCTGGCGCATTGGTCAAGCCAAAAGACATGACGGTGTACTCAAACAGGCCGTACCGGGTGGTAAAAGCCGTTTTTGGGATATCCTCAGCCTAATCTTGAGTGATGGTACCACGACCTCAGGTCTATCTTGGAAAACACCGCTGCTCCTGTCAGCTGGTCAAACAGGTCATCAATGCGGGGCAACGGGTACTTATTCTTGATGGTTACCTCATTGAGGGCTCTATAGTCCACGCACAGTCTGGCGGTGCCGTCTTTTTTTTTACAAAAAGTACAGGCGAACCCCAGGGAGATGAGCTAGGTCTGATGAATCCCTTGTCTTGTAGTTCTTCCATCTGTGCTTTGAGCTCTTCGAGTTCCTTGGCAGCCATCCGGTATGGTCTCTTAGCAATCGGGCGATCCACGGCGGGTTGATCACAAACTCGATATCTCGGTCTGGTGGCATACCAGGCAATTCTTCTGGAAAAACTTCCGGGTAGTTCTGGACTACTGGGGTTGCCTCCAATGATGTCTCCTCAAGGTTATGGATTGCATGATCCAAACCAGAGGAGTGGTCCACATTAACCCTTATCGTGGTTCCGAAATCCTTGGTGAGTACCACCTTCCTGTTGTACGATCTAACATTCCTTGGTATCTGGCCAACCAATCCATCCCTAGGATGATGTCCAGGGTTTGGGCGTGAAGCACTAAGAGATCCGCTAAGAATTGGGAATTTTCCATAGCAATCTCTACTTGAGGGCTTACTAGGATAGCAGTTAAGGATCCCCCGGGTGAACTAAGTACCACGGGTTTCTTTAGCTTAAAAATTGGCAGTTTAAGCCTTTCAACAAATTTTCTTGAAATAAACGAATGTGAAGCCCCAGAATCAAATAAAACTTGTGCTGGTACTGATTTGACAAGGAACATACCCATTAAGACTCCAGTGGCTTGCTGGGCCTCCTCGGCTGTGACATGATTCACGCGGCCGCGGTTCAGTGTTGAAGCAGGTCTTGGTGCTGGCGGCGCCTGGTGGCTTCTATTCGGCACTGACGTCTGTCCCTGAGCTGATGTAGCCCCTGGCTTGGCCTTCATGGAAGTAGTCTGGCGTTGGGGGCACCGGTTGGCGAAATGTCCCTTCTCTCCACAGTGGAAACAATGGAGATGAGCTGCCGGATTGGTTGATACAGGTTGTCCCACGGGGCGAAGAGCACGGAAACCAGTCCCACTAGGATGCGGAACTGAAACTGGAGTTCTTGGTGTCAGCGCGGCAGTCGGCCTGAAAGACGAGCTACCCTGGAAGATTGGTTTTGGTGGAAAACCACCATGCGGCTTCTGAAAGACCATCTTTCTCTTGCGGCTGATCTCCGCAGTCTTCCTTTCATTCTCCATCAGAAGAGCTTTGTTAACTAGGTGGTGGAAGCTGGGGTAGTCGTGAAGGATCAGCTGGCCTCTCATGTCTTCACGCATCCCTTCCACGAACCTGTCGATCTTCTCTTCCTCGTCGGCGACGTCCTGCGGGGCGTAGCGGGCGAGCTGGTTGAACTTTGTCAGATATTCGTTGACAGACATATGTCCTTGCTTAAGGGATCTGAACTCGCCCTTCTTTAACCTCATCGTTCCAGCCGGAACGAAATTGGTCCTGAAAACCTTCTTGAATTCATTCCAAGAAATTGAATGCCCGACTGGTTCTTCTGCGATGGCCATCTGAGCTTCAGCAAACTCTCCAGTGACAGGGTCTTGGGGAGCTTCGGGTACTGCAGTCTCTCCTTGTGCTGCAGATTCTTCGTCAGCCACTGAGTCTTCGCCGCTGTGAGCAGCGAGATAGTTCTCCCACCAAGCAGCAGCTGCTCCCTTGAGCTGGTGAGTAGCGAAATCTACTTTATCCTCTTCGAGCATCGGCGGTGAAGCTTCTTTTTTCAGATCCCCGAGCGGTCCTCTGCCTCTAGGGTTACGTGGCGGGCGCAAAGGTAAGGGTCTTGTCCTCGAAATCGCCAATTTAGAGTGACGACCGCGACTCGGTCTCACTGGTAGCAAGTAGTGCCTGAAGGATCTGCGTTTGTTGAAACATTACTTGCGCCATGGTTGGATTAGCTGGCGGTGGAGGAGGCAGGTCTTGAACTTGTCCACGGCCACGACCGCGGCCACGGCCAGCTGCGAAAGCACCACGAGGTGGGGCAGCGGCTCTTCGGGGCGGCATCTGAGAGAACAACCTAGGTTAGGACTAAGAGATATATATGAGGGTTTACTAGCCCTCTAAAGCACTCAGAAAGTCATAAACCAAACGAGAAAAACAACCATTGCGATACAAAGCCTTAAGGGCTACACTGCATTAATACTACGAGGTTAAGTGTTTACATGACTTATAATACATAGCATATAGGCTATGCTAAGCCATGACACTGGTTACAACATATCGCCTACAAAAGGGGAACCAGAGAAAGAGTGCTTGCAAACCAAAACACTGCCTAGCAAGCATTACAACTACCCTGAAACTAAGCTCGTCTACTCCTCCATCGGGGCTGCCCTTTGCCAGTGGCCTTCTTGCCGGGAGCGGGAGCGGCTCGGGAGGCTGGTGCGGGGCGGTCGCCGCCGAGGCCGGGCGACGGGGAGCGAGGAGCGCGAACGGTGAGGCGGCGCTGCGGGCCGGGCCCTCAAGGTCAAAGGCGGCGGCGGACTAGGGCGCCAGACGCCTTGCTTGCGCGTCATCCTCGTCACGGGCTCCTCTGGGGCGAAGTATCCGAGCGATCATCCTGTTCTTTGGAGGCGGCGTCTGGCGAGGAGGAGGTCTTTGGAGCAGAGCACGTGGTTCTTTGCGATGATCCGGGCCAACTCCGCGAGGGCGGCATCTCTCGCGCCTCATCTCGCGGTGGTCTTCACCTTCCACGAGCAGGTTGTTGCGGAGGGTGTCAGTGCTCGTAGCTGGAGGTGAGGAGCATCCATAGCTGGCGACCGTCTTGGCGGCGTTGAGGGCGCCGTCATAGCTGGTCACCGGACTGGTGCGTCCAGTGAAGTCGTCGTCGCTGGTGTCGGCGACCTCCGGGAAGTGCTCCCCCTCAAGAAGGTACGGGAAGTGACGGTAGGGCGAACACTGCAGGAGACCCCTGTGCATCCCGCACAAAGCGGCGATGTGGGCGGGCGACATCTGAGCAGCGTCCCGCACAATCGTTCGGGCGCCGGGCGTGGAAGGTGTGGCGATGAACTCACCATCCGGGCATAGAGGAATACCTCCATGGTCCAAGACTCTGTCCAAGATGTGGACCGCTCGACCGGAAGATGGGCGGACGGTAGTATCCCAAGTCACATGATGAGTCGGAGGATAACCACATCTTGCCGACTTCCTCTCCATGGGAGAAAAAGTCCCAAGGGTCCGCGGCAGGTGGAGCAGCCATCTACAATTTTGAAACAAGAGGAAGAGTCAGTAAAACACAATGAAAGCAAGGCAAGTATAGAACGAAGAGTGGTGAGCAAAAGCAATAAGTACGCTATATTTTTCCCAAAAATTTTCTTAAATTTTGAAAATACGACTCAAGTCCTTAGGCTCGGCCAGTCTAGCTAAGATTCCTACAGTCGTATGCTCTGATACCAGCTCTGTCGTACCCGGAATTTCTAATCCAGAATCCTCTGTGAAATTACTGTGCTATTCCCTGGATCAGTAGATAGCACTCCACAGGTACATTGCTGAATCAAACCATACATGGCGCAACATTGTTTCATTCATTAATTTACACATCAGAGTTTACATAGACCGCTTCGGGCCAATTTTTACAATAAGGGCCGGACAGGCCAAATGAATACATTACAAAAGAAAGCGGAAGCAACAACGGAAGCAAAGAGGTGAGGGCATCTCTCTCCACGGGCAAGTGATGGGAACCCGTGTCGCCGATATTATCTGAAAACTTGAGACAATATAGGAAGCACACAAGAACCGACGGAGTCAGCTAGACTGGGGGAAAGACTAGAGCAGCTAAGCACTAAACTACGCTTCAACGATTCCTGAGTCTTCAGACTTCTGGATCCTTGTTGCGATCGGCGACTCGAGGTTCTGTTTACGAGAGTTTGGGAAAGAGCGAGGATGAGCACAACTACCGTGCTCATGAGCCAACACAATGATGCAATAATATACATGCAAGGCTAAACAAGGGTGGCTCGGGTTCTTTTATTTGCGCAAAGCAATATTTGTGAATATCATAATTACAAATTTCCTACGACTTAGCATTTTAACCAAAAACATGATTTTGTAAATAGAATATTTGTGCAATATTACTAACAGCAGAGGCTACCTCCACCTTATGCTTATCTTTGGTTGGGGCTACCCCATATTATAACACCTGCTGATCTGACGATCCAGAAAAACTTAAAACCTCGAGGCTAGGTGAGCCGACTGGTTTTGTTGACCATCCGCAAACCTCGGGCTAGGTGAGCCGACTGGTTTGTGGACCATCCTCAACCTCGGGCTAGGTGAGCCGACACGGTTTTCATTTCCACCCAACAAAGATTTTGAAATAGAACTAACTCAAGTTAAGTTCCCATGTCCGCCTATGACCGTAGGCGCGGTGCTTTTAAATGATTTTTGACTCTGCGAGTTTGTACACTGTACCCACAAGAGACAATCATACCGTTACCCCACATGATTCCGTAGTCATGTAGTTGGGCGATCGTCACAAGAACTTTTCGAACTATCTTGCCCCTTCCGTCATCTCACCCATATGGGGTTACGCCCATACGTTGTGCGGGATGTTCACCTCAGCGACTGGAGTAGTTGAACGTGGAGTCAACCTACCCCTCAGCGACTGGCAAACTTCACCTCTTCTCGGTGTCCCTTTCAAGCCGGAACGCATCCTGCCACTTGCACATTCCCTTTCTCCCACCATGCGAGACGGCATTCAGAGTTTGATAATTTTACTAAGCCAAGTTGCACTTTGCAGACTTGTGGCTGTACTTGTTTTACACGGGAGGACATGACAAGATTAAGTCATTAATCCATCCAGACGGTTCATACCACATACCAATCATTCTCGTGCTCGACGGCACCCACCATTCTTTCCATCCGCCCAGACGTGGTAATAGCAAGTTTCAGGGTTTTGGAGAAGTGTAAAACAAATTAACTTAACCACTTCAGTCATTTACCCCAATGACTACCCAAAACAATCTTTATGCTTAAAGGATGATGACTGGGGTGATTAGCACCCCAGTACTCAAGCAAGGCTAGCATGGCACTTGAGTACAGACTATAACTAGTAAGTTACCATAATATTTACTAGGGTGACAATGATCAGGGAATTCAATTATCAAGGGCAAGGTATAATAAGTAATCAAGTTGGCATTTAGCTACCTTAAGACCATTTACATACATTTGCATAGAAATTAAAGCATGCAGTTTGCTATTTTAAAAGAACATAATTTTACATAAAACGTAGGATCAATATGATCAAAGTGTTGACTCGCCTGGGTCAAAGGTTGAAGAGTCTAGGTATCCTTGAGCGTGGTCGAAGTTGGGGTCACCGGCTTCTTCGTACTCTACTCGGACGATCGCACCGGAAAATAAAGAAACAAACAAACAAAGCAAATAAATACAACATCCATGGTAAAGAAATTCAAATATAAATCAAACCAGTACCATAATAAAGGTTTTGAAATTATAAATTTTTGGGCACAAGTTTCATATTTTTCGGAGTTATAACGAAAAAGATATGAATTTTTGAAACTGCAAAACGATTTTTCAGTTAAATAGAAAATCCGAAAATCTGGAAATTCGCCGGCGACACCGTGTCCACTGGTCCACGGCCACGGTCGTGGACCAGTCCACGACGGCGCGCGGCCTCACCAAGATCGGCGAGTGGGCCCGCTTGTCGGCCGCCGACGGCGATCGGGTGGGGCCCACCGTCGGCGCCCGCGCGTGATGAGATAAGGCGGCGGCGCGTTGAGCGCGTCGCCTCGTCTTCTCCCTCGCGGAGGAGACGAGAAGGCGGCGAAAAGAAAGAGGGGAGAAAGAGAGAGGAGCGGAGCGGGCGAGGCGAGGCGCACGGCGGCGGAGAGAGGAGAGGAGGGCGGCTCGGGCCGAGGTGAAGGAGCCGAGGCGGCGGCGACCGAGACGAAGAAGGCTGCGACGGGCAAGCGGAGGAAAACGCGGCCGGAGGTGAAGACGGAGGCGGTGTTTGAGTGGAGCCGAGGCGAAGAAGGAGGAGACGAAGGCGGGGGAAGAGGAGGGCGCTCGGCAAATAGCCGAGGGAGGAGAAGCGCGGAGGGAGGTGCGTGCGAGGAACAGAGCGGCGACCGAGGGTGCGGCGACGAGGCCGAGGCGGGCGCCGCGCGAGGAGAGGCGCGAGGATGGGCGCTGGGGGCGTCTGGAGCGAGGCGAGCCAGTCACGCAGCGTCAGCGGGAGGAAGACCGGTCGAACGGGGTGGGCGGAAGAGGTAAGAAGACAAGCCACTTTCGAGATTTTGGTTTTGCAACTGAGAAATCTAGGAAAATTTTCTTTTGATTGAAAAGCTTTCAAATTGATTACAGAAATGGATGTTACAACTGCCTCCCAACCACACGCCCACCGTCGCCTCCCCCCCACGGCCACCGTGTGGTACCCTTCTCTGCCGCACGATCGAGGTGTGGACAGGGCTACATGCCGCCCTTTCGTTCACCCCGCACGATAATCGTGCGGCGGAGACGCTATTTTTGCTAATACGGAAGGAAACTCGCTAATACTGGCAGCAATCGTGCCAATACGGCCAAATCCTCGTTGCTCGTTGTTCGAGTCTTTCTGAAATATGGACCATCCAGTGGTATCTACTGAACATGATTGGAAATATTATTCTAGTATTATTCATATGTAGACATTTAGGCCAGTCTATGGTTGTTGTGTTGCGACGCGGAATCTAGTTAGCGACAAACATTTAACAGCCCTATTAAGATTGTTGCCACTGTAGCTCCAAATAAATGCGTTTTTACATAGTTATTGTATTTTAAAGGCAGAACGAATGAAAGTGCTAAAAATCGCCAAAAAGAACCTTAGGGCCCTAACAACCTGTTCTTTTTAGTAACCCATAAACGAGTGTATTGTGTGAGTCCTTTTATTATTATCTAGAGTTAAGAGAGCGTAAAAAAGTTTTCTTTATTACAAGAAAAACGTACATGCATATATATCACCATCAACGCACACACATGGATGCAACTCCTAAACACACACTTAGAAATACGGAGACTATAGATAAATCCTCGGCCTCACTTAGAGAAAACAAAGAAAATAAAAGCAGGGTGGGGAGTGGATTCCACACCTGTTCTAGTTGGTAATTGAGTCAATAAGGACTAGAGATTAATTATAAACATGAAAATTTTACAAGATAGGCCAAGGATAAAATATTGTCCAGTATCTAAGATTAGATACATGAGAAACTTGTTAGTATGCCTATCAAATTCGCCTGAAATATACCATGATACTAATAAGTATGCCTATCAAATTCGCCTGAAATATACCATGATACTAATAAGTGGTATACAGATTTGGTGCAGCCATCACCAGATTCTCTTGTTGCCCACTAAATATCTCTGAACCCCTTAATCAGAGAGCGAAGGAATCCTTGAAATCATAACACCACAGCACATGAAAGCAACCGATGGACGCTAGCAAGCGACTTGTTCGATCTTCTAATGAATTTTGTCTCTCTTCTCGGAACTTCTTCGTTTACCACTTCTGCTTGTTCCTGCGATTTGACTACCCCACCTGTTCCTTCGCTTTTATCTTCTATGTTGCGCATTTTAGGTCACAGATCGTTTCTACTAATCCACTGTATGCATCGGCTAAAAGTATTTTTCTTCTTCCTCCCTTCCTCATCATAAACAGTCCAGCCGCCAGTGACTTTTCTGTGTAATCAACTGTTATTTGGTCTTGCATGCGTGCATGAACTGTAAGTCTGCAATTAATAGTGCATTGAGTTGACTCATGTGGATTGAACATAGGATTTAGCAAAAGGGAACTTGTGTTCATCCCTAATCCTGATCGCATTGAGAATAGTATTATACATTGTGGCACGAGATGATTCTAGGCTTAGTGGATCGAAGGCAGCCGCCAGGGAGCTATTTCCTGTGAGCAGCCAAGAACAAGCATGTTGCATGTGCATCCAATTCGGATCATAGTGGAGTATGGAGAGCATTGTTTTGGAACAGAGGAGGCATCATGGAATTAGCTTGCAGCTTTTCCACTTTTTTTTTAGCTAATGGATGAGAAAAATCTCTCCCGGTCTCTGCATCAAGGATGCACACAACCCATTTTATTCAGAAAAAATATACCAGGAAGACTAAAGATGGTTTAAAAAGTGGTAGGAAGCCTTACAACTAAAAGACGATTGGAAATAAAACTAAGTCATTACAATTTCTGTGATTAAACCACCAACCATGAAGATTTAAACTTTGTTTTGGAACAAACTCCAATCTGGCGCTTCCAGCTATCATTGCCTCCTTCTGAGGCGATTTATGTAGATTTGCCCAAACACTTAGCCAGTGCCCACTCAAAATGGATAATCTGCAATGGATTAGTGATAATCTTTTTGTCAAAAATAACATCATTCCGATATAACTAAATAGACCAACATAAAGCACTAGCTCCCACTAGGAGTTATGACTCTAAATTTTTTTGAATGACGGCTAGCCATTTCCCAAATATGTGCGCTATACTCGTAGGAGGGGATAAATTAAACGCACATTGAACAACCCATCATGCAAGATGTGCAAAAGGGCAATCAATAAAAAGATGCTGAATTGTTTCCCCTTTAATTTTTTTAAAAAAACAGCACTTTGTGCTTCCCCTCCAATTTCTTTTAAATAGGTTATCTTCGGTTAAAACCACCCCTCTTTTGAGATACCAAAAGAATATTATCACTTTTAACAGGATTTTAATGTACCAAAAGAAATCCTTAATGGGAGCTTGATTAGTTCCAATTAGTACCCCATAGAAAGATGGTACCAAGAAAAAGCCAGATTTATCCATATTCCACCTGAAAATATCTTTTTGAGAGCTCAATGTTAAATAAGCAATTCACAAAATTAACTTATTCCAAGCAAGTAACTTAGGTCCAATAATAGGTGTTCTAAAGGAAATATGTAAAGGATCCGATCTCAATATATTTGCCACTGTATCATCCTTTCTCCTCACCACATTATAAAGTATTGGATATTGATCTTTCAGAGGAGTGTCCCCTAACCATATATCTTTCCAAAATTTGGTTTGTGTTCCATTTTTAACCTGGAATGATTCAAATCGAAGAAATTGGTTTTTAATTTTCATAAGACCCGACCAAAACTGGGAAGTTCCAGGTTTATTAACCGTGAGAGACTCTTATCACCCAAATATTTCCTCGTTAGCAAGGATTGCCAAACCCCTTCTTCATTAAGCAACTTAAACAACCATTTCCCCAGTAAACTTTTTTTTTGTCCAAGTGCTAAATGCCTAAACCACCTTTCTCTTTGGGTGTACACATTAAACTCCACTTATCAAGCCTATATTTTTGTTTATGACTATCACTTTGCTAGTAAGATATAGATCGATAGAAATTTAGTCTTTTAAGAACCCCTCTAGGAACTTCAAAAAAAAAAGATAGCATAAACATTGGTAGACTACTTAGCACCGAGTTAATAAGTACTAATCGTCCACCAATAGACAGATTTTTTCTTTTCCACCTGCTAAGTTTCTTTTCAACTCTATCCTCAACCCCTTTCTAATCACAATTCCTTAATTTCCTGAAGTGAATTGGAATACCTAAGTACCTGAAAGGAAAGGTACCAAATTCACAACCAAATAACTGAGTATATTGTGATTCAACTTCTTTGGCATTACCGAAACAAAAAAGCACACTCTTGTGAAAATTAATCTTTAAACCTGATAATTGTTCAAAGACACATAGAATAAGTTTGAGATTTTTTGTCTATTCTAAATCATTTTCAAGAAGAGGATAGTGTCATCAACATATTGTAATATTGACAATTCATCATCAATCAAATGAGGAACCACTCCCGATATCAGGCCTTCTTCTTTAGCTTTTGAAATAAATATGGCAAGCATGTCTGTAACAAGATTAAAAGGAATTGGTGACATCAGATCACCTTGCCTAAGACCTTTTGGTGTTTGAAAAAAAGATCCAAGATCATCATTAACTTTTATTCCCACACTCCCTCTCTTAACGAAACTTTCTACCCAAGAGCATCATTTTGGTGAAAAATCTTTCACCCTCAATGTTTGAAGTAAAAAAGGCTATTTTACTTTGTCATAAGCTTTCTCAAAATCTATCTTAAAACTATTCCATCTAATTTTTGTTTATATAACTCATGGATGGTTTCATGAAGGATGACAACTCCATCAAGAATAAATCTCCCTTACATAAAAGCCGACTGGGAAGATCTAACAACCTTATGAGCTAGACCAATAATTCTATTAGTAGTCACTTTAGTAAATACTTTAAAGCTAACATTTAAAAGACAAATTGACCTATATTGCTGTCTTTGCTTGGCATCTCTTTTTTTGGGAGTAGAGTAATGGTCCCAAAGTTCAAGCTAAAAAGAGGTAGAAAGCATCTATGAAAATTATGAAATATGGCCATCAAATCATTTTTAATAACTTCCCAGAACACCTGATAGAACTCTGCTGGGAAGCCATCCGGCCCGGGTGCTTTGTTATGTTCCATTTGAAAGATTGCCTCTTTTACCTCCTTCTCAGTGAAAGGTTTTGTAAGGAAATCGTTTTCAGTATCCGAAACTTGAGGTATATCATTCCTAAAAGCATCAATCATTGATAAATGATTGACTTCGGATGGTCCAAACAAACCTTATAATAATTAGTGATATACTCTTTTAAATGTATATCACCCCTAATTATCCCCTCCTCTTGCTCAAGTTGAAAAATTCTTTGTCTTCTATGTTTTCCATTCGCAATCAAATGATAAAAATGTGTATTTCGATCTCCCTCCAAAAGAAATTTCGTTTTGGACCTTTGATACCATTTAATTTCTTTTTCTCTTAAAAGATGTACTAATCGTTCATTAGCAAATTTTTTAAGATTAAGGTCTTCATCAGACAGGCCCAAAAACTCAGCTTTTTATCTAATGTATCAATTACCAAATTGAGTTCTATTTTTTCCTTTTTATAAGTCCCGCTGAAGTTTTTAGCCTAACCTCGAAGAAATTGTCTAAGAGATCTAACCTTACATTGCCAAATTTGTAAGGAAGAATGTCCTCTATTTTCCTTTTTCCACACATTAGTCACCATTTCCCTAAATCCTTCCATATACAACCAACCTAATTCAAATAAAAAAGGTTAATTCCCTTTACGAGAAGCTGCTCTTGTATTTAAAAGTAACGGCGTATGATCAGATAATGACCTTTCAAGAGCAGTGACCAACGAAAATTTATGCTCTCAGTCTGTACTCATTAAAACTCTATCTAACTTTTCAAAAGTTGGATTAGTTAACGAATTGGCCCAAGTATATTGTCTACCAGATAACTCAATTTCCCTTAATTCCAAATTATTAACCACAACATTAAATAAGAAAGGTCATTTATACTCGAAATTAACCTTGTTTTTTTGGCCCAAATGTCTGATGATATTAAAATCATCCCCAATTAAAATGGGAAGTGGTTCTTTCCTACAGGCATGAACAAGTTCAGTAAGGAATTTCTCTTTGAATTGCGGTTGTGCTACACCGTAAACAACCATAAGAACTCATTGGAAATCATCATCTCTATTTTTAAAATGAAATTTTACATAAAAATCACCAGTATTAATAGAACCAATATCATAAACCCGATAGTCCACCCCAAAAGAATACCCCTCGGCCGTCCTTGTGGAGGCGAAAAATGCCACAAAAAGTGCCAGCCACCACAAGGATGATTAAGACTCGATGCTGAGAAGTCTTTTTTTACCAGTTTCAAGAATGACCACAAAATCTAAATGCTGCTCTTTAACCACTTCACAAATGTAACGATGCTTAGCCAAGGCATCTTTTCCACTTGTGGGTTGAAAATTGCACCATTCAAAGCGCCTGTCATGCGTTTCAAAGAGTATGCAAGGAAGTGCACCTAAGGATGGGATGCATAACGGAATTACATTTTCAACCATCAGATAAGAAACCAGTGGTCGAGATGATCGGATGAAGATGACTATACATACATTTTGCCAACCTAAATTTTCAGAAATAAGTACAAGTCCCTGTAGTTTTAAGGAAAAAAGTCATTTGATTCATGCTTCGGGCTTTATGTCGTCAGTTGAACAGCAAGTGATCATTTTCGTGAACAGAAGTCTTTTTCTTCTCAAAGGGAGAGAAATAAAAGCAGATTTTTTTTTTTGAGAGAGAAGAAAAGCAGAAACATAAGAGACCGTATGATGCTACATTTTCAATGTAGCCCTAACAGTGGCAGGCAAGGTAGCTAATGTACGCATAATGCATCGCAATTGGAATCTCGACCCCCAGCATATCATCTCAGCTGATGGGATCTCTTTTTCTTTCATTCACTCATGGCCTTTGCAACTTTGCCTTGAAGGAGATGGTGCATTGGTGCCTCCTCAAAGCAAGATATGTATGTATATCCACCAAATTTTGTGGATGCCATTAATCGCACTTTTATTATGCAATCTGCTAAAAAATGAATAAAGAGCTGGAACAGCAATGGTTAAACGTATTTTGTCCTGAACATGATACACGCATTCTCTAAAATACTGTCTTAAAAAGCTACCTCCAACTAGGCGAACTCATTTTATATTATGCTAGACATCTGGAGTTTACCAAAAAAGCCAAAAAAATCTGAACCTAAAATGTGGTAAGAACTAATAGATGTCCCATAATCAGAGTGGTCTTTTCTTGAGTTTTTGCTGATTTAGCCTTTTTTAAAAAAAACACAAATGGAAAATCAGCTCTCTCGCATATGAAATAACAAAAATATCGTGGAAAATCACGTGTTGCTCATCCAATCTGTGGAAAGTCACTTGTCAAGCTCCCAGCACGCGACAGACGACCTGTCACGCACCCAAACCACGATAGGCCACCTGCCGTGGACTGGACGCGCGACAGGTGGCCTGCCGTGGTCTGGGTGCGCTGCAACCGTCTGCCGCGGGTTGGGAGCTCGACATGTGACTTTTCGCGGACTAGGTGAGCGGTAGGCAGGGAAAACATTCTCGGTTGCAAAATTTTACCGGTGGGGACCGGTAAGGCTGGTTACCGGTGAAAACCGGAAATTTTGGCCGAAATTTTCAAAAATATTTTTGAATTTTTTAATTTTTTTTTAAAAAAATCAAATTCGAACATAATTCAAACAAATTCTATTTTTTTTTGATAAATTTTATCAAAACCGAAATTTCGCCGCCGGTTTTGATTTCTACCGGCTACCACTGGTAACACCCGGCGGTAACCGGCGAAATTTCGCCGATAACATTTTCCCTGGCGGTAGGGTGTCATTTTGTCATTTTGGGCGCGAGTGAACTGGTTTTGCTATTGCATTTTTAAAAACGTGTTATGCAATACCGCATTCTTTTCACTACTTTTCCGAAATGCAGACAGTTTATCTGCATTCAACGGTTCATCTGCTTCGGAAGTCCAATCACATGAGCTTTTCTCCACAACTCAGCATCCAATTCTTTGAGTACACAATTGGAATCCCATTTGTAAGGCTTCCAAGAAATGCTAGGCGATAAGGATAGGTGAACCATATTTGGCAAACAAAACATAGCGACCCAGGCCAGGTGTTTCTGTCTCACACTGACACTTAGCACATATTCTTTCACCGTCTCATGACATGACTTTGTTGCATGAATGGCGAATGCACAGATCGAATCCTAAGAATATTTATCAGGGTAAAGAGAAGAAGAAGAAGAGAATAATCAATGGAGACAAGCCTCCAACCAAGCAAAGCCAGAAACATCGAAGAAACGTTTTCGTGCCTCACGCGCGCAGGATTGATTTATTCGGTGCTAGCGTCATTTTGTGCGAGTACATCATCGAATGGAATAAAGCGATATTGATCAGAAGAAATTGATAACAAGAACTAACCAAGTGGCTCTTTTATGTTTTTTTTTATTTACTTTCACATAGTTATTTTGCAGCAAACCTAGAATCTCAATTCTCAGAATTATCAGAATTATCTTAGCCTTTTCCTTTTTTAAAAAAAAATAATTGTCTTCACTTAGTAATTCAATTATGTTGACATACCAACAAGACTTGAAACCTCCTAGGAATTGAAGTTAGAGGTATTCACTTTGTAGTTCAAGTTATGTTGACATACGGACACTGCACTACGAGGATACACACTCCACTGGCAGAGCCAGCCGCGATCTAATCTTTCAAGAGATTTTTACGAGTTTTAACATTGATAAGATTTTCAGACCTTAGTTGTAACTCACTCAGCCCGAGGTCCGAATCCGCTCCTAGAAGCCTTCACGTTGTATTCTCGAAAAAGAAAAGTATCTACCGGTTGAGCTATACACCGGCTGTTGGCTTCAGTTCTTATCTTCCTTTGATGCCCGCTCCTTTATAACCAGTACCCACAGACAAAGCCAGCCACTATTCTGGTTCACAAAAGGCTAGATCTTTTTATTTTGAAAAAAAAAAGAAGCTAGATCTTTGAGCCACATAAACGTATATACGCGACAATACAAAAAACGAAAACGACGCATTCGACAAGGGCATCACAAGAGGCAAACACAAACCAATAAAGGAGGCTAGCAACGGCTTTACATAATGTTATTCGTGGCGATTGTGGTTAAGTGTCTTATTAGTGGCCTGCCCCCTCTCTCTCTCTCTCTCTCTCTCTCTCTCTCTTGCGGTGCTGCTGCCACCTTTACAGAACGGCGGACTATTTTAACCTTGTTAGACCACTGAAATTTTTAAAGTAGCCTACGTAGCCTCAAAATTCTAATTTTAGCCCCCTATACCGCCTGATGCTGTGGGGGATAGTAGTAGCTGAGGTGCTGCCGTCGTGACAGCAGTAGAAAGCACCTTGCCAAACAATACGTTAAAAAAGAAAGAAAACAAGAAAACAAAAAAAATCAAAAAATTGGAACATGAAAAGATTTACTAAACTTTTTTTGAATTTAATTAAAGATTATTTTATTTATTTATTATTTTCTAGAATTTCCAATTAAGCTCTAATTAATCCAATAAAATACAAATGGTTTATTGTATTTTTTTGAAGCTTTCACAAAACTCTGAAAAGGGGGAAAACTGAAGAAAAAATATCTTAGTCGTTACGATTCTTGATCACATTAATTCTGTCTGGCGGAGTTAAAACAAATTACTTTGTGAATCTTGTACATAATGCAATTGAAGGGGCTGAGAACACTCGTTATGATTATGAAGATGCCCTAAAACATGGAGGAATCGCTGTAGGTGCGAATGGTTATTTCTGGAATTCCACTAGAAGAGGTATACTTGCAATATAGGCTTGCTTTGATGGCTCAGCAGAGGCACAGAACGAGAACTACATTAGAGTCCACAGACAGAAGCAGGGGGCGTGCGCAGTAGGAAAGTGATCCCATTCAGTCCGCGACCAAGATATTATTTCTTTTCAGTTTTCCCGTTTTTTAGAGTTTTTTGGAAGCTTCAAAAAAATATAATAAACCATTTGTATTTTATTGGATTAATTAGAGCTTAATTGAGAATTTCAAAAAATAAAAAATAATTTAAATGAATAAAATAATCTTCAATTAATTCTTAAAAAAATTTAGTAAATCTTTTCATGTTCCAAAATTTTTTAAACAATTTGCTGCTTTTTTATTTTTTTTTAACGTATTGTTTGGCAAGGCATCAGGCGGTACAAGGAGAATAAAATTAAAATTTTAAAAGTATAGAGGCTACTTCAGAAATTTCAGTGATTTAACGGGGCTAATATAGTCCAAATTTAAGAGAACGGGACCCCAACCCAATTATCCATATCAGCCGGCAAGGCAGGCGGGCCCCACGGCTCTGCCGCTGCAAGGTGGGGCTCAGCGGATGGCCGCTTCGATCATCCAAAATCTTCCGTGCCCCAGCTTTTGCAAAGCGAGCAGCTCCGATGGCGTCACCTTTCCGACCCAATTGACAGCCGCTGCTGCCACAAGTGGAGCAACAGTATTCCGGCTTTGTGGACAACGCGGAGCTGCAGATGCACGCATGTCGTATTCTGGGCTTGTTGCTTTTCGTACATGAGGCATGCGCCCTTGCGGTGAGAGGTGTCTCCGGTTGAACCACTTCAAAAATTCCAGTAATGTTTAAGGGAATTAAATCGGTTAAAAACTTAAAATGGATAGACTTGACTGATGAGTTTAATTTCCTGATTTCGTTGCGATCTTACTGTTTTTTTTTTTTTTTGCATTTCTTTCCTTGTTTTCCCCTCTGAACCATGTTTTTTTGGTTGCCGAATAAAGGTTTGTTTGATAAGAGGCCTCCTCTCCTGTTTCAATTGACTTTCTATGTGTTTTAGTTGTCAAACAAAGGTTTGTAGGGCCCCTTCTCCTGTTTCGATTATCCTTTTTCTTAAAAACAGAAAAACATAAAGAGGATCAAAGCTGAAACCTGAAAGGCATATGTATGCAGCACCTCGGCTGCATGGGAGGGGGGGGGGCATCTACCATGTAAGTATATATGATGAATAACCTTAATCTACCATTTTAGATTAACTGCTACAATACTAGCATCCAAATTGGTATAACAATGTATCACAATACACACACTAAGTGCTGCAGCATCCACGAAAGATCTCGAAACTATATTTCAAAAATCAAAAGGCATGAGATACCAATCCATCCTCTTAGGTGTCATACCTCCATGCTAGTGATCCAAAGTTGGTTACTAATCAAAGCACTTGTGAACAAAAACTCTTAGGTGTCAGACTTGCACAGTGTACACTATCAGAAGTAAAAATCCTAAATTGCTAACGCCCAGAGCCGATCAACTTCATTCTCTAGTGCCCTAACAATTTCTGTTCGTTTATCCCCACAGTGGATACCGCGCGTATGTATAGCTATCTGAGTGACGAGAAAAGCCAAAGGCCGAGCATCTAGGGGGAGAATAATACGTGTAACAAGAGAAAAAGCAAGGTTTGGCATGGATGAACTGGAATAAAATTTACCTTAGACAGGACTACTAACGCAAGTCAAGTCATGGATGCAAGCAAGAGGGAAAAGAAAACTGCGATGGTTCTCTTTGAAAAAGCAAAGCTAGAGAGGTAGAAGATTAATCCACAACTACACAAGGCATATTGTTTGGATATAGTTGTGCACGAAAGGCCAAAGCTCACTCGTCATGGCCATGTACCAAATCGACAAAAGTAAAGCTACCAAATTCTACAAAAACAAAGAGGGATGGAGAGGGGAGAGAAAGAAGGTGGCCTCTCTCTCTCTCTCTCTCTCTCTCTCTGGTCTTGGGCAAGCAAAGTCGCCTTTGCTACACTATAAAAAGGCCCTCCCCTCACCAACCAAGTCGCCTTTGCAAAACCATCAAAAAGAGGAACCGAACCGAGCCGAACCAAACCAAACTAACCACCTCTACTCCTGGCTCTCTCTCTCTTTCTCTCTCTCTAAGCTAAGGCTCCACTCCCCCACAAAGCAAACAAGTGAAACAGCCATGCTGCACCATTACCATGGCGAGGTGGCCAGCCTGCACTGCCTCTCACCTCCCAACCCGCCATTCCACACTCACTACCACGGCAACATGATCACCATGGCGCCCCCTCCCTTCCACTTCTCAGCAGCCACCTATGAACCTATCCAGGAAGCACGGACTGTTGTCGGCGATGGCTCAGCCGGCTCCGGCGGCGCCGATGACGGCTGCGGCCGGGTGGCGGCAGAGGAGGAGCAGAGGCGGCGGAGGACGATCTCCAACCGGGAGTCGGCGAGGCGGTCGCGCATGCGCAAGCAGCGGCAGCTCAGCGAGCTGCGGGCGCTGGTCGTCCACCTGCGCGACGCCAACCGCCGCCTCCTTGATGACCTCAACCACGCAATGAGGGGCTGCAGGGGCGTACACTGCGACAACGCGCGCCTCATGAACGAGAAGGCCGAGCTCGAGACCAAGCTCGAGCACCTCATGCAAGCAAAGACGAGCACCTCGTCGAGCTCGTCAGAGCCATGCAAAAATAGTACCGAATAAATAATTCTTATCTTCTCATTTTAACTTCGAGGATTATTACTAGTATACTCAAATAAGACAAGTTCTGAGGCGGTTTCTTTGGCTATTTTTTTTTTCTCTCTCTCTCTTTCTTTCATGTCTGTCGGAATATTCTAACTGCCCATTATTGACATCTTTTTGCCAAGGTGGATAAGATAAATACGGATTCGGTGTACTGACGAGTTGCCATCAATAGTACAGTAGCAATAACATATTGGAACAGATGAGAAAACAAGAAACTACTGCAAACCAATAAGGATTAACAAGCCTGACCAATTCACCATTGGTTTTCTTCCAAACAAATGATGCTTTCCACTGAAAATTATGTGGCGAGTGGGGTTGCACACGTTGCTGCTGTAAACTACCGTGCTTCAGACAAACCAAATCTTTGCTTTAACTTCGTAAGATAATTTGATAAACATTTGTTGTTTGAAAGAAAGCTAAATGATTTCACATGCAAATACATACTGTTTAAAGATTCTAATGGAACAGATAAGCATGAAGAAAATGATACCTTGCTCACATCTCTAGTTAATAACATAGTGGAAGAGGAAAATCCAGGAAAATGTGAAAAAAGAAGTGTGGGCAGTGGGCTTACGTATCAAATTCACTGAGTCCACCAAAGATTCAAACATCTCAAATCAGGATAGAAAACATTTTTGGATGATTATGCACTCTTTCAATGGCAAGTCTAAAATTACAAATTCGTAAAGATAAATGTGCAGTGTCTCAATCACAAAAGAGGAAACTCAAAGCTAAATGCAAGTGCAAAGACTTGACATGAAAAAAATGCAGTAATATGGCAATGGTAAACCAGGCTCTTTGCTTTTCCAGATATGTGGGTGTCAAATTGTCAATAACAATAGCACCAAAGTAAATTGCAAACCTAACAGGTTTCAGGTATAAGCATACATTTCAAATTTGCAGTTAGCAAGTGTGCCATCAAATCAACGCTGTCCAAGCTTGCGTGAGCGTGCGAATACAAAATAGAAAGGCATAGGCTAGTGTAAGGTGCTCACGTCACACGGACAAAGCAAAAGTGACCAGAATTGCTTCAGAAAGCAAGAGCTTTGATATATACCTACATGTACAGGCGGACAGCCGGGTACAAGCACAATATGATGTCTTTGCAGTGGTGGTGATGGAGCTTTCCGTATAACAGGACAAGGACTATAAAGTACTACAGCATTTCAACAAGTTGTTACAATAGCCAACATTCAGATATTACCTATGTATTTCCCGCTGCATGCAGATAGGACTAGTTTACAGTACTGTATATGATTCTGTAGATAAGAATAGTTTACCCTCCCATAAATGATTGCAGAAGCATTTCTGAATATGCAGATCTCAAGGGTATTGCGAAATCATTGGCAAGTGAGTGTAAACGTTTGAACTTCAAAGAGCACTGCCCTACAATTGTTAGCACCGGGCAATAAGGGAATCGAAAAAAGAAGAAGAAAATATCGAGTATATGGACATTAAAGAGATGAATAATAGAAAACATTACCATGAAGTGCGAATAGCAGAACCATCAGCATACCTTCCAGAGCTATCAATCACAATGGGGGAAAAAAGCTTCATGTTTTCATCTATTTGGGTATCACAGAGTATGTTATCACAAAAGAAAGTAAATGGCATAATGACACTCACAGTAGCACCGAAGTATGAGATTCAGATTTGAGCAACTAATGAATGCTTACCACGAATGGTCTATAACTATAATACATCAATTTAAATACCAAGAATACAACAATGTTCCTCGCTACAGATGCTGCTGGAACAGGTTCAGTGAAATGGATCTAGCATTGGGTACAAACATCGGTGGAGTGAATTTTCCTTTCATGATAACTTACATGCTTCAGGTTGCATACCTCCAGACTTCAGAGGAACATATAACAACCCGACTAGCCAACCGTTATCCCATCAGGTCTTCTTGGATGGCTGTCTCTTGCCAGGTGTTAGATTGTTTTCTGTTGCCAAAGCACTTGCATTATTCTTTGGTGAGGCTTCGGCTGCTACAGATGGAGAATTGTTCTAGGCAGAGGAATCTGCTGCCAAAGATGGAGAATCACTCCTCTCATGGCTGTTCTTGTCTTGAAAAAAAATTACTGGGTTTGCAAATGAACTTGTACATGGCCACCTAAGAACCAAAAATGCAGATGGTTGCTATATTAAAATTTGAGATAGGAACTGAAAAGCACACAGGAAACACACCTGCTTGACTGAATAGTTTCGCCTTCAACAATGGTTTCTGCTTCAAAGATGTTTCCTATCAACAGAACGAAGAAAATGAAGAACAAAACATTGACATAAGGCCTAATAACAGAAAAGGGGCAGTTTATGGCTTGATGCAGACATATTTATCAGATAATGAAAACAAATTTTACATTCAAACGCAGAGGATAGAGTCTCAGTCTCACTAGGAAAAACATGGGCCGGGAAAAAAATCAAGAGGAATAAATTTTTTTAATTAAACTACAGCAAAAAAAATGACGCTAAATGAAAATGTTTATCAAAAGACCAAGTTTTTAGACGGAACAATAGACCAAGTTGTATTTGACACATACACAGTTTTCAGTCATTTACAGAAGTTTCTAGAATTGCTGCGCTAGTGTTGACTTTTGACTTCTGAAAAAGGCTAATATGCAAATTGAGCTAAAATATGATCGTAATAATGAACCGTCCCACTCCATAAAGTAACTTTTTCACCCTTTTTACAATAAGAATCCATTTATGTAGGAGTTTGCTAGTGGGAACTAGCAAGTAAATGGAAAATCAAAAAAAGAAAATGACAGCTTATTAGATAAATGTTAACATAAAGTGCATGTTTATTGTTAATAATTTTCAATAGATATGCTCCCATAATCATAGTCTTAGTGCTTTGAGATGTTGATCAAATGACTTGTTAACATAAAAGGTCCATTCACAAAGGGAAGCCATATAGCATGTCTACTCAATGCTGACTAATAAATAAGTCGCATGGCCCGATACGAAGAAACAATGGATCATTGCCAATATGGAGTGACAAACTAGGCATAAACATCAAATATAACATATACATCAGAAGTAACAATTTTTTAAGGATAAATGTACATATGTATAAATAAAATATTAACTCATTTAAATGACTCCAGTGGTGGTGAGTGATGTGTTCACTTCCCTCTCCTCACCAATATTTTGGTGCTACCATGTGAGCCCAACAGACACGCCCCTCCTATTCTCTTTGCAACACAGCACCTTCCCAATGGCGCCCGTTTCCCTCGAATAACGCACCCTCTACTCCCAAACGTCGGCGCTCCCCTCACCATGCAACTCCACGACTCCCTAAGACCTTCTTCTCTTCGACTTGCGCTGCTGCGCCTGCCCTCCCCAGGGGAAAAAAATCCCGGTCGGTATCCGGGTGCCGACCGGGTGAACAGTAACCGGCTGGAAAATTTCAATTTCAAATTTGATTTTTTAACTTCTCTCATCACTTCCTAGTTTGGTTTAGGCCTATTTTGTGCTAGATTACGTATTGTATGAGCTAAATATGCTTGAATTATTGTTTTTGACCGGTTTGCACTTCACATGAGCTAAATATAAGATAAATACGTTAGATTACGTATTGTATGAGCTAAATATGCTCTTCATTAAACACTTTCTAATTCAAAATTCGTCAATTCAAAATTCCAATCGGTTTTTCTGGTAACCAGCCAGTTACCGGTCCGGTAACCGGTTTTCAAAATCGGCAATTCAAATTTTAGTTTTTGAAATTCGTCCGCTTTTTCGAGATTTTGAGAATCGGTGGTTACCGCATCGCCACGAAAGCGTGATTTCAACCGATTCGGTTTTTATCCTCGCCTCTCGCGACCTCACGTCCCCTGGCGCTATCGTGCCCATCTTCCACACGCGCTGTTGTGCTCACTATTGACACCACCTAGCGCTTGTTGTGACCTGAGTCCCTGCCCTACCGCCGCCAATGGGCATGGTGTCGTCAGCGACTGTGGTTTGGTGGCTATCAGACAAGGACGTCGAACTAGATGCCACCCACCGGTGCATTGTTGATCTAGATGAGCGCCTCCGATAGGCGGCCGCTGAGATCCAGGCGCAACGTGGCCTCGCATGCAACGATGAGGTTGTTGTTACTAGTTTCCCTTCTACCCTCGACCATCTTGTGGTTTTTTTGTTGTCTAAATATGAATCCTTCTGTTCTCCGAACTGGTGTGTTGATAGATGGAATAAATATATTGTAATTGGGGATTTTTTTTCTCTATGTTCTTTTGTGCTTTGAGATTTTTTATCTATGATCTGGTCACTAATGTGTACTACTGTTCTTCATGTTTGGCAGTTTTGGCATGGGAAGTATCACAGCCAAGCTATGCCCTTGGCCTTGCTATACCGACAGCAAGGTCTTTTTCTATGGTATATGTCAAGGCGTATTGTGCGGACCTCTCACGCAATTTTCTCTTCTATTTATTAGCTTCCCTAACAAACTTGTATCAAACTACGATCTTATCCGAACAAACTACAATCTTATCCCAACAATTTTTTCTCTTTATAAGCTCTCCTAATAGTTCCGCAACAAATTACGATTTTAATTCGTCGAGCGAAGCTATGTCTTCCAGTCTCGGCAGAGCTGACGCGATGACAGCGTTGCAGGATGGGCGCAGCGGCACGGACCATGGTGCAGAGCAGATTGAGCATGAGGTGGAGGCAGAACATGTGGTGCCACAATGGTGAAGCAGAGGGTCCAAGAAGATTGGGCATGAGGTAGAGGCGAGACGTGGGGTGCCACGGCGGCAGAACCGAGGGTGTCGAATATGGCAGCGAATGAGTGAACATGTGCCATGGCGGAGCTCAGCCGAGTGCCATGGTAGAATCAAGGGCTTACACAAAGTGCAATGACACTCGACGTGCATAGTTAAATATGATTTTTTATATAACCGTAGCAAAGCACGGGCATTGAACTAGTTAAATTAAACGTTCATATCGTATATGTGAGAAATCATGTGGGAGATATCATTGGCAAAACAATAGCTGTGGTTCTGCCATGTGGGGCATTACCTATGGCCATCGCGAGAAGAAGGTCCTGGCCAGCACGCCCTCACCATCTGATTCGGTCGCGACGGTGCAGACTCCAGAAGTATCAGATTAGCAACAGTCTACATATGTATTTCCGTTTCCAGTTTGTAGTCGTGTTAAAGCAGTTTGTATTAGTTTTGCTTTCCATAATACGAGTTTGTATCGTAGTACAACTTGTTGGGGTCTCTACTTAAAAGAGAGACAAGCTATGTTTACAATCAACAAAGAATCTATGTTCTCAATTTCTGCTTCCAGTTCCTTTTCTGAATTCGATGCCCTTCCCTCGCGTCTTCTGTATCTTGGCATCGTTCACCACAGAACCCCGCGGCCCAGATCAGGGCGCTGGTTCACGCCCGTTGGCTAACCACGGCTACTTCCTGCTATCAAGAAACCGTGTTGGTGACAGTTTGGTATCAGAGCCGATGGCTGGATCTTCGGAGATGGCAGCTTTGACTCAGCAAATCGCTGAGCTTACGGCGTCCACGACAACAAAGACGACAGAATTAAAGATAGATCTTATGGTCGAAATCACTGGCATCAAGGATCAAGTTGCACCTCTGGAAAAGCGTCTGGCAAATTCAAGAGGTGGATTACTGCAAGTACTGCCAGGTCTACTACCCTTCCTCCCTCCCGTTTCAAATTTGCAACATGCTTTGTAGTCCAGTAGCTCTCAGGCGCCTCGCCTACACAAGCTCTCGTTTCCAACCTTTGATGGTAAAGAAGATCGTTTCGGGTGGTTTAACCGTTATGAGCAGTTCTTCCGATGCCAACAAACTCCGGAGAGTAACAAAGTTTGGTTAGCCTCATATCACCTTATTGGATCAGCTCAACTACGGTATTATCAGCTTGAGCGTGACGATGGCGAACCTCCATGGCAATTGTTCAAAGATTATTGCAATTTGTGTTTTGGACCGCCAATTTGTAACAATTTCCTAGGAGAATTAGGTAAACTGCAAGTAGTGAGCACAGTGGAGGACTATCAAGAAAAATTATTGGCATTGCTTTGTCGCCCCAATTCTCTATCCGCTTCAAATCAAATTCAACTCTTCACCTCGGATTTGATGGAACCGATTCGCACCGATGTACAACTTCAGAATCCGAGCAGCCTCCAACTCGCAATGGCCTTGGCACGTGCATATGAGAAACGTCACCTGTTGACATCCTCTCTTGCCAAACCGGTGGTCAGTCTACCCAGCCAGCCACGCCAGGTACAGAGCTCCGCACCAGGCTTTGTTGCCACACCTGCGGTTTCTAAGCCTCCAAGTGATGGTACTATCGTTCCAGCTGCCCCATCATTACCAAGGCAGCAATTGACGACTGCCCAAATGGCTGAACGTCGTAGAGTAGGCCTCTGTTTCAATTGTGAAGAAAAGTTTGTGTCAGGTCATCGCTGCAAACGACTGTTCCTTCTGGAGATTGTTCCTAACGAATCTGATGATATTGTCAAACCAGCAGAGCACTCCCACATGGACGAACCGGCTATTTCGCTCCATGCGATGACTGGTATCCAACCGCGTTCCACGCAGACAATGAAGCTTCCGGTTTGGGTGGGTTCGACCAAGCTAATTTCTCTTGTGGAGTCAGGTTCTACACATAATTTTATTTCAAATGATGCAGTAGACCGAACATGCATGCAGTTACGTCCCCAACAAGGGCTGCGGGTCGCTGTGGCTAATGGCGAACACGTCTCAAGCAAGGGCGTTTGCACTGGTCTGGCGTTAAACGTTGCTAATGACACGTTTATATTGGATTGTTACTCTATTCCTCTGGCAGGATTTGACGTTATACTCGGTGTACAATGGTTGAGCTCTTTGGGACCAATTTTATGGGATTTCAAACTCATGACATTGACCTTCCACCACCGAGGTCACCAGGTGACATGCAGAGGGTTACAATCGTCCACGAGTTCATTACATGCCCTTACTTGTGCCTCCACTAATCTCATGACCGAACTACTAGATGAGTTTGAAGAATTGTTCGCTGAACCTCACGGTTTGCCACCGAAGCGTTCTCACGACCACAGTATTCGTCTCGCTCCAGACACGACTCCTATCGCGGTCCGGCCATACCGTTACCAACATTTTCAGAAAAATGAGCTTGAACGTCAGTGCGAGGTGATGCTTCGGCAAGTTACTATTCAGCCAAATACGTCTGCATTTTTTTCATTTGTGTTACTTGTTAAAAAACAGGGTGAATCTTGGCGGTTTTGTGTTGACTATAGAGCTCTTAATGAGAAGACTATCAAAGACAAGTTTTCAATTCCAGTGGTGGAAGAACTTTTGGATGAACTCAAAGATGCCAAGTATTTTACTAAATTGGATTTGCGTTCTGGATATCATCAGATACGCATGCATCTGGATGATGTAGAGAAAACAACTTTTCGTACTCATCAAGGCTTGTTTGAATTTTTGGTTATGCCCTTTGGGTTGACTAATACGCCCTACATTTCAAGCTTTAATGAATACCATATTACACGCTTACCTTCGTCGTTCCGTCTTGGTTTTCTTTGATGATATTTTAATATATAGTTCATCATGGTCCAAGCATCTACGTCATGTTCACACAATTTTGAGCCTACTACAGGAACGTCATCGTCTCAAGAAATCCGAATGTTTCTTTAGCACATCCTCTGCCACTTATTTAGGTCATGTTATCAGTGCTGAAGGTGTTTCCATGGATAAACAAAAGGTTCAAGCAATTGTTGACTGGCCGATTCCTCACTCAGTACGTGCATTACGTGGGTTTTTAGGGTTGGCTAGCTATTACAGACGTTTTATCAAGGATTATCGTCTCATGGCTGCTCCACTCACCAAGTTATTAAAAAAGAGAATTTTGTTTGGACTGAAGCTTCATCTAGTGCATTCGACATGTTGAAGCATACCATCTCTTCAGCCCCTGTGCTTCAACTTCCTAATTTTAACCATGATTTTATTGTGGAATGTGATGCGTCCGAATCAGCTATTGGTGCTGTTTTACATCAATCCGAGGGCCCGATAGCTTTCTTCAGTCGACCAATAGCTTTACGTCATAAGAATTTAACAGCATATGAACAAGAACTCATTGGTTTGGTTCAAGCCATCCAGCATTGGCATCCGTATTTGTGGGGCCGTGCATTTTTTGTCTGAACTGGTCATTATAGCCTGAAGTTTTTGCTTGATCAACGATTGATCCTTCAGCATCATTTGGTTAGTAAACTTCTCGGGTTTGATTTTCGCGTGGGGTATCGACCAAGACGCCAAAATACGATGGCTGATGCTTTGTCTAGATGGGATTCCGAGGAAATGTCATCTTTGGCGCTCTCTGGCCCTCAGTTTGCTATCTTCGATGACATTCGCCTTGAGGTCAAGGAGTCAGCCGAATTACAAGCTATTAAGTCTCAGGTTCTTGCGGGAACAGCAGATGCAACTTGGGGTTTTGTTGATGATCTTCTAACTTACAAGGGCCGAGTATATCTGTTTGGATCTTCACCAACGTTGCCGGTTGTACTCGCAACCGCACACACGGTTAGACATGAAGGAATTCAAAAAACTATTCATCAATTGTGTGCTGATTTTCATGTGCCACTACCTCGTCGACTGGTTTAAGAGTTTGTTCAGGCCTATCAAATTTGTCAACGCAATAAGCGCAGTCATCTTCATCCAGCCGGACTATTACAGTCGTTGCCGGTGCCAATGCACATATGGGACGATATATCGATGGATTTTATTAAGGGATTTCCAAAAGTTAATGGGAAATCAGTCATCCTGACTATGGTTGATCGCTTTTCTAAATATGTGTGTTTTATTGCTCTTGCACATCCTTACACGGCAAGTTCCGTGGCACGGGTCTTCTTTGATGAAGTTGTTCGTTTACATGGGATTTCTAGTTCGATTGCTAGCGATCGTGATCCTATTTTTACTAGCCGTTTTTTGGAGGAACTTTTGAGCTAACAGGGACTCGGCTTCAAAAAAGTTCAGCATTTCATCCTCAATCGGATGGCCAAACCAAGGTAATCAACAAGATTATTACGATGTACTTAAGATGTCTCACAGGAGATCGACCGCGTCAATGGTTACAATGGCTGTCATGGGCTGAATATTGTTACAATACTTCTTATCAGTCATCTCTTCGGGAAACCTTTCAAAGTTGTGTATGGACGCAATCCTCCTTCATTGCGTACTTATGATCACGGCTCTGCGCGAGTTGCAGTGGTGGACAATCTCCCCCAAGCTAGAGATGAGCTTATTGCGGATATACATGATCGCTTGCTTCAAGCGCAGCAACGGTACAAGAAGGCGTATGTTCATTATCGGGACATCCAATTTGAAGTGTGACAGTTGGTTTGGTTACGCATCCATCATCGCAAGGCAGTGTCTCTTGTCTTGCACAATTAGGGTAAATTAGCAACTCGTTTTTATGAGCCATATCAAGTCAGTAAGAAGATTGGTTTAGTGGCTTATCAGCTTCGTCTACAGGCTAAGGCGAAAATTCATGATGTATTTCATGTTAGCCTGTTAAAATCTTTTCTGGGTGATCCTCCTAATACTCCACCACTTCTCCCAAATGTGTATCATGGCCGAGTCCCATGTCTTCCTGATAAGGTTGTTCGTGCTCGCAAAGCACGTGGCAAATGGCAAGTGCTTGTCCAATGGTGTGACCTGCTGGCTACTGAAGCTTCTTGGGAAGTCTTGGATGAATTTAAGTAGCAATTTCCTTCTTTTACGCTCGCGGACGAACTGTTTATTGAGGAAGGGAGAGATGTCATGTGGGGCATTACCTATGGTCATCGCAAGAAGAAGGTCCTGGCCGGCACGCCCTTAGCATCTGGATCGGTGCGACGGTGCAGACTCTGGAAGTATCGAATTAGCTACAGTTTACATATGTATTTTTGTTTCCAGTTCGTAGTCCCGTTAAAGCAGTTTGTATTAGTTTTGCTTTCCATAATACGAGTTTGTATCGTAGTACAACTTGTTAGGGTCTCTACTTAAAGAGAGACAAGCTATGTTTACAATCAACAAAGAATCTACGTTCTCAATTTCTGCTTCCAGTTCATTTTCTGAATTCGACGCCCTTCTCTCGCGTCCTCTGTATCTTGGCATCGTTCACCACGGAACCCCGCGGCCCAGATCAGGGCGCTGGTTCACGCCCGTCGACCGACCACGGCTACTTCCTACGATCAAGAAACCGTGTTGGTGGCAGGTTCTTGCTTGAAACTTTGGATTATTGGCAGTAAGTTAGCTAGTTTGGCCAATGAAGATGTGATCTTTGATAGAGATGTTTAAACTTCAGCTGTTAGATTTTAAGTTATAGCTATTTGGCTTACTTGCACACGAAGATGCATTGGTTACCTATTAGTAGGCAGCTAAACAACAAGACAAGCTGGTTTTTTCAGTTTACTATCTGAACCAAGTTGAGCTGATCCTAAATTAGCTCACTAGAACTCAGCCCAGCTCGGCTCAAACCGACCCTACCCCTACATACTTGCAAGTATTACATTACAGAAAATAAGAAAGAAAGATAAATTTCGACATCAACTATTAAGATCAAACCATGGTGCAGACATTGTGTGCTTCTTCCACACAAATAGCAATTCAGCATAGAAGTAATGCACTTAGATTTTTCAATTTAACATGTAGTGCATAATGGCATGCTCTTCGTTTTATATAATTTATGATAATTGGCTTCAAGAAGTGCACAATTTGCAACAGAATTCTGTCCTTGACTTAACCATAGAACATATAGCAATTAATACTTCTGAGAGTTTTTGTCCTGGCCTCCATTGGAGAAGAAAAAAAAACATAAAGACTGCCACCCTATGTTTAGTTCCTTTTGTTCATTTCATCCAAATATTTTTTGAGAGAAACTTGATGCTTTGTGAATCAATGGCAAAGCCATTATCATCAGACAAAAAGACCTGCTTGTCTGAAATAAAACAAGTGAAAAAATGATATACATACCAGAATACTAGGTGTTTCTAGTTACTGAATGAAGCTGAAGACTGTATAAGTACCTCCATCAAAAGCCTTATAAGAGAAGTATTTGGCCTTCAAACGGGCTGCGAGAATAGCTTGGTATTTGTTTATCTTCTGTTCATGCTCTTGGATTTCTACTTCTCTGCACATGATAACGCAATACAAAACACTTACTGTCAAGATTGATAATTCCTTACAGCGACAACAAGCAGAAGCTAAACTCCACAACAAATGAGTAACTGTGCTCTGTCAAGTGTCAAATATGAGCCTATGAGGGCTAAGATGTTCTAAATTCTAAGCACAATTTGACCTTGAGGTAATGTGGAAGGGTCAATTTTTTGAGGGAGAACAGTAGGAGAGCCTCCTACTGTGTGTGTGTGTGTGTGTGTGTGTGTGTAAGAGTAGTCACAAAACAAAAAATTGTTGGGTCAATTTGGTCTTTTTCGAAGTTCATATGTACTTAATTTGTTGGGTAAAACTTTTGAAAGGTTTGAGATTCTCAACGAAAAAATTAAAATATTTTATCATGAAGAAAGTAATGTACATCACATATAGGTAGTGTAGTGATCTTAACTAAAGTGCATGACAGTAGGAAAGATAATAACAGAACTAAAGACTCCTTCATTTAAGTCTAGTAAAATAATATGACACTTCGAAAGAAAGTAAAGTTATATATGTTAAGTGAATCAAAATGGATTCTATCACTGTAGCACATGTTGCACCCTACAGAGTGATATCTGCGAGCGAAGATGCAAATTACTCCTTCAATTTTCATAGAGACGAATTCAATTTCACTATACTTTTGTTAATTTTACTTTCGAAGTACTAGATCTGTTGAACTCCTTCTATCACTCCTATTGGGAAAAAATCTGCACCAACCTTTATTGACAGTCAAACAATTCAATATGTCTTTTACATAGTCAAAATTGTACAAATCAACTTCCCAAGCTTCAGATTCTGTTCGATAAGGTGATCATGTCATGACACCTAAACTCTACAAGATATAATAGATGACATTACAGATGTGAAGAATCAAAATATTAAAAAAAATTGTATAGGCATGAAATCTAACTTTTCGTACCGTTCACTAGAGGACAAGTGTTATCCTTCTTATTTTGGAAAACTCCATATGCTGGTGAGGAACAGCACATTTGGAGAATACATCAGACAAATCATATCCTTGAGTCCTTGACACAGTTGGGGGATCCCTGCCCTCCCTCTTTATTTCTCACTCGTTTCACACAATTATCCACAATAGAATCGTATAGAATAATTATATTCTCTCAGCATGTTCTCACACACGAAGTGATACTCGCCTATGCAAGGACACTACACATTGCTACCAGTGTACCGGTACTCATATCGGCCATGTACCACAGCTGACAGCAGTACAAAGGCTAGCGCCTACATAACAGTGCGTTTACAGTTTCTACTTCATGTAATCCGGTAAGTCGTGAGTGAAGCAGCATTCGTATCGGCAATTACGCAAACACAGAGCATGCATTGCGGAAACAGAAAGCAGACAGAAGACAGACAGACGAGAGGGGGGGATCGCAATTACGAATCATGGTCCCGCGGAAACTGGGGCTTGGCCTCCCCCTCCTCCTCCTGCACGACAGCTGCCGTGGCAGCGCCTCCGCCCTCCTGCGAGAGCCTAACGCGAGCTCAGTGGACTGCACAAGCGGCGGGCAGAGCTGAAGAGCGAAAGAGAGAGATGGGAAGACGGGGGAACCTTGACCGGGTGCTGCTCCGACGTCGTGGCGGAGGCGGAGGCGGGGGTGGCGGCATCTGCTGCCGCTTCCGGCGGCGGCGCGGGGGAGGAACCGGCCGCGGGCGGCCACAGGAGGGAGGACATCGGCGGCTGCGGCGGCGTGAGAGCCGGGCGGCCGACGTTGAAAGAGAACTTCGCTCGAGCGTTTTTGGTGAAGCGGTGGAGACTGGAGAGTGCGAGGCGTGCCTGGGCGCCTGCGGATTTGTTGCTCGAAGTATTTGCCGCCGCTAGCCTCGAACCAATCGTGTGGAGCCCAGCCAGCGTCGACCTTGCAGCCGCAGCAAAGGACACATCGTTGATATTGACGTCGTCGTGGTCAATTGGAGAAATCTGAGGATGATGTGGAACTGGGACGGAGGAAATCGAGGGATTTGGGGACGGGGGATTTGCCGATGGGGTGGAAGGAAACGCACTTCTCATTTTACCCTTTCCAACTCACAATCCATATTTTTGACGTTTTGCGTTTTTTATCAGGCACAGGCGTGCCAAGTGCCTGTCAGGCAAAAACCATCCAAACCTCCCGCAGATTTCAGGCACGTTGCTCAGGTCACTAATCATTCTGTTAGAAACGATACCATTTTTTTTGGCTTTATTATTGTGTCCACATCCTGCTCTAGGCTGGCCAAAAATTGTAAATGGTTTGTTGTTTGTTCATGATGGCCTCTGCAACAAAGGAGTTGGTTTATACTTGTCTAAACCTTCTCTATTTTCTTTCCAACATTGCCTGTAATATCTTGATTACTGTAAGGTACTAAACCCACTGTCATTTCCAGTGTTTAATCCGCTATAACTCATGATAAGTATGATCTGAACAGGATGTATCAATCGTTTGTATGTAAGGCTGGAACATACTTGCTAATATGGGCGTGCTGGGCCAGGCCTATGGGAGTAGGAAACACTTCGTTGTGGAATTTTTTTTAAAAAAAATTATTTTATAAAAAATTACAAAACTAAATAGTTGCCTAAAAAAATTATAAAACTATGTCCATGGCGACAGGCTCCTATCGCCATTCCAAGTGGCGATAGGGACCCTCTTTACTCTCTATCGTCGGTATAACTACCTGTCATCAGTTCAACATGAAGTGAACAGTATTCTTGTCGCCAGTGTCGCCTCCTATCGCCATTCTAAGTGACGATAGGGACCCTCTTTACTTTCTGTCGTCGGTACAACTACTTGTCATCAGTTCAACAGGAAGTGCAGAGTATTCATGTCGCCAGTTCAACTGGCGACAGGAAACCGCGTGGCGACACGGATCCATCTATATAAACCCCAAAAAAATCAGTACAAATGTTATTTTAATTATAGAAAAAAAACAAAAAAGAGGATAAGGGGAGAAGAAAGGTAGCGAAGCCCTGCCAATTCGTATCGAAGGAGAGAGAGACGAAGTATCAGATCCGGTTTGCCATCTTGCAGGTATAAGTTTTTGCAACTTCGTACATTATGTCGAAACTTTGTCGGTTAGCAAACAAAAATAACGACATATAATTCAATAGATTAGATATTTTTAGTCAAATTATGTAGTACATCATTTGAGCTGTGTATAGTCTAGTTCATCGTGCACATATTATGAATGTTCCAGCACTCGAACGATTTAGGATAAATCTGCAGAAATATAAAGATGTCTATAACAAATTTGTAAAAATTGTAGAGTAGCTAAGTATGATAGGTAAAGCGTAATCAAAATAATCCTAGCTTTATTTAGCTTCCAATTTATGTGTGGTAATTATATGGTTAATGCCGAAAATTAATTTTAAACTAGGAAGATAGCATGACACATCTTAAATTTTAAAAATATATCTGGAGTTGCTACGTAGGTTACGTAGAGATAAATTAAAATATTGCGGTTGTTATTTTTCGTTTCCATTTGCACACGGTAAATATTTAAGCAATGCTGGAGACACTTTTTAAACTAGAAATGTAGCAAGATACCTATTGCAAATATGTAAAAATTTAAGAGTAGCTTAGTACAGATTGTACAATTTGTGTACGGTAATTATTTTGTTAGTGCCAACAATACTATTTAAACTAGAAAAATAGCATGACACATCTTATAATTTTAAAGAAAATCTAAAGTTGCTACATAGGCTACGTATAGATGAATGATAAAATTATAAACTTTGCTTATTATTTTTATTTGCACTCGGTTCTAATTTAAAAATTATGTTAAAATTGGAAGACTCTAATACAAATTCTTTTTAAAGTAGGAAAATAGTAACATTCCTATTAAAAATCTGTAAAAATTACAGAGTAGGTTAGTGGGGTTTGTGTAGCTTAACCAAAATAATCTCAACTTAAATTTGGTTTCTATTTGTGCTTGGTAATTATTTTGTTAATGCTGCTTCTTATTACCTTGTTTATATATTTCGTAGTTTTAACTATGCATGCGCTGAATTTTCAGGTATCGTGGACCTAGGACACACTGCGTAGTGGCCATACGAGTTGCTGGACCACGTGATTGATGCGCATCACCATAGTTGTCTTAGTATCATCCTCCCACAGGAGGGCGAGGTGGCGATTGAGCTTAGTGTGTTGCAGTTGCACGCACCCATGAGAGTGTGGAGGTGGACCCACGTTGGGTTTCGAGGTACGTGCTGTTGCGATCTTCGTGTACTCATTTGCAACCTGACTGTATTGCGTAGACTAACGTTTGTTCTTAACCTTATATGAAGCAGTTTGAGGGCGGCAGGTCTCCTTCCGCTGGGGAGGATGGTTGAGGCGACGTAGGAGGATGACCAGGACCGCGCAGGCGGTGGTCGTACGTCCAGACGCTTTTCGTACAACCGGTGCCTACTAACGGTGCTGGTTGACCGTTGGAGGCTGGAGAAGTAGAGGAAAAGAGAGCTTGCTTCACAAAACTAAGGATTCGCGAGCTTCTACAAGAGGATACTGCAGAAGCACAAGTGGCTTGCCGAGAGGGCTAAACTCTACCCAGATAAGTCTATGAAGGATGTACTGGTACCACTGGAGTTCCCACGCCCCCAATGTGTGTGCGAAGAACCGGCAAAGATCATGCAGTCCACACACCCGTCGACGTCCGCTCGGGCATAGTACACGTGCGGCTACCACCTCGTAAGTGTATCTTACATACATAAAGATTTTTTACATCATATGTTCTATTCCACAAATCTCTGATTAGACACGCACATAATAGAAGTCGAAGATGCAATGCAACTTCTTCCACTGGATCGAAAGCCCGGAGATGTACGATATGGCGTTCATCTAGCAGGAGTACATGTCTATAGGGGCTTGCATGCAGGCGCTTATTTTTGTGTGGTTTCTCCCCTAATATCTGATAGAATTTTAGATTTTTTTATCTCAATTGGGGGTGCGTATCTGTGTGGATGTAGGGGAGGATGTAGCTGTTTTGACCATATGTGCACCCAAAGAACAAGTTCCTGATAATGCAGATGAACCCGTCGGCCAGCGGCATCATGTGCGAGGATGTCGTCGAGGGCCTGGTGAGTGCTCGAGAGACTAAGCGGTAACTTTCAGGTGATGTGCACCCTTATGTCAGGAACTTGTTGTACGCAGTTGTGCAAAACTGATTCGATGAACTTCTGAAATTGTCTACAAAAAAAATCCAATTACACTATCAAAATTCAACCCACTACCATTTTCAGTTGGTTCTTTATCTTAGTTGTGTTGTTTTACCGTTGCAGAAGTACTTGCTTATAAGAAACAAAAAATGAAGATAAGGAGCTATATGGTGTCAGTTAAATGCAATAAATTTTTGTTCAGCTTTCTTCAACTTGCCATTCAAATTGTAGGAAACATACTTGAAGAAGTAAAATTGTAGAATTGTATTTGTAAAGAGTCAAATGCATATAGCAAACAGTGGTGTGATGTGTGAGTGTCCAAGTTAGAACAATCTGTTGTCCTCACTCACTTCAGAAGGTGCACGCCATACCAAAGGTAGTTTGTCTTTTTTTCATGTCAGGGCTAAGATGAACCGTTGAAAAGTCTATTGACCTTTACGCATTGTGATTATTTCTTTCTTATGATTCACACATGCATAACCTCTGATAAATCTAAAACTGGTGAAGTTTTTTTTAGAGAATGGAAAATGGATTATTAAGATGGAATGCAAGAATGTTATTAGACAGGCCTTTGCAAAATATGGTGATGTTTAGTTAGCCATAGATTGACCTAGAGGTTGTCTTAGATAACACCAGTTGGATCGATTCGACAGATTTTCCCTCTCAATGGTGAGATCTAGATATAGTACTATGTATGGTACCTATAGTTTCAACTCTCCTCTTGATTATTATATTGTTCCTCCTAAGAAAAACTAAAACGGTAATGTTGTTATTGCTTCCATTAAATGATATACTTCTATGTTGTTTCTAGAAGTTCCATTAGATGATATACCTCCTACACTGTCTCTGTAAGTTCTTTTGGATCATATTGCCAATGTTGACGATCGAGTCACCGATTTTACAAAATAAAAAGAGGAAAATGGTAGGGAATTCTTGGGAGAGAATGGGGCTACTCTTTATTGTAATGGATTGGCTATTACAAGGGGGTGCTTTCAACTAGGTGGTGGATTAGCTCTAATTACACTGAGAGTATCGATATTGCTCTACTTGTCTTCAGAGTATTGGGTCTTTGATTGCCCAAGTTGATGTTGAATTGGATTGTCATCTCGCTGTCCATCATCTGCCCTTAAGTAACCACTGAAGAGGTGGTAGTTATTATTGAAGGAGACACCTTTTGGAAGCGTCGCATCTAGTGAGAGAGAGGGCGGCAGTTGTCAATAAACCAACTGACTAACAATTAATGTCAGTGTGAGATAAAACCATATGGTGGCTGTTGATGAACCATGGAAGTCCTGATTTGGCCCGATCTTTCAATGAGAAGATAAATTCAGTAGAAGTCACTAAACTCTCACGATCCTGGCTACGAACTCGCAATGCTCGAAACCACGTAATTGTTGAACTGCTCGACAAGTCGTTATCAACCATGCACGAATACCCAGATGACCTGATCACGAAGATCAACTCCTGCATACACTGAAGAAGCACGCAAGAACAAGGGTTAAACGCAATCTTATGTATTGCAAATATGGATAAAATTGGTATCGATAAGTTGGATTTCGAAGACAATGTCGCTGTTGTTTTCGCCGAACAAGAGGACAAAGTGTAAAGTAGCAAAGCTAAACTTTAATCAACAAAACCCGAATTTTACTAAAGGGGCGACGGCTCCAATACGACGGTTGCGGCCAGGAGGTGGGAACCCTAGGGCTGGTGGCACTGTTCATGGGTACTGTTCATATGAACAGTACATTCTCCTTAGGGTGGCTGGCAGCATACGGGCCTCATGGGCCAAGTTGACCCATACATTACATACCTGTGGGCCAACAATTGGTGACGCAACACGATATCATGTAGACACAGCACCATGGCATGTACACGTAGCTCGGCTCATAGGGGTAGAAATAGCTAGGTCCAATTGAGGAATATGGCATTGCTGTGGCTGAAAGTCCAATCGGGGAAGATATGGTTGAAGTAGAGGACGTCGTGCAGTGGGTCGAAGTAGTGGTTGCATCCTTAGGGTTGATGTCCTCATGATCCTTCCCTTCTTGAATTTGAGTTGTCCTCGACTCAATTATTTTCTCGAAGTCATCACTTTCCTGCAAAAGGTTAGTACCAACAGGAGACAAAGAAACATGCATATCTTCTAATGGACACAAAGATTCTTTGCAAACTATAGTATAGTATTCATATTCATGCTTTTCCAAATCAATGCAATCGGATGTTGTAGCTAACATGACTGGAACTTTCAATTTAATTTCACTTGGAGCTATAATCTTATGATTATCTTTTTGCTTCTCCTGACTTGTTCTCTCCGTTCTTTCTAATTCATCCTTTAATATGGCAGCAGGAGACATTGGAAACAAAGTGATTTTTTTTCTTTGTATGTGAAAGTATAATGATTAGATCTACCATGATGTTCAGTATATCTATCATATTGCCAAGATCTACCTAATAATAACGAGCATGTTTACATAGGTACGACATCACAATCAACATAGCCAAGTGCCAGTTCATCGCTTCTGAGAGCAGTCACTTGATCGGAGACAAGGTACAGGCCCTCGTCTGACCAGGGTACCCATAATGTAATTTTTTAAATCCTTACGAGCAGGGGTCATTAGCCTTAGGGGTTACAACCACACATGACATGCGGTCATCTATTGAATATTAAAGTAATATTAAGAGATTTAATCCTCATCAGCCATTCCCTGATGAAATCCGTATCGGGCAGGCCCTCATTAAATGATGTAAAAAATGAGATGGTTTGTATTCACTTTAAAGTTGAGAAACTGCCTAGGGAACCAAAGAGTTTTTGTGTCTATTGGACTTTGGGTACCTCCCGATTGCAGTTAAGGAATTGCAGCTATAAAATCCCCTCATTGTGCTGCCTTTAGGGTTTTTACGCTCTCAGTTTTTGCTTCAATTTCCTTTCACCTTCTCGTTTGTGAATTTTCTATGGCCTCCTTTCACCTTTTCTCAAAGAGTTTCCTCTGACCTCCCCTCATCTTTTTGCCAAAAAATCCAATAATGTCGGACTCGATCACCAAATGGTTGGTTTATGATCTGAGTGAGAAGAAACTCAAAGCTTTGGAGAAGATCGAGATGCTCACTGACAAGAATCTGATTTCTTGGAGACCAGCGGTCAGAGGGCATTTCCTGAGCAACGAAGAGGGAGAAATCCCTATTTTTCTTGCCTACATCGAGTGTGGGTTCAGGTTGGTGGCACACAAATTCCTCTCCAAGGTTCTTGAGTACTATAGAGTTGAATTGGTAAACCTTGCTCCCAACTCAATCGCCAACCTCAGCATCTCCATCTACCTCTACGAGGTGTACCTAGGGATCCCGTCGAATTTGAAGGTCTTTAGGTATTTTTACAAGATTGCGATTTCAGGTAAGTCGACGGCTGGACCTAGTGAGTGCTCGCTACGTCTCCATGGAGGGAAAGCTGATAAGTACATCCGAATGTACTCAAAGTCTTTGTGGTCGTCATGGAAGAAGAGTTGGTTCTATATGACGGTCACAAAAGAGGGCAACCTCTGCTTCGTCAACAAAGTAGCAGGCGAAAATCCGAGGTGGAGATCTACCACGGAGAAGAAGGGAAAGATCGGGAGGTGGATTGAAGCCATCCGAGACCTCAGAGCCAAGGGATTGACTACTTGGCACGTGGTGAGGAATTTCTCCATGCATGGATAAGTCCCTTGAGGCTCCGGGATCGTACCACGCTCTGGTACATTGGTCATGATGAAGCGACCACGGATTCTAGGGAAGGTAAGTCCTGAAAAATCCGACTAGTATGGTGTATTTACTTGTTTATTCTGTAACCTTGAAATCTCTTTATTCTTTTAAAGTCATTTTCTCTGACGAAGTCAGAGAGCAAATAAAAATGATATGCGCTAGGGCGCCTGATGACAAGGCTGCTTTTCCCCGTATCTTGGTTATTGTCTCTGAAGAAGAGAGAATAAAAAGACTCTCAAGGTAAGTAAAAAAATTTCTTCATCATTTATATATTCTCTAATCGGTTTATAATTCTGCTCTGATATGTAGGTTGTCAGGTTGAGGATAAGGAGTCTGTCAAGATCTAAATTCCAACCGTTGTTCCGACCGATTCCTCCTCGATGACCATGCAAGATGATGGTCTCCTGGAGGTAAAAAGAGTATTAAAAATGAGTATATATTTTAGATGAAAATTTTCATCACCTAACTATATTGTAGGACCGCAAAGGCGACTAAAGGGGGGTGAATAGGCGCTTTCTTGATTTTTCGCCTTAATCAAATTCAACACGCACTTTTCTCCTTTAGCTATGAAAGCTAAGAAGATCAGTGAATGCACAGAGGAAGCCTTGTGCTGAATCCGATTACCCCCTTAACCACAAGACCCAAACAAAAGGGAAATGAACTCAGAGATCGGCTCGAGTATCGCGGTCGAGCCGGCGGTTGACTGGCGGTCGGACCGGCGGTTGACGAGCGGTCGGACCAGCGGCTGACTGGCGGTCGGACCGTCCGGAATCGGTTCGACCAGCAGATATCGGACGGTCTGAAAAGCAGGCGGTCGGACCGCTGTTCCTAAATCGGTCGGACCGATTTAGTCCAGTACCAAAACACAATGCCCAAATCCAAAACGAAATTTGGTCCAACTTTTGATTCAACCAATGAATTTTGACCAAATTTGGAGCACACCTCCCGGAGGATATCTGAGTCCTATTTCTAGTGACGATCGTTCAGATCCACTTCAAATAAACGATCTCTTTAGATTTTTCCAAAGAAGTGCTCAAATCCTAAAAATATGAAAAACTTGATCCACAACTTGCTTGTGAGGGATTGAAGATCTAGATGGTTCTAGGAGTATTCCCACACATCAAAGCAAGGTAAATGAGGTCAAGAAACCAACCAAAATCAACCGGATCAAGGAAGCACCACAATCATCAAAAGAGAGAATAAAGCAAATGAGACTTCACCAAAGAACAAGCATTCATGAATTGATTGATTCAATGTGATGCTTGTCAAAGCCACTCCAACAAGAAGGACAAGAGCTCAATCAAAGAGCACACATACAAATCTCTCCAAACCCTAGCCTCTCCTCTCCTCTTCTCTCCAAACCCTAGAAAAAGACTTGGAGTGTCCAAATGAATGCTTCAAGGGTTTTTCCATCTCCCCCTTTCTATTTATATGGAGAGTTAGGGTTTCACACATGGGACCCACACACACACATGGGACCCACTCACACACATCTGTTGAAGCAATCGCCTGCTTCACCACGTGTAGGTTGATCAGCGGCTCTCATCATGTCGGCAAGTCTCTCCCGTCCGAATCCCATCGGAACCTCCCAGAGACTTGCACCGACTTCCGCACCGCCTGATCCAACCAGCTGCCACGAACTGCCCGTTCGATCCATCTTGCCCATTCTGCATCATGCTTGAGTCACACGACCTCACCCGGTATCCATGATCGTTCTGGACCTCAGCTCTCCAAGCGTAGTCCCGATCCACCTCACCGTTGACGTCGTTGACCTACAAGCCACCGCACAAAGAATAGACAAACAAATCGTCTCCGGGAACAAGTTCTTCACAACTTGACCCACGTCAGTTCAACAATGCAATATGCAACAATAAAGCATTGAAATCCATACATAGAACACATTCCATACACAACAATGCCAAAAGGCTAACCTCCAAGTGATTGGCGGTCTGACCGCCCCATACGGCCGGTCCGACCGATTCCACAACGGCGGTTGGACCGCCCGAAAAGACTTAGCCATTTTTCCATCTTGAAAATCCGAAACCTTATGGAATTTTCAAATGAATAGAACTTTCAACTAGGATCTCCAAAAATAATGTGACCACATCCAGGAGACTCCCATCACTTGCCTACACAACCTATTTTTGGCTCAGCTCCAAAATCCAATTTGAACCAAGACCGGTCGGACCGGCAAGCACTGCCGGTCAAACCTATCCACGGGCGGTCTGACCGCCGATGCCACCGGTCAGACCGCCTGTGGTCTGACAGAACTGAAGCAACCCCGAAAACGCGAGATTTTACAAACCAACAAAGCCATTGCCAATTGACTCATCATCCTAAGATCATGCACATATCCCCACTATATCCACATATATTTTATTCATAATTTAGGTGGGAGAAAAATAGAACTTGCAGCCAGAAGCTGCGGAAGTCGTATGCCCCAGAGTGGTCGCCCACGACCAAATAGTTGCCCGAGAGGCAACTATTTCGGAGGCCGATGAGGTCACTATCTCCGACCAGATGATCAAGGAGCTTCTCTCTAACCAAGTAGTCGGGGAGATTTCTTTTGATCGCAGGTCGAAGGATGTGAGGGGTCTAACCGACCCTACCAGTTTCGAATCGGTAAAATTGGTTGAAAAAAAAAAAGAAAGGAGGGTGCTCTGGATTTTGCTCCAGGGCGTTTCAAGATCAAGACCAAAAAGGCAACCAGGTGCGTATACATGAAAGGAAACTATGAAAATACATACCTTTAATGCTTTTGGAATTCTAAAATCTTGATTTTTTTTTCCTTTCTCTTATCTTCGTACATCCTCTGGTGTTCCGGTCGCCTCCGACCGGAGCACCCCCTGGGAAGAAATTCTTGAGATAAGGGTGGTCGAGTCGGCCCCCGAGCAAGTGGTGGCGCCAGTCGTGACTTCCGTTGCTCAGGAATCCTCGATGGTTTTGACTCCGCCTAAGGAGACCAGAGTCGAAGAAGAACCCAAGCAAGTTCTACCCCTGCTGAGATCATTCAAGGAGAGAGGATTTTCTTTATTATTGAATAAATCTCCTCATCCTAGCAACTTCCCTAGTTGGCTCTAAATTTTTAAAGACGATAAACTCGATGAGGCTTGTGGGAAAATCTCAGACCGTCAACTAGAGACGGGTCCTAGCACCATCAACTCCGAATATATGGACATGGCGATCCAGGTAAGCATCTACGACCAGCCTTATAGTCCTTTCTTCAAAGCTTATTTAAGAAATTTTAAAGGAGTTTGCTATTTTCATAGTATATGGTGGAGAATATGGATGTTGTCGGAGGGCTAACCCAGCGCATAACTGTCTTGGAGAAGAAAAACTCTGAACTAAAAAGTAAGAACTTCTTGATTCCTTTATTATTATTTTTGTTATTTTGTTCCTCACTGTTTCTCACTTTCTTCTCTTGTCGTATTTGACATAATTTCATAAATTCGAGGAGAAGGTCGTGGCTAAGGAAGTCACAATAACTAGGCTTGAAGAAGAATGCCAAGCCAAAAATCGGCCGATCGAATACTTAACAACTAGGCATAAGGAAGTTATCGAAACTTTTAAGAAGAAAACTCAAGGTAATTGGTCGTAAAACCTAACTAGTTTACTATATATTTAAGTTTATTTCTTTAAGTTTTTGACTTACCCATCCAGAGCAAACTCAAAAGTTAAAAAGTACCTGAAACCACAAAGAAAAAGGGACACAATTGGTTTCGGAAGCAACTGCTCCTTTTTTTTCCATTGCCCTCTCAACGTTTTCCCTATGTTGAGTTTGGCTTGCCTCCACAAGGATGTCGTTGGGTCATCGTCACCCTCAAAGCCGGCCAAAGCCACCGCCACGCCGATACTTCATCACCGAGATCCCCGGCTCAATTCCCCGCATGTGGAACAATCGTGCGCCTCCCTCAACCTCCCCCCCCAACCGCCAATTGAAGCACTCCACCACCCGGTTGGTGCCTCCGCGGCAATCCCTCTGCACCGTCGATAGTCCACGGCGCCAACTCGCCTCCGACCTCCTCGGCTTCCACCAGTAGCTCCGGTCAGTTTCTCTTAATACCCTTGAGCTCCTGCGCATAATACTTCCCTCCTCCTCCTGTGCCAGCGCCACTGCACCGCTTCCCCTCCATGGATGGCAGCAACCCCAACGCTCCCGGCCATCTCCGGCCACGCCACCACCACCCGCGGAACCACCTCCTCGCTCTCGTTCCGTATGGCCTACTTACGGCCGCCGTCGCCTCCTCCTTCACCAGTGGTAAGGCCTGCCTGGGCCCCCTTCAACTACTCCTCTGCAGTCTCCCAAAGAGTTTTGACCACTCAAGTATCGACCACTGTGTCTCTATCACACAGTTTCGACTACTCATTTTTGACCTCTATGTTTCGACCACACAATTTCGATCACTATGTCTCAATCACTCATTTTCGACCACTATATTTATTATCGACCATAATGTTTTGACCACACAGTTTCAACCACTGTGTCTCAATCACATAGTTTTGACCACTCATTTTCGACCTCTGTGTTTCAACCACACAGTTTTGACCACTGTGTCTCGATCACACAGTTTCGACCACTGTGTCTCGATCACACAGTTTCGATCACTCATTTTCAACCACATAGTTGTGACTGATGTGTGTCGATCACACAGTTTCGGTCACTTATTTTTTACCACCACATTTCGACTACACAGTTGTGACCACTGTGTCTCGATCACATATTTTTGACCACTATGTTTCGATCACTTATTTTTGACCACTCAATTATCGACTATTATGTTTCTACCACATAGTTTCGACTACTGTGTCTCGATCACACAGTTTCGACCACACAGTTTCGATCACTGTGTCTCGACCACACAGTTTCAATCACTCATTTTCGACCACTGTGTTTTGACCACACAGTTTTGACCACTCAATTATCGGTCACTGTGTTTCGACCACACAGTTTCGACCACTGTGTCTCGATCATAGAGTTTCGACCACTCATTTTCGATCTATGTATTTTGACAACACAGTTTTGACCACTGTGTCTCGATCACACAGTTTCGACCTCTGTATTTCGACCACACAGTTTCGATCACTCAGCTTCAACCCCAATGATCTATGGTTCCGATGAGATGGTTTCAACCACACCGGTCCAGGCCTTCAACCACATTAGTTTATAGCTTCCACCAGATTACTTCGACCATACAGCTATATGCCCAGGCTATTTCGACCATACTGGTCTAAGCCTTCGACCACAATGGTCAGTGGCTTCGATCAGGTTATTTCGACCATACCGGTCTAGGCCTTCGACAACAATGGTCTATAGCTTCAACAAGATTACTTCGACTACCCGGGTCTAAGACTTCGATCACGCTGGTCTAATACTTATAGTATAAGGATTTGCATTCTTTACAATTTTTGGAATGTATGGGCCTTTACACATATGTGCCCAATTCCAATGGACCCTTTATGAGCCAAAAGCAAATCAGAGAGTCATATCGAACCGGGTGACCTCTCATCCAGGTAACCCTTTAAGAATGTTCCTTGGACGTTCTATCTCTCTCCATTGGATTCCTCAACTTCTCTTGGTTATACTTCGTCTGAAGTATTACTTCATCAACTCTAGATGAGTATGCTTTAGTCTCATCTGAAGTAATCCGTCCTTTCAAGTTGTCGTTAGATATGTTAGCTGTCATTAGAAGTATTATCATTTGTTTGAATGTAGTTGTATTTATCGGATTTCATTTGGTTATTTTCAATTGTTCTGGAATTCAATCGTATTATGCGTAATTAGATTATGAAGTCATGAAGGAATAACAATCCCAACAAGGACCAAACCGGGATCAAGATTGTCATAATATTAAACATGATGATTATCAGAACGTTGAGCGAGATTATTATCAGAATATCGAGAAGGGCGAATATCAGAATAGGGAGCCTTACCAGGACGTTGAGCAAGACAAGTCAATAATTTAATCATATTGCACCCAGTCTTTGCAAATTATGTTACTTTAAATTATAAAACTATTTTCACTAGATGGCCGAAACTCCATCGACCGGCTAGTCAAAACTATTTTGTCCAATAAATCGAAGCTCTGAGCAGTACTTGAATATGTCAGCAGTACTTGAAGTTGTGAACAGTACTCTATGAACAGTACTCAAAACCCTCATCCGGCTAAGTACTCGAAACCCTTTCCAACCAGTTTATTATTATCCAATGCCACTAAACAAGATGAGCTAAGCCAAGCATGTTGAGCTTTTATCACCAAAGTTAATGCGGTTGAGAAAGATTTTGACACTATCGGACTGCACAGGGAACATTTGTACTGCATATATGTTGTGTCATTCGTTATATTTGCCATTGTGTGGTACGCCATGGAAACAATGTTTTTTACTGTATATTTGTATCTTCTTTCTGTGTACGTGTTGTTTGCAGGAACCCTGTTCAGGACATGACATGAAGTCAATATAGCCTCCCCCCACCATGCTTTGGAAAGACCCGCTGTGTCTAACATGGAGTTAACCAACTCAGTTAGAATGCGGTTCTTTCTTTCAAAGAATCTGCTTTGGTAGGGTGAATAGGGAGGTGTACTCTCATGGATTATACCATGTTCCTCACAGAATAAATTGAACTCATTAGAAAAGTACTCGCCGCCACGATCAGACCTAACCATTTTGATTTTTTTTCAAGTTGGTTCTCAGCTTCTGCCTTATAAATTTTAAAGTAGTGAAGTGCTTCACCTTTAGTTTTTAAAAGATACACATAGCAGAACCTAGTGGAGTCATCAATCAAAGTTATGAAATATCTATTACCACCTTTTGTTAACACACCATTCATCTCACACAGATCTGAATGTATGAGTTTTAATGGTGCCAAGTTTCTTACCTCTGCGGCCTTATGAGACTTACGAGGCTACTTTGATTGTACACAAACTTGACACTTAGAACCTTTGGCAAGGGTAAATTTCGGGATTAACTCTAAACTGGCTAAACGCGTCATGCAACTAAAATTTATGTGACAAAGTCGTGAATGCCAAATAGTAGTCTCATTACCACTTCAAATATGGTTCACAACACTATTACACAAATCTGAAAGAGATAGGCGGAACAAGCCTCCGCACACATAGCTTTTACCAACAAATTGTCCACACTTGGACACAATAAATTTATTGGATTCAAACACCAGTCTAAAGCCATCTCTACACAGAAGAGATCCGCTGACGAGATTTTTATTTATGGATGGCACATGATGCACATTCTTGAGTTTCACAATCTTCCCCGAAGTAAACTTCAGATTGACCGTACCAACACTATGAATAGTAGCATGTGACCCGTTCCCCATTAGAACGGCTGAATCCCGAGTGACCTGGTAAGAAGAAAACAAAGAAATATCAGCACACACATGTATGTTAGCACCAGTGTCTATCCACCAATCGGTAGTTTGACATACGAAAAGAACAGTAGGTAAATTACCATACCCTGATGTTCCCATCTCAGTGGTACCAACAACAATATTAGCAGGCTTGGAATTCTGCCCTTGCTGATTCTTTCCACTTTTGCGTTGGCTGCAATCCTTGGCCCAATGACCAGATTCGCCACATACAAAGCAAAGACCATCCTTTGTATTCTTCTTCTTCTTCTTGAAGCTAGTTGTTTGTGCGGCCTTGTTCTTGCCTTTGAACTTCTGAGTTTGGCCATTCTTTTTCTGCACCACATTGGCACTAGAATGTCCCTCATTACCTCTAGAGTGTGTATCTTTTTCTCTCGCCTTCTCTTCAACATCAAGAGACCCAATGAGATTTTCAACAGAAAACTCTTGTCTCTTGTGTTTCAGAGTAGTAGCAAAATTCCTCCAAGAAGGAGGAAGCTTGGCAATAATGCCCCCCGCAACAAACTTGTCCGGTAACACACACTTAAAGTGCTCAAGTTCTGTGGCCATGGATTGTATCTCATGAGCTTGTTCAACTATAGAACGGCCATCAACCATTCTGTAATCATGATACTGCTCCATGAGATACAGTTCACTGCCTGCATCCGAGACCCCAAACTTGGCCTCGAGTGCATCCCACATCTCTTTCCCTGTTTTGATCACCATGTATGCATCGATTAACTTCTCACCAAGAACGCTAACCACGGCACGGCACCTTTGAAAAGGTTATCAGCAGCCTCGAACGCTTGCTCCTGTTCAGGAGTAAGGGTTCCTTCAGGCTTGCCATTTGCCACATGGAAAACGTTCATGGCAGTTAACCAAAGCACCATCTTGGTCCGCCACCTCTTATAATTCGCGCTATCGAATTCAGAGGGTTTGAGCGCAGCAACAAAGTCAGTTGACGAAAAATGCCTAAAATAAGGTTTTTGGATTGTTGAACATATAAGCATTTTTGAATTACTTTAATCCAGAAATATACTAGATGAATCATGAACAATATTCTAGCCTTTTACAAAAAACAGATAAACATGAACACCATAGGCATACCAATTTTTAACAGAACAGAAACTAGCATTTCTATCTCAGTGTTCAAAACAATAACATATAGTAAAGATAAAGAAAGTAAAAGGATTAGATTGATATACCCAGAACCAGTTGAAGAAGCAGCAGCAGCATAAGTGTTGACGAGATTGTCGTTCGCTATGGCGTAGTGGATGTAGTCTTGCAGTTGATGTAGATGAAGCAGAGGATCGGATGATGACGAAGCAGCGAGCAGTCGCGCGAACGCTCCCCAAAAACCTTATTCGTCCTCGCTCGTGTAAGCCTTCAAGGACGGGGTTCCGGAGGCCTGCTCTCCCGGTTCGACCGTACACGAGCCTCGCCGGGATGGAGATCGCCAGAGAAAGCAGCAAAACGTGGAGAGGAAGAGTCTGTCTTAGTCGCGTGGAGTGAAAAGAAAATGGAGAGGGAGAATCTCATGAACAGTTCACTGTACTTTTAAACGGTCGCCATCAACCAATGCTAACAGCAGCCACTGGTAACTGAACCGTTACTACCAGTCCGTTTATTAATGCGCGCCTGCGTACGCGCGCACACGCACACGTACCGCACCACACCGCACGGCTCGGCACGGCGAGCGAGCGAGCGAGCGCGCGCGTGTGTTGACTCTCTCCAATTCCACAAGGGGGTTACCACGATCCACCTTATAAAGTGGTGTAACTCCCCATTAATACTCCATGTATGACTAAACAGTTTTAGCACGTGCACATGAGCCTTTGAGATTTTTCAAGAATTAATTAGAGTTAAAATTGGGCCAAACCCATATTAATTCCAACACTGTTGAGTGTATCCGGCAAGGAAAAAGTCAACCTGATCAGTCAACGCTTTGGTACACATGTTGTGCCTACGTGGATCGTGAAGTGTACAATACTGCAACTGAGGCATTGCAAATCCTCAGTTGTGAGAATGGTTGATATCTGAGGGAAAGGAGCAATTTTAGAAGATCTAATCCTTGGTGAAGAGCCAGACGCTGAACGAAGATATTTGAAGCAACTGAAGAACATCTTGCGACAGCCTTACTGAACCTGAGATGGTGTTCCACAATATCATGGTCATCCGATGACAGTCTGGGCAAAGAGGCTAGCATCCTCTTATGATGTCGAGTTCCAGGGAATATAGTAGTTTTACAGGAATTTCGTTCGACATAGTTGCCTAAATTCTCACATTTTAGGTTCTGTTGGAACGCAGAAATTTCAAATAATTTTGCAAGAATTTGGGAACGGTTTAAATTCCGTTTTAACCCAGCTGCCAGTGTCTGCCCACCGCTTGGTTTCGGTGTGACTACTTATCGCATCACGGTTCACAAATGACACAAGCGTTCGTCCAGGACCTCCAGGTGGTCGGCTCGCCGCCTCCCCTCCGGCCCTCGCCGCGCCGCGTGTCACACCGCTCTCTCTCTCTCTCCCCCTCTGGCCCCATGATATAGGCACGAGCCACCCCGAGAAGGGCGCACTGCTGGCGACGAGACGAGGGTCGGGAGGGAAGAGAATGATGGCGCTGGGGGTGGTGCTCCACGGCGCGCAGCTGATGCTGGATCTGGCCGTGGCCGGGCTGTCGCTGATGGTCGCGCTCGGCCTCTTCACCGTCGTCACCACCGTGCTCTGCTCCGCCGCCTTCCTCCACCACTCCAAGCCCGTCACGTCCTAGCCACGAACTGCCGACCACCACCACAAGTCCACAGCCCCTCGGTACATGCCTAATCATACACGCGTATTTCCTCGGTTTATTTCAATTCATTTCATGGTCGTGCCGTTGATGAGGAGTGCTGGATTGGTGGGCGTCGGAATCGGTTTGCCTTGACGCTATCGTTGGTGAATTTTGGGTGGAATTGAACAAACGATGTGCTCGCGCCTCATGTTCCTGACCTATATAGGTGGGTATGGACGATGGGTTGGAGAAGTAGGAATACGTCGCTGAACTTGGCAGCCGAGCCATGGAATGCGCCACGGATGTTAAACACAATTCCCCTAGCATTGTGTTGTATTGCATTGCATTAGAATCTGCACCATCTCCCCTGTCACCCTAGCAATTAGCAATTACTACTGCAAATGCAAAATGTGCCTTGTGGAGTACTTTTATCCAAGGATGCAATTTCTGGATATTCTCACAAGTTAGACTACCTGGTTGGTGCTCCTCGTTGTGTTGGTCTTCTTGTGATTGATTACTTGGTAGGTGGTTCGGACTGAAACACCCTGAACTGATATTCCTTAAAGATTGTGCCTGCTGTTTCTTTGGATGGTAAGAATAGCTGGTGTCAGATTAAGCATGGTGCTAACCTGGGTGCTTAAGGCTCCTTTTTTCAGGCTTTTGAGCTGCTTCATGCTGTTTTTTGAATTTTAATGGAGTGGCCATTTTTTGTGTTGATCAGGGAAAGAACACAATAAAACTATGTATTAGTTGTACATCCGGTTTTTCTATAAAATGAATTGTAATATCTGGTGGGCAACTTTGCTATGTGAAGGTTTCCTTTTTAACTGTTGTACAAAGGACATGCTATTAGCAGAATGGTCATGATTCATGAACTAGCCTCTATCATGATATTTAACATCACATGTTTGCTGTAAGTCCCACTAAATGTCGACTTTGGTTTCCATCTTCATCTGAAATAACTCAATTACCCCTTTTAGTGTACCTTGTCTCTATTAGTTCATTTAAGCTCTACCGCGTACTAATTGATTGCAATTCCCCTTAACAAAGTTTCCTTTCTTTATTCCAGGAATGGAATTATTGTTGGGGTATACCTTCTTCCACATGATTTGCACAGCAGAAGGTGCTCCATTTGATGCCAGAGCTGCATTTAGGCATTTAATGTAGATGCAAAGTGAATCGCACATATCAGGTGATAGCTGGCGGCTCTTGTACCACATGTTATTTTTCCTTACGATGTTCTGTAAACTATAGCTGTTTCTGCTGTAAATTTTCTAACTAGTCTTCCTTAGCAATGTTGAATCTTTTACATGTTATAAATATTGTGTAAAATACCTAATTCTTATAGGGGTTAGAAAAACTTTACGAATCTTAAAGCAAAGTAGTTAGTATTAGGTGGTGGCAAATCTGTACCAACCTATTGAAATAAATCAAATGGAACATTGGATATAGATATATATTTGAATATTAGTCAGGGGAAAATCTTTGATTCGATTTAATTCTTAGGCCATGCATATTTGCCCCCACCTAATATTAACTACTTTGTTTTAAGATTCGTAAAGCTTTTCTCAAAGAGGTGTACCGAAGCAAACCCCATTCTTATATGGAGTGGCTAGATATTCCTTGTGGCAATAGGTTTAATGTGAAAATGGTGCATTAGTTGTAGTCAGATTGCTCTATTATTATATATGATTTGCTCTACTCCAAGGGAAAGAAAACAAGTAATAGCTAAACTTAACCTGTAAATCCTGTTTTTTTTGTCTATGTTGTTATTATGTTAACTTATCTGATAGTCAAAACTAGGTTAGATTAGTTATTAAGTATGGACAAATTATCCACAGGAGCATTATAAATCAGATTTCCATGTACTTTTTTATTGAGTAAAATTGTAACCACATGCAGACATTCCAAACTCTACAAATACTGGGAAAGCAGAAAGCCATTAAACAGAACTGTCTTTTTGGTGACTTGAGCAGTACATACATACCTTGGGGAGGTGTATATGGACAAAGTGTAGCTCTCTGGGTTAGAACGGTGTTTATTAATATCTATTGAAAGTTAGAAACATAGAAGAGCATGCAACTTTTGAATGCGATATCAAGAGTACTGCATTGAATAATAACCAAAGGGAGACAGATTTGCATAGTAAGAGATAACCTATGAGTTGGTTAACAAATGGACAAAACAATGGAAGGCAATAGCAAGGACCCTCACAAGGCCTTCCATTCCCCATGCCTCTAACAAGGGTTTTTAGCTTGATAAGAAAAGAAATAGGTGAGAGACATACTACAAGGATTTTACAACATTTACCAGAAGAAGCTTTTTCTTGAGGAGCTACGCCTCTTGTTGTGGCCTCTTCTAGTGGTCTTCTCATCTCCTTTCTTCATTTTGCCTGCCCTTTTGTTGCAGCTGGTTGAGACCTTGGTATGTATCTCATCTTTTTCATCATTACCATCTTGATCTCTGCAACCAACAGTTAGTTGATGACTTTTTTCTTCTTTGCCTTCAAGCACCCTCACTTGAGCTGGTCCTGTGGAAGCATCAGAAGCCAAGGAATCATAATCTCCATCATTATCATACGGATTGTCTTTGTCTTCTTTCCCATTGCTCCTTTCATTGATGTAATCACTGCCATCTTCGACATTACTTTCTTCACTGCCATTTGCTTTGGCATCATCACTACGCATGGGGGATGCCAGGTACGTTGTCCACCCCGATTCATTACTGTTGCACTCTTCTCCATCGTCCGCAGTGAACTGGGAGCATTCCATAAGAGGAGGCGGGGGAGAGATGACAAAGAAAGGGCAAAGACAAGGAGCAGAAGGAAAACAAGGCAGAATGAGGTTGAGAGAGAATTCTAGGAACACCCACTCTAAAGCTTCTAAAATCTGAACTCCTTAACAATGCAACACTGAAGAAGGCATTGTTCTTGTTTGTTCTTATTGAACACCAACAACCTGAGAAGAGCACTGAAACCTCCAACACCCAGCTACCTTCACAGGACAGGGAATGCAGAGGAAGGGTTGGATTGCATGAGGTCCAAGAATTCTGCAGAGTGCGACTGTTTGTGTATGGTTGTGTCTGCGTGTGAAAGTGTGTCAAGGCCCAAGGGACTGCAGAAAGGATGACAGTGTCTTTAAATGGGAAAGACGGCCTATCCTTCCAACTGTCTCTCATAACTTTCTCAACCATTTCTGTATTCTCTTGTCACCAAAGCCAAGTTGAAAACATTTGCTTCCAATGCAGTGTTACAGGTATTTCCATCTGTAGTCCATGTGGCCTTAGTTTCTCACCTAATTTTGGGGGCCTGGGTGAGGCGGCCTGGAGGGAGAGATAGATACATCATACACCTGCTTGGGTTAGGCTATGATTTATTAGGATTAGAAGGTTACAATGAGGCTGGCATAGCTCAAAAGGCTTCTTGTCGCTGCTGTGTCTGTCTGTCATGCAAATGCTTAACTTGTTTATGACACATTTCCCTTCAATTGCTGGACCAGGAGAACATGTCTTTTGTTTGCTTTAGTATGTGCGTGTAGACAATGACCAATTAACCTCAAAGCCACTGGATTCCCCAGAGATGTTGCAATGCATAGATGGTGGATATGTTGAAACCTGATTGACTAAAAGTGCTTGATCTGTTTTATCCTGCTGTGCTGGTTGTTTGCCATATAGATGAGCAGATGCCTAACTTGATTGTGTGACATCCTTTCCTCCAAGCTGGAGAAAAGAACAAAGCCCGACTTGTCCCTGAAGCTTTCAGGAAGATAAAGGCTTTGGGAGGCCAGAGCTTGCGGTCCTTATAAGAAATCCTGGGACCAGGTCGCTTCCTGTGCTTCGTTGTCTGCTGCTGATGTGAATACTGAACCTTCTTATGTTGCATTCTGTTCCTCCGACTAGTAAACCAACAGCATGTTTTCTACTTTGATGTAGAATGGTTCAGAAACTAAGCTCTTTTCTTATTATTAATCACAGAGCTTACGGTTGCCATGTCCTTCTATCTTGACGTCCTATCATTTGCCTTGCACGTAAAAATGTTCCGGAATGAATGACTACCAGTGACCGCCTGTTTGCGTCAGTACCTTGAGCTTTCCTGTTCCCGTAAGCTCCCAAACTTGACCTGTGTACAGTGTGATGTGACGCTGAAAAGAAGTTGATCGAATCGACGTGTTGAGCTGTGGTAGCAGGCCAGCACTAGTACTCCTATGGCTATAATGCATATGGGGAAAAATGCTTCTTGCTGTGCTTTGTCAGCGCTTGGCCACTGCGAAACGCCGTGGACTTACCCTGTTCCCCGCCACCACGTGCATGCTTGGTTACTAGCACGTTGGCAACCGATTTTGTCGTTCAGGTTCGCCGGATGCATGATCGCAGCTGCATCGCGTACGATGGTCAATAAAGTCCCTGCAAACCGGCTTGGCCATGGCCCTACCCGAGATGACGAGATCTGCTTGCTTGCTTGGTCGTCCAGAGCTGCCGCGAGCAGGCGAATTTTACGTGAAACGGTGTAGTAATTATCAGGCAAAGAAGAGCAAAACTTGGAGTAACTTGTAGTCTGAAACACCCATGTGGGGGCCTGAAACTCGTGCTCGGGTCGGTGAACGGAGCACGCGCCCCTGTTCTCTGCTTGATCTGTCCGGGTCGATTCGATTAGATGGCTGCTGCCCTACAAGATCTTACTCATCGGATTCAGCAGTCTAATCAGCTGCAATTGCTTGCTGATATTTCGGGTTGCTACACTTTTTCTTCTGTCTCCTATGTGGTGATAATTCGATATTGTGATTCTAGTAGCTAAACGCCTAATACCCATGCCTTCGATGGTTGCCCTGCATAACCACATCGCTCGGCGTACTGCTCGTCAGAGCAGTGGCTCTGCCGTTGCGAGGTGCCAAAAGGCGTCGGTGCGTCTGGAGCGTCCCCTTTTTTTTTTTTTTGGGTGCCTCTATTTTTGAGTTGTTAAACTCTTTACAATCGTACATAATATACAGTGTGAAGTAAGCAACATCTCAAGTAAACTTTCGAATTTAAAAAAATATTTATTACATAAGATTAAAACTTAACAACCAATTGTAACATTAACACAAGCTTCCAAACCCAAAGTTAATATATTACAAAACAAAAACACTTCAAACCACGGACACACTTGAGTGCGATCGAGATCTAATAACATTAATCATTGTTATCTGGCGGTCCACTAAAATCCCGCTCATTGAGATTCTCAGCATTTTTTCATGTTTTCTCTATAGATGTTTGGTAGATTTTGCAAGAATGAGTATCACTACCGTACTCAATATGCCACATGGAAATCCTAACTAATTACATTCTAGGATTATCAAAGGAATGATACAGTTTTACCATAACAGACATATGTGGATGCATTTTATATTTAAAGCAGTTTATCTTCAAAACAGTAAAACAATAATAAATAATAACATAGGAGTTTCTCAATAATTGCAAATACCAACTTAACATCTCAAAATCTCTACTTATACCTCATGTATTGGAATCACCATAAACACAGCTTCATTAACCAGAAGCACAACGTATTCGAATACCATTTGTTATACACTCTGCAGAGTTGCCCAACTTTACCTACAAGATACCTCACGTTCATACTGTCATGCCATAAACACGTAACACATTAGCGTGCGACTGAGCTGAGATAACAAAGCATTTTCACTGCTCAACCTTTTTAGCCTCTACCCGATAGGTTCATAATCCATACAACCCTCGGGAGAGCACCAGCCAACAGTGGAATGCACACTCCGATGATGACGGGGTCATATCGTTGTGTAGATCAGAGAGTGTTCCTTCAGGCCCACTCCTGTCTCACCCCAATTCCTTCTGCTCTATCAAACAAGAGCAGTTGACAACCTGTAGATATTCAATTAGAAGAGCAATGTACTAAACCAGGGAGTAATGACCACACCTGTTGTTGAGTGGTTTTCTGTGTCTGTTTACTTTGGCACAAAGTTCTTGTCCTTACTTGTCTCTAGTGAGGAACTGGACCAACACCAACTCGTGGTTGTCCACCTGCTTGATCTCACATTTGACTTATTTTTAACACAAGTTTATTGGGTTGTCCAACTTCCTGATCTCAATCCTCAACTCTCCTGCAAAACCATTGACGAAAAGCCAATACCGTTTTTCAGGATTTAAAAACACATTTGTGGTGACAAAGCTAAATATGTATCTACCATTTTATATAACCTAATCTTGTCAAGGTGAATATGGCCTACAAGAATAGGTAGGCTTGTATGTGGGGTATTAGGGTTTATTCTAATTATCATGACATTCCAAAGTATTATTTCAATAAAGAAATAATTGGCATTAATATGATAATGAAAGCAATAATATAAATACAAGAAATATAAGCTCAAAATGATCAAAGGAATGCGACTTACCTCCTTGCCCAAATTCTTCTAGTAGTTTGTCTTGTCTGGCGTCTTTCGGGACTTGATCGTCGAAGTCGAGACCTAGCGCAAAACAAAATAAAACAAACCAAATAAAATCCAACTCGATAAGGAATGAGTTGGGAACAACATGCAAGTAAAGAAATTCAAAAAAGAAACATAAAGAAATGTGGTGTGGGATAGTAGAGATTTATTTGGTGTTTTAATTGGACCGGACAAAGCTGAGATTTTGATTCACGGGCTCAAAATCGTTAAAATGGGTATAATATGTCAAATTATGGTTTTAGTGATGAATAGTATCAGATGATAAATAGTGCTTTTTTACTATTTTATAAACGGAAACATGCAGTGAACAGTAATTGGAGTTACGATTTTGGTTTGCAAACAGTAAATGATTTACTGTACTGTGAACAGTGTTTCTGGGTTATTTCAGCGTTGGCCCTGTTGGACGGGCAGGAACGGTGTGCCTTTTTCACGTGCGGTGCCTCCCGTTGGCGTGGATGCGTCTGGGATCGGAAGGTCAGACGCGGTCGCAGTCAAAGCCAAGGCTTTGGTTCCCTCTTCCATGGTCACTTGGTCGATCAGAGGACGGAAGTAGCTCGATCGGATTGTCGAGCTAGGAGCAATTGTTAGGATGAGGTTCCACCGACGGCAGTTTTTTTTTAAAAAAAAAGAAAAAAGAAAAAGAAAACAGGCAACACTTTATTTATCACATAACATCATTACAAAGGATGGTTCGGATCAGATCCAGAACCTGATTACACAAAACCGAACTAACACAAGTCTCTGAAGATTTACCTATTCTACTGGCATGAATAAAAGAAAAGGAAATCAACTCCACGATGGACACCTTAATGTTATTGGCAACTGAGATATAATAATTCTCAATTAATTAAATTATTTATCTGTAATTATTATTATAGATAGCAATATCTTCATGTTATTCGTAAGAATACACTTTATCATTAATAAAAAAAAGCTTAGCCAAGTGGTCGTAAACCATTTTACGATCACTTTATATGGTCGTAAGTACTTCTACAACTACCTAGTATTCGTAAGATTTCATATGATCACCTCATGAACGTAAGCCTTACTACGATCACTTCATGGTTGTAAGCTTTACTACGACCACCATATGATCAACAAAGCCTACAAACATGTGTGTCCAGTTGACTAAGGGTTACTTATACGTTGTGTTTAATACACATAGTAGTTAATATATATTGTTATTCTCTAAAGATAATTGGACGTATTAAGCATCTGTCTTTGAGATAGCTGCAAGGCGGCGTGGGAGGATTAGTCTCTAACAATAACTGTCACTGAACGTGTGTATTTCATCAAACGGTGAGACGCCCTTTGATACGGGACAACTGTCACCCCTTCATACGCTATATAATGAGTAAAGCCGGTGGACGGAGGACAAGAACAACAACAACGAACACAAGAAAAGATCAGCAGACAGAAGTCATTAAGCTCTAGTTCTAGTGATTTCTTCCCTGTTGTAAAGCATAGTCAATACAACAACACAGGTGTAGAGTTATTATTCTCTCAGGAGAAAGTCCAAACCTGTATAAAATCTCCATATATTTTTCTATGTGTTTTAACTCAAAGAGAATCCCCAACATTCATTCGTAAGATCGATACTAAAGTATCAACACCCAGTGATCGACCTATCCATCGATGAGACGTTCAACTTTAGGATCAAGAACAAGCAATCTGAAGCAACAATAATAAAATTGTGAAAACCCAACTCGCGAGCAAAGGAAACCACAGTTATAGCTGCTAGCTATTGAGTTTCATACACTAAATAGTTCACCTAAAAGTTTAAGCTGTTAAGAAAAGACGGACAATTTACTTATATTTCAACACTCTCCCCTTGTGTGTAGACTCCTTCAGATCTAAGAGGTGGAATAAAAGTAGCATACAATTTTTTTTTCTTTAATTGTGCCAACCGGATTTTGAACTAAAAACATCTTGGCTTTATACCATATTGAGTTTCTTACACCAACTAATTCACCTAAAATGTTAAACTGATAAAGAAAGACGAATAATACAGTTATACTTCAACACTAGCGTTTCAGCCAATTCCAGGGAGGTAAGCTTATACTTCAACACTAGCGTTTCAACGCTAGCGTTTCTTCCCTGTTGTACCAGTGGCAGGCAGCGAAACATTCGCCATTGTGATCCCAGATCACCACACCCACTCCCATGCGCTGCTGCGCTTAAGCAAAAATGGCTGCATCTACATTGACCATAACCTTTCCCTCGGGCGGTGGTGTCCATTTAGAAACTGGGGACAAGGGCTCAGACCTGTTGGAGTTCATGGGTTTAACATAGTGTAGCAAAATAATTTCCACGTAAACTTTGATCTTTTTGGCTACTCGACGAGGATGAAGAATCGGTTCACCATTTCTAATGCTACTCCTTTTGGTTTGCCAAGATCGAGATGGATTGCCTAGTAAGAGGATTTTTCACGATTTCACCCGCTAGACTGTGTACTTAAAAGAGAACAAGCATCGGATGCTTTGTCGTGTCGTCCAGCTCTCTTTACTTTTTAGACTATTTGCCTCAGCACCACTCAAAATCCGACCTTACCTCAGTTGGTAGGGCGGAGACTGTAGTTGGATGCAGATAAATCCTTGGGCGGATTTTTTTTTTCTCTGTTTCTTTTTGAAGTTTTTCAGTCATTCAGTATGTCAGTGGCTGTTTCCCTCTGGCCTTCTTCTCAAACGTAATGTGATAAAAATGAATCATGCTCTGCGGACTGAACTGCTTTTTCTTCTTGACAGCGCTGTAGCAAAATCCTCGACAATTTTTATTATATGCAATGGAGCACAGCAATCGCCTCGAAGCAATGCTAACTACTCTTGGTGCTTAACTAAGCATCTGATACATGACAAAACTATGGACAACATAGAGTGCAATGTGATTCCAGCAACAACTGTATAACATGCGCATTCGTGACTGTGACGCCCCGTGTCATTACCCCTAGGGTAATCACACTTAGGCATACGGATTACTATTCGTCTGCCCGGTAGAACACCGCTCCGACGAATAGCAAGCCATTTTATCAGAGTTGCGCAGCAGAACAATAAAATAAAATCGTACATCTTTATTACAGAGTAGCCACATAAGACTAGGGTTCTTAATAAAGCTATTACACGTATACAAAAGGAGCTTCTCCGCCTCGAGTCCGCTCAACTACCGCCTCCTACTCGACCCACGAGTCAAAGATGGCTTCCATCTCGCCAGTCCTCGCCACCGGTGCCTTCTCTTCCGTCGCCAGATTGGTACTGCAAATCCTTCGTCCCACTCGGGATGGCTCCCGGCCGGACTAGGATCTAACAAAGGAGAATACTAACAAGGTTGAGTACAAAAAGTACTCAGCAAGCATTAATAGCAAACAATGCACTGCATGACTGATCTCTGGTTCTTTATCACAAATTCTAAAATCATCTCATTCTGAAAATAAACATTAAAACATTAAGTTGCAATTTTAATTCTGAAAATACTACTAGTCACTCGGAAAGAAGAAAGACCCCCAGTGGTTCCCGTAGACTCCAATCCAGGAGACTGGCATGAATTCATGATTGTATAGCACTGCGCAGGCTTGTACCACTTTACCCATAGCTATTCTGAGCTCTCTGTGAACTGGGTCCATCGCATTTTCTTTGATGCGACTTCGAGTTCAGAATACAGATCGTTTTCCAGGTTACGTGATTAAGTCTCCACCCATTGTTTTCCGTCGGTGTCCTGAGTGCACCCAGTCCTCCACCGAGTTCCAACAATGTTGGTTGGGGCGGCTATCCTCCGTGCCCAACACTCCACCTTGGACCGGCTATCCTCCGTGTCCAACATTCCCGTTGTGGAGAACGTAATTACGTAAACAGGTAGCATTTTCTCGCTCACCAAACGGAAAATGGTTGGCACCGATTTTACTGAGATCCGACCGAGTAAGAGTTTTGTTAGTCCTTATTTATAGCTGTAGGTAAAGGGTCCCACCTCTTACCATCATCATCATCATCATCATCATCATCATCATCATCTCTTTTCTCTACCAAGGCCCCCTTTACCCACATAGTAATTCTCAATTTCATCTCATCTCAGTTTTCTTATCTTTCTCATCATCTCAGTCCAATTTGTTTTTGAGAAATAGTTTTGATGCAGTACATATATGATAGAGCAATATACGGTTTACATTTAAATTAGCTATATTGATGTTCAAAGGGATAGCTTGCCTTTAGAGTTTTTTGGAAAGGTCGACGATGACGAATCTCTTATCGCCTTCTCCCGCTTAAGACCGGTTCGCCTCAGAGCAAAGCGGTAGCACGAATAATATATAAATAAATACTTCGTTAAGTTTTGGTGATAGTAGATGAATAAAATGCTAATACGACCCCTACGTTAGCCAATTTTTAATTTAACAAAACTTTTTGGAACTGACCCAGTTAGCACTCTTCCGCTAAAAATCGTTCTAGGGTTAAGCTCGATCTATTGTCGACACCGCCGAACTCACGTTCTAGACTCAAAACCAAACAACTAATTCTAATCCTAATCTTTAATCACCTAATTACTAAACCCTAATCACTAATTAACCAACTAACACCAAACCGGCTAAACCCCCCTTAATCTAACCCCTAACTTAACCACTAACTAACCCCTAATTCCTAACCCTAACCCTAAATCTAACCCCTCTCTCCTCACTCTCTCTCTACCCCTCGCGCCGACTCCTTCCACCGTCGCCTCTCACCTCGCCTCTCCTCTCGCTCGCCTCCTCCCTCTCCGCTCTCGCGCCTCCCCTCGCCTCTGAAACCCCGCCGCCATCACCTCCGCCTCTGCCTGCTGCTCCCTCGCCTCCTCCGGATCAGCGCCATCTTCCTCGGCCACGGCTCCGCCTCCTCCTACATGGCTGGCGGCTGGCTGCCTGCTGCGCTAGCTCCTCCGCCTCGGCCGGCTGTTCGCCTCCTGGCTGGCTCGGCGCCGCCTCCGCTCCGACCTCACTCGGCCACCGGGTCCTTCTCTCTCGCTCGCCTCCATTGGTCGGCTCGGCGCTCGGCGCCGCCGCTCGCTTTCTCTGCTTTGCCCCTGCCCGGCTCGGCTCGGCTCGGCCTCCCGGCCGCCATGGCTCCCAGGTAAGGCCCGGCCCGGTTTCGGTCTACTGGAAACCCTAGGTAATCGAACTCCCTCCTAACCCTACTGCTCTGAGATGGAAAGGTTTGCAATCTATGTTGATGCTATTTGGAACCCGGTGATGTGAATGGATGATGATCGAAGCAGATTGATTTGTGCTAGGGTTTACCTTGTGATGGATCTAGGTTGGGGAGAAGGGATGGCGATCTTGGCTTGGCTGGTGCTCTCCCTTCTCTTCTCCCGCTCTGGTTGCGGCCGGCCGATGCCGGGTTGGGTGGTTGTTCGCCGCTGGGGCTCCTCGCCTCCGGCCGCCGCGGCTTCTTGGCTCTACCGAACCTCCTTCGGTTCTTGCCTCTGCTGGCTGTGGAATGGAATGGAATGGCTTGGCTTTGCTTGTTTGCTGAATCTGGGAAGTGGCTTCAGGGGGAAATGTATTGTCGAGGGGATGCATTGTCGCCGCCGCCAGGAGATGCACCGGTCGTGCTCGTCATTGGGGGATGCACTTGCCGGTCCGGGTCAGACTGGGGAGATGCATTTGAGCTGGGATGTATTTGTGCTGGCTGGCTATACTGGGGGAGATGCATTTGCTGTGGCTGGGGAGAATGTATTGCTGTTGGCTTCTGGAAGGGGAATGCATTACTGCTGGGAAGGGGGGAAATGTATTTGCTGGGGAATGCATTTGCTGGGGAAGGGCACTCGGCTGCTCTTATCCCGTGGCTGTGCAAATTGTTTTTACCATGCTCCTGTTTATTTCCCCTTTTTACCATGGTCTTATCCTTGCACCTTGTGAACTATGGAGCTCAAATGGGGGAGGTGCATTTGTCGTGGTCGGGGGAATGTATTGTCATGGCATTCGAAGGGGGAATGCATTTGCTGGCTTGTTGTCGCTCATGGGTTCGCCAGGGAGCCGCACTTCGTCACCGGGCCTCCTGTGCTTGATATTTTGATGACTGGCTGGCTCGAATGTTGGGCTGCTGGTTTTGCATGGGCTCGGCTAAGGGGGATGGATTGGCAATGCTGTGAATGGAAAGGTGCTACACTCGGTGATGCTTTGGCTGAGGGTGTGGTTACCGGGGGTATGCAATGAGGTTTTGCCTTTGTGGTTTCGGCAAATGCAAATAGTGGGTGTTGGGTTCTGATAATGCCGGATGATGAAACCTACAGAAGTGATAGGTGTCGAAGGATCTTGGGTGGTCTGGATATCTCGGCGATCAAGGGGCCGACTAACTCCGGTGGTCCGGGATCTTGATTGCCAAGGGACCGACTACTCGTGGTACTCCTGATACTCATCGCACTTCGGAAAATCGACGGCCACTTTCTACGCTTTAACTTTTATACACTACGGCTCACAAGAATACTTTCAACTACGATTACTAACTAATTGCTGGTTTTCTTGCGAGCGAGGAAAAATGGATTGCGAGGTGGCTCTACGGGCAGGCGCTCAAAGAACCAGGCGACGAAGAAACTGCTACTACAGACGACAAGAAGAGAAGAACTAGGGTTTTAGTTACTTACTGCCAAAAATATTGTAAATGCTTGTAAAACAAATGTTGTAAAATCTTTTTGATGAAATGAAATGGAAATATTTTATGTTAAGAATTATGTAAATGGTGCGGGTCGTCACATCCTCCCCCCCTTGGAAAAATTTCGTCCCCGAAATTGCAATCACTGCGGACGGGTTTGGGCTAGGCTTCTTCCTTTTCCACGAAGTTTCGCTGACGGGGTGATCTTTCCATCGTATTTCTTTTGGTCAAAACTTCGGTTCCTTAATCGACGGGTTTCAGAGCTGCAGTCTTCACGGGGGTCCTTTGAATGTTGAACGTCTTGCAGAGAAGGGTCGAGATTTGTGTGGAAAGGTGAGGGTCACCTCAAATGGTTCCCTCTAGGTTCAAATATTGCGGTATTAGGGTTGGGTCCTGACTGACTTTTTGGTGGAAGCTTGCTGGAATACGCCATCTATACTTATTTGGAGAGCAGATGACTATTCCAATCAGTGGGTTCACTCCCAGGGATTTTTTTAAAAAATTCAGAATTTACAAGGTTATTCGCTAGCAATGCAGAAGATAAAAAGGAGTAGGTTCTTTCAACATTGAAAGGAATACTGCCCGGGGAGAGTGGAAGTAATAACGTACCCGTTATTACACCTGATGCTTCTCCAACCGGTTTGGCGGTCATGGAAGATAGGTGTGCGGTTCTCCTTTTCCAGCTTCCTTTGTGACGAGTTGGTGGTCTTCAATCTGCTTCATATAGGTGAGTTGTGGTGGTGTTGGAGCAGGTGGTCTTGGCCTAAATGCTGGTTGTGGTGGGGTTCCAAATGTCCTCCGGGGATTGGGACAATCAATTTTACGATGTCCAAACTGTCCACAATTGAAGCATGCACCTGTGTCCCTCGGACAATCCTTTGTCATGTGGCTTCCTCTACACTTCCCACATCGAATTGCTAGGGGTACTGGTTGCTGTTGGTTTGCTGGGGTCTGAAAAGGTGGGTTGAAGGGTCGCTGCTGAGGTGGTCCATATCTTGGTGGCGGTTGCTGAGACACAAAGGAATGACGTCTAGGAGCAGATGAAGAATGATGATCGGTTTTGGCCTTCTTCCTTCGCTCTTCGTGAGGTTGGAATATTCATTCTCCGTAATTATGGCTCGCTGACTAGGTCTTGGAATTCAAAGATTTTGTGGATGGATAGGAGCATTTTCAGATATGGATGCATTCCATCCAGAATTTCTATTTTCTTCTCCTCGTGTCGACATCACCGGAGCGTAGCGGAAAGATCGTTGAACCGACTCAAGTATTCCACCATCTTTTCCCGCCTTGAGTTAGAGCTCAATTCCCGCTTTCTTCAATTCCATTCTTCCAAGAGGCACATGTGTTTCGTGAAGCGTATCTTGAACTCAAATTTCAAGTGATGGGTTGCTCACCGACACGGCTATGCGGTTGTAGTTAAGCCACCAAGTAGTCAGCTGGTCCGGCCACCGTGTGACGATACCGCACTTTCTCCACATCCGAGCATCCCATCAGATCCAACTTCTTCTCTATCTCCACCAACCAATCACTCGCCCAAAGGATCAAGAACTTTAGCAAAGTGGTAGGGTGAGTTTGGAGAAAATCACCTGCACTAATCCCACTGACCGTTGAGAGGTAGTAGGTGCTACTCGAGTTAATAGAGCTTCCATGAAACGGTTTTGGTTCTCCTGGGCTTCTTTTCTGGAGTTCTCTAGGAATATGAGTACATCAGCCATTATGCCTAGGGGATCTGTTGCTCTGGTGGGTGGCTGCGGGCTGGTTCCTGGGATGGTAGTAGCTGGAGGTTGATCAGTGTCGACTCACCGGGTTTATCGCCGGATTCTGTGGATCGCCCATGCGCAGAGTCCCGCCTCAATTTCAATGCACGATCGTGACTTCCTTGGCCTTCCATCTTCCTTAACAGCTGTTGGAGCAGAGATGGAGGTATTACACTTATCTGGCAGGAGGTTAACCGCGGGTGAGTTGGATTATGACATGCACAGATAATCAAATAACATCAAGAAACAATGAGATGCAAAAAGATCCAAACCCTATACTAGCTGAGCCTTTCGTGCTCAGTCACGCTTGAGATCCCGTTTAAGACCGTCCAAATCCATTGTGTTTGGGATCGCCGAGCTTGCCTCGAGTGCGAACCTATGCTACCTCGATCCACGCGCCCGTGCACGCCGAGATCCGCTCGAGTCCACCCAAATCACATATTTGGGACCGCCAGGTTCATTCTCGAGTACGCCTGTGATTTCGCTCTGGTACGCCAGAGCTACACGCTCGGAGTGCCACGAACCACTCGTCCGGGAAATCTGATGTGCAGAAGTGAGACAAGACACCTTGATATAGAAGAAGAGATAAAGAAGCTAAAGAGTATGGTCCAGACTTGCCCAAAATTGGAAAAGGTGTCCATACCGTAGTTCTACTCCATGCCTCTAGTCCGCACTAGGCTCTAAACCTTATGGTATCGCACTACGCCCTATATTTTCTATCCTAGGTTGAGTCGAATCTAACCATCTACTCACAAAAGACAACCACACCGATCCTATGACAACAACGCGTTCCCCGCACTTTCTCGAAAGAAGAATTAACTTAAAGATGGTTCTACGTTAGCAGGAATGTCACTTTTAAGAAGAGGTAAGCTTTTCAACATAATATATATATTTTTTGAAAGAGGGCGGTTTGGAATAGAAATTGAAAAGAAGGCAAGGATTAATAAAATATTTAGTGCATTATAGCAAGCAAGAAGGGCATACTTAAGGTATTCCTACAGTTTCTATTTTATTAGCGTGGCCCGATCTTATTGCTCTGATACCACCTGTGACGCCCCGTGTCATTACCCCTAGGGTAATCACACTTAGGCATACGGATACTATTCGCCCGCCTTGTGAGAACACCGCTCCGACGAATAGCAAGCCATTTTATCGAGTTGCGCAGCAGAACAATAAAATAGAAATCAGACATCTTTATTACGAGTAGCCACATAAGACTAGGGTTCTTAATAAAGCTATTACACGATACAAAGGGAGCTCCGCCTCGAGTCTGCCCCGAACTACCGCCTCCTACTCGACCCACGAGTCAAAGATGGCTTCCATCTCGCCAGTCCTCGCCACGGTGCCTTCTCTTCCGCCTTTGATTGGTACTCAGAAATCCTTCGTCCCACTCGGGATGGCTCCCACGGACTAGGATCTAACAAAGGAGAATACTAATAAGGTTGAGTACAAAAAGTACTCAGCAAGCATTAATAGCAAACAATGCACTGCATGACTGATCTCTGGTTCTTTATCACAAATTCTAAAATCATCTCATTCTCAAAATAAACATTAAAACATTGTTGCAATTTTAATTCAAAATACTACTAGTCACTCTGAAAGAAGAAAGACCCCAGTGGTTCCGTGAGACTCCAATCCAGAGACTGGCATGAATTCATGATTGTATAGCACTGCGCAGGCTTGTACCACTTTACCCATAGCTATTCTGAGCTCTCTGTGAACTGGGTCCATCGCATTTTCTTTGATGCGACTTCGAGTTCGTATACGATCGCTTTCCGTGTTACGTGATTAAGTCTCCACCCATTGTTTTCCGTCGGTGTCCCGAGTGCACCTGGCCCTCCACCGAGTTCCAACAATGTTGGTTGGGGCGGCTATCCTCCGTGCTCAACACTCCACCTTGGACCGCTATCCTCCGTGTCCAATATTCCTGCTAGGAGAACGTAATTACGTAAACAGTAGCATTTTCTCGCCTACCAAACGGGAAATGGTTGGCACCGATTTTACAAGATCCGACCGAGTAAGAGTTTTGTTAGTCCTTATTTATAGTCAGAGGTAAAGGGTCCCACCTCTTACCATCATCATCATCATCATCATCATCATCATCATCATCATCTTTTCTACCAAGGCCCCTTTACCCACATAGTAATTCTCAATTTCATCTCATCTCGCTTTTCTTATCTTTCTCATCATCTCACCAATTTGTTTTTGAGAAATAGTTTTGATGCAAGACATATATGATAGAGCAATATACGGTTTACATTTAAATTAGCTATATTGATGTTCAAAGGATAGCTTGCCTTTAGAGTTTTTTTGAAAGGTCGACGATGACGAATCTCTTATCGCCTTCTCCCGCTTAAGACCGGTTCGCCTCTCAGAGCAAAGCGGTAGCACGAATAATATATAAATAAATACTTCTAAGTTTTGGTGATAGTAGATGAATAAAATGCTAATACGACCCCTACGTTAGCCAATTTTAATTTAACAAAACTTTTGAACTCGACCAGCTTAGCACTCTTCCGCTAAAAATCGCTCTAGGTTAAGCTCGATCTATTGTCGACACCGCCAACTCACGCTCTAGACTCAAAACCAAACAACTAATTCTAATCCTAATCTTTAATCACCTAATTACTAAACCCTAATCACTAATTAACCAACTAACACCAAACCGCTAAACCCCTTAATCTAACCCCTAACTTAACCACTAACTAACCCCTAATTCCTAACCCTAACCCTAAATCTAACCCCTCTCTCCTCACTCTCTCTCTACCCCTCGCGACTCCTTCCACCGTCGCCTCTCACCTCGCCTCCCTCTCACTCGCCGCCTCTCCTCTCCGCTCTCTCGCGCTCTCTCGCCTCTGAAACCCCGCCATCACCTCCGCCTCTGCTGCTGCTCCTCGCCTCCTCCGGATCGCGCCATCTTCCTCGCTACGGCTCCGCCTCCTCCTCTGCGGCGCAAGGCAAGGCTGCGCGCCAGGCTTAGCTCCTCCGCCACCCGGCTCGTTCAGCCTCAGCTGGCCCGGCGTCGCCTCCGCTCGCCTCGACTCGGCTCGGCCACCGGTCCTCTCTCTCTACTCGCCTCCTCCATTGGGTCGGCTCGGCGCTGGCGCGCCGTCTCGCTTCTCGCTTTGGCCTGCCCGGCTCGGCTCGGCTCGGCCTCCGGCCGCCATGGCTCCTGTAAGGCCCGGCCTGCTTGGCTCATCGAAACCCTAGGTAATCGAACTCCTCCTAACCCTACCGCTCGAGATGGAAAGGTTTGCAATCTATGTTGATGCTATTTGGAACCCGTGATGTGAATGGATGATGATCAAGCAGCATTGATTTGTGCTAGGGTTTACCTTGTGATGGATCTAGGTTGGGGAGAAGGGATGGCGATCTTGGCTTGGTGGGTGCTCTCCTTCTCTCTCCTCGCTCCCGCCGCGGCCGCCGATGTTTGGTTACCGGTTGTTCTTCCGCCGCCTGGGGCTCCTCGCCTCCCGTCACTGCGGCTGCCTTTTGGCTCTACCGAACCTCCTTCGGTTCTTGCCTCACTGGTCCGTGGAATGGAATGGAATGGCTTGGCTTTGCTTGTTTGTCAATCTGGAAGTGGCTTCGTGGGGAAATGTATTGTTGGGAGGGATGCATTGTCGCCGCCTTTTCAGGAGATGCACCGGCCGTGCTCGTCATTCTGGGGGGATGCACTTGTTTGGTCGGTATCAGACTGGGGAGATGCATTTGAGCTGGGATGTATTTGTGCTGGCTGGCTATACTGGGGGAGATGCATTTGCTGTGGCTGGGGAGAATGTATTGCTGTTGGCTTCTGGAAGGGGAATGCATTACTGCTGGGAAGGGGGGAAATGTATTTGCTGGGGAATGCATTTGCTGGGGAAGGGCACTTACCGCTCTTATCCCGTGGTCAGGCAAATTGTTTTTACCATGCTCCTGTTTATTTCCCCTTTTTACCATGGTCTTATCCTTGCACCTTGTGAACTATGGAGCTCAAATGGGGGAGGTGCATTTGCTGTGGCTGGGGGGGGGGGAATGTATTGCTGTTGGCATTCTGGAAGGGGGAATGCATTTGCTGGCTTGTTGCTGCTCTCTGCGGGTTCGGCCAGGGGAGCTGCACTTCGGTGCTGCTGGCCTCCTGTGCTTGATATTTTGATGACTGGCTGGCTCGAATGTTGGGCTGCTGGTTTTGCATGGGCTCGGCTAAGGGGGATGGATTGGCAATGCTGTGAATGAAAAGGTGCTACACTCGGTGATGCTTTGGCTGAGGGTGTGGTTACCGGGGGTATGCAATGAGGTTTTGCCTTTGTGGTTTCGGCAAATGCAAATAGTGGGTGTTGGGTTCTGATAATGCCGGATGATGAAACCCACAGAAGTGATAGGTGTCGAAGGATCTTGGGTGGTCTGGATATCTCGGCGATCAAGGGGCCGATTAACTCCGGTTGGTCTGGGGATCTTGATTGCCAAGGGACCGACTACTCAGGGTACTCCGGATACTCTACTGCACTTCGGGAAATCTGACGGCCACTTTCTACGCTTTAACTTTTATACACTACGGCTCACAAGAATACTTTCAACTACGATTACTAACTAATTGCTGGTTTTCTTGCGAGCGAGGAAAAATGGATTGCGAGGTGGCTCTACGGGCAGGCGCTCAAAGAACCAGGCGACGAAGAAACTGCTACTACAGACGACAAGAAGAGAAGAACTAGGGTTTTAGTTACTTACTGTCAAAAATATTGTAAATGCTTGTAAAACAAATGTTGTAAAATCTTTTTGATGAAATGAAATGGAAATATTTTATGTTAAGAATTATGTAAATGGTGCGGGTCGTCACAGTGACCTTCTATGGCATGACCGGGGATGCAAAAGCCACAAGAATCAAAGCTGATTCCGATCATGCATCCAACTCGGCAGCATCACTCATCAGCAATGCTCTCTCTGGAATTCAACTCGGTCATGCACGCGTAGCGCTGCAGCCTCTCGTTGAACAGCACGAGGGGGTCCTTGTCCTTGAGGGTGCCATCGTCGTCGTACGCGTCCCTGAGGAACACGGCCCAGTTCATCTCCGTGCCGGCGAGGTAGAACGCGCGGCTCTGCTTCCGCAGCGATTCGTACATGTGCCGCGTGAGCCCGAGCTCTTCCTTGAACTCGAATATGTGGTGTATCAGCGCGCGCTTCTCCAGCGTCAGGCTCAGGAGCTCGTGCACCACCCCGATTCGGTACTTCTCCGCCTCGGGCGTCCACGGCCTGAGCAGCGCGCCGTTGGTGTAGGGCGACACCAGCGGGAACGTGGTCGCCGCGTCGAGGCGGTCGGCGTCCTCCGGGTCGAGCGTCATCGACCGGCGGTGCGGGACGGCGAAGCGGAACGTGCGCCGGACGCGGCGTTCGTCCACGACGAAGTCGCGCTCCAGCGCGCTGACGGCGAGCGCGGGGTCCCAGCGCGCCAGCTGGAGGACGTGGCGGCCGTCGGGGTCGACGGCGACGCGGAAGTCGTCCGGGAAGTCGCGGACCCGGTCGCGGAAGTCGTCCGGGAGGCCGAGCACCGCGCGGCAGTGGTGGAGCTTCGCGAGGGGCACGCGGCGGTGGGCGGTCAACATGAGGAGCTTCCGGACGGCCCGCACCCTCGTCGGGAGGAGCTCGTCGTGTAGGCGGCGCTCCTCGTCGAGGAGCGAGCACATGAACGGCGTGAGCGCGAGGTGGGGGACGGAGTCCACGGTGGCGAGGTGGAAGAGCAGCGGATAGCGGGCGGCGGAGCGCGATACGCTGCGGCCGCGGGGGAAGCCGAGCTCGCGATACAGCTTGCCGGCCTCAGAAAGGGGGATGCGGTGCGGAGGCGGGAGGGAGGCCAGGAACGACCGCGCGCGGGTGAGGAAGCGGAAGGCGGCGTCGCGGTCAAGGACGGCGTCGAGGGTCGGCACGCGGCGGGCGGCCTCTGGCTCGATGGGCGCGACGCGCGGGCTGTTGAGCTTCTTGAGGAGCTTCTTGCGCCGCTTGCAGGGCAGCAGCGGCAGGAGCGAGGCCGCCGCTGCCGCGGCCGCAGCAGACGACGCGGGAGCGGGCACCGGCACCAGCGCCGGCGCGGGAGTTGGGACGGGCAGGAGGAGCGCTCTCGTGGCGCAGAAGAGGCGGCGGGCCATCGGGAGGCGCAGGCGGCGGCGGCGGTGAGTGGCGGTCGCGTGGGTGAGAGTACCAGGGGAGTTCAGTTCTATTTTGATCAAACGAACGCACGACAAATAAAGTCACTGTAACCGTTCGATCTGGGAGCCCACTCCACTTCCCACCCCCACTTCTCCCGTCTCGATTACTCGCATCCATCCCCTTTTGCGTGGGAGATTCATTATTTGCACTCAGCTTAGATCCGTATTAAGAAAATATACTTATTTTTGATGTAATGTATTTTTTACCTCTCGTTTAGTCTATTTCTTCTTTATTTTCCCTATTTACACTATTTTAATCATTTCTGACTATTTTTATGTTACAATACATACAAAAGTACCCTTTTATACTCGGTCGCACCAGCCCCCGTTCCCATCTGCACCATCTGCCACGAGGATCTCCACCCGCCCCCGACAGATCGATCAATGCAAGATTAGCGTAAACGAACAATTCAAGCCGTAAATCGACCAGAAATTAACACAATGAATTCGCAGGTAGATGAATAGATGAATAAATCAACTCAGAGTAATCAATTTGAAACAAACAGGCACATATACCCTAACGCAAAGATTATATCAAAGACACAAGAAATTGCGACAAGATCAGCAATGCAGAGTAAATCAAGCCAGAAATCGATCATAAACTAGCACGTGTAGACAATTCAACACGGAAATCAGATGATCAGATCAGTAAAGAAGAGAGAAGCGTGGGATCCTAGAGAGCTGTGATATTCCATTCCACCCAGATTGTTCATCGATACACCCATCTGATCCAACAACCATCATCCAATAAGCAAGCATGAGGAACAAAACCCATCAAATCCATGTGTAATAACGATGCATCCCATTTGAACCGACCAAAATACGCATTGGAGAGACGAGCGCTTCGCGGAGAAAACTAGGAACCAACTCTCGGAATACCAAAAAACTCGCAACGGAGAACATCGTCAAGGGAAAGCACAAGGGTGCCAAGGTGATGTAGCTGGACGACACGTCGTTCCGCATCAAGCCGCCGCGGGCACGACTGACATGCTGCGCGACCACTGGGCTTCCAACTACTCGAGTCTGAGGAGGTCAAGCTCTTTGGCACCCTCGCGCCCCCACTAGCCCACGACGTGCCCCTTTGCCGCGGCCACCTCTACTTCCTCTTCGCCCTCCTGCGTCGCCCCGCCGTCGGGCCCCCGCGCCGCGCCTGGCCCAGCAACCTCCACATCGGTGCCCACGAGCGCCTCGAGTCCCTCATGCTTGCCCGTCGCTCCACCTTCGACCTCTCCCTCCCCGCCCTCCGCCTCTGCCTACACCTCCCCGCTATCCGGTGGCTCCAACGGGGCTGGGGGCGCCACTCCCGTGAGGCTCAAGATGCGGCCCCAAGGGCGTAGGTGGAGAAGCTGTCGGGGAGAGTCCGGGATAGAACAGGGAATGGGAGAGCCGCAAGTAGAATGGGAGGGAGGAGGAACGGAACGGAACGGAACGGGAGGGGATGCGTACGGAGGCATAAATGATGAAAATAATACAAAGAGGACAAATACCGAAGAAACCTGAGTAAATGAGAGATAAAAAAATGTATTACATTGGGAATAGGTGTATTTTCTAAATACGATCTAATCTGAGGGCAAATAATGAATTCGCCGTCTGCATCTCCTTCCTCCTGAACCAAACCCCACGCCCTCAATCCCAAATCCCCTGACCGCCGCAAGCCGCCGCCGCCGCCCGCCATGGGGACGGAGGTGGCACATGTGGTGGACCTCCGGTCACTGTCCCAGTCGGAGCTCGTGGTGCTCGCGGCCGCGTCGCCCTACGGCGTCGACCCCCGACGCGGCCGCGACGCCGACGTCCTCCCGCCCCCTAAGATCGATCGTGCCGTCTTCAACGAGAGCGCCGGCTCCCGCAAGCAGACCTTCTCCCGCCGTCGCGTCGCCACCAACCTCTCCCACAACCTGACCCCAGACACCGCCTCCGCTTCCTCCTCCTCCGCCGTCGCCCCCACCGAGGAGGACTCCGAGAACCGCCTCATCGTGTTCTACCTCCAGCGCCTCTTCGCGCGCGACGACCCCTCCTACCCATCACCACCCCCGATTCCACCCCAACCACAAACCCTAATCGTACCCACGATCACCGCACCCACACCCCCCGCGTCCTCCCTGCCGCCGCCGCCGCTCCCGGACCCCGACCGGGAGGCGATGAATCTCAATGGGGTGGTGGTTGATCTGGGGAGGCTCGCGGAGCTGGTGGACCCGTACGGGGAGGAGATACGGAAGCGGACGGCAGGGCTGGGGCCTGAGTCCGAGCTTTTGGGATTCATGAATGGGCTGGAGGGGCAGTGGGGAAGCCGGAGGCGGCGGAGGAAGCTTGTGGATGCCGCCATGTTCGGTGACCACCTGCCCTGTGGGTGGAAGCTGCTACTCGGGCTTAAGCGGAAGGAGCGTGTCGCCTGGATCAATTGCCGCCGTTATGTGAGGTATGTTCTTGTGACCAAGCATGTATGTTTTGATTGTAGTGGCTGCCAGTTGATTGGTGTTCTAGGTTGGGATTATTTAGATTTTTGTGTTCCAAACATGATGCGATGTGACTGTACACAGTGGTTTCATAAGGATCGTGGTGCCCTTCTAATTCTTATATTGTAGACAGAAAGATTCTCCTTAAAAGGGAAATGTCTTCAAAATCAATGATATCAATAATTCAGTAACCGGAAGGAAACATCAAACTGAGGTTAGGAACATATGACTTGTGTGTGGTACATGTACCTGAGTAAGTGTGTTGCACCCTCAGATCCATGTCCTGGTCCACGCACACACAAACAGATACAATATTCGCTGCGAGGCTGCATATATCTGATCATCTTCATTTACTGTTTTATGTATTATGTGCTTAGACTTCCTTTTCAGATCATAGCAGCTCACCACCGTGGGCAAGAGTTCTTGATACTTGGAAGTAGGAAGCACTTGATTATTGTAATCATCTTAAATAACTCTACGTTTTTCTTGAATGGTGCCATTTCATATTTTTGGCATACCTTTCTTTGTGGGCTTTATCATTATATGTGTGCCAATTTACAGACAGCTGTTTGATGTATATCACTGTGTTGGTACCCATTTTTCACTTTTCTAAGATATATTCTTACTCTCATTGTGCTTTGCGTAAGAAAGGTATATCTGCACCGTGAAAAAACATCCATATATTTCCTTTTGACATTGTCAATCATGTTAATTTCTAGTTGTTGAATGAAGAGCCTAATTAAGATAGTAAATGTTTGTTCCGGCAGTATAACACCGTAGGTCTGTAACCTTGTCTGTATGGTGTTTATTCTTCTCGGCGCCTTGGCATGCATAGTTTGTGAATATTTGTCTCATCTCGTTCAGTAGAAGATTGCATTTTTCATGTTGTTTTGCCACTACCATTGTTTGCCCTAGCTAATTGTGCACAACGTACTTCCCAGCCCCAAAGGACATCAGTTCGCTACTTGCAAAGAAGTCTCTTCCTATCTCACTTCTCTTCTTGGATATCCTGAGGCAAAGCCAACTGTTGTTCAGAGAAGCAATGCAGTAGTACATGACTTGAATGGTGTTAATGTAAGTTTTTTGAGTATGGACCTTATCTGTGCACTTGAGCTTTCATGGTTTAACTTAATAAAATGTTTGATTAGTCTGTAGGTCTTCACCAGCAAACTGATTCAACTGAGGAAAAGCAAAGTGCATTGCCAGTTACTTCGGTTACATTGTCCTGTCACTGTGGTGATTCTCAGCGACAAAAACCTCATAAGGATGAAACTCGGGTAGAAGCAAACACAAAAGAGTGCCAAAAGTGCAATTTGACTTTTTATGGCCAGGGTGTCTATGTGCAACATCAGTTGTCCTTTCACCAAAGGAAAGCTAAAAGGCGGAAGGTTAGTAAATCTGGAGAACTGGGAGTCAGTAAAGATGGAAAGTGTGAGACTCAGGAATGTCAGAAGACCCCTGAAGATACACCTGGCAATATTGGCCATGGTGTATCTGATGTAAGGTCTCAAGGTCAGAGTGCAGAAAAACTGTTTGATGGTGCTTTTTCTGGGGAGTTAGGTAGTCAACCATCCTTGGCTTCAGCACCAAGTGGATTTCAGGAGGTGACTGCCTTGCCTGAACAGGAAAAAGAACCTTCTGCTGGAGAACCTGACTCTGGGCATCATATGGACCCTCTTCAGGAGATGACTGGCTTTCCTGAAGTGCAAAACGGATATACTGCTGGAGAACCCAAAGGGCATCATAAGGACCGTGTTGACAATTCTGATGACCATAAAACCCATGATGGAGCAAGTCAAAATCATGAAGAATTTCTTGCTGTCGATACTGCTAGCAAATTTAGTACTTGTAACTATGTAAAAGTTCATGATAATGACAGCTCAAAAGATTTAGAACTTTCCAGCTTAGATTGTTCCCAAAATTTCGTCAGCCCTGATGAAACTTGCAGCATACCTGAAGAGGTTCCTGCTACTACAGACGCACCAGGTGAAAGCGAGTACACAGATGATCCAATGGAGTGTACTGATATAACACAATCCAAACAAGCTTCTGAGCCCTGTGATAAAGTGAATGGCAAATTTGGTATTGTTCCTGAAGAGAATAATTTTAATAACCAGGCAGAAAGTAACCCACTTTCTGCAACCTTGGATGAGCCTGATCTTAATTCAATTGGTATGGAGATAGATGATGGCGACATAGCCTGTAAGTACGGGGATGTGGTCAATCCCACAAACTTTGAAAATGACAAACCTGTTGAAGACAAGATTATTGATTGTGGAATGGCTGCTTTGAAAGATGATGAGATCAACAGTGATGTCAACCTCAATTCATGTTTAGATAAAATATCTTCTCCCGTTTCTGGTGCAAAGTATGAAACATCTAATGCCCTTGATGACACTAATCAATCGTCCATCATTGTTCAATGCTTTGGTGCTAGCTCTAATGATTACAATGCCTGTAAGGATGAAGATTTTGTCAACCAGAACAGTGCTTCTAAGGCTGAAAATTTTTTCAACGAGAAAAATGACATGGTGTATCAATCTAATTTGACCATGGACCCTATCTCTCCTGCTCAAATTAATGTGGATTGTTTCACTTCTTCCTCTTCTATGACTTCTGAAATCAAGAACAATGGCAACAGGCACGAAGATAATTCCAAGGAACTGTTGGTGAACTCACGGAACATATCGAGTAATGAAACAGGATTTGATGTTGAAGCTTATAACAACGATATCTTCAATAGTACTATCACAGAAAGTAGCCTTGCCCAGCTGAATAATTCCATTAATATGAAAACTGATTTCTCAAGCTGCTACTCATTATCTGACCTAAACACATTGACTGGTGGTACCGCAACTGATGAAATTGATATCCATGGCACGAGTTCTTTTGTTCATGGCTCCACTAGTCGCAATGAACCAAATGAACATTGCACACTGGATTTTGATATCAATGGTTCCATGCTTGAGGCACTGGAAAAATCTGACAGTGAATTGGAAAATCAGTACAATGGTGGGGGTCCTTCTTGTGACTCACTCCCTGCAGTTGGCACAAGTGGGAATATCGATGATTTCTTATCCATGCAAACCAATTTTGGTAGCCTGACCTCTTTGGTTCGTGCTGTTGAAGATGTTCCGCTGAGCAGAATTATTCAAGATCAGGTAATTTTTGCAGTATATGCTGACTCTACAACACCCATGCTGTTCCTGCTTAACAATTGTTTGAATATTTTACTCACTTGAATCTGGTAGAGCTAGCTTGCTTAAATCTTCAATGGGTTAGTATTATGTTGGGTTTCACATACATCAAGTGACAGAAGATTTTGTTTTTACTTTGCAGTTAATTTATTTTTGATCAATAATCACTTTGAGTTCTGCGGGTTCATAGAAATGTGTTTTTTCTGCTTGACAACCGAAAAAATATATAATGTGAGATCGCATGACGTAGCATGCTCATGTAACTCTTGCAGTAGTTGAACTAATGGAAATACTTCTATCGTATGCTTGTCTTAAAGAATCTCCTTAGCGTCTGTTGGTTTACTCATTATGTTCTATTTTGGAGAGGTATATCCGTTTGCTTGCCAACTCAGTTAATCTAGTTTGTTTACGCCCTTCTGTTATCTGATTGCATGCTGGAGATGGACAACATGACAATACGATTGTTTTGAAACAGTGCGATTTGCAACTTGGATTTGGTGGCCAGAAGCACCATATGTTTCCTAGTTTTGAGCAGCAGCTCAGGATGGCCTCCGCTGGAGCCCCGCCGTTTGGGACCATCAGCAGGCATAATTCCGTACCTGTAACCGAGCCAACATTGATGTTGGGTTATGCGCCGCAGCTCCCCCCGGTCCAGTTAGGTTGGGACCAGTCCTTGTCGAAGATGGTCGGCGGGTGCGTGCTCCAATCCGTATGCGTATGGTGCAGCAGTCAGTTCCAGCACTTTGGCACCGTAGCCGAGCAGCAGGCTGATTCTCTTGGCCTCATTTGTCCCGCATGCAAGGAGAAAATTTCTGGTCATCTTAGCATGCTCAACAGCGGTTCGTCGCAGCTTTAACATTCAGTTTCGCCGGCTGCTTTCATCTGGTGATCTGGCGCTGAAAGCGCACGCACTTTTGTGTGGTTCTTTTTCCCGCTTTGTCCTGAAAATAACTTGTCCACCTCCCTAGTGGTAAGAAAATGGTTCGAAATTCATTACCCGTTGTTAGTACGATCATCCATGCAAAGACTCCAGATTGCAGATTGCAGCATACAATCCTACGTACGTGAAGTGACAAGAAAGAAAGACAAAAATACTACGTACGTGCCGACCTGGACAGCAACAACGTAGAGGCCGACGTGGCCCTGGCGTTTGGTGGTCTTAATGACAAACCTACACGATAAACATAACCTAAATTAAACAGTGAGTCTCCGAAAAAAGAAAGATTAGTCTGTGCGCTTAATCGCTCCGAAAGGAAAAAGAAAGAATTAAGTGGGGGCAGGCCCCACTCAGCCCGACGCGCGTCACGTTTGCTTAATAGCTTCGCTCGTGCAACGTCAGATGCCGCCCAGTCAGCAATCACATTTCATCAACAAATATACATACTCCATGCTCGTTCCTACGACGAACGAGCAGACATTGCTGTCTTGCTAATCGTCAGATGGTGACGACGAACGAACAAGAGCGAGCTTCCTTGTTGGGTAAACAACATCCCTTTTGTTTTTTCTTTTTCTCTAAACATCTTGCTAATCGAAATTTCTGAAACAAAAGTTTAAAAAATAATCCAAGCGAGAAATGTTTGCTGCAGATATTTTAAAAAACAAATGGTTCTTTCAGATCCCTGAACTAGTACGGTGCGAACTGAGGGATGCATACTTAATTTGGCTTTCAGCTTGAATAATAAACGAGTTAAGCCCAGCCGAGTGAGCTAGGTGGCTTTGACATGGCAATTTGCCCCGATATGTCGCGGGGACATGGATCTTGCAATAATCGCTGAGGGACATTGTTAGTACAGTGTTCTGAGACCTACAACAATCAATACAGAATACTACATCATATTCACTGTAGTAGAAATGTTCAATTTTACTGTAGCCTAATATGCGCCATTGCATCCTGATCGGTCGGTTTCAGATATGCTCCAAATTCACCACGCTATTCATATCTTCTTACGTCCTCTCTTCCCATCTCTCTTCCCCTTCATCCGGCTCGCCTCTATGCCCAACGTCTACATTAGACCGTAAGTCTGGACACACTGGTGGCTGCTGTGATGTCGGGTTTCAATTTGATGCTTTGTTTTGTCGGTTACAAATTCCAAACCCTGTTGATTTCATAAGTCAAGGTAGAGCCCCCTAACTATTTTCAAATTGTAAGGCAATGGAAGGTATGAAAAGTGCCCCCGGTCCGTTCTAATTCTTGATCCGCCACGCTCTCAAGTCTCGACTATCTGTGCCCGACCTGTGCTGTCTGGCCTGACGTCCAGAGCCGCCTCGTGCCATCGGCCGCAGTGCCACCTCCCGCATGTAATTGAATTTGCAGCAAGCCGTTTGTGTGCTCATACCACATATACACATAGAGCGGACAAATAAGGATTTTTTTTTAAAATAATTAATTTTTATTCTAAAACACAGTAATATATCTTTATTTTTTATTTTACAGAAATAATCATATGTCGTTCGATCGTTCAACGACTTGGATCTAGTAGCTCAACCATTAGGCAACTGATCAGAGTCACCCAACGGTGGAGCGACACGTGGAGTAGTCGCCCGTTGGTTGAGCGACTAGTCCCTTCGGCTACTAGTCGCTCAATGGTGGAGCGATACATGGAGTAGTCCACCTCGGACGGCCGATGCTACTCAACACCAGTCCGTACCGCGCATACATGTACCATAGGGGCGCGGTGGACCGACCAACCGCAGGGTCCCTTTGGTGCCGTAGACGGGTACATACTCTCATGTATCTTTACTTTTGTCGTATTACGACTTATCCTTTGTAACCACTGTTCCGTCTCGCAGGCACAGTTTGCACATGTACATACGAGCACTTCGTCGAGTAGCTTGACCGCCTCACCGCTGACGACGTGCGCTTGGAGCCGTACTCTGCTCAGGAGATGGAGGACCGCGCTCCTGCCGGGCTGTCCTCACTATGTTGGCGCGGCTAGGTGTACTGACTGACGCAGAAGAAGCTCGTCTTCGATGTGTTCGTCGAGGACTACGTGGTGCATAGGGTGATGCGCCAATTCAGCCTCCGCTAGGTTTTTCCAGTCCTAGTCGGGCGTCGGGTGCCCGACTCGGTCCACACATGATTTACACACAACACATGTCCTATTTTTTTTTAGTTCTGTTACGATTGTTTCTAATTACAGTGTTACATTTCGCAGGCACAGTAGAGGGGTGGAAGCAGGATGAGCTAGGCGGCGAAGATGGAGTCGTGGCTGGCAGAGTGGGCGGACGCCCTCGAGGACTACGTGCAGGAGGGCATCCTGTATGACCCCAGCGCGTACGACGAGTACCTACACTGGTACGCTCCGCAGGCACACACCAGGCTGGTGCATGTCGTCGACCCTCCCCCCGCTCACATACCAGCACGGACCGATGCGTACCCTGTACACTTCGCGCGGAATGTGCACCTTGCGGTACATACTCTCGTGTTTTGAAATGTCTGAGTACAGTTACCACAATTACAAGTTTGACGCTTTCTTGTACTCTTTGTAGATGGACATCACCACCGGGATTGCGAGGGACTCCGGGTTGATCCTGGACAGGGTCGCCCACGGTGTGGAGGTGACGCGCGACGAGCTGCTGCAGATGGCCTATTAGGTCTTCAGTGCGGCGAGGCCTGCCGTGACCCTGGCGTCGTGCTGGATGGTCCCGGAGGTGGCCACATCAACACGTACCCTGAGGCCTCCACGTTCTGTAGCCCAGTCAGGATGCTCTAGAGGGGCACGTGCACGTGCCCCGCAAGCGCCTGACCAGGCTGGAGGGTCAGGATGGGCATGTGGCTACCCACCCCCGTCGTCACCGGGCCAGGCCGGAGGGTCAAGGTTGACACGTGGCTACCCACCGCCGTCGTTCCTGGACCCCTATCCGACAGCATCAGGGCAATATCTGTTCTTCCTCGACCTGTTTGGACAGGGCGGGTATGGCAGGTATGACACTTAGACACGCACCATGGCCCACGCTGAAGGTACGTTTCATCTTTAGGTTTGTTTTGCGCCTATATATTGCATGAATAAACAAAATTTGTCTTGCAGGTTTCACGCCTCAGCCGAGAGTTGAGCTCTCCCCGCACAAGAAGCCCCTTGCAGGACGTAGATGTCTTCTTCGCGGAAGACCCGGGGAGGTTAGTGGAGCACCTCAGTCCGCATCCGTCGAGGTTCTTTCCGGGTCGCAGCTCAACGGTGCCCCAGTGGCCACGCAGGCACTAGTGGAGTCGACCCCTCAGGCCTTGGGAGCACAGGTCAGCAGAGCTCCTGACTGCCTCACCCTGTTGGGGCCCCGACACCCCGCGCTGAGAAGGCCCAAGTGGGGCAGTACGGGCCGGCACAGACCGGGGGTGGGATGTGGTGACGACGGAGGAGGTGTTGCTGGTGGTGTAGCGGGCGGCTAGTAGGGGATCTTCGTTGTGTCTGGTGCACTTGTATTCATTGTGTACGTATTTTACTTTATAGTTACTATGACATGGTTGTATATGAATTCCCTCGTGCATTGTAATATAACTTACCTTACTACTTACCAATTGTTGCTACCTTCGTCACTCAACCATTGGACGATTTGGCAGCAACTAGCGGTCCAACGGTTGATCGACTAGTCGACGTGTTGCTCAACTGTTGGGGCACTAGTTGCTACCAAATCGTCCAACGGTTGAGTGACTAGACGGTTGTATGGAAAGGCACACCCAGCCCCATCACGGTCTCTTTCGCCATTTCCTTCCTTGTGTGACGCGGAGGACCTCGAGGGACATCAAGTGCTTCTCCCATTGGATTAAGGCCGAGCCATTGGAGAAGTGGTTCTTACTGCACGACATGGATGGTGCAAGGTACGATACAATAACCACCAACCTTGCGGAGGTGTACAATTGGGTCCTTAGAGGTCTCCGTCCATTGTGGAAAGCGTTCTGCACGGTACAATCGAATATTTCAGGGAAAAGCATGCAAATACGGCACTTCATGTAGCCAACCCACATACATCGTACTGCTCGAAGATTACAACATACATGCAGGCCAAGACCGAGAAGGGTCAGTCGCACACAGTTTTCGTGATGAGCAATACTGAGCATCATTTCGAGCTACTCGGCTAGAGACTCCACACCAACAACACTAGCTGGATAACATGGACAAGGAGAAGAAATGAGAGCACATACGCAAGCTTTTGAAGGACTGGAAGGCTCCCCATCATACCGACGCTTGCCATAGGGCGTTTAGCCAGCAACCTTACACTCACCACTACCTCCGGAGCTCATCAATCTAAGGAAGTTACCTCGCAGTACTTTTAATGATTCCGGGTCGAGCCACCCTCGCGCATATGCCCGCTGAACGCCCTCCGGAAGGGCCCCTGACGGGGGTAGCGTCACCCCTTTGCTGGTGTCGGGACGCCTGCAAGTGCTTCAAATCAACCGACGGGTGGTCTATTGGGCAACGCTATTGGTGCTGCCCAAACTTCTGCGCGGATTACCCCGACCGCAGATTTGACACGCCGAGCCACAGACAGTCGGTAATAAAATCGTATTTCAGTGCACACCACTATTTTGCTTCCTGTTACGCCGTAACCACGTCCCTCTTCCCACCGCAGTCTCTGTCGCGCCTATGCAACTTCAGCCAGTGGATCGATGACAAGATCCACCCCTACGATATGCGGATGCTATTGTCATGAAAGAGGTGGGCCAGGGAGGACTATGAGCACCGTGAAAGGTGCCTCGAAGAGCTGCAGGCTGAGATGGAGAAGAAGAATAGATGGGAGAGGCTGCACGAGGAGAAGGAGCACGAGCATACCAGGCAACGCGAGACCGAGAGGGCGCGGAAGAGGGCCATCGCGATGAAAGATAAGGCGCAAGGCTAGAGTACAACACTGAGCTGGGCCGCAAGGGTAAATGGCTACGTTCCACGCAATAGTTTGGCCCTCTTCGTCCATATGTCCCATATATTTTTAATTCCTTAAAGGCATACGTGTAACGTCTTTGGTTTGTTATCCTGCGTGCCATGTAACCCCCTTGTCGGATCAACTGTCATGTTGTTATCGTCGCGCCATGTCTCCAAAGTTCTCCACTGTGTATGAATTCCCTGGTACATCGCAAGAATCACTTATCTTCCTACTTACGACTTATTACTACCTCCATCGTTCTCACAAAATTCTTCAGAAATTTACCGCACTACAACAACATACGACGATCACAAAATGTTATTAGAGTCTAACAAATTTCATATCCTTGAGAATCTACGAAAATCACAAACGAACCAACCAACCTTGTCACCACCATTTTATTTCAAAAAAATAACAACGTACAAACAAGATTTACTAAATGTATTACCTACAAAAATTGATATTTATTCCCCATAATTATTTCCATCGGACTATTAAAATAATAGTGTTATTATGTTAAATCGACTAGTATGAACGACTAGTGGAGTAGTCACCTAGTAGTTGAGCGACAAGTGGAGTAGTCACCCAACCGTTGAGCGACTACCACAAGTCGCTCAATCACCATGCGACTACTCCACGTGCCGCTCCACTATTGGATGACTGATCCAAGTCGCCCAATGGTTAGATGACTAGATCTAAGTCGTCGAACGATCGAGCGACATATGATTATTTCTGTAAAATAAAAAAGAGGTATATTACTGTATTTAGAAATAAATAATAATTATTTTTTTTAAAAAAAATCGACGAATGAGCCGTCATAATCTGTTCCATACGCGATGCATAAACTTAAGGGTCTGTTTACATAGAATTCGACTGTTTTCTCTGTAAAAAATATCACATTCTGAAAAGTTCATTTACCACTCTATTATACATAAATTACAATAAATTATTCATGTAATTTTGATTCTTGGTCACTGTAATTATTCTTGAAAGTCTTAATAACTCATATTTTTATCACATGATTCAAAATATCACATGTACTTTAGGAGGTTGAGGAAAAACAAAGAAAAAAAATAAAATTATATACCAACAAAATACAGCACCGTGGTGAACCCGTTGTGTTCTTCACATGTATTTTGAGATGTTGAGCAAAAACAAAGATTAAAAATAAAATTATATATCAATAAAATACGACGATGTGGTGACCCCATTATGTTCCGAAGAAAAAAGTATAATAAATTCGGAACCATTTCATCAGATGTGAAAAAGTGTAAATCTCGAAACATATCGGATGAATGAAAATTCAACTATTATGATTTTTTTCTTACAGAACATCAACAATACGAATCTTATAGCATACCCAATGAACAGAAAAAAATGACAGTTTAGTTTCAAAAAATTATTGAAAGTTATATAGCAATTTTCTAAATTTAAGCACATATCTGACGTACCGGCTGTAGGCGATCCTGATCTTGCCGGAGTCGGGGTTCGCGATGACAGCGAAGGCCTCCTGCGCGAGGTCGATGGTGCCCCCGCACCCCGCGGGGCAGTAGTCGACGATCTCGACGGTGACGCTCCGGCCGGTGCACCGGCGCGGCACGCCCTGGTTTGTAGCGCCGGTGCAGATGACCACTACGTACCGCTTGCCGCACGCCGTTCCGCCGTTCCAGAAGACTTCCCTCGCCGCCGCGATCGTCGTCCCCTGCGGCTAGTTCCGGGGGCACGCGGGCGCTGCTTGCATGCACAATAGCTTACTGCTTAGTGCGTTTTTTATGCATATATGTGCTGATGTGCAGCATTACATTTACATGTTAGTGAGGTAGTTCAAAAGAACATAGGGATAAGTAGCAACTCAAACGTGCATAAGGAGGCGTATCAATCCCAGTGACCAGCGACACCACCGCAAGGCCTACCACCATTGCCATGACAACCGAGGTTGTTACCTTAGGCGTTGTCATTGTCATGTACAATATGTCTTATTTATCGTGTTACATACACAATAGTAATAAAGTTTACTCAGGTACAAACAACTACTATCTATTGTATTTCTTCATGTCATCTATAAACAACGCAAAAAATAGCTCATATAATGAATTTTCTTTTATATATCTCTATAGATAGTTTCTCTATATACAATATGTCTTGTTTATCGTATTATAGTCGACTACTATATAAGAGTTGATTCAATTCTCTATGCTACCCTTCTTTCATCTACATCATCTCGTGTCCTACGTGGTAAAACTTACTGACAACCGATGTCATGGTATTGCACATACTCTTAAGACACGTTATATAACTGATAAATTTTACATTGCTTGGGGAGATACCTCCTATAATCTAAGAAAATACCAAACAAATCCATCCGTCGCTTTTAGCGGGGAAGGATTGGTTTTGCAAACAGGCCCTGGGATTAACCATCTTTTGTCTCTCCGCCCCGGCTCATTCACCACCTCGTTTCACAAAGTCCGACGAGGGCAACGCCGATATGCATGGAGGGTATGAACAAATCTGAGAACAAAACACGTCACCAGCACATATATGCAAGATTGGGAATGGATTTAGCCAATGAAATGCGACCAGATGGGACAGAAAGGACCATTGTACATGGCAATCATATACTCATAATACTAATTCTGTTCTGGATTGATGATGTTAGATTACTGAATCTTGGTAATTGCAGAAGCCCTTGCATGCATCCCGGCTTCACTTACCTGTTGCGCAGCCGGCTAGATTGTCTGATGCGGCGAAAGTGAAGGGTCCACTTGATTATCATGGTCATGAACTTATCGATAACTAGTAACGTGGCATGGTCTAACGAGCAAACATCACTTTCTCTCTCTGGCCGCGCTGAGTCTATTCCCATGATCACGTCATCTCTACTCTAAACTCTTTGCTCTCCTGCTTCTATACGTATGTGCTTTTATTCGTACAGATGCATGCATGTATATACACATGCATGTTGTTATACATACTCATTGTTCTTTGCTCCTATGTCGGTTATTTTTCTTATTCGACATTGACCAACTTAATATTGTAACTTCCCCACTAACCGCGGTGATCTCCCAACTTCACTTATGTCGGCGTGTCTGCTTTAGTCGCTGTCTAATCATATAAAGAATCTTTTCGCCATCGCTGATGATGTTGTGCCCCTCACCATTGATGGTATGCTCCTAGCTATCCGATGTCTCCATATCATCTATAGCCCGTATTCAATGCAAAGTTTCATCTCCTTTATACCAAGGTTTCCCCATCATTGAACTTATTTAGCCACTAACTTCTTCAATAACGTTGACGCTCGCCACTCGTTGTCGTGACACTTGGCTCCTTCGACTCTGGCCTTTCTCTTCAACGGTTCCGGCGAGCAGCACAACATTATCATTGTCGAATGGCTAAGACGACTAGTACGACATCGTCCTCATCTCCGTTGCCGCCTCCTCGGCTCTTCGCTTCCCCATGGGTCAACGTCTTCTTACAGGATAAGTCGACACCATTACACTTTTTCATAGTCTCCTCCTACACTATTCATGCTATAATCATTGTAACTTTTATTTTTATCCAAAATGTCAGTAATTTTTATTGGAATTTGTATACAAATCAAATTGGTAACTTTATTTAATTTATTCCGAATTCTAGTTATTCAGGGATTTTTACTTTGGAATTGTATGAAAATCAAATTGCAAATTGCAAATTTTCTTTTCTTTTTATTCCTAATTTCAATTATTTTTTTGTTTTAATTTGTATACGAATCCAATTGCTAATTTTTTTAAATTTTTCTTTCATGGTTTGCTCCGACAACATTTGTGCTATCCTCGTTACAACTTTTATTTTTATTCAAAATGTTAGTTATTTTTTATTGGAGTTTGAATACTAATGAAATTGCAAATTTTATTTAGTTTGTTCCGAAAATTAGTTATTTAGGTATTGCATTTTGGAATTGTATGGAAATCAAATTGTAAATTTTCATTTATTTTTATTCTGAATTTCAATTATTTTTATTCAAATTCGTATATGAATCTAATTGCTATTTTTTGTTTAATTTCTATTCCGAATTATAGCTATTGCTGTAATATCTCTCTTCCTCTCCCTCACGCTCTTGCTGCCAAGCAATAACACACTCATGCTTGGCATTATTCAATCTCTCTTCCTCTCCCTCACGCTCTTGCTGCCAAGCAATAACACACTCATGCTTGGCATTATTCAATCTAAACTACAATATTTCCAATGCGAAATTGAAACACACAACTTTTTGTCCTTCAATCTTTCTAGGAACTTTACATATAGTCCAAGACTGTTACAATATGATTATGTATTTGACTGTTACAAGTTTGGCATGACAAATATATATCAACATCTTTTGCGCTCCCATCGTTTTGCTATGTTTGCCTAGGACCTCGGGAGTATCCGCTTCAATACATTTGTTCATTGTGGGAATTTAGAGTGTAGTTATTGTAATTTTTTCTCTTTCTACCTTCACATAAATGCTTTAAAAGATGTTAAGTGATTGTGGTATATCATTCAATAGAGGCATGTATGATCATTTCTCATTAATTATTTGTTAGATTTAGTATTTTTTTAGTATGCAAGTATCATGGGCTATGAACAAATACAACGAAAGATAGGGGAGTATATACTAGGTAGCTGGATGGCACACATACCCAAGCCGATATGGAGCACCTATATTTGCCTCAGATGGAAAAGCATCAGCTGAAAACATCATCGCAGCCGGGTTTCATGTAAATACTGGACAGCACTATTATTAGCATTCTACGTTCAAATGCTTGCTAGAAATAGTTTTGTATCACCCACTATTCTGCAAATATTGTTCGATTTGCAGGTATTCCCTGGCCTGTACACATTATGAACGGTAAGTGCAACCATGCATACTAGCTGCAGTTTTATTAACAAACTGATTAAAAAGTGAGTGGCTTGACAGATTTAATAGCAACAGTTTGTCCTTGTCGTTGCTTAGAAGGATGGCCACAGATCAACGGGATGCTACAACTTACAATGCGCAGGTTTTGTGCCTGTACAAGGAGCTTCGCTTGCGTCAGGCCAAAGTACTGTTGCTCCCTCCTCCATTTATGGCGGAGCTGATCACCACATCACGCTTAGCTTACGTACTGTGCGTATTTCTACAACTAGACACAGATTACTTATTTGCAGGTACATGGAAGAAACTGGAGCGCTAGCTAAATTCTTGTGTTCTACAATGGAAGACACAAGAACCCCCTTTCTAGTGCAAAATTTGTCACTAATTTTTTTTCTTTGGTTTTGTTGCTTCTCATGCGGAGGGGAGGTAGCTAGAAGGCTAAATTTCTTATTTTATTCTCCCATCTTTTTTTACTGAAAATTGTAGGATCCAAGATCTGGGGGTTGGGTATTGTACCGGGATGACTTTCCCAAAGAAGGGGAAAGAAAGGCGGCGTACTTCAAGAATCTCGCACTCTTCGATTCCCATGCTAATGCTTATGAGTTATGACCCAAACGCCCTTCGTGTTTATCTTCAACAGTTGTCTATAATATCTCTTTATATTATCTATAGATAATACTAAAGACAGCTCTTAGAATAGGTTATCTTTTTACATATCTCTATAAACAACTCCTTCATGTATAATGTGTCTTGTTCCTTGTATTATAGTCGACTACTGTATGAGACACGACTCAATTCTCTACACTCCCTCTTTTTTATTCACGTCATCTCATGTTCTACATGATAAATCTTACAGATAGTTAACGTCACACTAACATTATTGTACGTACTCTGAGCGTAAGTGACTTCTTCGGTAGAAGTCGCGATGGGTACATGTATTACTACGGTGGTCCAAGTGGTTGTGCTGGTTGATAAGATGGTTTGATGTCATGTGAAGGAATAAAGCAAGGATTCTTGCTTCCTCCCTATTGTTATATTATATATGTATCCTTTCCTCTAAATATGTTGCTAAATATATAGTATCGTACTAATACATTTTCTAAAAAGAAAAACCATCTATACATGCTTATCGCGACAGAATTGGAGTGATAAAAAATGTTAGAAATGGCACGTGAAGTTGTAGTAGATATCAAGCCACGCTTCTAGCTCTCTTCAACCCATATATAGATATACATGCGCTACTACCTCACCGCGTGCTATACAATTACAAAGCCCCATTTAATCGGCCCGTGCCGCTGAACTGAAGTTGAGACAGCTGAGCTATGCTTATAGCCACGAACTATTTTTTTTTGAAAAGCGTGGCAGAAGGTTTTGCCCCGACTCCACACTAAGCTTGCACTTCGTCTTTGATTTTCACTGGGAGTGCCCGTGGTGTTGTGATTTTTTAATGGAATACTCGCTCATTGCGCTCATTTTAGATTTCCCAACATACCAAAGTGATAAGGCTAGCGACGGTCCGTCTTTGAGATCCCCTGGCATTGATAGTCTCTGCCCATCGGTCTTTTATGGTGGGCTGGGTTGCCCATAGTGGTGGTTGTAGTGTTGGGAGTCGAAGCTAATTGGAGACCATATTCCATATGTGCGTCGAGAATTTGCAACGGGAGAATGTGTAGCGCTGTCTCTGGGTGCTGCCGGCATAGGGGTGTATAGTCCGTTGTCTGGCCATCCCGTCACTGCAGCATATCCGAGGTCTACAGTCTATTCTAGATTGCCAGCCAAGCAAAGAATTTGCATTTTGGAGGGACCCAATGTTTCTAACGAGGATATAATAATCCTCAATTAATTAAATTATTTATCTGTAATTGTTATTATAGATAGCAATATCCCCATGATAATCTTGAGTATACTCCTTATTGTTCATAAGGGAGAAGCTTAATATAATCGGTTGTAAACTATCCTACGACCATCCTGTATGATCGTAAGATGTTCTACGATCATCTCATGGTCGTAACGCTTTCTACAACCAGATCAATTAAAACTACCCTATAGTCAATAAAGTCTACAAACATGTGAGCCTAATTTATTGGGAAATCCTATACGCTGTGTAGATCAATACAGAGTAGTTAATATACGATATTATTATTTGGGATAACTGCATATACTACGCCTCTGTCTCTGATGATAACTGCTAGGCGACGTGGGGTGTCATCTCTTTGCCAATAACTTCCATCAACGTGCGAAATACATCAAACGTTGAGACGCCTCTTGGCCTGGAGTAACTACCACCCCTTCATGTGCTATATAAAGGCAAAAATCAGTGGACATTGGGGCAGATCGGGAGGAAACATTAAGCATTAGTTTTCTACCTAATTGTAAAGAGCATAGTCAATACATCAATATAAGAGTAGGGTTATTATTCTCTCAAGAGAAGGCCTGAACCTGAGTAAATCCCTGTGTCTTTCTCTGCGTAGTTCTAATTCTAGGAGATCCCCAAATATTCATTTGTAAGATCGATACTAGTTCATCAACAGTTGGCGCAGTCCGTGGGGAGTTTCGGTGATTCCTTTTCGGCAAGTTCTCTTATTTTTTTTCAACTCTGAAGCTTTCATGGCAGGAGAGTGGAATGAGGAGAACTAGTTTTGACGAGAATCTAATAATCATCAATTAATTATTTATCTATAATTCTAATTATAGATAGTAATATCTTTATACTACTCGTAAGTATACCACGTACTCTCCATAATGGAGAAGCTTAATCGAGTCTTAATCACGTGGTCTTAAGTCTTACTACGACCACCCCCTGGTTGTAAGCCTTTCTACGACCAGTCTTTAGTCTTAAGCTTTCCTACAACTTATCTCTGGTTGTAATCCTTCTCTATGATCACCTTGTGGTCGTAGATTTATCCATGATCGCCCTATAGTCGATGTAGTCTGCAGATATGTGGGCTCAGACGATTATAGAGTCTTATGCACCGTGTTTAAATACACGTGGTAGTTAATATATGCTGTTATTCTCTTGAATAACTACAGATTTTATGCTTCTATCTCTGACAATAACTACCTGACGACGTGGGGGAGGTTATCTCTCTGACAATAACTACCATCAACCAGTTCATCATTTGGAACGTTGAGACGTCTCTTGGATTGGAGAAACTAACACCCCTTCATACACTATATAAGGGACGAAATCGGCAGACAGAAGGGCAACACAATCTGGAGCAGAAGACATTAGGGTGTAGTCTCCCTCTTGATTGTAATCAGCACATTCAGTACATCCATATAAGAGTATGGTTGTTATTCTCTTCGGAGAAGGCCTGAACCTGTATAAAATCTCCGTGTCATTCTCTGTATAGTTTTAATAGGTGACCCCCTATATATTCATTCGTAAGATCGATAGTAAAACATCGACAACTGGCGCCATCTGTGGGGTTCGAACACACGACCACGTGGTTAAAAGCCTAAAAATAATAAAGTACGACTAGTCAGAACACGTCATGAAAGCCACTGACTCTTCTAAGGTTTCGACTTGTTGTCCAATGGCACTCGTATGGGCGAGCATGGTGTCCTCAAGAGGAGTTACCTCCATAGCTCTAAGCCCTCCGAGTACATTATTTAGGAGAAAAATGTTGTGTTGAAGGTTGATCTTCATCATCTTCATTTCCTTCTGACTACGAGTCGAAGCTTTTTGAAGTTGCTAAATTTAGACTGCTTGCTCTGTAGATAGAGTACGATTAGTTAGAACAATAACTCTTAAAAGCTAGTTAACAAAACTAGTCGTATGTAAAGAATTTCTTACCTACTAGTCAAGTGTCAAGCTTCTTGACCTCAAGGTCATGGGAAGCAACATCCTTTCTGTACTGCTCTTCCTGCGCCGTTATTCTTCCATCCTTTTCTTTATTTATGTGGGTAAGTTCATTGATGACCAAGGACTTTGAATCGGCCTCGGTTTTGAACTTACCCATATCAATCTCTTTTTTTTGAAAAAAAACGAGTTAGACAAAGAAAAGAAAGTCATTGAGATAAACAATTTTAAGTTCATAACTTACTGTTTAATATACTTTGCAACTCAGAAGTTGCAGAGTTTGCCTATGAAGTTTCTTCACCAGTTTTAAGTTCATAACTTACCATCGGAAGGAGGAGAATTGCATCCCAGATAACTTTACTTGGGCACATTCAATATCGGTAAAAGGAAGCTCAAGAACTTCAATGTATAAACGACCTGATCGAGAATCCAACTCAAGAGCTTTGGCGAGTGCTAGTCTACAACCTCTTCACTGAAGAGATCACACGAAGGCTTCGGGGTGCAATGGTCAGGCTTGAGCAAACTCGCCGACATTGTTCTAGTAGTTGTACCGAAATGACTCCGTCGAACACTAGTCGTTCGAATAACTCTCCTTGTGGAGAACGACACGACAACAGGTCTGGTCGCTCCCCTAACCACAACTCCCATAGGAGAAGTGTTCTTCTAACATCAGGCGATCGACAAGCTCCTAGGGGAGGTGATCGCTCACCACTTCTACCTAGGAATCTGCAATAGCATATGAAATACGAGGAGTATTTCCCTCATAGGATTGAGACATATCGTAGGTCAGGTCCTCCTACCATTGGGTATCGTCGTGTATGATCACCTGGTGACGTCATCCATTCTTTCCCACAAAGAAGGCGCCATAATATTATTACCGGATGTCAGACGTTCTACCTGACCTTCGAGCAGTTCGCTGGTCGTTGCGGTTTCGACCTGTGAACATGGATAAGTTTGATGGGTCATAAAATCCCATCAAATTTCTTCAGATCTATACAACTGCTATTCAGGCAGCAGGGGGAGGGGAGCACATCATGGGAAATTACCTTCCTACTATGCTCGAAAGATCTACTCGGTCGTGGTTGTTAAACCAACCACAGGAGTCGATCTATTCGTTGCAACATCTCTGTGATCTACTACTGGCCAATTCCCAGGACACCTACAACAATCCTGGAAAGGAGGATGACCCGCGCAGAATGAGACAGAATGCCCATGAGACCTTGCGCCAGTTCATTAGGTGTTTCAGTTAGGTTCGCAACTCCATACCTGAGGTTTCTGATTCTTCTGTTATCAGAGCATTTAAGTAGGGAGTCCGCAGCTGAAGGATCACAGAGGACATCACTTTAAATCATTCGGCTACTGATGCCGAGCTTTTTGAGATGGCCGACCGATATGCAACTGCTGTAGAAGCGGTCGAGTGGAACATAACCATCGATTTAGATGATAAAGATACTCAAGAAGCAGACAAAAGTAGTAAGAAGAATGATAAAAGGCCAAGAAGTTCAAGAGTAAGACCAAAGGCCAAAAGCCTTACATCAATAGCTCCAAGGAAGTCTTAGCCGTAAGCGATAAAGAGCTTCAAGGTTCCAAGCCATACTCCGATCGAGGCAAAGGCAAACGCCCCGAACAGAAGAATGACAAGAGGTATCTCGCGAGTGCCCCTGTTCTGGTTCGTCTGAAACTAGAAGGGACGCTCTTAATATATCTAGCTACCACGCCACAGGCAGTGAGGGCAGTGCTGGTTGCCGAACGTGAAAATATTCAACGACCAGTTTACTACATGGGTGAAGTTTTACACGGGCCTAACGAGCGATACCCCAAGTTCCAAAAACTGTTATATGCACTCCTCATATCTTCGAGGAAACTGAGGTATTATTTTCAGGCGCACAAGATAATTGTACAGTCTGAGTTTCCCTTAGCAGAGGTCCTCTAGAATAGGGAAGCAACGAGATGTATGGCAAAATGGTTGGTTGAATTTGGAGAGTTCGACCTCCATTTTGTGTCCCGAACGACCATTAAATCCCAGATCTTGGTAGACTTTGTCGCCGAATGGACAAATCCTGAACCTGTTCAGGATCCCAGTACGAATTCCACGACCAGTGGACAATGTACTTTGATGGGTCACTTATGCTAAGTGGCTCGGGGGTTAGGGTGGTCCTGGAATCTCCTACAATGGAGATATTAAAATATGCTATTCAATTAAACTTTCATGTCACTAACAATGTGGCAAAATATGAAGGTTTGTTTGCTGGCATACTAGCAGCGAAAGTGCTCGGGATACGATGACTACTCGTGAAAGAAGACTCTCAACTAGTCGTGAATCAGGTCAGAAAAGAGTACCAGTGCTCTAATCCAACCATGACTCCGTACTCATCGGAACTCAGGAAGGGTTGAAAATCATTTTTTTTTCAATTTCGAGGTACGTTATATCCCTTGAAAGGATAATATACTCATTGACCAGTTGGCTCGAATGGCTTCTTCTTGATCTCAAGTACCAAAAGGAGTCTTCTTGAAACAGCTCCAGAAGCCGTCTCTGGTCGAAACACCAGAGACATCTCCTATTGAGACAACCTCTTTGGAATACGAGGATACCTGGATGAATCCCATCTATGAGTATATTTAGAAGGGTACAATACCCAATGATGATCTTAAAGTTGATCATTTATCCCACAAGGCCAAAATATATACTTTGGTCGAATGAGTCATCTACAAACGAGGTACTCATGGGGTTTTCATGCGATGTATATCGCGGAAAGAAGTATTAAATCTCCTTCATGAAATACACGAAGTCATATATGGAACTCATGCTTCTTAGAGAATGTTGGTTGGAAAAGCCTTTCGAGAAGGTTTCTATAGGCCAACAGCCCTCCATGATGCCAAAGAGTTGGTTAACAAGTGTGTAAAATACCAGTTTCATAGCAGGCAAATACACCAATCGGCTTAGGCATTGCAACCCATATCTCTCTCTTGGCCTTTTGCAACCTAAGGTCTTGATATCTTAGGACCATTCCCAAAAGCACCAGGAGGCTCCGAGGTCCTTTTTGTGGCTATTGATACGTTCACAAAATAGATTGAAGCCGAACCTATGACTGCGATAACAACGGAAGTAGCCAAGTGGTTTATGATGCGAAGTGTAATTACTCAATTTGATGTTCCAAGTCGAATAATTACAGATAACGGTACATAATTTTTTAGTGCAAAATTCCAAGAATTTTATGAAGAGTTGGGTACCAAACTGTGTTATGCCTCTGTCGCCCACCTACAAAGCAATAGAACAGTTGAAAGAGCGAATGACCAAATTATGCAGGTAATCAAAACTCGAGTCTTCGACCAGCTTATAAAGCGCTCGTAGGCTTGGGTGAAAGAACTACCCATAGTATTATGTGCAATTCGCACAACTGCTAGTCAGGCTACAGGTGAAACACCCTTTTTCTAGTTTTTTGGGCTAAAGCCATGCTTCCACCAGAACTAAAGATTCGGTCGACTAGGGTCAAAAATTACAACGACTCTGGCCAGGAACAACTTCGAGCATATGACATCAACCTACTCGAAGAGAAAGGGAATCATACCTTAATCCGTTTGGCAGTCTACCAACAAGCCCTACGCAAATACTACGATTGTTAGGTCCAGCCCCGCAGCCTTGCTATAGGTGACTTGGTATTGAAAAAGATTCAATTCCAGTCTAATCGGAACAAACTTTCTCCCAAGTGAGAAGGCTCTTAAACAGTGGTCGAAGTTACGCGACCAGGCTCGGTACGACTTGCATTGTAAGATGGTTGAATCCTTTCTAACTCTAGGAATATCGACCAATTACGCAAATTCTATGTGTAACATCTTACCTTCTCAATAAAGTTTATGCTTTCTACAATCTTTATTGTTTACAACAACTTGGTTTTCTTTATACTGGTTGAAGGATGGTAACATCACCTAGTCGAAGTCTTTCCTCTCTTTATGTGGTCTTGCCCACTAGAAGGAACTTCTTAGCGTCGACTTATTCCTCACTTTTGCTGCCAAACACAAAGAAACTAGGATCAACAAAATGTGGTCGAAATAATTTAAAGTAAGCTCCTTTTGACTTTTTTTTTTCTTAATTTTCTTTTCGAAGAATTCCCTATGTGGAGTAAGTTTTTTTTTAATTTGTTCAACCACTTTTGGTAAACTCGATTCGTTTAACCTGGTCGAGGGAAGACATACCACCTAGTCGAGCTCTTTCTTCTCTACATATGGTCTTGCCTGCTAGAAGGAACTTTCTAGTATCGTGCTGTTTCTAACTCTTGCTACCAGTACAACACAATTGAGTTCACTATGAAAGGTCGAACAAAATTTTTAAGTACACTCCTTTAGTTTGTCCAACTAATGTTGATACTCTTGATTTGATTCATTTGATCGGAGAAAGCAACCCACCTAGTCGAAGTATTTTCTTTCTGCATGTGGACCTGCCCACTAGAAGGAACTTTCTAGTGTCGATTTGTTAGTAACTCTTGTAACCAGTACATGACAAACGCGATCCACAAAAAAATCGGATAAGCACCATTTAAGCAAACCCTTTTTACATTATTTACTTAGTTTATATTAGTAAACTAAGCAAATAGTCGAGGGCTAGTATAGTGTTACAAATATGACTTCAAGTCTTAGTCTTAAAGGTTCAATTTTCTTTTCTATTTCTGATCTCATGAGTTACTAACTACTCGATGAGATAATTTGCAGGAAAATGAAGGTTTATATTCTTAAACAAAAGAACGTCTTTACAATAATATTCTCTATTACAAACTACTCTAATGTGGGAGATCCGATTTGCATCTCCTCTGTGACCTTCTCGCCGACCGGTTGCACTTCTTCGATTAGTCGTGCTGCCTTTGCTTCAGGGCAGTTGAAATCGGCTTCGATTGGTTGAATGCCAAGGCATAACTTACTGCACTTTCGACCGCCTCTCTTATCGAGTCGACTTCATTGGTCTTCAGAGTTTTAATTAACTCCTGCAAAGTTTCAACTTGTTGTCCAATGACACTCATATGGGTAATCATGGTGTCTCCAAGAGGAGTGCTATCCTTAGCACCAAGTCCTCCGAGCACATTGTTAAGGAGGGAAATGTTACCGTGAAGATTGGTCTTCGTTGATTTCATCTCCTCCTGACTACGAGTCGAAGCTTCTTGGAGTTGTTTTATTTCGGCTGCTTGTTCTGAAAATAGAGTATGACCAGTCAGAAAAATACTTCCTAAAGACTAGTAAATAAAACTGGTCGTAGGTAAATAATTTATTATCTACTAGTGGAGAATTAAGTTTCTTAACCTCGTTGTCGTGGGAGGCATCATTCTTTGTGCACCCCTCTTCCCACAACTTTATGCTCTTGTCTTTTTCTTTGTTGATACGGGTGAGCTCGTTGACTACCAAGACCTTTGATTTGACCTCGGTTTTGAGCTTACCCATACTAACATCTTTTTCTAAAAAAGGAAAAAAGAGTTAGAGAAAGAAAATAAAGTCATTAAGATGAATAGTTTTAATTATAAAATTTACTATTCATTTCATTCTACAACTCGCAAGCTGCAGAATTTACCTCCTAAAGGTTCTCTAGCAGGTCTTTTTTTTTCATCCCTTAGCTTCTGCGCTTCAGCATTTACATAATTGAGTGCAAAAGTTAAGGTCCTTTCGTTATCTCTAGACCTCCAGAAGATTAAAGAAGACATGAGTATTGACTGGGTAGTCGAAACAAAATAAGACTGCTCATATCATATACTTACGATCTCACTGCTAGTTGGCAGAGCTCGGCTTGTTGCTTCTTCAGCAAAGCATGTTGCTTGTGGTATTCACCAATGGTGGCAATTTGTTCAAAATCTCTCTAAACAAAGAAAGACAGTGAGAAAATAGGAAAAATAATCCAAATTTGTAAGTGTTTACCATTGGGTACTTAAAAGAATGGTTGACCGAGCAAAATTGGCATACACCCTCTCGGAATCTTAAAGTTCATCAAGCCCCTCGACTTGGTCCCATTATACTTTTTGAAGACGCGTATTATAAAAAATATGTCCCCTATTCGGAATATCTTTAGGGTGTGGGACTCGATCACGAGACCTAAACGAAGAAAATCCGATAGTTGGTGGATCGAAGAACTCGGGGAATCGGTCGACGAAGTCTTCGTCTTTGTCTTCTTCTTCTTCGTTGCTGGCAACAACAACTCCTCCTTGAGGACTAGGAGGGACGTCCTCTGCGACTTCCTTCTCGGCATGGCGGTTGGAGGTTCTTCCTCCATCTTGACCGGATGCTTCTGGCGATTGCAGGACCAAGTTCCTTGTCTGATTATTGATATCCTCAATAACCAGCTCGATCATTATAGCAACCATATCTTTCGCCACCTTCACCTCTATTTCCACGACTACCTCAGTGGTTGTAGCTGCTCATGTGGCAATGGCTTCCTCTATTGCCACCACAGGGACAACGGTCGATGCCTCGACCACCTCTGCTATAGTCTCTTCGACTGCAGGAGAAACAATTGTTGTCTCTGTGACTTCAGAAGAAATAACTACGGGCCTCTCGACCGAAGCATCACTAGAGGCAGGAGAAGCATGACTAACATTGCGAGAAAAAACCATGTCAAGTTATGTCCAGAAAAGGTAAATACTGTTTTACGTATTCAAGATTTACATATCTTGGCTTTCTGGAACTAATCTTGAATTCAGAAGAAACCTTCCCCAAAGAAGATTTCTTTTTCTTCTTCTTTTTGGCCATCCCAATCTTCATGACACCTTCAGCCTCTAGAAGGCTTTCAGTGCCATGAGATTAAGAGGCTGGGGTTTCTTCGACCACGTTTGGTTGAAAGTCTTGTTGGGGGATTGAGATCTCCACGACCACGTTTGGTCATAGATCTTGATCGAGAGCTACAGCTCCCAAAGCTTCTTGCCCCTCTTGATGATCGAAACTTGTTTCGATCACATGAGGGACAACACTCGCCCCAACCATAGGTTCTGCTACTGATGTATCCCTCACAAAAGGCATAAAGTTTTTCCAGTTCTCCTTTTCTAATTGCTTGACAAAGTCACGAGAAGAAAAAACTGAAAAGGTCTTTTTTTTCATAGTAGAACGGTACCTTGGCCTTAGGGGCTTTTTGCTTAAACACTTCGACCGCTCTCCTTTTCTCTACAGCGACAACGTCTACAAAGAATTTACTGAAGGGGCTGGTTGGAGGAGGAACGGAGCTTGAGCCTTCGCCATTCTTGTCGACGGCCTTCACAAGGCAACTCCTTTTGGCCGGAGGAACCCTGTCCTGTCTTCCTTTGGCCCTGCTTCAACAGTCCTCAATTCAACCTCTTGGTTGTCATGACGGTATACCATGCCTACTTTCTGCAAAAGTCAGAAAAGAAATACTACTCAATGGTTGAATTCTACAACCACAAAACCCTAAAGATGAAATCAATTTTTGATTACCTTTAGGCGTTCTTTCCTTTCCTATGTGGACACGACAGCTAGGATTCGAGGAACCCTTGTAGTGGGTGTTGGAGCTTTATCACAAACGAGTTTGACTCGAGCGCCAATCTCTTTTTGTGAGAGATCTACAATTACAAAGAAAATAATCAACTATCAAGCTCAAAATTAACCATGAAGAGCTAGGTTCTCTCACCACGTGCCATCTGGTAAGCCCTTCTTCCTTCAAGTCTTTGATGGCTTGAATATAGGGGTGATCCGATCGAGGTTGCTTGGAGACAAGTCCCAGGAGGCAATCTCCCTTCAGGCTTCCTTGTGAAGAAAAGACTGTCTTCCTTGGATATTTCCCAGTAAAATCACCTCTTCTTCAATCCCGGCCATGACGATCGGGTGAACATCTGAATATACTCTCTCGACTTCCCATCATGGAGCTTCAGACCGCAGCTACCTGCGATTCCACTGTGCTTGCTCATCTCGTAATAATACAGGAAGAACTCCAAATCTAGGAGAATTCTCAGATAGACGAACACACTCAATACCATGATGGAATTGGGAACAAGATTCACCAATTCCACCCCGAAATGTTGAAGTACAAGCTTAAAGAAAGGGTGAACGGGCAATCGAAAGCCACATTCACAGTACGATTGGAATACTGGAATGGTGCCAACTTCACCCGAGGGCCAATGCTGTCCCATAGTTTCGGTCCACTTCACATAGGCTCGCTTCGGGATCTTGGCTGCGACCAGAGCCTTCATCTTCTCCGCATCCATCTCTGATTTTCCCACTTAGAGACGGTTCTAGCCATCTTTTTTTATTTGGTTTGATTTGGATTTGGAAAGTTCTGGGAAAAGATTGTCATTTGGTTGGCGGCGGAAAGAACAAAAACTCGAAGAACAGTCAAAACAAATGGGGAAGGTAAAAAATCCTAAGTCACACCCGTGGTAGATTTCTATAGCCACACGCCTGAGTTAGAGATCGTGGGAACTCAACACTTGTCACATCTTCGGGAACCGCTCCAACAGACATGTCTGTGAGAGTCGATTGGGACTCTTTAATCTGTATGTTCGGGAAAAGTGATTATGTCTTTACAACTCAAGCGAAATTACCTTTTTGACCAATTCTATTTCTGGTCAAATAAAATATTAGTCGGAAAGACTTTGCTTCTGACTACTGTTATACGACTTCCTTTTCCAAGTAAGTTATTTTCACTTGAAGTTGGGGGAGCTAGATGACGAGGATCTAATAATCATCAATTAATTAAATTGTTTATGTGTAATTGTTATTGTAGATAGCAATATCCCTATGATAGTCTTGAGTATACCTCTTATCGTTCATAAGGGCGAAGCTTAAGATAATCGGTTGTAAACCGTCCTACAATCACCCTGTATGGTCGTAAGATGTTATACGACCACCTAATAGTCGTAAACCTTTCTACGATCACCTTTGGTTGAGAGCCTTTCTACGACCAGGTCAATTAAGAGCACCCTATATGTAATATCCCGAAACGTTTAGAAAAGAACGAAAAGGTTTAGTGGGGTTTTTTAAGCATAACCCTCTTGAGGGCCTGTGCGTAATTAGATGAAAATAGATACATGAAAATGGGTTATTTTAGAGTTTTAAAGAAGGGGTTGGTTTGTACCGAAATAAAAGGATGGTGAAGAGAGTGGATTCCAGAAAACCCTAGCTTTCTTTTATTTCTTTCCACCGGCCGCCGTTTTTCTTTTCTGTTTTCCGAGCACAATCATCCCCGTGTGGATGTGCCTGCTATGGGTTGTCTGCCGCATGAGTGTGGAGGTTGGTTCCCGGCCGATTGTCCGCTGCTGTGTGGACGCCGGTACCGCTCGCGCTGGAGTTTTGCCGCCCGCTCTCCTGCTGCGCGTGCGTCTTCAATTACCGTGTCGCCGTGTGGAAGTTTGCCGACCTGCATGCATGCTAGCAAAGCACGACTAGATAACTAGTTGCATCTTGCTTTGTATGCATGCATCAAGCTTGGAACGATAGGGGAGAAAGGGCAGCGCAAGAATAGTAGAGAAGCGAGAGGAAGAACCAAGGGAAAGGAAAAAGTCAGGATCTGAGTTTTTCGTCGTGTGGTAACGATCTGGTTGTTTTTCGTCGTGTGGTAACGATCTGGTTTTTTCTCTCCATTTTTGTTAATGTAATTAGAGATTAGAATCGAGATTAGAGAGAGTTTTAGATTTTTCTAGTCGAGAGGCCGATTAATAGATCTGTTTAATCTGATATTCTGTTGTATGATTATTTCGGGTACCTTAATAGCAAATTTTGGGAATATCATCTACTAGTTAATTGTAGAGAATTTCAGTAGATTTCTATAGAATATTTAATCATGTCGAGCGGACAAGTAATTGTCGAGTTATGAATGTTGTAAGACTGCTGTCTAGCGAGTTATCGTCTTTTGTCATCATCTTGATAGATTGTAGATTGAAAATAGTAAATGAACTAATTAAAGTTTTTGTTATACATTAAATATGTAGATAGTTGTCCAAGAGTTTTGGAGAATCCAAGAACTCGTATTTTGGTCGGGTAAAACAAAAGTTATGAATTTAGTATGACCCGCTGTCCAGAAGATGGTTGATCGGTCTTCTGGGATAAAACAGGGGGTTGGATGATTTAATTAGGAGTCATATTCAACTAAGAAAATGTTGGGAATTTTGTGTAGATTCCAGAACTAGGTGGTTTTCCATGATCGGACTTGTGAGTCAAAAATTATTGCTTTTTTAATACCAGGACAGTAAGGGGTGACTGTTCGGTACCGAGGAAGTGTTGCGGATTTGGGGAATGTGTAGGAGCGATGTCATTTAATTGTGGTTCTTGTATTTCTATAGCTTGTTTTGAAATTGAGTGTTTAATGTAGGATAGGCATCGTGCTTGTTGCCATCTTCTAGCCAAACCGTGCGTCGCAACTAGTAAAGGCAAGTGCATAGTAGACAGCGATCAATGATTGATCACTGAATTTCTTTATATTCATTAACATTATTTTTGTGCTTTTATTTTTATTTAATTGCAAGCAATGGAATAGTATGACTATATCTTGTTGACGAATATGAGGAAAATTGGATAGGATGAACATGATGAAATTACGCATTTTTGCATTCATAAGCATCTTTGCATAGGAGCAAGTGATCATGAATGATCACAACCCTACGGGAGTGGAGGAGGTCCCCGATCCTTGAGGAGGAGCAGGCCTGAGAGTGAACGTTGTCGCGAGCGATCACTCACATTATACCGGTATACGCGAAAGAAGTGCATATGGACATGTAGTCTAGGGATGCATTGAAAAGAAGAGATGTGATGTTTGTGTGTTAGATAAAAGATAAAACAATGGCATGAGAATATTAATAAGAGGGCAAGTGTTGATAATGAAGTTAATGAATACTGTTGATTTATCATTGTTTGTTGTATAATGATGTATTTGCTGAGTCGTGGACTCACTTTTACTCTTTTGTTGTTTGTCGGTGATCGTTGAGGGTGTCACTATTGAGAGGGACTAGTGCACACGGAATAGTTTCATACTTCAGACACATGATTATTTGCTATGAGAACCATTTGATTCATTATTGCTGGACTAATTTTAGGACATGTTAGAAATTGAATAAGCTTAGATGAATGTTTTGGACTTGTTTTTTCGTTCCAAGGCTTTGGATTTATTGGTTTGGTGCTATTTAGACTTTTTACATTGGTATGTTTCACTCACTTATTTATTCATGCTTGACAAGTCTTTATTCATGTTCTATTGTGACCCGTGGACGGGGTTTCTTAATGCTTTGTTTGCTGGAATTTTATAGTGAGTAGTAGAATTTTAGTTATGTTGGGTAATTTAGTGACATTCCAGACTCTGTGTTGGGCTGGGGTGTTACACTATAGTCAGCAAAGTCTACAGACATGTGAGCCTAATTGATTAGAGAATCTTATACGCTGTGTAGATCAATACAAAGCTTTTAATATACGTTATTATTCTTTGGGATAACTGCGTGTACTACGCCTCTGTCTCTGATGATAATTGTCAGACGACGTGGAGTGTCATCTCTCTGACAATAACTACCATCAACGTTCGCATTACATCAAACATTGATGCACTTCTTGGCCCGTAGTAACTGCGACCCCTTCATATGCTATATAAAGACAAAAATCAGTGAATATTGGGGCAGATCAGAAGGAGATATTAAGTATTTTAGTTTTCTTTCTGATTGTAAGGGCATAGTCAATATATAGCATAGAAGTAGAGTTATTATTCTCTCAAAAGAATACCTTAATCTGTTTAAATCCCTGTATCTTTATGTGTGATTCTAATAAACCTCTAAATATTTATTTACAAGATTGATACTACTTCACCGACGGTTTCCATACAGCGGAGCTTCGTTAGCCACGAACTAATGAAGCCTTGCAAAGTTGCAAGTTGCAAGATGTCCCCGTGTCAACGCGAACTTGACAAGACTGCACGTAAACTTGCATACACTACCCATGCATGTACTACAACACTACAAATATAGTACCACACGGTTCAATACGAGTTCATTCGACGATCCAAGGAGTACTACTACTACAATACTACTATCTAACGTTTGCCTCTGCCGAGCAAAACCACCTTGCTCTCGATCTCCCGCATGGATGTTCATGGGCTGCCGGTGCCCTGCTCGGTGACGTGCACCGACGGCGCGGTGCTGCTGAACCTGAGCCCCTTCACCATGGGCTTCACCTTCTCGGTGAGCTTCACTATGACTAGGAACAGCACCCTGTACAGCACGACCATCCCGCACAGGATGGCCAAATCGACCCACTTGCTGTACCCCATCTCCACCTGCCAGTAGTCCCTGAGGATCTCGCCGCCGGTGATCGTGGCGGCGCCGCCGGCCTGGTTGTTGGGGAACGTGAGGCCGATGAACTCGTTCTTGTAGAACCCCTGGTTGGCGTACTTGTGGAAGGCGACGTAGTACATGGGGTACCGCCACACCGGCTTGGGCAGATCGCGGGGCAGGCGGAAGAAGCCGCCGTTGAGCATCATGACGCCCTGGATGCCGGCGCCGGTGATGATGCCCATGAGGAAATCGGGGACCGCGCTGGCCACTATCATCATGAGGCCCTCCACGAGCATCATGGTCATGAAGAGCACCAGCGCGAAGTAGGCGAAGTGGCCGAAGCTCCTCTGGAGGCCGACCAGGTAGTAAGCCATGGCGCCCGGCACCACCGAGATGAGCGCCAGGTACGGCGTCGCCGACACCGTGTTCGCGATCACGAAGGACGACACACCGTAGTGCCCGTTCAGCCTCTCCCTCCCAAATATCTGCATCGTCGTGCATGTCATATACACGTAAGAATGAAGCGAACAAACGATCCATTTCTTGATGTAGAAATGTTATTGGACATTCAAGAATTAGCGAAGAGACCTTCATGTCCTCGACGAAAGAGGGAAAGCCTCCGATGGCCATGAAGGTGAGGAAGGCGGCGACGAACATGAGCATGGAGCCACGCGCCTGCAGAGTTAATTTTCAGAGGAGATCACCACACACGTACACGTATGATCCGATGCAGTGTACAGTACTGTAGTGCATAGTGATGGACATGATTAAATGGAACAAGTATGGAACACTGGTGGCCACGGCCAATCTGGCAACGCATTTAGTCACCTGGATGGATCCGTAGCTGTGTCCGACATCGTAGTAAATGGTGCCGACGCAGAGGCACAGCGCGATGTAAACGGCGAACCGCAGCCAGTAGTAGCCCAAGTCTCTGTACATGTTCACAAAGGACCTCTTGGTAAGCACAAGGGATTGCGTCAGGAAGCTTGGCTGCCCTTCCTTCTTCACCACCGCCCCTCCCTGACAAAATTTTACAGATCGTAAGAATGGTAAATTTACATCTCACATCACAAGAAATGGGCGAACCATGTCCATATGTAGCGGTAGAATTCAGAATGTGAGTGATGTACGAGTGTACGACTTACGGTGTCGCGTATATCGGTGATCTGCCGCGTCACTTTCTCCAAGTGGACGGAGGATTTGTACGAGTTCACCAGAGCGTCGATTGCCTGAGCAGTGGTCATTTTCTTGCCGTCCAGGCCTTCCTCGATATCCTGATGAATGGAAACGTATGGAAGAGGAGGCGAGGAGTTAATTCACCAAGCCAGCAGCTTTCAGAATGTCAGGCTGACACCGACTTGCAAGAGTACGGGAGCTCTCGTGATGTGCTGACCTTGTCAAAGTCCTTGTTGATGGTCCTCAGGAAGTGGTCGGAAGGGTTCATCAGTGACGGACAAGGGAACCCGCTCAGAGCGAAAAACTGCGGAAAATGAAGTAAACATTTTAATTTCAGATGGTATAGTCAAAGTCTGAAGAATCAGTAATCTGAAGAATTTCTTATTTACTACGATTGTTGTGTAGTGCAAGAACAGCAATTAGTAATCTGAAGAATTATTTCTGTACTATATGATTGCTGTAGTCTAAGTCCAGCAAGTAAGGAACAGAGAGCAAGTCTGAATTTTCAGATCATGACATGTCTTTCTCCTTGGTACATAATATGCGACCGCCATGGTCAATTAGAAAAGACGCTTGTTTTTCCTCATGACTTCTTCTTACTCCCTACTTCAAACCAGTGGTCAATTTACGCTACAAAAGTAGAAGGCTATTCAAAGAGGTGGCCTAATACCTCGTAATTTCGTCTCCAATCACACCTATTACTTTGTTGTATCAGGACTTCTTTTGCACAGTGGTTTACCTACTACTAATACCATACGATCTTTGCGGAGTTATCTGGAACCTGAGCTTTCAGCTTTCGGCACTGAAAAATTGTCAAACGAGTGCATCTCTATCACTGTATGGATGTGATCGATGCTGCAACCGGCAAAGCTAAAATGTACAGGCATCAAGTCAAACGAAATTACGTGGAATGGATGCAGTGAAATGTACTCCTCCATAATCAATTAGGATATGTTTTGCAGCTGCGCCTTGCTGTTGGCATTAATGCATTCTTCAGCAAAACGGCAAGCAAAAGTGCAGAACAAGAATGCATGCACGTTCACACGTCTCCGACCGACCCGAGACACTGTCTAAATGCAATAAATTTGCGATGCGCTTCTGTTGTGACTAAGCTAGTGCATGCCATAAATTTGCTGCTACCAAAACGAATGCTCCCCCCTATTGCAGTTCATATATAGTGTTTCAGCTTTTCTACAGTGGTCTCCTTTCAGCTAGCCGAGTACCTACCAATGCTTAAGAACAGTTTTGTTTTTGTCGGTACTGAGTTTCAGACGTAAGGTACTCTTGTAGTAATTAAAATTTGGCTCAAGTAGGTACGTTGCTTCTTTACATTTGAGTTGTTCAAATCCATAATTTTGCTATTCAAGTCAATAATAAGCATCCTTAAAAAAACGTCCATAATAAGTGTACTGGAAAGTCTAGAAAAGAAAATCACTCAAAATATCCAATCTTATGCAACTGTCATGATTGTCTAAAAAATCTGTCATAGTTACCATCAGATTAATTTTAAACCCTCGTATTGTATACTATAGTAGTACTTGGTAACTTGGCATCATAATTAGTTTAGCTCAAAGAAATTCAGTACATGGATTCGTTAACAAAAAATGAAACTGGAAGGCTAGCTTGAATAATTTCACGAGAATATATGAACTTGAATGGACAGTTTTAATGAGCAAATATTGGATGCAATTTTGCCTATCCATTTGTGCTATAGTACGTATCATCAAGAATACCCTAAAGTGTGAATCCACGGAGCAGGGTGGCTACTTTGTCCAAACACGTTTTAACTATAAACTACCCATCAATTATTTTTGCGGTTTTGCTAAATAACATTTGACTATTTTTTTTTTATCAAAATAGTCGAATTTTCATCTGTCCGGTATGCTTTGAGATCTACACTGTCTCATCTGATGAATTATGTCCGAATTTATTATAATTTTTTCATCGGAACATAACGAGTTCACCACATTGCTGTATTTTGTTCGCATAGAATTTCATTTTTTTGTCTTTATTTTTTGCTAAATCTCTCAAAGTATATGTTAGATTTTGAATCATGTGATGAGATCATAAGTTATTAAAACTTTCGAGAATAATTATAGTGATCAAGAAAAAAAAATACATAAATAAACTACTGCAATTATACTTATGTATAATGAAGTTGTGAATGAACTAAAATTTGAATGTTTTGGTGAGAGAAAACAGTTGAATCTGGTAAAAACGGATGGCAAAAATTAGACGCAGCTGATGCAATCCGTTAGCAACAACAACAGTTAAGAACGCTATACACGTATGCTCTAGTACGTATGTACCTGGCTGGTCTCGGCGGCGGGGCCGAAGAAGACGGTCTTGCCGTAGGCGAGGAGGCAGAGGCCGTGAAAGAGGCCGAACACCTCGGTGCTGGGCTGGTGCACGGCAGCGACGACGGTCATGCCCTCGAGGCGCGCCAGCCGCGCGATCCGGCTGACGACGTGGTACGACGCGGCGCTGTCGAGGCCGCTCGTGGGCTCGTCGAGGAACAGCAGCGCGGGGCGCGTCAGGATCTCCGTGCAGATGCTGACCCGGCGGCGCTGCCCGCCGCTGATCCCCTTGTGCGCCCACCCGCCGATGCGCGTGTCCGCCGCGCCCTCCAGCCCCATCTCCCGCAGCGTCTCCTCCGCGCGCTCCCGCCTCGCCGCCGCGGACATCGCGCTCGGCAGCTGCAGGTGCGCCGAGTAGTGCACAGCCTCGCGCACCGTCAGAGTCGTCATCAGCACGTCGTCCTGCGTCACGTACGCCTGCACATGTGTATGCGTACACGCACACGCGGTGAGTTCACGACAACCATGTATTAATTTACTTACACATACTCAAATCATTAATTATCAAGGAAGACGTGATTCTCCGAACCACCGTATGTCCGTATCATGCGCTAGCTAGGCTTACCGATGTTCCAAACGCCAACTTCTGCCTCCGGCCATTGATCAGAATGTCCCCCTTCTGGCTCACATTAGAACCTAACCTTCCTGTACCGAAAAAAATACAACGTGCATGGTATCAGAGCACGCAACTAGCAGAAATTACATCTTGCTCCTCGCCGAAACAAAAAAATATATGTAGAGATCAGATGTCGCTACGCGTATGAACAAAATCTTTTGCGTAACATCATCGTGAAGAATGACTGAAAGGCTAGGGTGAGACACGAGTATAATTTATCTCATGAGTGTGCAGAAAAGATTTCGTAAGATTCACGTGCATATATACAGACCTGCTAAGGCATCAAGAAGAGTGGATTTGCCGCAGCCGGACGGCCCCATGATGGCGAGGACCTCGCCGGGGCGCGCGTAGCCATTGAGGCCGCAGAGGATGGGGACGCGGCCACCCTTGCCGCCGGCCGCGGAGACCCATAGGTCCTCCCACGCGAGGACGACGCCCTGATCGATCTGGTGCAAGGAGATCTGGCGGACGACGGCGGTGCCGTTCCCGACTACCCCGTTCTCCACGCTGATCTCCAGCGAGGACTGCGGCATCAGCATCGGCTTCGGCAGGAACGGCGCCGGCGCGAACGAGCGCCCGCTGCCGAAGGGGAAGCCGTCGGTGCTGCGCATGGAGCCGCTGAGCTCCGAGGCAGTGTCAGATGGCCCCTCGTCAGCGGCGTCAACCGCGCGGCTCTGCCGCCGCGGGGGGCTCGGCGTCCACCTCGGCACCGCGGGGTGCTGCTGCTGCTCGGACGCCATGTGGGAATGCTTCTTGACCGGTCTGTGGGAAAGCGTACGTAGGAACTAGCGAGCGGTAGCTAGCTAGGTTGTTCTTGTGCTCGACTGCTCGTTGTGGTCGAGTAGTGTGAAGAACGGTTGCGAACTTGGCTGCTTAAATAGAAACTGAGCTGGGCTGTGCACCGGCGAGAAGAGGTGGTTGAGTGCAATTAATTCTTCCTAATTCGATTCACAAGTGGATTTAATTACTGTTATTGGATTATCTTGAGATGCCTTTAGAACACAGGAGCAGGTCAAGGAGAAACTTTTCGACTTTTTGGCCGAGGCGGTTCTTCGCCTCATATTAGAAAAAAATGGTCGTTGTTGGATAAAAGTTTTTATGAAAATAATCTTTTACCGTAGGGTTATCGTACGATAGGCTCTCCTCACCAGCTATCTGCCCCTGCTGGGGCTCCTCTTCGGCCACCTACCCTTTTTGAGTGACCACCACACGGTGGCTCTGCGGTGGGCTACTGTAGCAGCCGCCGCCGCACTACCATCTTATGGTGATTACTGTACCTTTTTTTTTTAAAAAAAAATATTGAAGTATATTTTTATGAATTTTTAAATATGAGTGGCCACCACACGGTGGCTCTGCGGTGGGCTACTGTAGCAGCTGCCGCCGCACTACCATCTTGTGGTGATTACTGTACCTTTTTTTTTTCCTTTTTTTAAAAAAAATATTGAAGTATATTTTTATGAATTTTTAAATGTAGTAAATGAGCTTCAAAAAGTATGAAAGTTTTTCTGGAGCCTCCTGACACAGTATAATTGCTTGTGTAATGTTTTTTTTAAAAATTTTCCGTTCCGAATGTTTCTCAAAAATTCATTTAAGTATACTATTCGTATGAATTTTCGAGAAACATTCAAAATGGATAAAATTTTGAAAACATTACACAAGCAAGTGCATTATGTCTTGAGGCTCCACAAAATATTTCATAATTTTGGAGCTCATTTGCTATATGTAAAAATTCATACAAAAGTATATTTAAATAGTTTATTTTAAAGAAAAAAAACAAATGCTACAGTACTCACCACGTGATACTAGTGTGGCGGTAGGTGCCACACTCCCGCACGGCCACCATGTGATGGCCACTAGAAAAGGGCAGGTGGCCAGCGGGGAGCCCCCACTGCATGGTGGCCATGCGGCAAACCCTCACAGTACGGTGGTCGTACGGCAGGTGGACAGATGACGAGCGGGGAAGGCCCACCGTATGGGGGTCATTTTTGTAAAAAAAATTTGAAGATAATTATTTTTGCTAATACGAGGCAAAAAACCACCATTTCAACCCAAAAAAAAAAAAATTCGAACTCTCCTCCGACCGTGTTGTTTTTAACTTCCTTTTTTGCCAGGAGGGTGTCCACGTGAACGCAGTCTAGAGATACACTACTAATCGCCACCTCTTACCATCTCGTATGCTAAAAAAAAACTGATCAAGTAAATAAGATCATGCGTGTTCGAAACGACAGTCATTTGAAATATGGTGGAGCTAGTGTTAAAATGTTTAGATATTCAAAACGGTATGTTTTGTGCTGCCATTGTTTGAGTATTATCTATTTTGGTTTTTCTATTGTTAAGTGTCCTATTTTTTAAAAACTCTAAGTCGATTTTCCTAACCTTTGATTAGCTTTTAGAATCGAGAGAGGTGCGTATCTGATTCTAGTTTAATGGTAAAAAATGTTTCTTATATTTTTTAGGGAAATATATGACATATTCTTAAGAACGCAAAAGTCACCTTATAAACAGACACCACATGTCTATTTTGACATTTATTTGATAAACTAAAAGGAAACGACTGATGTCCACCTATCCGATTCGGGTGCTAGGATCGGACGCCCGGCACAACCGTCCGATCTTACTTAACACCTTACCTCACAGCCGTCCAATCTGACCTCAGATAGGAAATGGATTTTATAGCAACCGCAACAAGCATACAACAAAATCTAGCTTTAATTGCAACAAATACTCGCAAATAAAGCAACAAAAATTTACTCTGATTCAACAAACCCTACAACACAAATCTAATGTAGATGTGTTTTCTTAATATAGTAGAGATATTTTTTTTTCTATCTTTACACTTTGTAGAGACGTTTTTTTTTAAAAAAAAACGCCACATAAGTTCCTCCATAAGCATCGTCGCTATGAATGAGGAGACATTTTATTAAAATGTTTATATATCCTTTGCGACATTTTTTTTTGTGTCTCTAAGGAAATAGAAACACTATGTAGTGATGTCAAGTTGTGCTACCATCGTAGCAAACTATAGAAAGAATCTAAAAAACATGTGCATTCTTACTCTTGCAAAGGTTAGTCCTGAATAATCTTTTAGATTTGTTGCACTAACCGCTTGAACCTCACTTGTTTAATTATGTCTTGCAATATTTATATGTAATTTTTTAAACACATATCAACCACCTAAAAACGCCGCTACTGAGTTGAAAGCTCTAAAAAAATGCCTTTACACAACAAAAACTTCATGTGAATTCGAGAGTGTCTAAAAAACGTCTCTACAAGATAAAAAAAATTTTATGTGTCTCGAAAACATCTCAAAAGCGCCTCTAGAGTAAGAAAATTTGAAACTATTTTTAAAATGTCTTGAGAAAGCACCTCTAGACCATAGAACTCATAATTTTAAAGATAAATTAGAAAGTGTGCCTAGAAAAGTGTCTCTACAAGAAGTTTTTCTTGTAGTTGTGGATACCATAGTGACATGCTTATGATCTTAGGATGATGATACAATAGTAACGGTGTTGCGGATTTGTCAAAACACTCGTTTTCGACGAAGTTCAGGAAAATCGGTATAATCGCAATAGAGGAGCAGTACTACCGCATCGCGGTATGATCGCAATTGAGAAGTGGTACTACCGCAACACAGTATGACCGGATTCTAGTTGGCGGTATATATTTTTTTTCGAGTGCATGTTTTTGGGAGTTCCTTATCTTCTGAAAAATGGTATGACTGCATTTTGTGAGAAGTAGTACCGATGTTACATGGCGGTATGACCGATTTTATCCTGTTTTGCTGGCCAGCTTGGTGGCGATATTTGTAGGTTAGGCCAATCTCATAGGTTTCAGTGCATATATGTTGCATGATGCATGTTTTGACTAACGTGGGTCAAGTTGCGAAGAACTTATTATCAGAATTGATTTTTTGGTCTATTGTTGTGCAAAAGGCTTGGAGGTCAACGACGAGGATGATCGGGACTAGGCATAGAGAGCCGAGGTCCAAAACGATCGAGGATGCCAAGTGAAATCAGTGGAATCAAGCGTAGCGCAAAATGGACAAGGGTGACTGAACGGGAAGTTCGGTACGACGGGTTGCATCAAGCGGCGCAGGGGTCGGTGCAAGTGCCATGGTGGTTTCAGTGGGAGCCGGATGTGAGAGACTTGACGACATGAAGAGAGTCATTGATTAACCTACACGTGACGAAGCATGGAATTGCTTCACGAAGATAGAGTCATATATTAACCTACACGTGATGAAGCATGGAATTGCTTCACGAAGATTTTTACTCGGTCTTTGGAGAAGGATCGAGAAGTGGTATTTTGGTAATTTCACCAAAATATCACCTTGATGGCTTTTGGCTAAACAGCGGCGCAAGACGGCGCAATGAGAGGTGGTTTAGGTCAAGAGAAAAAGAAGACAGTGCTTTGAGACACGTACGTGAGTAAAACCCGTTTCTGTGTGGGCTTAATAGGTGCCCGTTTGGAATGTCTCTCTAGAAGATAGCCTCTACTATAAAAGGAGAGTGTGCTGGCTGGCTGTGCACCTCCTAACCCTTGTACCTCGAAACCCTAGTTTGTGTTTTAGGGATAGGAGAGGGAAGTGGAGAGGTTAGTGTTCTTAAGAGTTGGATTGATTGTGTACTCAAGTGTTGAGCTTTTTCCTTCATGATAGAGTGACTGTAAACCATCATCAATCTCAAATCAATCCAAAGAAGATTTCTCAAGATGAGTATCCTCTTGTTCTTGCTCTCTCTTTGGTGACTTCTGGATTTTTGATGATCCATTGGTTTTCCTTTAGTTTCTTGTGATGGTCTTGCTTGTTGTGACATGTGGGAGTGTATTTAGGATCATCTTTTACCCACGAGCAAGATTTTGCATCAAAGTTTGATTTTAGCCCAATTTTGAAGCAACCTTTACCCACGAGCAAGAGCTTTGGCAGTGATCAACATGATCTTTGATTGGAATAGGTTCCTGATATTCTAGAAAAGGTATGTTTCAAGTTTTATGAAGTTTATAGTTCTAACAATTTTGGATTTTGGTTTTGGGATGATTTTCCTGTTCACCCAGTAATACCACTATTGTTCATTGGTAGTAACACTCTGACTATTCGGAAGCCAAGATGTTACCTAAAAGACTAACATACAACCAAATTACGGAAGAATTTAAACTTAAACTCGTCTAAGTACATAAAGGAACCATATTTAATAGTAGCATGGCAAGAATAAAGACTGAATTTATCAAACATAATCAAGAAATAATTGAAGTGATCCACTAGCATCATTTAATAAGAAAACATAACGTGAAGAGAAATATCATGCAGTAGTAAACTTATTTATTACAGTTCCTCAATTAACAACTGAAAGACATACTCGACACTATTAATGAAAGTAAATTTTAGTGAACTGTGTGATACGTGCAGGTCTATTCCCTCCCAATAGAGTCATCATCAACGATCACCTAAATAAATAAAGAAAACAAGAATGAGTCGAAACTCAGCAAGTACAGTAAACAATTGAACATTCAAGGTTATGAACTATTCAATCTCAATACAAAGGATGAACTTATCTCTAAACACTTATGAGTATGAATGGAATGAATGGGTGCATTGAAAGGAATGGACTGCTCAACAATTTATACCGGTATAACGAGTGATACACCCGTCGGTGTTCACTTAAGTCCGTACTTAACAAAGTCCGGGGACCCAAATACCGTATGAAGAACGTTTCATACGAGTGTCCAAGATTGCCCACGTTGGAGTGGTGGGACTTACATGCCCATACTGGAATTGATGGGTCTTTTGACTTTCACTCCCGTGGTCACAACGAAAACATGGCATGAATAGAATGGATGACATGAAATGAACTTTTATCACATGAAAATAAAGAATAATACTCAGTATGAATATGACTAGCAAGTCTAGTATTACATGACGTTCAATCATCAACATTCAATAGAATCAAACAAGGTACTTGCCTTCCGCGCTGTGATGTGCTAGGAGGCAACGAAGGTGCTCCTCCACTCACCGCCTACACAAATACATATTCGCAATAAGGATAACAAGGTATGACATAGCTACGGTATCCTACCATAATCCCCTAACTTTCCAACACAATCAACGGTTTCAAACTGACAATTAACCTATTCAGCCACCGGACAACCCTATTGGATAGCAGTACGAGAAAAATCATAATTAAAGATCTGTAACTCAGAATGATATGAAACTAGAGCTCAATGAATCTTAACGAACCAGACTACGAAACTCTAGTTGACAAGATTCACTAGATCTGCCAACACAATCATCTAATTAGCAGTTGAAAATGTATGACAAACACCTGTCCAGACAATCGATCAGCAGCAAAGAACATGGCATATCTTTCACTCTATAGATCCAATGGAGGTGTTCTTTATCAATCTGGAAATATTATTAAAAATTATACAATAACCTAAATGGGTGGAGGTCCTGAATCTTACATTAACAAGATCAAAATTAAGGAACAAACAGACAGTTCCTTCTCGTCAGACAGATAGAACAACGCGCAAAGAATAATTCATATCTCCTAAATCGTAAAGCAGAATTTCATGATCTCAGTGGCTATGAAAATATAAAAACCAGGTCTACAAAACTCTAAGAGATGAAAATACCAGATTCTGCTTCTAAGATGCCGAAACTGGGCGCACAACCTACTGTACAGATTGGATCTAACAACAGAGGCAAAACGATCCAACTAATCAAATCGAATTCTCATCTTTTATGAATCAAACAGCAAGGGGAAGCCATTGTTACCCTTGTAGACCCCCAAGAACGATGTGGATCGACCTCTTGAAGAACTTCCCTCTTCTCCCTTCGATGGCCGGCCAAGACGAGGAAGACGAACGACCGGCGGTGACGGCGGGAGAAATCGGCTTCGGGGAGAACTTGGGGCAGCGCCGGGAATCGCCGGAGGCCAGCACCAAGGGGCAGGGGAGGTGCCAAGGGGCAGGGGAGACGCTGGTTTGGGGAGGAGTATGCGCAAGAGTGGGGGGAATGAGATGTGGCGGCTAACGTTGGGGGGAGGAGAGGGTGGCGCCTCCCCCTTGTGGCCGGCTTCCCCCCTCTTGGGCCTTCTGGGCTGCGGCCCAGTGCCCAAGTTGTCGAGATTTCACCAAAAACCCCTTCTTTAACTCTATTATTCGCTGGAAAAATACTTCGCTGAGAGAAGAAATTCGAAACTGAATGAAATTCTCTCTAAACGATACTCGGGATATTACATTGGTATTACCACTCTGCGATAATGCAGCTACTGTTCACTAGTATTGTTTATAGGCACTGTTCATTAGCACATTTTTGTATTTTTTTGATTCAATACAAGTCTTCTGTTATGCTTGTATATTGATCTTTGTAGCTCGTATAGCTATTGGTGTGAAAATCGTGTTGAATTCAATCAAAGTGAAAATACATAGTGCTCCTATTCACCCCCTCTCTAGTCGTCGTTTTGGTCCAACAAGTGGTATCAGAGTCCGGTTAGTTCACTCTTGATCTTAACCGGTCACTAAACTTGGCCATGGAGAAGTACTCCACCAAACTATATGTCTTCGATGGGCTCGACTATGCCTATTGGAAGAATCACTTGCATGTCTACCTTCAGAGCGAAGGTCGAGCCATATGGGAGGTTATCCGTGCCCCTCTCATCTTACCCGAGGTTGCTACGCCGGCTTCTGCAGCCCTCTTGGCTAACAACAACAAGGTAAAGAATCTCCTATATGTCGGTCTTAGTAGACAAGAGTATGACATAATTTGCCACTTTGAGACCGCGTATGAGATTTGGTACACCCTCAAAACTTACCATGAGCGTTCGTCCCAAATCATGCAAGTACGTCAAACGGTCTTCAAGCGAGAATACAATAATTTTGAGATACGTCCTGGAGAGAGCATCGATGACGTATTCACTGGCTTCAATAAGGTGCTTAATCAGTTGAGAGCGATCGACATCGAGTATTCTTAGTCTGAGAATGCTACTCATCTCTTGGCTACAATCAACACCAAGGAGTGGGAGATGAAGGCTACTGTCATTGAAGAGAATGAGAATCTCCCTAATCTCAATTTGGAGTTACTCTATAGCAAGCTCAAGACTCATGAAATCAATAGGGTTGATCATCCTAAGAAGGAGAACATGGTATTAGTAGCAGACCCTCTCAAGAGAACTTCTAATGGCTCTTCTGAATGTTCCTCTACATTTTCACTTACTTGCTTATCTGCAATCTATGAAAAAGAACTTGAGACTATCCCTGAATCTGAGTTAGCCCTCCTAGCCAAAAAGTTCACACGGGCTTATGACAATGTGATAAACAAGAAGAGAGGCAGCCCTGTGACATGTTATGAGTATGGAGAGCTCTACCACATCCGGGCAAACTGCCCCAAGTTAAAAGAGAAGAGCAACCACAAGGAGGATAAGGTAGCTTGGAGAAAGCCTTAAGGGAACAGGTCCAAGTTTGCTACTGCCAAACTCATGAAGGCCGCTCATCGAGTTCTTGCCTCTTTTATAGAGCAATTCATGAGCGATGTGGACTCCGAGAGCGAGGAGGATAAGGAGGAGGAGCTCCCTCAAGAGAAGAAGAAAGGGAAGGCAAAGTTCTTCACCGGTATGTGCTTCATGGCCGACTCCATCGATATCGATGACATCGACGAGGTACCTCCATCCTATGAAGTTCTTACTAGATGCGATACCATCTATTAGCAATTGCTTAGCCAAGATAAGGCATTAAAGTTCACCATGGCTAGTAATAAGGACTTAGAATCACAAGTTGATAATCTGACGCTAAAACTTATGAATGCTAAGAACTATGATGCTGATGAATATTCATCATGTCATGCTTTACACTCTGAACTTACTAAATTACAAAATGCTCATCATGTTGCCTTGCACCAACTAGAAAATGTTAGGACTGAGTTAATTGAAGTTAAATATACTCGATGTGAAAAGTGTTTAGAATCTAGCAAGTTGATCGCCTCTGATAAGGCTAAGTCTAGCACTTTTTATGTCTGCTTAGAACATGAACATGAAGTAAAAGACATGTTAGAAGCAGTTAGATCTAAGTATGGCAAACTTAAGAACAAAATTACTTCAGCTCCTTGTGCTTCATGTGAAACCCTTAAACTTGAAGTTGCTATTCATAAGAAGAAATATGCTAAAGCTATTAAGGCTAAACCTTGTGAATCATGTCTTAACCTTGAAAAAAATGCTTATCCCAGGGACACATTAGAAAAATTCTCTAAGGATAAGAAAAAAAATAAACATGATTATTGACAAGTCCAAAACTCCTAATAGAAAGCAAGAGTTAGGATACAACTTTGCTCAAGAAAAATCTAAGCCAAATGTTATTCAAGTGTTGTAATATGGCTTAGTTGAGTTCAAAACCCAACCTGCAAAAACTCTTTTCAAATCTGTAGGTCTTGCCCAACCACCTTCTGAGTCAAAAGACGTATCTCCCAGTGGTACCAAGTACCATTGCACCTGTTGCAAGAAGGATAGGAATTTGCTGGAGTTCTATTGGCGTAGGTTGAAAAATGCTAGAAAAAATATTGCTAGAATTTTATCTTATCAATCTAGAGTTTTTATGAGACATGGTCATCTAGAAAAAAAGGAACATGGACCAGGATTTGTTTCACATACTCATCTGTAATACCCCGGCCTGCTCATAGCGTGGCCCGTGTGGCCCATGAGGAGTTGTGTGGTGGGATTAGTCCCACATTGCTTGCCTCAAGTGAGTTGTAGTAGTATATAATGCATGTTGGATCCAAACGTAGCACCTCCGGGTTAACCCTTTTACACGAAGCGAGGACGAAAGTGTAAGTGAGGTGCTATGTGTGGGCGGGTCCGCCCCACGGTGGGCTGGGCATTGAGCCGAGTTTGGGTCAGGGTGTTACAGATGGTATCAGAGCATCAACCTTCGCTGCACGGGCGCGTGCGGGACAGGGGCGCGGGTATATGGCGCATGGCGCATGTGGGCCCGGAGTGGACACATGGCATGGCATATGTGCTGGCACTGGACGCACGGACGTGTACCGAGGGGTGGTTCTGGGCATTTGCCGCAGATGCGGTATGTCGCCGAGGGCGCCCCTTAAGGGGTGAGTGTAATACCCTACCGCTCATAGCGTGGCCTATGAGGAGTTGTGTGGTGGGATTAGTCCCACATTGCTCGCCTCAAGTGAGTTGTAGTAGTATATAATGCCTGTTGGATCCAAACGTAGCACCTTCGGGTTAACCCTTTTACACGAAGCGAGGACGAAAGTGTAAGTGAGGTGCTATGTGTGGGCGGGTCCGCCCCACGGTGGGCTGGGCATTGAGCCGAGTTTGGGTCAGGGTGTTACATCATCATCATCATGTTTCTAGACAAGATGCATCTCATATTTTTGTAACCATTGCTCATGATAGAACCTCAAGTAGAGTCAAGACTAGCAAACTTTCTTCACATGCTTCCGGTAGATATGTGTCTCAGTACTGTGTTCCCAAGTCATGTTTAACTGATCTTAGTATTTATACACATTGATCTTCCGTGCCTTGATTTTTAGGACCACCGTGGTAAGGGGAGGAACACGTGGCTCGTCGACTTTTGGTATTCACGCCACATGACCGGAGACTCAAGATGGTTTACCTTCTTCACACAGTCGACAAGTGATAACTTCATCACCTCTGGAGATGATATACAAGGGTGGTTGAAGGAACAAGATCGATCAGGGTGAACCACAAGTTCATCCTAAAGGATGTCGCCCTTGTGGACAAGCTAAGGTACAACTTGCTTTATATCTCGCAACTTTTTGATGATGGCAATGACACTAGGTTTAAGAAAAATACTTGTCGTATGCATGATTCAGTTGGTGAGCTTGTCTTTGAGATTTCTAGAATTGGTAGGATATTTAGAGTTGGTTTTTCTGAATCTCTTGCTGGGTCTCTCAAGTGTTTGATTGCATTTTCTTTTGAGTTCTAGCTTTGGTACCGTCGTTTAGGGCACATTAGTTTTGATAATGTGATGCGACTTAGCAACCTTGATCTCATGAGAGGTTTGCCCAAACTTTAAGCCATCAAGAATGTTGTATGTGCGCCCTATAGGCATGGCAGGTAATTTACCGCTTCACACCCTTTAATGACTATGGCCATAACTGAATGATCGGGACAGTTGCTTCACATGGATAATGTTGGTCCTGCTAGGGTTTGGTCAGCCGGTGGCAAATGGTATATTCTTATCATAGTCGATGATTTTTTGAGATACTTTTGGGTGTTCTTTCTTGCTTCGAAGGTGAAGCTTTTGATCATTTTAATGATATTGTTCTTTGATTGGCTTCAGAACTCCTCGGTGCCTTGAAAGCGTTTCGTAGTGACAAAGGCACGGAGTTCAAGAATACCTCATTTGCCTCTTTCTGTGCTGAGTGTGGTATTGAGCATCAGTTCTCTTCTCCACACGTCCCTCAACAAAATAACATAGTGAAAAGTAAGAACATAACCGGAGAGGCCTCTGCCAGTAAAGGAGGTAGAGGAGGCCCCTACTGCCGCGAGCAAAGTCTAGAAGACTCAAGTGGATAGCGTTAGCGCGCCATAGGTACATACTGGAGGGCTACTGACAGTAATATGAGTGACATTTACAGTAATTTATTGGACACATGATAGTAAAATAAGAGATATTAGTCTATTTTTCGTAGGACGCCGCCGCCAAGCCAAAGCTCAAGATAAAACTCGTCGATCCCAAGCCATCAAAGACGACAGACACACCAGCGCCAGCAACCAAAAAGGGGGAGCCTGTGGAGAAGACAGCTGTGGGTAAGAGAGCCCCCCCCCAGCCTAGAGCGATGCCGGTGCATTAGGGAAGAGGTTGACAAAATCTCCTAGCAAGCTGGTGTCGCCATTCAAGCCATACAAAAGGCGGTTGAAAGTGCCCGTGGCCACGGCCATGGAGGTGAGGGAGCTGATATGCAACGATGAGAGCCGCAAAAGGTAAGGAGAATATCGCCACACATTTTACTAATACGTGTATGTTCTGTTACTACCCTACCATTAGAGAGTTTATTGAATCGTCAACTTTTCGTTTTATCGAGGTTCCACTTATGTTTTTACCGAGGTTTCCCTTATGTTTTATTGCTAACGTGCACGACATTCTTACTGCAGCCTTGCTTTGCTCAAGTCAAGCAATGGATTCATAGAGACCAATAGAAAATACATGGCGGAATCGTTCAAGGACAAAAAAAAATGATTGAAGACATGTTCATATCTCAGTTCATCGAGTGTTTGCACCAAGACGACGCTGACCTGATGCCACAACGCAATGGGTACAGTGCGTTCCTCCCCCATCGAACTATCAGTAAAATGTTCTTATAGCAAAGCCGCTTTTTACAGTAAATAGCCACTCGCATTGTAGTAAATCCTATCGTCACACTCGGTAAATTTTACACTTCTGTGTTTTACCCCGTCGACAGAAACTGCTAAGCATAGAAAAGTACATTAAAAATGAGCAGTACAATAGTGAACATGCCGTGAACATGCTGAAGGAGCACATGGCGGTGGTAGACATCAGACGTGTAAAGCTGGTAAGTAATTTACTATCTATCTGACATGTATCGAGTAAATTATCTTTCATGGTCCAGTAAAAATACTGTTTTCATTATAGTAAAGCTGATAAGTAATTTTTATGGGTTTTTATACTCATTTTGCAGCTCTTCCTCCCAGTTTTACACAATCATCACTGGTTTGTTTACTGTTTCAAAGTAACACAGAAGCGCGTAGAAGTGGTGGACTCCAACGATTACAAGCAGAAGGGCACAAAAGTTACAAACTATCATGGCCCAGCGAGGAAGAGGATCATCCCTCGCCCGTGTGCAGCCTTGCAGGACGTGACCAAATGGAAATTCCCGATCGTCGTGAACTGGAGGGTGCACAGCATGGCGACGCTGAAGCAGGTATTGAAGAATGATTGCACCTTCTTCGTAATGAAGTACCTATAGTTCTGGGATGGTAAAAGCTCGATGCTGGCAACATCGATAGAGCTGGTAAGATTTTTTTTCCAATAACCTGCAACATGAAGTATTTTTTGTCCATACGCATAGTGTCTGACATGTGGCTTTTTTATCATGTATATACAGGAGAAGGGGAACGTGTACAGGGCCCAGATGATGTTCTATATGTTGTTCCATAAGGTCAACAGTGTCAAGCCCCTCCCTGATGCACTAGAGAAGTATAGGCCGCTTAGCTAACCGATGTAGTTTTTTGTGTGTTTACGGCAATACCAAGTAAATTATTTTGTAACTGACAGTAATTTGTGTTACTTTTACAATAAAACATGTGATTACCAGGAGAACCCACGTAACGTCGTTTTCTAACATCAGTAAAATGTTATCAATCTTACAGTAACTACCCAAAAACATAATACACAAGCGGTTTTACAGCAGTAACCTAACATGTCTTTTAAAGTAATAATATGTATCATTTACGGTAAACGATTACATTTAATGGATTAACAACGCGATGTCATTTTACTTAGTAAAACCAGCATCACGATGATTACGATCCTCTCTTCCCCATCGAAACAGTAGTAAAATACTTTTTTAAACGACACGGGGGGATACGTTTCCATATTACTGACAAATCTTCACCGCCATTTGCGTGTTATTATGTTTTTACAGTTACCATGTGATCGATTTTACTGTCACCACGAACGGGTTTACTACCAATCTCGAGTGGGAGGGGCGGGAGCGGGCGCAACGCGCGTAGCGCGGGGGGAAGCATGGGGGCAAACGAGCCATGTTTAATGTCGTTTCTTATGCCCACGTGAGGTTTTTAATGCCGATCTCGATCGGGAGGGGCGGGAACGGGCGCAGCACACGCATCGCGAGGAAGCGAGGGGCGAACAAGCCATGTTTACTACCGTTTTGTATATATTTACGCGTGAAGATTTTACTGCTGATCTTGAGTGGGAGGCGTAGGCGCACCACACAGGCAAGCGTGGGCTCCTGTGTCGCATGCAATATGACCCACGTCAATGGACTCTATATATATATATATATATATATATATATATATATATATATATATATATATATATATATATATATAGAGAGAGAGAGAGAGATCCCGTGGATTTAACATTGATTTAGGATTAGATCGTGCACATTTGAATCTATGTTTTCTTCATGGTATGCGTCTGAAATAATTCTTCCGTTTTCTCTAACTTGTTGTCCTATATATAGAATGTGTGCAGTTGATCTTCTAGGATTTTAATTATTAATATAGATAAAAATATTCATATTTGCCATATCAATATGATATTAGTTGATTTAACGCACAAAATACTATATCGCATGATATAGTTCTTTTAATAATATTTGCTAACATGTATTAGAAAAATGAAATGATCGAAAGCGTATCGGAGGGATTTCAGCTTTCCTTAGGGTTAACCATGTCCGTTGGATCCGGAATGAAAAGCCGAGATTGGTCGCTTCAATACAGCCAAATAATAACAATTAATTCCCAGCATTAGAATACGTAATTCACTGGATGCATACACCAGTCGAGTACGCCCGTAGTCTACCATGCATATTGCTGCACAAATTGTCTCCGTGCCCAGCCCAACGCTAGCTGCGCTGCACGCCGGCCGGGCGCCACGTACTGGAGACCGCCTCTTTGCCGAGGGCCTCAAGCCCTAGGCAAAGGCCCATTAACCCTCGGCAAAGGCTTTGCCGAGGGCCGCCCTCGGCAAAGAGCTCTCGGGGAATTTTGAGTCGGCGAAGAGGGTCTTTGCCGAGGGCCCTTTATCGGGCACTCGGCAAAGCCTTTGCCGAGGGCTATACCGGCACTCGGCAAGCGGCCGTCACGGCACGCCGGCCTCGGACGGAGTCTTTGCCGAGGGCCGCCTACTGGGCCCTCGGCAAAGAATTTTTTTTTTTTTGAAAAATCTTTGCCGAGGGCCTCCAACCATGGCCCTCGGCAAAGAATTATTATTTTTTAAAAAAAATCTTTGCCGAGGGCCTCCAACCATGGCCCTCGGCAAAGAATTATTATTTTTTTGAAATAATCTTTGCCGAGGGCCTCCAACCATGGCCCTCGGCAAAGAAATTTTTTTTTAAAAGTCTTTGCCGAGGGCCTCCCATGGCCCTCGCAAAGAACCGGGTTCCGAATTTTTCAATGAGTCTTTGCCGAGGGCCTTGGTCATTGCCCTCGGCAAAGAGGCAGAAATTTTAATTTTTTTTTTGTTTTTTGCATTCCATCGACACAAGCATTTCATATATATATCAACCATCACATATATATATCACACAGAACCCATTTTCTCACAATATATCACAACCATAATTGTGAACCACAAATCACAATATATTACAACGACAAGTCATATGTTCATCATCATTCACAAATATATTACAACCACAATTCACATGTTTATTACGACAAGTTCATGAAATCCAAGCACAAGTCAGAACCATAAACCACAAATATTACAATAAAGTCCAACCACATCGCCTAGCACTAGTCCTAATCAAGGTAGCCTATGAGACGGTGGTGAAGGAAAGGCGGATCACCCGTGGCGCACTACCGGGATGATTGGAACTCATGACGGAGGTCGCACAAAGGAGCGAGATTGCATGTGTGAGTAATCCGGAAAACAGTTTTGGAACTTAGAGATTGCATCTAGTAATCTAGAAATACAAAAAGATTAGACTCAATTGAAAATTTCGGCAGCACCTCCCCTGCACGGGGAGGTTTCCAAAACCTGCAAGAAACAACGGCACGAACGCCGACATCTACAACGGCACGAACGCCGACATCCACAACGGCACGAAGGCCGACATACATGCAAAGCACAAGCGAAAAGTGAACTTTCATACTTACAGGAGTAGCTGCAGGAGTAGGAGGTGGAGTAGCTGAAAACTGCACAGGTACACCCGATGCTTGCCCAAGACTTTGCATGATCACCATCATCTCCGCTATCTGCTTCTGCGCGGCGTCGAACGCGACTCTTTGGGCTGCAACAGGCGGTCGGGCCTCAGCTCGCTCTTGACTTTGCCTTTTTGTTTCTTGCAGCTCGGCCTGCAATATTTCACTCCAATGTATCAGTAATGCAAATCTAATTTAGGTGTGTAAATATCAACGTACGACGAGTAAAACAGGAATTACCTGGAGTGCATGGACCTGCTGCAGTGCTGGAGAAGGCCGTGTGCGTATGGGCTGGATGGAGCTCGTGCTCCGTGCTCGGATAGCGTCGAGGGAGGGAACAGTGGTGGAGTCGATGGCGCCGTCTGCAATCCACAGCCGCCCGTGCTTCTTGCCTCCTCCGAGCCTCATGATCGTCTCTGCGTCAATGGGCTGAGTGCGCACATCGTAATCTTCCCCATAGATCTCCCTTACCGAGGACGTGTACTCTTGGACTTTAGTGTACACGTTCGGGTCGGAGTACACCTGGGGCGGGGCAGCCGGGTCGAAGGAGACAGAGGATGACGCCCTGCCCATGTGGGACATAGCCCACGCAGAGAACTCCGAGACCTCCTCGCCCGGGTGCGCAGCCTCCTGCGAGAAAGACGGGAAGATGGTGAGAAATCAAGCAGAATTGAGCATCAAAATAAATGAAAGAAATCACTTACGTATGCTTGTTTGTATCCGGGGAGGCTGCGGCTGCCTTGATGGTGAGTTGGACCTTGCCTCATCGACGCATTCTCGCCTCCTCGTGCGTGTCAACAAAGCCTGTGATAACCACTTGTCCACGATCATAGCCCAGCACTCGGGATACGATCGGCACCACCAGGGAATCACCTACAAGTCATCGAGTATTTGACATATAAGAAGATGAAATTGAACCTACTTAATATCAAAACGAATCATTATGAATGTTATTCGCCTACCTCAAGGTACTGGTCCCGGTCAGTGAAATCAGTCTTGCTTGAGGCTTGGGAGGGACCTGCAAATACCGACTGTAGTAGTCTATGTGGGCTTGGGCGCGCCCATGGTGGTGCATGTCGGTGGCGTACTTCCTACAAGCTACTGCACCGCCGATTCGCTGGGCCTCAAGTCCTTCTTCGGCCTTGAAAAATTTCTGCATACAAAACCGATGTATCTATTCATTATTTCAATAAAACATTTAACCAATGAATGAGATGTATTAAGCAATGTTGTGCGAGAGAAACTTACCCAAAACTCCGCCAATACCCGCTCCTGCATGTTGCGGTAAGTGTCATCCGTGACCAGTAGCAGTACTGTCCCGATTGGAGGCCGGCTCCCGCACCACCGCTCTTGGACAGCTTGCACAATGCCGGGTACCATTTCTGCACAAAACACCAAGGATGCTCATGGGTGCGTCTTTGGAGTACTGACAAAACCAACCAGGCCTCGCACAAGTGATTAAGAAAATTTATCGGTTTCTCTTATGATTTTCAACATATCTTATGAAGTAGTTGTGATAACATCTATAGTTACTTACCTCTTTGCCATAGGCCGAATCACTGGGCGGTTGTGAGGAAGCGGAACCGGAGGAAGGCTCGCGGGACCTCGCTCGTAGGGAGTCCGGGTAGCGGTACCCCCTCCCTCGCCCTCGAGCCCCTCACCTCCCTCACCCTCGAGCGCCTCGCCTCCCTCGCCCTCGAGCGCCTCGCCTCCCTCGCCCTCGAGCGGCTCGCCTCCCTCGCCCATCTGCTGACCCCTCTCGTCCTCCGACGAGGACGTGGCCGTGGCCGTCACGTGCTCCTCCTCTAGCACCTCGTCACGTGGCGAGGAGGAGACCACGCCTCCTGCGCCGCCGCCTGGTCCTCCTCTCGTCACCTCCTCGGACGCCGCCGGACGACGACCCTCACCTCGAAGGAGAGGCGGTCTCTCCAGTAAACCGAGGGCGTGTCACAGCGTGGACGTCTGCTCGCCATCTTTGTTCAATCACCTGCAATCACAAAGAATGAACAAGACTAATCAGTACATTTATTAGAAATAGATTCAAAATATATAAACAAAACACAAATAAAAAAAACATAGTATTACATGTATTAGGAATAATCTTCATGATTGGGATCATAGGTCTCATCATCACTGTCAAAATTGTCCAAATGGGCAACACTATCCAAGGTTCTATGTTGTCATCGTAGTCATTGCCTAGAAGTAATCGCTCAAGCATTGCTATGTCCTTAGCATTTACCACCACATCTCCATCGACCTCGCCATCAACCATTTCGTTGTCTACTTCCATTTCGATTGCTTCGGGTAAGACTATCTCAAACGTGCCTGGTAGCCCATCTTCTTGATAGAACTGTCCATCATATGTGTTTGCGTTGAAGTTGTAATCATCATCGTTTGGGGCAGGTAGTTTACCATGTGGAGATACCTGGTGCACAATAGCCCAACCCTTAAGATCCTCTTTGTCTTGGTTGGCGTATCGAGTATAATACACCTGCACGGCCTGTTGAGCCACAATGTAGACATCTTTTCCAGGATAGATGGAATCTTCTCGAATCTCGACTAGCCCAAGATGAGGGGTTCGTCTCGTTGATCGAGGATTAAACCAGTGGCATTTGAAGATGATAGGTTTAAGAGGTTTGTCTCCATGAAATGAGAGTTCATAGATTTCCTCAACTCTACCATGATAGTCGAGGCCATCAGTGCCGGGCGTACAAACTCCGCTATTTGTGGTTTTTCGTTTGGGCGAATCTGCTCGTAACTTGTTGTGTGGAAGCGATATCCGTTCACGTCATAGCCGGTAAATGACTTCACCCTAACGTCCACGTACCGTTTGTAACTGTTTCAACTCGTCACTCATGGACGAACCGGTGCGGGCACGCAAGGTGAAGCATGATAGATCGTTATATTAATCAAGCGTCACGATCGAACGTCGAGCTAAATTGGACATTACCTTTGTTTGAACCAAGAAATGAAATCAGGCCTCCCGCTCCCGCACCCGCGAAACAAGGGTGTCTTGTTCATGCGGTAGGATCCCTTGATTGATGCCAGAATTCACGAACAAATTCCCTGTCCGAACGAGAATCAATGGGGTTGGATGCAGAATAGTGACGGCGTATTGAAACAAGTTCGTTGAGAACTTACTTGATGAACGGCTACACCTCGGTAAGGTTATTCAACACATATAGCATGATACTGCGCCACTCTTCATTTCCCAATAGCTTCGAGGTTGATCCACTTGCACTGCCGAGTTGCCCTTGGAAAAGGCTGAGGGTCGATTCATTTTCGCCAGCATTGTAACGAGGGAGTGGATTATGATTGCTAGGAAGGTTCGGCTTGTAGTATTGCGTTGTGAAGTTTGCCACCTCCTCCCGAAGGCATGCCTCTGCAATGGAAGCCTCAATTCTTGCTTTATTTGTACATTTTTTACGAAGAGTCTTTAGACATCTCTCGATTGGATAGCACCAACGGGCCTGCACGGGCCCCCCCAAACGTGCCTCAGACGGGAGGTGCACAATCAGATGCTGCATCGGCAAGAAGAAGCCGGTGGAAAGATCTTCTCCGACTTACGAGCAACACAGTGCCGCTTTTCCAAGTCATGAGCGACGGTCCGAGATATCTCCTTGGCACAAAGTCAAGGAAGAAAAAGCTCAACTCTGCCAAAGACTAGCCAAACATGCTCAGGGACATAGCCTCGGACCATCGCCGGAAGAAGCCGCTCAATCCATATGTGGTAGTCATGACTCTTCATCCCGTTGACTCGCAGAGTGCCTAAGTTCACTCCCCTGCTAAGATTTGCTGCATATCCATCTGGGAACATTAACGTCTGGATCCATTTTAGTACTTCCCTCCTTTGATCGATTTGCAAGACGAAATTGACCTTAGGCCTTTTCCAGTTCTTGTTTCGGCCACTAGGAGGCTGCATCGCTTGATTCGGTCTATCGCACGACGTTGCTACGTCCACTCTAGCCTTAACGTTGTCCTTAGACTTGTCAGTGTCCATGAGAGTTCCCCAAAGTGCCTCGGCGATATTCTTTTCAGTGTGCATTACATCAATATTATGTGGCAGAAGAAGGTCATCGAAATAGGGGAGCCTCGTCAAGCCGGACTTATGAGTCCACATATGTTCCTCACCATATCCCACAAAACCACCTTCTTCATTGGGCACGAGAGCATCTATGTGAGCACGAACCTCGGCACCAGTCCTCAAGTGCGGTTTAGGGTCTGTCACTTTGACACCTTTCGTAAAGCTCTTGATGTCTTCTCTGAATTCATGGTCTAGAGGGAGGAACTGCGATCTTTGGTCGAGCAGCGAATACTTGCCACCCTTCTTCAACCAAATGAACCTCACAACTTCCTTGCATATTGGGCATGGGAACTTCCCGTGAACACACCAGGCGGCAAATAACCCATACGCCAGGAAGTCATGCAGGGAGTAGTGGTACCAAACGTGCATTTTGAAGCTTGTCTTTGTAGCTCGGTCGTATGTCCATACCCCCTTCTCCCAAGCGTGGATTAATTCATCAATCACAGGCTCCATGAACACACCCATATTACTCCCCGGGTGTCCAGGAATTATCAACGACAAGAATACGTTATGCCGTTGAAAGGAGATGCCGGGAGGGAGATTGAGGGGGATAACAAAAATGGGCCAGCATGTGTATGGGGCAGCCATCATTCCATAAGGATTGAACCCATCTGTTGCCAGCGCGACACGTACATTACGGGCCTCAGCTGCTTTGTCACGATGTTTGTCATTGAAGTACGTCCATGCTTCAGCATCAGACGGATGTACCATCTTCCCAGGATTGTACCGTTTGCCATCTTTGTGCCATGTCATCTGTTTCGCGGATTCCTCGATCATGAATAGCCGTTGGATCCTCGGCAGGAAAGGAAGGTGCCGTAGCACTCTCGCGGGGATCGGAAGCTGCTTTTTCTGACCATCACCAGAGTCTACCTCCAGGTACCTGGAGGATTTACACTTCGGACAGTAATTTGCGTCCTTGTGTTCTTTCCTAAATAGGACGCACCCCTTCGGACAAACATGTATCTTGTCATACGGCATCTTAAGCATACGAAGGAGTTTCTCTGCCTCGTACAAGTTCGTCGGCAAAGTGTGCTTCTCCGGTAGCATGGTGCCAAACACGGCCAACAACTTATCGAAGCCTTCTCGACTCAGGTTTAACTCGGCCTTCAACCCCATTACGCGTCCAACCGCATCCAGCTGAGAAATCGTTGTACGCTCGTGAAGGGGTTTCTGTGCCGAGTGCAACATTTTGTAGAAGTCCTTTGCGGATTCCTCCATCTCCTCCTTCTCACGTCGTTCAGCGAAGTGAGCTTGGTGGGCGTCATCTAGCATGTCTGCTACCCCGGCATCATCATCAAAAGCCTCGAGGCGTGCTCTCACCACCTCCGCTCTTATACGATCTGCTTCACCATGGTAGATCCACTGTTGGTAGCCAGGCGTATAACCATTGAACACAAGATGTCTACCCATGGTCTTCTCGTTTACCTTTCTCCTGTTGTCACATTTGCTGCAGGGACACCAAACTAGAGAATGTCCTCCTGCTCCTGGGCCAAATGCATGTTTCAAGAAACGATCTGTCCCCTTCACCCATTCATAGTCGTAGTCACTCCCGCTTCTCCAGCCCGTGTACATCCACTGACGGTCCTCCATCCTTTAACATTTACATCACAGAGTATTGTGACCATCAATTGCATCTACGCGGTGTTCCTAATGTCTAATAGGTGAGGATAGGTCCTAATCCCACCCGCGGATGCGTAGATGAGGTCGGTTTCGTGCTCGCTCCTCTTCGAGATAGATTTGGCGGAAGACCTCCCATTGTTCTCCGATACACGTCCTGCAAGGGAGAGTGTGTATCCGGAGAACAACAGGGAGGTGATGCCGAAACTCCGTCTCGGACCGGAGCGGACCATGGAAACTAACCCATCTACGCATCCGCGGGCTGTCCAAAAAACGTGGACAATCCGAAACAGATACGGTCGCAGATATGCAAAGATCCGCATACCTACGACCGTATCTCTTTCGGACGGGAGACGCCTAACTGGGTTACGCGCGGGCTACGACAGACATGCGGAAAAAGAGGTTATTTATACCTAGGGTGTCGGTGAAGTCAGGCTAGCGGGGCAGTGGCGAGTCGACGCAGTGGCGAGGCGACGCAGTGCAGGCAGAACCGCGACGCCGACGAAGACGATTGGGGTCCTCTGGAGCCCCTCCGACGTGCTCTTCTCCTGCATAAAAAGGCAATAGGTTATTGTTTGTTCAAAATTATTCTAATCCTAATCCCTAATTATTTACTAATCCCTCAAATAGGAAGATGTGTCATTTCCAAAATAGTTCTTACTCTAATCATATTCATCAAAATCTTCAAGATAGTCTGATTTGCATGTACTCAACAAGCTAAAATATTTCATTAATAAACCAAGTCTTCACTACTATAATTGTATCACACTAAGTTATGACATCAATAACCTGATACGTACTTAATGTTGTTTTTTCCTAATGTCCTTGTCATGATACAGTTGAGGATGACAGTTTCACGTGAACTTACATTTGAAAGAGAAAAACATAGGTGTACAACTAGGACTTCTGCTTTCCTTGTGAAGTAGGGTTCATTTTAGTTTCCGCCTGTCAATGGAGACCTTGTTTGTTCATCTATATCTTCACACAATCCATTAGCCTTTCTGCTATTTTTCTCCGCACATGTTAGATTCATCTACTACAACATGTTATTAAAGTTTGATTTATATGACAGATTAATGGTATCACAAAAATATCTTGCAAGTTACAACATTGTACTTGAAAGACGTCTAGTAACTGTCTGATAGTCTAATACAGCACTGTAAAGCACAATGGCAATTCGGAAAGTAGGATTAGCTGTCCCATGGGCTTTACCTTTCACATTCTTTTGCAAAGGCCCACTTGATTAATTTAACCTGCTGTTGTGTTCTTCCTTAACTGTGCTTTAGGCCCTCAGAAATTCATGTACTATAAATGTCATACTCCTGGGAGAGCAAATTCCCACTAGTACTGCTAGTATTGTTGTTTCCCTTGCTGCCTGTGGTTGTTGATTTTTCAAAAGAGACGTGAAGCGTTCTGCACAAGAAGTGGTAGTAATTATTTAATTCATGAACAAAGTAAAGAGTGAGATTGGTGATAAGGACAAAGATCAACACTGTTGGGGAGAAGTAATCACTTCCACCGTGCTGTTGTTATTACTGCCTGGCGCTCTGGTGGATGTAGGGATCCTTGAACATAAAGACAAGTGACACCTTTGATGCAAATGCACGCTTATTGGGCATTTGCAAGCTTATAGCATGGGTGTTGTCTGATGTCAAATTCTTGAAGATGAGTTGTAATTGCTAGTGAAACGGTTGCATCAAACCCAGTGGATGGAAAAACTTAAATCTTACAGAAGTCAAATTTGAATGATTGTGCTCTTAAAAATAATAATGAGTATTTGCATCTTTATATGACATTTGGTAAGGACATCATCATGGTAAAGAGGAAGGATGTAAAGCATCATGCGCAATCTTCACACATATTGTGATGTTTGCTACTGCTTTAGAGATAGCACCGGACAAAGAGAGACCGCACAAAATTTAAATCTAACCAACCCTTTCCCATGTCAAACAGAATGTTATAACATTACTAAGAGCCTGTCTTCTTAACTCTTTAGAGAAGAGGAAGCAAAAACTGGGTAGTTCTATGTGAGTTATTATGGACAGCCCCACTCAATTCAATTGGGTAGTTCACATTCTAGATACATTAGGCACCAGTGATGCAGAGGCTATTGGCTATAAATTGGTTGTTTTTTAATATTATTATTCACACACAAGGCAACACACTACACACGCACGCATACGCATAGACCCAGGCTGGTTGCAACTTATGCTTCTGCGTCACATGTGGAGATGTCTGGGTTTTAGGCATCCGACGTCACAACTTGCTCGAAACCTTCTCAATTTTTTACCACAGCCTACACATGCGATAACATTACACCTCGACAAGTTTCGTGTTTTTCGGACTTCGTATGGATTTTATATAATTTAAAAATACTTTTCCGACAAGTTCCTCGTCATGTTACGTGAAGAAGATGCCTGAAATTTGATGCGAGTTCGTGGATAGGGACTAAACATACACCAAATACCATGAATAACATTTTTCGAATCACTAAATTGCATTATTCCATCCACCTGCAGTTCAAATTTGAAATATTCGAAAAAAATCAACAAAAAGAAATAAATTAGGGAAATATATATAAAAAAGTCAAAATTGGCCCAAATTTTAAAATTGAGTTTTAAATAATGTATTATAGCACCACAAAAAAACTGGGTTCAAAAAACCAAAAAAAATCTTTGCCGAGGGCCTAGCCTGGCCCTCGGCAAAGAAAAAATCTTTGCCGAGGGCTTGGCCAATGGCCCTCGGCAAAGAAAATTTTTTAAAAAAAATTAAAAATCTTTGCCGAGTGCCTGACGGCGGGCACTCGGCAAAGACTGACGCCAGTGGCCGCCTTGACCCATCCGGCCATATTTGCCAAGGGCCAATTTGCCGAGGGCTGGGCCCTGGCAAAGGCCTCTTTGCCGAGGGCCTATCTTTGCCGAGGGCTCCTGGGGCTGGCACTCGGCAAATAGAGCCTTTGCCGAGTGCCCGAGATATAGCCCTCGGCAAAGCCAGAAGCCCTCGGCAAAGGAGGGGTTTCCAGTAGTGCACCGACGAAGCGCGAGGGCCTTACCATGTGGAATGCATGCGTACGTTCCCTGTTGCTTCGGCGAACTAAACGAAGGTTAATTCCTGGCCTTCCTGCATACATGCGTGGGCGGCCATGGCTGCCACCGCAGCTCGCTTGCAAGTGGTGCATGCTCGGCTCGTTAACGTACGCAAGCTTCGATCGGCATTGTTTGACACGTTCTAGCTATATGTCCCTGCACTGCATGCAGGACCATCGATATCGCCGACGTACGGTGACGACCGCTAGCTGTTGCCGGCCAGTCGAGATCTGTCATGCCATGATACTTCTCCTCTATCCATTCGTACGTAATTAAATCACATGCGTACGTACATTCGTTATAGTCTCGAGATTATGTATGGATGGATGGGTCGATCGGTCGCGTCAAAGAAATGATTTCTAGGCGGCTGCGTGAGTGCATGCGTACTCCGTCGATCTTCTGGTGGCAAATTCTTGACTTTGGTTCCAAATTTAAGTTCAACATGCTACTTAAGCATGTAGGAGTACGAAGGTACACAACCAGTACTACTACTGTAGTAGCACTTATCTGCACATGCAGTCATGCACCATGTAGTTGATGTCAAAGTAGCTGTTGCAAATGGAGAGCAAAAACAAATCCTAGGTCAGAGTAGCTGTTGCAAATGGAGAGCAAAAACAAATCCTAGGAGCACAAAGACCATCTCCAAACATACATTATTATATTTATTGTGAGTTGTCTATGTTGCTGAGATTAGATGCGTGCATCTGGCACTCGATCTATGCCTGCCCTGCAATGACCTGGCTTACGTAACTGATTGATTACCAATAACTTAACTTTGCTATAACTATGATCACAACAAAGCTAGCTAGATGGACAGATCAGGATCAAAGACCAACAAGTTAATTAGCGAGGACGAAGTTACGTCGAGGTTGCCTAGTATTCCAGATCTCCTGAGTAAACTATATATATATCGTTGCCAATTAATTAAGATGAAAGTGATGGGAGAATTATTGTTGATCAATATCTATAATACTCTTCCATATGTCTATTGTGCGATACTTTTCGGACCAGGGAACGCGTACGCATGCTTAATAGTATACAGAACATGGTTTTTTTTTTTTCTTTTCAAGATGACTTTACAGACTGGTCAATCCTTTGAAAGACCGATTCAAATTTCACGCGTTTCGTAATTCTTTTCGCTCCTCTTCGATCGTCTTCTTACAAGTTCTATTCGTTACTCACGCACATGCATGGTCGATCAGTACTGCACCAAAAATGATTGTGTGACCAGCCAACACGCGCGAAACGTTTTCCAATATATACCACACGTAACGTACATGGACTAGTTCACGGCCAAACATTTTGACTTATTGGAAATATGTGGCTAACCAGGGGTAGCTACCCACCCGGATCTTTAAAATTGAAATTCAACATTTTTCCGGTGAAAGTTGAGTTGAAAAAGTTAAATATTTTGATATGAAAGTGAGAAATTTTGATTTAGAAGTATTCTAATTTGAGTTGAAAGTCACCGATTTCAAGTTTATAGTTTTAAACAACGGTATTGGCATTTAAAAAAAATAGTTGAAAGTTGAATTTTTTTTAGGTGGAATTGAGAAATTTTGAGTTGAAAGTCTTCAAATTTTGAGTTAAAAATCTTCAAAGTTGATAAAGAGAAGAAATAACACGAATCTTGATGCAAAATTAAACATTGCATGTCGGATGGGTAGCTACCCCTGGACAGAAAAAAATATATACACGATTGATATGCAACTCTTCAATTTGCAATCGTGCCTTTTGTTAATTTTCAAAGGATTTCTGTACCATTGTGGGATGCCCCAGCCATCTCCAAGGAACTATTCCGGAAATTTAGGTGTCGTTACAAGAAAAATGTGCCTTTTGTTAATTTTCAAAGGATTTTTGTACCGTTGTGGGATGTTCCAGCCATCTCCAAGGAACTATTCGGGAAATTTAGGTATCGTTACAAGAAAAATTGACGTCGATCAGTCTTGTTCTAGTTCTTGTTGGATGTTTATGGAATAAGTGTCGCTAGAAAAAGTTCAAATGTGTGCATTCAAATTAAATACACGCAGCCGACTTGACGCGAAATTTTCTAGTTTGACAACGTGTTTAGAATGACATAGTATGTACCTAGCTAATCTTTCGATCAAATGGGAAATAGATCGACCTCTCACAACTGATAGCTAGATTAATTTTATATTGTCCTTGCTAGATTAATAGTAGTCTTTTCGTACCTAGTTAGACTAATAGCGGTCTATTTTGTCCTTTCATGCATATATAAATTCTGAGAGAGACATTGATCTCACCTGTACTGCAGAAGAACAGCAACAAAGAATCTGAAACATATGCATATCTAACATTCTTCAGCCAATAGTACAGAGCACTCGAAGCTGTCCAGCTGCCATACCATTTTCCCATATACACTATGTTATTAGGAATGAATATTGTGTTAATACAAGATGACGCAAGACACGACCTGACTTTGCATCTACTACTACTCCTGTATCATTTCTTTTTTTTAAAAAAAAAAAAACCTCTGCATTTTTTTTTGAAGATATTTTCTGCATCTACGTAGCCATGCATGACTAATCACATGGCGGCGTCTCCTAACTAGTGCGGTTTCATACACGTATTTAATTCGCCATTCATTAACTTTGACATGTATGCATGGAGTACGTACGAGCACTAATAGGGCAATTAGTTAAATGGGCGATCGATCGACTACTGGTTGAAACCAGTGAAAACATTCTCGGTTTCAAAATTTTACCGGAGAGGACGGTAAGGCCAGTAACCGGTGAAAACCGGAAATTTCGGCCAATTTTGGGTGAAAATTTTAAAAAATTAACTTTTCAATTTTCAATTTTTCTTTAAAAAAATCAAATTTGAAAAAAAAAATTTGGACAAATTGTACCAAAACCAAAATTTCGCTGTCGGTTTTGATTTCTACCGGTTACCAGCGGTAACCGACGAAATTTCGCCGATAACGTTTTTACTGGTTGAAACACGTAATTCCAGGAGTTAAATTATCTTTCTTTACTCTAGAAATTCCTAGCTATTTATCAATAATTTTTTTTTATAGAACTCCTAAATATGTTAAAGTAAAATGTACGACGGATCACTCGACTTGTGCGGTACTTCACATGCATTTTACTTAACACATGCTTGCTCTGATTACCTTCCTATGACGTATTATTCTACACTCGGCCAAAACTTTCTCGTCTGCTTGGAAGGCATAGCCGTCATATATGAAGTTTCATAATTCCACAAACTTTGCTAGTTTAGAATGGCTACTTGGTACAATTCAGATTATTATAGTAGTACTGTATAATTAAATAGAGGTGTGGTTGGCTCAAGAAAATCAGCGATGTGGTCAAGCTATAGATCTTAGATGCGACGTTGCGACGGCTAGCGTTCTTATTTCTAAGTACTCGTCATATATAATTGTCTCCCTCGACAATTTCTAGCACGAGTACGTCACCGTCTTACCGAGCTCACAATGCTAAATACTACTCAGCATCCAGAAAAAAGGTCATCTGCTCAACATTTTCAAAAGAGAAGGTGTTACAAGCTCACAGATCATTATTACTAAACACCTCTATAACAAAAAAAAAGAAAAGAAAAGCAAACGCCAGAGCCTCCCATTTCGGCCGCCGCGCCCCAACTCCGATCAGCCGCTCCGACGAGCTCCCCGCCACCCCACCACCGTCACCCCCATGTTTCAGGCCACAAGGAAGTTTTCCCCCAAGACATTTTTCTTTTGGTCTAGCGTCGCCTCCGAATTTCTCGTTCTTCCTTCCCTCCGGCCGAAAGCGCCCCCCTCTTCGCCGTTTCCACTCCGGTGAGGCTTGTAATAGCCCCAAAATCCGGGGCCGTTAAAAGTCTTCACAACCCCCCAGGATGTGCAGTTGCGAAGTAAGCAGTGTCTTAAGCAAGCTTTTGATTATAACAAAAGCAAGCTTTTATTACATAAGATTAAGGTTTAACAACCAGTTTTGACGCAGACACGGGCTTCCAAGCCCAAAGCTAATATAATACAAGACAAAAGAAAAACACACCACATGCACGCTTGAGCACGATCGAAACTTAAAAACAGTAGTCATTGCCTTCTGGGAGCCCACCAAAATCCTGCTTATTGGGGTTCTCAGCATTTTCTTAATCTTCTTCTGTGGAGGGATTGCAAATTTTGCAAGAATGAGTACTGCTACCGTACTCAACAAGCCACATGGAAAAACTAAATAATTGCATGCAAGGAGTTCAATGGATGGTTATGGTTACCTTAACAGGCAGCTGTGGATGCATTTTTAACTTTAAAACAATAATAAATAATAACAACATGGGTTTCTCAACAAATGCACCAACCAGATTCACATCTCAAAAACTCTACTTATGTCTTGGAATCACCCAAGAACACAGTTTCATTAACCGGAAGTACGGCGTATTCGAATACCATTTGGTATACTCTGCAGAGTTGCTCAGCTTTACCTACAAGATACCTCATACTCGTACTGTCAGAACATAGACACGCAACATGTGTTGGGACCCAAATATGCAAATCTGGACCCTTTGTGTATTCTGCACTAGTCCAGGATCACGCTAGTGCACACAGTATCAACATTGATAAAATATCAACTCCATACAACGAAATATTAAATAAACGAGTAATTTGAATAACAAATAACTGTTGTGACCTTAAGGTCGAGTTTTACAATTATTAAGTCATGCAAGGCTGATAATAACGAAATAAACTACAGCGGAAACAAAGTAAACTCCAGCGGACTCCCATCAATACACCACAGGCAACTGACTGGGATCAAAACCCTAATGATCAACCTTCGTAGAATTCCTCTTCAAAAGCTGGCGATGACTCCTCCACTTCTGTTGATTTGTTTAGCAAGAGTGAGTACACACCGTACTCGCAAGTCATACCACATAATGCAATTATACATGATGGTTTATTCCAAAAGAATGGCTTATGTGGTTAATTTGCAGAAATGCAACATTTGCAAATGAATACGAATAATAGATTGAAAACGTAATTCAAAACAAATAAACAATAATAATTTATCATTTGATTTCACAAAGACACACAGTCTAAACAGGTTATTCACATAGCTGCACAAGTTACCTCACACAGCTGACCCTTCCCAATTATTTTATAAAAATCTACCCCTCGTGTGAAATTCCCAAGCATGTCCATAACCGAGGACGCGACTATTCGAATAGATTGGTTTAACACTCTACCCACACGATGAAATCAACCGGATCAGAGTTGATCACAACAAAACCTTTCAGAGACTTCATCTCAAGCAATGACACTCCTGATGTGCTTTCCTGCCGGCCAACCGATAGACACAGCGTTTGGTTATAACACACATCGTTGGATAGGGATGCAGCGAACCGTCCCGCGATGTGACATATCACACCTCCAGCCCATCACACAGTTTAAATACAACCTGAGTTGTCAATGTCAAGATTCTATAACTTACTAAGTTAGGCCCAGCCCATACTATGCATGTGGTCGTACAGTAAGGCCCAGTTCAATGGTGCACAAAGTTAAGTCCTTAATTCACCAAGGAAGACTTTCAGTTTTACCCAAATCACAAAGTTTAATAAGCACATAGCTCCACCATTCACACAGATCCACCACTTGCCTCAGTCTAAATCTTTTCTCACCCTGTTGATTAAGTGCAACACATGCCATCAACGAGTAATAGCACACAACACATACAGTTTCATCACACAGTTCCATAATCACTTAGTCAAGTTTATAATTGCAACTCATATGAAATGATGACTCGTGGCATGGCTAAGCAGTCTACTCGTATCTAACCAACCCACGTTGGTGCTACGATAATACCAACTAATAATGAACCAATCTAGAGTGACAAAATATCATGGTATACAATAGACAATGTGGATATAACAAATTGGATTAATAACTATCCCAAAAGCATTTAAATAAATACTTGAATTAGAATGCAATACATTAAAACAAAGTATTTTGAAAACTGGGTGCAAGATGATCAAAGGTATAACTTGCCTTGGAATAAGTCTACGTACTGGTCTTGATCTTGAGGTGCTCCTTCTTCTCCTAAATTTCCCCAAGTATCGACGTCTACTCGCAAACGAGATAAAAGAAATAAAAATAAATAAATAACAGAGGCAAAACAAACTCCAAAAATCAAATACAATTCACCATTAAATAGATCCTGATTTTATATGAATTTACCAATTTGAATGGGCTCAATCGGAGGTCGGATGCAAAAGTTATGGGCTTTTGAATATTAGAAATCAAATAAAACCCTAATTTGGATTTTAATGAATTTCCCAAATTATTTTTATAAAGGAAAATCATATTAGTGCGCAATGCTTGCGTCAGCCGAGAATTTCCAAAAAAAGAAATAGATTTTAAAATAAATCTGTCAGTGAGATGGCTCACGGTGGACTAAGTTCACCGAGCCTCGGGATCTGGGAGTCGGTGGACTGGGCCATGTGCGCGTGTGCTAGCGCTGATTGGGCTCCACGTGGATGCCACATAAGCACCGAAGCTGACGCGGCGGTTGCGGTGGCGCTGACGCGGCAACGGCGGCGAGGGCGGTGCTCGGGACCCGATGGTCACCGGCGTTTGGCGGCGAGTCACCGGCGGCGAAGGGTACCAGATTATTCCCCGTGCTATTGCGCACTCAGGGGTGCCCTTACCAGTGGGTGGCAACGACTATGGCGACCGGCGGCGAGGAAGAAGCGGCGGTGGAGCTTCGGGTTTTGTCGGAAGTGTGCTCCGACGATGCTCAGTCGACGAGGAGGGGTGCACGGGGTAGCCTGGGACTTGCTGAACACGGTGGTGCAGTCGGTGGGGCAAGGGCGACAACGATGACGACGCAATTCGCCGGAGAAGAAGCTCGGCCGAAAACCCTAAAATTTGAAATGCGGCGGCGCTAGAGCGATCATGGCGGGCGAGGGCACGGGCGCGAGGAGGAAGAAGACTCCGTGGAGACGACGACCCTGTGGCGGTCCCACCTGGCAGTGGCAGCGAGGCGCGAGCGAGCGAGCGAGCGAGATCAGCTGGCGAGGCCACGCGGCGAACATCCAACGGAGGAAGACGGGGTTGAGCGCGAGCGTCCGATCGAAACGAGGGCACGCGTCGCACATCCAAGGGACGAGGGCGCGGGCGAGCGGGGAGATGGGCTGGCGCGTGGGAATAGTGCCCATGTTTTTACCTATTAATTCAATTTTAACTAAGTTCTTAATTATGCGGGCACGAGAGGAATGAAGATGGCGGTCGCCACCACCGTCACCACCTCCGCCGTATATAGTAATTTTGGGCTAGGCTTGGACTAGCACAGCACGACTCTAGCACGATGGGCTTTGGGCGGTGCCTAGGCACGGTAAGGTGACCGGACCGAGCCGGCACGGCACGACGCGGCTCGAAGCACGGTGGGCTCGGGCCGGGCCGGCACAGCACGGCATGGTAGGGTGACCGGGCCGAGCCGACACAGCACGACGCGGTCAGAAGCACGATAAACCCAGACCGAGCCGGCACAGCACAACCCAACTCCCATCTCTATATGTAGCACCCTTGCACCTGCCAAAGTTGTAAGTGCATTCCCATGTGAGCACGTTGCCTCGGGACTTTTTGCAACTAGCTCTAGCTAAGCTTGTAGGCAACTGTGGAGCACACGTAGATCTATGTACATATGGAGGTATATTCTGCTCATCGTCATATACGACTGCATGCATCAGGCGAAGTCTCCGATTCCACAGCATCGAAACATCATCAGTTAAGTAGCAACTAATCACGCTACGAAACAGGTCTCTCAGACGTCAGCACCGCGATTTTTTGCACGACGTAGGTAGGACAGTTCAACGGAGCATCGATCGCCACCTTCATGGCAAAAGATACTGGGGCCTAACTCTGCACGACCATTTCTTCCCTCCGTCTCACTGGCGATCGATCGAACGTCCATGGACATCTCCCGGACCGGTCAGGCAGGCCAGTCTCGGCGTTTCACGTCACGCGGTAGATTTGTAAACAATACTCAGAATTATAAAAATAAAATAAGAATATAATAGTAAATTAAACACAGAAATATAAAAAAATTCTTCAACCAATCATATTACAATAGTTGGAGATCTCTTCACAAACTAATAGGATGCGCCAGTTTCTTGCATTCAACATTCGCAGGGACTCGGACCTGTAGGCGCCGATTTCGTGAAACACGATGCACACGCCTACTTTTGGCCGGGTCGGCTGCAGCCTGCAGAGGAGAGGAGACTGAGTTCTGTGGTACACATCCTGGAAATACGACTTCTCTGCCTGCTCAGATTTCAGAGTTTCGGAGACTACTAGGTCCAGTCAGCAATACAAGTCCAATCCTTTGATCGGTTCCTCTTCCTCGGATCATTCAGGTTTGGCACAAGGTTTTCTTCCATTGAATGTTTATCTTTACTTTTTTAAAAGACTATAGTGGCAGTGATGCGCTTTTCGTATCCCCTCCAATCCTCGTAAGTCGCAACCCTTATCCCCTCGAGAAATCATGTGATGGCGTGTGGACCCAACTTGTCACCCCGAATCCCTCGCGGCCACTTCTCTTTGAAAAAATTTATATGAGCGCAGCAGCCCCCTCCTAAATCTCTTGCGAATCATTCCTCCTATTTTGCTACTTCTAATCGTGCAACCTCCCGCTTTCCTCGTCGCGATGCCCTCTTCTCTCGAACAAATCCCAGCAACTCATCTTCCCTCCCAATCAACACCGCCCCCTAGAACTTTAATCTACCTTCCGGTCCCTAAGAATAGCGCCGTCACTGGATGAATTCCCGATTCTTGGCATCAATGGGGCCAACGTGATGCAATTCCAACCCTTGGCAGCCAGCATGGTTGCCTGGCGTCCGATGGTGCGAGGTCGCGCCAATACGCGACTTGCGAAGAGGAGACAGACGCGACACTAATACTCTAATTCCATTGTGCCCTACACAACAAATCTATCGAGTAGGTAATGCTTCAGTTCAAGTAAGTAATTCCTCGGTCCAATTTTATTTTTTTGATAGGCATTGTTGTTTTGTGATTATTTTCCGTCAATACACTCTGTGAACATCACAAAGTTTATCGCTAATGAATTGTACTAATCCTGCCTACAAGATGTTTGGGAGAAAAAGTTCACATTGAAGCCTTATGAGCTGCTGCTTCGGCAAAATGGCTAAGACAGTAAGAAGCGGCTTTGCTCGTGCTAGAATCACGTCCTAATTAAGACAGTGATAAAAGCGGCCTTGGACTTGGACTTGAACTGAGGATTCAGAAGTATTTGATTTAACTGACCGTCTGCACGTAATGCAAGTGATGCCACTCTCACTTTTTTAGCTTTATATCTGCTTCAAAAGAATTTATTAATCTGTTTTGGGTATTTGTTCTAAAAAACAATGCTTTGGGTTATGCATATAAAGAATTATTTGACGGTGTTAAATGGAACGAGTTCAGTCAAGAGACTGCTTAATATTTATGCAATTTGGTGAGAACCCAGCGTATTGTTATTTCATTAATTTCTTAATTTTCCTTTGTGTGGTAAACATCTTATCAAGTTCGATTACTAATAATTAAAATTTTGTTATTTATTTTCCCAGTGTGGAGACGTAGTCAAGGGTGCGACGTAAAACGAACACAGTGTTGAAAGAGCGATGTGGACCATAATGAAGCTCAGCCAAATGTCTTGACGAGTTGATGGTGTGGCGCAAGCCAAGCCAGGCAACTGTGGTGCGACGTGCTGGGATAATATATTTTTTATCAGCTAAGTTTGTTATACCCTATGTTGAAACTACTTGAATTGATAATGTACCTAGCAACATTCACATAACCGCTCCGAAATCAAGGCAATGACTCAAGTCTTCGGACGTGGGGAGCTTCAGTTGTTGTTGAAAACCATATCTCAAATGAAGATATCCCTAGCAGAATACAGAACAAGCGGCAATATACTCATCTTTTCTTACACCATCTCTATTTTAAAGCTCGACCAGGCATCGTGCTGGAACCAAAACTGTGTTGTACACTAAGGCGCTGAGTTCGACAATACATATGAAGGCACAATACGGGTTGGCATGAATCTCAGTAACAACGGCTTCACGTGCCATATATATATATATATATATACACACACACACACAGCAAAGTACAGTCACTCAGCTAGTCATGTCATGTAAGATGTTTCTAAGCACGAGTCTCTCTTATTGACAAAGGAGACAAGCAGACCACTCAGCTAGTCATGTCATGTAAGATGTTTCTAAGCACGAGTCTCTCTTATTGACAATGGAGCTAATGCAGACCACTGAGCTTGGGCTTGCCGTGTACGGCACAGTAACCATGCTCAGCACTGAAAAAGACTGCTACATGCGAATGCACGAACCAACACATACGAATATACGATCAAGATGTCTCTCAAATAATTGTCCCAGAATTTATCAGGCTTCACGTTCAGAGGGTTCAGTGCAACACTATCGTTCGCTACGTTACACCCTCTTAAAGCAAAACAAACTGATACGTTACAGGGCGAGCAGCTAGCACGATATATAGGAGAAAACATGCACGATTACCATGTCGCGTGGCAGCGTGGGTTTCATGACATGTGCTGTCCTTCACTCACGGGTGAGTTGCTTCACCTTTCCTTTAGCGATAGAACAGAATCCGTACAGGAAGAACGGTGTAAATGCCAGAATGAAAAATGGCAACTCATTACTCACTAGAGTAATCATCAACTAATACTATCAGCCAAAGATCCAAAAACTGCTACCAAATCCCGCAGAACGGCCGGTAACGGTTACCGACCAGTAATCGGAAAACCTAGAAAAATCTCGGTTAAAATTCGTATGAAAAAATTTGAATTTGGGATGTAATCGTCGAAATTTTGGAATTTGAATTTAAATTTGAAGTTTTCCAGCCGGCAGCCAACTAGCGGGACACTGTTGCATCCAGCTATATATAATACGCGGCCTTGGATAGCGTCAATGGAGCTACTTGACCTCCTTATCGTCTGACATCTTCATGTCTGATCTTGCTTTCAGGCACAAGTACCGTACCGTCTCGGTGCCACAATCAGGCTGCTCGTCTGATCCCTCAAATCTTTAGGTTGGGCTTCCCATCATCTGCTTTGGGGACTTTGAGCCCGAAACGTAATGAAATCCTCTCGAGCAGCTCCTTCCCATCCAAGGGAGAAACCATGACACACAAATTGGTCTTTCCTTTCCAGCAAACAATGGCGATTGCAGAGGGATCCATGGCTATGGAATCTATATCCTGATGCCCTGAAATATATAAAAAAGATATTTGGTTGTCATCAAAGTTGTCAACTTTCACTTTTAAGGTTGGAGGAATGTAAAGCTACCTTCACGTAATACTACGACACAGCAACCCGGCAACAAAGCCGAAGCTTCCTCACCAAATTTTGCGACCACGAAATCGGGAAATTTAATAGCTCTGTACTGTAAAAGGTGCTGAAAGTCAATTGCAGAAGCATATAGAATCTGTTTGGTGATGTACGGAAGCAGCAGTGGCAAACCCTCCGAAGATAACCTAAACGTGCATGGTGAGCCGTCCTTTGATGACTGTCTTTCCTGAAGGAGTGCAAGAATTATTAGAGAGTAGCATTGTCAATGTATAATTTGTTCTTTCTGAAAGAAAAAAAAACTTGAATCAATAATAACAGAAACTAATGGGATACTTACAAATATCTTTAGGCCAAGTGAAGTAATTTTCAGTCGCTCGCCAACTTTTACATTGAGCTCCAAAACTTCTTGCACTGATTTTGACACATAGTATATCCTCTTAACATGACTAGCATCAGGATTCCTAGTCACGAGATGACCTTCAAGTGGAAATGAATCCTTGATACCATAAAAAGATACTATACTTCTGATTGTTGATTCATCTTTGAAAAATATAACAGGATCAACCCCTCGCCATCTGCCTTGGTTTTGCGGCTTTCTCCTGTTATATCTTGCCCCTTGACCACTTTCTGCCTCATTAACAATCACCTTAACTTCCTCTGAGCATTTAATGTTTGAAGTTTCCTTATCAATGTCTCCATTTTGTTGTTCATCCAAAACACCGCCATCATCAACCCCTTGCTGGTGCACAGGAATTTCTTCCGATGGCACATTATCTGATCCTGGGCATTTCTCAAGTTTCTTAGCCCTGTCTTTTGAGATAATGTGCTCACTTTTTATCACTTCTACCACCTGAATCTCTGGAAAGATGTAAATGTATAATTTATACTTGAGCACTAAGAAGCAGTAACTACCATGTCTATGAGATTTGATACAATAATGCATGAAATGTATGGAATCAATCGTTAAAAAAAATCACCATTTAGGGGAGAGAGTTTCTGAAGAACTGCAATGAAAAATGCCCCACTATTTTGGTCATGAGGAACAATTCTCATGCAACGATGCAGCGGGAAATTTGAATGTTCTGTACAGATGGAAGTAGAATCTAACTTTTTATAAGAGACACTTGGAACTTCGCCAGACTCACAATCAACTTTGCTTGTCTCTTCAGAATTGGGGTTGATACCATTATTGCTGTCATCAGTTGCTATCTTTGTTTCTTGTTCTCCTTCTACCATGTCTGCTGAATCCTTCATGTCTACATCAACTACATCCGTATTGACGTCAACACTGCCGCACACCATATGGCTATCTGTGGTGCCTTTACCTGAGGGAAACATGCTTGGTGATACCACATTCTTCCTGTAGCGAGGGACATCCTCATGAGTGCCAAACCAAGATCCTCTATCCCGTACCTACAATAGTTAGAAAGAATCATTGAGGGAAGCAGAATGCACCACGTTGAATTATCATATTTATAGAGGCTACCAAGGATAGAATAATTGTGTGGCAACATACCAAGACCAAAAGTGTAGAATGAAAACAAATTATAGTTTCAAAAAGAAGAACGTCAAACTGAAACATTGGTTGCTACTCCGGTTGTCCTTGCACAAGTATGTTCTAAATTGAAAAAGAATTATTCTTCTTAGTAGAATATTTACAAATTCGGTACATCTTCCATCTCCTTTTATGTCACGTGTAAAAACCTACTATGACAAACAAAAGGAAAATATTCAACAAAACAGTAAAGCAGTGCTTGAGGTATAGTTGTGTACTGCTACATGCGAATACAAGTTGGGTCTCCACTTTATCCAGTGAACACTATGCTTTGATTAATGTCAGTACGCAAGGTGCTTAATTACAACATGCAACATGTACCACCAGTGCAGCACATTACATAGCATGCCATGCTGAGTGACTTGGAAGAGATTCTCTCTCTCCTCGCCTTAGGTGACCTGCTTGCATTAGCCTCAAAAAAGATTAGCAAGTTCCAGGTTCACAGGAAACCACAACTAATTATGAAAAACAAACACCTAATGGGCAAAACAAGGTATCACAATCAAGAACATATGCATGATTTAGAGACATGTACACTAACCTTCCAGGTGCTAAGTCCAGGACGACGGACCAATTTAGGTAGCTCATTAGAAACATCAAGAAGCTCAACAGAATCTCCACATCTCCGTAGAATCTATTTAGTTATGAAAAATATGGTCAATGTTACCCAAAAAAAAAGCACAGGACATAAAAACCAAGAACTATACAAGAAACTAGAAAAGCAATATGTTGAAAAATGAGAATGTCTTGTTGGTCAAATCTCAATACACTTCTCTGATGACGGGCTTGCCATGCAATGAATACCACTTCAGGATCAATGAAAATACAACAAAAGGAAAAATAAAATAAGATTTCACCAAATCAGATGTTAGCACACTAAATATCAGAGAAGAGGGAGAGAGTAAAGTTAAAATTAAGCAACAAAATATACCTCAGCAACAACAGCTTCATTTTCAACAGGATTCATTGAACATGTTGAGTAAACCATCCTTCCACCCACTTTAAGCAAAGCAATACCTGAATAAGCAACAAAAATACAAGCCTAACCTCTTGAGGTAACAAATCATTAACAGTACAACTAACATATCATTTACTCATTATAGTTGGAAATCATCAGAGAAGTATCAAATTTAGTGCTAACTTCTATAACACATTGATTGTGAAAGAATCCAAACCAGATGCACATATCTTGATATATATATATATATATATATATATATATATATATATATATATATATATATAATCAAATTATAAGATATTTGCACAAGCTCCTAAGCAGTAAGCTATCTTATTTATCACGTGATCAAATACTCAAATTCATGAAACATTTAATGATATGCCACATTTACGAGGACCTGATTCATAATCAAACATAGATGGCAATAGTCAATTGAGCAAGGGGGAGACAACACCACAAATGCGACTTCACAATACTCAAATACATTTCAAGAATCAAGCTTCTAACATAGTGAACCAACTTAACAGTTCAATGAAACACATAATGGTCTAAGTATCTTTTAATCCTTACCACGCATAGCAATTTCCACTTGGAGACGATGAAGTCCGTTCCCCAAACCAGTATTCCTGAGTAGCCAATTCAGTTTATAGGGGACTAAGAAAGAAAATGACAGCAGCAACAAGGCCAAACGATTCAGTATTTACCACTTTCTCCACATATCAGGAGCCTTACGGACAGTCCCGTCACCACTACAAGGCACATCACACAGTACACGATCAAATTCCAGCCTCTGCGGTTTGGATTCATCGATACATGTTTCTGAACAAAACTTTGAAAGATTACATCCAGGAAAGTTTTGAGCTTCGTGATTTGTCACTATCAGGTTGGCTGTGCACATTCTCTTTGTTTGATGAATAAGAAGATTGCATCTTTGCACATCAACATCATTAGCTACCACCTGAGTAGAGTAGGAAGCGCAAAGTAAGAAAACAGATGATATAATCAATGTCTTCTTTTCTGAAAATTAATAGAGATTATAAATAACTACAGCTGCATCAGTTGTATGTAATAGCTAGTGAAATGCACCATGGCATTTGGAAGCAGTCCAGGCTTTGTTGACTGGTGGATCATCTCAAGTAACTGGAAAGTTTTAGATCCAGGAGCAGCGCACACTGCATTAAGATCACAAAACTCATGAGGTTATAGTATTCTAGAAGTCTTCCCTCTCAAAATAATAACTGAATACTGTAACAAAATACTGGAACTGCCCTTCCTTTAAGATCAAGTTTCACACAAATAAATCTAAGGCAAAGCCAAACAGAAAAGGATGGGCTTACATGAGAGATTCAGCTGCCTTATGAACATAAGGTATAGTTACAAATGGTTGATGTTCTTTCTTTCTTTATTTGATTTGTTATTGATGCTTATAAAAGATCATGTTTCTAGACTTCTAAACTTTTTTAGAGACTATTGCACAAGCTGTTTTATTGGGCATTAGGCTGGAACCTAACAAACCGGAGTATGGAAGTATCCAACATTAGGTAAAATAGGCAGTTCGATAGAGGGACAGCCAGTTACATAAACTGCACGACATGTTAAATGATGGACAAGAACAATGGATAAACATACTGTCAATAATATGATGGTCAGGTTGCACATTCAGAAACAAAGGTGGGACCTGCAAAAACAATATATATCATTCAAAAAAGAATTGCCCCCAAGATATCTAAGGCATCGTAGATAAACAATATAGCACATCTTCGAAATAAATATAAGGCACCCACCATGCTGACAGCCTCTTGCCTAGTTATGTTGCCAACCTCATTCTCTTGCTTCAAGAATTCATGAAAACTGCAATGAAAAAATAAATGTTGAACTTAAAACTATATCTCACTAGAATATTAAATATGAGTGCTTCCAATGTTGCAATGACAGCAAATTGTTGTGCGTACCAATGGTCTCGGAAATTTTGTTTTGCAAAAGGGAGGAAAGCAATCAAGCTCTTCCTTGGCTTTCATATTATGGCTTTGTTTATTTGCACATGAATATGTGGCCAATACATCAGCCAAACTAAGGGGCCACAATTACTCCATAAAATTATTTTCAGTTAGCACCCTCAAAACCCTTATGACTATGAGAAACTTCAACATGAAAATATTAACAATGAATGTAGTATGAAGCATGAAATAAAAGGCTCAAAAGAAGTATTTGAGAAGTTTCAGAGAACTGTTGATGGTATAACCATAGTCACCAGGAACGTTGGTCGACCGGGTCGAGAAACAGGGTCCCGGGACGTGGTACACCACTTTTCCTTCTAAATTACGCAGGAATTGTGTACCATGTCCCACGAATCGTACCCGGGTCGATGAATCCGGTATGTGGGACGCGGCATCCATCCACGATCCATGTGACTAAGGGTATAACAAAGAATTCAAGGCAAATCACTGATTCTTACAGCAGCAAGTTGGTTGAAAATTGATTCCTGCGAAAAATCTCTGAAATGCAGTAAATCGAATTCAACATTTTTTTAATTTTATTATACAGCAGTTAAGGGACAATCATGTCCTCAATAAAGCATGCATTCATCACTTCATACGAAAGGAAATTCCTAAGTGTAAATAGATTTGTTTTGCATCGAACATCAGTTTAACAAGTGCATAAAAACAATCATCCTATACTGCACATTGTTGACAAGGTTCTTTCAAAATAAACATCATGCAAGATATGTTTACCTCTCAAGTGCCTGGTTTCTCCTCAGTTGCATTCGAGAAAAGTTCAAATGCCACGCAAGATTGCCGGGGTACCAAGCCAAAGGGCGAATAGCATCTTCTTCATGCTCATCACTAACCTGCCCATCACAAAATGATTATAAAATAGAAAATGTTATGGGCATAACTAAAATTTATGAATGAATTTTAGATGCAACCTGAGTCTCCAACGACTTCCTGAAGTCATTTTCTAACTGTGAGCAAATATCTTGAAAAAACTGACAGCTGAAAAGGCAAGAAAAACATTAGCTTAGTAGAATAGAACAATTAAGCTCTAAATGTAGAATTAAGTTATCTTCAACGATAGCACACATAAAAAACAATAAAAAAAGGTCTTTGTAAGAATACAGGCCATTCTGTACAATTACTTTTTGCTCTAACTATTAGGTATATTCTTGCAAGATACAAAGGTAAAAAATATACAGAATACAATGTCTGATGAACCATAGCAGTGAACAGCAGGAAAACCAGAACATATAACACTTTATCCTTTGCTAAAAAAGAGAAAGTATATAGCAACACGGGGCTCAAGACCAAAATTTTCATCAAACAAAACACCCTCGTTATCAATTGAGAACAACAATGGCCAGATATGCTTACAAACAGAAGAAATAACACCAATTTAGAGAAATAAGAATTGATTGATCCGTTTGAAAAGAGTAATGAAACCTTACCCCAATAAATAGTACTTGTTTGGAGAAGAGATGCAAATCAAACTATATTTCCTAAGAGGTTAGAGCCATAAGTATAGTTTCATAGTTAACAGCCTACAGTGGATCTTTCACCCAGAACACAAACATGCCAGGAAATTGGTATTTGGTAATAGGCAATTTCATGAAAAAATGCAAGCTATTGGTCATCTATAGTAATGGCAAACTACCGTATCCAATTCTAAGACTCACAAAGTGGCTTTCATTAAATACAGATAGTGTTACACCGCAATAATCAAGAGTGTGGCATATTGGTTCATATAGCCAGCTGCTTTGTCATTCGATTTAGTCAAACCAATTTAATAAGCAATTACACCAAACATGGTGTGGATGCAGCCTGATACTTCATAGAAAGCAGTATTACCTCGCATTAATCCTGAAGGTAGCTGGCAATGGCTTCCGGAGCATACTCATGAAGTCATCCCACTCTTCCTCGGGAACAATTTGTTGCTCCTGTAAGACATACACATGTATATAGACATTCAAATTTCAATAGGGCTTGGAAGCCACATCCACAATTTCTAAGCAATGCTACATACAGTTTAAAAACTAAGCTGTAAACAATCACAACAGAAACAAAGGTGGTGAAGCCCAGCTAGGGTGCTATCAGCACAAGGTTAATCTGCAGAACAATATTCAATACTGAAGTCGATTAATATAGCTGCGACATACAAAATAATAGCTTATATCAACACATCCCTCACCACCATATCAACAAATTATAACATTCTAAAACGAAATCTACTTGAGGAGCTCGAGCCCATACGATCAAAACTGGCACCTAGACACCGCTCAGGGCTAGCTCCTCCGTTTTGCTATCATCAAAATTTAGAACCGCGCCAAATCACGCCAAAAATGGGGAAAAAAAACAGTAAGCTGCGCATCATCTGAACCAAGCGGCTGCACCTTGTAGTAGTCCTCGAAGGCCGGGTTCTCGGTGGCGAACGGCTGCCAGGACGGGTTTCCCTCGCGGCCCTCGGAGCCTTCGCCGCCGCTGGCGGCGGCAGGAGGGGGCTGGGAGGTGTGCTTCCAGATGTTCTCGCGCCCCTGCTTGAAGTGGCGGCGCTGCGTGCGCCCGCGCTTCCTGCCGCCTCCCATCTCTCCCTCTAGCGCGCGCTCTGCAGCAGCTACTGCGGCGTCCTGTGGCAGCGCGGAGGAAGGTAGCGGTGGCGCGAGGGAGGTGAGGAGTTTGAGCGCCGGTGGTCGGCGGTGGGGTTTAGGAGTGGCGGCGATGGAGGTGGGGAGGAAAGGTGAGGTGAGGAGGTCGTGGGGAATGGGGAGAGTTAGGCGGGCTCGCTTGGGCCCGTTGCGGATCGGAAACGCACAAAGCGAGGAACGCACCAGCAGCCTGATGGGCTTGTATGTTCCCTGTTCAGTGGGCCGGCCCCCGATGTGACACTCGGTACAAATCATACAAGGGCACATTTACACGTGGACTGTGGAGTGCTTCCGATCACGATTCTATACAATTCTATCATGATCATTCAATCTCAACTATATCAATAGTGAAGCAATCCTACATAGAAAACCCGAGACCATGAGATATGAGAACCTAACCTTGGACCTGTATTTCCAATTTGGTATAGCATCGTCGCGAGAAAGGAAAAAAAAAATCGGCGGTTCCAAATCTTCTACGATTCGGTTGTTCCAACGTCCAAGTCGTCAGTCTTGTAGTATTGAGGCTTCCTTTGGCATTGTTGTGCCTTTTCGAAAACACTTATTTATTTCTACTTTGGATGTCATAGCTAATTGGCAACATCTTTTTTGGAGTAGCAACAGCAAAATCATAATGGAATTAGTAAACATTCTATATTCTATAGCGCAGCGCAAAGAGCAAAGACTCCAAACCGAAGCCATCCTTGCTCGGTTTTCAGCCCAATCATTACAAGTTAGGTGCACATCAAAAAGTGAGGTCTTGACTAATCAACAGCTAGTCATGTAATCAACCAGGCCGAAGGCAGACGATCCCCGGTCTTAGAAGCGTGAAATGGAACGGGTCGATGCATCCTTTGGCATACAGGCGTGCGTTTTATCACAAGTAATCGATATACAATTGATGCCCTTCACGCAACACTGCACCGGCGGCTATCTTCTTTTATATCATACAAGGCTACACAGATTACACGCCCACCCACGCCGCGCACATCTGGATAGCCAACAACGAGTCAGCAAGCATGGAGCTGGAGATCTCCGGCCGTCTTCTGCTCTGCCTTTCGGCCGCGTGGGTGCTAGCCGCCGCGGCCGACGTCCCGGCCGCACGGAGGCCAGGCTGCCGGACGAGGTGCGGCGGCGTGGACGTCCCGTACCCGTTCGGCATCGACCCGCGGTGCGCGATTCACAGCGGCTTTCAGCTTCAGTGCACGGCTGTGGACGGCACCACCAAGCTGTTCAACGGGGCCATGGAGGTGATCAGGATCTCCGTGCCCGACGGCAAGGCCTGGATGATGAACTGGGTCTCTCGGCAGTGCTACGACCAAGCCACCAAGGGGATGCAGTACAACAACGCATGGGCAAACCTTACCGGCTCACCGTACTCCTACTCAGCAGAAGACAACAAGATATTCGTCACCGGGTGCAACAGCCTCGCCTACATGCGGAGCGACTCTGTAAGTACCCCGGCGGCGGCACTTTGTCGATGGATCTTTGTGATGGCAAAATTAGCGGAAGCGATCGGATCACTTTAGCACAATTTTGATTCAACCCGTGTAGAACAATCCTCCATATATTTGTGTTATTACGCACAGACCCATCTTGAGCTTGCATGTCGAGTTTTTTTCGTCCCCTCTCTTCCTTCTAACCTTAAGCGCTCCCTTGATGATGAGGCAACTAGACTATTTGTGTTTTCTTCCTTCTAAGCTCAGTGCAGTGTTTCTTTCTTTTATGCTCTTCTCTTCATTTCTTCACACATCCCATACCGTGAAGGGCGTTTACTTATATAGGCTTGAGCATCAATCACCAAATGCCATGCAATTAATCCATCCAATGGCATTTAAATGGCAGAAATTACTGGCTTTGAATTGTAGCATATATGCTGCTGGCCGTTGACCTCTAAAATTGACAGCTAATTGAACCATTTGAATGTTGTCCATTGATGGTAATTAAGCAATTGCAAATGCAAAACGGCAGCCAATTTATTCTTTCATTTACGCGACCAGGGATTGACCCTTGTACAATTATAGACAGCTGACTCTAATTAGTAGATACAAACTATACAGATGCTACCATATTTTTTTTAGGAATACTACCATATCATTTCAGAACACACACGTAAATATTTAAAGGGAGAGGAGAAGGATTTACAAACCCATGGTTCTTAAATCAGTAAACATCACATTCAGATCTTTTAGTGTAAGAACCATTTCTATAATTTACATGGGCCACTTTCAGTAAAATTAATTTAACACTCTATCGATCCAGAGCTAAGTACACAGCTGATATATATGTGCAACACATGCAGTATATAACCGGCTGTTTGTCGACATGCAAGAATGTAGAAGTTAAGAACGGCTCATGCTCCGGCGCTGGATGCTGCCAGGCAGATGTTCCGAAAAACGTGCAGTATTATAAAGTTTTCTTCAACGAGAACTACAACACCAGTAAAATATGGAGGAGAACCCCTTGCAGCTACGTGGCACTGATGGAAAGAGCAGCCTTCAACTTCAGTAGCACGTACCTCACCTCGACGGTGTTCTATGACACAGACAACGCGCGGAGGCCGGTTGTTCTGGACTGGACGATCACAAGGAATACGTGCGAAGACGCTAAAATCGACAGGAGTGTGCCCTACGCCTGTGTCAGCAACAATAGTGAATGTCTCACCAACACGTCCGGTTACCGCTGCAAGTGCTCCCATGGATACAAAGGCAATCCGTACATCATCGATGGATGCACAGGTCTCTCTCTCTCTCTCTCTCTCTCTTCATGTCCCTTCCTTCTCTTTTATTTTCCCCTACTCATGCAAAGACAGTGCAAAGATTTGAAGGTGGCATTTCTGTTTTGATTTCAGATATTAACGAGTGCCTTGACGATGTTACTTACCCATGCTCTGGAATATGCAAAAATACACTGGGGAGTTTCACTTGTACATGCCCGCGAGGAAAACAAATGATGAACGGCGTTTGCATGCCAGATCAGAAGTCCATTTGGGTGATGCCTGTCGTTGGTGAGTTTTGAGAGGAAATCGCACTTGTTTTTTTTCTGCTGACTTGCGGTGTACTTTGATATATCACTAGGATGAAATCATACTGATCGGTTTGGATAATCACGCAGGTGCAAGTATTGGATTTGTTGTTCTTGTGATTACAATCACTTGTGCGTACTTGATCCAAGAAAGAAGGAAGCTACAACGCATCAAACAGAAGTATTTTCGACAACATGGCGGGATGCTGCTATTCGAGGAGATGAAATCACAACAAGGTGTTGCATTCAAAATCTTCTCGGAAGAAGAATTACAGGAAGCCACAAACAGGTTTGATGAACAACAAGTCCTTGGCCACGGAGGCCATGGAACTGTCTACAAGGGAGTTCTGAAGAGTGATGTCCAAGTAGCCGTCAAAAGATGCATGACAATCGATGAGCAACACAAGAAAGAATTCGGCAAGGAGATGCTAATCCTGTCCCAAATCAACCACAAGAACATTGTTAAGCTCCTAGGCTGCTGTCTCGAAGTGGAAGTTCCCATCCTGGTCTACGAGTTGATCCCAAACGGCACACTGTTCCATCTCATCCATGGCAACCATGGGCGTCACATCTCCTTGGCCACTCGCTTGCAAATCGCCCACGAGTCCGCTGAGGCGCTGGCCTACCTCCATTCCTGTGCGTCACCACCAATCCTCCACGGTGATGTAAAGTCATCCAACATCCTCCTTGATGGCGACTACATAGCAAAAGTTTCCGACTTCGGCGCTTCCATCCTAGCACCAACCGATGAGTCACAGTTCGTCACACTTGTCCAAGGAACTTGCGGGTACCTCGACCCGGAATACATGCAGACATGCCAATTGACGGACAAAAGTGATGTGTACAGCTTTGGCGTCGTTCTCTTGGAATTGCTCACGCGCAAGAAGGCGTTCAACCTCGAAGGGCCTGAAAATGAGAAGAGCCTATCAATGAGGTTTCTGTCTGCAATGAAGGAGAACAAGCTTGAGGACATCTTGGATGATCAAATAAAAACCAACCAGAATATGGAGTTTCTTGAAGAGATTGCAGAGTTAGCAAGGCAATGCTTGGAGATGTGCGGTGAGAATAGGCCATCGATGAAGGAAGCTGCAGACAAGCTTGATAGGTTGAGAAAGGTCATGCAACATCCATGGGTGCAGCAGAATCCAGAAGAGTTGGATAGCTTGCTTGGAGAGTCTTCCGCGGTCACCTCGGAGGTTGGCAGTACAAGAAATTTCAGCATCGAGAAGAAGGCTGTGAGGGGCCTAGAATCGGGGCGTTAATCACTATATCCTTTAGCATATCTCATTATCATACCATATTTGTATATATCCTCGTACCTTAAGCTCAACTCTGCAACTGTTTGTGTAAGACTTGTATGTGCCACCATATAGTCGCATCGTCCTAAAGATGCAAATGTTAGGTGGTTGCAATTACTTGATACAACTTTTAATCAAATCATAATTGCTAACATGAAAATCAACATATATATCCCAAGAGGTTAGGATCAATATAAGGCCTATAGCTGTTTGATAGATACAGGCTACTGGGTAATAATTCACGTAGAAACAGGCCAACAAACTATTAAGTAGGCCAACTAAAGCAAAATTTCAAGCTAGGGGTCGTCTCTTGTCACCCCCGTGCAACCACGACCAGGCCTAGCGCACACCCACGCGCGGCTATGACCAGACCCGGCCAGCCACGCCGAGGAGGAGGGCTATAACCAGACCTGGCCAGCCACGCCGAGGAGGATGACCGTGCCACCACAGCCACCGACGTGGCGCTCGCCGAGCCGCTCACCCCCGGCGGCCGAGGTCAGGCCCGGCCAGCCACGCCAAGGAGGCGACGGGGTCCACGGGTGGCTGGAGGACGGCCAAGCAGCAGCGTCAACAACCAGCGGGCTACCGGATCTGGCAAGCTCCAGCAACGCTCGGGAGGACGGCGACGGTAACGGCGGCAGATCCGGAGAGGGAGAAGGTCGTGGACAACGGGGAGGCTCTGGATACGGCAGGATCCGAGGTCGGTTATGACCGGAGGCGAAGAAGAAGGATGCGGGCGGCACCAAGAAAATTTTCAGATCTGAAAAAGGAGGAGGGAGAGAGAGGGAAGGAGGGAGGCTCGGGGGGACTCTCGAGGATGTCGGCGTGGCCTCCCGGGTCGCCACAGGAGCGACACGGGAGTCTTGCTTTAATTTCTTCAACTCTAAAACTCTACAGATCAATACTGCAACAAATTCATAGGAGTAGCTTATATGAACACACCCCACGCTAATGCATCAATACTACAAGTCATCAGCGACCTCCTCGTGACCTCGTATGATCGAAATTAGCACATAGAGAAAGCGTCCAGAGTTAACTCACGGGCAAGTTCGAACTTCCTCGCTGGTCGGGTTCCGGTGGCGAAGGGCTGCCTGGACGCCTTCCCTCGTGTCCGCCTCTGTCTCTCTCTCTCTCCGCCTTCAGTCCGCCTCTCTCTCCCTCTTTCCCTCCAGGCGCGAAATTTCGGCATTGTGGTCTTGTAGATTTTGTCATTTTGATTACTCTTAGCGAAGACGCTGGCGTCTGGCCCGATACGCTTCTCCAGAGAACACGTTACGGCTGCTGCACCGGGAGCTCACAGGACAGGCGTCAGCTTAGCTCGGAAGGAGCTTAGCTTCGTGAGCCACGAATGACGGTCTCAGAAATTAAAAAAGGCCACGAATGACCAGAATCAAACTGTAGTTAACATTATTCATGGAAGAAAAGGAAGGAAAAACTGTACAAGGTTGCCCAGGAACAGGAACCACTCAATACGTGGGCCGAAAGGTTACGGAGAGACTATGTGATGCCAGGGGTGGACCCAATCGGAGACATCGGTGATCTCAGCGTAATCAAAGAGATAGGTATATAGATAGAGAGAGAGATATGACTCTAATTGTTAAGTGAAATTAGCATACAGAGATTCAATTTTCTGAATCCCTTTCTGGATCCACTACTGATGTGATGTAATCATTAAGCACGGTGAATTGTCCTATTTGACCGAGCTACGGATGTAGTTGTGTATATCCTTTGCTTCTCTACCATAAGTGGAAGCGAACAAATGCTTTTTAAAAAAAGGGTGAAATGCTCCCAATGCATGTACGACATAAGGACTAGCTACTCCAAATCCAAACGGAAGCCATGCTAGCTCTAGTTTCAGCTCCAAAATTATAAGTTAGATAGCCTCAAAAATTAAAATAAATAAATAAACCCATTCCAAGTAATCTGTTAAGTACAGTTTATATTCCAATGGTATAATCAACCAGACCAGAACACACGTCACCAGCTCTGTTGTAGTATCTCGTATTTACACTAATGATCATCCTCGATTTTCTTTTTTTTGTAAATATAGCGTCATTGCCGCACGGTTGCACGGTGGCCATGCATGAACGTTCGTGCACGCCACCGTGCATGAACGCCCTCAGCCCGCCACGTGTTCTAGATTAGGGTTTAGGTTGAAATTATGTTATAGTTTTGGCACTGTTTGTAGAAATTTTAAAATATAGCAAATGAGTTCTAAAAATTATACAATTTTATGCTGAGTCTCCCAACACAATGTACTTGATTGTATAAATTTACCATAATTTTAGTCCTTCAGAATTTTTCTCGTAATTTCATATAAGCCTGTGAGCCTGTGACCATCTGACAAATTACTTACCGCACCGCCGTGTGCTCGTTGCCTCACGGCCGCCGTGCTGTAACATCCTGTTTTTGCTTGAGATTTCAAAATCAAAATTTGGTTTTCAAAAATCCAAAAAAAAAAGCTTCAAAAATCCAAACTTTGATTTCGAATTCAAAACCCATTTTTTTTATTTTATTTTTCTTTCTTTTTCTTTTGGGCCGGTTTTCTCCGGCCCATCAAATTCTTTCGGCCCAGCCGAAACCCCCGGCCCGGCCAGGCCATTTTTCTCCCCGGCCCAACCGGCCGTTCTCCCCCGTGCGCCCGGCCTCTCTCTCCCTTCTCTCTTTCTCCCCCGTCCCCTCCCGCACACGTCGCCTCTTCTCATCTCCCTCTCTCGCCTCTCTCGTCTCCCTCGGGCCCTCCTCCGCGCCCCTGCCCTCTCCCTCGCCCGCCTCCCCTCCTCCTCGGGGCCGCGCCGCCTCTGCCAGCCAGCGCCCTGCTTTTTGCTTTTCCCCATGCCGTCACTTGCGTCGCCGGTCTCCTCTCACACAGACGGCTTTCTTCCTCCTCCGGATCCGCCGCCTCCTCCGGCTTTCCACCTCCCGCCTCTCTCCCCGGCTATAAAAGCCGGCTTCCGCTCCTTCCTCCCTTTCCTCGCTCCTCCGTCTGTGGCGACACCCCGAGCCCTCCTCCTCCGCTCGGCCTCGCCCGAAGCCCTTCCTCCGCCTCGGCTCCGCCGTCTGCTGTCGTCGCCCGAAGCTCCTCCTCCGCGTCGCCTCCTGCCCGCCGCGCCGCCTCCACCGCTCCCATGCCTCGCCCTCTCGGTGAGCCCACGCGCCCGCCTCCGCCGTCGCGCCTCTCCCTCCCGTTCTTCTCCCTTCCGATGCCGTCTCGGCGCCGCCATGCCTCCTCTGCTGCAGCCCGGCGCGCGCCATCTCCGCCTCCCGGCTCCCCTCGGCCACCTCCGCTGCCGAGCATCGAGAAGCCGCCCCTGCCTTCTCTTCTCTCTCCCCGGTCCGACCGCCTCTCCCCACGGTCGAACCAAATTTCCACACCCGGCCTCCCCTGCTCTCAGCTCTCTCTCTCTGTCCCTCTCTCTCTCGGCCTGTCTCTCTGTCTCTCTCTCTCTTCGGCAGTGGAGCAGTAGAGTGGAGCAGTTGTGGGTTGTGTTTTGTGTTTTGCAAATTGGAATGTGTGTATATTTGTGTATGCAGTGTAATTGTGTATGCTTTGGAATCGTCGCGGAGTTTGGCATTTGAAAATCGGTATTGAAATTGTGTATTGAGATTTGTATGTCGTTATTGCGTATATTTTGTGTATGTGTGCAGGGTAGTCGTGAAGAGATAGTTTAGTTTTTGGGAAGATTGTTTTGTGTATCGATTTGTGTATTGAAAGATATTGTATAGCGTTTGTGTTTGTGTGACGATTGTGTTTATATTGTTTTGTATTACTCGGTCGACTAGTAGTTTATCCATTTTGGCGAAAACGTTTCCAAAGCAATTGTTCTCGATGATTTTTGCTACGACTTGCGATGAATCGATTAACCGTTGTTAGTGGTTAACTCGCCGATTGCCAAGTACTAGTAGAACTATCATTTTCGATTTTAGTTGAGAGCTATCGATTAAGAGCGAAATTCGCACAATCTCGGGAAATCGAGGTTATGCAAATGACCTTCGTAATCGTCTCTGCAATCGTGTCTATTTTAGTTAAAACTTATTTATTCAAATTTTCCGCGTTGTGTAAAATGCTTTAAAAATAAACTTGCATTTTCTCAAAATATTTTGGAAGGCTATTCGGGATTAACCTGTTAATCTCGACAGCTTACTTTGAAAACCTAATTAATAATCTTGTAATCCTATCCAGTATCCGTCGGTCCAAATATTGTTTATCCTTTTTTTTCTCTCCCTATTCAAAAGTCGTCTTTAATAAAATGATTTACGGTCTTGTTAAGTTATCCGGTATCCTAATCTTGCCCGTTCAGCGGTATCCGAAGTGAAGTATCTCTGCGATAGTTCATTCGACTTTGTCTCCCCTTGTTTTCCCTCGGCTGAGTATCTCCACCCTTGTCTCTTGTACTCAGCTAATCGTTTGACCTTGTCAAACATCCCCGCCTCGCTGAATCTTGTCTCTCCAGCTCTTCATCGGAAAACTTATTTAAAAGTGCTTTGTTTATGTTTGGTCTTTTGGAAGTTCTTCGGACTTATTTATTGTTCTTGCTTGTATTGCGCAATTAGGAGTCGGAGTCCCGAAGAAGCAGCGACTCAAGCAGGATCAAGATTCGGATAAAGACGCCGACCCGGTTTTCGAAACCCCTGGCAGAGAAGGCCCTGAGTAAGATCAAGGCCGCAATAATCTGACCCAGGCGAGTCAATGCTTTGATCATTCCGAACCTACATTTTTATGCAAACTATGTTTATTTAAAGTAGCAAAGTTGCATGCTTTAGTTTGGTAAACAATGATATGTTAAAGCTTAAGGTAGTTAAATACCCATTTGTTGATTAATTACTTATTAAGCCATCCTTTGATAATTGAATCCAGTATTCCTTGTCACCCTAGTAATTATATGGTAATACTAGTATAGGTTGTACTTAAGCGACATGCTAGTCTTGCTTAAGTACCGGGACAATAAATGTCCTGATCATCATCCTTTAAACATGAAAAATGGTTTTGGGCAGTCATTGGAGGTAGATGACTGATGTGTTGCGTTAATTGGTTTTACCTTCCCAAAACCCTAAACAACTTGCTAGTACCCCATCTGGACGGATGGAAAGAATGGTGGGTGCGGACGTAGCACGAGAATGGTTGGTATGTGGTATGAACCGTCCAGATGAATTAAGGACTTAATCTTGTCATGACCTCCTGTGTAAAACAAGTACAACCGCAAGTCTGCAAAGTGCAACTTGGCTTAGTAAAACTTTCAAACCTTGAATGTCGTCTCGCATGGTGGGAAAGAGGGAATGTGCAAGCGGCAGGACGTATGCTGGCTTGAATGGGACACCGAACACGGTGAAGTTTGCCAGTCGCTGAGGGGTAGGTTGACTCTCCATTCAACTACCCGGCCGGCCGAGGTGAACATCCCGCACAACGTATGGGCGTAACCCCATATAGGTGAGATGACGGAAGGGGCAAGATAGTTCGAAACGTTACTGTGACGATCGCTCAACTACATGACTAAGGAATCATGTGGAGTAACGAGTATGATTATCTCTTGTGGGTACAGTGTACAACCTCTGCAGAGTCCAAACTGTTTAAACAGCCGCGCCTTCGGTCAAAGGCAGACATGGGAACTTAACCTGAGTTAGTTCTATTTCAAAAATCTTTGTGGGTGGAATGGAAATGTGTTGGGCTCATCTAGCCCTTGTTTTGTATTTTCCTAGGTAGGCTTACCCAGTGTTGATAATCGGTGGACGTAACCGTTATCAAAATTAAGCATAAGGTGGTGGTAACCTTCGCTGTTATTTAATATTGCACTTAATCTCTTTAATGAAATGCAATTTGTTTAAAATGCTAAGTCATCGGAATTTGTACTTATGATAATTGAAAATGTTGCTTTAGCAAATAAAAGAACCTGAGTCATCCATGTTAAGCATTGCATGTATACTATTGCATACTGTGTGTTGGCTCGCGAGCACGGTAGTTGTGCTCATTCTCGCTTCTTTCCCCCAAACCCTCAGAAGCAGGAAATTTTGGAGATTACGACTACTACGAGGAACCAGATGTCTGAAGACCCAGAAGATCTTGAAGCGTAGTTTAGTTTTTAGTTGTTCTAGTCTCGCCCCAGTCTAGCTGACTCCGCTGGTACCTAGGTGCATCCCATATTATCTGAGTTTTGGGTAATATCGGATGTACAGAGGTTTCCCCAGTCGCTTGCCTGTGGAGAGATGTGCTCTCACCCTTTTTGCTTCCGTTGTCGCTTCCGCTACTTTTGTGATGTAATTGTTTGGCCTGTTCGGCCCTTATTGTAAAACTTGACCCGATGCGGTCTATGTAAACTCTGATGTGTTAAATTAATGAATGGTATGGTTTTACGCCATTGTATGAAATGATTCAGTGATGTATCTGTGAGTGCTATCTACTGATCCAGGGAATAGCACAGTTATTCGCAGAGGATCCGGGATTAGAAAATCCGGGTCTGACACGTGCGGTGGCCCTCCCACAGCTGCCGCGTGCCCTCCCCTCCGCTCCCCTGCCGCACGACCCCCTTCCCCCCTCCCGCCACGTGGAAAGCGGCCCAGTCCGGCTCTCCAAAGCACAAGCCTCTCCCCCTAATTCCACAGCTCGTTCTCCTCCTCACATCTATCGCCTCGTCCAGAATTTCTAGCTCAAACACCGCGGCTCCTCCTTCGCTCGGCTTTAAATACCGAACTCTCATAGTCGCTCTTTGCTCATCTCAATTGTGTTTCGATTCTCGTTCTGGCGCTCATCGTTGAAAACTCAGATAACATAATATAATTAATTTTATTGAGAGATTAAGTATTTGCTTGCTTCTCGTCGCTCGGCATATTTTGATAGCTTTCTCCTGAAGGGCGGGTAATTTGTCAGATATTTTTGTCGTTATTACCGTAGTCATAGTTAATCAGTCTTAGTCAGCTAGTCATAATTAGTTAGTTTAGTGGTAATTAGTTAGTCATAATTAGTTTAGTAGTCATCATTATGCCATATTAAATTAGTGGAAATGAAGTACTAGTAATTTATTTAGTGGTATTAATCAGTCGTAATTAGTTAGTTTAGAGGTAAATAATCAGTCGTAATTAGTAAGTTTAGTGGTAATTACATACTTTGTTGGTAATAAATTAGTTTAGCGATAATAAATTAGTCCTAATTAGTTCACTGGTTATGAGTCCATCATATTAAATTAGTGAAAATGAACTACTCATAATTTATTTAGTGGTAATTAATCAGTCCTAATTAGTTCAATAGCAATTAGTCACGCATAACTCATTTAGTGCAAATTAGTTAGTCATAAGTAATTATGTGGCAATGAACATGTACTTTAATAGTGGTAAGCACGGTAGTAATGAATTACCAATAATTTTTTTTGGATTTTTTGGGAATTAATTAATTATTCGTATTTAATTACACATATGTAATCCATTAGTTGTATGTAATTTGCCGTATTTAATTACACATGTACCACGGGTGGGGTAGTTGTGGCTTTAGGTAATGGCGAACATGCAAGACTTATATAAATTTTATGGCGATGGTCTCGTACGGGACGGACTCGATGGGTTGGACCTGTCGAGATGCCAGTAGAAGGTGGTCTGGGCGGAGGGGCTTGACACGACGAGTATTCACGAGCTTCGAAGCTGCATCCAGAGAGAGTTCGGCACGGAGGCAACAACGAAGAAAGTTGTATCGAGGGGGTCACATGCATGAATTATGTGTGGGAGCTCATCAAGATGAATGGAAGTATGGCATGGAGGCAGTACATGCAGATAACCTCCTAGCGCGAGGCGGCCATTCACGGGAGGTCAATGGTTTACGTGAATTTCATACGCATGGTGCCGGGAAACCTTGATGAAGCCGGGGCCTCTACAAGTGGGCAAGCGCAGCCCGAGCCTAAAGACAGTAGCACGGAATGTGCTGCCTTGGAGGATTGTCACGTGCATAATTTTTGTGCGAAACGAGGGGGCAGAATCGTGGTTGTTGGCCCACATTGTTTGCCACGAGTATCTACCGTACCAGGCTCTCGGGTTGGAGTCCGATGAGGATGCCGAACCAGGCTCGGACGGTAGCGGCGAGAACGCACACCAGGCCGGTAGTCCAACCGGGGGAATTGTGTCATCGGATATGCCTTACGTGGCATCGAGACTTGATGATATCGTGGTGTGTTCGCTTGTACTGCCGCAAGAAGAAGGCTCCCACTGGGCGTTTGATGGCGACACCCTCTTAGTTGGGCAGTGCTTCCCAAGCAAGGAGGTCATGCAACAAGTTATAACACGGTACGCCTTGTCCATCAACCATGTGTACCGAGTGTACCGGGCCAACCCAGGAAAGTACGCAGTGAAGTGCGTAGTCGAAGACTGCCTTGGCAAGACTAGCGCTTACCGAGCAAAGATCTTTGGCTCGATTTTCACGGTCAAGGTGTTGATCGACCACACTTTTGAGCTTAGTAAGTCGTTGCGGCAGTATCAGTACGTGACTTTCGCATATGTTGCATGCCTCATCAGGCAACTAGTTGAGGTGGACATGTTCATCTCCCCCAAGATGTTGATGTCAGAACTCGCCAACCAGGTTGGCTATCCAGCCAGCTACAGCAAGGTTTGACGAGCCAAGCAGAAGGTCATCGAGTCACATACGGGACATACGGAGAGGCGTACAACCTTGTGTCGGGATTGCCGAATCAAACCCCGACACGTATATGGAGGGTCCAACTACTTCATACTGGACCGGGTGTTCTAGCCTTTCGCCCAGGCTGTTCGGGGCTTCTAGTTCTGTTGTCCCATGCTAACGATTGATGACACTTTCCTCACGAGGAGGTACAAGGGCGCCACCCTCACCGCGGTGTTGGCCTACGCGAATGACCAGCTTCTCCTGGTGGCATTTGCCATTGTGGAGAGCGAGAACACATCCAGCTAGCTGTGATTCCTGGCGAACGTGAAGCAAGCGGTCGTGGAAGACCGGTGCAACATATGTCTTATCACAGACTGTAATGTTGTGTTGTTGGCGGCCATCAACACCATGCAGCACGAGACAGAACCCCCAAACCAATGGAACGACGTGCAATACAGGTGATGCATGAGGCATTTTGCATCTAACTTATTCACGTGGTTCCGCAGTCAGGAAATTATGAGGACATTCAAGGCATTATGTCTGCAGAACCAGAGGCAGAAGTTTGAGTCCATCTGGAGAGACTTCGAACACCGAAATACAAGGCATACAAGGGAGTCCACTCCGGAGGTACCGGAGGGAGAGCAACCCAATATTGTCATAAGTTTCTCGGAGTGGATTAATAGCCACGCTCCTAAATTGCAGAAATGGACTCTTCTCTATGACACAAACGGTTTGAGGTATGGGATTATGACGACCAACATGTCTGAGGTCTACAACAACGTCCTCAAAGGTGTGTGGTGCCTCCCTATCACCCGATCGTCCAGGAGACATGGACCCGTATTGTTGGTTATTTCGTCAATAGAGCCACCGCAGCTAAGCGACGGATGGAGGAATGCAAGCAGTGGTAGGAGAACATACAGAGGCACATGGACTAGAAGATGGAGAAGGCCCAGATGCACGACATCTAGGTGATCGATGGCCTCAGGAGGTGACACTATGGATTATCCTAACAGTGCACTCAAGACGAGACGCACTATTTGACGACATGCCAGCCGGTCTTCTCCCACATGGTTGACAGATTGGCCTTTACCAGCAGGTGCCACCGATGCCAGGACAACCTCTCATAGTGAAGGTCCACATGTATGGCGTTATTCGATATCATCGCTTTTCGTATTAGTCGCATGTCCGACTACGATTTTCTAACATCTGAATTCAATTTCAAGGAAACAAGGAAAGACCAGAAGAGCGACGACTGGAGGCAGACACAACAGCCGTGGATGGCGCTATGAGCCGAGAGGGTGGCAACGAACGTGGTGCATGAGTTACGAGGCTACGACATCCAAACGTATGATGCATACTTGAGGTGGTACGTTCCGCGCACCAGGTGCAGGTTTACTGGGCCGATGCCACAGCGTTCAGTGGAGTTTATGCACGATGATATTGTACTAGTAGGTTCCGACCATCACTAGGCGGTACGCTACGACGAGACGGTAAAATATTATTTATACAATTCTCATCTGGCAACATGTTTCTAACTTACTATCATTTTTCTTGCAGTACTACTGCCATGATCGTATCCAACGCGAGGGTACTGATGCCCTACGGCGTGGTAACAATAACACCTTTGATCACCTACTACGCGCGGTGCGTGCTATGACCAACGACGTGAGGGCTACAATGAGGACCATAACTTGTGATCGCCACAACGACGTTCACGTACAGCATCACGGATACCGAGGGCAACCTCCACCCCCGCCGCCTTCAGCACCTCCCTCCTCATGTCCATCGCACTCTGGGAGTCGTCGGAGCTACGGTCGCTCAGCCTCGACAGTATTTGTCTATGCACTCTTTTCGAACGTATCTGACATTACCATTTGTTCTTGCAATACTTGCGAGGAGACATCACTTTGCTTCAGCCATCGTCATCACGGAGGGAGGCGTGGGACAGGACTTCCTCGTCGGGGTGACGTTGTTCCACTGTAGACAGCGACCTTGACTCGTCGCAGCACCGGGACGACGGGTTGGGCTCATTGGCACATGACGTTCTGTCCCATACAGCGCCCCTTCTATGGCTTCCGAGACGTACGTCACTCCCCTAATAAGTTCACATTTCCTGAGGATCAGCTGCACCGTCGGGGCAAGCGGCAGGAGGATGTACCATAAGTAATGTCATATCTGTATAACGCATGTGTATGTAATATGATTGTGCATTGCCATTGTGATTTATGTAATGTCATTGTGCATTATAACATTGTGATTTATAGACACAAAATGTTCTCCGAAATAGTGACTACAAATGACAACTCTACATCCCAATTTTAATGTACTGAACCGAAAAGACCTAACACAACACTGCCACACGATTCCTCCTCGGGGCCGCTGCCTCGCGGATGCGAATTTCCATCAACCCAATTACAATTCAGCCACTGGCTATATGTGCATGCTTTGGCTACCATTCACCTCACGCTCCACTTCTTCTCCATTCTTCTAGTCTTAAACGAGATGTCTTCGGCCTCATCTAACTTTAGAGTGAGTAGACAATTATAATCGTTGTGGCAGCACTTGTTTGCCCTTGTTGCAGGGATCTGGTGAATGTGTTCACCTCGCATACACCAACGAATCCATCCTGAATGTTCACAAAGTGTTCAAATCTTACGGTAACTTGTGTCTAATTATCCCAAATGAATTTCATTCGAAACAACATGTTGTTTTTTCACTTGAAGCTGTAATTCTTTTTCAGAACACAACATGTCAGTTTTGGCAGTGGACTGATGAAGCAGTCATAGTGATTCGAGATATTGCAATGCAAATTGCTACCTTGCAAGAAGACTCCTGTGGTGTTGTTGCATTTCGTACAGTGTCTCAACCCTTTGATCCACCAATACAAAATGAAGAGAATATACTTAAAAGACTGGAGAAAAGAATGGAAAAAGTTGAGAAAATACTTCAGAAATTAGTTAAAATAGTTAGTTTTGTGGTCTTTCTTCTATTATTTGTTGTTCTTGCCAAGTAAAAATTCAGTTGTAATGAGATTTTAATGTTCACTCTTTATCTATGCATCACAATCCTTCATGAATGAGAATAAACAGTAACATTATCTACGCATGCATTACATAACAGAAAATTGCTACCTCAATCTTCCCTGCGTGCCATGTAACCCACTTGTTGGATCAACTGTCGTGTATCCCTGCATTACATGATGTATGCCTTTGCGACATTGTTGTACTCCTTTGTATCATGTATGCCTTTTCTAATTCCGTTTTGGATACTTTGTGTAAGAGTTCATGAAACTCTAACTTCTGAAACCTAAAATTCAAATTTTGGATACTTAAATCTTTAATGTTCGAGACAATTTCAGAACACTTACTTTTTAGAACGACAAGACCACACCACTTCTCTTTGCAAAGCAAATCATGACCACTCTCTACAAAGTAAGACATGACAACACTCTGCCTTGCCTGCTTTTCAGATCGAAAAGACAGGACTCTGTAAAGTAGAAGATGACTTCTCTCTGCAAAGCAGGACATGGTCACTCTCTGCAAAGTAAGACGTGACAACACTATGCCTTCTCAGCTTTTCAGACCGAAAAGACAGGACTCTGTAAAGCAGGACATTATGACTTTCTGCAAAGTAAGACGTGACAACACTCTGCCTCGCCAGCTTTTCAGATTGACATGACAGCACTCTACCCCGTCAACAACTTTTCAGAAAAACAAGACAACACTCTACCTCGTAGGCTACTCATATGAATTTTACCACACCATGCCAACCCTGCATCTTATAAAAGGAGGTGGAAAAGATCTAAAAGTGAACACTACACAACCAAACCAACACTATACCAGAGCTTTCTTCACTACGTCGGGATGGACAAGATGCAGAAGAAGCTATGGGATAAGATAAAGAAGCAATTGGACGAAATTCGCAAATAAGCCAGAGCTACTGTGGCCCGGGACGAACAAGCAGAGCGTCCCTGGAGGTCACTCCCTGCAATGATGCCCTCCGTAGCAGCAACCCCATCCTGCACATTCCAACCGAGCCTTCGCCGCAAGACCCACCCGAGGGGGAGACGCCGCCCCTCTGTTGGTACGGGGACACATGCAAGTTCTTTAAGTCCAAGCAGCGGCTCAGCCTGTGTATGCATTACTGGGGTTACGCAAACTACTCTTGTGACTATCCCGGCTACTGTCGGGACACGAGCAGCTATTGGCAGCCGGTAAGGACCAGTTACAGTATGTTCTCCTACCATTTCTCTTTCAAAGTACGCACTAACAATCTCTCATGTCTACACATAGACCTCAAATCTACTATGTGACTACCGCAAGTGGATCGATTAAGAGATCCACCCACGCGATCAGTGGCAAATCGACTATGAGGAGTGGGATGCCAAAAGGGCCCGCGAGATCCGGGAGGAGGAGCACCGCAACGATGGGAAAAATGAGCGTATCTGTTGGGAGACGAAAGCTCATCTCGAGGCGTGCAGGCACAGGGAACGCGAGGCTCGTGAGAGAGAGCACGAGAAAAAGAGGGAAATGGCGGCATAGGCCAGGGAGGTCGGCGAGAAGTACAACGCCAAGCTCGCAAGGAAGGGCAAATGGTCCCGGTCCACGCAGTAGGTCAATCCATTCCGTACTAGGCCCCCGAAGGTCGAATTTATTTCCATTCCAAAAGGGCGCACATGTATCGTAGGGGTACTTCGGTTTGTTGTATCGTGCATGGTGTTGTTTCTTACGCACGTAAGCAAACCCTATGCGCAGTGTAATTCCCAGCTTTATTATAAAGTCTATTTTAATTCGCAGCTACAAATATCGTCGTCTTTTTGCATTCAATTCTTCGCGTAGCAAGGCATCCAACAACATAAAAAATTTGTTCTGGAAGTAGGTACGAAATGGTCTACAACCCCAAAGTGACGATGAGCAACACCTACCATTGCAATAGCTTTTCATGACCCGATTAAATTTAATTTCAAATATTGTCTCTTTACAAGCAAAACATGAGTTACAATCAAAGAAAATTAATTTGGATCAGAAAGATTAATCGAGAATCGAAATTCCATAAATAAAGTACAAATTAAATTCAACCATGAGTTCGATTCATAATTTAGCAATCCAAATGCAAGGACATGCGTTCTAATGATTTTTATGTAATTTTCTTGAAATTTTTGATTTTTCTCTCTTCTCTTTTCTTTTCTTTTCTTTTCTTTCATCTTTCATCTTTCATCTTTTCTCTCTCCTCTTCTTGCTTGTGTACTGTAGTATGCAATTGCTGCTGCGCCCAGGGCATGCAGCAGGTGCCTGCTACAACTGGGTGGCGCAGCAAGTTGCCTACTGCATCTCTCTGGTGCAGCAGGCGGGAGCAGAGGATCAGATGTGGAATTTTGTAGATAGAGATGCTAAATTTAGAATTTTTTTTGTATGCTTAGATGCTAAGAGTGTGCAAAATTCCAGAAATCAACTCTACGTCCGTCAGTACCCCAGGCCGGAAAGTCAGAAACGACTGCACTGCAGTATATACGCGCGCATCAAGCGCCCAATTCATCAACGCGTTTACCCCAAGTCGCCATCAGTCGCTTTGCTCTCCCCGCCCGGGGCACGGCAGTCGGCACCCACCGTCCACCACCGATCACGCATCGGACGAAAGCTGTCTGCCACGAGATGGGCTGCCTTGGCGTTGGGTGTCAAAACTCAAAACGTCTCTCTCGCTCGTACGCTGCACGGTGCGTCGAGCCAGGCAGCCTAGCACCGGACCATTCCCATGGCACGTAGCGCCGGATTTTATCCAGTCCCCGTCAGGCCGGCCGTCAGCCTCGCAGCCCTGGCCCATGACATGATGCTATGCCTCGCCTCGGCCGTCATGTGGTGCCCATTGATATGATGCTGCCTGATCTCTGCACCTGCGCGCGTTATCAACTGGAAATCATCATCTGCCTGATCTCCGCACCGATGATGTGCTGTCAACCTGTCATGCACCTGGCCTCAAAAGCAACCCGCGCGCATCGATCATATCGTATGTGTGTGTGTGTGTGTGTGATGTATGCGTGTACGTACCATCACTTGAAGTAGCTGCAGGTCGCAGTATATATTGGTTCCCGAATAGGACTTTGTGTGCGGTCGCTTCGGCACATGGTTTCGTTTCCGAAGAAAGTGGGGTCGATGCGTCGGTTGTTCTTAATGTAGACGCCATACTATTTCGCTAGCTTGTGAGTTGGCATTACCAGTGTTAGAGTTTACCTGGGCCACAGTTATATATATATATATATATATATATAGCTTTGTACCTTTATATATTTTGCGGGTTACTTACCGAATATTAATTTCAGGTGATATGGTATTATTATTATTATTATTATTTAGAACAAGCAAAAGATTTGGGTGCCATTACATTAAAGGAGAATATTTCAGGTGATATGGTATGAGGAATCAAATGGAGTGGTGGCCGTGGTCTTTCAAGACCGGGATAAGCTAAACAATGAATTCGGCCAAAATACTAAGTTTTACGAAGATAGTGCGCGAGGCAAAATATGCTGTCGTTTCCTTGTAAACGTACGGTCCTGGATTTGGGGACCAGGAAAGTCCAATCTTATTGTCGTATGGGCGAGTGTCCTACTCGGGCACTCGGCTACTCAAGAGAATGTTTTCTTTTGGTGGTGGTTGTTGTTTTTTGTTTTCTTTTTTTTTTGTCTTCGGTGTATCTGTACTTTCGTAGTGGAGTATATATGCGAAAGTAATCAAATTTCAGGAACACAGGCTCAAAACCCCTGGCTCCATTTTCATTAGGGAAAACAGACGGAAATAACCGTTTTACATAAGTGAGTTTAACGAATCATTGGATTTTGGAAGGGTATATGGCGTGGTGATCAATCAGTAGGCATAATTTTACGGTGCTTATGTGCGCATGTTTAGTATGACAAACTTGTACTGTTCCAAGTTTTGAAGACCACATCTCAGACCAGATGCTAATTTATTATTACATTTCTTTCAACTTTTCATACAAGCGATAGGTTGTTTATATATAACCATCGGCATTTAATAGGGAAAATTGGCATAGTAGTATCCCAAAGAAATTTGGTTGTATAATATTGCAATCCCAAAGACAGAAATTTAGTTGTATTACATCACAACTATCTTCAACTATGTCATATTAGCATTATTGTAATAATGAGAAAGTGTGTTAGATGACTTCATCGCCACTTGTTGCATCCTTTCGAATGGCACTTGGGTTTGAGGCGATAAAATTGTTTGAAAATGCTAAAATTGGACATAATTTTAACAACATTAACCCTCGAACTTTCTCCCTACTCCCCTCAACCACTGCCCTAGTATCTTCCCCCTCACTTTCCTCCACTTGTGCCCTACCGACCCAACACCGAGAGGAAGACATGCAAATTGGTATTTAACCTTGTTGAAAACCAACCAGACAAAAAATGTGACGGTAGCACCACCTCTTTATCGGGATGTAATAACGTAGTCAAGGATGGATGTGATGTTACCCAACTAAATTTCCATCTTTTTAGAATGATATTGAGTAACCAAATTTCCCTATTTGATAATGCGATTTGGAGTAAAATGTCGTTCCCTAAACCAGTCAAATTGACAAGTCAAACAATAAAACTACTTGACCATTAATTTGTTATTTCCGATGATACTATTTTCTTAACCCGATGAGTCAGCAAAACATAGAATAGCATTCGTATGACCGAGGAAAATTCTCATTCCAGTCATGACACCTCTGCGGCATCCAATGTCATTCCCACTCACATCAAGATAGCATTTTTAGGAGGATCAAGTTGCATTTTTTTTAATGCTTTGTTGGCTGGAGTTACGGGACATGGGTTAGGTTCAGTTGAGTTAAAAGTTAAAACCACGCTAAACTACGGTAATGTATACTATATAGTTTGGTCAATTTCTCGGATTTCATAGTTACAATACAGTGTGACTGTGATATCTTGACGGGACTTGTGAAAGCTATTACTCCTACATGAGATCCACGCTAGCCACAGGCATTAATGCGAAATGAAATATACAACATGACAATTGACAAATCCAAGGCACCATTTATTTTTCACCACCTCTCAATTTCTTTAGGAGGATCTAGCTGGCTTTTTATGCTTCGTTGACTGGAACAACATGACTGGGTAAGGTGTGAATCTGATAAGAGTTGACAGTTAAAACTTCAGTAAACTACAGTGATACATAGTTGGGGTCCATTTCTAAGTCTATCTTTAATCGCTGACTCAGATAGATGTGGAAGCTACTACTCACACACACACAACGGCTTCCGAGTGGTACTCCATAGGATCCAGGCACCGGCATTAACGCGGAGTACAACGTGACAAATCGAAGGCGCTGTTTTTCCATCGGTTCTCAATTTTCCACAAATTCGTACTACTTTTGACTAGTAAAATTCTAAGGCGCCATTTTCCGAGCTTCAAACTGCACGAGCAACTTAAAGCCACCCTATGTTTCCATCTTGCGGAAATGTAACAGAAACAAAATGTACAACCCGACACACACACACACACACACAAAAGTCACAGGTCAATGCTCCCCTTTGCCCTGCCAATAGCCGGCCATGCTATTGCTATCATATCACCGGGCACACGGCCGCGTAGCGCGCACCCGACCCACACCGCCGCGCACGTACTCGTGCCCCCATTTTTACTAGTAGCCTCCACTGGCGCATTCCCCATCCATGCCCCCCCGCATCGCGCTGCTCGTGTCGCTTTGTATAACTACCGGGGCCTCGCGGAGATCCTCCTCTCAGAGGCAGAGCTCCCCACCCCACCCCTGCGCGCGCGCGTGCGAGTCCCGCTCTCCCCTCGCCATGGCGTTCCCCAGCGGCTGCGTCCTCTTCTTCCTCGCGGCGTTTCTTCTGTTCCTGTGGCGCGCCGAGGCGGCCGTCAAGGAGCTGAGGGTCGGGTACTACGCCGAGACGTGCCCCGGGGCGGAGGAGATCGTGCGGGAGACCATGGCCAGCGCGCGCGCCCGCGAGGCGCGCAGCGTCGCCTCCGTCATGCGCCTCCAGTTCCACGACTGCTTCGTCAACGTGAGCGACCTCCGCATACGCAACCTCGTCTTGCTACGGTGGTGCGTGATTTCTGATTGATTCGTTGCGATTTGTGTTTCTTGTTCGTCGTCGTGAAGGGATGCGACGGGTCCGTGCTGATGGACGACACGCCGACGATGCTCGGGGAGAAGGAGGCGCTGTCCAACATCAACTCCCTGCGGTCGTTCGAGGTCATCGACGAGGTCAAGGAGGCGCTGGAGGAGCACTGCCCCAGCGTCGTCTCCTGCGCCGACATCATCGTCATGGCCGCCCGCGACGCCGTCGTCCTGGTACGTGCGTTTCTCTCACTCGCATAACCCGCGCGGGGTAGATTCATGCGTTCTTTTGTACGGGGACGATGCGCGCATGCCGTTTTTCTACCATTGCCTGGCGTTTTTTTTAATATGCAAATTCAGCGCTTCTCCGGTTCTCCCAGCCATCAGTTTCAGTTCCAGAACACCGGGTCTTTTTCAAAAAAGCAAGGGAAAGAAAAACAGAGTAACCTTAATTCTGAATAGTATTCATTAATTGTTTTGTCACGACTGACTGAAATGCTACGCGTACCAACAATTTGCTTTTGCACGGTTGGCAACGCTCACTGTGGGCGGGCCCGACAGCAATCCAGTTGGCATCATGAGGCGCCTACCTACCGTCGTGTCTTTCGCACGAATGGTCTTTCCGTTACCGGTTTCACTGAGAATCCTTGATCCCTCATGTGGGGATGCCTCCCATAGCGAGCGAGCTGATCATGATACGTCTCTCATTTTCTCGAGTATATTAGTTAGGGCACCTTCGTCACTCGCACGCGGACGCCACCGCCACGTGCCTCGCCCGTTTCTTGTATTTAATCTAGGTGCAGCGTTTTGAAGTTTTCTGAACTTAAATATAAAAGAAAACCATCGGCCTGATTCGCAATCACGCACTACTTACTAGTGCTTCATTTCCCCCTTCCTAGTGCCTTGACAGGGACGGGTGCATGTACGTAGATGGGTAGCCATGAACCCTTTTGCCCCCTGAAACCACCGCACTCACCGAGAAGCGGGTGGGTATATCGCTCATCCTGCCCTTCCAGCCGCGTGCACCTTTTTTTTGCAACTCCTGGGTAGACAGGCGCATTTGACGTAGGCGCAACGAGCCCGGAAAGGCCAGGCGAGAGGGCCCTCACCTACGAACGCCCCAGGTATAGCCTTGGACTTTTCGTGCCTACAACCACCGCACTGTGCTGGGTGCTGTCAAACCGGTCCTGGGCACCAGGAATGGCAGGGAAGGATGGGCCTTGGCACCGTCATCGACGAGAGATCTTTTTGTTGCCTCTCTCTGTCCCTCGGATCAGATGACGATGTGGACGAGATTTTAGTACTTCGCATGTCCCCTTGTTCCTTACGAAGGTTCTCATTCCCAGCTTGGAGACGAGCAACTTTGCTTTGGGAATTGGGAGTGTGTCACTATGCCAGGCGTACGGGGTTTTTTTTTGTTTGCCTTATTCTTCTTTCTCTCAGCGAGATTCCACATGTTTGCCGTGGAGTTGAATCGATTGATGCAGGAGATGCTCCTGCTGCTGCCAATATCCTTCGGTTGCGTTTATAGTTTGTCGTATTTAATTTTAAGGTCGTGGTAACGTAGAATTGGTGGTGTTTCTCGAGACAGTATGCGTTGCAGATGCACCCCAAGGATCGGTTCATCAAACGTTTTTAGTACTAGCTGAATTACTTCGTCATAAGTGAGCAGTGCACGCGGGTTTTAAGTTTTGCGCCAACAAATGGAGCATGCTGTAGCTGTTGATGTAGTTTTCTAAGCAAAACGTATAGAGCTCTTACGGCCATTTATTATCTTGGTTACATTTTGTGAAGAACTTGTGCATAACTGAATACAAATAAATTAACAGTGGGTTAGTTAACCGATTGATGTGCCAAGTCACAATTCTAGACTGGTTATACTTAGGCGACATACCACAGTAGTACTAGTAAATCTTGTTTGACCAAGGAGTCAGCATGTTCACTTGGTTTGACTTCCTAACCCTTTTGTTTTTCTCTCGTCACAGACCGGTGGGCCCCACTGGGACGTGAGGCTTGGGCGCGAGGACAGCCTGACGGCGAGCCAGGAGGACTCGAACAAGATCATGCCGAGCCCGCGCGCCAGCGCGGGCGCGCTCATCCGCCTCTTCGCCGGCTACAACCTCACCGTCACCGACCTCGTCGCGCTCTCCGGCTCGCACTCCATCGGCGAGGCCCGCTGCTTCTCCATCGTCTTCCGCCTCTACAACCAGTCCGGCTCCGGCCGGCCCGACCCCAACATGGACCCGGCCTATCACGCAAGCTCGACGCTCTGCTTCTGTGGCGGCGACGAGAACGTCACCGGCGGCATGGACGCCACCCCCCTCGTCTTCGACAACCAGTACTTCAAGGACCTCGTCCACCTCCGGGGGTTCTTGAACTCCGACCAGACGCTCTTCTCCGACAACACCAAGACCCGGCGGGAGGTGAGGCAGTTCAGCGAGGACCAGGACGCCTTCTTCAGGGCCTTCATCGAGGGGATGATCAAGATGGGCGAGCTGCAGAACCCTAGGAAGGGGGAGATACGGCGCAACTGCCGCGTTGCCAACGGCTCGCCGTCGGTGGAGATGGAGGTGGTGGCGTCCCGGGTGGTGGGCTTCTGAGTTCCGGCAGGTGCTTGAGAAGAGCTCTGATATGAGAGTAATGTATTGCCAGAGTTTTTGGTCGTGTGGCAGTTCTGTGCCTACCTATAAGAATGGTTTCAGAGCTACAGCTTCTAGCTAATTGGTGAGAAATAATTGAGAAATCGAGGCAATTAATTATCATAGCCTCTAGTAACTGATAAGGGTTAGCCAAAGGCTGTATCTAGGTTTGGTTCTTGGCCCTGCAAAGATTAACTAGTTCCTAAATGGCAAGAACTTTCTTACAAAGGTCATGGTTAATCTATCAGCTAAATAAGCTACATATACAGGCCTAACCTCAAAAACTAATATGGTAGCAGCACATGCTAATCAGATAGGTACAGGTATAATGAGGGCAACCAGTGACATACATGCATACACATCCAGTTGCTCCCATTACAAAGCATGCTTTCAAAAAGCATTCCAACTCCAACAAGTAGAAAAAGAAAGTAGAAAGACAAACAAGCATAGAAGCGTACGTGTATACACGCAGGGGGCGGGGAGGATAATTCAATGTATTATCCACACACACACGCACAACTTGTGTAGTGTAGGTGTAGCTACTTTGGAAAAACAGTGAGCTATTTAGTCATAAAAGTCCATGTCTACTGCGGGCGCGGGGATTACTTATGGGGCACCTGCAACACGAAAATCCTCGGGCAAGTCTGCCTCTTCCAGCACTGCAAAACCTGAACAAGTGATCCCACTGTGTTAAGAGTCTTAGAAAGTACTATCTGTGACTTGGAAACAGAGCACAAAACTCAACCGACTGACATGCATACCAGGGAGAGAAGGGCTGGGAATGTCGGAGTAGGTTCTGAAGAAAATATAGATCATGTCTGTTCTCTTGTATGATTGTACTTTAGCAAGATTTGTTTGGTTTTGTGTAAAAGAGGTGCTAAGTTAGGAGCGTAAACCTAGGTCGTTAGATGATTTCCAACTTAACTGGTTGGAGGGGAGGGGTGCTAATGATTACAATATTTTTTGTTTAGTTTTGCAGCCTTGGCTTAGAATCTCTGAAAGTTTAGGAACAAAATAGCGATTGAGAAGAGTTTTTCTAAGCAACCAATGGAAGTGATGTTCAAATTTTTGCCTTGTTTGCGGCATTGGCGCATCCTCACCAAGTGGGTTGATCGAGGAAAGCTGGATTGTTTCCTAACGACAGTTGAAGACTGGTCAAAAACAATTTGTTCTTTGGATAAATCTTAGTTCTTTCTGTTCTAGTTTGGTATAGTGTTGTAGTTTGTTTGTTGCTTCTCTTAGTTAGCTGGCTGTCCCTAGTGTGTCTTACTATCTTTTGTAAGGACCTCTTATATGATTTCTATAAAAGCCGGGTTTGCCTTTCCAAAAAAAAGTAGGTCAACAGCTTCCCGAGGTCCTCTGTGTATGGTGGCATCAACACGTTGAGGAGTGCACACGGCGTGACGGTGGTGAGGGAGGGGATGTTGCTGCCGCTCCGCGGGAAAAGAATCGACGCCTTGCACGGCACCTCTCGGACCTCGTCCACGGTGGCATACTTGTCAATACCATTCCAGAGGCTATACCAGTTTGGCTATTGGAATGGTACATTTCGATACCTATCCATATCGGTATACCGTTCTGGAGTTATATATATATATATCCTGGGAGTACGTACTCCCGCTTCTCGTATACTACTTAAATCGTATGATGATACCTCTTTATCTATTTGAGCATACTCCAATAATGATCATAAGATACCCCAAAGTGAGTTCTATCAAAAAAAAATCATTAAAGTCCACCTTTTATAGCTAAATTTGTGTATATACTTCTTTTATATATGAAAAAGGGTATATAGCAAAAATAAAGGACTCAAATGAAAAATTTTCAATCAAGTCGCATTGGAGTATCTTATAATTGGTATTTAAGTATACTGAAAATGGTAAAGAAGTATAATATATTTATTTAAGTGGTATATTCGAAGCGAGAGTATGTACTCCCGGGAGTACAAAACGGGCGTCCTATATATATATATATATATATATATATATATATATATATATATATATATATATATATAATTGTATGTATACTAAATTTCACTTGTAATATTATTCTAAATATATAGTAGTAGGATCAAATATAATATATAATTCAATGAGTTCAATAGGCTATATTTTCAATTCCATCGGTATGGCCAATATTGTCTGGTATTGAAGCCAGTACGACCGGTATTGACTGGTATAAGCCGATATGGTTAGTATTGACCAGTATTGAGGCCGGTATGGAACGTAGGGATACTCTGTACCACTTTAGGTGGTGGAATGGTACATACCGGCCATATCGTCCAGTACCGAAACAGTACAAGTTTGCCACAACCACCAACTCTGGCCAACCCAACTGCATGCACACGCAACACTTGTTCTATTCAGTTTAAACAAGAACTAGGATGAATTTGTGTGCTACATGTAACATCCCATTTTTCAGGGCTTTTTTAAAAAAAATCAAAAATAAAAATAACTATTTGATTTTATTGAATTGCTAAAGTTTAACTTGAAATTTTAGAAAACAAAAATAATTTAATATGAATAAATCAAACTTCAATTAATTCAAATTTGGTTTAATTGGGTTTTCTTGTATTTAAAGTCAAAAATATTATTTAAAGTAATTTCTTGGATTTTCTGGATTTTAAAAAGGGTTTTCCTCTTTTTCCCAAAAATAAAAATAATTTATTTGCAAAATTAAAAGACAACATTAAGTTGTAAATAATTTTATTAAGTTCTAATTAATTCAAGAAATTTATGTGTATTTTTCTAGAATTTTTGGACTTTATTTACTAATTTCTAAAACCCTATTTGTATTATTGTATTTTTTGTAAATCAAAATGCATTCAAAATATGCTTTTTGCTTTCGGGCCGAATCTCCCTCGGCTTTATTCCTTTCCTCGCGCACCCAGCCCACTCCCCAGCCCATTTCGCCGCACCAGCCGCTCCGCACCTTTCTCGCTCCCTCTCTCTCACTGACCAGCGAGTCCCACCTGTCGGCGCTCCCCTACTCACCTTCTTCTCCCGCATGTCGACGCCTATGTCGCATGTGCAACAGTAAGCCCATGCTGCGTGATTCTCGCCGGCACCACCCTTCGCCCATCCTTGTCACCGTGCCGCGCCGCGTTATTACCCATCACCTACGTGCTCACCCATGCGGCCACCAACTCCCTTTGCCGCCCATGCCGTCGCCCATACCCGCGCCGCCGCGAATCCGCTGAGCCCATCTCCTCTCTTGGCCATCCTCCTCCCCTATAAAGGCACGCATCGTGCACCCTCGTCCCCTGCCTCTTTTCCCCCAACCCACTCTCTCTCTCTCTCTTGCGCTCTCCTCGTGCCACACTTAGCCATTGAAGCTCTGCGGCCGAAGCTTACTCCGCCGGCAATTCCGCTGCTGGCAAGGACTTTCCAGTGTCTTCGTCTTCACGTTCGGCTTCGCAAGACCACGTTTTCTCCCGTGCTCTCACTCTTTTCCTCGGAAGCTCGCCGGACCATCATCTCCGCCGCAGCTTCTTCCCCTCGCCGTCGGCCATTCCGTCGAGCCACGCCGCTGAGACTGTGAACACTAGACTCGCTTCGCTCCCCTCTCCCCGTCGGCGTCCTCGCCGTCAGCCATCTCACCTCTGTGCACCGGCAACGCCCATGCCCCTTGCGCCGCCGCCTGCGTGGCCGCCACCTCACCCTTCCTCGCCGTGTGGAGCCGCGTCAGTGCCAGCCCTGTGCCATGCGTCCGGTCCACCGTGGATCAGCACCCACTCGTGGACCCGGTCCACAAGACACATGCCCACTTGTCAAAGACTTACCTCTATTTCCTTTTTAAAAAAATTTGGGCTGAAAATCTAATTCCAGTCGCTAATGTCAGCATAACGCGATAAAAGAATTTTCTTTCAAAAAATCCCAATTTCATCATTTCATGTGTTTTCCAAGCTTTTGAGAGCTCGTTCTCCTTCGTTCGAGCTCCGATTTGAGTGATTCAAATTTCTAAATTCATCTAAATTCAGTGCCTTTATTTTGGTTCTAGTTTTGTATTTTTTTTATTTGTAATTATTTTATTTATTTGGCTCTTTTCGCACGTAAAAATTCCGTCGTTTCCGAAGAATTCTTGGACCCAATGACCGAAGTATCTCAACTCTTCAACGAAGATAAGTCATAGACCTTTGATCATATTGTACCCATTTTATAAAGTTATATTACTTTATATCAACATGCATTGCTAGTTGTATATTAATGGTTTCGGGAATAGTTAATTTCCTAATTGCCATTATGTCTCCTTGGAAAATTGTGAATGACATGTACCTTTGGACATCATAGGTTAGGTTAATTTTAGTTGAACATATTTTATTACCAACTAGGGTATCGTATATGCTTAGCCATGCTTTAGTTGTACGATGGGATTCTTGATCATCACATGCTCATATGATTAATTTTGACTTCATGAAATATGGAATTGTGACGCGGCCACTGTTATTAAAAGGTTGTTGTGCCATGGAAAGGGTTTTCATTTGGCTGGGATTGAACTATAAATAATTTATACTCGGGCGAGCGATCGTGTAGTAAAGGAGATGATTTTGGGATGTGGTTGCTTCGCCTGAGTAGTCACTAAGGACTTAACTTTGTGCGCCATTGATCTGGGTCTTACCGTACAACCACAAGTCTATTTTATGGGGTGGACCTCGCTAAATAATTAGCATTATTTTGTTTCAGTTCTATTTGGGTTTATAAGTGGCGCAAGAGGGGGCCGGTGTGGCGAATCCTTAAAACATAGCTTTATAAAAGCCTTGTGATAATCACTTAGTCGCATGCCAACGGAAGCGTTAAATATCTAACATTATAAGATGATTATCTCCTGTGGGACAAGTTGTACAACCTCTGTAGAGTGTGAATGTGGATATCATGGGGATATACCCATGATCTTAGGATAATGTTACAATTGGCAATGGCGTTGAAGTTTTGTTGAATCACGCGTTTTCGGCAAAGTTCAGTCTTTGTCAGTCATTGGCGGTCGAGCCGCTAAGGCGGCGATCGACCCGGCTGTGTGGCGGCTCGACCGTCCGTGCCTTGGGCCTAGAGACTGGCGGTCAGACCGGTCATGGGCGGCGGTCTAACCGACCATTAAGTGTCTTTGAATTTTGAGCTGGGCAAAAAATAGAGGGTGTAGGCAAGAAATGGGATTCTCCTACACTTGTCTCATAATTTTTGGAGCTTCGGGTCAAAAGTTCTATTTGTTTGAAATTTCCAGAGAGCTATCAGTTTTCCAAGAAGAAAATTTGGCTAAGTCCCCTGCTGAGCGGTCAGACCGGCCATGGGTGGCAGTCTGACCGGTTTTGACTTGTTCGCCAGCCAGCGTGTCGGCGATGTTTGTTGGTTAGGTCAAGTTCATGGGTTTCAGTGCATATGTGTTGCATGATGTATGTTTTGACTAACGTGGGTCAAGTTACTAAGAACTTGTCCCCGAAATCGATTTCTTTGTCTATTGGTGTGCAGGAGGCTTGGAGATCAACGATGGTTAACGGCGAGAGTGATCGGGACTAGGCTTGGAGAGCTGAGGTTCAGAACGATCGTGGATGCCGAGTGAAGTCAATGGACTCAAGCATGACGCAAAATAGACAAGGATGACCGAACAGAAATTTCGGTGCGACGGGTTGCATCAAGCGGCGTGGGGGTTGGTGCAAGTGCCATGGTGGTTTCGATGGGAGCCAGATGGGAGAGACTTGCCGACATGAACAGAGCCGTTGATCAACCTACACGTGGCGAAGCGTGGGATTGCTTCATGACGTTTGGACTCAGTCTTTGGAGAAGTGTCGAGAAGGGGTATTTTGGTAACTTCACCAAAATACCGCATTAATGGCTTTTGGCTAAACCGTGGCGCAAGACGGCCTAAGGCGAAGTGGTTTAGGTCAAGAGAAGATGAAGACGGCTCTTTGAAATACGTGTGAGTTAAACTCATTTGTGTGTGGGCTTAACGGGTGCCCATTAGAAATATCCCTCTAGAATCTAACCTCCACTATAAATAGAGGGGTGTTGGTTGTGCACTCCCCAACCCTTGTATTTGAAGAAACCCTAGTTTGTGTTTAGGGAGAGGTGGTGGAGAGGTTAGGGTTCTAGAGAGTTGGATTGATTGTGTGCTCAGGGGTTGAGTATTCATGCTCCATGATGGAGTGATTGTAAACCAACATCTACCTCAAATCAATCCAAGCAAGATTCCTCAAGATGATCTTCTTCTTGTTCTTTTTCTCTATTTTGTGATTTTGGGGTTTTCTTTTATCCTTTGGTTTATAGCCTGGATCTTGTTTGCTGTGACATGTGGGAATACATCTAGGATCATCTTGATCATCTTTAACTCACAATCAAGTTTTTGGATCATATTTTGGTTTTGACTCGGTTTTGGAGCAACCTTCACTCAAACAGAAAAAGGTCAGAACTTTGGCAAAGATCTTCACGATCCTTGATTAGAATAGGTTCCTGACATCTTAGAGAATGCGTGCTCTAAGTTTCGTCAAGTTTGAAATTGTGGATCAAAAGTTAGACTAATTTGTGATTTCGAGTTTGTGCTAATTTTACTGTTTATCGGGCTGGAGGTCAGACCGCTCGTTGGACAGGTCTGACCGCCCCATGTAAAAGTCAGACTGCTAGGTTGAGGGGTCTGACCAATCATCTCTTTAGGATTTGAGTTTTGGTCGTTTGCTTCTGGGTTTTGATTGGATTCGATACACGTTTTCCGCTATACTTGTACATTGATCTTCATAGCCTTCATAGCTATTGGAGTAAAAATGTGTTGAATCCGATCTAGGTGAAAAAGAGATTATGCTCCTATTCACCCCCCTCTAGTCGTCGTTTCGGTCCAACAGTAAAACTGTTCGAATAGCCATGTCCCCAGTTATAGACAATATCTGGTGATTTCACACGAGGGGTACATTTTCTCAAAAATGTTAGAATGGTTTGGATGGATTTGTGTAGTTGGTTTGGTTGGGAAGTGAACGGTGTTCACTAGTTGTTTCAAAGAACTTGATTAATTATGTATTAATCTTTTAAATTATGCTTTTCAATCTACTTACTGTAATTACTGTCAATACTGCTTTCTACAAAATAGCCATAAAGCTATCCTTGTTCAAACCTTGTATGAATACTATTTGCATTCTTTTCCCTACGACTTGTTGAGTACTTTAAAATACTCACGTCTTTGTGCCACTTGTTGATCAGTCGTCGAAGAAGAACCAGGGAGCACCGAGTTCTAGGAGGAAGATTACTTCGAAGAATATGCAAACTAGGTCGCGGCCTCCACTCGATTGTTTGTGGGCATGTCGGATGGCTACCACGAGATGTTTTTGTTTCTGCTACAAGTTTATCTTTTGTTGTTAGGCCTTACGTGGCAAAATCTGTAAGACTTGACCATAAGGTCCTTTTTCTAATAAGTTATATTACTTTGTCTGCTATAGATATTTTATTGTACGGATATGATCATATTGATGTTGCAACTATGTGAGCTAGCTACTGATCTGGGACTAGTTCGAAATACACAGAGGGCTCGGGTCCAGCGACTCGGGGTCTCGACAGAGATGGTATCAGAGCTATGTCGACTGTAGGATGTGACCATAGTTAGCATGGTCGTATTAGTCAAGAAGTTCAAAATTTATTATATAAATCAAACCAACATTAACTTGAGCAGTCATTCCTCTCTCGTCTTGTTCTATTCCTTTATCATCTTATTCTAATCTTTTCTCATATCATTCCTAGGCTCTTACATCTTATCTTTTCAAAAACTTTATTTTCAAATTTAAATTAATATTTCTCACCTCAGTAATCTCTATAGGATCGAGTCTTATTTTAGATCGATCATCCATATAAGTTAGATTAGAAGTGCTTTATGAACAGTTGCCCTTCTCAGTTTTAGTATCGTTCAGTCCGCGTAATAGGATCTTCTGCTTGAAGTTTTAATTGTCTCTTAATAGCTTTTCGGCTATTTGTTCTTTGGGTCAAACCAACCTTCCCTAGTTAGATTGCTCTGTCTCTCTCCCTGGTTCTATCTCGTCTTTTGTGCTTTTCCCTCTCGCCTATCGTGCTTTCTTCTTCTCGTCTATTAAACCTAAGAAGAATTATTGCAGATGGTTTAGACCCGCAACACCGTAAGTCAAGTTGAACCCATGGATCTCAATACACCACCACCACCAACACCAGCAATAGCAGATCAGGGATTAGGTCAGTTCATGGCAGCACAGACGCAGTTGATGAACACTATGATGCCGAATATGAATTAGATGATGAATCAACAGAACCAGATCGTTGCTGCTTTAGTTGCAATGCTAAACCAGAACAATCAAACAGCTACCATGCCACCGCCACCAGCTTTTTCTCATTCAAGGCTGGAAGAGTTCATGAGGACCCATCCACCTACATTCTCCAGCTCCTCCGAAGCTTGCTATCGCCCGATGTGACGACTGTGAGAAGGTTCGGTATGCCGCACACCAGCTGGAAGGTACTGCAGCAGAATGGTGGAGAATTACTACGCTGCCCATGAAAACCCCCAGAACATCAATTGGGCTGAGTTTTCAGAAGCTTTCCGCCACTCTCGTGTTCTTGATGGAAAGGTGGAAATGAAGAAGAACGAGTTCACTCAACTCTCTCTATATGCTCAAGAGGACGTTGCCACAGATGATGCACGTTAGAAGCGTTTCAAGCGAGGGCCCAACCTAGCTTAATGGTTCAAGTCATTGGCAATGACTATCAGATTTTTAGCATCTAGTAAACAAGGCTATGCTCATAGAAGAGTCTCATCATGAGTTTGAAGAATCCGGCAAGAGGAAGATGGTTTTGCATGGTGCTCATCAGAATCACCCGCAGAGAGCAGAATGAATGTGCAGCACCTTGCCTGTTTCGCTCCTCCTGTTGCATTCAAGACCCCTATGACAGCACCTCGCCCAGCTACTCCAGGATTTCACAGCTTCGGCAACAATAATACCAACAACCAGCAGCCAAGAAACAACAATCATGCCGTGGGAATCACCTGCTTCAACTGTCAGCAATTGGGACACTACGCTAGCAACTTCCCGCAGAAGCAAGGTCCAACTCCAATTAGATTCATCCTGGGAGCTACTCCGACCAGAACCCCCATGCCAGGAGCAGGACGTAGAGCACCTCAGACTCCAGTCGCAGCAGCCAAGACCCCACAGCCTTTTGGGAAAGGCCATGTGAACCATGTCACAGTGGAGGTGTTAGTGATATGCCCTAGAAACAATCATAGAGATGATTGTATCACATCTATGTTTATGAGTTATTGAATAAATGTTATTTTGTTCCTTGAATGAATCATCTATTGTATCACATCCCAATTTTTAGGGGTTTTTTTTGAAAATTTTCAAAAATAAAAATAACCATTTAATTTTATTGAATTGCTAAAGCTTAACTTGAAATTTTAGAAAACAAAAATAATTTAATATGAATTAATCAAACTTTAATTAATTCAAATTTGGTTTAATTGGGTTTTCTGGTATTTAAATTCAAAACGATTATTTAAAGTAATTCCTTGGATTTTCTGGATTTTAAAAAGGGTTTTCCTTTTTCCCGAAACTAAAAATAATTTATTTGCTAAATTAAAAGACAACTTTAAGTTGTAAATAATTTTATTAAATTCTAATTAATTCAAAAATTTCTGTGTATTTTTCTAGAATCTTTGGACTTTATTTACTATTTTCTAAAAACCTATTTGGATTATTGTAATTTTTGTAAATCAAAATGCATTTAAAATACCCTTTTTGCTTTTGGGCTGAATCTCCCTCAGCCCGATTCCTTTCCTCGTGCGCCCGACCCACTCCCCGGCCTATTTTGCCACGCCAACCGCTCTGCACCTTTCTCCCCCACCCTCTCTCTCTCACCGACCAGCAGGTCCCAGCTGTTGGTGCTCCCCTGCTCACCTTCTTATCCCGCACACCGATGCCCATGCCGCCCGTGCGACAGTGAGCCCATGCCGCGTGATTCTCGATGACACCACCCTTTGCCCATCCCTGCTGCCGCTCCGCACCGTGTCATCACCCAGCACCTCCGCGCCCGCCCATGCTGCCACCAACTCCCTCTACCGCCCCATGCCACCACCCATACCCACACGCGCCGCGAATCCCGCCGAGCCCATCTCCTTGATTTGGCAAAATGAAGTTGAAAATAAATTTAGAAAGAATTGAAAAGAAAGGTGGCGGGGTGGTTGGGATTTATTTGGTGCTTGGTTTAGCTAAACGGGGTTGAAAATGAGATTCACGGGTTTGAAATGGTCAAAATAGATATATTATGTCTTTTTTGTCTGAGATGAATAGTGATAGGTCTAGTGAATAGTGTCAGGTGAACACTATCCATGGCGGATTGGGTTTGATGAATAGTTTTTGGTTGGGCTATTTACTGTTGGGCTACACAGTGGCACACAATAATAGGTTGTTTACTGTTTTTGGCTGGGCTCGAAAGCAACTTGGGCTGGCTTTGTCAGCCCATTTCAACAGCCCAGCAAAGGCATGCGGCCCAGCTTGTGCTTAAGCAAGCTGGAGCTCGCTCTCGTGGCGACCGAGCACAAAATTTGGTGGTGGCGGCGCCAGGTGGTGTGGCAAGCATCCTTGTACTGTGGGCAACCTAGTTTGGGGTTTTGCACGCCCGGAGGAGGTCCAACGAAGGGCGAGCGGTGACAATGGCGCATGGCTGAAACAGGGGAACGACGCCAGCGGTCTCCAACAGTGCTCCGGCCAAATTGGCCAGCCCAGGAGCACCGGTGGACTGAGAGGGTCACGGTGGTGGTGACGGTGGAGCTCAGGGAAGTTGGAGGCGGTTCGACGACAGTGGCCGAGGGCGGCACGGCGGAGGAGCATGGCGTCGGTGATCTGACAACAAGGCTAGGATGGGTGGTGGTGGGGAAAAGTTTCGGGAGGGCAAGGTGGTGCAGATGACAGGGTTTAGAGGCTAGGGGTGGTGGTGGATTGGTGTTTGAGCTCGTCAGGGAAGAAGACACGTGCGACGACGATTGGAGCTTTTGGTCAGGGTTGGGGACGAATGGGAGTGTCAACGAGGTTAGGTGGAAGATGATGGTGAAGATGGTGCAGCGAGGGGTGGCTTTTTATAACCATTTGAGGCGGTAGTAGCAGAGTGGAGGTGGGAGTGGCGTATGGATGGTGGCATGTGCGACTACGTAGGATCGACGCTAGAGGGGCGGTGCTGGCGCACAAGGTGGCGAGGTGAGGTCGCGGAGTCTGGCGCGGTGCGAGGGCAGCACGAGGACGAAGCTAATGGGGATGAAGATGGAGAAGAACCGACGCAGGCATAGGGCTGGGTGACACGACGAGGAAGAAGATAATGGGAGAAGCGCATGGGGGGATGACACCTTCGGGCTGGAAAAGTGGAAAAGCGAAAGAGGAAAACAGGAAATGGGCAAGATTTTCCTAATTGGGTAAGACAACCGAAATTGAACCAAACTTCAAACGAGTTTTTAATTGTTTTTTTAAAAAAAATTTGGGTCTTTTCAGATTTCACAGAAAATTTGCCACTTAAAAGAAACAACAGCCAAATTCGACAGGTATGCGGTGCTCTTCAAGCAAAAGAAACACCAATTAGAAACGTTGGGAGCACAAGACAAACGGAACACAATGCATGAGATGGAAAGTCGTAAAATACTTTCAAAATGTTGAACTAAATCTACAAAACAATCTGCCTTCCAGAGTACTGAAAAAATGCCTCTTCCAGCTTACAAACTGTCCTTTCCAACAAACCCGAAAGAAAAGGAAAGAGAAGCCCTACACTGCCTAGGAAAGCAAAGTAATACCTAAACAAACTTGTACGGATGCTCAACGGAGATGAAGCAGCAGACAAAATTCTCTATATCATGTTATCATCATCCACCCCATCCAGACTGCAGACAGCTTGTTGATACTGAGACATCCTCCGTTGGCTGTATAAATGCGAAATAATAAACAAATAGCTGAACTATATTTACCATGGAGGTATCTACAGAAGGCTTGAGTTATCGCTCTTGATCATCATTTCTTGTTGCGGATGGAATCTCGAAAATGAAACCTGTTGCTGACAACAAGGTTTTCTGCAAGCAGAAGGATGGGAGTCTTGATGGCTTCAACATTTGGGGAGACCGACTCTGGAAGACTTGGTAGGCAGGTTGGTAGATGTTCACCATGCTCCTCATGGTGAAAATAGAAGAGCACTGTTCGACAGAAAATAAACCTGCCGATGGATAAGGAAACATTGCACATACATGGGGTCAGCAGTGTCCACAATGCAGGGGAAAAATGCAGAATGAGGTACAATTGAATCTAAACAGTGTTTGAGAAACAGAAAATCGAGAAAACTGTCGTGGATAGAAAGGTCTTCCTATTCATCAGCTGTTAAATCTTGTATAATTCCAATGCACCCTGTCCTTTAGGAAGGGGTCATCTTTTGCTTCGCAGAACATTTATTCGAAAAAATTACTTCACACTTTCACAGAACACAAGTTCAACAAATACTGATTGTAGAACGTTTTTTCTACTTATCCATTCCTTTTCCAGAGCATAAGCATGTTTGAGGCTATAAGTTGCTGGTGGTCAGTTTTTGTTAGAAAAAAAATGTATTTTAGGTTGTTGATGAACCACGAAAGAGAAAGCATAGAATATGCAACACAATTTATCTAGCTAGCCATCCATATTGCTAGGGTAAAAGTTAGTTGGTCTCATTAATATGTATGCCATGATGGTTCCCTATACAACTCTGCACATTTGGAGCCAAGATAAGTAAAAAAAAAATGGTAGCGGACAGAGAGCAGTGTGCAAGCGACTGGTGCAATTCACAAAAGAGCTACAATGGAAGATCCATTTTCTAGAAGTTCATGTTAAATTACAGCTTTCATAATTTGGGTGAAGTTGGCTCGACTTAACTCCTTAATATGCCAAATGGTGGAAACGTGATGATTTTTCAATGCAAATGTTCTTTCTCTTATGCCAAAGGAGAAGTGTGCAAATAGACTGAAAAGTGAGTCATACTTCATATCAATGTATTTGATGATTAAAATCAAGATAATTTTCCATGTTGTATTTCTAAGGTAACCATGCAACTAACTGCCAGATACTCGAGTGTCGAAGATGTATGCAATTAGGTACCTGAGAATCAGGCGCCTGATAAATGGATCTGGTAAAATTTGTCCCCAGACATTGTTCAATTCAACAGACTTGCAGAGGGTTTCTTCATATTGTTCCAAAGCAGAGAAAAATATGTTTTCCGCATTAGCATATGTATCCTGAAACCAAGTCAAAAAAATCAGACCATGGAAATAAATGTTTTGGGAATACTCAATTCTCAAAAGTCAAAACAAAGAACATACACTGTCTATGTCAGAAGTTATCCCAGCTAGTTGGCAAAAGGCTTGCATTGGAGCAGTCAGGAAGTATGTAAATTGGCTTCCATTACCCATAGATTCTGCACCAGGCATGGCTGATGCAATCCTAGGAGAAAGAAGTAAGGCAGCTGGCTCTCCCTTCTCTGCATTATGTATGGCCTGGCAATTATACAACCAAATGATAATTCGTTCAAAGAAATTTCTTGTATTGTTGCAAACAGAATGGAGAATCAAATAACCACTTCACGAAATTAAGACTAGGGTTCATTATCAATTGTAAAATCAACTTTATTAGGGGAGGTAGTTATGGAGAAAGAACTACCCCAAGAAATTATGACTATAATTCATTATCAATAGTAATACAACTTTATGCAAAAAAAAATTGCAGTTAAAGAATTAAGGAAGCCATACGATGACTTCACAGACTACCACCATGAGTATGTTTTGGTGTTTTCTGCATGAAAGAAGGTATGGCTAGATTTCATCTATTCAAAGTAAATGGAAAAGGAGAGAGTTCCCTAATACTGAGTTCACTCCCAACTAGAAGCCAACCTTCTCACAGTGCTACACATCAGTCCTTATTTATCATCTGCGGTGACCAATTAATAGGTTGATAACCATATTAAGCCTTTTTCAGTGGTTTAAAGATCAAGGAGTCATTGAAGCTGTGAATCCACAGGACAATAATACCAACTTAACTATTGCAGATGCTTGTATCCTATTCTACTAAGACAAAAGGTAGGGCCACTTAAAAAACAAATGAGAGTGTCGGACCCTCAAACGCAATGAATACAATAAACCAATAATAGAAGCTAGAAAAGAAAAAAAGAAATATATACATCATTATGGTAATAAGGTTGAAAAACAACAGAATGCTCATGGTAATATTTTTCTTCTACCAAGCCAAGATTAAGTTCTAACAAACCTGCCTTGAATGCATGGCTATTCTCGCTATCAATTACAAGGAAAAGTGGATATCTTGTAAACGGAATCAGATCCTCTGGGTAAAGATTGTTTGGACCTGGCAAAATGACAATCATTTCAACAAGAGCAAATGCAAGCCATGCTATCCTCACAGAAACTAGAGATCATTTCATCAATCTAGTCATTCACCAAACTAACAAACCATGATAAGTGGACTTATTGAAAATTGCATTGCCCTGAGATATAATTCCAGAAAACAATCATATGAGAAGGCAGAAGCTTACCTCCACTTCCACAAGGACCAAGCCATAGATGATTATCTGAACCGGTATGTGAATTTTGCTTATCAATAGGAAAAGCAGAAGCAACCCTTGCATGTGATGAGCTAGATGCATGCTTTTGACAAGCAATATTCTGGTCAGGAAAGCCTGAAAGGATAATGACAGAAGTTAAAAAGTGTAACAACTAATTAAAACAAGAGTGCACGCTAAATTAGAATGCCAGATAAAAAAGGAACCTGATGCTGATATATAGATGAGAAAAATGCTATCTTGAGAAAGCTCCTCAGAGATTGTTGCAAGAACCTGCAACCATGAGATTATTATTTAACACTATGAAAAAAAGTTTCCGATGGCAAAAGAGGGCGAAAAGGGGACCATGTGGATCAAAAATGTATGTTGTATGTCCATGTGACTCAAACAGTCTGTCTCAGAAGACCTATTACCATAGTATCATGCATATATTACCTATAAGGAGATGTGTCCTAAAGGCAGTATCATTAGTAATGAAGGTCAGAACATCTCCATGAGCTTATATGGCAATGGCTGTGCTCCAAACTTTGATATTCAGTTCTTCTTTTATTCAAGTATAATATCCATACGCCTATTTACAAGGATAGGTGTTCTAAAGACAGTATTATCGGTAGTAAACATGCTATGCAGCAATTATCAGTAGTAAAGGGCCATGTGGCAATGCCTGTGTTCAAAACTCTGGTACACAGTTCTGCTTTCATCCTATTCTGCTAGAAAGAAGAAAAAGTATAGCATTCATATGCACATTGTCAAATCATACGAAACGTCAAACTCATGAATACAAATAAATCTCAAAGGATCACAGCAAGCAACCACAATGCTAAGCAGAACTGCAACATTGCAGAGCTGAAAATCTTTTCAGAATTATTATGTCAGCATAACAAGTATACCACAAAATGCATGTAGTTCCCCCACCGCATAAGTTGGAATGTGCAAAAGCAGCCTAACAAAGTATGACCACATCCAGCTCATAGTGAGGGACTTGGGCCAGCCTGCCAACCATGTTGCAGGAGTGCAGGAAACCCTCTCTTTCTGATTTCAGTTATGCTTAGTGTAGTATAATGTCCCATCTTTTTGTTGCAATTTCCAATGTGGTATTGCATTGTTTTTATGGTTTGACCCACCCACTGGTGCATTAGTTTGAATTGAAGACAACATAAATATATTTGCGCATAGCATTATTTCAGTATTCGAAAAACAAGTGCATCATCATTGTTTTCCAAGACATCAATTTCTTACGAAAAGTATATGTGATTCTAGCACATTTTCATGTGCCTCCTACAGTCATGCAAAAGTTGAACTTCAAAAGAAAAAGGAATAATTTGGATAAGCCACCTACCGCTAGAAGATGAGAGACTGTAGGATGATATATAATAGCTTTTTGAGGATTTGAAGGAAGACTTCCATCAGAGATTTCTGTAGAAAGGTGAATATCAATCAGACCAGAGGGTCCACTCTGATCACTTATAGTACCATTTTCTGTAAGTTCTTTGGCAACAATCTGATAAGAACCAGTGGGCTCCCATTCCAAACACTGTATCATTCTGAAAGTGTCCAAAGTTAGCTCTGTGAACTTGACCTGTGTTACATACAACAACATTCTGTGAGGGATGTTTTCAATTGTTCGACATATTATTGTGCAAAACAAGTGGAAAACTAGAGGAACAGTAAAATTATGATAAAGGGATAATAATATATTACCTCATTTCGGCGATAGCTTGTTAATACAGCTTCCTTCAGTTTCAGTACTCTTTTCGAATGGAATCTTGCAATAGATGCAAGGTTCGATGGATAAGAATCAAACAAGCTGTCATATCTAAGTGATCTAGCTCCCTTGTATGCTCCATCAGCTTTCAAGAATCTCCCAAGCTCTTGAAGCACTTGCTTCCATTCCTTCAAGTTAGTTTTCTAAGAAGTAAGAGGCCACAATGTTATTGTCATGAAAGAATTAAATGATAAGCACAACAGGCTGAAAACGTGTCCTTTGCTGAAATGAATGAAATTGAAAACCAATGGGGAAATCAAGTAAAAACACACAAACAAAGTTCACACAGCATAAGTACCACAATGCCAATCTTTCATTTAGCATAGCAATACAATGCCAATCTTTCATTTAGCACAGCAATAAAGCATTCGTTACTCACAACGCAAGCATAGGTTTCAACTCATCTTTCATTTATCAATTGACCACTTAGAGGACGATGTGTTAGTCTGTCTGTTCCTGATAGGCCATAGTGCTTGTGAAAATGCCCTATTCTATACTGAAGTACTGAACTTCCCTTGTATCCAGAGAAACCTCTAAATTGTCAAACCAACTAAAAGGCCCATCTTTTGTGTCTCTAATTTAGAAGATGGTAAATTTCAACCATCATCCAATTCACGCAATCCAAAATTCCAAATCCCAAGGGCAACACTTGCACTACTTCAGAGTTTCAGATCACCAGGAATTCAAACACCAAACAATGAAACAATTATAAACTCAAACAACTGTCATGACGACCAATCCTTCCCGCTTCCTACTATGAAAAAAAAAACTGATTCAAGTGACCTACAATAACAACAAAAAGGACATAGCAATTGAAACTGAATAGCACCAAAAAAAATCTCCTCGATTCAGTAGCAAGACAACTCAAAATCTTTAACTCGAAAATTCCTTACAGAACAAACAGCATACAAATGTGGAACACTAACTTACGAAGAACGCCCCCAAAAAAAAGTTTTCGTTCGCTAATTGAGAAGGCAACCATCTCCGTATCCCCAAAGCTATAACTCAGGCTCCCCAATTCAAAGCAAGAGAAGCAAGCTTCTTACGGGGTACACCGACTTCGTTTCCTCGACGAGGGAGCGGAGGCGGCCGACGAGGTGGTCCACCGCCTCGGCTTGCCGCATGAGCATGGAGACGAGGAGGAACCGGGCGAGGAACCGCAGCTCCTTGTACCGGATCAGGTGACCCTGGTGCTTGTCGCCGCCGCCTCCAGCCGGGGCAGCGGAAAAGTACCCGCGGCTATAGATGGCCTCGTAGAACACGTACGCGCCGATGAGCGACCGTGGCTCGGCCGTGCGGAGGTAGCGCGCGTAGTAGAGCTGCCCGATCCGGGAGGCCACCTCGCCGATCTCCCACCGGCGGATCCCGCCAGCGACGAGCTCCCGGCGCCGCTCCTGCTGCAGCCGCCACAGCCGCGTGTACGCCTTGAACGCCTTCCGGCTGTGGTGGTCCCCGCCGCCGTAGAGCGGCAGGTCGCGCGCGCGCGCGAACTTCCGGTCCGCCGCCTCCACCAGCGCCTTGAACTCCCTGTACGAGCCGGAGGCCTCGCCGTCGGCCATCGCCGGCGACGAGAGGAGGGCGCTAGTGGATTTGTTATTTCCCCCCTTTCGATTTGGGCGAATGGGAGGACGAGGAGGGGCTGAGGTGGTGGTGGGGGGCGAGAGAGAGAGGGAGAAAACTTATAAAATGTGAGTGAGTTTTTTCGAGAAGAGATAAAAAAAGCAGTCGACGAGTACGGGTGAGCTGTTATAAAATGCTGTTGTTTCGGTGCCTAATTGGGGCTCTTATGGTCAATCATTTGAAATTTGTTTAATGGCTTCCGCTCTGACAATCTCCACCACTTGGTTCTTTGGCGAGCTGAACGATGATCAGTGTCCAGACTTACACGGACTCCTTTGAATTTTGAGAATTCTCTATTTAATATTTCTGTGAAAACCCAACTGAGCGGACCTACTCTGTCGCAAGAAGTTGATGACCTCCAACCAGTTTAATCCTGATGATGTCTCGTAGAAATAGAGAGGGGTTAGAGCCTCGCAAAAAAAAGGGGGAAAAAATAAATAGAGGGGTTAGATTGAATTGTAACTTGGCGCAAGCAATCTCTACATTCGGGCAAACTACATTTGAGTAAGGGCTACCTAATAGCTAGGTTCTCAAATGACTTAAATTAGTAAAAAGACAAATTTGTTACAACAAACAATAAAACGACTGTCGCCTATTTTTCTCTTCCTCCTCGGTCCAGAAACGATATTGGTCTATAAATTCACCGTGCTTGAGATGAAAGCGAAAATGTTGCGTAGTAAGAAAACCAAAGTATGTTTAATCTAATAGTACAGATAATTGAATTGTGACTACATTTGTCGTACGTGTTCAGTCTCTTCGATTTGATTCGATATGGATATTCATTTCAGCAATAATAACGATAATCAAAGAAATGGCAAGAGGCCCCTACTGATGAATATGATACTACGATGGGAAATGATTCTCCCATTTCTTCTGGGACATGACATTCAGCTGCAACTTACCAATGTATCGCTCTCGCATGATGCCGGATTGATCGCGACTCGCTAGTTGAGTTGAATCGAGCGAAAAGTTTCAGATGATCGCACCATCTCCGTACAGTAGTCTGACGTTAGTTGTTCCATATCTTTATTCGCAGCCAGGTGGGCAGCAATTTTCATGTCTCGTCAGGGTTTGATCAAGGGACAACAGTAAACTGAACTCTGCAGTTAGCACCGTCTGTCGAACTAACACAACAGAAAAGAGGTGGCATGGTATAACATGGTAGCCAGTCATCAATTCGGTATGAAAAAGGTGACACGACAAGGTATGATTATTTCTATCTAAAAAGGTTGGATAGCTGGTGAGTGATACCCACTCACTGATAAAAGTTGATCCGAGTTGTCATTTTGGCCTGAAAATGTGGCATAACGGGTGTTGTCCATCAGATCTTAAAAGGTGACATGGCAGGGTGTAGTCATTTCGGTCTGAAAAGATGCTAAAGGCTAGAACGAAGGTGGGGTGTAATGTTTTGGTATTGTAATGTGAATTGAACCTAGCTTTATAGCTTAATTTCATTTTGGTATTGTAATGTTCTAGTGTTGTAATGTGAATTGAAAAAAATATGGTACTCAGACTTAAGACGTTGTCGTATTGTGGTATTGTAATGTTCTAGATCTATGTTTAATACTATCATGCAATTGTCCCTTGTCATGTTATGTTCATACAAATCTAGTTGCTAAAAATTAAAGACCTCTTGCAATTCATTCAAATCTGGTACAACATAACCAAACAACATCTTGGATATATGAATTCCCTTTTGCATACTACAAAAAACTACTTCATACATATTGCATACACTACCACAAAGATACACACACATAAACTTCTCCAGCCACTTCAGATGGTCAAGAATCTTGTCAAGGCACTCATCCGCGGGTGACATGTTCATCATTGCACCAAATGGAGCTACATGTGGACGTTCAACTACCCTTTTCATCACGACACCAATAGAGTCTGCCCACAAAAAGTACTTGCATCTGTCGGCCTAAAATCCACACTGAATGGTTAAAAAGAAGTGACAAAATAAGAAAAAAAAAATCCAAATATCAACATTCCCATAAATCAAACTCACCGAGGAATACGGAGACTTGTAGAATACATGCCTCCTGTTCTCTTTGGTGTTGGAGTAGATGGCATTTGTTTCGACCTCGCAGTTTAGGAAATTGGCGCACCATGCATTTGCCAGCACCACACAGTGAAAACTTTCTCGATTTCAAATTTTTACCAGAGAGGACTGGTAAGGTTGGTTACCGGCGAAAACCGAAAATTTCAGCCGATTTTTTTTAAAAAAATTGAAATTTTTGAATATTAAATAAAAAAAATCAAATTCAAACATAATTCATGCAAATTCAAATTTTTTTTGAACAAATTTTTCAAAATCGATTTTTCACCGCTGGTAAAAATTTCTACCGGTTACCGGCGGTAACCAACGAAATTTCACCGATAACATTTTCACTGGCACCACAGCTCTTCGATTCATCGAACTCAACGACTGAGACATGGCGCTGAGGAGAGGAGTGGGACAACTGCAAGTAGATGACAAAGAAAGGGGTGGAGTTTAGTTGGTTGGGTGGACTTTATATAGCTAGTCTTGGCGGGAGATTTGGTGCCAATTTTTCTTCACTCCAACGCTAAAACATCTGACATTCGATGTGAGTACCCGCCGACATCGATATGTCATTTTGGTGCTAAAGGCTAGAATGAGGGTAGGGTGTACACGTTTGTTTGTTCTACATGATGTGTGGGGTGTCGCAATGTTGACTCCTACACAAGGTTAGTAGTACGCATGACAACAACAACAACAACAAATAAGATCGTAAACCCGACACAAGCATAATGTAAGTGGTACAAAAATTAATATTCCAATAATATCAGTGGTACATCTAGTCGCAGGCCCTCTTTGGGCGTACCCGACAGGTGGCCCCTGCCCTCGTCCGGCGGGGCCGGCTGCTAGCGCTGCTGCGAGTACGTCAAGTGGTTTGGCACCCGAACTAGCCTAGAGGGGTGAGTAGCCTTCGCGGGTGTCGTGAACCCCAACTGCATTGGCTGGGTCGGTCCAGGCGCACCATGGAGCTTTGAAGCCCCAAGAGAGACCTAGTTGGGAGTACCCTCGGTCTTCGAAGGCCCACCATCGTCTCATGGTACCCACTAGTCCTCAAAGTCGTAGTTTGAGACCTGTAACCCCTCCTGCGTGGGCAGATCTTCGTCACATCCGTGCTGACACCCTGTCAAAAAGTAGGATATGCATTTAAATGTAATGCAATTGCTAAAACGATACATAACGAGGAAGCAATAACCAACCTGGTCGTTGCATTGGATTAGATATCTTCGTGTGCTCTTGCACTGTGAACACATGGAACTGTGGTTCTATTCGAACAACTTGGCATTAATAAAAACTCAATGTAAAAGGAACAAGCTCACGTGAGTGTTGTCAGTGTACCTATGAACTAGGCAGGGATATTGCTGGCACAGTACCACGAGGACCCACTTGGCAAATCCGAGTGAGGAGACGTCGTCGTGGGCGTCAAGCGTGACGCACGCTGGCTCACTCCCTGTCCACGTACTTTGTCCGCACGTGATGGTGTGTCCATCATGTCCCTCTGTCTCTGACACGACATCATCTCGACAACATGCCTCACCTTGTCCCTAATCCAGAGCACGACGTGTCTGAGTTCATGCACCGTCATCTCGATGCAGTCCCCAATCCAAATTAGAATGGAGGTCGCCTCTGAGTACACCCCCTTGTTAGATCGCTCTTTATTCTCAACGAACATATTATAACCCAAAAATGGCTGTAGTAAATTAACATTATGGACCGTTCATTACGCATCGTAACCAAACAGCTATGCACTCTAAGTTAGCATCACCTCTTCCTTGGTGAAATATTCACAAATATATTGGCTAGGATGTTGCGCCAACGCGGAATATGCGGCCATCACATGCGAGCATGGCCTATGCAGAAGAAGTGGCATGTTGTAACTACAACGAGCACGATGAAGCGTGCACTCATGGATGATTCTCTCATGGTTCGTTCCACGAATCCTTTCTCCATGCAAAGTATCTCGAAACGAAGCTCTCTTGTGCCTATCTTGAATGCCCTATGCATCTCACCCTTCTTGCTCTTCTCCTCCATACACTTGGTGATCATGGCAGTGTACAGTACTTTGTCATTCACCATGGAGAACGGAGCGATGTTGCTTCGATCAACAAAGTATTTTGTGGCACCGCGCAACCTCAACACTACCAACAAAAGGAAGGAGCCTCACGCCGCGCACGATCCAATTGTACACCTCAGCTAAATTTGTTGTCATGACACCCTACCGAGCACCCTCTTTGTCATGACACCATATTGAGCACCCTCTTTGTCATGTAGCAATGACGCCCTACCGAGCACCCTCATACTCAATCTAGTCCGAGAAGAATTTCACCTACCTGCCTTCCTTGCTCGTCACATTGGGACCATATGTGGGTAACTGGGGCAATGACTATGGGATATTATCAGCGCTTGTGGTGGGCTTCTTCACTGCATCCCTTTTGTGCATCCCTGTCCGCTTATCCAGAGTTTTTCAGAGTGCATCAAACTTTCTCTGCTTGTTCTGATTGCATGGCCGCTTGAAAAGCTTCATCAAGTCCTTGTTGTGAAACTACTTGTAAATGTTTGCACCCATATGCCTCATGCACCACCTACTCTACATATCCACCCAGGGAAGTAACTCGTGTTCCCCTTGTTGTAGCTGAGTTATCTCACTCAACACGCCAGCACTAGCATGCTGGTCATGTATAATGTATACATTAGGATGTCACAGCAGCCCAGGTTGGAATGTGTGCACTCACCATCGCACAACAAGGCCCAAAAATTCACAGCTTCTTGCACTACCTCCTTGCATTTGTACATGGCTCCTTGCCTAACCTCGTTCTGGTGGTACTCCTATGGTACACGGGATCCTTCGTCCAAGGCGAGGTTGTCGAATTGGAATTTGTTCTACTGAAATGGAACTGCCCGTTTTCCCCCTCCATCATCGTTATTCGAACTTTCATCTTCCGACAATGCCTCATAGTCTTGGTCTTCTAGCACCATCCTTTCTACTAAGGCTTGGATCTCCTCATCTTCATCTGCAATCCCACTAGCTTCCCATGCCAAATGAGCTTCTTCGACCCTGTCTTCATCGGCAAAATCAACAACCCCCCTGACCTTCAATTGTTGTGTGTGTCGTGCTGTGGCTGGAGTCCCCAACTTCTTCAGTATCACCACCAACTACCCCTTGTTCAGCCGCACATGCAAGCGAAGTTTTGACATATGTCTGGGGCAGAAGTACCAAATCCTACCCGCAACCCCTTGCCATGCTTAGGTATGACTGACATGACATAGTTCCCTTCAATTGCACTAACTCCTAATGTGTGTCATGTGGTGCCCAGGTGGCAACGCATCTCAATTTCAAATCATGCAAAGCATGGTCCAACTCGAAGGTGTAATATAACCACCGCATCACAACACTTCATGTACGTCACTCTGGTCTTGTTAGGCTAACGGCCACCGATTGGAAATAATGCAAATCAACTCCATCGAAACCCTCCAAAACAGTCCCTTGTCCATAGTAGATTTTGAAATCGTGTGTGTCTAACATATCTACGTACAACACCATAAAAAAGATCTATACGATTAATCACATATCTAAAACTAGGCTATACACACATAAAAAGATACACTACAACAAATTACACTACATAATCATACATCTAAAACTATCTAATGTATTCAATTACCGCACCATAAAAAAGATATATACAATTAACCACATATCTAAAATTAAACTATACACATCTAAAGAGATATATTACAACAAACTACACTACATAACTATACATCTAAAACTATCTAATACATTCAATTACAGACCTCTAATTTTATTTGTTAACCTACCAGTGTTTCGAAAATAAATATAAAGTTAGAAAAAAAAATACCCACAAGGTGGGCGACTAAATGTGCTCCTCTCCTCCACTAAGGACGAACAACGCTTCGCTAGCTCACCCCACCCCCCCCTATTTCTCTTTTTTTTTTTTGATGAAAAGTGTGTTTCGCCAATTTTGGAAGCCTTTTATAGGGGAGTTTCTGTCGCCATTCTAAATTACGATAGGAAGCTGTGGGGTCTCTGTTACCATTCCAAATTACGATAGTGACATTTAATACTGTTTGGTGGGTGACATAACTTTTATAGCCAATTCAACTGGCAACAGAGGCATGTCATTATTTTAAATAGTAACAAAAGATAATTTTTATAATTTTATTAAATGAATATTTATTTTTTTTAAATCCCGCACAACACATGGTTCTCTTACTACAACCAGAGAGATGCATGGCATCTTTAATCGATTAAAGTTATGCCATTTTCGCTGGCCATCATCATTCTGCTCGAGTCGAGCTTGCTGGGATTCGGTAATCAGTAGTACCCTAGTCTGTCTTCATCTCTGCATCTGTGGTCGGTGCAGTGCAATCATTCAGCACAAGTCCACTCGTCTGAAACTCTTTACAGCTCTCTGTCCCAAATGTGCTGTGCCCGAGCGACAGAGGAATGCTTGCTTGCTTGGAACAGGTTGGCTCCGCATTATCGGGTTGCAGACGTGTCAGAGTCATTAACAAGTAGTATTAATTCTGTGGTTAAGGCTAACTAAAGTAGGAATCTTTGAGGGGCTGAGGCTGCTGTGCTGCGTGATTAGGCCAGGATTAGCTGAATGATTAAGGCTAACTGGTGGAAGAAAATACGATAGAAGAGGATCTGACGTAAAACAGATAGAAAGGCTCAAGTTCGGTTGGAAAACGGGTTCGATTCGGCTCGTTTAGAGAACAAGCCAAGGGTAAACTCGAGTCGGCTCGTGAGCCCCAAATCAGAACAAGCCATGCTCGAGCTGGCTTGCGAACCTCGGCTTGAGCCAGAACAAGCCGCTTGCTTTAATCACAGCTTGTGACACCTATTTTTGCAACAAACTATATATATCTCAGGCAAAGGTGCCTAAATATTAAATAGAAAGCATGAGACATCTACTTTTCAAAAGCATATCTATCTAGATTTGAGGCATCCAGTAGCCAGCACTTGAATATTGCCCCTGGCACTAATGCAAAGTCATGTGCGCTAGCAGTACTATTTATTTCAAGGGTGTTCATGTCCGACAGAAAAGAATGTAGGAACTAAGTGCTAGGATCTAGTTCAAATAAAATCATTAAACAGAGTGCTTGACTTCCAGGTGAAGGTACCAAGAATTACATTATATTTTCTCATACATATTTGACAAAACAAAATGGTCAAACTTCAACCTTGTTCGCCATTTTTTAAAACATCATATCATATATTTGAGTAAATTTATTCTGCGCTATTAGAAACTAATTTCAGGTAACTGCAGTACAAAGCCCATCACTCATAATCAACTTTAGCTTTGCACCTAAATCAAAAGCCAATACTAAGTGTTTAACTGGCTCTTCCTACTTCCGGTTGTGCTATTCTCGATAGATCAATAAAAATGGGTGGCGGCAAAAACTAATTCATCATCACTCAATTTACACACAGTCAAGATTCAGAAACTAGTTTCTCGAAATCACTCAACCCATGCTATTAACAAAAGAAGGAAGGATGTGATAGACCTAATTAGCACACCAATGGACCTGCTTTTTCTCTTACCGACTAGTATTGGCACAATGCTTGCGGTTGGAGGGGTCGACTGCAAGCATCTATGCCCTTAAAAATAACTTTGGTAATTAATGAAAATAATGTGTTATGAGACTAATATGTGTGTTAAGATGTTTTAAAGGTTTAGTCCTAAATTTTTTATGATGATATAAAAATGGCATGCAAATACGATAAAAGATCGACATGACAAAAGACAAAGGTATTATGCAGTCCAAGGACCCTTTATAGTTTTTACCGGTCTCGGTGATCGGTGAAAAGACTGGATTTCTAGGCTAGATGTCGTTCTATAAAGAGGGATCATGGCTAGTAGCTTGATGATTTATTTTGTGCCATCTTGATCAACTAAGACAAGCATGCATCTTAACCGCGCCAGAAAAATAGTTGTCAGTAAAACCGATACGACCGCAAGTATAACTGCGGTACTACCACCTTGCAGTATAACCATACATGAAGTGTGGTACTACCGCAGTGCGGTAGGTCCGATTTCTAGTTGGCGGTATGTTATTTCCAGAGAGCATGTTTTTTAGAGTTTTTTCTCATCTGGAAATCAGTAGTACCGGTAGAGCCGAGCAGTATTACCATAGAACGGTAGTACCAGACCATGTGAGTGAGGTAGTACCGCACCAAACCGTAACAGCTAGTTCATAGCGGTAGTACCGCTCTGGCTGAATATTTTAGAAAATTTCTTCAAATGGTCGTTTTTATGGTTGGGTGCTATAAATACCCCCTCACCAGCACCAAGCTCAGTACTCCTAACCTCATTGAATACATTAGAACCATTGATGCACTCTCTACTACTCATTTGCTCATATTTCACATTTTGATGTAGTCGAGAGCATTGAAGTGCATTTACATCATTTTATTGATCTCGTTGGCACTTGATAACCTTTAAGCAAGGTCTGTGGTTTATTACTCTTGGTGTTTGCTAGCACTTAGACAGCTTCGAGGAAGATTATGCGGTGATATCTTCAAGAAGGTTGTGAAGAGGCTCGACATCGTTTGCGAGTAGTTCGGTGCTGACCATCTCCGGAGTAAAGGAAGAGCAACCCTAGTGGAATTGAGGTTCATTAGGCTCAACTCGTGGAGCCAGTCCAATTCGTTTGAGCTTACCTCAACATGGACTAGTGAAGACTGGCAAGTCTTCGATACCACGGGAAAACATCGATTGTCTTCATTGCGGTTTTCTCTCTTGCCTTTACTATTTCCGTATTTACATCTCTTGTTCTTAATACTCTTTTTATTTAATTAAAGACCTCATGGTCGTAACCCTTGAGGTTTAAGACCCCATGTGGTCGTGAGAATCCCAGAGGTTGCTCAACGAGTACCCTGGTTGAAGAAAGTCTTGTACTTATTGCCCGATCAGTCGACTGCTCATAGAATCCATGAACTGATGCTTGGAACCGGTCCTGGCATATTCCTTCCGTGTGATGAATGGAACATGTGATTTATCCGTGCTCCAAACCACACGACGCTTTACATCCCTAAGTCACTGACAATAACTACCGTACGGTTTCGCTTCTTGATAACAATAACCGACGACCAGTTGGTGGTTAACAAACAACAACCGACTTCTCCGACCAGATGCGTCACTTTCAAAAGGTATTTTCTCCAAGAGTAACTGCCACCTCTTCACTAAGTATTTAAAGGCAAATGATGAACAACAAAGACAAGACTCAAGATCTAGAAGATCAAGAAGCAATTATATTTGCTCTGAAGACAATTGAAGCATAGAAAGCAACATACTCAGTGTAATTAGGGCTAGTCTGTCGCCTACCAAAAAGGTACCCCCTGTAAAGATCCAGCTCGTTGCAATAAAGAGCAATCTCATTCTCCTCCAAGAACTCTTAGCCATTTTCTTTATTTAATTTCGTAAGATCAGCGACTTGATCATCGACAGTACATGCATCAATGCATTCCGACACTATCGTCCAATCTTGTGCGTGGATGGCTTATTCCTGACTAGAAAGTACAAGGGTCAGATACTGACTGCAATAGCGACGGACGAAAATAATCTAAGTTCTTCTCGTGGCATTCGCTTTCGTTGAAAGCGGGAACATGGACAACTGGTGGTGGTTCCTGATAAATTTGAGAATTTATGTTGTATAAGGCCATCCTAATGTATGCGTCATACATGATCGGCATGCGGGCCTGCTGAGTGCAATAACTCGGCTACAACAAAGAGAAAACATACCACTTCCATGGGCGGATCTGCAGAGTAGGTGGCGTGGTACTTGAGTGCAAACTTCTACAAGCAATTCCGCAACAAGGACTTTATGAACCTGTTCAATCGGCTGTGCAACCAGAAACATCAGTGAAAGTTTGAAGCACTTTAGAAGATTCTGGATGAGCGTACCCAGAAGTACATAAAGGAGGCAACGAAAAAAGCTGCTGCAAGCGTTAACCAGGACCCCGAAGCATTACCACAGCTACTCACAGATGGTCCTAGTGTGGCGAGGTAGACGGGGGCGTAGGTGAAATACTTCTCGGACTAGATTGAACACGAGTCTAAGGAGAAGTGGTCGCTGCTACATAACAAGGGTGGTGCTCGATATGGTATCATGACAACCACTGTCTAGGTTACTGTCGTCATTTGAAATCGTCATTCCAAATGACAATAGTACCCTAGTTTTGTATAAAAAAATCGACTATTTATTTTTATAATTTTTTTAAAACAATATTATTTGAAAAAAAAAATCGTATATTCCCCTCTTCCTTGTGTTTCCATGTTTAGTCTATGCCTGCCCCAAGTACGTAGTGCTAGTGCTCTCCATTGGCCCGATCAAGAAGGAAACAATGGCACGTGAAACTGCACCCCGCCGGGGAGTGGTCACGGACAGCCCTTCGTGCTAAGCTAGACTGACCTCTAAGGGAATCTGAAATGAATAATCATGGTACAAATACACTATACCGACTACTTTCAACCAGGCTACCAGCCAAGCTGTTGCCAATGCCAACACGGCAACACCACGTCCTCTGTTCACAGTTACAGTGTAGTAGGAGTGTACTGTATACTATCCTAACTTGCAGAGCCGAAACTGGCAGCCACATCACTTGCAGACACGATCACACAGGACGGAGAAACGTATGTCCACTCCATTTCAGGGGACGCAGATGCACTAGCCCAGCTGGGGTGGCACTTGGCCCTTGGTGGCCGCGGGCTCCAGCCGCTCCACTGACCGCACCGTAACTCATGTCAAGCATCCACTTGATGTGATCATGAGGGGGAACGAGAGCCGATCAGCCGAGGTGGCGTGACATGGGAAGAGCTGAGCGGCGCACGCCGAGGACGCCTGGGCATCAGCGCGGGCGCGGCAGATGCGTGCCACTAGCTACCACTCGTGCGACGTGCTACGCTGTGGCCTCTGATGTACTGGCACGGTACGTACGTAACGCGCGGCGGTGGTGTTGGCTGGCACTTGGCCCGGCCTTGCCAACCTCATTCGGTCACTGTTACGGTCCCGCTTCGATGAACACAATCCAATAGCTTTAATACCAAATCCAACACAAGATACAAAGTATTTGAGATACAACTTAGGAGAAATAGAAACAAGAATTGGGAGTATCAACCAGACTGGGAACTAAAAGCAATTTAGGTTGAGGAAGGAGAGAAAGAACTTGGTTGGAGAAAATGGAGTTTGGGGATGAGGAGAGTCTGGCTTTCTCCATTCTTCTAATCTTTGATGCCTTCTTTGCACTGATGGGAATTGAGTTGGAGGAATGGAGTTTGGGGAGGAGAGTCTGGCTTTCGCCATTCTTCTAATCTTTGATGCCTTCTTTGCACTGATGGGATGTTTTTATAACGGTCCTCATTGACTTGTGCTTCAACGGTTAGTCCAAATACTCAAGCAGTCCATTGGTCCAACAGTCCACATACAGCCCGTCGAAGAGAACAAGCCCATGACATTCCCCTCTTGAGTTTCGGCTTGCCCCCTAAGCCGCTACAGTGAAAGCCTTGCGGAGAAACTCAACGTCACCGGGATCCCATGGTACCTATAGAACCTCAATGCCCAACATGACTTGAATGTAGCCATCACCACTGCGGAATTTTCCAGAGCTTGTCCAAGTCTCGTAATTTACCATACCAAACTCCCGGAGTATCATATTTTGCCCGCCATTCTTGAACACTCCATTCTGATTGAATGAACAGCCCAAAGCTGCTTTTTGCTCTTGTGTAGGTACGCCATAGCATTACTCCATAGTATGGAAGTGTTACTTTCTTGTTGCCTCCTAGAAACTGACCACCAAGATGCTTGGATGTTGACAATTCCCAGTCACAAACCCACTGCCACGCTTCTGTTGCTCTGATATGGGAAGGTGAAGGATCTGCACACCTGAAGCATTTGAGCCCATCCCAAGGACCTGAACAACTAGCCACCCTTCGAGAGCGCAACAATTAATCTTGGCTTCATATGAATCATCTCTAGCAAGTCATCTGCGCACACAATGAACCTAAACCAGAAAGCACCCCTTGATCAAGGATGCAGCCGTCCAGCTGAGAAAACATCACCATGAGAACCTTGGGGACAGTGCTACTAGCACTTCCAAGGATTGCTTGCAACATGAAGTTCTCTAACACCAAACCTCTCACCATGGCCTTTAAATTCATATTCACCAACCAGGGAATTATTGGTGACCAGAATTGTAATGGATGTATTGACTTCAACAGAGATGCCACCGTGCTTTCCTGTAGGGTTCCTTTCTCGATGGTGACACATCTGGAAGTGGAGTTCCTTCTCAGCTGCAACAGTCCCAGTCTCTAGAAGGGCCCTCATATCACTGGACATATAACATACCCATTTGCTAAACTCTGGGAACACCCTGAAATCACAGAAGCTCCAAATAATGCAGAGAGATTGCCCAGGGCTGCACTTGTTGCCCTCAAAGATATTGACAGAGCTATCACACCCATAGACTATATTCAATCTCCTTCGAAGTTTGAGCTGTAAGTTTCACCTCACCACACTTCTGATGTTCTTCACTGACCACCCTCACATGGTTAAAGGAAAAGATAGAGCATATCACCTCAGTAGAATTTTTAGCAGGCCAAAATCCTTCTCCCGGAGTCAACATTCTCTTGGCATGGGATGACGCAAATCAACACCAATTAGCTGCATCACCATTCTTCCATTCATATAGAGGCCATTCCCAGTCTCTAGCGCCACACAACGATGACAGTGAGTGTTGGAATAAGATTCCAATTGCACCCAAAACAAGCTCTGAAATTCCCCAAAATCCTAGCATAGCAACAATAGCTGTTCTACCAATATCACTCCATGCACAAGTGAATTTAGCACATCCATTTCAGCATTAGTGAACGCCGTCATCCATGACTTGATTCCTGCCTGTTTGTGGAACAACTCAAACAAAGTCCCATGTCCTTGAGGTGGTGGCCATGGGGGCATCCACGACACTCTACCTTGATAGCAGTTGAACATCCGCCTTGGCATTGGCCGTAGCTCAGCTCTACCTCCTGCAATCTCCACTTGCGCAGGCGGTGGCCATTGGAGTTTTAGCTGCACTTGCACACCACCTTGATTGCACCTGAACGATGGCCATGGTTCAGGCCACTGCTCCCAAACTATGTCTACAAAATATTGCTCCCTCTTGTTTTGTCACACATTTCGCCGAATACCTCCATTGCAGGAACCACTTGTGCAGCAAATACACCAGAGGAGAAGTCTGGGAACCAGAGGTTGTAGTTGATCCATGAGTTGTCGTGGCCGTCGATGGCAAGCACGGCTTCGACCTGACCCATTGCGGCATGTTGGTAGCTAGCCATGCCCCACGGTGCACAATCAGCACTGAGGACAACACCCTCACGGATGGGCAAGGTGGAGAGGGAAGTCAGGGAACGCTGCACGAGGTAGATGTGAGGGCTCAGCAGTGAGGTCACCGGCAGCAATACCTCCACAGCAATACCTCCAGGGTGTATGTGTTCCCGTCCTCGTTGACAGCGATCTCGCTAGAGGAGTGGGCAAGGACGACGATGGCGACGTCGAGCATGACGTCGGTCGAGGGTGGAGTTGTGGTATAAAGAGTGTCGACGACGACGTCAATAGTGTTGGTGGTAACGCGGCTGTCGTCGCTCATCTGGGCGATCACTGGCTGCGTTGGTTGTCCGAAGAAGTGTACATCTTCCCTGGCATTTCATCAAACACCTGCCGCGCGGTGACGATGCAGGTATCGGCACACACACGAGGTGCGCCTATGGATGGAGCAGGGCTGGTGATGGCGAAGTCGTGGGTGTCGAGATGCACCGGGACGTCAACAGCGGATGGTGCGGGGTCGAAGATGGTGACGCCAGTCATGATGGTGGTCGTGGGCGAAGTCGGAGTCACAACCCGCGTGAACATGGACGTCTGCACATCGGCGTTATGGTCGGAGGGTGTCCCTGTGTTCCGCTGGACGACGTTGAGGTCGAGTAGGGCGGTGGTTGAGGGAGAACTCGGGGTTGTGGCCGGCATGAATGCGAACATCTGCGCGCCGGTGTTGTCGTCGGAACAAATCATCAAACACATGGCGAGCGTCGCGGTGTTCAGCTTGTCGGTGGCACAGCGGCGACCTTGGCGTAGCCAGCATTGGGGTCGGGCCCGACGTCGAGCACTTGGTGGGCGACTTAGGGGGAGAGCGGCATCCACACGTGGAGTAACTGCCATCACGGCATAGTCCATAGACAGTGCAATCATGGGCGGTGGCAAGATGTGAACGGGTGCTCCTAGCGGTTAGACGATGGCTTTCAAGCCGACAGTGGGCTCGTTCATGCGTACTGCCATATCTTCCATCTCTAACGTTTGTTTTCTCACGTCAGAGAGTAACTTATCCAACATCGTCTTACACCGCGCTTCGCTCTTCTTCTCATTGTCGCTCATGATCACCTCGGAGCAAGAAACCACCAGAATCGAATACTCTGATACCATATTGTTACGATCTCACTTAGATGAACACGAATGAACACAACCCAATAGTTTTAGTACTAAATCCAACACAAGATGCAAAGTATTTGAGATACAAATAGGGGGAAATAGTAGTAAGGACTGGGAACTAGAAGTCATTTAGATAGGGGAATGAGAGGAGTTTGGGGGAGAAGGAGAGCCCGGCTTTCGCCTTTTTATGATCTTTGATGCTTTCTTTCTAGCTGATGGGATATTTATATAACGCTCCTCGTTGCCTTGTACTTCAACAACCTGGTTGGTCCAAATGTGCACCTAGCCCATTGGTCCAACAGTCCACAAGCAGTCTGACGAACAGAACGAGCCCATGACAGTCGCGCAACACGAAAAGCCCCCTAAACCAGGAGCAACTTGGGTTAAGGTTCGGCTTCCAGCCACGCACACGCAATGCGATGGGCCGGGAAGCAGGGGAAAAAAGTAGGCTCGTGTCGTGCAGCTTATGTTGTGTCATTTCATCTCTCGTGTAGTCGTGTTGAATCCGCGCCGATGAAGTGGGTCCAGTGACACCTCCCCCCCTTGTTTTCTTTTCTGCATCACTACTGCATGATTCCTCCCCATCCAAATCAAACAGGACTAGCTGCCAAACACGTCTTGTCCTAGCTTCTCTGTGTGCACATATGTTGAACGATGGCTGGGAGCCCATGACTAATAACGCACAGTCGAAGAAGCAACAACAGTACTGTTGTTAGCTCGTGTAGACGTGTAGTATAGTAGTCATCTAGAATCTACCTTTCACCCTTGGCTACCCAATCTTGCCCAGCTCTATTACGTAAGGAAATGCCGTCTCCCCCGCGTTTCCCTCGCGTCCTCGGCCAGACACGCACACGCACGCGTCCTCGCATTTTCCTTGCTATGCTCGGCCTTGCGCGCCTGGCCATCTGATCGCGCTGGATCGACGATGCGCGTGCCTCGGGGGATCTTTTACACCCGAGTTTTGCTCGGTGGCATCTGTTCCCTGCGATAGGTGGTGGATGGTGATTGACTACGCACTGAGTTTCGACCACTCGGTTTTGACCACTGAGTTTCGACCACACTGGTATTTGGTTTCGACCACTGAGTTTCGACCATGCTGAGTTTCGAGTTTTGACCATTTAGTTTCGCCCACTCGATTTTGACCACTGAGTTTCGACCACACTAGTCTTTGGTTTCGACCACTCAGTTTCGAGTTTTGACCACTGAGTTTTGACCTCAGTTTCGATCACATTGTCTTGGGTTTCGACCATACTGGTCTTTGGTTTTGGCCACTGAGTTTCGACCACTCAGTTTCAACCACTGAGTTTTGACCACAGTGGTCGAAACTGAACAGAGTCGACCACTGAGTTTCGATTACACTGGTCTTGATTTCGACCACTGAGTTTCGAACTTCGACCACTCAGTTTCGACCAATAAGTTTTGAGTTTCGATCACACTGGTCATTGGTTTCAACCAGTCAATTTCGACCACTCGGTTTGGACCAATAGAGCCGACTACTGAGTTTTGACCACACTGGTCTTTAATTTCGATCACTCAGTTTCGAGTTTCGACTACTGGGTTTCGACCACACTGGTCTTTGATTTCGACCACACTGGTCTTTGATTTCGACCACTCAGTTTCGATCACTGAGTTTCGAGTTTCGACTACTCAGTTTCGACAATTGAGTTTCGACCAGTGGGTTTCGACCACACTGGTCTTGGGTTTCGATCACTGAGTTTCGACCATTTAGTTTCGACCACACTAGTCTTTGGTTTTGACCACTCAGTTTCGACCACTAAGTTTCGACCACACTGGTCTTTGATTTCGACCACTAAGTTTCGAGTTTCGACCACTCAGTTTCAACCACACTGGTATTTGATTTCGACCACTGAGTTTCGACCACATTGATCGAAACCGAACAGAGTCGACCACGGAGTTTCGACCAAACTGGTATTTGATTTTGATCACTCAGTTTCGACCACTTAGTTTCGAGTTTCGACCACTGAGTTTTGACCACATTGGTCCTTGGTTTCAACCACTCACTTTCGACCACTCAGTTTGGACCACTCAGATTGGATCACTGTATTTCGACCAGAGTAGTCGAAACTGAACAGAGTCGACTACCGAGTTTCGACCACACTGGTCTTTGATTTTGACCACTCAGTTTTGACCATTGAGTTTCGAGTTTCAACTACTCAGTTTCAACACCTGTGCTTCGACCACTAGGTTTCGACCACACTGGTCTTGGGTTTCGACTACTTAGTTTCGACCACTGAGTTTCAACCACAGTGGTCGAAACTGAACAGAGTCAACCGGTGAGTTTCGACCACACTGGTTTTTTATTTCGACCACTCAGTTTCGATTACTGAGTTTCGACCACAGTGGTCGAAACTGAACAGAGTTGACCACTGAGTTTCGACCACACTAGTCCTTGATTTCGATTACTCAGTTTCGATCACTGAGTTTCGAGTTTTGACCACTCAGTTTTGACTTCTCAGTTTCGACCACGCTGTCTTGGGTTTCGACCACACTGATATTTGGTTTCGACCACTGAGTTTTAACCACTGAGTTTCGACCATAGTGGTCAAAACTCAATAGAGTCGACCATTGAGTTTCGACCACACTGTTATTTGATTTTGACCACTCAGTTTTGAGTTTCGATCACTCAGTTTCGACCAGTAAGTTTTGAGTTTTGACCACTCATTTTCAAGCACTGAGTTTTTACCACACCGGTCTTTGGTTCCGACCACTCACTTTTGACCACTAGTTCGACCACTGAGGTCGAAACTGAACAGAGTTGACTACTGAGTTTCAACCACACTGATTTTTTATTTTGACCACTCAGTTTCGACCACTAAGTTTCTACCACACTGGTCTTTGGTTTCGTCCACCTGATTTCGACCACTGAGTTTTGACCACACAGTTTCGACCACAATGGTCGAAACTGAACAGAGAACAATTCAATAAAACTGAACAGATCCAAAAATGCAGAAAAACTGAACAAAGTATATCATCAATACGTGATCCAAAGATAATAATAAGCAACAACGAGCGAAGAGAATGGCGATAGTGTTCGCGCAGACAGGGAACTGGAGGAGGATGCAGTTTGGGAGTTCAATTGCTTTGAGATTGCTTCTCTCGCTGTACGCGTGTTCAGCATCGGGACGGGGCCTTGGAAGGACGACTGCGAGGCCCCGTACTAGAGAATTTTTTCCTCTACACCCGCATATGTTTAGAGATTACAGATTCTCAATTGCTAAATCATCGTACCGTCGTAAAAAAAATCAACGAATTCAGAATACTACCAGGATCGACTCTACGAATGCAGCAAAGCGCGTTTTCCAGCCTAGTTACTGCTATGCTCATAGCTTAGCAAAATCCAAGAATATAGTACTATAGTCCACTTGGTCTCGTGATCTAGTCAGTATATGGCTGGGAAGGAGCAGCAGCCGTGGTGCTCAACGTGTGCATTGGCAACCTGGATGACAAGGCGAAGGCACCTGGAAATCCGGGATAATCTCTTTTTTCCTATGTTGATCTTTTTCTATTCTTTTTTGCAAAAATAGCTTATGTTGAAAACTAATTCTAGAAATAACCTCTTTTCTTAGATTTTTTTATTTAATTTATTACTATTAATATTTTAAACTTAACACGTCTCCATCTTTATTTTCAATTCTAACTCCTTTGGTCACATCATTACCCGTGGTGTGGCCAAAACGTTTTGTCATGCCAGAAATCTTGACGTGACTCAACCTGCCACACAAGCCCTTTCGGGCACGTCGTGCCAGCGTGGAGGGTTGGTGTAGCAGTAGTCACGCCCACACCCATGTTGTGACAACCCTACCTTGTCAAGCCACTATAGTTGGTGTGACAGGACCAACCATCATTTAAAGGTATTATCGGACGATGAAATCTTACATTTGTTGCATAAGATATGTGGACCATTTGGCATGAAAGATGAAATTGTAATGCACAAGTTCACTCTCACGCACTGCTCATCCTAATATAGAGGAGTGTGGGTCCAAGGGCGAAGGGGATGGATTACCTGCAAGAGAGATAAGCAAATAAATAAATTCAACAAGCACATGGTCAATAAGTTGGAAACATGATCGAATAATAGATTAGCAAATCTCACCACACCCTCGTCGGCTATGCGGTGTGCACGGTGGTCGTCATCGTACTCCGAGAGGGGCAACGCTTACTGTGGGTACTGCGGCATCCTGCATTACAGGACAAGATTTTTTAGTATACATGAGGTACAAAACAATGTAGAAAATACAAAGGGGTGAACTCTATAGAACCACAACAATCATTTTTGTAAAACAACAATAGTGGTTACCTCAGTGGGGGAGGACACGTGAGCGGCGCCGCCTTACCCTACGCGTCTGACAATCCCTACTCACGTGCTTTGCCCTGGTGTGTCCGTGTTCGTGACACTCCGAGCACCTGTTTGTTATGGTGGCGTCGTCAAAGTCCCAAGACTGTACATGTCCTTACCGCCTTACTGTGAGAGGTCCATATCATTACAAAGCCTCTTCCTCTTCCTTCGACCGCGTCGCTTGTTCACCATTTATTTGTCGAAAATGTATTCCTCCCCTATGTACTGTGGCCAATGCGAGGGATCAAGGTAAGGCTCGAATATCTTCCCCCAAGTCCTCATCGTGGTTAGCTTTGATAATTCTCCCGCAATGAAGGTGTTAGAGAGGTGACTTACACCGCGCATGCGACAAGCGGTGACGATGTGAGAGCATGGGACATGTAGCAATGTTGGGACCATGCAAGTACAATCTGCCGCAGTTAGGTTCACTCTATGGTTTCGGCCACCATAACGCTCGCCCCTATCGATGTACCCCCAGCAGCCCTGACAACGTATATATGCAAAATCGAATCGTATTCCTCTACCTCCTAATTGCATGATTCTTCCTACGCAATAGCAAGGTGTTTGGCAACAGCTGCACCCAAACACTGGCCGACATTGTATGCATCCCTTACACGGATCCACCGATCCACAAAGTATGAGTTGGTCTTCCTAAATGAGTACTCCAAGATAGTCCATACTAGCATAGCACGGGTGCCCTTAAGAACGTTGTTGAACACCTCTGAGATATTCATTGTCATCATACCATACCTATAGCCACCTTCGTCGAATGCCTGTGCCCACTTCGTCTTCTGTTGCAAGACCTCGTCCAACCACCTTTTCCCTCTTTCGTTGGTCAGTCCCCTCAGCTCCATCAACTTGACATTGAAGTCCATCTTCTCCAAACATCCGCACAACAACTAAAACTTTCTTGTGATATCTTCCCTACTGTATTGCTTAAAGAAATTTACCGCTAAAGTGACGCATGGAACACCTATGCAACACATTCGGGTGTCCGTCAAGCTTGCTCTTCATAGCGTTCAGAATGCGACGATGCCTATCCGAGACGATGCAACCAACCCGTCCTGGCCCAACGGTGTGTAGACGAACTATATCCATGAACCATTGAAAGCTTGTATTGTTCTCACCCTCTGTCAATGTGAATGCTAATTGAATCAGCTGGTCCTCCGCATCAATACCCACAGCGAGCATCAAGGCACTATAGTACTTCCCGGTTAGGAAAGTGGTGTCAACTGACAAGACAAGTCTGCAATGCTTGAAGGCCTCTTTGCATTGCCCAAAGGACCAGTACACCCACCCGAGGACATGTTTCATAACCCCTCCGTTGGGTTCCATTCGGTTGCCGTGCTAAGGATAAAACTTCATGCCGGATTCCTGGCCTACATAGCGGTTAGGATTCGAAGAAGTAACTCGTAAGCCTCCTTCCAATCACCTCACAGTAACTTCATCGTTCTCTGCTTTGCTCTCCATGCTTTCCGGTACACCACGCAGTACTTAATGAACCTAAACATAACCTCAATGAGGGTGGTAACAGTCACATCGGGATCGATAGCCACAAACCCAGTAATATGCCTTGCAATGAAATTAGCGGTCTCCTGAAGGTGCTCCCCGTATACTCGTCAGTCCCACAAGAGTGAGGCTGCTTTACATTCGCTGTTTTCCATTGCTTGTCCCTAGTTTTACGTCCCATACCTTCCATCCACACCCCCTTTCGCACCTCATGGTATATCTCTTGTTCACATTAGAATATTGCACTACAAACGGACGATGGTGCCGCACCGAGTATTCTTGCAGCCAAACGTTGATATCTTCCATTCTTGGAAATAACATGTTCTTACGTATTATGTCATTTTCTGGGTCTGCAACGCCAATCCTGCTCTTCAACCCATTGGCACAGACCGTGTTATCAGCCATTCTGACATTATTGAATGCATGCACCGGCGGGACCTCACCCATTACACTACGAAGAACCCGGCCTTCCTCAGAGGAGAAAAGTGGGGCGGGAGCTTCTTTTTCGGTTGAGCTCCAGCCTTCGTCGGACTCAAGGTCACCGGTTATTCTATCTCAGAACATCTCCTCCTCAAGCTCGTTGTTCATTACAGCGCCATCGAAATTAATCATGGGTCACTAACATGGTGCGGGAAAGAAACAGACGCATATGACATATCCACTAACTGGGGGGCATCGTTGATAAGACCGACGCCAACGAACTCTTGGGAAGGTTGATCCTCTGTTGGGGGGCCTTGTGAAAGATCGAGAGTGGATTCTAGTTCCTCCATATTGCCATTGACCACATACAAATTATTTCACAAATCCTCAAGAATGATTGTCCTCTCCACCACAAGCTCCAACGTCCAAACCTGAGATGCGAGCACAACAGCCTTGTACGTGTCCCAATCATCGTCGGACAGGATTGGCATCAACAAGGCGTGCACCTTAGAACCCAACCCAACGTTATATTGCCCCTGCATTCCAATAACGACCCCCCGGCTCATCCCATTCAAAGGTCGATTTAATCCTCATCAGAAGAGTTTGAAAACTTGATGACTCTCAAAACGCAAGAACAACCACTTCCATGCCACCAAAGTACGCACCACTACCCATTTGGCTAACAGGCCCACCGATACAAATACGTACAACTTTATCCATCTACATCAAACAATTCGAACAGAAAAGTGCAAAGTCAATAATGCTTGCCATACGAACAAACTACTCTTGTAAGTAGTACTGAACATTCAATGTATGACTAAAGTTGTTTTTTCTTTTCGCAATCCTATGACATTCATAATCCTGAACATTCAACAAGCCTCCACATTTTGAGGAGTTTCGGCTAGAGCTTGAAGTTACCAGTAGTTTGAATTGTCCTATGTGGGGTGCAATTTCTAGTGCTTAAAGAAGCTCACCCTTACACCCAAAGGAAGACCTTATTCACATATTGTATTTGCAAGTAAGCATATGTCACAACAACATTCACTATGCATGGTATTTGAAATGTTTATATATAGGCACTTTATATCTTGAATTACTCGAGTAACATTAACATAGGAGGTCATTGTAACACTTACAGATTATGGAAACAACAAGCAATGTACATGTTACTATTGCCTACCACAGATCAAAGAAAGTAACCATGCAGCTCATGACAAAATCAAATAAAACAATAAGCTTGCAATTGGAATATGGAGGGTGTTCCAAGAAAAATCATTTCAAATATATGCTAACAGAGTACGCATAACATATGTTCTTCCTGTCTTTAGCTACAATGCATTTCAAAGCAATCAGTTCTTTCTCTTAAATATGGATTATGGACACAGTTTGCTAAGGACCATTAGAATCAGAACTAAAAATTCGGTCTACACGGGTCAAAAACTATACAAACCATGGCCAGGATCAACTTTGAGATGATGATATCAATCTACTAGAAGAAAAGAGAAATCAAGGTTTAATTTGTCCATGCATGAACAGTACCACCACCACCCCTCCCTTTTCCTCTTCCTCCTATACATAGCGCCCGCCACCCTTAGGGTTCATTGGATTTCGTTTTTGTTTAGTTAGCCCTCGTTGCAATTTGTATCTTCTGTGTGTGTCGACTAGACCACTAGGTCAAGATCCTTATTCGGAATCCCACCATATTGAGTATTTCAATCCTATTTACAATTTCAGATTGCTTATTATCTAATTCTTGCTTGTTCTTCGATTATATGCAGGAATAGACCTTCGTGGTCAGGTTGATCGTACTTCTAACAAGGTCGATAACAATCTTGGAGTTGGTTTAGCGATTGTCGGGCATATTGGTCGTGTTCGATTGGTAACCAAATTGTGAGAGTCGTCACCACCAAATCAAGTTATCGTCCTCATCGAAAGATCGGGACACTCATTGTCGCATCAGAATTCTTATCTGCCAAGCGAGTTTCAAGCTTCTTACTTTTTCATCATGAGGGGCAGCATCTTTCGAGCACTGCTCCTCCCATTACTTTATTGCCTTATCTTTCTCTTTAGTGATGTGGGCAAGCTCGTCAATCACCATGTTCTTCGATTCAACCTCAAATCGAAGATTGCCTATATCCACTTCATTACTTGAAAAATAAAAGAAGTTAGAGAAATAAAGAAGATAGTCGAAATGGCAATTAAAAGTAAGCTAGTTACTTTTAATTACATTCTGCGGTTCGCAAGCTACAGAATGGGCATCCTAAAAAACCTTCAACATGTCTTCTTTTTCAACCTTTAGCCTTTGCGACACGACTTTTTCGTAGTTGAGCGAGTCAGCTAAGGTCCTTTAATCACTTTTAAACCTACAAGGGAAAAGTGATGTGTGCACTGAACAAGTGGTCCAAAACTACCCGTTAAAACAGTGGCTTACCATCTCTCTGCTTGTTCGCAGAGTTCATCCTTCTGTTTCCTCCGCAAAACAAGTTGTCTGTAGTATTCACCCACTGTGACAATTTGCTCAAGAGCTTTCTGAAAAAACGCCATGAGGAAAAACAGAAGATAGAAAAACCCAAATATGCAAATGTTTGGTATCAAACACTTACATCAATGGCTGATCGAGTGAAGTTTTTGTACACAGTCTCTGGGTCCTCAAGTTGATTGTGTTCCTTGGCCTTCTCCTACCAATTCTCCTGGAGACGTTCGTCATCAAAGGCAAACCCCCTGTTAGGATTGTCTTTGGGGTGGGGGGCTCGGTCTCGAAACCTAAACGACAAGGTCCCAGCAGTTGAGGCTCCAAAAAATTCTGGAAAGAAGGGAATATCTTCTTCTTCTTCTTTATGGTCATTGTGAGAGGAAGAGACTCCCCCTTGAGGCCTCGAAAGGATGACTTCGACGACCTCTTTTCTAGCACGGTGGTTGGAGCTCTCCACGACCACCGGATTAGATTCTCTCGGCAATTGCAATGTCAAATCTCCTGTCTGAACGTTGATATCCTCGACAGTTGACTTGATCATTATCATTGCTTCGTCTTCGAGCGCCTTCGTCTCTGCCTCAACGACCACGGGTAGTTTGATCACCTCAGTGTGTATGGCTGGCTTGATGGCAAGTGTCCCTTCTCTTGCTGCCCCACGGATGGTGGTTGAAGACTCGACCACCTCCATTTCTATCTCTACGACCAAAGGAGTAACCAGCATTCCCATGGTCGTAGTCATGACAACGTCATCTTTTTTTTGCACGGACATCCCCGGGGGCTGGAGAGGCAGGACTGAAACAAGATAAATGTTAGTACATCAAGAGGTTAAGATGATTATTTATTATTTAAATTTTATATACCTAGGCTTCCTAGATACAATCTTGAATCCCTAAGAAATCTACCCGAGAGAAGACTTGATCTTCTTTGCCTTCTTCTTTCCTCGTCTTCGATCGCTCTCGTCGACGCTGCAGTCTAAGCCTGTCGAACGCTCCCCACATTGTAGTTTGGACAACCATGTCTTGTATGACCTCAAATGGTCGTACATCGAGAGGGGTGGTCTGACCTTCTTCTACATCCTCCTCTTCTGGGTGTTCAGATACAACTTCGATCACCTAGAGGTTGTCATTTATTTCGACCACAGGCTCTGCTGGATCGACAGTGACCTTCACAAAAGAAATGTAACTCTTTGAGTTTTCCTCTCCTCTTCGGATACGACCGTCAGAATCTTAGGAGCTCCCTTTATGGTTGTAGGGACCTTCTCGCAGATAAGACTGACCCAAGCATCAATCTCTCTCTGGCAGGTCTACGATCAGAAAAATATGATTAATAGATGTGCTCGAATCATAAATTGAAAATATTATGTCGATTATAATACTACCTTCCTCGTAGTCCCTGGTCGGATCACTAACCCCCGAGTACTCCCCATATGGGATGTGTTCGATTCTTCAGGGGGCTAATGCGGCATGTGATGGAATCCCTTACCACATGACATCTGGTTAGCCCTCCTTTTCTAAAATGCTTGATAGCTCGAATAAAGGGAGCTAAGTGGTTGAGGTTCTCCGGACCTGAGTCCCAAGTCTTCTTCTTCTATGTGGGCTTGCCCTTGAAGTAGAGATTGTCGTCCTTGGTCATGGTACAACAGAACCACTTCTTTCTCCATCCCGGCCATGACAACCTGGTGAACATGCGGATGTACTCCATTAACATCCCATCATGGAGTTGGAAAATGCAGCTGTCGGCAATCGACCGGTGCTTACCCATTCCCTAATAGTACCTGAAGAGATCCAAATCTAGAACGATTCTGAGATAGTCTTCGCACAGGTACACGAATACATTCAGCATCGTGATGGAGTCGGGAACCAAGTTCACCAACGCCACCCTGAAGTGCTCGAGCACAATTATTAGGAATGGATGGCCGAGCAGTTGAAAACCGCTACGCAGTATGCCTAAAAGACGGGGATCCTTCCCTCCTCCTCCAATGTCCAATGCTCTCCTTCAGCATTGGTCCACCTCACCATAACACGCTTCGGAATCTTCTCTGCAGCAACCAAAGCCGTCAACTTCACAACATCCATCTCTGTTCTCTTCCACTTCGACACGACTCTGACCATCTCCTCGAGGGTTTTAGTTAGATTCTAGGAGATTTGTTTTGGATTTGAAGATTTGGAGAGAAAATGCGATTCGGGCGGAAACAGAGGAAGTAAGAACTCAAGAGATTGGAACTATTGGGGAAAGTAAAAAACCCTAAGTCTATCGTCCGAGAGTTATTTATAGCCGCTGGTCTGAGTAAAAGATAGTGTGATCCCAACAGTTGTAAATCTCTTCAGGAACCACTCCCAACCTACATAAATTGTAAGAGACGGTTGACATTCTTTATTCTGTCTGTTTGGGAAAAGAAGTTTTATTTTTACAACTCAAGTAAATATACCTGTCTTGACCAAGTCAATTCCTGGTCAAAAGAAAAAACTAGTCGAAGACACTTAATCTTCAACCGTGATCCTACGACATCTTTTCCAATAAAGTCATTTCCACGTGGAGTTAGGGGGATAGATGATGAACCTCTAATAATCCTTAGTTAATTAAATTATTTATATGTAATATTCATTATATATGATAATATCTTTTATACAAATTTCAAAAGTACCCTTTAGTATCAACAATGAGAGAGATTATAAACACCTACGACAGGGTGGTGCAGTACTGTTAGCCACATCTTTTTCCATTCGTCAAAGCTCGTGGGGGCGATCAAAATATGAGGAAGACGACCGCCTCGTACTAACTTCATAAAAATGCAAACGCATTCAGTATCCACTACGGATTTAGAAAGAAATTTAACGGGAAGCAAGTCGAATAAGAAAAAGCGGCACACGTGAAGCTCAGTCAGAGAGCAACGTCGCCTCAGTAACAACATGCCCATCGCGCAAGTGACAAGTCACAACGATGGGAGGATAGTTGGCGGCAACGTCACATCAAGAGTTCTACCTGCCACGCTATTTTAGCAGATTTACCGTTACCTTATTTCTATTTTCGTGCGGTGAGTTTTGCTAAGAACGAACGTCCGGACGCGTCCTTCTTTCGATTACGAGCTTTACGTGAACCTGATTTACCTCAACGTACATTTGGGACCACCGATCGGGGCCATCGACAGTGGGATCGGCACAGTACAGGCTAGTGTCTTACTGGAGTACAATGTAATCCATGAGTGGTTTTGCTTCGAGAAGTGACAAGCTTCAAAATTAGACCTTAGCACCTTATCCCTCAAAAAAGAGAAGAAGAAAAAAAACTATTGTCCTATCCTCTTGTTTTGAGAGGAACTTGTCCTATCTTCTGAAAGAGAGAGTGTCCCTGCAGTCCAAAAGTCCGGCCTGCCGAGTGAAGACCAGCTTGGAAAATAGAGCACACAATTCAATTCAAGCCCATCCATCAGGGCCTGGACGCCTGGTAACACTCGAGACCGAAGCGGCAAGCCGAATAGCCCATCGTAGGACTCTGCTGCGGGTGGAATTGCGTGTTACATTAAATCTGACAGACTCCCTCGATGCCGGAGCTGCACCGTCGAGGTGTCGACGACGACTCCTACCAATTCACCACGGCAAGCGTTTGAAAAGAGCAAAAGCCGCAGCGGCTTCCCCCAGCTCCCCCGAAGCCCTCAACCGCATGCACCGCCACGCGTTCCTAATGCCGACGACGAGCGATTGGGTCGCCTTTGTTGACTTTGCCTAGTAAAATACTCATTTATGGCTTTGAATACATACTTACACGGTGAAGAGAATGAACACACTAGAATAATTGAGCACAAAATGCTTATTCTATTAGTTACTCGGCTCAACGAATATAATGACTAAGTACATATTTATACACATACTAGGCGCACATACAACAATAAAGTCATATCTCTCACTAACTCATGCATGCATGCAGCCACTAACTCCACTAAATAATTAACTCCCTAAATATATGTGTTAATCAAAGAACTACTAATAAACATCAATATTAACTTTAACATTCTCCCCCTTAATCTTGATGCATGAACTCGCAAGCTGAAGTCCGGTCACCTGGCGCATCTCTTAGGAGTTCTGTCTTCTTCTTACTGACCATGCCGCCGGTAACAATTTATCGACGTATTTTGCTTACCTCAGCTCCGATTGTCTTTCACCGGTAACACTACTAGACGGCGACGGAGACTCTCATTAGAGTTTACACACATGAGAACTTGGAAACACCTACAAGAACTCATGCGCACACACATGTATCATGCACTGACTCACCTACATGCATGACCATGACACAAATATATACACGTATGTAACACACATTCTACGTGCAAAACTCCTACTGTGCTATATACACAGGACGTGGTCATGAAAAACGAGCTCAGCGCCTCGCAAGCCACCAATGCCGCGCCGCGCCCGTCGCCCGTCGTTGTCGCGCCAAGACTCCACGCGTCATTGCGCGTCTCATGCATCGTGCTGCTCCGTTGCCGCCAAGACGCTCCTGCGCCGCACTACTTTGTCGACCTACCTTGTGCGCTGCGTCATGGCGTATGCTCCCGCGTGTGGCCCTGTCGGCCTGACGTTGCCGCTGTCGCGCCGCATGCTTTCGCATGTGGCTCCGCAGGCCTGACATTGCCGCTGTTGCGTCGCCGCCGTGCGACGGGCCCCGTGCCATGTGTACCTCCTCGCATCTCACTCTAATGCCAATTGTTGACTTTGTTCAAGAGAACACTCGCTCATGATTTTGAATACACACTTGCACGGTGGAGAGGATGAACACGGTAGAACAACTGAGCACAAAATGCTTGTTCTATTAGTTATTCGGTTCAACGAATACAATGATTAAGTACATATTTATATACATACTAGGCGCATATACAGCAATAAAATCATATCTCCCACTAACTCATGTATGCATACAACCACTAACTTTACTAAATAATTAACTTCTTAATTATATATGTTAATAAAAAAAACTACTAATAAACGTGAAGATCCTTCCCGCCGACCTCTCAGACCTCATCGCCGAGCGGCTGCTGGCGGCGGACGTGGCGGGTTACATCCGTCTCCTTGCCGTCTGCTCGGCGTGGCGCTCGTGCGCGGCCAGCCTGCGGGACGCCTCCCAGGGGGACCGGCGCTTGCACCCTCACGGCTGGGTCGCGCTCTGCGACGGCGGCGGGTCCGCCCGGACGCCGCGTGCGCGGTCACCTTCTTCCACACCTCCACAGCCAGGTGCGTCTCCGTCCGCCTGCCTGCCGGAGCTCCGGCGCCACAAGGTCCTCGGCTTCACGGATGGCCTCATCGTCCTGCTCGGCAGGGACACCACCGCCGTGCGCGTGCTCCACCACTTCACCCGCGCCGTCGCCGACCTCCCTCCCCTCGACGCCATATTCCACGCTGAGGTCAAGTACTTCAGCTCGCCGATGTCGAAGAGCGCCGCAGTGTTTGCAGCTCCACGACGTAGTCACAACGACGGGAGGCTGATGGCACTGCATTCAGCCTAATAGGAGAAACATGGACGAGATGGCGCCCGACTGCCCGAGTTATCCATTATATGAGTACCGGGTTCTTGTCAACGCAGTGGGACGCAGATCCTCTAACCCAGACTACCCAGTAGAGGAAAGTCGCATCTAGCTCTTGCAGTTTTGCTAGCATCGACTGTCCTTCATCATTCAACATCCGAGGCTTCATGTGTTCCGCGCTCACCACCCAACAGATCGATCATGTTTCTTCAGGGCTAGCAACGATGTACGGTATAATCTCTCCATCGAAAAAAAAAAATGCAGCTGCAGGTAGTATATTTGTTCATGATCTCACAGCTAAAACAGGCTGATGTTGCGGAGTTCAGCGAGGAACTTACCCACTCTGAAATCATTGCACTCCTGTAGTGAAATGCGTTAGTCTTCGCACTTCTGCTTCAGTTTCATTGTCCTTCGAGACAAGGCAAAGCAATTCTTCATAAACGACATCATCTTAACACGACAGCTGAACCATCCCAATGCGACCGGTAAATAAACCGCAGCAGCTTTCACTGGTCATCAGCAAAATGTGCCAATCAGCAGGGAATAAAGCACACATTGAAAGCAGCACAACAAAAAGAGCATCATCTTAACCCCATTTGTAAGAAACAAATCACCAGACAAACCGATAGATCACATGTTGAAAGTAGCCGGGCAACAAAGGGTGTTATCTTTAACCCATGTAAGATGTATGTACTTTTCTTTGTGGGAAATTCCTATTCAATCACTGCCACTTGAGCATGTAAGAGTAAGACCACCAAACTACAAGAACAAGAATGACATCAACAGAATTGTCATCATCGTGAACTTAGTGCGTTGCAAGTAGCAGAACCAGAAAGGGCATTTATCTTGAACCTATTTAAGCAGTATATACTTGCTTTGCACAAAATGACTATCCTATCAGTGCCACCAGCTCCATCCACTGCCCAAACAAATAAACAATAACAGCCACCTTCGCGCTGATTTAGATATTCAGACGGATATGTTCGTGCTGATAAAGAGAAAATTTCTTCCCAATTGTGTCGCAATTTCTGGATTTTTCCTTCCCAATTGTTGCCTTATCTTTGCCTCTTCTTTTCTGGTGATGTTCTTTGGTTTTTTGCTTACTATGTCAAATGAATATGGTTGTCCTGTTAGATGTGTGTTCTTATTTGTGTATTTTCTCTGTTGTATAAGAGGTTATCTGTATATATACCATACCTGTACTTGTATATATATTAGACCATTGACCGCATGATGAATACAAGCGATACTCATAACATGGTATCAGAGCAAATATAGGGTTTGTTTTTTGTCGAGCCGCCGCTGCTTGGCTTTGCCACTTCGCTTGCCGTCCGTCTGGATTCGTTGCACCTTGCGTTGGCGTCGCCTCAACCACCGCTGCCTCGTCGTTTGCACGGTGTCATCCTTATTCGTCGGCAACTTCTGCCCCCAACCGACGGTGTCACCCTGACGCCTGGATCCGCACTGCTTGAGCTTCGACCGCGCCGTCTGTTGTCACTCGCCTGAGCCCGAGCCGCACCCGTGCCTCCGCCCGAGCCCGGTCGCCACCTCCGTGAGTCGCTCTGCTTCATCCGCATCGCCTGAGCTTGGACCGCGCCGCCCACCGTTGCTCGCCCGAGCCCGAACCGCACCCGCGCCTCCGCCCGAGCTTAGCCGCCGCCTCCGTGAGTCGCTCTCCTCATCTTCACCGCCTCTGAGTCGCTCAATTTGAGCCCGAGCTGCATCCCACGTAAGAGGTGGCCGCCGGATCGCACGAGCCGCCGCTTCGTGGGGAACCTTAGCCCCCGCGCATCTTCGGTTCTTCGCACATGCCGTTTTGCTTTACTGTGAGCCAGTTCGTCCTGGCCTGAGAGATAAAGAAAAAAAGAAGAAGAAAAATGCCATCCTCTTTTGGAACTGTTTCTGTTCCTCGTTGTTCAGTGATCTTCGATGGTCTCAATTATCGGGACTAGTTTCAACAATTGCGCCTCCGCATGCGTGGTCAGCGTCTTTGAGATTTTCTCACCGACGAGCTACCTTGTCCGCCTCTACCTGTTCCACCTGTTGAGCTTGTGCTCCCGAAGGATGCTTCCAAAGATACTCGTAAAGATACATTTGATGTTTTTAAGGATGCTATGGAGACTTTTCATACACAATATGCGGCCTACAAGACATGGATTGATGAGGATGTCCGTGACTTTGCTATTCTGGTTGCTAGCTTGGAAGTGCATCTCACTGGGGATGTGTTTGGTTTGGCTTCGACACAGCAAATGTGGGGACATCTGCGCAACCGCTACGAGCTGTCTGGTGATTCCTTGTATCTTGCTATTGCGCATCAGGAGTAGTCGTTGTAGCAAGGAGATGTTACTGTGGACGAGTTGTAGGCCCAATTGTCCGCGGTATGGTGTCAGATTGACTCTTTGGGACCGGATGTTTGTCACACTTGTCAGTGTTGTCAGCATCAGTAGTCTCACCTGGAGTTTCGTCGCATCTACGACTTCTTGACACGTCTCCGGACTGAGTATGAGCATGACTGTGTTGGAGGCCCTTGCATCTGTTCGTGCTGAGGAGATTCGCCTTCGTGTTGCGGGTCTGTTGTCGTCACCGTTGTTTCCTTTGATTCTGGCAGCTCCTCTAGTTTCTACACCTGCTACGTCTCCAGCTACTCCACCAGTGGTGCATTCACCAGTGACAGCTGTTATTGGTAGGGGACTCCACTACACCTATTGCAACAAGGATGGCATGTGGAGCAGTTCTTCTACATGAAGAAGAAGAATTTACATCGTAGTGGGTGTCCTCCAAAGGGCACTGGCGGTTCCTCCTCTCAGAGGAGCTCTGGTGCTTCTGATTCTCAGGAGTTTCTCACGCTGCTGTGTCGCATAACTGCTTTTGCACCATCTGATTCTGTTGGTTCTACTACACAGTCTTCTAGTGAGAGACCTCCTTCTACTTCTTCCTCAAGTATATCACCTTGGATTCTTGAATCTAGTGCTTCCTTTCATACGACATCTGATTCTACCAGTCTCACTTCCATTGGTCTTTTAGCTACTCCTATCACTGTTCAGACCGCAGATGGTACCTCTCTCTATCGTAGTATAAGGCGCTCTTTCGAATTCCTCTTTTCATGTTCCTGCTATTTCTTATGTTCTCTAACAAACTATGCTGCTCATATCTGCTGGTCAGCTCACTAATCATGGTTGTTGTGTTATTATCGATTCTAATTCTTGTTCTGTTCAGAATCAACGCACAGGGACTCTGGTTGGTATTGTCTCTCGCCACCGCGACTCACGACGTCTCTAGGAGTCTGACTGGTTTCATCTTCCTTCCGTTACCCCTACCAGTCTTGTCGCCTCCACCACTGCCTCCGCTTCTGCTGGCTCCTCCACTGCGTCTTTTGCTCAGTGGTATCATCGTTTGGGACATCTTTACGTGTCACGTCTATCTTCTTTAGTTCATCGTGGTCTTTTAGGGTATGTGTCCGGTGATGCTTATCTAAATTGTTATGGTTGTAATCTTGGTAAACAGCTTCAACTCTCCTATCCTTCTAGTGAGTTAGTATCGCAGCATCCTTTTGATCTTGTTCATTCTGATGTATGGGGCACGGCTCCTTTTATTTCGAAAAAGAGATCATCGATATTATATAATTTTTATTAATGACTTTTCTCGACATGTATGGATATACTTTATGTCATCTCATAGTGAGGTTCTAACCATCGACAAGAATTTTGTGTCAGACCCGGATTTCATAAATCCAAATCCTCTGCGAAAACACTGTACTACTATCTGAATCGGTAGATAGCACTCACAGATATATCACTGAATCATTTCTTGAACGATGAAAACCACACCATTCTTTATATTACAAAACATCAGAGTTACATCTCTCCACAAGCAAGTGACTTGAGAAACCCGTGTACGTCCGATATTAACCAAAGACTTGGATAATATTGGATGCACGCAAGTACTAACGGAGTCAGCTAGACTGAGGTGAGACCTAGACTAAACGAACTTCACTACTCCTCATCATCTCCGGGGCCTCCAACTTCGGGATGCTCGTAGTATGCATAGTCTCCATGAGTTCCTGATTGACGCGGGTAGAAGAGAGGCTGCACTTGTGCGTCGAGAACCGGAAGGAGACACGTGGCAGCTCGAACTCGGGGCTCGGGCTTCGGGCAACCACAGCTACACGGACGAGAGTGGGGGACCTCGAAGGAGAAAGGGGGCTGCTCGGACTCTTCTCTGGTGGCACTTACCAGAAGCGAAGGGGAGACGCCGGGAGGAACGAGACGGGGCTCAGGGCTTCTTATAGCCGAAGGGGAGGGAAGAAAGGGTCGTTAGAGACTCAGAGGCATGTGGATTCCCGAGGCGGTCGTGCCATGGGCACTCTGGTCGGAGAGGACAGGGCAGGCGCGCGCACAGCGGGGAGGTGACGGGAGCGACGACTCAGGCGAGCTAAGCAGGTGGCGGGGGCGACGAGACGGGGTGACGGAGGGCGCCGGAGTAAGGGTAGGTGGGGGCAAGAGGCGACAGAGGGCCAGAGGGCGACGTGCATGGTGCAGGGCGCTGACGGGAGCAACGTGGAGAGGTAAGCACGGCGACGACTTGGGTGGCCGGAGCAGGTGGATGTGGCAGAGCGACGGGACTGGACGGCGAGCAGGTGATGGCAGGGCGCTGGTGTCACAACGCAGCAAGGACAGGTGCTGGCGACGGGCAAGACGCGACAGGGCAGGAAAGGTCACCGGAGTAGGTGGCGCTGCAGGCGGGTGACCAGACGGGGCGTGGCGCGGCAGGCGCTGTGACGAGGGTGTGACAGAGTAGGAGCGGGCACACATGGGAGTCAAAGGGAGCAGGTGGGTGGGTTGACAGGGGTGGAAGAGAGCTAGAGGCGGCGACGGGGCGACTCGGGGGCTGAGCCGGAAGGTAAGAAGTGGTAGGAGGAGGCTTGGCCTAGCTGAGCCGAAGCAGAAGGGGGAGATGGTCAGGGATAAAAGGAGAGGAGGAGGTGAGCTGAGCCCAGGAGAAAGGACGATCGGCCTAAGGGGGAGAGAAAATTGGCTAGGCTCGAAAGAGGGGTTTTGAATTGGAGGTAGAAGCTCGAGATTTTAAAAATACAACATAAGTTGAAATAAGTTTTTGAAACGAACTGACAAATACAATTACTATTCCCAAACCAAAAAACATGATGTTACATTTTGCCACTATGATCTGTACTCAGTATGACTCTCGTATTCCTGTCTTTTGTGCTGATTCTGCTGGAAAATACTTGTCAGGAGTCCTTCATGGTTTTCTTGCTGAGAAGTACACTCTATCTCTCAGTTTTCTTGCCCTGGTGCTCATGCCAAGAATGGTGTGGATGAACAAAAGTATCGTCATCTTCTTGAGATAGCCTGTGCTCTTATGCTTGCTTCTGCTGTTCCACCACACTTCTGGGCTGAGGTTGTTTCTACCGCCACTTTCCTGATTAATATTCAGCCTTCTTCTGCTTTTCTTGGTGGGATCCCAATTGAGCATCTCTGTGGCAAGACTCCTGATTATTCTAGTCTTCGCCTCTTTGGGTGTCTGTGTTATATTCCTCTTGCACCTCGTCCGTAGAGTGCATTTTTCTGGGCTATAGTGCTGAGCATAAGGGATATCGCTGTTGGGATCCTGTTCCCCGGCGAATGTCGGTTTCTCAGGATGTCACTTTTGATGAGTCTCGCCCTTTCTACCCTCGTCTTTCTCTTTCAATCACTCCAGTATTTCTTGTCGAGCCACTTTCTTTCCTGACTTTTCCTGTCAACCCTATTTACACCACACCTCCACTCTACAGCCTTTGGCCTCTTCAGTGCCTCCTTTACCGTTGGCGTCTCCTTCACCGACGACGCCTCCTTGCCACCGACACCCTCTCTAGAGGATCCTCTTGACCTTGTTCCTTCTTATCCTCTCTACTACACTCGTGGTCCGCGACCTCATCGATATGCTTTTTGTGATTGTTAGTCTATTCGGCCTCCTGTGCGCTTTTGTTTTGCAGCTCTTGCCGAACCGACCTCTTATCGTGATATTGTTGTTCATCAGGAGTGGCAACATGCGATGACTGAGAAGATTGACGCCCTTGAGCATACTGGCATGTGGGATCTTGTCCTTCTTCTTACTTGTGTTACTCTTATCACGTGCAATTGGGTCTATAAGGTTAAGAATCGCTCTGATGGTTCTCTGAGCGCTACAAGGCTCGTCTCGTGGCACGTGATTTTCAGCAGGAGCATGGTAATAATTATGATGAGACATTTTTTCCTATAGCTCACATGGTCACCATTCGCACTCTTCTTACTGTGACGTCTGTTCGGGCATGGTCCATCTCTTAGCTTGATGTCAAGAATACCTTTCTTAATGGTGAGCTGCTTGAGAAGGTTCATATGCAATCACTACCGGGGTATTCTGTTCCTGAGGGTATGGTTTATCGCCTTCGCCGATCTCTTTACGACCTCAAGCAAGCTCCTCGTGCCTAGTTTGATCGTTTCTCTTCTGTTGTCACTACAGTTGGTATCTCTACCACTGCTCATGATCCTGGTCTTTTTATTCACACTTCGCCTCTTAGTCGGATGCTTCTATTTTTATATGTTGATGATATGATCATTACTGGAGATGATTCTCAGTACATCTCTTTTGTCAAGGAGCGTATTAATGAGCACTTTCTCATGTCTGATCCAGGTCATCTTTGCTACTTTCTTAGGGTTGAGATTATTTCTACGCTTAAGGGCTTCTATCTATCCCAAGAAAAGTATATTCACGATCTTCTTGATCGTGCTTCTCTTACTGATCAGCGCACAGCCGAGACTCCCATGGAGCTTCATGTTGATCTTCAGCCCACTGATGGTGAGCCTCTTACTGATCCTACTCGCCATCGTCATCTTATTGCGAGTCTTGTTTATCTGGGTGTGGCATTTTGTACCATGTGCATATCTTGAGTTAGATTGTTTCTACTCCCACTCAGCTCCACTATAGTCATCTTCTTCGTGTTCTATGATATCTTCGTGGAATCATCACACATCGTCTATTTTTCCCTTGCTCCAGCTCTTTACAGCTCCAAACATATTCTGATGCCACCTGGGTTAGTAATCACTCTGATCGTCGATCTCTCTCTCTTATTGTGTGTTTCTTAGTGGTTCTCTCATTGCTTGGAAGACTAAAAAACAGACAGCAATTTCTCGTTCGAGTGCTGAGGCTGAGTTGTAAGCTATGGGTTTGTTGTCTACGAAGGTTACTTGGCTACGGTGGTTGCTTGAGAGTTTTGGTGTATCTGTTTCAACACAAACTCCTCTTTTGTCTGACAGTACAGGTGCTATTAGCATTGCTAAAGATCCGGTGAAGTATGAGCTTACAAAATATATTCGTGTTCATGCTTCCTATATGAGGACACATGTGCATGACCATGTTGTTGTTCTTCAGTATGTGCCTTCAGAGTTTCAGTTGACAGACTTTTTTTACAAAAGCACAGACCAGAGCCCAGCACAACTTCTATCTCTTCAAACTTCATATTATTGATCCACTATAAGTTTGAAGGGTTGTCAGATGTGTATTCTTACTTGTGTATTTTCCTGTTGTATAAGGGGTTATCTGCATATATATCATACTTGTACTTGTATATATTATATATTAACTCATTAGCATCATGATGAATACAAGTGATATTCATAACAGTCTCCCCCTTTCCTTGCTTCCAGATTTCGTTGACCATCTCTCTCCTATGTCCGGGCTCAGTTGGAAATGATATTTTAATCGCTCTATCGTCCTCTGACAAATGACCTTTAAATTTGCAATGTGTTTCAGACACAATTTTCCGGTGTCTCGGAGGAAATATCACAAAACTTTAGTTTCCTAAAGCCAATTTTGCCTATAGATAATTTTAGTATTTTGCACTACAGGTTTTAGGTTAAGCCTATTCTAAAGACCTCGGTACACGCAGAGCCTAGCAGCTTCCTGTTGTTTGCTTAACTCTGAAACTTCTAAACTCTTCTAATCTAGTTGATTCGAAGATGGAAAGGTAGATATGGAATAACATTCTATGATATCTTTTTTGTTCTATAGGAAAAGAAATGTAATATAGATACATACAGGAACTACAAAATGTTTGCAATGAGAAACAGTAGATGGATAGTCTTGCAATGGTATCATCAGCATACCGGTGTTCTAAACACATGCAGAAGTGGTGAAAAGAACAAATAAGTAGTGTATGGAGAAAGGCAGTTGCAAAGATCTTAACTGGGCAGTTTGTGCTTTCTTCACCCGAACTCTTGCCATTATTCTCTCAGTAGTGCAAAGTGCCGAGGGACTTTCTTCTTCAGAATAACACGCACACGCCTCCCCTAAATATGGGATCCGGATATCAGATTCATGTGCGTAGATTTTGTCACGCAGCTCCTTCCAAGATTTAGGTATGCCATAGTATTCATGAAACATGAGTCCTCTTGTCCTACAGTAAGAAAAAAACACAACATTAGGCCATTAGAATTATGCATTCCAAAGTATGCGGTTGTTGGCGAAGTGGAAGCAACTGATCAGGAACCTACCACTGAAGATCATGGCAATACGTGAGAAGGTGATCTGCAAGGGTGAAGGACCGCACAGATGGGCGAATCCTCTCATTCAAATATGTACCTGGGTGAACATCGCTGTCCGCTCAGACAAACCACTGCTTAGAGAATGCAACACGACAGGGTCGGTGAGCGATACATAGAAGTAAACGGAGTTGCTGCTGATAGAAGGGAGGTCCTTGGTGGAGACAGACAAGCACCGGTCTTTGCCGAGGAACAATGCCCGGTCACTAAGGCTGTTCAGTGGAATCAGATCCCTGCGGTGGATGGATGTCCACCTCAAACAGCGCAAAGGTGAAGCATTGCCACCACTCCTTCCGCGGGTGAATGTAATAGTCCATGCTGAGATGCTGCACGGTTAGCAGCATGCGTCCACGAGACTCCACAAGGAAGCAGGAGCATGTAGCGAGGTAAAATAGCTCGTTCGGGACATGAGCGACCACTGCGGTGAGTGGGTTTGGAGGGTAGACCTCTGAACAAGATGCCTTGATGTCAGCGTGGAAAGGCATGGTGTTAAAGAGCTGGATGCCTCGGTGGATGACCACCCAGCTCCGGTGGCCTTGCTGTGCGCAGATCACCACCGGTGGGTGCATTGGTAACCGAGGCAACGACAGAGATGAACGAGCGAGCGCGACAGACAGCAGCATTCATTGAGAGCAGTGAGCTGAAGCGCTTGACCTCCGTGGAAAATGGTTGCGAGGGGAGGGAGCTCGACAATGACGGCCGGCCACATGGGCAGGGATTCAAAAATCGTCGATTATCGGCGAAAATCGATACACCGGTGGGTCCGGGTAGAATTTCAAACCGGTACCGAAATTTCCGGTTTAGTTGAATTTTACTCGAATTTGATTTTTTTTCAATTTAAAATCCAAAAAATTCAAAAAAAAAATGAAAATTTTCGGCCGAAATGATTATCGGCCGTATCGGCCTTACTGGCTACCCCAGTACTTTTTTTTGTACCGGTAATGAAATCCCTGCGCGTGGGCCGGGGCTCCGACTGACACGGTATGCCGATCTCGTGGCCGTGTCAGTCTGGCCCTGACATAATAAGCTTGACTGCCCAAGTAAACCCGGCCACCACCACCACCTCTGCGTCCATCGTCCTCCACACCGGTCACGCCTGGCCGCGCCGTACCGTGCCGGACCACAGTCCCATTCTTCGGTCCGACCCGGCACAGCGACCTCTTAGCATGGTGAGCAAGAACATGCGCCACATGATCTCATCTCATCTTTGCAGCCTCAAAATCCCCAGAATATTCTTCCTTAGTTCTTTGGGACCTAGTTCTTTTATCGCTTTCAGCTTTTGCACTGCTCAGGATCTAATTGCTTTATCGGAATTGCTAAAAAAACTATCGTATGTTTTTTTGAGAGAAAATAATCGATTTTCTGACTTTACAATTTTGCTTGGAGATTCGTGTTAAATAACATTCGACTATTTTCTTTTGTCAAAATAATCAAATTTTCATCTGTCCGATATACTTTGAGATTTGCATTTCTTCTCATACGATGAATTGTGTCCAAATTTATTATATTTTTTTTCGTACCATAACGGGTTCACCGCATTGCCGTATTATAACGGGTTCACCATATTACCGTATTTTGTTGCTATATAATTTTATTTTTTTGTCTTTATTTTTACTAATTAAATACTCAAAGTATATGTTGGATGTTGAATCATATGATGAAAATATGAGTTATTAAGACTTTCGACAATAATTGCAGTGATCAAGAACAAAAATTACATACAAAAATTCTTGTAATTTATGTGCAATGAAGTTGTAAATGAACTAAAATTTGACTGTTTTGAGTTGAAAAAAAAGTCGAATGTTGTATAAATGCACACTTTGATCTTATCCTTTCATTCACAATCCTGCGGTGCACAATGTGACTGTTTTGATCATAATAAAACAGTCGCAAATTTATTAGACAGATCTGACAACTGTTCATAAGACTATGGCACACCAGTTTTTTCGCTATGGACGGCCGAGCAGACAGCGACGTCACACGAGGGTTAGCACCACACGAGTTGGATGGCCATGTCGGCCGGCCGCGGCCATGTGGACACCCTCTCCATATCCATGTGCTCCCGCCTTCCCCCGCACACCTCGCCGTCGCACGTGACCCATCGCACCTCCACCTGCCGCGCGCTACGAGGCACGAGGCCCCTTTCCTTCTCAGTGAAGACAGATCCCAGAGCCCACTGCCATCGACGTGGGCAGGCCCACGCCCCCCACACATATATATACACACACACACACACACACACATATATATATATATATATAGAAGACAGATCCCGGAGCCCACTGCCATCAACGGGGGCAGGCCCACGTCCCGCCCCCCCCCCTCCACACACACACACACACACATGATATATATATATATATATATATATATATATATATATATATATATATAAAGTCCCCATGTGTACAATAGAGATACCGACGAATAAAAATCACAGATCCTTCTTTATATACTTGTGTTTATCCTGGTCCTATTGTGTTCATGTGTTTGTTCAAGTATGAATTAATCTACGAGTTAGCAACGTGACGATTACCGAAATCTCAACACGTTATCAACACGATAGCTCTTCATCGGTTCAATCGGGTATGTCGTTCTATATTGTTGCCAATTAGATACAAATTTTCAGGTTATAATTGTTTAATCTACGTGCATGCCGGATGGAAATCATGGGATCGTGCGTACGAGGAACGCACAAGGAACATGCACGCATCATAGAAGCCATGCAGATCCAAGCGTGCACCAATCTTCATCGTGTCCAGGACTCAAGACAGCCACACCGTACGTCATCCTGGAACTACTGCACACGCCGCAAGATCAACCAATCCAATTAAAAACCCGTTCATCTGTGTATATGGATATAGCACTGTTCATAGTCCTTATGAATAATGACAAAAAAGGGAGAAGAAAAAAAAAACGGCCCCGCGCGTCGCCTTAGAAATAAATTTAGGTTGGAACCTTATGCATTAGATCGTTATTTTCCAGCAGCCATAAATAAGATATTAGTCTAAGTTGTTCTATTAAAATCTTTTCTCCTGTTGAATAGTTGATTAAATCCGCTTAATAAAACATATTGCTAGTAGCATATTTTACCTGTAGTAAAATCATTAATCTTGCATGAAATAAATTTTATAAACATTATGCCCGAAAATTAAAAATACATTGCCATGCCTTGCTAACAAAATATTGTATATGTACTTTTGATATATAATAAGCCTCAATTCACTAGCTTGTAGTGCACAGATACCCATATGGTAAAAGGAAAACTATTTTTCTCAGTGGCACCGGACCAAATCTAGTCATGCATATGTTGATCTCTGATGGATCACTTTGGCTATAAAAGCATATGTTGATCTACGATGTATCACTTTGGCTATAAAATATTATATTATTCAAATAAGTACATAATAACTTCAGCTCTAAGACTTGGAGTCTATATAGCACCATCCACCACCACACTAATTTCTTAATTGAAGAACTTTGTAAGGAAAATATTACAGAGTATATATTGGTTTCACGCCAACAAAATTGTACTCCTGTTGAAGTATAATTACAAATCTTTGCTAAAAATCTGAGTTGATTTCAAGCAAATGGCTGATGCACACGCTATCACTCGTGATTTTTATAGTTGGCATGAAAATGGGGAGGATATTGGGCTTGTGTGGGATATTAGAACCTAAGAGGCATAGAAAAATGTTCATACCAAGAGTCATGGTAGGCACAATGGCATATCCTAGGTTAAAGCCAGAAGCAAATTAGCCCAAAGCAATAAATTAATCTAGTTTATTTTAGGAGATAATTAAAGTAAATTGCATGATTATTATCCTTATCCAGGTGATATGCAAAATGGCATTACGCTATTGCCGATACCGATGTTGTTGGCAACCCCAATCATTGCTGCCCATGAAGGGCAATTGATTAGTGTTTTCAGTAATATGTTAGCCGCCAGCATGCAAGAATGCACACGGTAAATCGACAGTCGCTTGACGCAGTTGCACATATGTCATATCACTTGCTTGAAGTAAATATAACTCCTGAAATAAAATATAATGACCTATTGTATTTTTGTTGACCTTGAATAATTTTGGCCTTGTTGATTTCGGCATTATAAATTAAAATCAGGCATAAAATTTACCACCCTTAATTAAATATGGTGTTCCTGTTGAACAATAAATATTTTCGTCGAATAGTTATACTATTTGCGTGATTCAACTAGATTTGAAGTCCAGAAGAAAATCAAATATTTCTGTGCAGATTAACTATGGTCCAATATTTTATGTTCCAGTATTATATTTATATTCCTAAAGAGCATTCTGTAGTTTTATGCTGCTAGAACATACTACTTATGACCATAAGAAAATATATTGCGTAATTATAAATTTAAAGTTTAATGATCCAAATTATTTAAAATAAGGTATGAGTAATTAGATCAAAACCTAGGCAAATAATAAAGAAGCTAGCCTATAGAATAAGTCTGCCAACTGTTGGACCCCTATATAGGACCTTCATCGCAGATTTATAACCAACACGACGTTGGAATATCCTACAAAATATCAGGATCATGCAGTTTCTTACCACTACATTGATAAAAGTCTAGCTCACTGTATATAATTATCAAACACTTTATTGAAATAAGTATGTGTTATCACTACTGTAGCGTACACCTTTGGACCACCACCAGCTGTTGGAGATCATGTTAGATATGAAATTCAATCAATCAAATGCCTATGATAGGGGAATTTTGTAGTATGCTATTTAATAAAGATTGAATCTCGTCATTAGGGGGAGAGAAATGCCCAAAAGTTCAAATGTTGATGTATTTTTTCAGAAGAAAAATATCTTTAGTACTAAGATATACACACTAGTCAAGCTAAACTTAAAGTTTAGTTTATACTCTTGTACGCCAGAAGCGGGGTGCCTACCAGATACTTTTCAATTATGGAGGAGTTAGCATAGTGTTTACTTGCAGTCGATCTCTTAATCACACTAATAATCATATGATCCCTAGAAGTGGACAAAGACCCATGAAGACCAGAAAGAATGAAATGAGGAACCTAAATACCAAAAGTGCACCACACAAGCTGTTATAAAATGTATCTTCCACCAGAAGTTAGTAGAATGGTGGTTTTATCTAGTACCATGAAGGCACGTCATGCACTGGTGATATTGGTAATTAATCGCCTAAGTGCCAAAACTAAGACTTGTTATATTTTACTCTAGAGTGGTACAACTATACTTTATAGTTCTGTAGAACATACTATTCGTTGTAACTTTAACCGCCCAGAGATAGTTACAAAATATTAAGACCTAGAAAGGTTTTGATAAATCATATCCGAAAGGCATACGACTTTGCAACTAGTATTACCCCACATCATCTGCAAGGATAATCTAATTGTGTTGTACAATCGAATATTAGTATTTGATAAGTTAAGCATGTTACTCCCGAATAGTATTTATCCCAAAAATCTCCAGATGAGTAACATGATATTTGTATGTAAGACTTTACATTGTGGTAATCCAGTTGATTTGATCACAATATACTTGCCTATATTCATTTTTTTTAAAATATATGAAAGGCATTAGAGCAACAAGACATCATCAGAAGTTGTCCTCAGGGGAGCATACTAAAGACTGATCATCATACTTGATTTTGAAAATCTAGTCAAGCCTAGAAGGTGTTGATACAACGATTACTGATTAAATTCACCTTGAAGGTTTTACCGCTTAACAATTTAGATCTAGTTGGTCGATAATGCAAAGATCATAAAGATCGTGCATAGATCCTAATAATCATTACCAAATCCTAAAGATATGCTAACTATTTGTCAAATCTCTACAGTGCAAAATCCCATAATGAATTTATATTACTTTGTGGTGGTGCAACCATCTCTTGGCAGTTATCTAAGTAGACCTTGGTAGCTACTTTTACCAACCATTCAGAGATTATAGCACTATATGAAGCCCCACTTGAATGTGTTTGGCTCAGACGTGTGATTAACTACATCTAGAAGTATTGTAGCATTAATACCGTCAATACCCCCTCAATTATCTATGAAAATAATGCTGCTTGTATTACACAAATACAAACAGGTTATGTCAAGAGCAACATCTTGAAGTACATTGCTCCTAAATTTTCTATCTCCGTGAATTCTAGAAGAATAGTGAGGTAAAGATCATGCAAACAAAGTCTTATGAAAATCTAGATAATTTATTCACTAAGTCTCTGCCTGCATCCAGTTTCCAAAGATGCATTCATGGCAATGGTATGAGACCGTTTAAAGAGTTGTAGAGTTCAGTGGGTAAATTCCTAAATCATAACCCTTTATCAAATCCCGAGTATTTATCTAAAATCTTGAAGATTATATTCCAAAGATTAAACGTTGTTCTCTCTTCCTTAGTGAGTTTTCCTGAAGTTGTCTCACATGAAGGTTTTTAGTGAGGCAACAAGTGTAATGCAGCTTACGAATGTAATGTACTCTTTTCTTCATTCTTTTTCCTAATGGGTTTTTGGAACGAATTTTTGATAATATATTTGCATATCATTGTCTATTGCAAGGGAGAGTGTTACGAGAACTAGTTATGGGCAAACGACTAAACCGCCCTTACAGGGATTTCACTCCTATGGGCTATATATATGAGGACCACCATGTACAACAGAGATACAAATGAATAAAGATCATAAATCCTCCTCTATATACTTGTGTTCATCCTACTCTTATTGTGTTAAAATGATTACTCATGTATAGATTGATCTACGAGTCAGCAACGCGACGACCACCGAAATCTTAACAAGAGTATAATTTTTTGTTAGTTCCAGCGGGGCCCGAGGGCTGGGCATGGATTTATTTTCCTAAAGGTTAGTCATCTCGTTGACGTTTATGGGCAGTTTTTGATCGTTTTGTCACTATTGCACCGTAGAAAAGTGAATCTAGCCTCTCCCCTGAAACAAGCGCAAAAAATGTCACCATGGACTCGCACAGACGCGTCATGTAGCAATTCTAGCCCCCAGGGGCACAGATTCCCCTCGTTCGGCCCCAATGGCACGAAATCGCCTTGTCTGGCCCCCAGAGCTACGGAGGCCCCTGATACGCCCCTAGGGGCACGACATTATGTAGTCCGTGCCCCTAGGGCACGGTTTCGGCCTCGGCTGGCCCTAGGGCCACGATAGCCTCCTCCTGAAATGGCTTCGATATTTCATGTGAACTTCGTCGTCCATTGTCATTTCATGTGAAGTTAGGGAATAAAATTTGAAAAAAAAATAAATTGACAAATTTTCAGAATAAAATTTGAGAGACTTAGCAACATAATTTGTGAATTATATGACGCGCAGCAGTTGGTTACGTGCATTAGAAACGACAACATGCACGAATAAAAAAACCAGAAAATACCTATGAAACACACACAAATTTTATGGAATCAAAAAAAGGAGGATCAAAATTAGTCTTGGTGGCGCATCGGTCCCTTCCTCTTGTCTCCTGACTGCCCGCGGCGGCGACCAGTCTCAAAGAAAACCCTGTTCTACTAGACAGGTTGGACGATTGAATGATGTAAGTGAACGTAAGGCTAAATAAATAATCAGGATGCAAATTATACATAAGTCACATCTTCAATATGCAGTGCGCCCGGGTAACGGGAAAGGCTACGACAGCCATCGGTCTCAGTAGAAAGAGTGTTCCCCTTGTCCGTCATGCACTATGTCTGGTCGTACTTAGTTTCCTGTTACTAACTAGCACTATTTAATTAATTAAATACAACAAAGTAACTACAACTAATTTAATGATGCCTAATTAATTATGACTAAGTTATTACATTAATTAATACGACTATTTCAGTTACCTATTTTAATTACGACTGACAAACTGTGAGTAATTAATTACGACTAACTAACTACGAGTAATTAATTACGACTAACTAACCGCGAGTGAAAATAACGACTAACTAACTGCACGTGAAAAATTATGAGTAACTAACTACGAGTGAAAAATTATGACTAACTAATCATGATTAATTAATTACGACTTCATTACATGCAACTAACTAATTTGCAAAATAAAATGTGACTAATTAAATACGACTAATTAATTACAACTATTTCAATTACGACTAAATATTTACAACTAACTAACTACACCTAATTAATTACGACTAAATACTTTAACACTAACTACACTGTTCATAAACATAGCACATACAAGATAAATTACTTCATCTAGAAGATCTTCAATTGATGTCAAACTAACCCTACTAAAACGATCGCTGAACACTTCTCTAAACACCTTCAAATCGGCAGCGAAATCAGAATTAATTTCGGTCGATCGGAATGCCTCTCGCCCGATCGAACCTCTCTCCTCGTGCATAACAGAATGGTTCTGGTGGGGGGGGGGGGATGAGAGCACATCGCTCGGTTTTATAGCCGCGCGCGAAGCGATGACACAGAATCGTCGGGCTTTACGCAAATACTATCTTATGGGTTTTTTGTGCATGCGAGGGGTAGTGAGAATCTGGGAATCGCTGAAAGCAGCATTTAGGTTAAAAAAAATTTGGGAGGGGGGCTATCATGGCCCTGGGGGCTGGCCGAGGCTGAAAGTGTGCCCCAGCGGCACGGACTACGCATTGTCACGCCCCTAGGGGCCGGACGTGGCGGCGTAGTGCCCCTGGGGGCCGGACGAGGGGGCTCCGTGGCTCTAGGGGGCGAACAAGGCGATTTCGTGCCCCTAGGGCGGACGAGGGGAATTTTTTCCCCTGGGGGCCGGAATTTCTACGTGGCCTGTCCGCACGAGTGCGCGGTGATATTTTTGTGCTTGTTTCAAAGGAGAGGTTAGCTTCGCTTTTCTATGGTGCAACAGTGACAAAACGGCCAAAAACTCCGTTTATGGGGAGCCATTTCGCTAGTAGGTTTATGGGGGCTTGACCTCTCTGCCTCTGGTTGACTCGCAATTTAGGGCTCACAAATTTTCCTGCCCTTTCAAAATCTTTTTCGTAAACAAGACTTGTTTTTATTTATTACGTAAACGAGAATTTTCTCAAATATTAGCAAACCAGCTGAAATTTAACCTGGTTCTACGACTGTTACATTGTGATTGTCAGGAAGCCATATTACTTATTCATGCACAATGCCTCTTGTTTATACTCCGCAGTATAAATTATATTGCCCATTTTGTATAAGTAAATTGTTGATAAAACTTCAATATAGTTTGTTCAAAATGCACCAATCAGAATCTTTGGACAAAATTCAAGTACCCCTTTCCAAGGTACCGCTTCAACATATCCGTCCAAAAATTTAAGATAATTAAAATAATTGAGCTCCAAGATTTTTCCAGGAGATGCCTATTAAAAATAGTTTTAATCTCTCACCAAAAGAGACAGTACTCTCCAATTCTCCATGCGTGACACACGTGTGCTCTTCGAAAAGCTCTATGCAAGACATGGCCTGTATTGAATTCTAATTTCTGTGCGTCCCCATTACCCCCTTTAAATTTTTGATAACGTTGCTTTTGTAAATCTCGCAAAGTCGTAACGTCCCCATCCTGCGTACCGCCATAATGTCCATTTATTTGCTTGAGATTCTCGCGAGTCACCTCAACATCTTGCGACCGTGTGGTTCACGCGTGCATTTTAAAATTTTACATCAAATAGACAAACGGGTAATTTCTATTGGTAATGGACAATTCAAATCACCACATCTATATCCTATGTATTAGTTACTGGTCAGTCAGTGATATGTTTGTGCAGAAAAAACCATGAGCTTATTCTTCGGATTCTTGAGCAGATAAACATTTTCGATCAAAATCAAAATACTATGTAATGGTACCAAAGTTACGAAGTATTCGGTTCCAAACAAAAATAGTGTAACATCAAATACGATAATTAGAGGGGGTGAATGATTGTATTGCTTTCTTATACAACTTACCGAATAGTATCTACATTGAATTCACATGGCAACCGAATCCAACGTACTCGTACGAGATTTTCATCTAGTTGTAGTGGTTGAAATAACTCTGATCTGTTCCACCAGTCACAGCTATTGTCGACAACCGAGTGAACAACACAGCTTGTGAAGTCGATCTAGTCGATGGAGTTACGATCACCTAGTCGAAAGGATTCGACTATTATATTTCTTCCACCCTCTGGCTCGGGAGATTCACGCACTGCAAAGAACAAGAACAAGTCGAAAATAGTGGACAAGAACAAGTCGAAACCGATCAACACAAGAACTTGTCCAAGACAGAAGAATATGCAGCCAGTAATGACTAATCTTTCTTGAGTAGATCTAATCTATTATTTCTCAACCATGTTCTGTAGCTACAAAGTGCTATATCGGCACCCTTGAAACCCTAGCACGAAAACATCAAAAAACTCTCTACCGAAAGTAGCCGCAAAAAACCTCAAAAGCCCCGTGTTAGTCTTAACCTCTTCGGCCTTTATATGCTAGGGCCTTCAATCATGTCCTTATCAACACGGACACATAATCTTATCTCTTCCGAAAATAAAGGGACGCGAAACCTCTCAAATCCTGGGTTTTTCAATATCTCTAAACCTTCCAGTTATGAACGTCTTCCATAACTCTTCACGCATTGAAACCTCTAAGATGGCACTTCCTCTAGCTTCAACCAAGCATCATGTATTCACCTTTGATCTCTATGTGCTCCAACATGAGCACGACCAGCCTGTGACATCCACAACCACTTGAACCTTGAATTTCCCTCTCCTAGTTCCAGTCTTCCTCATCATCGACCATGACCGTCTCCACGCTCAACCTGCACATGCAAAGATCAAAGAACGTTTTTCTGGCATAAGTTCTCCAACTTGACCAATATCAGTTCACATACGCATATCACAATCTCATTTATCAATAAACAAGAATCAGATCATCCGCGACCTTAAATTCCAGCTTTCAGAAAAATAACTCGAGATCACTCTGTAAAATCGATCTTACCGTTGTGTATACGCCGGTCATACTGTTGGCCGACCAGACACGAGTACTCAAGGTATTCGAAGAATAAAAGAATTGAAGCACTCGTAGACTACGACTACTTACTATAAGCGTACGACCACCGATCAGGAACCTACGATCACTGATCGCAAAGCCTACGACCACTTACCAGAAGCTTACGACCACTTAGCATGAAGCCTACGACTACCGATCATGAAACCTACGACTACCGACCACGAAACCCACGACTACCGATCATGAAGCCTACAACTACAGTCCATCGACCATCGACCAGGCACTGTAGCTTCGACCATCGATCAGTCAATGTAGCTTCCCGACTTTAGACCATGCAACTCCGACTATCCTTCGTACGCATTACACACCTCGATTTACGACTGAGTACGTTACTCGGAGCTCTACTAGTTGGTACTCGGATCTACAGTACTCGAAAAACTAGCACTCGGTACTTGGAGCTACAGTACTCTAAACTATATCACTCAGTACTCGAAGCTACAGTGCTCTGAGTCGAGTCGAAAAGAATCATCGAGTATCACCGATTAGACCACCCAATACAAGATATGATTTGACCACTCACACTGAAAATCCAAGGACCGAAACTTTCACACTCGCAAATGACAATACAACCCAAACGCTAACTATTCATCATCATAAAGTCTACAACAAATCCACGTAGTCTAACAAAAGGCCATAATATATTTTAAGTTCGAAATACTAGCCACCAAGTTTACGAATATTTTGTGGGGTATATAGACTGCTAACGATCCGTCCCTGTTTTGCTGACAAGCTGGGGTTACATATTGACAACTATCATACTCGTTCGGTGGGCATTGCAGCCACAAGATGAGGAAAATGGTTGGAATTTTGATAGGTCACGAATGTTGCAGTAGGGCTAAATCAACTTTAAATGATACAGATAGATTGATAGAAGGGCAACTACATGCATGCCATGTAGTTAAAAGTTTGATGGAAGTCGTCAATCTCAGCCATAAAGTTTTCTTGCGAGTTACAAACATGCTCAAAGATCACTTGGAACTAAAGGAGCCGAGTCTTAAGTTAGTTGGGGCTGTGGATGTACAAACCCATCATCTGGATTCAAATTCTTTTTTGGCTCGAATTTAAGTGTCTTTTTTCTGTTTTACTAAGATACATAATTCCTCCTACAAATGTTTCACGAATCACATAGGATTTAATTCTGCGTCACATATTTCTTTGGTGTACTAACACTAGTGTGGAGGGATAACAATTATTCGCATCACACAAAGTATTTAAGAATGGGGGATTTAAACCCAAATTAGTTAGCCCAACACTCATGATGCTAACCAACTGAACCCGGGAGACACCTCTCTTTACTGTACTCATGAGAAGCTTATCGGTTTCTTGTTAACCATGCAAATTCAGCAATTTTTAATCGAGTAGCTTATACTGCAGAGATACCTATGTATGTGCCCCCTATACCGAGAATACATCACTTGCCTTTCAGGTTCGTATCTTTTTCTGCCATTGCATTGTAGGAGATTCGTGCCTTTCAGGTCCATTTGAGAACAATTTCTCTTCCAATCCAAAGAGATTAGGTATAATCCATTCTTATTCAAACAAATCTGAAAATTGATTTCTTTTGCCCCCTAGGCGTATGCACTGGGCTGTCAAGGGGTACAAGCTGGCCGGGTCAGCCGCTGCAACTTGCTCTCCCGTTTTGTGTTTCTGGAACCACGTAGCTTTCACCTGGTACTTCAATCTCCATTTGTCTCCCTCACATATCAAATCCATACTGCATAAAGAACAAGCAAAACGACATGAATTCATATCGGAATCGTTCAGCAGTTAGTGACGGAGTCAAATAGGTGCAGAGAACCAGCAAATGTTCTATCGTCCGCTCTATCCCACAACATGTACAAGTCTAGAGTGAATAAGAGTAAAACAAAAAACAAAAATAAAAGAACAGTCCTGCAAGGATTCTGCTTCGAGAAACATAAACAAAGAGCAAACAAAGCTTGAGAAATTGATTAGTATTCGGCAGTGTACTCACTTGACCGTAGTACTACCAGTTGGGAGTATAAGCTTATGTTTAAAGGTTAGGTACCTGCATCCTGCAAGTCTTACTTAGCCCTGTGCCGGTAATTATCCCGACAACCGCAGATTAGCACTGCAACCCAAGTAACAATTGACACCGGAATATTCTGTACGGTGGTCGGTGTGCAGGATTCCGGATGCCGTCATAATATTCCGGCACCCACCCATGATTTTTACGACCTACTACCCTACTACCAGCAGTATCTAATTGCACATCGTTATCAACCTTTTCTTGCACTCAACGAGTTGGGCGATCCGTGCATTTGGGCGGAAATATTTGTTTTGAAGTTTGTATCAATGTTCAAGATACTCTGAACATTGAAAATACCAATAAAAACTTAAAAAGGAAAATACAATATGAGAAACGTAATTAAAGTATGAACTTGGATGAAAGAAAATTATTGAGCATGATAAGTTGTTACTCGTTCTTAGAAACATAATCACTTTCCATCATTCATAGATCATGTAACTGTATGTCCCTATTCTTACTATATTAGTTACTTGTTTTCAAGTTATATGGATGCACGTGTATCTCTATTTAATTTCAAGCAATACGTTGATTATTTGTGTGACAAATTATCTTATTAGTTTATATGGTATTATAGTACCTTATTCACGCATACACTGATGCACCATGGGCGACCTACCTTAAACTTATTTTGTCTCACACGCTGGTTGCCTCACCGAACTGTGTGTCTTCTATCTCTTCTCGCCGTGATAACTTTTTTACTTTAACCTCCACTAGCAAGCCTAATCTTAATTGATCTCTCTCAGCTTCTACCCCTTACAATGTAATACTTTACCACATAGTTGTCTTCTACTTCTATCCAATTATTACTTAATGCTAACATTTGCGACATCAACACACATACACATGGAACCTCGTCGATCCCTGTTGGGGACACTTGTTACACTCTCACTGGTGGCATGTGTCTATTCCTTATGGCTGTGCCATCTCTATTCATATGTATACATGGATGTACATACACATTCATTATGTTATACATGTTCGATGTTCTCTTCTCTGATGCCGGTATATCCACTTTAGTCTTTGTCTAATGATATCGATAATCTTCTCGCCATCGCGGGTAACGTCGTTCCCCTCACCAGTGATGGCACGCTCCAAGCTACCCGATGGCCCCATATCGTCTATAACTCGTCTTTAATCTTCTCTCTGCAGGACTTTCCCATCATCGAACTTTTTTGGTCACTAACTTTTTCAACAACGCCGACAGTCACCACCTATCATTGCGGCCCTTGGATCCTTCAACTTCGAATTTTCTCTTCAATGTCCTCGGCGAGTAACATGACACTATCCTCGTTGAACGACTGAGGTTAGCAACTAGACCTGTTCATGGGTGGCCTGACCCGAAAATGGACGTTGAATGCAATAAAATAATAAAAACTATTTTTTACTCTTGAAATGAATTAAATATTACCTTTTATTCCAAAAAATAATTAAAATAATGTATTTTTAATCGACAAATCGTTTTTCAGGTCAGGCCTACCCGTTCGAGATCGGCCTTTCAGGCCATGCCCGGCCGACCCGGCCCAGCTCGGCATTTGAACAGGTCTATAAGCAGCACGACATTGTCTTCATCTTGACCATCGTCGTGTTGACTCTTCGCTTCCCTGTGGTTCAATGTCTTCTTATAATACAAATCTATACTATTACACTCTTTTATGGTCTCTTCTAACTTAATTCATGTTATCCTCGTTATACTCCCTCCTCCATCGGTGCTGCCGCCCCGGCCAGCCTCCATCTCCCTCATTTATTGCGGTTAATTATCGTCAACTGTCGTTAATTGCAGTTAATTATCGCTAAATATCGTCAATTGTTGTTTAGTATTATTAATTGTCGTCATTTATCTTAGTGGCATTTCAAATATTTTCTAACTCAAAAACTTCAGCCAACCTACCTAAAAGCCATACTGCCAAACACCAGACGTCTTCAGCTCAGCCGTTCAGCTCAACCAAAAGCTACTTTTTCAAGAAGCAACAACCATGCCAAACAGACCTATATTGATCAGAACCATTTGTGTTTTAGAACGGACGATCAATAAGCAGTCTGCATCTCCACCACCTATCATGGTAGGAAGCGGAGAGTATCGAAGTACAAGCTTTAGGGGGTGTTTCGGACGACTTTGGCTTTTCGCCCGAAAAAGCCGGAAGTTGTCCCAAATAGGGGGGCTTTTCTCATCGGTTTTCTCGGAAGAAGGAAGCCGCGTTATATGTGAAAAAACCGAAAGCTGGAAGCTTCCCGTAGCCCCGTTCCGGATTTACCCCTCAAGTTTACATGTAATTACCTGCTTTTTGCCACCACATAAAATCTCCCTCCTAGCCAAACCCTAACCCTAATCCCCGCGCGCGACACTCCCTCTCCCCCTTCCTCCCGAGTGGCGTCGACGCCCTTCCTCCTCCTCCCGCACTGGACCCTCCTCCTGCATGCATCGTCACCTCTCCTCCTCCTCCCCACACGCCGTAGCTGTCCTCCACCGACACCACCCTCCCCTTGTCCTTCCCCGAGCCACCATCCTCCCTCTCTTTTCCTACCTCGGCGCCTCTGCCCACACCGCCGCCTCCCTCCTCTTCCCTCGGCCCCGACCAAATCCGACGTCGCCATCCCCCCTCCTCTCTCCCCCCGCCGGATTTGCTACCCGCGCCGCTACCTCACTCTCTCCTCCCTCGGCGTCTTCGCCCGCCTCAGGCTCCAAGCGCCTCCTCCCTCTCCTCCGGCGACAATAGCTCTCCAGTTTTTTATTTGTTTCATTTTTTCTTTTCTATTGTAAATAAATTATTTATGTAATTATTCTTTTTTGCAATTATTTCTATAATAGTTTGTTGTAATCATTATTTATTGCAATTATTTATATAATAATTATATGTTATAATAATTATTTATTGTTAATTATATTAATTACAGACAATTTGTCATTAATTACCATTAATTGTCGTCAAATATCGTTAGTTATCGTCACTTGTTCATTACCATTAGTTGTCGTCAATTAGGCTCCCACTTCCCATACATGGAAAGATTGCACGTCGTTAGTTATCATCATTTGTTGTTAATTACTATTAATTGTCATCAAATGTTGTTAATTATCGTTAGTTGCAGTTAAATAGCACGTCGTTAGTTATCATCATTTGTTGTTAATTACTATTAATTGTCATCAAATATTGTTAATTATCGTTAGTTGCAGTTAAATAGCATTAAACAAGTTATTATTTACCTCAGAGGTATTTTAGATATTTTTCATCTCAGAAGCTACAGTAAATCTATCTAAAAACTATATAGATAAATATCAAATCTGTTCACACCAGTCGTATAATACTATAATCTAACCGAAAGCCGACACGGCCGTCCCAAACAGGCCCCTCGGAAGCATGCACCGCTCGAATCGATCAACCACGCTTTCGCGGAGGCGGCCGTGGAAGCGCGCGCGGCCAAGCACGTTCGCGTCGCGGATAGCTGTCAGCTAGTAAGTCCGGTCAATGAGAAGCCAATGCCTGCTTTTCACGTGGGCCCTGGACCACGTTGACAGTGACACTGTTCCATGGCCTTTCGTTCCATTGAATCCATTCAGTTCCTTGCTCAGCTCTTCCTCCTCTGCTGCCAGTAACAAATTGAGTTTATAGTTAAAATGGCACTGTTACGCGGTAGATCTCTCGTGGATCTGTATTTCATTTGCTCATGTACTATTCTTTGCTATTTCGCTTCATGGTAGTGTGGTTTAAACAAAAACTCAGTAACAAATTTTGTTCCATTTTGGATGGCATTTTTTCACTGGAGACCAACTTAAAGTAGATTAATTAGGTAATAAGTAAGGGGTAAGGGCTAGAGATGGTAGTGCTAGAAGCCTAGACTGCTACTGCTAAATGCTAATGCGCGCGCGAGAATTGACAAAAAAAAAAAAACAACTATGAACAATTCCATTTTACAGCATTTGCAGCAAAGCCCTTGCCTCCTTCCAGAATTCTTTATTCCCCCGCCCAAGATGACTGATCTCTGGTTCCACCTTAGTTCCAGTGCGCCGTGGGCTCGGTCCACCACGCCAGCGGCGGCGGCTGCTCGTCGGCGAAGAACCCCCTGCACGGCTCGTCGTCGTCGAGGAACCCCGTCTCGTCCTCCTCGACCTTGAGGAAATTCCCGTGGAAGAACACCTCGCCGTGGCTCGCCGCCTCGCAGGCCCCGCCACCGGGCGCTGCAAAAAGTGTTCCCACCTCCGGAGCCGGCGCCTCTGCAGCTGGCGCGGCCCCGGTCGCGTCCGTGTCGTTCATGACCGCGCTGGAATCGCTCTCGGATGACCCCACACCCACCGGCGGCGGCCCGTCGGAGGCCGCCGGCTCCTCCTTCACCGACGTGAAGCTCGCCGCCGCCTCCTCGTCCCGCAGCTTCGCCTTCAGCTCCTTGATCTATCACGCAACGAACAAAGCATCAGCCATTACGCACGTAAGAAACAGCGCCTTGGTGCAGCCAAACAGCGTAATTAAGCGGCATGAGGAACTTGGAGGCACGGACCTCGGCGAGGAGGGCATCCTTGTCGCGGCGGAGCGCGTCGTGCTCGAGGCGGAGTACGTCGTAGGAGTGGCGGAGCGCGGTGTAGTCGCGCTCAAGCTGCTTGGTCTTCCAGCGCGCGCGGCGGTTCTGGAACCAGACTGCGACCTGGCGCGGCTGCAGGCCCAGGTCGTGCGCCAGGCGCGCCTTGCGCTCCGGCTCAAGCTTGTTCTCCACCTCGAAGCTCCGCTCCAGCGCGCGCACCTGCTCCGCGCTCAGCCGCCGTTTCTTCTCCCCGCCGCCGCCGCACGCCATCATCTCCTCCTCCGGGTCCCCCTCCGCCTCCATCCCAACCCCGCCGTAACCATCATCTAATCAAACACACACAAAGACTCAATTTTGTCACACATATTTCACCACGGCATCACCTCAAAAGGACGAATTAAGAAAAACAAAGAACATATGTTACCATTCGGATTGGCCATCGGGAGGAGGGAGGGGCTGCCGCCGCCGGGTCGCCTCATGCCGTGTTGAAGTGGAATTTAGAGGGTTCCAACTCTCTTACTGCGAGAAGATGGGCAAAGAAGGGGAGGAAGGGCGCGGGAGCCTCCATTCCTGATTCCTCGCCCGTCTTTCGTCCATGCTGCGATCCATCACCAACACCATGTACCCCCTCGTCTACGTCCTCTAACCCCAATCGAAATGTTTCCTACAATTGCAAGTTTCTTGTTCGGTTTCTCACGATCCAAGACAGAGCTGGGAGAGGGAGAGAGTGGAGTATGGAGTGGAGTCTTCTCTCTCTATTTCTTTTTCGGTTTCCTTTCTGTTTTAGCAAGACTGTGTGCTGTACTCTGTGTGTGTGTTAATAAAGGCCGGAGAGACAGGGGCCTTCGGGTTCGGCGCCTGGGTTAGGTAGAGCCGGAGAGGGGATGGTGGTGCGGTTAAGAGGTGACCAAGGTTAACGAGCCTGCGTTGCATGGCATGGCAACGGGCAAGAAGAAGCGTGACCGTTCTTTACGTTTCAGTTCAGAAAAGAACTGAACAAATCAGGCGAGTACTACGTGAGATCTCGGACTGGTTAGACAGCCAGCACTCAGGATCGATCGACAGCTAACCTCGCATACGGTGCGAAAATCCACAATTCTTTACCTTTTGCTTTGCTCTAGTAGACACATACACATCATGTTCAAAATTGCGCACATCATGCTTCCTCCGGAAGTTCTAGTCCTCGAAGACCGAAACGAGGCGGTGGTGGTCAGGTCAGGCCCGTGCACGAAGGCAAGACGAACTACTCCTACCAAAAGCCAGAGCTAAGCAGGCATGCGATGCATGGCCACTGGGCCGGCCGCGGGCGTAAGCGAGCCGAACCCAGCCGCCGTAGCGTGAGCGAGGCGGGACGGTGCAGACGATCAGGGGGAGTACGTGTGGATTCGGCATCGGCGGTGGCGGTTTGGCCCGCGTCCCCAAGCGAAGCGTGGAGAAGCGCGCGGGGTTTTTTCGCAGCGGCAGCGGCAGCGGCAGGAGGAGGGAGAAAAGGCGGGGCGCTTCGATTGGTCGGGGGATGAAAAGCAGGCCGGTAAAAGCCAAGCTATACGGAGGTACAGCTTTCTGGGGAATGGTGGAGCACTGTAATATATTTTTTTGTCATCTTTTGCACTTTGATCCCTACGTTTGTGTGCGATTTATTTATCTCGCAAGTCCGGGGAGGATGAGGTGGCCTTTGTGATTCTCGAATTCCCGTACCACTCTTTCGGGATCGGATCCTCGGCGTAATGGAGAGATGACCGTGTAAACAGTATTTTACGACTACGTAAACAGCACTAGCAACGGAGAATATTTGCTATAGTAATAGTAATTAATGCGGACCTTTGTGCTTTTTATGGAACAATGGAAATCATTTTTTCATGCAGAACAATATGGATGTTCTACATTAAAATATTTAATACGGAGAATCCATTGCTCTCTTTCCACTCTAAGCTTTGCAAGAGCATGTTTAGAATTGACGATGATCTAGTATCGATCTTACGAATGAATATTTGGGGTTTTTCTTAAAATAGATCCACACAGAAAGAGACAGGAATTTAGACAGGTTCGAGGTTTCTCTTAGAAGAATAACAACCATACTCATGTATTGACTATGCTTTTATAACCAGGAAGAAACCACTGGGGCAAAAACTTAATGACTTTTGTGTATTGTCTCCAATTGCCTTCTGGTTTATCTGCTTCGATTTCCACTGATTTTAGCCCTTTATAGCGCGAGAAGGAGTGACAGTTATTCCATACCAAGAGATGACTGACGCTTGATGAAATGTGCACATTTATGGTAGTTATTGTCAAAGAGACTACTCTCACGTCGTCTTGCAGTTACGTAAAGGACAGATGTATAATACGTCCAGTTTATCTCAAATAATAACAACATATACTAACTGTTGTGTGTATTAAACACAACGGATAAGAGTCCCTAATCAATGGGGCCCACATGTCTGTAAGTTTCATCGACTACAGAGTGGTCGTAATTGACCTAGCGTATTAAGGCTTACGACTATAAAGTGGTCGTAGTAAGGTTTACGACAACTCAATTAAGTTCTCCTATTATGAATAGTAAAGGGTGTACTTATGAGCAATATGAAGGTATTGTTATCTATGATAACAATTATAGATAAACAACTTAATTAATCTATAATTATTAGATACTCGGGAATCCTTATGATCTTAGTAGGAAGCAACTCAATTTTTAGAAGCACGATAAAACCTCAATATTCCAAAACATAATGTGTTAGCTTTATGGAATTGCCACCGGTAAGTCAGGCTACGCGAATGGTGCCCGCTTACGCCTATGGCTATGAGGCCGGACGTGTCGAAGATATCTCACAAAACAAATAGTATGCGGACAAAACAATGTTATTTGTCGGATTTGTCATAATCATCCATGTTTAGTTTATAATTAGCACACACGGAAACTTTTTTTTCCTAAGTTTATGCTAGAATGATTTTACCTCATGTTCCAATATAAAGTGCATTGTTTAATGTAAAAACCCTGTGTTTCAAAGGGCCCCCTTGACATACATATAATACACGACAAACCTTAGCTAAACTGGATGCTTATATAAACCATCTGTAAATTGTACTGCCTCCGTTAGCGTTTACTTGTCACCGTTGATTTTGATTGATCGGGCTTTGACCAACGATAATTTTTAAAATATCTAATTATGTAACGTCAAATTGGAATTGTTATATATATATATATATATATATATATATATATATATATAATATTCTATATTTAAAATTATTTTTTAATGTTGTTTACGAAATAATAGTCAAAATTCCAACAGTAAAAATCAACATGATAAGTAAACACAAATAGAGTGAGTACCTAGTTTGACGGTAGGCGTGTATAAGTATCTGATTGTAATTTAGAGAGAGAGTTAGATGTCCAAACTTAAAGCGAGGTATTGTTTGCTCGAAATTCAACGAAAAGCAAGGGGCGTATTGTAAGAATTAATACGGGCTGGGTCCAGTTTTTATTTCTAATTAATTTCTAGAGAATCTCAAAGGCCCATGTGCACGTGCTAAAATTGATTAGTCCCACATGGAGAGTTGAAGGGGAGTTACACCACTTTATAAGGTGGAACGTGGTAGCCCTCTTGTGGAATTGGAGAAAGTCAACACACGTGCGTGCTCGCTCGCTCACCGAGCCGAGCCGAGCGTGCGTGCGTGCGTATGCGCGCAGGCACGTCGGGTGCGTGCACGTTTTTCTTTATCTATTCAAAAATCGAAACACATTGACTCGAAGTAATGGCAGTAACGGTTCAGTTACCAGTGTGTGATGGTTTCGGTTTGCACTGGTTAATGGCAACTATTTTCTCTGGTTTCTGCCTTTTGGGTTTACCAGAGTGAACTGTTCAGTTTGCTGTCTTCTCCAATTCACTCCACGTGTACGGTCGAACCGGGAGAGCAGGCCTCCAGAACCCCCGTCATTGAAGGCTGTCACGAATGAGGACGAATAAGGTTTTTGGGGAGCGTTCGCGCGACTGCTCGCTGCGCTGTCTTCATCTGATCGCTGCTTCGGATCCTCTGCTTCATCTGCGCGACTACTACTATGACGTCCACTACGCCATGGCGAACGACAATCTCACCAACACTTCTTCTGTTGTTCCGTCTACTGGTTCTGGGTATATCAATCTCTTACTTGTTGTTTGTTTATCTTTATTATCTATTGTTATATTGAACACTGAGATAGGAATACTACTTTCTGTTTTTCTGAAAATTAGTATGACCATGGTGTTCATGTCTGTTTGCTTTATAAAAAAGTCTAGAGTATTATCCATGATTCATATAGTATATTTATGTATTAAAGTACTTCAAAAAATACTTATATTTTCAACAATCCAAAAACCCTTATTATAGACATTTTTCGTCAACTGGCTTTGCTGCTGCGCTCAAACCCTCTGAGTTCGATGGTGCGAACTACAAGAGGTGGCGCACCAAGATGGTGCTTTGGCTAACTGCCATGAACGTTTTCCATGTGGCAAACGGCAAACCTGAAGGAACACTTACTCCTGAACCGGAGCGAGCGTTCGAGGCTGCTGATAACCTTTTTAAAGGTGTTGTGGTTAGCGTTCTTGGTGAGAAGTTAATCGATGCATACATGGTGATTAAAACTGGAAAAGAGATGTGGGATGCACTCAAGGCCAAGTTTGGGGTTTCGGATGCAGATAGTGAACTGTATCTCGTGGAGCAATATCATGACTATAGAATGGTTGATGGCCGTTCTGTAGTTGAGCAGACTCATGAGATACAATCCATGGCCACAGAACTTGAGCACTTCAAATGTGTGTTACCGGACAAGTTTGTCGCGGAAGGCATTATTGCCAAGCTTCCTCCATCTTGGAGGAATTTTGCTACTTCTCTGAAACATAAGAGACAAGAGTTTTCTGTTGAAAATCTCATTTAGTCTCTTGATGTTGAAGAGAAGGCGAGAGAAAAAGATACACACACTAGAGGTAATGAGGGACATTCTAGTGTCAATGTGGTGCAGAAGAAGAATGACCAAGCTCAAAAGTTCAAAGGCAAGAACAAGACTGCACAAACAACTAGCTTCAAGAAGAAGAAGAAAAACACAAAGGATGGCCTTTACTTTGTGTGTGGCGAATCTGGCCATTCGGCCAAGGATTGCAGCCAACGCAAAGGTGGAAAGAATAAGCAAGGGCAGAATTCCAAGTCTGCTAATGTTGTTGTTGGTACCACTGAGACGGGAACTTCAGGGTATGGTAATTTACCTACTGTTCTTTTCGTATGTAATTCTACCGATTGGTGGATAGACACTGGTGCTAATATACATGTGTGTGCTGATGTTTCATTGTTCTCTTCTTACTAGGTCACTCGGGATTCAGCCGTTCTAATGGGGAACAGGTCACATGCTACTGTTCATGGTGTTGGTACGATCGATCTGAAGTTTACTTCGGGAAAGATTGTGCAACTAAAGAACGTGCATCATGTGCCATCTATCAATAAGAATCTCGTCAGCGGATCTCTTCTGTGTAGAGATGGTTTTAGACTGGTATTTGCGTCCAATAAATTTATAGTGTCCAAGTGTGGACAATTTGTTGGTAAAGGCTATGTGTGCGGAGGCTTGTTCCGCTTATCTCTTTCAGATTTGTGTAATAATGTTGTGAACCATGTTTGCACTATTTGGCATTCACGACTTTGTCACATAAAATTTGGTTGTATGACGCGGTTAGCCAGTTTAGAGTTAATCCCGAAGTTCACCCTTGCCAAAGGTTCTAAGTGTCAAGTTTGTGTGCAATCAAAGCAGCCTCGTAAGCCTCATAAGGCTGCAGAGGTAAGAAACTTAGCACCATTAGAACTAATACATTCAGATCTGTGTGAGATGAATGGTGTGCTGACAAAAGGTGGTAATAGATATTTCATGACTTTGATTGATGATTCCACTAGATTCTGCTTTGTGTATCTTTTGAAAACTAAAGATGAAGCTATTCACTACTTTAAAATCTATAAGGCAGAAACTGAGAACCAACTTGGAGTTTTGTTGAGATATTTCGATTAATTTTTGTTTGTGGCTTCTTGTAAATTATCTTCCCTTCTTTATTGTACATTATTATCTTTTAGAAATATATACAGTAGAGGAGCTTCCCCTCTTGTTTTACGTTAAAAAATGACTTTTTAGTTAATGGGTATTTCAGGATTTGTGTAGAGTTTGACGGCTAAAATGAACTTACTTGGTAATAGAAAAACACTTGCTCCGTAAATCTGAGTAAAGCTCCTAGTGGACCACCTGAGAAAGGTATGTTTTTTTTAATTTGGAGGTATGGTTTAGAGGTGGCCAAATAGCCAATCGGGCACACATACTAGGTATGAGCCCGTTTGACCTATTATTTAGATAGGTCGTGTTGTGCTGACGCATGGACTAAGATATCGATTCAAACACAACACAATAGCCTCATGGGCCGACCCGAGTACGGTTAGCCCATCAGGCTCATTTGGCATGAAAATTTTGTAGGAAATGCATAAACAAATTAGAATATATATATATATATATATATATATATATATATATATATATATGAACATGCCTAATAGGTTGAGCTGTGTCTATACCGTGTCATGCCAAATCCAATATTACTCGTGTTGGGCTAAGGTCGTGACCTAAACACAACACGGTGCGTCGGCCGAACCGGCACGGCCGCTGTTTAGGTGGTGACTCATGCCGTACCTAGGCTGAATCAAATAATAGCATGCTTCGGATTGACCCGGCTGACCCATCCTATTTAGCCTCATTAGTGTGGTTAATTGGTTGGCGAGGCGGATAGGTCACTCTTGGGTCATGGGTGCGTCTTGCGTATGACCCACACGGCTACACAATAGCAGCTCGCAAGTTTTTCCTTGGCTGGTGCTTGATTCAACAATTAGGGGTAGACTGCACTAGCAGCTAAATAAATGTGTCGCACACTTCATATGCATTTGCATGACGCAAGAAAAAGATAGTACCAGTAGTATCCACACCACAGAGTCGCGGCCAGCCGCCAGCGGCCGCAAATTGCATGGTTCGGCACAGGCGAAGAGAGGAAAGCGTACGCACGCCACGCACGGCCAAGTAAAGACGAAACCAGGGTCAAACGGCGAGACATATTGTATGCACTCACGGGAAGGAAAAGAAAACAAAGCTCCCGAGAAAAGATGGATAATATAATTTAACACCTCCTCACATCTAGGCTACACCAAATTTAAGATATGGATTAGAAGTAGGCTATAATTATTATTTTTAAAATATTATATTAATCAAGTCTTAAACTCACGACCTTTTGACCTTGATACCAGATTTGCTCTGTGTGCAGTGCCTTCCGGATCATGCAACTTGCACATTTCACTTCGAAAGTTGCAACGGGGTCGTTGGTTGGTTGAAGGGGATGGATGTAATGTACGTACCGCCGTGCGTGCTGCGCCTGCGCCTGCGGCCTGCGCTGATGACATCCGGGTGCGAGCAGAGCAGCGGCAGCGGCAGGCAGCGCACCAGCCTGAGCCCTGGTCCCCCTCGTCTTCAGCTGCCTCGGGGTGGCGTGGCCAACAACTGAAAGCCGCAGGCCCACTAGCCTTTGTTCCGGCTCGCCTCGCGTTGTACGTACGTTGCCCTGATCCTGACCACGTCCGCGCAGCCGTGCCCGTATCGTCCACGATTCTTTTTTAAATAATACTTTTTAATAAAATTACAGAAATAAATATCTATTTAATAAAATTATAAGAATAAGTTTCTATCGCCAATTCATTCGCCGACATGGATTCTGTCGTCAAATGAATCAACGACCAGACTGTTGGCTAAACAATACTGGCGACAGTTTAAAGGGGAAGCTTGTGTCGCCAGTTCATTTGGTGGTGTGACATGATCTGCCACATCAGCCTGTCGGCGATTCATTTTGCAACAGAAGTATATTTTTATAATTTTATTAAAAAAATATTTATATAATTCTAGTAAAAATAAATTATTTTAAAAAATTATATCGTCCACTACGTCTTACCGTCCACTAGCATTGGGCAAGAGATCGATGCATCATGGTCACCATGGATGGCCCCTTCCAGGTTTTCGTTTGAGGAAAAGTTTCAGGGGTTAGCGAAATTACCAAAATTTTGGTAATTTTGAATTTCAACTCGAGCAAATGGCTGAAATTGGCATTCAAATTTGACTGAATTTCATCAAAAAAAAATTGACAAAATAATTCTATTCGGATTTGATCTAAATTCATGTGCAACCGATTTTTTTTTTGATCGAAAGGGCAAATGTACAAAATTTCACCAAAATTTGGAACCCTGGTCCCTTCTGCCACATGCATGCACCAAATTAACGCTCAAACTTTCAAGTTCACTACTGCTAGTTTTGCATGCAGACTTCTAAAGATTTAGTTATGATTCCCGTATTTTTAATGTCGCTTGATTTTATCTTACTTTTTACCTACACCACTATACGCGGTCTTGTGATTTTTTTTTCATAAGTCATTTTCCCTAGCTAGATATATATGTATACGACCAGGCGTCTTTGTGGGTTCGGCACTTCACATGTCACAACCAAATCAGGGGTAGGGGCGATTTTGGAGACGCACAGCGACCAAATTCAGCGGGGTTAATTCAAGTTTTACCAACAGTAACCACGGTGGGAAAGGCAGGGCGCCGGCGAAAGTGATTGGGTTTTACTACTGTGGTACAGCAATGTAATGTTTAGGCGCACAGTAACATCCTTACAGAAAGCTAGGACGGTAGGACCGGGGACCAAAAGGTGATCTCACCGAGAAATGGAGAAAAGCCCAGAGGAAAACAGGAAAGCTTGGGGGCCTCCACCATTTTTTTTTCTCTCCAGTGAGCAAGGTAAAGTGCTGAAGTACACGGGACCGTGAAATCGAAGAACAAACGTGTATGGTATTCTCAACATATGGAGCCAATGGAGTAGTTCTACTTCTTCCGACCTTTGTATGGTTTCCCCCTCTTTTGTTTAGGCTTCGGTAAGCTGAAATGAAGCATTACATCCACTGTTAGTATAGAAACTGCCTGATACAAAAATTTAAAAAGTACTGCATTAGACAAATATAAACTCTACATGCTCGTGGAGCACCAAAATGTCGAATATAAGATCACTAACAAATCCTGTGGAACGAAGGTAATGCATGCAGTAGCCATTGCAAAAAAAAAAGACATCTAGCTATGAATCTATACTCTGCAGTCTTAATGTAAATTAAACCCCAACTAAATACATGGCAGTCAGCCAGGACTCGGGAGACAGGAGACCCCACGCCTACTACCGTAGAAAACCTATTCATGACATGTAAGTCCAACGAATCTCTAGACATATTCAAAGACCGGGGCCTATTTTTCAGTACGCGTTAGCTACCTGTCCCGAAGATCTAACAGCACAATGGACCTCCCCCAATCGCGTCTCATTAGTCCACTGCGGGTACTCTTTCCAAGCTGTCTAGGAATCATCTAGTAAACCAAATGAAATCTCTCTCTCTCTCTCTCTCTCTCAGTCTCTGACTTGGACATGGACACAGACACACGGAGGGGAGTAAAGTGAAGTGTGCATGAAGGATGGAAATGGAATTCGCAACGGGCCAAAGCGGCACCTGCCCAAAAGCTAGGTCTCGACCGCGGCCGGCCTAGTCTAGGCCGGACGGCTAGGAAAGCGATGCGTGGGCATGGCTGGGGGGGCTCGGCCTGGTCCATCTCCTTTTCTCCACGTCCACCACACGTACTGTGCACGACGAACCAACCAACCATGAGCCGACCCCGCACGCACCCACCACCCAACGGATTCCTTTCCTGCACGAGACGAGGCAAAAGATAGCTAGCTATGACACCGCGCGCGCGGTAAAAATGGCTGCCGCGGCAAGGGCCTTTGTATGCATGGCTCGTGCGTCTGTGCCGCACACTGTCGCGTCGTGTGGGCTTGCATGGCCGGAGAAGAAAGCGCGCGCGCCTTTTGCCCCCCCTTCTCGACCGGCCTCTCAGACGTCGTCACGGTCACAACTCGCAACTCGCAACTTGCAAGGGTGAAAAAGGTGTCTGGTCTTTGACGGTGATGAGTCGTATTTGGCCTTACTGTTGAGTGGATATGTAACTGTCCAGCATCAGCTAGCTGTTGTCAAACAGCAGCAGAACAGTAGCTAGTCAGGATATAAATAGAGGGTGCTAATTGCCAAAGCTCTCTTATCAGGTTCATATATTCAGTACTTTCTTTTCAAAAAAGACCACACCCATACTGTTTGTCATGCATATCAAGTAGGAGCGGTAGTTTCTTTTCTTTTGTTCTCTCAATTCAGGGTAGTGAGAAAGGCGTTAGATTTCCATTGGCGGCGAGCGCTAGTGTAGGCTAGTAGCCTAGTAGTGTCTCTAAGAGTACCTCAATGTCACTTGTTACTAAAGACATCTCTAATTGTTGAGATAACATTGTCTTTAACATATACTACATCATCTTTAGAGATAATATCTAAATATATAGTCTCTAGTACACTCTCTAATATTTATATTTTATAATTTTCCTTTGAAACGGGTTTACATGTCAACTAGAGTAGATTAATATATCATATCTTATTTCGCGTGCACGACAGTCTCTTTAGGAAGAGACGATATGTGTTCTCTCTCCTCCCCCTCTCTCCTCCACGTAGGATTTTGTTGACGTGCCATAGCTAAAAGACGATAATAAATACACTATTGGAGATACCCTAAGGGCTTGCCACATCAACATTTTAGTGATGTGGATGAGAGAATGTGAGAAGAGAACATGAGCTTGTTTCTAGATAAAGAAACAAGTAAGTTGTTGATAACAGGACATAAGAAACAACGAAATAGCTATTGAAGACTTGCTTGTTACTTAAAAACCAGTTTTGTGTATAACAATTAAAGTATGAATTAAAGTCTTAGATACAAGATCAATAAATAATCCATTAAAAGACTTGTTTCTTTTTGTTAGATTGAGTACCCTCTCCTCTTAGTAACAAACTAAGAAATAAACTATTGTAGATGGTCTAAGTTGTCGTGAACGTATATATCTTTTCTCTTTCTGAGACTGTTGCATGGTCCGTATAGGGATAAGTGCAAAAGTTCTTCAAATATGGGTGCGTAGAGTTTGGAAGTAAATTGGGTTGGAGACGTTATCACGCACTTGTTATAAAACCACATGGCTCAAAATTTACTCATAGCCCAGCCTACCACAGTGCAGGCCCACGCATACACCATGCGACTGAAAATTTACTCATAGCTCAGCCCACCATGGTGCAGCCCTGCGATACATGGTATTTTATTCGGACTTTCGTTCTCATTTCGTCCAAAAGAAAGAGTTGACTCGGAAGTACTACGATTTGAACTAACATATATTATATGCTAGCAAAACTCAATGTAAACTGTCAATGTGATACTAAATAGCGGGGTGTTACATTCTCCTCCCTAATGGGATGCCGCCCTAGATAACATGAAATACTCAGAAACACCCCTCGTCACACGGCCCATCGTGTACCGTTACAGTGCCGCATGCATACACGGCCCGTGCAGCGAGAGTTGATGCTCTGATACCATCCGTAACACCATGCAACCCAAATTCGTTCATAGCCCAACTCAACGTGGGGGCAGGGCCATGCATACGTAGCACTTGACTTGGGCTTTCGTCCTCGTTTCGCCTAAAAAGGTTAACCCGAAAGTGCTATGATTTAAGCTAACATATATTATATGCTAGTGAAACTCAATGTAAAATGGTAACATGGTATTAAAGAGCGGGGTGTTACATTCTCCCCCTTAATAGGATGTCGCCCTCGACAACGTGAAATGCTCGAAAACACCCTGGGTACCGTGCCATGTACCGCTATAGGGCCACATGCCCTAGAACGGGACCATCACTGCCTTTTGAGTTGGTTACGATCAGGCGATAACAGTGTGCGTGATGTACGTACTGTGCAGCGGGATGGGATATAAGAGCATGTACAATGGTGTGACGTCAACTGTCTATAAAACTTAACACGTAGAATACGAGATGATGTGAATGAGAGAGAGAGAGGGGGGGCATTGAGAATTGGGTCGTCTCTCATACAGTAGTCGACTGTAACACGAGAAACAAGATACACTGTTTATGAAGTAGTCGTCTATAGAGACATGTAAAAAGATAATCCATTATAGAAGCTATATTTAGTGATATTTATAGATAACATGAAAAAGTACTATAAACAACAATTATATATACCGTTGTACATGCCCTAAAGGCGGCACCGACGTAGTACGAATAGCATTCCAGGTGCGGATCCACGGCGGGACGGGGCTTCCAGTTGGGTCTTTATGCAGGTTTCAACAGTTTCAACTGATGAAGAAATGCACAACGTTTTTTGGGTCTTCATGCAGGTTTCAACTACTTTGTTAGGGCATGTACGGTCGAGTGACATCAACCGTCTATAATCCTTACCACGTAAGATTTTTTACGATATGGATGAGAGAGAAGGAGAGAGGTAGAATCTGTCTGACATGCAACAGACGGTCTATAAAGCCTTCATAGATATTATTTTTGTTGTTGTATCCATACCGTTTGTAACTCATGTTTTGTGGCCTCATTTTATGAGGGTCATATATAGACAACTTAGAGACAACCCACTGTATAAGTTGTGTTTAGTTTTGTTTATATATGACATGGGAGTGTATTATATGCAACCACTGTCTATACTACTACTGTACATGGCCTTAGAAGCTATCGCTGCGCTCCACACGCATAGGGTTATAGCCTTAGACACAAATGGAAGGAGATAAAAAAATAAATTAAGTATGTTTTTGTTAATGTCAAGACAGACAAGAAAGGTTGCTAGTATTCACAGAAGGATGGTGCTTCCTAATTGTTGAAAGGAGCAGACAGGTGATACGGATGACGAGAGCTAATGCAGGGAAATTTTGTGAGCGTGTCAGGCCAAATGCAAGATTTGTTCAAATTACTCTACGGCAAATAATTTCGGTCGCCGTTCTAAAGATAGTACTAATAATTAATTTCAGTCCCCTCAACAGCCTTAAAAATATTTTTGAAAACATTTTAATGAAATCACCCTTAAAAAATCATCTACAAAACTCTCTCTGAATAATTCATGAATCAGCAGTAAAATTGGGGCATGTGGGCTTGGGACTTGGGAGAGCTCACCCTAAAGTCTAAAAGGCTTGAGCCTAGACTGCTTCAGGTCAGTAGCCCAACGGGCCAAGTTGCAGTCTTTCAGAGCGTCTGTAAAGTAGATTGTACAATGGAGTAACAATTAAGAATACTGCAATAAGATTGACACGTTTTCCCGATCAAACTCTTCCTGGCCTAACTTACATTTACGAGAGAAAAAATTGGGGAACTGTACATGATGGAGGACAGAGACAGACTTAACACTGTTATTTTGTTATTGCCCTATCATCAATAGGCCACCAAAGAAACATCCCTCCCAAAGCATGGACAATTCAATGAGCTCCAAAGGAAAATTTTGGCCAACTTACAGAGCAGGCACTGTCAATAGAGCCCCAAAAATTTCCACCAAAAGGTTCCAACAACTCCCCACATCAAAGCATTAATCAAGGCTGTTACAAAACCCATCCTGAATACATCTGGAAGCTCGAGATACCCCGCTGTTGAAGGAAAGCAACAGGTTACTGAGCAAGTGGGATCAGCATAATTAATATGATATAAATATATAAAGAACATAAAAAATAAAATAAAACAATGGATTTTTCTCATTCTACATGTTTACCTGCGATAGTTTGTTTTTTGATTTCTTCATTCTATATGAACAATCTGCAGTTCTGCACCCATACGTGAATGCAGCGAAATTTCATTGGCAAATTCAGAATGTGCAATTGGTTGCTTGGAAGCTAAACAAAAACCAGGAAACTGAGATTCAGAAAAGTACGAGGACAAATGAATTTACCTCCAAAGTATACCCCAGCCTGCCCACTACTATAATTAGTTAGTGCATCAAACAGATTAGTGTTGAATTCCAAAGCAAGTGCTGACAGCACACAAGGAACACCAGCCGCTACAAGCATAGCCAGAAACGCAGGAGTATAAAGCTCCAACACGCCCAGGTTGGCTTGCAAATAGATAGTGAATGAGGAAGTAGGAGGCCTTAAGAACACAAAATGCTGCAGGCCAACTCAATGAGAAAGATTCAAGCAGTTTGGCAACACAGCTTGACATCCACGACACGATTCCAAGGTTAGTGAGCTGTCGTGCTATTCCAACTAGAACTGCAAACCAGGCCAATGTATCCCAAGCTGACTTTTCCTTCAAGCAATCATCCCAGTTTAGCACACCATGCAGAAGAAGAATAGAGCGCCCAAGCATTGCAGAAACACTAGATACACCAACAGCATCCCTGCACAGAAATTGTGTAACAGATTATATAGTGAGCCATCATGACCAATAGTCCAATACATACAAAAAAAAATGCAGAGCATTCAAGGGCATGAGGCGCAATCTCTTATGTACGGTATTCTGAAGTACTGTCTGATTCATAATGCTGAAGTCATCACTAGATTACCCCTTAGCATACTAAGGGGACTGGAATGAACATGTAGAGTAAGGTGGTGATTGGGTGCTCACTGGGATTGGGACTAGGAATAGAGATGGGATATGCTAAGGTGGGTTCGGGACAGAGATATGAATTTTCACTACAAGCTCAAAAGACAGATATCATGACTACAGATTAAAGCAATATGAAATCATCTGAAGCAGAATCCACTCGGTTTCTATTTACCCTGGAGATCGAATGTTGTTTCTGTGCAAATATCTTAAACATTGAATAAGTAAATTTCCAGACCTTGGGGTTATAACTAAATCTAATAGAAAATTTTCTCAACAATGGTGAACCATATCACAGTCAAAAATTGAAATGAAATGCAATTAATTCCAGAAATACTTGATTAGGTTCCTATCAGAAAAAAATGCTAACCGGAACAGGCTGCTCCACTATGAATGAAAATTCACCACGGCAACCTAAGGATGCAATAATTAAACAAATGTTCTGCTTTGATATATCAATGCAAGCAATTTGGAGGAAGCAGCAAGCGACAGCCATGGAAAATCTTAATCAACACAAAAAACAACAAAGTAAAAGATATTTTTTGCCGGGCAACAAAGTAAAAGATATCACAAACTGCAGGATTGTACTGATATTGCAAGTCAATATTATGGGGTGACTTTCTTAGTAATGGATAAGCTTACCCAAAAACCCATAATGCAAGGTTCTAAAAATCGGTAACAGGTACTCGACAGGGCACCCCACCTAGTAGTGATTATACGGCATAATCGAACTATTATGCGGCATAACCGACCCGATTATGCGGTATAACCAGCTAACAGTTAGAACACCCGTTACTTATATACGGCCTAGTAGACCTGTTTTTATAACATTGCCATAATGTGACTGCAAGAATCATTGTACAAATCATAACCCATTCATTCTTAGTCCGTGGACCCATGCACATCAGCTTCATTTCGTGGGGTCGGGGGATTTTGTATAGCAAGTATGTTGTTGCTAGTACAGAAACAATAGCTGGCAAACTAGTAGCCTTCAACCATGATACCCATGGATTTGCAACAATAACACACAACAGATTTTGCAATATTCATGCTTTAGATTCTATTTTACCTGTAATAAAACTAAATAATTGCATCATCACAGACGGTTCTAAACCATCATACATTACTACACAAAAGCTCATCACAGACGGTTCTAAACCATCATCACAGACGGTTTTTGAACCGTCTGAATTTTTGTGTCTGTGATGACACGAGGTCATCACAGACGGTTTTTGAACCGTCTGTGAAAAAGCTATCACAGACGGTTCTATTCACGAACCGTCTGTGATAGTCTGTTTTCACAGACGGTTCTAAACAAGAACCGTTTGTGATAGTAACTATCACAGACGGTTCTATTCGCGAACCGTCTGTGATAGTTTTTTCTATGGTAAAAAAACGAAAACGGATTTTCACTTTGTCTGGAGCCTCGCGAATGAATCTGATATGGATTTTCGGATAGAACTTTCCGCTAGCTTTCCCACAATAGCCACAGCATCACAGTAGCATCAACTCAATCAATTCACAGAGCACTAAAAACAACATGGCATGCATCACCCACATCACAGTAGCATCAACTCAATCCATTCACAGAGCACTAACACATCACAGTAGTAATCCACATCACAAAGCAAAAGGGGGGAGTAGAGAGAGTGAGGTCGTGGGAGGCTGGGGTGACGAGGTCATGGGAGGCCGGCGACGATGAGGCCGGGGCGAGGTGGAGGAGGCCGCGGGCGACGTACTCAAGGGAGGACGGGGCGACGAAGTAGAGGAGGCTGGGGGCGACGAGGTCGTGGGAGGCCAGCGACGACGAGGCTAGGGCGAGGTGGAGGAGGCCGCGGGCGAAGAGCTCGGGGGAGGCCGGAGTGCAAGGTCAGGGCGAGACGGAGATGGCAGAGGAGAAATGGCAGAGGAAGAGATGGCGATGGCAAAGGAGGAGATGAAGGACTCTGTTAATATAGAGAGATTTTTGGCAGCCCGCCCATTAAGTGCAAATTTTTGTTTTGCCACCCAACAAAACAAAAGTATCACAGACGGTTTTATACAAAAACCGTCTGTGATGACATATCACAGACGGTTCGTATCAGGAACCGACTGTGATAAGCGTCTCATCACAGACGGTTCTTAATACGAACCGTCTGTGATGAGTATCTCATCACATACGGTTTTTGTATAAAACCGTTTGTGATTTTAGGGTTTACCATGGCTTGGATTTTTACCATGGCTTGGATTTTTACTGTGTGCCATGCAGAGGATTATGTGCTGCGGCAGTGGATTGGCTGCCGCGGCAGAGGATTGTGTGCAGTGGATTAACTGCCGCGGCAAAGGATTGGCTGCCCAAACCCTACCACGGCAGAGTATTGGTTGCCATGGTAAAATCAGAGAGTAAGGAAAACCCTAAACCATGGTAAAAATCCTAACGATGGTAAAAATCCTAATCTAAAATCACAGACGGTTCTAACCATGAACCGTTTGTGATATTCTCGGTATCACAGACGGTTCGTGGTTAGAACCGTTTGTGATACTTCACAGACGGTTCTAACCACGAACCATCTGTGATATCTACGTATCACAGACGCCATCCATGGTACGAGCGGCGTGCGATCGAGCCTTGCTGATCTTATTCTCCATGTAGGCATGCATTACTTCGGAGAATTGCTTCCCATCCTCCAGATGCTTCTTGTCCATCATGGCTCTGTCAACAAAGTATCCGATGGTATGGTTCCAGCTCTCCTCCACGATCGCAGTGATCGGCAGGGAGCGGACACCCTTTAGCACACCGTTGTACACCTTCGACATGTTGGTCGTCATGATCTCGTACCTTGCACCGTCGGTGTCGTGCAGCAGGGACCATTTCTCCAGGTCAGGTGCGTGTGAGTTAACCCACTGTGTGAACTCCCCAACTCCCGTGGACCATCTAGCCGCTGCCCCTGCCTTGGCATGCGCTGAGTCCCTTACATGCTTCCCGGTCTCCTCATCGAGCTGTCTCCACACCGCTTCGAACTTCCTACTTTGGTTCTGCATGCAGAGCTTCTTGAACATCTTCATGAGGTCCTTGCTCCGAAACCTTGTGTGGAAGTTGGCCGCGGATGCCTCATGCACCAACGGCTCCTAACATCGTTCCACTGGTACGGCGGCTGCGTCCTGTTTTGCATCATGCACAACGCAGACAACAACCCAGCATTGCGATCCTAGATGACACACACATCTGGCCGATCTTGGACTACCGCCTGCTTCACATTGCACAGGAACCACAACCAGCTCTCGGTGTTCTCGCTCTCAACAATTGCGAACGCCACGGGGACTAACTGGTTAATCGCATCGGCCGCAACGGCGGTGAGGATGGTACCCCTGTACTTCCCACATAGGAAGGTGCCATCCATCGTGAGCACGGGACGACAATGCTTGAACCCTTCGATCGCCTGACGGAAGGCCCAGAAGACTCTTTTAAGAACAAAACAATTGGGCCACTCAGTCGGATGCACCCGCTCAAGATTGTTTACGTACGTCCCGGGATTAGATTCCACGATTTGATGCATCAATCTTGGTACTAGGTTGTAAGCCTCTTCGAATGTGCCGAACATTCGCTCCAGAACCCTGCATTTCGCACACCATGCCGTCTTGTAGCTGACCGGGAACCCCACCATATTGGCAACATCCGCCAGCAGGAGCTTTGGCAAAATGGACACATCTGCAGCGACGAGGTGGCTTATCAAGCTGGCAACATACGAGGACGTCATGTTGCGGTGCCTGTGAAGCGGCTCAGCTCACTCGCATGTGTGGTCCTTCAGCACCGTTATCCGGAAGCCCATGGCAGCGGTCGTGAACCTCTGCGCACGGACCTTGCCAGCACATGATTCATCACCACACCTGACGATGTACGTGTCGGGGTTGGACCTCTGCACCCGATACGTCCGATCGATGTTAACGGCGTATCTAGCAATAGCATGTTGTGCGGCGCTCTTGTTAGGAAAGCGCTGGCCTAGGAGCAGGGTATCCTCATTGAACCCCCACTCAGCACCCTCCGGACGTGTCAGAACCAACGATGGCGTCGCAACGTCGTCCAATCGTGAGGGGACGTAAGCAATGTCAGTGGTCACAAAATCACCAACTGCACCTCCTCCCGCAGCAGCTTCTCCGTCTTCGTCGTCTTCCGAACTAATTGTTTCCACGTCCTCCTCGCTTTTCACCTCATCCACCTGGTCAGCCAAGTACTCGTGACAATCAATATGGGCTGACCACCATCTTTCCGCTCCTTCGTTGGGCTCGAAATTGACCGCGCGCCTCCTCAGGTCTCCATCGCTCACGTCTCCTCCAACACCGGAGACCAACGCAGGCTCCTCCTCACCAGCAGCTTCACATTCACCGGAACCACCCGCGCTGGATGTCCCCGTCCTCACCAAGAACTGAACGTAGACCATCGGCCGCGCATATATCGCAGCAGCGGGGTTGCAAACAACCCCCATGTAGTTGGCCCATGAAGCGTCACATGTGACCTTCATAAGTTGCCAAACGGTCTCGCCTGCACCACCCACCACCGAGGCATACAACGCCTCGATGCGCAGCTTCTTCCTTCCAGTGGCGCGATCGAACGCGGAACGCACGCACCGCCTTAGCTCCGAGAGGCTCATGTCCTTCAGAGCCGGCTTCCGGATCACGGTGCGGTGACAATTTGACAGGTCTGCACCGTACGGTCCGTCGCGTACGAGAGCGTCCCCGTGGAACACGAACAGATCTTGGATTTCCGCCATAAAGTACCTAACACATGTGCATATGAAACCATCGAATTATTTGTGGGATTTTTTTTCCGAATGAATGCTTCTACAAATTTGGTTACTGTACACGAGCGTTTTGTCGTACAAGTTTTCAATCCCGATCGGAGTTCGTATTATTTTTCTATCCATTAAATGTCCAAGCTAATATTATTTGTAGTATAAAAAATCCGTAGCCTATTCTATGTTACACTTTAGAAATTTCCTGTGGTACTAAATTAAAAAGGAAACCAACAAAACTGATTTCCCTAAATTTTTATATAGTTATGAATTTTTTTTAACTAGTTCGATATTACAGTGCAAAAATAATTCAATTCAGAAATTATTATTGCATTTGTATGTTTCCATACCCGAGTTAGACCTAGCTTACACCAAAGACATGCGGGGTCTACGACACAGTATTCTTTTTCATTAAATTTCAGACATAAAAACTTACTGAGAGGTGCGGCAAGTTTCTCATTCTAGCGGTGTACTGCGTAGTGCATGCACCGAAGGCAATATGCCCGATCAAGAGTACATATACAAAGCGTTTAGTGGGTCTATTTCTATTTTGTTTAACGACCTCCAAATATTTTGCTATTTTATGACCAAGTTCATGAAACTATGCAAATAGCCGAGATGAAATTTACAACACTATTAGCAACAGGTCTGTTAAGTCAACTTATTACGGCCTAATGACATTGCTAACTACTGAGTCTTCAAAATAAACTAACTACACAACTATAACTACCCCATTGCTACAATTCATCTAATTGCATCCTAATCACATTGCTAAAACTAGCGATAATAATAGCCGGATGCGAATGACACTTACCTTTTCTAGGTGCTCGCGGCAGGCCGCACAACTTATTTGCTTCTCCCTTCTCTTCCAAGAACTGCTTTTCCCTCTCCCTCGTGAAATTTTTTTCCGCTCGTGGAATTTTTTGCACAAAAAATTTACCCCATAATCGCGTCGCAGGAGCCAATGAGGGAGCGAACTCCCTCACGGCTCCTTTTATGGACGTGCAAGGCAGCTAGGCTGCCTTGCGCACCTGGCCATGCGGCACCAAGGCGCCCGGGGCCGGTCGCGCCCGGCCGCGTGGTCGCCACGTGGCGCCCGGGCGGGCAGCCGCCGCCCGGCCGGGTGGGGTCAGAGAAGTCGCCGCCTCGACGGCACCACCTTGGTGCTGCCCCTCGTGGGGCCCGCAGCAAGGTGCTGCCGTCCCGGACGACAGCTACTACAATAGGGAGGCTTTTTATGGAATTTTAGAATTATAGGGGTTATTTTTGGAATTTTTGTTGCGCAATGGGGCTAAAATAGGCCAATATTCGCTCATAGACACAAGATTATTAGTTTATTTGTATGGACGGTAGCACCTTGGTGCTGCCCCTCGTGGGGCCCGCAGCAAGGTGCTGCTGTCAACTAACAACTAGGTTGCTGCCGTCCCGGATGACAGCTACTACAATAGGGAGGCCATTTTTGGAATTTTAGAATTATAGGGGTTATTTTTGGAATTTTTGTTGCGCAATGGGGCTAAAATAGTCCAAGATTCGCTCATAGCCACAAGATTATTAGTTTATTTGTATTCTATTCAATGCATCATTTTCCTTTCCCGTGCATGGTGATGCGAACGGGATGTGTGAGATCAAGTATAGAGGTAAGAGAATGGTATGCGGCGGCTGCTGGTTGCCGGTTGCCGGTTGGGTGGAGGACTTCCCACTTTGTGTGGGACACCGGGAGGTGAGGTGGAACACGCTTATGCCCATTTGCCCATCGGGTAGGAATTTGTGGCCATTAATGTGCCTGTGTGTGTGAAAATAAGAACTAACCTACCTTTATTAAAGTAACTAGAAGATCACCCGCGCCCGATGGCGCGGGTATAGATAGGTATGTGTTTTTGTTTTAGCTTGTGTTAAACATGAGTTTTGTGTAACCTTATAACGAAGCTCTGATCCAATAAGAAGATACGTAAAATTGTAGTATATCTAATTATCGATGGCTATATATAGAGGAACAAAATACGTCAAGAAGATATGTAAGATTGTAGTATATCTAATTATCAATGGTTGTATATAGAGGAACAAAATATGTTAAGGAGTAAATAACACGGTAGGCATGTATAGTATATCACATCAAAAGCAAGGATGCTTTTAGAGTGTACAAACGAAGTGAAACTACTCATAACCATAGCTGAGCTGGGAACATTTGTAGAAGAAGCTTTGAAAGGAGTAACAACATAAGGTAGAGGGTTGATGGACTGTACAACATCGATAGATAGGAGCAGTTAAATGAGTGCACAAAAGGGGGGCAGTTGTTTCTGGGAAAGCTGCAGTTGTTGTGATGATTGGAACCCTTTCCGTAGAGACTGTATAGAGTAGAAGTCAGTTAGAAGGAATCGTAATTTTTTTTGGGTGGGAAGTGATAGCGTAACGCACCTGAGTTCCTGGTGATCTAAAGAGTTATCTAATCATTAAGTGGCCTTTTTGGTAGATGAACGTGTTTTCTTTGTCGGTGGATCAGTTGTAGATTCTGTAAGAGGCGATGCAGATCTGCGTAAGCAAACGTGACATGACATAGTGGTGAATGAAATAAAGAAGTAAATTTGTGAAACCTTTGACGTAAGCTAAGAAGCACATTTACAGAACTTCTGATAAAGCATGTGATCCAGTTGAAGACGGTCATATACCTTTTAGACGAAAAAGCAGTCGGAGTTCCATCAGGTGACGAAGCAGTTTTTCCAGTTTGTGTTTTTTGCTGCTGTGAATTTAAATAGGTGAGATATAATAGACATAGTGAAAGAGGTGTAAATGCAATGTTAATGGGGTATAACCAAACATTTAAGAGGTTTTAGTGGTCATGAATGCAGGACAGATGCACATATAAGGTTTTTTTTTCTCGTTGTAAACACATGGAAGCTAGACGGTAATATCACATTGGATAGTTGTAAGCAATTACGCACAATGAGAAAATGTAACATAAAATATGTCTTGTTTTCGGATGTTGTAAGGAAGTAGTGAATAAGCTTAATAGGTGTTGTTGTAAGCATATGTTGCTTCAGGTGATGAATAGTTAGGCTAATAGATAGTGGTTATAAATCTGAAGGCAGTGTTAACCTAGGTAAGCTTTATGTAGAACCTATACGGTGTTTTGTATAGGCATACCTCTATGTCTATGGAGAGGTCTGCAGATGCGTAACCAAGAAACATTTTTTTTTTGTGAACAGGATGTGATGGAGGGTTGTTTCCTTAGCTGCATCAAGGGAAAAATAGTAATGTACTCATATATAGAAGGATGTCAGTAAGAATCACATACTGGCAGTGGTTAATCAAAATGTACCGAGATAAAAATAAAGTACTTGAAGTGAGTGGTCTTTGTTGTTGGCTGTTTAATTGCTGAAAGCGCGTTGCGTAGGGCTGATCAGTGCCCATGTTGTGTATTGCTGAAGAGTAAAAGTGTGGCACTCGGTTAGTAGGATAAAAAAGAGGATCATCTTAAATGTGACCAGGATGGCTGAATCAAAAGTAGGGAACTAATAAAAAAATTGCTGAGTAGGTAAAAACATCTAGATCTTGTAGTATTCCTGAAGGTCTCTGTGCATGTAGATTCTAAAAATGGGAGAAGAATTAGAAGTAATGTTGTTGTTTCTGGTATTTTAAAAGGTGATTAGTAAAAGGGACATAGAGATAGGTACGTAGCTACGTTGCAGAAAATTATATAGTGGGGTAAAAGGTAGTGTAATACTATGCGTTCAGCTATAGAAGGACACATAAGAGAGGTAAATGAACTACTGAATGGAAGTGCATATGTATTCCTAATATATTATAGATACATGTGTTATGGTAACAAAATATATATAGAGATGCTTGTATGGAAGCGTGTAGTATATAACATATTTGACAGCTAGCATTTCAGCTACTCTGTAAGAGGCTGTGGTGCAGAAAAATTTCAGATTAGGAATAGAAAAGAGTGGAGAGTTAGCTGGTGCTGTTGGTGCTGTTGGTGCTTTGGTAACATAGATGACTGTGGCAAAACAGTGAGGCAGATAACGATAAAACAGTGAGGCGACGCACAGACTGAGCAAAAGGGAAAATTAGCTATACACAGGCAGGCAATGTAGATAACAAACGTATATTGAGGTAATCGAACATGGAAAGTAAGGATAGGAAGTAAGACACCTCTAAACAAAGCAAAGAGGACCGGAAGGTTACTTCTACAGACACTTGAAGATGTAACTCCAAGTGTCTGTAGAAGAAAGAAACAGGTAAATGAAACATGACATGCAAATAAATTTGGCATGCATCTTAGCCTAATAAAAGACCATTTTTTTATGATACAAGAAGAAGTAACCATGTCTTTTCTATACCTGATCTTGAGTAGATTACAACATTATCACCAGCCTTCAGAGACTCCTTTGCCGGTGCCTATCCTATATATGTTTAAGAAGTAAGAACATACAAAAGTTACTGAGCAAGAACATGCAAAGTTTAACAGAGCATCTAGAATATATGCCTCTACTATCGTTTTATCTAAGCCTCTTTGCCCACAATAGATTATCCAATTAATCATTTTACAAAGTTTCATGCTCAAATTTCCATCGATTCAGTAAAAGATGAAGACTGCATGCATTCATTTTTTCATCATTCTCTATCGTTTGGCCACATAAAGTATGCACCTCATTCCAGTCAAACCCTACACCAAAAGCATGGAGCTAGGTACCATCAACTTTTCCAGCATACTAAACACAAATTATGAGGCCATGAAGTCAAGCGATACCATCACACCCTCAAAAATCTCAACCATTTCCTATGGAGTTTTTTTCATTGTACCAAGAGTTTTTTTTTGTTAGACAACTCTAGGAATTCTCAGTGTGTAAATAGAGGTGATGTGTCAAGGAAAACAACATTCCTAAAGATGATGCTTTAATTTAATTAAGGGTTCCAAAAGGAAAATGCACTAAGTTCTTCAGGAACTAAAGATTCGAAGGCATACCCCAAGTCCCAACTTCAGGATTTGTAATGTTCGAATCATCACGTAATGTCCTTGCAAATTCCTTAGGATCACTTTCAAGGTTGCTTCTATACTGTTATCTGAAAGCTGATTTCAAGGCACCAAAAGTTACAGATTAGTTAAATAACACACTTGAACAACTCGATAGGCAAAGACACACTCTACATCAACAAGTGAATTCATGAAATCTACAAATGTACACCTACCCACAAGAACTGATCTGTAACCACAACATTGCTCACTCGGAGGTCAATCTGCACATTCACCATAGCTATCACTTCACTACAATCCATCATGTGATTGAAACAAAAGATAATGAAACAGTATGCAAAAATCTGCAACAAGTAGCCAGAGAAGCAAACCTTGAGGGGCATAATTTTCTCCCTGATTTGCATCTCGTGCCCCTCGTACGAACGGAATGCAGCCAATTGGTCCCTTTTGGGAACATAGAAAGAACAAACATAGTAAGCGCTAAAGCTGTAAAATTGCAACTTTTAGGAACACAGAAAGAACAAACATAGTAAGCGATAAAGCTATAAAATTGCAAGACACCTACATGAACTAATCTTTATGTCTGAAGGAAGATAAAACGCAAAGGGAAGCAGGCAGAGAAAGAGTGGTACCTGGATGGATTGGAGCATCTTGGGGACGAAGTTGGCCAGCAGCTTGAGGTCCTTGGCCGTCCTCTTGGCGGAGCTGATGATGTCCGAATCGGGATCAGCCTGGGCAAGAAAGACTGGATTGGAACAGAGGCGGCCATGGGTGAGGAGAGGGAGGAGGCGTGGCCGAGCGGAGCGGCGGCGGTGGCTACAGCACGTAGGTCAGGAGAGATAAGGAGAAGGGGATTGAATCGCGAAGGGGCGAGGGGAGCAGATGGCGGCGGGACATGGTACGGTGGCCACTGCGGCGGCATCATTGGCCGAGCGCGGTCGATACAATGATGGCGGCGGCTTGTCACGTGGGAGGGCGCAGGGATTGTAGGCGGCTGCGGCGCGGCGAGAGGAAGAGGTGGGACGGCCGATCTGAGGACTGGAGGCGGAGGGGAAAAGGGGCGAGGGTAGACACCGAGGCGGATGATGGGGAGGGAGATCGAGGGGTGGGCGGGGGAAGAAGAGGGAGGGAGCGGCGGCGCTGTCGGAGGAGGGCTGTGGAGGATGGAGAGAAAGGGGACCAGAAGAGGAGGGCAAACAGCGCGAGGCGAGGAGCAGCGCCGAGCAATACCGGCCAACTGGAGGCAGAAGGGAAAAGGGCGAGGGTAGGCGGTGAGGCGGTTGACTGGTAGGGAGATCGAGGGGGGGGGGGCGGGGGAAGAAGGGGGAGAGGTAAGGGCACTGGGTGGAGAGGGAGAGGCGGAGAAGGGATAGGGAGGGAGGCGAGGCCCGCGGCATCGGAGGGAGGAACTGCGGTGGAGGAAGGGAGGGGAAAAGGAGAGAAAGCCCGATGGAGAGAAGTAGCGAGAAGACTTGAGAAAAGAGACGGGGAGAAGGGAGAAGGAGCCGCCACGCGCAAGCGAGAGAGAGGCCTCGCGCAGGCGCGGTGTGCAGGTAATCGGACGCGCCGAGACTGGGTAGACGCGGATCAGACGTCATAAATGCACGGAGACACGAACGGGCAGGCGGGGCCGCGCGTGAGATCAGACGATCGCCGTTTTCCAGAAGACGTGTACATGGCCGGAGGCTCGAACTCCAGGCTCCTTTAACTATGGGAATTACTCACATGTAAATGAACAAACAAGTGAGTTTACTGTCCCTAGTTCTGAGCGGCGACACCACCCATCGCCACGTTCAAGTGGACGTCTGGCGGCTCTTTCTTTGGAGCGACGCCACCCAACACCTGCACTCATCTTCTACATCGGTGAGAAGCTTCAGGCAAACTTTGCCAACTCCGATGGATTCACAGTTGCCATGGCCAACATAGACTTTGGGTTGATTAGGCCTAATGACTTTCATGTAATTTCTGGTTTACTTATGGGCAATGTTGTAATGTGGGGATGTATGTATTGACCTTTCGTATAGGGAAAAGTTTCCCAATCCCTCTAAACAACACTAGTGAACAGACACTCCCTTATATGCCATTACTATTTAAAAATCTTATCGTTTTGCGCCATCGACCATATTTCGGGAGTCAAACCATGATAGAGCCGTGCAGAGACAATTTTGCCGTTGCACTCACAAAGAATCTGTCATACGTGGTGGCCCACGTGTTAGTTCCATCCCTCCCTCTCTGCAACGTATGGCCCACATGTCAACTTCTTCTTCCTCCACCCTTTCCTCTTCATCTTGTTTCCCCTTTTCCTCCCGAGTCTCACCTTCCTACTGAGTACCGATCTGCTCTCTTCCTCCTCCTCTTTCTCTCTGATAGTGGCTGGATTTGAAGCCCACAACGACGACTACCATGGCCTCAACACCTCCACAGGCTATTTTTGAATTTCCACCAACAATGTATGAATTAATACGGGCTGGGCCCAGTTTTTATTTCTAATTAATTTCTGGAGAATCTCAAAGGCCCATGTGCACGTGCTAAAAGTGTTTAGTCCCACATGGAGAGTTGAAGGGGAGTTACACCACTTTATAAGGTGGAACGTGGTAGCCCCCTTGTGGAATTGGAGAAAACCAACACACGCGCGCGCGCTTGCTCGCTCGCCTTGCCGAGCCGTGCGTTGCGTGTGCGTGTGCGTGTATTACCAAACAAGTTTATCGCGGGAGGCATTATTGCCAAACTTCCTCATTCTTGGAGGAATTTTGCTACTTCTCTGAAACATAAGAGACAAGAGTTTTCTGTTAAAAATCTCATTGGGTCTCTTGATATTGAAGAGAAGGCGAGAGCAAAAGATACACACACTAGAGGTAATGAGGGACATTCTAGTGCCAATGTGGTGCAGAAGAAGAATGGCCAAGCTCAAAAGTTCAAAGGCAAGAACAAGACTGCACAACAACTAGCTTCAAGAAGAAGAAGAACACAAAGGATGGTCTTTGCTTTGTGTGTGGTGAATCTGGTCATTGGGCCAAGGATTGCAGCCAACGCAATGGTGGAAAGAATCAGCAAGGGCAGAACTCCAAGTCTGCTAATGTTGTTGTTGGTACCACTGAGACGGGAACTTCATTGTATGGTAATTTACCTACTGTTCTTTCTGTATGTCATTTTACCGATTTGTGGATAGACACTGGTGCTAATATACATGTGTGTGCTGATATTTCATTGTTCTCTTCTTACCAGGCCACTCGGGATTCAGCCGTTCTAATGGGGAACGGGTCACATGCCATTGTTCATGGTGTTGGTACGGTCGATCTGAAGTTTACTTCGGGAAAGATTGTGCAACTAAAGAACGTGCATCATGTGCCATCCATCAATAAGAATCTCGTCAGTGGATCTCTTCTGTATAGACATGGCTTTAGACTGGTATTTGAGTCCAATAAATTTGTAGTGTCCAAGTATGGACAATTTGTTGGTAAAGGCTATGTGTGCAGAGGCTTGTTCCGCCTATCTCTTTCAGATTTGTGTAATAATGTTGTGAACCATGTTTGCAGTGGTAATGAGACTACTATTTGGCATTCACGACTTTGTCACATAAATTTTGGTTGCATGACGCGGTTAGCCAGTTTAGAGTTAATCCCGAAATTCACCCTTGCCAAACGTTTTAAGTGTCACGTTTGTGTGCAATCAAAGCAGCTTTGTAAGCCTCATAAGGCCGCAGAGGTAAGAAACTTGACACCATTAGAACTCATACATTCATATCTGTGTGAGATGAATGGTCTGTTGACAAAAGGTGGTAATAGATATTTCATGACTTTGATCGATGACTCCACTAGGTTCTGCTATGTGTATCTTTTGAAAACTAAAGATGAAGCTCTTTAGTATTTTAAAATCTATAAGGCAGAAGCTGAGAACCAACTTGAAAGAAAAATCAAAAGGGTTAGGTCTGATCGTGACGACGAGTATTTTTCTAATGAGTTTAATTTATTTTATGAGGAACATGGTATAATCCATGAGAGGACGCCTCCCTATTCACCCCAGTCAAACGGGGTCGCTCAAAGAAAGAACCACACTCTAACTGATTTGGTTAATACCATATTAGACACAGCGGGTCTTTCCAAAGCATGGTGGGGGGAGACTATATTGACTTCATGTCATGTCCTAAACATGATTCCTACAAAGAATAAAGAGATAACCCCATATGAACAATGAGCGAAGAAAAGACTAAAGTAATTCAAAAAATGCTCATATGTTCAACAAACAATTCAAATTTAAAGTATTTCCTTTGGTTTTCGACTGTTTCTTGCTGTGATTTGATTCCTTCTTTTGACTCGATTCTATGTGGGCAGATTTCATGGTGATGTCCCAGCGACGAACCACGACAAGGTCACACACGAGCTCCTCTAGGGCTAGTTCGCTGCTCAGGCGGGGCAATAAGTGTCTGTTTTGCAGTGACATTTTAGGGTTTTGGGATTTTTTTTTCAATGGCATATTTTTCTCTCTCTATTTTATCTAATATAATTCAGGGGTATTTATCCTTAAAAAACACTCTGTCGGCTTGGTCCATGGCCCATAGGCCAGAGCCCTGCTTACCGAACCTTTCATGGAACTGGAACTGGAACCGCACCAGTTAAGAGGGCAGGCCCGATCCACGCTCATGGAATTTAGCTTCATTTACCATTGGGACTCCTGAAGCCCAACGGTACCTTGCACGCGAAAAGAAACTTTTTTTACTCGGGAAGGAAGAGATAGAAACATAATTCACGGAAAAAATTGGATCTTCTCGAAGTTGTATTAACAACTTCTCAAACAATCTTTTCCAGGTATACACCAACTTCCAACTGAATTATGTATCGGCATTCGTCACTCCCCGATTCAGTTGATTTGCATTGCCCAAAATTTTATTATTTGGATTGATCCCCATGTCAAATGAGAGCATTGTATGGGCAAATAGAAAATTACGATCCAGTCCATTATAATCCTTTTGACATACTATCAAGCTAAATCCTCTTTTTGAGTGCATTAATTTCGCAGAAAAACATGTTAATTTCCACAATAATAAGGAAACATAAAAAATCCAATGTTCCAAATGGGGTCTAAAAAATGTCTGCATTACAAGAAATGACACATCCAAGTTATATGCTACCACAAATTCATTTCTCATGCTAATGAAATGGTTAAAGCCTCGTTTGAAATGGAGGTTGTTCGTAGGAAGTTCGGAAGCAAATATTGGTGTATTGGCGAACTTATTACATTTTAAATAGGCTCTCAGAAGCCAAGTTTCCATTTGAAGCCAAGTTTCCATTTGAAACAAAGGTGTGACGCCCCGTGTGATTAATCACACTTAGGCACACGGATTACTATTCGTCTGCCCGGTAAAACACCGCTCCGACGAATAGTAAGCCATTATCAAAGTGCGCAGCAGAACAACAAGATGGAAACTGTTATTTAATTACAACAGTTAACAACACAAAGCTAAGGTTTTATATTACACATATTTATTACAAAAACCAAAATAAGACCAAATCTTCCCCTTGCCTGCCACGCCTAATGTGTCCCCTAGTCGTCCCAGGCACCAAATAAGGCGTCCGCCTCGCCCTGCTCCTCGCTGCCAGGGTCCAAGTCTCCCGCGGTCTCATCTGCACCTGCACCTGCACCTCCCTCGTCCCACTCGGGATAAATCCCAGTCGGACTAGGATCTACAAAGGAGAATACTAGCAAGGTTGAGTACAGAGTACTCAGCAAGCATTAGTAGCAAAAGATGCATCTCATGTCAATATCTCTGATGGTTATCACAATTCTACCTCAAGTCATTCTGAAAATAAATCATGAAAATAATAGTGGCAAATTTTATATTGGAAAATGCTACTGGTCACTCGGAAAGAAGAAAGACCCCTGGTGGTTCCCGTAGACTCCAATCCAGGAGACTGGCATGAATTCATGATTTGCATAGCACTGCGCAGGCTTGTACCACTTTACCCATAGTTATTCTGAACCCTAAAAGGAACCAGGCCCCCTGCATTTCCTTAGATGCGGGTCCAGGCTCAGAATACAGAACGTTTTCCAGGTTACGTGATTAATTTCTACACCCATTACTTTCGTCGGTGCCGACCTCGCCATCACACCGAAGTTCGTAATGTTGGTTAAGGCAGCTCCTGTCCTGCACTCAACACTCCACCTTAGCGCTATAGCGCCTTGGATCCCCCACTTCCGGACTTCTCCTACCGGTCCTGGGTTCCTCCATATCACACTCACACCTATTACTTACCCATTGTGGAAAGCATAATCACGTAACAAGGTAGCATTTTCTCGCTCACTAAACGGAAAATGGTTGGCACTTGATTACTGATCCGACCGAGTAAGAGTTTTGTTGGTCCTTATATTTTACCCATATGTAAAGGGTCCCACCTCTTACCTCATCATTATCATCTTTTTCTCATTTTCTTCCCTTGCCCTGGGCCCCCTTTACCAGCCATATCATAATATTATCACATTTTCCTTTCATCTTTCTCATCTCTTTCATAATCATCTCAATCAGTTGATTTAAGTTTTGGGAAATAAATTTGTGAGGCAATACATATTTTACAGCAATATACGGTTTACATTTAAAATAGCTATATTGATGTTCAAGAGAATCGCTTGCCTTCGTAGTAATAGTAGGTGTCGGTGCTGATGAGTCCGGATCGCTTCGCTTTGTTACCGGAGCTCGTCTTCTGAAGCAACGCGGTAATACAAATAGAATACCGAGAAATACTTAGTGATTTTTGATGATGTTCAGATAATAAACTGCTAATGCGACTTCTACTGGTTAGCCAGTTTTTAACTTTCAAATATTTTTCCCGAAACCCGAATCAGTTAGCAGTTCTTCCTAAAATCCTATTTTAATTATTCTATTAACCCTAACCCTAATTATCAAATTACCTAACTACCCCTAACCCTAATTAACCTAATTACTAAATTACCTAAACCTAACCCTAATCCTATCTAACCCAACCCCGGCCCTCTCTCTCTCTCCCTCCACTCTCTCGCCCTTTCCCCCTTCTCTCTCGCGCTCGGCCTCACCCGACTCTCCTCTCTCCTCGGCTCCTCAGGCCTCGCGCCGCCTCTACTCTGCCATGACTTTTCCTCGCGCTGTCGTGCTCGCTGCTGCCCCTCGGTTTCCCTCGGCGCTTTCTCGCGGTCCCTCCGCACCGGCTCCGGTCGCCGCTTCGGTCGCCCATGGCTCCACCGGCGCTTCGGCTCCCCCACGCCGCCTCTCGCTGCCTCCACTTCGCACGGATCTCCGGCGGCCCGAGGTGCCACCGCTTCGGGTTTCTCCCCGCGGCTTCATCGGTTTGATTCTCCCCCCTCTCCTCCGCTCTCTCTCTCTCCGCCGCGTTCTCTAGTTCGGCCGGCCCGGCCCCACGGCCGCCGGCCGCTCTGGGCTCAAATCGCCGCACCTCCTCCTGGCTGCGCCCTGAGCCCGGTCTATTACCCGATTGGTTTTCTGCTTTACTGAAATTTGCTAGGGTTGCTTTCTTTAGCCGATTTGGTTAATGCTAATGCTTATATTAATTTGATGCATGCTCAAATTGATGGATTGGGTGAATCGCCATGGTCGGGGTTCTTTGGTGAGGGTTCGCCGTATGTAATACACACCTCTTCTCTACCCCCTGATCCCCTTGCTCTGTGATGAGAATGGATGGCTTCCTAATGATGGTACTGGGATTGGGTTGCACCTTTGAATGATGCTCATGAGGTGCTGTGCATACTACTGGGTGTTGGTCTTTACCTCTTACTGAAGTCTGGGTTGGGAGGGGGATGGTAGTGCCGGCTTGCTGGTGCTCTCCGCTTCCCCGGTGTCTCTCGCCGTGGCTTCCTTCTTGCTCCTCGGTGCCGCCTCTTGCTCTGTGTTCTTGCTCCTTCTGGGCGTGAACGGGAGGAGAATGCACTGGGGAGGCTCTTGAGTGCTGGCTTGGAATGGGGGATGGGTTCAGGAGAATGAACCTGGGGCTGGCTTTGCTTGGTGTTGCTGCTCTTGCTTTGTGCTGGGTGCAATGGTTGGGGGGAATGTATGGTGGTCGGCCGGGCGAGGGTTTGGCCAGGGGATTGTATTAATGAGGAGTGCACTCTACCGTTTTATCTCCCGGTCAGGCAAATTGTTTTCCCCCCTGCTCCTGTTCGTTTTTACTTTTACCATGATCCTATCCTTATGTCTGTGCACTGTGGGCTCAAATGGGGGAATGTATGGCTTCCTGTGGTTGATGGCTGGCCACTATGCTTTTGTGCTTAACTGAGGGGTTTTTCGCCATATGCTTTGGGCTGAGGGAAATTTGGTATTCGTAGGTGTTGGATATTTGAGAACGCCGAATGATGAGACCTACGGTAATAAGACGGCGCCGGTCGCTGAGGTTGGTCTAGGTATCGCGGGTATCCAGGTGCCAACTGATTTGGTTTAGCTTCGGTGACTTGAGAATCAAGCTGCCGGTTAATCCAGGTCAGTTTGGGTAGCCTCGGTACTCAAGGTGCCAACTAACCTAGGTTAATCTGGGAACCGCGGTGATTCCTACTGTACTCTGACGGCAAACTATTCTATTTTAACTCTATGCTATGGTTTTCGATTTGCGAATGGTCTTATGTTTGGTTGACGGAAAATGGAGCTGGTAGTGGCAATTCGGATCGAGTCGAGGAAGGCAGTTCGATTGGACGGCGATGGATGATCAATACTCCAATGAAGGCTTCAGTGATATGCAATGCAAGATCTTTGTTTAATCTTTTTGTAATGAACTCAAAGTTGTAATATGATTCGATTTGTTGTAATATATTCTTTTGTTTATGCGACGCAAAATTCTGTACTTTGATTTGTTGTAACCATACTCTTGTAATAATTATGGAATTGGATTGCACCGATGCTATGACAACTGAGCTTGCGATTGAACTGAATTTTTCAGAAGTGATTACTGCGATTGATCCTAATACAAGTCTTTAATTATGATTACGAGCTTCTAATTTTGTCGGGTTCTCACATCCTCCCCCTCTTGGAAACAATTTCGCCCCCGAAATTAAAATCTCACTTGAATAAGTTGGGGTAGGCTTCACGCAGTTCTTCCTCCTTTTCCCATGTGGCTTCTCGTACTGAGTGATTCTTCCAGAGTACTTTGCAGAAACGGATCATCCTATTCCTTAACTGCCGGTCTTCCGTTGCTAGAATTTTCACTGGACGTTCTTCATATGTCAAGTCATCTTGAAGGGGAATGTCGAGGTTGGTTAGATGATGTGAGGGTTCTCTTAGACACTTTCGGAGTTGGGAGACATGAAATACGTCATGAATCCGCGATAGCTGAGCAGGTAGTTCTAGTTTATACGCTAGATTACCTTTGCGTTCTAGAATCCGAAAAGGTCCAACATACCGTGGACTCAGTTTCCCTTTTAACCCGAACCGGCGTATTCCACGCATAGGTGATACTTTGAGATATACGTAATCCCCAATTTCAAACTGAAGGTCCTTTCTATGTTTATCCGCATAGCTCTTTTGCCTACTCTGGGCAATCTCCAGGCATTCTCGAATTAATTTAATCTTCTCATCATTTTCTCGTATCAGTTCAGGTCCTAGTAGTGGTCGTTCTCCGACCTCATACCAGCAAATAGGTGACCTACACTTTCGACCGTAAAGAGCTTCATATGGGGCCATTTGAATGCTCGACTGATAGCTATTATTGTATGCAAATTCTGCTAAGGCTAGGTATTTCTCCCACGATTCTCCGAGAGTTAATACACACGCCCTTAGCATATCTTCTAAGATTTGATTTGCTCGCTCAGTCTGCCCATCCGTTTGTGGATGATAGGCGGTGCTGAAATTGAGAGTGGTGCCCAACGCAGTGTGTAGGCTCTTCCAAAAACCAGAGGTGAACACTGATCCTCTATCTGAGGTGATAGTTTTTGGTACACCATGCAGGGTAACTACTCTCTCTATATAAAGTTCAGCAAGCTTATTTATGGAGTACTTCTGGTTGGTGGCAATGAAGTGAGCTGATTTGGTAAGGCGGTCCACTATAACCCAAATGGCATCCTTCTTTTTAACTGTGAGGGGAAGACCGGTTATAAAATCCATGCAGATATCTTCCCACTTCCATTCAGGTATTTCCAATGGTTTTAGCAGTCCCGCGGGACGTTGGTGTTCCGCTTTGACTTTTTGGCAGGTGTCACAATGGCTAACATATTCGGCTATGGTCCTTTTCATGCTTGGCCACCAAAAATTTTCCTTCAAATCCTGATACATCTTCGTGCTGCCTGGATGTATAGTGTAGGGAGTATCATGGGCTTCACGTAGAATAGTCTCTTTAATTTGGGGATGGTCGGGGACGCAGATTCTTGCTTGCCGCCATAAGATTCCGGAGTCATCTACACGGAACTCAGAGGATTGATCTGATTTGATTCGCTGGATTTCTTCTATGATGAATGGGTCTGAGAGTTGATGTTCTTGGATTTGGTCACGAAGGGTAGGATGGAATACCATTGCAGCAATGGTGGCTTCGGAGGTAACAGTTTTTATTTCTATTCTCATTTGGGCCAGAGCTTGAATTAAGTCTGGTGTGTGACTTTCAGCAGAAAGATAATGACATTGGGATTTTCTACTGAGGGCATCGGCTACCACGTTCGCTTTGCCCGGATGGTAATTTATGGTTAGATCATAATCCTTGATTAATTCTAACCATCTCCTTTGCCTCATATTCAATTCTTTTTGGGTAAAGATGTATTTGAGGCTTTTATGATCACTGTACAAGGTACACTTGGATCCATACAAGTAGTGTCTCTAGATTTTTAATGCAAACACTACAGCTCCCAATTCTAGATCATGAGTGGGATAGTTCATCTCGTGGGGCCTCAATTGTCTCGAAGCATAGGCGATGACTTTTTCATCTTGCATTAATACACATCCCAACCCATACTTTGAAGCATCGCAATAAACCACATAGTCAATTCCTTCCTTGGGTAGGGAAAGGACTGGTGCAGTGGTTAAGCGCCGCTTTAGCTCTTGGAAGCTCTTTTCACACATTTCTGTCCAAACAAAATTGGCATCTTTCTTCAGGAGTTTTGTAAGGGGAGATGTGATTTGAGAGAACCCCTTTATGAATCGTCGGTAATACCCCGCGAATCCAAGGAAACTTCGGATCCCAGTGGTATTTGTGGGACGTTTCCATGAGGTAACTGTTTCAATTTTGGAAGGGTCCACTTCGATTCCTCTTCCAGAAATGATGTGCCCCAGAAAAGCTACTTGGTCTAGCCAAAATTCGCATTTACTGAATTTGGCATAAAGCTGGTTTTCACGGAGAATCTCCAGAGTAATAGTGAGGTGTTGCAAATGCTCTTCCTCACTTTTGGAATAGACAAGGATGTCATCTATGAAGACAACGATGAATTTGTCCAAATATTGCATGAACAGTTTATTCATCAGATTCATGAATACGGCCGGCGCATTAGTCATCCCGAATGGAACAACGGTGTATTCATGATGCCCATACCGTGATACAAAAGCAGTCTTCTCAATGTCACTAGGATTAACTCTGATCTGGTGGTATCCAGATCTTAAGTCAATTTTTGAAAATACCTTCGCCCCTTTCAACTGGTCAAATAGATCGTCAATTCGGGGTAGCGGGTATTTATTCTTTATAGTGACATTGTTTAGCTCCCGGTAGTCTGTACACAATCTTAATCCTCCGTCTTTCTTCTTTGCAAAGAGGACTGGAGCTCCCCATGGTGATGTACTCTCTTTAATAAACCCCTTTGCCTCAAGTTCATCCAATTGCTTCTTCAGTTCTATTAATTCCTTTGCATTCATTCGATAGGGCCTTTTTGATATTGGAGCCGTTCCCGGGATTAGATTGATAGTAAAGTCGACCTCTCTAACTGGTGGCATACCCGGCAGCTCTTCGGGGAATACGTCAGGGAAGTCTTTCACTATTGGTATGTGCCCTGGTTCTTTCAATTGAAGATTTGCTAGGCTGGAATTAAGTGGTTTTTGTTTGCTTCTTGCCCCAATGTACTGGAGTCGGGTCCCGTCGGGCTTTCTGATTGAAGCCTGTTTGGTCTCACAATCTATGTTTACCCCATGGGAGGATAACCAATCCATTCCCAGGATTACTTCTAGTCCACTCAGGTTAATGACAAGGAGATTTGCTAGAAACTTAGTGTTATGGATTACAATAGCCTGATATTTCCTGATTAATGTTACTTCTAGCGTCCCGGCAGGTGTACTAACCCCCATTGGTTTTTCCAAAAGTTCAGAGGTTAGTTTGTGGTCTACTAGAAACTGATGAGAAATAAAAGAATGAGTTGCTCCAGGGTCAAAAAGAACAATACCCAAAGCGGGTGGAATCAAGAGCTTACCGGTGATCACATCTGTGGCTTCTCCAACCTGTTCGGCTGTCACATGAGTCAGACGGGCTGGTCCTCTTCCAACTGCTCCCGCGGCATTTTGGTTGACACTCCTGGGTTGATTCATGCGGTGGACTTGAGGTGGTGCAGCTGCAGGAAATCTGGGTACAATTGCAGGCTGTGGTGGAGTCCCAAATGTTCTCTGTGGGTGAGGGCAATCAATTTTTCGATGTCCCGGCTTCCCACAATTGAAACATGCTCCTGTGCCTATCATGCAAAACTTTGTTGGGTGGCTTTTCCCACACTTGGCACACTGCAGTGCCGCAACTACTGGTTGTCTTGGAGTTGTCGGCCTTTGTACAGATGGATTGAAGGGTCGAGGCCCAGGTGGTCCAAATCTAGGTGGTGGTTGTCGCTGCTGATAAGGACGGGGCCTTCGAAGATTTTGTGGACGAGGGTCAAGCTTAGCCTTCTTTCTCCTTTCTTCTGTCAAATTGGAATGTTCATTCTCCAAGATGATGGCCCGATTGACTAAATCCTGAAATTCAGTTATCTTATGGATAGATAAAAGCATTTTCAGGTAAGGTTGCATTCCATCCAAGAATTTCTCAATTTTCTTTTCCTCTGTGTCGACATCAGCTGGAGCATAACGGGAAAGGTCATTGAATTGACTTAGATATTCAATCATCTTTTTCCCGCCTTGATTGAGGGCTCGAAACTCCCTCTTCTTGATTTCCATCCTTCCAGTAGGCACGTGGGTTTCGGTGAAGCGTAGCTTAAATTCTGCCCAATTGATGGGTTGCTCGCTCACACGATTTCGATTGTAGTTAAGCCACCAGGTGGCCGCAGGTCCAGTTAATTGGTGTGAAGCATACCGGACCTTTTCTACATCTGAACATCCCACTGTGTCCAACTTCTTTTCTACCTCCACCAGCCAATCATTCGCTTCCAGGGGATCGATTACCTTGGCAAATGTGGGAGGGTGAGTCTGGAGAAAATCACCAAAACTTACTCCTCTAGTTGGCTGAGCTGTGGTAGGGACTACTCTGGTTAAAAGTGCCTCCATAAATCTGTTCTGATTTTCTTGAGCTTCTTTCCTAGAGTCTTCAAGAAAGCGGAGGACATCTGCCATTCCTTCCACAGGGTCTGCGGTCCTGGTGAGTGCTAGTGGATCAGTTCCTGGTAGTATTGAGCCTCTGGAGTGGCCAGGTGTGGACTCAGGAGGAACTACTGGTAGATCTCCCGTGGGTACTTCAGGTAGCAAGGCTCCCAATCTCGGTTCTAAACCTTGGTCTTCCTGCCCTTGGCCTTTCATCCTGGAGGGGGAAAAATTAACCAGCTGTTAAGTTAAGATTTGCTCTTCTGGTGATTTAGGCTATTAACAACATTTTCTGCAGTGAGTCTTATTAAATTAATTGGGGTGGTTGTTCACAATTCAGCAGTAGTTTAGGGTAAGAGAGAAATCATCAGGTATATCTTTCAGAATTAACCCGCGAGTGAGTTGAATTAGTCCACACACAGATAATCAACTAACACCAAGAAACAAGGAGATGCAAAAAGATCCAAATCCTATACTAGCCGAGTCTTTCGTGCTCGACCACGCCGAGATCCCGTTCGAGACCGCCCAAATCCACGAGTTTGGGATCGCCGAGCTTGCCTCGAGTGCGACCTACACTACCTCGGATCCACGCGCCTGTGCACGCCGAGATCTGCTCGAGTCCACCCAAATCACATATTTGGGATCGCTCGTGGCTCATTCTCGAGTACGCCTGCATTTCGTTCTGGTACGCCGAGCTACACGCCGAGTGCCACGGACCACTCGTCCGGAAAACCGACAGCGTATGAGGTAAGGTATCTAGTTACACCGTTAGCCACTTCCTTAAAGTAGTTACCAACCACTTTAAGATGCTGACGTGTCATTCTATTTATCCAGATGAATAGGTAAGAAAGCTAACGGGTATGGTCCAAGCTTATCCGCAATTGGACAGGCAGGTCCATACCAGAGTTCTATCATATGCCTCTAACCCTGGCATCCACTTATGACCTTATATTGAGTTCCCACACCTATAGTTTTCAAATCTGCTATCCTAGGTCGAAATACAAGACTGATCTGCATTAAAACATACAACTTTACATATTATGGTACAACGCTACAGATACTAGATACAACAAAACGATAACAACAAGTACAACCATCTGGACTACTAACTACTCCTGACTCAACCATACACAAGGACCTCTACTACTCTCTATCTAGGTCACTCCTCTCTCTCCTCCTCCTCCTCTGCCTCCTCCTCCTCCTCCTCCTCACCCTCGGCTCCCTGACTAGAGCTAGTACCTATCCCGGTAGCTGCGCCACTACTGCTGGGATCTCCAACATGGGTACAGAAAATCTCGTGTAGAAAAGTGGTCTCCCTAACAGGATCTGGATGTACCGTGATACGGGGACCACGGAACTCTGGTATCGGTCGGTGAGGAAGGAAACTGTCTGATGGTGGGGCTGATGTACCTCCTAAGTCTCCCTGAGGTAGTGGGGTGGCGATATGAGGATAGACAAACGGAGGAGAGTGAATAGCGGGATAAAGATCATGGGATGGTTCAGGAATGGGAACTACTGGGGGTGGTATAATTAAGTCATCGGCTAAAAAGGAATAGTATGTGGAATACGGGGGTACTGCGGAATAAAGGGGTGGATCTGGTGGAGGAACAAAGGGTGGAACTGTAGGTGGGGCCGTAGGTGGAGCTGTATAAGAACTAGGCCCTGGGTCTGAGGGAGGGTAAGTGGAATGGTAAGGTGGAACATCTGGGGTGGGGCTATGATGGCAACCTCTAATGGCCTCTGAGATATAGTACTGCTGTCGCCAAAAATCGGAGCTCTCCTCGGCTCTCGCCAAGGCTCCCCGAGTAGAGTCATACAACAGGGTACCGGCCAATAGCATCGTACCGGTCGTGTCCCGCTGCAAGGCCCTGGTGGCTGGATCGAGTGGTGGTGGTGGGTAGCTAGGAGTGTGGCTAGGGCCAAACTGCAGACCAAAACTCCCCGGGGCTATAGATGGAATCTCTCCGAACTGGGAGTCACTCAACTGGTCGCTAAAATGAGCCCTAAGGGCAAGGATGGCCTTACGGGCCACCTCCTGTATAGGCACGTAGTCGTCGGGTGACCTCCACACCGATGTAAACTCTACACAATACGCCGGGTTCAGGGGAATCCCGGTGACAGCAACTCCTACAATGGTGGAACCATCTAGAATGCTAACGTCCTGGAAAAACTCCGGAAAAGGTGCCCTCAGGTGGTGTAGTAGTCTCCCCAAGAGTAGCACGTGCTCCCCCCGCACTCTCTCAGGCGGGATCCTGGACCTAGTCATTCTGCAAAAGAGAATGGTGCTACGTTAGTATGGTTGTCATCTTAAAGAAAGGTAAGATTTTAACATAATAATTTTGACAAGAGGGTGGAATAGAAATGATATCAAGACAAGGATTAATAAGATACTTAGTGCAATATAGCAAGTAAGAAAAACATGCTTAGGTTCTACGACAGTTTCTATTTTATTAGCGTGGCCCAAACCTATTGCTCTGATACCACCTGTGACGCCCCGTGTGATTACCCCAGGGGTAATCACACTTAGGCACACGGATTACTATTCGTCTGCCCGGTAGAACACCGCTCCGACGAATAGTAAGCCATTATCAAAGTGCGCAGCAGAACAACAAGATGGAAACTGTTATTTAATTACAACAGTTAACCACACAAAGCTAAGGTTTTATATTACACATATTTATTACAAAACCAAAATAAGACCAAGTCTTCCCTTGCCTTACGCCTAATGTGTCCCTAGTCGTCCCAGGCACCAAATAAGGCGTCCGCCTCGCCGCCTCCTCATTGCCGTGGTCCAAGTCTCCAGCGGTCTCATCTCGCACTGCACTGCACCTCCTCGTCCCACTCGGGATAAATCCCACGGACTAGGATCTACAAAGGAGAATACTAGCAAGGTTGAGTACAGAGTACTCAAAGAAGCATTAGTAGCAAAAGATGCATCTCATGTCAATATCTCTGATGGTTATCACAATTCTACCTCAAGTCATTCTGAAAATAAATCATTAAAATAATAGTGGCAAATTTTATATTGGAAAATGCTACTGGTCACTCGGAAAGAAGAAAGACCCCTGGTGGTTCCGTGAGACTCCAATCCAGAGACGGCATGAATTCATGATTTGCATAGCATCAAGCAGCTTGTACCACTTTACCCATAGTTATTCTGAACCCTAAAAGGAACCAGGCCCCCAGCATTTCCTTAGATGCGGGTCCAGGCTCAGAATACAGAACGTTTTCCAGGTTACGTGATTAATTTCTACACCCATTACTTTCCGTCGGTGCCGACCTCGTCATCACACCGAGTTCTGGTAATGTTGGTTGAGGCAGCTCCTGTCCTGCACTCAACACTCCACCTTAGCGCTATAGCGCCTTGGATCCCCCACTTCCGGACTTCTCCTACCGGTCCTGGGTTCCTCCATATCACACTCACACCTATTACTTACCCATTGTGGAAAGCATAATCACGTAACAAGGTAGCATTTTCTGCCCGCCGAAACGGGAAAATGGTTGGCACTTGATTACGGCATCTGACCGAGTAAGAGTTTTGTTGGTCCTTATATTTTACCCATATGTAAAGGGTCCCACCTCTTACCTCATCATTATCATCTTTTTCTCATTTTCTTCCCTTGCCCTGGGCCCCCTTTACCAGCCATATCATAATATTATCACATTTTCCTTTCATCTTTCTCATCTCTTTCATAATCATCTCAATCAGTTGATTTAAGTTTTGGGAAATAAATTTGTGAGGCAATACATATTTTACAGCAATATACGGTTTACATTTAAAATAGCTATATTGATGTTCAAGAGAATCGCTTGCCTTCGTAGTAATAGTAGGTGTCGGTCTTTGATGAGTCCGGATCGCCATTCGCTTTACCGAGCTCGTCTTACAAGCAACGCGGTAATACAAATAGAATACCGAGAAATACTTAGTGATTTTTGATGATGTTCAGATAATAAACTGCTAATGCGACTTCTACTGGTTAGCCAGTTTTTAACTTTCAAATATTTTTCCCGAAACCCGAATCAGTTAGCAGTTCTTCCTAAAATCCTATTTTAATTATTCTATTAACCCTAACCCTAATTATCAAATTACCTAACTACCCCTAACCCTAATTAACCTAATTACTAAATTACCTAAACCTAACCCTAATCCTATCTAACCCAACCCCTCCTCTCTCTCTCTCCTCCACTCTCTCGCCTTTCCCCTTCTCTCTCGCGCTCGGCCTCACCCGACTCTCCCTCTCCCCTCGGCTCCTCCGCGCGCGCTCCGCCGCCGCCTCTACTCGCCGCGACTTTTCCCTGCGCCGTCGTGCTCTGCTCGCGCTGGCCCCTCGGTTTCCCTCGGCGCTTTCTCGCGGTCCCTCCGCACCGCCCGGCCGCCGCTTGGCCGCCCATGGCTCCACCGCGCCGGCTCCCCACGCGCCTCTCGCTGCCTCCACTTCGCACGGATCTCCGGCGGCCCGAGGTGCCACCGCTTCGGGTTTCTCCCCGCGGCTTCATCGGTTTGATTCTCCCCCCTCTCCTCCGCTCTCTCTCTCTCCGCCGCGTTCTCTAGTTCGGCCGGCCCGGCCCCACGGCCGCCGGCCGCTCTGGGCTCAAATCGCCGCACCTCCTCCTGGCTGCGCCCTGAGCCCGGTCTATTACCCGATTGGTTTTCTGCTTTACTGAAATTTGCTAGGGTTGCTTTCTTTAGCCGATTTGGTTAATGCTAATGCTTATATTAATTTGATGCATGCTCAAATTGATGGATTGGGTGAATCGGCCATGGCTGGGGGTTGCTGGTGAGGGTTCGGCCGTGGCGGGTAATACACACCTCTTCTCTACCCCCTGATCCCCTTGCTCTGTGATGAGAATGGATGGCTTCCTAATGATGGTACTGGGATTGGGTTGCACCTTTGAATGATGCTCATGAGGTGCTGTGCATACTACTGGGTGTTGGTCTTTACCTCTTACTGAAGTCTGGGTTGGGAGGGGGATGGTAGTCTTGCTTCTTGGTGCTCTCCGCTTCTGGTGTCTCTGTGGTGGCTTCCTTCTTGCTCCCTGGTGCCGGCCTCTTGCTCCTGTGTTCTTGCTCCTTCTGCTGGGCAGAACTGGGAGGAGAATGCACTGGGGAGGCTCTTGAGTGCTGGCTTGGAATGGGGGATGGGTTCAGGAGAATGAACCTGGGGCTGGCTTTGCTGGTGTTGCTGCTCTTGCTTTGTGCTGGGTGCAATGGCTGGGGGGAATGTATGGTGGCTGTGCTGGGCAGAGGGTTTGGCCAGGGGGATTGTATTGGGCTGAGGAGTGCACTCGGCTGTTCTTATCTCCTGGCTGTGCAAATTGTTTTCCCCCCCTGCTCCTGTTCGTTTTTACTTTTACCATGATCCTATCCTTATGTCTGTGCACTGTGGGCTCAAATGGGGGAATGTATGGCTTCCTGTGGTTGATGGCTGGCCACTATGCTTTTGTGCTTAACTGAGGGGTTTTTCGCCATATGCTTTGGGCTGAGGGAAATTTGGTATTCGTAGGTGTTGGATATTTGAGAACGCCGAATGATGAGACCTACGGTAATAAGACGGCGCCGGTCGCTGAGGTTGGTCTAGGTATCGCGGGTATCCAGGTGCCAACTGATTTGGTTTAGCTTCGGTGACTTGAGAATCAAGCTGCCGGTTAATCCAGGTCAGTTTGGGTAGCCTCGGTACTCAAGGTGCCAACTAACCTAGGTTAATCTGGGAACCACGGTGATTCCTACTGTACTCTGACGGCAAACTATTCTATTTTAACTCTATGCTATGGTTTTCGATTTGCGAATGGTCTTATGTTTGGTTGACGGAAAATGGAGCTGGTAGTGGCAATTCGGATCGAGTCGAGGAAGGCAGTTCGATTGGACGGCGATGGATGATCAATACTCCAATGAAGGCTTCAGTGATATGCAATGCAAGATCTTTGTTTAATCTTTTTGTAATGAACTCAAAGTTGTAATATGATTCGATTTGTTGTAATATATTCTTTTGATTATGCGACGCAAAATTCTGTACTTTGATTTGTTGTAACCATACTCTTGTAATAATTATGGAATTGGATTGCACCGATGCTATGACAACTGAGCTTGCGATTGAACTGAATTTTTCAGAAGTGATTACTGCGATTGATCCTAATACAAGTCTTTAATTATGATTACGAGCTTCTAATTTTGTCGGGTTCTCACAAAAGGGTTTACACAGGAATACCATAGAAATAGATAGCACTATTTTTTTTTCTGTAAATTCAATTTAAATTTCTTGTTTTATTTACTACACACTAGTAACCAGTATACAAAAAAGTTAAGCCTTTTTTTAGACGGATACAAAAAGCAAGTCAAGGGTAAGAATCACGAAAGGAAAAATTGGCTTCATACCACTGGTCAAATCTCAAATTCTAAAAATATAATAAAAAACTTTCTTATTATAAATATGCAACTGTTTCGTGCGCTTTCATTTCTAAATACCACTTCTGTTACCTTCCGTCGGCTAGTCGTTAAAGAATAATGTCAGATTTTTTCAAAATAACAACAAATGCCAGATGACAACAAATGCCCCTGGCAGTCTCTCAATCTCCTCTCTGAAAACTGGCATTGGATTAAATATTTGGCAAATGGACTGAGAACTACGAAGGGTTGCACAACTTCAAAGAGGAGTTGTTGAGGATTGTATAGCTTCAAAGATGATGTAGTACATACTTTATTATGTAAGAAACCCCAGGAGTATTTTGTGATGTCAAGTGAGAAACCGTGAACTTGTGATATTAAGATAGTGGATGTACTACTTGAGATGTCTAAGACATGCTTACTAATCAAGTGACCATTGCAGTTTATCATGTGGTATTATTTTTCCCAATGTTTTTCCTCAAATATAAATCATTGGTACACAAATAAGTATTTATTGCATTCCACTGAATTTGGTATTCCACCCCCTCCAACCAATCTGTTGGCCCACAAAATTTTTGGTGTCAATCATTCCTTCCGTTGACTACAATAGCAATTTCTATGATATCTCCTGCATTGTACAAATTAAGGGTAACACAATCATTTTGCAACGGTCAAGGTATTAACTAGACAGTTGAACGACGCCCAACGAAAGGGAACATAAGTGATATTTTGAGATGAAAACGTATAAAATAGTGATATATTTACAATAAGAGAATTTTATGATATTTTTAAAAATTTAAGATTTAACCAATAGCATAAGGCCAATTAACCCCAACGATCAAGCACATGACGCGATGATCGGCGAGAAACACGACGGGCCAGGTCGGGCCAGAAGAGAGGTCGTCCATCCACTTCTCTATCCACCGCGCCCGTTCAGCTCATGCGCCACCACGTGTCGCCCCAACTCCGCTCAACCCCGCGCCCCCGACCGTCCGCGCGCGCTCACCAAGGTAAGATCACCGCCTCCCTCCCGCTCCCCATCGCCATTCCTCCCCACCACTCTCCCCTCGAGAGCCGTGAGCATACGAGCCTCTATAACTAGCCCCAATTCCGGAAGAGTCGACCCCCTTCCACCTCGCCCCACCCCCCATTTGGATGGATTCGGTCGGGTCAAATCGCTCCCCGCTGCGCTCCGTCGTCGCCACCGCCCCAGCCAGTCAAAGCAGCTCGCTGCGCCCGCCACGCCGCGCCGCGCTTGCGAATCGGTGAGCGCTTCGTGCGATCTCGTTTTGCTGCGCTGCATTTCTCGATTAGTGTATTTGGCTGGGCTCAATGCGCGTTGAGTTCGTCGTGATCCTGTGCAGTGTGGCGGCGAGCAGGTTTGAGGTCGCGTCTGGGTGCGGAGGAGCGCGTTTTGGAAAGGCAGGTGGCTCGATTTGGGTATTGTTTGTGGCATGCCTCCGTTTGCGCTAATTCATGTGCTGATCTAAGCGAATTTCGTCGCGACGTAGGTGTGGCTATTTGACTCCTTGCGGAGTACCACCGCGAGAGCCGAGAGTGGGAATGCTGGGAGAAGTATGACCGAGGTATCACTCATCATGCTCCCGGGCTTGTATAATGGTAGTGCTATATTCGTAGATCCCTTTAACTACTAGTCTACTACATTGTTTTGTTGATACAATCATGGATAATTTATACGCTATGAGGTTATCATCCTAGTAAAACTTTGCTCTATGCAAATACGTTTTCTAGTATTTATAAAACCGTATCATGCTACATGTTGCCATCCAAAAAATGAAAGGTTACTTCTGAGCCTAGGATACACACACATGTTTATCTTGTATTTTTGCTAACGTTTGTTCATTCTGTAACACCAGGAAAGAGAACTCACAGTGCCTGATACCGAAATGCCCTTGAAATATTCTTCTGGTAAAGCTTTCCCACTAGGAGTGTCACAATTTGAAGGCGGGCTGAACTTTGCAATTTTCTCTCAGCATGCTTCTTCTGTCACCCTTTGCTTGAAACTTCCAGATAGGTATAGACTTACCTCTCCTAAAACTGTGTAATGATGTTGCTTTCCATGCCATTGAAGTTACTAGCTTAATGGGCATTTTTTCTCAGATATGAACCCATGTAGTGTTCTGGTTGCTTTGAAAGTCTGGTTCTTGGCTCTGAAAACCAGCATTATTGTTGCATTTCCTCTGTGTTTTTAGTTGCTTTGTTGAGTTAGAACTTTGGTCCAAATTTTCTAAGGATCTCATGAGATATGGCAATATTGTTTTCATAATTTCATCGCACATTATTTCACACTTCACATTTCGTATGTCTTAGGTATACTGAAATCTAGAGCACTGTAACGTTAAAAAAAAAGTTTCTAAGCTGTGCTCCTCCCGACCAGCACATGTGTGTGTACTTGCACATACTGACACACAGACACACACACACACACAAAGAAAGAAATTCCATAATTGCATACATATGTGGTAGCTTATTAATGCTCCATAGAATGTAGTGTGTTGAGATATAACAAATTGGATGCATGGAAAACAATGTAAGTTATTCTTTTCTGTTTCTCATATTACCATTTTTGTAACTTGATCTGGAGTGTAATCAGCACTGTACTTTTAGCTTGCAAATCTTGCTTTCTCTTTCCAGAGAAATATGATATGTTCTCTGTTTAATCTTCTTACTTACTGAAATGTCCTTCTTCAGAGGAGCCCAAGATGGGAAGGGTGTAGAAATTGTCGAGTTTGCTTTAGATTGCCAGAAGAACAAAACCGGAGATATATGGCATGTGTCGGTGGAGGTACTTTATCCAAAGTTATGATATTATGGGTACCTTTGGAGGTAGAACATAATTATTTTTTATTGGCTAATTTGGTGTGACTGATATTCATACAACAAGTTAAGAATTCAACATTCATCTGATGTATATAATATATGTATTGTGAATTTATGATTACATATTCTTCAAAGTTAGCTTCCATTTTATGAAGATCACCAACATTTGAGAGGGGTCATACCTGAAGGCATGCCCTGCATTTTCCAAAGCTACGTCTTGTGATATTAACTTTTTCTATCTTTGCCGAGAACACACTGTTGAGTACAGGCTCATAAATTTAGCTAGCATATATGTTGAAATTATTATTATTATTATTTTGGTTCTATCAAGAATATCCTGTCTTAAAGAAACTTCCCTCCTTTTAATTTCAGGGTTTGCCTGTTTCTGGTGTTCTTTATGGGTATCGCGTTAGTGGTCCTCAGGGGTGGGAACAAGGTCATAGATTTGATAGCAGCATTATTCTTCTCGATCCTTATGCAAAATTAGTTTCTGGTCGAAAATACTTTGGGGTTGACAAAGAGAAGTTGAGCCAGCCTTTTGGAACATATGATTTTGATAGCACTCCTTTTGACTGGGGTGATGATTATCGGCTTCCCAATTTGCCTGAGGTACTAGGATTATTTAATAGAATGCACAAAATATTCCAAACATGAAGTTCTCACTCCGTTTTTGGTTGTTTAATCTAGACAGATCTAGTTATATATGAAATGAATGTTCGCTCTTTCACTGCGGACGAGTCAAGTAAGCTTGATCCAGCTGTTCGCGGAAGCTATCTTGGTGTCATTGACAAAGTAAGATTACCAAGTTTTGTGGCTTGCGACCACAACTACTTGTTTGGTCCTCTGTGACTGTTAGTATTATGATTCAATGATTATTATTGAAATAAATAGTCATGCCTTCTTTATTTTAATGATCTAGTTATAGGAACCTGATATTGAATACAGGCTAGTTTTCAATTCTCATTCTGATTTTTTAACGACTTATAAGTGAAATAGTTGTGGTTTTGTAGATCCCTCATTTGCTGGAACTTGGCGTTAATGCAGTAGAACTACTTCCTGTTTTTGAGTTTGATGAACTGGAGTTCAAGAGGTACCCTAACCCAAGGGACCACATGGTAATTTTTTTTAGAACTAACTATGGTAAAATTTGGACAACATTCTTTTGTGCACAATACACATCAGATTCAAGTGACTTTCCATCTTTTCAATTGGAAGGTAAATACATGGGGTTATTCTACGATGAACTTTTTTGCACCCATGAGCCGTTATGCTAGTGCCGGTGGTGGACCAGTTGTTGCTTCCAAAGAGCTCAAGCAGATGGTTAAAGCATTGCATAATGCTGGGATAGAGGTATTGGCACCCAGTAGACATGTAAACTCTTTATTGTTGTTTTTATATTCAGCCACCAGGCTAAAACACATTTAATGGTATCATCATTTGTGTAGGTTATTCTGGACGTTGTTTACAACCATACAAATGAAACTGATGATGCCAACCCATACATGACTTCTTTTCGTGGCATTGATAACAAGGTGATTTATCTACTTGAGTTGGAGACAACAGGAGCACGTCTTTAAGTTCTAAGACCATATAGAAAACTTCTACTTTACAACCTGTTAATCAGATTTTTGATAAACCTCTACCAAAAACTTTAGTATTGTTCTTGCAGGTCTATTACATGTTAGATATGAACAACAATGCTCAACTGCTGAACTTTTCTGGTTGCGGTAAAACCATGTTCCCTAAACTTTTATTACTTAATTATTTGAGATGTGATTTGCCCTTGGTAACACATGTTCTCGGATGCAATTTGATCCTTTTACAATAGGGTTCAATCCAACATGTTTTGCATGGTGTCCTTCTTTGCTTTGGCTTTAGGGATGTTAATGTATCTTGTTTAACTTATTGCATATCTTATGAGTTCATCTTGCAAGTTTGTTTAGTGTTCCCAGTCAATCAAAACTGTATCTGTGGCTGCTACTTTGGTGCCAAGGACTTCAAATCATAAATTGTGGTTTAATGCGTGTTTTATTATTTTTATATGCTTGTCAGTATATCAGCAGCCTGCACCTGGCTGTCATGTTAGCTGCTACATTGGCTGACAGAACAATAAAGAGCAGTCATTCAGTCATTAGATTGGCTGTTAAGCTGATATACGTTTACAGCCTTGCATTGATATGAGCGCTGCTACCTATATAATACAGACCTTGTTGAGTGTTTGCGAAAGCCTTCTTAAATGTCTTGTTGATGTAATGTCTATGTGGTGGCTAGATACGCACTGTTCTGGAAATTCGTTCTAAATCTTCAAGTAAGTAGAACTTGTGTTTGCTCTTTACAATGAGTTCGGTTTAATGCAGGGAATACACTAAACTGCAACCATCCCGTTGTCATGGAACTCATTCTCGACAGCTTGAGACATTGGTGTGGCACAACTTTCAACTATGATTTTTCCCAGACAACCGTGTTTAGATTTCATCATTTCATGCATACTTCGTGGGGTCATCTTGATCCTCTTCATTGTAGTCCATGCTTTGATACAACTTTCTCTACTTGTATTTCACTCCCAATATCAAGCGTCAACTAATATGCGTCTGGAGTTATTCAGATCTATATGATCAAACCAGGGTGCTTTAATCTTATACATACTGCACAGTTGCACACTCCTAATAGTTGATAGCTGGCAAATCGTTTGGCTTGTGGCAAGATATAGCTGAATCAACAGCTTGAGTGCTGCACTAGATGCAAAAAGATGAATAATGCACTGTCAAGTCCTATATTAAACCTACAAGTCCAACACAACCAAAGGTGTAAGAAAACTGCAGTGTAGCTATTCTGTGATTTTTTTAGCTGAATTTTAGCAAGCATGTTTTTATCTTACTCTTTGACAAATATTTTGCTGTATTTCTAGTGCTGTTTGCCTGTTTCTAATTTGCATAGTTGTTTTTTATGCTTCAAGGGTTAAGGAGTATCACATAGATGGATTTCGATTTGACCTTGCAAGTGTTCTTTGCCGTGGACCAGATGGCAGTCCTCTTGATGCACCTCCACTCATTAAGGTCAGCTTAAATTGTATCGACGTTCAAGCATTGTATTTCTTGTTTGCTTGCCTTTTCTCAATTATTTATTTGCTTGCAGGAAATTGCCAAAGATGCTGTATTGTCTAGATGCAAGATCATTGCTGAACCTTGGGATTGTGGTGGCCTTTATCTAGTAGGGCAATTCCCTAACTGGGACAGGTAATTTGACCATATGATTATATTTCTAATAGAATAATGAAAGAACTTGAGTATGTAAATTTTGTCCTTACTCTTTGTTTACAGTTTAGGACAAAGACTATTTCCACATCGTGATGATAAAGTAATGCAAACAGTAGTTTCTTTTCTATCAGGATCTCATGGATGATACCATGTTAAATGCTAATTCATAAATTACTCAGCAAACATACTCCTTTTCAAATGAGATTTGTGATTATATCTTTGTTGATTTGAATTATTGCTAATATTTTTTCCCATTTGGACTTGGCAAAGAAGTTTTACTGTGTTGTGTAGTGATGATGCTGAGTCTTTTATCTTGCCATAAACAGATCAGATTAAATGCTATCTCATCAGTTTCATTCATTTCTAAGATATGAAGAGACGAAATATGTTCAAAATTCCTCTTGTAGGTGGGCTGAATGGAACGGACAGTACAGAGACGATATTCGCAGATTTATTAAGGTACTGCATGAGCAAACATGACTTGTTAAATACGTATAAGCAAATATGTGCTTGACTATAGCAGCTTTATGATACAGACGATAATAGATCAGAGGGTCTGTTGAAGGAGATGATTCTTATGCTAGTTTATCATCTTGGTTCATACATTGCACTTAGCTATGTTTTTTTACCGTTTCATAGGAGACAGGACAGTTCCTTTGGTGACCAATTTACTGGCACTTAGCTTCTTACTCCGGTACTGTTCATTTTACCGTGAAGTTGTTGGTAGGAGCATGAAAGCCAGTTTAGAATTTTTGTACTTGAGTTGAGACTATGACAGAGTTTTGCGCAATTCTTCCACATAAAACCGCAATTCACAATATTATTTTAGAAAATTGAAGCGATAGAATACTGTATGATCTAACTGGTATTCGCCGAGAAGTGCCTGAATTGGCTGGGTACCTCGTTTTCCAATTTTTGGATTGGTTTCCAGTCCACACTTTTCATGCAATAGTGTCCCACCTAGTAGCGGGTTGATTTCACTAGTAACTAGGTGAAAGTGAGCATCTTCCATTTGGCGGAATAAGGTGGCGTCCAGTTTTCCAAACTGCTTATCTATATTCTATACTTTTGCCAATTTTTAGATGGATTTCTTCAGAACATAAGCATCAAAACCCCTACATGCAACTTCAAGATTTAACCATTTTAAACATGACCTGAATTTACAGAATAGTTTTGCATTGCATCGGAGCTTGCACGGCATTTACATTCTGATTCCTTTGTTTATTGTTTTTATATATCGTTTCTTCAAGCACGAAGGAATGATCAAAGAATATCGCTGAAAATTTTCAGGGTGACCCTGGAATGAAAGGGGTGTTTGCAACTCGTGTGTCTGGATCTGCTGATCTCTACCAGGTTCGCTTGTTTTGGTGTGCTCTTTTCCTTACTAGCCTGATGTTTAAGCCATTTGCTGAGAATATTGCTTGCTTGATCATCTCCTCCTTAAATGTCACTTGCTTTTGGAACCTTGATTTTTCTTGATGTTTTGTTGTATTTTACAATAGTTAGGTTGAAACTATTTACTTGTTAATTTAATAATTTCATATCATCACTGATGTTATCGACATTTATCAAGCTCCAAATTTTATCTTTATGTAAATCAATTTGCCTTGTTTTAAGTTCTCGTTAATTTCTCCTGGATCCAATTGTTTGAATGGTAGTAACTGTATTGTGAGTATTGTCGTGAGATGTGATTTGAAAGTGTAAAAGCCAATTATCTGTGCTGTCACCTGTCGTTTTTGCTGTATAGGGGGGGTGTCAGGAGCCTCTGTGAATGAGCTTTAAGACTTTTATTCATGTGGAAACTGAGAGTTATTTTCTTTGTTCAGCAATAGAAAAATATGTAAAACCAAGTTTCCCTGATGTAAGTGTGGTTGGCAGGTGAACAAGCGGAAGCCTCACCATAGTGTAAACTTTGTAATTGCACATGATGGATTTACTTTATATGACCTTGTTTCATACAACTTTAAGGTAACTGGAGTGAACTACACAGTTTAAGTATAGATCCTTTCTATGCAAGTAGTGGTACCTATGTTAATATGCTTTATCTTTTGAACAAAATCATATAGCACAATGATGCTAATGGAGAAGGTGGCTGTGATGGGTGCAATGACAATTTTAGCTGGAACTGTGGTGTGGAAGGTACCTGCTTTACTGAATATGTAATTTTGTTTTGTACATCGAATTGTCAAACTGCAGAGTGATGTTATTTCTTTTCATATTTCATAATATTGATATGTTTAACTGAAGTAGAGTATTATATAGAATAGAAGTTGTTATTATATAGAATAGAAGTTGTTCCAAATTATTAAGTACCCTATTGTATGCATGGGTGATAAAGTAATCAAGAAAATGAGAAAGATTGTTTTAGAACAGGAAAAATGAGAAAGTATGATTTTGTTGTAAACTAGTGTTTTGTAGTTTGTTTAACAGAACTCAAAGATTACTCCTAGTAGTGTAGCTTCTATACCAAGATCGAACCAAATTACTATAGAAGCACACAGTACCTTTTCAAATAAAAGCATGAAAGGTTATCAATTTTTTTGCATGGAAACGAATTGCATTTGTTTCTCTTAATTCTATGTCCAGATATGTTCAGTGTTATTGAAATTTATGCTGTTGCTATGTGACAGGAGAAACAAATGATTTGAATGTGTTAAGTCTGCGTTCGAGACAAATGAAGAACTTTCACGTGGCATTAATGATTTCTCAAGTAAATATTGTTGATTACATTATAGTTAATTTTAGTAGAATTGTATAATGTATAAATTATCAGATAATTACCTTTTTATATAACAGGGCACTCCCATGATGCTGATGGGAGACGAATATGGCCATACACGTTATGGAAACAATAATAGCTATGGACATGATACTTTCATAAACCACTTCCAATGGGGACAGGTTACATGCTTATTTTGATTTTCCATTAAGAATATATTGATTGATGTGACAGATCTGTATATTAATTTGTTTTATCTGGTGTTCATGTTGATGTAGTTGGAAGAAAGAAGAGATGGCCATTTCAGGTTTTTCTCAGAGATGATCAAGTTTCGTCGTAACCACCCAATACTGAGACGTGACAGGTTTCTTAATAAAGTAAGTTCAATTCTTGCTGTATTCTTAGTGTTATTCTTGCAGTTGACTAGTTTGTTGAAGGTAACTGTTTTTTTTTTCTTTTGCCAAAAATAGTTATTGCCGTATGTTGAATACCTTCTAAGTATGTTATCTAACCAGTCTCTAATTAGACATAGTATAATGAATACAACAAGGATACAATTTGCCAGATTTTGTAGGATGCAGCTCTTGGTTTATTTTTTTCTCTTCCAAAGATATTCATTGCACTGAGATATTTCTTTGTTGGTAGAATGATGTCACCTGGCATGAAGATTATTGGGAGAACCAGGAAAGCAAATTCTTGGCATTCACGTAAGGAAGTTTGCTTATCGCATTTGATTAGACACTAAATTTTGACCATATAACGGTATTTGTTGTGGTTTGGTTGCTACAAGTGTTTGGATTTTTCAACTGCTCACTTGCGATTTTAATGTAGGGTACACGACCACAACTCTGGTGGAGATATCTATTTTGCATTCAATGCCCATGACTATTTTGTGGATGCTGTAATTCCCCCACCACCGCACCTTAAGTGTTGGAATCGTGTGGTAAGGATACTTTCTGATCTTGCTAAAATGTTTAATGGAGTAACTATGTAGTCCTAGTATGGACAAGTTCCAATTATGTAATATTGCTGCCTGGATTTCCTTCAAATGTTACTATAGCTATTAGTTGGACAAATTATATTCTTATCATAGCTCAGACAAGACAAGACGCTAGATAATACTGTTGTAATTATAGCCTTTAAACATGCTACAACTGGATTGGAGTTCGATTTTTACGACTACTGTGGTCTGACTAGATTTAGTGTTGCTTTTTCGCCCTGTCCTCCCTTCTGTTTAGTTATCTTAAGCTTGCTTTCGTCACCTTTCTGCAGGTGGATACCAACCTGGAATCACCAAATGATATTGTACCAGAAGGGGTGCCATTTACTGGACCAAGGTATATAATTGCTCCATACTCTTCCATCCTGCTCAAGGCAAACCCTTAGAATGGTGGACGCAGGTCATTCTGAAGGAAGCATGGTAATAATGTCAGTTCTGGCTCAATTTGGTGAGTGGTTTGATTGGTTAAAAAAGACATGCTGATCTTACTTTCCAAGCGCTTAACCAGCCCTACTGGAAGCATGGCAAACTTCGAGCTGGGAGTCAAGCGCATATTAGTGAAAATCGACCGGTGGAACCACAGTTAGAACTGGTACATAGGACTTGCGTAATAACGCACACCAAGCACACTTAGCTTCCACACGTAAGAAGCAAGAAGAGCCTGTAGACTGAAGTTGCTAGTGTTTTGGTTGGGGGCAGCAAGGCTCGAAAAAATCTAGTATTAATACTCTTTTTACATAGGAATCTGTTCTTTCATTTTCATTTGACCTGGGAATGGCTATCAACCTCTTGTTTCCATAATAATTTGGCATCAAATGCCGACTTCAAGCTTTCGTAGAATGAACATATCCTGGATGTATGGATGTGAAAGATCTTGTTTCATCTTTTTAAGCGTGCTGTTGCTGATAGCTTAGAATAATGGAGCCATGAGGCCTGCAAGAATGTTTTGTTAGGAAGGAACACAAAAAAAGCCTGAATTTTTTTTTACTGCAATCCTCATATCATCAGTACTTAGAATTAACATGCCAGTGTTACTTTGCCTGCCCTGCGCGTGGCTGCGGCCTTGTTGTGGCAGTGCCATGCTCATCGTGTATCGGCTGCGATGGCAAGCTCCGGACTGACGGCGACGGCGGTTGGTACGGAGAAAAATCCTACATGTGCAACGGGAGGAATGCTACAGGGTTTCCGAACAGGCACCAATCTGTCTCTTGTGCTGCCAACAGAAGAGCCAGCGTCGACGCGACAAGATAACATGGCATTGACAGGGCTGGGCCAGCCGATGTCTTAAACCAGGCATGCGATGAGTTCGCATATCCATCTCACTTGAACGCCACCAATTGCGGCCAGCCCCTCCCATTACAGCCAGGTAATCCTCAATCATTGGTAACCACCTTACCATAAGTTCCAAACAGCGGGAAAGGAAACGAAATGAAGTGAGGGGAATGCCTTTAGCTGAACCAGCGGTGTACTTAGCTATCCTGTTAAGGGGGGTCCATATCCTAAGGGTGGGGTACGCGTTGCAGGCTGTGGGCTGTGGCTGTCTGTGTGATCTGCTCATTGTATATGCGTGAGAGCATTTGCTTTGTTAGTACTAACCACCTCTTAAACTTATGGATAGTGGAATTTGGAAAACTGTTTAGGAAAATTCCCAATCATTCATCAGTGACCAGTGAACCACTCTAATACGTAATTATGTCAAGATGGTTTCTCCACTGGCCCCAAGGAGAATATATGGAAGTTCTTCCTTCCAGACTCAAATCATTTCGCTTCAGATTGAGTTAAAATTTGAATTAAAATCTTTTCCAATCCGAAGAAATTGTTTCTAATTCCTCCCTATTCAAACAAGTTCTAACACTGCATACTAGATTTATAGCCAGCATTAAGCCCCCTTTGGAATACAAAGGAACCCTGCAGGAATCACTAGGAAACGAGATGTTCACTCTTACTGAACGTGATTCGCTATGAAATTCTATCGAGAATCCTGTGTTCCAAACGGGAGGGAAGCAAATCCCTAATGGCATTTACTGATCTCTAACCTCGATTGCCCCCTCGACTATCTCCAATTGTTCCAACTCTTACCACACTACGTGCTTCATGAGCGTACAGGCCATGGAGACGTGTTGACAACTTGCGAAAGTGAGTTTGTGCCTGTCACGTAGCTAGCTCGACGCCACGAAGTCATTCACTTGGAAGGTGGATGATGGCTTGTCTTTTGCTAGTTGGAGCATCGGTGCCACGTAGCTCTGGACACCGTTGCTGGGTGGCCGGCCGGAATCTTCCACCCTGGGCACAGCCCATTTTGATGGAACTGATGGTACAATGCGGTTTTTTTTTAACGAACGAACTTGTTTTTTTGTTGTTGCAAATTTGCTATTCTGAAATTTGTATACAACAACTTGTTTGGAACAAGGCTTGTTTGAAACTGATTGTGCTTGTGACATTTAGATTAAAGGAAGAGCAAATGTTTCATCACAGAGGCTTGTTTCAACAAAATTTATATGAAATTCGCAAAAATACCTCGGCCCTTGTTTGGAAGTAAGGATCCCAAGGAATTTTGCTGGAAGCTTTGTAATTCGTTCACATTTCCCTTTTTTTAGCTTCCAAACAAGGACCATCTCTTTTGCCTCTTTGATATAGAGCTACCTATCCACTGACATAATCACACTTTTCTACGTGGTTGTTAAGAACCAGGCAAGTGCATTTTTGTGTATCTTTGGTACAAGAAGATGAACATTGTGAAGGAGTGGAGCTTTAGGTTCCGGAAGGATTTGGTTAGGTTGGATTTGTCTGGATTTATCTTATGGATCAAGTTGAACATTGTGAAAGAGTGGAACTTTAGGTTTTGGAAGGATTTGGTTAGGTTGGAATTAACTGGATATATCTTATGGATCAAGGTGAGCACTGTGAAGGAATGGAAACTTTAGGTTTTGTGAGGGTTTGGTTAGGTTGGAAATCACTGGATTTATCTTATGGGTCAAGTTTTTAGTATCTATTATCTTATTAAAGCAGAGTCAAAAGAAGTCATCACGTTCGCCCTCAACTGCTAGAAATTAGTATTACCACGTTAATCGGTAGAAAAAGAGAAAAATCTACACTGTCGATCACGATGAGTCCAGATTATAACGGTCCAGATTAAATAACTAAAATTAGGAATAAAAATATAATAAAATTATCAATTTGATTTCAATATGAATTCCAAAGTAAAATGCCCAAATAATTGTAATTCAGAATAAAAATTAAAGAAAAATTAGCAATTGGATTCGTATACAAATTCCAAGAAAAATAGCTAAAATTTGGAATAAAAATTAAAGAAAAAACAATTGGATTCGTATACGAATTCCAATAGAAAATAACTAAAATTCAGAAGGAAAAAAAATAAAAGAAAAAAAACAATTTGATTTCCATACGAATTCTAAAGTAAAATCCCCCATTAACTAAACTTTGGAATAAATTAAATAAATTTAGCAATTTGATTTGTATACAAACTCCGATAAAAAAATATTGGTGTCGGAGGAAACACAAAAGAAGACACTATGTTCGCTCTGAAGGGCTAGATATTCCCACTTTAATCAGAGGAAAACAAAAAAGAGATCTACACTGTTGATCGTGGTGGGTCCTAATTATAACGGTCTAGATTAAAGGAGTTTGTGTCAAGTACAATATCTAAATAACTAAAATTCAGGGTAAATTAAATAAAATTAGCAATTTGATTCATATATAAATTCTAATTAAAAATAACTAAAATTTTGAATAAGGCCAGTGGCGGAGGGAGGGGAGGCACGCATGGGCCATGGCTCTCCCCGTCGCTGGTGTACCCCATTGCTACACAATAATTCACAATGCAATGCACTGATTTTTTTTTTCATTTGGGCCCTTAATTATTCACCTCTTGCTATTCGGCTCCTCTAGTGGACTTTTTTTTTTGGCTCCGTCACTGCTCATGATAGACTCTCTTTCCTTCCTTTGATCGAGCGGAAGCATAGCTCAAGGACAAGCTCTAGCTGGCCTCTCGACATTGCTCCTATGGCTGCATACACGGCTCTCACATGTCCGGCACTCCGGCCGCATGACACTGATTGGCTTTGTCGATGAAGGCCGTGCTGTGAGGCGATGGGATCCGGCAAGGCGGCCTCGACGAGTCTATGGGATCCAGAGGTGGTAGGCACGACATCTATGAAGGGTTCTGGGCTTACAACGAGGCGACCTCAACAATAATTTCATTTAATTTGGGCTTACAACGAGGCGACCTCAACAATGATCTGATTTAATTTGGTGCTAATCATGTGATTTCTTCCCTATTAATCATATTTTTTTCCTCTAATCCATTGCGCGTTGACTACTTCCTCCCACGAGGCATTTGATTTTGAGCACCTCGTGTGTGGAACGCTATGTTGGGACAAGGACACATGAGGGGAAGCGAGGTGCAACAAGGGCGTGCCTGAAATCTTCGAGGATCGACCAACATCGATGACACACTATGGTTGCTCCGGTTTGACATTTTGTTTGTCCTAGAATGCAACTAGAGGAAAAAAAACAAATTATGTCAATTCACCACCCTCAATGGAAAAGAGAACTGCAAGCAAGAGTAGAAACTGAGAGAAGAAGCACGTGTGACCGTGTCTGAGGAAGGTCGTGCAAGCTAGAGCAAGAAGCATGACAAAGGAAGAGGCAGCTTGCTGTCTGGTTAACCAGAGTTGACAGAGAGGCTAAGAAGCCATGGAAGCCGCCGAACAACAAGAACAGAGAGGTACGCACGTAAGATCTCACCTGCTCTGATAAAGGTTGAGTACACTTTTTGCAGGTGTGATTACATGCAAAAGATAGCTGAGATAATGGCATGAAGATGTAGTTTGGTTGCCTCAACATTCACCATCAAGCAAGCACGAGAATAAACAATACGCTTTATGTCGTGTATGAAGCAAGACTAGAAAGAGGTGACATACATAAGAATGGAAGTGGCGACAAGGAATATTTCGTGTTAATTAGGAATATTCACAAATCAGTTTTAGTCCATGCTCTTCCATTCCTTCAAAAGTAAACATATTTGAGTATTCTTAATCTTTCCTTTATATATACAGACTCCAATTGAATTGTCAGTTTTACAATATTAATTATAGAAGTACCAAACAAAGATATATTGCTATTGGGCCATCTCCTTTCCTTTTTCAAAATTTAATACAAATTGTGTCTTCTAGAGATATAAATGTTTCCTAGAATGGAGTTTGTTAGATATATTTGATATTAACTATATTCGTTAGCATTTTTTAAGAAAAAAACTACTATGAAGGCTAGCCACGCATTTATCTCAATGTCTAAAATTTCTCATGTTAATCGGTGAAAAAAAGAGAAAGATCAACACTGTCAATTGTAGTAGGTCTAGATTATAACGGTCTAGATTAAAAGAAAGAGTTGATGTCAAATACAATCCAGAAATAACTGAAATTAAGAATAAAAAATAAAATAAAATTATAAATTTGATTTTCGCACGAATTCCCAAGTAAAATTCCTAAAAAAATCTAATACGAAATAAAAATTGAACAAAAATTAGCATTTCAATTTCTATACAAATTCCAACAAAAATAATTAAAATTCAAAATAAAAAATAAATTTTGCAATTTGATTTCCATCGAATTCCAAAGTAAAGTCCATAAATAACTAAAATTTGAAATAAACTGAATGAATGTAGCAATTTGATTTGCATATATACTCAAATAAAAAATAACTAAAATTTTGAGTAAAAAAAGTTATGAGGATATCACGAATGGTGTTAGAGGAAACCATGAAAGGGTGTAATTACAAGAAAACATTGACTCATGAGGAAGCGAAGAAACGAGGCTGTGGCAGCGAAGATGAGGACAATATCATGCTGCTTCCCAGAGGTGTTGAAGAGATAGGACAGAGTCGAAGGAGCAAAGAGCCACAATGACAAGTGGTGAGCGTCAACGTTGTTGAAGAATCAATGGACAAAGCAGCTCGATGATGGGGAAGTCCTAGCAGAGATGAGATTAAGCTTTGCATTGAAGATGATCTATGGACGATATGGGGCTATTGGGTAGCTAGGAGTGTGCCATTGTTGGTGAGGGAGACAATGCCACCGACGATGGTGAAAAATATTCTCCATATCGTTAGACAATGACTAAAGTAGATATGCTAACATCAGTGAAGATAGGAGGTCACCACGGTCAGTGAGGAAGTCACATCGTTGAGTTGACCAATGTTGAAGAAGAGGAGCAACCGACACGCGATAAGCATGCATTCGTACGAATAGAAACATATGCATACAGAAGCAGAGAAGCAAATAACTCAGAGTAGAGATAACGCATCTATATGGAATATGCTTTAGGGCCACCGAAGAGAGCTGATGAGGGTCCTCAACAAGGACCGGCGACCGTTGCACATGTATTGGTGCTGATGTCACAACTGTCAGCATTAAGCAATAATTGGAGAGAAGTAGAAGATAGCTGCGTGGTAGAGTATGGTATTGGAAGGAATAGCAGCTAATTGGGATCGATAAAAAATTAAGCTTTTTGTTGGAGGTTGAAGCAGAAAAAATTATGGTGGTGAGAAGAGATAAAAGACACACGGTTCGTTTGGTGCATTCGACGTATGAGGAAAGATAAGTTCAAAGTAGGTCATCTATGTTGCAATGGTGTATGCGTGAGCAATGCACTCTAATCAATTTATTTCTTGAGATAAAATAGAGACACATATGCATGCATATATTTTGAAAAAGAGTAACTAATGGAGGAAAAATAGGAGCATGCAACTACAAGATTCTTGCATGAGGGAGAATGATTACGTTTTTAAGAACCCCAACAACTTATTATTCTTAATTATTTTCTTCCATCGAACCTCATACTTCAATTACGTTTCTCAAGACGTATTGTCCTTCAAGCTTCTATTGCCGATTCCAATATTTAAAAATCTAAATAGTCTACAAGATACATAAATATATTCTTAAACATCTAAGCTATATCATTTCATACTAGAAATTTTGAAACAAATTTAGCTATGCAAATACACATACCACCATGCTAGTTTTACTTACACACAAACTCAAGCTCCCTGTTGGCCGTCCAAACAAACACGTTTTCAATCAAGGGAACCGACAACTTTTTCCCTCTCTCTCTCTCGATCGAACACACACGGGGGACCAAGAACTTGCAAACCAATCAATTGTGCATGCGTAAAACGTAAACCAGGTATACGAAGACTTCGCCAACGGAGTTCGATAATAGTGAGTCCTTTCCTTCTTTTTTAAACTATCATGTGGAGTAGGAGTATATGTTAGTGTGATTCGTGCCTCATTTTGTTCTCTCGTAGACCCAAATTGCTATGAAGTCTGGCCTGTCATTTACCAACGGTTGAGTAGAAAATTAGAGAATGGAACATGGGCTTCATTTGATTAGTTTCATCAAGCCAATTATTCCCTTTTCAAACGCATTATTCAGGCAACCGATCTTAGCTGGCTGATGCTGTCATAAAATTAACAAAGCAGGCTCCATTTTTATATATGCAAGTGGTCACCAATGAAAATACCACTGCTAGTCTCTTCGAAGTTTTTTCCCCTCCAAAGTCTTGGAGAAGTTCAGTTTGGTACGAATTGCACCCGACTTTTTGGCTATAACAAATAGGTGGTATCTGGTGATGATAAAATGCACAAAAAAAGAGTCTATTTAGTTGCTCGAAAATCTGAATAAGTCTACCTATTAGTACTAGAGTGTTTTCAATACTATTAGTACTAGAATATTTCAACACTAGGCATTGTCATAGGCTGATGGAATAACTCAATGTACAAAAGAAGAAGAATTTCACATGGACACATTTTTTGCAAACTCCAAAAACCAAAATTAGGTAAGAGCAAACATAGAGAAGCAGCCCAGCTAACAACAGACCAGAATTACGCGTGAAACAAAAATACAAAAGGAATATACCCAAATCATCACCAGATTTTATCATACGTTTTTTTTTCTAGAGAGAAAACATTTGAGATAAGATTTTAATCATACGCGGATTGAAGCTTGCTGTCTCCAGGAAGAAGAATTGAAGCTTCCAAATCGACAAGCTGTATCAAAACCGCATCTTAACCGTTAGACATCGATCTAACGGCCAGTCTGTGAGGAAATTATCACTAACCCCCCTAATACTACTTGTATTTGCATGTCTTAACCCCGACTCCTACCTCTTTATAAGCTCCCTCGCTGCCTCTACTGTCTCAGACACCATTACAGTACACCACCTCAAGCTAGCCTCTCCCTCGCAAGCACAACCCCCCAAAGTCCAAACCCTGACGCCAGCTCTCGTTCTCTCCTCCAATGGCGCGCCTCCAGCTTGCAGCTTTGGCCATGGCGATGCTCTTCGCCGCCGCCGCAGCTCAGGCCCCGGCGGGCACCCCGACGCCCGCCCCCAAGGCGTCCCCCCCGCCGGCGACGCCGCCGCCGACCCCGGCGCCGGTGTCTCCCCCCGCGCAGCCCCGGCCACCCCTCCCCGGCGCCGGCACCGGTCGCTCCGGCTCCTGCCCCCAAGGCCCCGCCCCGCTTCCAAGGCCCCGCCCCGCTCCCAAGGCCCCGGCTCCGGCGCCCAAGGCGGCGGCCCCGCGCCCGACGTGAGCTCGCCACCGGCGCCGTCTCCGCTGGCCCCGTCCCCGTCTCCCACCGCCGAGGCGCCCCAGCCCCAGCGCCGCCGCCGGCGTCTCCCCCGCCGCCGCGTGGGTCGCCGCGGCCACCGTGGCCGCGGCCGCCGCGTTCTACTGAGAGATCCGTCCCGTTCTGTAACACATCATTAATTTATCCGTCCATTCGAGGGACTCATTTCTCTTCTCCTCCTCCATCCTCTTCTTCTTTTGTGGTGGTTTTGAGCTGTTATTTTTTTCCTTTTTTTTTACCTCTGGCTATTTCTATTCCATTCGGCATTCAATTCAGTAGGACTGCCTCTGTGTGTGTTCGTTGGCGTGGACAGATTGTTTGGTTGTTGGTGGTGTCCTCCATTGTATAATTCCCCGTCAATTCCCTTCATCTCACTCTTTCTCCATTGCCACTACTTACTGGCCGTGCAGCTTCGTTTACCAGTGCTCGCTTCAGCAGATCAGATCTTGAATCGTGTAACTTGCAAAATGCCATGCCTGTTTACGCTCACTGCTCGCTAGCTGACAGTTGAGACGCAGGTGACGATGTATGTACAGCTGCACGATGCAATGTACCAGCCTGAAATGAATGGATCTGAGGCACTGTGCTCCAGATCTGGTCTCCTTTAAAAACCAGTAATTATTACAAGCTCTGCTACTAGTATTTTTGTGGTTTCATTTTTGCTCCTGTGAAATACCAAAATTGAGAGTGAGAGCAGCGGCGGAGCGGAGGGAGGGGGAGGAGGCCAGCTAGCGATAGAATACGCTGCGGGTGTGGGTCGGTGGGGAACGGTGACGATGGCGAAATGTCGATGGGGGCGGTGGCGCTGGCAGCACGTGCCCGTGCCGATGCCGTTGCCGATGCCATCCCAATCCCATGCGTTGCGCTGCGCTGCTCACTCGCAGCCGCAGTCAGGCAGACGGGCGCGGCGGCTTGCGGTGCCGATCGAGGCGGGAGGAGAGGAAAATGTGCGCTGCTTTGTCCGGTCCGGCACGGCTGCTGCTTCCGTGTGCGGTCGCGGGCTGGCTCGCAGCAGCTGCGCCTGCGCAGTGCGTCATCCATAAGCACGGCGGAAGCAGTGTGCAGCGCTCTGAGCCAACGGTACGACGAGCCAGGTTGGCCGTGCAGGCAGGCAGCGTCGCTGGCTTGTCCAGTAGCTGGCAATCAGTTGGCTCAGAAGGAGATAGGAAGCTAGGCACAGTCGGAAGACCCACGTATGATGATGGTACGGCATGATATATGTGCATGCCCTGTTACTATTTGTGCGATTGGGCAATCAGTATGCTGAAAAGGCAGATTCGGAGGAATGGCGCGCCATACGATCGGAGGGCCTGTATCGTTTCGTTTTTCTACTCCCGTTTTAGGCTTTTAGCTAACCATTTGAGGATTTCACTCGCACTTGTGGCGAAATAGCAGCTTGCGACATTGTAGGGACCCAATCTCGCGCGATTCAGGCCGTTCTCGTTTTCGATCGGGCGGCTATCTCTCACCCTTTGTTCGCGCTTACTGAACCACAGGTTGCAACGCAGGAGCATTTTATGCGTTGCAACTTTGGAGCTGTAAAGAAACTACACCCTTTCGGGGGAGGGGGCGGCGGCGCAAATAAAGGCTTCAAGAATTGGCTTTTCTGCGGGCAGCTAAATCCCATTCAGTGGCGACCATGTGACGAAAGCTGTGGTGTTATGCGGCGTGTAGGCCTCTCATTCGATCGCTGCACAAAGGAGGCACTCAGCTCACGCTTCGCATGGATCGAATCATCACATGAAACGAAACGATATGGGATTTATGGGATGCAACAACTCCAATTTGGCACGGTTTATGTATTGAATAGCAAAAATAGCATCATCTCTAAAATAATTATAAAAATATCACCACGAACACGCCACGTAACCAAGTTTGTGACCTAAGGGCCCGGAACACGTCGTCCATGCTCTGGGAGAACGGTTTGGCACAACAATGGCCTAGGGGTGCGGTAACCCCAAGTGCTATCGCCATTTCATGTGAAGTTTGTCGTCCGTCGTCATTTCATATCGTAGTACTAGGAGATGTATAGCTTGCGATTGCGCGCTTCCTGAGGCACCAACATCATCCAGGTTTGCTGACACCCTGTGCGTGAATTTCACGTACACCATCGACTTCATGTATATCACCGTCTCAGGCTGGGAAGCAATCTGCATGTACTAGCCCCATGCAACACTGCCATTCACCTTGAGTAGCTCCCATATGTCATGCCCTCTCCTATTTGTGTAGGTGATCCTTTCGATGACAAGCTTCTTTGTCACTGCCTCCATGTCGAAGTCCCTCCGGATACAGCTCCTAAGCTCGTCAATATTCATCGCATCGAGCCTCTCCGACCGGACCACCTTGTATTAGTGTCTCGACAGGTCCAATCGATCGGGTCCGCCCTGTACGAGACAGTCGCCATAAAACACTAGCAAGTCTTGCATGTTCGATATTACCTAAAACCACAACAACCCAATTTATTATACATAATATAACAAATATGTCATACTATGTAGTCTATATTACAACTAATTAATTAATAATATTTAATTCAGACTAATTAATTATGATTATTTCATTATGGTTAGGTCTATTTTAATTATGTCTAACTAACGATGATAAATTAATTATGATTAATTAGTTACCACTACATAATTAGTACTAATTAATTAGTAGTACTTAATTAAGCATAATTAATTATGACTAATTAATAAATAATATTTAATTTATTCTAATTAATTAATTATGATAAATAAATTATGACTAATTAATTATGACCAATTAATTTTCACTACATAATTAGGACCGATTAATTAGTACTAATTAATTAATTATGACTATTTTATTCGAGACTAACTAACTACGGATTTTTAATTAAGCTGGCTAATTAATAATTAATAATTAGTTTAGTTTAATTAATTATGAGTAAATAATTGTGGTTAATTAAATATGAATATTTTAGTTACAAATTTTAATTACGACTAACAAACTGAGAGTTATTAATTACGACTAGCTAACTGTGAGTGAAAAATTATGACTAACTACGACTAATTGATTACAACTACATTAAATACAACTAACTAAAGCAAAATAAATTACGACTAATTAATTACAACTATTTCAATTACGACTAACTTACTACAGCTAATTAGTTACGACTAAATACTTTAACACTAACTACACAGTTCATAAACATAGTGCATGCGAGAAAAATTACCACCTCTAGAAGATTTGCACTTGATGTTGAACTAACTCTACTAAAACGACCGGTAAACACTTCTCTAAACACCTTCAAATTGACAGTGAAATCAAGAACTAATTTCATCCCATCGCGCTGCCTCTCGCTTGATCAATCCTATCTGTTTCTCTAAGCAAAGCGAAATGGTTCTATTGTAGAGGAATGAGAGTGTATCATTGGGTTTTATAGTTGCATGAAGGCTGACTACGAAGCGACAGGACGGAATCCAATTCCCTTCCACGCCCGAAGCGTCAGGTTTTACGCGCATGCTGGGGACAACGAGAATACAGGGACAGCCGAAGGCACGGATTTTAGTTTTTAACAAATGGGGCGTTTGCGCCCTTGGGGGCTGGCCTAGGCCATTGCCGTGCCCTTGGGGGTTTGGATGTGCCAAAACCGCGCCCCTAGGGCACATACGACGTGTTCTGGGCCCCTTGGACACAGACTTCACTACGTGACGCGTTCGCACGGCTCCACGATGATATTTTTGTAATTCTTTTGGAGAGGAGGCTATTTTTGTTATTCCATAAACAGTGCCAAATCGGCTAAAAACTGGTGGTGCGCCTTACAGTACATTGCCAACTAATTAAACGCTTTGATTAGCTTGACCGATCATTGATCAAAGCTTTGATGGTTCCAGACTGAAGTATACAATTATAATTGAGAGTTTTTTTAGAGAGTGATGTGAATCTTTCATGTTATATTATGAGTATCAGTTTTCCTAACAAAAAAATGAATGACCAAAAGAGAAAAACCAAATGGCTGTCAAGTTTATGATTTTTTGTGATAGCCAAACCCCTTTTAAGGGAATTAGTCTGGGAAGTTAGCTATTTACTGAAGGCATTCAAGAACTACGAGTAAAAATACGACATACTCCGTAGTAAAAAAACGACATACTCCGTATATCTTCTGAGTTTTTGGCCGTATTGGCGCAAAAACACCGCGTATTTGCAAGAATGGCTATCATCATTCAGCATTTGCAAAAATGTCACCACCACCGCACGGCTACTGTGCGGCAAGCTTTCTGGGGATGACATGTGGCCACCTCCCGCACAATGTTCATGCAGTGGCCACCTTTCGTCATGCATGGTAGCCGTGTGGAAGGCCACCTCATGCACGGTGGCCATGAGGTGGCCTTGCTCTCTCCTCCACTCCGGTTCTGTTGGTATGAATTTTTAAATATAGGAAATGAGTTCAAAAAATTAAGATTTTTAGTAAAGCCTCCTGACAAAAGTGTACTTACTTGTGTAAATTTTCTATAATTATATTCATTCTGAATTTTACTCACAATTTCACATAATTATACCGTTTGTATTAATTTCTAAATATAGAAAATGAGCTCCAAAAATTATAAATTTTGTTTTGAAAACTCCTTACACAGTGGACTTGATTGTGTCATGTTTCTATAATTTAATGTGTGTTTTGAAATTATCTATAAAAAATAAGTGTTTAGGTCACGAAAAATAGGGTTTTAGGTTTTGGAAATTAGAGTTTCATGAATTTTCACACAAAGTACTCCTAACAGAATTAGGGTTTCCAATGGAGTTGCAATGTATCCAGCTTTATGTTCATTCCATCAATGCGTCACATCAACGTCGCAAGCATCTTGCCGATATACTTGATTGTTCCAGTTCGTAGCTATTGCAGTCGGTATCTAACTCTTGTACTTTTCAATTAGGAATGTGCCATCCACGCTAAGGATTGGACGACAGTGCCGGAATGCATTAATGCATGGACCAAAGGCGAGGATTCCTGTCTTGTATGACTCGGGGTAGCCCAGGGAGGTTGTGGTAGGAGTCCTCGGATGTACCGAACTTTGATTCCAATGCCTTCTATTTTTCCCTCCACACCTTGGCATAGCTGATTGTGTACTGGAACCTCGCCTCAATCGCACGAATGATGCATATAAGTGGATTGTTTGTAGGAATTTGTAAATCTAGAAAATGAGCTTCAAAAATTATGAATTTTGTTTTGAAGGCTCTTTACACGGTGGATTTGATTGTGTAATGTTTCGACAATTTTATATGTATTTTGAAATTGTCTCAAAATTTAAGGATTTATGTCTCAAAAATTTGGATTTTGGGTTTCAGAAATTAGGGTTTCATGAATTCCCATACAAAGTACTCATAACAAAATTAGGGTTTCTGAAAGTAGGGTTTCCAATGGAGTTGCAATGTACGTTTTCATACATAAAATTGACGACATTTCAAGCATTATAAGCATTACATGATACACAAGCGAGTTTATTGCAATCGGAGTGAAGGAAGAGGGGGCTTTATCATATCTACCCCGATCAAATAGAACACTCTGTGTTAATTTATCAGTTTAATGTGGATGATATTCTTTAATACTGCATCGTACCACATGCTAGATAAGCTTGTACATGAACCAACTAAACGAAATACTTGTCATGCAGATCATATAAAAATGTACAAGCTATGGTATGTTGTTATATGATCTGTATACCACACATTTCCCTCAGTTGGTTCATATACAAACTTATCTAACAAAGAATATCCTATCTAATATCTATGCAACGATGTCTGCCACTAGTCTCCGCGACGCCACAACCACTGTCCCTTATCTCGGGGCTGCCCACGGTGGCGGCGAGTGTCAAAGTTGTTCATGTCCTGCGATTCCATGATGTAAGTGGATCATACAATAACAAACGTAACAAGGATGTGAATTGTATATAACGCATGTCTTCGATACGGGGTGCGCCAGGGCGGCCGGATAAGCTACGACATCAGCCGTTCTCGGTCGAAGGAGCCTTCCCCTTCCCCTTGTCACGGAACTCCCCATGTCGGTGTCGTATGTCGGTGTCTGCGATTCCATGATGTAGGTGCACCGTACAGTGAAAAACGTAACAAGAATGTAAATTCTATATAACTCACGTCATCGATATAGAGTGTGCACGACCGACCGGATACGCTATGGCAGTCGGGCTCAGTCAGAGGCACCTTTCCCTTCCCCTTGTCTCAGGACTCCCCACATCGGTGTCGTGTGTCGAAGTCCCACATGTTCTGCGATACAGGCTGGACGATTGCATGTTGTTAGAAGAATGAAAGGGCAAATACAAAACCAGGACACGAATTGTACATAACTCACCTCTTCGATATGGGGTGCTCCCGGGCGACGGGAGAAGCTACGACGATCACCGGTCTCAGTAGCAGGAGCGTTCCCCTTGTCCGTCGGGCGAGTCCTGGGCTCCTCCGGTGCCTCCTCAATAGGGTCCAATACATATGGTTTCCACCGCACGAAAGTCTCGGCCCGTATCGAGTAGTTCAGTACGTACTTCTGTTGGATGAACGCCCTATCGTATATCTTCGGGTCGTCGATCCACTGGAAGAAGTGGCAGCGCATCTCGAGCAGCCATTACATAGGGATGAAGTTAAAAATTTATGAAAATCAACATAGGGAGAGGAAAATCAATGTGTGCGAAAGAAACGCTTACGAGGTGGTGCCTGCACGTGTAGTACGCCCTGGCGGAACCTGCACGTGTAGTACGCCCTGGCGGAAGTGTTTGGGTGTGTGAACTGGATGATCTCTGCCGGCTTGCCACACACACACACACACACACTGTGGGGCCGGAAACCGTGGTGGTACTGGAGCATCTTTCATTGAAAAATCTGGGTATTGTAGATATTTGGCCTTCTGCGCAAGTCACTTGGGCTTCTGCAACATCCTTGCGTAGAAGTTTGCCGATGAGTCCGACATATCTGGGTATCCTAAACGTTTCACTATACATAACAAAACAAGGTGGACAATACATTAAATTTTGACACTGAATAATGACCAGACGAGCTGGGTCTGTTGAGACAATCCTTCATTGAGTACCCCGGGGTCTTGCATATCGTGCACTTGATTGTGCGGCTAATACTGGTACGTTGGCTAGCATCCATGTCGTTCTGGAAGCACTGCGTCTATCGTCGTCTCTTCCCTATTGTCTTCAAGGCCTTGTTCGGGCCCCATTGCACCCTGTCCGGCCAAAGATCCTTGTAGTTCATGTCCAAGCTGTACGAGTGAAACTCTGCACTCCATGTACCGAAAATGTGCTATATGTCGTAGTACTAAGAGATGTATAGTGTAGACATATGTCTCATTTGCGGACACGCCTTGTACACATGTAAGCATGGCTTGTGCAGGAGCTTCGGCTTGTTGCAGGTGCATGTTGCCATATCACCCAGGGTGCATGCCTATTTCCTTTCCCCCTCGCATGACTGTTGACATATTTCTGCTGAAGTCTGATCTCGTATTTCCTCCTAAGACCATCAATCACCCAGATGTCGTGCATTCGACCCTTCTCCATCTTCTTGTTCATGTGCGTCTGCATGTTCTCGGACCACTGTTTGCCCTCCTCCATCTGTCGCTTGGCTACGGTGGCTCTATTGACAAAATAACCAACAGTACAAGTCCATGTCTTCTCGATGATCGTGGTGTTAGGGAGGCACCACACACCTTTGAGGACGCTGTTGTACACCTCAGACAAGTTGGTTATCATAATCTCGTTCCTCGCACCGCCGGTATCATGGAGAATGGACCATTTCTCCAATTGAGGAGCGTGGCAATAAATCCACTCTGAGAAACTTATGGCACTGCTGGATTGCTCTCCGTCCAGTACCTCCGGAATGGACTCCCTTGTATGCCTCATAGTCCGGTGTTCGAGGTCTCTCCAGATGGACTCAAACTTCCACCTCTGGTTCTGCAGGCGCAATACCTTGAATGTCTTCACAACTTTCTGACTGCAGAACCGCGTGAACAAGTTAGATGCAAGATGCCTCATGCACCACCAGCTTTGCACATCGTTCCACTGGCGAGGGGGTTCCGTCACATGCTGCATGGTGTTGAGGGATGCCAACAACCCAGCATTGTGGTCTTGATAAGGCATACGTTGCGCTGGTCTCCCACCACCACCCTCTTCACATTCGCTAGGAACCACAACCAACTGGATGTGTTCTCGCTCTCCACAATGGCAAATGCTATCGGGAGAAGCTGATCATTCACGTCGGCCGCCACAGCGGTGAGAATGGTGCTTTTGTACCTCCCTGTGAGGAAAGTGCCATCCATCGTGAGCACAGGACGACAGAACTTGAAGCCTCGATTGACCTGGGCGAAAGCCCAGAACACCCGGTCCAGTCGGAAGCAGTTGAGCCCTCCGTCAGCATCTTCACTCTCAAGCTTGTTTATGTATGTGTCGGGGTTTGATTCGGCAATCTGGTCAAGCAATCTCAGCACAAGGTTGTACAACTCTTCGTATGTCCTGTACATAGACTTGATGACCTTCTGCTTGGCTCGTTAGACCTTGTTGTAGCTGACTGGATAACCAACCAGATTGACAACTTCTGACATCAGCATCCTGGGGGAGACAGACACGTCCGGTGCAACTAGGTGCCTAATGAGGCTTGCCACATATGCGAAAGTCACATTCTGATGCTGTCGTAGGGGCTTGCTAAGCTCGCAAGTGTGGTCGATCAGCGCCTTGACTCCGAAGACCGAGCCAAAGATTTTTGCTCGTTGAGAGCTGACCTTGCTAGGGCAACCTTCCACTACGCACTTCACTGCGTACTGTCCTGGGTTGGACTGGTGCACTCGGTACAGACAGCTGATGGACAAGGTGTATCGTGCTATAGCTTTTTGCATGACCGCCTTGCTAGGGAAGCGCTGCCCAACTAATAGGGTGTCGACATCAAACCCCCATTGGAAGCCTTCTTCTTACGGAAGTACGAGCGAATGCACCGCGATATCATCAAGTCTCGATACCACGTAAGGTACCTTCGATGACACAATTCCACCGGTTGGACCATCGCCCTGTTGTGCGTCTTCGTCGCTACCATCCGAGCCTGGGTCGGCGTCCTCATTGGACTCCAACCCGAGAGGCTGGTCCGGTAGATACTCGTGGCAGTCAATGCGGGTCGACCACCACAATTCTGCCCCCTCATTTCGCCCAAAGTTATGCGGGAGTCTTCCCTCTGGGACAACACATTCCGTGCTACTGTCTTCAGGCTCGGGCTGTGCTTGCTCGCTTGTAGAGGTGCTGGCATCATCAAGATTTCCCGACGCCCTACGTACAAAATTCACGTGCACCATCGGCCTCCCGTAAGTGGCCACCTCGCGCTGGGAGGCAATTTGCATGTACTGGCTCCATGCTACGCTTCCAGTCACCTTGACGAGCTCCCACACGACATTCGTGCTGGTGATCCCCTCGATCACAAGTTTCTTTGTCATTGCCTCTATGACAAACTCCCTCTGGATGCAGCTTCGAATCTCGTGAATATTCATCGCGTCGAGCCCCCCCAGACCACCTTGTACTGGCATCTCGACAGGTCCAACCCATTGAGTCCGGCCCGTACGAGATCATCGCCATAAAATACTACCAAGTCTTGCATGTTCGAAATTACCTAAAGCCACAACAACCTAATTCGCGGTACGTGATGTAACAAACAATGACGACAACTTGCACGCAAGTGATCGATTACATATGTGTAAATAAATATGTGGATATCGTGAGGATATGTGCATGATCTTAGAATGATGAGTCAATTGGCAATGGCTTTGTTGGTTTGTAAAATCTCGCGTTTTCGGGGTTTGCTTCAGTCTGTCAGACCACAGGCGGTCTGACCGGTGACGTGGGCGGTCAGACCGCCCGTGGAGAGATCCGACCGGCCGTGTGTGCCGGTCCGACCGGATTTGTTTCAAGTGGTTTTTGAAGCTGAGCCAAAAATAGGTTGTGTAGGCAAGTGAGGGGAGTATCCTGGATGTGGTCGCTTTATTTTTGGAGCTCCCAGTCAAAAGTTCTATTCATTTGAAAATTCCAGAAGGTTTCGGATTTTCAAGATGAAAATTTGGGTAAGTCTTTTCGGGCGGTCCGACCGCCGTTATGGAATCGGTCCGACCGGCCTGAAATCGGTCGGACCGGCTGTGTGTGAAGTGGTCGGACCACGATCACTGGAGGTTAGCCTTTTTGGCATTGATGTGATTTGAATGTGTTTTATGTATGGATTTCAATGCTTTATTGTTGCATATTGCATTGTGGAACTAACGTGGGTCAAGTTGTGAAGAACTTGTTCCCGAAGACGATTTATTTGTCTATTGCTGTGCAGGTGGCTTGCAGGTCAACGACGTCAACGGTGAGGTGGATCGGGACTACACTTGGAGAGCGGAGGTCCATAACGATCATGGATGCCGGGTGAGGTCGTGTGACTCAAGCATGGTGCAGAATGAGCAAGATGGATCGAACGGGTAGTTCAGTGCAGCTGGTTGGATCAGGCGGTGCGGAAGTCGGTGCAATTCTCTGGGAGGTTCCGATGGGATTCGGACGGGAGAGACTTGCCGACGTGATGAGAGCCGCTGATCAACCTACACGTGGTGAAGCAGGCGATTGCTTCAACAGATGTGTGTGAGTGGGTCCCATGTGTGTGTGGGTCCCATGTGTGAAACCCTAACTCTCCTATAAATAGAAAGGGGGGAGATGTAAAACCTTTTGAAGCACTCATTTGGACCCCTCCACCTTTTTCTAGGGTTTGGAGAGGAGAGGAGAGGAGAGGAGGAGCTAGGGTTTGGAGAGATTGTGTGTGCTCCTTGTGTGAGCTCTTGTCCTCCTTGTTGGAGTGGCTTTGTAAGCATCTTGTGAGATCAATCAATCTTGTGATGCTTGCTTAAGAGATCGATTGTCTCTCTTGTGTTCTTCCCTCTTTTGTTGATTTTGGTGCTTCCTTGATCCGGGTGTTCATGCTTGGTCTCTTGACCGATTTTACCTTGCTTTGATGTGTGGGAATACTCCTTGAATCATCTAGATCATCAATCCCCCACAAGCAATTGTTGGATCAAGTTTTTTCATATTTTTAGGTTTTGTGCACTTCTTTGGTAAAACCTTAAGAGATCGTTTCTACGAAGTGGATCTGTTCGATCGTCGCTAGAAATAGGTCTTAGATATCCTTAGGGAGGTGTGCTCCAATTTTGGTCAAGTTTCATTGGTTGAATCAAAAGTTGGACCAAATTTCGTTTTGGATTTGGGCATTGTGTTTTGGTTCTGGACTAAATCGGTCGAACCGATTTATATCTGGCGATCGACCGCCACATTGATTCGCATCACTTGTTAACGGCGGTCGAACCGATTCATCGGTCGGATCGCCTTTGGTAGTCGGTCGACCGCCATGCCTGACCAAATTTCATGAGATCAATTCTCCACATTTGTGTCTTGTGGTTAAGGGGGTCATCGAATTCAGCACAAGGCTTCCTCTGTGCGCTTACTGATCTTCTTAGCTTTCATAGCTAAAGGAGTAAAGTTCATGTTGAATTTGATTAAGACGAGAAATTTGAGAAAGCGCCTATTCACCCCCTAGTCGCCTTTACGGTCCTACAAAATATGAATAGTTAATTAATTACCAGCAATTTGATCACTCCTCTGAAATTTAATTACGAGTTATTCATTACTACCGTGCTTACCATTGTTAAACCACATGTTCATTACCGCTTAATTACTTACGACTATCTATTTTGCACCAAATTACTTATGCCTGACTAATCGCTAGTAAACTGATTACCACTGATTAATTACCACTAAATAAATTACTATTAGTTAATTTCCACTAATTCAATATGCCAGACTGATAACCACTAAACTAATTATGACTAATTATTTACCACTAAACTTATTACAACTAATTCATTACCACTAAACTAATTAATTAGTACTAAACTAACTAATTACGACTGATTAATTACTACTAAATAAATTTTGAGTAGTTCATTTCCACTAATTTAATATATCGTACTAATAACCACTAAAGTAATTGTGACTAATTAATTATGACTAAACTAATTACTTACCACTAAACTAACTAATCACCACTAAACTAGCTAATCATGACCAATTAATTACCACTAAACTATTTAATTACGACTAGCTGACTAAGACTGATTAACTACAACTACGGTAATAACGACAGAAGCATCTGACAAATTACCTGCCTTTCGGGGAAAAGCAATAAAAAAAGGCCGAGCGAGGAGCAACGAGAACCAAGCAAATACTTAATCTCAATTTCTTTTAATTATGTTACGTTCTCTGAGTTCTTAGCGACGAGCGCCAGAACTAGAAGCGAAACACGATTGAGATGAGCGATTGCGAGAGTTCTATATTTATAGCCGAGCTAAGGAGGAGCCGCTGCGTTGGCGCCGGGAATTCCGGATGCGTTGTCTACGTGCATCATTGTGGGCAAAGGGGGACAACCATGACGGGGCGACAGATGTGCAGAGGAGGGAGGACGGGTGGTGGGAAAGTGGCCACCGCACGGTGGTCGTGCGGATTCTCCTCCTCCGAACGACAGCTAGACTGGATGCCGACGATTTTTTATTTCTCTGGAGGACCGGACTAGTGTTTTTGGGGATTTTTTAGGCTGTTGCGTGTACCACCACAGGGTGGCCATGCGGGAGTGGGGAGGGGAGGGTTCGTGGCAGGAGGGGAGGGCGCATGGCGGGTGCGGAAATTCATACCAACATAACTGGACTGGAGGAGAGAAAAATATCACCTCCCGTACGGCCACCGTACATAAGGTGACCTTCCGCTCGGCCACAGTACGGCAGGTAGCCACTGCACGACCACCGTGCAGACCGAACGACGACAACCATTCTTGCGAATACGTGATGTTTTTACGCAAACTCGTATCTTCTCCATACGATGGGGAGTGGAAAGGGCGTAGGAAAACATGTTTTTTTTTTTCACGGTGGGCTTGCAACCCGCCTGTGATATTACTAGGTCCCTGTTTTGTTGGGCGACTTTGGGGCTTTACAGCAGTAGGTCATCTGTTTATTACGTTGCGGTGAGTCAGAGATCTGAACTCTGAACCGTGTACTGTACTCAAATTCGGTTATCACTTATCAGGGCATGTGCGTTTGTGTTCAACGCGGCGCTCAATCTGGACAGTCGATCAGAATTCAGACAACATTGAACGACGCTCGATGAGGGAGAAAACGACGAACACGAGCAGTCCAACAAACTCACTACGAGTGGTGAGAAAAGACGCATAATCTACAGTACTTTAAAACTGTTGGACTAATAATTTTCCTTGCTGCATCAGCATCACTTCAAACCCGAAAGAAGATTCATCGTTACGGTTAGTCAGTGATTGGGAAAGCAGAACCTCCCTGTAACTCTGCGTCAACTTCTTAGCCTTACCTTCTGCAAAAGTTGCTGATGCCTGACAAAACGCATCCTTAATCGATTTTTTATTTATGCACCGGAACACATCACTATAGAGTCTGGATTCTGGTGGAGTTATACAGTAACATATGTACAAAATGGTTACACAAAAACCCGGGCTTTTCGGAGCACGGGAAATTTACAGGAAACAGTACAAATTTTGCAGGAATTCTGCGTTTAAACTAGAATTAAGCGTCGTATTAACACCACACAGAAAAAGTGGTTAGCAATCTCAAAAACTAATTGGCTAAATTAGGTAGAGTTATTTCTAAGAAACGCATATATTCAAAGTAACAGAATTCAGACGAGTCTGGAAAGTAGTGACTAAATCGTGACTACGGAAGCTTAAATAACTGTTCGAATGTCCTCAAAATAGCATTTTCGAAAGAAGAGATGGACCATAAAAGCATGGGGGTGGGTGGTGCTGTGGTTTTTTACTTACACCGACCACAAGAGATTTTACTTATACAAACCACACAATGCTCAGGCACGACGACACACCGGCGGCACACGCAAAATACATCAAAAACTAACGTACAAATACATGAGTGCACGACGAACAATCGCGCGCCAGAAAACGTAGCAGAAATACGGTCAGCTTATTGTACGAATCAGAATCAATTACGGCCAAGAACCTGCACTGTCTCTACCCCGGCACGCTGACGCTGAGCTCCATCAGAACAGCGCGAGCTTGATCAGAGCCCCCGCGCCCGCGGCGACGACGGAGCACACCGCCGGCACCAGGGCGCCCCCAGCGGAGCCGGCCGGGGTGGCGCCGCCCGAGGGCGTCGAGGGCGAGCCGGGGCCGCCGCCGGCGACGGTTACGGCGAGCTTCATGCCGTCGGCGCAGTGCCCGGGGATGTTGCAGATGAAGTAGTGCGCGCCGGGGGTCGCGAGCTTGACGGGGGTCGAGCCGCTGTCGTCGTTGCTCAGAAAGTTGGCGCCGGAGCAGGAGTCGTAGCCGCTCTTGATCACCTCCGTCACCGTGTGCGCCTTGCTCGCGTAGTTGAACACTGCACAATAATTTTCCGACGCGTACTAACTCAGTTAATATATATATACCTGTGTGAGTATGGCTAGTGCCAAGAAGCCGACTTCATTCACCTAGTTCGTCACCGACTTTGAACGTCTTGCCGCTGGTCCAGCTGGTGTAGTCGACGCCGATCACCCAGCCCTTCCCGTCGCCGACGGTGAACGACGTGGCCGCAGCCATTGCGGCGCAGCTGGCGACGAGCAGCGCGATGAGAGCGGGGGAAGTGGATGCCATGAGTGAGTAATTAATCTTCCCCTTAGGATTAGTTTGGATGATCAACGGAGTGAGAGGAAAGCACAGGGAGGGAGATAGGGATATCAATCGCTACTGCTGCACAACTTGACCGGAGGCTGGAGGGTCTATTTATACACATCACAACTCACATGGCCGCTAAATTTCCTAGTGATAAAATATAAAGAAAGAACCATATTGGCCCATGACGATTTCTTTTCTTGGTTGATTTCTCTTCGACAATGCTCGCTAATTTTTTGTGTGGGTGCAGTGTGTGAAGGGAATGGAATTGGAATGCCTTTGGTGCGACTCAAAGCTTCAAAGAGGGAACGCGAAAGTTGTGTGTTCGGCTAGCTGGTCGGCATATTCGCGCAGAGGCTTGTTTTGTGCCGCGCGCTGGCAACTGCACACACACTCTTGCATGGTCGGGCATGCGCATTTTCTACAAGCTTTTGAGCAAACAATTCATGGATCAAGACCTCGAGGGCTTTGAAAACATAAAGGAGGTAATATATCTCCTCAAAAAGAAAAGGAGCCAGTGTAGATTTGTTGAATAATTGATGGTTGGTCAGGGAACTGATGCCAAAGTGCAGAGGAACAAAGGCATTGGTTAGTTGAGTTTTTATTCCCCGTTTAGCGTCTTTTTCAAATGAAATAGTAAAATTAGTCTATCGCAAACGAAATAATATCTTTATCATGTGATTTTACAACAGAATAGACGTATCGCACACCCAGACCGCGGTAGGTGGTATACACATGTTTCTACCACGTACTGGGAGCGTGGCAGAACGTGTGTAGGCTACCGCCTAAGTGCACGACAGGTCACCTACCGCGGTTTGAGTGCACGGTATATCGGTTCTGTTGCAAAATCACATAGTAAAATAATATTTCTATTATTTTGTACACAGAATAAGCTATCTGGGTTAGATAGCTTCACGCTCTTTGCTTGTTTTCGCACAAGCGATGTGCCTGTACATGCATGAACGAACGGACGGAGGCGGCTCAAGTACGTACTGTTTCACCTAGCGCAATTGGTCGAGCGTGCTCCACCTAACACGATGACCGAGCGTGCAAAGGGCACACGCCTCAATGTCATACAGTACATCGCATGATGAGATGATGACAGAAGTGCAGCAAACTGGTATCTGACGGCCCACTTTGCTGGCTCATACAAATGCAAACGCGAACAATTAAGGTCGGCCCAACTTCTCTCGACCAACGTAATACAGTAATTGGCGTTTGCCCAAATGCCATAAGCAAGAGCTGATCTTTGAGGGCACCCCTTAAAACAAAATTTGCCCAATACCATCGGAAATAGGGTAGAAAATGGCTGGGTCGGTTTAAAATTACTTCAATTACATTGATTAATTGGTTAAATATAGAGAAAAAAAGTTAGTTTCTAACAAAATTAGATTTAGCTCTAGCTCTGTTCTAAAAATACTTTCAAACTATAAATAAAATAATATTAAATCCAACCATATCAATTTCAGGGAAAGTGCTCGATATCCACCTGGAAAGATATATAACTTAGAAGTTATTTTCTAACTAAAGAAAAAATTCAAAAAAATGGACTTTTACGGTGATCTTTGCGATGGTACCGACTCCAAATCTTTTTCATTGCGTCTTAGTAACAATAGGTACCTAACAAAAAAAGAACAATCGCAGAATGTAGTGGAATATGATGCACGCTCATACATCTTCATTCCTCAGATGTAGTTTTAAGACTTGTACTGCAGCATTTTGAATGTAAAATGTTCTCAATACCATCTGGGTTCAGGGTGCCTCAGCTTCGAGCACCCAGTACACCATCACCATGTTCTAGTTCTTACGGCATCATAAACATATTTACACGTATACATTTAGAAAGAAGGAAAGAAAAATCAACAATATTTACAACAAGGAACACCTTAGGGGGTTTCCCCCAATTTATGCTGGGCATCTGATCAAGCATGGGATGCTGGGTTTGGCTTGAATTCCTTCTCGGGCTCTTCAATGACAGATTCCACTGCGGCGTCGATCTGGTCACTGACCACTTCAATCTGTAATGGTGAGCAGGGACGTTTCATAACCAAGGAACTAGAAACGGTATACATGAAACAATCTTTAACAGGATAAAGGCAAAGTAGCAAACTATGTGTGTTTATCTAGAATCTAGATGCAATGCATGCTGTACAAGTTAGCTGGACGTCTGTAGAAAATTTGACATGAAGCAACCACAGCTTGCTTGGAGAGGAACCATGCAGCATTTTTTTCACTACAGAGTTAGAACATGCTTTCCCCAGTCCCAAGTCATATCTAATTCTTAGTACGCTGAACTGCTGACAATATTGAATCTGTCCTCAGTAGCTTACAAGCAACAACTAACCAAAAGTCAGGAACCACTACTCTGAATTGGTCAGAAATGTATTCTTATATATGTTATTTCTAAGAGTAATTTCTATTAACATCTAATGAGAAAGCACGGCTAATCACGAATCTATGCACAAATAAATTTCTCATTTATGCTGATAGTGATATATACCATGTAAACAAGTATACCATCAACTAAGAGCACGAATAATACATCACGAACCTTCTTAATTATGACTTCAACCTTATGTGCATCCTTATCCACTTCCTCAGCAATGTACTCAACCTCCTCCGCCACCTTATGCAGGGATCCATTCTCCGGTAGGGAATTGTGACGCCCCGTGTGATTACCCCAGGGGTAATCACACTTAGGCACACGGATTACTATTCGTCTGCCCGGTAGAACACCACTCCGACGAATAGTAAGCCATTATCAAAGTGCGCAGCAGAACAACAAGATGGAAACTGTTATTTAATTACAACAGTTAACCACACAAAGCTAAGGTTTTATATTACACATATTTATTACAAAAACCAAAATAAGACCAAGTCTTCCCCTTGCCTGCCACGCCTAATGTGTCCCCTAGTCGTCCCAGGCACCAAATAAGGCGTCCGCCTCGCCCTGCTCCTCGCTGCCAGGGTCCAAGTCTCCCGCGGTCTCATCTGCACCTGCACCTGCACCTCCCTCGTCCCACTCGGGATAAATCCCAGTCGGACTAGGATCTACAAAGGAGAATACTAGCAAGGTTGAGTACAGAGTACTCAGCAAGCATTAGTAGCAAAAGATGCATCTCATGTCAATATCTCTGATGGTTATCACAAATTCTATCTCATGTCATTCTGAAAATAAATCATTAAATAATTGTGGCAAATTTTATACTGAAAACACTACTGGTCACTCGGAAGAAGAAAGACCCCTGGTGGTTCCCGTAGACTCCAATCCAGGAGACTGGCATGAATTCATGATTTGTATAGCATCACAAGCAGGCTTGTACCACTTTACTCATAGCTATTCTGAACTCTAAAATGAACCAGTCCATCACATTTCCTTTGATGCGACTTGAGTTCGTGATCTGTAACGTTTTCGAGTTACGTGATTAATTTTTCCACCCATTACGTTCCGCTCGGTGCGAGCGAATCTTCACACCGAAGTTCGTAATGTTAGTTGGGCCGACGCACCTTCACCTAACACCCCTTAGCGCATATAGCGCTGCCTAACTGGGGTTTCTCAACACACTCACTCATATAACATACCCGCGTGGAAAGCATAATCACGTAACAGGGTAGCATTTTCTGCCCGCCGAAACGGGAAAATGGTTGGCACTGATTTACGGCATCTGACCGAGTAAGAGTTTTGTTGGTCCTTATATTATAACCGTATGTAAAGGAGTCCCACCTCTTGCCTCATTATCATTTTCATCATTTTCTCATTTTCTTCCCCTGCCCTGGGTCTCCTTTACCAGCCATATAATATTATCATCATTCCTGTCATCATTCATGTCTTTTCCATTTTCATCTCGATCTTTTGATTTAAGTTTTTGAGAATTAAATTTTGAATGCAATACCTTCTAATACAGCAATATACGGTTTACATTTAAAATAGCTGTATTGATGTTCAAGAGGATCGCTTGCCTTCGTAGTAATAGTAGGTGTCGGTCTTTGATGAGTCCGGATCGATTCCGCTTACCGGAGCTCGTCTTCTGAAGCAACGCGGTAATACAAATAGAATACCGAGAAATACTTAGTGATTTTTGATGATGTTCAGATAATAAACTGCTAATGCGATTTCTACTGGTTAGCCAGTTTTTAATTTTCAAATATTTTTCCCGAAACCCGAATCAGTTAGCAGTTCTTCCTAAAATCCTATTTTAATTATTCTATTAACCCTAACCCTAATTAACCTAATTACTAAATTACCTAAACCTAACCCTAATCCTATCTAACCCAACCCCGGCCCTCTCTCTCTCTCCCTCCACTCTCTCGCCCTTTCCCCCTTCTCTCTCGCGCTCGGCCTCACCCGACTCTTCTTCTCCCCGGGCGCCTCCTCCTCCTCGCGCTCGCGGCGCTCTCTTGTGGCCATTGCTTCTCATACGGCGTCTCGCTCATGGCCCTGCCCCTCAGTTTCCTCCGCTTTCGCGGTCCCTCGCGCCGCTCGGTCGCCGCTTGATCCCAGGCTCCACCGGCCGGCTCCCCACGCCGCCTCGCGCCTCCACTTCAGACGGATCTCCGTGGCCCAAGGTGCCACCGCCGGGTTTCTCCGCGGCCATCGGTTTGATTCTCACCCCTCTCCGCTCTCTCTCTCTCAACTTTTCCCGACTCGGCCACTACCTCACGGTTCGTGGCCCGGCCTCACGGCCGCCGGCCGCTCTGGGCTCAAATCGCCGCACCTCCTCCTGGCTGCGCCCTGAGCCCGCCCCTGGCTCGGCCCTGGTCTCACACGCCCTGACCTACTCATGGTGCCCTGAGCCCGGTCTATTACCCGATTGGTTTTCTGCTTTACTGAAATTTGCTAGGGTTGCTTTCTTTAGCCGATTTGGTTAATGCTAATTTGATGTCATATTAATTTGATGCATGCTCAAATTGATGGATTGGGTGAATCGGCTATGGCTGGGGGTTGCTGGGGGGTTTGGCTGTGGCTGAGGTTGCTGGGGGGTGGTTCGGCCGTGGCTGGTAATACTCATCTCCCTCTCTACTCCCTGATCCCCTTGCTCTGTGATGAGAATGGATGGCTTCCTAATGATGGTACTGGGATTGGGTTGCACCTTTGAATGATGCTCATGAGGTGCTGTGCATACTACTGGGTGTTGGTCTTTACCTCTTACTGAAGTCTGGGTTGGGAGGGGGATGGTAGTGCCGCTTCTTGGTGCTCTCCGCTTCTGGTGTCTGCTTTGTGGCTTCCTTCTTGCTCCCTGGTGCCGGCCTCTTGCTCCTGTGTTCTTGCTCCTTCTGCTGGGCAGAACTGGGAGGAGAATGCACTGGGGAGGCTCTTGAGTGCTGGCTTGGAATGGGGGATGGGTTCAGGAGAATGAACACAGGGTGGCTTTGTCGGTGTTGTTTGCTCTTGCTTTGTCTTTGGTGCAATGGTCGGGGAATGTATGGTGGTGTCTTTGGGCGGAGGGTTTGGCCAGGGGATTGTATTAATGAGGAGTGCACTCACCGTTTTATCTCTGGTGTGCAAATTGTTTTCCCCGCTGCTCCTGTTCGCTTTTACTTTTACCATGATCCTATCCTTATGTCTGTGCACTGTGGGCTCAATTGGGGGAATGTATGGCATCCTGTGGCTGATGGCTGGCCACTATGCTTTTGTGCTTTCTGTGGGGTTTTTGCCGAATGATTTGAGCTGAGGCAATCTGGTATTCGTAGGTGTTGGATATGAAAATGCCGAATGATGAAACCTACGGTAATAAGACGGCGCCGATCGCTTAGGTTGGGTTTAGGTATCGCTGATATCCAGGTGCCAGCTGATTTGGTTTAGCCTCGGTGACTTGAGAATCAAGCTGCCGGTTAAACCAGGTCAGTTTGGGTAGCCTCGATACTCACGGTGCCACTAACCTAGGTTGTTCTGGGAACCGCGGTGATTCCTACTGTAATCTGACGGCAAACTACTCGATTTTAACTCTATGCTATGGTTTTCTCTTTGCGGATGGTCTTATGTTTGGTTGACTGAAAATGGAGCTGGTAGTGGTACTTCGGATCGAGTCGAGGAAGGTAGTTCGATTGGACGGGGATGGATGATCAATACTCCAAGGAAGGCTTCAGCGATATGCAATGCAAGATCATTGTTTATTCATTTTGTAATGAACTCAAAGTTGTAATTATGATTCGATCTGTTGTAATACATTCTTTTGATTATACGATGTAAATCTGTACTTTGATTTGTTGTAACCATACTCTTGTAACAATTATGGAATTGAATTGTACTGATGTTATGAAAATCTGAGTTTGCGATTGAACTGAGTTTTAAAGAAGTGATTACTGCGATTGATCCTAATACAAGACTTTATTGATGATTAAGAGATCCTAATTTTGTCAGGTTCTTACATCCTCCCCCTCTTGGAAACAATTTCGCCCCCGAAATTAAAAGCTCACTTGAATAAGTTGGGATAGGCTTCACGCAGTTCTTCCTCCTTTTCCCAGGTGGCTTCTCGTGCTGAATGATTCTTCCAGAGTACCTTACAGAAACGGATCATCCTATTTCTTAACTGCCGGTCTTCCGTTGCTAGAATTTTCACTGGACGTTCTTCATATGTCAAGTCATCTTGAAGGGGAATGTCAAGATTGGTTAGATGATGTGAGGGCTCTCTTAGACACTTTCGGAGTTGGGAGACATGAAATACGTCATGAATCCGCGATAGCTGAGCAGGTAGTTCTAGTTTATACGCTAGATTACCTTTGCGTTCTAGAATCCGAAAAGGTCCAACATACCGTGGACTCAGTTTCCCTTTTAACCCGAACCGGCGTATTCCACGCATAGGTGATACCTTGAGATATACGTAATCCCCAATTTCAAACTGAAGGTCCTTTCTATGTTTATCCGCATAGCTCTTTTGCCTACTCGGGCAATCTCGGGCGTTCTCGAATTAATTTAATCTTCTCATCATTTTCCGTGTCGATTCGAGTCCTAGTAGTGGTCGTTCTCCCACCTCATACCAAAGAAATAGGTGACCTACACTTTCGACCGTAAAGAGCTTCATATGGGGCCATTTGAATGCTCGACTGATAGCTATTATTGTAGGCAAACTCTGCTAAGGCTAGGTATTTCTCCCACGATTCTCCGAGAGTTAATACACACGCTCTTAGCATATCTTCTAGGATTTGATTTGCTCGCTCAGTCTGCCCATCCGTTTGTGGATGATAAGCTGTGCTAAAATTGAGAGTGGTGCCCAAGGCAGTGTGTAGGCTCTTCCAAAACCCAGAGGTGAACACTGATCCTCTATCTGAGGTGATAGTTTTTGGTACCCCATGCAGAGTAACTACTCTCTCTATATAAAGTTCAGCAAGCTTATTTATGGAGTACTTCTGGTTGGTGGCAATGAAGTGAGCTGATTTGGTAAGGCGGTCCACTATAACCCAAATGGCATCCTTCTTTTTAACTGTGAGGGGAAGACCGGTTATAAAATCCATGCAGATATCTTCCCACTTCCATTCAGGTATTTCCAATGGTTTTAATAATCCCGAGGGACGTTGGTGTTCAGCTTTGACTTTTTGGCAGGTGTCACAATGGCTAACGTATTCGGCTATGGTTCTTTTCATGCTTGGCCACCAAAAATTTTCCTTCAAATCCTGATACATCTTCGTGCTGCCTGGATGTATAGTGTAGGGAGTATCATGGGCTTCGCGTAGAATAGTCTCTTTAATTTGGGGATGGTCGGGGACGCAGATTCTTGCTTGCCGCCATAAAATTCCGGAGTCATCTACACGGAACTCAGATGATTGATCTGATTTGATTCGCTGGATTTCTTCTATGATGAATGGATCTGAGAGTTGATGTTCTTGGATTTGATCACGAAGGGTAGGATGGAATACCATTGCAGCAATGGTGGCTTCGGAGGTAACAGTTTTTATTTCTATTCTCATTTGGGCCAGAGCTTGAATTAAGTCTGGTGTGTGACTTTCAGCAGAAAGATAATGACATTGGGATTTTCTACTGAGGGCATCGGCTACCACGTTTGCTTTGCCCGGATGGTAATTTATGGTTAGATCATAATCCTTGATTAATTCTAACCATCTCCTTTGCCTCATATTCAATTCTTTTTGGGTAAAGATGTATTTGAGGCTTTTATGATCACTGTACAAGGTACACTTGGATCCATACAAGTAGTGTCTCCAGATTTTTAAGGCAAACACTACAGCTCCCAATTCTAAATCATGAGTGGGATAGTTCATCTCGTGGGGCCTCAGTTGTCTCGAAGCATATGCGATGACTTTCTCATCTTGCATTAATACACATCCCAATCCATACTTCGAAGCATCACAATAAACCACATAGTCAATTCCTTCCTTGGGTAGGGAAAGGACTGGTGCAGTGGTTAAGCGCTGCTTTAGCTCTTGGAAACTCTTTTCACACATTTCTGTCCAAACAAAGTTGGCATCTTTCTTCAGGAGTTTTGTAAGGGGAGATGTGATTTGAGAGAACCCCTTTATGAATCGTCGGTAATATCCCGCGAATCCAAGGAAACTTCGGATCCGGTGGTATTTGTGGGGCGCTTCCATGAGGTAATCGTTTCAATTTTGGAAGGGTCCACTTGATTCCTCTTCCGAAATGATGTGTCCCGAAATGCTACTTGGTCTAGCCAAAATTCGCATTCTTCAATTTGGCATAAAGCTGGTTTTCACGAAGAATCTCCAGAGTAATAGTGAGGTGTTGTGAATGCTCTTCCTCACTTTTGGAATAGACAAGGATGTCATCTATGAAGACAACGATGAATTTGTCCAAATATTGCATGAACAGTTTATTCATCAGATTCATGAATACGGCCGGCGCATTAGTCATCCCGAAAGGAACAACGGTGTATTCATGATGCCCATACCGTGATACAAAAGCAGTCTTCTCAATGTCACTAGGATTAACTCTGATCTGGTGGTACCCAGATCTTAAGTCAATTTTTGAAAATACCTTCGCCCCTTTCAACTGGTCAAATAGATCGTCAATTCGGGGTAGCGGGTATTTATTCTTTATAGTGACATTGTTTAGCTCCCGGTAGTCTGTACACAATCTTAATCCTCCGTCTTTCTTCTTTGCAAAGAGGACTGGAGCTCCCCATGGTGATATACTCTCTTTAATAAACCCCTTTGCCTCAAGTTCATCCAATTGCTTCTTCAGTTCTATTAATTCCTTTGCATTCATTCGATAGGGCCTTTTTGATATTGGCGCCGTTCCCGGGATTAGATTGATAGTAAAGTCGACCTCTCTAACTGGTGGCATACCCGGCAGCTCTTCGGGGAATACGTCAGGGAAGTCTTTCACTATTGGTATGTGCTCAGGTTCTTTCAGTTGAAGATTTGCTAGGCTGGAATTAAGTGGTTTTTGTTTGCTTCTTGCCCCAATGTACTGGAGTCGGGTCCCGTCGGGCTTTCTAATGGACGCCTGCTTGGTTTCACAGTCTATGTTTACCCCATGGGAGGATAACCAATCCATTCCCAGGATTACTTCTAGTCCACTCAGGTTAATGACAAGGAGATTTGCTAGAAACTTAGTGTTATGGATTACAATAGCCTGATCTTTCCTGATTAATGTTACTTCTAGCGTCCCGGCAGGTGTACTAACCCCCATTGGTTTTTCCAAAAGTTCAGAGGTTAGTTTGTGGTCTACTAGAAACTGATGAGAAATAAAAGAGTGGGTTGCTCCAGGGTCGAAAAGAACAATACCCATAGCAGGTGGAATCAAAAGCTTACCGGTGATCACATCTGTGGCTTCTCCCACCTGTTCGGCTGTCACATGAGTCAGACGGGCAGGTCCTCTTCCAACTGCTCCTGCGGCATTTTGGTTGACATTCCTGGGTTGATTCATGCGGTGGACTTGAGGTGGTGCAGCTGCAGGAAATCTGGGTGCAATTGCAGGCTGTGGTGGAGTCCCAAATGTTCTCTGTGGGTGAGGACAATCAACCCTTCGATGTCCATGCTTCCCACAATTGAAACATGCTCTGTGCGACCATACAGACTTTGTTGGATGGTTTCCCCCACACTTGGCACACCGCAGTGCTCTGCCACTACTGGTTGTCTTGGAGTTGTCGGCCTTTGCACAGATGGATTGAAGGGTCTAGGCCCAGGGGGTCCAAATCTAGGTGGTGGTTGTTGCTGCTGATAAGGACGGGGCCTTCGAAGATTTTGTGGACGAGGGTCAAGCTTAGCCTTCTTTCTCCTTTCTTCTGTCAAATTGGAATGTTCATTCTCCAATATGATGGCCCGATTGACTAAATCCTGAAATTCAGTTATCTTATGGATAGATAAAAGCATTTTCAGGTAAGGTTGCATTCCATCCAAGAATTTCTCAATTTTCTTTTCCTCTGTGTCGACATCAGCTGGAGCATAACGGGAAAGGTCATTGAATTGACTTAGATATTCAATCATCTTTTTCCCGCCTTGATTGAGGGCTCAAACTCCTCTTCTTGATTTCCATCCTTCCAAAGAGGCACGTGGGTTTCGGTGAAGCGTAGCTTAAATTCTGCCCAATTGATGGGTTGCTCGCTCACACGATTTCGATTGTAGTTAAGCCACCAGGTGGCCGCAGGTCCAGTTAATTGGTGTGAAGCATACCGGACCTTTTCTACATCTGAACATCCCACTGTGTCCAACTTCTTTTCTACCTCCACCAGCCAATCATTCGCTTCCAGGGGATCGATTACCTTGGCAAAGGTGGGAGGGCGAGTTTGGAGAAAATCACCCAAACTTACTCCCCTAGTTGGCTGAGCTGTGGTAGGGACTACTCTGGTTAAAAGTGCCTCCATAAATCTGTTCTGATTTTCTTGAGCTTCTTTCCTAGAGTCTTCAAGAAAGCGGAGGACATCTGCCATTCCTCCCACAGGGTCTGCGGTCCTGGTGAGTACTAGTGGATCAGTTCCTGGTAGTATTGAGCCTCTGGAGTGGCCAGGTGTGGACTCATGAGGAACTACTGGTAGATCTCCCGTGGGTACTTCAGGTGGCAAGGCTCCCAACCTCGGTTCTGAACCTTGATCTTCCTGCCCTTGACCTTTCATCCTGGAGGGGGAAAAAGTTAACCAGCTGATAAGTTAAGATTTGCTCTTCTGGTGATTTAGCTATTAACAACACTTTCTTTAGCGAGTCTTTTAATTTATTGGGGTGGTTGTTCACAATTCAGCAGTAGTTTAGGGTAGGAAAGAGATCATCATGTATATCTTTCAGAATTAACCCGCGAGTGAGTTGAATTAGTCCATACGCAGATAGTCAACTAACACCAAGAAACAATGAGATGCAAAAAGATCCAAATCCTATACTAGCTGAGTCTCTCGTGCTCAGTCACGCTCGAGATCCCGTCCTCGAGACCGCCCAAATCCACGTGTTTGGGATCGCCGAGCTTGCCTCCGAGTCGACCTACACTACCACGGATCCACGCGCCTGTGCACGCCGAGATCCGCTCGAGTCCACCCAAATCACATATTTGGGACCGCTCGAGGCTCATCCCGAGTACGCCTGCACTCGTTCTGAGTGCGCCAGAGCTACACGCCCGGAGTGCCACGGACCACTCGTCCGGGAAAACTGACAGGCAGAAGTGAGGTAAGGCCTCTAGTTACACCGTTAGCCACTTCCTTAAAGTAGTTTGCAAACCACTCTAAGATGCTGACGTGTCATTCTATTTATCCAGATGAATAGGTAAGAAAGCTAACGGGTATGGTCCAAGCTTATCCGCAATTGGACAAAGCGAGTCCATACCAGAGTTCTATCATATGCCTCTAACCCTGGCATCCACTTATGACCTTATATTGAGTTCCCACACCTATAGTTTTCAAATCTGCTATCCTAGGTCGAAATACAAGACGGATCTGCATTAAAACATACAACTTTACATATTATGGTACAATGCTACAGATACTAGATACAATAAAACGATAACAACAAGTACAACCATCTGGACTACTAACTACTCCTGACTCAACCATACACAAAGACCTCTACTACCCTCTATCTAGGTCACTCCTCTCTCTCCTCCTCCTCCTCCGCCTCCTCCTCCTCCTCCTCACCCTCGGCCTCGACTAGAGCTAGTACCTATCCGTGAGTCTGCCCACTCTCACCGGGATCTCCAACATGGGTACGAAAATCTCGTGTAGAAAAGTGGTCTCCCTAACAGATCTGGATGTACTGTGATACGGGACCACGTAACTCGTATCGGCGGTGAGGAAGGAAACTGTCGATGGTGGGGTGATGTACCTCCTAAGTCTCCCCGAGGTAGTGGGGTGGAGATATGAGGATAGACAAACGGAGGAGAGTGAATAAGCGGGATAAAGATCATGGGATGGTTCAGAATGGGAACTCATGGGGTGGTATAATTAAGTCATCGGCTAAAAGGAATAGTATGTGGAATACGGGTATCATGGAATAAAGGGGTGGATCTGGTGGGAATGAGGGTGGAACTGTAGGTGGGGCCGTAGGTGGAGCTGTATAAGAACTAGGCCCTGGGTCTGAGGGAGGGTAAGTGGGATGGTAGGGTGGTGCATCTGGGGTGGGGCTATGATGGCAACCTCTAATGGCCTCTGAGATATAGTATCTTTGCCGCCAAAATCGAGTTCTCCTCGGCTCTCGCCAAGGCTCCCCGAGTAGAGTCATACAACAGGGTACCGGCCAATAGCATCGTACCGGTCGTGTCCCGCTGTAAAGCCAGGGTGGCTGGAGCAAGTGGTGGTGGTGGGTAGCTAGGAGTGTGGCTAGGGCCAAACTGCAAACCAAAACTCCCCGGGGCTATAGATGGAATCTCTCCGAACTGGGAGTCACTCAACTGGTCGCTAAAATGAGCCCTAAGGGCAAGGATGGCCTTACGGGCCACCTCTCAGATAGGCACGTAGTCGTCGGGTGACCTCCACACCGATGTAAACTCTACACAATACGCCGGGTTCAGGGGAATCCCGGTGACAGCAACTCCTACAATGGTGGAACCATCTAGAATGCTAACGTCCTGGAAAAACTCCGGAAAAGGTGCCCTCAGGTGGTGTAGTAGTCTCCCCAAGAGTAGCACGTGCTCCCCCCGCACTCTCTCAGGCGGGATCCTGGACCTAGTCATTCTGCAAAAGAGAATGGTGCTACATTAGTATGGTTGTCATCTTAAAGAAAGGTAAGATTTTAACATAATAATTATGACCAGAGGGTGGAATAGAAATGACATCAAGACAAGGGTTAATAAGATACTTAGTGCAATATAGCAAGTAAGAAAAGCATGCTTAGGTTCTACGACAGTTTCTATTTTATTAGCGTGGCCCAAACCTATTGCTCTGATACCACCTGTGACGCCCCGTGTGATTACCCCAGGGGTAATCACACTTAGGCACACGGATTACTATTCGCCCGCCTAGAACACCGCCCGACGAATAGTAAGCCATTATCAAAGTGCGCAGTTAGAACAACAAGATGGAAATCATTATTTAATTACAACGATTAACCACACAAAGCTAAGGTTTTATATTACACATATTTATTACAAAAACCAAAATAAGACCAAGTCTTCCCTTGCTCGCCACGCCTAATGTGTCCCCTAGTCGTCCCAGGCACCAAATAAGGCGTCCGCCTCGCCCTGCTCCTCGCTGCCAGGGTCCAAGTCTCCCGCGGTCTCATCTGCACCTGCACCTGCACCTCCCTCGTCCCACTCGGGATAAATCCCAGTCGGACTAGGATCTACAAAGGAGAATACTAGCAAGGTTGAGTACAGAGTACTCAGCAAGCATTAGTAGCAAAAGATGCATCTCATGTCAATATCTCTGATGGTTATCACAAATTCTATCTCATGTCATTCTGAAAATAAATCATTAAATAATTGTGGCAAATTTTATACTGAAAACACTACTGGTCACTCGGAAGAAGAAAGACCCCTGGTGGTTCCCGTAGACTCCAATCCAGGAGACTGGCATGAATTCATGATTTGTATAGCACTGCGCAGGCTTGTACCACTTTACTCATAGCTATTCTGAACTCTAAAATGAACCAGGTCCATCACATTTCCTTTGATGCGACTTCGAGTTCAGGATACAGAACGTTTTCCAGGTTACGTGATTAATTTTTCCACCCATTACGCTCCGCGGTCTTTAACGAATCTTCACACCGAAGTTCGTAATGTTAGTTGGGCCGACGCACCTTCACCTAACACCCCCTTAGCGCATATAGCGCCTGCCTCAATCTGGGGTTTCTCAACACACTCACTCATATAACATACCCGCGTGGAAAGCATAATCACGTAACAGGGTAGCATTTTACGCTCACTAAACGGAAAATGGTTGGCACTGATTTACGGCATCTGACCGAGTAAGAGTTTTGTTGGTCCTTATATTATAACCGTATGTAAAGGAGTCCCACCTCTTGCCTCATTATCATTTTCATCATTTTCTCATTTTCTTCCCCGCCTGGTCTCCTTTACCACCATATAATATTATCATCATTCCCGCTATCATTCATGTCTTTTCCATTTTCATCTCGATCTTTTGATTTAAGTTTTGAGAATTAAATTTTGAATGCAATACTTCTAATACAAAGAATATACGGTTTACATTTAAAATAGTCAGTATTGATGTTCAAGAGGATCGCTTGCCTTCGTAGTAATAGTAGGTGTCGGTCTTGATGAGTCCGGATCGCCACGCTGCTTACCGGAGCTCGTCTTCAAGCAACGCGTAATACAAATAGAATACCGAGAAATACTTAGTGATTTTTGATGATGTTCGGATAATAAATCGCTAATGCGATTTCTACCGTTAGCCGCTTTTAATTTTCAAATATTTTTCCAAACCCGAATCGCTTAGCGCTTCTTCCTAAAATCCTATTTTAATTATTCTATTAACCCTAACCCTAATTAACCTAATTACTAAATTACCTAAACCTAACCCTAATCCTATCTAACCCAACCCCCTCTCTCTCTCTCCTCCACTCTCTCGCCTTTTCCCTTCTCTCTCGCTCGGCCTCACCCGACTCTTCTTCTCCCGGCGCCTCCTCCTCGCCTCTGCTGACGCCTCTCATGGCCACGCTTCCTCACACGCCGCGCTCCGCTCATGGCTGCCCTCGGTTTCCTCGGCGCTTTCGCGGTCCCTCCGCACCGGCCCGGCCGCTTTGCCGCCGCCCACGGCTCCACCGGCCGGCTCCCCCACGCCGCTCTCGCGCCTCCACTTCGCACGGATCTCCGGCGGCCCAAGGTGCCACCGCTTCGGGTTTCTCCCCGCGGCTTCATCGGTTTGATTCTCACCCCCTCTCCGCTCTCTCTCTCTCTCTCAACTTTTCCCGACTCCGGCCGCTACCTCTGGTTCGGCCGGCCCGGCCTCACGGCCGCCGGCCGCTCTGGGCTCAAATCGCCGCACCTCCTCTGGTCGCGCCCGAGCCCGCCTGCTCGCCTGGTCTCACACGCCCTGACCTACTCATGGTGCCCTGAGCCCGGTCTATTACCCGATTGGTTTTCTGCTTTACTGAAATTTGCTAGGGTTGCTTTCTTTAGCCGATTTGGTTAATGCTAATTTGATGTCATATTAATTTGATGCATGCTCAAATTGATGGATTGGGTGAATCGGCTATGGTCGGGGTTGCCGGGGTTTGGTGTGTACGAGGTTGCCGGGGTGGTTCGCCGTGGTCGGTAATACTCATCTCCCTCTCTACTCCCTGATCCCCTTGCTCTGTGATGAGAATGGATGGCTTCCTAATGATGGTACTGGGATTGGGTTGCACCTTTGAATGATGCTCATGAGGTGCTGTGCATACTACTGGGTGTTGGTCTTTACCTCTTACTGAAGTCTGGGTTGGGAGGGGGATGGTAGTGCCGGCTTGCTGGTGCTCTCCTGGCTTCCTGGCTGTCTGCTGGTGGCTTCCTTCTTGCTCCCTGGTGCCGGCCTCTTGCTCCTGTGTTCTTGCTCCTTCTGCTGGGCAGAACTGGGAGGAGAATGCACTGGGGAGGCTCTTGAGTGCTGGCTTGGAATGGGGGATGGGTTCAGGAGAATGAACCTGGGGCTGGCTTTGCTGGTGTTGCTGCTCTTGCTTTGTCTTTGGGTGCAATGGTCGGGGAATGTATGGTGGTGTCTTTGGGCGAGGGTTTGGCCAGGGGATTGTATTAATGAGGAGTGCACTCACCGTTTTATCTCCCGTCAGCAAATTGTTTTCCCCCCTGCTCCTGTTCGCTTTTACTTTTACCATGATCCTATCCTTATGTCTGTGCACTGTGGGCTCAATTGGGGGAATGTATGGCATCCTGTGGCTGATGGCTGGCCACTATGCTTTTGTGCTTTCTGTGGGGTTTTTGCCGAATGATTTGAGCTGAGGCAATCTGGTATTCGTAGGTGTTGGATATGAAAATGCCGAATGATGAAACCTACGGTAATAAGACGGCGCCGATCGCTTAGGTTGGGTTTAGGTATCGCTGATATCCAGGTGCCAGCTGATTTGGTTTAGCCTCGGTGACTTGAGAATCAAGCTGCCGGTTAAACCAGGTCAGTTTGGGTAGCCTCGATACTCACGGTGCCACTAACCTAGGTTGTTCTGGGAACCGCGGTGATTCCTACTGTAATCTGACGGCAAACTACTCGATTTTAACTCTATGCTATGGTTTTCTCTTTGCGGATGGTCTTATGTTTGGTTGACTGAAAATGGAGCTGGTAGTGGTACTTCGGATCGAGTCGAGGAAGGCAGTTCGATTGGACGGGGATGGATGATCAATACTCCAAGGAAGGCTTCAGCGATATGCAATGCAAGATCATTGTTTATTCATTTTGTAATGACCTCAAAGTTGTAATTATGATTCGATCTGTTGTAATACATTCTTTTGATTATACGATGTAAATCTGTACTTTGATTTGTTGTAACCATACTCTTGTAACAATTATGGAATTGAATTGTACTGATGTTATGAAAATCTGAGTTTGCGATTGAACTGAGTTTTAAAGAAGTGATTACTGCGATTGATCCTAATACAAGACTTTATTGATGATTAAGAGATCCTAATTTTGTCGGGTTCTTACAGGAATTGGCTACATTAGCAGCTAGCTTCTCTGTCATCTCGGCAGCGTGCTCCACAATCTCCAAAGCAGTTTCCACGTTTTCTACAGTCTCGCCTAACATAACAACCTAATCATTTCAACAAGAACTAGAATATACGGGCATGCCTTCATGGTATTGGTAGATTGCGATTCACTTAAATTGTCAAATATCAATAACCGATAGGCAATTCACGGACTATGGATATGATTAATTCCGGTGTGGTTTGCAAAATTAGCAATTGTATTGTATGGATCTAAAGGAAACCACTATTGGATTGTGTATGTACGTACCTTCGACCTTCCTAACCCTCTTGTAGAATGGCACGGCCGTGTAGACTACGCCTCCAAGCACCATCTGAACCCTGAGAAACAAACATCAGGGATGATCAATGGCAGTTAATTCATCTCACAAGAGCAGTACACTGAACACGGTACACTATTGTTGCTCCTAATTCCTACCAGATTGGTATCATCGGCAGCGGCGAGAAGCCGAGGCGTCGGTGGCCGGCGGCGGCGGCTGCCGCGGCCAACTCCGCCGGAACTACGTCAGATTTCCCGATAACAACCCACCTGTCCATATAAATCAACCATCTTACACAGATCCACAAATTGAATTCTCAAGAAACAAGCAAAAAACCACAGCTCTTGCTCGGAGAACACGTACCCCGGGTCGATGCCGCTCGGATCTGCAGCAGAGCCATCGGCAGAAGGCTTCTCGCTTGCGCTGCACCGAAACAAGAGCATCCAAGAAATCACAAAAGAACATCCAAGAAATCACAAAAGGGCCACCAAATTCCATCTACATCACAAATTCCATCTACATCAATCCTACGAAGAATAAAATAGAAAGGCATCATGCATCCATACTTTGGGTCTACTTCGGCGGGCTGGGTGGCGGCGCTGGTCGGCGGCAAGGCGAGCGTCGCCATGCAGGATCGATTGACTTGCGGCCGAAGCGCGGAAGCGTTCAGGTGTACGAGGGGAAGAGAGGAACAAGGAGTTGATTAGCTCGGCGGATATAGTTGCCGTGCTTCATTATGTTGCTTATCTTAGCATTAAATTTGCTAGTGTCAGACCAATAATACGAGTTGTAGTAGGATGGAGTAGAAAATTTTGCACGCGAGAATTAAACAACTCTGATTGGTACAGCAAGTGCTACAGTAATACTTACTAGCAGAGAACCCTCGTCTCGCCTCTTGGGTCTTGGCTACCGTGCGCAGGATTAATTTTACAGCTTCATCACGATCAAGCTGCTTTCGTGTGCAGATTAATTACTTCACTACAGTAGTTGCTTCTGTGGACAACATGCCGACGTGGCCAGAGAATTTGAATGCGGCCGAGTGGCCCGGCCCGTTCCACGCCCGAGTCGACGCGGATCCCACGCCGACAGCTTGAATACGGCGGGGTTTCTCTCGGCCCGGTCTGGGCCGATTCTTCTTCTTCTACTACTTCTTTCAGGGTTGTTTGGTACTGAGGCAAAACCCATTGCGGCGAATCCCCACATCCCAAGGAAATGTTTGTCTCGTGCAAAACAATTCACCCATCGTTTGGGAGGTGAAGAAGAAAAAGACACATCCAAATGTTTTTATGGGGGGAAAAAAGAAAACTCTCGTTGCCCCAACCTCCTCTTCGCCCCGGGCCACCACCTCTTAACAGCTATCGTGTCACCACACAGACCATAGGACGCGTATTAGGGCGCCACACTCCAGAGGTGGCGCCTCCTTTGTTCTTGTTACACTACACCGGTGTGATGGCGCCGCAAAGGCGAGAGCCTATGGTAGTGGCAAGGGTGAGTCAAATCATTGAGAGCAAGGGTGGTACTGTCTTACCGAGTTTTTTTTCTCCTTTCGAAATTGACATAATTTAATTTAATACTATTTATTTATAGTTTGAAAGTATTTTTAGAGCCAAGCCACGTAATCCAATCGAAATCGACTTATTTCAATGTTTAACCAATTGACATTAACTCATAGAATGTCTTTCTCTATGTTCGTTCAGTCTTTTGCTCTTATTCTGTCGAACTTTGTATGATTACGTTATGCGTTTAATGGAGTTCCGGGGATATACCTTGTTATCGAAAAAATATTTAATCAATTAACGAGTTTAATTAAAGCAATTCCGAGCCGAGTCAATGAGTCCCACCAACGAGCATTTTTTCCACCCCTAATTGAGAGGGCAAAGTTGCGGAGGAAGGGACAACATTGCGTGCTATGCGCACGAACAACTGTCGGTACAATATTGTATTATCTCACTGGTAGGTGGGCCCAAATCACTGGCTGGGCTACATGGCCCACTCTGTCAGTGAATGTATTGAGAGTTTTGTACTCTCTGTTTTTTAATACTTGACACTTTTGACTAGTGCAGTGCACGTATATTTAGGCAATCTTTTATAGACTAAAATGCCCCTCGTAACTAACTCCATCCCTTCACATTTAATTATTTTGTGGTTAGGGTAAGTTGCACAAATAACGAGGAAATGTATAACAATGACAATATGAGAAAACTTGTATTAGAAATAGCGAGGTGGGAAGTATTTTAGAAGGAAAAATTAGGTCAAATGTAAGTAAACGAAAATGGCGCAGTAGTATAATGAGCTGTTTGGTTTGCTACTCTTGCAAAACAAATCAAATATTGGTAACGCCAACGAAAATCAGATGTTATTTGATTTGCTACTAAAATTTAGTAACGCTCACATAAATTTGGTAACACCAATGAAATCCAATGTTATACGCGGGCAATCTGAGGGGCAAGAAAATCGCTCACCAAAAATTTAGTAAAAACGTCAAGATTTGGTTTGACCACGATCCAAACAGTGCTATGTCGGTGTTTTAGAACCGAACTTACGTAATGATTGTTTGATTCGGGGGATCTCCAAGACTCAAATCACGCAAAGAAAATGACACAATAATTTTATATAGGTTCGGGCCTTCTCCGGAGAGAATAACAACTCTATTTCTGTGTGACTATATTGAGTATGCTGGTTACGTATCAATAGAAAGACTGAAATACAATATTTTATACTCCTGATCGTGTCTTTCTTCCTCTTGTCCGTCCTCCTCCTGTCGTTTGGTGATTCCTCCTTTTATAGCGTGCTCGCAGTGAGTGATAATTTCTCCAGCCCAAAGAGCGTACCAATACTTTAGATAATGACGTAGTTACCGGAGATTACTGTTGGAGAAGTAATGTTCCCACGTCGTCAGACATTTATCATCAGGGCAGATAGATTAATCGTGCAGTTATTATGGAGAATAATAGTGTATACTGACTGTTTAGATGCCCTAATCAATTGGGTCTACTTGTTTGTAAGCTCAATTGACTGTAAGGTGGTCGTAACTGATCTGGTCGTGGAAAGACTTACGACTACGAGGTGATCGTAAAAGAACTTACGATCTCGTGTTAGTCGTAGAAGAACTTACGACTATAGAACGGAGTAGTTGATCTGGTCATAGAAAGACTTACGACCATGAGGTGATTGTAGAAGAATTTACGATAATGAGGTAGTCGTAGAAGATCTTACGACTCCAGCTTCTCCCTTGAGAACATTAAGGGGGTATACTTAAGAACCATATAATAGCATCATTATCCATAATAAGGATTACAGATAAATAATTAAATGATGATTTCTAGATCCTCGTTACGCTCTTTTCACCAAAATTTGATTTTGTCTATGTTTTAACTATGCTAAAATTTTGGCTCAGCTTATTTTACCCCTCAACCAAACCGTCTTCGACACTTGTAGCGTAGAGAATTTTTTATTTAATCTATTTTTTAAAAATATTTTAAAGATAACTTGTCCCTAACTTTATTTATAATTTTGATCTCTTTGATCACGCCACAACGCGCGGCGTAGGAAGAGCATATTGTCACGCCACGGATCTCGACATGGCAAACGAGTGCTGTTGCGCCCAAGGATCAAAATCTCAGATCCGGGGAGTTTCCTGGCCATTGGCCAGTACCGGTAACCGGCTGGTTACCGAAAATTTCAAAAAAAACCGGTGTGAATTCAAATATCAAATTTTGAATTCGTCTTTTTGCCGGACCGGTAACCGGTAAAACCGGCAAAAAACTGGGAAAAACCGAAAAAACTGAAAAATGGTGAAAATGGTAATTATCAAATTTAAATTTGGAACAATGCAAATATTAATGGGAAAGTGTTTCAAGTTGTACATAAAAAGTCCTTCTTGGTTGCTGCACTCTCTAGAGCAGTCCTCTCGTCTCGTCCAAGTGTTATAAAGCATGTAACATAATAAAAAATATAAGTTAATGATAATGAACGATAGCTTGATTAGCATACAAAAAACAATAATGAGAAGTAATTCATACCAACACATTGTCGAGAAACGCAAAGCTTGAGCAATGTAGTCGTTGTTATCATATAGTATAAGTCCTTCAAATTGTGCTAAGTGAGCCTTGTATTGATCTCAAGTGTGTGTTTCGTAGGCATATTGTAGCCAATGATTGTACATTTGTTGGTAATATTCGGGTTCGACCCACTGGTACACCATTCTGGCATTGGTATTGAAGGACACAAGACCGTAATAGGAACTAGGATATGTGTTGGACCGAAAAAGCGACTAGAGGGGAGGTGAATAGGAGCACGCTCATTTTTTCACAAATACAGGATTTAATAAAACTTTACTCCAGTAGATATGGACCCAGTAGATATGGAAGCTATGAAGATCAGTATAGCAGTACAGCGGAAGACTAATATTGAATCTAATATAAACCCATAAGCAAAACGACAAAAATAACAAAGATTAAAGCACATCAGTGCACTGCCGGTCGGACCGTTGGCCTTGGGCGGTCGGACCGATTTTCGGCCATCGACCGGTACACGCAAGGCGATCGACCGCCACCTCCGTAATGCATTGAAAACCCGATGACGAAGATGCAAATAGATGAAACTTTTGATCTACTAATCCAAACTTGATGAAACTTGGAACACACCTTCTCTATGATATCAGGGACCTATTCCAACCGAAGATTATGATAATTCTTGGAGGAATCAAGATCCTTTTTCGTTTGATCAAAGAAGGGTTCAAAACCAGGTCAAAACGAAAACTAGGTCAAAGCTCTTGCTCGTGGGTGATTGATGATCAAGATGATCCTAGATAGATTCTCACACATCACAGCAAGCTAGATCACGTGAAGAAACCAAGTAAAAGCTCACGGATCAAAGAAAGACCTAAAATCATCAAATAGAGAGAAAGAACACAATGAGACAAAACATTGATCAAACTTTCCTTTGATTGATTGATATGATCAGGGCTTACAGCCACTCCATCAATAGAGGACAATGCTCAATCCAATAGCACAAAAATCGCATCAAACATCAAGAACCATAGCCTCCACAAAAGCTCTCCCTAAGAAAATTAGGGTTTATAAGAATTGCAAAAGAGGCGAAGAGGAGGTGCAACTACCCCCTCTCCTATTTATAATGGAGGCTTAAACCTTCTAGAAGTTCGATCCTATTGGGCTCCCGTTAAGGCCCAAAACAAACGAGACACTTACGCACGCATTTTAATGCACCGTCTTTAACATCCCTTGACCTAACTAGCTACACCTTGCGCCATCTTGCGCCTCGGATTAGCTAATAGGTCACCCTTGCACATCTTGCGCCACGCTTGAGAACATTGACCTCACCCGGCATCGTTGATCGTTCTGGACCTCAGCTCTCCAAGCCTAGCCCCGATCATCCTCCCCGTTGACCGCCGTTGACCACCAAGCAACCTGCACAACAATAGACAAGTAAACAGAATTTGGGAACAAGTTCTTCGCAACTTGACCCATGTTAGTCAAAACATGCATCATGCACCATATATGCCCTGAAACTCATGACTTTGACCTAACAACCGAATATCGTCGCCTCGAAGACCGACGATCAAAGTGAAAACTGGCCGATCGCTTCTAGGGCTAGGGCGGTCGACCGCCACCTATGGGTCAGTCGACCGCCACCGACTTAGCTATTTTTCCTCTCTGGAAAACCGAAACCTACTCGAAATTTCAAACGAATAGAACTTTTGACTGGAAACTCCAAAAATTATGAAACCAAGTGCAATAGAATCCCCTCTCTTGCCTACACACTCTATTTTTGGCACAGCTCAATTCTCACTTTCAGAATCGGCGGTCCGATCGCCACTAAGGTCGGGCCGATCGTTATGGATCGGCCGATCGCCACCCGGCCGGCCAGACCGATTCGCCTCGACAAAGATGCCAACTTTACCGAAAACACGTGAAACGACAAACCATTAACGCCATTGCCAATTGTCACATCATCCTAAGATCTGGAGCATATCCCCATGATATCCACAATCTCCCCCTTGATGAACACATTGGCAATAATCTAGAAAAATATAATTTGGAGGTTTGAAAAGTAAAATACTTTTGTTTTCGCACAAAGGCACAACTTGGTCCATAAGCAAGAGAAAGCAATGGAAATGACCAAGCTGGCATCAGAATAGCATAGGCATGTGAGATAAGGCAAAAGAAAGCATAAAAACTTTGATTTCCAAAAAAGAGTCAAAAATCTCACTTAAGGTCCATATGAAAGAACAATTGTTCAATTGACCTATGATCATTGTAGGGATAAGTAAATGCAATTCAATTTCAGAAAAGTCAATAAGACAATAATAATGCAATTCAAAAACTCCCCCTCACTACGATCCACAGATTTCAGACAATTTCAAATTCTCCAATTTCTCCCCCTTTTTATCATTTTAATATATCTTCTCCCTCTTTGTACAATAATGATATATTTTCTCCTCCAATATTGAAATATCTTCTCCCCCTTTGACAATGGAGTCATCAAGGAATCACGTCTTCCTCTTTGAAGTGCAATGCAGTAGCTTCATTTTTTTATATATTTATTTTTCAATTTTTGATTACAATAACCTTTGGAGATTACCCAAAAGAACAGGCTAGCATCTCTAATATTGCACAAACAGCATATCAAGCCTGACAAAGCTAGCAAGATCATGATAAGACATATATATATAAAAGCTAAGCACGAAGGCTCAAAAGTAAAACACTAGATTTGATCAAATTAAGCAAAGCTTGAAATTCAGCAAGTTCATCAATAGGGATCCTAAAGTGAAACTGGCCATGTCAAAATGTCAAAGTAAGATAAAAAATGTAACAAAGACCACATTAAGAGTCAATCAGGTCATGTATTGAATCATTTTGCTCAAATTTCTCAAAAGCCTATTTGTCAACAGTTTTCTCATTTGCACTGAATATTGAAGTTGACTAATGATCTAACTTAGTGACAATATTCTGGACTAGGAGCCATCCACAAACTCATCCTAAGCTTCGACCAGAAGTTGATTAAACGTATATCTTAGTGAAGAAGATCCTGGACTAAGAGTCATCCACAAACTCTTCCTAAGCTTCTACTAGTGCGACAAATCTTGAGGTTCATGTCATTTCTGACAAGCAGTCCCCATGAGATCGTCTGGATCATCAAACTATCTCCAAGTTCATGTCTTTGACAAGCACTCTCGTAAGAATAGTTTGGCACAATTTAAGCATAATACAATCTTGATTTTTCATGTTTCACAAGTGCAGTTTTAGAATTTCAAGAACACAAAAAGCTCAAGTAATGGTCAATTTTAGATTCAAGAGCTAACAAAGCAATTATGACAGGGCCAATATCACAAAAGGAGCACTAATTGCGCAACTAGCTAAAACATCCACAAATTGTAATTTTTAGTTCGAGTTGTTTTAGAGTTCTAGCTCATACAGCAAAGACTTGTCTGTATATGTAAAAACATGATGATTCTAGCAAGTCAAAGATCTAGACATGACATTGAGCAAGAATTGAAATACTAAAGCTCCAAAGGGTAATAGGCAAAGCTTCATCAATTTTAAAAGATAAGCAGAAAAAACTTATATTACAATGCATCTTTTTGGATTTTTCATATGAATGCAATATGATACAATGAGATACAATAAAAAGCCTAAAAACCTAAAAAGTTCAAAAAGATCAATAAATTCAGAAAAAGAACAAGAAAAGATCAAAAGAACAAGGTAAAATCAGAAAAGATCGAACTCCCCCTCAAACCAACCCATATGGATAAATTATCCCTAACTCGCTTCTCAAGGTGACAAACCTAGCTGGGTCTAAAGGCTTGGTGAGGATATCAGCCAGTTGAGCCTCGGACTCCACAAAGTGTAGCACAATATCACCCTTCTCGACATGGTCTCTAAGGAAGTGATAGCGAATATCTATGTGCTTGGTCTTAGAATGTTGCACAGGGTTCTTAGCAATATTAATGGCAGAAGTGTTATCACAGAAAAGAGGAACACTAGCACAATTTAACCCATAATCCTTAAGAGTGGTTACCATCCAGAAAATCTGACTACAACAACTAGCAGTTACATATTCAGCTTCAGTAGTGGATTGTGCAACAGAAGACTGCTTCCTAGAAGACCAAGATACAAGATAAGTGCTTAGGAAGTGACAAGTGCTTGAGGTACTCTTCCTATAAAGCTGGCAGCCCACAAAATCAGAATCAGAAAACCCCCGAATGGACAATGATGACGAACAGGAATACCAAATGCCATACAGAAGGGTAGAGTGTAAATACCTGAATATGCGCTTAACGGCTTGGCGATGGGAAGTCCTCGGAGACGCCTGAAACCTCGTACAGAGGCAGACCGTGAAGTGGATGTCCGGTCTTGATGCCGTCAAGTACAGGAGGGAACCGATCATGCTGTGGTACTCGCGTTGATCCACGGCTTCTCCTTCCTCATCTGGATCCAAAACAGTCGAAGTTGCCATGGGAGTGGAGATTGGCTTTGTAACATCCCAAATTTCGCTTTCTCTAAAATTTAATTTCAAATTAATTATTTAAAAATATATGGAATTTATTTGGATCTTATTTGTATTTCTTGTGTGTTACTGGAAGAAAGTCTCAAATTTCAAAACTCCTTGTCCAATCAAAATTCCGAAAATTCAAATTCAAATTCAAATATCCAGAAAAATATCTGTTCTAATCTCTTGACCCTATCTATTTATTTATTTAAATATTTATGTTGCTCTTCTTTCTTTTTCTAAAAATAAAAAAAAAATCAGAAATCCGGTCCCGATAGGCTTGCAGTCACCCATATCGAAACGTTTGAGCAAGTCCTTAGTGTACTTCGTCTGATGGATGAAGATCCCTTCCTTGCATTGCTTAATTTGAAGTCCCAAAAAGTAATTGAGCTCTCCCATCATACTCATCTCAAATTCCCTGGACATAGTCTCAGAAAAGCTAGAAACAAGAGTATTAGAAGAACCACCAAAGATAATATCATCAACGTAAATTTGAGCAAGCAGGAAGTCATTACCACGCCTAAGAATGAACAAAGTCTTGTCTACCTTACCCATCTCAAAATCATTCTTAAGCAGTAAGATCTTAAGTCTATCATACCAGGCTCTAGGGGCTTGTTTAAGACCATACAAGACTTTGGATAGCTTGAACACATGATTTGGGTACTTGGGATTCTCAAAGCCCGGGGGTTGTCTAACATAAACTTCATCCTCAATGAAACTATTTAAAAAGGCACTTTTAACATCCATCTGATATAATCTAAAGCTCTTAGATGCAGCAAATGTAAGCAGAATGTGAATGGCTACTTGTCTAGCAACAGGAGCAAATGTCTCATCAAGATCCAACCCCTCAACTTGGCTAAAACCCTGAGCTACCAACCTAGCCTTATTTCTAATTACAGAACCATCCTCATTTTGTTTGTTTTTAAAAACCCAGCTGGTTCCTATAACATTATGTCTACTAGGAGGTTCTACTTGGTTCCAAACCTTATTCATCTCAAAATTCTCTAATTCCTCATGCATGACATTAACCCAACTAGAATTCGATAAAGCATGTGATATATCGCGGGGTTCAAAAGAAGCAACAAATGCAGAGTGAGAATAGAGATTTGGATCATGATACCTGGAGCGAGTGGCTCGCTCATGGAGATTACCAATTATCTGATCCGAATGGTGCTTCCTTTGAATGTGAAGTGGCGCACCCGGAGAGGAAAGCATCTCTTCAACCTCCGCAGGTACTGCTGATGATGAAGATGCAGTAGGAGCCTCATCTGAAGGCGAAGTAGTCACAACAGGTTCTTGTGCTAGAATAGGAGCGTCATCAGCAGTAGGTGGAAGAACATCAAATCCTTCGTCATCTTCCTCTATGAATATGCTCGCTGTCACCTGTGTATCACTTGAAACCCCTCGAATGTGCAGAATAATCAAGAAATAAACCATCAAAAGTTCTTGACTCAAATTTATCTAGATTTCCTGTTTTGAGAATAAAACACTTGGATCCAAAGACTTGAAAGTGCGATACAGAGGGTTTTCTACAAAATCTAAGCTCATAACCAGTCTTGCCCAAAGAAGGTCTCACAAAGACACGATTGGCAATATGGTAAGCAGTAGCAACAGCTTCGGCCCAAAATCTCCTCGGCGTGCTATACTCATCTAGCATCGTCCTAGCCATCTCGACCAGGGTCCTGTTCTTCCTTTCCACAACGTCATTTTGTTGAGGGACGTGTGGAGAAGAGAACTGATGCTCAATTCCACGCTTAGCACAAAAATAAGTAAATGAAGCATTCTTGAACTCCGTGCCATTGTCACTGCAGATCGCTCTCAAGGCACCCGGAAGTTCAGAAGCCAAACGAACAACCAGATCATGATAAAACTCAAAAACTTCATCCTTCAAAGCAAGAAAGAACACCCAAGTGTATCTAGAAAAATCATCAACTATGACAAGAATGTACCATTTTCCACCAATTGACCGAACCCTAGCAGGACCAACAGTATCCATATGAAGCAATTGTCCCGGTCCGTTAGTCATGACCATAGTCACTGAAGGGTGTGAGGCGGCAACTTGTTTGCCATGCCTACAGGGCGCACATACAACATCTTTGATGGCTTTGAGTTTGGGCAAATCTCTGATAAGCTCAAGGTTGCTAACTCGCGTCAGATGATCAAAACTAATGTGCCCCAAACGACGGTGCCAAAGCCAGAACTCGGAAGAAGATGAAATCAAGCATTTGAGAGAACCAGCAAGAGATTCAGAAAAGTCAGCTCAAAAAATCATAGTAACTCTAGTAATTCCAAAAACAAGCTCACCAGTTGAATCAAGCACCCGACAAGTATTTTTCTTAAATATAGTCTCATAGCCATCATCAAGAAGTTGAGACACATAAAGCAAATTAAACCTTAGCTTGTCCACAAGGGCGACGTCCTTAAGGATGAAACTGTCGTTCACCCTGATCGATCATGTTCCTTCAATCCGCCCTTATTTATCATCTCCAAAGGTGATGAAATCATCACCTGTTGACCGCGTGAAAGAGGTGAACCATTTTGAGTCTCCGGCCATGTGGCGTGAACAGCCGGAGTCGACGAACCACGTGTCCTTTCTCTTTCCGCGGTAATCCTGAAAATCAAGGAACAGAAGAACGATGTGTCTCAATACTGGGGTTAGCTAAACAAGACTTAGGAATCCAGTACTGAGACACACGTCTGCGAGTAGTATACAAAGCAGAAGTGCTATCCTTGATTTTATTTAAGGTTCTGTTATGAGCAATGGTTAAAGTAACATGATAGTTATCCTGTCTAGGAACATGATGATGATCACGTGATACAAATCCTAAGCCATGTTTCTTCTTTTCTATGTTACCATGTCTCATAGAAGCTCTAGGTTGATTAGATGAAGTTCTAGCAAAAAATTTCTTATCATTTTTCAACCTACGCCAACAGAACTCAATCAAATGCCCATCCTTTTTACAATAGGTGCAATGATACTTTATACCACTAGAAGAAGCACCCTTAGACTTAATAGATGGCTGGGCAATACGTGCAGACTTAAAAATAGTTTTTGCACGTTGTGTTTTAAATTCAATTAACCCATTTTCCAAAACTTGAGTAACTTTTGGGTTAGAATTATTTTGAACATGATTGTATCCTAATCCTTGCTTCTTATAAAGAGTTTTAGACTTGTCCAGAATCATGTTTAATTGTTTCTTACGTTTAGAGAATTTTTCTAAGGTATCCTTAAGATAAGCATTTTCATCTTTAAGATTAACACATGATTCACATGTTTTACTTTTAATGGCTCTAGCATATTTCTCCTTATATAAAGAAGTTTCAAGTTAAAGGCTGGACATGAAGCACATGTAGAAGACTCAATACTGTCCTTAAGCTTGGCATATTTAGCTCTAGCTGCTTCTAAGATATCTTTAACTTCATGTTCGCACTCTAAGCAGAAAGTGCAAAGGCTAGAATCAACATCTCCAGAAATAACTAACTTGCTAGACTCTAAGCATTTTTCACATGGAGCAGATTTAACCTCAACAAGCTGACAGTGGGCCCCAATGTCCATGAATTATTTCTCAAATTATTTCTCTACTAAGAATTCTGAATTATGACGTCATGCTGATGTCAGCCCTCAAAATTAGAATTAAAAGAAATCTCGGGAAAATCCTACAAAGGCTGACAGTGGGCCCCAATGTCCATGAACCAAGTCCACGCAAACAACTTAGGGTCCGTGGGTTCAAGGTTTCATGGGATAGTCAACCTGACATGTGGGACCCACAGTCAGAGGGATGGCTTATCGTGGACTATGTTCACTAGGGATTTGGATCTAGGTTGGGGTTTGAGTTGGCACACGAGCTGACTGAGCAGCTGACACAGGTGCCACGTATGCGACACATGGGCCAAGAAGATAATGTGGATGCTGGGGTGGCTGACACACAAGCGACACGTCACCTCGACGGTGCGGAGGCTCCGGCAACCATCAGGTTTGGTGAATGGCGGCGTTTCACCGGTGGTGAAGGCGAACAAAGAGAAGATGGCGCTTCGGGGATCTCATTGATGGGCTTATTGGTGAATGGGGACAACGAGGATGGTCGGCGACGAGGTTTAGGCGGAGGCTAGGTTTCGGCTTCAATGGATCCAGGGTTCCGGCGACTCTCCAGTGGAACCGAGGTGGCTAGGAGGTAGCTCTGGGTCTTGCAAACTCGATGGGGGTGGAGGAGAGACTCGAGCGGCTTTGACGGTGACAGAATAGCTTGTCGGAGTTGTGGCGGCAAGATTACTTCCCCGAGCTTCTCTAGCTGCTAGGGCTTCGCTCTGAGGCTAAGGCGGCTGGGTATGGGACGCGAAGGTCAAAGGCTCTCGATCCCCTTATATACGGGCGGCCAACAGGAGTCCAAGGCGGCTATGGTGAGAAGATTTCATGCGGTGGCGCGGAGAAGGAAAGAGGGAGAGTCCACTTCGGAGACGATGATGATGTGGCCAGGCGGGACCTACTCGTCAGTGAGGTTGGCTCGAGGTGGAGAGCGTAGCAAATGGCTCTACGGAGACCGACAGGTGGGACCAGCTCGGGAGGGGAGAGGAAGATACGGGCGGCGTGGGAGCTGGACCGGAAGTGAAAAATGGGCCAGGGAATAGGAAGATTTACCCTGAAGGCTTTTCCAAGATTTTAATTAGATTTTTCCTTTTTAGAAATTATAGAAAATCCAAATAACAATTAGAAAATAGCCAATGAACTCGAAAAAATTCTAGAAACTATATACAAGCACATAGAACCCAAATAAAATAATTTCGACAATAGTTGGTGTTGACATTATTCATATTAAATTGTTTTACCTTTGAAAGTCCATATTAATATTTATTAAAATTCAAATAAGACTTTGGTGAATTTTCCTACAGAGCTAAGCTACTCAATTAAAAAAAAACTTCAGAAAAATTAGGATGTTACAAATCTTCCCCCCTTAAAAGGAATCTCATCTTTGAGATTCGGGTTGACCAAAGAATAGGTTCAAACTAATCTTGCTCACTCTTCCAAAAGATTTCTTTTATGAGTAAAATAAAGCTACAATTGATGTAGGTCTAACTTAAAGACTTATCTGAAGTGATGTTTTGAACTAGTTAAATTTCTTCTACAATAATGTGATTCAATCTTCCTCTAGCTGCAGTTAATGGAGTCTTAGTAGCTTGATTTGGAGTCTGAGGTATTGCTCTTCCTACTCCTGATAAAGATGTCCTGGCTGGTGTAGCTCCCAAATTAAAAGTAATTGGTGTCGACCCTTGCTTCTACGGACACTTGTTGGCATAATGACCTGTCACATGGCAGTTGAGACAAGTAACTCCTGCAGCTGGATTGTTGGCTCTTTGATGCGGAGGATTGTTGTTGTTATTGACATTGGGAATTTCTGAGTTTCTTGAATGATATGCTGGTGCAGGGGTTCTGAATCTGATAGATGAATTATTAGGACGAAAAGGCAACTGAACATTGGTCCGGGCTTTTTGTAGCTGATTCTGATGAACTCCATGTTGTATCATTTTCTTTTGTGAGATTCGTCCAACTCACGACGAGAATCTTCTATAACACGGATTTATCCACCATATGCTGAAAATCCACATAATCATGTGCAATTTCAAGCTAGGATGTTACAGCTAGAATACGATAGTATATCTGGGACATCACAAGGAGCATGATGGGACTGTTGGCCTAAGCCGAAGATGGATGCACACGAATATAATGGAACCCTAGAACGCGAACGCAAGAACATAAGAATTTTTTTTTGTGTCGCCGGAACAACATCAGTTTTTCTTATTTTTATTTTTGCTCTATTGCTCTTGTTCACAAAATTTGATTACAGTAATACCCTTTTATTGAGAGCAAATAACTATTCGTATTCGAAAAGAATTCTACGTATCCTGAAGGGATACCAAACAAACTCTAGTGTCCATAATGAATACTGTCTAAATGTTGTTGAACCACGTAAACAAGTTCTACGTAAAATCTAGATATACCATATGCACAAAGATTACTAATAGGGACCCTGGACTATGGCAAGAGTGCTCAGCGAGTAGTGTGGGGGCGTGCTGATCTGGTGAAGGTTGCTGACGAGAGGGATTCGCCAAGGGGAAGGCGGGGGGTCACCGCAGAGAGATTTATTGGTTTTGAAGAGGGAAAGAACTAGCGTATATGAGATGACGACGACAATGGAGCAGAAAGTAGCTGCTTGCATGGTGCTATCTGGGATTAGTTGCGATTGTGTCATGTTTACGTATTATTAGTTGTAGATGCTGTGTTAGTGCAGTGGGCGGGTTGATTTGAGAGGCTCGTATGTGAGTGTTTATAGTCCTTGGGTCTGTTTAGCACGGTTGTAGTTTTTTTTAAATGACTTTCAGCTGGGCTAGAGGGTTGAGCTCAAATGATAAATGTCTGAAATACCCATGAGGCAAGTAATGACTTGTTTGATATCGTTTAATGACAATTAATGCAATTGACGACATTTAACGATAATTAACAAAAAAACTAACGCAATTGATGATAACTATCGTAATTAACTACAATTAATGACGACTACCACAATTAATGATAACTATCGCAATTGATCGGAATTACTGCAATTAATGTAACTAATGACAATTAACAATAAATAATTATTATAATAAATAATTATTACATAAATAATTATTACGACAAATAATTAATACATAAATAAAATCATTTATATAAGAAAAAAGGAATAAAAACAAGCAATGGCTAGGGTTGGGGGCAGCTCGGCTACGGCGGTGGAGGCAGAGGCGTCGTTAGGGAGGAGCTCGACGGTGGCACAGGGAAGGAGGAGGTTGGCAGTAGCAGTGATGTCGGGGGAGGAGGGGTGGCTCGAGGTCGGGGGAGTGGCTGCCGCATCTGGGTTGGTGACTCAGAGGCGGGGGAGGACGGCGACAACAGAGGCGACGTCGGCGGCGACGGCTCGGATGCGAAGGAGCTCGGCGGCGGCTTGGGGAGGGAGGAAGAGAAGGGTGGTACCGGTGTCAGGGGAGGAGGAAGCGGGCGCATGCAACAGCGCGGTCCGACCGAGGTGGCTGCGGGCGGAGGCGCTACGAAGGAGGGCGCCAGGGAAGGAAGGAGGGTGGTGGTGTCCGTGCGGGAAGCAGAGCAGGCAAATCTAGATCCTGGGGTGTCAGCATGGGGAAGAAGGGTGGAGGACACGACGGGGCAGCGGCGCGGGAGAAGGAGAGGAGGACAGAGGCGCGACGTCGGCGCCGAGGGGGGAGGAGGAGAAGGTAGGACGGGGCGCGTGGGGAGGAGGGAGCTAGGGTTCGGGCTGGGGGGGCGGTGGGCAAGGGGGTTTTGATCGATGTAAAAAAAACAGGTAATTACCCCCAAGTATAGGGGCAAACTCGGAACGAGGCTGCGGGAAGCCGCGAGCGGCTTTCGGCTTCTAGATTTCGCACGTTGTAATGGCTTCTGGCTTCGGGGAAAGCAGGGGGAGAAAAGCAAGTTTTTGGAACGATTTCTGGATTTTTCAAGTGAAAAACCGAAGCTGTTGCAAACATACCCTTTGGTTTTGAGATGGTGGCTCTCTTTGCCCATAAAAAAAAGAAAATAATCATGTCATATCGTGGCAATGGCTCGACACCGATGCATGGGTTTATCAAATCAGATATGTTTTTTAAAAGAAAATCATTTGAATGCCACCTGGACAACCTATTTAATTAATAGATTTATCAATCTCAACACTGGCTTACTACTTGCATGTTGCATTGCAATATTTTTTTCCCTGTATGAAAGTTTGCAATTGGTTATTTCCTAGGAGATCTTGTAGCCCAAGTGCCCAACCAGGGCTAGCATGGCACATTAATGAACAAGCTAGATGAGTCGTGGCAGCTAGTACTCGCTCCGTTTCTTTTCATAAGATGTATTTTAGCTAGCACGGGGATTAAGAAAGTTGTAAATTCAAGATAAAGCCTAGGGAAATAGCCATGTTATACATGCCATAAATACATTGGAAATGTGGGATTGAACTATTATAAATGCAAGAAGGAGAAGATATGATAAATAAGGGCAAACAAAGTAAAACATCAACAAATTCGCATGCACATATTATATTTTAAAATAAAATTATGAAAATTATATACTTATTTTTTGAAATAGAAGGAATGCATGCTAAGTACATTTATTTGTAGGTTTTTTTTTCAAGATTTAACCTTTTGACCTGTGGGTTGGTAGGCGTAAAAGCTTTCCGGGGTAACCAAATCTCCAAATGTACCTTTCTAAAAAAACTTTATGTGGACTCGAATCAAATAGACCTGGATGTCCTATACATATCAATCAACTTCTTCTTTTACGTATGTTGGGCGGTTTATCCAAATGAAAACCAGTTCAACTGTCATCCAAGCGATGCACACTGTTTGTCTTCACCATTATGTGGCATATGTAAGTTATTGTTCTCTGTGTGATATCTACGGTTGAAATGGTTTAAGGCTCCGTTTGGACTGTGCAAATTTTAGATATTTTTTTCCCAAAATTATACTATTTTTATTTAATTTATGTGCTCCAAACATGCTTTTAGCATAGTCTAGCTGGCTTAGTAACAAATACGACGTCTACACCAAGACATGTAACATGCTACCCCAATCCAATGTAGCACTTTTTTACACGGTATTTGCAGAATTGACCACCTCCGCGGAGTATTTTCACATACAACACCGTTGCTGTACGGCCGCCGTGCGGCAATACCTTCCCGGCCGCCACGTCACCCCGTTGCCACATGGCCACCGTGCGACAACACCTCCTCCGCCGCCACGTGACCTCCCCACCACCCCCGCCGCCACGTCAGCCTCCCCCAATGCATCCTACCACCACGTGGCCTCCCGCCGCCAGCCCCGCCACCACACAAGCCGTTAACGCATGGCCACCGTGCAACAACCGTTACCGCACGGCCCTCACCCTGCCACATGTCAAGTTTTTTTAATTAGAGTTTTTTTTTTTGTTAAAATGAGGGTTTACTGATTACGACTGTTGTACTAATTTTAAAAAAAAATAGCAAATGAGCTCATAAAATTATGAAATTTTATACGGAACCTCCCAACATAGTGTACTTGTGTAAATTTTCTATAATTTTTTTCATTTAGATTTTTTTTCTCGCAATTTCATATAAGTGACCTGTTTATATGAATTTGTAAATATAGAAATTGAGTTCCAAAAATTATGAATTTTATTTTGAAGGCTCCTCACGTAGTGGACTTAATTGTAAACTATTTGGACAATTTGATATGTACTCTGGAATTGTCTAAAAAATTTAGAATTTAGGTTGCAAAAATTTGGATTTTAGGTTTTGAAAATTAGGGTTTTATGATTTCATGTGACTTGGAATGTATAGAAAAAAGCTACATTGCAACTCCATTGGAGATGTTGATATACAATATAGTGCAGGAGTACACACATAACAACTAAAATACGCTTACAAATATAGCAAAACAAAATATGAATACGAATATACCAAAACATAATCGCATAACACGAGATACAATATGGCTCACTCGTCTGAGTCGCTGCTCTCTGCCTACTGCGGCTGCGTCCGCGTGTGCGACCTGGTCTTGCGTCGAGCATATCCCGTGGAATACGTCCACCGGTCCAGAGATCGCATATCGGTTTGGAGGGGGTACGGAGACCGTTGAGTAGGCTGAGGTGGAGGTGGACCAGTAGGCTGACTCTGGCCCAAAAGAGCCTAGTAGGCGTACATGTCGTCGCGATGAGACATGCCGACCTAGGGGACACCTCCAAAGAATTCATTAATGACGGACTCCATAAAATCGCTCCCAGGGTACGATGCCTACAACTCCGGTTGCGCGGATGAGCTCTGTCCTTGGACATACAGGGTTCTAGCGTACCCAGAGGAGCTCTGGCCTTAAACGTATAGTGGGGCAGCGAATCCGGAGGAGCTCTGCACTGCATGCGCACCAAACCCTAGCTGCCATTGTCCATACCCTAGCGCCGTGTACTTCTCCTTGGCAGGAGCTAGAAAGCTCGTATCCTCATCATCTGTCGACGTGAACTGGGCGTCACCCCCACGGCCAATGAAAGGCCGTAAGACGGAACGATGTTAGTACAAATAAACACTCTGGAAGTAAACTGAGAACCTTGTACCTCCTGGATGTGCAGTGCAGATGACCAAAGGGGAGCGTCAGTCTGTGTACCGAGTGTGGACGACAGAAGTAATTCATCCCAACGGACCTGCGGCGGGAGAACAACATGATGCTAGCGGAACGTAAGGCATAACAAAAAAATAGAATATAGATTTGTACATAACTTACCTTCCCGTCGACCTAGGCATGGATGACCGACGGGGAACGCTACGACGCTGACCGGACTCGCTAGGCCATGGTGACCTAGCGGGTGAGCATGCCCCCACTTGGTGCTCGATGCGCATGACGTCGTCCGTCGAACGATCGCAGCTCAAGCTCTTTATAAGCTTCTTAGATTGCGCTGAGATGTACTTCAAATTTTTTTGATATCCCATCGATGTTGTGTCAGGGTTGTGGATGGCAGTCTCTGATGCGCTTAAGATGCAATGCACCCGCTCCAACTATAATGACATACATAACAAGTTCATTAACGAAGAGGACGAATATCGTCAATAAAGCGACCAGAGGTTGTAAGTGTCTTACGGTGTCATCACGCCGTGAAGCACTGTGACGATCGTACACGCGGCGTAGGCACTGCTGGTGCGTCTCCTCTGTCACCTCCTCCGGGGGCTTCGGTGGAGGAATGGTTAGTCTTGCGTGCGTCAGTGGCACGCACCACTCCAAGTACGCACCGTACGTCTCAGGGTCGTATGGACACGGGGCACGCAAGACATCCAAGTGTGCCCTCTCTGTCCATGTCGTAGTCCACTCGTGCTGGACCGGACGCCAGTCCTAAATATGCCCACCCTACCTCGATTGCCTACATTTCTGGAAGGATTGATGTTACAAAAGAAGACATAATAACTGTAAACATTACTCGGATGAAGTTTGACTCACAGGTGCACGACTCGTGGCAGGGGCTTGCAATCCGGGGGGCACGACCTGGTGCGCACCAATCTATCGCATTACGCGCTGCACCGCGTAAGGCTTCACCATATGTGCGAACACTAGGTGGTAGTCCGTCGTCCATAGTCGTACGTCCCGGATGTATTGCGCGGACAGTCCGTGTGGTGCTACTATGTGCACGAACTGTAGATACCATAGATTCCATATGATATCGCTCTCGTGCAAATCAAACTCGTTGTGGTACAACAAGAAGCACATCGCCGGTCTTTCGTTGGCCCAGCACAGATGGCCAGTAGTCCATCGTAAGCCCATGGTGGGCCTGTCTATTTGGTTATGCGGAACGGGGTACGGGTGCACCGCTCTCTCGATGGGTGGCTACCCAACAGGGAAGTGCTCCCAACTCCACAGCTGTAGGAGCATGTAGCAGACGGCTAGGCTAGGGGTACCACCGGTGCCGCACTGTGATGCGTTACACAACCCCCGGTATGTGGTGCAAAGACCGGCTGATCCTTAGCTGTACTGAGGCATCGGCCTAGCCCCTGCGTCAACCAAAGACTCAGTGACGTGGACGAAGCTAGGGTAGCAAAAATTGCCCTGTGTGGTTAGAAACAGAACCCAACCAAAGATATGGACAAGGTAAGCAATGAGGTGTGTCCTAACGACCTTGTGAGGTGCACCATGCGGGCACTGACTGAACTGCCTCAGCCAAGTCTGGGGGACACCACATACATGCTTCAGCAGTGGTTGACCGAACCACTGCTCCAGCTCGGCCTTCTAGTCAGCACCCAGAGGGCCCGGAACAAGCGGTTCACCCCGGATTGGGAGACCGGTCAAGAGCGAGACGTCCTACAGGGTTACCGTCATCTCACCCCATCGAAAGTTGAAGGTGTGCATCTCGGGCCTACACCTGTCGACAATTGCCGACAGCAGGCTGGCATCTAGGGTGATTCGATGTCCGACGAACACCAGCCTCACAAGTGGCAACAAGCCTGTATCCCGGAGGATCAGGACGTAGCAATCGTCCAGCTCCCAGTAGTCACTCCCCGCCCGAAGCAGCAGGGGTAGAGGGCCATCGACATCACCAGCGATCCATAGCTTGCATCGGTGGTCCTCATTGTAGAAGTGTTCTAGAAGTGTCGGTAGAGACATGGCTTGCAACACATGGAATAGAGGGAATATTAGTGAGAAGGTGGCTAATAACCATAAAAGATTGTAAATTAAATACGGTAACTTTTTAATTGCATAGTAGTGTTCCCGAGGTGATAAGCTAGCTTAATTAGATTATGCTCCACTGTTCTTCGGTGAATGCATTTATTATTATTTGATTTTGCTTTACGACCAAACTAACAGTACAAATTAATGTACACTAATTTACTAATTAATTACTACTAATTATTTCGTAACTAATTAACATTGTAAATTAAAAATTACGACCAAACTACCTGGCAAACGACGTTGGTAAATAACGCTAAAATGTCCCCAAAAATATAATCGGCAGAGCGAGAGAGCGAGCGGAAGAGCGAGCGAGAGAGTATGCGACTGTAGAATGAGTGAGTGAGAGAGCGACCAACTGCGAAAAAGAGAGAGAAAGAGCGAGTGAGACTGCGAAACTTAATCACTCTCGCTCGCTATTTATAGCCCCCGCAATTCTCTCGTTTCTCTATTCCTTCATATTCAGGCGCATGCATGAACATGCATGTGCACATGCATGAGACATGGATTAGACAGGGAAGGAATGTACTTGATGGGAGGGGGTGGACAGGAGGAGTGCTTTTGGTGGAAAAGCACTTCACGTATTAGCTGGTTAGGGAGCCCCTATATTTTCTGAACGACACGTCTCTCCTTTTCCTGGGTATTTTTTTTCTCTCGCGAGAACAACACATGACACTTTTGTGAAATTGCGAGAAAAGTTCTAAACGAATAAAATTATGGCAAATTTACACAAGAAAGTACACTGTGTCGGGAGGTTCCGCATAAAATTTCATAATTTTTTGAACTCATTTGCTATTTTTTAAAATTCGTACAACAGTTGCACTCAATAACCCTAATTTAAATAAAAACCCCAATTAAAAAAACCTGACATGTGGCGGACCGAGGACCGCAACGGGTTGATGTGGCGGCTAGGGAGGAGTTGCTGCACGACCGCAGAGGTGATCAGTCCTGCAAATAATGTGTGAAAAAGTGCTATATTAGCAAAAAAAATAATAATAATCATACACTGTGTGGTCAGGTACAGTAGCTGAGCAGCAGCCAGCGGGTAAAATGACTAAGGATCCTGCGCCAGGCATGCCCTAAGTAAACTCGACGTGTTCAACTGTCATCCAACCGATGCACATTTGTTTTTTTAATTTCTTTTTTAAGGGGGCGATGCAGGCTTTTTTAAGGAAGCGATGCAGGCCGAACCTTGGTGGATCTTGGTGGGCTGCGCCCAAGAACATCACAGATCACACTTCTCACGTACACAAACGACGCCAATCTCGCGCGCTACCGCGCGTAGCGGAGCCCGTTTCCCAGTAACACGAGCTCCGCCCAAGGAACTAGGTAGACTAGGTTCGCGAGCGTGACTTCCATCGTGGACATGGCGAACCTGACCTGACCCCGCGCGGGTGCCCGGAGCCGAACGCTTTCTGCTCAAAACTGCTGGTGTCCCAAAACTGACTGATAAATTGTATGTTTTTTTTTAAGGATTAGCACTCGGACGACCGATGGTACTATCGGACGCGTCCTATCGAACGCTCTGATATAACATTTCAGGGTAAGGTATGCAACAAAATAATTAAACACTTCAACAAAAATAGGGTTTTACCATGCAACATTTTTTCGAATGCGTATGCAACAATAGTGGAAACACATGCAGCAATTTCACAAACTTGTGCAACAAAAACATCCAAAAAATTACTAATATACCCACAACAATTCATCTCAGCGTGTGCAAAGGCAGAAGGCAACATTGCAATAATGCTCTTGCTACAGAAAATTTGAGAAGACAAGATGTAACAAAATTAAATACTATGGTAACAATTGAGAAAAATTAATGCAACAACATGCCCACCAGAGAGGAAGGAGGCAATTGGCAAGGGGACGAGCTCGGAGTAGGAGTAGGAGTAGTAAGCAGCCAACCTGGCACGTGGCGCCTCACCGCCAGCCATGATAGATTTGGCAGTGCCTTCCTTGTCGAGTTCAAGAGGCCTCATCACCCTCGACAAAAAGAGCTCGAGATACCTCTGTGATGTAGCCATGGAGTTCCACTACCACCTAACCCTGATCTCGTAAAGCCTCGACCCTCCATGCCCCCGTTGCTGCCGTGCGAGTGGAGCTCCAATTGGAGCTCGCTGGAGGACGACGATATGCGTGAGCAATAGAGGAGAGAGAGAGAGGGAGCGTAATGGGTGGGGGTGAGATACGAGAGGGTGGGGAAGGAGCCAGATGGAGCTCGCAGAAGGAAAAGCAGAGAGAGAGAGAGAGAGAGAGAGAGAGATGCAATGTAGCAGGTAGGGTGGCTGTGAGAGGTATTAGATGGGACAAGACCATCCGATGCATGCAATGGGCTCAGATGACATGCCCATATCATTACCCAATTTAAAAGAAACAATTGGGCGGAATGGATTCACTACTACAGAAAAGGTCATCACAGACGGTTTCGTGAGCCGTCTGAGTTTATAGGTCAGTAATAACATGAAGTCATCACAGACAGTTTTCGAACCATCTGCGATGCGTACTATCACAGACGGTTCTGCAGTGGTTGTTTGTGCCTTTAAAACTAGATTTATATATATATATATATATATATATATATATATATATATATATATATATATATATATAAAGCATTTTTTCTACACCCGGGAGTAGTTACTCCCTGTGTATGTTATAACGTAGGGAGTATCTTACGCAACCGAGAGTATGTATGTGTAGTATACGAGTATATAAGACCACTTATATGGTATTTACACCTTTTTAAGGGTGGTATGTATATTTTTTAGACATACTCCTTTTTATATGCTAATATGAAGGTATTTACAAAATATGCTAAAAACTATAGACTCTCTTGCAAATTTTTCATATGGTTCACATTGGAGTATCTTATAATTAGTATATGAGTACACCCAAAGTGGTCAAATAGTATGTCAAATTCTTTTAGATAGTATATTAGTGGTGGGAGTAACTACTCCCGGGAGTATAAAGTACACACACACACACACACACACACACACACACACATATATATATATATGAAGCCTAGTTACTCCCTATTTCGTATATCACAACGTAGGGAGTATCTTGCGCAACCGAGAGTATGTATGTGTAGTATACGAGTATATAAGACCACCTAGGTGGTATTCACACCTTTTCAGGGGTGGTATGTATAATTTTTTATACATACTCCTTTTTGTGTGCGAATATGAAGGTATTTACAAAATATGCTAAAAACTATGGACTCTCTTACAAATTTTTTCATGTGATTCATATATATATATATATATATATATATATATATATATATATATATATATATATATATAGATCAAGAATGGTAGGACCCTGGGACTCAAGAGAGGAGGCAGGATCGGAGGAGGAGGGGCGCCAGGTTCGGGGAAATAATTGACCAAGATAACATATAAACATGTAATTTCTGTAAGACAATTAACCAGAATAAAATACTCAAAAGATAAGATAAGCAACCATTTGAAAATAGCATATTACTCAGTTTTGAATGTTTATGATTGCTTTCAGATGTAGAGTTGCACAAGATGTAATCTTGGCCTTCTCGATACTTGCCAATATTCTTTATCAATTAAATGTGATAACGATAAATGAGACTTTTGAGCTCCAATAATGCTTCACTGGAATGTCAAGAAATAACTTCTAAAACAACAATTTTATACTTTCAGTCATCAGAAATGCTCTATTATCAGTGTGCAGAAATGCTCTATTATCATATTAGCCAATTAATAACCAGTTAAATGAAAATTGAACAAAATCACTAATATCAAATAATGGGCAGAATAATTAATCTCAATAAAATAGCCAATCTGCTATCAGTAAACCAGCAAACACAAATTATGTCCAGTTTAAACTAAAAACAAAAAAATATCAGAACTATCTGCTTAGTACAAATTAACAATGAGAAGCAATCCAAATAACCCAAGTCCGATATTACTATCACATCAATTTCATAATATGACAATTATCCTCATCAAGCAATTACCAGAGCCCAACACAATACCAAGTCTCCTAGTGCTAGTCAAGACAGATTGAAATACAACTAGCACAACACACTTAGTAAAGTAAATCAATTCGGAAAACAAAAATAACTCACAAAGGGATGGCAAGAACCACCAAGGATGCACTGGACGAGTGCACCTCAGAGTAAGAGAGGAACCGCACCGGGCTCGAGGAGGAGGCGACACATGCTCTGGGGAGGGGAGAAGGCGGGCTTGGGGAGGAGGCGCGCTGGGCTCGAGGACGGTGGCGATGGGCTCTAGGAGGGGAGAAGGCACGCCGGGCTTGGGGGAGGAGGGGCACCGGGCTTGTAGAGGTGGCGGCTTGTGCTCGGGGAGGAGGCAGCGGGCTTGGGGGATAAGGCACGCTAGGCTTGAGGAGGAGGCGACGATGGGCTTGGGAGAGGAGAAACTTAATCATTTGAGTGGGAGGCGCGGGCAAATCCTAGAGTCCAATATAAATAGGGTTAGAGTCTAATATAAATAGGGTTGTACATCACAGACGATTCTAAAGTAGAACCGTCTGTGATAAATACCCATCATAGACAGTTTTAAAGTAGATCTGTCTATGATAAATATACATCACACGATTCCAATAAATAACCGTTTGTGATAATAAACATTCTCATATACATAAATGCGAATTCAGAACATATATGCCACATTCACATATTAGTAAAGCATTAGTTTGAGCTCAAAGTCTGATTTGTAGTTGTCATATTTAATTAGTGAAGAATATTGACAAAAATGGTGAGGAATTATATCTGAATATTTTCTAATTAAAACTATGCTAAAACCGCTAATTTTGCAACAAGTAGTACTTCAATTACACCTATGCAAAGAACTTGACGTACTCATGCCTAATCCTACAGTCATCACTGCAGAAGGCGATGCAGTTATCCCACCCTTCTGTCACGCCACAGTCGTTGCTCGTGCACCGGTGGCCATTCTCCTGCAGCGTCAACACCCAACCCTGCGGCCCGACCATCTTCTTCCACATCTCCTCTTGGACCGCATCCACAGTGAGCCTCCGGCACCGCATGCACTCCCGGTTGGTCCTCTTGGGCGTCTCGCACTCGCTGCCGGCCGGCTTTCCCTCGACCTTTATGATGTAGTGTTTCCCAATGTCAGGCGACTTGCTGGCCGTGTAGAGGAGGAGGCCGAGCAAGTAGGCCGCGGCCTTGTGGCCTGTGACGGCTACTTGTTCGAGGCACACGAGGCCGCGCTGCATGTTCTGGTGCGCGAAGACGAGCGTGAGGCCAACGATGAAGTAGGCCTCCGGGCTGCCAGCGTCGGCCACATGGTTGACGCCGGCGAGGTACTGCTTGTTGTCCAGCCACTTCATTGCCTCCTGCTGCTCTAGCACCACGCGCCTCCCCACGGCGCGCTCCTTGGATGCTCTGTACATGGCCTTGCAACTCCGATATATGTACACAATTCAAGACATCAGAATAATCTTAATACAAGAATTACTCCATAAGAGAAAATTAAAAGGCCAAATATGTAGGTGGCTTGTAGGCTGCAGAGGTTAGCCATGAGCTGAGGAGAGCTCACGACCATGCGGCCGACGATGTCGACGATGACTTCGTGAGGAAGAGTGATGGCGATCTCCAAGCTCCTCGACTTGGTCCTCGCCGTCATGCTCCGCGTGCTCACCGTGGTGCGCGATCGATGTCTAGCAGCTAGCTAGCTACGTACATACTATTGATCAATATTGTGCGTCCTCACGATGGTGTGCGATGACCATTCTTATAAAATAAGAAGTAACGCCGGTGCGCGAGACGACGCGACGCATAACGTCGGTGCGCGAGACGAAGAGACGCATCGCACGGGAGCCAAAGCAATGAATTAACGCAGATGGTTATTATTAAAAAATGTCTGTGATAAGGCCTCCAGCTTGAGTTGTTAAGACGGTGATGCTTTGGTTATCAACGATTTATTATGAGCAGATTCTAATAAATCATATCCGTCGGACTTCCATCTTTATTCGTTTAATATATCTTTTGCCACAAGTTATTAGCCTATAAATAACCATCAGAGAACTATCTAAGAAAAAATATTCACTCACAAACTTCCTATCTTTTATTATTTCTATTTCTTCTTAAAGTTCTCATTGGTAGAGGAATATTCCTACGATCAGGTGAGCACTTCACTGTCTATGATGTGTAACTTCCGATCAAGACGTATCGAAGTATATTTCTGCTTTCTTCTGTTGAACGGAAGTTACATATCAAGACAATGAAGTACATACATATCAATCCCAAGCAACCGGGGTTGGAATCGCGCGACTAACCAGTTAGAAGAAAGCAGGTCGTAGAAGGAATGTAGCTATAGAATTTTTGTAACATTTTGTAATATGTGCCTCTATCGATCATATCATACCCACTATTATTTCTCCTACAGTCGCGATTCTCATTACAGACGGTTCCAATAAATAACCGTCTGTGAATTTAGTAATATCATAAACAGTTCTTCAACATAAACCATCTGTGATACTTCACAGACGGTCTTCAATATGAACCGTCTGTAATATGACATCTTTATAGACTGTTCTTAGCGCAGTCAATAACACAGACGATCGCTAAACTAAAACCGTCTGTGATTGTATTTAATACTGACGGTTTTGGGAAACTGTCTGTGATGAGGTGCCCAGTATTAGCCTTTTGTAGTAGTAATTTTGTCTTCTATAGTAAAATGTTACACCAATTAACCGACAATGGATTTTTAGATTTTCATTGGTCTTTTGCCCAGGTGCTGCTGGTTCATCTTTTGTTCCCTTTGTCAATCACTGAAAAATCCAGTACTTATGCTTGACTTTATGCCCCCCTTTTCATCCTCTTCCTCCATCCTTGTCATCTCCCCTCTTCCTGTTTCCAGCCCCTTTCTTCAAGTGGAGTTATTTATTAATAATCCAGGCAAACGTAAATTGCGCATCTGTTAAGCTGTCTATTTGTTGTTTCTTTGCTGTTTGATGGGGTCATCGCTGCTGATCTCCAGTTGTCCACAGGCTACTTTGGTTGGTACTGACTACTGAGAACCAACACTATACTTTTATAATGTAACAATACGTATATTTAGGTTGGCATTGTTCATGTCTTCTCTCATTTGTTTCTATATGCCTAATTATATTAGCTTTCTGACCTTTCTCTTCCAACATATTTCAATGTGTGTGAGGGCCTTTCATTACTTGAAAGTTGACATAAAAATGTGTTAATAATTCAGTGTTTCCCCCTGCCCAAAGTATTTCTATAGCTGCATTACTCCATCTAATAGGGGTTGGAACTAGAACAAAAATGGCTGGTGTTCACTATTTTACCATACATATAGCAACATATATAATTCTCAAGTAACATTATACTAAATAGTAGTGTATCTAACAATGTTTAGCATCAATATTTACATAATTGATGACAATATACAATGATAAAAAAGTAGTGATCAAAATGCTTATCGAAATGAAGAAACTTATGAATAATATTGGTTAATTTTGCCTCCGATTTGCAATGAACTAGACCGGTATTCCAAAAAACCATATTTAGACCCTAAGTCTTAACCCTACAATTTGACAAAAATCAACCAACAATCATCACATTGAAACAATAACTCACAAATTTAGTCCCTGTGCTTAAAACTTATCGAAAGAACCGTGAGAAATGTAGAGCAAAGCAAATACCATGTAACGATTAACTTGGGTGACCGCTTTATCGGGTGGATCTAAGACTCCTTCAATGACTTGGTTAGGTGGTGGTGAGGCAATGGGGACTAGGCGGCACCGTGGTGAGACGGCAGGCGAGGGCGGCAGCTGATTTCTCCGGCAACTCAGCTGGGTGCGGTGCGGCTCGTGTCTCCTACGACCACGTGAGATGAACAGGAGGCGTCGTGGCGAAGCGAGGCAACGCTAGCTTCGATTGGGTTTGGGATCGATCGAATCGATCAGACTCAGGGGCAAACGATGCCTCAGCCCTCATGCCGCTCATGGGCTAGCTTAGTGTCCTGCTGCTGGCTTCGTTGGGTGGTTTCGTTGGGTTGGAGGGAAGGGTCCGAGTGCATAGACTTTCGCCGGGGGGGAGGGCGGGGGGGGGGGGGGGTTGCACACATGGATCGTGCTGATCGCTACTAAAAATTGTTTTGGACGCGGTGTCCTATGACACCGGGTGGGCTAACTAGGCTCCGCCTCTGCCATCTAAGGGGAATTTTAGGGTAACACACAGTAAATCTGATACAGACACTACCAACGAAGCTAGCTGTTCTTGGCTTCTTGCTGTGTATCAAACAATTCCTTTCAGACTTCAGTTTATTCTGAAAGAATAAAGTAAGTGTGTGTGTGTGTGTGTGTGTGTGTGTGTGTTGGAACTTGGAGACAGGAGACAGAATGATACAGCTGGGAAAAAAATTTCAATTTCCTTAAGACATGATTAACAAACATGTAGCTGTTTCTCCGGAGGTTTTTGAAGGTAAGTTCTGGCATTTTTCATTTTATGTGGGGTTACTTTTTTGATAAGAACACTACATGCTTGAGTGGTCTGCATACTAAGTTGTTACAAACTTCTCCTTACAGGTGGGGCCTATCCATCAGTGGGTACCGTGGACCCATTGTTAGTAAACAGATTAATGGTTAATAAAACTAAAAGGCAAGTCTGTACGTACAGCCTTCAGTTTTTAAAACTATATATGGTACGGTACAACCATGTTACCTCTAAGAGCCAGGTTGATATGAACTGAATCAATTAGGTAATTTTACCTCAAATGATCGAACTGGGCTAGCTTATTACTTTATGATGGTCTATATTATTCAATCCGCAGTTGCCTATAATTTTCCTGGTACCGTACCACACGCTTTTGCTTCTACCAAGGTTCAAGCTTTCAACTTGGAACATACAGGTCTTCATGTCATTATCCTTCGTGGAGTGGAATAGGAACATAAGACGTCGACAGGCCCGGCCCGTAGGTCCTTTCTACTATAGTTCTTGTAAAGATGTGATCTAGTATGTCATGTCTGCTGCTGAGATTGGTTGTCACACTGACTATTATATTAAGCTATGGTTATTCTACTAAACTAACAACAATCTTGTCTTGGTGTACAACCTGTTTCTGCATATTTCGAGCCATATTTTTATCCTTTTGTTGTCCCCATTCTGCATGAAGTAGTTAGTTACATTCGATTAAATCAATATACAAGACGTGGTCCTTCCATCTGTTCATATCATACCTCTAAGCATATGGTGCATTAATAGTCTACCGTGCTCTAATTCGTTCGGTGATATATCCTTGTTCTTTAATTACTTTTTTGTTACACGGATCTGTCATTTTCACGGACATTCACACGCGCGCGTATACATATACATCCATGCACGCTAAATATAAAGTATGAGTTGCACATCTTTCCCTAACAACTGAAACCTTAATTTGGGTGAATGCTTGACGCATGAAATTAACTCGATGCTATCGTTGATTACTTTTTACCAGCTGATGTTACATCGAAGCAGGACATTTGAAGAGCCAAAACGACATGCTGCATGAGAGCAAGCGGCACGTGTATCTTGTCTGTCGGTCGAATCAATCAGGTGCAGGCATCACAGAGATGGAATGTTTGAACAGTTCGTTCATTATTTGACCAATCAAGCTTAGGTAGATATGGTAAAAGGCCAGTCAGGTAAACCGTAAAAGGACCCTATTTTAGAATCGTTTTCTTGGGCCAATGAGAGAGGACATGTACAGCCTGTGTCCTATTTTCAGTTCTTTTCTTATCTTTTTTATTGGTATCGTTTTGCTTTGCAGTGTCGACTTGATGTTCATACCTGTGCTTTCCCTAAAAGGCTATATCTTCTTTGCAGAAACGAACTGATCATGGTACACAGAAGATATAAACCCACTACCCAGATAAGTTCGTTGAACCCAATTAAGGATCTAATAGAGCATATAGTTTGGAACGAAAAGGCTTTTATGCTCTCTTATATGTATCTTCCTGTAGTTAGCTCTATGATTAGAACATGGGCATGCCATTTGTATGAACTTGATTTGCCCCTTTGCTAAATTTTACTCCTCCGTTCTTTTTTTTACTTGATGTCCTAGAATCCGCACGACCACCAATAGATTGAAAAATATCATAATTTTATAATTTTATTAGTACATCTTAATGTAAAGTATACTAAAAAGTAAATGTGAAAGTCACGTCTCGAAGACCGTGAAAAATAAAAACGTCAAATAAAAAATAATGGAGGGACTTTTTTTTTAACAAAGTAACGGGCCGGGCAAGTTGTGAACACTAGTTGGGAATCTTTTGGTGTTTTGGCAGGGAGTGGTGCTTCACAAGGGGAACAGATCCCCCGAGAAGGTTGCGAAACAACACCTGACAATTGTGTCAGATCCTATGGAACATGGTAGCACCCACAAGGAATGGCATGTGTCATGTCTACCATGGAATTGTTCTCTAGCCAGAGCTTTCGTAGTTTCGAAACATCACATACCTAGCCATGCACAATTTCTATGAACAAATTCATCCATTTAATGATTCAACACTAGATAAGCTGCTAGCTACATAAAAATGCATTATTAGTTTGCGCAATGGCCGAGTGATTTCACATGCTAGAAGGACGAAAATATTTCAGGCATGCATGCATGCTTAATTGATGCTAGTCTAGGTTACAACCCTGCTCTTCTTGGATGTTCACCACGATCTGATGAGCCGCAGTTGCGATGTCATCCACAGAAGTAAGTTGGCAATCGTCTTCCACCTGCATTGACGACGAAATGCACATCATATATATCAATATATCATCCATTAGCAAGTCAAACAGTGGTTCTTTTTTAAAACCACAACCGTTTAGACAGCTTGCTCATCTCCATTAAAGGAAACAGATGGGAGAATCTGGAGGAGATGTCCAAGGCAGCGCAAGATACCCCAAAAAAAAGGGCACGGAAACCTAGGCACAAGACTTTTCGGTGTGATATTGCTAACCACATATAGGTACTATATGTCTTGGACTAAGAGCCATGCATGTGTATCAGCAGATAGATGGAATTGTTTAGTGGATGGGGAGAATGTACCTTGAGGCTAAACGAGTAGAGCACCAGGTGGCCGGTGCTGGTCATGTTGAGGTGGAGGACGGTGAGCCGGTGGTCCTGCAGCCCCACCACCAGCCGCAGGAGCTGCCTCGGCCACCGGCGAGACAGCACCCGCAGGTTGGCGTGGCGATCCACCATGGTCACCTCGACGTCGGCCACCGCCGACTGCTTCGACCCGGACCCCTCGGCCTCGACGCCGCCACCGTTACGGTCGGTTTCGTTCGCGGGAGCCGGCACCGCGGCAGCGCTCATCGAGTACTGCGGGAAGGTGAAGAATTTGGCGAACGGCGCCGCGTCGCCCCCGCCGCCGGCCGCGCATTGCCGGGACCGCCTCTGGACCTCCAGGGACTGGAGCAGCTGCTCCAGCTCCTTGACGAAGTTGATTGCACCACCGACGATAGACGCCTGATCACCCTGCACAGCAACAAGGCGTACTTTGTATCTACTATTCTACTGTCCTACTGATAGTACATGCTAACATGCATGAGAATTTGTGGCTACAACACTAAGCTAAAGCCAACGGAGAACGACGTCGAAGCCATGAATGTATTTTGATTGTTACCCTTTGAGCGTAGGAGGGCGGCATGAGGGAGCGGAGCACTGCGAGGTACTCGTTCATCTGCCTGCGGCGGTTGCGCTCGACGGCAATGTGGGTCATCCGCTGGCTCTCCACCTCCTCCTTGTTCTTGGCCGTCCTCGTCCGCCGCCGCTTCCTTCGCCCCACCGCCGCCACCGCCGCAGCATCCTGACCCACGTCACTAACGTCCTCCCCCGGCGGCGCAGGAACGGCAGGGATATCCAGCTCCTGAAACCCATGCAGCAGCATCGACGAGCACGCGGCGGCGTCCCAGCTGCCGCCGTCCAAATCCATCACCCCCTCAACGCCACCAAACGGACTGTTCCAAGCTCCTCCTGCTCCCGCCATGGCACAACGACCGAAGAGACCAGCTTGCGAGAGCACCACGGCCTCCAGTGCCATGCCTTTGCAGGATCCCTCTCAACTCTCAATAATCTTGCACACACGAGGAGCAGGAGAAAAGGCTAGGTCTCCGCCATGGGTGATGAGTTGTTTGCTCCTAGAGGGTAGCAGTGGTTGTTGTGGTTATACTTGTAGCAACAGGTTGGATCTAGCGAGGTGCGTGGGAGTGGGACTCCAAATGAAAACGAGAGGTGGAGTACGCGTCTACGGGATGGGATTGATTGATTGATGGGAGGGTTTGGAAGGGAGCAGATTTTGGTGTGATTAGGCCATAATGAGGTCGTGCGGCAGTGGGACGTACTTTGTCGACAAAAAGGCCATGGGGGAAGGAAAATGTGAAAACCGCATCGCGGTGAAACTGTGTGCGCGAAAAGAGAGTCACAACTGGGCTGAGGCGTTGGGTTTTTTTTTTCAAGACCTACGTACTGCACCGAGATCTTAAGGCCGAGTTTAGAACTTAGAAATTTCTGAATAATTTCTAAGTTGCAAATAAGCCTTAAACCAAGAACAAGCATTTAGGACTCGCTAATTCTCGTTCTGCAACGCTAGGAATTATTATATCAGGAGGTTGGAGATGCATGGTAGTAATAGTCAATTTTTCCTCATTTGTTTATTCTCGGACAAGTTCCTGAGCTAGCTCGACTGTGCCACTTGCCCACTTTGGTTTTGTCTATCCATTGCATAGAATTGCTTCCATTTTCCGATCTTTGTTTGCCTCCTATGAGAAGTAGTAAACTTCATAAAACCTAGCTCACCCTTACCGCCACGCATACTATGCTACGTACAAAGCCGGCAAGAACTTTGCCAAAGGAGGTGGATTTGATTCAGAACCATAGCACTTTATCTGCTTGTCAGTGCAGATAGCTTAGCAACTGGCACGCGTCAATCTACGCCACGACCGAGAGCGTCCTCGTGGCAGCACGGCCCGGCATGTGAAGTGGTGTCGCTCTCTACTCTATAGGACTACAGCCGTAGCACGCAGTCAGTGACACACGGGAGCTCAGCCTTCACCTGCTATGGAGGCTGATCATATCACTATTTGCCCTATCACACATAGCTCTCTTCATGCCCACTCTGATACCAGTATCTCGCTTGGACTTTCTCTAAAAAATGCATACGTTGCGCTCGTACAGGTTTCCATGATCGATGCATACAGCAGCAGCTAGGGTTGCTGCATCACATATATCGGAAGCTACTGATCATGAGAGCAGGATGCAGGTTGCAGCCTTGCAGGGCATGCAGGCGATTGAATGAGCAACAGTGGCCAAGGGTTACTCTAAGGTACACCTTTTTGTTCCAATTGTGTATATTTTCCATCGTTTTTTGTTACCTTTCTTCTTTGTTTCGTGCTGTGTGATGAACACTCATGAAACAGAGCGATAAAAGCGTGGAATTAATCCCGATGTGGATCAGGGCTAGTCCTTAGTTCCTGTTCTGTCTCTCCATCTCACCTGCTTTCATTATCCTTCCCCGGTCCTTCGTACTTCAAAAGGGAAGAGTGATTCTAAAATGAACAAGTAATTCAATTGTTGATCTGCATCAAACCATTATTAGGTACAGTTTGGAACAAAGCGTTGTAAAGAAATTCTGAAGGAATTACTTCGTTTCCTGCAAAATTCGTTTGATACCTGACTTTCCAGGTTCAGAGGTGGTACAGCTTGCTCTGAAAAGGCCATGCATAAGCAACTTCACTACAAATTCTGAGACTAGAAAGGTTCCAAGTTCTTACGTTAAATGGTAGTAAGAAAGATCGCAAAGAATAAGTAGCTTCAGATTGCGTAATAAGTTATACCTCAGGGAAATCCATTATTGTCGCTTTCCATGGACATGGCATTGTTACAGTAGACCAGTGAAGGTTTTTGGAGCTGGGGTTTGAGCAACAAAAGGCCAATGCATGATGTCGCAATTTTAGCTAAAAAAACTAGTAAGAACTAGTACGAAGCTAGGAGGCTAACTATTATCATGATGCAATCACCATATTAAACGTCCGTATTAGATGCGGGTCTATGCGCATTGTCATGTCGGGGTGGCCTCACGATGTTCCAAATCAAAGATCGTACAATTAATGTTATCTCTGAATAAAGACCAAAAAAAAGTAGCTTTCCAACAGTAACTCTCTATAATTGGATGCAATTTACCTAAGCTATGATCAATTTATGAGAAGAAAATTTCTTCCAATAGAAAGCAAGCAGTTGAGTCGAAGCATCAAATTCAGATCCTTCTGTAGCCACAAAAAGCGAGAAGTACAAACACTTCCTTTATTGATCTTGTCCTACCTTAACATAACATATGTGTAATATATACTGACGTATGTATTTATCAGTACAATTATCTTAGTGATTAGCACGTTCCATCAAATTTTGATAAAGGGGGAGATAAATTAAAGAAAAAAAAGTATATTTGATACCTCTAAACTCTTCCAAAAGTATAGAAATTAACACTGAACTACAAAATCAGACATTCAACACACCCAAGCTCTTAAAATTGTTCACTTTACCCCCTAAGACCAAAGCCACCTTGGTTTTGCTGACGTGATGTCTACATGGTATAGCTTCGTTGATGTGTCAAATGATCCCGCTGCTGTTCCAGGGCCACATAAGCACCATGCTCTAGCTCGGTACACTCCTCCGCGCACGCGGACTCGCCTTCACCGTCCTCCACACCGACTTCAACGCTCCCAACCCCGTGCGCCACCCGGAGCTCGCCTTCGTCCCCATCCACGAGGCACTCCCTGACGAGGCCACCTCCCCCGATGCCGACATCATCGCGCGACTCTTGGCCCTGAACGCTGCCTGCAAGGTGCCCTTTTGGGAGGCCCTCGCGTCGCTGCTGCACGGCCAAGAACCGCTGAACGTCGCCTGCGCAGTGGTCGATGGGCAGTGCTACGCGACACTGGGCATGACCAGGGGACTTGGTCCCCATGCCCGTCCCCCGCAGCCGTAAGCCCTCTCATTTCCCACGTTCACCATGCCTTTACCCCTCCCTAGACTCATCTCAATAGGTGGAGAGCAGAAAACAACACAACCCAGGAGGAGGCGATAATCGAACAACAACGCCTCGACTTCTCCTACAGCAGCCCTCAATCAATTTGACAAAAATTGCCCCCAGCTCATCGAATTGTTCTTCTGTGAGTCCGTCTAGGGACGACAAACCTCGGTGAGATCGTGTTCCCACTTGTAAACTTCATTTCCCCTCAATCAATTTATGGTTAACGCCGCGGGGTCGCCAAGAACGTTGCCATCTTCCTCCACTCATTGGTCTTCGTTCGCCGGCGTTGAACCATCGCCTCCACATCCATCCTTTCTCGTCGCCCCTTACCGATACTGATCCACCTCCATGACACTTGGGGTCCATGGTGTATTTTTATTTTATTTTTCTGATTTGTAAACAAAGGAAAATAACTGGCATCCATGTGTCATCCAAATCAGCAAATTTTGAACATGTAGACGCCACATCAACCAAAACTGTGGTGGTTTATGATGTGGGGTGTGTTTTGCAAGGTTTTGAGCGGTCATTGGATGGAAATGATTGGTATATTTGAGATAACTTAGTTTTAAGCTTCTCAAAACTCTAACAACTTATTGTTACCATATCTGGGCGGATGGTATGATAGTTGGTGCGAATGTAGCACGGGAAATATTGGTATGTGGTATGCACAGCCCAGATGACTTTAAGGACTAAATCCTGTGATGATCTCTCAATGTAAAATAATGCAACCATAAGTCTATAATGGTGTCGACCTGGCTAAATAATTTGTGTCTACTAGTGCGAGTTACACCATTGGAATGACCCACGAGTCGTGTAACTGCTTGTAAGTTGTCGTGGACACAGATCATGTTACTAGTGTAAGCTACCGTGTGGCGCAAAAGAGAGTCTGGGTGTGGTAGACGTAACCACTATCAGATGAAACCTTAGCAAGTGTAACTTATACTGGGGATGCATTGTAAAGGCCTTGTGATGATCTCTTTGATTCACATGTATAAGGAAATGTGTGAAACACAACAAGCTAATTATCTCTTGTGGGTAAAGTGTACAGTCTCTACAGAGTGTAAACTGTTCGAACAGCCGTGTCCACGTTCAATGGCGGGCATGAGAACTTGCTCGAGTTAGTTTCTATTTTAAAAACCTTTGTGGGTGGGATGAAAATCCGTCGAGTGGATGTAACCCTAATTTTGGATTTTTCTGAGTGGATGTAACCCAGTGTTGCTAGTTGGGTGGATGTAACCCTAGTAATCAAGATTAAGCATATGGTGGATGGAACCATGTAACAGGTGGATGGAACCTGCACCGCTATAAATATTTCACACTTTCACTCTCTTTAATAAAATATGGTTTAGTTAAAATGCTAAGTCAAAGGAGTTCAAATTATTGTAATTAAAAATATTGCATTTAGCAAATAAAAGAACCTGAGCCATTATTGTTAAACCTTGCATGTATAATTATTTTATTCTGTGTGTTGACTCGCGGAGCACTTTTGTTTGTGCTCACTCTCACTCCCCCCACATCCCTCAGAATCCGTGGACCAGGGGCACTACACATATTACGGGGATCCAGGAGTCGATTGCAAAGAAGATAGAGGAGATTAGTAGGCTCTAGTAGTCTAAGTCTCATTCCAGTCTGGCCGATTAAGTCGGTTCTTGCGGCACTAATGTTATCTTAGTATTTTGGGTAATATCAGTCGCACTCAGGTTACTATAGTCGCTTGCCTGTGGCGAGATGCGTTTTCCCCCTTTTGCTTCCGCCACCGCTTTTTATGTAATGTATCATTTTGGCCTGATCGGTTTTATTGTAAATTTGACCCGATACGGTCTATGTGAATTACAATATTTTGTAATTAATGTATAGTACAGTATGAAATAATTCAGTAATATATCTGTGAGTACTATTTACTAATCCAATAAATAGTACTTTAAATTTACAGAGGATTCTGAATTGAGTAAATCCGGATACCACAGGCCTAGGGATCCCGAGTCCCTACACATCAAGGGATGGCGCTTGCGCACGGCGTGGTACAGGGCACGTTGCCCCCGGTGACCCCCGTCGTACGCGCGCACGTCCTGATCAGACGCCTGACCCATCGTGCGCGCATTGCAACGCTGCTCTGCTCCGGCCTCAGGCGCTCGGCGCCGGCGGCTCGGCACTCGCACTCAGCCGCCTTAACGCGGCTCCACGGCATGCATCCTCCTACTGGGCTACCGCGCGAGTTCTTGGAGCGTTAACTACCACAGTATCGGTGGGAAATATACAGTTCAATGAAACGGCGCGATTCCTAGGCTGGTAATGGACTCATCCTAGATTCCTAGACCGTCCAACACCGAACAAATGGGCCTGAGCACCCGGAAAATGTGGACCTGTTAGGCCGAGACCATGGTCTGCCACACCCCCTTTGCTCGGTTCCTGGCCCGGAAAGCCTCCCCGCTTACCACATCCCTCCAGGTTATAGTTGGGACTTTTCCAGATTACCCACGGCTCCGCGCGGCGCGCTCTGCGTGACATCGTCTCGTCTGATGCGCTCCGTCGCCAGGGCTGCGCGTGCCGCACTACGGCCCTGGCCCGTCGCCACGCAGCGCGCGGCAGTTCCTGGACGAACTGTTGCTCTAATTCCGTTGTTCTAGCCGGAAGCATGCCACCGTTGACCCAACAAAGACACGGCATGACGCACCACCTAAATGGGTTGTGCTGTCTGGGCTTAAATTTCCATGCCAAATGGCTAGACGGGTCGACACTAGGATGACATGTTAACCATGTCCGGCCTGGCACGGTATGACCCGTGAGGCTAACCTACACACTTGTGGCCGCCCGATCTCGCACAAGGTGCCCATCCAGTCGACCGCCGCACGTGTTAGACCCCAAGCACTAGCCCTTCCAATTCCCCTCGCAGAGGTCCCCACCTCGCCTTCGCCCACGCACTCGCCCCCACCCCCTCATCCCTTTCGACATCGCCATCACTAAAGCTGCCCTCGCTCTGCCTCCTCCCCTTCTCCCCGACTCTGCCTCCTTCCCTCATCCACTGTCGCCGCTACAGCCACCGGTGAGCATGCCATGCCACCACCAGTGCCATGAGTCTCTTACCCCTAGCCTCGGCCGAAACCCTAACTCATCCTAAACCGACCCTCCACCATTAATCTATCCTCCTACACCACCAATCTAGTCACCTCCTCGCTTCTCTCGCGCCCTCGCCCCAGTCTAGCTCGCACTTCACACCCCCCCCTCCCATGGCCTTAGCCTGCTGTGTCACTGTCATCCCCAGCAAGCCACGCCCACAAACACTAGATCATCGTGGGCCACGCTATCGTCGTAGATCCGTCGTCCTAGACCTCCACCCAAATCAAATTAAAGGCCTTAACTATTGTTCCTTTGTAGCAATGGAGACTATGAGGTGAGACTCTCACACTTCCATCCTCTCCCTCGCTGCACCCATCCCTCTCCTCCTCCACTTCTTCCACTGTTGGGCGGTGAAAGCATCTATGCCCTTAAAAATATTTTTTGTAATTAATGACAACATTGTGTTAAGGGACTAACGTATGTGCTAATATATTTTAAAGGTTTAGTCCCAAAGTTTGAATGACAACATGGAAATGGCCATGCAAAGATGATAAAAAATCGACATGGCTCAAGATAAATGTATTTTGGAGCCCAAGGACCCTTTATAGGTTTTATCGGTCTCAGTGTTTGGTGAAAAGACCAGGTTTATATGACAGATGTCGTACTATAAAGAGGGATCAAGGCTAGTAGCTTGAGGGTTTATTTTGCTCCATCTTGATCAACTAAGAGTCATGCATTGCATTTCGAACAGCTTTAGGAAGAAGTTCAGTGCAAACGGTATGACCGCAGCTGATGAGCGGTACTACCGCTGTGCGGTAGGACCTATTTTTAGTTGGCGGTATGTTATTTCTAAAGAGCATATTTTTGGGCATTTTTTCATCCCTGGAAAACGGTAGTTCCAATTGAGCTGAGCGGTATTACCGCTGTGCTGTAGTATCGGACCTTGTGAGTGTGGTAATACCACACCTGACAGTAACGGCTAGTTCAGAAGCATTTAATGCACCCCTTATGACCATTGAACAGTAGGTGCGGTAGTACCATCCGATCAATGGCGGATTGGCGGTAGTACCCGCCTACTGAATTTTTCAAATTAATGCTTCAAACGATCGAATTTGTGGTTGGAGCTATAAATACCCTCCTCACCAGCGCCAAGCTCAGTAACTCTTGACCTCATTGAATACCCTTGAGCCTTTGGTGCACTCTCCTCTACTCATTTGCTCATATTTCACATTTTGAGGTAGTTGAGAGCATTCAAGTGCATTTGCATCATTAGTTGATCTCTTTGGCACTTGATAACCTTCAAGCAAGAGCTGTGATTTATTACTCTTGGTACTTACCGGCACCTATACAACTTGGAGGAATTTTGTGCGGTGAACTCTTCAAGAAGGTTGTGAAGAGGCCCAGCAATATTTGTGAGTGGTTTGGTGCTCTCCATCTCTGGAGTGGAGGAAGAGCAACCTTAGTGGAATTGATGTTCTTTAGGCTCAATTTTTGGAGCCGGTCCAAATCGTTTGGGCTTACCTCAACGTGGATTAGTGAAGACTGACAAGTCTTCGATATCATAGGAAAATATCAGTTGTCTTCATTGCGGTTTTTATTTTTTGTCTTTACTATTTCCGCATTTACATTTCTACCTACTTTTGTGTATAATTTCTTAGCTAGAATTGTATTTAGTATTGACATAGCCTTTGGGTGACTTAGTGTTCTTAGAATTTATCTTTTGACTTATGCTAGAAATCATTAATTATACCATACTTGTTAAAATTGTTAATTAGAGCACAAGATTTTTATAAACCTCCTTTTCAACCCCCCTTCCCACCCTCTAGTCGGCCATCCTTGATCCTACAAGTTGTATCAGAGCGAGGTCTCTCTTTATTTTAGGCTTATCCAAGTAGGGGAGAAAAGATGGCCTGTGAGGGTGTGTTCATAGGCAAGACACCTCTATTTGATGGATTACATTATGCTTATTGGACAAATAGGATGTCTGTTTATTTAAAGGTTATGAGCCCAAGCATATGGAGAATTGCTAGTGAGGGTTTCATTATGCCACTTGACCCTACACACCCGACAGATCTTGAGGAGCGAAACTCTAACCTCAATGCTCATGCGATGAATGTTCTTTTTGGAGCTTTGAACGCGAATGAGTTCAATCGAGTGAGCAACCTTGAAACCGCTCGTGAGATATGGACTACGCTCTCGAAAATTCATGAGGGCACATCCACGGTCAAAGAGGCCAAATTGCATAGGCTTCGGATCAAATATGAGATATTTACAATGTTGCCTTATGAAAACATCACCGAGATGTATTCTAAACTCAACAATATTGTAAATGAGCTTAAGGGCTTAGGCACTAATCTAAACGATGTTGATATTTTGCACAAAATGCTTAAAGCTCTACCAGAAAAATACGAGACATTGTGTGACTATATTCCTCAACTCACTTGAATTGTCAATGATGACACCAACCGGTTTCTTGGGCAATATCATCACCAATGAGATGTACAAGAAAGAAAAGGATGAGCTTTTGGAGCCATTCTCCTCCAAGATGAAGATTCTGCTTTCAAAGCAAAAGTAGAATCAAGTGATGAAACAAAGGATAAAGAAGATGATTTCAAAGAGGATTTCACTCTCCTTGTGAGGAGAATGAATAAATTCATGACAAGATGCTCAAATCGGAGTGCAAATTTTGACAAGAACAAAAAGTGGGACTTCTCCAATGACAACAAGCACTATAGTAATATTCATTACTATGAGTACAATGAGAAGGGGCACATTGCCTTTCATTGCCCAACCAAGAAGGATGACAAGGTCAAATTATCCAAGAAAAAGACTTCAATTGGAAGAAGTTTTTCAAGAAGCTTCATAAAAAATGGTAAAAATGAAGCATATGTTGGAGAATGGAACTCCGATGAGGAGTATTATGAATCTGTCTCCGATGATGACGAGTCCTCCAAGAAGAGGGAACTTGTTGGTATTGCTATCAAGGAAGCATCATCATGCTTCTCCACTCCTACATGCCTCATGGCAAAAGGAGAAAAGGCAACATCCATTGATGATAATGAGCCCTCTTATGATGAATTAATGGATATGGTTGAGGAATCAAATTAATACCTTGGAAAAAAGAAGTCAAAATTTAAGGTCTTGTAAAGATAATCTCTCTCTCTAAAGGATTCTTACGAGTAGTTAAAGGAACCTCATGACTCACTCCTTCTAAAGGATCTTAGCAAATCTCATTCAAATGTAGGAATTACTTGTGAAATTATAAATGAGTTGCCTAGTGTAGAAGTTATTTCTAATATCATTTATGTGTCTAGTACTTCTCCATCATGTGATGACTTGTTAGCCATGCCATGTTGTTCTAAAATTGACTCAAATTTTTGTATGGCTAAGTCATATGATCCATTACTCATTGTTAAAAAATAATGAATTAAAAGAGCAAGTTACCAAACTAAGCAAAATCTTGGAAAGGTGTCTCAAGGGAAAGGCCACCCTTGATAAGTTATTGAGTGAACAAAGGTGCTCATTCAATAAAGAATAATTTGGGTTTATTCCCAAGAAAGGTAAGAAACAAATTTACAAGCCCACAAGGTTTGTAAAAGAAAATAAAAAATATTGTTATAAATTTCATAGTGTAGGGCATTTATAAAATTCATGTTCCATTACTAAAACTAAATCCTATAGTATTTATGATTCATGTTACATGCTTAAAAAAACTAAATATGGTAAAGTTGTAGCCAAATTTATTGACACTTCAATTTTAAACGCTAAAAAGAATGATATTTAGGTGCCCAAAGTTTTGGTTACTAATCTCTAAGGACTCAAATAAATTTGGGTATCTAAAAGAACTTGATTCTTGTTTTGTAGGTAAACTACAAGACCGGTGAAAAATATTGGGTACTTAATAGTGGTTGTGCCCGACACATGACTGGGATCGAAAAATATTCACCACAGTCGAAAATGGAAAAGAAAAAATGACAAGATCACATTTGGTGACAATAGCAAGGGGAAGGTAATAGGATTAGGTAAAATTGCTATATCCAATGACCTTTTAATTTCAAATGTATCTCTAGTTTAATCACTTGACTTTAATTTGTTATACGTTGCTCAAATTTATGATCTTGGCTTAACTTGAACTTTTTCCCAATAAGGTGTTTCCATTTCAAATAAAAATAATAACTCTTTGGCTTTCAAATGATTTAGATTTTAAAATATTTATTTGGTGTATTTTTCTTCAAATAATTTATGTTTAAAAATAGGCTTTTTGAACATGACTTAGTGGTTGGCTTGAAAGATGTGAAATTTGATAAGATTAGATTATGTAGCGCTTGCCAAGCCGGAAAGCAAGTTGCAAACTCTCATCCGAGAGTATCATGTCGACCTCTAGGCTATTAGAGCTCTTACATATAGATTGGTTTGGGCCAACAACCTATAAGAGTATAGGGGAAAATAGTTATTGTTTAGTCATTGTGGATGATTACTCAAGATATACGTAGGTTTTCTTTTTTACATGACAAAGCTAAAACCTCCGGTATTTTCAAAAGTTTTGCAAAAATAGCTCAAAATAAATTTGATTTCAAAATCAAGAAAATATGTAGTGATAATGGTTCCGAGTTCAAGAATACTAAAATTGAAGATTTTTGTGATGAACTTAGAATAAAGCATGAAATTTCTATTACCTACACTGCGGAGCAAAATAGTGTAGTAGAAAGGAAAAAATCGAACACTAATTAAAATGGCTACGACAATGCTTGATGAGTATAACACTTTCGATAGCTTTTGGGCAGAAGCAATCAATACCACTTGTCATACCATAGATCGTCTTTATTTGCATTGTCTTTTGAAAAAGACTTCATATGAGTTTCTCATTGGAAGAAAACCGAACATCTCCTATTTTCGTGTGTTTTGGTTGCAAATGTAACATTTTGAGGAAGGTGTTCGCCTTTCAAAATTTGAAAGTCGTTGTGATGTTGGTTTCGTACTTGGCTATTCATTAAATAGTAAAGCTTATCATGTCTTCAATAAAAACTCCAGTTTAGTTGAAGAGACTCATGGTGTACAATTTGTTGAAACTAATGGCTCTCAAGAAGAGCAAGAAAAATTAGATGATGTAGGTAACGAATAATTAAGGTAAGCAATAAAGAACATGCAAATAGGAGACATCAAGCCAAAATAAGATTTAAATGATTCACCATCCTCCATCCAAGTCGAACCTCCTACCTCTTCCACTACGAACCAAATCCGAATTGATAAAGTGGATCACAAGATAAACAAGCACCAAACTTACCCCCAAAGATCCACAACGCAATTGCAAAAGATCATCTAATAGACCAAGCATTGGGTGATATTTGTAAGGGAGTCCAAACTCGATTGCTTGTTTCTTCTTATTGTGAGTATTACTCGTTTGGTTCTTCTTTTGAACCAAAACATGTAGATGAAGCACTCGACGATTCAAATTGGGTGAATGCAATGCATGAAGAACTAAATAACTTCACCTGAAACGACGTTTGGACATTGGTGGAAAGATCCAACAAACATAACGTTATTGGCACAAAATGGGTCTTTAGGAACAATCAAAATGAAAATAGAGTGGTTGTAAGAAACAAAGCACGATTGGTCGCTCAAGGATTCACTCAAGTCGAAGGTTTGAATTTTGGTGAAACTTTCGCTCCCATAGCTAGACTTGAATACATTCGTATTCTACTTGCTTTTGCAACTTGTTTCGATATTAAATTATTTAAAATAGATGTTAAAAGTGATTTTCTAAATGGTAAAATATCCGAACTTGTATTTGCTGAACAACCACCCGGTTTTGAAGACTCAAAGAGTCCAAATCATGTGTATAAACTCTCTAAGGCGCTTTATGGTCTCAAACAAGCTCCTAGAGTATGGTATGAGCGCATTCGAAATTTTCTACTATCAAAAGGATTCAAAATTGAGAAGGTTGACATAACCTTGTTTACAAATGTTTTAGATGATGATTTCTTCGTATGTCAAATATATGTTGATGATATTATCTTCGGGTCCACTAACCAAGAATTTTGCAAGGAATTTGGTGATATGATGTCTAAGAAATTTGAGATATCCATGATCTGAGAACTTAGCTACTTCCTTGGACTTCAAATCAAACTACTTAAAGATGCGACTTTCGTGAGACAAACAAAATACATAAAGGACTTGATCAAAAGGTTTGGCATGGAGGACGCAAAGCCCATCAAGACTCCCATGGCCACCAACGGTCATCTCGACCTTAATGAGGGAGGTAAACCGGTAGATTTAAAGCTTTATCTATCAATAATTGATAGTTTGCTTTATCTTACTGCATCTAGACCCGATATTATGGTTAGTGTTTGTATGTGTGCAAGATTTCAATCTTCACCAAAAGAGTGTCATTTAGTGGCCGTGAAAAAGAATTCTTTGATATTTAAAGCCTCCTCTAACATTGGTTTATGGTATCCCAAAGGTATAAATTTTGATTTAATTAGATATTCGGATTCCGATTATGTGGGTTACAAAGTGAATAGAAAAAGCACATAGGACAGTTGTCAATTCTTAGGTAGATCATTAGTTTCATGGTCATCCAAGAAATAAAATTTCATATCCCTATCCACCGCCGAAGCTAAATATATTTTTGTAGGTAGTTATTGTGCTCAATTGCTTTGGATCAGGCAAACCCTGATTGATTATGGAATTAATTTTGATAATATGCCTCTTTTGTGTGATAATGAAAGTGCCGTGAAGATAGCAAATAACCCGTCCAACACTCAAGAACCAAGCATATAGATATACGCCATCATTTCTTGAGAGATCATGGGAGCAAAGGAGATATAATCATTAGCAACATACGGATGATCAATTAGCCGATATCTTCACCAAACCATTAGATAAGAGCCGTTTTTGCAAATTGAGGAATGAGTTAAATGTCATAGATCATTATAATGTTGTTTGAAACTCATGCCTATGTTATTCACTCTCATTTGGAATTCCTAAAGTTCGTGTGAAAACTATTTTAAAATCTTTCTCAAAATTCTCCAATTTGATAAAAGCTAAGTTATTTGGGGCTTTTATTATTTATGTCATGCATGTTGATGCTGAAAAGTATTTATTTGAGTGTTATATTAAGGATCATGTGATACCGCCGGTACTACCGTTGTCCGATACTACCGCGCCTTAAGTACGGTACTACCACTCCTGATTGGTGGTCCTAGAAATGGATGTGACTGACTCCTTATCCTTTGGTTTTCCTATTCTTTCGGTCCAGCCGTCCTTTGAACTCCAAAAACCGCCAGTTCTTTTGTTCCTCTCTCTTCTTTCTTCCTAAAAACTTACAACTTCAAATCCTCAAGGGGTCAAAGGAAACATCAATGTAACACCCCAGCCCAACACTGAGCCTAGAATGCCACCACACTACTTTCTCAGCTAATAATTATCGACACACTATAAAAATTACAGCAAGGAAACAATGATAATCATATCAATGGACCACAAAAAGGACATGCATAATTATGGATCAAGCGACAATAAATAAGCAGTGGGAATTATAACCAGGTAAATAATCCAAAATAGCATCAACCAATGAATCCAAATTAATAAAGCAAATAGTCTAGTCCAAATGATGTCCTAAACTTTATTCAACCTCTAACATGTCCAAGAGTAATCCAATTGTGAATGAAAAGATTCTTATGGCAAATGATCATGTATTGTCCATGTGCTCTAATCGCTCTCAGTTACGGCGTCCTCGAAGATCACCTAAAGACAACAAAAGAGCAAGGGTGAGTCCACGACTCAGCAAACACATCCATAAACAACGAACAATAATAAATCAACAGCATTCAATAACTTCATTATCATCACAGGTACTTCTATTAACATTCACGTGCAGTTATCTTCTCTTTGATTCACATCCATTAAACTCATGTATCAATGCAAATCTAGACTACATGTCCACATGCACTTCTTTCGCGTATACCGGCATAGCATGAGTGAATGCTCGCGACAACATTCACTCTCAAGCCCGTTCCTCCATAAGGATCGGGGACCTCCTCCACTCCCGTGGAGTTGTGATCATTCATGATCACCTACTCATATGCAAAGATGCTTATGTATGAAAATGCAAACTCCATCATAAACATCATATCCAACTTTTCATCATGCTTGTCAACAAGATATAATCATACCAATTATTTGTTTGCAATTAAACAAAATAAAAGCACAACAACAATGGTAATAGAAGATAAAGAAAACAGTGATCGATCATTGATCGCTGTCTACCATGCACTTGCCTTTACTAGTAGCGTCGCACGATTTGGCTAGAAGATGGCAACAAGCACGACACCTCTCCTATATTAAATACACAAATTTCAATACAAGCTACAGCATCATAAGAACAACAATCAATCGACATCGCTCCTACACGTCCCCAAATATACCACGTTACTCCGGTACCGAAAAGTTACCCATTGCGGTCTTAGTACTAAAACGAACGTAACTTTTGACTCGAAAGTCCGATCACCACAAACCACCCCATTCTGGATTCTTTATAAAATTATCCACATTTTCTTAGATTACAAAGACTTCTAATTAAATCATCTAACCCTCCGTATTTAGCCTAGAAAACCGGTCTGTCCGCTTCGGAACAGCAGTCTTACTAAATTCATAACTTTTGTTTTATCCAACCAAAATGCGTGTTCTCAGATTCTACAGAACCATTGGACAATTATCTACAACTTTCATGTAGATCAAAAACTCTAATTAGTCTATTTACTATTTTTAATCCGCAGTCTACCAAAACAGCGCCGAAAGACGACAACCGTAAAGACAGCGGTCTTCCGAAAATCACAACTCGAATTCTACTTGTCCGATCGACATGATAAAATATGCTATAGAAAGATATCGAAATTATCTACAATTAACTAGTAGATGAAATTTCCAAAATTCGTCATTAAGGTACCCGAATAAATCGTTCAACAGAACAGCGGGCTAAACAGTGCTAAACAGATCTATTAGTCGTCCCCTCGATTAGAAAATTCTAAAACCTCTCTATTGCCAATGTAATTAACCACCGAAACTAACCAAGGTTCGCATGAAAACAATCTAACCTCCACGCGGCAGTAGCTCGGCTCGCCGGCGGCTTCACCGAACAGCGCGCGCGGCAGATCACCACGCGGCAACGCAGCGAATGCGGCAATCGGTATCGCGAGAAGCAGCAGGCAGCAGCGGCAGCAGCCGCAACGCGCGTTCAGCGCAAGACAAAGAAGAGTCTTGGCGGCGGAAATCCACGCGCAATGATCCAATAAGACAAGAAGAAGAACACAATCGGCAAAGACTTGGTCGCGATCGGCAGCGAGGAAATAAAGAAGAAGAAATTTATGCGGTCTCTAAGAATAAGAAGAAGACAAAGAAGACAAAGAACGCCAAGACGCGAGACGCAGCGATCAAGAAGAAGAAATTTATGCGGTCTCGGCGTGAATAAGAAGAAGACAAAGAACGCCAAGACGGCACGCAGCGACGCAAGAAGAGAATTATCAAGCGCAAGCGCAAAGAAAAAGCGAAAAGCGATTGGCGGCGCGGTGGGAAAGAAAAAAACAAAGAAAATGGCTAGGGTTTTCTAGAATTCCCACAAATCTATTTATATAGCTCTTAAAAATTCTGAAATTCTATTTTTATGTGTACTATTTTATTTAATTGCACACAGGCCCTTAAAGACGTTATTATTAATATTAATATTATTTTTCAGAGTATTACAATCAAGTTCTTGGCAACCTTTCACTTCCATTCCCCTAGGTAATCCTTGTTGGAATCATTTCTTTCCTCTTGTTTGCTACCTTTTCAATTCTAGGGATGAAAAGCAAAATGTGTATGATTTAATTAATTTCTTTTGGGCAAAATGATTGGAACTAGTATGTGACATATTATGTCATTCAATGACTTTTCTCATGCCAAATACTTGCTAGATGCAAGTTTGATCATTGCCCTAAGAAATTCCCGCAAGTGCGATACTACCATCCACTGGTACTACCGGATTGCTAATAGCTGTACTACCACTCTAGCTGAGAAATGTTGAAACTATCATGCTCTTTTACTTCATTCCTATCATACCTTGCCCTAATTTGATTTGTCTTAACTCAGCCAATATGCTATGGAACAAAACCTCCATTCGCAAGAATGCCTCCTCTGAAGGTGATCCTGTCGACCGCTATGACCCTCTAGCAACTCGTGCTGGACCTTCTCACCACAAGGTGGCCTCCCGGAAGTTGGCATCAGTTAGAGAACCTGCAACTCCAAGGGAAGACAGCGACTCCGAAACAAACTCGTTCTTGCTAGCGATGAGAGCAAGAGATCAAGGTTAGTCTTCAAGACAAGCTCTAGAATATGAAGATGAGGAAGAAAGTGACAATGAAGAAGAGGATGAGGAGTATTCCCAAGGGCAATATGATGATGATGATGAGGACATGGCAGAGGCCGAAGAGCCAATAATAGATCTTATGCAAATCACAAGTGACAACTATGCACTGCTTCACCACCCAAATCAATTTGAGAAATCGGCAAGCTCTACGGATCGGACATTCCACACCCAGTTTCAACGAGAGGTGCATGCCCAACTCTACAACCATCACCAATAGTTTGCGGACCACATGTACATGGATTGGGCGCACTTGCATGCTCTTGATCGCTTTGTTGGCGCATACCGCCTATCTATGCAGCAGAATTACAAGAAATTGTGGCATTAAAATGTGATTACCAAGAGGACCTGATCCGACAGTTTTATGCCACAGTCTATGTCTCCCCAAATTTCGATTGTTTGATGTGGATGATGGAAAATCAGAGAGTGGAAGATTCCAAGGCTGATTTTGAGCGAGCTTTAAGGACACACTCAGGCTCACAAGAAGGTCTATTCTCGTGGAGCACTTCAGACCCCAGCATGGTGTCAATTCTATAATGAAAATGGCATATACACACCTGGGAAGATTGTGAGACTCCTTTCTTTGTCAAGTCTTATCAATCACATCATCAATCATACATTTTTCCCAAACAGTGAGAACTTTGATGTTATCCAAGGGCACGCTTGGAATATCATAGATAGCATCATGAATGGAAGAAAATTTAATGTGGTTGATCTAATCATTAGGGGGGTAGCATCGTCCAAGAATGATACAGTCAAACGGATATACTTTGCTCCATATATTATGCATATATTATGGCTCTTATCATGAAGAAGACGCACTTCTGTGGAGCACAGCCGGCAGTTCACAAAGCATATAAGCTAAGGGAAGGTGCTCACGTTCCCTCTGCAGTCCCCCCTCATGTTCAATAGGAGGAAAAACACGCTCAGGTTCAAGAGAATGCTCTGTATGCAGATCCTATCTCTTTGTCTCGGATTTATTCGGTTGTCATGGAGATCCACGACGCACAACATGAGACGAACTATCAGTTGTCCTCCTTATCTCAGCGTGCGGGTGCGCTCGAGCATGCTTCTTCTTTGGCAACGCCTCCTTCTCTAATTCATTACCATCGTCGTCGCCATCGTGATCCCTCTCCTCAGGCGTGACTCTTTTTTGTATTTGATGCTAAATGGGGAGAGGTTAAGGGGGAGCAAGAGGGGAAAAAAAAAGAAATTAAGCCCATCAAGAATTTTTATGTTATCTTATATTACATTATCTATTGTGGACTTATCTATATTTTGGAATTATTGTGGATGTGTTAAGTTTGTAATAATTAGGTTATTTGCACTTATGTTATGCTACATTATTATCGTTGCTTATGTTATCAAGGTTTATAATTAAGTATCTTTGTCATGATTGTGTTATATCTTTATGCTTCACATGAGTAATCTTTACACGTTTCCTCGAATTCAATAAATAAAGGAAACTCTACCAAAATTTTCAAAAATCCACACATATGCATGGAAATCACTTCATGAACCTATATGCACATGTTTAGGGGGGGTTGCTTATTTGTTGATTGACTTTGAAAGCAACTAATTATTTATCTCCTTTTGAACTCATCCCAAGAATTATTTGCAAATGAAAAGTCAAAACAAGAATATGCAACTTGGTGTATATTCAAACCCTTCAATTCATTAATATTGCTTATGTTGTCATCAATTACCAAAAAGGGGGAGGTTGAAAACATCTAGGCCCCTAAAAATAATTTTAGTAATTAATAACAATAATGTGTTAAGGGACTAACGTGTGTGCTAAGATATTTTAAAGGCTTAGTCCCGGAGTTTGAATGACAACATGGAAATAGCAATGCACAAATGATAAAAGATCGACATGGCTAAAGACAAATGTATTTTGTAGCCTAAGGACCCTTTTATGGTTTTTACCGGTCTCGGTGTTTGGTAAAAAAATCAGGTTTATAGGCTAGATACCATACTATAAAGATAGATCATGGTTAGTAGCTTGAGGATTTATTTTGTGTCATCTTGATCAACTAAGAGTCATGCATTGCATTTCGAACGGCTTCTGGAAGAAGTTCAGTGAAAACGGTATGACCGCAACTGAGGAGCGGTACTACCACGATACGGTAGATCCTATTTTTAGTTGGCATTACGTTATTTTTAGAGAACATATTTTTTAGTGTTTTTCCATCCCTGGAAAACGGTAGTTCCGATTGAACCAAGCGGTAGTACTAGACCTTGTGAGTGTAGTAATAACACACCTGATAGTAATGGCTAGTTCAAAAGCATTTATTGCACCCCTTATGACTGTTGAATAGTAGGTGTAGTAGTACCGATCGATCAATGACGGTAGTACCGTGCCTACTGAATTTTTTAGGGGATTGCTTCAAACGGTTGAATTTGTGGTTGGGGCTATAAATACCCCCCACCCTCACCAGCACCAAGCTTAGTAACTCTTGACCTCATTGGATACCCTTGAGCATTTGGTGCACTCTCCTCTAGTCATTTGCTCATATTTCACATTTTGAGGTAGTTGAGAGCATTCAACTACATTTGCATCATTAGTTGATGTCTTTGTCACTTGATAACCTTCAAGCAAGGGTTGTAATTTATTACTTTTGGAGAAAGTTTGTGCGGTGATATTTTTAAGAAAGTTGTGAAGAGGGCCGGTAATAATTGTGAGTGGTTCGATGCTCACCATCACCGGAGTGGAGGAAGAGCAACCTTAGTGGAATTGAGGTTTTAGGCTCAATTTTTGGAGTCGGTCCTAATCGTTTGTGCCTACCTCAACATGGATTTGTGAAGACCGGCAAGTCTTCGATACCACGGGAAAACATCGATTGTCTTCATTGTAGTTTTTATCTCTTGTCTTTACTATTTTCGTATTTATATTTCTAACTACTGTTGTGTATAATTGCTTAGCTAGAATTGTATTTAGTTTTGACATAGCCTTTAGGTGACTTAGTGTTCTCAGAATTTATCTCTTGACTTGTTCTAGAAATCCATAATTATACCATACTTGTTAAAATTGTTAATTAGAGCATAAGATTTTTATAAACTGCCTTTTCACCCCCCCCCCTCTAGTCGGTCATCCTTGATCCTATAGGCGGCCAGATCTGGCTAGTGTGTGTCCTCATCTAGAGTCATAGACTACTATAAACCACGCCACCTACTGTCGATCTACGATACGATGCTGGATCGTTGAGCTAGGGAGGGCATCAATCGGGTTGGTGGCAGCCATCAGCATGCGTCCCACGTCCCTGCACGCTTGTGGAGCTAGAAACTTGAGCATCCCAGAGGTCTTCACGACCTCCTTGGCCTAGACACTACCTCCACCACTGATCAAGTGCTATTGTCGTTGTCGTCTCTCTAATTTTATAGAAAACCCCTAATTGTTTTCTGCAATTGCATTCAGATCCTACACACTAGGGGTGGTTTGATCTTGCGCAAGCTACCCATCTGGTCGTCTGCCTGCACGTGGCAGACCTCATGCCCTAGCCCCTCCAATTCCCCTTTCAGAAGTCACCACATAGCCCCCGCCCCCGCCCGCGTCCGCGCCCTCTTTTCCCTCCTCCCTTTCGATAGACCCGCCGCTAGAGCCGCCCTCACTCCGCCTCCTCCCCTTCTTCTCAACTCTGGTCTCCTTCCCTCATCGCCTGTGTAACACCCCGATTTTCAGGATCAGAATGTTAATATTTAACTTGGCGATCTATTAAATTTTTGACTCTGTTTTAAAATTTTCTCATGTTTAAGTAAAAAGATTTCTTCTAAAATCAAATTGAATTAATTAAAAGGTTGCATTTAAAGTGAAATCAAATTGTTTAAAAAGATGCATTATATATATATATATATATATATATATATATATATATAACCAATGTCTAATTGTTTGAGAGACTGCAATTAAATTAAATATTTTGTTTCTTGTTTCTGCATGTATTTCAAAAATCATGATACAAGCATTAGTATCGTTGTTCTCATTTTCCAATTCAACCGACCACGGGCGAAACGATCGTGTGTCCCTTCTTTTCCGGTCATCTCCTCCATTTTCCGACCCTGCTAACTCATGTCGCTTCTCTCTTTCAAATCTCAGCAAAAAATTCAAAACCAAGTCATGCATCTCATACCACCGTGATCATCATTGCACGAGCAACCCATTCCTGCTATTTGTTTTCGCAAGCATGACAGTTTGAGCGAATTCGCAACAATGAGAAAAGAACTAGCAGATAAAACACCTGCGAATCCATTCTTTATTTTTCAACTTCTCTTCTCGCAATCACAACCAAAAACTAAAAATCGTGCAACACATGTTATATCGTTGTCTCAAGAGCGTTCTATTTTAGCGACTAGTTTACACATGTGAGGTCGTTTGGGTGAGTTGGAGAAAAAGTGGAAGAACTGTGTTGCTATTAATCTTTTAGGCAAACAGAAGCTTAAAGATTTTTAGAGAGCACCACACTCTGGATAAATTCCTAAAATTTTTAACTAAGCATATAAATTATGTCAGGAACCTTCCCTAAAAATTTCATAATTTTTGGAGCTAAGAAACTATATCTAAAAATTACCTGAATACCCTCAATCATTTTACAAATTCTGAAAAACACTGTTCATTTGAATTTCTTTTTCTTCAGCCGAAACCCACCAGACAATTCTAGTCATCCTTTGTTTTCTACTTTCTATATGTTCATGTTAGTCACTTCTCTCCTTCCAATTCCAATCAAAAATCGAGAATCTCTCAATGCATGTTATACTATTTAAATCCTCATCACTTAAGTTTACTATTGATTCAAAAAAAATTCGCAATCACTGTATTTTCATTCTTTTTCTTATAACCAAAGCCATATATACACTGTTCATTCATTTTTCTAGCCGAAGCACACACCGCCATCTTCCCCTTTTCTCTCCCCATCTCTGCCATTTTCTTGCCAAAACCGAATCACTGTCATTTCTTGTTCTTGCCCTGCCGAGAGCCCATTTTTCCCCAACCAAGCTACCCATTTGTTTATTCCTCCAGCACACACCCCAACCGAACACCCCATTGCCATCTCTCTTCTTCCACCAGCAGCTCCTGGCATTTTCGTTTCTCCTCAGGAGCTCAAGCACAAAACAATTTCTCTCCTCCCAAACATCACCAAGAACTAGAAATCCTCTCGTGCATGTCATACCTTCGGGTTCATCTCCTCTTGAGCATCCCATTCATGCGATTCATTTTGGCATGCAAGTTAGTTTGAGTGAAAAGAAAAAAAAGGGAAGGAGGAGAACCAGCGTGTGTTGATGGCATGCTGCAACCAAGAGGGAGAGAAGAAAGCATGCTGCAGTGAAGACGTCGAGGAGGCCAAGCCATGCATGCGGCCGGAGCTTGGAGTAGCAGCACCGGAGCCTAGGCAGAGGCGGAGCGGCCGAGACGGTGGAGGCTCACTGCAGCCCGGCAACGCAAGGCCGAGGCGCTGCAGCGTCGGCGTCGGCAGCGGCTCACCGGTGGCCGGTCGACGGGAGGATGAGAGGAGGAGCGGACAGCGGAGGCTCGCTGCGGCACGGAGATGGCAGAGCCAACGAGGCCGAGCGGCGGTGCATGCAGCCGGGCCATGCATGCAAGCGGCCGGACTCAACGGCGACCAAAGGTGCGGTCAAGGGCGCGGCGGCAACAAGGCGAGGAAGACCGCGGGTGAGTTGAGCACCGAAGATGATAGCGTCAAGAGCGAGCAAGGCGAAGCGGTGTCGACGCGACGGTGTGGCGCATGCGGTGGTATCGAGATGACCGACATGGACGAGGAGTCGGATGTGGATGCGGACGGGCTCGACGACGACAACGGTGGACGTGGACGCGAAGCTGACACGACGTCCGGTGATATTTTGCACGTCTAGTGTCGTGGTAAAAATCATTAGTGACAAATCATGTTTACAATATTTACTTATGTATATTGCATATTAGTCATGAGCATGCCATCTATTTATGCGTGTTTATTTATAAAAATATTTTGGTAGCTTATGACCGGTATAATTCTCCGTTTATGTTGTATTTGTGCGTATGCATGATTATGTATCGATATATTGGTGAATATGAATAATTAGATTGTTGTGGTAAAATAGGTGTATTATTGATCGGTAGATGCTAGATTAAATATATGATTAGATTATTTGATCGGACGATATTATTTTAAAGTTGCATGGAAGTTAGTGGTGATCTTTGGATAAATTATTTGGAGATTTCTTCTCACATAAGATTATTAATTTATGAAGATATGACGCGTAAAGATTTTTATAATTTATTACTTGATGGATGTCGTATGTGTTGATGGTTAATGATATATCTTTTATATATGTGTATTGCTGCACGTCGGATGTTGGATTATGTACATTGTTGGATTAATTGAATTAGATGATTTAATTAAGCATGAGCAAAATTGATCGGTTGTCCAAACTAATAGCTATGTGAGTCATGTATGCTAAAATTTGGGAGATGGTAGAATGGATTATTTGATTGCGGATAAATATTTGAATTGCTGTGTATTTAGTAGTTAAGTCCTATGTGCCGAGTTGATAGATTTGCACCCTCAATTGGATTAGTAGATAAAAGATTTTTAGTTGATCGTAGTGGCACATTGTGACACCCTGGCTATTCGGAAGCCAAGATGTCACTCAAACTTAATCAAAACACTAGGAACCGAACAGAAAAACACAAATAGCATTGATTCTATAACAACAACTTATACTAAATAGACGATGTTATTAACAATTCCAAATAAAGGTAGGGAAAACATTTGAAACAAGAGTGAAAGGTAACTATAACCAAGTTGGTTTATTACCACTCAACAATTATCAAATAGTTGTCATGAAACGGAAATATCAATGAATTCTGATTTAAGATAAGTGGCGTGCATCGTGCTGGACTAATCTCTCCCAAGACTTATCTTCCTCATCATTTACCTAAATTAAACAACAAAACAAGGATGAGCCAAAGACTCAGTAAGTACAATATATAAAAGTTCAAGTGAAGTAGACAAGTCAATCATCACCGACGTATGTACAATTCTCATAACATCTACATGAATGAATGGAATGAAGGTATGCATTGAAAGAATGGACTGCTCAACAGCTTATACTGGTATAACGAGTGATACATCCGTCGATGTTCACTTAAGCCCGTACTTAACAAAGCCCGGGGACCCAAATACCGTATGAAGAATGTTTTATATGGGTGTCCAAGATTGCCCACGTTGGAGTAATGGGACTTACATGCCCATACTGGAATTGATGAGTCTTATGATTTTCACTTCTGTGGTCAAAACGAAACATGGCATGAATAGAATGGATGACATGAAATGAACTTTTATCACATGAAAATGAAGAATAATACTCGGCATATGAATATGACTAGCAAGTCTAGCATTACATCCACGTACAATCATCAACATTCAATAGAATAAAACAAAGTACTTGCCTTCCGCGCTGTGACGTGCTAGGAGGCAACGAAGGTACTCCTCCACTCACCGCCCCACCGTCTACACAAATATATATTCGGAATAAGGATAACAAGGTATAACATAGCTACGGTATCCTACCATAACCCTCTAACTATCCAACACAATCAACGGGTTCAAACTAATAATTAAACTATTCAGCCACCTGACAACCCTACTGGGCAGCGGTGTGAGAAAAATCATAATTAAAGATATGTAACTCGGAATGACATGAAACCAGTGCCCAATGAAACTAAACGAACCAGACTACGAAACTCTAGTTGACAAGATTCACTAAATCTGCCAAAACATTCGGCCAACCAGCAGTTGAAAATGTATGACAGACATCTGTCTAGACAACAGATCAGCAGCAAAGAACATGGCATATCTTTCACTCTACAGATCCAATGGAGGTGATCTTTATCAATCTGTAAATATAATTAAAAATACTACAATAACCTATTTGGGTGGAGGTCCTGAATATTACATTAACAAGGTCAAAATTAAAGAATAAACAGACAGTTCCTTCTCGTCAGACAGACAGAGCAGCGTGCAAAGAATACGTCATAACTCTTGAACCGTAAGGTGGAATCTTGTGATCTCGGCGGATATGGGAAGTTAAAAACAGTATCTACAAAACTCTAGAATATGAAAATATCAGATTCGACTTCTAAGATGCCGAAACTGGGCTCGCAACCGACTGTACAGAATGGATCTAATAACAGAGGCAAAACGATCCAAACAATCGAATCGAATTCTCATATTTTATGAATCAAATAGCAAGGGGAAGTCATTGTTACCCTTGTAGAACCTCAAGAAATCGTTGAAGGAAAACTCACGAAGTTGCTCCCTCCTCTTCTCCTCCTTTCTCACCACTTTTCTTCCTCCGTGCAAGCGGCCAACACCGGGAACCTCCGGGGAATGGCAGCAATGGAGGGGGTGACTTGAGAGCGGAGGGGAAGGCGCCAGGGAAGGAAGGGGAATGGGGGAGCCGGCTGCCAAGGAGGGGAGGGAGGGGAAGGGGCGGCGCAAAAGAGGAGAGGGGAAGGGGAGGACGGCGGCTAGGGTTAGGGGGATGGGTGGCGCCTCCCCCCTTCTTGTGGCCGGTTGGGCCCCACCCTGGGCCATGTGAGCTGCAGCCCATGGCCCAGGTTGTCGATGATTCACCAAAAACCCCCTCTTAACTTCACTTTTCGCTGGTTGAAAACTTCGTTGAAAAGAAAATCCCTTAAACGGCTTTCGGGATATTACACACATATATGATTGGATTGGTTGAGGTCTTTCAAGACTAAGATCGGCGGTATGAATATGAGTTGATCGATTAGTGAGCTATTAAGTATTGGATGTGCATTTAAATTGTAAAGCTCATTAGGTGTTGGTTAGTCTATTAAACCTCGGTCAGTGGAAATTTTGTGTGTATGCGAATATGAATTGCCGAGATGAGACTAGTAGAGTTAGATAGTTAGTATTAGCTTAAATAATATATCGGAGAATGATTGATGGATTTAGCCATGGCCTTATGCCCATAAGTCGGTGGATTTTGTACAATTATCGAATAGGTTGTATGGTTGGAAGATCGTTAATCCGGGCATTGTATGGTTGGATGAGCTACTTTGATTATGACAGAGGCGAGGTCAGATTGAGTTAAAAAGTATTTTTCGTGGTGGAAATTTCATAAAAGAATTATGTTTACACTACAAAATACTTTTAACTTTGAAAATTCATAACTAATTCATATGAACTCCAAATGAGTGGAACCAAGTTATTTTGGTCTTATACTATTATTATCTATTTAGATATGTAATCATTTATTTCACCACTATTCTACAAATTTTTGCTAAAAGTTGGATTTTAGATGAATAGTAATCGAAGCTCATTTTTCAGTATTTTTCCAAAAACTGATTTTCAAATTGCTATAACTTTCACATACAAAATCCAAATAAAATAATTCTTTCACCTAACTTCATATAAAATCATAAAATAGCTACTGTAAAAAACTTATTCATTTTTAAGCAATTTAAATTTTTGGTCTTTCTCGGTGTTTATTCGATGTCGCTATTTCTATAGAGTCCGAGTTGTAGCAAATGAACGACTATGTAACCAAGAGTGAGCAAGTGAACTCCCAGCAAGACAAGCATCATTTGAACTTTCTTTTTACATGTAACATCCCAATTTTCTGAGCTTTAAAAATCTTTTGAATAGTTGCTAGTTGGAAAATTCACCATTTGAATTTTTATTTATTTTCTTTAAAGCTTAAAATGGACTTTTAATATCAAAATGATTTAATGTGCTTAATCCCAACATCAACAACTGTCAAAACTATTTTCATTGGATTCTGTGTGCTTAGATATGTTTTTCTAGAATTTTTTCAGGTTCATTTGCTATTTTCTAATTGCTATTTGGATTTTTTGTATTTTCTAAAATATAAAATCTATTTAAAATCTCATAACAGTGTTGGGCCGAAGCCCAGTCTATTCCATCCCTTCTCGTTGCGCCAGCCAGCTCATGCACCACGCGCCGCCCCCTTGTCCCTCTACCAGGTGGGCCCTTCCTATCAGGTGGTCGTAGCCCTTCCCGTCATCTTCCTCGCACCGCGTCCGCCATTGTCGGAGCTTCAAGCTCATAACGACAAGTTTGAATCTCCAGCTAAACCCTATCTAGAAAATACGTAGGATCTTATCTCCATCTCTCCCGCACTCGTTCCTGTTGGAATCAAACATCGAATCGGTTTCTATCTCCTAGAATCCCGGGCTTTGGTTTCGTAATCAAATCGGACTCGATTTGGGATCTTCCAAATACGATACGCCCAAGCCCTATAAAAGCCACCCTAGGGTTCTCCCTTGACCCAGCATCCCAGAACTGCCAGCCTCTTCCACCTCGGAGCCCTAGCGCCGTCGCATTTGCCAAATTAGGTGTTGCCACCGTCGTCGGGTTTTCTTCGATTGTGCCGTCGTCTTCATCGCATCATCGTCGTCAACCACACCGTCGTCTTCGCCTTCACCAGAGCTCTCTCCAGTACCCCTTCATGACCACGAGACGTCTCCGGTGTTTGTCACCGACAACAGCTGCACCTTCTCCGCCGCTTCGTTACCAATTCCGCCAACTCCGGCGACCTTCTGTGCCAATACCAGTACCGGTATGTGCGCAATAACCTGTTCTGCCCAGTGCGCGCATCCGCCGCCGGCGAAGCACCACCGTACGTCGTGGCTGGACCAACCCAAGCCTCACCATCGTCTAGTCGACATGTCGTGCTACCACATTGGTCGTGGCTACAGTTGTGTGTCACGTCCAAACCTAACTTAGATCTGATCCGGTGTAACCCAGTCCCACATACACTATGTCTATGCCATGTGGGGTCCGCAAACCAAATCTCTCTTCCGTGAACCCGTGAACCATAGAGCCTTCCACGACCAGGCAGTCGTAGCCATCTACTACCAGGTAGTCGTAGACTTCTACAACCAGGCAGTCGTAACCGTCTACGACCAAGTAGTCGTAGCCTTCCACGACCAGGTAGTCGTAGCGTCCTACGACCATGCAGTCGAAATCTTTCGACCATGCGGTCGAAAGTAGTGTACAGTACTCAATGTACAGTGCTCAGTGAACAGTACTTGAATTTCTTTTTGAGTATTTTCTTTAGATTCAATCTTCCAGAAGCCATATCTTTTTGCATCCAAACTCCGATTGGGCCCATTCAAATTTCTAAATTTATATAAATTAGAGATCTATTTATTTATGTTTTTATTTAATTTTTGGAGTTGTTTTGCCTCTGTTATTTATTTGTTTTGTTTATTTATTTCGTTTACGCGTAGACGTTAATTCCTCGGGAACTTTTGAAGAAGGTGAAGTGCCTCAAGACCAAGATCGGTACCTAGACCTATTCCAAGGCAAGTTATACCTTTGATCATGTTGAACCCAGTTTTCAAAATACTTTGTTTCAATGTATTGCATTCTATTTCAAGTATTTATTTGAATGCTTTTGGGTTTAGTTATTGATCCAAATTGTTATGTCCACCTTGTCTATTGTTATACCATGATCTTTTGTCACCCTAGGTTGGTTCATTACTAGTTTGTATTTTCATAGCACCAACGTGGATTGGTTAGATACGAGTAGATTGCTTAGCCATGCCACGAGTCATCATTTCATGTGAGTTGCAAATATAAACTTGATGCGCCATTGAACTGAGTCTTACTATACAACCACATGTCTGGTATGGGACAAGCCTAACTTAGTAAGTTATGGAGTCTTACCATTGACAACTCAGGTTGTAGGTTAAGCTGTGTGATGGGCTGGAGGTGTGTTTATCACATTGCGGGACGGTTCGCCGCATCCCTGTCCAACGGTATGTGTCATACCAAACGCTGTGTGTATCGGTTGGACAGCAGGAAAGCACATCGGGAGTGTCAATGTTCGAGATGAAGTTTCTGAAAAGTTTTGTTATAGTTAGTGTTGGCCACGCTGATTGTATCTTGTGGGTAAAGTGTACAACTTCTACAGAGTGCTAATCAATCTATTCGAATAGCCGCGTCCGCGGTCATGGACATGCTCAGAAATTTCATACGAGGGGTAGATTTTTATAAAACCTTGGGAAGGGAGCTGTGTGATCTAAGTCATATGGCTGTGTGAACAACTTGTTTAGACTTTGTGGCTTTGTGAAATCAAATGATAACTTAATACTGTTTATTTGTTTTGAGTTATGTTTTCAATCTATTATTTGTATTCAATTGCAAATGTTGCATTTCTGCAAAAGAACCACATAAGCCATTCCTTTGGAATAAGCCATCATCTATAAATTGCATTCTGTGGTATGACTTGCGAGTACGGTTGTGTACTCATACTTGCTTCAAAAAATCAACGGAAGTGGAAGAGTCATCGCCTGCTTTTGAAGAGGAGTTCTCCGAAGGTGTCGATCGTTAGGGTCTTGATCCCAGTCAGTTGCCTGTGGTGAATTGATGGGATTCCGCTGAAGTTTATCTCTGTTCCGCTACTATTATAAATTTATTATCAGCCCTGCGTGGCTTAATAAATGTAAACTTGACCATAAGGTCAAAACTATTATTTGTTATTCAAATTAGTCGTTTATTCTATTAATTATCTTGTATGGATCGATATTCATCTATGTTGATACTATGTGCACTAGCGTAATCCTGGACTAGTGCAGAATACACATAGGATCTAGAATTGCATTTTTGGGTCCCAACATTGCATCATATTGATCCCAGTTTTAATACACTAGTGTTTGAAATGCAATGATATTGCTTGCATGCTTTTTCGGTATATCATTATGTTGTGAGTAGTTAACTATATCCTACACTTGTTGGTTATCCTTGATAATTCCCTTATAATTATGCTTAAGATAGATACTTGTGATGATGTGAAGGTTATGTGTTGAATGCTTAGCCATTGCGGGTCTAGAAAACACAATAGATAAATTGATGGGATTAGCTCGTCAATTGTGGGAGATACATAACAATTCTTATTTTTTCATTTTGTCCAGATTGTTATATCTGGTTATTGAGTTGAAAACTTATTCTTGTTAAATGGTTTTGGGTCTGGACAAGTGGTTGTAGTGTGGGTGCTATTATGCACGAGACTTGGGTTTGTGGTTGTCTTGTCTGGACCATTAAGGACCGAGCCATGGGTTTTCATTCCAAGTACCGATCGTGCTATCACACGCGGGATATGGGTACTGTACGATTAAGTAAGGAGGGAGTTTTATTGCGTTAAGTCCCATGGTGGTGTGAGGATATTTGTGTTTGATCATTTGTTCGGAAGTGCCGATGTAATTTTCTATAGTGTGCATGGGAGCACCAATTTTGGTTATTTACATTACATTGGTATTATTCCAATGCAACTTGTGAGCCCGCTTAGCAGGCGCTATCCATAGCTTGTACTAAGTATGGGAACAACTCATGAGGGGTGTAACGTCCCGTTTTTCGGAGTTTTTTTTTTGAAAATTTTAAAAGAGAACCATTTGCTTCTATTTGCCCAAAGTTTAATTTTGAAATTTCAGAATTCATTTGCAGTTTAATATGAGTTAATCAAACTTCAATTAAATTAAAGTTGGTTTGATTGAGATTTCTGGAATTTAAAATCAAAATTATTATTTTGAGAATTTTCTTGGATTTATTGGATTTTAGAAATTTATTTTTGTTTTATCCGAAATGGAAAAAATTATTTTATTTGTAAAAGAAAAAGAAAATTTAAAGTTAAAAGTATTTTTATTAAGTCTAGAATAAGTCAAGGAATTTCTGTGAATTTTTCTAGAATTTTTGGAGTCTATTTGCTATTTTCTAAATTGCCTTTTGATTTATTTGAATTTCAAATGAAAATGTAGTTAAAATCCTTTTTCGTCGTCAGGCCGAATTCTCCGCCCATCTCCTGCTCCCGCCGCCCACTCCTGCGCGCTTGCTTCGCGCGCGCGCCTCGCGCTTCGCCGTTGATCTCCATCCGCCCCGCTCGCGTCCACGCCGCCGCGGCTCGCCGCTGCCGTTCGCCGTTGATCACGATCCAACGCCATCGCGTCGCCGCGTCTCTTCGCTCCCCACCGTCCGATCAAATCGGACGGCGCGACGATTCATCTTCCTCCCGCTCCTCCGTTTTCTCAATCGTCCGATCAAAATCGGACGGCTCTCCGCCGCGCGCTTCTTTCCTCTTCCCACCGTCCGACGGAATCGGACGGCGCCGCTTCGATCCGTTCGCCGCGCCGTTGGACTTCCCACCGTCCGATCGAATCGAACGGCTCTCGCTCACCCGCGTCTCCCGCGCTCCCACCGTCCGACGCAATCGGACGGCTCGTCGTCGCCTTCGCCGCGCGCCGCTCTCTCTCCCACGCCGCGCGATTCGCGCCGCCGCGAATCCGCGCCGTCTGCCGCCACGCCGCGCCTCGCCGCGCCCGCCATGCCGCGCCTCGCGCGCCCGCCACGCCAAGGCTGTCCTATCGCCGCTCATTGCTGCAAGGCCATGAGCTCTATAAAACCGCCGCGCTTCTTCCTCTCCCTCTCTCTTTCTTCTCTCTCTCTCGCCGCTCGCCGCGCTTCTCCGTTCTTCCCGCCTCGCGTCGCTGTTCTCCGCCGCCTCTCCTTGACCCGCCGCCGCCGCCACCGCCCTCGCCTCCGGCCGCCATCGCCACCAAGCCTCGCTCTCTCTCTCTCTCTCTCTCTCTCGACCAGGCCCGAGCCCACGTGGCCACCCACGTGGCGCCACGTCGGCGCCGCGTCAGCAATTTCGCCCGCGTGGCTGCCACGTGTGTGCTTGCGCGTGCGCTGACGTCAAAATCCGGTTTTTCAATAGAAAATTAAATCCGAAAATCCGAAAACCCTAATTTCATCATTTTATGTGACTTTCAACTTCTTTTGGCTATAACTTTCACATCCGAACTCCGATTTGGGTGATTCAAATTTCTAAATTCATATAAATTCACCCTCTTTCATTTGGTACTGGTTTTGTAATTTTTGGAGTTCATTTGGTGCTGTTTTATTTATTTGTTGCTATTCTCGCACGTGTAGATTCCGGCGTTTCGGAAGATTTCTTCGACCCGACGACCGAAGATCCTCTCCTCGTCAACGAAGGCAAGTCGTAGGCCTTTGACCATGTTGAACCCATTTTACAAATGTATATTGTATTAAATTATCATGCATGGCTAGTTTTATTAAAAATGGTTTTGGGAGTAGATAATTACCAAATTGCCATTATGCCTCCTTGATAAACCGAAATGAAATGTCTCTTTGAATGACATATATCCTTGGACACCTTAGGATGGTTAATACTAGTTGGACATAATTGTATTACCAACTTGGGTGCGTATTATTGCTTAGACATGCTCTAGTTACCCGCGAGACTTTCGATCACATGTTCAATGATTATTGAAATTTGACTAATGGAACTATGGAATTGTGGTGTGAGGCCACTTTTATTAAAAGATGTTGTGCCATGGCAGGGATTGCCATTTGGTCGGGTATGAACAAAAATGTTTTATGCTCGGGCTTGAGGTAGGGAGCTAGAGTGGGTGCGTAATGCACATTGGGTTGTGGTAGACTTGTCTGAGCAGCATAACTAAGGACTTAACTTTGCAAGTCATTGATCTGGGTCACCTCGTGCAACCATAAGTCCGGATGGGACGGACCGCCAATTAATTAGGAAAGTTTTGAGTCGGTTCTGTTGTGGTCGCTTATTGGCGCAAGAGGGGCCGTGATGGCGAAACCTTAGCGGGTAGAACCGAGGCAAAATGGAACTTTGTAAAAGCCTTGTCACGTGCTCTAGACTACTCACCTAAGGAAGTGAGCGGTGGTATCGACGGATGCCAAACAAACTAGAGAATTCGTGTCTTGTGGGTAAAGCTGTACAACCTCTGCAGAGTGTCAAAAATCTATTCGAATAGCCGTGTCCCCGGTTACGGACATGCCTGGTGATTTCGCGCAAGGGGTAGTATTTTCAAAAATGTGGTTTGGTTCGTTGGAAACGCTTGGTTGAATGGTTGGGAAGTGAACGGATGTTCACCGCTTGATTCAAAAGAACTTGGTTATCTATGTATTATTCTTTTAAAATCTCGCTTGCAATCTAATTATTGTATTTATCGTTAAACTTGCTTTCGCAAATTAACCATAAAGCCATCATTGTTTAAGCTCGCATGAATACTATGTGCATACATTTCTCTACGATTTGTCGAGTACTTTATGTACTCACGCTTTATGCCCTTTGTTGATCATCCCAAAGAAGAACCAGGAAATGTTGAGTACTATGAAGAAAGCTACTTTGAAGACTTCGCGATCTAGGTCACGTCCTCCACTCGATTGCCTGTGGGCATGTCGATTGGGCTCCACGTATTTTGAGACTTCCGCTGTCAGATACTCTGTTGTGGTTAAGCCCTGTGTGGCAACTTTTGTAAGAACCTCGACCATAAGGTTTTTGCTGTTTTAATTAATATTACTTTGTCTGCTTCATTAGTTCGTTGTGGAATGGTTATGATTACATCATTGTTGCAACTGTGCAAGCTAGCTACTGATCATGGGACTAGCTTGGTATGCACAGAGGGTCTCGGGGTTGTGTGACATCCTCGGGGTCCGACAAGGGGGGACTTATCTCAATGGGGCTTTCTTGCTAAAAATGATCGTATCTCGATTCTCCCCGACCGGCATACCTAAGGAAGTGTGTTACTTTCCGGAGGCATCCGGAGGCTTACGGGCTAGTCGAGTCGTGTGGGCAAAGTAGTACACCTCTACAGAGATAATCTATTCGAATAGCCGTGTCCTCGGTTATGGACAACATTTGGTTTGGTATGCGTCATCGTTAGACTTGAAATTAAATGTTGACATGATTATAACTTGGTTACGGCATGAATGAGATCTTCATGCATCTTAGTTTATCAAAGTGGACAACCACTTTGATATTGATTGATCTATACAATTATATGTCATGTGAAATCCTTTCTTGAAGAAATGATTTACAAATTGGCTTTTGAAAACTAGATGGTCTAAGAATGTAAGTTGTTGTGTTTTATGCTAAACTAGAACCACTAATGCTATCCTTTGATTTCCCAATATGCATAACTAATTTTTCCTTTGTATAAAACTTGTGAGTACCTTTGTACTTAGCCAGTTTGTCTACTGGTTTTCAGGTGAGGAAGATTATTCGCCCGACGAGTTCGTTAGCGCCGATTTAGGCGACGCTAATGAATAGTGTTATTATTTAACTCCCAGTCGGTTGCCATGCGTTATGGGGCACACCTTGCTGGACTTTTGGTTTATTTACATTGCTTTTGCTGCCACTTAATGTTATTGTTTGAATTTGGCCGGTCGGCCACTTGTAACAGTTGTAGTTTTTAACTATTATTGATGCATGTCTTTTGAATTATCTATGTATGAATGTTGTATGGATGTGATTAACATTATATGAGAGTATGAGCATGTTGGTCGCTGATCATGGGAGCCAACACGATCTCATGCTTGCTGTGATGAATTCCATTTTAACTCACTAAGTGTGAGCTTTGATTGTTCGGATGACTGGTTATCATGTAGTGCTTGCGAGGGAGCAGTACGCATGATTGTCAGATCTCTAGTTTCAGTTAAACCTTCTCACTTAGATGGAGTTAAGTTAGAATCCATTTACTTGAGGCCCCGAGTTATTTCCATAAGACCGGGAAGGCCTCGGTCTTACGGAAATAACCCAGGGGTCCTCACAGCCTGCCACCGCTACGGCCGTTGGTAAGCATGCCATGCCACCGCCAACGCCATAAGTCTCTTCCCCCAGCCTCAGATGGACCCCTAGCTCACCTTAAACTGACCATCCACTGTCGATCCATCCTCCTACGCCACCAATCGTGTTGCCTCCTTGCTTCCCTCACACCCTCACCCCAGTCCAACTCACACTACGTCGCTGTTCCACATGGCCTCATCCTGCCGCGCCGCTACCGTCCCTAGCCAGCCACAGCCCCGAACCCTAGATCGTCGTGGGCCATGCTATCATCACCGATTATTCATCCTGAACATCAGACCAAATGAAACCAAAGGCCTTAGTTGTTGTTCCTCTGTAGCAATGAAGACGACAAGGTGAGCCTCTCACACTTCCATTCTCTCAGTGTTACAACCCTCCCTCCCTCTCACACTTCACAGTTCCATTCTCTCAGTGTGCCGCCTCATCTGGAGTCCTAGACCATAATAAACCATGCTAGCACTGCTGGTCTGCGGTACTACGCTAGATTGTTGGTTTGGTCGGGTCGGTGGCGGTTATCAATGCATGTCCCACACCCCTGCGCGCTTCTGCAGCAAGAAACTCAGGTATCTCGGAGGTCTTCATGACCTCCTTGGCCTAGACGCTACCGCCACCGCTGATCAAGCGATGTTGCCGCCGGTCCGATTTATCCACAAGTGAGTTGGATATTACTCCTTTCCTCTCTTTACGGTTTATTCTCTTCATCCTCTGCCATAATGCTTGTCTGGTGTCGGGGCCAAGATTTACACATCTGAAATTCTCTGTGTATTCTGAACTAGTTCCAGATCAGTAGCTAGCTTACACAGAAAACATCGATGAAATACAATCCATTTATCAATTTAACTAAAAAGATCTCAAAACAACAAATAGTAATAATAACTGGATCTTATGGTCAACGTTTACTTAACTTCACATGCAGGGCTAAAGAAACAAATAAACTCTTACAATGGAACAAAAAATTTGGAAAGACCAATCAACATGACCACAGGCAATCAAGTGGAGAACGCATCCTAATTCGCAAAGCATTCAAACGACTCCTCTTTGTACAACACTTGAGCAGCTTGATACTCTTCAACTGAGCAGCAAAGTTTAAAGCCATGAGTACATAAAGTACTCAACAATTTGTAGGGAACAGTATGCCATTAATATTCACACAAGGCTTGAATAAAGTAATAGATGTATGGTTCTTTTGCAGAAAGCATCATTGACTTTAAATACAGTAAATAGATTGCAATACGTAATTTAAAAAATAATAAGTAAATAGAGTAAACAATTTATTTGAAACAACAAGTGATCTTATCAGTTACTTCCCAACCAAACCACCAAGTGAACATCTCATCCACCGAGCAAACATTATATTCACCAAAGTGAACTCCCATTCACCTTCCGACACAAACCACCAAGTGAATTTTCCATTCACCAAGCGAACATCATATTCACCAAGTGAACTTCCCATTCACACTACGACATAATTTTATAAAGAAACTCTACCTCTCGCGTGAAATCCCCGAGCGTTGACCATTACCAGGGACACGGTTGTTTAAACAATTTTAATTCTGCGGAGGTTGTATGGCTTTACCCACAAGAGATAAGTCAACTCAAAGTGTCTTACCACACTTCCGTAGGTGTGCGACTAAGTGATCATCATAAGACCTTTACAAAGCTCTTTCTTAACCCAATTCTGACTACTAAGGTTTCAACACTGAATGTCTTTCCGACCAGACAGGGGCCCCTCTTGTGCCATTACGAGTATAAGTATATCACATAACTCACACTTCCAAGATATAACTGAAATTAAGACATTGCTAATTAGTTAGCCAAGTCCATCCAATTCTGGACAAGTGGTTGTACGATATGGCTCAGTTGAATGGTGCATAAGATTAAGTCCTTGGTAATTACTGAAGTGAGTCTACCACAACCCAACAATGTGCTACCCTCACCCCTTTACTGCACGATCGCTTGCCTAAGCGGAAATCATTTTGTTCAACCAAGACGAATGACATACCCTGCCATGGTACAATAAATTTTCATAACAGTGACTATTCGCCACAATTTCATATCTCATTAAGTCAAATTTAACATTATTGAACAAATGACATGAACCCATCGTACAACTGAGCATGACTAACCTTCTCTATGATACCCATGTTGGTGATACAAATATGTCCAACTATTAATGTCCGTCCTATGGTGACAAATGATTCACGGTATTCAAATAATCAATGGTGGCATAATGACAAATATGTGATTAACTATTCCCAAAAGCAATTGATATAAAGATAGCATGCAATTTAATATAAAACAAGATACATTTAACATCATAGGTTCACTATGATCAAAGGATTATGACTTGCCTTGGCTTTGCCCAGTTACTACACTTGGATCTTCAAAACTTGCTTCTACTCATGCTCCTTAAAACATGTCGTCTAAACGAGAGATAAAACAACAGACGAAGCACAAAGAAATCCAACAGAAATTAGAATAAAAACCCAAAATAGCAAAACCAACTCTGAAATAAAGGTCTCAAATTTAGATGAATTTAGGAACTTGAACGGACTGGATCGGAGTTCAGACAAGGGAGAATGGACTCTCGAAAGATTTACTGGAAAGGAAAAAGAGATAGAAGAAAGAATATTCTCAGGAATATTCTCTCAGCTTAAAAGAAAAAAGAAAAGAATTTGGAACTGACAAGTGGGGCCCACTCATAAGTGAAAGAGAGAAAGAGGGGATGACATGTGGGATCGGGCTGGAAGTGAGAGAAAGAAGCAAAGAGAGAAAGCTGACAGGGGTGGCCCACATGTAAGAGAAAGAGAGAGCTACAGAGAACAGAAAATAGAGGAGGTATGACCGGCAGCTTGCGCTCGACGGCGGCGAGGTAGGTGGCGGCGACGGGCAAAATTGATTCCCAACACTCTGGGTATCCTAAGAGAGGTGGCGGCATGGCAAGAACGTCGACAAAGTGGAAACAACGACGGTGGCGGAAGGGAGCTTCGGGCTCGTGGCGGCTACAGTGACTTGATAGCGCCTTGGGAAGACAGAGAGGAGCATGGGGTTGGCGGCGGCACAAGGAACGCGATGGGTGATTTGGTGGCGGCCAGAGAAGGACGGGAATGGCAACGTGACAGAGACCTGCGGCGGAGAAGAAGATGTGGCGGTGGCACAACACGGTGACGGAGAGAGCAAAAGAAAAGAAGGGATCGGAGGAGGACACTCGGGAACATGTGGTGACACATTCATGGTGGCAAGGGCACTCACTGACGGCGAGATTGAGTGGAGGCAGCTCGGCCGGCTTTGGGGAAGACAAAGGCGACGGCGAAGTGACGAGCTTCCAGAGATGGCAACTAGAGCAACACGTAGAACGCGCTGAGGCAAAGACAATGGTGGTGATGGGGCGGAGGGAGGATCTGCGATGGCGACGGAATGGACAAAGAAGAGCTTCAGTGGTCGGCGGTGTCTCGATAGAAAATCAGCCCAAGGATGATGCAATTCGAGAGGAGAATCTAGGGCTTCGGGAGAGATGAACGAGGCACATGATTTGACGCGGGCGGCGCTCTTCTCAAGGGCCGGGGAGGGAGGATTTGCATGGAGCACGGCGGTGCAGTCGGACAAAGGCTACCAATCGGGAGGAATAAGGAAAGGAGGAAGGAGAAGGTAGCGGCTGACAGGCGGGACCCGCTCGGCAGAGCGAGAGAAGGAGGGAGAAGGTGGGCTCATGCTAGCGTGGGAGAGAAAGAAAGAAGTAGGCCGACTGGCGACTGGGTTGGAAAGAAAGGAAAAAGGAGAAGCGGGTTGGGTTGAGAAAAAGAGAAAAAGGTCTAAAGAAAAGGAATTCAGCCCAAAAAGGATAATCCAGAAAAAGAAGAATTTTCAAATTTAAGAAATTAGATTAAAGCAAACCGAACTCAAAGAAATAGCAAATAAACTCCAAAAATTCATAGAAAATTCTAAAAATACTCTGAAACTCAAGGAACCCAAATAAAATATTTTTTAATTTAATTGAAGTTTAAATTAATCACATTAAATTGTTTCAATTTCTAAGAATTCAAATTAAGCTTTGACTTAACCAAGAAAATTCAAATAGTTATTTTTATTTTTGAATGATTCAAATGAACTCCAAATTTGGGATGATACATCTGGTATAATAGAAATTAGTTTTCTAGGATGTCTATGTTTGTGATTTCCAACTATCTGATTTACCACTTGATTTCCAGGATGTCTATGGTCAAGAAGTACATTGGCTTATTTATTTCGTGCATCTCGGTGTTGAAGGCGAGTTAGATTATCACGGTTATAATTATTTTTTTACCTTCAAAATCTGATCACTGTTGTCTAATATTTGAGTCTCTTGCAAAAAAAAAAAAAAAAGGCCCTCTTGCATGCATCTGTTGAGTGCCGCAAGAAGCTTGTCGCTGATTGGGTTGCTTCTACTGATCTTGCGGACTCCACTACCAGTCTCCTATTACTCCGCATGATATGTGTGAGCTGTTTTATTTTCTAACTCAATTGCTAAATTTTCTAAGCACTTGATGATTACAAAGTAGCATGGAATTTAGTGAAGGCAAGGATTTTCTCGACATGTCATGAATCTCTCTGGCGCGAACAACATTGAATTTGATCCCAATGCCAAGACCCCATGTGCTATTTTTATACCTGAGGTAATTCTTTTGTAAAGTCACTTGTAATTTTCACTGTGAATTAAACATCACATTGGTCACCATTGAAGATTTAGTGGCAAGAGAGAAACTTTGTCAGTCCCATGCAGATCATCTTTGTATTATAGATTTGTTTATTTTCTTTAAGGGTTCCAAAACACTATGGGTGGCACAATGCGCCTAGGATCAAGGACATTTTCAAGGCTGCTGATTGCAAGTCTACTAAATTGTGAGTGCATAAGCCCCTTCTGCATAACTCATTGTGGCCCTAGGCCTAGAGTTAAATTTTCGTTAGAATTCTTACTAAAGATTTGTTGGCCTCTGACGCTAATTATTTTTACTGTTTAGGTGAGACAATGTCAATTATGTAGACGAGAGGCATTGGCACAGATATGAGGTTCATTTATTAATATTTGTCACTTCATTGCTTTCCTAACATGATTCTTTTCTAATACATTAGCATAGAGCTGAAAGGAAATTTTACTACTCGGTTAATGCAGTGGGTAACTACTATTGATTGAAATTGTTACAACGTCAACATAGGCAGAGCAAATATGTAAGGATCAAGGGAATAGATGCTGATTATAAACGTAGGCTTAGGATGGATTCTTACTTACATTGTGCTGTCTTTCCAGGTGACACACTTACGATTTGCTATGTCACTAGAATATATTTGACAAGCTCTTATTTTCCATGTGAACAGAGTCCTCTGAAGCAGGTCAACTCCTATAGCTGGATTCTTCAATACTTGTTGTGAAAAAATTATTGTTTGCATATGCCAATAAGATGGCTATTATGGCCATGCAGAGCTTTAATCAGCAAGGGGTCAGTATTACAGATTTACCATTAGGCCTCAAACAATCCATACCTTAAGATGGTATCATTCAAAGGGAATTAATTAAGGGATAATCAAACAATTTTTTGGAACAAAAAATATGCCAGGCTAAGATCTCCATGTGAGTAAAAGCTTTTCTAATAGTTCGGATTTCAGAACCTTTGCTGTGACTAGATGCACAACTAGAGAGACATCATTTGTTTCCTGCCAATGTATAAAAGTAAGGTATAATTTACTCTTTATGAGCACATGTTCTTTCACATGTTTAGATCTAAATTTGTAACATCTTTCTTCATTTGGTGGTTGGCAGCGTAGTACCTGTCGGACCCGGATTTTCTGATCCGGAATCCTCTGTGAAAACACTGTGTTATTTACTAGATCAGTAGATAGCACTCACAGGCACATTGCTGAATCATTTCATACAAAGCGTAATTTAAGACATTCAAAATATTACAATCTTAGAGTGACATAGACCACGTCGGGCTAAGTTTTACAAAAGGACTGGGAAAGCCAAATTGATTACATTACATAAAAGTACGTAACTACAGCGGAAGCAAAAGGGGTAGAGCTCATCTCTCCACAGGCAAGCAACTGGGGTGACCTGTGTACGACGGATATTACCCAAGGGGTTGGACAATATCGGCTGTACGCAAGTACCGAACGAGTCCACTCAAACTGGGGCGAGATCTACTTCAGGGTCCTCATAGTATGCGTAGTCCCCTTGATTCACATCATCTGGATGATTTGGGGGAAGAGTGAGAATGAGCAAAACTTCCGTGCTCGTGGGCCAACACACAAGATGCAATAGTATACATGCATGGCTTAACAAGGAATGGCTCGGGTTCTTTTATTTGCTAAAGCAACATTTTCAATTATTATAATTACAAATTCCTATGACTTAGCATTTTAACAAATTGCATTTTATTAAAGAGAGTAAGTGCAATATTAAATAACAGTAGAGATTTCCTCCATCGAAAACTCTACACATGCATCATTTTATTGGAACTACCTCCACTCCTCCATACCACTGAGCTCGACGGCTCAGGAAAAATCCAACCTCAGGCTAGATGAGCCGACCTAGTTGTCAAACCAACCTCAGGCAAGATGAGCTGACCTGGTTGTCATTCCACCCACAAAAGTTTTTGAAATAGAACTAACTCAATTTAAGATCTCATATCCACTTTTGACCGTAGGAACGGCTGTTTAAACAGTTTAGACTCTGCAGAGGTTGTACACTGTACCCACAAGAGATAATCATACTCGTTGCCCCATATGATTCCTTAGTCATGTAGTTGAGTGATCGTCACAGTAACTTTTCGAACTACCTCGCCCTTTCCGTCATCTCACCCATATAGGTCACTCCCATAAGTTGTACGAGATGCTTACCACAACGACTAGCGCAACTGGCCCCGGCCACAACGACTAGCACAGCTGGCAACTTCACCCTACCACGGTGTCCCTTTCAAGCCGGAACACACCCTGCCGCTTGGACGCTTTCACACACCGACTTGTGGGATGACATTCAGGGTTTAATAATTTTACTAAGCCAAGTTGCACTTTGCAGACTTGCGGTTGTACTTGTTTTACACAGGAGGTCATGACAAGATTAAGTTCTTAATTCATCTGAGCAGTTCATACCACATACCAATCACTCTCGTGCACTACTACACCCACCACTCTTTCCATCCGCCCAGATGTGGTACTAGCAAATTGTTTAGGGTTTTGGGGGGGAAAAGCCAATTATCACAACACGCCAGTCATTTACATCTAATGACTGTCAAAAACCACTTTCATGATTAAAAGATGATGATCAGGATATTTATTGTCCCGGTACTTAAGCAAGACTAGCATGTCGCTTAAGTACAATCTATGCTAGTATTTACCACATAATTACTAGGGTGACATGGAATGAGAAATTCAATTTATCAAAGGATGGATAATAATTAATTAATCATCAAATAGGTGTTTAACTATCTTAAGCTTTAACATGCATTTGATTACAGAATTAAAGCATGTAATTTTGATATTTTAAATAAATATACTTTGCATAAAATGTAGGGTCAAAATGATCAAAGTATTGACTCACCTTGGTTAAAGGCAGTGGGGTCTTGGTACTCCTGAGCTTGATCGAAGTGGAGATCTCTCGCATCTTTGAACCCTAATCGGACTAAAGTACCGGAAAAAGGCACAATAGCAGAGAGAGCAAATAAATACAAAATCCATAACAAAAGAACTCTAAATTGAACAAGACCAGTTCCATTAGCAAGATCTTGAATTTAGAAAATTTTAGGAACAAGTTTCATAATTTTTGGAGTTATAACGAATAATATATGAATTTTTGAAGCTTTTCAAATAAATTTTTTAATTGGAAAGAAAATCTTAAAAACAAAAAAAACTGTGCTGACACGTGGCACATGAATAGGGCTTGGTCCACCGCACAGTGCGTGGATCGAGTCCATGCGCACCGACGCACGGGTCCACAGCACAGTGCCTGGTAGGGCCCACCTGCCAGCCGCACGAGCACTGTAGCCGGGGGGCCCACCTATCAGGCGCAGGTGGAGGATAAGAGGCGGCGACGCGCCCGGCGTGTCGCCTCACCTTCTCCGCTGCGCGGAGAAAGAGAGGGGGAGAAGGAGAGGGAGAGGGAGAGGGAGAGGGAGAGGAGGGGGCGCACGGCGGTGGCGGCGTGGGAAGGAGGGAGGGGAGAGGGTGGGCGGCGTCGGGAGCGAGGCTGGAGGCGGAGGTGACGGCGGCTCGGCGAGGCGGCGGCGACTGAGGCGCGGGAAGAGGGCGGCGGCGACGGCAACAATGACGATGATGAAGAGAGGGGAGGAGGCGGGGTGAGAGGAGAAGAGAGGGGCGACGGGCTTAAGTAGCCGAGGGGAGAGAAAGTCGGGCGCGGTGGAGGAGGCAAGGGGGACCCAGGCGGCGGCCAAAGCTAGGAGCGGCGGGTGCGCCGGGGGGAGGAGAAAGGGGGCCCGGTGGCATGCAGCATGGCACGCTGCAAGGGCGGGACGGCGACCGAGGCGGGCGGTGTAGGCGGCGGGTCGCTGGCCAGCGCTGGTCGGCCGGGGACCCAGTGCAAGACCAAAGCTTCATGCGCAGGCAGGCCGGGAGGGGGAAGGGGGGTCCAGGCGGCGACGGCTGCTGGGCCAGGGCGGAGCAGGCTAGGCCGGGGGAAGGACTGGGCCGAGAGGGGCCCAAAAACAAGGTGAGATTGGAATTCAAATTTGAATTTTTGCTTTGAAGTTTGAAAGATAAATCCAAATGCTTTTGAAATTTTGAGAATGTTACGGTACCTCTTTTCATGTATTTAAGCATTGAGAAATCGAAGCCGTTGCAGTTTCTAGGTCCTAAAGAATCTGGCCTCATGAGCATCACACTGGGTATGAGCATCACACTGGGTTTTCCCTATTCCCATAGTGAGCTCATTCCAAAATTAGTTTGTTTGATTGATAATCTTACTAATAGAACAATCGACTGCTTTTATGTTTTCCCGTTCCTTTCTTGAGCTATTGCTATGTGTACAATTGATAAATAAATGTTGGACATCTAGTGAAAATTAAGTTATATTTGTTTAGTATCACGCATGCAATACATTTGCTACATTGGAATGTCCCTTGGGATCGAATAACAGTGTTGATAGTGCATGCTAAGCCATTCCGTGAATCCAAATATGAAACTCTTCGGTCTTATTTTGTTGATAAATCATGTGTTGCAGAATTGACATTTTTAGTGCATCATATGCATATTAGTATGTCACAGTTAAAGTCCAATATAACTCTCTGTATTGCTCATTCAGGGGATACTCTCAAGACGAACTAAAATTAGACTACAGTGTAACTTTTGCTGGGAAAAAATATCCTATGTCTTGATCTTGTCTTTGAAAAGTATACTTTCTGCTTAGCCCGATTAAAGTTGTAAGAACTTCATTGCTATTTGCTCTATCAAGAGTCCATGATTAGCCTACGTGCTTAGTTACTTATATGTCATTACGGACATTACAAGAAAATCTTAGATGCTGTTGTACCCAATATTGGGAACATAATGTTTGGTTGAGCTTTTATTCCTCCACTGGGCCTGCTCTGTTTTTTCTTATGTTGAATCACCTGAACAGTGTCCTTTAAAAATGCAAATTTGGTGTTTTAAACATGTGTATGTGCAGATACAGGTGAAAACATAGAAGATAAAATATGTGTTGTTCTACAATCAGAAGAACAAGGAAAGATGTTGGAAGTGCAGGCAATCACGACCCGTAAATCCACGCTGAGGATTTTTGCTTTACTAAATTGCTCTTTGTTTTGAATATTATATGATTTGAAGTCGAGGATGCCTAATGTATCATTTTGAGGTTTTCCACTTCATTGGAGGTGTCAGTTTTGAATATTCGCTATTTGTCTGGTTCACATTCTTTTATATTACTGCAATCTTCTGCTAATCACTTCTCTTTTTTTACATTATTCAAGATTGGCGAATGCCATTCGTGATTCATCTGGTTCCATTCTACTTAAATGCAACTTCATGCTAATGTCAATAAAAAATGTTATAACATTGTGGAATTGCTTACTATATGCATACTACCATAAAGATGACTGAATGAGAATAGAATACGCAATCTTTGCGTTTGTCATCATTGAGGCTTGTGAATGTATCAGTATGCCATTATCAAGCATAAAGATAAATTGTTAACGGTGATCAAGTTTATTATATATCGTTGTGCTCTATTGTTATTTTTTGTCTTCTTGCTATATTTCATGATACCAAGATGGCGTTTAAAGAAAAAGCGAAGTGGAAAGGGTTTTGTTCTTATACCAAGCTGGCATCTCTATTTTTTGTGTCTTCATGATTGCCAGCCTAACGTTAGCTTCATCCTTTCCTTTCATCCCTCGTAGATAATAAAACGGGCAGAGCAATAAGTAGTGAGCAGCAGTAGTCAGCTGCAAGAGTTTCCACCTGTGTCAAATCCGCCAGCAGTGGCTGTAAAATCATCTGCAGGACTGCAACAGCCCATCATCGCTAGGTGACAACCCCAGAACTACTCACTCCGTCGAACGCTGCAAGCATGTAAATCTTTTTATTAGATCCAGTTGTGCAACAACGTACACGCACAAATCTGTAAAAGTATGTATAATATTATAGATAATTATTGTCTATACTGTATCTCTATATCATCGTAGCATTAAAGTATTAAAGATAACTTCTATAATGAGTTATCTTTTTTATATATCTCTATAGATAGCTTTTTCATATATAATAAATTTTGTTTCTCGTGTTCAGTCGAACTGCTGTATAAGAGCTGCTCTAATTCTTTATACTCTCTTTCATCTGTATCATCTAATATCATAAATGACAAATTTTACTGATAACTGAGGTCTAATATCATAAATGACTATTAGTCGTGCTCTAAAACTTGAAATCCGCAGCCGGCGTCATCGTGGAATCAGGAATCCAATGCGTCGTGCTAGCTAGCCTCCAAATCTGGAGTCCTAGACAGACGTCAGCCAGCCTCGTGTGCGTCCCGCTCGCACATAGCACCCCGCACGCGCTCGTAGCGTAGGCATGGACGTGGAGGCGCCCAAGGACTCGCTCCCAGCCCCGCCGGCGCGCGGCAAGGCGATGCGCCGGCTCCTCGTGGCGCTCAACTGCGGGATGCTCGCGCTGGGCGCCACGGGCGGGCCGCTCCTCAGCCGCCTCTACTACGGCAAGGGCGGGCACCGGCAGTGGTTCTCCGCCTGGCTCGAGACCGCCGGCTGGCCACTGCTGCTGATCCCGGTGGTGGCGTCATACCTCGGCCGGCGAGCGCACGACGGCGGCGCGCCGGTCGTACTCACCCCGCCACGCATACTGCTGGCCGCTGCGGCGCTCGGACTCGTCACCGGAGCTGACGACTTCATCTACGCCTACGGCCTCGCGTACCTGCCGGTGTCCACCTCCGCCATCCTCATCTCCACGCAGCTCGCGTTCACGGTGTTCTTCGCGTTCCTTATCGTGCGGCAGCGGCTGACGGCGACGTCCGTGAACGCCGTGGCGCTGCTCACGGTCGGCGCCATCGTGCTGGGCCTGCACGTCTCCTCGGACCGCCCCGCCGGGGTGACTAGGGGCCAGTACTGGCTGGGCTTCTTCCTGACCCTCGGCGCCGCCGCGCTGTACGGGCTCGTGCTGCCGCTGATCGAGCTCGCCTACAAGCGCGCCGCGGGCGGCGGCCGCGCCGTGACGTACGCACTGGTGATGGAGATGCAGCTGGTGATGGGGTTCTTCGCCACCGCGTTCTGCACCGTCGGCATGATCGTCAACAGGGACTTCCAGGTGCCCACGTATCCCCTACCCTTACTGTATTAGCCCGATCGAGTAGTTTATAACTTGTACGTCTCGTGTTTAGTTCCAAGTTCCAACAAAACGAAAACAACAAAGAATCTTACTGTGCTAAAATAGTAGATATATGCTCCTACAATTATTTTGATCTGGTCTATTTAGACGACTGAATTTCATAAGAATTTGGTAGAAAATTATGTAGTCACTACAGAAATACTGAAAACTACCTGATTTCCAGACGAAACCTTAATTAAAATTCCAGCTTAACAAGACCCTATTTTGCTAAGACCGAGTAGTACCAGTACGAGTAGAATTTTTTGTTGGTACGTGTGCATGGATTGTTATGTGTAGTAATTTGTTCAGAGTTGCTATATACAATGCACATGATTTTTGTGTGCAAATCATTCAAATTCCAACATTGTGATCTGCATCACGATCGTGCACGCCTGCCCACCTCTGTCTCCATCTCCGTCGAGATTCGTCTTCACTAGCAGTGGCAAGTTAGGGCAGAGGTTCGTCAGATTAGAGTTTGGGTTCATTAGGACCAGCTATAGAGGGAGGGAGGGCAGCGGTGGTGGCCGAGCGGCGGGGCGGCGGTAGCTTCACCAGCCGCCGTCTTGGGGGAGGGCGGCGGGGACGACGACAACTGCAAGCAATTAGGAGGCGGCAAGGGGCAGTGGTGGTTTTGTGGATCCGGCAGCTGTAGCCTCTGGAGATGAGGAAGGAGGGTTGTGGGGGGAGTAGACATGGGGCAGCGTGGGGAAGCCGGCGGGCCTCGCTAGCATCGGCAAGTCAGTGGGAGGCGATGGCGGGAGGATGCAAGAGATGGAGAGAGATGTGAGGAGGAGTTAATGTTGAGGGAATTAGATCCAAGGGTTGATATTGAGGCGAGTTAGGTCCATCCGTTCCAAAAAAAAATGATTTTTGGGATGAAATCATGCGCATAATGACTAGTCAATCCTCCTTTGATCATACATGGCAACTGTTATGAATATTATGTGTATATTGAAGAGGTCTAATGGGCAATATATAGGGTACAAAGGGATATACCCTATACAGATAAGGTAATACGAAAGACAGATTTATATCTCTAACATATCTATAATACTCCTCTTAAATGTAAGGCGTATGCAATAGAATTGCATTTGAAGATGATTGACACTAAAATATGAAAAATTCAAAGTCCGAGTCTTGATAATGTTGTCGTAGCATGCAGCTCTTGGAAAATTTATCGACAAAAGATCTCCTTCCATCCGGGGTCGTATGACAGCTCATAAAGCACAAGGTGTAAGAGCAAAGTCGACCACGACAACACGACAAAGAAGATGATAAAATCGATAAATATAGAGAAAGTTGTCAAGTCAAGCCGAATAGGAATAAATAGAAGCATGACGGCGCATATCGTAGCCCAAGAAGGCGGGGCGTAGTGCATAGGAAGCGCAACGAAAGTACGGTGCAAAAGAAGTGCAACAGAGGCGCAGTGCGAAAGAAGCGCGGCATAATGCACAAGAAGCACAACGAAGACACAGTGCGGAAGAAGCGTGGCGGCCTTAAAAGCTTGGAGCAGCAGATCTGCAGCGGCCCAAAGAAAAGAGCGACGACTGCTGTCATGCAAAAGAAATTTCTATGCTTCTATGACTGATAATAAATTTGTGGACTCGCATAGCTTAGACAAACTCAAAGATAGATTGATACAGATCTGGATGAACGCGATGGAAGAAACGACATAAAGGAAGAAAAAAAAAACTCAAGGATAACTAGCAAATCCTAGAAGATAGAGAAGCAAAGCCCCTAGAAGAACTAGAGCCCGGAGGGGTCAACCAAGCGGGCCATGCTCACCACCAGCTCCATCCCAATTAGCCAGGCTTGCTGGTCTAAAAAAAAGAATAGAACCTCGAGGCTGGGTGAGTGGGCTCGTATCTAGCAAACCGCCTCGCTTCCTTTTCTTCTCTTAGAGCTCGGGCACCACATGCAGCGCCTTCCACGTAGCCCTTTTCTCCCTAGCGGTGTCTTGATCCAGTCATACAGTAGAGCAACGCCTCCCTCTTCTCTCTGGCGGCTGTTTTGATCGAGTAGAGCGATGCCTCCCTCTGCGGCCTAAGGAGTGCGTAGATCTGGAGTGACAGAGTAGCTCGACGCTCAGGGTAGCGTCGGAGCAGCTCGGAAACGATACAAACCCTAGATTTCCAATCTGGACGCTGAAGGTTATCAACACTTCAATCTCCGAATAATTTCTCTGCCTTCGAAAAGATTGGCCTTTTGCCCATTCCTCGTGGCATCAATTGCGTGCCCATGCCTATAGTGGAAAGGATCGTGGCGATTCGTCAAGTGCGTGGCAGTTATTCCAGCGGTCTTTGCGTGTGAGATCCTGTCAGGTCCAAGCCATGCGTCGCTGCCCACTTTATCCAAAGAAGTCAAATCATTGAAAAGATAAGCTGTAGTGCTGCATTCATTTGCCTTTAATTTTGATGGTCATGTCGAAGTGCTTTCTCGGCACTCAGTTTCTTCCTCCGGTTGCGTGGACGCTGTGTTCCGTCTTATGGGCAATCAGGAGGCATGCCATGTTGTAAAACGTGCAGTTTTAACAAATAATTATAATTAAATTCAGCATTCAAGATCAGCAATAAAGACCATAATAACATGTGTCCATGTAATTCTTTAAGCCATTTAAAGACAATATTATGCTTAACATTAACAACATGAAATCATCAATAAGCAGCATATTGCATAGAAGATTGAGTATATAACGTGCTCTCAGAAGGAGAGTTGCAAAAAAACTAGTCTTTGCCATCTCAACCCTATTATCTTTACTCTTCATTAAATGATTATGACAAAAGTTTCTAACCTTGAGCTCTAAACAAACTTTACAGAACTGTTAATATAACCTATCTGTTAAATATCACAGAAAAAACTTCCAGACTTAAACAATATATATCACAGAATAACTAGAAGACCTCAAAAAGACTAACAGATAGAGATTACTCTCTAAAACAACTGACCAAGATACACAGGATCAGTAATCAACCCAAAAGGGCTAACAAAGTAATCAAGCTGTAAGCAAAAGGTCGATTAAATCAATAGATTTAAAACAGATATATAACTCTGGAAGAACATAATAGCTTGAAGTCTAACAACAGCAGGTCTAAGAGACAGCAGCAAGAAACTCACTAGAGCTCAAGTTAGAACTAATTATCATAATCAATTTCAGTATAAGACTAACTTCATCATAGAGCAACCACAGTACCCACAGGTTAATTTGCAATATCTCCAGAACTAGCCTCAGAAAACAAATTATCACAGGTCAAGGATATCAACTAGAACTGCAAGTGTATATATGCAAAGATCAACCAAACTGCCACAGAGGAGCAATACTCACTGAAGTGGTGATACTCAAAACCACCAAGATGTAACTGGCAAGGCGTGTTAAAGACACTCACCCAGAAAAACTACCGCCCTGCAATCCCCAGCAAAAAGGGCGAAGCAATCGGAGATACAATGCCACACTTCCTTCTTTGGAACCGATCAAAGAATGAAGCCGAGAGACAGGTTAATGGCCGCACAAGACAACCGAGAAGCACTGGCCGAGTACTCTCTAGAACACCAGTCAACAATCAAACCGCATGTCACCTTCCTCCCCAAGATCAGTCCATAGGAGACCAAAGCCGATCCACCTGAGCACACAAATTACCAGGTTCCAAACACAACACCAATAGTGTGGAGATGACACAAGAAACTGGTCAGATGCACACACCGAGAGGACCGGAGCTCACCACCGTCGGCACCGAGTTACACACGGCAGCCTCAGAGGTTCAGAATCCCCAAAAACAAGAGATCAAGTCAGGAGAAAGAACACACAAAATTGGGGGAACTCACAATCTTTTTTTCTGCACTTTTTGGCCGCCGGCGGATTGAGCCTTTTTGAGGAGAAGAAGGAGAGAGGCTATCACCAACCACCCGTGCGAATCGCGCTCGAGCCGCCTGCAAGCACCGCGTCCTCCGCATCGTTGGCGAGCAGGCCGAAGAGAGCGCGTTTCTGACGAGCAGGACCGAAGGTCAAGTGGTCATCCGTGCGAATTCCTGCCGATTGAGTTTGCATCTCCAAATCTTATCTCCTCTCCCATCTCAAAAGCAAGTGGGCCCATCTCAATCCTTTTCCTATTATAATCCACCTTTTCTCAAATGAGATATTACAATATTGCCCTCAAAATACAACATGTCATACCATGAAAGTAAGCCGGTTAGAAACTTTGTTCTAGTTCCTGGAACACGTTGTTCAAAATTCGCTCAATGTTCAGTTTGCTGTGAGGTTTATTCACGCACACGTAGCACCCTACTAGCGAAGGTTGATGTTTGATATCATCCGTAACATATTGGTTTAAAATTCACTCAGTACTCAGCCCACCGTAGGGCGGATCCGCACACCCATAGCACCACACTTAACTTTTATTATCGCTATATTTGAACTCAAGAGACATTATATATTACTACAGCTCGCTTTAAACAAACAATATGATGTTAATCCCATCACACAACTATACATATGCCACGTGAACAGTACTATGAAAAGGGCCACGGTATTACAGTTTCAGGATTCACTGCACATTCTCGATTGATCAGTGTACGATTGTACCAGCTCCTAAAATGCAAATTCGGTTTATATGTATAGTTTGTACTAGGAGGAACAAAAGTACACAGCTGGGGTGGTGGTGGTGGTGGTGGTGGTGTTGTTGTGTCCTGTTGTCCCGGTCAGAGCGTACAGCTGGTGGTAAAATTTTGGTATATTATATCGGTAGTATACAGTAGTAGGTAGTAGTATAAATAAAATCTGATTATTAATTTATTAAATTATAATAGATTTTTTTGTATTTATAATTTTTCATAAGAGTATTATAAATTTTTTCAACTAAAGTTTAAAATATGAATTTTGTGTTATGTGATTCCCACATGGGTAATTATAATCTTATCTCTTTTGGGATTCTACTACTCATACTGCCGGATGTAGTATAATTAAATCTGGACTAATCTGAACCATTGGATAAAAAAGAACTAAATTGAGTATACAACATTCAAAAGGGCGCTATTTCCTTTAGCTTATAAGTGGAAACACGCGTTTTCAGAGAAGAAAACGAAGGAATCAGTGTGGGCAGTGCTGCTGTCTCTGACTCTCCCTAGTCGTCCAGTCCCTACCGAAAGAAAAAAGTAGCATGATTGTTTAATATCAATTTAATCGCGTGATTTCTGGACGGCAGAAATTTGTAGCCATGGTGCCCCACCACTAATTTGCCATACAAGGACTGATCACCAGCCTGCACAAGGAGCCAAGGACACGCTTGCTGCAACAATCGAGTGATAACTGGAGCTATCTAGGATGGTGCAAAAGCAAAACCAACGTGGGAGAACCACTTTGCTTTAGTCAGGACTCACGAGAGATCCTTCAGTGTAGGCGTGTAGAACAGCAGATGGAAAGTGTCACTGATCACTAGCACCTCCTACTTTCTTTCTTTCTACCTTCCTTCCTTCCTAGGATAAGGCTTCATATATATTATATGGACACCTCTGGACAGTAACAAGTGTAGGCCAACGTCACGAGAGATCGATATAGTACTGCAAAGGTAGCTTGAAGATACATGCTTTTACTCGTACACTTTTCCCTTTCTTTTTAATTATGTTGTAGTGTTTTTTGCATGCGAACGTACCTAATATGACGGCAGAGAAGCTAGTTCAGGCTGAACTTTTTCGGTTGATGATACAATTAATATAACCGTAACTCCGTACAGATTACTGATAAACCTCAACAAAATTTGTCTGAGCGAGCGATTCGATTGATGTTTGCGCACGCAGGCGATCCCGAGGGAAGCGCGGGCCTTTCAGCTGGGAGAAGCCCGGTACTACACTGTGCTGGTTTGGAGCGCCATCCTATGGCAGTTCTTCTTCCTGGGCACCGTCGGCGTCATCTTCTGCGTCCACACGCTGCTCGCCGGGATCCTCATCGCGGTGTTCATCCCGGTGACGGAGGTGGCTGCGTTGATCTTCCTGCACGAGAAGTTCAGCAGCGAGAAGGGCGTGGCGCTCGTGCTGTCGCTCTGGGGCCTGGCGTCCTACTCCTACGGCGAGTACAGCGAGGCGAGAGCGAAGAAGAAAGCAGCCTTGGCAGCTGAAGATTCGTAATTTTTATAATCGTATTTGTATTTGTATTTGTATTTGTTCCGTTTCAAAAATATATTGTATTTGATTAGGTCGTGCGTGTAAGTTGTACCGCTGCATGCCCGCATATGTAGAGCGCAAGAGCTACTCTGTCAGGGCTTCTTCACTTCAGTGAACAGTGTAATCCATGGAAATACTATACCACTACCAAGTCATCTGAACGCACGGACGCGATGATGGTCAGTGCATGCACGACCGCCGATGGCTCTTAATCGCGTTCACCATGCACGACCGCCTTTTGGATTTTGGAATATTTTCCGTGACTGGCGAGGCGCCTCTGTCTATACATAACTCAAGCTTGAACAAGCTAGGCTGCTCTGATCTGGGGAATCTCTTAGCACCAGGCAGGGTCTGGGGGACCGAGATAGTAGAGTGTATACACGATACAACAAGAGGTCGTTATGCGTGCGACAATTGATTGATAGACTTATAAATTTGTTCAGTATACATCATATTACGTTTCGAAATTAGCTCAAAAATTAAAATCAAACAAATATGCTATGTTACAACGCAAGCTGCAACATTTGAAAAGAATAGTTACAACAATTTGCAAACAAAGATGCAACAAATCTGAAACAAATCCGCAACAAATGGATTTTCCCACAACAAACTACGAACAGGGTTTGCAACAACAGACAAAAAGGTGCTGCAACAAATCAAATCCTCAATTGCAACAAAAATCTCTTGCTACGACACTTAAGAAGACATATTACGGTAAAATGAAACATTGTATACAACTATTTACAGGGGCGGAGCTGGGCCTCGGGCCCAGCTAAAAGTTCTAATAAAAGTTGAAAAAATCAGTGTAAATTTGAGTTTGGGCCAAAACGCGTTGAGCCGGCCCGAGGTCTGGCCCAGCGCTGGCTACACCCCTGACTATTTAGAAAAGGTGATGCAATAAATTGAGGAAATAGTTGCAACAAACCACCTAGGCGAGGAGGGGTGCAAGTAGGAAAGAGAAGCATGACTCCAGCGAGGGGCTCCGGTTATCGGATTGGGAGAAGAGGGAGGGAAGGTGGCAGTCGGTGACGGTGACAACTGGTAAGAGATCAGGAGGGGAAGAAGGGGCATGGAGTTAGAAGGATGTGTGAGAGAGATCTCGAAATAGGTGGCTGGTGTTTGGATATTAGGGTGATGTGGATGGATAAAGGTCCGATCGAAATAGCGTGGGAGTGCAGCATCCGGACGCGTCGGCCCGGACGACAGCAATACCCATATTTAATTGGCTGAAGCGGCGGGCTATAGTGTACGAGCAGAGAAAGGGAATCAGTCCAAGTGGCCCAAAACCGCCGAGCAGACATCTCTGAATGCTGAGGGCCTCTGTTCGTATATCCCAGTTTTCTGAAACCCGATCGAGGAGCACGCTAAAACACAAGCCAAAATGGAACTGTCCATACGTCTCTTCTCAAATGATTTTTTTCTCTCTCCAAAAAAGCTTACATTTTTTGCCCGTCAGAGATATATCCAATGGATCTCTCTCTTCCACTAATTGTTGCACCACCCCATGCGCCGGCCTCACAGACGCTAGCCCTCCTCGACACAGTTGTGCCGGCTCCCACCCCCCTACCAGTCATACTGGCCTTCTCACATTGCTCCTTCCGTGCTTGTCCGCTGCCCTCCTCTCTCACGCCACCGACACCACCGGTGTCAACTCAAAAGTTATAATTCTATAGAGGTTTGTTTAGATACATTATGATCCGACTTAATCCATTCGAATTGACTTAAAATTTAAACTAAAATCCCTTCCAATCCGAAAGAATTAGTTCTAATTTTCCCTTATCCGAACAAACTCTAAGAGAGGGAGAGAGAAGTGGTCATTTTGCGTCACCGATGCAGATCCAGATAATAGGAGACGGTGCACAAATTTTGAAGCACATCCAAAGTTTAGAAATTTGACTAAGTCGAGAATTGCATAGCAATTCAGATTACAAAATTTCCACCGGTCAATGTCTTCCGAGCTAAATTTACCGATGCACGATTGATCCTTCTCCAGAAAACGGTCTAGCTCCGCTGCTGGGCCGAGCATTTTTCGCAGCTGCTTTTGCAAAATCTTGCACATGCATCACGTAGCAATCGGGGACCTACGCGCACCGTATGCCACGGCGAAAAAGCAACCGTTTTTCAGCTCGCCAATATATAAACGGGGTAATTGGATAAATACCACTAGAATCGTCCCAACTTCAACAAATACAACTGTAATCACTCCAATCATCTAATAGTTTTAGAAATATCATTACGGTCAATACCTCTCCAATTTACATGAATACGCAACCCATATTTCAGATCGTATTTCCGTATGCCCCAAAATGCTCCCCGTATTCGGTTCAACTCAAGCAACTACGACACGTCTCATTCTTCCCCCAACTATGGCTTCCATGGTCTGACCCAACCAAGTCCTCACACTGCTGATTTGTTTGACCTAGCCTCCATCCCCAACCATGGCTACTCTCCAAGCGGCAGCCGCCGCCACCGTCTGACGTCTGCCGGGCCGCACCACCATTCTCCGCGACGCCCCAATCCGATAGGCTTCACCGCCGTACGCCGTGCAGTCCATATGAAATGAAATGATACGTATTGTATCTTGTCGAAATCTGCAGTGAAGTTGTGACAATTAGATAACTGTTTTTCCAATCTATCTATCTAATATCTTATTAAATTAGAGTAAAAAAAAAGCAATCACATTCGCTCTTAAAGGCTAGAAATTCTCATACTAATCAGTAGAAAAAAAAAAGATTTACACCGTCAATTGTGGTAGGTCCAAATTATAACAGTTTAGATTTTTTAAAAAAAATAAAATAAAAGAGCATGTGTCAAGTACAATAAAAATAAAATAAAAAATAAAATAAAATAAGCAATTTGATTTCTATACAAATTCTTAAGTAAAAGAGTCCACGTCAAGTATAATAAAACTAAATTTTAGAATAAAAATAAAATAAAAATTACAATTTAATTTTTATACGAATTACAAAATAAAATCCCTAAATAACTCAAATTTGAAATAAATTAAGCAATTTAATTTGTATACGAACTACAATAAAAATAACTAAAATATTGAATAAAAATAAAAGATATAGCAAGGATTACACCAATGGTGTCGGAGGAGACACAAAAGAAGTCATAACATTCGCTCTCAAGGTTATGTGTTTATATAGTTGTTTCCTATAGAAGAAAAATAAAAAAATAACTAAAATTTTAATTAAAATACAAGTTATAATGAGGATAACACAAATAGTGTCTGAAGAGACCACGAAAGAGTGCAATGGCATCTATCTGTCCTGCAAGAAGACATTGACCCACGGGGAAACGAAGAGCCGATGTGGCAACGACAGAGATAAAGACAATGTCATGCTACTCGTTGGAGCCATTGGAGAGAAAATTCAGTGTTGAAGGAGCCAAGGGTCATAGTGCCAAGTGGTGAGCATCGGCGTTATTGAAAAATTTAGTGGCCAAAGAAGCTTGATGATAGGGAAGCCTTAGTAGAGATGAGATGAAGCTCTGTATTGAAGACGAGCTATAGACGATATGAGGTCATCGGGTAGCTAGAAGTGTGACATCACTAGTGAGGGACATGTCGTCACCGGCGATGTCGAAACACTACTACAAAACAGGCCATAGAAGACGCATCATAAATAATCACAGACGGTTCCAAGATGAACCGTCTGTGATGTGTACCTATCACAGACGATTCTAGAGAATCGGTTCGTTGTTAGCTACATATCACAGACGGTTTGTAATAAGAACCGTCTGTTATGACGTCTCCTTTGACTAGGTAATCGAAACATTTCTTCGACCAGCTAATCGAAATCTTCTTCGACCAAGTAGTCGAAACTTTCCTTCGACCAGGTAGTCAGAATCTCATTCGACCAGTTAGTTGAAACCTTCCTTCGACCAAGTAGTCAGAATCACCTTCGACCAGTTAGTCGAAACTCCTTCCGACTAGGTAGTCGAAATCTTCCTTCGACCAGGTAGTCGAAATCTCCTTCCGACTAGTATTTTCATAATTCTATCACAGACGGTTTGTATTAAGAACCGTCTGTGATGAGATGCTTACCACAGACAGTTCATTTAACGTACCGTCTGTGATATGTCATCACAAACGGTTTTTGTATAAAGCCGTCTATGATACTTTTGTTTTGTTGGGCGGGAAAACGAAAATTTGCACTTAATGGGTGGGCTACCAAAAATCTCTTTATATTAACAGAGTCCTCCACCTCCTCCTCTGCCATCTCCATCTCCTCCTTTGCCATTTCTCCTCTTCCATCTCCATCTCGCCCTGACCTTGCGCTCCGGCCTCCCCCGAGCTCGTCGCCCGCGGCCTCCTCCACCTCACCCCAGCCTCGTCGTCACCGGCCTCCCACAACCTCGTCGCCCCCGGCCTCCTCCACTTCGTCGCCCCGTCCTCCCCTGAGCTCGTCGCCCACGGCCTCGTCATCGCGGCCTCCCACGACCTCGTCGCCCCAGCCTCCCACGACCTCACTCACTCTACTCCCCCCTTTTGCTCTGTGATGTGGATTACTATTATGATGTGTTAGTGCTCTGTGAATGGATTGAGCTGATACTACTGTGATGTGGGTGATGTTGTGTTGTTTTTAGTGCTCTGTGAATGGATTGAGTTGATGCTACTGTGATGTGGGTGATGCTGTGGCTATTGTGGGAAAGCTAATGAAAAGTTCAATCCGAAAATCCATATCAGATTCATTCGCGAGGCTCGCGAGGCTCCAGACGAAGTGAAAACCCATTTTTGTTTTTTTTTTGCAATAGAAAAGGCTATCACAGACGGCTCTGGTTCAAAATCGTCTGTGAAAATAGATTAGCACAGATGGTTCTATTCACGAACCATCTGTGATATCCTTTTTCATAGACGGTTCAAAAATCGTCTATGATGACCCCATATCATCACAGACACATAAAGTCAGACGGTTCATAAAACCGTCTGTGATGACGATTTTGAACCATCTATGATGTCATTTTCTGTAGTAGTGAAAAGATTATCCATATCGTTAGAAAACGACTAAAGAAGACATGCCAACATTAGTGAATATGGGAGATCACCATGGTTAGTGGGGAAGCCACAACGTTGAGTTAGTCAATGTCGAAGAAGAGGACATCAAGCATGTATAATATAGTGTATGCATTTGTACATGCATGTATCTGTACGAATAAAAGCGCGGGCGTATAGAGGCACAAGAGAAAAAAGCTTAGAGTACAAATGACACAGCCGTAGGGAATATGCTCGGGGTCACCGAAAAGAGCATGACATGTGTCCCCAGTTAGAGGTGGATATCGAGCAAGATACTTGTCTTACCTAGCTTTTCTCAAAATTAACACAGTTTGGTTTAATATCATTTTATTTATAGTTTGAAAGTATTTTTAGAAACGAGCTAACGAGCCGAGCTAGAGCGAAATCCAATTTCATTTGAAATCAACTCATTTTAATGTTTAACCAATTAACAAGTGTGATTGGAGTGATTTTGAACCGATCAAACGAGCCCCACTAACGAGCTTTTTTCCACCCCTATCCCCAGCTAGGATTGGTGATGATTGCATGCATATATGCATGTCAATGATTAGCATTAAGTAATAATTGGGGATAAGTAGAAGATGACTATATCGTAAAATATTGCATTGTTAGGGGTAGCGGCTGAGAGGGATTGGTCAAGATTTGGGCTTACCGTTGGAGGTTGAAACAAAAGGTTGTGATGGCGAAAAGAGATAGAAGCCACATGATTTGGTAGGGAAGCCAGCGTGCGAGGGAAAATAAGTTCAAGGTATGTTGCCCATGATGCATCGATATATGCCTATGGTGAATTATGCATATATAAACTAATAAGATAATTTATCGCACATATATTCAATGTATTACTTGATATTAAATAGAGATACATGGGCATGCATACAATTTGAAGAAAAAACTTAACAGAGTAACAATAGCGATATGCAGCTACGTGATCTATGCATGACGGATATTAAATAGAGGAAGCAGAGTGACCTTGATACGCTGCTGCTGCTGCTTGCCTATACCAAGCAGGGGTGCGCCTGAACACTTGAAACGCTTCTGCTGCTCGCCTACACCTAACAGGGGCGCCTCGTGTGGAGGAAAGGGAGGGGGAGGGGAGACGCAATGGAGGGGAGCTGCCGCGGTGGCTAAGCTCCCCACGGCCGCCGCCTGTTGCATCTTCTCCAGTGACTGCCCTGATAAGGAAGGAACCGAATGGGTGCCATGGACAAGATTAGGTTCAACCGCTTACACAAGGCTGCCTTGAGGGGCATTTTTGGGCATACGGAAATACAATCTGAAATATGAACGGCGTATTCATGTAAATTGTACAGACACTAAGCATAATGGCATTTCTATGAGTATTAGATGATTGAAGTGGCATTTTTCAATGACAGCAGTGGCGTTTGTCCAAGTTGGGACGATTGTAGTGGCATTTATCCGATGATCCTTGTATAAAACGGACTCGCACACACTCCCGTCCTGGTGCTGGGCACTTTTCCTCCCAACACTTTCAAGATCACCCGACCATATACCTCATGGAGGTAGAAGCCCCAGTCCAACACCGAGCGCAGCAGCCATGCAAGAACGCCAGTACCAAGCAGCTCCCGAGCGCCGCCACTGAACCGCTCCACAACCCCCTCCTCGTCGTCAACTTCCTCCTCATGGTCGTCGGCTCGGCCTGCGGCCCGCTCCTCCTCCGCGCTTACTTCCTCCGCGGCGGCACCCGCAAGTGGCTCTCCAGCCTACTCCAGACCGTCGGCTGGCCGCTCCTGCTCGTGCCGCTCTGCTTCTCCTACTCCCACCGCCGGCGCGAAGACGGCGGCGCCAGCACGAAGGCCACGCCGTTCTTCCTCATGACGCCCCGCCTCCTGGCCGCGTCCGTCGTCGTCGGCCTCATGACCGGCCTCGACAACCTCCTCTACGCCTACGCACTGGCCTACCTCCCGGTGTCCACGTCCTCCATCCTCATCTCCACGCAGCTGGTCTTCACAGCCGCCTTCGCGCTGCTGCTCGTGCGCCAGCGGTTCACGGCGTTCTCGGTGAACGCCGTGGTGCTGCTCAGCGTCGGCGCGGCCTTGTTGGGGATGAACGTGGGAGGGGACCGGCCGGCGGGGGTGTCGCGGGCGCAGTACTGCGCCGGGTTCGCCATGACGCTGGGCGCCGCGGCGCTGTACGGGCTCGTGCTGCCCGTCATGGAGCTCAGCCAGGCGCGGTACGCGGCACGCGCCGGCGCTGCGGCCGTCACGTACACGCTCATCATGGAGATGCAGCTCGTCATCGGGCTGGCCGCCACGGCCTTCAGCGCCGTTGGCATGCTTGTGAACAACGATTTCCACGTAAGTTTTCAACTGCCACTGCTATAGTTCTTCTGTTGCTATGGCCCCACGTACACTCTCTCGCATACCACTGCAACAGTTGCGGGCACAACTGCACTGTGGAACGATGTATCTCGCCGCACACAAAATCCCAAATATCAAGGAAGGTCTATCTCCAGCAGTGCCGCAGAATTTGCATCGTTTGCAGTGATCTTATCGGAAGGCAGTCACTCAAGGCACAAAGGCAGACACCCAGATGCAATCATGCAAGCACTTCGCGGCAAGACACCCGGTGACCCAGATCCGCACATACTAATATGTGTCCTATTTAAGTAAAAAAGAGGATTTCTAAACCTTTCGGCTACCAGTTGTCCGTGCCGACGGTAACACCGGCACCGGGGCAGCACTAACTAGCAGCCTAGCACCGGTCACCTCCTCGATCGTCTTAATTCTGCCACAACCCCTGCCTTTAACTCCTCCCTAGCTCGCAGCCTTTGCCAACAGTAAGCCCCAAAACATAACTCAACTCGTGGCGCCTCCCTGATCTACCACTGTTTGCCGTCAATCCTGCCGTCGGCGGCGTCTCATCCACTAGTGCGGTCACCACCCATCGCTAGTAGCAAAATCCAAGGTTGGCCGGCCCACTCAACCATGAAACCAAACCAACCGTGAAATCTCATCGGAACCACTATTGCCGCCACCGCTGGAGAAAAAAATCTCAGCGCCATATCCAGGAACCGATAAATTGAACGACTTTTCGTGAAAATTCAGTCGACTGAAGGTCAGCAATTCTGTGTTTTTATACTTACTATCGATAACGTTACCGTTTTTAAGAGGGAGTAGCGAGATTGCTTGTATGCATGGATAAAACCAGTGGAGTTCCTTTTTGTCATCCTCGGTGATCCGATCGTTAGACTACTAAAAGGCAATCCACAAACTACACAGATATTGTAAACTATTTTGGCCCACTTAGAAATGTGACCTTAATTATCCTTAAAAGCCCATCGTTGAGCAAGTTTTATCGGGGTTTTTTTTTTAAGAAATGAAAGTAGATCAGAACACCTTTCTGAAATATATAGACATTACATATCACAATACATACAATGACATAATCAAATCATAATAGGAAAAAAATCTAAAAATGACTAAGGAAACCTTAATATGCAACTATGCAAGTGATCAGATTTGAACTTTTCACACTTACCGGTGGGTTAGTCCAATTAATAAGGCACACATGTCTTAGATAACGGACACGGTCCAAGTCCCACTAACTAAGCTATGTGAGTTTATTGATAGATTTTCCGAGATTTGATCACATGGCCTCTGGGTTAATTAGTTAAGGATAGATCTGTTAACCGGCTGCATCCTTCCGGATTTTTTTTTTGAACCTTCGTCCTTCAATTGAACAAGTTGTATGTATAGACTATAGACTAGGCTTATCGGATAAAACCCAACCATTGAGCAAGTTGTCCATGCTCATTAACTCTTTCTCGAACAGGAAAACGCTAGGCATATAGATGTCTTTGATTGGGAGAGTACCAGTACCTTTGCGCGTAGAGCTCAGGCTAATGGAAAACCAGAGTCTATAGAAAGGCACGGGGAAAGGGGGAAGGAGAAGGGAAAATGCCCTCAGTTGGGTACGTTGAGCACACCGTGCTATATTATAGTTCGGAAGTACAATCCTACAAGGTACTGGTACAGTGGTACTCACTTGGAGTACAAACTACAAAGCAAAGTAGCTGGTACTCTCACTTGGGGCAACTTTCTTCTTTTCCTCATTTTGAATAGACTTTCTGGAGCAATCAGCGGTTTTTTTTAAGGAATTACAAGTCCAATATTTGGTCTGGAAATCCGTACTTAATTTAACTGGAGAGCAACCAAATGCAGGCAATCCCAGGAGAAGCCCGGGAGTTCGGGCTTGGCCAGGCGGGCTACTACCTGCTCCTGGCCGGTTCAGCCACCATGTACCAGTGGTTCTTCCTCGGCACGATCGGCGCCATCTTCTACGGCTCCGCGCTGCTCGCCGGCGTCATCATGACCGTGCTGATCCCGGTCACCGAAGTGCTCGCCGTCATGTTCTTCCACGAGCCCTTCAACGGCACCAAGGGCGTCGCCCTCGCGCTCTCCCTCTGGGGCTTCGTCTCCTACTTCTACGGCGAGATCCGGGCCAAGGCGCACCAGTCCGCAAGGCCCCCGAACACGGAGCATTTGGATCCTTAGATGATCACATTTGTATTGAGTGTACTGTATACTTTTCGTTTCTAATACTCGAGGAAATAAGTAGGCGATGTCGTATCATATAACATCATGGATGAAGTTTATATAACTGAAACTGACCATGTGAGGCAAAGAGAAAATATGTTCCCTAACATTTGCTGCACAACGTGTAAGTGCGCAACACTTATTTATCTGTGGGCCTGTGGCGTAGCCGCCTAGCTGGAAGCAGACTGGTGCTCTACGCCGAGAGGAGCTGCTCACGGCGGGCCTTGTTGACCTCGAGGAGCCTGTTCCTCGGGGGCAGGGTCTCCTTCACCACGTCGACGGCGACGATCCGGTCGAACCAGGCCTTCATCAGGGGCAGCTCCTCGTCGGTGACGACGCTGACGCCGGACACCTCCTCGATGATCGGCAGCCAGTGCGCGTACCACCCGACAACGAGGTCGAGGTAGCCGACGGCGTCGCCTCCGAAGAACTTCTTCCCCTCCAGGGCCTTCTCCAGTGTCTTCAGGCACTGCTGGGCCTCGTGCAAGACCTTGCGCTGCGCCTCACCGGTCGTGGTGAAGATCGGGTATAGAGCAGCATTGCACTAAACAAATCCATTCCTGCCATTAGAGAAACTGCTGCATGCATCTACCTAGGAGGCCAAGAGTACTTCACTGGACAGAGCGTATGCGGTGTAGTTGCATGCTCACCTTCTCCTCTGCAAACCTGGCCCAGAACCTCGCCTGAGCACGCTCGTAGGGGTCGGCCGGCATGATGGGGTAGCCGTCCTTCCAGGTCTCGTCGATGTACTCGACGATGAAGGTCGACTCGGCGATCGGCTTGCCGTCGTGGACCAGCACCGGCACCTTTTTGGTCACCGGGTTGTACCGGAGCAGCGCCTCGCTCTTGTTGGCGAGGTCCTCGTCGACGTACTCGTACTCGACGCCCTTCAGACGGAGCGCCCACTCCACCCGGATGGCCATCGGGCTGGCCCACATGCCGAACACCTTCACGCCCTTCTCTGCCATTGTTGAAGCTCTGTGCTGCAGCTGCAAGAGATAAGGCCTCCAACCCTCTTTGGGTTATGAAGCGTTGAGAAGTCAAGATCTGGATTGCGGGTCCTTTCTGCCTTCCAAGGAGCCAATACTTCTATCGAAACTATCTGAGAAGTCAAGATCTGGATTGCGGGTCCTTTCTGCCTTCCAAGGAGCCAATACTTCTATCGAAATTATTTTAATAATTAGTTGAGAGCCATTTAGAGATGGCTCATTTAGAGGGTGATAATGATACAGTGTAATTTGCGGAGATGCTTTCTGGAAGTTTGACACACGGGTAACCATCAAGTATCAACCAATGCTTACACCACCTTGCGCAAGACGGAGTAACTTGGCGATTGGCGAACTCAGCCATTTGACGTTGTTACACAAGATAATGAAAAATAATGGGTATCCATATTTCGTTTCTCTATTTGTCCTCTCGTCCTCCAAACAGGAAAAGCTAACACCATAACATGCCAACTGCTCACACAAACACATAAACGCAATTGGTTCTAACTACTTGTTTATCACCATATTACATAACGGAGCATACACGTATTCCTGCTACGTTGAACAACCATGCCAATCTTCAATGGAAGGATACATGGCATGTGCACATACTACTATTACCGTGAGGAATATCGGTACCAGAAGTGCACCTCTTATTCTCATCAGCAAGTGAGTTTTCCTCCGGGTTCCCCCCGTCAGCAATCATACATTCCTTAGGGCCTGTGCGATGTTCCTTGATATCCTGTCGTGAATCGGTTCCTACATTTAACAAAACAAGGCTGAAGTATTTGTTTGTCTGCTAGATCAGAAGCATAAAAACAAGTCCTCTACATACCTGTGTTTCTGGGATCTCGAATTTTGTATTTGCAATCGTTTCAAACAGGAAATTGTAGCTGGAACAAAGTTGTTCATGGTACAGGCTATAAAGTACACAAAAAAATTATCTGAAGTGGAAAATGAAATAGACATACCGCCAAGCTAGCTCACAAACCAGTTCATCTGAAGCTTCCGGCAGAACCTGAGTGTTCAAGAGTAACAAATAAGCATGCAATCAACAGAACTGATATGCATTCTGTTGTGAATACATTCATGAAATTTCGATATTTCACTAATTATCGGTAGGTAGCTCTGTTAGAATAGGAGTTAGAATAGAGACTCTTTATATTTCCTTATCTGTCTTTTGTATTGCCTTATCTATATATGGCATATACCTCTTTTACTCCTATATATATTGCCCATTGGGCATCTTCAATATACACACAATATTCATAACACGGTATCAGAGCCTAGGTTAGAGTTAGGATTTACTGGTTTACTGTAGCCGCCACCGCCTAGCTTCCGCTGCCCCCGGGAGGAGCAATCTCCGCTTCCGGGGGCAGAGCTTTCTTTCCTTCTGCCCACAATACCAGCGCCAAAAACCGCCGCCTCCAGGAGATCGTGTCCTCAGTCCACGAGAGCTCCAAGGAGGGGGCACCGTCATTGACGAGCGTGTGGTGCGACATCCTGGTCCGGCCGACGCCGGCAATCCGCTGCGTGCTACTCGCCATCCTCGGCCTGCAGTTCTTCCAGCAGGCGTCCGGTGTGGCGGCGCTCATGTTGTACACCCCTCGGGTGTTCAACCACGTCGGCGTGACCTCCCAGCGTGCGGTGCTCAGCGCCACCATCCTCCTCGACGTCGCCAAGACGGTGTCCATCGTCATCCCGCTCTTCCTCGCCGACCGCCTCGGTCGACGCTCGTCGCTGCGGCTTCGGCCTCGTCGCTGCGCCCGTCTACATCGCCGAGATCGAGCCCGCACCGCCCGGATCCAGCAATCCCGTCGCCTTCTCCGTCTTCTCCTTTTTCCGCATTTTCTCAAAAATCTCGGAGGTGCTTGAGCCGAACTGGAAGAGGCCCGGCTAGCCGTCGGTGGAGGACTTGTTCTTGAGCTCCTCGATCTTACGGCGCTCCACCTTGGGCTCGTCTGCGCTGCGGCCTATGCACGGGTGCTGCTGTTGGTGGAGATTGAATCGGCTGCTAATGTCCACTAGCTATCTTTTGTGTTGTTTTTTTCCGTTGCGTCCATCTAAATCCGTACCACTTTATCTTTTAGTTCGTTTAAGACACGCGAGTCCACAAATTTATTGTCAGTTATAGAAGCATATGAATTTTTTTTGCATGACAGCAACCGCCGCTCTTTTCTTTGAGCTGCTGCAGATCGTCGTTATGATACCGCCGCTCTATGGAGAAAAAAATAGGAAGAAAAGTGACATACCGCATCTTGATATGGATTACAGTAAAGTAAATTTCCCCATACATGGTTGTGTATGAAGTCGAAGGGTAGTTTACCTTGTCAACATTTTCAGGTTCAAGACCAGATTTGAATCTTTCTTCATATGAATTAGCGATCCAATATCCGCTCGAGTCAGGAGTATGCACCTGCTTGTCACAAAGAGGACATCGTGAGTTTTGTCAGAAATAATGATTCAATATCTCTGAAGTTATCAAACAGATGTACCCAACAAAATTCTAAAAATTCTAGAAACTAAACAGTATAACCTATCACACAATGAATTATATTCGGTACCATATTTATGTTGTACAAGTGTGGATTAAATTAAAAATGGAATAAATATGGCCTCCTGAAACTCAAGGATATTTTTTCCACACATAATTAGTTACTTACTGCAACAGGCTGAGCATATCACACACCTAAGCACTAAAGGTTAATGTCTTAAGAGTTTCGGAAAGTAGATTATTACATCGAAATGGAAAAACAAAAGATGTAGTGAACATTTCAGTGGACGCCTCAACAGGATGAAAGACTACGCACAAAGTCTGTGGAATGGACGTTTGGCAGTATCTATGGGCTGGAAACATTGTACAGCAGAAGGTGAGTTTATATAGCTTGCTTGGTTCATGGTTGTAAACCAGTCCCAATCTGCCCGTGGGAACCAGCTGGTGAAATGGTAAACCAAAACCCTTGGTACAAGCACCAGTACCAGAATGAATAAGCTTGGTTTGGTGCAAGGATCCAATGTTTCACTGCTTGTAAAAAAATCAAAACATGACATGTAACTATGTAAAGACAGTTTCAACGGGATAAAGCAATAAATTGATTTTATGACAAGATTGTTTACATTTATACACAAAACAGTGAGCTAGTACAATATGTTCAAAGAACCAGTTAGGTAGTCTAACAAAAAAAATCATACATAATTTTTCACTAGTTTACAGGTCCAATGAGCATCGAGAATGCAGACAGGTATTGAGAGGATAAAATCATGTTAGAAAATGCAACCTCATCAATTAACATGATTGTCCCATTAGCTGTTTTTCCGAACTCATACTTTGTGTCAACTATAATTAATCCATTATCCAAGGCCACTTGCTGAAAAAAGAAAACGGAACAGAGCATCAGCACGCTACATGGATGAGTTGTGGGGGAAAATAACATACAAGCTATAAATAGAAAGTCTACTCCTACATCCAGTGCATGTAATACAAAGATGATAAATTGATAACTATGGTCTTAAATATCAGAAGTGGACAAATTGCTGATATTAAAAGCAAAAATTGAAATGTTGCAGGTCCAATATTCGAAGCGTTGAAGGTGAAATAAATTGTGAAAGCTTACTTGATGGACCTGAAAACACCTTAGCAGAAATAGAAGACACGATAATTAATTACCTGCCCATATGCAAGCAATGAAGCAAGCTTAAGGCTTTGCTTCTTGCTTCATCAAAATCTTCCTTTGACATCAGCCCTGAGTTGATTATCTGCAGAATATCATGATAATGTAAGGGCATATTTGATGGAAAAATAGAAGTACACAAAGGTGGTGATGCAGGCATGCAGCAGCGTTTACATGCCAAAGTCTACAGTCTAGAAATCCTCAAGGAAGTGTCTCTGACACAAAATGCAACCAAGATAGCTCATAAAACAAAAAAGAAAATAAGATCCACAGATCATTTAAAGACTTCCAGTTCCATATTCCTGCCAGGCTATTATAATAAGATTACCAAGAAAAGGAGAAACTTCGATATCTAACAAGTGACAAGCAAACACAATAGTGTAACTTTCTTGACTCACTGGAATGAGGGGCCTCAAATAGTAGCTTCGTTTACTCACCACTTTTTCCAATATACTAGGGCTGCCTGTGGAATTCCAATGTTAGAGCATTTGTTTATCATCTTCCCTCTGTAATCTAGTGTTAGTTTTGAGGGGCTCTAATGCTTACAGCGTATATTACATACGTTCTTAAGAAGTTAAGATCTCCCAATATATTAAAAGAAAGAGATAGGTAAATACCTCATCAGGAGTGACAGGGACATCATGATCTGTAGCTTTAGTTGTCGGTGTGAGGATATTTGCAGATAGCTTCTGATTCTTTACCATACCTGCACCAAAGAGCCCACTCACTACAGAGAACAAAAGAAATCCAACCAGGATAATTATTGGCAAGCATACCATCAGGAAGAACATTTCCACAATAGTTCCTCAGACCCTTACTACAAACAGGAATGAAGATAAACTAACTTGATTAGCACAATCAACAATATTCTGCATGATAGGACTGCAAACTGGTAGGAAAAATAATCAAGATATGAAGCAATCCTTAGGCCTCACCAACAAATTCAACTGGAAAAACCGAGCACCTTTTGGCAATTGTCACATTCTTGTCAGGACTCAGGAGAAGACACTACTGCATTTGGAGTGATATGACGGGTCCTGCTGAACCACCAAAGGTTTGTCTCGTTAAGAACCTGAAATCGTCCATACGATAGCGTGTCAAAACAACTTATCACGGAAGCAATATATTCCGATTGCATTACATTCAGCTTCTACACTTCATTACATGGGGACAGACAAGCTGGTCCAGCTTTAAAAATAAACAGCTAGATCAATAATGGGACAATTTCTAGACATGACTATGGACAAACACTTGTCATATTTTCAGGTAGTAATTACTTGCAAAATTGAACCTCACTGTTCAAGTATGACTGTATGAGTAGATTGGCCACCTTTCCTCAATAGCTTATGCTTTTGGGTAGACTGGTTGGTGCATCAAACCCCAATACTTACTATTGCAAAAAGCGTTTATTTGCAAATTGCATTGTACAGAGTGGCCTTGAATCCAAAGAACAAAAAACAACTTTACACCAACAAATGCTGCATTTGCATCCAACAGCAAAAGCAATGGCAAAACAAGCAACAGCCGGGGCATACCTGAATGCTAACACCTCAATAGCTAACCAGTATGGCATTGGCATGTAGATTCCGCATATGTTTATCAACATTAGCATTGAACAACAACAGATGAGGAACATACCTGCCCTCTGAAAGGGATTGAAGCGAGGACACGGTCGAACGCGCTTTGCCGGTCGGTGGTCATCAGCACTAGGTGCTCCCCGCTCTCGTACACATCCCTCACCTTCCCATCAAACACCAACGGTCACTCACTAGAACTATCGAGAATCGCCCAATGGATTATTAGGCCAGTGGTTTGCTCACCTTGCTCTTGGCGGCGAGGCGGAGCCCGGGGACGGCGAGGTCGAGGCGGGTCTCGCCGAGACAGTTCGCCATGGCACCGCGCGCGGCGAGGACTGCGTCGCAGTGGCCACGGTCCGCGGCGAGGAGGGAGGGCGCCGCGCCGCTTCCGCCGGCCGCGGCGGTTGCGGCAAGGGGTGGGGTGCGGGGAGAAGAGGTGTACATGGAGAGGCGGGGGAGGCGAGCGGTGGATGAGGAGGAGGTTGGGAGGAGCGTTCTCGGCGGGGTCGCGAGCCGGACGGCGGTGGGCGGCACGGAGGGAGACATTGAAGGGGGCTCGGCCGAGAGGTTAGGGCCTTCCTTTTGCGGCGGGTGTTTGTTGCTTGAGTTTTTTTTTTCCTGTAGTCGTAATGGTAAAACTCTCTACCCTTTGCAGGTGGTACCAGTGATGGTAATTGTGCATAATTACCTGTGTATCCACGGACGAATACTCTAATAGAGTTAGATATAGACGTTTTTTTTTACCCATAGGTATAAAAACGGACACAAAAACTTACCTATCAGGTAAACGAGTGCGGGTATGGATAAGCTCCACCCGTACCCGCTTCGCCCGTTTACCCGTCAGATACACTGACAGGTGGGACCGCATATATCCTCACCATATAAAAATAAAACCCTAACTTAACTCCCAACCCAGCGCCTCCACACTCCAGTCTCCCACCTCGCAGGCTCCCACCATCTCCCACGTCCATCAGCCGCCTCCCAGTCTCCCTCTCGTCTCCCTCGCAGACGTCTCCCTCGCACTCCCCCCACTGCTATCCCTCCGCGGCTCCGCCAGATCGCCTCCACCGCCACGCCGATTCCTCCGAGATCCCTCCCGGCCGTCCCTCCCCGGCCGATCGCTTTTCTTCGGCGGTTGTCCCCACCCGCCATCCTCCTCCTCGGTCGTCCCCCTCCCATCGCCCACCGGCCACCGCGCCCCGCTGCCGTCCCCTCCCGACCGTCCCCTCTCGGCCGCCGCCTCCCATCGCCCACCGGCAACCGCGCCTCCGTCTCCCTATCTCCAGATCTCTCCCGAACGCCCCTCCCGACCGCTCCTCCCGACCGTCGCCTCCCATCACCCACCGGCCATCGCACCTCCCGTCGCCGTCCCCCTCCCGGTCGCCCTCCCATCGCCCTCTCGGCCGTCGCCCTCCAGATCTCCTCTCGGCCGCCCCCTCCCGGCGGGCCGCCCTCCTCCCGACCGTCCCCATCCTCCTGGCCGTCCCCCGCTCGGCCTCCTCCTGGACTCATGTCTGAAGTCTGAACTCAGGTGCGTGAACTCCAAATCTCCAGATGTTTGTTCCTACCGAGTACCGACAGTAGCGTGTGTGTGTGTGTGTGTATGGCCAAAATGGGATGTTCTGTTTGAACTCCAGATCTCCATATGTTTGTATGTTCCTACTGGTGTGTATGGATCTGTTTGGATGTTATATGGATCTATTATATGTTCCAGATGTTTGTATGTTCTGTTTGAAGATCTGGATGTTTGTATGTTCTAGATGTTTGTATGTTCCAGATGCTTGTATGTGATTATGCCTTAGAGCTGATGAGCATTATAAGCATTACAGTGGTCTGGTTGTGATTATGCTTTTAGAGCTGATGAAGTAATACCGATTATGTTCCTACTGATTATGCCTTAGAGCTGTTTTCCTACTGATCTGTTATGTTCCTACTGATTATGCCTTAGAGCTGTTTTCTTGTGATTATTTGTGTGTGATGACTGAACTTGATGTATGCATTGTTTGTGTGTGATGACTGATGAGTATGCTCGTGGGCGATGGGTACCCACGGGCGGTGGTGCATTATTTGCGGGTAAACGGGCATGCCCGAGGGCGATGGGCATGGGCGAGGTTCTTCGCCCGTTGTCCTTCGCGGGCATGCCCGTGGGGGAAATTGGGGCCGCCGGTATGGGTATGGGTGAGCACTACCCGTACCCGCCGCGCCCGATTGCCATCCCTAGGTGGTATGAACGGCTCCGCTGCTGTCACGCCACCCTTATCTGCTTCACCATAGGACGGATTCCCCTCGTCCGCACCACCATGAGATGGGCAGGCCACGTGGGCACGCGTCCATCTCACGGGACAAGGCGAACCTGTCCCGCCCTGCTTCGGACAAGGCCATATGGCGCGAGTCCGTCCTTCCGTAGCCCGGAGAATGCGGCTCCATCCCACGCTTGCCCGAACGCGCCGAAAGACATGTCTCGTCCATCCCTGCATGTCTGGTCTGTCACTTTATATCTATCTCTCCCGTCCTTCAAGCCATGCATGTTGCCCACGCGCAATTCCCTCCTATCGATCGCTCTCTCATCCTCACTATAAATGTGGAGTTACAAGCGAGACTCTGCGCTCACACTCATCCTTGCTTGCTCTCTCGCGGTTTCGGTTTCGGTTTAGTTTTCGCAGTGGATTAAGTGTTGTTTAGAACTATCATTAGTGGGCATACTAACATGTAATTTTTATCTCGTATGTACTACCATTATTAATTATGTAGCTATTTAATTAGTAATAGTTAGTTAGTTGTAATTATTTATGCGTAATTAATTGAGTCCATATCATTTAAGCGTTATTAAATTTGTGTTATTTGATTAGTTGTAACAAATTACATTGTAATTAATTAGTCATTGTTAAATTAATCTTTTGTATTTATTCGTAACCAAGCTAATTAGTTACGAATTAATTAATCATAATTAGTTAGTGTCATTTAATCAATTAATCATAATTAATTAGTTACAATTAATCATCCAGACTTAATTAGCCATAATTAATTTAATCTTAGTTCGTCCGTAGTAATTAATTCAGTGGCTTTATGTAGTGATAATTATTTATTTGTAATTAATATGTGGTACTTAGTTACTTGAAATTAATTTAGTGTTATTTAATTCATTATTAAGTCGTAATTCTCTTTTTCTAATTCATTTGTGGCAATGAGTTAGCCCAAATTAATTCAGAGGTTTTTAAATACTCATATTAATTTGGTCGCAACTAATTTGGTCCTACTAATTTAGTCGTACTTAATTAGTCATAATTAATTTGGTCATAGTTAATTAGTGCATATTATTTTGTTGTCTGTGTTTAGTCGTATTTTTAAATTTCTAGTAATTCATTATCATCATTAATTTATTCGCTACTAATTTGTGTCTTTGATCTCTTACAAGTCATGCTTCTACCGGAGCTACTGGAACCATTCTACAATGAGCATCATCGGTGCCAGTTGTGGATCACTGGAGATGCGGATGGCTCTCCACCCTTGGCGCTTCGGTCTAAGAAACATTACTAGGAGTTTGATGATTGCTACATCTCAATCCTTCGGGACAAGGGCTTGTTGCCCTTTACGAGGCTGCTCTCGGTTGGACACTACTTCACCCTGGACGGGCAGTGTGATGTCGGCACTTGTCGATAGGTGGAGACCAGAGACTCACACCTTCTATTTTCGGTGGAGAGAGATGACGGTCACTCTCTAGGATGTCTCATTCTTGACTGGTCTCCCGATCAGGGGTGAGCCACTTGTTCTTGGCCATCTGCTAGTGGACTAGAAGGCCTGGTTGGGGCATTGGTTTGACATACATGTCCCGGACAGCGCCTGTGGTGTCCCACGAACCTGGCTGAGGAATTTCAGTCGATGCCCGCTGGATGCACCTAACGAGGTGGTTAGGACGCACCTCGTCGCTTTCCTTCTTCATCTTTTCTATTGGGCCCTGTTTCCCACCACATAGGGCGATTGGGTGTACCCCAGCTTCGTCCGCATCATTGAGTCTTTGGCTGACGCGGAGGCTAGGGCCATGTCTTAGTACAATTGGAGCTCAGTCGTCCTTTACGCCACATACAGGGGGTTGTGTGACGCTTCATAGTGCGACACTGGTGTGAAACCGGGCATTGTCATCTGCTACGTGCTCCTGTAGTTGTGGAGTTGGGAGCACTTCCCTGTTGGACGGTCCTCCTTCGGGAGAGCAGTACATCCGTACTCCGAGTTGCACGACCCAATCGACGGGCCCACTATAGGCTACCGGTGGACTGGTGCCCAGTTACGCTGGGCCAAGGATAGACCGGCGAGGTGCTACTCGTTATTCCACAATGAGTTCGAGTCGTTGCACGTCTCAGTCTGACGAGGAGGACGGGGACACAAGTGAAATGCTTCTCGGACTGGATTAAGCACGAGCCTAAGCAGAAGTGGTCGTTACTGCATGACAGGGGTGGTGCTCGATATGGTGTCATGACAACCAATCTAGCAGAGGTTTACAACTGGGTCATGCGCGGCGCAAGGTCCCTCCCTTTGGTTGGTATTGTGGAGGCAATTCTCTGCAGTACTGCAAACTACTTTATTGACAGAAGCAACAACGCATCACTCACCATGGCAAATGACAGAGTACTCTACTCCGCCATGATCACCAAGTACATAGAGGAGAAAAGTAAGAAGGGTGAGATGCATCGCGCATTCAAGATGGGCACAAGGGAGCTTCACTTCGAGGTAATGTGCAGGGATAAAGGACGCTACAGGACGAACCGCGATAGGATTACCCACGAGTGCACGCTACATTGCTCTAGTTGCGTATGCTCTTGCAACAAGCCCTTCTTCTGCATAGGCCCTGCTCTCATGTCATGGGCGCATGTTCCATGGTAGCACAGCATCCTGGGCAGTACCTCTCTAATTACTTCAACAAGGAGGTGGTGATGCAAATATGGAGTACGGAGATGTATGGTTACGCCGTGGTTGGTCATTTCACTGGCCATCCGAGGTGGGAGCAACTAATCTGGGCTGTGGACATTGAAAGGCTGAAGGGAAAGGTTGGCCGACGACATGTACAGCGCATCAGGAATGACATGGACGAAGCAGAAGTCGGACATTGTACAAAGAAGTGCTCCATTTGCAGGGAGTCTGGGAACACCTTCAATAAATGCCCAACGTCAGGATGAAGGAGACACTGACACTCCGGACGTCGCCGCGGGCACCTCATCCGGACGCCCGACTCGAGGCAGTCCACATGGGGACATTGAGGTCGTTGCCACGGGAAAAAAATGGAAAGTTGTAATATGTGATTGGCAGTATTTTGGAATATCACTTTCATTTATAACAAAACTAAGTGTTATGGCGTTTTGCTCAATGTTATGTATTATCAGTGTGACATATCGTAGTTTTGAGTAATGGCAAATTCACATAATTTTATCATCCTTACCAACTTGTGGGAGCAGTTGGGGTTGTGTTTGTCTCTCTATCTTCTGTTCACATTTACACGAGCTTGACTTTGGTCAATTTACTCGAAACGAACAGTACTCGAAGCCAGCAGTACTCGAAACTAACTGTTGGACCGAAAAAGGCGACTAGATGGGGGGTGAATAGGAGCACACTTACTTTTTTTCACAAATAATGGATTCAATAATATTTTACTCCAGTAGCTATGGAAGCTATGAAGATCAGTATATCAGTACAGCGGAAGACTAATATTGAATCTAATATAAACTCCTAAGCAAAACGACAAAAACAACAAAGATTAAAGCACATCAGTGCGCTGCCGGTCGGACCGCTGGCCTTGAGCGGTCGGACCTATTTTCGGCCGGTCTGACCAGTGGCCACGGGTGGTCTGACCGCCGGCCTCCAGAACAGATTGAAAAACCCGATAACGAAGATGCAAATAGATGAAACTTTTGATCTACTAATCCAAACTTGATGAAACTTGGAACACACCTTCTCTATGATATCAGGGACCTATTCCAATCGAAGATTACGATAATTCTTGGAGGAATCAAGATCCTTTTCCGTTTGATCAAAGAATGGTTCAAAACCGGGTCAAAACGAAAACTAGGTTAAATCTCTTACTCGTGGATGATTGATGATCAAGATGATCCTAGATAGATTCCCACACATCACAGCAGGCTAGATCACGTGAAGAAACCAAGCAAAAACTCACGGATCAAAGAAAAACATAAAATCATCAAATAGAGAGAAAGAACGCAATGAGATAAAACATTGATCAAACTTTCCTTTGATTGATTGATATGATCAGGGCTTACAGCCACTCCATCAATGGAGGACAATGCTCAATCCAAGAGCACGAAAATCACATAAAACATCAAGAACCCTAGCCTCCACAAAAGCTCCCCTAAGAAAATTAGGGTTTACAAAAATAGCAAAAGAGACGAAGCAGAGGAGCAGCTACCTCCCTCTCCTATTTATAGTGGAGGCTTAGACCTTCTAGAAGTTTGACTCTATTGGGCTCCCGTTAAGGCTCAAAATAAACGGGACACTTACACACGTATTTTAATGCACCGTCTTTAACATCCCTTGACCTAACTAGCTACACCTTGCGCCATCTTGCGCCTCGGATTAGCTAATAGGTCACCCTTGTCCATCTTGCACCACGCTTGAGTACATTGACCTCACCCGGCACCATCGATCGTTCTGAACCTCAGCTCTCCAAGCCTAGTCCCGATCATTCTCGCCGTTGACCGTCGTTGACCACGAAGCAACCTGCACAACAATAGACAAGTAACCAGAATTTGGGAACAAGTTCTTTACAACTTGACCCATGTTAGTCAAAACATGCATCACGCAACATATATGCCCTGAAACTCATGACTTTGACCTAACAACCGAATATCGCCGCCTCAAAGACCGACGATCAAAGTGAAAACTGGTCAGACCGGCCCCAGGGCCGGTCTGACCGCCCACCTTGGCCGGTCTGACCGCCACCTATGGGCCAGTCAGACAGTCACCTATGGGCCGGTCAGACCGCCAGCTGGGACTTAGCCATTTTTCCTCTCTGGAAAACCGAAACCTACTGGAGTTTTTAAACCAATAGAACTTTTGACTGGTGACTCCAAAAATTATGGGACCAAGTGCAATAGAATCCACTCTCTTGCCTACACCCTCTATTTTTGGCTCAGCTCAATTCTCACTTTCTATAATCGACGGTCCGATCGCCACCAAGGCTTAAGTAGACTCCATGGATCGGTCGGACCGCCACCTCGGTCCGACAAAGATGCCAACTTTGCCGAAAATACATGAAACAACAAACCATTAATGCCATTGCTAATTGTCACATCATCATAAGATCTGGAGCATATCCCCATGATATCCACACTAACAATACTGAAAACCAATAGTACTCGAAACCTACAGTACTCGAAGCCAGCAGTACTCGAAACGAACAGTACTCGAAACCAGCAGTACACGATCTTGACTTCGGTCAATTTACTCCATAGACCGAAGGTAAAGTGCGAGGCAAGGAACTAGAAATATATTAGAGTCCGCAAATAGAAGAACATTACACGTGTTCACATGGTATGATGGTTCGACTAATTGCTTTAGTCATCCACGCTACTACTACGATACACTAGGACACAAGCATCAGGACCATGTAAGTATACATGTCTTTAGGAGATAGTAACAAAACATGGCGGGAAGGATGGGGGACTACTACGGAATGACCCAACCTATTGTGTGGACCGGGGTCATTTACCTTTCCTTACGAGCTTGGTGTTGTACTCCTCGTCTTGGACGCCATTTCTCTCTTTTTATTGCGCTCTCTCTCGCGAGCCCCTCTTGGGGCGTACATCAAGTGTCGCCCCCGGTCGCGCCCGACGCTGGTGCAAGTACATCAAAGGATCAGGCGGCTGACATACTGACCGGCGTGAGGAGCCGGAGGTGGTGTGGCAACGTCGAGGCCCGGCGTCGGTAGGGTTGGCTCTGGTGCACCTGGCAGCTGAGAAGCCTGGTCCTGGGGGAAGTGGAAGTCGTCGGCGAATATCTCGTCATACGACAAGTCTGGTTCGTTCCAACTCGGTGCACGACCTGTGAAACATTACGTTATACATACAATCATAGGAAAACCATGAAATCAAACAATGTAGTCATACTTGGGGGCACAAAAGCAGTCGCGGACGACTCCACGTACTCCTGCCCCGTATATTGGTGGAACTGAGGACCTGCAAAAGAAGGTTTCCGTTAGTAACTTGTGGATATCGTGAGGATATGTGCACGATCTCAGGATGATGAGTCAATTGGCAATGGCGTTGTTGGTTTGCAAAATCTCGCATTTTCGGGTTTGCTCCAAGGTCGTCGAAAGCATCAAGCGGTCGATCGGTTGTCTTGGCGGTCGATCCGCCGTGGAGCGATCCGACGGCCATGGTGGCGGTCCGACCGCCACATTGAGATTTGGGTTTTGAGTGGGCCAAAAATAGGTTGTGTAGGCAAGTGAGGAGTCTCTGGATGTGGTCCCATCATTTTTGGAGCTCCCAACAAAAGTTCTATTCGCTTGAAATTTCCGTAAGGTTTGAATTTCTCGCTTGAATTTTGGCTGTCTTTGGACCGTCCGACCGCCGTTGGGGAGCGGTCCGATCAAGCATGAATCGGTCGGACCGCCCGTAAGCAGAAGACCGGCGATCACTGGAGGTGAGCCAAGTGTCGCATTGAGTTTGTTTTGAGTGTGTTGTGCTATGAACTTCAATGCTTTATTGATGTATATCGCATTGCGGAATCGACGTGGGTCAAGTTGTGAAGAACTTGTTCCTAAACGATTTGTTTGTCTATTGTTTGTGCGGTGGCTTGCGTGTCAACGACGCCAACGGTGAGTGGATCGGGACTACGCTTGGAGCCGAGGTCCGAACGATCGTGGATACCGGGTGAGGTTGTGTGACTCAAGCATGGTGCGAATGGACAAGATGGATCGAACGGTGGTTCAAATACCGTTGGATCAAAGGTGCGGATATCGGTGCGAGTCTCCGGAGGTTCCGATGGGATTCGGACAAGAGAGGCTTGGCGTCGATGAGAACCGCTGATCAACCTACACGTGGTGAAGCAAGCGATTGCTTCAAGAGTTATTTGTGTGTGGGTCCCATGTGTAAGAGACCCAAAAAGGGAAACCCTAGCTCTCTAGTATAAATAGGAAGGGGAGAGGTGGAAAACCTAAGCAAGCATTCATTTAGCCCCCTTCTTCCTTTTTCTATGGTTTGGAGGAGAGGAGAGGAGATCTAGGGTTTGGAGTGTGCTCTTTGTTGAGCTCTTGCCCTCCTTGGTTGAGAGGCTTTGTAAGCATCTATTGTGGATGAACAATCTTGTGATGCTTAATTGAAAGACCATTTGCTCCCTTTGTGTTCTTCTCTCTTTTGGATGTTTTTGGTGCTTCCTTGATTCAAAGGTTCATGCTTGGTCTCTCGGCCTACTTTATCTTGCTTTAATGTGTGGGATTACTCCTAGAATCATCTAGATCATCAAACCCCCACAAGCAAGTCTTGAATCAAGTTTTTCTCATTTCTAGGGTTTGAGCACTTCTTTGTTAAAATCTCGAGAGATCGATTCTGCGAAGTGGATCTGACGGATCGCCGCTAGAAATAGGTCTCTAATATCATTAGGGAGGTGTGCTAGAAATTTGGTCAAGTTTTATTGGTTGAATCAAAAGTTGGATCAAATTTTGTTTTGGATTTGGGTGGAGTTTTTCAGTATTGGACTCTGCGGTCCGATCGCTTACAACGGCGGTTCGACCGCCTGTATTCGATCACGGTTTGGCGGGTCGAACCGCTGTCCACCGGTCCGACCGCTGGTTAGTTGCCGGTCAGACCGCTGGATGACCGTCGGTCCGTCAGACCGCCCGTGTCCAGTGAAGAATATTGAGTTCTTTTCTCCTTTTGTGTTGTGTGCTTGAGGGGTTTATCAAATTCAACACAAGGCTTCCGTTGTGTGCACACTGAACTTCTTAGCTTTCATAGCTAAAGGAGTAAAGTTCGTGTTGGTTTTGATTTAGGCGAGAAAGTTTTGAAAGCGCCTATTCACCCCCCCTAGTCGCCTTTCCGGTCCTACAAGTGGTATCAGAGCAGGTTAGCTCTTTTCTATAGATCTTAACCGGTCTTTGGAGCCATGGCGACTGACAAGTACTCAATCAAGCCACACATTTTTGAGGGAGTTGACTTTGCATACTGGAAGGCTCGTATGCAAGCGTATATCGAGGCTCAAGGGCACGCTATTTGGCTAAAGGTGAAAAACCCTTATGTCGTGCCAGCCGATGACGATACGATCACTCGGATGTGGAGGCCAACAAAGAAGGCTCTAATTATTTGATCCAAGGCCTTAGTCGATCCGAGTTTGAGCGTGTTGCTCACTTGCGGTCCGCTCACGAGATCCGCGACACTTTGTGATTATCACGAAGGGTCCATCGCGATCAAGGAAGTGAGACGTAACCACTCAAGAAGGTTTACTCAAGATCGAACAAAGGCCCGTGAGTCTTTGGATGAGCTGGGAAGATTCTCTAAAATTCTTCATGATCTCCGCGCCGTTGACTTGGTATTTTACGAAGTCAAAATGCACGCCACTTCGGGTGCTCTTGATGTGAAGGTCCGGGTATGAAGATCACTTCCATCAATGACAACATCACATGAGTGAGCTTACCATGGATAAGCTCTACTCAAGGTTGAAGACGCATGAGATTGACTTTATCTCGCGTCTCCCCAAGACAGAGTCGATGGCTTTAGTGGTCGACAAATCCAAGGGTTGCTCTTCTGATTCTCTTGATTGTAGCTCATCTGGCTTTTCATTATCTCGCTTTACATTCTTTGAGTGATGAGCAACTTGAGAAATTGCCAGAGGTTGACTTAGCCCTCCTTTCCACCAAATTCACAAGAGTGTACAACAAGGTGAGAAATAGGAGGAGGAGTGGACCTATCACGTGCTTCGAATGTGGTGAACCAAACCACATTCGCTCCAGTGCCCCAAGCTAAAGGGCAAGGAGGAGAAGGAGACACGAAGACATCCCGTGAGAGGGATGCAAACCCAAGAAGACAAACTATCGAAGTTTGTCACCGGGGTCCTTGCCGCTCTTGAGAACGTAAATATGAGCGATGTGGACTCGGAACGGAGGACGACGAGAGTGATTCTCGTGGCAAGAAGAAGGCGCATGACTTCACCATGTGTTTCATGGCCAAGAACACCACGACGATTCCTCCAAAGATGAGGATCCTTTTAGTGATCCCGACGAGGTATGCCCTTCTATTGCCGATATGAAAAGGGCTTTGGTGCTTGTTGAATGTAAATTGCATAAGCAAGTAAAAATGATTAGGAAGCGTGACATTATGATTGATAATTTGAATCTTGAAGTTGTTAGGCTTAAATCTATCAATCCTGCGATATTTGTGATTCTGCACTAGCTTGCTTAAAGATTTGACAAGCTTGAAATCTGCTCATTCCTCACCACAAATCAACTAAAAGATGCTCTCGATGAACTAGAATCTTTCAAGTCTAGATCCGCTTGTTTATATGTCATTCCTCTTGATGTGACCGCCATGGAAGCTATCCCTTTAACTTGCTCTAATTGTGCCTTGCTAGAATTAAAATTGGATAGTTCCTTAAAAGAATTGCAAAAGTTTGATGCTAGTCACACATGCTCTCATTGTAAGGATAATAGGATTAAGATGCAAGAGATGACAAAACATTGATTTACTCTAGAGTTGCATCTTGTGAAAATTGTCCCAAGCTTACAATTGAGATTGAAGCCTTAAACAAGACCACGGAAGAAAAGGCTAAAATTGAAAGATCCATGTCTTTTATGCTTCTAAAAAGGTTATTGATTCTAACTCTTGTGTTTTGAATGTCAAGTTGAAACCATGGTTAGTCGATACAAGAGGCTTTTAGAGTCAAGTTTAAGGAGCAGCTTGAGTAGGATTCAGAATCCTATTGTGTGTCTTGTGAGGCCTTCAAAGTGGAAGTGACCCTTCTTAAGAGTAAGCGCAATGAGGTAATCAAGTCTAGCAAGTGTACTAGATGTGAGGAGTTAATGAAAGAGAATGATTACCTCAAGGTGACTCTTGAGAAATTTTCAAGTGGGAAAAAGAAACTCAACATGATTCTTGATCAATCCAAGGTGAGCGTGAAAATAGTGGTCTAGGTTTCAACCCCTAGAGCATTCCAAGAAAAACCCACCTAAGATTGCTAGAGTTGTGAAGAATGGTTTGTTTGAGCTAGAACCTCCTAAGCCATCCGGGTTGTTTTCAAATCCGGTGGTTTTGCTCAAACTCTTTCTCGCAAGAAAGGTGCTTTCACTCATTCTCATGCATGCACTTCAAAAGGTCCAAGACCATTGCACCTTCGCAAGAAAGAAGGCCATACTGTTGAGTTCTCGCTCCGGAGAGCAAAACTTGAGAGAAAAGAGAGGATGAGCGCCCTAAGATCCATTAGAGGAGTCCCTTCTCCGGATGTAGTCTCTAGAGCTAGGCGGCTGCTTATCGCACCACACATAGGCCTAGATTTGTAGAGAACTTTGTAGACTCTTTTGGTGGGTCTAGGCAAGATGTTGGATTAGGACATCGTGAGGAGAGACACCTGTAGCACCTAGACAGGGGAGTATCGATCTTTTGGTAGATCGCTTTGAGAGGTCTAGGTGATTCTCATGTGCATCCTTATGATTTTGTTCCCGATCATGTTTCAAATATTTCTATCTGCCGCTCCCGGACATCGTGCTTCTCAAGATCGGATTCCTCGCTCATTTATCACTAACCCCAAGATCGAGGCACGGATGTTTTCGATTGTACCTTTTAGGTCCGTCGTGCGAGGAAGGAGGACAAGTGGCTTGTTGACTCGGGTGTTCTCGACATATGACCGAGATTCTAGATGGTTCTCCTCCTCACACGTGCATCCGCAATGAATTGATTACATTTGGGGATGCCTCTATCGGGACCGTGGATCGCAAAGGGCACCGCGCGCGTCAACGACAAGTTCATGCTAAAAGACGCCGCTTTGGTAAGTAAGCCGAGGTATAATCTTCTATCTGCTTCTCACCGCTTGATGAGGGTCTAGAAGTGAGGTTTAAGAGAGGTGAGTGTAGAGTTCTAGATTCCTCAGTGAGCTTGTTTTGAGATCTCCAGATTTGAGAAGATCTTCGTGCAAATTTCAAGATTTCTTCCGCTTCCAGTCCTAGGTGTCTGTAGCCTCGATTCTCATGACCTTGTTTTGTGGCATCGTAGACTTGGGCATATAGGTTTTGATCATTTGTCTAGAGTCACTTGCAAGGACTTGATTAGAGGTTTGCCTAGGTCAAGGTCGTCAGAGATCTTGTGTGCTCACCTCAGAGACATGGTAAGATGGTGTCCGCTTCCCACCCACCTCTTACTTTGGTAATGACTGATGGACTGTGATGCCTTCTTCACTTAGATACTGCTTGGTCCTTCTAGAGTTCAACACCGGTGGGAAATGGTTTGTCTTGGTGGTTGTGGATGATTACTCTGGTATTCATGGGTTTATTTTCTTGCTTCTAAGGACGAAGCATTTGGATTCTTTAAAGATTTGGTCCTTAGAATTGTCATTGATATACCCGAGCTTTAAGAGCCATTAGGAGTGATAATGGGACAGTTCAAGAATTCTTCTTTTCTACTTTCTGCGCTAATAGGGAATTGAGCATCGCTTTCTTCTCCTAGAGTTCCTCACAGAATGGTGTTGTAGAAAGGAAGAACAGAACCCTTGTAGAGATGGCTCTGACCATGCTAGATGAGCATTCCACTCCTAGGAGATTTTAATGAGGCGATCTCTCTCGCTTGTTATATCTCCAATAGGGTTTTCTTGAGATCCGTGGTTGGGAAAACTTCTTATGAGCTTAGATTTGGTCATTCTCCCAAGGTCTCTCATTTCAAGATTTTTGGTTGCAAGTGCTTCATTCTTAAACATGGCAATCTTGATAAATTTGAGTTTAGATGTTTTGATGGCATATTTCTTGGATATCCCGCTCATTCTCGTGGCTATCGTGTTTTTAATGTTGATACTAACAAAATTGTTGAGACTTGCGAAGTCACTTTTGATGAGGCTAGTCCCGGTACTAGACCCGATGCTTGTGTACAGTGTTTCAAACTCAAGAAAGCATCTTCGCCGATGATGATTCCGAGGATGAAGACTCAAACCATCCTCCCGCTACCTCCGAGAGGGTGGAGAGCTCACTACTACTACTTCATGTCACCGAGCAAATACCTCCTATCCCCACCGACGATCCGAGTGGCTCTGCTCCTACCTCCACAACTCATGGGGTAGAGGCCACTACGCACCAGAGCACCTCTTCGCATTCAAATGACAACATCCTCCCGAATGATGATTGGGGATCTTCAAGAGCGAGTCACTCGCCTGTGTTTATTTCTCCCGATTCCCATGCACATTCTCGCTTTTGTCGCTTCTTTTGAACCCCGAGATATCACCCATGCTTTATCCGATGCCTCTTGGGTCAATGCCATGCATGAAGAGCTTGAAAATTTTGAAAGAAACAAAGTCCGGTTTTTAGTTGAGCGACCTTCCGATTCTCATGTTATTGGAACAAAATGGGTTTTTAAAAATAAGCAAAGTGAGGATTGATTGGTTGTTCGCAATAAGGTTAGACTTGTTGCTCAAGGTTATTCCTAGGTAGAGGGCTTAGACTTTGAGGAGACCTTTGCTCCAAAGAGCTAGATTGGAGGCCATTCGCATTCTTTTAGCATTTGCAACATCCAAGGGTTTCAAGCTTTTTCAAATGGATGTTAAAAGTGCTTTCTTGAATGGCTTCATAGAAGAAGAGGTCTTTGTCAAGCAACCTCCGGGTTTGAAAATCAAAATTCACAAACCATGTTTTTAAACTCTAAAGCTCAGATGGATTGAAACAAGCTCCTAGAGCTTGGTATGACAGCTTAAGAGTTTCTTGCTTGAAAATGATTTCAAAATGGGAATGGTTGATAAAACCTTGTTCACTCTCAGGCATGGCAGTGATTTCTTGTTGGTTCAAATATATGTGGATGATATTATTTTCGGTGGTTCTTCTCAAGCTTTGGTGTCCAGATTTTCAGATTCTATGAGCAGTGAATTTGAGATGAGCATGATGGGAGAATTGACATTCTTCCTTGGTCTTCAAATCAAGCAACTGAAAGAAGGCACCTTCGTCCACCAGTGTAAGTATACAAAGGACCTTCTTCGGCGCTTCAATATGGGAAGCAGTAGGCCAATGTCTACTCCCATTGCAACAACCACCGTGCTGGACCCTGATGAGGATGGAGAGTCAGTGGATCAGAAGGAGTATCGCAGTATGATTGGCTCTCTCCTCTATCTTACAGCGTCGAGGCCGGACATACAATTCACCGTATGTCTGTGCGCTCACTTTCAGGCTTCCCCTCGTGCTTCTCACCGTCAAGCAGTACGCCGCATATTCAGGTATCTTCAAGATACGCTTGACTTTGGACTATGGTATTCTTCTTCTTCGGCTCTTTCAATTCGAGCATTTTCTGATGCTGATTTCGCCGGGTGTAGAGTTGATAGGAAGAGTACTTCTGGCACTTGTCATTTCTTGGCACATCTCTTGTTTCTTGGTCTTCTAGAAAAGTCTTACATACGCCTGATCTGGAGGTCGAGTATGTAGTCGCGCCGCTGGTCGCTCTCGTGTTCTCTCGATTTTGTCCACGCTGCGAGACTATGGGTTATCTTTGGGAAGTGTTCCTCTTTTCTGTGACAACACTTCTGCAATTAATATTGCTAAAAACCCAATGCAACATTCCAGGACTAAACACATTGACATTCGATTTCATTTTCTAAGAGACCATGTTGAGAAAGGTGATATTGTGCTTCACTTTGTAGAGTCTGAGCAACAGCTTGCAGATATTTTCACTAAGGCTCTTGACTCTTCGCGCTTTGTCGCTTTTATGGGAGAGTTAGGGTTATTAGTCCTATTGGGCTGCTTTTGAGGGGAAGTTGCTCTTTTTGCATTCATTGTATCATAATGCATGTTTCAATTCATTTGTCTTGCATTGTATAATAAAATTAGTGGAGCTTTGATTATTATCCTTGTATGACTAAATTTCATCTTCTTTACCTTGTCATATCAAGTGATAGCCTGCTAGACTTCTTTTATGGCTCTTCGTGTTTGGCTTAGCTTTTGCCTTGCTAGCTTTATATCTGTGAGAAATTTGAATCAAATCATGTCTTGTTGGATCTTGTGACTAGTTTTGCTCTAGTGATCCGCTTATGATTCTCGCCATGTCTTACAAGTCGATTTGAGTCTTGAACTTTTTGAGACGAAAAAATGAGCTTTTTATCTTCATAAGTCAAGCAAAAGAAAAAAAATCTCTGTGCGAAAAAACTGATCTCACCAATTCTTTCTCATGAGACGGCTTGCCATTGCACTAGGCATGAACTCAGGGGGAGTTTTGGATGACCTAGATCATTCTTTTAAGCTTATCGCTTGAGATGGTCGCGGCAAGGCTTGAGATCTAGCACAGCAAAAAGGGAATTTTCTTATTGCTTGAGCTTTGCTTCAAAAGAATTTTCTTATTGCTCAAAATGCCTCAATTCTTGTTTTGAGTCTCTTTTTACTTATAGACATGGCTTGACTCATTTTTGGTTGTCTTGAGTGAATCTATGATTTTGAGCAACCTTTCATGATTTCAATTCGTTAATCTCGATTGTCGCCATCTTGGTTTTAGCTTTGCGGTACACGCTTTGCCATGATTGAATATAGTGTCTTCTCTTTATATGGCTTAGTATAATACTTGTACTGTCTACATGTATAATGGTCATGGCTCCTTTTCACTAAAGTTCAAAAATAAAGTCATTCCTTCATGCTCTTTCTTTTTCATGCATCTTGATGAATTCATTGTCAAAGGGGGAGAAAGATTGTGAAGAAAATGATGTTGGAGTGATGTTGGAGCTTTTGGTTTCATACTCAAGGTCTAATATAAAAGAACTTCATAAAATAAAAATTTTGAACCTTTTGAAAATTTGTGATCATAGTGAGTTAAGTCTTGTGGTTCTATTGCCTTTTCCTGATTTCATTTGCAATTGAAAATTACTCACAATGATCAAAGGTCAAATAGAAAAATTGCCTTTCATATGGACCTAAGTGAGATTTTTGGCTACTTTCTGGAATTTGAATCCTTTTGTGCTTTCAATGCCTTATCTCACTTGCTTACACTATTCGAAGCCGACTTGGTTGCCCTAGGCTTTTTGTTGCTTATGAACCAAGTTGTGCCTTTATGCGAAAAACAAATAAGTTTTTACTTTTCATTTTGAAAAACCACATTTTCTTGAAAATTGCCAATGTGTTCATCAAGGGGGAGATTGTGGATATCGTGGGATATGTGCACGATCTCAGGATGATGAGTCAATTGACAATGGCGTTGTTGGTTTGCAAAATGTCGCGCTTGGTTTGCTCAAAGGTGTCGAGCCACCGCTTGGTCCGATCGGTTGTCTTGGCGGTCGATCGCCTGTGGAGCAATCCGACGGCCATGGTGGCCGGTCCGACCGCCACATTGAGATTTGGGTTTTTGGAGCTGGGCCAAAAATAGGTTGTGTAGGCAAGTGAGGGTAGTCTCCTGGATGTGGTCCCATCATTTTTGGAGCTCCCAGTCAAAAGTTCTATTCGTTTGAAATTTCCATAAGGTTTCGGAATTTCTCGCTTGAATTTTGGCTAAGTCCTTTGGACCGGTCCGACCGCCGTTGTGGGAGCGGTCCGACCGGCATGTGGGGCGGTCAGACCGGCAGTCACTTGGAGGTGAGCCAAGTGTCGCATTGAGTTTGTTTTGAGTGTGTTGTGCTATGAACTTCAATGCTTTATTGATGTATATCGCATTATGAATCGACGTGGGTCAAGTTGTGAAGAACTTGTTCCTGAACGATTTGTTTGTCTATTGTCGTGCGGTGGCTTGCGTCAACGATGTCAACGGTGAGTGGATCGACTACGCTTGGAGAGCCGAGGTCCGTAACGATCGTGGATACCGTGAGGTTGTGTGACTCAAGCATGGTGCGAATAGACAAGATGGATCGAACGGTGGTTCAAATACCGGTTGGATCAGCGGTGCGGATATCGGTGCGAAGTCTCGGGAGGTTCCGATGGGATTCGGACAAGAGAGGCTTGGCGCCGATGAGAACCGCCGATCAACCTACACGTGGTGAAGCAGCGATTGCTTCAAGAGTTATTTGTGTGTGGGTCCCATGTGTAAGAGACCCAAAAAGGGAAACCCTAGCTCTCTAGTATAAATAGGAAGGGGAGAGGTGGAAAACCTAAGCAAGCATTCATTTAGCCCCCTTCTTCCTTTTTCTAGGGTTTGGAGGAGAGGAGAGGAGATCTAGGGTTTGGAGTGTGCTCTTTGTTGAGCTCTTGCCCTCCTTGGTTGAGAGGCTTTGTAAGCATCTATTGTGGATGAACAATCTTGTGATGCTTAATTGAAAGACCATTTGCTCCCTTTGTGTTCTTCTCTCTTTTGGATGTTTTGGTGCTTCCTTGATTCAAAGGTTCATGCTTGGTCTCTCGGCCTACTTTATCTTGCTTTGATGTGTGGGATTACTCCTAGAATCATCTAGATCATCAAACCCCCACAAGCAAGTCTTGAATCAAGTTTTTCTCATTTCTAGGGTTTGAGCACTTCTTTGTTAAAATCTCGAGAGATCGATTCTGCGAAGTGGATCTGACGGATCGCCGCTAGAAATAGGTCTCTAATATCATTAGGGAGGTGTGCTAGAAATTTGGTCAAGTTTTATTGGTTGAATCAAAAGTTGGATCAAATTTCGTTTTGGATTTGGGTGGAGTTTTTCAAGATCGACTCTGCTTGTCCGATCGGCTTACAACGGCGTTCGACCGCCTGTATTCGCATCACCGGTTTGGCGGGTCGAACCGTATCCATCGTCCGACACGGTTAGTTGTTGGCCGATCATTGATGACCGCTCGGTCCGATCGCTCGTGGTAGCCGGCCGACCGCCCGTGTCCAAAGAAGAATATTGAGTTCTTTTCTCCTTTTGTGTTGTGTGCTTGAGGGGTTTATCAAATTCAACACAAGGCTTCCGTTGTGTGCACACTGAACTTCTTAGCTTTCATAGCTAAAGGAGTAAAGTTCGTGTTGGTTTTGATTTAGGCGAGAAAGTTTTGAAAGCGCCTATTCACCCCCCCCCTAGTCGCCTTTCTGGTCCTACATAACTAGTGGGGTTCGAAATAAAGTAGCGGAAGTGAATGGCATGCTCACCTGCAAACTGTCCCGAGGAGCTCCCACCACGGTGCCACGAGGATCCGCCCGCCACATCCAGGAGAAGCCCGTGGCCGTAAGCCACTATGGCCGCCCCCTCATCCACGCACTGGTGAATGTGAATGTGTTCTCGGCCTGCGACAAGTCGCGATCTAGATCCCTGGCCTCACCTTCTCCTGGATGTGCTGTAAGGGCCCTCTGTCCTCCCTAAGTGATATCTGCTGCGTTTGGCCTGTCAACTCGAGGATATCCCGGTGTAGATCCTGATGAGTCACGGCGGCCCGATCTTCTGATAGGTTCGATTTGGTTCGTCGTGAGGATGTTGACGCTTTGAGGCTTCCGACCAACAGATCGTCACCTCGCAATTCGCTACACCCGCACGCCTGTCGTTATCGACCACGCTTGCACGCGATCGACCTTACCACGAAGGTTATTGTTCCTGCAAGCAATCGAAGCAACTCACAAGAACAAGGTAGATGCAATCTGAATTGTATTGCGGATATGGATGAAGTTTACAAGTGGGGTTCTCAAACCGATAATCGCGAAACCGCAATTGGCGTAATAATCTAAGAAAAACCCACCTCTAAACTATGGTGGCTATCAGATATATATAGGGAACGTGGGAGGTCGACCTAGGGTTGTGCGGTAGTGGGATGAAGCGTACACAACCGGACTCCGACCTCGTTACGCTTACAAAGTCTTATTAGTTTCCAAACGGTGACGCACACCTTGTGTTGCGATTTCGTCGAAGATCCGGTCGTAGGATTTGGTCCTAGGGTGGTCTTGAGGTATCCATGCTATCTTTGGTCGAGATTGTGTCCAACGAGTATCGTGCTCGCTTTTACGGTCGTGATTGCTCCAATCGAATCAACTAGTCGTAGGTCTTCTTGTAGTGGTCGAGATCTTCTTGCAGTGGTCGAGACCTTCTTGAACCGGTCGTAGTCCTAGATTCCCGAGTACAAGTAAATCACCTCCATTAGGCAAAGATCATAGAGTTCTCAAATAATACACTCACCCTAGAAACGACTTTACTCGATCGATTAAGTGACGTGCTCTAGCTCTTGTCATAGGACCGTAGTTCAAAGACCCAGATCCGAGGGTTTTGTGTCGTGCGTGTATCCGAAGGAGGGATGTCCTCATCATACTCCCCCTCTTGAATTGGAGTCGTCCTCGACTTAAGCTCATCTTCTTCTCCCACGTATGGTTTCAAATCTGAAATGTTAAATGTGGGGCTAACCCCAAAATCTGCAGGTAATTTTAATTGATATGCATTATCATTTATCTTCTTAATTATCTTAAACGGCCCTTCAGCTCTAGGCATCAATTTTGATTTTCTTAATTCTGGAAACCTATCCTTTCTCAAATGAACCCAAACTAAATCACCTGGTTCAAATTTTACAACTTTCCTACCTTTACTTCCAGCAACCTTATACCTTTCAGTCATATGCTCTATATTTTCTTTAGTGGTTTCATGCAACTTGAGAATAAATGCAGCACGCTTCTTAGCATCCAGATTAATTTTTTCAGAGGTCGGTAAAGGTAGTAAATCAATAGGAGCACGGGGTTTAAAACCATACACTACCTGAAATGGACTTACCTTGGTGGTGGAGTGTACTGACCTATTGTAAGCAAACTCAACATGCGGTAAACACTCTTCCCACATCTTCAAGTTTTTCTTTAAAACAGCCCACAACATGGTGGATAACGTGCGGTTGACAACCTCCGTTTGTCCATCAGTTTGGGGATGGCATGTAGTAGAGAACAACAGCTTTGTCCCCAATTTATTCCAAAGTGATCTCCAAAAGTGGCTCAAAAACTTCGCATCACGATCCGAGACAATAGTATTGGGCACTCCATGTAAGCGAATGATTTCCCTGAAAAACAAATCAGCTATGTTTGTAGCATCATCGCTTTTGTGACAAGATATAAAATGTACCATTGTAGAAAATCGATCCACTACTACAAATATACTGTCTCTCCCCCCTTTGTCCTAGGCAATCCTAAAACAAAATCCATAGAAATATCCTCCCAAGGGGCGCTAGGAATAGGAAGAGGCATATAAAGTCCATGTGGAAGGAGACGGGACTTAGCTTTGTTGCATGTAGTGCAGCGAGCTACGTAGCGCTCGACATCACGCCTCATCTTTGGCCAAAAGAAGTGGGTGGCCAGCACATCTTCTGTCTTCTTTGCTCCAAAATGCGCCATCAAACCTCCTCCATGTGCCTCCTGTAACAACAAAAGACGAACAGAGCTAGCTGGAACGCATAGCTTGTTAGCACGATAGACCAAACCATCATTCAGCACATAGTTATTCCATATCTTCCCTCCTTTACAATGTTCAAGCACTTCCTTAAAGTCCAAATCAGTGACATATAAACTCTTGATGGCCTCCAAACCAAAAATCTTATTGTCAAATTGAGATAACATGGTATAACGTCTAGAGAGCGCATCAGCAATCACATTATCCTTACCTTTCTTATGCTTTATAACATATGGAAATGATTCAATAAATTCTACCCAGTTAGCATGTCGTTTATTCAATTTAGCTTGACTTCTAATATGTTTTAGCGATTCATGATCCGAATGTATAACAAATTCTTTGGGCCATAGATAATGCTGCCAAGTTTGAAGCACTCGAACTAAAGTATACAATTCTTTATCATAGGTGGAATAATTCAAACTAGGCCCATTTAGTTTTTCGCTGAAATATGCAACTGGTTTTCCTTCTTGAATCAATACACCACCTATCTCAATCCCACTGGCATCACATTCAATTTCAAAAGTCTTACCAAAATCAGGGAGTTGGAGTAGGGATGCTTGGGTGAGCTTCTCTTTCAACAAGTTGAATGCCTTCTCTTGTGCAGGTCCCCATTGGAAAGGCACTCCTTTCTTTGTCAATTCATTCAATGGTGCGGCAATGGTGCTGAAATCCCGCACAAAGCGCCGATAGAATCCAGCAAGGCCATGGAAGCTCCGCACTTGTGACACAGTAGTAGGCGTCGGCCAGCTTTGGATGGCTACCATCTTTGTCTCATCCACCTCAATACCCTGTGGTGTCACAACATAACCAAGAAATGCAACTCGATCGGTGCAAAAGGTGCACTTCTCGAGATTACCAAACAAACATGTGTCTCTCAAAGCATTAAAAACAGCACGTATATGATTTAAGTGTTGCTCATGTGACTTGCTATAAATCAAGATGTCATCAAAGTAAACCACCACAAATTTTCCAATGAAAGGACGTAAAACCTCGTTCATCAAACGCATAAAAGTACTAGGTGCATTAGTTAGACCGAAAGGCATTACAAACCACTCATATAATCCGAACTTAGTTTTAAAAGCAGTTTTTTATTCATCTCCTAATTTCATTCTAATCTGGTGGTAACCACTCCGCAAGTCAATCTTTGTGAAAATAATAGAACCACTCAATTCATCTAGCATGTAGTCTAGCCTTGGGATAGGATGACGATACCTTATAGTAATGTTATTAATGGCTCTGCAATCAACACACATACGCCAACTACCGTCTTTCTTAGGAACCAAAAGAACTGGAACAGCACAAGGGCTAAGACTTTCTCTTACGTACCCACGGTCCAAAAGATCTTGGACTTGTCGCTGAATTTTCTTAGTCTCCTCTGGATTGGTCCTATACGCAGCACGGTTTGGCAAAGTCGCTCCTGGGATCAAATCAATTTGATGCTCAATTCCTCGAATAGGTGGTAATCCCGGGGGTACCTCAGTTGGAAATACATCCACATACTCCTGCAAAAGGTTAGCAACATCAGGAGGCAAAGAGCTAGCTATGTCCTCAAGCGAATATAAGGCATTTTTGCATATCAAAGCATAGCATGGCAGCTCATTATTGCAAATTTCAGCAAGTTCAGATTTAGTGACAATCATAACACATCCCTTCAATTTAATTCCCTCGAACTGAGGACTAGACGTCACTTTCTCCCTTTTGGGTGGGAAAACACGTTTTGCTACTTGCTGATTTTCAGAATCATGCTTATCGGTGTTTCTTTCATTTTTAGCGCGCTCTTCTTCATCTTTCGTAATCTCACCGTGTCAAAGGCAACAACTTAATCTTCTTACCCTTATGTGAAAATGAGTAGGTATTAGCTCTACCATGGTGCAAAACATCATTGTCATATATCCAAGGTCTACCGAGCAACAAAGAGCATGCTTGCATAGGCACGATATCAAAGTCAGAACTATCTTTGTAATTACCTGCTAAAAATTACACTTTCACAACTTTGTGTACCTTTAATTTACCGCATGAATTGAACCATTGGATGTAGTAGGGACGTGGGTGTGGTTGTGTGGTCAAGCCAAGCTTCTCGACCATCTCGGAGCTTGCAAGGTTGTTGCGACTCCTCCATCAATGATGACTCTACAAGCTCTGTCCTTCACGAAATGCAGTCCAAACAAGTTGTGCCGCTGATTTTGCTCCGCTCTTCCACTTGTGCGCCAAAGACTCGCTGCGCAACAAGGCTCACATGATACTCGGTGTCAACAAAGCAGCTACTTGTTTCTTCTACATCATCAAGATCACCGCTCATCTCATCTCCTCCACTGCAATGTTAGCTGCAAGTACATATTCGTCCTCAATATCACTAGTACTTACATAACCACCATCTTTGGTGGCAAGGTATGCTCGCTGACTGGGGCAATCCCTCATAATGTGCCCCATTCCCTTGCAACAGTGGCACACAATCCCAGTGGTACGACCAATGGAAGCAATCGACGAAGAACTCTTGGCTGGTGCCTGCACACTGGTAACTTTACTTACCTCGGGGTGCATGTGATGTGGTCGGAGGTGTCACGAACGCGCCTACTCGTGGAGGGGCAGCAGACCGTGTAGCCGAAGGTGGGGCTGTTTTGGCTTGCCCCGGCACTGGTCGTGGTGTAGATATGCTCCCAAAGTTGTTCCTTGACCTCTGTTGTCGTCCCTGCAATTCCTTTTCTGCCAAACATGCAAGTTGGAACAATCTAGGGACGCTATCGTATTCTTTGTAATCCACTATGTCCTGAATTTCACGTCTTAATCCTCCATAAAAATGTGTCATTGCAGCTTCTTCATCCTCAATAATATCACAACGCAACATGCTAATTTGTAGCTCCTGATAATATTATTCTACGGATCTATTACCTTAGTTTAAGCGCTGTAATTTATTACGCAAATCACGTTTAAAAGAAGGTGGGACAAATCTGTTACGCATAGCAACCTTTAAACCATCCCACGTAGTAGGCGCTAATCCTTCGGTGCATACCCTATTCCACCAAATGATGGCAAAGTTTTTAAATTCACTTGTGGCTTGCCTAACTCTATGCACTTCTGAACTAAGTGAGCATTCAATTTACATTCTACCGTCATCTCCCAATCTAGATATATTTCAGCATCATACGCACCCGCAAAAGATGGTATAGAGAACTTAACTTTAGCATATGGATCATCATTAACACGTGCATTATGTTGCTGAACATTATTATCTCTCATACCTTGACGGTTGAAGTTCGGTCGGTTCCTTTGTCGTGCATCAAAGGCGTCGTGGTCGTGCATCTCATTATCATTATCAAACTCATGGTCATGGGCTGTACCCTGATGTTCCACACGACCAACGTTTGGTGGTCGGTTCACCATTCTTTCGAGGCGTGTAGTGAGCGTCGCAATACTATCGTTAATTGAGCGTTGTAATGTGATCGTGGTAGCTTGAAGCTTCCTGTCGATGTCCTCATTAACGGTAGTGTGTTGTTCATCCAATAGCGTTATGAGCTCTTCCCTCAAAACACACTCTTGCGCATCCAATCCTTCACCTGACATGGTTAGTAGGAGACAAAAGACAACACAAAGGTATTATCCCTATCACTATTAGGTGGTCGGAGGATGGAATCACACACTCTCAAGCGTCTTACCAAGCTCTTATGAGTTTCTTACCAAATTGCAGCAGGTGGTCAATTCGGCGAAGATGGGATGTACGATCACGGCGGAGGCGAATGCGAGGATCCAATCTGAGGGTCGAAAGTATGTGGAGCTCGGACAGGCAATGTTTAGTAGCAAAGAATAGCAATAATGAAATCAGATTAACAAAGCTGAACCAAAGCCTACAGTACTCGTCACAGTTGCTGGCCTAAAAGTGCCCTTAGCCCTAGCACAATACTGATCGAAACAAGGACTCGATACAAAGGAGTCCAAAGGATGCAAGGCTGGAACAGGTCGTAGACCAACTAGGGGTGGTCGAATTGCTTCCTCTTCTATTCTTTTGTACTTTTTGCTTCTTTTCTTTTGCACTTTTTGCTTCTTTTCTTTTCTTTTCTTTTGCACTTTTTGCTGCTTTTTTTTTTGCAAACGTGACCCAAGCCCAAAATTCTTCTGTTACCTTTTCTGGATCCGATGAGGTGATTGGGTCACAAACTTTTTCCGGAGAGCAGGGGTAAATAGGTAATTAAAAGATACTCTCTCTCTCTCTCGAACTTGGGCTAGTTACATTGCTACTCTGAATCCGGCCGGGGATCGAATCCGACCAGGTGGTAGTTCCTGAGTAGATGGTAGAATGGGTGTTGCTCGAAGAGGTGGTCGGATCCGAATAGATGTTCGATTCCGACCAGATGGTAAATCCCGAGCGGGTGGTCGAATGGGTGTCGCTCGAAAAAGGAGGTCGTGCGTCTAGGATGGATGGTGACACGGCGGGCGACGGTACTGACTAGAGACCAAGAATGCTACTCTAAACCAAAGAACAAAGACACCGACGATGGACTCGAACTCAACAATGCGAAACGAAAACAAAATTGCGAAAGGCACAAAGTGGTTTGGACAAAGAGAATAATTACGATCTAAAACTTTTTGTAGGATGCTTTTTCGGACTCTAGGTGAGGAACACAACTAACAAAAGGGATAAACGAAATTACCTAACGGCAACCTTTGCTCGATACCACTTGATGAGTCACGGCGGCCCGATCTTCCGATAGGTTCGATTTGGTTCGTCGTGAGGATGTTGACGCTTTGAGGCTTCCGACCAACAGATCGTCACCTCGCATTCGCTACACCGCGACGCTGTCGTTATCGACCACGCTTGCACGCGATCGACCTTACCACGAAGGTTATTGTTCCCGCAAGCAATCGAAGCAACTCACAAGAACAAGGTAGATGCAATCAATTGTATTGCGGATATGGATGAAGTTTACAAGTGGGGTTCCTCAAACCGATAATCGCGAACCGCAATTGGCGTAATAATCTAAGAAAACCCGCCTCTAAACTATGGCGGCTCTTGATATATAGGGGAACGTGAGGAGGTCGACCTATGGTTGTGCGGCCGTGGGATGAAGTGTACACAACCTGGACTCCGACCTCGTTACGCTTACAAAGTCTTATTAGTTTTCAAAGCGGTGACGCAAACCTTGTGTTGCGTATTTACGTCGAAGATCCGTCGTAGGACTGGTCCTAGGGTGGTCTTGAGGAGTCCATGCTATCTTTGGTCGTAGATTGTGTCCAACGAGTACTGTGCTCGCTTTTCTGGTAGTAGATTGCTCCAATCGAATCAACTAGTCGTAGGTCTTCTTGTAGTGGTCGTAGATCTTCTTGCAGTGGTCGTAGAACTTCTTGAACTGGTCGTAGTCCTAGATTCCTGAGTACAAGTAAATCATCTCCATTAGGCAGCATCATAGAGTTCTCAAATAATACACTCAGCCCTAGAAACGACTTTACTTGATCGATTAAGTGACGTACTCTAGCTCTTGTCATAGGACCGTGTAGTTCAGCACCCAGATCTAGAGGGTCTTGTGTCGTGCGTGTATCCGAAGGAGGGATGTCCTCATCAGATCCACCCGAGCGTGTAATCAACAAATTGAAAACCTAAATCTAGCTAATTAAATATGAAGTACCGACCGTTGAATACGTACCACACGGTGGAATGTGGAGTTTGGATGTATAGGGTATGTGTCGGATGTGGCAACCTCGTGTCGTAGTGGGACAACCATAACCTGAACGCAGCGAAGCCTCGTTCGAGTGTCGTACCACTCCATGTACTCCTCATACTCCCTGGGGTCACAAGGAGCATCCTCCAAGACGAGGTCGGCGTAGGCGCTGAGCCAGCCCTCAAGCCAAGGGAACATCCTCTCCGTCTAGGTGGTAGTACCACGTACTCCCTTGCTAGTATACCTGTGGACGACAAGATAATCATTTGGTACGTATGTAACGCATATTATACTGCAGAATAAAAGCGCAAACTAAACCTGGATATGGGCCGGCAGCCGCTGCGCCCAGGGGGCTGGGACCTGCTATCGTAGACCGAACTGGCGCATGACTCGCGCCACCTGGTACTCCTCCACTAAGACCTCGTGCACCAAGGTCCTCCTCGTGTACCTGTACACGTGGTCTCGCGTGTACAGACTGGACAGTCTTCTGGGCGCGCGCGAACACCCTCTCATTCGTGTACGGTCTCCAAATGATACGGTCATCCGTTAGCTGGTCGAACATCACGACATAGGACGGGTATGACACCTGCGCGGTGATCAGTGTGTAGGTCACTTGTGGAATAGATCAAATGAACACTTAGCACATGAAATTGTGATTGCATTATGAGAAAAAAAATATTCACGAAAGTAACCCGTCAGTGGCACCACACCGTGCCCATAGTAGGCCGGTCCACGTCATCATCCTCGACGTATAGGTTGACCATGTACGCTCCCAAGTCCAGCTGTGGACGTCTGATCTAGAAGCGCTCGAAGGACCAAAGCTGCAGAAGTAGTGGGCATCCGGAGAAGATGGAGCTGTCTTGGGACCGGCAGCACGCGTCGCACAATGCGCGATACGTTGCGCACAGCACGGCTGGACCCCAGACATAGGGCTGGATCTCCTCCACTGGCCAGTCTGTGAGCTCACGTGCGTAGTGGATGTAGTGTTTGTCAACGCTGTCGCCGTGGAACCCCAGGAAGATGGCCCACCCAAACAGCCACAGTAGGTAAGCCTCGAAGTGCCTCCTCACCGTCTCGTCGGGTGCGTCCTCTGCCATACGCTCAGACTTCAAGAAGACTTATACACATTAGTAAGGTTCGCAAATGAATTGATGCGAGAGAACAATAGTTACGAAGACTTATGTAGAACTGATAGATCCACCTGGGGAAGATGATACTGAGGCGGCTACGGTGATGTAGGTCAATCACTGGGTTAAGCAACTCGTACGGCCACTCGGCGGCGTGATTTGGGTGGTATACCTGAAAATTCAGTGCATATATTGTAAAGACTACAAAATATATAAAAAGATAATACGAAGCGATATTAGCAAACTAATTACCAACCACAAATAGAAATCAAATTTATGTGACAAGTTAAAAAGTTGCGATTACGCTCTACCTAACCTACGGAGCTAAATAAAGCTGTGATTTTTTTGATTAAGCTCTACCTACCCTAATTAGTCGTTACAGATTTTCTTTGTAATTTTAAAACATGTCATGCTATGTTCCTGGTTATAAATTAATTCTCGACATTAACATTATAATTACCGTACACAAATAGAGAGATAAATAAAGCTACGATTAATTCGATTAGGCTTTACCTACCCTAATTAGCTGCTACGGATTTCCCTTTCAATTTTAAAATATATCATGCTATTTCGCTACTTAAGAAATAATTTTCGTTATTACTAATATAATTACCGTGCACAAATAGGGAGCTAAATAAAACTAATATTATTTACATTACTCTCTACCTACCTCGTACACAGCTCAAATGATGTACTATATAATTGGACTAAATTTATCTAATCTACTAAATTCTATGTTGTTATTTTTGTTTGCTATCTGACAATATTTTAACATAATGTACAAAGTTTAAAAAAATGTACCTGCAAAATGGCCGATCGGATCCGATGCTCCGTCTGTCTCTCCTTTGCGACGAACTGGCAGAGCTTTGCTACCTTTCTTCTCTCCCCCTCCTCATCTTTTTCTATTTTTTCTGGAATTAAAATGAATTTGGGCTGATTTTTTTAGGGGTTTTATAACTGAATTTCTGTCGCCAGTTGATGTGACTGTTCATTTTCTGTCGACGGGAAGTCGGACTGACGACAGGAGGGAGCTATGGTACCTGTCGTCAGTTCAACCAGCGATGAACCGGAGATATGAACTTATTTTTACTATTTTTTGAGCTGATTATTTATTTTTATAAAAATTTTTCGAAGAACGAGCGTAGCTGATCCAGGTTCCGGCGTCCCGCACGGAGACTCGATGCAACAATAGTCGTGCGCGCTGTAGCCATCACATGTTCTAGGTGTGTACGCCGTGCAAAAATAAATGCAAGACGCGAGCAACGCCGTGCCGCTCTGCACACGAACAGCCCGTGACACGAGCGTAAAATCGAGTCCACCAAAAATTACTCCCACGGAATCGCATAAAAACGAGTGCCACACCCAGACCTCCATCCCAGATTCCGCCGGTCCACCGGGAAATCACAAACCTCTTTCCCAATCCACGAGCAACCAAAAAAAAAAAAAAACTGAACCACGCCGGCGGTCCTCCCGCCCGACACAATCACACCGGCCGGTTCCGCCCGTACGCTACAAGCGCACGTGCCGACCCCTCCGTGCTCACTGGCTCACTGCTCCAACGCCCAACCCAAGCGGCCGAGACCGAGACGCCCCGACCCGACGCCCGCACGCGACACGAGTCCAAGAAAGCCAGCCCCACCCACCACCGCCCCCCCCCCTCCTTTCCTTCCCCCTCCTCGAGCCCCTCCCCATCCCTTCTCGTCACCAACCTTCCCGATGCATCCCCCGATCTCCAGTTCTCCACCCCCATGATCCGCAAGCGGCGCAAGCACGCCGCCGCCTAGGGTTCCGAGTCCCTCTCATGGAGTCGTTACCGCGGAAGCGCAAGGGCGCGCGCTCCGCGTGCTCTCTCGCCGGATCCCTCCACGAACCTCCCGCCGCCCGCAAGCGCACCTGCCGGGAGCCCAAGCCGCGCCCCGAGAAGAAGAAGCCCTCATCCGGGGGCGGCGATGCCGCCGATGACGCCTCCCCCCGTGGCGGCGTGGTGATGACGGCGCCGCCGGCGAGCGGGCGGGGCGCACCGGAGAGCCCCGGCCGGGGGCTGAAGCGGAAGCTGGGATGCATCGAGTCGGCCACGCGGATAGGGCGGAAGAAGCGGCTCGAGAGCGAGTACGAGCTCGGCGGCGAGATCGGCGAGGGCAAGTTCGGGTCCGTCCGGATCTGCCGCGCCAAGGCCGGGGGCGAGGAGTTCGCCTGCAAGGCGCTGCCCAAGAACGGCGAGGAGACGGTCCACCGCGAGGTGGAGATCATGCAGCACCTCTCGGGCCACCCCGGTGTCGTCACGCTCAAGGCAGTCTTTGAGGACGCTGACAAGTTCTACCTCGTCATGGAGCTCTGCAGCGGCGGCCGACTGCTCGACGAGATGGCGAGGGAGGGCAGGTTCTCCGAGCAGCGCGCTGCCATTGTGATCAAGGATCTAATGGCCGTGGTGAAGTACTGCCACGAGATGGGCGTCGTTCACAGGGACATTAAGCCGGAGAATATCTTGCTCACCAAAGCAGGGAAGATGAAGCTCGCAGATTTTGGACTGGCCGCACGAGTTACCAATGGTAATTTTTATGCAACATTGCTAATTTTTAGTTTGAAGATCAAGATGATAGGATGGGTTTCTTGTGGATACTCTATGTTTGGTGCCTTTAAGTCGTCTGGCTCTGAAACATTGTGCTTACACCAAAATGCAGTTTTTAGTGTCTTTAGGTGAGAAACAGGAATTACTTACACGTATAAGTAGATCAACAGGAAGCCCAGCATTGTATAATAGAAGGCTCTGCAATCGTTAAATATTATTATGGTGTTACAGATATTAGCATTGCTGGCTGTACATTGTTGAACTGCATCACATTTAAAAAAAATCTGTCATGTTACTAATATTAAGACGTGTGTCAGAATTCCACCAAAATCTGACTTCGTTAAACAAACACATTTATCTTTTACCATGACTAGTATTTTTGCAGGTTGCCCATGCTTGCGTCCATGCATACAAGCTAATATGATGTAAACGAGTGAGTTGGGAACTAATCATACTTGTATGGGCTAAAGAGTTTAAGTGAGCTTTGCTAGCTCAGGCCTTCATGGCTTGGTTGTGTAACAAATAAATGAGACTTACTCAAATTTGCTTCAAGCTGTGAGTCTTCAGAGTCCTTGTTAAGAGCCAATGGTCAATGTCTGTTTTTTTTAGTCCTGTTTAAGTTGAGCTGACCACTGATTCTATGTTTTGTGTAGTACTCCATAAGAAGAAACACTCTTTGGATGCACATATTTGGAGAAACATGTGCAAGCTATGTTTTTGGAGTCATGAGTTGATAGCAAGTGTTCATTCGTGTGTCATCTCCTCTTGCTAGATATGCTAAGAGAATTCAAACCTGGTGTTTGGTGATACTTGCTATCGATTTTTTTGTTTGGGAGCATCAGGGCTGTTTTTTTTGGTTAATTGCTTGTAATTTCAAAATAGAGAACCTACGTTGATGGACAACATAATCCTTAAATTGTATGTAATTTATTAAAGGCATTCACCTGCAAGTACCTATTGTCTAGTCTGTGACCCAACATAGTGCTCTTGAGGTCTTGAGCATTTCCGACAGTTTCACATTTTGTACTCATGAGTCATGATTGATAGTGATTGTTGACTCAAGTGGGTTAAGAGCTTAAGTGGGCTTTGCTAGATCTAGTCACTTGGTCTGGTTGTGCAACTAATAAACGAGAATGCTCAGTTTTACTTGTTAAGTTTGGCAGTGGTTAATGTTTTTTTTTCCCTCGGTCCTATTTAAATAGGTGCTAAATACTGTTTCAATCTTTTGCATGGTACTGCACATAAAGAAATGTTTTGCATGGTACCCTAGGAAATACCCAAGAGATATGAGTGCAAGCTGTGTTTTGTAGTCATGAATTGGTAGCAAGTTGGTATCCATGTCATATATTCTTGTTAGATATGCCAAGAGAATTGAGGCCTGGTGCCAGCTAATACTTGCTATTGAGTTTTTGTTTGGTAGTGCTGGAGCTAATTTTGGTTATTTGCTGCAATTTGGAAGTTGGTAACCCACACCAATGGACAATATGATCCCTAAATTTATGTTAAATTTTCGTGGCATTCTCCTGCAAGTACCTATTGTGGCAAGTCTGAGGGCTAACATAGTGTTCTTGAGTATACCAAACGTTTTATGTTTTGAATAGCCATTTCGATGAATTAGAAAGTGGTGCAATGTCTGTCTGAAGGGAATTGTGTAGTATATTAGTTTGGAGACTTGTCAGTATGGCTGCAGGGGCATTGGTCCTTGAAAACATATGCTTATGTTTTGTAAGATAACAATGGATTTTAGCAATTCTGCAATGTTTGCCTGTTGTTTCCAATGTCTTTTTCTTCAAATCTAAGTCTAGGGTAGCCCGAACATACCCCTAATGCAATGTAGTATGCCACTCTGTTTTTTATCTTCTTTTTTTTTTGTTGTAATTTGACGAGACTCATTCTGTCACTCATTGGTTCACTGTAGAGCTTCTTATGTTATCCTACAGTGATGCTTTTGTTAATCTTAAACGTCACTGGCAGTACCCTATCCTAAGAGAGACATTTGAGCACCGAAAGTGTTTCATTTAGTCTGTTATTTTAATAGAATTTTGATTTTTGCACTTATCTCCTGAATACTACAAGACCATATATTGAGGATTTGAGGGCCTTACTTGCACAGACAGTTCTATGAATGTGTATTAGTAGAATCTAAATTTGGTCTGATATATTAGAACATTTTCTTGCTGGCTATACATGTGCATTAGCTGATGGTTTTGGTGTACATTGAGCAGGTCAAAAATTGTCTGGTGTTGCTGGGAGCCCAGCTTATGTGGCGCCTGAGGTTCTGTCGGGAAGCTATTATGATAAAGTAGATATATGGGGTGCTGGGGTGCTACTCCATGTACTACTGCTTGGTTCACTTCCATTTCAAGGGGTTTGTCTAGAAGCTGTCTTTGAGGCTATAAAGACAGTTGAGCTTGATTTTCACAGTGGTCCATGGGAATCAATATCAATTCTTGGACGGGATCTTATTAGTCGAATGTTGAATCGAGATGTCTCCTCTAGAATTACTGCTGATGAAATTCTTAGTAAGTTCAAACAATTTGTCATCTAGCATTACTTTTCTTTTATATTTTGTGTCAAGCTCTTCATTATTTGATAATTCTAATTTCAGGTCACCCTTGGGTCTTGTTCTACACGGAATGTCCCCTGAAGGCTATAACTGCTGATTTGTGTGTCACTAACAAGATTGTAGCACCCAGAATTCCATGGGACAGAATTAGGTCACATTGTGAGTCGTTGTCTTCAGATTCGTCAAGCCAGATGTCGGAGGATCAGGATGAATGTGGTATAGTTGATGCACTGACAGCAGCAATAACACGTGTTAAAATATCAGAGCCGAAAAGGAGTCGATTGTGTAACCCAGCCATTACCATACAGCAGGAATGCTCTTCAAACTTGAAGAGTAACCTGTGTACGGCGTTCTGACCTGACCCGATGTATAGCTCCTGATTGGTTGGTCAGATGTCACTGATGGCTCCACCAGCTTGTGTTTCTGAGCTGAGGATAATAACCCGGGTTTTCCCGTCAAAGCAAACAAGCGTTTGACATGGGTATGAGATGTACATTTTCTTCGGTGATGCTGGTAAACCCGACATGATAGGCTGATGCTGTAAATTTTGTAAATAGAATTATCCCCGTAGCTTCCTGGGTTGCTAATTTATGTCATGAGAACTATTTCATGTAATGTTGATATCGTCTTGTGCGCGACTTCCTTTATCATTTTTTTCTTCCAACGTTTAGTCTATTGAGATAAAAAAAAAGCGGAATTGCTAAGGAAGTGTTGCATGTTTTTTTTAGGGAAACAATTTTGCTTGGAGATTCGTGCTTCGGTCGGCAGCATTGTTGTTGTCTTTGGTGCTGGCGGTGGTTAGGGTGGGGTTTTGTCGGATTAAAGTTAGGGTTCACTCGGTTAGTTTTGGGTTCATTGGGTCTAACTATAGAGGGAGGGGCGGTGGAGGCACGGCAAGGTGGTGGTGGTGCCGTCGGATGTGGGTTGGAGGAGGGCGGTGTCGGATGTGGGTCGGAGGAGGGCGGTGGGACGATGAGAATTAACTAGAAATTAGGTGGGATGGTGATGGCGGATCCGGTGTCAGTAGCCGTCGGAGATCGGGAAGAAAGTGGCAGCGGGGGAGGTAGGCGGTGTCGGCGGAGGAAGATAAAAAAGTAGCGACGGCGTAGGATGCAGGCGGTGTCGATGGAGGAAGAAGAGGCGGTAGTAGTAGGTCGGTAGTTGGGGTGGGGCTAGCGGGCCTCGTCGGCGCCAACAAGGCTATAGGAGACGGGGTGCGGAGGGGGTGGGAGCGACGTCGAGGTGTTGAGGTTACGGGGAATGATCTTGGGTTAGGGATCTAAGGCGTGGGGTATCTCACAGTTTTGCAAAAAGAAAACTGTTAAAATGTCGTGTAGACACTAAAAAAAGGCATGTTTAGCACGGATCAAGCCCAGTTCATTCTTCGTTGACTTGGGGATTTGGTTATTCACGTATTCCAATTTCCAAATACGTTTCTCATTTCTTTAAACACTACCGAACAAAAGCGTCCACTTCAGTTCACAACATGCAAAAGCAATTACGTGTAAACCCTACTCCATGCATTCGTTACTAGACCGTCAATATTTCATCCAATTTAATTCAACCCCACCTGAGGCCACGGAGGATCGCAGAGCTCGAGAACAACGAGCAGAGTCAGTCACTTGTCCTCGAATCTCTGAAAAAAAAGGGGTCAATTGTCCTCGAAGGAAATTCACCGATTTCCATCCTTAACGTAGGACAGGTACGCAGGCTTGCAGCGGGATTTAGTGAACGAACGATTCACTGGGAAAAATTGACTGAATTCGAAATGGTGTGCTTGAATCAATAATTGATGGTCTCATTCTAGAAAGAAAGGCTTCGATCTGCGTGAACATAATCCAGCTTTGCTTTGATTCTACTCCGTACCGCGGATAGTCCGGTCTGACTTCAGCGTGAACATAATCGAGGACTGCATTGAATAGCCTGAGTTTAGCCATTGTTTGCGGCTGGAGGCACCCTAGACCTCGCAGCCTATAATTTTAGTACAGGAAAGAGACGTCCCGTGGCTTGTGGCAACTTCGAGATTCTACTACTCGTGGCAGTAAGTGTTAGTGATATGCTCAGTGTTAGTGATATACTCCGGTTAAGTGTTAGTGATACGCTCCAGAGAGGAGAGTAAACAAATGGTTGTATGCTTATAAACTTTTAAATAATATATATTTTTTTTGTTTTTTTAAATGAGATATCACTTATATTTATTGGCAAATATATGATTTATTTGTGAAACTCTTTATTTTTATTAATAATGTCATTCTAAATATTCCTGATCTTTTGTCTTTACGTGGGACACTTATGATTTATAGAATCAATAATATATTGATTGATGATCATGTTTCACGAATTATGGATATAAGATATCAAATCAATAATGTAGACATATAATAGAGAATATAGTGTTGGATTGACCTGCCTTGAGACACTGCAATAAATGTTAATATTCTTAAGTGTCATCAGTTGGTTTCGTACATAGTGTATATACGATCCTTAGACTTGAGATCGTCATGCTTTCCTACGTGTGTAATAGTTTATTTAGGGGTTGTCAAACGCTACTCCGTAAATAAGTAGTCATAAATATAGTTTTCGAGTTTACTATGAATCATGAGGAATGTGAGTGATCAAGATAAAATTTGCCCCTTCTATTTTACAGGAGAGATGTCTCTGTGCAACTCAACGTGGTTGGATTAAGAAAGTGCGTGCACATGCTAAATATGACTGAGGAGTCAACTACAACTAAGTAATCAAATACAAGATCGAGTGAAGAATCGAACTATTATAGGATGACACACATCTTGACTTGAGTTCGATCTGGTATCGTGAGGCAAAATGATCAACACATGAGCTTTATAAAGGTTCGTTTGATATTATCTTTATGTGTATTCAGGAGTCATTATGTCATGCTAAGAACCGCTATCGACTTGTGGATCAGAAAGGAGTTTTCATGCCACAACCGATTACGCATGAACCTACAGGGTCGCACACTTAATGGGTTGGAATAAACAAAATCGGATTATAATATGTACGTGGTTAAGAGTCCTAATGAGTTTCTAACGTAGGGATCCCTTAAGGACTCTTTTATAAGGGGGTGCATAGGGCCTTTTGGGAGTTGTTGCATCACCCACTGAAACCCTAGCCACCACCTCCCCGAAGGCCCTACCGGCTATCGTGTGCACTGGTGCTAGCACACTGGCGCATGACGTTCCACTCTTGGACGTGTGGTGTAACATCCTGCTTTGCAAATAGGATTCAAAAATCAAAATTTGGATTTCAATTTCAAAATCAAGATTTTGCATTTTGATTCAAACTTTTCAAAAAAAATAATCAAACCCTAACCTCAATCAGCTGGCCCGGCCGGTTCTTCCCCGCCGCGCCTCGCCCCTCCGCTGCTTCACCGCACCGCCGTCTCCTCCGCACCCGCCGTGTCCTCCCGCTCGCCTCGGTTGCCGCCGCGCGCGCCGCCCACCCCACGCGCCCGCCTCGCCTCCCCCTCGCGCCGCCTTCGACCCCCTCTCCCTCCTTCGCGCTCATTGCCGCGCGGCTTTCCTCCGCTCCGCGTCCCGCCCCCGGCTTTTCTCCCCGCTCCTCGCCTCGGCTATTTAAGCCCCGCCCCGGCCTCCCCTTTTTCCCTCCTCCACCTCCGCTCGTCGTCGTTGCCGAGCCACTCCGCGCCCGAGCCGCCGCCTCCTCCTTCGTCTTTGACCCGGCACCGCCGCTCCGCCTCAACTCCGGCCCGCTCGGCGCCGCCATCTCCTCTCCCTCTCTATCCGCCGCCACCGCCGTCGCGCCGCTCCGCCCGCCTCTCTTTCTCCCCTCTCTTTCTCTCGCCGCCTCGCCTTCTCCGCGCGACGGAGAAGACGAGGCGACGCGCGGCGCGGTCCGCGCGCCCGTGCGTGGACCCGGTCCACGCACTGTGTTGTGGACCGGAGGCCACGTGTTGGCGGGAGATTTTTTTCGGATTTTTCTGTTTAATTGAAAAATCGTTTAAAAGCTTCCAAAATTCATATCTTTTTCTGTATAACTCCAAAAATTATGAAACCAATTTCTAAAATTTTGTAAAATCAAGACCTTGCTAATGGCACTGGTCTTGTTCATTTTGTAGTTCATTATTTATGAGTTTGGTATTTATTTTCTCTCTCTGTTGTGGTGTCTTTTTCCGGTACTTTCGACCGATTAGGATTCGACGACGCGGGAGACCTCAACTTCGACCAAGCTCCAGAATACCAGGTCCCCTTTGCCTTTATCCAAGGCGAGTCAATACTTTGATCATTCTGAACCTACATTTTATGCAAACTATGTTTATTTAAAATAGCAAAGTTGCATGCTTTAATTTTGTAATCAATGATATGTTAAAGCTTAAGGTAGTTAAATACCCAATTGCTGATTAATTACTTTAAGCCATCCTTTGATAAATTGAATCCATTATCCTTTGTCACCCTAGTAAATATATGGTAAATACTAGCCTAGGTTGTACATAAGCGACATGCTAGTCTTGCTTAAGTACCGGGACAATAAATGTCCCGATCATCATTCTTTAAACATGAAAAATGGTTTTGGGCAGTCATTGGATGTGGATGACTGGTGTGTTGCGTTAATTGGTTTTCCTTCCCAAAACCCTAAACAACTTGCTAGTACCACATCTGGACGGATGGAAAGAGTGGTGGGTGCGGACGTAGCACGAGCATGGTTGGTATGTGGTATGAACCGTCCAGATGAATTAAGAACTTAATCTTGTTATGACCTCCTGTGTAAAACAAGTACAACCGCAAGTCTGCAAAGTGCAACTTGGCTTAGTAAAATTATTGAACCTTGAATGTCATCCCACAACTGGTGTTTAGAAGTGTGCAAGCGGCAGGACATAGGCTAGCTTGAATGGGACACCGAAAACAGTGAAGTTATCAGCTGCGCTAGTCATTGTAGCCGGGGCCAGCTGCGTTAGTCGTTGTGGTAAGCATCCCGCACAACTTATGGAATTGGCCATATGGGTGAGATGACGGAAGGGGCAAGGTAGTTTGAAACGTTACTGTGACGATCGCTCAACTACATGACTAAGGAATCATGTGGAGTAACGAGTATGATTATCTCTTGTGGGTACAGTGTACAACCTCTGCAGAGTCTAAACTGTTTAAACAGCCGTGCCTACGGTCAAAGGCGGACATGGGAACTTAACCCGAGTTAGTTCTATTTCAAAAATCTTTGTGGGTGGAATGTAATTGTGTTGGGCTCATCTAGCCCTTGTTTTGGATTTTTCCTGGGTAGCCTTACCCAGTGCTGATAATCAGTGGACGTAACCGTTATCAAAATTAAGCATAAGGTGGAGGTAACCTTCGCAGTTATTTAATATGGCACTTACTCTCTTTAATAAAAATGCAATTGTTTAAAATGCTAAGTCATAGGACTTTGTAATTATGATAATTGAAAATGATGCTTTAGCAAATAAAAGAACCTGAGTCATCCTTGTTAAGCCTTGCATGTATACTATTGCATACTGTGTGTTGGCTCACGAGCACGGTAGTTGTGCTCACTCTCGCTCCTCACCCAAACCCTCTAGATGATGTGGATCAAGGAGACTACGCATGCTACGAGGAGCCTGAGGTCGATGGTCACGGGAACCCTGAAGAGTAGTGTAGATTCTGTAGTGTAGGTCTCGCCCCAGTCTCGTGGACTCTTTGGTAATTGCGTACAACCTATATTATCCAATCCTTGGATAATATCGGTCGTATGTCGGTCACCCCAGTCGCTTGCCTGTGGAGAGATGAGTCCCATCCTCCCTTTTGTTTTCGCTACAGTTTTATGCTTTTGCGTATTGTAATCAATTTGGTCTGGTGGCCCTTATGTAAAACTTGACCCGACGTGGTCTATGTCACTCTGATGTGTGTTATATTTAAATGTCTCAATTCACGCCTTGTATGTTATGATTCAGCAATGAGTCTGTGAGTGCTACCTACTTATCCAGGGAGTAGCACAGTATTGTTCACAGAGGATCCGAGATTAGAAAATCCGGGTCTAACATGTGGATACAGTAGAGACGCTGCTGCGCTGATCAAGAATGATCCGCGATGTACGTAGGGAACGCGAGAGGCTACTGGAGGAGACAATCAGCGGCCAAGGACGTTAGATGATTGACTAGTCCCACTACATCGATATGCACGATGTTGGACTGGGCTACTCCAACTCTTCTTTCGCTGCACTATTTTGTCTAATGGTAATGATCGATGATCTCTTATTCATATGAATTCGTTGTTCACATAGTAGAAATTTTTAATTATGCACTACTGCAGTCTACCGTATTCAAACAGAACGTACAAGTACAAGATAGCAACCGATAGGTCAACGTGTGATTTCCTCCCTAAAATTACCCTACAGATCATACCAGTCTATACATATCCATTGCATGAGCATCGTTGTGTGTAAACTATCTCGGCAAAAAAAGAGAGGAAAAACAGAGCACACAATGAAGAAGAACAATTGCACTGACATGAAACATCTCAAGAACGCGCTCTACCTCGTCCCTCCTCTCCTGCTCGCCGTCTTCTTCTACCTCCAGTTCCAGACCCTCAGCCTCTTCCCCCCATCGTCCGATGCGCCAGCCAGTCTGCCGACGTCGACGACTACGTCGACCGCCTCCGCGCCTCGGCCACCTTCCTCTCGCTCAGGGACACGCGCGAGCGGTCCGAGACATGGTTCATCAGCACGCTCAACGACAGCTCCGAGCCGGAGGGCGAGGCCAAGAACCTCGTCTTCCCTTCCGTGGCCTCCTCCGGCCGCCTCCTCTGCATGGTGGCCCCCTCCCGCTCCGACGGCGCAAAGAACGCCTACGCACTCGCGTGGCGCGACGCGCTCCCCCTCGGCGCGGCGCTCCGGCCTGGCCTCACGTTTGTATCCGAGACGTTCTATGACCACAGCAACCTGTGGCACGGGCTCACGGCGCTCGTCCCGTTCGCGTCGTGGCACGCGAGGAGCGGGTGCAGGGCTCGGCCGGCGAGGTGGGCGCTGTTCCACCATGGCGAGGTGAGGACGGGGATGAGCAGGTGGCTGACGTTGCTGGCCGAGGCGACTACCGGCGTGGAGGTGGCCGTCGAGACGTTCGACACGTCCGGCCCCGTGTGCTTCGAGGAGGCGGTGGTGTTCAGGAGGAAACCTGGAAGGCCTGAGCAAGGAGAGGCTGCGAGGAGCGTTCGACTTCATGCGGTGCAAGGCTAGGGCTCAGTGCGGCGTGGACGTGTCCAAGGCCGGGATAAGCGGCGACCCGTCGACCTTGGGCGTCACAATTCTATTCCGCAAGGGCGCGCGGGCGTTCAAGGACGAGGCCGCCGTCGTGCGGGTGTTCCAAAAGGAATGCGCGCGCGTGGTCGGGTGCGCGGTCACCACCGCGCGATCGGACAACTTGACCTTTTGTGACCAGGTTTAATTGTCCACATGCACGCATGCATGGCACACGTACGGATGGAAGCCGTATGAATATCAAATCATAACATGCATATTCTTGGAAACTGCTAGGCTAGGCTCATCGTTTTCTCCATTTTCTTTCGTAGGTGAGGTTGCTGAGCGGGGCGGACGTGCTGATCTCGCCGCACGGGGCGCAGATGACGAACCTGCTGTTCATGGATAGGAACAGCAGCATCATGGAGTTCTACCCCCTGGGGTGGAGGCAGAGGGCGGGGGGCGGGCAGTTCGTGTTCCGGTGGATGGCGGATCGGGCGGGGATGCGGCACGAGGGCTCGTGGTGGGACCCCGACGGCGAGCCGTGCCCTAAATCCCCCGACATCCTCAGCTGCTACAAGAACCGTCAGATCGGGCTCGACGAGGTCTACTTCGCGCAGTGGGCGGCCCGAGTCTTCGCCGCGGCCAAGGTGCGCAAGACGGGCAGCGCCGGCGAGGCGTCAACGGAAGCGCGGCGGCAAGAAGCGGCGACCTGCCAATGCAGCTAGCTATAGCTGAGCTAACTGGCCGGCTGGCTGCATTGTGCGGTGAGATCACCGATCAAGTTCATGAGTTGTGAGTTGTGACGACCTAAAAATGGTGGCATGCAAGGATGCGCATTTCGTTATATGTTGTACGTCAATAGCCGAATAAGCAACCTAAAACTGCAACGGTAGCTCTCGAGGGCAATACTACTTTACTTGTTAATGTTAGGCCATCCGTAGTGCAGCTAGCTACCAATATTCGATAATATATATATATACTCAGTCACTTTCCAATAAGAGATGGCAATTAAGCTCTAAGGAATTTTGTTGGTGTTCACCTTAATTACTCCCTCCGTTCGTGAATAAACTGTCACCATCGCTACTTTTTATAGCAACGCATAGATATAATTGTACTATATTGTTGAATGGATTTGCTATATAACGTTCAGCTAAAAATTCACTGTTGGGTTCGCTTCGAGATTCGTGTGATGACAGCCTTCGCCACCGTCTGTCTCACGGGTGAGTGCCACCACGCGAGACTACCATCTCCGGTAAGGTTAGATCGTCATTGCTCGTCGCCGAATGTAGATATTCCAGAAATTATTTTTGTTAAAGTGTACGTAGTAAGAGTCAACGGTGACAATTATTGGCAATCGGAGGCTGCATTTAGGGCTAGGCTTTGTTAGCCGTTTGACTCAACTCTAAAACACCTTGGGCTTTATGCACCCATGCACCCATATAAATTGGGCTTCAAAGTGTAAAGTTCAGAAGGTATATATGGGCTCTTGTTTGGGTCCTTATATCACAGTTACTTGCAGTGTGAAGTACAGAGAGCATGGAATCAACATCTACAATTGGAGGTCAACATCTACAATGTGAAACATTATTGGGAACAACTGGAGCTTGAGAATAGCTTACTCCATTAGTGCTTGCATGAACCAAAATGGTTAGCAACAGTATAAATCTAGAGGGTGCTAATTGGTTTAAGCATAATGGAGTTCAAACCGCGGGCACTTACAGTGAAATGTTCTTGTAAAACAGCAGATATCTTTGGTGCTGGGACATTTCATTAAGATAGAAACGACCGATACAAAGAAGTTTTCGAACACGAGTACCCACAAAATGGCCGCCGACCGAACTTTCCGAGAGCTCTAGAACTTGCGTGTCTACAACCTCTCTAATTCGAGCGCTAGAAATCAAGAAATACATCAAGGAATTTTGCTCCACCTACGCGCCATTGCCCACTTTCCTCCTGTATGCGCTGCACCATATTGCAAATCGGCCGTGCTAGGACATTTCTGGCCTTCGTTTGCAGGTACGTAGCAACGAAATAGCGCCCATTTTATTTCTACGACCCTACCAGAAAACATCGGCATGTGGAGTGACCAATTTCTTCACAATTCTGGAACAGTGCACTGACCAAGTGTCTCCACGCGCCCTCATAAAAGGCAGGGCCGTACGTTTTGTCCATAACAAAAATGGTGCAACTGTGGCCATCTCAGGAATCATTACACAACCAGCAAGTTGCTCCCGTTGTAAACCAGTCGCAGGTGAATGGTCAGATATCAAATTGTCAGTGCTGCCTCCAAGAGCAACCTATTGAGTGTCGCCAATAGTAACATGTCAATTAGTGTCGGCATCGTTTTTGTTTTCCTCATCGTTTTGTGCACAAAATCATCAGAAAACATTCCCAGAAACAAAACAACGGACAGAGGAAAATGACGTGCGTTATTTATCTTGTCCTACATTATATCACTCCTAAGTCTAATTGAGCTGATTGTGTAGATGCAGCCGGCGCAGAGTAACTTTTGTTGCAGTGTAGATCACAAGTAGAGCTGGGATTTGGGCAGTGCCTTTTCGGGTCGGTTCAAAGCCTGACCGGCACAGCACGGCACGACACGTAATGGATTGGACCAGCACGGCATAAACGGCGGGCCAGGCCGGGTCTAAGAATGCGGCCCGTTGGGCGGCACGGCACGGCATGGTCAGTTGGGCCCTGTTTGGACCGACACGGTATGAAATAGGCCCGACCTTCCTACTATAGCCTAATCCCTCCCCCAGTCTAGCTCAATCACTCCCCCACATCGGCCTGGTCCAACTAATCATTCTCTTCTCCCACCCGGTCTGACCAAACATCCCTCCTAGCCTCCCCAAGTCCCCATTCCCAACCCTTTCCCCCGAGTCTCCGCTCCTAAATTTCTAATCCCTAATCACATTCATTGATTCGCCTCCCTCCCCACGCGCCACCGATCATCGCCCTTCCTCCCCACGCACCGCTGGCTGCCCCTCCCTCCCTCTCCATCTCCCTCCCCACGTGCCACCGCCCTCCTTCTCCCTCCCCACGGGCTGCCGCCCTCTAGCCACCTCCTCGTCGTCGTCCTTCTCACCCCCTTCGCAAGCGCACGACGCGACCAAGGTGGGCGGAGTTCTTCATCGGCGTCCAAGAGGAGGAGACTATGGCGACGAGGAGCATGCATAGATGGCGCACTGGTGTCTTTGTTTTTCTGGGCGACAACGATGACTGTTGTCTTCTCAGATATCTATAGTTACTTAGAGCTGGACTTGGGCCGACACGACACGATCCTGACACAGCGGGTTTTGGACCGTTCCTGGGCCTGCCGGAGGCAAGATGGGTTGACACAGTACAGCACGACAGGGTGGTCGAGCCGAACTAACACAACACGATACGACTCAAACCACGATGAGTTCGGACCGTGCCGTGTCCAGTAAGACCCAATACCCATCACTAATCACAAGTCACGGGATGTATTTATCCGGTAGATTCTACGACAAAGGCCTTTCGAGACACTGCTACTAATTGCCTGTCTATATAACAGCATTATTTTGTCACGGTAAGAAAGTGGAGTGGAGTACAAGGACAGTAATAGTGGTACACCGACCGATGGCAGATTTCAGTGCCCCCACAAACTCTGTTCTCGATGCATGACATGAAGACATTGCCTTGTCTCCATTCGGTCCTCCTCATCATTGCCATAATTTCTTGCTGCCTCCTCTGCTAGCTAAGCTAGCCAATGCATCGTTGGCGTTGCGGCTCCTATAAAATAATAAAGTGCCTCTCTTCAGGTCAGGACCCAGGAAGAAATTAGAAGTGCGTGTTTTTATTCAATTTGACCTACAGGTTGTTTGATTTGAGCAATTGTATGATAATCTAAATCGAAGCACATATCTTTCATAACCTATTGGAATCGATTATTTGACAAGAAAGGTGATGGTTGTAACGCTCCGTGCGGCTGTGCCATCACCACTTTAGTAATAACATCAGTTTAAGGTTATTATTCGAGAAAGTCAGCTCTATGTTATCACCACTCTGGTAATGACACCAACTTAAGAATTATTATTCGATAAAATCATGCTTTCTCAAGTAATAGACCTAATACTGGTGTCATTACCAAAGTGGTGATGGCACAGGGTGTCACGATGGTCTAATTGGATTTATGCATGCATTAGAGTAAGAGGGAGCAGTAGAGGGGAGAGTGACATGTCCTGATGTCCATGAGAGCGCTCCCGTGTTTCCTTGGTAATTATGTTGAACCGAAATAGCGACTAGAGGAGGTGAATAAAAACCCACTCTTTTTTACCTCTAATATTTAACTTGCTTTCGCTTCAAAAAGCTATGAAGATCAAGACATCGAGATCACAACGGAAAAGTTGAGTTGAAACCGAGAAAATCAACCTTCTACGCCTCTTAGCTGGTCTAATCTCCAAGGCACAGCCGGTCTGACCGCTTCCATCCGCTGATGGAAAATCAACACGACGAAAGATCAACAAACCGACCTAACTTTTGATCTAGTGATCCAAATCGTCTGAGATTTCAGACATAGCTCAGTAAGAATGCTAGGAACCTATTCTAATCAAAGAACGAGACAATCATAGTTAAAGTTCCACAATTTTTTTAATTGATAGCAAGAAAGCTCAAAACCGGAGGAAAACCTAAACTTGATATAAAGGCTTACTCGTGTATGAAATTGTCAAGATGATCTTAAATCAATTCTCACAAGTCCTAGTAAGCTATATCACAGTTAAAGATCAAGGCAAAACGCCTAGAATACAAGAACCCCAAATCACTATAGAGTAAGCACAAGAGAGAACTCATCTCGACACAAAGTTGATTGGATTGGGATGAGGAATTTTAGGTTTACATAGCCACTCGAGCATGGAGAACAAAAGCCCACTCAAGAGCACCCAGTCTCTCAATATATATCTCTCCACTTTCCTCAAATCACAAATTAGGGTTTTAAAGGCTTTGTTGTGCAAATCCTACACCCACCATTATACAGTGGAGGTTAAGTTTAGAGAGAAAACCTTAATAGACATCTGTTAAGCTCATACGCAAATGAGTCTATACTCACGCACACTTCTTAAGGCAGATGACAATCTGGGTCTCCGGAATCCGTCTCTTTATGATCTTCTCCTTTTCATGACCTAAACCGCTTCTCATTTGTGTTGTCTTGCAACTTGACCCATATTAGCCAAAATATGTATAATGCAACACATATGCACTGAATCCCATGACTTTGACTAAATCCCAAAGTTCAGCATAACCTACTGTGCATGAACTCACTTTGGCCGGTCTGACCGCGCCTGGCCGGTTTGGCCGCCAACCCCGGTAACAGGGTCCGGTCATACCGCCCACCGGTCTGACCACCAACCAGCGGTCGGTCAGACCGCTTCCTAGTTCTAGAAAACATTCTCTCTAGACTTTTTTTTGGGTAAAATTCTATCTAATTTTACGTCGAGTCTTCATTTTTAATAGCACCTGGTGTAAATTCACACTCAAACACTTACGTGCAATTCACTCAAACGTTTCCGCAATCATGCTCTGGCGGAAGGAACCAACTCCAAGGAGCAAATTAAGGAGAGCGCAAAAACGACAGCGTCGCCGACTATTTCGGTGTGCATGCCTGCGCGGCCGTCGAACGGTCAGATTCGCCGACTGTTTTTTCAAATGCAACAGTACTAAATTTCATGTCTCGTAACGTATAGGCAGAATAAAATGCGTGCAACATGCTTTCCACGTACATATCAAAAGCTGCCTTCCGTAGTTCGGAGAGAGTGAGTGAGAGAGAGAGAGAGAGAGAGAGAGAGAGAGAGAGAGAGACGGTCCAGCCGGGACGTGCGTGCATTCGATTTGCTTGGGTGAAATAATGACCTGATTAAGACAACACAATGGCAAGGCCAGCCCCTCACGAACCAGTCCAATCCCATCTTATCCATCGTTTCCAAAAGGCCATCTCCAAGGCAGAGGCAGTACAGACTAGAGAGTACACCTCCTTGCCTACCCTTTTCCATCCATCTTTCACCGGCACGCACGGCATGTGAGCGCGGACCTGCTTCGGTCGGGCAAGCAAGCTAGGAATCCCAAAAATCGGCAGAGAACACAAGCAGCTGCCATGACCCCGACGTGGGCTCCCGATGCTGCCGCTTGCCCGGAAGAATTGGCCGAAGCTTCGTGCATCCATGCAGTGCAGGTGTGGTGTTTGCCGGGGGTGACTTATTAATGCTTTGGAAGGCCAGCTACACGCGTCGGCCTCGGACAAGGATGTCCGCAAAGACAAGGGGGAATCCTTGAACGTCCCTGAGCTGAGCGGCGACCAGCGAGAAGTTTGGGCCTCTGGGGTCCTTAGGTCAGTTCATGTGCATGCTCAGTAGCTAACCAAGCTAGCTGGTCACTGGTTACATGCAAGAAATTGTGCTTGCATGCTAAACTGACAGACTGATCATACATTCCTTTTCAGAGAAGAAAACAACGGCTTTGCCCAGAGGAGTGGAGCCATCCTTAGGCACCACTGACGAACAGTGGACCAAAAAATAAATTTGCGCCAAATTCAAAAGCTCACGTATGTGGAGGTTAGAACTTGGAAGTCCAGCCTTCCTAATAAGTCATGTCTAACCCACTGGCCAAGGATTCACCGTCAGAAACCGCTTATTCCCGAGTGCCTATACGTTTACCGAGTGTTGGAAGGAAATACCCGTGAAGGTCCCAAGTGTTTAATATGACACTCGGTAGAAATAAATATCCCAAGTGTTTTATAATACACTCAGGAGATGCAGATGGGAGCCAGCAGTTGTACACATAAAAACATGATATATATCAACCCAGTCAGAATAGGGTAAAGTAGAGTCCCGAGTGCATATGTATGGCTTACACTCGGGAGAGAAATGACACTTGAGAGCAGAGTGATTAGTAGCAGTGCCAATTTTTCTCCCAGTCGCGCCCTTTTTTCGCTGCGCTGCGCGTCGGTTCAAAGGCTAACCCTACCCACTCGATCCCCCAATCCCCACTAGATCCCCAATCCCCACAGCAGCCACTCCGTCCTCCTCCTCCTCCTCCTACCTCGCCACCGGCGCCGCTTCCCCGTCTTCCTCCTCCTTCTCCCTCGTCGATCCACTGCCTCCGCCATCTCCCCCTCCTCCACTGCTTCCGCAGTCGTCTCCCGCCGCCACACCCGACCCCCTCCTCCACTGCTGCAGATCCACCGCCACCAGCGCTCCCTCCTCGGTCTCCTCTACTCCTCAACCTCCACAGAAGCCACTCCGTCCTCCTCTTCCTTCTCCCTCGCCACCAGCACCGCCTCCTTGTCCCCCTCCTCCTTCTCCCTCTCTGATCCACCAAATCCGCCATCTCCACCTCTCCACTACCTCCAGTGCTGCCGTCTCCTCCTACTCCCACTCCGCTTCCTCCTCTGGCTCGTACTCCGCATCCTCCTCCTCCTCAGCTGCCGCCGCCACCACCGTAGATACACTCAGTTCCCCTAACGCTTCCCCCACCGCCGAATGCCTCCACCAACACCATAGCTACAGCCAGCTTCCCCACCGCTAAATCCCACTGCAGGTCCCTCGGCTCCCTCAGCTCCAAGAACTATTGTAAGGTAGTGGATAAGGGGAAAAAGAAATAAAGTTTGCTTATTTTCTTGGTGAAGTAGATTTGGTTGTGGTTTGATTTACTTTGTGGTGATCGGATGTTATTGATTTTCCTTATAGGTGCATATTCATGGTGGACGAAGTTCTACTCATTACACGCGGTGAGATTTACCCCCGTTTTTTTGCTATTGTTCTATCCCATTATTCCATGGCTATTGGCAAGAAAATTAGTAATTTGGTCGGATGTGTGGGTTGATAGTTGTTTATGTAGTCTCCTGAGTAGTGGTTTGATTCTTTGGTTGCTTAGAAGGGAGAAAGACGGGTTAAAGAATTCTATTATCTTATTCAGTGAAGTCCGAGGTGTTACAGATTGCCATAACCTTGCTTTGCTAATTGACGTGTGCAATTCTTATTTTTTTAGCTGTATGTAATGTGTGAACCACTTGATCCTTTTAACCACTAGTCCACTACCAAATTGAGTTGATGTAATATATACCCGCATGTTACACAAGAAATATATGAGGTAGTCCTCCATCTGGCTTATTTACTATCCTGTTTGTAGCATGCAATGCTCAATATATGTTGTCTTTTCTGGTAGGAAGAGAAAAATTCTGTCTTTCTACTCTTTTCTGCACCCCACACATTTCCACTTTTCCTAAGATAAGAACAGTTTTGTATGTTCATAGAAGAATTACATCCATAACTATATTGTAACATCCCAAATCTTCGGTTTGTATTTCAAATGTATAAAAAGATGAAAATTTTAAAACTTTTGAACATGCATTTGATTTTTGGATCATTTACATAAATTATTGCATTTGAAAATTTTGAAATCAAAGAAAACATACAACTTAAATAGAAGCTCCAAATGAAAAAAGAAATAAATAATTGTGATCATCCTTGGGAAGAAAATTATTTAACTCTTGTAATATTTATCATGAATAAATACAGTTTTTCCCAAATTTTTAGGAACCAAATCAACCCTAAGAAAATTCAAAATCCATTTCAATAACCCCTGCGGTTAAAGGATTAAAAATAATCAAAGAAAATATGAACAGTGAGGTCGCAAAATTTATATGAGTACTAGATCATCCCAAGAACCTCCCTGAAAAATTTTAGAATTTTATAAATTTATTTGCTATTTTTAATCGCTGGTCATAGTGGAGAGTTTGAATTAAATTCATAGTCAACTATTGGTTGGACTCGAACCCGAACCCAAACAGTGTTGGACTCGGTCCGACTGATCCACTTGGCTTGGTTGAACCCAGCCAACTAATCGTACCGACTGAGCCACCCTCCGATGCGCCGCTTTCTCTCGTTGAATCGCAGGACCCACACGTTAGGGTCTTATTCCACGCCGCGCTGGCAACGCTAGAGGCACGGCGTCACGCGGTCGAGACTTTTCGAGCGCCTCCGTCCTTGTCAGGTCACACCGTGAATCCACCGCCCGTATCCACCTATCCTGAGCACCGCATACTCAAGTCGCTTCTTTCCAGGCCGTTGCCCAGCTATAACCCTCTCTCTCTCGCCTGTTGTAGCTCACTTTCCCTCTTGGTGACCGAGGGAAAGGAGGCAAGCTCTTGTGACCTCCTTGGGTGAGCTTCCCTCCTCTTTGTCCCCCTCCTTCCTCTTCCTATGCCATCCCTTTGTGCACTGGTTTGAGCCTTTGTGTTCTTATGTAGCTCCCGAAAGACGAAGCTCACCATTGTTGTCTCTGGAGCGTGCACCAGAGGTCACCGCGTGTCAACCTTCGACATCCTCGGCACTTCGGGGAGCCATTGTTTCTTCCTTGCATGTTAGATCGTGTTCCTTAGCATGAGAAGCATTTCCCCTCAACTCGTTTCTCGAATGCTTCACAGGAGCCCGCGAATTTCAAAGTTCCTCATTTTCAGCCGAAGATACTAGTCTTCTTCCCCGACGTCGTTCCAGTGAGGCATTCTCCAATAGCTTGCAATAGCACCATCTACTTAGCCCCCTTGAACTTTCCCGACATTTCATGTCTCTTTCTTTTGCTCAGGTCGAGCTCCCTCGTTAACCCCATCGCCGCCGCCTCGGTTCCTCGACGCCGGCACAACTCCGTCACACTGGTCCTCTCCTTGGCACTCGGGTATGTTCTCTGAACCATCTAGTTACTTATGCGCGAGCTAGCTAGCTCTAGGCTTCGAGGTATCGTGATGGCCATGTTGGCCGTAGGGGCACCTCCTCTTCTCTTCGGCGTGCCGCCGCGTCAGACCTCTTCCGGTGATGCTCTAGCCGCCCGTAGCTTCGCCTCGACTCGGTGAGTCCATTTTAGCACCTAGCCAGCACCGTCGTGGATGAAGTCACCGGTGATGACCGCGACAAGCTCACGGCCGGAGCTCCCCTGTTGTCGGGAGAGCCGACAATCACAATAGCATTATCGTTAGTAGTTAATAATTGTCCTAAGCGTGTTTAACAATGTAGATTCGGTTTTAAATACTCTAATGTGTCATTGACATGTTGACAGTGTTTTGGTCGATGGACCATGAACCGGGTGCGTGAACTTTAGTTCATGCACTATTCCTGAGCCGAATCGCTGACGTGTAGGACCCACGTGTTAGTGGAATTTTAAATCAAAAATTTAAATGAAAAATAATACTATGCAGTGGACCCCACATGTCATCGACTATGGCTAGCTTCAGTTCGGTATGAAAGATATTTAATGCTTTTAGAAATTCTGAAATGCTTTTTTGTAATGAAAAATTGAATTACTTTAAAAATTCATAACTAATTCAAATTAACTTCAAATTAAGTGTAATCAATTTTGTTAGTTTTTATTTTTAATAAAATTTAATATGGTATAATTTTTGAACATGTTACTGTTCCAAAAAAATTAATTTTTAATATTGCTCTCTGAATAGGATTATTTTTACACTAGAAAATACTTTAACTTCAAAAATTCATAGAAACTCGAAATGAGGAGAATCATGATTTTCTATTCTTAAATTTTTATTCTCTGTTATGCCATGCAATTTTTGTCTCCACCACATTTCTAGAAAATTTCCCCAAATATATATTTTTTTGGGTGAATAGTGATATATGACAATTTTTCTGATTTTTTTCTTCCCTATGATTTTCCAAAGTCTATAACTTCCACATACAAACTCCAAATAAAATAATTTTTATGTCTAAATTAATATAAAATCAGAATATAGGTACTGTATAAATTTCATGCAATTTGGATAATTTTGATTTTTTAGATATATTTGGTGTTATGCGTTCTTATTTGCATTTTGTATTCTAACGTTAGATTACGAAGTTCTGAACGAGTTCGAGTGTGATCCTCAACTGCAGCGAACGGATTATCTTCAACAAGACAAACAACCCCCCATTGATCATATTACTTTCAATTTAACGTATCTTGTTTGCAACGTGTATGTATGCATGTTCTACTTGAATGATTATTTTTCGTTAGAGGTAATTATTCCTATTAGATGCATGAGTTGTAGCAATATTTATTACTTGCCACTGGCCCTAAGTTATTATTCCCACTGATGTTAGTGCTCGGTGGAGGTTATAGAGTCTATACATATATATGCGAATTGATGCTTAGTCATGTTTAGATTCCGGTAGAATTGCGATAACCTCGATCATACAAATCATTTTATTATGCTATATCCAGCACCATATGCTATATTAGTTTGAAAACTAAAAATACGAATAAAATGATTTAGACTTGGGCAAGTAGTTGGATGGTGTGTTGTTGGGTGTGTGGATGTCTTGCCTCGGTCAACAAGGATTGAACATTTTGTTTCACCAAAATCAAGCATATTTGCGTGCTAACCACATGAGAGGGATATGTGACCTCTCTTGACTTAGTACTTTAGCGTGTGTTAATTTTGAGTCGCACAGTAGTTGTTGTTCTGTTAAAAAATGTTATGTTGTTGTTGGGTGTGCGTGATGGATTCCGGGTTTAGGTTCCCTACCCCGAGGGGCATCGTAGTTGTCCAAGGTTTTACCCGTGAGGGGTAGTTGACTGAGGCTTTATGGTGACTCTAACACAACGTATGGTTTTCTATCCATGCGGACATCTCATAGTTAGCTCATAGTTAATTCATTATATTGGAAACATCTCGTAGGACTTAGCCTGTCGGCATAACTTCGGAAGTGTGCTTTATCCAGTGGCAAAAGAGGAGGTCTGGCGTGTGGGTATATTGGTACACCCCTATAGGGTTGTAAACTATTCGAATAGCCTAGTCCTAGGTTATGGACACGTTTGTGATTGGACTTGCAGGAATTATACTTAACAATTTAAAATTTTAACTTTAAAACTTGCTTGGGTGGTATTGAGAATGGTCTCATGCTATATTTGTGAGCTGCGGGGCAGCCACCTGTTGTTGTTTAGATGACGTCTAATATTATTTACTCGCTGTTATTTGAAGTTGTAACACCCTGACTATAAGGAAGTCAAGATGTCACCTACAATCACTAATCTTTAGGAAATTCACAACAATACGCATTACTAAATGTGGCATACCACAAGAATATACGTGAACAGGAAATCATCAACAGGTTTAATCAACGGGGTGGAGATAAATAATTCAGGGAGATATGGTAAATACGGCCAAGTTGGCTTATTACAATTCAATACAAAGCATAAATAGAAGACAATAATAATTTCTCAAATGTTTTGGATTATGGTAGTGAGTGCATCGTGTTGAACTACCCTCCATGAAACCGTTCTTCCTTGTCATTTACCTAAATAAAACAACAAAGCAAGAATGAGCCAAAGACTCAGCAAGTACTTGAAAGTAACAATCAATATCCAATGAACAATATACACTATCACAGATTGAACATTTATTGAAAATAATTCTTATGAATGGATGAAGTGAAATGATGCAATGAAGGAAATGGACATATCGCAGCATATACCGGTATAGCGAGTGAAACACCCGTCGGTGTTCACTAAAAGTTTCCGTATGAAGAGCGTTTCATCGGTAGTCAAACGTGGCCCACATTGGAATGGTGGACACACGTACCCGATACGGAATTGATGGAGTTTGGATGCCCATCTTTGGAATTGATGGGTCTTACAAGAGAAGTCCACTTTCGTGGTCATTATGAATTCATGCATGACATGATGTGATCTCATGGTAAGTTTGAACATCAAGCATTAATAGAAAGAAATACACATGGCATTCAACTACACATGCAAACAAGTATAACCATGTACACACACATCACATATTGTATCAATAATAGCATACAAGTACTTGCCTGCCGCGCTGCGACGGGTTGGGAGGTAACTGTGTTGGACCGAAAAGACGACTAGAGGGGGGGTGAATAGGAGCACGCTCACTTTTTCCCAAATAATGAATTTAACACAATTTCACTCCAATAGCTATGATGAAGCTATGAAGATCAATATACTAGTACAGCGGAAGACTAGTATTGAATCCAATTAAACCCCTAAGCAATGCGACAAAAATCAGCAAGAATCAAAACTAACAGAGTGGCGGTCGACCATTGTTATCTTGGCGGTCTGACCGGTACCAAATCGGTCTGACCTCTGGTGTGGGGCGGTCGGACCGGCACCAAATCGGTCTGACCTCTGGTGTGGGGTGGTCGGCCGCAGCGTGAGCTCTGAGCGATAAAAACGGCCGATGACGAAGTTGCAATTATGTCTAACTTTTGATTCTCAACTCCAAACTTCACGAAACTTTGCACACACCTTCTCTATGCCATTAAGGACCTATTCCAATCGAATATTATGATAATCGGCCAAAACAGGGGTCTAACCATCCAATGAAAAACTATATCCGCAGTCTGCCCAGAATTCAGAACAGCCCCAAAGAAAATGCTCTAACTTTTAAACCACTGATCTAAATAAAGTGATCTTTATCAGCCTGGAAACATGGTGAAATTATCTTCATAAATCTAGTTGGGTGGCCGACTTGGTTCTGACTCTAACTAGATCAAAACCTAGGTGCAACCGACTATACCCAGAACTTCTGACAGACAGAGCAGTACGTGGTAAAACAGTCATAACTTTTAAACTACTGGGTGAAAATTTGTGATCCAGGTGCCAAAAGAAAGCTAATGAAACCAGGATCAATTCTCCAGAAGACACAGATGTCCAATTCGGCCTCTACAACACCCAAAATGAGGTACAACGTACTGGACAGAATCAATCTACTGACAGAATTAGAACGAAACTACAAATCCAATCGGATTCTCAACTCTAATGGAATCAAACAACGAATCGGATGTCTAATTACCCTTGTAGACCAGTAGGACGACGATGATCCGCTGCACACGGGCCTTCCTCCCTTCCCCTCTCTTAGGGCGGCCACCGGAGACGGCGAGCGGCCGTCGGCGTCGGCGGGAACGGAGATGTCGGAGGGATCTTGAGGAGGCGGCGACGGGATCACGGAGATGGCACCACCACTGCGAGGAGGCACCAAGGAGCAGCAAGGGAGCCGGCTTTGGGGAGGGAAGGTGGCGGCCAAAGGGGGAGGAAGGAAGTGGCGGCTAGGGTTTTGGGGGGGGGGAGTGGCGCCCCCCCCCTTTTTGCCGGCCTCTTCATGGGCGGCCGGCCCCTCTTGGGCCACAGGTCGCGACAATGGCCAAAGTTGACGGAAATAACAATTACCCCCGTGATTGGAAAATCCAGCAAATCTGTTTCTTTTACTCCTCCGACTTCTTTCTTTTTTGAAGCGAATCAGGAGTATTACGATCCACCCATAACAGTTCACCTCGAATCCATTCAACGATCAACGAAATAAAATACCGGAAATTACAGCAAACAATTTACCTTAATCGAGCAGTCGAGTCTTGTTCTGCATGCGGGACTACAACTCCCAAGTGGCCTCTGTTTCAGACTGATGAGACCAAAGGATTTTAACATACTTCAAGGTTTTGTTCCTCAAAACCCGTTTTGATTCTTCTAATATCTTCACTGGCCGGGACTCAAAGGTAAGGTCTTGCTTGACAATCAAAGGCTCCAAAGGAATAACATGATCTGGGTCTCTCAGAAATTTTCTCAACATCGAAACATGAAACACGTTGTGAACCCCACTCATGGAATCGGGAAGGTCCAAACGGTAAGCTAGTTTTCTAATTCGTGCCACGATTGGGAAGGGTCCAACATACCTTGGACTAAGCTTCCCTTTAGTGCCGAAACGCACTACGCCTTTAGATGGCGATACTCTCAACAGAACTTCATTTCCCACCTCGAATTCCAAATCCGTCTTCGACATCAACGTAGCTCTTACGCCGGCTCAGGCGTAGCAGATTCGCCTAACCTCTCGCCACTCTAGCCATCGCTTGTTTGAACCCGGTCGGGGCGCAAGATCGCCGCTCTCCAACCTCATTCCAGCTCAACGGAGACCTGCACTTACGCCCATAAAGAACCTCGTATGGTGCAGCTCGAATACTGGCATGATAACTGTTGTTATAAGCAAACTCTGCCAAAGCTAAATGCTCTTCTCAATTCCCTTTCGTGATAAAACACAACACTGAGCATGTCTTCTAATGTCTGAATGGTGCGCTCAGACTGTCCATCCGTTTGGGGATGAAAGGCCGTGCTAAGACGGAGTTGTGTGCCCAATGCACTCTGCAAACTCTCCCAGAATTTGGAAACGAACTTGGCATCTCGGTCAGAAACAATGGTCTTTGGCACTCCGTGCAATCGCATAATTTCTCGTACATAAAGAGGAGCCAAATCGCTTGCGAATTGGTTGTCGAATAGGAATGAAATGTGCGGACTTCTTGAACAGGTCCACAATTACCCAAATAGCATCCTTTCCTCATTGCGTGCGAGGTAAACCAACCACAAAATCCATAGATATATCGTCCCATGGCCAAACCGGTACCTCCAAGGGTTACAATGATCCTGCTGGTCGCTTGTGCTCAGCCTTGACCACCGGCACACCCACATGATGCCACATATTGTGCGATATCAATTTTCATCCGTTTCCACGAAACTTTTCTTTAAATCTTTGTACATCTTGGTCTCACCAGATGTACGGTATAAAATCTGATGGGCCTCTTTCAAAATCTCCGCTTAACACGAGACTCTGTGGCACACAGAGGCGTCCTTTAAATCGCAAAGAATCAAACTTGTCCACACCGAAGTGACCTTGCTTGCCCTCGGCTGGCGCTTCCTCACTCGTTGGAGCATCTGATCTTGCTGCTGTGCTACTCACACCCGATCTGGAAGAGCTGACTCTAAAATCAACTGAGTCTCGGTCTATGCGGTACCCGCAAAGCAGAAGGAAATATCCATACGCTCAAAGTCAGCAATAAGACAACTGAGGGTAGGAGGTGTCGCCTTGCGACTCAAGGCATCGCTACCACATTAGCCTTGCCGGATGGTCTTGAATAGTAAGATCATAGTCCTTGATCAACTCTAACCATCTCCTCTGTCTCAAGTTCAAGTCATACGGGTAAAGATGTATTTCGAGCTCTTGTGGTCGGTGAATACATCACAAGATTATTTATACAAATAATGGCGCTTGGATCTTCAAGGCGTGAATCACTGCAGCAAGCTCTAGATCATGGGTGGGATAATTACATTCATGCTTCTTGGTGTCTCGATGCATAGGCAATCACTTTACCATCTGCATGAGTACACAACCAAGTCCAACTATGGGCGATCTCGAATAGATAGTGAATCTCTTCCTGTGCTCGGGAAGAGTAAGAATTGGAGCGATCACTAATCTATCTTTCAAAGTGCAAAAGCTGCGCTCACAAGCATCGGACCACTGGAACCTAACACCTTTACGTGTCAATCGGGACATTGGTTTAGCAATGGTTGAAAAACCCTCCACAAACCGCCGTAATAGCCACTAAACCCGAAAACTCCTTACTTCTTTGACATTGGTTGGTCTCTTCCACTCTACCACTTTGTCGAAATCTTGCTAGGATCAATGAAATACCCTTCGATTAATAACGTGACCCGAAACCCAACTTCGTAAATCCGAACTCACACTTCTTGACTTGGCATAGAATTGATTCTCTCTTAAAGTTTCAAGTACCAACCGCAAATGGTGGGTGTGATCCTCTTCCGCCTTGGAATAAATCAAGATATCATCTATGAATACCACAACGAAATCATCAAGGTATTGATGCGACATAATCGCTCATGGCTTCCATGAAAGCTGCGAGAGCATTCGTTAGTCCAAAAGACATAACTTTATACTCATAATGACCATACCTCGTAGAAAAGCCGTTTTCTCAATATCACGCTCACGAACCCGAATCGATTATAACCCGATCGAGGTCAATCTTGGAAAATATCCTAGCTCCTTTCAAGCGGTCGAAAAGATCCTCAATGCGAGGCAAATGATATTTGTTCTTCACGATCGCTTTGATTAAGAGCTCGATAATCCACGCACATCGCCACCGCCATCTTTCTTCTTAGTAAATAGAACAGCGCTCCCCATGGCGATACGCTTCTGTTGAATCATACCTTTGGACAGCAGTCGTCAATTGTTTCTTCAATTCTTCCCGAAAGGCGAGCCAATCGGTAAAGAGACTTGGATAAAGGCGAGTTCGGAATAAGATCAATCCGAACTCCACTTTCCTCACCCGGCATTCCGGAAGTTCTCTGAGAAAGACATCGGAAAACTCCTTCACAATGGAATCTCCTCAATATGCGCGAAGAATCGGTCTTTTCATTGAGGAACAAAGTAATCCGATGGTCGATGCACGCGGCTAGGGAATAGGTTAGCCAAGACAAATCTTGAATCGACGGTGCCTTTGCTCGAATACCGTTCTTCACCTAAGGGCTAGCAAGGTCACCGTCTTCCAGAAATAACAAATCTTGGCACGGTATTGGAATAACTAGTCCATACCCAGAATAACATCGAAAGGTGCCAATTGAATAACCATAAGATTCGCAGTGAAACCTCATCATCAATAATTATAGAACAACCGGGACAGACGATAGAGCTAGAAATAAGCCCTCCGGGGGAGCTGACTACCACTGACTCAGAAATAAGCTGAAAACTCAAACCCACTTTTCTAACAAACTCCAAAGACACAAACGAGTAAGTAGCCCCCGAATCAAACAGTACAAAGGCATCATGCGAATCCACTAGTAAAGTACCTGCCACCACATCAGGACGTCCCAAAGTCTCGGGGTGGGCATGGCGTGAACCCTCGATGCACCGGCGTAAGGCGCTGCGACACTCTCTGACGGAAAGCTGAAACAGTTCTTTGGAGGGACAAGCAGCGGAGGTGCGGATGGTGAGGATTCAATAGAACCTGCGGGAGGCGCCGGAGTAAAAGCTGCAGTGGAACCCATCTTTGGAGAATACTTGTGGTGCGAGGCTGCTGTCAGTCTGGCGAACCTCTGTGGCCGGAGGAAGAAGGCTGCTGGGACGGCCTCCCATTTGATGATACTAGCTGGATTTTGCTTGCACACGGAGGACTTGTGGCCCTCCCGACCGCACTGCTGGCATGTTCCCTTGAAGGAACATTCTGAAGCTCGATGCCCGTCACCACACCGAAAACACTTCATGCCACGACACAGAGCAGGGCGCAATCGTAGGCGAAAGATGAAGAACGTGGCGCCAAGAGGAAGGCGCCATCTTTGAACCGGACGGGAGTTTTGGTTCTTTGAAACCTCTTAGCGGTGGTCGTTGAAAAGACCCACCTCCTCCACCGAACTCCGCTTCGCCCTTTGCCGGATCCACCGTAACAACAGAACCACTAGCAACATGCCCTTGCGGCGAAGGAGCTCTTTCCAACTCCATCCTCTAGCTCGCTCAACCACCGAGCTAAAATCACGCAGACACATCGCTCCCGAATTTGTGATACTCTGATTGAGGCCCCACCGGAACCTCTTAGCCTTCTCTTTATCATCACTTGCCACGGCTGGTACAAAACACACCAGATTGTTGAACCCGGCCTCATACTCAGATACTGTCATCTTCCCTTGCACAAAAGTCAGGAGTGATTGCTCCATCTTCTCAATGAAGAGTCGAGGATAAAGCGAGTCTGAATCTCTCCACAAATACCTCCCAAATGCAGACCTGCTACTGAGTCTGGAAGGCGAGACTCCTTCCCACGGATGTCGGCTGGCCCTTGGTGAAAGGCCACAAATCGCGCTTCTGCGCGGATGCGGCTCTAATGCCCCAAGCGGCGCTCCATGTACCTCAACCATCCGCGGCTGAACGGTGTGCTGCGCCGTCAAAAGTGTCCAGACGAAGCGACATCCACTCACGAAGGCTCATTCTAACCTCGGGTGGAACAGTAGCAGCAATAGGTTCCGCCACAGGCGCAGCAGCCGCAGGAATTACCGCCTGCAATTGTTGGCGGAGTTATTGATTCTCTCTTATAAGGTTATGAATAAGATCTGCTGTTGCGACCGGTGGCTCAACGACCGGAGGCGCAGCTGAGGCAATCTCCTCGATGGCGCACGGCCAACCCTTGAGCGAAGACGATGCGGCGGTGGGCGCGGCCACGACCACGACTACGGGTCGGTGGACGACCACGACCACAGCCTCTACCTCTTGCCATCTATGAACAACACAACAGAAAGAAAAACCAAACACTTAGCTCAACGAACTGATAAACAGAATAATTGGAACATAACCAGGCAATTGCGGAAAACAATGGTTTACCCAACCCTTCCTATTGTGCACAGTGTGTTATTTTAATATTATAACCACGGACCTGAAGCCCGCTCTGATACCAACTGTAACACCCTGACTATAAGGAAGTCAAGATGTCACATACAATCACTAATCTTTAGGAAATTCACAACAATACGCATTACTAAATGTGGCATACCACAAGGATATACGTGAACAGGAAATCATCAACAGGTTTAATCAACGGGGTGGAGATAAACAATTGTGGAGATATGGTAAATCGCCAAGTTGGCTTATTACAATTCAATACAAAGCATAAATAGAAGACAATAATAATTTCTCAAATGTTTTGGATTATGGTAGTGAGTGCATCGTGTTGAACTACCCTCTATGAAATTGTTCTTCCTTGTCATTTACCTAAATAAAACAACAAAGCAAGAATGAGCCAAAGACTCAGCAAGTACTTGAAAGTAACAATCAATATCCAATGAACAATATACACTATCACAGATTGAACATTTATTGAAAACAATTCTTATGAATGGATGAAGTGAAATGATGCAATGAAGGAAATGGACATATCGCAGCATATACCGGTATAGCGAGTGAAACACCAGTCGGTGTTCACTAAAAGTTTCCGTATGAAGAACGTTTCATACGGTCGTCCAACGTGGCCCACATTGGAATGGTGGACACACGTACCCATTCTGGAATTGATGGGGTTTGGATGCCCATCTTTGGAATTGATGGGTCTTACAAGAGAAGTCCACTTTCGTGGTCATTATGAATTCATGCATGACATGATGTGATCTCATGGTAAGTTTGAACATCAAGCATTAATAGAAAGAAATACACATGGCATTCAACTACACATGCAAACAAGTATAACCATATACACACACATCACATATTGTATCAATAATAGCATACAAGTACTTGCCTGCCGCGCTGCGACGGGTTGGGAGGTAACTGAGATACCCCTCCACTCACCGCTTCACCGCTTACAATATAAAATAATCGAAATGAGGACAAACGAGTAAGACATTGCTACACGTGCCCTCCCACAATCTCTAACCAAACCAACCAAACAAAAGGTTCAATTTGATCCATTCGCCCAAACATTCTAAATACCCCTAAACTGGCAGTTTTACTAGAAAATTCACCAATAAATAACCGTAGGTCCAAAAGATCTGAAACCAGTGCTCAACTTCTCTTAACGTAACTGGCTACGAAACTCTAGTTGATGGTAAACTCTAATTCGGCTAAAACAGGGGTCTAACCATCCAATGAAAAACTATATCCGCAGTCTGCCCAGAATTCAGAACAGCCCCAAATAAAATGCTCTAACTTTTAAACCACTGATCTAAATAAAGTGATCTTTATCAGCCTGGAAACATGGTGAAATTATCTTCATAAACCTAGTTGGGTGGCCGGCCTGGTTCTGAATCTAACTAGATCAAAACCTAGGTGCAACCGACTATACCCAGAATTTCTGACAGACAGAGCAGTACGTAGTAAAACAGTCATAACTTTTAAACTATTGGGTGAAAATTCGTGATCCAGGTGCCATAAGAAAGCTAATGAAACCAGGATCAATTCTCCATAAGACACAGATGTCCAATTCGGCCTCTACGACACCCAAAACTGAGGTACAACGTACTGGACAGAATCAATCTACTGACAGAATTAGAACGAAACTACAAATCCAATCGGATTCTCAACTCTAATGGAATCAAACAACGAATCGGATGTCTAATTACCCTTTTAGACCAATAGGACGACGATGATCAACTGCACACGGGCCTTCCTCCCTTCCCCTCTCTTCCCTCTCTTAGGGCCGCCACCGGAGATTTACGAGCGGCCGTCGACGTCGGCGGGGAACGGAGATGTCGGAGGGGATCTTGAGGAGGAGCGACGGGGATCACCGGAGATGGCACCACCACTGCGAGGAGGCACCAAGGAGCAGCAAGGGAGCCGGCTTTGGGGAGGGAAGGTGGCGGCCAAAGGGGGAGGAAGGAAGTGGCGGCTAGGGTTTTGGGGGGGGGAGTGGCGCCCCCCCTTTTTGGCCGGCCTCTTCATGGGCCGGCCGGCCCCCCTCTTGGGCCACCTGGGTCGCGGACAGCGGCCCAGGTTGACGGGAAATAACAATTACCCCCTGATTGGGAAATCCGACGAAAACTGTTTCTTTTACTCCATCCGACTTCTTTCTTTTTACCGAATCGATTCCGGAGTATTACAGAAGTATTAAAAATATTTGCTCATTTGCCATTTCAATCTATTACTTGTACTTCAAATGAAATGTTGCTTTATGCTGAAAATTATCTAGTGTAGTAGCCTTCTTTTGATACATGAATGCATCTAAATATTCTTGTGCTTGTAAGACTTGTGAGTACAACTTTGTATTCAACCCGGTTGCTGCAATTTCATAGGAGGTTGATCCCCAAAGGGTCAACCATTGTGAGACTGTCTACGAGGACAACGACTAGCTCGGCGGGCTCCCGGTCAGGTTGCCTTGTGGGTAAGGGTAGCCGGTCGGCTTTCTTTGGTGCTATTGTATGGCTTTTGGTATTCTTCTGTGTACTTGACTTTTATTATTGCTATTTGGCCGGTCGGTCGTATGTATGAAAGCTCAAGTTGTATGATGATTATGTTGTAACCTTTTGAGAGTACGGTATTGTAATATTGTTGTATGGCGTGGATATTGATATTATTTTGTGAGGTGTACATGTACCGCTCTTGGGAGGTACACCATACACCGATGGTGGGATATTTGATTTGTAATGCTAAGACCAATCAAATGGTTAAATTACAAGTTAAATACCCCGGGCTCTCACATATTGAAAGCATCTAGGCCCTTAAAAATGTGTTTTGCTAATTAATGATAATATGTGAATATGGAACTAACATGTGTGTTAAGTGATTTCAAGGTTTAGTTCCAATGACAATTTCAACAACATGGAGATGCATGCTAAGGGATATCATGATGATGGATTTGTTTCAAAGGCAATGTATAAAATAGTCTAGGACCCCTTTTAATTACCAAAATACTCCATTAACCCATAACAGCGAGTCTAGATGCTTCACCTAGTTCACCATGAACCTCTCCCTTGTCATGGACATGGTCCACATGTCAGCCCTCATCCTTCTTCTGGAATTCTTTTAATTCATAAAATCCTTATTAATTCTAGTGGGCCCCACTTGTGATGCTCTCACCATTTTTTCCAAAATATTCCTGAAATAAAGATTTTGGGAATATTTCATTGGCCCCGCCTGTCAATTTCTATTCCTTTTCTTTTTCAGCATTTTCTTTCTCGATCAAACTTCCGAGAGCTCATTCTTCCTCATACGAACTCCGATTGAACCCATTTAAGTTTCTAAATTCATATAAAATTAAGCCCTACTTTCCTGTGTTATTAAATTTAAATTTAGAGTTCATTTCATTTATTTTTTTGAGTTTTGTTTGTTTTTACGCTTTCTCTCTCGTTAGACGTTGTCGTTCCGGAATCGTTGGAAGGAGTTGAAGGTCAAGAAAGTCGAAAATTGAAGATAAAAGAACAACAACATTGTTATCACAAGGCAAGTTGTGCTTTGACGATGTTGCACCTAGTTTTTCAAAATTACTTTGATCCAAGCTATTGCATGTTATTTCAATTATTAAATTATTAAATACTTTGGGATTAGCTATGCAACCTATTTGATTTTGCCCACCTTGATAACTGTATTACTATTTGTCACCATAGCTTGGTTAATTACTAGTTGGTACTATCATAGCATCAACGTGGGTTGGTTACACATGATTAGTATGCTTAGCCTTGCAACAGGTCATTGATATCATTTTAAAATATTAATATCATACTTGACTAAGTGATCATGGAACATGTTGTGAAAAGACCTGTGTTGCATGTTGTCACTTGTTGGCGGCATGTGATGCATGTAATCAATAGGGTGGGAAAAAGATTTATACTGAAATGAGTGGAAAGGATTTGTGGCATGGTGGACGTGTGATTGGGAAATGTGAATCTTGCTAACTTAGTTAGAAATGGCAGTCTCGTCTTGGTCAATTAAGAACTTAACTTTGTGCGTCATTGAACTGATCTTTACTGTATGACCACATGTCTGGTATAGGACAGACTAGCTCATTAAGTTATGAAGTTTCAACATTGACTACTTCAGGCAGTAGGTTAGCTCCGTGACAGGGTGAAGGTGTGTACTACTCCGTTTGGGTCACATTTATGGGCGGTTCGTCGTCTCCTGGTCCAACGCTGTGCGTCAGACCAACGAGTGAGGTTGGGGTCGACAGCGTGCACATCGGGAGGGTCATTGTTGATATGAAGTTTCTGAAAGATTTTGTTGTAATCTTTTCTTTACAAGTTGATTGTATCTTGTAGGTAAAGTGTACAGATTATGGAGAGTGTTAACAATCTATTAGAATAGCCGCATCTGCGGTCATAGATATGCTCGGTGATTTCACACGAGTAGATTTTTATAAAACAATTGGGAGAGATAGCTGCGTGATTTAACTCATATGATTGTGTGAAAGAATGAAATTAGACTAAATGAGCTTTGTGAAATACTTGTTAAATTATTATGACTATTTGTTTTAAATTTTGTTTTCAATCTATTATTCATATTCAACTCCAACTGTTGCTTTTATGTAAAATAACCATCGATACCATATCTTTTGGAATAAGCTATAATCTATAATTGCATTATGTGTTACAACTTGATGAGTACTCTATGTACTCACCCTTGCTATAAACAATGTTGTTCAGTTGATAAAGATTACATCATTTTATCGTTGGTCAACAAAGTTAACTTTAGGGATCGTGAAGAAGTAGGTCGCGCTACCCCAGTCGGTTGCCTATGAGCATATGGATGAGATTCACTGAAGTTATAATATTTTCTTCCGCTGGAGCTTAATTGAGATAGTCACCTTCTGAGGCATAAGCTTTGACCTTAAGGTTGCTACTCTGATAATTATTGTTAATTGCCTATTTCTTAGTTATCTTTGCATATGTGATATTTCATTAATGTTGTTACTATATGTATTATCATGATCTTGAATTAGTGCAGTATATTCAGAAAATTTAGATTTATATATTTGGATTCCAACGACAGAGAACGGTAGGAGCTAGAGCAGCGGAACTGTCTCGATCTGGCCGCTTGCTTCATCACCGGCTCTTCAAGGCATCCGCCCGTTCTAATCTGCAATGGCAACATTGGACTGGTTAGCCTTCTCCACCATGCCATCAAGGTGTTTGTTCTATGCCCCTCAAGAAATACCATGATCCCTCTCTGGCAACGACGCACACGGCTACTGCACAAGGCTGCAGGAATATATTGTTGAATTTGTTCTCTTTCAAATTCGTGCAATACTTTTGGTCTTGGTTTCAGTTTTGTTTGGGTACTTTGGTACTACAACTAATTCATTGGGCTATAATTGTTAGAGATATAGTTAGAGATATATTTGTGTTAGAGTAGGACTCTAGATATGTGTTTTGGTTTCCTTATCTGTAATCCTTACTCGTGTATATATACCGGCCCATTGGCCTCCTGAATATACAAGCGCTATTCATAACATGGTATCAGAGCGTACCTAGGGTTCGCTTCGCTTGTCGCCCCACCGCCGCCGCTCAGACGGCATCACCTCCTGTTGTCATCTTCGACAACTCTCGATCGAATCTCCGGTCTCCACACGGGCTTCGCCTGCGCCACCGTCGTCGCTCGAGCTCTGCCGACAAGAGAAGCACCGACGGGAGAAGAAGCCGTACACCCACCGGGAGAAGCAGCCAGCAGGGATCCGCCGCCGAAGCCGTCGTCGTCACCATCGTCGCTCACTGCCAGTGCTACTGTGGTCCGCCGGGAGAGGCACCCTCGACTGCGGTCGGGATCGGGGATCCCGGGGAGGTGCGATCGGGATCCGTTGCCTTGAGAACCATCGCCGGGAGATCCGCCGTCTACCTCAAGATCCGCCGGGAGAAGCGGCAGTGCGCCACCGGGAAGCACCGACGGGAGAAGAAGCTGTAGTGCACCGCCAGAAGCGCCCGCAGATGAGCGGTCTGGCGAGAAGCGGCGCCGCAGCCGCGCGGCAGCAGGAAGGCGTGCGCTGCGGTCGGTGCTCCGCCGGAGAAGCAGCGAAGAAGCTGCGGTCGGTCGCGCCACGGAAGATCGCCGCCGGGAAGCCGCCCGAGGTGAGCTGGTCGCCGCCAGAAGAAGCCGCACGCAGCGGCGGCCAGCAGCAGCAGGGAAAACCTAAGTTTTCCCGTGAGTGGTCTTCTTCTTTGTTTTGGGCCCGTCTTGTTGTTTTGGCCGTCTTGGTGATTTAAAGCCAATCAGAAAAAAAAGCGAAAAAAATGTTGCTCTAACCGCCGCGCCATCCAGCGCCGCCTGTTAGACCTCATTACCTTGGTCACCGCGCCGTCCAGCGCCGCCTACCAATGGGCACCGTTTCCCTCCCTCGCTGCCCGGTAATCTTCGACGGTGTTAATTACACCGACTTCGTGTCTCGCATGCGCATTCACATGCGTGGTCTTCATCTCTGGGGCGTCCTCTCTGGCGATATCACCTGCCCGCCTTGCCCTACTCCTCCGACGGAGTTCGCGCTTCGCGCTATCCTCGACGGTAAACAAGGCCATTTGTTGAGGCCGGGCCTTGCTGATAAGAAGGCTGCCTCTGTCTACCAAGAGGCTCTGGATTTCTACATGGATCGATTAACTGCTTACACTCAGTGGTGCGATGACGGCCTTTCGAGTGCTTCTTTGTCCTTATCGCCATATCAAGCCTCGCCTCTCTTACGAGGTTGTGGGATTTTCTTCACCGTCGGATGTGGACTCACCTTCATCGGCGCTCTGAACCCTCCGAGATGCCCTCTACACATCGGTGGTTCGCCAGGAGCACTCTCTTGGCGGGTGATGCTACTGTGGATGCCTTCTACGCTCGAGTTACTGCATGCGGCGTCACCGGACTCTCTTCGCCTTCTTGGCCGTCGCTCATGTTCATCTTTGCTGGTACGCGTCTTGACACGAGTTTCAGCGTGTCTACGAGTTCCTTACTCGTCTTCGTCCTGAGTTCGAGCAGAGGCGTGCCCAGCTTCTTGCACGCCACCCTCGTGTCACTCTTCTGGAGGCCCTTACCGAGATACGTGCAGAGGAGACTCGTCTGAGTGGTGCCGGTCTTATGCCACTCCCCTCCGTGCTCGTCGCTCGTACACCTGCTACACCGACTGCTTCACGCTTCAGTACACTGCCTCCTCCAGCGACTACCACAGGTGGTGGTGGCCGCCCTCCATCTGGAGGTGGCCGTCCTCGCTGCTCCTACTGCGACAAGATCGGCCACATTGAGTCCCAGTGCTACAAGAAACAGCGGCATATTTCACGTCGTTCTTCTCCTAGAACTGGCACCGGTACTTCTACATCGACGTCTGCATCGACTACTTCCGCGTTTTCTCTCACTGAGCAGGAGATAGCCAGACTTTGACGCCTGCTTGCCGCTTCAGGTTCTTCCTCGATAGGTTCTGTAGGTTCTGCGACTGACTCTTCGGGCACTGAGAAACCACCTCCTACACATTCAGGTACCTCCCCGTGGATCCTTGATTCCGGAGCATCCTTTCACATGACTTCCGATTCTTCCACTCTATCTTTTGTTACACCTCTTGATTCCCCTGTCAGTGTACTTACTGCTGATGGTACCTCTCTTTCTGTCTCTGGTCGAGGACCTCTTAGCAACTCATCTTTTCATGTTCCTTCTGTTGCTCATGTTCCTCGCCTAACCATGCAGCTTCTTTCTGCTGGACAGATTACTGACCTTGGTTATCGGGTCATTCTCGACTCTGACTCTTGTTGTGTTCAGGACCGCCACACGGGAGCTCTGATTGGTTCTGGCCCTCGGCGCCTTGACTCACAGCGCCTTTGGGAGCTTGACTGGCTTCACCTTCCTTCCGCTGCCACAGTCGCCGCCAGTCTCTCCGCCTCTGCCACTCCGTCTACCGGCTCTTTCCAACAATGGCATCACCGTCTTGGCCATCTGTGTGGCTCTCGTCTGTCGTCTTTAGTTCGTCGTGGTCTTAAGGGTGCATCTCGGAGACGTGTCTCTACATTGTCGTAGTGTAAGTTAGGCAAGCGGCTTGACTTCCTTATCCTCATAGTGAGTCAGTGTCTCAACGTCCATTTGATCTTGTTCATTCAGATGTTTGGGGTCCGGCTCCCTTCGTTTCGAAAGGGGGTCATCAATACTATATCATATTTATAGATGATTTCTCTCGCCACACTTGGATATATTTCATGTCTTCTCGTAGTGAAGTCTTGTCTATCTATAAACAATTTGCCACTATGGTTCGCACACAGTTCTCCACTCCTATTCGTGTCTTTCGTCTTGACTCTGTGGCGAGTACCTCTCTCATCACTGCGCGCTTTCCTTCTTTGGCGGGGCACTCTCCTTCGATTCTCTTGTCACGGTGCTCATGCTCGAGAATGGTGTTCTTTGGCGCAAGCATCGCCACCTCCTTGAGTCGGCTCGTGCACTGATGATTGCCGCCTCTATTCCACCTCACTTTTGGGCCGAGGCTGTTTCCACTGCCACCTATCTCGTCAACATCCGGCCTTCTTACGCTCTTGAGCGCAATCCACATTGAGCGTCTCTGTGGTCTCCTTCGACTACTCCGCCCTTCGTCTGCTTTGGTTGTGTTTGCTCGTTCTCCTCGCCCTCGAGAACGCACCAAACCGATCGCTCGATCTATTGAGTGTGCCTTTACGAGATCTGATCTGCGAGCACAAGGGCTATCGGTCTTTGGGATCCTGTTGGTCGACGGATGCGGATTTCTCGGGATGTGACTTTCGGCGAGTCTCGTCCCTTCTACCCACGCATTGTCTCTCCTTCGGCTTCCTCTGTGGAGTCTCTGTCTTTTGACCTTTCGGATACACCTATCTCATCTCCACATATTTCTCCTGTGGCCTCTCCGCCATTATCGCCGCTTTGCTTGTCTCCTGCGGCTCCTCGGGCTCCCCACTACACTCGTCTACACTCGTCGACCTCGTATTGAGGATCTTCGGATGAGCCCACTTCTCCGATGTTTCATCTTCTTACGATGCTTCATCTTCCCGATGGGCCGTCTTCTCCTCGCTTCGCTCTCGCGATCGCCCGATCGATTCGCCCCTGCCTGTTTTGCTTTTCTTTGGCGCAGACTACTCGTGAGCACTCGCCTCCTCACCGGATCTTTGTTACTCATCTGAGTGGCGGCATGCCATGGCCGAGAGATTCTTGCCCTCGGCGTACTATTACTTGAGATCTTGTTCCTTTTCCATCTCACTCGTCCCATCACATGTAAGTGGGTCTATAAGATTAAGACTCGCTCGATGGTTCTCTTGAGCGCTATAAAGCGCGTCTTGTTGCTCGTGGCTTCCAGCGGGAGCATGGTCGTGACTCTGACGAGACTTTTGCTCTGTGGCCCACATGACCACTTCCGCACTCTTCTTTCGGTGGCGTCATTGCCATCGGTGAGTGCATTCTCGCTTTGATGTCAAGAATGCCTTTCTTAATAGCGAGTTGCGTGAGGAGGTCTACATGCATCCGCCACCAGGTATTCATTCTCGAGGGCATGGTGCATGCGCCTCGCCGCTCTCTCTATGGCCTTAAGCAAGCCCCTCGTGCTCGGTTTGGCGCTTCTCCTCTGTGGTCACTGCTGCTGGCTTTTGGCAAAGTGATCATGATCCTGCGCTTTTTGTCCACACTTCGTCTCGTGGTCGGACTCTTCTCCTTCTGTATGTTGATGATATGATCATTACCGGAGATAACTCTGAGTACATTGCCTTTGTCAAGGCTCGTCTTAGTGAGCAATTTCTTATGTCAGATCTTGGCCCTCTTCGTTACTTCCACTCCAGATGGTTTCTTTATGTCCCAAGAGAAGTATATTCAGGATCTTCTTGATCGCGCCTCCCTCACTGATCAGCGTCCTGTTGAGACTCCTATGGAGCTCAATGTTCACCTCCGACCCTCTGATGGCGAGTCTCTTTCTGATCCAACTCGCTATCGCCATCTTGTTGGGAGTCTTTTCTACCTTGCTGTTACTCATCCGGATATCACTTATCCAGTTCACATTAGGAGTCAGTTTGTTTCTGCTCCCACTCAGGTTCACTACAGCCACCTTCTTCGAGTTTTGCGATACCTTCGTGTGACTATCTCTCGCCGTCTCTTCTTTCCACGCTCCACTCGTTCTGACTTGAGCTTATTCGGATGCTACTTGGGCGGCGATCCCTCGATCGCGGTCTATCTCTGCTTACTGTGTTTTTCTTGGTGGTTCGCTTATTACCTGGAAGACGAAGAAACAGACTGCAGTGTCCCGTTCGAGTGCAGAGGCTGAGTTGCGAGCCATGGCTCTCTTGACAGCAGAGATTACTTGGCTACGGTGGTTACTTGAGGATTTTGGTGTTTACATTACTACCGACTCCTCTCTTGTCGACAAGACATGTGCTATCGGTGTTGCCGTGACCTGTGAAGCATGAGCTCACCAAGCATATTGGTGTTGATACTTCCTTCATGAGGTCTTGTGTGCATGATCGGTGATTGCTCTTGATATGTGCCTTGAGCTTGGATAGCGGATTTCTTCACGAAGGCCCAGACTCGAGCACAGCACGGCTTCTACCTCTCCAAACTCAGTGTTGTTGATCCACCATGAGTTTGAGAGGGGGTGTTAGAGATATAGTTAGAGATATATTTGTGTTAGAGTAGGACTGTAGATATGTGTTTTGGTTTCCTTATCTGTAATCCTTACTCGTGTATATATACCGGCCCATTGACCTCCTGAATATACAAGCGCTATTCATAACAATAATTTGGTCTCACGAATTAATAAATTTGTTCATCTACAAGCATTAGGTTTAAGACTCTACTGCTTGTAAAAATCACACTCCTGTATTATACCATTTAGAAGCATTCTCTTCTCTGATGTCAAGATTTTGTTGGTGCTACTCTAAAACTTGTCCATTATTTTTCCACTACAGATTTGTATGCAAAGCTCCCTAACAGAATTGTCGGAAAAATTATGATCATGTGCAAACTATTTGTGATATCTATGTAATCTATTTAAGCCTTTTGGGTGAAATCTGACATTTCACTATTACTAACAGGACAGCTGAATGACCTGCTGTACTATCCACCGAGCAACACTGCTACAGCAAGATTAACGACAGGTGAAGTCCTCTTGCTCGTACTTTTCACTAAAATAAACTTATTTGTTTGTATTATTCGGTAAATCTTTTCTGTAGATGAAATTTAGTCTTCCAGGTGTCTTTTCCCTTTGTAGTTCTAGCTAGGTCCGCATTTCCTTGAATCAACTGATGTTTGAAAACATATTATTTATGTATTTATTTGATTGTATAACAATATAAGACTATATTTGTCTCAAATTAGCTTAATTATTTGAGAATTTGAGCTCACTTTCTATTTTCATCTTAACTTCTCCCCTACGATAAAACTTTATATGTACAGTATCCAAAGTGCTTGGGGACGAGGCCGGTGCGCCTATCGGACATGCCAAAGATCGTCATGAAAGAGTTTGGGCCGGATACTCACTAATGTCTTAACATAGATAGACTCACTAATGTCTAACATAGATAGAAATATGTTTAATGACTACTCTTACTTACGACTAGCTCGCCCTAACGTGATGCTTTAGGTTAAGCAGGTGTCATTACTTACGGCGAGATATTTCCATGTAGACTCGAGAGTCATTGTAACATAGCAAATATTAATTTGGAAGTGATAGAAGACAATTCTCTGTAAAACAATTTGATTCTGGTTACATAACAGCACACATGAAACCTGAAGTATCTTTGATCCCAACAAACTAAGAACAGATCAGAGAGAGTTTGATCGGAATCGGGCGATTAAAAGACGAAAGGCACTAAAACTAAAGCCTGTGAGGAAACATAAATGGAAATCACGGCCGGCCCTACCTTTCCTCGTCTCGTCACTGTCCTCCCCTCCACTTTCCCCGCAAAAGCCCTCACTCCCCCGCCTGCGCTCGAGAGCACCGAGGCGGCCGGCCAAGTTCAGATCACTTTGGCAGTGGAGTCACACAATCACACGGCCGAGGCGGCCAGCAGCGACACGGAAAAGCACGTACGCTAGCCGCGCGTACAGATCAGTCACAGAAGCCTGCGAGGCCCACGCCAATAGGCTACAGGCTAAAGCCAGTGCATGATGCCATGAACGGCACTGATTAGTTATTAGCTCCATCAGCTCAGCTCAGCTAGCTCCTTTAAGGTTTCGTGCGCCCATAATGCATGCACTGCAGCAGCATCAACTGGCCTGGCGCTCTGGCCTGCCCCGTGTCCGTGCCCCCCGTCCGGCCTTTGCAAAGCGTGTGCACTGTAGCCGATGCGCTCTCCATGGCCACCCGTACGTACGTACGTACTACTTACTGCATCACTCCAATACAGTTTCTGTTGTCCTCTTCCTGCATGTCCTCTTCCTGCATCTCTCTCTCACTCTCTCTCTCTGCTCGTTTCGATGTTCTGAAACATGAAGACCTCTGTAGCTCGCGCAGTGGATGGCCGGACGTGTGTTTCGCAGTCCTGGAACGGGCCAGATGGTACGTGCGTCTTGGGTGGGGTGGACCTGTCAGGGCTACACGGACGATTTGCCCCGGCCGGTCGTGGCCGGGGCTGGTCGGAGCAAGAGACTGATGAGAGCATCCTGTTAGCCCACCAACTGGAAGCCCAAAGACACGAACAGAAGAAAGATTTTGTGCTGCACGCTGCAGCGTATTCTGTTTCTTCTATTGCTTTTATTGCTTTTTATTCAACTTTGCTTCTTGCTTCTCAAGTTGTTACATGGCACTAGGCCCAACCTTTATACCCGCGTACATGCAAATCAAACTCGGACTCCATCTGTGTACATTGCTCGGATACAGCTACTGAAATAGAAACGGACTCGGCAAACTGAAAAGAAACTAGAAACAAAGATTATCTAACAATCACTCCCTAATCTTTGTGTACGTACTTATATTTCGTGTGCTGCCAGTTGGACTCAACTTCAACATGGCTCCCACACACTCGGCCAAAGACAGTGGCACAACTCAAACACGTCTTGGTCTCTGCCAGTTGGGCTCGTCTTCAACTTGGCTCACACTTACTTGTCCGAAGATGGTAACACAACTCGAACACATCTTGGTCTCTTACTCATTGAGGCAGTCGGTCTCAACTACGACTTGCACCCCAACTCGTACTCGAATTTCAAGTTGGTCACGACTTCAACTTGAGTAACACACAGACTCGACTTAGGACGACGAACACATCTCCTCGATGTCCCGGACTTAACACTACTTACTTGACTCAGGACGGCGAACACATCTTCTCAACGTCCCTCGCCTTCACCTTTCGATGATCGGCACCAAGATGCATCGTCTTTAACGCCTTCCACGCAGCTTTGGCCGTCTCCTTTCCGGCCAGTAGGAAGAGCGTCGACGTTGCCTCGTCACCGGTGATATCACCTCCTGGAGAACACGACATGATCTTGGGCACAAATCAAAAAACTCAGGCTCCTCCTCGTCATGGAGTCGCATGCACCGTACAGTGCATCGGTCTTGCCGCCACCCCGTATATGCCACCTCGGGAGTCGAGATCACCCCTCCCGGGGCAGCAGCTAGGGTTTCAAACCTAAAGCTCTGATACCAATTGTTAGCCCACCAACTGGAAGCCCAAAGACACGAACAGAAGAAAGATTTTGTGCTGCACGCTGCAGCGTATTCTGTTTCTTCTATTGCTTTTATTGCTTTTTATTCAACTTTGCTTCTTGCTTCTCAAGTTGTTACATGGCACTAGGCCCAACCTTTATACCCGCGTACATGCAAATCAAACTCGGACTCCATCTGTGTACATTGCTCGGATACAGCTACTGAAATAGAAACGGACTCGGCAAACTGAAAAGAAACTAGAAACAAAGATTATCTAACACATCCATGCATGCAGGGCGATTCCAACAGACAGGCTTCGTTACCCTCCGGCAATGTCGTAACCCCCCTCCCCCCACCCTCACCCTCCGGTGACGACAGCTGGCCATGGCCATAGCTGCGAGCTAAGGGAGGAAGAGATTAGAAGATGAGCTTTTTCTCACCAATCAGCCCACAAGCATCGGTCCACATGGCACAACTAGCAACTAATCCTCACATTTACCTCACATGATGTAATCGAATGGAAAATGGATCGAGGGGATTGTGCGCATCTGAAGCGGCTGGGCGCCTGAGCTTAAGAAACCCTGGCGGCAAGCGGCGTGTGGACGGGAGGAGGCCGCGTGCTTCCGCGCAGGAAGCTCGAGTTTGGCCGTCTAGGGGCTAGGGCCGGCGGTGTGGGGAGGGGGGGGCAACACGACGAGCTAGAGAAGAGCTGGGGAGGGGAAGCTGTCAGAGGACAAAGCTGCAGGGGATCTCAATCTACCGCCTACGGGGCGTCGGCTACTGGTTGTGTCGCTATGCTGTGGTAAGGAGGTCGACTAGCCAAGGAGGAGGAGGTGGGAAGGCCAAGGGGACCGAGATCGAGGGCGAGGCCACATGAGGGGTCGACCTTGGAGGGGATCTGCTGACGCCGACCTGATTGGCTAGGCTAATTGGTATTTTTTTTTGTTATTGTCTTGATTAATCTTGGTACAATACATAAATGGTGTATTGCATATTGATGTTGTAATCCTGACTTATGATGTTGTATTGCTTATTTGCATAGACAATTAGACAGTAAATATCTAGACTACATTGTATTTTTTTTTGTAGTGATGAATTCTACAATTTGTTTGTAGATTTGCAATAATATAGAAACTAACTTTGCGTAAAAATGTCACAAGCAATTGAAGTAGTAATCTCTCAACCGACAAGAGAGCACAACTTAGTGGTATGTTTGATTTATTTGCTACTCACTATAAGCATGTTTATTTGTTTTGGAATGATTATTTACAATTTACCGATGTATCTTCATTATATTTCTTTTTTTTGTTGTTTTGCTTCTCTTTTATTCATGTATAAATTTAGATTGCACATAAGTAAAAGACTATGTTTATATATATTAATTTAGCTTAGTCCTGTGAGTTTATCTTTCATTTTTACCCTAACTTCGCCGGTGCATGCATGGTTGGCGGCCAGCGGCTTGTCACGACTCACGACACTCGGTAAAGCCTTTGCCGAGTGTCACGTCAGCACTCGGCAAAAAAAAATCCGACGTCAACTCTGACGGCCTCTTTGCCGAGTGCCACCTCAGCGGCACTCGGCAAAGAATTTTTTCTCTTTTTTTTTTGAAAATTCTTTGCCGAGTGCCATACACTTGCACTCGGCAAAGAAATTTTTTCTTTTTTTTTAATTTTTTTTTTGCCGAGTGCCATGGCTATGGCACTCGGCAAAGCTGGGAAATTGGGTTTCTGCTTCCCAGCTTTGCCGAGTGTCATGGTCACGGCACTCGGCAAAGCCCTCTTTGCCGAGTGTGGCACTCGGCAAATAGGGGAAAAATGCTATTTTTTTTGGTTTTTTGCTTTCCATCAGCACAAACAAAGAAATCCCATATATATATCAACACACAGCACATGATATATCACATACACATCCATATTCCATCACATACACATCCATAACCCATCACATACACATCCACCATCCATAATACATCACATACAAATCCATTGTCCATAATCCATCACATACATTCGCATCATCCATGACAATATCCATCACAATATATATATGTCTCTAGTAGTAGTCCAACATAAGGCTAAGTCTAACACAAGTCCATGCAACATGAAAAGAAACAAATAAGCGGTACCTCTCGCCCGGCCTCCCCACCCGGAGTGTGAGCGCCACCTTGAGGAGGGCAGGTTGGCCACCGGCTTTGTGGAGAAGGGCCACCTTGAGGAGTCGGGTTCGAACCCGCCGACTGTGGCCGCACAAAGGAGAAGCGAATTCATGAGTATCTGCAGGAGGGCCGCACAAGCTAAAGGAATAAACAACCATATATACTCACCGGAGTCCCTACAGGAGGAGGAGGAGCCACAACTGGAGCGAGCAGCGACTGGGGCACGACCACACCTGGCAAGACCTGAAGGCTCGCCATGAAGCTGAACATGTCCTGCAGTCTCTGCGCCTCGGTCGCCCTCGGGCTTATGCGACCTCCATCTCCGGTAGATGGGCCTCACTTTGGGCCGCTTTCTTTGGGCCTCCAACCTCCGCAAGTCGGCCTGCAACATTCCACCCGCAATATTTAAACAATGCAAAGGCAAGGTAGATGTGTAAAAGCAATGAACGACGAGTGCCATATTTTACCGAGTGCGGCGCTCGGCAAAGCAGGTCTTTGCCGAGTGCCCGCAATTTGACACTCGGCAAAGATATTTGCACTCGGTAAATTACGTGTTTCCCGTAGTGCACACAACGCCGCGTGTGTTCATTCATGTTAAGGTTGAGATTCGAAATTTGGTGCATTACCATGCATGCATGTGATCAGAGGTGCATTCACCTTGAACATGGGGGCGCCGAAGGCTAGTCATGTCGACTAACGTTTTGCGCCCTGTTACTGACACAAGAAACATCCACTCGCTCGGATGACCCACACAGCAAACCACAAAACGTGTACTCAGCAAGCCCTAAATGGGTCCTAAATGCACAACACTGCGTACAACCCCGACATGTCCAGCTGTTGGCCAAGTTAACTTTGATTCACGCGCGCTGTTCCGTTTCGTTTCGTCTTATATTGTGGAAAGAAACTATTCACAAGCTACTGTTTGTCATGAGAAAAGTCTAGTACGCTATTACGCTAACCACCGTTTCAACGTACGTACCTTGGCAAACATAATGAAACTACTGCTGTACACGGCCAGCAGATACATACGTTGTAAAGTGAGGTTTGCTCATTGAGAGATAAAATAACTTTGCAAGATATTAGAGCTAATTGTAAATTAAGTCCCAGATAACAAACAAGATTGTTAATCGATCTAAACACTGTTCGCAAGTTATTTCAAGTGACAAAACAACAACTACTCGTATATATACAGCCAAGAGACGGTATGACACGGTAACAATAATTTTTTTTTTGGCCGTATTAGCGTGATTTCATTTCGTATGTACAAAAATAGCTGCAGCGATTTTTTTTTTTTTTTTTTTTTTGCAAAACTAGCACCCCGACTGCATAGCCACCGTGCGGTGGCGCTGCCGCACAGCCGCCATTGGGTTGCCCGCCTGGTCGCCACGTGCCACACCTCCCCGGTTATGGTTTGGCGGATTAGAATTTCTACTGTGTTTGTTTCATTTTTGAAATATAGCAAATGATTTCAAAAAAATATGAAATGTTATGTGAATGCTCTTGACACAGTGTACTTTCTTGTGTAATTTTCTACATAATTTTACTCGTTACGATTTTACCTCGCAATTTCATTAAAGTGTACTGATTTTATCCCGGCACGTGTCAACCCCTCCCCCTCCCACACGCATGGTCGTCTTCTCGCCAGCCCTGCTCTCCCCCCTCCCGCACGCGCCCCCCCTCCGGTGCCCACCTTTCCAACCGTCCACCTCCCTACTCTGCACATCTGTCGACTCCTCGTGGTTGCCCCCCTTACCCACAGTGTTGCGCATAGACAATGCATCTGAAATTCGCGGCGCCAACGCAACGACTCCTCCTTCGCTCGGCTATAAATACCAAAATCTCATAGTCGCTCTCCGCTCATCCTAATTGTGTGTCTCTAACACGTCTCTTTCTTATATTCTGATACAAACTCACCAACAAATATTATGTTAGTCTCACTACGACCACCCCTGGCCATAAGGCTTTGTACGATCAGTCTCTAGTCGTAAGCTTTTCTATGACTCATCTCTGATTGTAAGCCTTCTCTACGATCACCTTGTGCTCGTAGATTTATTCACGATCCCCATAATCGATGGAGTCTGCAGGTATGTGGGCCCAAATGATTATAGTCTTATGACACACGGGGTAGTTAATATATGCTGTTATTCTCTGGAATAACTGTACGTTTTATACCTTTGTTTATGACAATAACTGCCTGGTGATGTGGGGGGAGGATTATCTCTCTGACAATAAGCTCCATCAACCGGTTCATCATTTGGACCGTGGAGATGTCTCTTAGATTGGAAAAACTGTCACCCCTTCATGCACTATATAAGGGATGAAGCCGACAGACAGAGGGGTAAGATGATCTGGAGCAGAAGACATCAGACTGTAGTCTTGCTCTTGATTGTAATCAGCATATTCAATACATCAACACAGGAGTAGAGTTGTTATTCTATTTAGAGAAGGTCTGAACATGTATAAAATCTCTGTATCATTCTCTATGTGATTGTAATTCTAGAAGACCCCTTAAATATTCATTCGTAAGATCAATAGTAAAATATCAATAGTGTTATTTTCATAAATTCCGCATAGAGACGATCATTCTTACAAACATAAAATAAATTTACGCTATTTCGGCAAAAAAAGTTTCCACGGCTACAACAACTACTCGTATATGTAGCCAAGAGACGGCATGACACGGCGTCACCTCCTGGCAGGTGAATCACGTGACGATATGACGGCTGCCTGCTATGCCTCTGCTCGAGCCCAGAGCCGTGAAGCTGCAGAGCCAACACGCAACATGCACGCACCGGCACCCGTCCAAACCGCGCCAGCCTTTACTTCCTTCCGTCCGCTCGTTCGGCCCACGAGCTTACCCCCACTCACACCCGACCCGACTCCAGCGCAGCGCCACCGTCTGATCCGGCCGGCCAGCTCAAACTTATCATGCATGCATATATGGCCGCCGCCGCCGCTAGCTCTTCCCCATCGATCGACCTGCCCTGCCCTGCCATGCCATGCCGCAGCGCAGCGCAGTGTGGGTAGCATCATCTGCGTGCACTTGGAATATTACGAGAGTGCGCGCCAATGGGAGCGCCGTGTATGTGCCACCCTCTTGTTTTCTTCCGCGCTTGTCCCCCTGCTCACCTGATCATGCATGGCCGGCTCTGCTCTGCGCCGCTGCCTCCATGCATGCACGACGCCACGGCCCCGTCGCTTGTTGCATGCACACGTGACCCGTCCTTTCAGCTAGCTCCTTCATTGGACCCCCAGCACAGCATAGTGGGCCTGTAGCTGCATGCACGCACTCTTGTCTCTCCATTTCTCCTTTTTCTACTTGCATCGGCCACAACGGAAGCAGACGCATGCGAAGGCGCTAGCTCAATATATATCGCGCAAACTGCGTGCACATATATGCCCATTTGGCGCAATTAATCATGCAGTGTGATCTTTGCTTGGTATAGGGTGCTGCTGCGGTGCGCGCATGTGGGGCCTCTGCTGCGTGACCGGGCCGAATCTAGAGCCCCTCACATACTTGTTTGGGATCCGAATCATCTGCATTGAAAAGGTAAATACTGAGGATGAATAATATTCTATATTAGGAACGTCTCACAACCGTACGATTGAAACCCAATAACTCAGATCCAGTGCTACAGTGAAAATGCTATGGCACGTGCAATAATCACTATACCGAACTCGTATTACTGTGCGCACAGTACCCGGTATCGCTGACAATCCGAATCCACTTGTTCGCGTACCGTCGGGAAAGGGGGAGACGCGGTCATGTAGATCCGGTGCTCCATGCATCACACTGGAGCTGAATTAAATTGTAATACCCCGAATGTTAATCGTGCATTTATAAAAGAATTCAGAAGGAGAGAAACCAGTTGAAGAATGGAATTTCAGAGGGTTGGAGGGGGTTTCCGCATAATCTCGCCAACCCGGGTCGTGGGCCGCGGTCCAAGACGCCCAAAGGGGGTCGGCCATAAAGGGGGAGTGCCTCCCCACCCCCAAAACCCTAGCCCCATCCTCTCCTTCACTTTTCCCCCCATCTAGCCGCTGCCCCTCACCCCCAATCTAGGTGCCACCTCTCCCCTCCCTGCTACCGTCCCTCCCTGGCCTTGGGCGCCCCGTCTCCTCGCAGCCGAGCGCTCCTGCCACTTGCTCTTCATGCTGCCGTCTCCCGGGATCGCCGGTTCCGCGCAGTGGTGGCCGGCAATGGAAGAATCAAAAGGGGAAGGAAGGGAGGAGAGGTAGAGAGGGAGGAGCACCTTGCTGGGTGTTCATCAGGCCAGCACAACTCCACGGGTAACGCTCCTAATCTCGATAGTTAGGTGTTTAATTTTCGTCATTAGGCGAGACTGATAGCAGATTGATTCTGGCAGTCGGTAGAGATCGTAAGTTTTGGGGCTTTAAACGGAGGATTTCGACCAGGACGTCTCCTAGAGAGTTGTAGGTCTCATCACTAGCTTTCCATACAGTCCTGGATCGCTCAATTTGGAGTTGGTGATTTTTTCATTGATGCTGTTCCAGGTTTCTATCGGGATTCTGACAGATCGTAGAAATTGTTTAATAAGAATTAGACAATGAACTTTTTTAGGATTGCACCAACACGAAAGTTGTAGATATTTTCATAGGCTTTCTAGAGAGATAAAAATAACATTTTTTGAATGTACGTACTGGGAGTTACGTCAGTTTTAGCGCGCTGTCCAGAACCTCTGATGATATATTCATAGGTTTATTAACCTGTCTAAAAGAGGTAGAAGAATGTAGAATCTGGGAACCTTGCCAACTAGGTTTTTGTGGGAAAACTTGTAAGCTTTCCAGGGGATTAAAGATCACTAAATTTGGATAATTATGTAGATAGTTATGAATTTTAGAAGGAGACTGTCCCATTCTAGGACAGTTCGCTGTTTTTAAAAGTTGATGTTTTGGGCTACGTTAGGGAGCATAGTATGTAAATATTTGTTTCTAGCAATGTTATGTCCCGAATTACTCTCTTGTTATGGTCGTTAAAATTATTCAGGCGGTGGTGTGGTTCCGGGGGCAGCATCCTTGTCACGTCATCAGTCCTCGCACGGTTGAGGCAAGTACAGTTGGAATGGTCATGATTGCCTTTTATTGTTCAAAGTGTGTGATGCTATTGAATTGGTTAAATTCAATGCATTGTGAATAATTCCAGTAATTCTTGTTCTTTTGCATGAGTGTTAATCCATGCTTCCTAAAAGTATGTCTTTCATATTCACGACTCCATTCATTCATTCGATCACTGTTCATGTTTCACCCACGGGAGTGGGATGTAAAGACCCATTATTCCAATATAGCCATGTAAGACTCACCATTCCAATGTGGGCAACGTGGATCCCCGTTATGAAATATTCTTCAAACGGGCCTTGGATCCCCGTATTTTGGATAATGCGGGCATGAGTGAACATCGACGGGTGTTCACTGGCTATACCGGTATAAGCAGAGGAGGAGGTCTTGCATTTCATTCATTCATATGATTTCCGCCTTGCTACATTCTTATTCTGTATTATGACTGTCAGGTTCTTATTCATTGTTGTTCGTATTACTCTGTTGTACTTGCTGAGTCGTGGACTCATTTTTGCCTTGTTTATTTGTTTAGGTAAACAATGAGGACGACATGCTTGGGAGGGAATAGTCACAGATCACTTCATTCACTTCACATTATTCACATTTTAATTAGATGAGCTTGTCATTGCCTTTCATCTGATAAATATTGGATTATAATAAATGGAGTTTGATGGTTGATGTTATCATTTATAATGATATGGTTGATTTAGTAAATGCATAAGGATCTTCGTATAGTCTATTGATAGGTTTATCCTAAATGATTTAACATGATTGCATAATTAGAGTTTTGATATGAGAGACCATGTGAGAGGTCCTCCCTTGTGAGTGATGAGTAATTGACATCTTGTTGGATGGGTTGGGATTTGAATCCCCATGTTTGTGCTGGTTCTGTGCTGAATCAGGTTAATCGGAACTACCGGCGTGTAAGCTGCGGAAGTTCCGATGATCGGAACTACCGCTGTGTAAGGAGCGGAAGTTCCGATGATCGGAACTTCTGATTCATCTGGGGTTTTTGAGTTCTGTTTATTTGAAGTGCGGAACTTCCGCCCCTGGGAGCACGGAACTTCCGTTGATACTGACAGATGTGTTGTGAATCGGATCCTCCAACTCAGAGTGCGGACGCTCCGATGTCGGAACTTCCGCTATGGGAAGCGGAACGTCCGATAATCGGAACTTCCGATTGTTAAGGGCGGAACTTCGATTGTACACATAAATGAGCGATCGTGCATATTTTGTGTAATTGAGGTTGTATGAGTTTGAGTCTTATACAAATGTTGATGCTATGATTATGAGCAATGCTATGTGATGTGTTTTGCTTGTGATGACCGGGGCATCGAGATGGAGTCGTGGCGAGACACGTGGACGGACTAGCGCAGGAGGCGTTGAGGTCGAGCGGTCGGGATGTGTCGAAGACGACGTGAATCTTGAAGCGGTTGCGAGTCGTGCACAAGAAAGAAGACGGAACCTTCAGAAAGGTGCGCAAGGGGCGAAGGGTCTTTTCGCAAGCGGCACAAGTGGAGGCGGTTCTGTTTGGGTCTAGTGGGCTTAATGGGTTGTAGACCCATTAGCCAAGGGCTATAAATAGGGAAGAACCCTGGAGATAGGGTTGGCAATTTTTGAGATAAAAATTAGGGTTTGCTTTCGGAGAGGTTTTTGGACTTTTGGAGAGAGTTTGAGTTGGAGTGTATGAACTGAAACCTATTGTAATCATTCCTCTTTGCTTTACCTCTGTAATCCTTGTTTCAATCCAATGAAATCGAGGTTTTGATTATTTGATTTTGCAACTCTTCCTCTCACTTTGTTTACGTTGAATATCTATGTTTGGTGTATCTTTTGATTCATCTTATGAGAGTGCATGAAACTTGAGAGCTATAGTCGTTTTGATATTGCTAATATATCCTCAAAGTTTCATGAGCTAAGAATCTAAGAGTCTCTCTATTCGGGGGTTTTGGTCTTTCTTTCGTGTTCTTCAAGAAACACGATTTTGCTTTGATTATTGAATCTTTGCTTGCAACTTCTTCTCAATACGGTCAAGATGTTGTTTAGGATGATGTCCTGTGAAACTTGACCAGAGAAGATCAACAAATCAAAAGTAGTTTGGATTTTTGGGCAAAAACCGGCGTTACATTCTTGATCGGGATAATCGGAGCTTCGATTTTACAACGCGGAACTACGCCCGTGAACTTCCGCGCGGAATTCGAACTTCGATTCTCGAACTTCCGCTTTGACCGGCGGAGCTTCCGATTTCGGAAAGAACGGCCGAGGCTTGTTTTTGTTTCTTGATCTTGCTTCATTTATTTTCTCTAGATCTCCAGAGATCTTTGTAGGCTTGATTAAATACAGTAAAGGGGAGTTATTAATTTTAGGCACCATTCACCCCCCCTCTGTTGCCATTTCGGTCCTTCATGATATGTTGTTGAATTCTGATTCAGTTCATACATTCATTCGGATAGCTGTTGCTCTTTTTATGTTATTACCTGAAAGATTCTTGAAAATAATTCGTAGTATTGCTTGGTGTTAGACTTTAGGTAATATATTGGCTCCCGGTTAGCCAGAGTGTTACAGTTGGTATCAGAGCGGGCATTAGGTCCGTGGTATTGAAATATTAATTTGACACACTGTGCACAGTAGGTGGGTTTTTGGTAATTCATTGCATTTGCGTTTCTGATAGTCTGATTCATTTTGTTCAAGTTGAACTATTATTGAATTGATTTGTACCACTGTTCTTGTTGTTCTAAAGCTAAATGGTTAGCTATATGTTTGTGATGTTCAGAAATGTTGAGAAGTTGAGGTCGTGGTTGTGGCCCTGGGCTTTGCCAGGCTACACCATCATTCGTGGTCTAGGAATAGGGTAGTAGTTACTCCAATACCATAGTTATGTGATGAGTGTGAGTTTCTTTAGAAACAATTTTCTCTTCCTTGAGCTTGATTTAGGCCAATTCTGGGTTCAACAACTTAGTCCGTATTGGGCCAGCTATGGCTGGTAATCACCGAGAGAAGGCAAAGAGATTCCGTAGGGAACTTAACCATGAGTATCACCATGTCCTGGGGGCGACTAGCTTGCTTAACGTCAACTCTGTGGTTGATCAGGCCAAGAGTATGGAGTCGGAGAGAGAGCGTAATAGAGAGAGGCAGTCTTCTAGTGGGTTTACCCCTTCTGGTGGTTCTGACAGTGGTCAGAAGAGGAGTTTCAATAGTGGAGGTGGGTCTTCTCAGTGACCTGCTTCCAAGAAGTTTCAGGGAGGCCATCGTCCTCAGCCGTCGGCGCAATCTGGTCGTGAGAGACAGACGCCTTCGCTGCGTGCTTCCTCGCAGTCTTTGCGTCTGTTCGGTGCAGGTATGATTTGTTTTAAGTGCGGTGACAGTCAACGTGCTTCTGAGTGCTTTTTCACTGGAGTTTGTCGTCATCGTGGCCTGTTCGGCCGTAAGATGTCATTCTGTAAGAAGAATCCAGCGAGTATCATCAGGTGGGAGTCAACCCCTGCCACATCTTCATTAATTACTCCACGAGGTTCGGCCGGACTCGTAGTTGCTCCGTGCCTCGGTACCGCCGGGATGGGTTTCTCCTGCATCGTTTCCTCCAGCACCTTATGCAGGGTTCTACTGGAACCCTGTGCCGTCTGCACCACCGTTGTTCGTTCCATCTGTGGCAGTCCCTGTTCATCCTTCGCCGAGTGTCGAAGCATCCTCTGTTCCGGTACACCTAGAGTCTGCGCCATGCCTACACCTGAGACAGTAGGTCGTCCTGACGTGGTGACAGGTACCTTACTAGTTGATTCTCGTGAGGCTTTTGTTCTTTTGAGGAGGATTTCATAGCTAATCTAATGGTGATTCAGTTATCGCCTTTTGATGTTATCCTTGGTATGTATTGGTTATTCAGTTACCGCGCTAAGATTTTTTGCTTCTAGAAGACCGTGACTTTGCGAGCCCCGTCCTGTGAAGAATTGGTGTTTCAGGGCAGTACGTCGTCTGATTCCCTTTTTGTGTTGGTCAGTTTGTTCCCTAGCCGACGATCATCAACAATTGGATTGCTTTAGTCTACTAGCGCGAAGGCAGATTCATCTCTACGCATTGAGGACATTCCGGTAGTGTGTGAATATCCTGATGTTTTCCCTACAAAACTTTCTGGGATGCCTCTAGAGTGGAATATGGAATTCTGGATTGATCTTATTCCTGGTACCTGACCTATTTCTATGTCTCTGTACTGTTTGGCTCGACCCTTTCAGGATGAGCTGAAAAAGCAATTAGACGATTTGTTGTCTAAAGGTATGATTCGGCATAGTATTTCACCGTGGAGGGGGGGCCGCCTGTTCTCTTCACAAAGAAGAAAGATGGCAGTTGGCGTATGTGCATTGATTATCAGGCTCTCAATCAAGCGACGATATAGAATAAATATCTCTTGCCCCGTATTGAGGATCTTTTGATCAGCTGAAAAGAGCTAAAGTGTTCTTCACGATTTACCTTCAGTTAGGGTATAATCAAATCCGAGTTCGGGAGCAGGACATTGAAAAGACGGCTTTCTCTACGAGGTATGGTCATTATGAGTATAAAGTAATGTCCTTTGGACTAACAAATGCACCTGCGGTTTTCATAGAAGCAATGAACAACATGCTCCATCGGTATCTTGATGAATTTGTAGTGGTGTTCATTGATGATATCTTGATCTATTCTAATACAGGAGGACCATGAACATCATTTGAGGTTGGTTCTTTAGACCTTGAGAGGAAATCAGTTTATGCCAAGGTGAAGAAATGTGAGTTATGGAATTTTGAAGTTGGGTTTCTGGGTCATGTGATTAATCAAGAGGGCATTTCAATCGATCCTAGTAAGATCTAGATGGTAGTAGAATGGAAAGGACAACTGATGTCAAGGAATTGAAGAGTTTTCTGGGATTAGCTGGTTATTACCGGTGTTTTGTAGAGGGTTTCTCTATCATTGCCAAACCGATGTCACAGCTAACTCAGAAATGTGTCAAGTTCCAGTGGACAGAGGAGTGTGAGCGTAGTTTCTGCACTCTGAAGGATAGGTTGGTGACCGCCCCTATTCTTACCCTTCCTGAACCTGGTAAGCGATTTACTATTTATTCAGATACATCTCGATTTGGACTCGGTTGTGTGGTCATGCAGGATGGTAAAGGGATTACCTATGCTTCGAGACAGCTGAAGAAACACGAGCAGAACTATAGTACTCATGATTTAGAGCTCTCCACAGTTGTTCTTGCTCTAAAGATTTAGCTTCATTATCTGTATGGCGAATCTGGTGATATATTCACTAATCACAAGAGTCTGAAGTATATATTTACCCAGAAAGACAACGATGAGATGATAGGCTTGTCGTTGTGCGACGCCTTCGCACCAACTTGTGGCCCCAATAGATGGTCGCTCGAGGATTCCGCACCTCTGCCTTGCCTTCTCAAGCTCCCTGTTGCTGCCATGAATGGATGGAAGTGGATCGGCATGATATCTGCAGCCATCGTCACCGATAGGATGGGATGGAGGTAGCTCGGTATGAGATCCATCGCTGCCGTCGTGCCCTACTCAAGAACCGCCCCCATGCATGCTTGGGCTTGCTGTCGTGGTCTGCTTGCGCACCACCGTAGCACATGCTCAGGTTCGCCTCCGTTGGGATCGAATAATTTTGGCTTGGCATGAGATCAGCCCATGGCGACGGTGAATTGTCCATGTTCTCAGTGGAGATAGGAGAGGTGGATCTGGATAGGGGATATATATAGAGAGAGTATATGGAAGAGTGAGGAATGGAAAGAGAAAGAACAATGGGAAGAAGATGAAGTCATTGCGTGATTCGAGAGGCAGTTGTGGTCGCTCCGATTTGGTTGATCCAACAGCAAAATACTATCCCGTTAGATGAGGTAGGGATGGTATATCGTTTTCTATATATTCTCTTTTTGGCATGCAGCAGCATCAATGAGAAATTACGTTCACCACCTATCCTACTGAACACTGGTAATAGAAGTTCAAAAGTAGTGGTCTAACTGCCAGCTGGGATTGAAACATATGGAATCTATTCTCTTTTAAGGTCTTCACCATGGTAAGTAATGGCTCTATTACAAAATGAATTTGTACATATCTGACAAAAATGTTGCTAGTAGTGTAGCGAGAATGGTTATAATTTATTGGTCTTTGTCATACTTTTAAAGGTGCGCTTATCTCCTTTTGAGGGTATTAAGCAATTTCAATATTAATTTACACTACTACAGAAAAGGTCTCGATAGACGGTTCAAAAACATCGTCGCAGATGATTTCGTGAGTTATCTGAGTTTATGGGTCAGTAATGACATGAGGTCACCACAGACGGTTTTCAAACCGTTTGTGATGCAGACTATCACAGACGGGTTATTAACTCAGAACTGTTTGTGATAGTTGACTATCATAGACGGTTGTAGATGAAATCGTCTGTGATAGCTGATGTATCATAGATAATTTGTAGATAAAACCTTCTGTGGGAGCTGATGTATCACACACGGTATGTACTAAGGAATCGTCTATGATATTCTTTTGTATTTCTAAATTTATTTATGTTTATTGGCTAGCCTCTAGAAATGCTAGCACATCCAATTCACATTCATTTCAGAAACAAGCACATCCATTTCACAAATCCATTAATTAAAATTAATCATTCATGTACATTTACACAGATGTACCATTAAGTTCAATCTTATCTCAATTAAGTTCAATCTACATTGTGGAACTTCCCATCTGGATTTATGACCTCACGGTTCAAGAATGCCACAAACTGTCCTCGAATGTTTAGGAGCTGGCCCTGTTCCAATGCAGTTGTATCGATGCTCGCAACCTGTCGCTAGGAAGATTAGATTCGTGCATATATAAATTGATAAGTATGAAATAATTATTGAAAGATTGACAAACCCGTGGATCATTAGTCATCGCGGAACCGACGAGTAGTTCCATGTTGTGCCAAACATACTATCCACAGCTGTTGCAGGCTGGCGGCTGCTTTTGGCACTGTAAAAACATAATTAGTTAGTTCGAGAGGCATTACTACGAAGTGTTATGTAGGATTAATGTGTACTAGCAAATATTGGGAAATTTAGATAATGTCACGGGATCCTTCTCTTGCATTTCCCTCCTTTAGCAACATACACGACGAACGACCTATGTGATTCTAAGAAGTTAGCCGTAGCCATTCAAAGGAAGGAAATACTACAATAGAGTTATCTATAGAGAAAATGTGTTTACCTATCGATTAATTGTCGGATAATTGTGAAGTCGTGTGCGACCATCTTTAGGGAATCTAGGTATATTACCATGTTCTATTTTGGTATAATTACAATTAGAATTCAGTGGAACCTACACAGGCTTGTCGCCATTGTCATTAAACCTAAGTTCGTGTTGCTTATAAATTACAAATCAACAAGTATAGCCACTAGTGCAGCACTTACTCCTTGTTGTATGGCAAAAGTATGAATTCCTTATTGCGGTGAGCCAACAATGACCCCGTCATGTAATTCTCGATGAATTTTGCATTCTCCTTGATGGTTTGCAAGGAGACGAAGTGTGGGTCAAGGAAACCTACCGATGAATTCCTTAATTCGGCTTCAGAAATCATATATGTGTATATATATACACAAGTGTGGGCCGAGGTATATCTCACTTGGAGCTTGCACTTCATAGCAACCAATATAGCAATACAAAATTAGCTACTCCAACAAGCCTATCAATGGATCAAGCATTCTAGAGATAATAATTATTACCAGAATATCATCGATAGGAAAGTTGTCGTCACTTTTTGGGGTAGGGTTGGACGCGCAGCTACTCCGTAGGTTGGGGACTGGCTAGCACAGTAGGGGCAGTGGCTGGAAACTGATTTTTCTTAAGCCTTTCCTCAAGACTCTCCATTTGTCGTCGCGTCTCATCTCTAACGCGATCATTGATATCATCTCTGAGGGATTCACAAAGCCGTGCATCGTGCTCGGCTTTGTCTCTCTTCCTACTCGTAGCTGTGCATCACGCCCGGCTTTGGCTCTGTTCCTACTCCAGTACGCTTCGGAGTCCTTTGGGAATCCATGTTTCCATGGAACAAAAAAACCAAGGCCTCTCGTGCGACCCGGGTACCCATTGTTTCCCAAGGCCGTAGAGAGTACATCTCTCTCCCCGACTGTCTGGAATGAGCGTTGGGAAGATTGTGCACTCAACACTTCCTGCAATAGCCCGACATGTCATTTCACTTCCCATGAAGTTATGGAGTAATTACAAACTAGGTAGTTCGATATCTTACCAGGCGCTGGGACACTTCCCCATCTGCGGGGTTTGAAAAGGAGAGGGCCCCTGAAGACACGGTAGATGACCTCGCTCTTAGCCACTTTCGGGCATGCTCATCAGGGATCCCAACAAATAGCGGGGAGGCGTCCAAATGGTTTGCGTGCTGGTCCTAATCTCACCATTGCGGTATTTTACCTGCATACCCATTGTTGCCGAGTCTATAGGGGTGCGTGTTTTTTTGCCTGGAGGGCCCTGTGCGCCGCACTTTCACACCTAAAATCATATGCCATCTTCTTCGCCACAAAGTCTTGCCAGTACTCTTCCATGAGCAGATACTTCTAGAAGGGCGTCAGATCCTTCTCCACATATTTCTTGATAAGTGTGCTCTTAAAGTTCTTCCACACTTTGCACGCCTGTAGCAATGCATGTCGTTGCACGGAGTCCTGGTATTATTCCAATATCTCGAACGATCGAAAAATATCCGTCAGCAGCTCACCTTTTTGAGCTTTGGTCAACTCCTTCCACGAATCGTAGGCGATCTTGACCCGTTCCCTTGCAACTATTTCGACCGTTCTCCAATATGCGGATGCTGCTTGGCGAGGATTGACAGTGGTCCCAGACACATCGACCTCCGTGATGGTAAATCGGCCCTTGGGCCTTTTCCATATTCCTCTTCTTGTACATTGCTTGGATATTTTAAAGGACGACACATTAGACGCATGAGGCGACGATGAAGAAGAATGAGCGGAAGATATCTTTGCAAGAAATAGAAGTTCTGACACGCATGAACATATTATTATAAGATTCGATCTCTATGTGTGTGGATATACATACCAATTAATAAATAATTGGGATATGTAGGGAACAAATTAGGACCTATACAATGACATAATTGATATATAAACATGTAAATCCTCTAAGTTATTTAAAAGGAATAATATGCTCAACACAAACATCATATGAACAAATGAAATCAATATAAGGCTAAGATTTAACATTTTGATATTACTCCAAGATGTAGAGTTGCACAAGACTTAATCTTGGCCTTCTGGCTACTTAATCTGTACTCTTTATTAATTGAATTTGACAATATTAATTCAAATTTGAGCTCTAAAATCGTGCTTTACTTATCTAACGACATGATCTTTAATAAAAAGACAACAGGTAATACTTTCGGCCTGGAAGTTCAACCAATTAAGCAACCGAAAGTAACATACTAAATGCTAAAGATCAATCAACAGTTACCTTTGTGCGTAAATGCTAAAGATCAAAACAATTTCAGTACAAGACTATTACTATCACAACATTCATTTCAAGCCCACCACACCACATTGCAATATATTCCATTAGCAGTATCAAGCCCACCACATTTCATCGGTTACCTTTGGGCGTCGAGGAGAAGGATGAGCAAGGAGCACCGAAGAAGAAGGGTGCGACGTCGAAGGGGAGGCACGCCGGGCTCCGGGGAGGAGGAGGTGACACGTGCTCAGGGGAGGGGAGGAGGGGCGCCGAGTTTGGGGAGGTGGCGGGCTCAGGGGAGGAGGCGCACAAGGCTCGAGGAGGAGGCGATGTCGAGGACGACGGCAACAGTCTCGGGGAAGAGGGAGAGTTAGAGAGACTTAATCGTTTGGGTGGGGGCGTAGGCAAACCCTAGAGTCCGAATATAAATAGGGCTAGACATTACAGGCGGTTCTAAAGTAGAACTGTATGTGATAAATAATATCACAGACGGTTCTAATAAATAACCGGTTGTGATAGATAATGTATCACAGACGGCTTATCCTAAGGAACCATCTATGATATCTTATGTATGATATAAGGTTTGTAAATGAAACCGTCTGTAGTAGATTATCAGAGACGATTGGTAGATAAAATCGTTTGTAATAGATTATCACAGACGAATTGTCGATGAAACCGTCTGTGATATTCTTTTGTATTTATAAATCTAGTTCTGTTTATTGGCTAGCCTCAGGAAATGCTAGCCATACCCTCTGAAACACAAGAAGTACATGTATACATCCAACTCACATTCATTTCAGAAACAAGCACATCCATTTCACAGTACAAATTAATTAACTCAAATGAACTAAAATTAACCATTCAGAACATATACACACATGTACCATTAAGTTCAATTTTATCACAATCAAGTTCAATCTACATTGTGGAACTCCCCATATTACACATTCTCGGCCCTTATGCAATACACACATTGTTCATTCTTTAAAAATTAACCCTTCATGATGATCGACGCGTATGTAGCTAGTTTCGTCAAGTTGTTCTTCCTAGACCCTTGTGCCGTTTCTGAAGGGAGGCAACTCGTTAAATTGATTGTATTATTCCCCGTTCACTACATTCTCAACTCCGACGATTCTTCTTTTTCTATGAAGAACTACATGGCGCTTCTTATTTTCTTGGTCGGTTACATAGAATACTTGAACAACTTGGTTGACGAGTACGAATGGTTTGTATTTATATCCAACACGTTCAAGGTCCACGGTAGTAACACCGTACATGTCGACCTTCACCTATGGGAGATGGACCCAACGACATCGAAATAGGGGGATCTTGAAAAACACATAGTTGAGCTCTCAAACCTCCTCTATGAGCCCATAGCAGGAGCTCCTCAGCCCATCGGTACTGAACACATCTATGCGGACACCGCTATTCTAGTTAGTGCGAATTATATCCTGAGCCTGTGTATAGAATGTGTACTCATTTATGTTATGTCCTTGCCATTTCACAACTGTAAATATTGGCCCTTTTGCCAACCATGTCAGCATATCACTTGATGAGCTCCTAGCGAGTCGCTCCTTCAACCATTGGTTGAACCGACTGTTGTGTTGTCTCGTGATCCAAACATCTGACCGTTCTGGATTCTATTGCCGAAGCATGTCTTTGTGCTGGTCGATATACGGGGACAGTTCAGTCATATATTGCAAAACCGTGAAATGGGCTTGAGCATATGCATCCATATCTGGAGTGATCGAGCCTCCCCTTATGGAAGGATCGAGGCACACCTATCAGTTTGACCTAAGCCATGTAATTGACAAAGTACTTAACGACCTCTTCGGTTGCCTAACCTTCGACGATGCTGCCCTCCGTCCGAGATCGATTTCGTACATAGGACTTGAGAATTCTCATGAACCTCTTGAATGGGTACATGCTACGTAGGAACACAGGCCCGCACATCTTTATCCCCCTCCCAATGTGAACAATAGATGGACCATGGTATCAAAAAATGACGGAGGGAAGTACATCTCAGGATCACATAGAGTCGTCACCTCCTCATCCTCCAGAGCATCTAGTCCTTCGGAATCGATGACATTCTGAGCTATTGTGTTAAAGAAATAACACAGCCTCATGATTATCTCTCGAACCTTGATCGACAAAATACTTCTAATTACAACATGGAGCATCTGTGTCATCAGCACATGACAATCATGAGACTTCATGCCAATTAACTTCAAATCTTCCATCAAAACAGGTTTTCTCATGTTGACGGAGTAATCGAACGACACTTTCACACCATGCAAGCACCGACACAGTTCGGTTCTCTCGGCCTTGGACAGAGTGTAACAAGCAGGGGGAAGGTACGTTCGTCCTTTATTGTTCTTTGTCGGTGCTAACTCAGGTCTGATGTCCATATCAACCAAGTTAAGTCATGCGTTGACACCATCCTTTGTTTTGTTACGAATATTCAGTACGAGACCAATCAAGCTGTCACATACATTCTTCTCTACGTGCATGACATTGATGCAGTGGTGAACTTTTAGGTGTTCCCAATAAGGTAAGTCCCAAAATATTGACCTCTTCTTCCAAATGTTCTTCTCATGGGTCCTCGATTTACGTCTCTTTTCGAGCACAACATCTAAATCCTTAACCATATTATATACCTCTTTTTCGCTAAAATGTCTTAGGGCTGACTTGTTCTCCTCTCCGTCGAATTATTTCTTCATCCTGCGGTATGGGTGAGCCCTCCGAAGGAACCTACAGTGATGCATGTACACTATTTTGCACGAGTGCTTCAGCCATACACTCTCGGTATTATCTAAGCAGTGAGTGCAGGCTTTGACCCCTATTGTACTCTCGCCTGACAGGTTAGCAAGAGCAGGATAATTATTTATGGTGCAGAACAACAAGGAACGTAAAGTGAAATACTCTTGTTTATACGCATCCCATAACTGTACCCCTTTAATCTACAATATTTTTAGATCTTCCATCAATAGTGCTAGATACACATCAATATCATTCCTAGGTTGCTTTGGCCCTTGGATAAGTATCAATAGAAAAATATACTTCTGCTTCATACACAACCAAGGTAGAAGATTGTAGATACAGAGAGTCACGGGCCAAGTGCTATGTCGGCTGCTCATGTTACTGAAGGGTTCATTCCATTTGTATTCAAACCAAACCTTATATTCCTCGGTTCTGCACTGAAGTCTGCAAACCTCCTATCGATGTCTCTCCACAAGGCGGAATCAGTATGGTTTCTTAGCTTTCTATCATTCGTACTCTCCTTCGAGTGCCAATGCAGCAATTTTGTATCATTTGGGTCCGCAAAAAAACACTTCAAACGGGAAATTACATAAAGATACCATGCCACCTTAGCAGGAGGTCCTTTCTTCACCTCGATTTCCTCACCATCATCTGATTGATTCTTACGCTTGTGTCGGGATGCGTTGCACACCGGACATACTTGCATGTTTGAATACTCGTTACGGTAGAGGATACAGTCGTTCGGATATACATGTATTCTTTATACTTCCATTCTCAATAGACAAAGAACCTTCTTGGCTTTGTAGGTGGTTTTTGGTAACTCGTTTCCCTCGAAAGCATGCCCTCTAAGAGACCTAGCAGCGCCTTGAAACTCTTGTCGAACCAACCGTTGCTTGCCTTCAATTTCAGCAGTTCAAGCATGGATGACAACCTTGTGTATTCCGACTTGTAGCCTGGGAACAAAGGTTTCTCCGAGTCCTCTATCAAGTCCTGCAATTTAACATACTCTATCTCATCACAGTTCCCCTCTGCATCGCGAAGCATCTAATCCAGATTGTCATCGCGCTGCCTATCCGAATCAGAATAACAATCGACAACATCCGGTGGCATATCGTTGAATTCGTCGGCGGTGTCGTTATTACTACCTTCCTGTATAATCTGCCTTTTACCGTGACTGGTCCAACGTGTATACCTTTTTTTGAAACCCCTTTGAATCAAGTGTGCTTCAATCTGCGCTCGGTTCGTAAACATCTTCATATTCTTGCAGTCATTACACAGACAATACATATATTCCACCCCCTTATTCAATATATCCTCATCGACTGTTCTTGTAAAAGCAAACACGCCATTAATATACTATTCACTCACACGATTGCCAGCGTACATCCAGTTTTGGTCCATCTACGCGACACATATAACAATTTGGTGTTAAATATTGAATTAGTTAATTAGTATACTATAGATGCAACTTTTGATGTGTCATTTGAAATATGTATTTGTAATGAATTGAAAAATAGCAATGCATTACAATAGGAGTGCAGTAATATGTGTGTAATCAATGGCAACAACACCAATAAAATCCAAACTTTGACCATGCATCCTAGGGTCAGGTTGTTCATCACAAACACATTATAGACAACACACCCCATTTTAGATGGCAAGAAGCCAACACTCGTAAAACAACATAAAAAGCTAGATCTAAACCATCTTCAATTATCTCTTTACCAAGCTAGATATAGAATATAATACAAGGAACAAATTACCAACCAACAATAGTTAAGAACAAATTACCAAGCCCCACCTCCAACAGCAGCAGCAGCGAGAACAGAGTTGGAATTTAAGACATATCTGTGAGGATCGGGTCTACCATAAATGAGATTATCATGGATGATTTTTAATACAAACCATCTGTGATGAGGACGAGAAGTCACAGACGGTTCATGTTGAAAACCATCTGTGAAGTATCACAGACGGTTCTGAAAAAGAACCGCCTGTGATATTATGAAATATCACAAACAATTCTTTGTCAGAACCGTCTGTGATACTTCATAGACGGTTTTCAACATGAACCATATGTGATATTATATCTTCACAAATGGTTTTTAATGTAACCAATAACACAGACGATCTCTAAACCAAAACTGTCTGTGATTGCATGTAATACATACGGTTTTGGTCAACCACCTATGATGAGATGACCAGTATTAGCCTTTTTGTAGTAGTGTTATTAGTTTTATCATCATTTCGATTGAATATTGAGGCCCCGTTTGGAATGTCATAAAACGGGTCTGAGCTTTTTTCCCAAATATAAAAACAAAGGGTTTGTAGCTAAAGTTTCTTAGTCCATGTGCAATTGATCATTCGTAAAAACAAGAAAATGTCATAAGAGTCATTTTAAGTTGCCAGAACTCATTGTGTGAGGCCAGTTGCCTGCCATTGACTTGTGGAGAGGGTGTTCCCAAAAAACTAATGAATACCTTTTCACAAAAAAAGAGTAAGCAACTAATTATGTGCATGTATGGCCAAGATCTTGGGCTGTAAACGAGGATGCTTTGCAAGCAAGAGGTCACATATTGTTACCACCAGACGCGCAATGCAGCGGAAGAAGAGTTGGAGCAGCCTGGTCCAACGAAGAGTGCGTCGATGTAGTGGTCGTAGTCGATCATCCTCGTAGTCGATCGTCTCCTCCAGCAACCAATCGAGTTTCTCACCAAGGTCGTGGATCGTCCTCAAGTGCAACAACAACCGCAGTAGCTCCTCTACAGTATCCACACGTCCAAAGAAGGAACACCGTACGCCGGTGTGCTAGCACCAAGTCGCATGGGGAAGGCTAGGGTTTGGAGTAACTCACATCAACTCGTATCAAGTCATATAACATGTATCTCCTCTGTCCCCAATAGCCTCAAGCATATCCTTATATAGTGCCTGTGATGGATCCTATACGAACACGTTTGACAAATCGTATCCGTATTGGTTTGTTCCAACCAGTTAAGTGTATGACCCGTTAGGTTTATGTGTAATCGGTTGTGACTCGGAAACTCCTTTCCGATCATGAGTCGTTAGCGGCTCCTAGTAGGACATAACAATTCCCAAATACACACGAATTAAATCGGACGAACCTTAATGCAATATGATCTACGACCAAGTCCTTATCACTAACAATCAGCTCGTATCTCTATACGACCAGCTCATATTTGGTCTCGACCAGTTCGTAACTCCTTACAATCAGGTTTCAACCACTTAGTGATCATGTTCGACCAGCCTACCACCAGCTCGTATCTCCATACGACTAGTTCGTATCTGATCGAACTGAAAGGCATGCTCATGTATTCTCCCGTTGCCTCACGATATCTGGTTGTACGCCAAGTGAGATATTATTTCATCCATAGACTGTTCAATACTTTCTCGATCAAGTGCCAGATAACTTCATGTGGTCGAACTCTTCGACGACCAATGGCATGGCCATGCACTTTCTTTATCCGACCATATCGAGGGGCCTAGATATATCTCTCCTGTTATGTTAGAAGGGGCAAATCTCATATCCTACCAGTCATATTCCTCTGCATGCTTCATAGTATACCTAAAAGCTACCTTTATAACTAACCAGTTACGGAGTAACGTTTGGCAACACCAAAGTGTACTCTTACACATATAGAAAACCATGTTGATATCAAGTCTAAGAATTATACGTCATCATTGCTTGAGACAAACTGATGACACATGAAATCATAACAATCCCAATAGTGTCTCAAGATGGGTCAATCCAACACCATGTTCTATAACATATGTTCACATTATTGATTTGATATGCCTATATCCATGACCGGTGAAACATAGTCATCAATCAATAAATATGCTAGTCGAAAGAGTCACTAGTGTTCTGACCAGTGAAATTCAACCAGGGATACATTTAGAACGACATCATCATAAGTTAAAAGAGATTCACCAACAAGTCACATACTCATTAATCTTTATAACTGATGATTCATTCAAGAAACATAATAACATTTATTCAATAACTTATAAACATAAAGTGATACAATCAACTCTATGATTGCCTCTAGAGCATATCACCAACATCTAGAGCCCAATGTACCAGGCAGTGCTGGAGCTAGTTAGCGCTTCATTGGCTCTAGAAGCCTTAATGTGGCAAGTTCTCACAGAGCTAGCTTCTAGAGGCCAAAAGATCCTTCCCGAACGAGCAAACTCCTCCACTGCAGGTAGGATGCTCATAGATGAAGAAAAGAGACTTTAGGCAAGTGGTTCTGCCTGGGCATAAAATATATTTACGAATGAATGTCTAGAATGACTGACCAATACTTGTCGTGGAAGTGAATGGAGTCAAAGTCTGGCCAAATAAAGCCTAATGAACAGGATCAAACTTATCAATATCATTCCAGTACTAGCGGAATGACCAGTATGTACCATTCCGTCAAGCAAAACAACACAAAGGAGGCGGCATCCCGTACCAGCCTCAATGCCGGTTAATTCCTTCCATTCCAGTTGATTCCAGCCATTCCAAGTGAAATTAGGTACTTTGTCAATTCCAGTATCAGACAACACTAAAAAAAGAGCAACGACAGCAAGATCGTGGAGGATGCAGCTTAGGGTGGAGAGTGGATGGGATTAGGGATGGAGTGGGGACGAGATGAAGAGAGGGTAGTGATTGAAGAGTGGGCGGCTGCCTGGTTGGCTCATGTGGGTTTTCTTTTATGTATAAAAAATACGTTAAGTGAAGGGGTTCCATCGGTCCATCCACCTCCATCTAAGTAGTTCCTTTCTGATCAGATGGCTGCAGTACCCGATTGTAGTATAGGTGGGATTGCACTCTATTATTATGCACTTACTTCTAGTATATATGTTATTATGTTAAACTTCGAAACGGTACGCCGAAGTGGCTAATACCAGTATGTTCCATCCCAAGAACCAAATCGGAATGGCCTCCGGAATAGAATTGACAAGTTTGGGCAGGCTCAGACCTAATCTAATGAGATATGCGCTCCATCATCCGATTTTGATACAACTATCGACACACTCTTCACCATCCTTTTCTCCTACCCTCTAGCACCATCTCGATCCATTTGATTATTCACATACGAGGTCGTCCCCGACCTCCCACCAGCAAATAGCAACCACCACAGTCGTCACCCCCCCAAAAAAACCCTAACTCTTCCCGTAGGACTATGGCCAACCGTTCTACACCGCTGCCCCACCTCCCCAGCAGTGGTTAGCTCATGGTGCCACCACCACCTACCGGTAGCCACCGTTCCTTCCAAATTTGGCAGAGATGAGCCATAGGCATGTAAACCGCTCGCCTCTGTCGCTGATTGTCGACGTGTCAAAATTGGTAAGAATGGCATAACCATTTTTAGCATTACAATTTCCAAGAAGGGGCCTGCATTTACTAGCAAAAATTTAGTTGCCACATTTACCAATGGACCGTTAAGTTTGATGTTGCACACCAGATTCATCGTTTGTTTCCGTTGTAGGACTCTTTGTTCATATTTATGTGTAGGTAGCGAAGCTTCCTTAGATGCATCCAGGGCTGGATTCAGATCCATGGCAGCATATATAGGCTCTAATATGGGGCGTGAGATATTTACCAGTGCTAAGTTTAGTTAAGTCCGGGTCACAATTTTCCCTCCCGGCATAAGTAGTAATGACCTCCAGCCCTTCATAGCTTGGGGCGTCACGAAATCATAGTTCCGTTACCAGATAAGGCATCTACCGCCGTAATTTTGCGTACGTCTACGTCCTCGATCTTCAGCCGGAATTAACTAACTCCTGCGGTTTCCGGAACTGGGCCGGGTGACGACGTTTAAATGGCGAGACATGCCGCGCATGCACGCGCCCACGCGCGCCTGCAGGCTCAAACACGTGTTTCGGCCGTGAACCACCTGGCGAGATATAGCTTAAGAAAGCAAAGCTGATCTATCCTCTTGCTAGAACCGTGACATGGGCTCCCCGGATGGGACAAAGCATGGCTTAAATGAGCAATCAAGTCGGCGATCGAGCCGGCCGGAATTGGAGACTAGCTAGTTAAGCGGCCGGTCGGCCAGCACCGAAAGGAAGCTTAGGTCAACTCTGCGCTATTGCTGTGCTCTATCTGCGTGTATAAGATCATACATATCACGGTCAATGTCCAGATGAGGTAAATTACCGAGTTTGTGATTGAGCTATATATGTTGATCACCTGGGGGTCGGGGGACCAGAAGGGTGCATGCTGCATGTAGCTTGGTCGTGCGCAGGGAGGTAGCCTATTTGTTGCCATTTCCAATGCTTTTCCTATCCATCTGACACCCTGGACCGTCAAAACACTGTAAATTGGACGCAACGGATGGCCTTGGACTGGAATGGGGTACGTTTATTCCTCCGTCCTTTCGAGTCAATTCGTCGCGGACAGTTGACCCTACGTGGTACTTTTGCCCTACTTAATTGCATGGAGACTTGGACGGGAGTGATAATTTATGGTACTCCTAATTGCAGCGGATATATGGATATAGAAATGTTCCTACCAAATTTTTTGTTTCCCGTGTGTTTCTCGCTGAACACTCCGGAAGGAATCCCGAGTGTTACCATGGGGGCACTCGAGCGGGCATATAACACACGGCAGAAAAAGAAATTCCCGAGAGTGCTTTTTAGGCACTCTCGGGATACATCGACGGAAACTACTATTCATGTCATTCATGCACGTGCAAACGTCTCCTCTCTCTCTCTCTCTCTCCGATCTCCACCCAATCCCCTCACTCCCCACCCTCCTCTCCTCTCCACCACCGCCGACGCCACCTTTTTGACCTCCTACTCCCCGGTCGTTCTGTCGCCTCCGTCTATCTCCTCCACCGCAATCGTATCATCCACTGTCAGGGCCGCCGCTACAGATCTAGTCCACACTCCCCTCTCCAGTGCAGCCGCCTCCTCGTCCTTGTCCTCCTCCGCCTTCGCCGCCGCCTTAGCACCCAATGTCGTCGTCCTCCTTTTCCGCAACCGATGAAGTTCTCATCTTCGTTCTCATTGTCGTTGGATTAACCCTCGCCTCCCATGAGGCCATGACCTCCAGGTACAGACTCTCCTCCTCCCCATTCCCTATATCTGTCATTGCTTGTTGTCTCTAGTTCCTTCCATGTTTGATTTGATACAAGTGTGTTGTTGTTGGACTGAAAAGGGCGACTTGAGGGTCTGAATAGGAGCACCTACTACTTTTCACCGCCTCGGTATTTAAATTCTTCTTTACTCCAATAGGTATGAAGGCTATGAAGATCAGAGACACAAGAACACTACTGAACTCTTGCGTTGAATTCGGAAAGCCCCGAGGTCAAAATCTCCTGGCCGATCTAACCGCGGATGGGCCAGTCTAACCACCTGAGACACGGTCTGACCACCTACTGCAGGGTCAACAGTTCGAGACGATCTCAAATCGACCTAACTTTTGCTTATGAGATCCAAATCCCCTGAGATTTCAGACATCACACGCCAAGAAGGTCATGAACCTATTCCAATCGGCGATCGGGACGATCAAAGCTAATGTTCCACGATTTTCTTGGATGAGGTCAAGAAGGCACAAAAACCAGGGAAAATTAAACTTTGATCCAAAAGCACACTTGTGGGTGGAAGATGGTCAAGATGACTCTAGATTAATTCTCACAAATCATAGCAAGCTAGATCACATCAAAAAGACCCAATCAAAACCCTATGAATACAAAAATCTCAAAGACATCAAAGAGAGAGCAAGAACAAGATAGGGTTTCCTATAATTGAGAGGGTTGACTGCAAATTCTGTACTTTTTCCTTTTATAGTGGAGGCTAGATGTAGAAATAAAATCTTATTGGGCGTCTATTAAGCCCACACACAAACGGGTCTATACTCACGCATGCTTCTCAAGGAGAATGACGAATCGGGTCACCCAAATATGTGTCTTCCTGATCTCCGTCTTCTCTTGCCCTAAACCACCTCTCCTTGCGCCACAGTTTCTCTAAGGTCACCAATCAGGTATTTTGGTGAAGATACCAAAATATCGATTCTCGATCCTTCTCCAAAGGCCGAGTCTAATCAATGTGAAACAATCACATGCTTCGCCACATGTAGATTCATTAATGACTCTCTTCGTGTCGGCAAATCTCTTCCATCCAACTCCCACCGAAACCACCATAACACTTACACCGACCTTAGACCACTCGATGCAACCCGTTACACCGAACTTCTTGTTAGTCATTATTGTCCATCTTGCATCATGCTTGAGTTCAACCACTTCACTTGACATCCTCGATCGTTATGGACCTCCGCTCTCTTAGCCTAGTCTCGATTATCCTCGCTGTTGATTGTCGTTGACTCCAAACAACTTACACAACAATAGACCAAGAAATCGATTCCGTACATAAGTTTTTCGTAACTTAACCCACGTTAGCCAAAACATGCATCATACAACACCTATGTACTAAAACCCATGACTTTGATCAATCCCACAAAATTCACTGCATTCTCAACGTATGACACCTCACTGGCCGGTCTAACCGCCGGCAAACGGGCAATCAGACCCCTTTGGAATTTTTCCCAAGTCTCAGCTGTATTCTATTTGAAAATTTCAAATTCTATTTTGTTTTTTTCTCGAAACTCCATTTTTAATAAGATCTAGTGCAAACGCATCACCCCACCTTCCTACACAAGTGATTTTTGGTCAATTCCAAAAATTCTACTTTTCAACTTTCAGCCGGTCAGACCACCGGCCTCTGGTCGGTCAAACCGCCCACAGGGTCGGTCAGACAACCAGCTAAACTTCGCTAAAACCAAGGTTTTCTAAACACATTGACACCATTGCTAATTGTTCAATCACACTAAGATTAAGATCATCTACCGATAATCTCCACAGCTTTGGATCCAATCAGATCTCGTCGGAGTAGGAGTAGGTTGGATCCGGCCAGATCTCAACGAGGACATTGGTGGGAGGCTGAGGTCGACGTCGACGTCGAGGGCTGCCACCACCTCTCCTACAACCACTGAGGCATGCAAGATCAACGGCAGCAGCGGCGACCGCGAGCAGAGAGGCCTTCTTCCGTGCTGCTGTCGCTGCACGCTGGTACGGCTTCCTTGGTGCGCTTCTCCTTTTTTTTTTTTTTTTTTTCCTTTCTTTGCCTGTGCAAATGTGCTGTGCTTGTTTAGAGAATAGGAAAAATGATGCTTCTAGTTATATATATGACTTCTAGGCTGGTACCAGATGATAAATTATTGATACATGTACCGGTAGAATTGTAGCAATGGGTACTCAGTTTACTCAAATATGATATTTGGTAATGCTGTTTGTGGTTATCTGCTGATACTATCAATTCCTGATTTGGTTTATATAGATAGTGGAAGCAATGACTCAACGACGACATTTTTATTACAATTATTTACTTTGCACATTTGCAGCAAGATGCATACTTCTCTGCTTTTGCACTCTAGATACAGCAACCTGCTTTATTTATCATGCGGCAAGAACTGGCCTACCACACCTGCCTTGCTTGCTTCTGGGCTTCTCGCTATTAGCTAGCTATGCCCCATTTGTTTATGGATGTACCACTGGCTAGAGTTGGGAGTCGGGCGGTGACGGCACGGGCACGGGCACGATGAGCCTCGGGACACGGCGGACCGTGGCGGCATAGCACGGAGAGCTCGTCGGGCCGTGGCATGGCACGATGGCCAGCCGTGCCGCCGTGCTGCCATACATAGATTTGAGCAAAAGGTGCGAAAAAACAAAGACCAAATGTCACAATCAAATATTCTAAAGCACAATTTAAAAGGCCTTGGAGCCAAACCACTTGAAAAGAGCAGCGGAGAGAGGGACAGCAAAGACATGGGAGCGAAGCAAATTAAAGAACATACATCACGCCCCGGGACGGGAGAGACCAGACAATTGCGACCTGAGCCCAGGGAAGCGGGGAACAGAGGAGAAAGCGATCGAGTTAGCTAGAGAGAGAAAATAGGAGGGAGAGCGAGCAAGCGAGGAAACAAGGTTACATCATCACCTAGGCGCCGCAGCCTTTCTGCAGCGGCGCGTCAAAACTGGCAGCCAGATGGTGTCCACACTCTCCTACTACTCTCTTATCCCTTCATCCCGGTCTTAACCTTGCTAAGCCTCTCTTAGCCGCCCTCCTTCCATCTTCAGGAAACACACACAAACCAAAGCCTAGACAAGCAAAGAAGAAACGCTAAGTAGCTAGGCAAGCCAGCCGGCGGCCATGGACTTTGATGACCACGACGACGGCGACGAGGAGATGCCGCCGATGCCGGTGAGCTCAACCTACGAGACTCCTCTGCAGTCGGGGCTTGGCGGTGGTGGGATGGCGCCCAAGCCGCCTGGCCAGCCCGGCAGCCGTGCCAAGGCGCCGGGCTGCGGCGGCGGCAAGTACCGCGAGTGCCTCAAGAACCATGCGGTCGGTATCGGAGGGCACGCCGTGGACGGATGCGGCGAGTTCATGGCCGCCGGCGAGGAGGACACCATCGACGCGCTCCGCTGCGCCGCGTGCAACTGCCACCGTAACTTCCACCGGAAGGAGTCTGAATACCCCAATGCCGAGGGCTCGCCCTTCTCCCCTGCTGCAGTCGCCGCCTACGGCGCCGCGTCGCACCACCAGTTCTCTCCGTACTACCGCACCCCGGCGGGCTACCTGCACCACCGCCAGCATCACATGGCCGCGGCCGCGGCCGCTGTAGGGCACCCACAGCGGCCACTTGCGCTCCCTTCCACCTCCCACAGCGGCCGCGACGACGCCGACGACCTGTTCGGAATGGCGGGTCCCATGTCGGCGGTGGGGCCGCTGAGCGGCATGTCCCTCGGCGCCGGCCCGTCCGGCTCCGGCTCCGGCAAGAAGCGGTTCCGCACAAAGTTCACCCAGGAGCAGAAGGACAAGATGCTGGCATTCGCGGAGCGCGTGGGGTGGCGCATCCAGAAGCACGACGAGGCCGCCGTGCAGCGGTTCTGCGACGAGGTCTGCGTCAAGCGCCACGTCCTCAAGGTGTGGATGCACAACAACAAGCACACCCTCGGCAAGAAGCCGTAGCACTTGACCCCTCATCCGCATGCACAAAAAAGGCAGCGCGCGCGCATGCATCCCAGAGAAGATCGATCGATGGACCGTGGCTAGCCTCCGGTAGGTACCTGCTGCATCGTCTTTATTTAGCATTCGACTTTGACGTTTCCGTGGTGGCTCTTAGGTTAATCTGTAGCGAGCGTTCGTTCTCGACTTTAGGTGGTTCTTTCTTTAATTGTTGCTCGTGTTGTCGAATTCCTATGGCATGGCCATTTGCCGATTTGATTCTTCTCGGGAATGTACTTGATGTTGCATCTGATCGATCAGCCGGCGAGAGGGCTTGTATCTGGGGATTGGGGTTGCATGGATTCCGTGTATGTACTCTTATATTTTTTGTCGTTGGGACCTGCGCGCTGGGATAATTTTACTCATGGGTCGGGCCATTCCTCCGGTTAGTAGTTAGCTACTGCCAATCCTAAAGAAGATCCGATTTGCTAAATCACATGCAACATAAAATTAGCACAATCTCAGTCGATTTTCCTCACCTTTGGATTAATGTGGAGGTTTGTGCTACGGCTAATTAAGATCGTTGTTCTCCTCTTTGGCATCGATGCCGGCGTCACCCGCCGCCGCCGGTTCGGACTCAGGTTCACCGGTTAGGGTTTGAGTTCACCAAAACTAGGACCTTAGAGAGAGGGGGCGGGCACAGGAAGCATGGTGGTGGCGGTGTGGAGAGGCTCCGCCTCGACCGCGGGACGAAGGAGGGCGGTGGCGGGCGGGTCGAGGACGAGTTCAAGGAGGAGTGGCGGCTGATCCGGCGCTGCCGCTGGAGACGAGGAAGAAGGGTGGCTGGGAAGGTGGAGGAGGGCGGTATCGACAGCTGCATCGGGCTGTGGTAGTAGTGGGGGAGGAGCTCGCCGGCAGGCATCGCCGGTACCGGAGGTGGTGCCGGCGGGGCGGAGGGAGGCGGCACAGGGGCGGGGCGGCGGTAGTTGGCTGTGGGAGGTGGAGATGGGTTAGGGTTAGGGTTAACTTGCGGGGGTTATATAGGTGAGAGAATGAGATATGATATGAATCATATGATTTTGATCTAACTGTGTAAAAAATCACATGTGCTTTCCAAAAATTTCAGTCGACCGTGACATACGCGCCCCCAAAAGAAGATAGACAACTGTTGCATCCCCCCCCCCCTCCCATGTCTTCCCTCCACACCTCTCTCTTGCTTTTTCACATTTGCTTGTTCTTCACCCTGGCATGGAGTAGTTTAATTGTGCAAAGATTAATTCTGCCTAACTCCTTCCATTTCTAAACAACAAAGACAGGCTTTTCCCCAACACTTCGATCCATGCACTAACACACTCCATGACGTGTTCTTCGCTGTCTTTTGATCTTGAAGTTAATACGCGCGCAACCGTTTGCTCGACAGCTCGAGCTGTATCCGCATTAACTCCCTCCCCAATTTGGCGAGCAATGTAAAGGTTTTCTTGACACGCATGCAGCGAGGGGCGACGGTTCAGACTTCAGAGCTAGCACAGCACGCGTGCAGCCCCGGCGTGTCGTCGTTCTCTCTTACCTCCTTCGCTCCCTGCCATTTACTTCGGCGCCTGGCTAACACCTTTCCGTTTTTACTCTCGTCATCGCCTTTAATACTAGTACATGGATGCGGTTGTTGCATTCATTACGGTTAGCCATGGACCGATCGAGAGGCTCGAAAACACATTTACGACTGCCTCAAGTTATGATATGTAGTGCCGCTAACTCGCTATAGCAGAAGTATATGCTCACATCTCACCTAGCTTACAACCTAACTGGAGTAGTGTATTGAATTGGGTGGGTGCGCTCGTGTAAGCTTTTCCCACGCACTGCGAGAGAGGAAGAGGACCGCCGTACCGGGAGAGAGGCAGCCTTGCCAGGCTGCTATGTGGAAGTCCGGGACGGAAAGCGGAGCCTGAACACTCCCCCTATTGTTGCGAGTTTGCTGCTAGCTTGTGGATGCCTGCACTGTAAATCTGCAATGCGTGAGCTGCCGTCGCGGCACGGCAAAGGCTAGGGCGGCAAGAGATAAAAAGGGAGCTGAGGCAGCTGCTAGCGATAGAAAATGCAGTGACCTTTCCCCTCTCTTGTTCCTCCTTTTGTTGTACTTGGCTTTAGCTTGCATTGCAGCTATGGAAGCCGACCAGCCATGTCGATGCTTGCCTCGACGGCCGGACACATAATACGGACTAAGTTTAATTTTTAATTCTAATTAATTTTTAAAAATTTTAAAAGCTCATGTGCACGTGTTAAAACTATTTAGTTCTACATGAAGAGTTGAAGGAGAGTTACACTATTTTATAAGATGGAACATAGTAGCCTCTTTGTGAAATTGGAGAGAGCCAACACACGCGTGTGCTCGCTCGCTCGCCTCGCCTCGCCTCGCGGTGTTCAGTTACTTATGAGTAATAGCTGCGGTTAACACTGATTGATGGCAAATCAATGACGACCGTTTCCTTAGTAACTCTCTGACCTCTTTGTTTTTGCTATTAAAATTGGTTCTTCTTCGATTCGCTTTACGAAAGAGTAAGACAGAACCCAAGAGTTTGTTGCTGGATCTGGCGATCTCCATCCCGGCGAGACGCGTGTACGGTCGAACCGGGAGAGCAGGCCTTCGGAACCCTCGTCCTTGAAGGCTTGCACAGGCGAGGACGAATAAAGTTTTTGGGGGAGCGTTCGCGTGACTTCTCGCTGCTTTTTCTCCATTCGATTCTCTGCTACGTCTACATCAATTGCACGATTACTACCACGATGTCTACTACGTCATGACGAATGACGACCTAACCAAGACTCTCCTCCTGCTGCTGCTGCTTCTTCCACTGGATCTGGGTATGCTTATCTCACACTTGTTGTTTGGTTAGCTTTATTATCGGTTGTTGCCTTGAACACTGGGATATGAATGTTAGTTTTTATACTTTTAGAAATTCGTATAACTATAGTGTTCTTGCTTACCTGCTTTATAAAAAAAACAAAAGTTCTTTTCATAATTCATCTAACTTATTTCTAAATTAAAGTAATTTAAAAAATACTCGTATATTTAACCGGTCCATAGACCATAGTGGAGACGAGTTAAGCGCTATAAGCTATAGGCTAGGCGTGGGCAGTGGCCGCAGAATCTGATGAAGGGTTGCAAACTTTTGTTCTCTAACGCAGAACTGCGCAGGCTGGTTACTGACAGTTGGGCCTGGGTAGTGCAGGTGGCCGCCTGGCGCCACACAAGTATGCAGTGGTGCGGCCGGCTGGGAGGACGCACACTCTCCTCTCCTGCATAGCTTAAGGGTTGGGGGCTAGCTGGGCGGCTGGCCTGGCCATGGCCGTCTGGTCCAAACTAGCCCAGTGTGCTTCACTGGTGTAATGTGTGGCACTCCCTACTACATTGGTATTCATGGAACCCAACAGCTGTGGTCCCTCAAGAGTCTGGCTTAGGGGAAAAAATGACAATGTTTTTCGGAGCGAGCGCTATAGCTGCTTTGCATTCTGAATCCATGACATGCTGCATGCATGCCCCGATCGAGAGCCGAAATCGGGACATGTAGTATTTCCGTTTTGGGACAGGTAGGGTAGCTTTTTCTTGCCTAGTCTTGTTTTTCCTACTGTTGAATCAAGTTTGGTGTTTTCTCAACATGGTGCTTGGGAATTGCAACTCATGCCTTCATCAGACTTAGATATTGCAAACGATATACAAAGTTGTGGAACATTGCAAACGATATACAAAGTTGTGGAACATGTTCATAACGTGTAGTACTTAAGGTGATATAATGCAAACTGCCAAGTGATGGAGACATCGCTTGCCATCAATATTGACCTGTTACAAAATGTTTAGACACAATCACGCAAGTGCGTATTTGGTGCCAACTCTGTTTTTAGTGTGGGAACTGTCGTAGATACGAGTCGGACAGTAAAAGTTGTAGGCACCTCCGGCCGGATACGTCGATCGCCAAAGATGCGAGGGAGGAGCTCAACGAGAATCACACACAAGGGGGTCGTATATGGATGTATTGTATATGTGCGTTAGAAGTTACAAGAGGCTCCTCCCAATTTACGAGGGGGTCCTATTTATAGAGTGGGAGGGGGAGATCCCTGATGTTACATCGTTGCTCTTGGGGCTTAGTTTGCTCCAGGGGTACTTTTGTCTATCACATCAAGTGGGTCATGCCACGTCCAGATACATGACATCGTCGACCTTCTATCTATCCGGGTGTCGATGGCACCTTGGCACGTGGCCACAACGGGCCGGGTTGGGAGTGGATTCACCGACGTGTCACGCCTTCCCGAGGTTGGCCCTCTGATCTCGTCTGGGGTGGATCCCTGATGTGTCACGCCTCGCCGAGGTTGGTCCTCAGACCTCGTTCGGGGTTGATCCCCGGACCTTGTCCGGGGTGGATCCCTCTATGTGTCATGCCTTCACAAGGTTATCGTCGGCTCGAGGTAGCGCGGAGACCCTTCCCCAACAGGAATAAACCACGTTTCTTGATCATGTCACTGGAAGCAGACATCTACAGGGCCTCTTAAGCCATCAACAACATTAGTTTCCCTTATGACGCTAACAAGCATCATTCATATGATCCAACGAATGGATAATATTTATCTTCCACAGTTCCTCAATAACCCAACCACTACTACAAAAAAGGCTATAGAAGACATCTCATCACAGACGGTTCTTTGAAACCGTCTGTGATAAAATAATCACATACGGTTCCAAGACGAACCGTCTGTGATATGGAACTATCACAGACGGTTCTCTAGAATCGTCTGTGATATGTAGACGGTTCTAACAACGAACCGTCTGTGATACTGAGAATATCACAGACGGTTCGTGGTTAGAACCGTCTGTGAAGTATGGCTTGGGCAGCCAATCCTCTGCCGCGGTAGGGTTTGGGCAGTCAATCCTCTGTCGTGGTAGGGTATGGGCTGCCAATCCTCTGCCGCGGTAGGGTTTGGGCAGCCAATACTCTGTCGTGGTAGGATTTGGGCTGCCAATCCTCTGCCGCGGTAGGGTTTGTGCAGCCAACCCTCTGCCGTGGCACATAATTCTATGCCATCGCACATAATTCTCTGCCGCGGTAACCAATCCTCTGCCCATCAATTGTGTGCCGCGGCATAGGATTAGCAGCCGTGGCAAAGGATTGTGTGCCGCGGCAAAGGATTATGTGCCGCGGCAATGGATTAGCTACCGCGGCAGAGGATTGGCTGTCCAAACCCTACCACGGCAGAGTATTGGTTGCCATGGTAAAATCAGAGACAGTTCATGATACGAAACCCTAAACCATGGTAAAAATCCAAGCCATGGTAAATTCGAGGAAGCCATGGTAAACCCTAAAATCACAGACGGTTTTTGTATAAAACCGTTTGTGATAATTTTGTTTTGTTGGGCGGGAAAACAAAAATTTGCACTTAATGGTGGGCTACCGAAAATCTCTTTATATTAACAGAGTCATCCATCCCCTCCTTTGCCATCTCCATCTCCTCCTCTGCCAATTCTCCTCTGCCATCTTCGTCTCGCCCTTACCTTGCGCTTCGGCCTCCCCCGAGCTTGTCGCCCGCGGCCTCCTCCACCTTGCCCCAGCCTCGTCGTCGTCGGCCTCCCACGATCTCATCGCCCCCGGCCTCCTCCACTTCGTTGCCCCGTCCTCCCTTGAGCTGGTCGCCCGCGGCCTCCTCCACCTCGCCCCGGCCTCATCGTCGCCGGCCTCCCACGACCTCGTCTCCCCAGCCTCCCACGACCTCACTCTTTGTACTCCCCCCTTTTACTATGTGATGTGGATTACTACTGTGATGTGTTAGTGCTCTGTGAATGGATTGAGTTGATGCTATTGTGATGTGCGTGATGCCGTGTTGTTTTTAGTGCCCTGTGAATGGATTGAGTTGATGCTACTGTGATGCTGTGGCTAGCTAACGAAAAGTTTAATCCGAAAATCCATATCAGATTCATTCGCGGGGCTCCAAACGAAGTGAAAATCCGTTTTTGTTTTTTTAAAAATAGAAATAGCTATCACAGACGGTTCGTGAATAGAACTGTCTGTGATAGCCTTTTTCACAGACGGTTCAAAAACCGTCTGTGATTACCTCGTGTCATCACAGACACAAAAATTCAGACGGTTCAAAAACCGTCTGTGATGATGGTTTAGAACCGTCTGTGATGAGGTTTTCTGTAGCAGTGAAATGCGCTCAATATATAGCAGAATTTGCATGATATCACTCAGAGACGGCAAATCAAGTTGTCGTAGAAAGCAAATAATATGTCCTCTGAAATAATACAGACAACCCAGAAACAGCTATGCATCTGTTCGTGGAATGTTTTTATGCCAAACATATTTGGTCTTTAGTGGCCACCTGGGTGCAGCGAGATTATCCAAAGCCCTCGCAATGGACCACTCAGCTGAAGATGGTTGACTGGTGGATCAACATTTTCCATTCCGAGGAGGCAAACTCCAAAAAAGGTCAAGCCCCATCAATTGTTCTTACTCTTTGGCACATATGGAAAGAAAGAAATAGACGGATTTTCCAGCACCTGAGGTAGGTGTCAACAGGGGTACTATCGATCATCAAAGAAGAAGCCCTGGCATGGACGCTAAGTGGGGCGACCAAGCTACAGATCTACCGGTAAGGCGAGGAGGATACTCACACCACTAGTCCGACATAGACGGGGAAGCCATCAAGTGAAGGAAACCCTATTAGTCAATATGGAGAATGCCGATTTTGGGGTTGCGTCTACTTTTAGTAGCAATTCATTGCTGCCACTGCTATTCGTGTTTTTGTTTACCACCCTCCCGCTCTTCATATTTTTTTGCTTTGCGCTGTCCTGATCAAGGATGGTTTTGTTAATTTTGGATCTGATTTACTCCTCTCTTTAATGCAATAACGATATTTTTGTCATTTCCTCGAAAAAAGATGAGAAAGGGACGTGTGTTAATTCCAAACCAAGACGTGTGGCGCTAACAGGCTAGATGCTAATTAATTCAAGGATGAAACACAATATAGTTTCTATCAGACCCCAAATTTAACATTTGGAATCTTATGTGTTCACGGCACTATTCCCTAGATCAATAGCTAGTGACCACAGTTACATTATTTGGATATCAAACACATATCACGGAAAATGTCAAGCTATTGCATAATAACAAATAAAGTTTAAATATACCTTATGGTGTTTGTCTTTCAGAATGGCCAACGAGGCCAAATACATTCAAAGAATCAGCAACGGAAATAGAATAAGGTATACCACGTGGAACCATCACGATATACCCACAGACAATCGACTAGGGCCCGCGACCTAATTCTTGGCCTTCTTGATCTCCAGTCTTGACAAATGCTCCACTACTACACAAAACCTCATCACAAATGGTTCTAAACCACCATCACAGACAGTTTTTTGAACCGTCTGAATTTATGTGTCTGTGATAACAGACGGTCATCACAGGCGGTTTTCAAACCGTCTGTGAAAAAAGGTATCACAGACGGTTCTTGTTCAGAACCATCTGTGATAGTCTATTTTCACAGACGGTTCTGAACAAGAACTATCTGTGATAGTAATTATCACATACGGTTCTTGTTCAGAACCGTTTGTTATAGTTTTTTCTATTGTAAAAAAAATCAGATTTTGAATGTTTCATAGTTGGTACCATCACAGTTTATGTGAGCTTTTCATCTTCAGAGACTCTTGAAAATACATGAAAAAGGCATCACTCCCATACAAAAACCTTCCTGACCTCCCTCTTACGGCCTGTGAGTACCCCGATGCTGCCCATCTTGACTATAGCGTCGGCGAAGAGGGTGCTGAGGAGGCCCGAGTAGGAGTCAACGACGTCGACGCTGGAGGTGTCGTTATAGAGCACGGCGTCAAAGGCGATGACGGTGAAGCCATCGCAGATGTGAGCCGCTGCACCCATTTACCATTTACGTACGTGCACCCATAGGTTAGCTACCATGATCGATCGAGTCATCGAGGAAGAAGAAGTTTGTTTGCTTATAGCTCAGAAGGACGAGGTCCCTGTCGTGGAGGCCTGCGGCGGCGAATTTGGACCGAAGCACGTCGACGGAGACAAATTCCAGCAGCACGTCGGTGTCCCGCGGGTTCGACACCCTCCCCAGCACATCCCACCTCGACTCGGCTATTATTTATAAGGACAACGCCAAAATATTTTGCCTCCCGCGCATGATTTTTGAACTCCCGTGCTACGAATCACAGACGATTTCATACAAAAACTGTATGTGATGACATATCACAGATGGTTCTTAAGAAGAACCTTCCTGACCTCCCACTTACCATGACACACAATCCTCTACCTCGGTAGCCAATCCTCTATCTCGGTAGCCAATCCTCTGCTGTGGCACACAATATTCTGCCATGGTAGTCAATTCTCTGCCATGGTAGCCAATCCTCTGCCGTGGTAGCCAATCCTTTACCGTGGCACACCATCCTCTGCCGTAGTAGCCAATCAAAGGATTGGCTACCACGGCAGAGGATTGTGTGCCGCGGCAAAATTCCAAACCAAGTCATGGTAAAATCACATCATAGACGGTTCTTAATACAAACCGTTTGTGATAAGTATCTCATCACATACGGTTTGTTTTAAAAACCGTCTGTGAAGTATCACAGACGGTTCTATTTACAAACCATCTGTGGTAATTATGTATCACAGATGGTTCTTCTTACGGAACCGTCTGATAACTACAACACAGACGGTTCCAAAAGAACCGTATGTGCTGAGACGTCTAGTATAGCTTGTTTTGTAGTAGTGCTCATAAGTGCCCACATACCCTTGTTCTTTTATGCGTATTGACTAAAAGAATATATAAAGAGAGTATGCATACACAATCATACTCGCGAGCTAACACACAGAATACAATTATTATGTACATAAGGCTAATCAGAGGGAGGTTTATTGTTCTTTTATTTGTACAAAGCTAAGTTGGAATTAGAATAGTTAATAAGCAATTCCTGAAACTTAGTATTTTAACTAACACAAGTTTTCATAAACTGAGTTTTGATGTAAAGTACTAGTGGAGGCTTCAACCTCTTATACCATTGAGTGGCTCCATCCACCCAATGTTCATGTTCTTTCTCGGGTCACATCCCGTACTTATCACTGGTTCTCAATCATGCCATCTCAAATCTCTGGGCTTCAACTAAATATTTCCAGTCAATCGACTCCAATCCCATAGTTCCAACCACTGGGCTCTAACCCAATCTATATCACTTTCGAGGGCTACATCTATCCGGCGATCCCAAGGTTGCAACCACCCGGTAATTTCGGCTAGCCTACACCTGAAATTCTGGGCTGAATACCTCTAGCGACTCTCTGGCTGCACCACCCAGCAAAACTTAGGCTGCAACCCGAGAGAAGCCTAGGTCACAATCCCCCTGCCTCACAGGCGAGACCACCCTCGAATCACAGGTTGCCAACCCTCGAATCCCAAGGCTGCACCATCCTTGAGCCCCATGGTGGGCCAATTCCCAGATTGTACCCATCCGCTAATCCTGAGCCGCATCCACCTTGCAAATCCCGTGACTGTTGTCGGGACTCAAAAATGCAATTCTAGACCCTCTGTGTATTCTGCACTAGTTCAGAATCACGCTAGTTCACACAGTATCAACATAGATGAATATCGATCCACACAAGACAATTAATAGAATAAACGACTAATTTGAATAGTAAAGAATGGTTTTGACCTTATGGTCGAGTTTACATTTATTAAGCCACGCAGGGCTGACAATAGATAAAATAGCAGCGGAATGAAAATAAACTCCAGCGGAATCCCATCAATTCACCACAGGCAACTGACTGGGATCAAGACCCTAACGATCTACACCTTCATAGAACTCTTCAAAAGCAGGCGATGACTCCTCCACTTCTGTTGATTGGTTGAAGAAAGTATGAGTACACAACTGTACTCGCAAGTCATACCACAGAATGCAATTTATAGATGATGGCTTATTCCAAAGGAACGACTTCTGTGGTTATTTGGCAGAATGCAATATTTGCAATTGAATACAAATAATAGATTGAAAACATAATTCAAAACAAATAAACAATAATAATTTATCATTTGATTTCACAAAAACACACAGTCTAAACAAGTTATTCACACAGCCATATGACTTAGATCACACAGCTCCCTTCCCAAGGTTTTATGAAAATCTACCCCTCGTGTGAAATCCCCGAGCATGTTCATGACTGCGGACGCGGCTATTCAAATAGATTGATTAACACTTTGCAGAGGTTGTACACTTTACCCACAAGATACAATCAGTGTAGCTAGCACTGACCATAACAAAACATTTCAGAAACATCATCTCAACATTGACACTCCCGATGTGCTTTACTGTCGTCCAACCGATACACACAGCGTTTGGGTACGACACACGCCGATGGATAGGAATGCGGCGAACTATCTCGCGATGTGATAAACACACCTCCAGCCCATCACACAGCTTAACCCACAACCTGAGTTGTCAATGGCAAGATTCCATAACCTACTAAGTTAGGCCCGTCCCAAACCAGGCATGTGGTTGTACAACAAGGCTCAGTTCAATGGCGCACAAAGTTAAGTCCTTAAGTGACCAATGCGAGACTTTCAATTTCTAACTAATTCACATAGATTATCATTCCCAGCACACAGCTCCACCAATCACACAGAATCCACCACTTGCCTCAGTCTAAATCTTTTTCCACCCTGTGATTAAGTGCAGCACATGCCATCAACGAGTAATAGCACACATCACACACAGTTTCATCACACAGTTCCATAATCACTTAGTCAAGTTTATAATTGCAACTCACATAAAATGATGACTCGTGGCATGGCTAAGCAATCTATTCGTATCTAACCAACCCACGTTGGTGCTATGATAATACCAACTAATAATGAACCACCCTAGGGTGATAAAAGATCTTGGCATAACAATAGACAAGGAGGACATAACAATTTGGATTAATAACTAAACCCAAAAGCATTTAAATAAATACTTGAAATAGAATGCAACACATTGAAACAAATTATTTTGAAAATTGAGTTCAATATGATCAAATGTATAACTTGCCTTTGAATAGGTCTAGGTACTGGTCTTGATCTTGAGGCACTTCTCCTTCTTCAAAAGTCCCTGAAGAATTAACGTCTACGTGTAAACGAAATAAATAAATAATAGAGGAAAAAAAACTCAAAAAATTAAATAAAAATCATAAATAAATAGATCTCGAATTTATATAAATTTAAACATTTGAATGGGCTCAATTGGAGTTCAGATGCAAAAGATATGGGTTTGGAAGTTTAAAATTTCATAAAATACCATAAATTGGATTTTCTAGAATTTTCTAATTATTTTTCTAAAGAAAAATTGGATTATTGTGCAATGCTGATGTCAGCGAAGGAATTTTCAAAAATAAAAGAATTAAAAGAAAATCTAACATGTGGGACCCACATGTCAGTGAGATGGCTCACGGCGGACTGAGTCTACCAAGCCACGGGAATCCGGAAGTGGTGGACCGTGCCACGCACGCGCGGACGAAGCAGCCACGTGGGCGACACGCAGGCTCGGGTGCTGGTGTGGAAGCTGACGTAGACTCGCCACGTCAGATCGACGGCGGTGGCACTCGGGACCCAATGGTTCCGGCGAACGGCGGCGTCTCGCCGGCGTTGATGGTACCATTGCGTGGAGGGTGATGCGGGGATCTCGCTGATGTACTCACTAGAGCAAGAGAACGACTGGACTGGCCAGCGGTGAGGTCGGAGGGGAGGCGGTGCCACGGGCTCGACGGAATCTGGTCCCCGACGACGCTACGGCGGAACCAAGGAGACTAGGACGTAAGCCCTTGTCTCGGCGATGCTGAAGGTGTAGACGATAAGGCTCGGGCGGCTCTGGTTGCGGCGGGATTGCTCGTCGGAGCTGGCGGCGACGAGATTTCTTCTTCGAGCTCTAGCGGTGGCTAGGGTTTGGCTCCGGCGCTGAGGCGGCTAGGGTTGAGGTGCGGACGCCAAGGGCTACCTTTCTATTAATATGCGGCGGCTCGAGAGAGTCCAGGGCACAAACGCCCAAATCGGAGACGAATAATAGTGATTCGGTGGGTCCCACACGTCAGAGACGGCGGCTAGCGAGAGTTCACGTTGCAAGCAAATACGGTGAGACTTACCAAAGGAGTGCAGTGCGGTTGCGAGAAGGAGAGATAGAGAGATCGACAAAGGGGCCACTGTCGTGGAGGCGCGCGAGAGAGATTTAGGTCGACATGCGGGCCCGCATGTCGGTCGAAAGTCTTGGCCAGCGAGGGAAGCCGGGCCGCACATTGTTGGGCCGAGATTGGAATAGGGTTGGGTTTCAGCCCGTTACTGTTTCGGAGGATTTTAAATAGATTTTCTATTTTAGAAAATACAGAAAATCCAATTAGTAATTAGAAAATAGCAAATGAACTTGGAAAAATTCTAGAAAATTCTATAAAATATATTTAAGCACATAGGATCCTAATAAAATAGTTTTGATAATTGTTGATGTTGGGATTAATCACATTGAATCATTTTGACATGAAGGTCTATATTAAGCTTTAAATAAAATTTCTAAAAATTAATAGAAATTTAAATATTGTATTTTCCAACAAGTAATTATTCGAAAGATTTTTGCAGCTCAAAAAATTGGGATGTTACAACTGTATGCACCCAATACTTTCCACTAGCTACAACCAGGACAACTCAAATCCTTAGGTTCCAACCCGGCTTTTCATCCCATCTTGGCGTACACCCATACGCATTCACAACTCTTTTCACATGCCCAAATCTAAAACAGTTTCCAGGTATCCCATTTGGAATCCCTTTTCCTTTTCAAAATACCAGCCAAGCTCCAGCCTCGACTACCCAAATCCAATTCCATGTTTTAAATGACATCGATGCAAATCATTGCCCACATATCAATGTATCTAATCAAGGCTAAGCATGGCACTTAGATTCAGACGTATCAACTAGTATGTATACCATTTGTTCTAGGGTGACAAAGGGATAGTTTCCAAATTCAAGGATGAGAAGGTTATATTCAAGTATCATTAAGGTATTAACTATGAGCTAGACCAACATAGTTATATAAATCATAGCAATGCAATTTTATAATTTAAACCAATATAATCGTATTTTAAAAGTAGGTGTAGCATGATCAAAGTGTTGACTCGCTTTGCTCAATGGTCTGATAATCATCTTGTTCGTTGTTCTGATAATCATCATGCTCACTGTTCTAATAATCTTGGTCTTGTTTTGTCTTGGACTGCTGCTCCGTCATAGCTTCGGAATCTATCTACGCAGAATACGATTGAACCCAAGAACATCTGAAAGTAACAAAATAAAATCCAATAAATTCAAACATATTCAAACCAAATGAAACACTTCAAATGAAAGTCATTAAAACTAAGATTGTTTGAAGCATGATATGCTTTAAACAAAACTAAACATATCTAATGGGGTTTTGAGAGAAAAGAGTACTCCAGATGAAACCAAACATACTTATCTGGAGTTGGTGAAGGAAATACTTCAAACAAATTATATCTAAGGAAGTTGATGAAGGAAATACTTCAAACAAATTATATCTAAGGAAGTTGATGAAGGAAATACTTCAGATGGAATGTACATCTAGGAATATTTGGGATGAAGGAAATGCTTCAGACCAACGTAGATAAACCCCCAAACTTTATTCGTTTGGTTCGATGGTGGGGTCTTTGGTTGACAGTCAGACTTAGGGTTAGGTGATGTGTCTATGGCCTGATCTTCTGAAAGGTACTGATAAGTCGATTGTGGAGAACTCGACGTTGATGATCCGGAGGCTCCGACCAGAACAGATCAAACCTTCCGCAATCACTACACCACTGCTCCGTTGGTTATCAACCGTGCCGAATAAGGTTGACCTCGCCAAGAAGGCTATCTCCTGCATGCGAATCGAGAACACAAGCAAGAAAGTAGAAGATGCAATCTGATATTGTATTGCGAATATAGATGAAGCTCACAATGTGGGGTTCCTCAACCGAACGTGCGGCGAGACCGCTAAGCAGAATAATCTCAAAGAAAAACCCACGTTAAACTATGACGGCTACTGTATATATATATATAGGGGGACGTGAGGAGGTCATCCTAGGGTTGTGCAGCTGCGGGAAGAGGCGTACACAACCTGGACTCCGACCTCGACACGCTTACAAGACCATATTAGGCAAAAACGGTGACGCGGCACCTTATTCAATATTTAGGTCGCGTATATCTGGTCGAAGACCTGGTCGTAGGACTGGTTCTGGGGTGGTCTTGAGGAGTCCATGTTATCTCTGGTTGTAAGCCTTCTTGAAGTGGTCGTAGACCATGCGGAACTGGTCGTAGACCTTCTTGAACTGTTCGTAGTCCTAGATTCATAAGTACAAGTAAATCATCTCCGTTAGGCAGCGTCATAGAGTTCTCAAATAATAAACTCAGCCCTAGAAACGAATTTACCTGATAAATAAGTTGACGAGCACGTGCTCGAGTAATTGGACCTTGCATATGAGGAGTGTTCGTATCAGTAGAAGTGATGTCCTCATCATTAGGTAACCATTTAATTCAGAGTGAAGGCGAGAGGGATCGAGCTCTCGAGATGTCCGATGGAGCAAGGAGTTAGGACCCCAGCTGGAAGGAGGGAACATTCGTATGAATATCCCGCATTGGTTACCTAGATGAGAGAGATCACCCAGTTAGGTAGGATCCTCTTATCCACTTTCGGATCACGAAGGGTTCTGCTACTGGGAACAGATGACGATGGATGATAGCTGAAGTCCATACGATGTCGATTGGTGGTTGGGCAACTATCATCCACCCGGGAACATCTCATTGCTACTCACATGTTGTGCCTAGCTGATCTAATAGTTTCTTTAATTATTACTTCCTATTTATCGAGAAAGTTCCATGGAAATCAGATAAGACTATGCGTAGGTTCAGGGTTCGCATAGGGTAGATATAAGTCTCACTAACATATGGGGTCTAGTCCATTTAATGACTGCTTTAATTATTTATATTTATCAAAGAAGTTCCATGAGCCTTAGCCAGAACTTCCAAGCATTGGCTGGACATCGGTCTTACAACTTTAGTGATGCTATGGCTGTGGGTTTCGTCCATGAGGTGATCCTTACTATGTCTCACTAGCTATGTGGGTTGGCATATACTAAAGTAAACCTAGCACACTGGTTGACCCTTAGCTACAACATCTGCTAACGACTACTTCTAGTTAAGCAGACAACTATGATACGAGATCTATGGGCTCTTACCTACTAGTCTTTGTGTAGCGACCAACCCTATCACTTGGATTACTAGTATGGAGCCAGGTCATAGCTACCTCAACCTTTGGGACTGTCTAATGATACTAGTAATCTTATATGCTACTAAATTTATCTTTTGGCTTCTAGTTCCAGGTAAAACCTAGTTATGTGTGAGGCATACTCATCATATCATGTGCTTGTGGAATGAGCTACACCTCAACTTAGTCGTTGTTGATGACTTAGGGTTAATAGCCACAGAGACGTTCCTTATTGTTTATTTGACTACCTTCTATCAATCTCCTCATCACTAGACTTCTTCTTCAACAGTTATTCAGGAATTCTAACGTAGTTAACCCTTGCCGGGGAGGGGGGGGGGTCTTAGGATTATCACTTAGTGTCACACCAATTATCCACGGTCAATTCCTAAAGGTATATGATCTTATGCCATACTATGGAGCTGTTATGTGGAGGTCAGTCATGGCTGCAATGCTCCTGTGATAGAGTTTATTATTTCATGTAAACTTATCTCTACTCAAATCTGCACTATATATTGTCACTGACCTAAAATGATCCTATGTTTATTTACAACATATTGGCTTTAACATGTTCATGTAGTCATCTGTTTACTATTATGACAATTTTCAATTACAATGTGACCTACTTGTATTGCACTATTTGGTTAGTTAAAAACTAATCATTTCTACTAATCTTGATTTATTCATCTAATTGATACAAATTGAGGATGCATCTTACTAACTATGTGTGTCCCATTGCCTAGTTGTTCTCTCATACCACACTAACTACTAACTGGATACCTACAAGTGGACCCCACTGTTACTTATCTTCATCTATTATTTAACACAATTTGAGAAGGAAGATTGCTAACTGCATACCTGTTGACCCCTAACCTACTAAGCAACTTGAGCTAATCACTTGATCAGGTTGGGCCTTCTGCTAGTTAGGTTTCATCAAAACTCCAATAGCCTACTATCCCTTACAGGCAGGCCTTACTATTATTTTAATGAAACCAGTAACTATTTTAAAATAGACTATGGCTCTACTCTACTGCTCTTTTAACCAATCACTAGGTTATAACCACATATACATCCTTTTTTCTAACCAGAGCCATGAAGATCCTATCCGGTCTATAACTTCTCAATCTGAATTAGCATGTAATTGTTGTCTTTGTTACTTTAACTACACTAGCCCACTGATGATTTCATGTTAAGCTCTAATCACTGGTTACTATTGCTGTAGTTGTGATTTGCTAGGGACATATTCATTCACTGAGGTTAACTAACTAATTAACCTACTAATATCCTTAGGCTAATTACTTAAATCAATCACTAATTTGATGGGGCTCTTTGCTAGCTACTCCTATCCAACATACACAAAGGTAGAGGGGTTAGAGAGAGTTGCTGAGGGGAGGGGCCCATCAGTCAATTAATCGTCCTCACAACCCTATTAACTAGCTAGTCCTTACAGGTGGGCTGTAGTTTAGTCACACAGAGAGTGACACAGAGACAGAAGGAGGCAAAACAGGGGAAGAGCATGGCGGCTCAAGCGTGCTTCGCTGGCGGCGAGGGGCGGCAGTGTGGAGGCGGAGACCCCAAAATGGGTTACCGAGGGGGAGGAGGCCCTGTGGGTGGTGGTGGTGTGGCAATAGGTGGTCGGTGGCGGGCGGGTGGCTACATGCGGCGGCCGAAGCCGGGAGAGGAACGCGGGCGGCGATGCTCGGGTGTGAGAGGGGGAAGATAGGGGCATCACGAGCAAGAGGGAGGTGAGGGGAACTCACCAAGCTGGACGGTGGAGGCGGAGGTGATCAGAGGCGGGCTGGCGACGGGATCCTCCTGGAGCGCACGGGCCCGATGTGGGGGCAACGCTACGGGGAGGGGGAGCCGGAGTGATAGGTGAGGAATGGAAGAGTGATGCCCAGCGGTACTCGGGTAGGGTGGAATTGGAGATGGACTCACTGGAGTGGAGATGGCGGTCGCGGCGGCGATTTTGGGCCGAAATCAGGGAAGACGACGGCGGCGGTAGCTCTGGTGGACACGAGTCGCAATCGATTGAGGGAAAATGGTCCTTGGGGCCGAAATGCACCGTGACGTGGGTGGCGAGGCGGGGAGTTCACCGGAGCGGCGGTGGCGTGATGGCGGCGCTACGGCCGAGGAAGAGCTGGCGCTCCCTCCTTGGTCTCACTCGGTGAGAAAGAGGGGAGAAGGAGAATGACAGGGGGAAGCAGAGGGAGGGAAAAGATGCGGCTCAGTGAGGCCATAAAATAGGCGGGATGGGTGGAGGGGCCGGTGGTGGTTCGACCGGCATGGGCGCGGGCAAGGCGACGATGGCAATGTGGCGCCAGGAGGCGCGCCATTTGCGGGCGTGGTGCCAGCGCTGGGGTGACGACTATAATGTGGTGCCAGGAGCCACACCAATTGCGGGCATGATGCCAGCGATGGGGCTGTGTGTCACTGGGAGGGAGCAGCTGGCGAGGGGCTGGTGACATGGCTACAGGACACTGGCGTGGAAGAGCAGAGGAGGAGGAAGCAAAGGCTGCGGGTGGGCCGGGGAGGAAAGCTAGGAAGCCAGGAAAAGGAAATAAAAAGAAAAGGAAAAAGAAAAGGAAGTAAGGCTAGGCCAAGTGGTTTCGGCTCAGACCACACCTCTGACTTTTTAATTTAATTTAATTTAATTTTCATTTCTTTTTAAACTCAGTTTGAAATCAAATTTCTATTTTTTGGGGCTGAGGTTTCAAATAACAACTGAAAAACTCGAACATCGCCGACACGTATCAAAAAGTTTTAAAAATTGTGTATTTTTAACTTTGGAATTTTTAAGTCCTAATTTTAGAGTGTTACAGATTCTCAGGACCATTTGAACTATTTGCAATAATTCACACTGTGCAATTTTATTGGTGGGGTTAATTAATTAATTCGTCCACTTTCACCACTTTTGTAGTGAGAAATGCACGGTCCAAGGCAACTATACATGTTTCATCATCGATCTTAAGCCATCAGAAGGCTATGCTGGTTCTTTTCGATCCCCAAATTGTTGAACGGTAATGGAGGTATATAGGAGCACTACTTTTTTTCTGACTCCGACGGTATTCAACTTCTTGAACACTTCAGTAGCTATAGAACCTATGAAGATCATAAAGACAAGCACAACGAAAGTTTTGCATAGAACCTGAGAATTCCCGAGGCAAAATACCTCCACACGACATAGTGTCTGTCTGACCGCCTGACTTGGCCAGTCTGACTGCTGGGTACCTGAACAACACCCCATGAAGATCACACATCAACCTAACTTTCAATCCAGTGATCCAAATACCCTAAGATTTCAACCATAGCTCATTAAGAAGGCTATAAACCTATTTCAATCGACGATCGGGGAGATCGAAGCCAAGATTCTATGAATTTCTTGGATGAGATAAAAAATGCACAAGAACTGAGGAAATTTGAAATCCAAACTTGCTCGTGGGTGGATGATGGTCTAGATGACCCTAGATGGTTTTCCACACGTCCTAGTAAGCTAGATCATAACAGAAGATCAACAGAAAACCAAAATAACACATAAAATCCCAAAGGCACCAAAGAGATGGAAAGAACAAGATAGAACTCATCTTGATGTAAATCTTGCTTGGATTGATTCAAAAGTTGTTGGTTTACAGTCACTCCACCAGGGAGGACAAAAGCTCAACACTTGAGCACTCAATCAAAACATCTCTCTACAATCCTAGCCTTCTCTATTTTCACTTTCCCCGAATCATAAATTCATGTTTCTACTTGGAAGGACTCAAGAGGTGCAAATCGTGCACCCCTTCTTTTTATAGTGGACACTACTACAGAACACGTCATCACAGACGGTTCGGAACCGTCATCACAGACGGTTTCCGAACCGTCTATATTTATTCGTCTGTGATAACAAGCAGTTACCACAGACGGTTCAAAACCGTCTGTGATAACACTTATCACGAGCGGTTTTAAATAAATAAAACCGCAGTGATAACCACTTATCACGAGCGGTTTTCTAAAGTAAACCGTGCTGTGATAAGTGGTTATCACGACGGTTTTATGTTGAAACCGTCTGTGGTAATAGCCTTCATGAGCGGTTTCAACATAAAACCGTGCGTGGTGCTGGCGACCCTAGCTACATTGTTTACTCTTTTTGCCGACCTCGGAATTGCTAGCCATGCCCTCTCAAAACAAGCATGTACAAAAAGCAGATACATCGCAGATAATCAATTGTTGACAACTCAAATTGACCATTACTCAAAATAAATTAATAAATAAATTAATAAAGATCGAATTTGTTGAAGTATTTTTGCTATAGTTGTACAATTGGATTACAATTAAGTCAATTGTTTGCGTGAATCTCGGATCGGCGATGGAGTGAAACTCTCCTTTGTTAACTATTTACGTCATGATAAAATTGCATAGCGCCCTCGAACTTCCATGAGCTCTTGCGCAACGAGTCCATGTAAATCTATTATCAAACCTGCCGCTAGGTCAAGAAAAAATGGTAAGGATATATATTTGAATTTACAATTACAAAAAATTATTTCGAGATTGACAAACCTCCTGATTCTTCATCTTAGCACTAATGATTTCTTTGCATATGATGGCAAGCGTAGAATGCACATAGCTCATCATTTTTTCTTTGGCGACCTTTGCAAAAATAGAATTACATATGTACGTATAGTCGATTGAAGATACATTTTTATGAAGTATGATATATATAGGATTATTGTGTTGTAGCGCGTCTGGAAATTTAGTCTGTGTGTGTTAGTTGGTATTTGGATCCATTGTATCTTCCTTGTTGGCTAACATAGGTGATGAGCGAACTACATAATTGAAAAAGTTATCCTCGGGCATTTCAAGCGAAGGAAGACTACAATAGAGTTATGTATGAAGGAAATGATCATACTTGTCGAGTATTGCTTGCGAGAATCTTTGAAGTCGTGATCGTTTACGACTAGGGAATCAAGATATATCACGTTGTTCCTCTTGGGTATAATGACTAAAAGGATCGATGGTACCTACTCATGTATGTCGCTATAACTATTAAACCTAAGTACAAATGAAATTTGAATAGCAAATAGTGAAGCACTTACCCACGGTTGTAGGGCACCAAAGATGTAGTCCTTGCGATTACGAAGAAGCAATGCGTCGTTATATAGTTCTCGGCGAAGGTCGCGTGCTTGGATGGTTTGCATAGATACCACGTGTGGGTCGAGGAAACCCACGGTTCTCGCCCTTCGGGCATTTTTCATCATGTATCTATACATAAGCAATGAGTTGTGATATTTATCGGTATTACATGAATGTAGAACTTGATTGTACACACTTACGATGTCCAACATCGTAGAAGCGGCGTCGAGGGCTTGAGATTGAATAGGTTGAATAAGTCGTTGAAGCCCACCACGGTTGCGGCCCGTTGAAGAAATGCTCATCCTTGTATGCGACGGTGATTCGATCTCGCACCCTTCTTTGCGGTATTCCGCAAGTACCGAGCATGCATAGCGACAAGCAAATCAGCGTGGGCTAATTGTGCGTTAGGGCACAACGGTTTTCGATGGAGTACTTCCGTGCTTCGGGACTTGGAAGGCGGCTTAATGTTCGTCGATGTCGATTTGGCCTTCACGATTGGCGGCGTCTTCTGCGAGACGACTCGGGAACCGATCGGTATGCGCTTTTGTTGTTCCTTGGCGTCTTCTCCACGGGAAGCGATGAGGTGGACTTCGAGGAGAAATATGAGGTGGAGTCATGGAGGTTCCGTTGGAGAGGAATGGTCTGTCGAGATTGCGGCCTTCTGGGTCGGGGCGATGTCCTTCTTGGGCCATTGGATAAAGCGTACGGCATCCCCTAGTGTTGTGATCTCTTCGTTGAGGCGAATGTCCAGGCGGGGCGGCCATGAAATGTTGATGTACCATGTCCACCTCCACCCTTGCGTAACCATCGCCACACGACACCGTCTTTGCGCTTGCTCCTTCACGGTATGGATGCACCATCCCCGCCACCTCAATAGGAATGGACCCAACTAACCTCGGTTGGAGCTTGCGGCCGTCGGCTCCTACAAAGCGATCGCAATTAGCTAAGGCGTCCTATAGGTCTATCTTTGGTGCATTCCATAGATGTACATTACCTTGATGCGGTCTATCGGTAATTGGTCGTCGTCACGTTCAAAATTATGCGTGGGCGCGACACTACTCCGATGTCGAGGAGGACTGTTCCCGCAATAGCGGGGCGGCTTGCGGCGGTTGCGAGTACTTGATTCGATTGATCCTGTAAACTTGCTATCATCCTTGAAATTACGCCTTAAGCGGTTCCAAGCGATTGTCGTACTCGGCCTTGGATCTCTTCCTACTTCTATACATGAAGTAGTCGTCAGCGAATCCATGTACCCAAGGTACGTTAACCCCTTGCCTCGCGTGCGACCGGGTGCTCCTTGTTTCCTAGGGCCGTAGATAGTATATCCTTCTCCTGTGTTCTTGGAAGGAGCCTTGGAAGTTTGGGCAATCAATTCCGCCGCAAGAGGTCATCATGTTATTATAGTCACTATTAAGTTATGGACTTGTAAACAAGTAGGTAGTTCGACATATTTACCACACGTTGGGACACTTCTGGTCCGCGGGTTTGGGAAAGTGACGCCATCGAGCGAGACTTTGCCCTCGCTTTTAACCGTGCACGGAACGCGGGTGTGTGATATCGGAAATAGATTCTCCTCCTCCGCCTCCCATTGCGCGGATTTAGCCGCAGCGTACCAGTGATGCCGAGTCCGTGGGGTGAGTGTTTCGTGCCTGGATTGCTTTGTGCGCCGCACTTTGCTCCTTAAATTCATCCGTCGTCTTCATAGCCACAAAGGCGTTCCATGTTTCCCGCATCAAGAATGGAAACTTCGTGAAGGCGTCTCACTCTTGTTCACGTCTTTGCGTGACAAGAACGCTCTTGAAGGTCCTCCACGCGTGACACATGGAGAGCAAGGCATGCCGTTCGACGCGATTTTTATTTTCTGGGATAGTGAACCTGCTTGAAAGGTCTTCCCACAGCACGCGTCTCTGATCTTTTGTCAGAGACTTCCACTTTGGTATGGTGATAGGGACCTTTTCCCTTGCAAGTATCCCGCAGATGGTCCGGAATCTCGCCGCTGATGCCGGGGGACTCATAGGGACCCCAACGTCACTGACCTCCGTGATGGTCGATCGGCCAACAGCAATTCGATATTCCTCTACCATCTCTCTTATGTATCTGCGGCGTCGGTGACGGCGGCGAAGACGGCGTCTCTGCCATGTCCGGCGTCGGTGACGGCGGCGAAGACGGTGCCTCTGCCATCTCGCTTACTTCCTATCTATATAAGTTACGTACGCAATTATTACATAGTATATAATATATGGATGCAAGCAAATGATGAATTGATTAGGCTTAGATTAGATGCAAGCAAGTCGAGATCGAATTAACCAAATGCTCCAACAAGTCTTATGGAGTATCGATGTGCAACTTACTATTATTATTAAGGGCAATCAAAGCGTAGTACTCTATTTGGCAAGTGGCACTCTAGCAAGCTAGGATCCAATTTGTGTATGTATTAATTAACTTGCATAATTGAATAACACGAAATAAGTATGGAAAATAAATATGAAATTTGTGTATGTGCCTTGTGGTGGTGAGCATGTCATCCTCCTGCCCCGGCCATTATTGTTTCCCTAATCAAGCAAATTAATTAGGAGTAACTAAGCGATTACTCCTAGCAATCGTTGTTTTGTGATGTCATGTCCATTGGTTAGCACTACAATTTATATGATGGGAGCAAAGACGGACATTGTTGGTCCATATCAACATAAATCCAACATTGTTTGACGATCGATTTAATACATCATGAGCTACTTCAAGATCGATCGATCGATCAATTGCTTCCTCATATACATGCGCCACATGTTTGTCGAATAAATCTCATGTACCGTGGATTACATATATGTATGTACACTAGTTTGTGTGGGTCGATCGATGTATATGTGCATGCTTATTTGGAACTCATGATCATTATTCATGAGAGATGTATTGTTGTTGACAAATGAAATTAATGCCTAGTGGCACACCGATGACAAGGCTTCCTACACGCATGCATGTGTTAGTGACACATCGATACAATTTGCCAACTCACAACATGTGTATAGTGTTACATATATACTAAGCAATCTTTCTTCCATTTGCATTATACAATTTGCCAACTCACAACATGTGTATAGTGTTACATATATACTAAGCAATCTTTCTTCCATTTGCATTATACAATTTGCCAACATATACAATTTGCCAACTCACAACATGTGTATAGTGTTACATATAAAAATGCAGTGAGGTCTACTGACCTTCCTAGGACCAAATGTCAGCGGGATCACCACACAAGTCTCTAATGCAATTCAACATTACCCGAGCAGGGTGGAATCGAGCTTACCGGCGGTGGCGGTGGCGGAGGTGGCCGGGCCGGGGAGGCGCGGGTCGGGAGGAGGCGCCGGGTCGGGAGGCGCGGGTCGGGAGGCGTTCGAGACAGGCGGCCGGGCTCGGGAGGCGCGGGTCGGGAGGAGGGGCGCCGGGTCGGGAGGCGTTCGGAGACAGGCGGCGGGCTCGGGGCCGCCGGGTCGGGGAGGAGGCGCCGGGTCGGGAGGCGGCGAGGAGAATCAGAGACGATAGGGTTAGATCAAAACCCTATCGTCTCTGAACCATATATAGTCATCACGCATCACAGACGGTTCTTGGGAAAGCATGCTAGGCAAAAAAAAGGAAAAAGGAACAGACAACAAGAATTCCAAAAAAGCTACACGAATATCTCAACGGAAAAGTTATTGGCATATCGTGCAATAGTATGTTCAAAATGACTCCAAGAGAGAACCTACCCAATGAAGTGAAGTCGTAGAAGGGCTGTATCCTAAGGAAGATAGACCTATCTGGTAACCTGCTGCACGGTGCAATTTGGCGATGCCCTCCCTAATCTCCAACAGCTATCTTTGTATTCTAACAAGTTTGAAGGTCACATCCCTAGGCAATGCAAGGGACAACCAAGGCATGTATGAACTGTTGGATAAGCAGTATGATGACAAGTTTGAGTTCAAAAGTTCATATCTAATTCAACTCAACATTACCATGAATATCCACATTGACATCAATATTAAAGATCACAAGTCCATAACACAACACATGACAATGGAATAAATAAATTAATTACAATGGAGTAATTAAATTCTTAATTAAAATCTGACCCTTCATGATGATCGACGCGCATATAGCTAGCTTCCTCACTGGGTTCTTCCTCGAGCGATCTTAGTCTCCGAAAGGTGGCAACTCGTCAAATTGATTGTATTCTTCCTCGTCCACTACATTCTCAACTCCGACAATCCTCCTTTTTCCATGAAGAACTACGTGGCGCTTCTTATTTGCCGGGTCGGTTACATAGAAGACTTGAACAACTTGGTTAGCTTGATCGAATGGTTCGTCTTTGTATCCGACACGCTTCGAGGTCCACGGTAGTGACGCCGTGCTTTGTCGACCTTCACTGTGGGAGATGGACCCAACGGCACGAAATAGGGGATCTTGAAAAGCACGTAGTCGATCTCCCATATCTCCTCTATTTGCCCATAGTACGAGCTCCTCAGCCCATCGGTACTGAATGCATCTATGCGGACACCGCTGTTCTGCACTGTGCTCTTCCTATCCTGAGCTGCCGTATAAAATGTGTACCCATTTATGTCGTATCCTTGCCATATGACAATTGTAAAATGTGGCCCTCTTGCCAACCATAGCGTATCATCACTTGATGACCTCCGAGTGATTCGCACCTTTAACCATTCGTTGAGCCGAGCGGTTGTGCTCTCGTGATCCAAACCTCCGACCGGTCGGATTACATTGGCGTACCATGTCTTTGTGCTCGTCGATGTATGGGGACACTTGGGTCATGTGTTGCAAGACCGTGAAATGGGCTTGAGCGTGCGTATCGGATCGGGAGTGATTGATTTCCTTCCGATGGTCCGATACCATCCGGTCTCCCCTCATGACGAGATAGAGGCACACCAATCGGATCCACGAGCCATGTAGTCGACGCAGAACTCAATGACCTCTTCCGTTGCATAACCTTCGATGATCTTGCCCTCCTGGTCGAGATCGATTCCGTCACGTAGGACTTGAGAATTCCCATGTACCTCTCGAACGGGTACATATGACGTAGAAACACAGGGCCGCATATCTTTATCTCTTTCACAAGGTGAACAATGAGATGGACCATGATATCGAAAAATGACGGAGGAAATACATCTCAAGATGACACAGTCGTCACTACCTCGGCTGCGAGCATCTAGTCCTTGGGGATCGATGACCTTACGAGCAATTGAGTTGAAGAAATAACACGACCTCAAGATTGCCACTCGGACCTTGTTCGGCAAGATACTCCTAATTACAACAGAAGCATTTGTGTCATCGGCACCACGACAATCATGCGACTTCATACCAATTAATTTCAAATCTTGCATAGAAACAAGTTTCTTAATGTTAGCGGAGTAACCAGACGGGACTTTCACACCGTGCAAGCTCTGGCACAGTTCATTTCTCTCGGCCTTGGACAGAGTGTAGCAAGCTGGGGGAAGGTACGTTCGTCCTGTATCGGTCTCTTTCGGTGCTAACTCGGTCCTTATGTTCATATCGACCAAGTCACGCCGATGCGTTAACACCATCCTTTGTTTTGCCACTAATGTTCACAGAGAGACCAATCAAGCTATCACATACATTCTTCTCTCGTGCATAACGTCGATGCAAAGGCGAACTTCTAAGTACTCCCAATAAGGCAAGTCCCAAAAAATTGACCGCTTCTTCCAGATGTTCTTCTCACGGGTTCTTAATTTACGTCCCTTCCCAAGCACAACATCGATATCCTTAACCATATCATAGACCTCTTTCCCACTAAAAGCCCTTGAAGCTGAACCGTCTTCCTTATTTCCGTCGAATTGTTTCTTCATCTTGCGGTATGGGTGACTCCTCGGAAGGAACCTACGGTGGCGCATATACGACGCTTTGCGAGTTGTTCGACCATACACTCTCCGTAGCATCTAAGCGGTCGACGAGCTTTGGCTCCTTTTGTCTTGGCTTGACAGTTACCAAGGCGGGAAAATCATTGATGGTGCGAGAACAACATGGCGCGTAAAGTGAAGTTCTCTCGTTTATACGCATCCCATACCGCACCCCTTCGTTCCACAGTGTCACAAGATCTTCCAAAGAATGGTGCTAGGTACACATCAATATCATTCCCGTGTTGCTTGGCCCTTGGATAAGTAGTGACATCAAAATGTACTTCCGCTTCATCTGAGCCAAGGAGGAAGGTTGTACATACATAGATTCACGGGCGGTGCTATGTCGGTGCTCATGTTACCGAAAGGATTCATTCCATCCGTACTCAACCCTAACCTTATGTTCCTCGGTTCCTTTTGAACTCTTGAAGCTCCGATCGAAGTTTCTCCACCGGCGTAATCGGCAGGTGTCTTAGCTTTCCATCTCTCTTACGCTCCTCTGAGTGCCAACGCAGCAATCTTGCCTCCTTTGGGTTCGCAAATAAGCGCTTCAAGCGTGGGATTATAGGTAGATACCACAACATCTTAGCGGGAGGTCCTTGCTTCACCTTAGCGATATTTTGGCGCTTGTATCGGGATGCTTTGCTGCGGACAATAATGCATGTCTGCATACTCTTTACGGTAGAGGATACAATCGTTCGGACATGCATGTATTCTTTCTACTTCCATTCCCAATGGGCAAATAACCTTCTTTGCTTGATAGGTGGTCTTTGGGCAACACGTTTCCCTCCGGAAGGATGTCCGCTAGGAGACCTAACAACGCCGTGAAACTCTTATCGGACCAACTATTGCTTGCCTTCAATTTCAGCAGTTCAAGCACGGTTGACAACCTTGTGTATTCCGGCTTGCGGCCGGGAACAAAGGTCTCACCGAGTCCTCCCTTAAGCCCTCGAATTTACAAAACACTCTCTCACTGTAGTTCTCTTACGCATCGCGTAGCATCCGATCCAGTTGTCATCGTGCCCCTATCCTCATCAAAAGCACATCCACATCCGCAAATCGTTGACTTCCTCGGCGATGTCGTCATTATTAACTTCGGTATAATCGCTCTTCACCGTGGTGGTCCAACATGTATACCCTTTTTGAAACCCCTTGAATCAAGTGCGCTTCGATCTGCGCGCGTTGTTAAACATCTTGATTACGCAATCAATGCACCTGACGAGACATAAAATTTATCCCCTTCTTCAACATATCACCTTTCGTGGCTCTTCTAAAAGCAACCACGCCATTAATGTAATCTTGACTCACACGGTTCACACCGTACATCCATTCGATCCATCTACAATACGCATGTAACAAATTAGTGTCAAATTGATTAGCGATTAATTTATAGCAAGCGAAAATGTGCAATATAAACTCATTCTCCAACATTTGTATCTAAGGTTATTGAAAGAAAACTCTTCACTAGTTATGTACCACACGCGGTGGCATAGCGTAGCCATGCCTACGGCCACAACCATGATCCCTACCTCTCGACACGATATCTATCTCAATTGAACAATCATGCAACCCAAATATAGGCATCACCTCATACAACACTTATTAACCTAAAATACCGGAACCAGTAAATGCAATATTGCTTGACCCAAATCCCACCGTCTTGTGAACCGTGTGTAAATTTTATTTTTAAGCCAATTAATTATCCTAACTCAAATTTTAGTGATTATTAGACCTAATTCAATTTTATAAAGTTACCACTCCTAAGTCAAATTTTAGTTCATTAGTTATAAGGTTTCAAAACTAAGATTTGCAGGGCTAATATTATTTATTCCAACATTGACGGTGCAAGATCATGTGCTCATACCAGTATTAGAGGAGGAGCCGCAGGGTGGAGGAGCTAGGGCAGGGAAGTGGCGCCTGGAGCGGTAGACACAGCGTAGTGAGGAGCTAGGGCAGGGAAGTGGCGCAGGTTGGAGGAGCTAGGGCAGGGAAGTGGCGCTGGAGCGGTATACAGTGCAGATGAGGAGCTAGGCGAGGAAGGAAGTGGTAGACACAGTAGCGGATCTGCAGAGGGGATGTCTCGGCTCAATTTATATGAAGCACAGAAATCACGAGCGGTTCTATTTGAACCGTGCGTGATGGGCAATATCACGAGCGGTTACGAAATATAACCGTCAGTGATGTTCTGACGGTTATATTTGAACCGTGCGTGGTATCCTGAGCGGTTACGAAAATAGAACCGTCGTGTAACATCCTGAGCGGTTCTATTTCGAACCGTCAGGATATCCTGACGGTTCTCAAATAGAACCGTCATGTAACATCCTGACGGTTCTATTTGAGAACCGCTCGTGATAATGCCCATCACGCAGCGGTTCTATTTGAGCACCGCTCGTGATGGGCCCGCCGCGTAAAGATAGCCAGACGGACCCAACACGAGGCGGTTCCAAAGGAACCGCCGCGATAAACCGTCTGCTATAGCCTCTTTTGTAGTAGTGGGAGGCTAGTCAAGAGAGAAAACCTTATCGGACGCTCGTTAACTCCACAAGCAAATGGATCTATACTCATGCATGCTTCTCAAAACGGATGACGAACCGAGTCTCCCGAATCCGTCTCTTCGTGATCTCCATGTTCTCTTGACCTAAATTGTCTCTCCTTACGTCGTCTTGAGCTGTGATTTTTGCAAAGGTCACTAACCCGAAATTTTAGCGAAGATACCAAAATACCCTTTTTTTTTTACCCTTCTCCGAAGACCAAGTCCAATCGTCGTGAAGCAATCCCATACTTCGCCACGTGTAGATTGATCAATGACTCTCTTTATGTCGGCAAATCTCTCTCATCCGACTCCCACCGGAACCACTATGACACTTGCACTGACCCCAGCTGGTTTCATATCGACAAATCTCCCCCATCCAGCTCGCACCGAAACTACTATGACACTTACACCGACCCGAGCCGGTCAGATCGCCTAAACCTAACAACAGTTTGAAACTTCCCAAAAATAAGGGTTTCTTCAAACTGCTCGACGCTACTGACAATTATTCAACACATAAAGATTAGAATCAGACCCCATGATCTGCACACAAATTAACATCATGAAACAGTATTTCTACGTGCTTTGCTCCGAGTCCGTGACCTGGGCATGCAATGCCTGTTTTCGCAGCACTTATATATAGATCTACATGGGCTAGCTCACCAACCTTGTTCCACCGGACACGTGGGCCCAAACTGCATGCATGTTAGCGATCAGTAGATCTGCACGATGCAGCCAACCAAGAGAATTTGCTGTGTACACGCGTCGATCGATCATCCTATATTTATAGGCCTTCCTTTCTCACGTGGCATTCTTTTGTGCCACGAAATTTAGGGACGGAGAAAATCAATGGGGGCGTACTGTTTCACGTCTAATCAGTCTAGATCTCATGTAGTCGCAAGTTGCAACAGCGTTATCGGCGCCGCGCGTGCCGAAACGGCAAAACATCGCTCGCGGGGTGCTTCTCGATCTCTAAAGGCCAGCTAAAGCGTCACTAGTAATCGCCACTGTTACGCCTTCGCCTTGTTCCTGACACTGACTCGACAGAATTAGGGATCCAGTCAAAGACACTGTGCATGTGGGACCCAGCCAGCGGTCCAATCGGTATTCAGTAGTAACACGATCAAATGGTAACAGCGGTTCGCGCACTCGACCACGCGTGGTTGCAACTTTCGCGTAGGCTGTGTGGTCGCGATTCGCAAGGAGGACATACATGCATATATATGGTACAGATCTTATCTGATACTGTGGCATGAAAGCTCAATCCCGATCGACCTCGTCCCCGAGACACAACCTTTTTTCGGTACCGGCCAGCTCTTGACTTGAATCTTTGACCCGTGGCACGCGGCTGTGGTGTCAATACAGGTATGGAAGTCAACTCTAGTGCGCTGGTTGGGTTATGATTAGTAATCGATCCGTGCATCCGTGTGAATATGATATTTTTTAAATATTATTATTAGAGTTAAGATTTTTTTATAACTTTTAGCTCTCAACTAATATGAGTTTGATATATATTTTTTAGTTTGAAATTATCTCTGAAAATTCTATTTTAAAAAAAAATTTATACAATTAAAATTCTTGTTTTTTATTAAGTGACAAATATATATATTTTCGCTTTCGATTTTTGGTGAGTCTATATTATAACGCTATAGATATAATGTTAACCTTAAGATCTCATGTAGAAATCCGGCCATATTAATTTCTCACGTGTTCGGATGTCATTATTTAGTAAGTATTCGCATCCTACATGGTTATTTGGTGAAGCTATATGCGTTCAAATTGGATGGTTATGATTTTTCCTTTTTCTCTGATTAATGTGGGAATTTTTAACCTTTTTCTTTTTCTCCGATTAATGTGGGAATTTCAACCTTTTATAAATTAGATTGTTAGGATTTTTCCGTTTTCTCTAATTAATGTGGGAATTTCTAGCCTTTTTGTTTTTCTCTAATTAATGTGGGAATTTCTATCTTTTTACATGCTAGGATTAATATGGGGGCGTATAGGAGAGCCTCCAATTAGTATAGATATAGATAGATAGATAGATTGGATGGTTAGGATTATCCCTTTTTCTCTGATTAATGTGGGAATTTCTAGCCTTTTTTCTCCGATTAATGTGGGAATTTATATCTTTTTTACCTCCTAGAATTAATATGGGGGGCTATAGGAGAGCTTCCAATTAGTATAGATATAGATAGATTAGATAGATAGATTGGATGGTTAGGATTTTTCCCTTTTTCTCTGATTAATGTGGGAATTTCTAGCCTTTTTTTCTTTTTCTCCGATTAATGTGAGAATTTCTACCTTTTTACCTCCTAGGATTAATATGGGAGCTTCTAAGAGAGTCTCCAATTAGTATATAGACAGACAGATAGATAGATAGATAGATAGATAGATAGATAGATAGATAGATAGATGGTGTGAATAATAACTACCAGAAACCGTTAATTTTCCGAGTATCCGAAACACTCAGACAAATACTAAAAACACAAGGGATACTAATTCTCGAAGGTCGGCCGTCAGGAAAAAACACTCGGGATAGTTTAGTCAGGTAAAAACTGGTTTCCCGAGTGTTACACTCGGGACAAATAACTTTCCTGAGTGTTAAAATTTACACTCGGTAAATATCCAACACTCGGGAGAATAGTTCACACAATGGTTTCAATGACGTAACGGGATACTTTCCCGAGTGTATGTCAACCAAGGACACTCGGGAATCAAGTTTCATTCTCTAGTGTTTTTCAACGGACAGTCCGGAATCAAGTTTCAGTACCGAGTGTTTTTCAACGAACACTCGGGAATCAAGTTTCATTCCCGAGTGTTTTGCAATGAACACTCGAGAATCAAGTTTCAGTCCTGAATGTTTTTCAAGGAATAACACGGGAAATAGGTTGTACTGTATGTTTTTCAAGGAATAACACTCGGGAAATAGGTTGTCAGCCATACAGAAAACATGCTTCCCAGCGAATACAGCTCAATTTTATATATACAATGCGCATATCATATAATGCATATTCCACCACAAGGTATCACCAATGCACAAATCATTACATATATAGATTCGACAACAACATTGACATAATATTCAAGTTCACAATATAACGTTCACATATATTGACCCAACATCCAAGTAATACAACATTCACATATATAGATCCGACATCCAAGTAAACAACATTAACATATATAGATCTGACATCCAAGTAGTACAATTTCACGGAGTGAATGCTTGGTACATCAATTGTCGAGGTGCATGAGTTAGCCTTCAACTTGTCGCTCCTAGTGCTGATCAACTGCAAAGATGATGACCATGGATCAGTTCTTTAATTCACCAACTACTGGCAGTACATACTGATTCTTAAACTTAATGTGTAGTTGAAGTACTTAGCCTTCACTCTTCAGTAAGACCAATGTAGACCCTTCAGTACTTTTACCATTATAGCACCACATTAAAAAAACACAAATAACGCATGCAAGTAATAGAAGTGAATGAGAAACGGGGAAAGTTATACATGCGCCTTCATACCATCTTTTGAAAGCCAAAAGAAATCAAGTACCTTTGCAAGATGCCGCTTGAAATAGAAAAGGACTTCTGATCATGTGGTAACTCCAGTGGGGCTTCATCTCCAATAACAATTGCTTCCCCTCTTTGAAGTACTATGGTTAATGGGTTACACAAAGCAATGTCTCCTGGTGCTTAAACATTTATGTTGATGGCTTAATGGTTGCATTTTATGTTGGACACTTACATTAGTAACAGATAGTACACTAAACCTGCTACAAAAAAATCGATCATGGAGTCATGACCCACACAAATAATTCAACTATCAAAAGGAGTGACACTAAGCAATTGTTAAACTCCGAAGTAAACATTAAAGTGTTAGAATCATATGTCAAGCTTGATATATCATACAAATGTGAACAAAAGGCGCCAATTATTAGATAAGTAGTAGCTCTAAATCATGCTTCCCAATGATGATAGTTCATAAAACAAGAGATGCATACATAAAACAAGAGATGCATACTATTTTCATTAGTGGAGCCTTTGCAGCAATAGTACCTGCCGGATACAAAGTTATGAATTATTAGCAACAAAACAATATATCACAATATTGTAGGTGATAGCATATAAGAGAGAAAGAGTACATACCGTCTACTAGCATATGAGGGCAAGAATATCACAACCGAATGAAGCAAATTAACTGAATCCTACACATGTTCCATCTACTAGCACCATTATTTGCTTAGATCCGCGAAACTCACAATCCAAACCAGGAAAAAAACTAGTACAAAGGGGACTTGTAACAACACTACCAGATTGCTACCAATTTACAAGAAAAAGAAACAACAAAGAAGTGGGCATCGAATAGGATACCTGTGGCTCAAGGTGAAGTAAGGGTTGAGCGCCTTGGTGAAATTGAAGCGCAAGCCCTCGAACAGCTCGGGCTTAAGCGCCACTACAACAAACAAGAAGACGATCATACATAGCATCACCATTGATTCCATCGGCGGTGGTAATAATGTCACAGATCAAAGAATGGGGTGGGAAGGGGAGGCACCAGCGTCGGCGCCTTACTGAAGGCCTCGCGCTGGATCTCCTCGTAGGGGATGGGGCAGGGGAGGTTCATGTGTAGTCCACCTTCTCCTCCACCACCACCTTCTCCTCCTCCTCCTCCTCGAAAAATCACGCGCCTCTCTTCTCTGCCATCCTCTCCCCCACCCCATAACCCAACAAGCGGTAACCCTAGTACACCTCACTATGCACTATACATGCACATAGAACATCTCATAGTATCACTCAAGCCATCACAGAGCATTAGGGTGCAGGGAGTAGAGAGGGATTAAGGGGGGAGTAATTATTTTTTTACCTTAGTGCAACGGCGAAAGCAGACCACGGTAGTCCACTCAATCCCTTTTCACATGCATGAGCGCAAGGCAAGACCCATATCATTGAATTGAATCAAGAACAATACTGAAATCTGAAAGTGAACCTTAAGAATCAAACATCACCAAATAATTAATCAGATTCATACAAACCAAAGGCACCAGAGGAGAGAAAATAAGAGAGGGGGGTAAAGGGGAGCCATGAGCCTGTCTTGTAGGACAAGAGGAGCAAGGGCCGGCGGCCGCAGGCCTGACCGACCAAGCCACCGAAGCACCGAGGGGCATGGGGCTGAGCCCAGGAGGCGCTCGAGCGTGGCGGCATGTGGCGGCAAGCCACGGGCCGGTAGTTGGGGTCAAGGCGGCACTGGCCACCAGGCCGTGCCGCGGAGCCGGGTGGACTGGAGGTGGAGCAAGGAGCGAGACTGAGGAGGCGCGGGTCGTGCCAGGCGGCAGCGGAGGTGGGCTGGGCCGAGCTAGAGGGGGGTTTACCGCGGGAGGAGGAGCTACCAAAGCCGAACCAGGGACGCAGGAGGGGGTGCGTACAGGCGTCGGCGCTAGGTGCCGGGGAGGAGCTGCCGAGCCGAAAAAGAGGCGTTGGAGGGAGAGATTGGCCGAAGGAGGAAGAGATCTAGGGGATTTTTCGATGGTGGGGAGATAAGAGAGACGAGGGAGGAGGGAGCCGGGGAGGAGGGAGGAGGCGGGCGACACTCGGGGGGAGGGAGGAGGCGACGCGGGCGCGGAAGGAGGAGGGAAAAAGGCCCGGGCGCGGAAGAGTATTGTGGATTAGGGATGTAGGGTTAGTGGTGGGAAAAAGGGTGCGACACGCTCTCCTTTCTCTCTCGAGTGTTTACGTTTTAAAACACTCGGGATTATATTTCATCCCATTACGACTGCTCCCTCCCGTCTTTATTTCCCGAGTGTTATGGAAAACACTCGAGAAAGTTATTTCTACTGAGTACTAACGCCCCGTCTCGAGTGTTTTGTGAAACCCGTCCCGACACTCGATTAAAATATAGTCACTCGGAAAACAAACAGTTTTTGGTATGCATGTCATAGGGCATGCTACTCTGACGCATTGAGATATCTAATCGTACGTAGGCCCTACTAATCACTACCAGACGTGATGTCAGGAGTCATGAGCCATTTCCCAAATAGATACAACATCTTCGGTTCATGTTGTAATTGATTTTGAGTTTTAAATGATCACTTTGCGTTGTGTCAACAATTGATTCATCTGTGTGATGTATCTGATTTTTGCTAGCTTGCTAGTTTTTAGAGGGTATGGCTAGCAATTCCCGGGGCTAGACAAAAATAAATAATTATAATTTGGTATAAATAAACTATCACAGACGATTTTTTGTTGGAACTGTATGTGAAAGGGCACCGGTTTCAACCAATAACCGTATGTGATACGCGTATATCACAGACGGTTTTATTTACAAACCGTATGTGATATCTTACATATCACAGATAGTTCTATTTAAAAACCGTATGTGATATCATTGACGGTTTGTAAATAGAACCGTCTGTGATACACTACTTCTTGGTTGAAACCGTCTGTGATAGTGTCCCTTCACAGACTGTTTCAACTAAAAACCGTCTGTGTTGAGCCTTATCACAGACGGATACCAACTGTTATCATATACATAAAAATTCAGACGGTTCAAAAACCGTCTGTGATGACGGTTTCGGACCGTTCGTAATGTACTTTTCTGTAGTAGTGGGGAAAAAAGGGTGTGGCACGGGTGTTTACGTTTTAAAACACTCGGGATTATATTTCATCCCATTACAACTGCTGCCTCCCGTCTTTATTTCCCGAGTGTTATAAAAAACATCCGAGAAAGTTATTTTTATACCGTGCTAACGTTTGGTAAAATTATAGATACTCGGAAAACAAACAACTTCTAATATGCATATCATAGGGCATGCTACTCTGACACATTGAGATATCTAATCGTACGTAGGCCCTACTAATCACTACCAGACGTGATGTCAGGAGTCATGAGCCATTTCCCAAATAGATACAGCATCTCCGGTTCATGTTGTCATGCATGCTTTTCAGATAAAATATAAATGTTTGTTGACAAAATGATACTACTACTATGTATAATCAGCATTAACGCAAAAAAAAAGGCACAGGTATAAAAAAGAGAGAGAGAGAGAGTAAGCAGGAGGAACTTGAACCCATGACCTCGAAAAGGCACGGCTGCACGGGTAAAGAATAGATGTTCTGGGTTACTAATTAACCAGCTAGTCTATATCTTTTGGACTTACTCCATTAGTAGTTGGAGGCGACAAATGCAGAACCGGACCTTTGTCAGTGCAAAAGACTGCCCCTCTCTTCCTTTTTGGGCCGACGGGGGTGCAAAAGTGAGGGCAGAGGCGACACTGCCACGGACATGCCAATGGTGCGTGCACGGCCTTGAATAATGAGCGTCTTCTCGCTGCAGCTTGCATGCTGCACATTGATGCCTCGAGTGCAGCTCGTGGAAAGTGAGCAAGGGAAAGTTGAGCATGGCATGTATAAAGATACGGATCGACTCATCCATGCATGCATGGGCTGTAACCCTCCCTAGCTAGGTTCCGATCTGTGATCGGAGCACTAGCCGAGTCTCCAAAAGGTCCGGCTAAGTTTTTTTGGGCAAAGAAGACAGCTTTAACCAGCACCTACCAAAGATGGCGCATTGCCACTCGCGAGTGCGTGCACGATCATGCCCTGCTATCGCACGGCCGCTCCTCTTTATAGATGGCATGGCAGACAAGTATACACGTAAATGTATTCGTAGTTTTGACGTTTAGTTCTGATCATGAATCATCTGTGATAACTTAGAGTATTACAGACGGTTCTAGAAATAATCATCTGTGACCACGAACCGTCTGTGATGACTTAGAGTATCATAGACGGTTCTGAGCATGAATCGTCTGTGATACTTCACAGACGCACAGACGGTTTGTAATAAGAACCGTCTGTGATATGTTGACATTATATATATACCTGGTCCCCACAGAACCCCGTCCGAATCATTTGAGCTGCCACCCTGCTGCCTCCTCCCACATTGCTCCACTGTTGCCTCCTCCACTGTGCCAACTGGAGAGGAGAAGGAAAGGAAGAAAAGGGGCAGGGAGGAAAAGGAAGGGAGGAGATCTCGCTTGATCGAAGCTCACTTGATTCGAAGAGGTTTCAAAAAAGGGTATATATGTTGAACCAGACATGGTGAAGAGCAGATCATACAGGAAGTTAATAATGACGACATCGCCGAGGAAGTCAACGATATGCTGGATGTGGACTGTACTTTTGATGAGGATAGGTCGCATGATGACAATCTGGATCAGATGCTACGAGATGCAGAAAGGAACTACAGTGAGAGAGAGTTTTGTAAATTCGAGGGCTTAATGGAGGATTTGGGAAAACCTTTGTTCCCTGACTGCAAGCCGGAATACACAAGGTTGTCAACCGTGCTTGAACTGCTGAAATTGAAGGCAAGCAAAGGTTGGTCCGACAAAAGTTTCACGATGTTGTTAGGTCTCCTAGGGGATATCCTTCCGGAGGGAAACGTGTTGCCTAGCACCACTTACCAAGCAAAGAAGGTTCTTTGTCCATTGGGAATAGAAGTAGAAAGAATACATGCATGTCCGAACGATTGTATCCGCTACCGTAAAGAGTATGCAGACATGCATTGTTATCCTGTGTGCAAAGTATCCCGATACAAGCGTAAGAATGCTACTAAGGTGAAGCAAGGACCTCCTGCTAAGATGTTGTGGTATCTTCCTGTGATCCCACGTTTGAAACGTTTATTTGCGAATCGAAAGGATGCAAGATTGATGCGTTAGCACTCAGAGGACCGTAAGAAGGATGGAAAGCTAAGATACCCTGCTGATTCTACCCAGTGGAGAAACTTCGATTGGAGCTTCGATGAGTTGAATGCAGATGTGAGAAACATAAGGTTAGGGTTGAGTACATATGGAATGAATTCTTTCGGTAACATAAGCAAACAACATAGCAACTGGTTCATGAAGCTATGTATTTACAACTTTCCTCCTTGGCTGTGTATGAAGCGGAAATATATTTTGATGTCACTACTTATCCAAGGGCCGAAGCAACCTGGGAACGATATTGATGTGTACCTAGCACCATTGTTGGAAGATCTTGTGACACTATGGAACGAAGGGGTACAAGTATGGGATGCATACACACGAGAGAACTTCACTTTACGCACCATGTTGTTCTGCGCTATCAATGATTTTTCTACCCTTGGTAACCTGTCGGGGGTTCGCACTACTCAGATGGTACCGAGAGTGTATGGCTGAACAACTCGCGCAAAACTGTGTATATGCATCATCGTAGGTTTCTTCCCAGGATTCACCCCATATCGCAAAATGAAGAAACAATTCGACGGAAATAAGGAGGACGGTTCAGCTCCAAGGGCTTTTGAGGGAAATAGGTCTATGATATGGTTAAGGATATCGTTGTTGTGCCTGGAAAGGGGTGTAAATTAAGGACCCGTCAGAAAAACATGGGGAAGCAGTGGTCAATTTTTTGGGACTTACCTTATTGGGAGCACTTAGAAGTTCGCCACTGGATCGACGTCATGCACGTGGAGAAGAATATATGTGATAGCTTGATTAGTCTGTTACTGAATATTAGTGGCAAAAGAAAGGATGGCGTTAACGCACGGCGTGATTTGGTTGATATGAACATAAGGACCGAGTTAGCACCAAAAGAGACCGATAAAGGACGAACGTACCTCCCCCCAGCTTGCTACACTTTGTCCAAGGCCGAGAGATATTAACTGTGTGAAAGCTTGCATGGTGTGAAAATTTCATCCGGCTACTCCGCCAATATTAAGGAACTTGTTTACATGGAAGATTTGAAATTATTTGGTATGACGTCTCATGATTGTCATGTGCTGATGACGCAAAGGCTTCCTATTGCAATTAGGAGTATCTTACCGAATAAGGTCTGAGTGGCAATCTTTAGACTGTGTTATTTCTTTAACTCAATTACTCAGAAGGTCATCGATCCTGAAGGACTAGATGCTCTGCAGGCCGAGGTGGTAACGACTCTATGTCATCTTGAGATGTATTTCCCTCTGTTATTTTTCGATATCATGGTTCATCTCATTGTTCACCTTGTGAAAGAGATAAAGATATGCGGCCCTGTGTTCTTACGTCATATGTACCCGTTCGAGAGATACATGGGAATTCTCAAATCCTACGTATGGAATCGATCTCGGCCAAAGGGCAGCACTATCGAAGGTTATGCAACCGAAGAGGTCATTGAGTTCTGCGTCGACTACATGGCTGAGGTGGAACCGATAGGTGTGCCTCTCTCTCGTCTTGAGGGGAGACTGGAGGGTATTGGGGCCATCGAAAGGAAAGCAATCACTCCTGATCTAGATACCTACGCGCAAGCCCATTTGACGGTCTTGCAATATATGACCCAAGTGTCCCCGTACATCGATGAGCACAAAGACATTGTACGCTGACAGAATCCAAACCGGTCGGAGGTTTCGATCACAAGAGAGCACAACCGTCAGTTCAACGAATAGTTAAAGGTGCGATTTACAGGGAGGTCATCAAGTGATGCTACGCTGCTATGGTTGGTAAAAAGGTCAAAATTTACAATTGTGACATGGCAAGGATACGACATAAATAGATACACATTTTATATGGTAGTCAGGATAGGAGGAGCACAGTTGATAACAGCGGTGTCAGTATAGATGCGTTTCACGAGCAGTTCAATACCGCCGGGGCACGTGGGTTGAACTCCTACTATGGGTTCGTTGAGGAGATCTGGCAGCTCGACTACGTACTTTTCAAGATCCCCCTGTTTCGATGCTATCGGGTTAAACTTCCGCAGGGCGTGAAGGTCAACAAGTACGACGTCACTACTGTGGACCTCAAACGTGTCAGATAAAGGACGAACCATTCGTACTTGCTAAGCAAGTTGTTCAAAAAATTTATGTAACGGACCCGGCAAATAAGAACCGCCACATAGTTCTTCATGGAAAAAGAAGAATTGTCGGAGTTGAGAATGTCATGGATGAGAAAGAGTATTATCAATTTGCCGAATTGCCTCCTTTCGAAGACGACATCAGGCTTGAGGAAGAACCCAGTGAAGAAGCTAGCTATATGCGCGTTGATCATCACGTAGGCCTATATTTTATTTAAGAATATTTATTCCATTGCAATTTGATGTTAACGTAGAATTATCATGTGTTATAGACTTGTCATCTCTAATATTGATGTCAATCTGGACTTCATTGTAATGTGGAGTATCAAAATTGGTTTCACTTGATTTGGAATTGAGTTGTATTATATATGAATTTTTTAAGACAAATGAATTTTCATTCAACTTATTTGGAATTGTGTCAGGAAGTTATCACAAACGGTTCGTTTATGGAACCGTCTGTGATAAGTCATCACATACGGTTCCATAACAGAACCATCTTTGATGTGACACATCACAGACGGTTCTGTTTTGAAACTGTCTCTGATATGACTATAATTCTGGACATTGGAGAGCCAGTTTTTTGAGAGCCAGTCCTCCTCAACATTGGAGTAGCGTCACGCCCACACATAATTCTGGACATGACGACATCCAATTACCCATCGATGACATCAAGGTAATGTACATCTCTAGAATACTCCAAAGATAGACCTATAGGACGCCTTATCTAATTGTGTATCGTTTCGTAGGAGCCGACACCCTGCAAACTCCAAGTGAGGATGGTGGGGTCCATTCCTATTGAGGCTGGGCGGGGGATGGTCTATCCATACCAGGAAAGTGCAGTGCAGCACGGTGCCCAGCTGGTGCAGGGTTACGCCAGGGTTTAGGTGGACATGGTACATGATAATTTCATGGTCATCCTGCTGGAGATTCGCCCGAACGAGGACATCAGAACATTAGGGGATGTCATGCACACTTTTATCCAGTGGCCCAAGAAGGACATCGCCCTGGACCCTGCAGTGCTGCAATCTCGACACGATCATGCCTCTCCATCAGGACCCTCGATGACTCCACCTCATCCTTCGCTTCAGAAGGCCGCCTCATCAGTGCCCGTAGAGAACACGCTGAAGGAACGAGAAAAGCATGTCACCATATCGGTTCATGTGTCGTCTCATGGGAAGACGCAACATAAGCAACTTAAGGCCAAATCGAAATCAAAGAACATTAAGGCGCCTCCCAAGCCCGGGAAATACTCTATCAGAAGTCCATTGGCCCCCGACATAGTGCTAGCAAGCGCTGGAGTAGCTTGTCAGTCTTTGCATTGCTGGTACATGCAAAAGACCCAACATGAGGGGTGCGATACTGGAATAACCGTTAAATACACGAATTAGCAATTCTTCCATGAGCTGGGCCACTTTGTCGTGGGTTTCGATAACTTATTCGACCTATTCAACCTCGCTACACTCGATGCCTCACTTCTGCGAAGCTGGACACTGTAAGTGTGTACAATCAAGTTCTACACTCACGTAATACCGATAAATATTTCAATTCATTGCTTATGTATAGATACATGATGAAACATGTCCATCGACGGAACGAACCGGTAGGTTTCCTCGACCCACAAGTCTCTCTGAGCAAACCATCAACGAAGATGCATCCTACGTCGTCAAATACATAACGACGAGATTGCTTGCTTTGGACGACAAAGACTACATAATGGTGTCGTACAACCAGAAGTAAGTGCTTCACTACTTGCTATACAAATTTCATTTGTACTTTATACGCAGCACGAACTTTGGTTTATGACTATAGCGACATACATGAGTAGGTTCCACTGGATCTTATTAGTCCTTATACCAATGAAGAACAATGTAATATACCTTGATTCCCTACTAAACAAAAACCACGACTTCACCCTTCTGAAAGAAATACTCGACAGGTATGCTCATTTCCTCCGTACATAACTCTATTGTAGTCTTCCTTCTTTTAAAATGGCCGAGGATAATTTTTTGGAATCATGCAGGTCGTTCATCAACTATGTTACATAGGGAGGGCTATACAAAGGATCTAGCGCCACACTACAACGCAGGATGCGATTTCCAGTACGCGCTACAACACAATAATGCTATATCATACTTCGTAATAATGCGTCTAGAACTGACTGTACCTACATATGTAATTCTATTTTTGCAGTGCCGCCAGCAAAAATAAGATCACCTATGTGCATTCTGCGTTTGCCATCATATGCAGCAATTGGTTAGTGCTAAGATGAAGGATCCCAGGGTTTGTCAATCTCGCAATAATTATTTTTAAAATATAAATTTAAAAATATATATACTTACTACTTTACTCATGCTAGCGACAGGACATAACCATAGATTTAGATACACTCGCTATGAAAGAGGTCGTGGAAGTTCGAGGGACGCTCTGCGCCTTCATCAAGATGGAGATCGTTAACGCCAACGGAGAGTTTCACTCCGTCGACACCGGTGATCGACCTGAAAAATATTGATTCAATTGTAATTGATCATTTTGAGTAGCTATAATTCAAATGTAAATATAGCGATAATATAAACTTGAACATAATATTTTGTAATTGATTTTGAGTTTTAAATGATCACTTTGAGTTGTGTCAACAATTGATTCATCTGTGTGATGTATCTGATTTCTGCTAGCTTGCTAGTTTTCAGAGGGCATGGCTAGCAATTCCTGAGGCTAACCGAGAATAATAAAAAATAATTAGGTATAAATAAACTATCACAAATGGTTAATTTTTTGTTGGAACCGTCTGTGAAAGGGCACTATCGCAAACGGTTTCAACTAACAATCGTCTGTGATATGCCCATTCTCATACGATTTTAACTAAAAACCGTATGTGTTGATCCTTATCACAGACGGTTCAAAAATCGTCTGTGATAACCAACTGTTCTCATAGACATAAAAATTCAGACGGTTCAAAAACCGTCTGTGATGATGGTTTCGAACCGTCTGTAATATACTTTTATGTAGTAGTGTTATGATTATATCATCATCAATGGATCTAAATATGTCTTGCTCGACGTAGCACACCATCAAATCATTTAGCCACTCATCCGCTACCTTGTTGTGCAAATCTATTTTCATAATATTCATTACTGAAAATATTCTCTCAATAGATGTCGTTACCACTGGAAGGATCGACAATAATTTCATCCGGATTAAATTTTAGTGGAGGCTTCTTTGGTTGGGTTGTACTCTCATCGGTTAGGGGAGTACCACTTGAATTGCTTGTGAAATAATTATGCAAAGTTCGTTTCTCCATTATTGCAAGCCTACGAATAAATTGCTAATTGAGTACACACCATATTACCAAACTATATTCTAACAAATTGCCAATGGACTAGTTGAGTTCCTTGAATATATTCTAACACTATATGTCTATATACTACATTACCACACTATATTCTAAGTTTGTAACAAATTGCTATTTGACTAATGACTATTTTCTAACACTATGTAGTATGTACCGCATTACCAGTACTCCAGTAGGCAACTGAGGCTCTCCTTCAATCTTTAGTTGCCGCCTTGCAGACAGCTTCCTTGGTAATCTTCAGTTCCTCAACTCAACCGAACCGACAGGGCCTCGGTTCCTCTTCCTCCTCTCGACCTCCTCCTCCCAGTCACAGAGCCTCCCCCTCCTCAGTCCTCTAGCACCGGCAATCCAGCTCCCCCCGCAGTCCCTCACAAAGCATCTTCCTCCTCACAGAGCCTCCCCCTCTGGCTCAGCCACTCAGCGTTCCTCACCCCTTCCTCGCCTCCGGCCCTCCTTGGCTCCTCTGGCTCCCCACCGCAGATCCCTCCTCCTCTTCTCCTCCCCCGCCCCAGATGGCCAGATCTGGTCGTGTCTGTCCTCTCCTCGCCTCCTCTGGATTGACGGCTACCCTAGCGCCTAGCTCCCCGCCTCGGCCTCCTCCAGCTACCGGCGGCGCTACGATGGCTCTCCCACCCTAGCTCCCTCCTTGCCGAGTCGCAGTCCTTGGTGGCGCATTGGCGCGCCTTGGCCTCCTCCGAGCTCCAGCTACCGGCGGCGCCGCGGTAGCTCCCCCGCCCCAGCTCCCTCCTTGGTGGCTCCCCCGCCCCTCGCCACCTCCCCTCCTGATCGTCACTGATTTGGGAATTTTGGAACGGAGAACAGGAACATGATGTGGGGAGAGGTGGGGAACTGGGGACGTGGGGTGGATGTCAGTTGGGCCTTGTGGGCTATGGACTTCACCGCTTTGGTAAGGCCCACAAATTTTTGTTCTCTCCTTGATTCTTGTTCTTCTTCTTCGTTGACTGGCTGCTAGCGTCGGAGGTTTTGGGGTTGGGGGACTGCCAGCTCCGGAGGGTAAGCTGAAGTCTGATGAAGCCTCCCGCTGGATTCGCCCCTACTCTCTCCTTAATTGCTTTTGCATCTTACGTACATATGAAGGTCTTATCCACTTATCCATGTTGCTACATGAGATGCATGGGGAATCATTGTGTTCGGTTGAACAATTCTGAAAGAAGCACGGCAAAACCAAGTACGTCGGCGTTGCACAGGAAATACGTAACCATAGAACTGTCCAAGGAACCAGCCGGCACGTAGCCATCAAGGTCGATCGGCACCAAGGATCATCACTACTCGTCAACCATCCAATTCTGCAAGCGTTTGACTGGGCCAAGTGACCGGACTCGGTAAGGTTTGTCGGTGGGCACATAATCTTTTCTTTTGCCGGTCGCGACCACTCATGATTGTTATTCGTCGTCGGACGAAAAGGCGCGCCACCCCACCGCACCATGCAAAGTCGAAAACCAACCAACACGAACACATGCGAGCACGCACCGCATGGGCCGGACCGGACCCGGGAATGAAGTGAAGCCTTCCTCCGAAAGATTCGATCTTCAGCAAGTATAGCTTTGATTCAACACTGTTAATCTTGAGCTCGTTCTCAAGCTCCCTAACTGCAGCATCTTGCTCCTGCAAACTGTAAAACTCCAAAAGTTGTACCTCCAGGGTCTTCTCCCTTTCTAGCAGTGATCTCACCGTATCTCTAAGCTTGCAAATTTCATGGTCCGTCGATGCATCTTTCCTTACTCTCTTGGCTCTCTAAATTTTAGTCTTCCAATATGTTTGAAAAAAAAAAGAAAACTGTAGAGCGGAGCAAGAGAGAACGCTCTCGCATTCCTAATCCTCCTCCCCTAGAAGAAGTACAAAAGCAAGAGATCGATCCTCGCCAACTCTCTCCAGACATAGGAGACTATGGTATGGATGATCAACGTATGGACGAAATGGAGGGCTTCGAAGATGCCCATGTCTCCACCCCGGATGTCGGGGGGCCGATGCAACGGTGCATGCAACGGGTGGAAGCTCTGGCGGCCGACGTGCATGGTCTTGGCTGCATATAGGGTACAACATAGAAATAGAGGACGGGTGTCAGATACCTTACGCCACATGTAAATATTGTCATACTAAATTGTCTGCACGCTCAGGTGGAGGAACAAGTCATCTCAAGCGACACGCGGGCGGATGCAAGGAGGGAACGTCTAGACTCAGCTTAACTTTAGGGCTGATGGTTCGGTGAGTACATAGATGTACAACCATCAGGTAGCTAGAGACGAAATTATTAGATATATAGTTACCAGGGGTACCCCACACTGGGGTATGGCTTTTAACGAGGCAGTAAACTTTGTATTTGTACTGTATCGAGTAATGAATAAATTTTAGTTATTCCCCTGGGTATTTATGTGTTGCTACGTTATGAACAATTTTTATTTTGTTTTTTATTTCCTATCATATTTTTTTATTTTCCCCTACTTTTTTCCTAACCCCTTTCCTTTTTTTCTTACCCTTTTTCTTTTTTCCCTCCTCTTTTTTCCCATTCCCTCTCTCCCTCTGATTTTCTATCCTTAGTCCTTAATCTGGTCCTTACAATCTCCAAGAAACAGCTGAGAAGCTTCTTGGTTCTACTTCTCCCCCTCGGTTCTTCTTCTTCCCCGTCGACCTCTCTCCTCCGGTTCCAATCCTACTCCTCAGTTCTCTCTCCTCCGGTCCTCCCAATCTCTTCCTCCTCTGCCACCACGCCCCCACCTCCCCTTTCCACGTGGCCGTGGCGGTGGGCCGGTGGCCAGCCTCTCCCGTCCCCGTCCCCCATCTCCTCTCCTCCACCCCTCGGGCTCGGCCCTGCCTCTCCGCCGCTGCCCGTCCCCGTCCCCGTCCCCCACCTCCTCTCCTCCACCCCTCGGGCTCGGCCCTGCCTCTCCTCCGCTGCCCCTTCAACTCCCTCGCGTCGCGCGGACCCGGTGTTTCGGCTCCCTCCCTCAGGCTCTCCCCTTCTCACCCCTCCGCTGACCCTCCGTGAGGCTCATGGGTCCCCTCGCTCCGCCCACGCCTCCGCCAGCCTCCGCGCGCGTCGAGGATGGGGTGGGAGAGGGTTGCTCTGCGGGACACGGGCCAGTGGGCGCAAGGAGGTCATGGGCTCGTGGCAGTATTCCACATCACCCTCGGGTGCGTCAATGCGTGGAGGTTGACGGCGATGACGATAGCGGTGGTCCTCCACGGCGACGGCGCTAGCGCCCAGGTGAGGTCACATGTCCTCTTCTCCCTCACCACTCGGTGGCTTGGTCCCTAACCCTCTCTCGTTTCCACAGTGCGACATGCGACGGGACGACTGGCGCGGCACGGCCAGTGTCCAGCTCTAGTCGCGACCGGGCCAACGTCGTGCGTGCGTGCGTACCGCGCGCCGGGGCGGGACGGGTGACGGCGACGCGCGCTGTTGGGACGTATCGGGCGCGGAAAGGAGCTCGTGAAAGGGACAAAACGACACGCCGTGCTAGTGTTTTCGCTCGCGGTTGAGTTGCGGGGAGAGGCCAGCCTGCCTTCGGCTTTGGGCTTTCCCAAGTCCAACATTAGGTTGCCGGTTACTTGCTCGCCGCTTGCGCTATGCCTTTTCTGCGTTGCTCGGCTCACATGTGGACCGGCCGTGCGTGTCAGGGCCCGTGTGCCGATCGAATTATGGGTTCTGTTTGTGGTCCGTCTGTTACAGTGGTCGCCCCCGCAATCATGGGGTTGGACTGACAGAGTTGATAGTGTCAGCGCGAACTCAGAAGACGCCGCCTTCTGCGAAGGGTCGTGGGCTCATGGCTAGCTGATGGCTCGATTAACTGTTGGTTCGGTAGCAGGCATGCAGCAACGGTTGTGAAAAAGGAGGAGTTGGTAGTACTCAAGGAACGATGGTTTGCTCGTCAGATCAGATCAGATCTTAGGTGTCGTTTTCTGACGAGTTTCGTCGTGCCGGAGTTCTGGATTTTTCTGATTTTCTCTTGTTTGTACGCCAATAAGATTTCTTTTCATTCATTCTTTAGTCTTTTGCTGTGCTTTCTGTTTGTACATTTCTTTCCTTAATCTATTTTCAGTAGCGTTTTCACCTTTTTTTTATTTCAAAAAGAAATGCAGTGGCCTGTCGTGGACGTTTTGGTCTAATGCTTGCGACCGAAGGCCCATGAGCCTCACGAGTTAGTTTGACATTTTGTCCCACTTAAAAATTGGGCAAAACGAGCAGGATAGCCCAATAAAGTAGTAAAGTAAAACCACGGTATTAGGCCGAAGAAGAGCATAAACACCACAGCCCAGGTTAACTGATTTGGCCCAACATCCAACTTCTTGAAATAAACCTACTAAACAATTCAGGAATAGCTCTCGCTAATCTACACACAGATAGACTGCAGCTTGCTGGTGGCACGCCGAGTGACAGATCCGAGTGTATTGAAATGATCAAATGAGGAATGCAGCACCCAAAATCTCAAATCCTAAATATGTTTGCCCTTGTCCAAACCGGAACGAAAATCCGTTTGTACGCTGTGCTAGAACTACAATTTTGCACTCTCCAGACTTCACTAGGCAACGCATTTTGAGTCTTAAGCACGCATACGCAATGGCGCACGACGCCTAAGGGCCGTTGGGCACTACACAACATATTTGGCGATGCCGTGGTTACGTTGAAGAGGCGATTCTTTTTTTCCCCCTTTTTTCTTTTTGCGTCCTGCAAGGTGTGTCATCAACAATCTGCCTGTTGTTGACACACACGAGGCCTCATTTCGCAGGACATGACATACAAGACTACAAGTTCCTACTTAATCATGTGAATTTCTTCGTGATAATCTTTGTAGATATTTAAGAGAAGATTCTCCGCATACCTAGATTTCCATATTCTCGATCGCGGGAACAATTGAATGCCGGGATATCATGTTTAATTTTGTACCCGAAAATATAGTTGACAGTAAACGCTGCTAGTAAAAAAAACATTGTGCAGATACTGATACAGACCTCAGCAACACCAAACACAGCAGAAACACGTCCACGCCTGACAACTAGCGAACAACGACTACCACAGCCCACAGGTACGCGCATTGTTGATGCCGTCGTGAGTCGTCACGCTTGCAAGTTGTGGAAGCCGCTGAGAGCTTCTTGCAAGTGCTTGACTGCGCTCTCGTAGTTCACAAACCCCATCAACCAGAACTCATGGCTGTCCACCGACAAGAGCTGGATGAACTTCTCCGCGGGCTTCAGCTTGCTGCCCGACGGGCTCGCCGCCCTCAGCCGATGCAGAGGAATCGCCACCTGCGTCGTCTATCCATCGTCAACACGACTACATGCGACACCGTAATGTAGAATGGGATAGTGAATGATGGGCAGACAGTACGTACGTACCTTGTAGTAGCTCCATTCTGTCTTGTCGCCGCCAGCCTCGTAGGAGAGGGGGCTGTCGCTGCAGAAGGCGACCCTGGCCGTGGAGAGGTACAGGATCCCCATCACCGGGCCTGCGGACGTCGACAGGTAGCACGCGTAGGACTTGCGGAGCTGCTCGTCCGGCGGGGCGCTGAAGGCCTGCCGGAATATCTTGTCGTGGCCGCCTTCCGCCAGGACTTTGGTCCCCTGCGCGATCCTCCCCACGGCCGCCTCCGTGATGCTAGGCGCTGTCCTCACTGGCGATCAAATTAGGATGAAGGCCGTAATTAAAAGCCCAGTTACTCCTCTACTAAACCAAACGCAAACAGCGATGATTACGGAGAGTTAAAAGACGAAACACTCACGGTGCTGCCATGTGTTGCGTGACAGGTCCTCGGCCTTCCTGGTGGCCTCGCCGACCTTCCGCCCCCAACGCGACAGCGCATTCTTCACCGTCTCCTTCGTACCTGTGCGCGGAACAACCGAATCGTAAGGAGCAGCGGAAAAGCGAGAACTCCAATTCAGGCAATCCCGGGCACCGTGCAACGTACTCTTCGACGACTGTTGCAACGGCGACGGCATCGCGTAGGGGTTGGCCTCCGTTGCCATCGGCGACCACGTCCTCCCGGCCGCCGCTTGCATCGGTAAAATCTGCAGAACGCACTGCTCTTCTCGGAGGAAGTTGGAATGTTCCCTTCGAGCGTATCTGTCACTCGACTGCTCTCGCGAGTATCGAAATGGGTCGATTGCTTCTGCTCCACGGCTACCGCGACAGCTCAGCTGGCCGCATTTGACCGAGCGGGACGAGTCACCCACCTGCCTGCCTGTTTTTATAACGTCGGTGTGGGGCGTTGGTGTCAGCGAGGGGGGAGTGGTGTGGAGCGGTCACTGGAGCCTTTTGTTTCTTGTCGGAGTTGGGAGCCCGTAGCGGGCAGAGCGGGGCTGGTGGGGGACGGACGGACCGGGTGCGGAGGGGTGCTTGGGGCGAAGCGTACGCTGCCACGTGACGGACGCAGCCGCGCCGGCCCGGGCCGGAACGGCACGGCTCCTCGTTTAAAAAAGGTTGGCGCCGGTTGAGGGAATGCAACGTTGCGGACACGGCCACCAATCCACCATCGTTGTTCGCGTCACGCCACGAAAATCGTAGTTTGTATCTATTACCGTCGTTTGTGAGTATAGTTTGAGCAATTATTTTGTAGATAAATTCAGAATTATAAGAACAGTACAAGAATATAAAAATAAAATAGTAGATTAAAACAGAGATACGAGAGAACTTTAGACTTCGTTTTATTGTTCTTCTGTAATCGTATACAATGTTGAGCGTCTCCTCTCCTTTATATAGGCAACTACGTGGATGAGGAACCCACTTGGGCCAGAACTCTTCGGTTCTGAGCCTGGTTTCTTAACACTTCTCTTTAGGCACTCATTCAACATGTTCATATCTCGTCAAAACTCTATAAAAATCTAGTGAAAATTTTTTAGAGATAGAGTGCATGACATGCAACCCGCTGTGTTGCACGAATTGGATCGTTAAAAGCCTTAGCCGAGAAACTTCAGATAAACTCGTCAAGGGAAAAAAGAGTACAATCCACCCAATTTCATTTAATCACTGGAATTTATTCTTTGGGTACTCGATCTTCGTGATCAAACTTTAATAATTAGTTCATGAAGATTTTCCCCTGAATTCTACACTTCTCTAAGCCTCATTATTCCAATTCTACGTATGCATCTTCGTCTATCTTTTACAATTCATGAGCATAGAAGAACTTGGAGTTGATATGCTTTATGATGGGACTCTTCACATAACCCATCTACACTTGTATAATACAAGCTGCATTATCTTCATAGATAATAGTGGGGGTTTGTGAGGTATTCAATCAACATGATTGCTGGATGTGGTGAATCATCCGCCGAAGCCAAAAACATTCCCGCGAGGTCTCGTACAGTGCTATAATTTTCGAGTGGTTCGTCGAAGTAGATACAAAACTTTGCTTAAACGATTTACATGAAATTACAGTTCCACCATATAGAAATACATAGCATGTTGGCGACTTAGCTGTATGCGGGTCTGACAGGTACCCAGCATCTGTATAGCTAGTCATAGTTAGGTCTTGGTTCTTTCTGTAGAATAGACCAAAATTTTTGCTTCCTTGGAGGTATCAGAAGTGTCCTTTATTCCCTACCGATGCCTTTTGGTAGGTTCCGCACTATATCTTGCTAGTAGGTTCATTGTAAATACAATGTCCGGTCCAGTACAGTTTGCTAAATACATGAGTGCTCTTATTGCACTCAAGTACGAGAATTTCGATCCTATAACTTCCTTCACCTCTTCTTTAGATCTGTACGAGTCCTTATCCTGCTGCAAGGATCTCCCGACCATCGGTACTTTCAAAGGATATACCTTTTCAAAGCCAAACCGTTCTAATACTTTCTGAGTGTAAGTTGACTGATGTACTAAAATCCCTTCAGAGGTATGCTCAAGCTGCAAGCCTAGGCAATATTTGATTTTACCCAAGTTTTTCATTTCGAACTCTGACTCCAGGTAAGAGCTTGATTTCTTAATATCTTCCAGGGTCCCGATGATATTCAGATCATCTACATATACTGAGATTATACATAATCCATTCAGGGATTGCCGTATAAAAACACAGAGACAATCCTCATTGTTCGTGTAGCCTTTCTTGCAGAGAAAGTCGCTCAAGCGATTATACCATATTCTGCCTGATTGCTTCAGTCCATACAGTGACTTTCTGAGTTGCACACTGTACAGATTTCTATTTGCTTTGTCTTGGTTTGGTACAGAGATACTTTCAGGTACCTTCATATAAATGTCTGAATCCAAGTTCCCATAAAGGTATGCAGTTACCACATCCATCAATTTCATTTCAAAATTCAAGTTTACTGCCATCAAGATTAAATATCTAAAGGTAGTTTCGCCCATGACCGGGGAATAAGTTTTTTCATAATCGACTCCTGGTCGCTGAGTGAAACCTTGTGCAATAAGCTTTGCTTTATATTTTACAACTTCATTGCTTTCATTTCTCTTTCGAATAAATACCCACTTATACCCTACGGGGTGCACATAGGGAGGCGTGCAGCTTATAGGCCCAAATACCTCTCTTTTATTCAGGGACAATAATTCTGCTTCTATTGCTTTCTTTCAATCTTTCCAATCTGATCTTTTCCTACATTCAGCGAGCGATGCAGGCTCTAGATCGAGTTCGATGATTGTGACAATTTTCTTTGCAAAATAAATATCGACATTGGCTGTTGTTCTATCCATAGATTCTCCCGTAGTCACATAATTTATAGCTATTTCTTCATAGGGGCGATTCCGCTAATACTTCTACTTACCCACCGCTACTTCCAATTACGGGGGCAAGTCCCTTTAGTTTTTCAACTCCGACGTGTGCGCACAAATCCATGCGGATGTCTCCCTTCGTGGGAATATTCAAATCTGGTATGCCTTTTACTGAAGGTTCCATACTGGTGCCAGGTCTCAACTGGCTCCCCTTGTGGTTGTGGGGAACTTCAATGATCGACTGTGTCAAGTTCTTCTTACCCTTTTTCGCTAGGCGTCCCCGATTACTTGGGATTCGAGGGGCCGAGTTCTCGTCCTTTTATTCTGAGGCCTCTGGACGGGATTAGGGATACCTTCAATTTTCTTTGGTATTTCAACCCTCTCCGGTGCATTGCGTGTAGATATATGCGACTTGGTCACGCTCTTCAAATCAGTAAAGTGGTCAAGCAGTTGATTCGCTAATGCTTGTAAATCAATTTTGTTTTGGACTTCTCTATTTATTTCACTAGTACGTGGGTCATGCGCATTAATTCTCGTGGCTTCCCACATCATTTCCTGACATTTTTCATCAAAGGGTTTATTTCCTCCCCCCCTAATGATGGGAAATTATCCTCATCAAATATGCTGTCGGTGAAGCGGGCTGTACGCAAGTCTCCAGTCATGGGGTCCAGATACCTCATTATGGATGTTGTCTCATAACCAATGTATATCCCAGACTTTCGGAGGGGCCCATTGCAGTTCGCTGCGGTGGTGGTATAGGTACATAAACCTTGCAACCAAACCTTCGTAGATGAGAGATTTTCGGTGTCGACCCTTGCGCTAGTTACAGAGGTGAATGGATGTTATATGCTGACGGTCTAAATTGATGAGAGTTATTGCATGTCCCCAACATGTGGTTGGTAAATTACAATTATACAAGAGTGGTCGGGCAATAAAATTAATTCGTTTAATTAATATCTCTGCTAGTCCATTATGGGTGTAGATATGTGGTACGGAATGTTCAACGGTAATTCTCATTGCCATACAATAATCATCAAATGCCTTTGAAGTAAATTCTCTGGTGTTTTCCATTCTGATGGACTTCACATGATGATCGGGGAAATTATTCTTAATTTTAATTATCTGCGAGATCATCTTCGCAAAAGCATGGTTTCTCGTAGATAATAAACTTACATGCGACCATTCTGAGGAAGCATCGATGAACACTATGAAGTACCTAAATGGATCTGACAAGGGCTGTATAGGACCACAAATGTATCCCTAGATACGATCCAGGAATACAAGGAATTCATCTTTTACTTTCAGAGTAGAGGGCCTAGTAATCAGTTTCTCGGTGGCACATGCGGGGCACACAAAATCTTCCTAATTCGGGAAATTCTTTACATTGACATTGTGTCCCTGAGAATTAGTAATTATATTTCTCATCATTCTAATAAATATATCATGTTAGAGACAGAAAAGTTCATAGCTTCTAAAAGTGGTTTTCAGGACAGTATAGACTGCAGGTGCTTTAATGTGAGTGTAGTATAGCCCAGATTCATATGAAGGAAGTCGTTCTAATACTATTTTTCTATTTTCTTTGCGCTTTGTAATGAGCAGATATTTCTTACCATACTCATCTTCGGTCTCTACATGGAGACCGTTAGCGCGAATATCTTTAAAGCTTAAGAGAGTCCTAGTCGATTCTGGGTACAACAAGGCTTCTTCAATGCCCAATGTTGTGCCTATGGGAAGTATAATTGTAGCTCTTCCTGAGCCTATTATATAAGTATCGCTACCTACGATCATCGTAAGACTGCCAACATTCTTGCTGATTGACTGAAATTTTTTTGTATCTCTCAATATGGTATTCGTTGTGCCGCTATCTGCTAAGCACACTTCCTCCATATGGCACCACACGCGTTCTAATATATAAAGTATTTATTAATATGGGTAGGAAGCAATCCACACACATAAGTAAAATACTTCAAAACAGAACACATCTTGCCATTATTAATACGAGAAAAATCTTACAAGACTCATCATAAGAATTTATTACTTTGCTTTGCTAGAGCTTACAACCATTATTCTAAAATTAATATTTTTTCACAACCATAAATTGCAAATGACTATACAATCTAAGTGCAATGCGTGCACTAGATTGAATGAGTGAAGTATGAAGAAACTTCTATCTGAATCTGTTCTATGTCCAACTTCTCTTCTTCGCCGACAATAGCGCTGCCGCTTGATGTCCAAAGAAGGTGTGATGGGGGCTGCTATTGAGATATCCATATCCATAGGTGCATCCCATGATTGTGGATCCTCTGTGACTGCAATGGCAAGATGTGCCTCATACTGTCTTTTGCCCTTCTTCTTAGCCTTGAAAACATCAATCATGTGTTACGGCTCACAGCAAACATGTGACCAATGTCCCCAAATGCCATATTTATAGCAACTTTGGTCCTGCTGATCATAGGGCTTCTCATCATGCTTCTTTTATTCGCCCTTCTTGGCTTGAGCGTTCTGCTTGGTTTTGTGACCCATGATCTTACCTTTCTTGCCTCTTTCTTTCGAATGATGCTTTCTCACCTTGTAGCTACTTGCATTGACTTCATGGCCATCTTTGCGACTATGTGGCTGTGAGATGTAGTTCTTTCTAAGAACGTCATCCTGAACTTTCGCAACTTGCATGATGTCAATCAGTTCGGCATACTCCTTGTAGCCATTCATAATGATAGTTGTGTGCGAATTGCACCGCGTTTGGGTGAAAGGTAGAGAGAGAGTTTTCTCGATTTTCTGCTCATCTATGGTTACCTTACCACAGAGTTGAAGACTTGTACAAATTTTATGCAATGCAGAATTGTACTCCCCCACGGTCTTGTATTCAGCAAAACGTAGTTAGTTCCATTCTTGCTCTACCAGAGGAAGAATGATGTATTTTAGCTTTTCGAACCACTTCTTCAGTGTGGTCCATAAAGCTAGTGCGTTCTTTTCTGCCATATACTCATTCTTAAGTGTTAGACAGAGATGACGTCTGAGGAAATGAAGTGCTTGATCATTCTCCCCAGCAAATGGAGTAGCGTCCTTCGAGGTGCCAAGTCCAATAGTAGTATGGAGTTTCTTGGTTCCAAGTACGATTTCGACATCTGATACCCAAGTCATGTAATTGTGACCATGCTGGGCTAGCTCTTCGAACTCCCGATTCGTAATGCCAGTCATCTGCATATTAATGCAAAAAGTGCATAAGATTACTGCTGGTAATTTGCATAAAATGAGTGTAAAAATTCTCATAATGTTTCCATATTTTTCTATGTATTTTTCATAATTTACTATTGTTTTTAGTTATTAAAAGTAATATAAACAATCACAAATAATCAAAACAGTAAATACAATACATAAATTGCATAGAAATAATAATAACAAAGTTAAACATGCTTTAAATGCAAAAACCGATTCAAAAATTAAATCCCAAGGCCCTTTTCTGCTTTAAAAAAACTTTTGGTGAATTCTGTAATTTTTCAATGGTTAAAACGCGAAATTTCAGTTCTGAAAAAATTCCACGTAATTTTCAGAAAATCCGAGGTGTTTTCCGCAAAATTTCCTTATTCGCGAATTTTTTTCTTCATAATTTTCAGAATTTCAGTGGCCTTTTGGCAAAAAAGGATTTTTTTTCCCCCCTTTTCCTGTTCTTTTTCCATCTCTCCGACCGGGAAAAGTGGGCCGGCCTTCTTCGCCCATTTGCCGCCGCTAAAAGGGGCGTGGGCACCCAAGTGGCGGCGGCCGTTCGAGCGGTGGTGGTGGTATTGGGTCATTGCGTGTGGCGGCAGCGCTAGGGCGGAAGTCGCATCTGCGGTCACCGACGCAGGCGGGATAAGCGCGTCTTGGCGGCGGCGATGCGATTCTTCTTGTCCGGTTGGTCTTCTCTCCTTAATTTTTTCTTCTTCTCTGTGATTCATTTGCCCATGCGGTGGCGCCGACCGGTGGAGGTCGACGGCGGCGACGGCGGCCGAGGCGGTCGCGCGCGCGATGCGGCCGGCAAATGTGGAGGCCGGCGGCCGGGGCGGGCGTGGAGGCCGCGGCTCGGGACGTCGGCAATTTTTTGAGTTACTGTTCATGTAATGCAATGCAGCGCAGTCAACATCGGTTCTTTCATGCAACTACCGATCGGCTTGGCCAGCGACTTCAAGTCGGCTCGCGGTAGGTTAAAACGGTTTTGCAACTTTTAATCTTCGGTACAATCGGCATCTACTCTTTCATGCAATCTACCGATCGATATTGTACTGGCGACTTCAAGTCAGTTTGCGGTAGATTGGAGCGGATTCACACCGTACAAAAAAAATATAAAAAACCAAATTTGCAGAATTGAAAGCAATCTAGAAAAATGATTCAATCTACGAGTGTCGTTCATCGACAGCTACCTTTCGATCCGAGAAGAGTCGATCGTTTTGATAACGTATTGAGGAACCGTCGCTGGCGAGTCCAGTCGGGGTGATTACCTCGTAGACAAACTCAGAATCAGAATCGTAAGAATAGTGCAAGAACGTAAGAACGAAATAGTAGATTGAAACAGAGACATAATGGAACTTTAGGTTTCTCTTCTGTAATCGTGTATAATGTTAAGGATCCCCTCTCCTTTATATAGGCAACTGAGTGGATGAGGAGCCTACCTAGACCAGAACTCTCTGATCTTGAACCCGGTTTCTTAACAGTTTTGTTTAACTGTATTCTTTCACTACCAGTAGACTGCTATGTTGGTATCTTCGTTGCTACTACCGGCCTGCCCGCCACCTCTAGGCTGCTGCCGCTTGCTACCAATATTGTGATGGTTAGCTACTTAGGCATTGAGCTGATTAGTAAGTTCCTTAATATGTATTATGCGGCGAATAAGGTTCCTTAATACTACTTTGTCCTAGTTATAGGATTTGCAAGAGCCACTTGAATCCCCTGATCATGGTCTCATGGATGAGTCACCTGAATCACCTGATCATGGACAACTGTATAAGAGGCATGATTCTTTCTTACACTTGTAATTTCGCTTTTCTTATTTCCTTTTTAGGGTTATTTGCAGGGAAAAAACTTTTTTTTAGATACAGGGGGGAAAAAACTGGACAACTTTCTTCTGGACGTGCAGAAGGAAGCCCACCAATCTGGCGGAACACTGATTACCACCCATTGGGTGCAAAGGTGAAATGACCAAGGATCCTAGCCCATCCAAACTAAGTGGATCTGAAACAGAGTTGCGTTGCTAAGCTTCAACATTTCGAACTTTTTAGTACATTAGCAGGAGAGCTGCTAAAATATAATATTGACGATCAAGATGGTCTTATGAAGTGGGCTATTAGTTTAGAAAAAGATTAATTGTATCCTATAGATTTGTTTCACGGATTTGCTATACCATAATCATTTTTTTTCCTGTGTGTTTTCGGTCTATCTTTTCATCTTTGGATGTGCTGCGAAGTCTCCAATGCAATGTACTAAACAAATTTTCACCGCAGTGTACTCTTTTCTACAGCTAGTATTTCTCGCTGGATCTCCATGGCGATGAGAAGTCTATCCACATCATTCGAACCATTGTCGGCCGGACGATGCTGCCATTTGCTACCGGCTCCACTGTCATAGGGAAAGAAGGAACCCCATTCGACCCACTGATGTTGCTGCCATTGTTTCGCCAAATTGCCGAGATTTTCGAGGTTTTTCAGGTCCCCCCAGACACAGAGCCCGGTCCCCATGGCCCAAAATTTTCATGTCGCAACGTCTCATGATGATCAAACAATTGTTTGATTGATTGGCATGCCCTGACCAGAGCCGATAAGCTGGGGACTTTGGGCACGACTCCGATGCCATCGATCCATCATCATTTGTGTTGTCAATTATATTCTTCCTGGGGCTAAACAATGGACCTACCTACATACAGCTCTGGCCGATCAGCCGCTGCTAGCCCCGGCACATATTTGACCACACCGGCGACTGCATCATTCGCAGGCTCGGAGACCCACCATTAGTTGTGCGCTTGTGCCGTGGCGGGGACGACGCGTCCAAAGCGAGGGCACGACGCCGACGACGACTTGTCTCGGCGCGCGATCCCATCTCGGCCTGTTACGTTTTACTGGCGTGTCTTCGGCCTGACATGGCTGATCTAAATTATAGTAGTACCACCACTGCTACCGCTGCAGGAGATGAAGCGTTAGTTACAGTCCGGGACGTAGCTTCGAGCTGGCACGGGATGGCGCGACGTGCGTTTATTCCCTGGCCTCTCTCGGGGGGTGGAGGTGAATCGATCGATTGATCGGCAACTGGGCGTTGGCATCTGCTTTTGCCGCCGTGCTGAAGACACTCCCAGGCTCTGTTCTGTAACGTGCACGCCTGTGTCTTGTTTCGGTTGTTGACTTGTCCATGGAAGTAGCCTTTGCTGCTGAATTTACCGCCAAAGCGGATGAACTGTCGCAGTTGGCGCGCATCTCGAGATGCTCCAGGATAACAACTTTGAGGTCCATGCGTCTCTTGTGGACCCACGGATGGAATGAGTGCTCGTTTTCTAGTTAGGATGCAAGATTTCTGAAGCAAAGCAAGTATGGAAAGTAGGAATAAACCGCTATCTTTGTATAAGCAATGATATCTTCGATGTAGTTGGGATAGAGATATATATGCGCGATGCAACTGATTGCACTTAAGAAAAATGGGTGATCTTGTCCCTGTGTGACTCGTCTTTGAAAATGGCAGATGATTTGAAGACTACGCTTTTGGTAGAAAGCCAAAGATTGAAAAACTTATCAGTCTCTGATAGACCATGTTTATGTATTCATCCCAGGCTTGACCAAAGGTTTGGTGATGTGAACCGGAGATCAAAACTTTATACAACGCCGACCAAGGCCATAAATACATGCATGTGATGGCCTCTAAGCGGATCTTGGTGAACCCACACTTAGATTAATGTCGCACGCGCGCCAAAACTGAAACATCCAATTTCGTCCAAACATACTATTTTTGCCATGAAAATGAACGAGCCTGGATTACACATAATCATGTGATTGCAAACAATTTCCAGGAATTGCTACAAACTACATTGTCGATGGTTTAGTATCGATCTTATGAATGAATGTTGGGGGTTCTCTTAGAGCGAAACCACATAGAAAAGGACACAAAAAATTGATATAGATTCAAATCTTCTCCTGAGTAAATAACAACCCTACTTATGTGTTGATGTATTGATTGTATTTACAACAAGAAAAAAGTCACTAAAACTAGGACTTGATGACTTCTGTGTTTTGTTGTAGTTGACGAATCTCTTGATCACTCGATCCCCTACTCCTTATATAGCGCATAAAGGGGTGGTAGTTGTCTACGTCAAGACACACCTTGTCGTTTGATGCCATGCACACGTTTAAGGGTGGTTATTATCAGATACATATGTCCTCACATCGCCTTGCGGTTATGTCAGAGATAGAGGTTTAATAAGTGCAATTATCTTAGGGAATTACGGCACATTTTAACTACTACGTGTATTAAACACAACGCATAAATATCTCTAGTCCATTGGGCCCACGTGTCTATAGACTCTATCGACCATATGGTGGTCGTAGCTGACCTGGTCATAGTAAGACTTACGACCATAAAGTGATCGTAGTAGGACTTACAATCAATAGGTGGTCGTAGAAAAATTTACGATCATGGGGTGATCGTAGTAGGACTTACAACCATATAAGGTGGTCGTTGAATAACTTACGACCACTAAGTGTGTATAATCTCTTTTATTATTAATATTGAGGGTACCTTTGAATATTGTATAAGCGATATTATTATTTATAATAATAAATATTACAAATTAATAACCTAATTAATTAAGGATTATTAGATCTTGTCATACATTACGTACTCTTCAGATATTGAAGAGCAGATGGTGAGCCGTTTTTATAGCTGCAATTTTACAAACTACAAACTACTTACTACTTGTTAAGAACAAGAGTGATATATATTCACAATGACGCAACCTCTATAAATTCCGCATAAGAATATGTCAAAGTGCATCTTTCCCGTTTCAAGTGGGCACTGAACAACATCTATATATATTGTTGTTTAACAGTGATGCTTGTCCGGAAGTATTGCATTATTAGTAGTGTCTTTGCTTGGAACATATGACAAACAAGCTAGAATTAAACAAAGCAATGGGTCACCTGAAAAGAAATCCAACTCAGCAAGGAGTAATCTTTCTAGCCATTTTATACTGTAATTTAGCGAGGAGAACCTTTAACTCCAAAGAAAGGACCATAACTTGCACCAACCAAAGGGCATGGAATTTGTGTGATACCAACAGGGGTACCAAGGTGGGACCCACGGGAGCGTGTGCAGCTTATCACAAAACACCCCAATGTGTAGTATCCCTCTGGCACACAGATGGGGCCTACAAATAAATAAATAAAATAACTTTCCTCTCTCCTTCCCACTTTCCCAATCCATTCACGTGGATCTGGAGAAACCCGTCCCCTCTCCCCTTGCTATGCCCGAAGAGGTGTGATGGCGATGGCGGAGCCCACGAGTAGCCCAACGTGGAGGACATGATGTGCGGCATCCTACAGTGATGACGGACATCATGGGGGTGTGGGGCTCGCGAGTGGTCGACTGACATAGCATTGTGGGCGCGATGACGTGATGAGATTTCCCTGCTACAAAGCCGATGGCTAGTAGGAAGAAGTAGAAGGCATTCTTGTCTTTCCTGCTACAGACGCGGAGTGAGCAAGACCTTCAGGTGTGTTGGAACAAGACTCCCTAATATCTTTCATTTCTTATTTTATTTCTTTCCTCTGCACCTTCCTTAGTTGTTCTACTCCTATTAATTTTTATTATGGATCTCTATTACAGAAACACCTGTCGAGAAGTAATAATAAGCTCATTCCTCTTCTATTTCTTTTCCATCTTTTTTTTCTAAGTGTTTCCTTTCTCTTGCATTTCTTTTCCATTTTTTTTTCTGAGGTGCCCTACTACTGAACTTAATTTTTGTGCACAATTTTTTTCACATGAATTAATTTCAGGCATTGCTGAGGACGCACATGTATGCAATGCATGTGCATGTGCCGTAGGGGTGTTACTGCATGAAAAGACATAGTGTTACTATACCATTGTAGGAGTGTTATTGCACCACCGTAGGGCATAGTGCAAAAAGTCGGACCGGTAATCGAACTGATCAAGTGGCTAGTTCACTGGTTTACTGGCTCAACTGTCGGTTTTTTATATATGAATATTATATTTATTTGTCATTATTTTTAATAAAAATAGATATTTTCTATTACGTACTGCAATCAATTTGTATATCTATATTATGAATCTTCAGAACAATAGATTTATCATTAGAATTAAGCATGTATATCTATAGCAACAACATAGTTGTATTGTAATGGTCTATCAGAGTATTTATTCGGAGTAATGGGGTGGAAACTACAGTCTAATTCTTAATGAAACAACTAGCGTACAACAATAAGTCACTCATATTCAAATCTTTCCAATCATACCCCTGAATTCACAGCAAGAAAATAATAAGAATGAGGGTATTTATGTCGTAAGCAAAAACATCTCGGTTTAGTGAAATTGGCACCGGTTCGCTGGCTTACTAAAAAACAGCCAGTTCAGTCGATTTTTGCTAGTCCGAATGCATGGACGGTCTTTCAGATGAATGTAATGTCCCAAAGTTCTGTTACCAAAAATAAAATTAATAAAGTTATTATTTTATTAGATTTTTCGAGTTTTAAAAGAGTTTTCTTGGTTTTCTTGAATTTCCTGGATTTTACAGGCAAAAAAAAAATTATTGAGTTTTTTGGGATTTTCTCAGATTTAAAGTTAAAGAGGGACATTTAATTTCTTAATTTTTCTGGAATTTAAAAAGGTTTTCCTATTTTTCCTAAAATTAAAAATAATTTATGTGCAAAAATAAAAGCCAAATTTAAGCTAGAAATAATTTTATTAAGTTCAAAATAATTAAAGAAATTTATGTAAATTTCTCTAGAATTTTTTTAACTCTATTTACTATTTTATAAAGCCCTTTTGATTTGCAGCTATTTTTGAAAATTAAAAATCAAATTAAATTCCCTAATCTCTCTTGGGCTGAATTTCCTTCTCCTTCGCCCTGTTTGTCCATTTTCCCACTTAGCCCACCATCTCACGCGGCCTAGTCCACCCCACCCCCTCTCTCTCTCTTCCGTCCGGGCCCCACCTGTCACCCCTTCTTTCCCATTTTCTTCTTCCTCACGCCAAATCGCATTCGCCGCCATTGCCGCGCATCGCAAAGCTCTGCACTGTCGTGTTTCTTTCCCCCTATATCCCCACACACGTGGGCCTTATCCTCCCCATGTCCCGCCGCCCCCGTTTCGACCATATTCCCCCTCCCAATCACGCGCGGTTTCACTGGAACCGCAACTTCTGCAGCAAATCCTGTCGCGCCTATCTCCCGCCTCCATGCCCCTCCTCCCCTATAAATGGGAGCCCCGGGTGCCCCCTTCCCCTCATCTATCCACCGCAAGCCATCCCCTCACTTCCTCTCTCCCCTTGCCGCTGCCCGTGGAGCTCCCTGTCTTCGTCACCACCTTCGGCTCTGCCGCGTCGCATTCTACGTCCTGCGCTCACCCTCGTCGCTGGAGCATCACCGAAGCGCCATCTCCGCCGTGAGCCCGATAGCGCTGCCGCCTCTCTATTCACCGCTCGCCGTCCGTGCGAGCATAGCCGCCGCGAAGGTGATCACCACCCTCCCTATTGTCCCCTTTCCCGATTCTACCCCTCGCCGGCTGGCACTACACCTCCAGTCACCACCGACCTCCAGTTCTCGTACGCCACTGCCGCTGTCAAGCCACGTGGCCGCCACGTAGGGCCACATGTGTGCCACTGCGATGCCAGCTCATCCCATCCGTCCTAGTCACACACCACATGGACGCTTGCGTGGCAAGTCGTGCAACCCCATGCACCTGGTCCACCATGGACCAAGGTGCAATCCCGCGGACCTAGTACATGGACCTGTAATTGACTCATTCTGATTTTCCCAAAGAAAATAATTCGGCCGAAAAATAAAATTCACTCGTTAATGTCATGTTGATGCAATAAGTTTGTTTTCCTTTAGAAAAACAATTTAATAAATTCAGAATTATCCATTTCTATCATTTCATATGAATTCAATCTTTCGAGAGTCTGTTCTCCTTTGTTCGAGCTCCGATTCGAGTTTATTTGATTTTTTATTATGTTTTGAATTTGTCTTGTTTTCACGTATATATTTCGACGACTTCGGATAGTTAGATTTCTACGCTGTTTCAGAACAAAAATTATTTGAGCAATACAAGTTACATCCTTGATCATGTTTGATACCAATATTTTAAATTATTTAAATTATGTTTTGAATTATTATTGCATGCTTATTTCTATACAATATAATTTAAATACCTGTTTTGAAATTGTAGTTAGTCTCAATACATTTGTATGGACAAATCTTGACTTTGAAATATCCATACCTTATTACCTTAGATAAAATCTAGTTGGCACAATGTAGGATCAAGGAATTTTGATTGTCTTAACAAAGCTTCCTAGCACAAATATAATGAAAGAACCACTATGCTTTTTAAGACAATTATAAGCCTATGTCAATACTAGATACAATTTTAGCTAAGCAATTCTACACAAGTAAATTGCAAGAAATGTTAATGCAAAAATAGTAGAGACAAGGAATAAACCACAATGGAGACAAATGTGTTTTTCCTGTGGTATCGAAGACTTGCCGGTTTTCACTAGTCCACGTTAAGGAAACTTGAACAAATCAAGTTGGCTCCACACGAGCACTTACCTCGATCACTAGAGTTGCTCTTTCTCCTCTCTGGAGGTGGTGAGCACAACACCACTTCACAATCTATTGTCGGGACTCTTCACAACCTTTTTTGAAGAGCTCACTGCGCAAACTTCCGCTAAAGCCGTCTAGATGCCGGCAAGCACCAAGGAAAATAAACCAAGTGTTTGCTTGAGGAAACCAAGTCCCAAAATGATCAACTAATGATTCAATCCATTTGAATCCTCTCAACAACCTCAAAATGTGAATTCAAAGCAAATAAATAGTAGATAGTGTTTAAGTACTCAAATGTATTCAATGAGAGTGAAAATACTCAAAAGTCTTGTGCTAAAGGCAGGTGGGGAGGTATTTATAACCCCCACCAACAAAGCTAGCCGTTTGGACCGAATCATTGAAAAATTTAGGAATTACGGCAGTACCATCGTACAAAACCGGTACTACCGATTCTTATGATCAACGGTCGGAACAGTTGCATTTAATGCTCTGAACTAGTCATTACGAAAAAGTTACGGTATTACCACCAACTACAAATCGGTACTACCAGAGGGCGGTAGTACCACTCCGCTAGAATGGAACTACCGATTTCCAGAGGTTTAGAAATCTCAGAAAAACACCCTCTCTGGAAATAACGTACCGCCATGAAAATATTGGTACTACCGTACTCCAGTAGTACCACTCAAGAAAAGCAGTCATACCGATTCTCAAAGGAGATCAAGAACTCCCAAAAACATACCCTGTGTAAATTACGTACCGGTAACTATATTTCGGTACTTCCAACCTGCGACAGTACTGATGTTATATTGTGGTCGTACCGATTTTCAAAGGAACTCAAAAACACCAAAAACAAGCTCTCTGAAATTTAAGTACCGGCGGTAATACCGACCTGCGGAAGGACCGCTTATCACTTGCAGGCTTACCGATTTTCTTTGAAACACTTCGAGAAGCTAAACTAAATGCAATGTAAGAACCCTAGTTGATCAAGATGGCACAAATAAAGTTTCTCAAACTACTAGCCATGATCCCTCTTTATAGTACGTCATTTAACCTATAAATCCGATCTTTACTATAAACACCGAGACCGGTCAAAACTATAAAGGATCATTAGGCTATAGAATACCTTTGTCTTTTGAGCCATGTTGATCTTTCATCATATTTGCATTGTCAATAATCTTGTCATAAATTAAACTCTGGGACTTAACATTTAACTCATCTTAGTACACATGTTAGTCCATTAATACAATATTGTTATTAATTACCAAATCATCTTTAGGGGCCTAGATACTTTCACACAATAGTATGAACTAGAATATTTGGGGAAAACTTAAGCTTAGCCATGCTTAGATTTGAAATATTTGATTTGAAAATTTAAAGCTAAAAATCAAAAGTGATTTAAATTGTATATATAGCATTGGTGTGACATGGAAGTTAATAAATGACTTTGAAAATTAAAATTGGATTGGACTTGGACAAAATAGATATTTGGTGGGTGCAGGTTTATACACGAGCTCAATTCAGTGAACGGTTGAGACCTAGGGTTTATTTTTGGAAGTCGCCTAGTCAATTAAGGACCGATCCGCGAGCTGTGGATTGTTAAGTCATTTTGTACAACCACAAGTATGGTATGGGACAGACCGGGCTAAATGATTTGTGATATTCCATTGTTAGTTGTGCCATGTTGATGTGTGTGTGTCAAAATGACCTACTTTTTATGTATTCCCACATGGTGCAAGAGGGGGCTTTCGGCGGATGGTTTACTATAAAGGAATTGAAATATTAGCGGACATGACTATTCTGGGATGATGCATTGTAAAGACCTTGTGATAATCACTTAGTCGCGCACCTACAAAAGTGTGTCAAGCGGATATTACAATTCGATTATCTCTTGTGGGTAAAGTTGTACAACCTCTGTAGAGTGTAAATCTATTCGAGTAGCTGTGTCCATGATGATGGACGTGCTGAGCAAATCCTTTCGGGGATTAGAATTTGGTTTTATTTTTAAAATAATTTAAAAAATAATTTATGGCATGGATGGGTGTAGGGTATCCATAAGAAAATTATAGATCGAAGCCCCGAGTTTGTGCTCGTGTTTAAGTTAGTGTTAAGTTGGTGCCTACATTAGATTTATTAATTAAGTTAAAACACAATTTTAAATATTGTAAAATTTGAGCTTTTGAACTTAGTTATTGTATTTAAAATGTGAAATATTGCTTTTGCACAAATAACTCTATAAGCCTTCCTTTGATAATATTCATGCATGCATTAACTCTGTTATGGGTGCAACTTGCGAACTACATTTTTGTACTCACCCTTAATAAAATGTTGTTCAGAGAAGGATGACCTCGCAACTGCTGAGGATCTCGATAACTAGGCTGCTACCTCAATCGATTGCCTGTGGTAGCTTAGCTGGGCTCTACTACTTCATCTTCTGTTGTGTTCTTTATTGCTGGCTTGTAAGCCTTTTAACGAGGATTGTTGACAAGTCAATTATTCGAGTATATCTTTATTTATTTATTTATAAATAAACCAGGTTTTATACTAGGCCCAAATTAGCTTTCTGGGCCTAAGGTCAATTAAGCGGTCAGAAGGTGGGCCTGAAAGTCCTTTCTTTGACCATTCTCAAAACCTATTCTGGACGACCGGTTGGACCTCCTCTATAGGTTTTTTTGGACCACTCCAAGACCACTCCAGGACCTCTCCCCCGCAGAGGAGGTCCTCGAAAGCGATTACCCACGTGTGGTTAATGATAACTACACGTGGAGAGAAGATATTGGTTGTTATATTCAAAGATATAACGATCATCACAAAAGGGACACAACGATTAACTTGAAGGGATGCAACCATTGGCGCGAACAGGTACCACTGCAAAAAAAACTGCCGATGTTTTGTAGACTATAAGAACCCGGCCTATGATGAACACTAAGGTTTGATTTGTTGGCCCGATCTTTCGACGAGAACGATAAGTCCGGTAGGCGTCGCTCAACTCCGACGATCCCGGCTACGAACACGCAAGGCTCGAAACCACCCAATCGTTGAACTGATTGATAAGTCGTTATCAACCGTGCACGAATACCCGGTTGACCTGACCACGAAGGTCGATTCCTGCATACACCGAAGAAGCACGCAAGAACAAGATAAAGTAATCTAAAATTACAAATAAAGATTGAAATATTGAAATTAGGATTTCGAAAGCGGTATTATGGTTGGTCTAGTCGACACAAGCCAATACACGAAGTTACAACAAGGCTAACTTTTAACTAAACAAAATACAAGGAAACTAGAGGGGTGCGTCCTCCTTAAATAGGGGATGAGGAGCCACAAATCTAAAATAAATATAGTGGTGGGACTAAAGGCACAAATTACTGTTCATGTGAACAGTAATCACACCCCCAGGTGGGCCGGCGGCATATGGGCCAATTCCGGTATGATTACAAGGCCCAAATCGGTCCAAATTGGTGACATAGCACCTTCTTTTGACGATTCTGAAGTCTACAGAAGGAATTTGGATGTGAGGCTGGATCCGTTGGAAAGATCTCGTCGTTAGATTTTCAACAAGCTCAAGAACACCCGAATCGGACTCCGTTTGCAAAAGTTATATCTGTTTTAAGTTGGTGCTGTCAGGCTGATTCCGGAGGCCGAACTGGATTCCAGAATGGGTCCAGCTCGAACTGCTTGCTTGTCTTGGACCAAAAGTGACATGGTATTGCACATATATATATTTCATCATTAGGTAGCATCATATAGTTCATATAATATAAAGACACTCATAAAAATAAGCTCACCTGATAATTTAAGTGAAGCGTACGAGCTCTTGTACTTGGAACAACAAGCATATCAAATTTGGTTGTATCCATAGGGGTCATGTCCTCATGAGCCTATGTGCCTTTGTAATCCAGATCCCCATCCCCATCCAGATCCCAATCCACGTTTATTCACAATCATTCTCCCTGTAATCAGAGCATACCCTTTGCAATATACATAACTGTTTTGAGTCATTTGGCGAATAGATAGCAATCTCTATTTCCTTTTTTTATAATTTTGTTTGTCCGTTTTGTGACGAGAGTTCCAGACGTCGACAGCTGGCGCCGTCCGTGGGGTTCGCCTACTCAGTTCTGGTAGTGTGTCCTGCGCTTTGTTCATTAATCAAAAGTTGTTTGCGTGGAGAGAAGAAAGCATCCTTGATATTTCTGACTACGATGATGACATAAAGGAAAACTTCATCTTTCTATCCGGTAATGCCCATGGTTCCTCCAGGGCCATTCTGAGGCATCGTCACCCGCCGAATCCGCACGCGCTGGCTCTACGCTGGTCGTGCCTTCGTCCACAAGTGTCACCGTGGATGAGTACTATCTTGAGCCTGTCTCTCTTAGAGCAAGAGATTCGAAAGGTTCCTGGAGCCCAACGTATTATGAGGATCTCATCGGCGGCCTCTACACTGAAGGCCTGGAGAACATCTAAGGAGAATCTTCTATTCACCCTACAATACAACTTGTCCTCTTCCTCAGAGGACAACGACATGTTCACCCCTTTTGTCTGTTCCGGCGGTCGTCAGGTCGCCGCCGTCGGTGACAATCAACCCAATACCGACGATGACCCCGAAGCATTAGGGCAACGCCAAGAACGAAAAGAGTGGGAATGCCTCCAATGAGAGGAGGAGACCCGACAAGCCGAGATACATGCCGCCACACAAGCGCACATTTTGCAAGTTCACGACCATTACTACCAAGACGCCACCGGCTCCTCAACGAGGGCGCCGCGATAGGCGATGCATAAGCCATCACCACGGGCAACTATGGTAACGGATCCAAACGCCTTGCCAGCCACCATGCAGGAGGATTTCCCTGCGGAGCGCGTTCACTACTTAGCGAGCAACATCGCATGCCCTCCGGAAGGATTAACTCCGGAGCAAGGAGTGCAAGTGATGTGTGCTATCGCATAAGAGCTACAGGATGTTGCTAAGAATATTTCCATCCAATCGCATACTGTGCTTTCCCAAATGGACTCTCACTTAGAAGGGTCCTCGATTGGACGCCGAAGGCAAAGCTGAAATTACAGTTCTTCTGGCCGTTACATTTAAGGCCAAGGTGAGCACGACACATGTTTTTCGGGACGATACAAATGTCCCAGATCTCCTGCTGGTTATAATAATCATCGCAATGTACGACAATGTGTTCGACCTTATGCATGTTGCAAGGCTTTCTCTCTCAAACTAAGAGATGTTACCTGGCCGGAGAAGTTCAAGCCAGGAAGTATAAAAAATTTTAACAGAACACAAAACCCGTCAGAGTTCCTGCAAGTCTACACTACCACCATTCAGGATGCTAGAGACGATGATAAGGTCACGGCTAATTATTTTCCCATAGTTCTAAAGGGTTCCGCCAAGACCTGGTTGTTCAACCAGCCTGAGGGATCCATATATATCTGGGAGGTGCTTTGTAACACATTGCAAAATAACTTCAAAAGTTGTTATGCAAAACCGGGGAAGGAGGATGATTTGGATCAGCTTCGCCAAACCCGTGACGAAAATTTATGATAATTTGTAAAGTGTTTCATTGAAGTCCGTAATACTATTCCAAATGTTTCTGATGATTATGTGATGTTAGCTTTTAAACAGGCAGCGATATATCGAAGGTTTACATAAGACCTCAATATCAACTCGCTAGGACTATGTCAGAACTCTTCAACATGGTCGATCGATACTGATGAAGATTGTTGACTAGTCAAATTATCTGGATATGTCTTTACTCGAAAGTAATCTGGATCCTCTACTGGGCCTGAATTAGCTTGCTGAGCCCAAGATTAATTACGTAGTCAAAAGGCAGACCCAAGGACCTTTCCTTCTAGGACCTCTCTCCTAGGGAGGTCCCTTCGGACCACTCTAGGATCTCTCTCCTAAAGAAGATCCTTCGGACCACCTCAGGACCTCTCTCTTGAAGAGGATCCTTCGGGCCACCCTAGGACCTATTTCCAAAAGAGGAGGTCCTCAAAGGCGGTTACCCACGTGAAGAAGGTATCGGTCGTTACATCCGAAGACACAACGGTCATCATGAGCGACCATTGACATAAAGAGGTGCTACTACAGTCAACTACCGACGCTTGTAGAGTTATAAAAGCTAGTCCTATGTGCCATTGTAAAGATAGATTCTGATCCAAGCCCTAATCCACGTGTATTCATAGTCATTGTCCCTGTAATCAGAGCAAACCCTTTGCAATATACATCACCACTTCGAGTCCTATGGTGAATAGATCGCAATCTCCATTTTCTTTTATAATTTTGTTTGTTCGTTCTGTGATGAGAGTTCCAGACGTCAATAGCTGGCGCCGTCCGTGGGAAGTGTCGTCATCATCTTCGTTGACTCAGTTTTTGTAATGTGTCCCGTGTTTTATTCATGAATCAAAACTTGCTTGCGTGGAGGGAAGAAAGCATCCTCGATGTTTCCGACTACGATGATGGTATGGAGGAAAACTTTGTCCTCGTATCTGACAACACCCATGGTTCCTCTGGGGCCATTACTGAGGCACCGTCACCCACCGAGTCTGTACCCACTGGCTCTACGCTGGCCGTTCCTTTGTCCACAAGCATCACCATGGATGAGTACTATACAGAGTCTGTCTCCCTTACAGCAGGAGATTTAGAAGGTTCATAGAGCCCAACGTACCATGATGATCTCGTTGGCGGCCTCCACACTGAAGGACTGGAGAGAACATCTAGGGAGGATCCTCTCTTCACCCTGCAATACAATTTGTCTTCTTCCTCAGAGGACGAGGGCATGTTCACCCATTCTGCCTATTCCGGTGGTCGTTAGGTCGCCGGATTTGGTGACAATCAACCCAATCTCAGCGATAATCACGAAGTATCACTGCAACACCAAGAACAAGAAGAACGGGAACACCTCCAACGAGTGGAAGAGTCCCAACAAGCCGATATACGTGCTGTCACACAAGCGCACATCTCACAGATTAGCGGCCACTACTACGGAGACACCCCTGGCTACTCAACAAGGGTGCCACAACAGGCGATGCATACGCCACTACCGTGGGTGACGATGGTAAGAGATCCAAATATCTTACCAACCCCCATGCAGGAGGATTCTCCTGCAGAGCGCATTCGCTACTTAGCTAGTGCCATCACACGCCCCCCGGGAGGATTAACCCCAAGCAAGGAGTGCAAGTGATGTGTGTTATCGCACAAGAGCTACAGGATGAGGCAGAAAATATTTCCACTCGATTGCCCACTGTGCTTTCCCAAACAGACTCACACCTAGAAGGGTCCTCGATCGAATGCCGAAGGTAAAGCCAAAATAATGGTACTTTTGGCCGTTATGTTCAAGACCAAGGTGAGCATGATACCCGTTTTTCAAGACGTGATAGATGTCCCAGATCTCCTGCTGGTCGAAATGATCAGCGCAATGTACGACAATGTGTTGGACCTTATGTAGGCTTCAAGGCTTTCTCTCTCGGACTAAGAGATATTACCTGGTCAGAGAAGTTCAAGCTAGGAAATATAGAAAACTTTGACAGAACACAAAACGCGTCAGAGTTCCTCCAAGTATATACTACCTCCATTCAGGCTGCTGAAGGCGATGATAAGGTAATAGCTAATTATTTACCTACAGTTCTAAAGGGTTCGGCCAGGACCTGGTTGTTCAACCATCCCGAGGGATCCATACATAACTGGGAGAAATTTATGGGCCGTGTGAAGGCCCAACTCAGGATAACTTTGTTGCTTAGCTTCATGATTTACACATTCCTTCCTATGAGAATTGGATTTTTCTGGGTGATTTTAACTTTTATAGATAATTGGACAATCGAAATCAACCGGGAAAAATATGAATTATATCCTACTTTTCAACTCTATTATTGCTAATCTGGGATTAGTGGAGTTATCAATTAAAGGGCGAAGTTTCACTTAGAGTAACCTGCAAGAAAATCCACTTGTGGAACAACTTCTTCACTACCAATAATTGGACAATCACTTACCCAAACACATTGGTAAAGCCTTTGTTGTGTTACATCTTGGATCACATTCTCTGTGCAATGTCTATTGATACTAAAATTCTCAAGTCTTGCATACTTCGATTTGAGAACTTCTGGGCAGAACATCCTGGCTTTCTCCAAGTAGTTAAGGAGTCTTGGGATGCCTCTTGTGTCATCTTAGACATTGCTACTCTCATTTCTGCCAAAATGAAATGGCTTCGAAAGTTCCTGAAAATCTGGGGTAAAAGACTCACATTTGACAACCCTTATTGTCAGCTGAGTTCTCAACCTAATGGATGGTTTAGAAGAACAACGCCCTCTGAGCAGGCCAAAGTGGAATTTTAGAACCATCATTAAAGTATGTATCCTCCCTCTATTACGATATAAGCAATTATATTGGGAAAAATATGTATGATTTGATGGATTCAATTTGGAGATGAAAACACCAATTTCTTTCACGCTCTAGCCACATAACAATTCAGAAAAAATCGTATTACTCTCCTCACAGCCCATGATGGATGAGTAGTGTCTGAACATAATGTGAAAGCAACTATTATTTGGAAAACTTTCAAGGATCAAATAGGGTAACCTCCACTCCCTCTATGCACTTTGATTAGGATAATCCGATTGACAAAAGAGATGATTTGGATTCTCTAGGTCAACCTTTTTCCAAAGATGAAATGGATCATGTGGTTAAATCCATCCCCTCTGATAAAGCTCCAGGCCTAGATGTCTTCAAAGGCCTCTTTGTTAAAAAATATTGGCCGATCATTTCCCATGATATTTTTCGCCTATGTGATGTTTTTAGCAAAGAGACTTTGAGTCTCCAGAGTTTAATACTTCCTACATCACTTTAGTTCCTAAAAAGAACTCACCAAATATTGTTAATGATTATAGGCCAATTTCCTTCCTGAACATCATTCTCAAACTCATTACAATGGTTCTGGCTGAGACTTCAGAGTGTCAATACCAGTTTAGTTCATGAGAATCAATATGGTTTTGTCAAAAGCATAACTATTCAAGACTGTCTAGCATTGGCTTATGAGTATTTGCACCAATGTAAGCATTCTAAAAGAGAGATCATTTTTCTCAAATTGGATTTTAAAAAAGCTTTTGATCATTTTTCTCAAATTGGATTCTGAAAAAGCTTTTGATACTCTAGAGCATAATACCATTATGCTGATGCTTGAGAACAAAAAAGGTTTCAATTCAACTTAGATAAGGTGGGTGAGAAGCATTCTTAACTCAGGAACTTTGTCCGTTTTACTTATTGGAGTGTCAGACAAAACTTTTCATTACAAGAGAGGAGTTAGGCATGGTGAATCCTTATCTCCTCTTCTTTTTGTACCGGCTGCTGATTTGTTACTGTGGATATCATGGGGATATACTCATGATCTTATGATGATAAAACATTTGGATTTTGCCTTGTTAGTTTGTTGAATTTCTGTTTTCAGCAAGTGTCAGGATAATCGAAAGTTCCGGCGTGCAAGGCGCGGTACTTCCGCAATTGTCAGAAAAATCGGTAGTTCCGGTTTTTACTTGGCGGTACTTCCGCATGGCGGTAGTTCCGGTTGTTGGCGGAACGTTTTTTCCAGAGAAGGATTTTTTGTGAATTTATGTTTTTCTCCGAGAATCGGAACGACCACAGTGTTAGGAGAGGAACTACCGCACGTCCGGTAGTTCCGATTATTACTTGGCGAAAGTTCTGATTGTGGTTCAATTTCGGTCAAATTGGAAATTTGAAATTGGGTTAGGCCAAGTTCTTGGGGTCAGTGCATATGTGTTGCATATTGCATGTTTTAGCTAACGTGGGTCAAGTTGTGAAGAACTTGTTCTCGGAGATGATTTCTTTGTTTATTGCTGTGCAGGTGGCTTGCAGGTCAACGACGGTCAACGACGAGGAGGATCGGGACTAAGCTTGGAGAGCTTAGGTCCAAGACGATCATGGATGCCGGGTGAGGTCGAAAGACTCAAGCATGGCGCAGAATGGACAAGATGGATCGAACGGGCAGTTCGATGCAGCTCGTTGGATCAAGCGGCGCGGGGGTCGGTGCTTCACTTTGTTGAGTCTGAGCAGCAGCTAGCAGATATTTTCACTAAACCTCTTGATTCTTCTCGTTTTGCTACTTTGCGGGGAGAGTTAGAGGTTGTTAGTCCTTTTGGCCTGTTTTGACGGGGAGTTTGCTCTTTTTGCATTCATTGTATCTAATGCATTTTACAATTCTCACAACTAGCATTGTAATATAAACTTGTGGAGCTTTGTTTATTATCTGTGTATGACTTGCTTTCATACCTTATAACATGATGAGGACATCCCTCCTTCGAATACACGCACGACACAAGACCCTTCAGATCCGGGTGCTGAACTACACGGTCCTATGACAAGAGCAAGAGCACGTCACTTAATCGATCAGGTAAAGTCGTTTCTAGGGCTAAGTGTATTATTTGAGAACTCTATGATGCTGCCTAATGGAGATGATTTACTTGTACTCAGGAATCTAGGACTACGACCAGTTCAAGAAGGTCTACGACCACTGCAAGAAGATCTACGACCACTACAAGAGGACCTACAACTAGTTGATTCGATTGGAGAAATCTACGACCAGAAAAGCGAGCACAGTACTCGTTGGACACAATCTACGACCAAAGATAGCATGGACTCCTCAAGACCACCCTAGGACCAGATCTTCGACCAGAAATACGCAACACAAGGTGCTGCGTCACCGTTTTGGAAACTAATAAGACTTTGTAAACGTAACGAGGTCGGAATCCAGGTTGTGTACGCTTCATCCCACGGCCGCACAACCCTAGGTCGACCTCCTCACGTTCCCCTATATATATACAGTAGCCGCCATAGTTTAGAGGCGGGTTTTTCTTATATTATTCTGCCAATTGCAGTTTCGCCGATTATCGGTTTGAGGAACCCCACTTGTAAACTTCATCCATATCCGCAATACAATTCAGATTGCATCTACCTTGTTCTTGTGAGTTGCTTCGATTGCTTGCAGGAACAATAACCTTCGTGGTAAGGTCGATCGCGTGCAAGCGTGGTCGATAACGACACGCGTCGCGGTGTAGCGAATGCGGGTGACGATCCGCTGGTCGAAGCCTCAAAGCGTCAACGTCCTCACGACGAACCAAATCGAACCTATCGGAAGATCGAGCCGCCGTGACTCATCAAGTGGTATCAGAGCAAAGGTTGCCCGTTAGGTAATTTCGTTTATCCCCTTTTGTTAGTTGTGTTCCCTCACCTAGAGTCCAGAAAAACTGCCCTACAAAAAAAAGTTTTAGATCGTAATTATTCCGCTGTCCAAACCACTTTGTGCATTTCACAATTTTGTTTTCAGTTTTCGCATTGTTGAGTTCGAGTCCATCGTCGGTGTCTTTGTTGCTGGTTTAGAGTAGCATTCTTGGTTTCTAGTCAGCACCATCGCCCGCCGTGCCACCATCCATCCTGGACGCACGACCTCCTTTTTCGAGCGACACCCATTCGACCACCCGCTCGGGATTTACCATCTGGTCGGAATCGAACATCTAGTCGGATCCGACCACCTCTTCGAGCAACACCCGTTTTACCATCTGGTCGGATTCGATCCCCTGGTCGGATTCCGTAGCCGCAACAGAACTAGCCCAAGTTCAGAGAGAGAGAGTATCTTTTAATTACCTATTTACCCCTGCTCTCCGAAAAAAGTTTGTGGCCCAATCACCTCATCAGATCCAGAAAAGGTAACAGAAGAATTTTGGGCTTGGGTCACGTTTGCAAAAAAAAAGGAAGCAAAAAGTGCAAAAGAAAAGAAAAGAAGCAAAAAGTACAAAAAAAAAAGAAAAGAAGCAAAAAAAAGTGCAAAAGAAAAGAAGAAGAAGCAATTCGACCACCCCTAGTTGGTCTACTACCAGTTCCAGCCTTGCATCCTTTGGACTCCTTTGTATCGAGTCCGTGTTTTGAACAGTATTGTGCTAGGGCTAGGAGCACTTTTAGACCAGCAACTGTGACGAGTACTGTGGACTTTGGTTCAACTTTGCTAATCTGATTTCATTATTGCTATTCCTTGCTACTAAACATTGCCTATCCGAGCTCCACATACTTCCGACCCTCAGATTGGATCCTCGCATTCGCCTCCGCCGTGATTGTACATCCCACCTTCGCCGAATTTACCACCTGCTGTAATTTGGTAAGAAACTCATAAGAGCTTGGTAAGACGCTTGAGAGTGTGTGATTCCACCCTCCAACCACCTAATAGTGATAGGGATAATACCTTTGTGTTGTCTTTTGTCTCCTACTAACCATGTCAGGTGAAGGATTGGATGCGCAAGAGTGTGTTTTGAGGGAAGAGCTCATGACGCTATTGGATGAACAACGCACTACCGTTAATGAGGACATCGACAGGAAGTTTCAAGCTACCACGATCACATTACAACGCTCAATCAACGATAGTATTGCGGCGCTTACTACACGTCTCGAAAGAATGGTGAACCGACCACCAAACATTGGTCGTGTGGAACCTCAGGGTGCAGCCCATGACCATGAGTTTGATAATGATAATGAGATGCACGACCACGACGCCTTTGATGCACGACAACGGAACCGACCGAACTTCAACCGTCAAGGTATGAGAGGTAATAATGTTCAGCAACATAATGCATGTGTTAATGATGATCCATATGCTAAAGTTAAGCTCTCTATACCATCTTTTGCGGGTGCTTATGATGCTGAAATATATCTAGACTGGGAGATGACGGTAGAACAGAAATTGAATGCTCACTTAGTTCCCGAAGTGCATAGAGTTAGGCAAGCCACAAGTGAATTTAAAAACTTTGCCATCATTTGGTGGAATAGGGTATGCACCGAAGGATTAGCGCCTACTACGTGGGATGGTTTAAAGGTTACTATGCGTAACATATTTGTCCCACCTTCTTTTAAACGTGATTTGCGTAATAAATTGCAGCGCTTAAACCAAGGTAATAGATCCGTAGAAGAATATTATCAGGAGCTACAAATTAGCATGTTGCGTTGTGATATTATTGAGGATGAGGAAGCTGCAATAGCACGTTTTTATGGAGGATTAAGACGTGAAATTCAGGACATAGTGGATTACAAAGAATACGATAGCGTTCCAAGATTGTTCCAACTTGCATGTTTGGCAGAAAAGGAATTGCAGGGACGACAACAGAGGCCAAGGAACAACTTTGGGAGCATGTCTATACCACGACCAGTGCCGGGGCAAGCCAAAACAGCCCCACCTTCAGCTACATGGTCTGCTGCCCCCTCCACGAGTAGGGCGCGTTCAGCAGCACTTCCGACCACATCACATGCACCCGAGGTAAGTAAAGTTACTAGTGTGCAGGCACCAGCCAAGAGTTCTTCGTCGGTTGCTTCCACTGGTCGTACCACTGGGATTGTGTGCCACCGTTGTAAGGGAATGGGGCACGTCATGAGGGAGTACCCCAGTCAGCGAGCATACCTTGCCACCAAAGACGGTGGTTATGTAAGTACTAGTGATATTGAGGACGAATATGTACTTGCAGCTAACATTGCAGGTGGAGGAGATGAGATAGACAGTGATGCTGATGATGTAGAGGAACAAGTAGCTGCTGTTGACACCGAGTATCATGTGAGCCTTGTTGCGCAACGAGTGCTGAGCGCACAAGTGGAGAGAGCGGAGCAAAATCAACGACACAACTTGTTTGGACTGATTTCTCGTAAAGGACAGAGCCTGCGAGTCATCATTGATGGAGGGAGCTGCAACAACCTTGCAAGCTCCGAGATGGTCGAGAAGCTTGGCTTGACCACACAGCCACACCCACGTCCCTACTACATCCAATGGTTCAATTCGTGTGGTAAATTAAAGGTACACAAAGTTGTGAAAGTGCAATTTTTAGCAGGTAATTACAAAGATAGTTCTGACTTTGATATCGTGCCTATGCAAGCATGCTCTTTGTTGCTCAGTAGACGTTGGATATATGACAATGATATTTTGCACCATGGTAGAGCTAATACCTACTCATTTTCACATAAGGGTAAGAAGATTAAGTTGTTGCCTTTGACACCAGCTGAGATTCTGAAAGATGAAGAAGAGCGCGCTAAAAATGAAAGAAACACCGATAAGCATGATTCTGAGAATCAGCAAGTAGCAAAACGTGTTTTCCCACCCAAAAGGGAGAAAGTGGCGACTAGTCCTAAGTTCGAGGGAATTAAATTTAAGGGATGTGTTATGATTGCCACTAAATCTGAACTTACTGAAATTTGTAATAATGAGCTGGTATGCTATGCTTTGATATGCAAAAATGCTCTATATTCGCTTGAGGACATAGCTAGCTCTTTGCCTCCTGCTGTTGCTAACCTTTTGCAGGAGTATGTGGATGTATTTCCAACTAAGGTACCCCCGGGATTACCACCTATTCGAGGAATTGAGCATCAAATTGATTTGATCCCAGGAGCGACTTTGCCAAACCGTGCTGCGTATAGGACCAATCCAGAGGAGACTAAGGAAATTCAGCGACAAGTCCAAGATCTTTTGGACCGTGGGTACGTAAGAGAAAGCCTTAGCCCTTGTGCTGTTCCAGTTCTTTTGGTTCCTAAGAAAGACGGTAGTTGGCGTATGTGTGTTGATTGCAAAGCCATTAATAACATTTCTATAAGGTATCGTCATCCTATCCCAATGCTAGACGACATGCTAGATGAATTGAGTGGTTCTATTATTTTCACCAAGATTGACTTGCGGAGTGGTTACCACCAGATTAGAATGAAATTAGGAGATGAATGGAAAACTGCTTTTAAAACTAAGTTCGGATTATATGAGTGGTTAGTGATGCCTTTCGGTCTAACTAATGCACCTAGTAATTTTATGCGTTTGATGAACGAGGTTTTACGTCCTTTCATTGGAAAATTTGTGGTGGTTTACTTTGATGATATCTTGATTTATAGCAAGTCGCATGAGCAACACTTAAATCATATACATGCTGTTTTTAATGCTTTGAGAGACGCACGTTTGTTTGGTAACCTCGAGAAGTGCACCTTTTGCACCGATCGAGTTGCATTTCTTGGTTATGTTGTGACACCACAGGGCATTGAGGTGGATGAGACAAAGATTGTAGCCATCCAAAGCTGGCCGACGCCTACTACTGTGTCACAAGTGCGGAGCTTCCATGGCCTTGCTGGATTCTATCGGCGCTTTGTGCGGGATTTCAGCACCATTGCCGCACCATTGAATGAATTGACAAAGAAAGGAGTGTCTTTCCAATGGGGACCTGCACAAGAGAAGGCATTCAACTTGTTGAAAGAGAAGCTCACCCAAGCACCCCTACTCCAACTCCCTGATTTTGGTAAGACTTTTGAAATTGAATGTGATGCCAGTGGGATTGGGATAGGTGGTGTATTGATTCAAGTAGGTAAACCGGTTGCATATTTCAGCGAAAAATTAAATGGGTCTAGTTTGAATTATTCCACCTATGATAAGGAATTGTATGCTTTAGTTCGAGTGCTTCAAACGTGGCAGCATTATCTATGGCCCAAAGAATTTGTTATACATTTGGATCACGAATCGCTAAAACATATTAGAAGTCAAGCTAAACTGAATAAACGATATGCTAACTGGGTAGAATTTATTGAGTCCTTCCCATATGTTATAAAGCATAAGGTAAGGATAATGTGATTGCTGATGCGCTCTCTAGACGTTATACCATGTTATCTCAACTTGACCATAAGATTTTTGGTTTGGAGGCCATTAAGAGTTTATATGTCACTGATTTGGACTTTAAAGAAGTGCTTGAACATTGTAAAGGAGGGAAGACATGGAATAACTATGTGCTGAATGATGGTTTGGTCTATCGTGCTAACAAGCTATGCGTTCCAGCTAGCTCTGTTCGTCTTTTGTTGTTACAGGAGGCACATGGAGGAGGTTTGATGGCGCATTTTGGAGCAAAGAAGACAGAAGAAGTGCTGGCCACCCACTTCTTTTGGCCAAAGATGAGGCGTGATGTCGAGCGCTACGTAGCTCGCTGCACTACATGCAACAAAGCTATGTCCCGTCTCCTTCCACATGGACTTTATATGCCTCTTCCTATTTCTAGCGCCCCTTGGGAGGATATTTCTATGGATTTTGTTTTAGGATTGCCTAGGACAAAGAGGGGGAGAGATAGTATATTTGTAGTAGTGGATCGATTTTCTAAAATAGCACATTTTATATCTTGTCACAAGAGCGATGATGCTACAAACATAGCTGATTTGTTTTTCAGGGAAATCATTCGCTTACATGGAGTGCCCAGTACTATTGTCTCGGATCGTGATGAGAAGTTTTTGAGCCACTTTTGGAGATCACTTTGGAATAAATTGGGGACAAAGCTGTTGTTCTCTACTACATGCTATCCCCAAACTGATGGACAAACGGAGGTTGTCAACCGCACATTATCCACCATGTTGCGGGCTGTTTTAAAGAAAAACTTGAAGATGTGGGAAGAGTGTTTACCGCATGTTGAGTTTGCTTACAATAGGTCAGTACACTCCACCACCAAGGTAAGTCCATTTCAGGTAGTGTATGGTTTTAACCCCCGTGCCCCTATTGATTTACTACCTTTACCGACCTCTGAAAAAATTAATCTAGATGCTAAGAAGCGTGCTGCATTTATTCTCAAGTTGCATGAAACCACTAAAGAGAATATAGAGCATATGACTGAAAGGTATAAGGTTGCTGGAAGTAAAGGTAGGAAAGTTGTCAAATTTGAACCAGGTGATATAGTTTGGGTTCATTTGAGAAAGGATAGGTTTCCGGAATTAAGAAAATCAAAGTTGATGCCTAGAGCTGAAGGACCGTTTAAGATAATTAAGAAGATAAATGATAATGCATATCAATTAGAATTACCTGCAGATTTTGGGGTTAGCCCCACATTTAACATTTCAAATTTGAAACCATACGTGGGAGAAGAAGATGAGCTTGAGTCGAGGACGACTCCAATTCAAGAGGGGGAGTATGATGAGGACATCCCTCCTTCGGATACACGCACGACACAAGACCCTTCAGATCCGGGTGCTGAACTACACGGTCCTATGACAAGAGCTAGAGCACGCACTTAATCGATCAGGTAAAGTCATTTCTAGGGCTAAGTGTATTATTTGAGAACTCTATGATGCTGCCTAATGGAGATGATTTACTTGTACTCAGGAATCTAGGACTACGACCAGTTCAAGAAGGTCTACGACCACTACAAGAAGATCTACGACCACTACAAGAGGACCTACGAATAGTTGATTCGATTGGAGCAATCTACGACCAGAAAAGCGAGCACAGTACTCGTTGGACACAATCTACGACCAAAGATAGCATGGACTTCTCAAGACCACCCTAGGACCAGATCTTCGACCAGAAATACGCAACACAAGGTGTTGCGTCACCATTTTGGAAACTAATAAGACTTTGTAAACGTAACGAGGTCGGAGTCCAGGTTGTGTACGCTTCATCCCACGGCCGCACAACCCTAGGTCGACCTCCTCACGTTCCCCTATATATATACAGTAGCCGCCATAGTTTAGAGGCGGGTTTTCTTAGATTATTCGCCAATTGCGGTTTACGATTATCGGTTTGAGGAACCCCACTTGTAAACTTCATCCATATCCGCAATACAATTCAGATTGCATCTACCTTGTTCTTGTGAGTTGCTTCGATTGCTTGCAGGAACAATAACCTTCGTGGTAAGGTCGATCACGTGCAAGCGTGGTCGATAACGACAGGCGTGCGGGTGTAGCGAATTGCGAGGTGACGATCTGTTGGTCGGAAGCCTCAAAGCGTCAACGTCCTCACGACGAACCAAATCGAACCTATCGGAAGATCGGGCCGCCGTGACTCATCATAACATGCCATGTTTTGTACTAGTTTGCTAGAATTCTGTTATGGTTCTTCCTGTTTTAGCTTAGCTTGTGCCATGCTAGCTTTACCATCTGTGAGAAAATTGACTCAAAACATGACTTGTTGGATCTTCTGACTAGTTCTTCTATAGTGATCCTCTCATGATTCCAGCCATGTCATATTAGTGAAATTTGAGTCTTGAACTTATTTTGAGCTGAAAATTGAGCTTTGATAGTTCTTAAAGTCAAGCAAATGAAAAATGAATTTTTTGGTGCGAAAAAACTGATCTCACCAATTCTTTCTCATGAGACTGCTTGCCATTGCACTAGGCATGAACTCAGGGGTAGTTTTGGATGACCTAGATCATTCTTTTAAGCTTTCTGCTTGAGATGATCGCGGCAAGGCTTGAGATCTAGCACATTGCTAAGAAAACAAAAATGTTAATTGATTGAAGCTTAGGAGGCAGTTGTGGATGGCTCCTAGTCTAGGACTTGCTTTACTGAGATAAGATCAATCTTGTTTAGCTAAATGCTCAAAGTGCTAAATGATTGAACAAAATTGCTTCATAATTGAACTCATAATGCTCAAAACTGAACAATTGGCTTATAGACATGGCTTGACTCATTTTTGGATACCTTTAGTGAAACTATGACTGTGAGTCTCTTGTCATGCTATCGATTCATTCAATCTCCGATTATTGCTATCTTGGTCTTAGCTTTGCTGTACATGTTTTGCCATGATTGAGCATAGCTTCTTCACATTATAAGGCTTGGTGTAATATTTGTGCAGTCTTCTGGATAATCTTCATGGCTCCTCTTGCTCACATTTAAAACAAAATAAAAAAATTGAAAAACTACATTCATTCTTCATGCTCTATCTTCTTCCATGCATCTTGATGAATTCATTGTCAAAGGGGGAGAAAGATTGGTAAAAATGTTGTTTTTTAGCGTTTTGGAGTCATAGGGAGATATTGGATTTTTTTTTGCGGTTTGATGATCATATTGAGTGGGAACATTCCTATTGCATTCTTTTGGTCTTAATTGTCTTTTCTGATTGGGATCTGCAATTCTAGAAGACTCAAAATGATCAAAGGTCAAATAGAACAGTTGTTCTTTCATATGGACCTTAAGTGATATTTTTGGCTCTTCTCTGGAAATTGGAACTTTCTTGTCTTATTCCGCCTTATCTCACTTGCTGACACTCTTCTGAAGTCAAGTTGGTCACTTTCCTTGCATTTCCTTGACTTTGGACCAAGTTGTGCTTTTGTACGAAAACGTGAGTTTTTTTTACTCTCAAAACTCAAAACTTACATTTGTGGGAAATTACCAATGTGTTCATCAAGGGGGAGATTGTGGATATCATGTGGATATACTCATGATCTTAGGATGATGAAACATTTGGATTTTGCCTTGTTGGTTTGTTGAATTTCTGTTTTCAGCAAGTGTCAGGATAATCGGAAGTTCCGGCGTGCAAGGCGCGGTACTTTCGCAATTGTCAGGAAAATCGGTAGTTCCGGTTTTTACTTGGCGGTACTCCCGCATGGCGGTAGTTCCGGTTGTTGGCGGAACGTTTTTTCCATAGAAGGATTTTTTGTGAATTTCTGTTTTTCTCCGAGAATCGGAACGACCGCAGTGTTAGGAGCGGAACTACCGCACGTCCGGTAGTTCCGATTATTACTTGGCAAAAGTTCCGATTGTGGTTCAATTTCGGTCAAATTGGAAATTTGAAATTGGGTTAGGCCAAGTTCTTGGGGTCAGTGCATATATGTTGCATATTGCATATTTTAGCTAACGTGGGTCAAGTTGTGAAGAACTTGTTCCCGGAGACGATTTCTTTGTTTATTGTTGTGCAGGTGGCTTGCAGGTCAACGACGGTCAACGGCGAGGAGGATCGGGACTAAGCTTGGAGGGCTTAGGTCCAAGACGATCATGGATGCCGGGTGAGGTCGAAAGACTCAAGCATGGCGCAGAATGGACAAGATGGATCGAACGGGCAGTTCGATGCAGCTGGTTGGATCAAGCGGCGCGGAGGTCGGTGCAAGTGACTTGGAGGTTCCGATGGGATTCGGACGGGAGAGACTTGCCGACATGATAAGAGCCGTTGATCTACCTACATGTGGCGAAGCAGACGATTGCTTCGACTGGATTGGACTCAGTCAATGGAGAAGGATCGAGAAGGGGTATTTTGGTCATTTCACCAAATACCGCCTTGAGAGTCGGTTGGCTAAACCGCGGCGCAAGACGGAGTGATGATTAGCGGTTTAGATCAATCAAAGTGTGTGTGTTCGTGTCCCGTTTGTTTTGGGCCTTAACGGGAGCCCATTAAGTGAAATCTTCTAGAAGGTCTAAGCCTCCATATAAATAGAAAGGGTGCTGCCTAGCAGCCTCTAAGCACTTCATGAAACAAAACCCTAGTTGGGTTTAGGGTTTACAGAGGGGAGGTGAGGCTTAGGCTTTAAGGGAGATGTGTTGAGTGCGTGCTCATTGATGGAGATCTTGTCCTCCTTAAGGGAGAGACTGTAATCAGCAAACACATCGAATCAATCTATGGATGATTGCTCAAATATGAGTCCTCTTGTGTTCTTCCTTCTTGTTTGATGATTTTTGGTGCTTCCTTGATCCTATTATTTTTGATTGATTTCTTCATCTCTTTTACCTTGCTATGACGTGTGGGAATACATCTAAGATCCTCTAGATCATCAATCTCCCACGAGCAAGTGATGGATCAAGTTTTTCGTTTTGCTCGGTTTTGAACCTTCCTTTGAAAAAACAGAGAAAGATCAAAACTTTGACGTAGATCTGGACGATCGCCTCTTGGATTAGATTCCAGATATCCTTAGGAAGGTGTGTATCAAGTTTGGTCAAGTTTCATTGGATAAATCAAAAGTTGGATCGTTTTTCGTTTTGAAATAGTGCTGTCTGCACACTGTTCCAGGATAATCGGAAGTTCCTCCCTTATAACTGAGGAAGTTCCGATTATAGGAAGTTCCGCCCTTTCAACTAAGGAAGTTTTGATTATAGGTAGTTCCGCTAATTTGCCTGCGGTAGTTCCGATTATCCTGATTCTTCAACTCAAATCTGTGTTTTCTATCGTCTCGCATGGGGGTTTGAAATTGATTCAACCTAAGTCTTCCTTGATGTGTTTTATTTGATCTTCATAGCTACCATAGCTATAGGAGACAAATTCTTGTTGAATCAAATAATTTCTTAAAAAAATTGTTTGAGCTCCTATTCACCCTCCCTCTAGTCGCCTTTCCAGTCCTACAGTTACAATCTATTATCAATGAAGCCTGCCATCAGAATTTGCTCAGCTGATTTGTTACAATCTATTGTCAATGAAGCCTGCCATCAAAATGTGCTCAGCCTATTTGTTACAATCTATTGTTAATGAAGCTTGCCATTAGAATGTGCTCAGATTACCAATCCCTTTGTAGGATCAAGGTACATTTCCCATTCTCTAATATGCTAACGATACTCTGCTTTTCATGCAAGTGGACTCTAGACAACTTTTTTGTATCAAAGGTTTACTGGAAGTTTTTTGTTCAATCATCTGGCTTTCGAGTGCATTATAAGAAATCTTGTATGATTCCAATCAACATTATTGATGAGAGTATGACCAACTTTGCTACTGTATTTGGTTGTCATATTGGCACACTACTGTCCACATACCGTGGTCTTCCCCTAGGTACCACAAAACCTAGAGTTTAAGATTTTGCTCCTCTTATTGACAGGGTAGAGCGTCGATTAGTAGCTTGTGATAAATTCCTTTCCTGTGGAGGTCGCTTAACAATGGTGAATGTTGTGCTTTCCTTGTTGCCCACAATCTACATGTGCACTCTCAAGCTCCCTGCCACAGTTATTCAGAACATTGATAGAGCTCGAAGGCATTGTGTGTGGAGAGGATCTGATATGAATTCAAGAAAGTAATCTTTAGCAGGTTGGGACAAGGTGTGTAAGCCCAAGAATAAAGGTGGGCTTGGAGTAATAAATCTAAAACTCCAGAATGAAGCTTTGTTAATGAAGCATTTGCATAAATTTTTCAACAAACAAGAAGTCCCCTAGATCCACCTTGTTTGGTCCACCTATTACCGACACAAACTACCTCAAGCTTCGAAATAATATGGTTCTTTTTGGTTGAAGGATGTTCTACGACTACATGCGAAATTCAGAAAAATATCAAATTGCTCAATAGTTTCGGGTAATTCGGCTCTTTTCTGGCATGATACTTGGAATAACAACCTGATGTTGCACTTGTTTCTAAGATTGTGTTGTTTTGCAACCGATAGAGATTCCTCGGTAAGTAGCTACATCTATGTTCATGAGATCTCGCAACTCTACAATGTTCCTTTATGAGTGCAAGCATATCAAGAATATCAACAGCTACAACTTTTGATAGCACAAATTAATATTTCCACAGATGCCAATGATGTCTGGACTTATATCTAAGGAAATAACACTTATTCTTCTTAGAAATATTACAGATTATTCTTTCTACATCTCCAAGCACCGTGCCCCTTCTTATGGATTTGAAAGAGCAAAGGCATCATGAAACATAAAGTCTTGGTTTGGTTTTTGCTCTCGGGTCGCCTTAATACTAAAAGTGTGCTGCAAAGAAGACATATTACTATTCAAGACGATCACAATTGTGTACTTTGTTCAGATTGGGTAGAAGAGATCTTGACCCACCTCTTTTTTTACTACCCATTTAGCAATACCTGCTGGCATTACCTGAACATCATTTGGCCGAGGGAATCAGTCTCTCTGGATTCAAAATGTGTGCCTCCCTTCTCATTAACCTTTATTTATGGATATTTTCATTATTGCGTCTCGGAACATTTGGAAGCAACGCAACGGGAAAATCTTTGAGAATATCAACCCGACTTTTAATCATTGGAAAGCTCAATGTGGTGAGGAGTTTGAAGAATTGAAAGCAGAAGATGGGTGATCCCAGGAAAAGTTATAGTGTTAAGTGTCAAATAAGAATGTCGAAATATGTCGAGTTGAGGCAATGACCACTCGGCTGGCCAAATAAATTACTTTTTTAATTGAGGTATTTGTGTCTATGCGAAGCTCTGATTCTTCTTCTTTTTTACCTTCTGTGATGCACAGTGTATAGTGCATATACTGTAGCAGAAAGATTCCATCGGCACCCTGTTGTTTCATATACTGAGCAAGTGAGCATGCTCTAATTTCTTTAGGCAGATTATGGCACTAGTACTATTTTTATGTTTGTGTTCCCGAGGTTTCTCCAGACATTGTCTCCTCTCTTTTAATTTCCTATGGGAAGCGAATTCCATGGTCTATGCAGACAACTTGTCAAACAATATGGGGGTGGCAGCAAGATATATATAGTACTAGTGTACAAAGCAAAAAGAAACTGGTCATTAATGAGGTTGATTGTTCATAACCCCTGAAGGAAACCCACTTCCACTTCTTATGGGTTTTGTCTTTTCGTTTTGCCTCTTCTTGGAGTTCAATCAGGTCATCATTATCTGACGACAAAATTGTTTGCTTCTCTTATATATTTCTTCACAAAGGAAATGCGGGGGAATTACAGAATAACGCAAACTAATTAAGCAGCTAAAACACAAGCAACAGGTCAGTGCATAGCTAGTTCCCGCCTTGTGTCACTGTCGCCTCATCTGCCTTTATTTTGGTCGTCTCACTCCACTTCATCTCAGCCAGCTTTCTCTTTGTACAAAACCTTTGGGAACACCATTGTGGCTGCCAACTAGTACCAAAGCAAAAGCAAATAAATTAGTACATGTCTACCTCAGACCCTCTGCTTTATCCATCAGTGTCTTTGCTCTGTTGTCATGCCCGAAATGTCCGAGTTCTTTTTTTTCCCATTTAGCAAAATTAGTTCATGCGAACGAATGGAACTACACGGTGCTGTTTTTTATTATTTCGTTGGAGGTTAGATTTACTATTTCGGCAAAACAGGTCAAATGTGGAAGAAAAAAAACCGAAATGTCTTACTTTTGGTCCTTCAGTTGCCTTTAAGGCTCCTCATACGGCATCAAAAGCTCCCAGTCATTGCAATCAAAACCATTTGAGTTTTCCAAGGAGATGATCCGTGCACAGAAGAGACTTTGATCTATGATTGGGTTAATCATCTGCTAATCTTCCTCCTCTTGCTGCTAACTGGGGAGCTCTCGCAACAAAAGCTTGCATGTGAGGCAATAGTTGAATCACCGCTTTTGTAGCTCAGGCAGCCAACATCCAACACCCCAGTAGGGCTCTGTGGCACAGATGAGGCGGCTCTTCTTGGGCTTGCAGATTTAGGTGGCAGTGGCACGGTGCCTATCAAGGACATAGCCTGAATCACTTCATGGCATTGCAACACCCTCTCCTGCAACCACAGCAGCAGAAAGCAACAAAGCATTAATCGCCATGTTACGAGCAGCTCGCGCGGTTATAAACGCAGTTCAAGCAATGTCTGTAGCGCCGTGGTGTCTGGAGCAGTACGGTTACAACCTGTGGCTTTTGCGCAGGTAACGTACAGCTCCAAACTACACAGCATTCTTGCATTGAAAGGCACTGATACGAAGACAAAAGCTGCAAGAACATCGCGTGCCTCACCACGCACCTTATCTACACGGGTGCATGCCTTGGAGATATCTACAATGTGCTCTTCTCCGACCACGGCAGCGGCGACCGACGCGGCGATCTCCGAGGGCCTAAAATCTAAGCAATCTGTTCCTGCCATACATGAACACACACACACACGTTAGATTAATCCAACAGAACAAAGGTTTCTCTGATAGAAAATCGATCTGCCAAAATTTTCTTGCGTGCATGCACACCTCTAGCTAGGCACAAGATGAGTTCTGCAGACTGCCGAACAGAGCGTCTGGACGGCGCATTGCCGCCGTTAAGCTCGTGGAGGAAGTGGTCGATGTACGAGAAAGGAGTGACGGCTTGCATCCTCCATTTGAGTGTGCTCAGGACCAGAAGCTCCATCCTCTGAATCGTCTTCGCTTCGAACACGTACCGTGCTTCCCCGACCTAATGGACACGATCCAACAATGATCAGAACGAGATTTCAGATCAGATAGACACAATGTGCAACGATCGGGGGTGCACTGCAAATCTGCAATGTGCAATGATCTCTGCATTGCTCTCTCACCTGCAGGTCCAGAGATAGAGGGGCAGCGGTTTCCTCCATCTTGGCAGCCAGGGATAAGCACGCCATTGATAACAACTGCGTCATCCAAGCCTTGCCTTCCTGCAATGACAAACTATACATGATTACCGGTCTTGAAACACTGAAATAGCGTATATTGCACGTATTTTTCAAGAAACAATAACAGTGCTACTACAATTCATAGGATTCTTACCGGAAGCTGGTAGAGTGAGAGGAAGCGGTCCAAGTAGTTGACGGCCAAACAAGCAGTAAGAGGGCCGAAATTGTAGTACGTGTGAACCTGTTGAGAAATTCAACAGATGGATAATTATTCACCGGATCGACGCGAACAAAACAAAATCATAGAGAATATAGCTCGCATTAATAAAGAACAAGAACCCACCTTCCCAATCCAATCAATGGCATCCACCCGGACGCGAAGATCCAAGCCCCCACCACGCAGCCTCTCGGCGTAGTCCTCCCTGGGCATGTGCTCCGCCTCCGTCTCCACCAAACGGGCGACGCATTCCTCGGACGGCCCGGGGAAATCCATCGCGGCATCCCCGCACGGCCACCCACTCCTCTTCCGCGACGACTCCTCCTCATCGAAGCCTAGGATGCTGCTGCTGTCCTCGGCGCAGAGCAGGATGGAGGCTGCCATCTCGTAGCTTGGAGCCATTAATTTCTTGGTATCCTGGTAAAGGTTGTGATAGAATGATATGGTCTCCTCCTCCTCCTATACCTCTTGCTGCTCTCGCTCTTCCTCTGGTTTGGAGCGGGTGAGGTGTGGAAGAGGAGGGGGCAAATGAGCAATGGGGGCAGTGAGGTCTCTTTGTATGTAGCCGCGTGCAGACAATGGAGGGTATTTTGGGCAATAGATAAGGCAGGCAACTGAAGCGGGAAGGAAGGAAGGAGGAGGATGCTGACTAGAAAAAAAATGCACTCTTTTTTATGGCACTTTCGTTCTCTTTTCTTTTCCAGTCTGTACTTTGAGGACTAGTACTACTTTTATGGAGCTTTTTAATTTTAATACATATTTTTTGTGGAGTTTGTGCATAGCTTTCATGGTCCTCTGATGTTTTTCTTTCCTATTTCGTTTTCTTTTTTTTTAGTTTTTTTACTACCTTACCTGTAAAAAAAAAGTAATATCAGTGTGAAAGGAAACGGGGAATTCAACTCCATTAGATGACAGCGGTAAATAATGTTTATACTATACTTTGGTTCGTACTACTAAGAAGATCGAGGCTTTGTAAAGGTGAATGGCAACGAGGAGCATGGAGTCAATGGATGACCCATGTGCGCGTTTTTTTACCGATGTAATACACTTATATATGTACTATTCATGTTCACATATGAGATAACAAAATGGGTAATCTTTCCAATAAGATAGATTAGGCTATTTGTGATTTCACTTGCAAATAGAGATATCTGCAGACCATTTCGGATCGAGTCTGTGTCAGTCAAACCATACCGTGTGCATACCAAATTTCGAATAGACCATAAAAGCAAAGTCAAATCCAACACATCAAACAAACAAATTAACCATGCATTATGTTGCACTGCTGGCCTTTTCACCTCTCGTCGGCTCCCGCGCGCGAGCCCTCGAATTCGCGCTCGATCGCCGAGGTCACGCGCGCGGCCACCGTTGCATCCACGCTACAGCTTTAACCTTTAGCCCATTCGACTAGCTAGCTAGTATAACAGTAGAGATCGAGTATGCTATTGCTCAGGCTTCGCACGGCGCGCCCTCCTGTAACGGATTCTTACTTCTCGCCGGAAAGGCCGTGGTAGCTAACCAGTACGGTGTTCTGCGACTGACGTGTGGGCCTCAGGTAACCCGTCTAGTATAGCTTGCCTCGCCACTGGGTCCAGTCCAGGTGTGCTACGTATACAACTACAAATGGCGCTATCACTGTGGCAGTCAGCCGGTCACTTTATCTGCAAGGCAGTGAGTGAGACTACTGGGTACTCCACATTGACGTTGATGTGTGTTCTCGCAGTGTCTCACTGTCTGGTCTAAGCTGGAGTTGGTGGTCACCGTGGCGGCAGTGAGGAAGTTGATGCATGGTCCAAGACGAAGACAACCGTGGTTGAGATCCGAGCTCTCGAAGTGGCCGCTTGACCGTTCGAGGAACGCCTTTCGCTATGCTATTTAACGCCCAGGTTGGTGACTGACAGCAGCATGCATACAGGCGCTTATGATACCGGCGATATGTATGCGCCAACATTTGTATGTACGCGGAAGGCAGAGGTCCAAAAAAATTGGCGCGGATCTACGTGCTAGCTGGTGACTAGTCGGACCGCAGGTCCTACGATGGTAGACAGTTCGCAGCTGCTAGCTGCCACACTCACGCTGTTTTCTATCAGTTCTGCAAGACTGCAACTGCAAAAGTCGGTACCCCGATAGAGTGTTCTGCTGCACAGAACGTATAGCTAGCTTAGCCCATGTCTCCATCATGGCCGTTCACCGTGTATATATATATATGTATGGGTAAGTGTAGCTTCTTTAGTATAATAAGGTGATCATCCTGTTGTAGCTTAGCTCAAAAACTTGTCACAGAAGATTGATCATGGATATGGAATCAAATCCTAAAAACTACTAAATGACTAAGAAATAACGACCAATAATAGGCATTAGAATGCAACCTCTGGGATTTGAGAACTCTACTCATCGTGAGAGCAATCAGATGCCTTAACAGTTAGTACCTGGTGATTGATTGTGGTTGGGCTAGTGTCTATTGGAACTGGGCTATCCTTTCGGGTGAAACAAGATGGAAGAATTCATGACGCCTAATAATGGTTTAGTAAAAGTCGTATTTTATTCCCTGGGAAAAAGTGTCGGGCCGGATTTTGCAATCAAGAATTCTCCATGAGTAATACTGAATTATTCATTGGATCAGTAAATAGTGCTCACAGAATATATCACTGAATTATTTCTCATATATAACGTAGATCAAACCATACATTAATTAAACAATATCAAAGTTTACATAGACCGTATCGGGTCAAGTTTTATGGTAGAGCCGAACAAGGCCAAATGATTTCATTACATAAAAGCGGAAACAAAAGGGATAGAGCACATCTCGCCACAGACAAACGACTCGAAAAACCAATGTACGACCGATATTATTTAGAGACCTGGGTAATATTGGTAGTACACGAGTACCGACTCAGTCAGCCAGACCGAGGCATGACTAGAGCACATACTAAACTACGCTTCATCATCTTCTTGGCCCTCAACGTCTGAATCCTCGTAGTATGCATAGTGATCTTGATCCACGAACACAATGCAATATTTGTACATGCAAGGCTTTATCAAGGATGATTCTGGTTCTTTTATTTGCTAAAGCAACATTTTCAAATATCATATGTAAAAATTCTCATTACTTAGCAATTTGACCTAATCATATTTTATTACATAGATTAATTATGCAATATTTATAACAGAAGAGGTTACCTCCACCTTATGCTTATTTTTTTGGAGGTTACATCCACCTATTAACAACAGTGGGTAAGACTACCCAGGGAAAATCCAAATCAGGGTCACAACGGTCCGACGAGTTTTCATTCCACCCATAAAGTTTTACAAATAGAACTAAATCTTGTAAATTCTCATGTCTGCCCTTGACTGTGGGCACAACTGTTTGAACAGTTTATTTCTCTACAAAGGTTGTACATCTTTACCCACAAGAGACAATCATCTTGTATGTTCACATGTTTACTTAGGCATGTGAAAATGGGAGATCGTCACAAGGCCTTTACAATGCATCCCCCAGTATTGGTTACACCCGCTAAGGTTTCACCCTCCACACCCGCATCAACCCTTACCCAGACCCCCTCTTGCGCCTTCACGACCTACGTCTCCATCGAGGTGCAACCGGTGCACCCCAACCCGTAGCCTCGAAGGCCTACGACGTTGTGGGTCATCTACCTAGTGCAACCCGTACTAATGGACAACCAAAATAAATTAATACAAAAAAATATCAAATGAACTCCAAAATAAACAAAACTCTGCCATTAGTAAGATCTTGAATTTAAATAAATTTAGAAATAAATTTCACTGGATTCGGAGTTAGAATGAAGGATAATGGGTCTTCCGAAGTTTGGATTGAAAATAAATCAAAAGAAATAAAAGAAGAGAGAGGAATGACTCACTGACATCCGGGCCCACTGAATAGTGGAATGGCTCACGTGTACAGTGCATGGACCGGTAGGTCAACATGCACTGTGCACCGATCCCCAGGTGCATGGGGAACAGTACGGGTGTGGGTCCACATGTCGGCCAGAGGGGAAGGAAAAACCAGAATTAATGGGTCTCATTACTATTCTTCGGGCCATGCGGCAGTGAGACAAGGCATTAATAAACCGGCCATTAATCAAAGCAATGATTGATTAGCTTTTAAGACATAGATTAGGGGTGTTAATTGCGGATGAACAATATCGGCCTTAACCCGATATCACAACATGCTCTCTGGAGCTTGGCGGCTCTGGCTCACCGTCAACAAAGGTGGGCATGGCGGCGGCAGCCAAGACCCAAAATGGGTTGCTCTCAGCGAGGCGAAGTCGATAACGGTGGTGGCACGGCCAGAAGATCGTCGGAGCGGTAGCGCGGCGGCAAGAAGTGGCGGTGGTGTTCGGGATGACGGCAGCCACAGCAGTCTGGCGACGGTTTGAGTCGGGGAAGGGGAGTACAAGTAAAAACGTGACACGGGGAACTCATTGAGATGAAGAGGGAGGCCGGAGATGGACTGTGGGCGATGAACGACGGTGAGGAGAGGGTCGGCCAGAGGCGGAGGGGAAGGCCAAATCAGGCAGCTCCTTTGGTCTAGGGACAAAGCGGCTCAGGGGAGAGGTTCCTCAACTCTTGGGGTATCTCGTGACAGTGGTGGCTGGGGATGGAGCTCACCGGAGCGGAGAGTCAGCGTTGGGGGTGCGGCGGCGGGGCCACGAGTCCATATGGCACTGGCGAGCGGGTGGCGCGGGAAGGGAGATGGCGCGGGCACGGGCTGCGCCCGGGGGTGGGGAAGCCGACGGTGTGGTCGGGGGAGCTTGGGGGCGGCCGTGGTGGCAGGGCGGCGACGACTGGGGGCAGAGAAGAAGGGGTGGTGGTGGCGGTGGCGGGGAGAAAGAGGGGAGGTGGGGGATGGCTCCCTTGAGTCCTGGGACGCATGGTGACGGGGTCGCCCGAGGAAGAAACTCACTGGAGGGCTGAACGGCGGTGGAGCGCGGCGTGGCCGAAGGTGAGCTCTGGCTTGCTTCCTCGTTGGCTTGGTGCTTGGGGAAGAAGGGGGAGGAGAAGAATGGTGGAGGAGAGCAAGGGGGGATGCATCAGTGCCTTGTAGCCACACACAAGGGGAGGCAGGGGGGTGGAGCTGGACAAGGCCGGCGCAGGCGGCGGCACAGAGTGTGGGAGCGCGTGCGCATGGGAGTAGCAAGGTAGTGCTAGGGGGGAAGGCAGGAGGCCAGGGGAAAGCAGGGGGATGCACCGGGGGAGAGGCAACCGGTGTGGTGCGGGCACACAGAGAGAAGGGGGTGCGGGCGTACGCAGAGCGTGCACGGTGTGGCCAGGGCGTGTGCTGTACGTGGGCAGGAGGCCAGGGGTGGCTTGGCCGGGGAGAGGGCCATGGTGGGTTGGGCCAGGCTCAAGAAAGGATTGGGAGGGAAATCAAACCGGGATTTGGTTTTGAGAGAAGTTTAAAATTGAACTTTTGAAATCAAACCAGAATTTGAATCCCTTACGAGAACCGAAAACGGGCTGCTACGAAAAGATAACCAAGGCTTGTGAATTTTGACATGATACTGATCTATAGAAGATAAATATTCAACTCGACAAAGATAGTTTATTCATTAGCAACAGAAGCATGCAATTAACCCCAACCATACATGAAAAATTCGTTCTCATGTCCATCGCTAGAAACTGTTTCAGCTTAAGGTGATGGCAACGCGCTGCTAATAACTGGATGCTTCATATTTTGACTTCAAATATCAAACTGTATATATTCACCAATCCCCAGTAACCTGCAAAACAACCAGGCATGCATGTTCCACCGCATCGGTTCTCGTAAAGATGTTCTAGTCATGCGTAACATACGGTGTGCTCAGCTAGCTCTCTGTACAAGTACTGCAAGATCTGAAGTCAGAAGACAAGGTTGCAGGGCAGTAAAAACAAAACCAAGACAGGCTCAAGTACCGCTCAACCATGGAGTTCTATAGTGCCATTGGCTTATCTTATTTGACCGATCTGCCTTCTCCGTATCCAAGGCACGCATGAACCGAGGTTAATGCGTTGCTGGCCCAAATGGAATCGCGGGTACGTGCTTACTTTTTTTTATAACTAAAACATGAAGGTGAGCTTAAGGAATGGCTTAGGGAAGTACTACCTTCCAGGCCTAGAAATGGCGAGACGGAGTTCTACTTTTGGCCCTTGCATTTGGGCGCGCGCTCTGTGACTTGATCAGGCTCACTACTCACATTAGTCACTGTGAACAGTGGAATCTTTAATGCAAGTATGTGTCAGGTGCTATGGAGCTGATCAATTTCTGATGGGCATCTCTAATTAGATCAGCGAACGAACATACTAGTAGGAAGATATGCCTATTAGTGGAATCTTTAATGCAAGTATGTGTCAGGTGCTATGGAGCTGATCAATTTCTGATGGGCATCTCTAATTAGATCAGCGAACGAACATACTAGTAGGAAGATATGCCTATTTTTACCTGTAGATGTTCTAGAACATCACCTATCTTTGTCAAAAAATGAGGCCATCTACTAAACATGGAGTATTCAAAATTGTAGTAGGGGGAATGGGCGAATAGCATCACCGTCGTTAAGCCCATTTAAGATCTGCCTGATCTGGTCATCCGGGTCTTCATCTTTTATGCTGCATATCGCACGCGGTAATTTACTAACCCCGTATATTGTTAAGATGTGTTATAGATAGAAGAGTCTATTCTATAGTTGGTATATGATCCTAAGAGATAGACATCACTGTGGTTGTAACTGATACCGAATCTGTTGAATACTTGTTGTATACGATGCAGAGTCTGTTTTCAGAAGTAAAAGCCGAGCGCTATGCATCGGTGAAAATCTCCAAACATGCAGCTGTTTCTTTTCATGGTATCAGAGCTTTGAGCAATCCAGACATGTCTTCCGTCAGCACCAGCACGTTGCCTTCCCTTCGTCTGTCTCGTCTGCTTCTTCTTCGTCTTCACCAATGCCGATCAACCTTGCTGTCACCGTGCGGCTTGGTAAGGACAACTACCTACTCTGGAAGGCTCAATTCACAAGCGATCTTGATTGTTTGACAGTGAAAGCACTACTACACAAAGGATCATCACAGATGGTTCTAAATCATCATCACATACGGTTTCTGAACCGTCTGAATTTATGTGTCTAAGATAACAGGCGATTACCACATATGATTTTTGAGTCGTCTGTGATAAGTCACAACACATACGGTTTGTATAAATAATCGTTTATGATAAGTCACAACGCAGATGATTCGTATAAATAATTGTATGTGAAAGCCAACTATCACAAACGGTTATTTATACGAACCGTCTGTGATAGTTGACTTCCACAGATGGTTTATACCACAAAACCATCTGTGATAAATATTTTTTTGTTTTTCGACTAGCATTAGAAAATGCTAGCCATGTCCTCTGCTCTCTTAAAACAATATGCAGATAACAGATACAAGCAAATACACATATGTATCACAGATAAATAAATTTATAGATTGATTATAGATGAATTGTTATAATATTTTTACAATATGTTTACACATATATAGTAAGAAAACATTTGTCAGCATTTTGTTTTCAGTATCAAACATGTTATTTCTCTCAATCAGTATGAGTGACCTCCAAACCTTGGGGGAAATTGGCAGGGGTTCTACTATTCTACAAACCTCGTTATTGTTCAGTAATCCTTGAGACAGTATCATGAATTAGGAATACTCATCGGGGTTTGTCTGGCTTCTAATAAGTGGGACGTCATCTTCCGCCACACAATTCGGTCCTCGCACAAGGCAGCAACTGCCTCAGCATAAACTTTTATGTTCCTGAAATACAAGGTTAATAAGTCGGCATTCAGTAAAAGAATAGATAACATTAATGGTATCTAAGTGATTTAAGATAGTCATAATAATGTACCATGAAAGGAATCACAGCTGAGAATAAGATATTTTACCTCATTAAGGACTCTAGCAGCTAGTTGCACTGGAGTATCATCATCTAACACAGGCACAAACCCTTTGGGCTAAAGTTCTTCCTGTTTCATAGTGCTCATCCACAAAGTGCACGGTTGGACCCGAATATCTACATATGGTTGATTACACAATCTGAAATGAAAGAAAATTCAAACTAGACGGTGAACGAACGATGAAAATGGGTGCTGAAACTTCAGAGATCGTTTTGAGGCCCTAAATGACCTCTTTTGGAGTTTTCACTTTTTCAGAAGCCTTCTAATGAGCCAAAAAATGCTTGACGAGGATTAAAACCTCCATTTATTATTTGATAGATAAAAGACCATATGTCTTCGTGGTCGTAACCCCTAAGGCTAACGACCTCACTGGTCATGACGATTCCAGAGGTTACACAATATCTAACCTGGTCGGAGAAGGTTCCCAACCTTGTTTCCGATCAGTCAAAAGCTCACAAAACTTTGAACTGATATCTGGATCTAGCGCCAGATATATCCTCTACCATGTGAAGAATGGAACATGTGTTGTATATTCCATACCACACGACGATACGTAACTCTAAGACACATGAATACGGTCAAATGGCTCACTGACATATAACGGTACAGCAGTTGACACATTGTCAACTGATGCCTCTCTTCGACCAGACGCGCTGCTTCCCAAACAGGCGTCTCTTCCAGAGACAACTGCCAACTCTTCATCAACTACATAAGGAGGACTGCAGACTGAAGTGAAGAAGGCCAGAACAGTGAAGATAGATTGGGAAACACTCTCAGAAGAGCATCGTATTCCGGAGTTAGTCTTCAGTCTAGGTTACAGACACCCGTTGTAATAGCCAGTTCATAGCAATAAAGAGCAGTCTCATTACTTTCCAGGAGATACGTGCTATTTTCCTTTTTTTCTTCACATATTCATAAGATCGGCGATTTGATCGTCGACAGCTGGCGCCGTCCGTGAGGAAGAAGGCGCAAATTTTCTGAAGGAATTCTTTGCTCATCAGATCCTCGCTCATCCTTCTGTTCATGCAATCATGGTAGGAACTTGGGACGAGGAGAATTGGTATGTTGGCGGAGGCGCACGACGGTAGGGGAGGAAGAGGGGAGGTGGGGGATGGCTTGAGGGCGGCCGAGGTGGCGAATAGCTCACCGGAGCTTGGGGGGTTTGATAGCGGCGGGGCGTGGCGGCCGACGGGAGCTTCGGCTCTCTTCTACCTTGCTGCTTGTGGAAGAAGGCGAAAGAGGAGAGGAATGGTGGGGAATGTTAAAGGGAGGCGCAAGGGGGCTCCTCTCTTAAAGCCAGGGGGAGGAACCTAGGGGAGAAGGGAGGCAGGGGGTGGAGCTGGCGCGAGCGGCGTCGCAAGGCGTGGGGTGCGTGCACAATGTGCCTAGAACTCGTGTGCAATGCGCTAGAGGTGGCAAGGGGAGCGGCCAGGGGGATGGTAGGGGGCAGGGGGATGCACCGGGGAAGGGAAGAGGGAGCGGCCAGGGGAAGGGGAAGAAGGAGCGGCCAGGGGGACGGCAGGTGCGGGGGTGCATCAGGGGATGCACCGGGGAAGGCAACCGGGGTGGCAGACGCATTGTCGTGTGGGCACGCGGCGAGGCAGCCATGCGGGAGTGCTCTGGAGCGCACGGGCGTGCGGCCAAGGGCACGTCTTGGACCGGGGCCAGAGGGAGAGAGGAAAGAAAGGGGCCAAGGCCCAAGAAAGATTATGGAAATTTTCAAAATAAGATTTAGATCTCAGAGATTTTGGTTTGAGCTTTTGAAATCAAGCGGCAACTTAAAATACTATTTAAAGACCGAAAACGGAGTGTTACAAAATCTCCAAACATACATCTGTTTCTCGTGCATCAACTGCAACATTAGGCACGGGAATATATGTATACGGATCACGCATGCATGCAATTATGTACGTGCAACATGGAGTATTACTAGTATATTTTCCTCTCGGTCGATCCGTGGCGAAGACTTGCTACTGCACCATAGTTAAATCCTACAGGTTGCATGCGGAGCCCCATGCATGCACATCGATCGATCAACGCATGTGCCAACAAGGCGTTGCCGGTCGATCCGCCAGGCGCCATCAACAAGCATCACTACTACAAAACAGGTCATAGAAGACACATCATTACAGACAGTTCTTTGAAACCGTCTGTGATAAAATAATTACAGACGGTTCCAAGATGAACCGTCTGTGATATGGAACTATCACAAACGGTTCGTGGTTAGAACCGTCTATGATTTTAGATTTACCATGACTTGGATTTTTACCATGGTTTTAAAATTTTCTTACTCTTTGATTTTACTATAGCTTGGAATTTTCTAAAACCACGGTAAAATCTAAAATCACAGACAGTTTTATACAAAAACCGTCTGTGATGAGTATCTCATCACAGACGGTTTGTTTTTGTATAAAACAATCTATGATATTTTTATTTTGTTGGGCGGGAAAACAAAAATTTGCATTTAATGGGCGGGCTGCCGAGAATCTCTTTATATTAACAGAGTCCCCCATCTCCTCCTTTGCCATCTCCATCTCCTCCTCTGCCATTTCTCCTCTGCCATCTCCGTCCCGCCCTGACTTTGCGCTCCGGCCTCCCCTGAGCTCGTCGCCTGCGGCCTCTTCCACCTCGCCCCAGCCTTGTCGTCGCCGGCCTCCTACGACCTCGTCGTCCCCGACCTCCTCTACTTCGTCGCCCCGTCGTCCTCTTAGCTCGTCGCCCGCGGCCTCCTCCACCTCGCCCCAGCCTCGTTGTCGCCGGCCTCCCACGACCTCGTCGCCCTAGCCTACCACGACCTCACTCTCTCTACTCCCCCCTTTTGCTCTGTGATATGGATTACTACTGTGATGTGTTAGTGCTCTGTGAATGGATTGAGTTGATGCTACTGTGATGTGGGTGATACCGTGTTGTTTTTAGTACTCTGTGAATGGATTGAGTTGATGCTACTGTGATGTTGTGGCTATTGTGGAAAAGCTAACGAAAAATTCAAACCGAAAATTCATATCAGATTCATTCGCGAGGCTCTAGACGAAGTGAAAACCCATTTTTATTTTTATTTTTTGTAATAAAAAAACTATCATAGGCGGTTCTAAACAAGAATCGTCTGTGATAATTTCTGTCGTCTGTGATAATTACTATCACAGACAGCTCTTGTTCAGAACCATATGTGAAAATAAACTATCACAGACGGTTCTATTCACGAACCGACTATCACAGACGGTTGTGATAACCTTATGTAATCACAGACACATAAATTCAAACGGTTCAAAAAATTATCTGTGATGATGATTTAGAACCGTTTATGATAAAATTTTGTGTAATAGTGCATTCAGAACATCCGCCGTACCCTCTGCGCCACCCCATGCATGCACGGCGGGCCGCTCATACGCGTCGCCTACGCAAAGAGCTCCATAATTTTTATATTCACCTAGCTAATTGGTCGTCCGGTATATAAATATAGCTAGTGTTCTCGGAGTCTAAACTCTAATCACGTTCCAGTCTCTTTTGGTTTGTGACATGAGTAGTCCTTGGAGGCTAGGCTGCCCACTCGGCCAGAGCATTAGCAATGGGAGGCCCAAGAAGTTGTTAGCTTCATACATGCACCTCGGGGTTATGCGTAAACAATGCTTGTCCATGACACTGGACACAGGCAGGATGCTCGTGAGTCTCAAGGAGTAGCTAGGAATATTTTCTTCATGGAGGCAAAAAGGGGCAAGATGATTAATAGATGCAAAAATGTGATAACTTTTGGGTGGTGAAAATAAGGAACTGTATGTTTTTGAGAAGATGCTTACATATACTTCGGTTCAGATGCAACTAGCAGGGTGCCCCGCGCATCTGCGCGGCTAGATTTATTTCAAAATTTGCAATACAAAATTATATAACTTAGACGCTTGAGAATATATTTACATAACTTGTAGACTATTTAGATTTTTAAGACAACATATTATTGGAAAATGACAATAAAAGCTTGTAGGAACCTACAACTCGAGGAATGTAATTGAAGTATGTGTTTTGATGGAAGAAAATCATTGCACATAATAAGTTGCTGAGGTTCTTAGAAATGTAATCACTCTCTATCATGCATGGATCATGTGGATGCATGTCCTATTCTTCATCCATGTTACTCTTTTCCAAAAATGTATGCACATATACATCTATTTTATCTCAAAGCAACACTTTTATTATATGTGTGATATATTATTGTCGGTGTTTTAGAACCGATTTTACGTAAAGATTGTTTGATTCGGGGGGTCTCCTAGAGATGAAATCACGCAGAGCGATTGATACGAGATTTTTATACAGGTTCAGGCCTTCTCCGGGGAGAATAACAACCCTACTCCTGTGTGTGTGTGGTATTGACTGTATTCTCGACAATCAAGCCAGAAACTAAGACTATTACAAAGAACAGTACTTGTCTTTCTCCTTGATTGTCCTCGATTGGCTCTTTTTTTTACCCTCCCATTTGTCCTTCTGATTGATGCCTTTATATAGTCGTGAAGGAGTAGCCGTTTTCTCCTGCTGAAGAGGCGCCTAATCAAGCTAGTAATGGGCACATGATGGCAATAATTACCGGTGTAATGGCTCCTTCACGTCGTTTGGCAGTTATCTTTAAGAGGTAATGGGGTATTTAAGCACTATTACTGCGCAGAATAATAGTGCATGTGGACCGTCTGGATTCCTTAATCAATTGGACCCACTCGCTTGTAGGTTTTATTGATTATAAGGTGGTTGTGGTTGACCTGGTCGTAGCAGGACTTACGACTGGGTACAAGTCGTAGCAGAACTTACGACTGGATAATAGTCGTAGAAGGACTTACGACTAGGTACAGATCGTAGCAGAACTTACGACTAGACAATAGTCGTAGAAGGACTTACGACTGGGTAATGGTCGTAGAAGGACTTACGACCAGGTAGTGGTCGTAGAAAAACTTACGACCACGACATAGTCGTAGTAAGACTTACGACTATGGGGGTGATTGTAGGAGAACTTACAATCACTTGGTAGGCCCCTCCCTTATAAATATAAGGGGTACTTCTGAGGACTACGTGACATCATATTTACCCATAATAAGAATTATAGATAAAAGATAAAATGAGAATTATCAGATCCTCGTCAATTATCTTATTAGTTTACCTGATATTAGAGTACATTGCTTACGCATACACTAATGCACTATAGACGACCTACCTTGAAGTTGTATATCTTCTATCTCTTCTTGCCACACACATGTTCCCTGCTTCAATCTCCAGTATCAAGTCTAATTCTTGATCGATTCCTCTCTACTGCTACCCCTTTCCAATACAATATTCTACCCATATAGTTATCTTGTACTTCACCCTAATTATTGCTTAATGCTGACCGTTGCGACATCAAACACACATACACGTGCAACCATCGCTGATCCCTGTAAGGTACACCTGCCATGCTCTCCTTAGTTGTCTTGAGCCTATTCTCTACAGTTGTGCCATCTCTACTCGTATGATGTTATATGCGTTGAGGCACCACGTCTCAGTAGATAGGGGGGAAGGCATATTATTGGGCCTCGCACTCTTCCGTCGAAATTAAACGGGCCCTTTAGATTTTTCCACCGGTCCAACCAAAAAGAACGCGCGGCACGACCCAAAATCCCGAATCAATCGAACGTGTCGAGCTCTGGGCAGTGTTGCTGTTTAGTGTGTACAGACAGGCAGTGAAGCGGCGAGGTCCTCCAGAAACCTCGCCACCCTCCCCCGCCTCGCACGAGCAGCAAACAACAAGCTTGGAAATCTCCGATGGCTCCCTCCGTCCGCGCCGGCGACGCGCTCGTGCGCCTCCCTCCCCGCCCCGTTCCGATCTCCCTGCCGAAGCATGGTACGTACGCCGGCCCTCTCTCGGTTCGAATCCCGCGAAGATGCTACGGGAGCTAAAACCCTAGTTTTGCTCTCAAGGTTTTGGCTGCGCCGGGGCTTCGTCGCTGGTCGTGCGGGCGATGAAGGACTCCGACGGCTTCAGAGCTCTGGTCTCCGAGAAGCCCGCGGAGGCGGCGCCGGCGAAGCGGGAGGGGTGGGAGGGTTTTGGACGGGATGTGGGTAATGGGGAGGAAGAGACGCAGATGCAGGGAGAGTCGGCTTCGTGGAGTGTTCTCAACCAGATCGGCGTCCAGGTGAGCGCGTGCACTCGCCTGCTTCTTGTATTGCCGATTTGAAACGAATGATTTAGGTGTAAGTGACGGAGATTGTCTTGATCAGCATTTCAATATCGACACGAGGGCAAGGTTGCTCACCTTTTTTATTCAGCACAAAGATTAGCACAGATTTGGGAGCAGATTGCTTGATGAGTGCAAAGTTGTAGCTGATTCGTTCCACGCACAGAGAACAAACAACTGCCATGGCCATCTTTGGATTGCGATGATAAATTGGTTCGAGTTGTTTAGTTGTTTATTTTGGTGTAAATGGTTGGTAGTGGGATGGCTTTGGTGCTTTTGTCCTAGCGACAATGTTAAGATAATTATAGGTGTTTTTCTTGGTAAACACTGTATCTGATGTTACACTGTCAATGATGTTAATTCTTTTGGGAAAACTAGTCGCCAACACATCCACCACCATAGGTTATCCACTTTTAGTCATAAGCACTGAAGTTAACTCCCTTGTGTTATCTTTTTCATAGAAGTGACTGTCTGTAGCACCTCTGAAAAAACTATTTGTTGAAGTACATATATCTGTGAAGAAAAAAGAAAACCACAAGATCCTTTTCCAAAACAGCGGCGAAGCCAGGAATAAAATGGAGGAGGTGCTAGTGGGACATGACTAATATGCGCTTCCAAAGCCCCCGTCCCCTGGCCTGTGGCCTGCCACGCTGCACCCACACGCCCGTACTACCCAAATTAAATGAAAACTTCACATTTCACCATCCTAAATTTTAGGTTGGGCGGAGCGGACCAATAGTTTTATCCAATAGCAAAGCAAGCCACACACAGATAATATTGCAATCACACTGCCCAGAGTATACGGCAGTAAATGAAACCAAGAAGTGCAATCCGCATGCTAACATATAAAGATGAAGGTAGGACATAGAAGATGGTACCTCTTGAATGAAGCATGCACAACAATTTGCCACCAAGTTATTGATCATACAACAAAAGATGAAGTAGCAACTTGTCAAAAGTAGATTGATTAGTGAGTGTTATGATTAAATGATCATATATCATAAAAATTGCCAAACATTGACAAGTCGATCACAAATCACAATCCATTCCAATTTCAACTAATTTAATTAATTACTCGTTTACCTTTGTTTTTGGACTTGGAATTTTGTTTGTTTTGAGGAGCCATCTCGCTGTGATGCTCTCTGAATGTGCTGACGCCCTTGCTCTGCTGCTCGCCTATTTGCCGCTTGCTGTGCCGCCGTTCCCCTCGCAGGCTGGCCGTAGCCGCTCGCCTTGCCTCCCGCAGGCTGCAGCTTGCCCGCGGCAGCCATGTGGCCGCGCCCTTGCCCGCGCCCCCTGAACCACGCACCGGTGCCGCCGAGGTTCTTCTGTGCCAGCCTGGTCAATCAGCCTCGGCCGCCGCGTGCTCTGCTAGCTAGGGTTTCACAAATCGTTCGATTGGAAATTGGGGATTAGCCGATTGGGAGACGGGGCTTTGGGAGACCATATGTTCGTGACCTCATCATGGGCTAGGTCCTCCTCACCTCACACATGACACAAGATGGCCCAGTCGCCCAGGCACCAAATTGCCCATACCGCTTTGAAGCTCGGCCTCCTGCCCTCAGCCTTCCTGAGACGCCTCACACCACCGTGTCTGGCTTCGTCTCCAACCTCCGGTGGTGGTTACTGGCCTGGGGTGCGTGGGGTCTAGGGGTCCGTCGGGGGGAGCCCGTGCTCGAGCACCAACTGTGGCTCCGCCCCTGTTTCAAAGGAACAATTAGCAAATACTAGCTTATGTTGGATTCTGAATCTCTGATAACTTGATCACAGTATTTAGCTTTTATATTTGATGGAATACATTTATCAACCATCTGGATCTTACAAAAGGAAAATGTAGTAGGCCTTTTCAGTTCATACAAACTGCAATTCTGACAAATGAATTGCACAGTGGTTAAAGGTTTTTGATGTTATAAAATGATATTTTGTTACCCCATGCTTGTATGAGAACTTCAGGTTTGTGCTAGATTTGTGTTTTTTCTGTCATGCTTAAAATGCCTATTTAAGCTTCCTGATAGTGCATACCACCCAATGCCAAGAATGGCAAGAATGCAATTTTCAATGGCTTACCTCAATGAGCAATTTTTATGTAGATGGACTCTGACAAATCATATACTGCTCTCGTCTATGGGACATCCGCTCTTGTTGCTATTTGGATTTCATCAATTGTGGTTTCTGCACTTGATTCAGTCCCTTTGGTACGTAATCGGTATGGAGTCTCTCTCTAGTTGAGTTCAGACAATACACACCTTGTTCAAAAACATACGAGTACGGTATACGTACAAAACTTTTGAACCTTGACCGCTGATACATCTATAGGTACCAATTGGAACAAGAAAATGACATTAGTAGATTCATTGTCAAAAACACTTTCACAATATTGTACTTTTAGTACTTGAAATAGCATATGACAAGAAGTCAATAATGATAACAGTTTTATTTTGGAGATAACATAAAGTCAAAAGCAGCTATAGTTTTTGAACCAGAGGGATTATTTCAAAGTTTTATTTGACGAAAATGATGGGCAGTGCAAATGACAAAATCCAATCGGTTTGTGACTAGTTCCAGAATTCCAGCTACTTGCTATGAGTTGCCGGAACTTACTGAAACATGTACCTGGTCACCTTCAAGGCTTCAACAATCTTACCAGCTCTAGAAATACTTTTTTTCTTCAATATGTTTTGGAAATACTGTAGACAACTCATATGGAAATTTGTGAATACTGTGTCATAATAACGCGATTGCACGAGCAGGTTCCTCAGGTGATGGAAGTTGTTGGGCTTGGCTTCACAGTTTGGTTCACCTCGCGATATCTGATATTTAAGGTGATTGTTATACACTGTTTGAAATACCCGTGTCCTCTTATATGGCCAAGCTACTGATACTTCTACTGTTTATGGTGCAGGAGAACAGGGATGAATTGATCTCCAGAATTGACTCCATCAAGAAGCAGATACTTGGCTCTCGTGACGACTGAGCAATTTTTGAGCATCCCGTTGACCGAGTAGTTCTAGAGAAAAGTTGTTGCAGTCAGTCACAGACAGTGTTTATGAAGATGAACAACCCATGCTAGGTTTTCTCGTAAAAAATGTTCTGAATATTTTTGTTTTTTTGTTTTTGAGGCGGCATGCTCTGAATAATTAGTATGTTATCTTAAGCTTTCCTGCAAATTTTGACTACGTGCGAAATAGTTTGTGAATTTTGGCATTACAAGCCTATTACGCCTTTGCGTTGCTTCCCTTGAAACTAAGGGTAGGGGCTGCGCACCCCATGCTGTCCTGTATCTTTGAACGTCATTCATCCTGTTGAGGCGGCTATTTTTCTAAAGTCATAGTTCATGGCCATACAGCTGCATCAGGTGGCCGGCGTCCCTGTCAAAGGGTTTCCAAGAAGAGTTCTTTAACTTAGATGTGTATAATAGGTTCCTCTGACCCGACTTGTGGTTTGCAGCCTCGTATCATACGATTGGTTGGTGTTGAAAAATGATAATATACTATTCGCCGCCCTTCACCAACCAAGAAAGCTCTCTTTTATTTCTTCTCCGGTCTCTCGGAATACACAAAAATTCTCTTTCAATTCCTCTAAAAAACAGAGAAGATAACCTTGTATCGCCCTCGCTTTTCTGAACTCTGAACAACTACACCGGAGAAATTTTGGTTTCCTGGTGTCAACTATGACCTGTATTCTTCATAACGGTTACGTGCCTGACTCCTCTGGATGCAGAAAGGTAAGGTCAATTGAGATTTGAGAAGCCCAAACACGCAATGGTTGCCCTAGCCTGCCCAGTGATGAAGCGTTTGGGATACTGAAGCGATTAGTTAGCATTAGTCCATCACAGAAGAGAGGAGGCAAACGATCGGTTTCGTAGAACTAAACGGCCATTAGCGTTGAGCACGAGGCAGTGATCGTTGGGTTTTAGCCCTGTGGGACGACCATTAGAGATGCGACCGGGCAAGAAGGCAGCAGTGGAGAACTGAGCGTTGCTCAGTTGGCACGGGACGTCGCACCCGCGTTCGAGCAAAACTCGGCGTGCGCGCTCACGAGGGGCTCGGCCCCATTCTTATTAATCTGTTAACAAAAGTTACGGACCATTATCAGGCAGGTGGGCGCTTTTGACAACTTTGCAAATTCTATTTGTGTTTTAGAAAGAAAAAAAAATTGATGTATGTTTTTCAAACTATTTTTAGCACATGGAGCAACTTAAGTTCGAATCTTCGGCACACGGCTACACGTGCAACACAACAGCCATCAAAATCAAAATCAAAATATAATTCTACTACGACCCCTGCGGCTCAACAGCAGAGAAGCAAAACCACACGTAGTAAATTGCTTTATTAGCTCCTTCTGGGTCACCATCCAAGTGGCACAAACCAGCCAATTTCCAGAAACGCAACACAAGCTGCACGCCCAAATCAGAGAAGAAACACACGACAAATTTTCATACATATACGGACGTAAATACCGTAATATACGCAAATATCTCCGCTCCTCGACCGCGAGTTCCTCGCTTTAATTTTTTGTAGTTTTGTCCCGTACTCGTCGCGTCCCTCGCAAAATGACCCTCGGGCCCACATACCATTCGCCCAGCCACCGCCTCTCGCCGTCGTCGTCGCCGTCTCCCCCGTTCAGATTTTTCCGCCCCCGGCCGGCGACAGCGCGACCCCCCACACGTGCGACCGCCTCCCCGCCGTCGCTCACACGCTGCCCCCCGACCAGGCACTGGCAAGTGGGTCATAGGCACGCCCACTGACAGGGGGGTCCGGCCCAGGTGTCGCGGGTGACGTGGCTGGTCTTGGCCTGCGCTTCGTCTTCCCCCAAATAAAGCCAAACCCAGCGAGGCCACCAACTCCTCGTGGACTAAAAAACTGAACCCTCTCTCTCTCCGGAGGTAGATGCGCGTGAGCTCGTACGCGAGGCGGGCGGACACTATTACCTGCTACGACTCCGGCGGCGATGGCGTCCATCTCCGGCGCGGCGGTGCCGCCCTCCTCCGCCGCGTGTCGGCTCCGGCTCCGGCAGCACCTCCTCATGCGCCCCTCCCACCTCCGCCTCCGCGCGCCCCACTCCATCGCGGACCTCTCCCGCTCCTCCTCCTCCTCCTCGTCCCAGTCATCCCCCGCCCCCAGCCCCGCCGCGCCGCTCGTCCCCAAGCCGCCGGGCCAGCACGGGCACGGCCGCGGCGCGGTGGAGAATGACCCGATCAAACTGTGGGAGCGATACGTGGAGTGGCTGTACCAGCACAAGGAGCTCGGCCTGTTCGTGGACGTCAGCCGGATGGGGTTCACCGAGGAGTTCCTGCAGCGGATGGAGCCGCCGATGCAGCGCGCCTTCGCGGCGATGCGGGAGCTCGAGAAGGGCGCCATCGCCAACCCCGACGAGGGGCGGATGGTGGGGCACTACTGGCTCCGCAACCCCAGCCTCGCCCCCAACTCCTTCCTCCGCACCAAGATCGAGACTACCCTCGACCGCATCCTCGCCTTCTCCCACGACGTCGTCTCCGGCAAGGTCAACCGAAAATTTTCCATTTAACAATTGTGGCTGTTCCAGCGTCTGGATTGGATGATATATTTGGTTTTGTAGTGCTACTCTTTTATATTTATAGGTCCGCCATGGTAAAAGCTTAATTTTGGGGGTGAATCGAGGCAAGGCGAGGGAGACTATATCATAGTCAGTCAGAGGAAGAATGCCAGTGGTAGTTAGCTTTAGTTGCCTGACAAAGCACCTGAAAGCATTTAGGAGACGAGATTATGAAAATTTGTTGATTGCACAGGTTTTTGTTGTATAATTGCACAATGTGATGCAAAATGCTTGAATATGTCATTAAGGCGAAGCTGAGAGCATGCTTGTGTATAATCATGCTCTGGCATAGTAATTTGACATAGTAATCTGGTGGCTGTGCTTCTGAGGATGCATTTGGGAACAATAGGAGCCCCCTACAGTTTGGTGATTGCCATGAATGGCTTTTGGGGAATGTGCATTGTACAATAGATATACGCTAATCATGTTTATGTAATTCAGGCTTTTGCTATCTTCACTTTTTATCATTGCAAATGTTCATAAAACAGTGATTTGCTGTAAATGCAGATCAAACCTCCGTCATCTTCGGCTGGTCGTTTTACTCAAATACTCTCTATAGGAATAGGAGGATCAGCTTTGGGGCCTCAATTTGTTGCTGAGGCACTTGCACCTGATAATCCCCCACTGAAGGTATGTGTATGTCCCATGTTCTGTAATCCATGCAATGTACTTTGATTGTAATTTGTCTATTCTGCCGATTTAGATGAGTTTCATGCGCCTATTGGCTTTACATCTTATTCCGCTCGATATCTCAGATAAGATTTATTGACAACACCGATCCTGCTGGAATCGATCATCAAATAGCTCAACTAGGACCGGAACTTGCATCTACTCTTGTAATTGTAATATCTAAGGTACATATAATTCCTAATTTTCCTTATTCTCTCCCTCTTTTCACACCTGATATTAATTACTTATTATTTGCATTGCATGTTTGTTTATACTTACAGAGTGGAGGCACACCTGAAACCCGGAATGGTCTACTAGAAGTACAAAAAGCCTTCCGAGATGCTGGGTTGGAATTCTCAAAACAGGTTTTGACCTCAGGTTCTTTTATCTTTTTGTATGTTCTTTATGTATTGAAAATCCGAAATGGCAAATGCTCTGTGTTGGGCTAATCTAAAACTTTGATCCAGTGAATATTACTCCAGATTCTCAGTTTTACTATAGGTACTGATGCAATAGTATGTGTTGTGGTTTTTGGTTGGGTACGGGTCTAAGAACCGAGGGTAGGGCACTCGCCCTCATCTAACCGTCGGCAGGGATTTTCCCTGTCGATGTAGCGAGACTCTGAGGCTTGATTAGCCAGGGAGGCGAGGGATCGCTCTCCAAGCTCAGTCGGGACTCTTCCCGACGAACAAGGAGACTCTGATCTTTAGTCAACCGGTTAGGGACTAACTTTGTTTATTTCTCGCTTGATTGATAATGGATACATGTTATCCCTTTTATAGGGATGACCTGACTCGACCTCTAAGAAATCATCTATTAGGAAACTTATCACTAGCAATCCAATCTAATAATGATTTGCCTAACTAATAGATAATATCAAACACCTAATAGATAGATTCCTAAATAATAAATCATTCCTAATACTTACGGGTATTACTGTTCATGTGGCACTACAGTACTCGCGTGGTGCAATCCTTGCACGACGGTACTCGCCTGGATATTGGACCATAACGATGAGGGATATGGTAGCTATACTGAAATGATTTTGTGTCATGTTTCATGTACAAACTAGTGATAAGGAGGTTATTTATATGAGCTGGTCTGGATTCAGTTCTGTGGTACTCATAATATTTGAGGTGTATCGTGTAACTCAGGATAAAGAAATTACATTGTTACATTTTTTATGGGTTCTATGCATCAATGTATATTTTTTTCTTCATTGATCGATAACAAAGCATTTGTCTTAATGATTATATGATATATGGCTGGTGTGAAACAAATTCATTACATGACGGCACAAACTATTTTGCAGGGTGTTGCAATTACTCAAGAAAATTCTTTATTAGATAACACTGCCAGAATAGAGGGATGGTTAGCTCGATTCCCTATGTTTGACTGGGTTGGTGGTAGAACGTCAGAAATGTCAGCTGTGGGTTTACTTCCAGCTGCATTACAGGTCAGTGCCTTCCCATTTTCCCGTGTTGTTGAGAAATGAACTTTCATGAACTTCCAGATTAACATGAGAGCAGTTGTTGCCACTTGCCAGGGTATCGATATCAAGGAAATGCTAGTTGGCGCAGCATTAATGGATGAGGAAACCAGGAACACTGTGGTATGATATGAATATATGATAAATATACAAGCCATGTAGTTTGGTAATATAATTGACTACGAGAATGTATCAAATGTGTTTCTGTACTATCCAGGTTAAGGAAAATCCCGCAGCCTTACTTGCATTATGTTGGTATTGGGCATCAGAAGGAACAGGCAGTAAGGTTTGCAACGTCATTGGCTACAGTTTATTACGTTGAAGTTTCTTCAGTATTTGCTTACTACTTACTTTACGCCTGTTCCAGGATATGGTTGTACTTCCTTACAAGGATAGTCTGCTGCTTTTGAGTAGATATTTGCAACAACTTGTCATGGAATCTCTTGGGAAAGAATTTGACCTTGATGGCAATCGGGTATACATTCTTGCTTTTTTTATATTCGAAGTAGCTGATGTTATTGAACTAGACTATCAGTTGCCAAATTCTGTGTTCAGTAGTGTGATTTATTAACTGTACAAATTTCCCACTACAGGTTAATCAAGGGTTAACAGTGTATGGTAACAAAGGAAGCACAGACCAGCATGCGTAAGTTTGTGCTCATTTGTCTGCAGCATTTATTGTTGTTAAAGTACAAGTTCTAACGAATTGTCTTTGGTTACAGCTACATTCAACAGCTGAGAGAAGGTGTGCACAATTTCTTTGTTACTTTTATCGAGGTTTTGTGTGACAGGCCTCCTGGTCATGATTGGGAGCTTGAACCTGGAGTTACATGTGGTGACTATTTGTTTGGGATGTTGCAGGTTGACCTTCAGCTTTTAAGAGATATAATTATGTTAATTTGTCTACCAATATGATGACAGAGGAAACCTATACTTTGCAGGGTACCCGTTCTGCTCTTTACGCTAATGATCGGGAGTCCATCTCTGTTACTGTGCAAGAAGTAACTCCTAGAGCTGTTGGAGCACTGGTTGCACTTTATGAACGTGCAGTTGGGATTTATGCTTCTTTAGTAAATATCAATGCCTATCATCAGCCTGGTACGCTCCTCAAGATATGCTAATGTTGCTCAGGATCCTTAAGTTATTGTTGCTATTCTTATGATTTATATGCGTTATGCACTGAACAGGTGTTGAGGCAGGAAAAAAGGCAGCCGGAGAGGTATTGGCACTTCAGAAAAGGGTGCTGACTGTTCTGAATGAGGCCAGGCATGAAATCTCTTATGTGCATATCTTGTTGTTTCCTTGATAAAGTGGTACCGATTCTGCATAGTATTTTGGGGAATGTCTAGCTGCAAATGCTTTTTAAACATATGTCCCTACTATACAAGATATGCATGCCCTCCATTACCTGGAGAATGCCTTTGTGGATTACAATTGACAGCTAGTTAGCCTTTCTTATATGGCCGAAATGTCACTAGATAGCAACCCAGCTGCTTGAACAAGTTAACATAGTTGCCCTTCTTGAAACTTAGAACTCAGTTTCAAAGTCGTTTTCTTCAAGAACAATAACAGATGAGTCGTGGTTTCACTTTATTACTTAAGCATATCCCTTACTGGTAAAACCATTTGCAGTGTTTCCAATTTCAGCACATCACACAAACTCAAATTATCAGCAGAACTGCTGAAGACATGGAATATGTTTACCTACATCTGCATTTTGTCCCCAGTTGGTTAATGTCATGAATGTTATCTTGGGAGGTTCCTAGATTTCTGTTGATTATACACTTGCTTGTTGTCTTCCAGCTGCAAAGACCCCGCTGAACCATTGACGCTGGATGAAATCGCAGATCGCTGCCATTGCCCTGAAGACGTAATCTTCACCTTTGCCTTAACGTGACTCGTTATTGTTGTTTCTGTCATCTATTTCCACAGTTTCTTAACACGTGCCTTATGTTCCTTTTGCATCAGATTGAGATGATATACAAAATAATTCAGCACATGGCAGCAAACGATAGAGCGCTTATAGCAGAAGGCAGCTGCGGTTCTCCTCGAAGCATCAAGGTTTACCTCGGAGAATGCAATGTAGATGACGATATGCTTGCCGCTTAGATTTCCCGGCTTGGAACTGTGTAAAATTGGGTGGTCTCCGGAATAAAAAGGAACAACACTAATGGCTGGGCCATGCATGTTCCAAATGTGCCATTAGTTTCTTATTCGGTTGTGATGGCATGATTGCCGCGACCTTGTATTTTAGGGTACAGATTTTTCTGTTTTAATTACCAACAAATTGCGAACGAATGGAGCGCTACCCCGCATGCGTTACTTGGTTTCAACTTATATCATATTGTCATCCCAATAACCAGCATGTTCTGACCAATCTACGAGTGATGGCTTACGTCCTGTGCAAGAATAATGGCCACCTAGATGATAGAACTACTTCCAATCGATCGGGCAGCAGGTCGTATTGGCACCAACGTAGGTTATTCCAACGGATGACATATTTACATTTTGGCCATACAAATGCTAAGCTTAACAGTTGCAATATGGTAAGTATATCCCATCTCGGTGAAGCAATGCTTCACGAGCTCAGGTTTCCAGCATCTCAACACGCCTAAAGTATCTTACATGAGTATTACAGAGCTTCCCCGGCAATGTGTTGGCCTTTACCTAAATAATTGGAAGCCTGCCCGCAAAAGCAGTCTTCGCCACGGAGTATTCACAGAAGCTTGGATATCGCACGGCAGGACGTCCGAAAGGCTGTAGTTGCTACCTTAAGAATTGCCTGATTATGGTAGATGCTGCAACATTACAAAATTTGAGTAACTATCAGATAATCAGACACAAGATATGTTTATACGAAGTTATTGCAAAATCAAATAATGATGGGAATACATTGCTATCTGGATACAGTTCGAGAACACGGTATGACGGCCATTCATCCCGAGAGGTTTCATCCCCGAGCCCCAATTAATGCCAGTCTAGATTTGCCTAGTTGGAACTTGGAAGTGATCGATCATGGGGCAAACACATATCTCAGGTTTGCTCTCAGGGTTACCTAAGACTTAGGAGTGAAGACCGGCAGAACATAAGCTCCTCTTCAGGAGCATTTCGAAGCTTGCAAGGCTCCTCCAGTAACCCACAGATTGGAAGAGATTACCAAATAGAGGATTATGATGAACTCTCAAGACATTATTGGCAGTACTTTTGTTTGACAAGCTCATGGACTGCTTGTGCGGCTTGTGAAACGAAGATAGCTGCTGAGGCTTGGATAGGAAACTAATTTCCATGGGAAACCCAAGCTTAGTGACAAGCTGTGCAGGTGGAGTTAACATTTCTTGACTCAACTTGAAGCATATCATTGTGTAGGGAGAATAACACCATAGAGAAGATTCATGTCCACGGATAGTGGAATAACTTACCCAATAGCTGTGGCACTCCATGAAGCTACATTATAAACGGCTTTTGTCCCGTCACATGCCTTACGAAGTTTGCCTTTTCTCTTCTCAGCTGAAAATGTCGTCTTAAGGGCTGGCAGAAGAATGGTGAGGAAGTTTAGCATCAAAACATTCATTTTAAAATGATTCAAGTAATCATTCATCTGGATTAGGAAAACAGAAACAACCTTTTTTAATTCGACCAGGAGACAATTCCTGTACAACATGAAATTTTAAGGCGTCAAATATATGAAGCACCTCTCAGACATGAAGAGAAATAACACTCGTGCATGATAATAATCTAGGTTCACAAGCGAGATATGATAGGAAAGATCATAAACATAAAATGAGGCCCAGCGCCCTATTCATGTTGAAATGAGATACAGGATATGGAAGGAAACCAAGGTTCTTCAAATATTATATTCATGTGAACAATGTTAAAAGGATTGTTCGGTGAAATGATTGGAGTACAAACATTAAACAAACCTACCTTGGTTTTTTTGAGTGACAATATGTATGTGGCTATAAAGAAAGCAAGCCCATGAGCTGCATCCTCTTGCTTAACAAGAACATATCCATCATCTGAGTCATCATCTTCCCACAAATCTACTGCCTTTATTATATCCCATGATGTATCTAGTTCAACTGTGGCAAAGTACAGCGAATGAACTTTTAGAGTACGGTGGCCACCATTGCAAGAAGGTTAAAACAAAAAGGGATGTGGAACACAATGTAGAAGACTTGTGATAGTTCATATCCACTGCAAGCGTTATTTTAGCTGGCCACATTTATGGTTGTTAGACAAATATCGTGTTCACACCGACTGTTCGGTTCGGGATCGTGTTCACACTGACTGTTCGTTTTGGTCTCGTGTTCACACCGACTGTTCGTTTCGGTCTCATGTTCACACCGACTGTTCGGTTCGGTCTCGTGTTCACACCGACTGTTCGGTTATATATATGTACCCTGCCTATTGGCCTCATCAAGTAATTCTAGTGCCATACGATTGCTTTCATGGTATCAGACGCCTAGGTTTTTTTTTTCTCCTTCCGCTGCCCTAACCCGCGCACCTCCCGGCTGTGCATCCTTCCCCGCCCTCATGCCTGGCTCCGCTCCACCCGCCTCCTCTGCCGCCGATGCTGAGGCCGCCCTCGAGGTTGAACGCACCCGCGCCACCGCAGCCGAGCGTGCCCGTGCTACCGAGGCCGAGCGCGCCATGGCTGCCGAGGAGCCGCCGCCAGCCAGCGGCTACTGGCCGCCGCTCTCCAGTAGCGCCAGCCGCCGAAAGCGAGGCCGCCGCGGTTCAGAGGCGCGATGCCGCCGCCGCCGCGCGCGCGCGACGCCCTTGCGCGTGCCGCCCAGGAGCGGGAAGCGGCCGAGGCCGCCATCCCACCAGGAGACGACGCCGCCTCCTCTTATGTGAGCTCCACTCCCCACCCAGCAAGGCTACCTTGGTGTATTGCGACAACATCAGCGCCATCTACATGTCATCCAACCCGGTTCAGCACCAACGCACCAAACATATTGAGATTGATCTTCACTTTGTTCGGGAGCGTGTCGCCATTGGTGCTGTTCGCGTTCTTCATGTCCCGACATCATCCCAGTATGCCGACATTTTCACCAAGGGATTACCTACGTCTGTCTTTACCGAGTTTCGGTTCAGTTTGAACGTCTGTAAGTAGACGCTCAGACTGCGGGGGCGTGTTAGACAAATATCGTGTTCACACCGACTGTTTGGTTCGGGATCGTGTTCACACCGATTGTTCGTTTCGGTCTCGTGTTCACACCGACTGTTCGTTTCGGTCTCATGTTCACACCGACTGTTCAGTTCGGTCTCGTGTTCACACCGACTGTTCGGTTATATATATGTACCCTGCCTATTGACCTCATCAAGTAATTCTAGTGCCATACGATTGCTTTCAATGGTAGCTTATGCACTACTGGCAATAATAAGCTCATTCCATAGAGGCATACCTGCACCATTTTGATTTACTGACTTTTGAATTTCATCAATCTTTTGAAGAAACTCAGGTGATTCAAACCCAGATTTAAGAAGATCACACAGCTGCAAAGTAAAAGCAAGTGGCTCAGAACTTTAGTACAGCTTCACAGAAAAATGAACTATAATGAAAACGCTCCATCCTCATCCCCTGTTAACAACAGTTTCTTTCCTAGTTTGTAAATACTACAAGTGATGACTCGCCTAAACTAACACACCCTATTATTCCAACATCTCAGACACCAACATATTTATTTTGGATTACCTTCCTACTACATTTCATAATTATATTTTTTAAAAAACATACAATATTTTATCTGTCTGCCTCTATACTCTAGCCATATGGTATGTGCATTAGCATCGACCAAGCAACACATGCAACTGATCATGCTTCTAATAAAATCTCAAAAGGATTCATGCAAGATAATCTGAGTCCAGAAATTGACAGCAGGTTCCTTATTAGTCCCACTCGCCACAGCAACGCACCAGACAAGGCATCCAACTCAGATAGCCAGAGCTAAATACATGGCTAATCCATCTAGTTAGTTCGAATTTGTTGGATCCATGTTTAACATAACGTGAATTTAGTTGAATTATCGCAATTTTCCAACAGTTGCGTAAAGTAATGCCTTATAATCTCGAATCAAAATACCAAATCGTAGATTCCCAGAAAACCTCAACCACCCTGAGAACACCGACCAAATCGAGAGGGATCACGACGCCTCCTCCGTACCTGGTCCGTCTCGTACTCGGAGTCACTCGCCAGCGACGCCGCCGAGTCATCGTCACCGCCGCCGCCCTCGCTGTCCGCGTGCTCCGGCGCCTCGGAGGCTTCCTCGGAGAGAGACAAGCCGAGATCGTCGTCGCGCAGCGTGTCGAGCGCCCGCTGGATCTCCTCCAGCAGCGACTCCAGCGTCTGCCTCCGCAGCCTCACCTTCGGCGACCGCCGTGGCATCGGCGCCGGCGAGGAGGTGAATGGCTCCATCGGGAAACCCGAGGGTGGCGGCGACGTCGGATTGAAAGTAGGAGTCGTATCGTAATTGCTTGGCCTACGTAAAGATTGGAGAAGTTTGTTTCCATGTGATTATTTAATCTAATCTAATCGGAGGTTTTTTGAAAGTTTAATCGGATGGTGTCTGTGTAATCGTGTAGTGGGATTCGTTATCGAGCGAGAAAAAGGATGTCCGGAAGTTACGAGGCCCATCAAAACATCGGTCATGGAAATTTATTTCGGCTATAGATCTTCGTAATGAAGTGGATACATATGGGCCAGGCCCAATTATCACTTTACGAGAACCTGTTACATGTTCACACGTCCCATCTAGGGTTTCCAGCCTCCAGAACATACACCTCCCTCCGTTTGGAGTTTTTGTACGGTGCGGCCCAAAACTCCTAAAAAGCCGCCGCGAGCCAGCCCAGCCCAGCCCACCACCCACCTGGCCGCCTCCCCTCCGTTCCGCGTCCGCACCGGCACCAGCGACACGGCCGAGGCGGGGACGTACATGGGGCTGAAGGGGTTCGTCGAGGGCGGCACCGCCGCCGTCGTGGCCGGATGCACCACGCACCCGCTAGATCTAATCAAGGTCCGGATGCAACTGCAGGGGGAGTCCGCCCAAGGGCTGCGCCTCGCGCTGGCGTTCCCCCGTGGCGTCGGGATCCCGCACCACCAACTGCTGCAGCAGCCGCCGCCGCGCAGGCCCGGGCCGATCGCCGTGGGCGCGCAGATCCTGCGCGCGGAGGGCCCAGCGGGCTTGCTCTCCGGGGTGTCGGCCACCGTGCTGCGGCATTCACTTTACTCCACCACAAGCATGGGGCTCTACGACGTGCTCAAGAGGAGGTGGGATCGGGACGCTGGCGGCGCGGTGCCGCTGCACCGGAAGATCGCGGCCGGCCTCGTCGCCGGCGGCGTGGGCGCGGGCGTGGGCAACCCCGCCGACGTGGCCATGGTGCGGATGCAGGCCGACGGGCGGCTCCCCGCGGCCGAGCGGCGCAACTACCGGAGCGTCGCGGACGCCATCGGCCGGATGGCGCGCGACGAGGGCGTGCGCAGTCTGTGGCGCGGGTCGTCGCTCACGGTAAAGCGCGCCATGATCGTGACGGCGTCGCAGTTGGCCACGTACGACCAGGCCAAGGAGGCCATCCTGGCGCGTCGCGGCCCTGGCGCCGACGGGCTGGCCACGCACGTTGCGGCCAGCTTCGCGGCTGGCCTGGTGGCTGCATCGGCGTCCAACCCCGTCGACGTGATCAAGACGAGGGTTATGAACATGAAGGTGGAGACCGGGGCACCGCCGCCGTACGCGGGCGCGCTCGACTGCGCGATCAAGACCGTTCGGTCGGAGGGGGCGATGGCACTGTACAAGGGGTTCATTCCGACGGTGACGCGGCAGGGGCCCTTCACCGTCGTGCTCTTCGTCACGCTCGAGCAGGTGCGAAAGGTGCTCAAGGGCGTCGACTTCTGACCGACCGAAGCGGCATGGCGATTGCTAAGAATGCAGCATACGCCATTGATAGGCTAATCAGCTTCTCTCCCGTCGGTTGCAAGCTGCAAACCGAGTGCATTTGATAAATTGTAGTGGAAATTTTGATCTATGCTGTAATTTCCTCATGGTACTTCTTTCATGCTCACTAATTTGGTGTTGCCTGGTAATCTTCCATGGGCGGTCAATAGCATTTGGCAACCAAGAATTGTGGATTAATGCTAGTGAATGCAGCTGCTCCTGCTCCTACAGTGGCATATCCTCACTGGGCTTACAATGCTTTCGCTGCTGAAGGATGTCAATGAATAGTGATGGCATTTTTGGACCTGTGATAGGAAAAAATGCTGAATGTAAACTTATACCAATCAACAGGCTTCACATTTAAACAGAACAGTGCCAGACCAATTATGCACAAAAGCAACCCATACCTCCCACCAAAAAAAGCAACGTATACCATGATCTTAACCATGATGCGTTGTGAGACCTAACTTAGAAGAATGTTGCAGTTTTCAATAAAGTACTGGCTGGATTACAAGTAATTGCATGAACCACCACCTTGGAGTATTCTAGCTTTCCATCCATGGGTCAACCTGAATTGGTGCTCACTTGCTCAGCCTGACGAGGTGAAGAAGTGCACTAGTGCAGTACAGTTAGGTTCAAACCTAACATATTTAGGTTCAAAACTTACATGGATCATTAACTAAATACCTCATTTGTAATATTTTATTAATGTCCTTTGTTTTTTTCGTTTTGGTCAAGAGAAATTACTAGATTACCCCTCCCCTCTTTCTCTCTCTCAAGTCTGCTCCACCTCTCTCAAGTCTGCTCCACCTCGCCGTGGCCCCACTCGCCGTGTCTCGGCGCAGAGCTTGCCCACTCCAAGTAGGAATGCGACCAACAAGGCACGTGCGACGCTGTGCTGGTGATGTGAGTGTGGCGTGGTTGGGGTGTGGTTGGGGCGGTTGGCCACGGCGAGCAGTGTCGACGAGGCCGGCGAGGGGCGGGAACTCCTCAGTGGAGAGGACGGTGAGGTGGGGTCGTGGCCGAGTGGGGTTGGGAGGAGAGGGAGGGAGCGCCGCACAATGCAGGAGTGAGGGGGGGGGGAGAGAAGGGTGGAGAGAGGGTAATATATTCATTTCGTGTGGCTAAAATGGGAAACGCAGATGATAATAATAAAATATTAGAAACGAAGTATTTAATTAAGTATCTATCTAAGTAGAGGGTATATTATCAATTCCCCTTTGCTCAAAGGGTATCCCATCCTCCTCTGCTACCGAAAAAACCAAGAACGGGCCCAACTCAGTCTATGTTCCTATATATATTGACATACTCCTTTAGCACTTTTGGTATACTCATATACTAATTATAAGATACTCTAATGTGAATCACACGAAAAAATTGTAAGAGAGTCCATAGTTTTTAGCATATTTTATAAATACCTTTATATTCGCATTAAAAAGGAGTATGTTAAAAAAAATTGTATATATCACCCCTGAAAAGGTATGAATACCACATAGGTGGTCTTATATACTCGTATACTACATATATATACTCTCGGTTGCACAAGATACTCCATATATTGTGAGATACAAAATAGATAGTAAATGCTCTCTCTATCTATATATATGTGTGCGCGCGTGAAAAAAAGAGGTGTTTCCAGTAAACAACACTCGCAGAAGACAACATGCAACATGTGAATATGAGAAGCAGTGCGCACGCGCGTGAAAAAAGAGGTGTTTTCAGTAAACAACACTCGCAGAAGACAACATGCAGCGTGTGAATATGAGAAGCACACGCATAAAAAAATTGTCCATACGCATAAACAAGAATTGTCCATGATCATCATACAAAGTGAATGGTATCCTAGAGAATAGGCCATTTTATAGGATTAACTTTTAAACAAAAAATGCATTGACATATAATCTTTTAGGACTTATTTGGGAAACTTATTTTCGACCGAGATCATGCGAATGAACTGGGAATTTGAACTGAAACTCTGGCCTATCCATATGAATGAATAGAGACTTTGGCCAACCAAATAAGATCTTACTGGTTAACATGGAAGGAACAAGTACTAGTTGGTCAGTGTGCACCATGATGCAAAACCTTTTTTTAACCGGACATGATGATGCCTAACCTTACCAAAGTATTGGATAAGTCCTCACCACACAAAATCGTATGGAAAGTGAAGATAATCATAAACTGTGCCTATGAAGGGATGTATGACGTAGTTCTCAAGAAACTATTAGTAAGGCTATACTTTTTTTTAAATTCCAACAATCAGCTAAAGTGAGTCCAAATATACTCAATACTGAAGGCATTAATTTCTGAGTGGTAACTACAAAGAAATTATCGTTTCAATTATACAGCATTCAACGAAGATAAAGGAAAACTGCATAGAGATGATTTGGAAACACAGTGACAATTCAAACAAGTTAATGGATCAGTATAACACTAAAGCAAACAGCTGTAATAGCATATAATCACTTTGGTTGTATCATAGATAGATTTGGAAACCAATTATACCATTTTACATTTGTATAAGGTTGTGCTATAAGAAATTTGAAATGTCTCAGTTCTCCAAGTCAGTGGCAAAGCCTGGATGGAAATAAAGGAGGGGCTCATAGGCTGTGACACCCCAAAAATTGAAGCAAAAAATTCCAGGGTTGTAAATGTGGGATTTTAAAAAAATTTACATGTTGTCGACATATTTGCCTCCTTTGGGTTTTTGAGTCATTTGAAATATATTTGTGCCTTGAGATTTTCCCAAAAGTAAAAAAATAAAGCACAATTAAGCGAAGAGTGTTGAATCAGAGGAAAAAAAATCAAGAGCATAGCTTAAACACAGAAGCCCAAATTATAAATTCAAATCTAAATTTGAATTTGAGAATAGAAGAAGTCAAAAGGAGCAATGGCGAAACCCCAATTTTCACTTGGGCCAAAACCCATCCCAACTTTTCTTTTCTCTTTCTTTTCACTCCCTTTCTCTTTCTGGCCGGGCCGGCCTCTTCCATTTTCTCTCAGCCCACCCGCTTCACGTCACCAGCTCACGATCACCCGCGCCACCAACTCCCTCCTCCTCCCTCGCTCCCACGCCGACACGAAGTCTCGGCTCCCTGGCGCCATGCTGCAGATGACACCTCCCCTCCGCTGTTCTCTGCGTCATCAACGCCGACACAGCGCCGCGACGGGTTAGCGGTCAACTCCCGCCACGCGCGGGTCGCGTCTGCGCCGCTGTTCCCCTCTCGCGCCGCCACTACACTGCCAACCGCCGTCGTGTCCGTCGCCGCGCGCCGCACGGTCGCCTTGACTACCTCCCTCTCGTTCTCGTGCCTATTTAAATGCGGCGCTGAGTTCGCCTTCGCCCCTGACATATTTCCCTCACCCCCTTTCGAGCACCGGTAAGCCAAAACGCCTGCGAAGCAGCGAGCTCTGCTCCGACGACCGCCTCCGTCCGCCGCTCCCGTTCCGCCGCCCCGGGTTGGTAATTCAGGATCGCAATAGTCCCCTCTACCTCATTCTCACCTCCGTTCACCTCCTCCTTACCAGGAACTCTGGCGCCACTCCGTCTTCCTCCTCTCGGGCAGTCGAGCCAACCATGTCGCCCTGCTCCTTCACGCTGCGCCATTCACTCTGGTAAGATTCGCCCTCGGCGCTTTGTACTCTAGATCGCCCCATCCTCCTCCGTCGGATGCTCACCACCTTCTGCACTCTCTCCCACAGAGCCGCCCAGAATAGCTTCATCTTCCTCCTCGGCGTCGACGAACCCGAGCAACGCCGTCATCCCTCTCCGCCTCCCAACTCCGTCATCCCGGTCGCTTTTGCAGGTAACCGAGTCACCTCGCGTCCTAGGAGTACATAAATATATATCGTTTTTTACTTTTCACGGTCTCCAATACAAGGCTTTTACTATAATTTCTTATCACATTATATTAACAATCAAAGTTTCAAAAGCCTCATCGCGTGGAACCCACGGCAACCTACATTTGTGGACAGAGGGATTAACTCTCTCTCAATCTCTCATTCTCTCTCAAAATGTGACCTCGTTCATCAGATTGAAACTATAGTTGCAAGGGCTAGTTAGGGGTGGAGTTACTGGCGCCGGAAGGAGGGCTCGATCCCACCTGGTGGCTATTCCGGAAGGTGAGGTCAACATTGCTTATGCAAATCCAAATGCACAACAATACATGCAAAAGGAAGATACCACATCTGGGTCTAGCAATCCAAGCCCGACAACACTTGCTTTGCCGTAACCTAAGTAACTTGCATGTCTCTTGCATAGTCCTGGTTGTGGTCATAATAGGCCAAATCTTACAGTGTTTTTGGTTGTGTTCACACTGTTTACAGAATTTGTATCACATGCATTTATGCAAGAAACTCGTTGCTAATGCAGTGGATACATTCTCATGGTAATCCCATGTAATGTAATATACAAATTTAAGTGATTTCTCCGCAACATACTGCACTAGCAACCCTTCAACCCTAATGCTAAGGATAACCAAAGGAAGAATCTCGTGGTTTAGAGTAAAGGCAGCTATCAGTAGACTATAGTCAGCCTTCAGTGCACTTTTGAATACATGTTGGTCTTACAAATCAACCATCTTGGTCTGTTAAAATGCCATTATACCACCTAAACTATAACTGAAATATTTCTCACTTGTATTTATAAGATTACAAACTCAACATCGAAACCATGATGAATATCAGTTATCAAAACAACATTGGGTTATTTCGGAATGTCCACACTCCAAATGATAGATTATATTTGAAACTTTTAGTTTCTAATCCACCCATGACCCAAATACTTTCAAGATTGGTTAGTTTAAGAATGCAAAGGTCACATGTTTAGATCAAATAGATCATTCTGTCGTCCAAAGTAGAAGTTCCTTCCATCAGGATTCCATGAGTAAGGAAAGTTGGCTGCCCAGAACAACGATGGCATAACGCCTAATTGCAGGTATCACACACAGAACGTCATGTTCATGAAAGATAATGAAGTAGAGAGGGAAAAGTCTTATATCATTCTAATCTCCATAATTTTGTAACAGATAAAGACAGCTGTCACAACCGGTACCGGAACGTAGATTGTAAGCGTGAGATACGGCTTAAGCCGGTATCATTGCACAAGGGTCGTGCTGGTAGTAGCAAAAGCATGCACATGGACGAGGGGGCGTAGGAGATAGGGGGAGGAGAATAAGTGAGGGAGGAAGATGTGGATAATCTATTGTTTGATTCAATAGCAATATGTCATGTCCTTTTAATAATAGGACAGGACTTACCTTTAGTATCTAACTCAATCTCCTAACTTAACTCAAACTCACCTGTAATATAGCTTTCCTAACAAGAAATCAAGCCAACTAATAATCCTAGCTTAAGGGGAAGCTGTGGCAGCTAGCTGTCCTGGTTGTCGACGTCTAGTATAGTTTAACAACCAAAAATTTCTTAAATGAATTATTGCATTTGAATACAAACAGGGACTTTGAAATATTTTTTACACTGTGTCAGGAGACTCCACAATAATTTTCATAAATTTTGGAGCTCGTTTGCAATATTTAAAAATTCGTCAAACATTAAGGCTCTGTTTGGTACAGCTTCCACTTCTAACTTCTCAATCGATTCTCGTGGAGCCGTACCAAACACCCTCATTCTCAAAACCACTAGATTCTGCTTCTCGCGAGGAGCTGTCTTGAAAATGAACTAGCAATGAGAAGCAGCCTCCCAGCAGATTCTCGTGAGAATCCAACCTTCAGAAACGAAAATACCCTTTGAAGTTGAAGGTTTTTACCCACAAATGCCACTGAGTTACACAAATACAATTGAAGTATCACACCCAGGGGTGACATGGTCTTTTTGCCTCTAATTCTCCCTCATATGGTTTTTAGAGCTAACCTACCAGCCAAATAGTTTCAACAGACAGCTCCAGATTCTCAAAGAAGTGGATTCTCAGAGAATTAGGAGCAGAATCAGAAAAATGAGAATATGGAGTTGTACTAAACAGGGCCTAAGCTTTTTAAAAAAACACAATTCCTATCTCCCGCTCTCATTTTTGGGCCGAATTCGTCGCGGCCCAACTCCTTCGCATGCTGCCATGGCCTTACCCACCAGGCATCGTCTTCCACCTCGTGTCTGTGCCCGTGCCCACACCTTTTCTCGCAGACCGGTGAGTCTCCGGTGAATTACTTTCGTCTTCACCATCTTTAGCACATCGGTGAGCTAATGCTCACCTTCTTGTTGCACCTTCTTCACCGTAGCACGCCGTCACAGTGAACCTCTCCACCGTCGTCGCAGTGAACTTCTCCGATGAGTTCCTGACCTTATTAAGGTCATTTTCCCCATCCTTGTGCCCTATTGATCATATCCTCGTGCTCCATTTTGACTCGATTTCATCAAGGATCTCTATCACCATTAAGCCCATCGTCGCCGCCTCTGTTCACCGTCGTCCAACCGCCTCACACGTTCCCTGACCTCATCAATGCCACCCGAATGATCGTGTGGTAAGCTACTGGTGCATAAGCATACCTCAATTTGGCTCGAGCAAGGCGTTTATGCAATTGTCACCGTAGTCGCCCATGGCACCATCGCAACTGCATGTTGTCGACCCAGCTCCGGCGACCATTGGTCTCCGTGTTGCGCCCGCTAGCGTCGCATCAGCCCCTTGAGTCCAATGCGCCTAGTCGCAGGAAGCAAGAATGCCTCCTTCGCTGGCTCGTCGCGAGCCCGAGGGTCTGTGCCACCTCTTGTCGGCGTAGCGCTGCCTCCGTCCACCTATCTTCTCGCCGCCACCACCCAAAGCATCACCATGGAGCCCACTTCCCATTCTGCTGCTCAACGTCGTCGTCCACCGCCGGCGAGCTCTCTTACACGACTTTACTCGATCTCTCTCTCTATCTCTCTCTCTCTGACAGTGGGGCCCACTCGTGGATTTAGATTAGTTTAGCACTAATGTCAGTAGTTAAAGGTAATTAGTCAATGACATGTGGGACTGGTCGGAAAGATAACAAGAAATCTAATTTTAACAAGTTTTAGAAAATGAGTCACTAACACGAGGGACCCACTCACTTATTTCATAAATAAAACATATTAAAACCCCGAAAGACTGACAAGTCGACCCCACCTGTTAGAGATTAATTCGGGATAAAATTAAGTTAAGGTCAATTACTTAATTAATCACTAATGAGTCACCGACATATGGGACCATCCACTATTTTCTTAAATAAAAAGATGATTTAAAAACTTGAGAGACCGACATGTAGGGCCAACTTGTAAGAAAATGATCTCTGAAAATTCTAAAAAAAGAAGAAGAGAAAAGCCACTTTCAATTTTAGTAGAATATGTCTTCTCTGTTACAAAGTGTAATTTCAGAAAATACGTCATCGACGTCATCAATTTTTTGAATTTCTTGAATTTTCAAACCGAACAATTTTCAAATGTTTATAACTTTTGAATATGAACTCCAAATCAAATGATTATTTTTTGTAAATTCATATAAAATCATGATCTCTATGATATGCAAAATATTTGAATTTTTTTTGTTGTTGAATTTATTTTATTATTTATGATTTATTCTCGGTTATTTCAAATAGACTTCGGAATCGCGAACGAATTATTTGACGAACAAGCACCCCCACTCTCAAAGCAACATGAGCAAGGCAAGCACCTCCTTTGATCATTTTGAACCTATTATTTCAATTATTGTATTGAGTTTGCAAATACTATTGTGCATACGTGTATGTTTGGCTAAAAATTGTTATTTTTGTGGGTAATCGTAGTTAAATTCCTATTGTATGCATGAATCCTCCTTGTGATGTTATCCTTACTGTTGTAGCCTTTAGGACATGGTGTAAACAGTAGCTAATGTTAATTTGGGTATAATTCATTTACAAGTATCGTGTAGATGTTTAGTCGTGCTTTAGTTTTCACTAGATTGGAACATTCAAGAAAATAGGCGTATGGATTTGGGTGATTTAGAAATGTTGGACTAGAGGGGTAACCTCTATTAGTTTGGTATAAAAATAAAAAAATAAAAAACTAGTTTTTAACACGGATGAGTTATATTACGAACTATGAAATGTGAGAGTGTGTTCTCGCATGTAGATAGGGGGAGATCCTCTCCCAGTTCGCCCGGTTCAATTAAGGACCGAACGCTGGTACCACCAATCTAAGTCTAAACGTACAACCACACGTGCTGGTATGAGATGGTCTTAGCTAATTAAGTGATCTAGGACTAGCCTTGCGTTTTGGTAGGCCATAATAGTACGGGCAATCCGGGTAGGTTTGCTCGAAGGGGCTCCCTTCCCCAAGGCGTTAGGACCAAAACCTTCTGATACAATGGTGAATGTCTCTCTAAATGGAAGGTATCTGCTAAAGTGAGGGTTTATCATTTGCCTAACTAGTGTAAGGTTAGGATTAGGTGATGCAAATGCTACATTATGAACTCTAGACTGTATACTATCATGTTGTGTGTGGTGATATCGACGGATACCGAACAAACTAGAGAGCTCATATCATGTGGGTAAAGTTGTACACCTTTGCAAAGTGTAAATCTATTTAAATAGTCGTGCTCGCGGTCATAAGATTGCTAAGTGCAGTCACATCGGGTATAGTGTTTACTTTTGCAAAAACAATCTTGTTGAAAATGATGGGATGGTTTGTGGTGTCATGTGTGCTATGTCTATGGCTGAGAATGAATCGACGATCGTAGCCAAGGAGGGCTGGGATTTACTCTTATTATAGTTATATACTTGTTATTTCATTACATGTCAAATGCTCTTTAAATTCCTGTTGCAAATTACTATGTATCGGTATTACAAATTAAACTTGCTTTGTGCTGAAAAATAACTTGTAGTGTAGAGTCATATTCCTTGTTAGTCTTGCATTTATATTATGTTGTGATACACTACAAGTCTTGTTGAGTACACAATATACTAAATTTTGCTTAAATTGTTGTTCGTAGTATGAGGAAGACACGATCCCTGACGACACGTATTTCGCACCCGGTATGAGAGGGTACAATGACGGGTCTTATCAGAGTTAAGTTCTTGTCGGATGCTTCTGGAGTGGATGAGGCATACCGCTGGACCTTTTGGTTCATTTACTATGTTTCCGCTGTTCTCTTTTGATACTTGAGTTTATTTGGCTAGTCGACCCTTTTGTAATATAATTTGTTATGTAAACGCTTAAGTTAAGACCTATTGTATCATGTTGTATATATGAATTATGTATTGATATGAATATCAATATTGTGGATGTGTGTACTAGCCACTGATCATGGGATTAGTACGGTACACATACGTGGATTTCAGGTATTCAACGTTCGGGTCCGACATATAGAGCTTTCCCCATATGACATCTCTCCTCTCCTCGATAAACTGCTCGTCCTCGAGTTGGAAGAAGGGATATGACAAGGATTCTTAACCAGGTCAATATTTTTTGGTTAAAATCAAAGTCTCTATGAAAGCATGCCCACATATTAATGGCCTACTTTATAACGGTTACAGGCCTACGACCATGATTGAAAAGAAGGCTAATCCCTTTTATTACACCCAAACTGGTTGTAGACTAGTTTGAGTCATGAGACGACCGGTCATGGATACGATATGACCATATATTCATACGGTTTGGGTCATCCTCGACCAACAAAACTGGTCGGGAGACATGATAGTTTCCTATGTGAGTAACGTGAGAGCAGTCATTAGCGTATCTGACAACTTAAAAAAAGTTGGCTAAGAGACGCAGTGGTTCAAGACTCGACGAAGGAATGCGTGTTCAGACAAAATGTACCTTTAGCGGTATTAACTGTCACCTCTTCGACAATTATAAAGAGGGTAGCCCTTGTACCTTGTAACACAATCTGAATCAATCACAATCTCATTCTTATTGTATTCTTGTAAAAGCTCTGATTGTGTCCACGTCAATAAAGGTCTCTATTTCGATCATGCTATCGTATTTTATTACCCTGTAGGTTCGATAAAGGATCCTGGGTTTCGATCATCGACAATTGGCGCTAGATGGAGGTCATTGACGTGATAATCTCACATGATTGTCGATGGACGAGGAGAACATCTTTGATCTCGCCGATTACACCGACCTCATGGAGGGTCTTCTACAAATCCATAAAAAAGGCAGTTCAAATCCACATGGAGGGAGGTCAATAGCGTCGGCATCCAACCAGGAAGCCAAGCTATCCAAAGTGGTCCGACGTGGTCTTGACCTTCAACAAAAACGATTGTCCAGAAGGTATGTCCACAGCTCGTAACCTTACACTGGTCGTTTCTCCTACAATAAGTAATTGTAAATTAGGAAGAGTACTGGTCGGTGGTGGTAGTTCTTTGGACTTACTTTTTATAAACATTTTAGATGAGATGCAAATATCTTGTTCTAAAATAAAGCCAGTATCCTAAGTGAAGTCACAGTAGGTTTTTCTCGTACCACCTGATATACGGATACGTACAGACGGATATCGTTCATATCGTATCATATTCCATATTTTTTCCTCGGAGTCGGAGTTGAACACGAATAGTGCCGATAACCATCTATCTCTTCTGTATTCGCTTCGTAAACTTTCGGTTGGTCGGAAATTATCCGTTCTGTTTGCACATTTACTTATAATATTGATTCGATATCCTCCATATCTATGATTGGTGAAACATGGTTATCAATCAATATATGTGTTGATCTATAAGTCACTAGCGTCCCGTTTGGTGACTTCTACCGGGAATCTTTCTAGAATAACATCATAAGACTACTAAAGAGCTTCACCGAAAAATCATATATTTGCTAATATTTATTAATAATTCTTTATAAAAAAAATATAATAACATTTATTTTATAATTCATAAACTTAATCTTCAGGATTATCTCACGGCATATCACTCGCAGTGATGTGACACCAAGACCAGCCTGTTCAGAGGTAAAAAAAAAAAAACTCAACCAAACGCAGTGCGCTGTGTCTGTGCATGCAGCAGCAGCGCACAGTAAAGTTTAACCGTGCATAAATGGCCAGGTCGCCCTGCGCAAGCTACATGCAGGCTATGGCTTGGTAGGCCTGCATGGGCACAGCGGCGGACGTGATAGGCCGGTGGGGGCACGGACGGGGCAGTCTGATAAGTTATTTAAATCCAGCTTGCAGCTGGGCCTTTTAATTGCGGGGATATCGAAGAACAATGCATGCAGGCAGCAAGGCAAGCGACTCTGACCGATCGTATTCGTCGCCGGTGGGTGAACAGAGCCGGCATTCATGATTCAGGTTCAGGGCCGGCCTGATATGGACCAGAGGCTGGGATTGTTACATTACTCATGTGTGCTGTGCTGTGCTGTGCTGTGCTGTACGTGTGCTGCGGTGAACCGGTGATGATTGCCCCGTTCGCTGGCCTTGGGCGCCACGGTCGGTCGATCCGTCGATCGGTCGTCATGATTCCACCTTGCTCCCGTCCCGTGTTTGTATCAGCGCTCTTCATCGCATGCATGAGGCTGCACGGTCCGGCATTATGTGGCGTACAGATCGTGTTGTTCAGATGGACCATGGCTATTCCAATGTCCATGCGCGCGGCACCTCGAATCCTCGATCGTCGAGTCGTTTGTTCGTACGATCGGTTTAATTCGACCTATTGCATGTGTATGTGCTGCCTCGTCAGAAGTGGCCGGTGAGAAACCAAAACCAAATAAGCAACCAGACCTTCCTGAAAGTGAAATTGTGAAAGGCTGGGATCTCAGCATATATCTTCTCCACGCGTCCAAAATTTTCTAGCTGTTCGATCGATGATAAGTCAAAACTGCACACCGCGTCACCCGGACAGGGGAAAGTCATCTTTTGCGACACAGCACCGTGCGGAAACTAGCTTCTAATCCTACTCGAATTCAATGACTGTGCCGACAGGCATAATTTTTGAAACCAAAGCACTGAAGCCCTATCATTTATTTCAAGAAGAAAGGATGATACAAACACGGCTCCTAAAGGAAACCCCAAAGACACCGGAGAGTTTTAAAGCCTACAAAACACTCCCAAAGCACACACCGAGGTAAAGCAATTGAACAACACCGACACACATAATTAACGAGAAATCAAGTTGACAGTGGTCTACGCGTGCTACAGGAGGGAGGTCCAGCGGGGTGCCCTGGTCAAACGATTATTGAAACTGCAGAACATGTCTATGGCTATGTATATTTAGTGGTCCCAAAATGGACAGTGCATTTCATCCATGCACACATGTCAAAGTGCAGTACTAACCGCGAGTACGTTTGCATGTTCGATTAATTAAGGGCTAGCTACGTGCTGCGCGCGAGCTAGATATCAAACTTTGCGAAGGGTACAGATCCACCGAGTCTTTATTCCTCGGCCTATCGAATGCATAGATCGACAAGTACTACGTATACCGCTGATATCGTAGTAAGATTTGCCTTACATAGCTACGTACAGTACAGAGACATGTCATCTTCGGAATTCAGTAGTAAAATCTTGATACGTGGTGATTTTTCTTTCATAAGATGTGTAGGCTTTGGATTCTTCTCATAGATCGATGCAGGGCCGAGCAAGTAGGGACCAGAACCACGGACGGACGGATCGATCTGGCCGGTTGGCCGCGAAGAGCACGTGCCTGCAATAAAAGGTGCAGCCGCACTGATGTAAACATGCACGAGCCCACGATCGACGAACGAGACCGCGGGCGACGACCTTTGCTGCTTGCCTGCTTCAGACGTCATCGCATCCGGTACTCCGATCCAACACAAGAAAGTGCGCCGCGCAGTCCAATAATCAGGTGAGACCACACGGACGCTTGAAACAGGGCCGGCCGGCCACCCATCTCGACCGATCACTTTCCGCGGCAGCACGATCGCCTCGACAACTGGCGAGGCATATTACTCTCGTTATAGCACGTGAGATTGCTGCGCTTCCGGAGCTCTTACCCGATTTTTCTTCTAATCGCACGTCGACACGCGCCGTCTCGGCCACCAGCACGTAGCTTCATCGAGGGCGTGCGAGGCCATCGGATCGCCCGGATTGCGACGCAAGGCCTTCACCAGGCCACAGCTCTAGCCGCCTCAGGCTCCCGCATCTCTTCACCCTCGTGCGGCGCCCCTCTCATTCGCCAGTGCCACCCTCGTTGCCCGCCTCATCCCTCATCCCTTTCGCACTCACCGCCCCGCTGTTCCCTCCCCTTCTGCCCTTGCCGCCCCCTTTTCCCCCTTTGCCAGTGCCACCCTCGCAGCTCCCCTCCTCCCTTTTACCCACACCACCCCTGCTGCCCTCTCTCCTCCCCTTCACCCGCGCCGCTGTCATCGCCCCGTTCCTCCCCTTCAGCAACGCTACTTGTTAGAAAAATAGGGACAAACGGAGACACGATTTTTTACGTGGAAAACCCGTGCAGGAAAAAACTAGTTTTCTCACAAAAACCTAGTTGACAAGATTCTCAGATTCTGCATTCTTCTGCCCCGCCCCTTGGGGGTTTTGTTGCGCTCCGTCTACGTGGTAGACGCTTCGCCCTCTAGGGCAGTACTCATTGGCGCGTGGCTTGGCCGTCGCTCGTGCTGCAGTTGACGCAGTCTCTTTCGCGGGTGGCACGCTTGGTTTCGCCACAGGGGTACTGTGGTCTGAGAGTCCCGCCCGTCGAGCGCTATCTTCCTCCGCCCAGGCGTACTCATCCATTTTGTCGAAGAGATCCACTACAGAGCGGATGGGCTTGCGAGCCAATCTTTCTGCCAAGGGGCCTTTCTGGAGTCCGCAAGTCGCGGTATTTATGATGGTAGTTTCATTGACCCTCTTCACTTGGCACTTCACCTCCGCGAATCTCCTTAAGAAATTGCGAAGGGACTCGTCCGGGGCTTGCTTGGTGTCGAAGAGGTGCCCCGCATCTTTTGGCTCGGCGTAGTTCCCCTAGAAGTTCTTCCGCACCAGGTCCCGTAATTGCTCCCATGCATACACGGAGCGAGGTGGAATGGTGAAGAACCAGGTTAACGCCACCCCTTTTAGGGTCAGGGTGATGCTTTTCGCCTTTGTGGTGTCATCTCCCCCCGCGGCCTCGATGGCCGTTTCGTAAACGTGGAGAAACTCCGAGGGGTCGATGGATCCCTCGAAGGGTGTGACCTCCAGCATCTTGAAGACTTGAGGCCAACAGGCTGCTTCCAGCCCCGCGCTCAAGGGGGAGTTGGGATCCCCTCGGAATACCGGTGCCGAAGCGGTGGCGGGTGATGCCTTTTCGACAGGTGCAGTGGCTTCGAGCGGCGCGGGCCGGCCGGAGTTGGCCCCCGACTGCCAGAGATCAAGCATCTCCTGGCGGAGGTTGGCTAATTCCTGCTAGAGTGCCTCATGGACCTCCTGTGCTACGCCTGTTGGCCCTGTTGGCTGGTTCGTCGCGAGCATACCGCTCACGGAGTTGTCTGTTTCTCCCTCCGCGGCGACGACGGCATTCGCCGCTGCCACTAAAATTCTAGTGCGCTTGTCCCTCTGGATGCCATGCGGTGCTGTCGCTGCCGCGGCTTTGGCCGCAGACGCCTTTAATGGTACTCTTCGAGGTGGTGCCATTACGCTGCTTCAGAGTTGCATCTGACTTCTGCCGATCCTCACAGACGGCGCCAACTGTCATAGCAAACAAAGACTAAATAGTAAGAGAAAAGAGGACATCCGCTACTCTCGGAGGAGTCGGAGGATCCTCGGAAAGGGGATAAGCAATTAGTGAATATGTATTGATTGCTTCTGAAAAACCAAAGAATCTCCCCCCTTTACATGGGGGGCGCTTCCCTATTTATAGCCCTATGTTTACATTACTATCATACCCTTACGGGAGTGTTGTACGCGTAGGGGCTGCAGGGACTTTTCCTTCCCCTACATGTAGGTCCTGGTCCACGGTAGGTCTTCCTACGCTTGGTCCACCTGGCCGGCGCACCTGGACAACCAACGCCCGGAGTGCTCCATTGCAGGGGGCCCTTCGGGTCCCCTCCGGAGGTGGCATGGAGGGCCCACTGCTCCGGGCTTCACGAGGCGCCGAGGACCCTTTGGGGGTGCTTCAGGTCTTCTCCGGAGGTGGCCCGGAAGGCTGCTCCGGGCTTCGCTAGGCGCCAAGGACACTCCAGGGGTCCTTCGGGTCACTTTCGGATGTGGGCTGGAGGGCCTGCTGCTCCGGGCTTCGTGAGGCGCCGAGGACCCTTCGGGGGTGCTTCGAGTCTCCTTCGGAGGTGGCCTAGAGGGCCTGCTGCTCTGGGCTTCGCGAGGCGTCGAGGACCCTCCGGGAATACTTCAGGTCTCCTCCGGAGGTGGCTTTGCCTGGCCGTTGGGGGCTGGTAGGGCTGCCCCTACGACACTCCCAATCTCGTTCGATTAGTTTTGTAATTTTGCGTTTATGCGATATCGGTAATAGATTGATTTCTGGTAGTCTGTAGTGCGCTGCAGTTTTAGGGTAGTTAACCACGGGATTTGGCCAGAACATCTCTTAGAGATTTGTGGGCATCATCATTAGCTTTTCGTAGAGTTCTGGATCACGTCATTCGGAGTTGTGGTTTAGGACATACATTAGTTTCTTTACCGATATTCAGAAATCCTGATGAGATTACAGCAGTCGCCTTGTTTAATAAATAAGGTTTAGATAATGACATATTCAGGGGAGCCTCCTAACAAACCTTTCGTGGAAAATTCTATTAGCTTTCCAGATTGATAAAGATCATAAATTTTGGATAAGACATTTAAAAGATACAGATTTTCTTGTACTGTTGTTCTTTCAGACTGTTAGATTCTGATATATTGTAGTAACTGGTTATTAGGAATTAGATAATGAATTTTTAGAGGATTCAACCAACACGAAAGTTGTAGGTATTTTCCTAAGCTTTCCAGAGAGATAAAGATCATATTTTGTGGATGTCTGTACGGGAAGTTACGTAAGTTTTAGTCTCGCTGTCCAGAACCTCTGACGAGCAGGTTGAGTAATCTGTTTAGTAGGGATAGAGGATGACAAAATCTAGGCATCTTGCCAACTAATTTATTTTGGAAAAATTTGTAAGATTTCCAGGGGATCAAAGATCACTAATTTTGGTTAAACCTACAGAAAGTTATGATTTTTAGAAGGACACTATCCCGTTGTGGGACAGAGTGTTGTTTATGGGAGTTGGTGTTTCGGTCTACGTTAGGGAGTTTTGTTTGTCATATATTTATTTCTAGCATTGTCTTGTCTAGAAATATTATCTTTTTAAGGTTGTTTAAAATGTTCAGGCAGTGGGTTGGTTCCGGGGGGCAGCGCCCTCTCCGCATCATCAATCTTCGCACGGTCAAGGCAAGTGTTTTTAGTCGGTAGTAATGTTGAAGTGAATGCTTTTGGATGCTTACATTGTGACTATGTTCTTTTCATGAATGTCATTGCTGAATATTACGTTCTTATGATGGATAATGGTATAGATTCATATGCATCTTTTTGTTATCCTTGAGACTTGGCCATGTGGAGGCCATGTATTGATTTTGAGATCCCCGTCATGCTTGGACGGGCTTATGATCCCTATACTTGTGGAGTGTAGGCTTATGGTGCCTATGCTAGAAGGCACATGTATGGGTACGCATCGACGGATGCACACTCCGCATTACCGGTAAATGCAAAGAGAAAAGAAAATGTGCATCTGTTGGCATTTGCATTGCATGCAGCATATGAGTTGTTCTTGAGATGGATATTGTGATTAATTAATTGTGACAAAGTTATAAAATTGGTTTACTGATATATTTGCACTTGTTGAGTCATGGACTCACCCTTCCTGTTTGTTTGTATTTTAGGTATCCCTCGCACGGACGTCATGCATGGTAAGCCCAAACTAATTGGACGGGCTCCACGAATTAAGCGAATACCTCTGAAGTAAGCCCAAACGAATTGGACCGGCTCACAACTTGAACCGACACCTCGATCCACTCGAGGTTGCTCTTCCTCCACTCCGGAGATGGTGAGTACTAAACCACTCACAACCCGCCGGACCTTCTCACAAGCTTCTTGAGAAGATCACTAGACTACGATGCCTCCACGCCGTTTAGGAGTCGGCAAACATCAAGAGTAATAAACCAATCCCCTTGATTCACTCTCATCAAGTGCAACGCATGCACAATTAGATGCTCAATCCAATTCTAGTTGCAACACATGCAACTAGAACATCTCACTTTGCTCATAAGGTGCAACACATGCACAATTAGAGGAGAAGCTCACACTAGCTCAAGATAATGAAATGGGATGCCAAGCGGTACCTCCCAACCGGCCATGGTGGATATTTATAGCCCACATATTAAAACTAACCGTTAGAGGAGATTCCTTGAAAAAATCAGAAAGTGTGGGACTACTACCATGGATCGATCCGTACTACCGCACTACTGTTCAATGGTCAAATGGGATGCATTAAATGTTTTTGAACTAGCCGTTACGATTTTAGTACGGTACTACCGCACTCTGGTAGTACCTCTCGGCTAAACTGGTACTACTGATTTCCAGGAGAGAAAAACTCTCAAAAACATGCTTTCTGAAAATAACAAACCCACAACTAGAAATAGGTACTATCGCCAACTAGACATAGGTAGTACCACACTGAGGTAGTGCCGCAGTTATACTTGCGGTCATTCTGGTTTTACTGATAATAGATTTTCAGATGTAGTACAAGATGCATGAACTTCAATAATTTTAAAAACATATTTGCAAACTTTAGTATCATACCATAAGGAGTAGATGCATGGACTTCAACTATTTGTGAAACACATTTACAAATTATAGTCACATGCTACAAAGATTATGCATGAGGCTCAACTATTTGCAAAACACATTTGTAAACTTTAGTATCATGATACAATGAGAAGGTGCATGGACTTCAACCATTTGCAAAACACATTTGCAAATTATAGTATCATGCTACAAAGAGTTAATTCACGAGCTTCAACTATTTGCAAAACACATTTGCAAATAATAGCATCATAGGTAGAAGAGTTAGAGTAAGCGGGATTGAGCTATCAACCCATGATGAGACTCAAGTTACTAGACCCCCTCTTAATAGTACGACAACCCATACTAGCAATCCAGTCTTCTAACCAAACATCGAGATCGGTAAAATACTAGGAACACATCCTTAGCATATACTAGTCATACCTTTGCCTTGAACATCTATCTTGGAGTGATCACTTGATGACGAACATCTTCAATCCAAGTCTGGGTTCTTAACTTGATAATCATCAACACATGATGATATTCTTCACTTCGCGATCTTATCTTGAATATCATCAACACATTATGATTTTCTTTATTTCGGGATCTCGTCTTGAAGTTCATTAACACATGATGACATTCTTTATTCCAAATCTTGACTTGATGACAATCCACTCACGTTGCCACACAAAGTCTTCATCATCCTGGGACTCACCCTATTTTATCAACTTATAGAAAATGTTAGTCCACATGACGATTGTTATTAATTATCAAAATGCTCCATTAACTCATAATGGCGGGTCTAGATACTTCAATCTCCCTTTTTGTGATTGATGACAATCCAATTACAATTGATGCGAGCCAAGACCTTCAAACGCTGAAAACCTTACATACCCGACCCTATTGAAGAAGCACCAGAGGAACCCATGAAATTAGGGTGGTGGTGGAGGACCCCCGAACAGGAAGCTGAGTACGACCGCGCCGAGCATGCGGTGGACAAGGGGAAGACTCCTGCTGGTGAGATCGACGGTCATGCTAGCGCTCCCTGTAGCTCAGGCGCCGTCCGAATTAAAGAGGTAAGTTATGGTCAATTCGCATCCTGATTATTAATTTGGCCATACATTGTGATATCCAAACATCATTCAATCGTCTAGCCCATTTCGTAGAACATGGCTGGCTTCGAGACTGACCGCCACTGTGGGCAGTCCAGAGACAAGGGGAAGAGACCGATGGGCCACCAGGATTGATCGATTTCGTTCCAACCAAACTTTTTTTTATTCCAAAAAGGTGCACATGTCTCGTAGGAGTATTTCGGTTTGTTGATTTGTGCATGTTGGTGTTTCCAACGTACGTAACCAAACCCAACGCGCCATGTAATTCACAATTAAATTATAAAGTCTTTCAAACATCTCTTTTCCCAAATATTTTGATTATTAAATATTACATTATCTTTTCCCGAAAGAATAGATTCGGCGAATAATACAATCGGGACAATAGCGCGTATGGCAACCCTAAACTCAGATTTTTTTTTCATTTCACTCAGAACAGATCTGTTTCTGTTATTATGCCTCCGAACACGCGTTACAACTTGCACCGCCCATCTCGCATTGTCTACTTCACATTTCGTTATCGTCACCATTTTTGGATTCTGAACTACACGAATACTTCAAGGTATTGCCAAAAAACTTTGTGAAATACACTAAACCTTTAGGATTAATTCTCTACACATAAAATAACAAAATTACAAAAATAGGTTCCTAACGCCATTTGATATGGCTAGAGGCTCCTATCGTCAGTTCAATTGGCGACAAGACCCTCTCAACACTTTCCCAATTTGCGACAGGGATACTGTCGCCATTTGAAATGAAATGGCGACAGTATCCCTGTCATATTTTTTTTTAACTTTTTTGTATTTATCTTTTAAATTAATATTATTTAAAAAATTCCCCTGGTAACATCCTCCTTAAGGCTGAAGAATGATCAAACTTTGCAGAATATGTTGGTCAAAGTGTATTTGCATCCATACTTCTATGTCTGTGTCAGACGCCAAGCATGGAATACTCGAAGCCCTTGTGTGTGTACCGTACTAGTCCCATGATCAGTGGATAGTGGACACATCCACAACTTTGGCATACACATCTATACACAATATACATACAACATGAAACAAATATGATACTTAACTTAAATGATTACATTACGGAGTATGATATACGGCCGACCGGCTAAATAAAATAACAAGTATCAGAAATAGCGAATTAAAAAGCGAAAACATGACATGTATATAAACCAAAAGTCCAGCAGTATGCCCATCCAAACCCTCAGGCAACCGACAAGAAACAAGTTCTAGAAAGACCCATCATCGAACCATCCGGTACCGGGTGCAAAGAACACGTCGTCCGGCATAGGCTCATCCTGTAACTCTGAACAACAATTTAAGCAAGATTGAGTATATTCCATACTCAGCAAGACTTGTAGTGTATCACAAAATTTATATATATTCATGTCTAACAAGGGATGAGGCTCTATACTACAAGTTATTTTCAGTATTAAGCAAGTTTATTTGCAATATCAATACATATATAGTAATTTACAATGAAAATTTAAAGAGCAGTTAAATAGATAAAGAACAAAAAGTAAGTACTCGAATAAATAGCAAATAGCAACCCTCCTCGGCTGCGATTCACATCTTAATTCCATCCTTAGACATGGCACTCAACTTAAAATCAACAGCAAAGCCATTCCCTCATTTTCCAATCAGAAGCATTTCTGCAAAAAACCAAGACTATACCCGATGGACCGCACCAAGCACGCTCATGACCGCAAAATAATTATTTAAATATATTTAAACTATACAGAGTTGTATAACTTTACCACAATATACTAATTCTCTAGTTTGTTTGGCATCCGTCGACATCACCGCTCACAATTCTTTAGTAAGCAGTCTAGAACACGCATCAAAGCCTTTACATCACCTAGTCCTAACCTTGCATTAGCCCGGCGAATGAACACCCCCACTTCACCCGGGTACACCCCCATCTCAGTGAGGCATTCACCATTGTGTCAGAAGGCTTTGTTCTGAACGCCTCAGTGAAGGAAGCCCCTTCGAACATGTCTACACTAGTCATATTTGCAGTACTGCAACCTATCAACGTGCGAGCCAAGTTTTTGATAACTTAATTAACTAAGGCCATCTCATATCGACACATGTGGTATTACGCTTAGGCTTTAGATTCGGATCATAGGCGTTCAGTCCTTAATTGACTCGGACGATGATCTCCCCCTACCTACTTGTGGGATACACCTCTCACACTTCTCCGAATAAAATATAAGTCGCCCGTGTCACAAACTAAGTTTTTCATTTTTAGTTTTATACAAAATAATAGAGATAAACCCCTTTGGAGCATCATTTCGAAATCTCTCAAACACTCATATTCAACATGTCATCCATTTTTCTAATTTCAGCAGAGCCCGGCTAAGCACTTGTGCAATATTTGCACTCGAAATACCATTGACATCATTTATTGCCTAAATCATAACCTATTGGCACAATAGTAAGGATACCAATATTTCAAGGAGGATCATGCATTGAATAGGAATATAGCTACTGTTATCCCCAAATATAGCAATTTTAAGCAAACATACATACATGCATAATAGATTTTACAAAAAGAAGTATAGTAATTAAAATAGTAGGATCAACATGGTCAAAGGAGGTGCTTGTGGTGCTGAGGTTGCTCTGAATAAGAAGATGAATGATCATCGTAAATTTCGTTCGACGTATCGATGTCTATTCAAAAGAGCCGATAGCAAATTAAATATAGAAAAAATAATTTAAACAACAATAAAATTCAAATATTTTTACATATTCAGATAGAGCATGATTTTTTTACGAATTTAGAGAAAAAAAGATTCATTTGATTTGGAGGTCATATGCAAAAGTTATTAACATATCCATTTGCTTTGGTTTTGACATTTTAGCAATTAATAAAAGAGTGAAGCTTTGGTTTTGACATTTTAGCAATTAATAAAAGAGTGACGTCGAAATCGTATTTTCTTAGGTTTACGCTTTCTAACAGGGAACGTGTACTCTCCTTTGAATTATTCTGAGGTTTACACTTTCCAAAAGAGAAAATGTATTTTCCTCTGAGCTAAAAGCGACTTTATTTTTTTTTGAATTTTATTAACTTACATGTGGGGCCTACTTGTCAGTGACTCATAGTTTTATTTTTCTAGATTTTTATTTATGAATAGAGGCGGTCCCACATATCAGTGACACATACTCTAAATGTGATTTGAATTAGATTTCTTTTAAACTTTTGCCTAGTCCCACATGTCATACACCCATTACACTTAACCACTGTCATTTAGTGATAACTAAATCATAAACGCAAGTGGGTCCCACCGGTCAGAGAGAGAGATAGAAGGAAGGAGAGTAGAGCTGCCCGATGGGTGGCGACGTTGAGCAGCGAGATGGAAAGAGGGAAGCAAAGTGAAGCACTGGGTGGTGGCGGCAGTGACAGAGATGGCCGGATGAGGCATTACGGCGGGAGGAGCGGCGGAATGCCTCGGGTATGATGTACTTCACGTAGGAGGAATCGTCCAAGCTAAAGGAGTGACGCACTGGACCGAGTGAGTTCCGACAATGCTAATGGACCTGGCATAGGGACCTAGGGTCACCAGAGGCAAGCCGGCGGCATGCAACCATGGTGGCGCCGTGGATGCCTAAGGAGGAGTGGGCGCTAGGGACTCGCCCGTGGAAAAATGATGTGTGCGTGAGGACCAGTGACTCGCCACGACCACGAGGGTGAAGAAGATGAGGCCGGGGAAGGGTTGAGGCAGCTTGTCGACGACGAGCAGCGGCGATGCAAAGGAGGTTCACGACGACAGCTCACCACAGCAACGGAAAAAGTACAAGGAGTGTCGTGTTGTCTCACTAAGGTGATAGAGATGTTGTAGATGCAAGGAATCGGTTCGAGGCTCACCGAGCTTCGTGGGAGATCGAAAATGATGGTGGCGGCTGTGAGAGAGGAATGTGGCGGTGGCGCTTTGATTTTTGGCAAGAATATTTGCATTAAGTGGGGGAAATGCATCAATATGGTATGGAACACATAATGACGCAGTGGAGTTGAGCCCGAACTCTCCGGAGCGACGAGAACGTGTGGGCGAGATCAGGTGTGCGCCGGAGTTGAGGACGAAGGTGAGCACAATCGTGCTACAAGACTCCCGAAGCTACGTTGAGTAAAGGAGAAGTGTGAGTGATGGATAAGGGTCAAAATGATGCGAGTATCATGGGTGAGGAAGCTAACTAGAGCGGCGGAGATGATAAGACGTGCTCACTAGCATCGGAGACGACACACGTGTTCCCGCGAAACCGAGGAGCGAGGAAGCTCGGGTTTGCACAAAATAGAACATGGGCGAGCTGAGGAAGACGATAAAAGCTCTATTGCTTAAGTAGCTAGGATAATTGCATGAGAATAATGACGAGACACCGGTGGACTCGCGAGAAACTCGTGGACACTGTTAGGTTCCTCTGTCCATGCGAGAAAATAGCACGTCAGTGGGGTGGATAGCATGGGCAAGGACTGGCATAGGTGATGGAGGCAGTTGAGAATCAATTCTGTGGCCACCAGCTGCGAACCACGGGCGAGCGGCGGAGCAGGCGATGCACTGGTGCATTGGCGCGCGCGAGCAAGAGGTGGAAGACAACCTCTGGCAAGTGGGCCCAGCATGTCAGCGAGAGGGTGAGAGCGAGGATGGCATGGGCTGCTGCGTTGCACGAGCGAATTGGGCTAGGAAGATTCGGCCCATCGGCGCGCGGGAAATTCAAATAGAATTTGGAATTTCCAGGAAAAGGCTGAGACAAAATTATAAACCTAGCAAACAAGCTCCAAAGTTATGAAATTTTTTTCTGGAAGCTCCTAACACGGTATTGATTCTTGTGTAAATTTTTAAGTATTTTATCTGTGATTTTCTCAGAAATTCTTCTAATTTGTTGTTTGCATGTTAATTTACTATTTGATTTATGCGAAGGACCAAAATCATAGTAAAATAGTTATTACATTCATAAACATTCTCAAAATTATTATCTCATTTATTCTCATTATAGTTTCCTAAAATTGAGATTTTTGGATGTTACAGTTCGATTCGTATGTATTCTTATATATATGTTGCAACAAAAACATAGATATCATTGCAATCAATTCAATTTGAATGCCGACTATATATACGGGCAAATTAAACAACATTTCAGGTGGAAATATCTATGGTTATGCTAATTATCAGATGCCTAATATTCTTGTAGAAGTAAGTCGAAACTTCTAGTTTAGATGCACTTAAAGACGTATATGCTTCAACTGTTGGACGTTGGTTAATTTGATAGACAAATTTTAACTTGTTCCTAACAAAGAAATGAAGCGCACTTCTAGTTTAGTTGAACCCGAGCCGAACGGAACTTCGTTACTCATATTTCAACTAAATGTCGTCTTGTGAGAGTTTAGAAGCAATTTTGAATAGATTCAACGAGCCTATTATGGAGCAACACTTGAATGCGAACGAGCTCTTTGTCGCCAGTAGTTTTTAAGACAGATTCAAGTATATATGGTTTTTAAGACAGATTCAAATATATATAGTTTTACAATATATTTGTGTGATAAAATTACTTCAAACAATCCATTCGTACACACTTTGCAACCCTCTAGTAGAGCTGGTCAAATGGGCCGTGTCGTCGGGCCCATCTGAGGCACGATACTGTGACCTGGCCCATGCATGGTACAACCCGCACGATTCACGGGCCAGGCCGCCACGACACGATAGCTCAGGCTGTGTCGGGGCCACCACCTCGGTATGCACGGTCCGTTAGGCATGACATTGTTTATATATATATATATATATATATATATATATATATATATATATATATATATATATATATATATAGGATAAATACTTTCTACTCCGGGTGTAGTTACTCCCACTTCGATATACCACTTAAAAGAACTTGACATACTCCTTTATCACTTTGGGTATACTCATATACTAATTATAAGATATTCCAATGCGAACCACATGAAAAATTTGTAAGAAAGTCCTTAGTTTTAGCATATTTTGTAAATACCTTCATATTTGCACTAAAAAGGAGTATGTCTAAAAATTTGTACATACCACCCTCGAAAATGTGTGAATACCACCTAGGTGGTCTTATATACTGTATACTACACATACATACTCTCGGTTATGAAAGATACTCTCTACGTTGTGAGATACGGAATAGGGAGTAACTACTCCCGGGAGTAGGAAAAAGGCTTCCTATATATATATATATATATATATATGATTTTATTTTTATTTATTAATATTTATATGATTTTCTTTCTATTTTTAATACTTATATGGTTTTATTTTAAACTTTTTAAATTTTACATAGTTCATTTTATAAGTATATATAAATTTATTTTGGTTATATATATATATATATATATATATATATATATATATATATATATATATATATATATCTAGAATTGTTTTACATGTTTTTTAATTTTTCATATCTTATAAGCTAAATGACAAATATTGAACATTAATAAAATTCTATTATATTTTTCAATATGTTGATCTCATTTTTTATAATTTTTATATGTATTTTTGAATTGTATATATTTATATATTTTTTTTAAAAAAAAATTGAATCTAATAAATTAGATGAGTCAGAATTGACCCGTTGAGTTAAACAGGTTCGGATCAGCCAGACCCGAAAGACCGTCGGACCATAGCTAAACTGCCTAACCAGCACATCAACCAACACAGCATAATCCATTTAGTTCGGGGAGCAGGATAAATCGTGTCCAGAATCCAGATAAGCGTACCGGGACCCAGGCCGGGGCGGACCAGACCCGCCCATGCTCTGCCCTCTAGCCTCACGATCTCCGGCTAGGGCAAGAAGGCACCAGCGTGAAAAGACAAAAGGATAAAAGGGAACATCTCGCAGTCGCTCTCACCAACAGTAGCACTAGCACCACCTCCTCTCTCTCATCCTGCACTGTTCCTACTCTACTGCTACTCCCCCCAATCACCATCACTTTCTCCATGACCCCATCCCGTTCCAAAGTCTAGAGGTCTCTAGCTCATCAGTGTCACACCCACAACTAGCATTGCCACTTGCCGCGCCGACCCTGTCTGTGACTCCTCCCTCGCTCGCAGCCGAGCCACATCTTTCTTTACACTACTCTCTCTCTCTCTCTCGCGACCAAGCTTAATTTCCTAGTGCTTTACTGCATCTCCATGTCATTTGGCAAGGGGGACATGAGCAAGGAGAGCCTGTACCAAGAACGCAAGGACGTGGCGAGCATACGGTTCGCTACGCCGCCGCCGCCGCAGCCTTCGCACCATCACCATGGCGGACACGGGGAGAAGCAGCTAGAGTGCTTCTCTGACGAGGTGGATAGCCGCGGGAGCGCCGAGCTGAAGGAGCTTGGGGGGACCCAGCTGGCTGTCAGCGGTGGGGGAGACGGGGCGAGCATCGAGGTGGCGAAGAAGCGGAGGGGGCGGCCGCCGGGGTCCAAGAACAAGGCGAAGACGCCGGTGGTGATCACGCGGGAGGCGGAGCCCGCGGCGGCGATGCGGCCGCACGTGATCGAGATCCCCGGAGGCCGCGACGTCGCCGAGGCTCTCGCGCGCTTCGCGAGCCGCCGCAACCTAGGGATCTGCGTGCTCGCCGGAACCGGTTCCGTCGCCAACGTCTCGCTCCGCCACCCTTCCCCCGCGGTCCCCGGCACCGCCCCGGCGGCCATCGTCTTCCACGGCCAGTACGAGATCCTCTCCATGTCCGCCACGTTCCTGCCCCCGGCCATGGCCACCGTGGCTCCCCAGGCCGCGGTCGCCGCTGCAGGTCTCTCCATTTCGCTCGCCGGCCCGCACGGCCAGATTGTCGGCGGCACCGTGGTAGGCCAGCTCTACGCCGCGACCACCGTCGTGGTGGTCGCTGCTGCCTTCACGAACCCCACCTTCCACCGCCTCCCCGCCGACGGCGACGCGTCGGTGTCAGTCTCCGTGTCGCTCTCCGGAAGCGGCGACGTGGACGAAGACCATGCCCGTCAGCACCAACCGGAGCCGCAAGAACAGCGTCACCTACGACGGCAGCCACCACACCTGGCAGCGGCCGCCGCCTCGGCACCGCAGCCGGTGGAACCTTGTGGCGTGTCCATCTACGCCTGCCACTCGCAGCCCCAAGAAGTGATGTGGCCGCCGGCTGCTCGTGCACCGCACCCACCACCGCCACCGTACTAATCAGAGAGAATTCGCGCGCCTCATCGCTAGATCTCCATTTACCTTAGCTGCTAGGGTTTAACTCTCCTTTCACTTTGGCTTCTAATGTCGACATCGATCTGCATTGCGAGAAGCTTGCATGGGAATTGAATATCTGTGTTTTCTTTTCAGTTGCATGCACGTCTCAAACTGCCCAACTAACCCTTGCTTTTATTATCTTTCTTTGGTAATTTCAGTCTAACCAAATCAGGCATAGAAAGGATGTTTCCACTAGTGAACCTGAGAATGCTGCTCTTAATTTGATGGTTTATTTATGCCAGCCAACATTGGTAATAGCAACCAGCTGGAGGCTTTACTGTTAAAATCATCGCCACTACTCTGATGCGTATACCCTTTTGTAGATGCTTTCCTGTATCTTGCTGAATATTGAGAGTATACTAGTATTATGGGAGAGGAAAACATCACACAGGCATGCATGCCGATTCTGTTAAGCCATTGATCTGTGGCGCTCTACCGTATGGGCCTTGAGCCTTCTCTATCAGCCGTGTTTCCTACTTTGCTCTACTATATGCGCTATGCAGTAACAAAAAAGGAAGTAGATGCTAGCAGAACAGCAGAACCGCAAAAGACATAAAGCATACAGGTTCAGTTAGTATTGTGACTCGTGATGGTCATTACCCGGCGTGATCGTTTGTAGAAATTTGACCCATGCATACGGGTCAGGCCTAGTCTGCACGCTGGTGATTAAGCTTGAGATGTAGTATTCTCGAGTGACAAGACCTTCATGTGGCAACAATTGATGATGGACTCGGCATTCGCTGGCCCGTTGGATATTTGGATGGATCGTCGCTGTAATTTTTGTCATGGGTCATGGTCGTTGGTTTACTAATGGATGCATGATGTAGGTGTAGGCGTGTATAGCATGACTGTATGCCGTACGAGAATGAGCACAGAATATATGTAACGCACTGTGTGCTATTCACCGTGCAAGTCTGGCACAAATTTCTATTTTTCACCTTTTTCATCTCGTAATTACAAAAATAACTATCCATAGTTTTTTTTTTATAAATATAACACCATTGTTGCACGGCCACCGTACCGCAACCCATCCCCAACAACCACATCGCCCGTTGTTGTATGGCCACCGTGCGGCAATCCCTCTAGCCGTCACGTGGCATATTGCCGCACGGTGGCCGCGCGGTAACATTGTAGCGTCTATTGTCACACGGTAGTTGCGCGGTAATACTGTAGCATTCTTTTTTCTTAAAAAACATTTATGTATACTTTTTTGTATGAATTTTTAAATACAGAAAATGAGCTCCAAATATTATGATATTTTTGTGAAGTCTCCTGATCTAGTGTTCTTGCCTGTGCAATTTTTTTTTAAAAAATATTCATTCTGAACATTTCTCGAAAATTTATTTAAGTATACTGTCTGTACGAATGTTTAAATATAGAAAATGTGGTCCTAACATTAAAATTTTTTAAAGGCTCCTTACACAGTGAACTTGATTGTGTAATATTTTTTAGAATTTCGTATGTTCTGAAAATATCTCAAAAATTAAGGGTTTAGGTCTCGAAAATTAGGCTTTTAGGATTCAAAAATTATGGATTCACAATTTCATGTGATTTGAAATGTGTGAAGTTTAGTATCCTTAGTGAAATGTATTTTACCTAGAGTGGTCCATGTGGTACTAAATACGACGAGAAAATATACCAATACAACCAAAAATTCCAAATTGCTTGATCACAAAACGAGCTGAACCGGTTGTCCTAGGCTGTATATTGCAGAGTATGTACGTATGTATACATAGGAACTGGTCATGCTGGAATTTTTGGCAGATACAACGTTTTTTCGTCGTGTATTTGCAGATCAGACCACGGCGATGGCGTATTTGCAGATTTGGTATCGCTAGCGCATAGCCACCAAGTGCCAACGCTGGATATCACGGCACATAGCATTGGCGCATGGCCACCGCGCGCCAACGCAGGTGTCGTCGTCGCGTGCCCGCCACCCCAGCCCCTAGCCGCCACCTCTGCCGCTGGCGCACGGTGGCCATGTGCCAGCAAAATAGTGCGGCAATTAGTTAGAGCTTAATTAGTTAGTTTAGTTAATTACTTAGGTTAGTTTGTGTTAGGCTGAAATTTGGATGAATTTAAAAATATTGCAAATGAGTCCAAAAAATTATGAATTTTTTTGTGGAGCCTCCCGACACCGTGTACTTGCTTGTGTAAATTTTACATAATTTTATTCATTCAGAATTATTATCGCTATTTCGTATAAGTGTCTTGTTCGTATGAATCAATAAATGTAGTGAGCTCCAAAAATTATAAATTTTATTTTGAAGGGTCCTCACACAGTGGACTTGATTGTGTAATGTTTTGGCAATTTTATATATGTTCTGGTAATTTAGGATTTAGGTCGCGAAAATTTTGATTTTAGATTTTGGAAAATAGGGTTTCATGATTTCATGTGACTTGGAATGTATAAAAAAAGCTGCATTGCTACTCCATTGGAGATGTCGATATACAATATGGTGCTGAAGTATACACGTAACAACCAAAATACGCATACAAATATAGCAAAACAAAATATGAATACAAATTTAGGTCAATGTTCTGGACTAGTCTATTTTGTTTCAATGCTTCGAATTCATTACTTTGGTGCTGTATATTGCTTACCTGGTTATGTTTCCTTTGCCTAGTTGTTCATGCTTGATCAATCTTTACTCGGGTTTTGTTGAGACCCGTGGACGGGTTCTATTATTGTTTTGCTTGCTGAAATTTTCTAGTGTGTTAATGATTATTAGACGTTTAAGGGTAATAGGTGGCATTCTAGGCTCAGTGTTGGGCTAGGGTGTTACACCGGTGCACCTCGGGGACACCAGAGCTAAGGAAGATGGACAAGATCTGGCGAAATCTGGCGGCAGCAGGATCGGGGGACAGTGGATTTGATACCAGCACGGACGACTAGGAGGCGCAGCAGCACCTAGAGCATGCTGGGGTTGCACAAATCCTGCGAGGAGGACGATAACCTCATAGTAGTACATGGTGGTGGTGGTAGGGCACATCTAAGTAGTACATGGCGGTGGACGACAAAGATGAGGAAGAAGACGGAGTGAAGCAAAGGAGTCGGGACAGCCGAATTCAGAAGGGTGTGGGTCGGGGGTGACTGGATCCGAAGGCGGCTGTGTCGGGGACAGCCAGATTTGGCAGGGGCAACGGGATCCATCAACGCCAGCGGTCCATCCTCCTCAACTCTGGCGGCACCGGATGGGCCGCCGCGGCACACCGACGAGGGAAGGTACACCACCATCGCCTCACCCTCCGACGCCTGCCGAGCACTGTCGTGTACCGCCCGCCGTCCGCCACCGCCGCCGCTTAGGGTGGAGCATTGCAGATCTACGTGGAGCACCTTGGGGACGGAGTAGCTTGGCGGTGGGATGGCGGTGTACCTGGGCCGCTACATTTAGATTGTGGGAGTGGGAGAGAGAAGAGATAGAAATGAGATATGGGAATGGGAGAGAGACCAGAGAACGGGTTTGTGGTGAGCCTGGTTTGCACTGTTCATGTGATAGCCTCTTTTCCTCTCTCCCATTTCGAAAATTAAAAGGTATATTTTGCACCGATCTTGGAACATCAAGCAGCAGTTATGATTGTGGGTTCAGGTGAACCCACGTTCATAATCTCCTTATTTGAGTCGAAACATGCTAAAGAGACAAACACATTTGCCACACCCAGTTGGCATGAAATCTTAATTTTGGTACGTCAATAACGATGAACTTTTGCAAGCAATTGAACTTGTAACATAATTTTTGAATTAGCTAGGCTGTTTCTGTTCTGCTAACTTTTGTTCACCCCATATGTACTGCATTGCATTTGTATGCACGAGAGCTATATAGTCGATCTCAAGAGAAAAGAACAACGGAGCTTTCAGTCAACACTCGGTCCCCGTTTGGGGCATGAGATTTTTTTTTTTTTTTGCAAGTCTTGCAAGAGTTGAACCGTTTCTTGTGAAATTTCTGTAAAATTCAAGTTAGTGAAACTGTTTATTACGCTTTTATCCGAGTACGTCCTGAGATACTCTCAAGTCTCGATCGACGCTAGGTAAGTACGTACGTACGTACTAGGACAGTAGCAGCTCTCCCGGTATCGTGACCGTCTTATCAGTGCTAGCTTTCCTGCCTGACGCGTCCACAAACACCAGTCTCAAGAAGCAGGCGCAGAAGTGGGATCCCTCAGGCATGCAGCTCAGCTCCCTCCCGATCCAAAAGTTGGCGCTGCTTTTTTGCCTTTGCCCTGCCTGGCACAGCCCACAAGACAGCTCCCAGCAACGCAGGCCTGCGCCGCGAGGGTGACCGCGCGGGCGCAGCGGCCGCGCGCGGCCGGGGACGCACGACAGAGACCGAAGAAATATGGGGAGGAGAGAGGGAGGGGATGGCGGGGCAGGCCGGAGGCCGCGTGGGTATCTTCCTGCTGTACTTTGTGTTAGAGATAAAATAGGTTGCTAAAGATAGAATCTCTCTAGAATAGAAAGCATTGTATAGGTTCTGGAAAGAGGCTTCAGATAAGGACTCGGTCTCCCTCTCAATCACGTCTTAACATGTAATCAAACACCGTGATATAACGGATATATAACAGGGCTATGCGGCCTCTAACGAGGTGAGAACGCTTCTGCAATCTTTTATGGTATCAGAGCACCCTCCTCAAAGATCCATCTACTAGCCGTCATGAATACTTCGTCTTCATCAGCTCCGGCCGGTATTTCTCCGTTTGGAGTTCCGGTGACAGAGAAGCTTGGCAAGAATAATCACTTGCTGTGGAAAGCGCAGGTTCTGCCAGCCATAAGAGGAGCTCAGTTGTTCGGCTACCTCGACGGCACCGTCATCGCACCTGCAAAAGAGATTGAAGTAAAAGACGATGAGAAAGTCGGCAAGATGCAGAATCCAGCATACGCTCAATGGGTGGCTGCGGATCAACAAGTCCTTGGATACCTGATGTCATCTCTCTCACGTGATATTCTGACACAGGTTGTATCGGTCACAACGGCGGCGCAACTCTGGACGGTACTCGAAGAGATGTTCTCTTCCAGAACGCGTGCGCGGGTGATCAATACTCGTATTGCCCTCTCTACCACAAAGAAAGGTAACATGACTGTCAATGAATACATGATCAAGATGAAAGCTTTAGGTGATGAAGTTGCAGCCGCCGGCAAACCTTTTGATGATGAAGACATGGTGTCATATATTCTTGCTGGTCTTGATGCTGATTTTGAGCCAGTGGTGTCAGCATTGACAGCTAGGGTTGAGCCAGTTTCCGTGGCTGAGCTCTACTCACAACTGCTAGGCTTTGAGGGCAGAGCAGATCTGCGTCAAGGAGCATACCACGCCTCGGTGAACTCAGTGAATTCGGTCTCGTTTGGACGAGGTGGAAATCAACGAGGCCGAGGTCGCAGTCGTGGGAATTTTTCTGCTCCTAGTCCTGGCCGTGGCCGCGGAGGAAACCGTGGACAACATGGAAGCCGAACGTCTGGAGGCGAACGTCCTGTGTGTCAACTTTGTGGCAAGATGGGACACACGGTAAGCATATGTTGGCACCGCTTTGATCCAGATTTTGCTCCACAGGAAAAAAGTGTGTCCGCCGCTACACAATCCTATGGAGTCGACACAAATTGGTATGTGGATACCGGTGCAACTGATCATATAACAGGAGAACTAGAAAAATTGAGTGTTCGGGAGAAGTACAACGGAGGAGATCAAGTTCATACGGCCAACGGGACAGGTATGTGTATTAGTTACACTGGTCACACTCAAATTTGTACCCCTGATCGTCCTCTTTATCTCAACAATGTTTTGTATACTCCTGATGCCAAGAAAAACTTGATATCTGCCTCACGCCTTGCTGCTGACAATCATGCCTTCTTTGAGATTCATCCAAAGTTCTTTTTGATCAAGGATCAGGTTACGGGGAAAGTTCTGCTTCAAGGCAAGCGTAAAGGAGGTCTATATCCATTACCTTCATCATCATCGCCTCAATCACAGAAGCAAGCTTTCAGTACCATCAAACCTACATTATCTAGGTGGCATGATAGGCTAGGTCATCCATCCAGTACTATTGTTCGGCAAGTTGTCTCTAGAAATAAACTTGTGTTTTCCGAAGAGTCCAATAAAGAGTTAGTGTGTGATGCCTGTCAGCAGGCAAAAAGTCGTCAGCTTCCTTATCCTAAGTCGTCAAGTATTTCTAAAAGCCCTTTAGAACTTGTGTTCTCTGATGTCTGGGGTCCTGCTCCTGATTCAGTAGGCAGAAAAAGATATTATGTCAATTTTATTGATGATTTTAGCAAGTTTACTTGGATCTACTTGGTTAAGCATAAGTCTGAAGTTATACAAAAATTTCAAGAATTTCAAGCTCTTGTAGAAAGATTATTAAATCGGAAAATCATTGCCATACAATCTGATTGGGGAGGAGAGTATGAGAAATTAAATTCTTACTTCTCAAAGATAGGCATCACCCACCGTGTCTCTTGTCCTCATGCCCACCAACAAAATGGATCTGCCGAACGGAAACATCGACACATTGTTGATGTTGGTTTATCTCTCCTAGCTCATGCCTCCATGCCTCTAAAATTTTGGGATGAGGCATTTGTCACAGCCACTTATCTTATTAACCGCACACCTAGCAAGCTTCTTCAATATTCAACACCTTTGGAGCGGTTGCTTGGTCAAAAACCAGATTATTCGCTTCTCCGTGTGTTTGGATGTGCGTGTTGGCCAAATCTTCGACCATACAATTCTCGTAAACTCGAGTTCCGATCTCAACAATGTGTTTTTCTTGGCTATAGTCTCCTACATAAGGGGTTTAAATGTCTTCATGTGACCACAGGTCGTGTTTACATCTCACGTGATGTCATCTTTGATGAAAATATTTTTCCCTTTACTAAACTCCATCCCAATGCTGGTGCTCTCCTTCGATCTGAGATTCTTCTACATCCACATCTTCTTTCCAATACTGATCAAGGGGGAATATTGTCATGTGATCAGTCAACTAATACGCATATTAATTCTCTTGATGACAATAATTTTTCTGGTTCTGGTGAAAGTGGTGCAGAGTTTTTTGGTGCAGGTTATGAGCAAGAATCACATGAAATCACAGATCCAGTTGAAGGCACAGGAACCGAGGATGGTTTGTCTAATCCGTCTGATGCATTGGTAGAAATAGCAAATGAATTTCCCTCGGGATTGGCGCAGGACGTAACTGGTTCAGCTTCGTCAGGTGGGAGCGATCCCACTGCAGTAACGTGGCACAACGAAACTGGAGAATCAGAGGATCACGTCGTCCCGCACGATGTCCCGATTTCTGTGGTGGTAGATGAGGCTGCGGGATCTTCTGTGGAAACCACGAGATCTGGAGCAATGAACAGGCCACACACGAGATCACAAAGTGGAATCAACAAACCAAAAATCTACACAGATGGGCAAATTAGGTATACTTTCCTCACAAACACAGGTGAACCACAAACTGTTGATGAAGCTCTAGCAGATAAAAAATGGAAGCAAGCTATGGATTATGAATTTGATGCATTGGTTGAGAATAAAACCTGGCACCTGGTACCAGCCCAACATGGAAGAAATATAATTGACTGCAAATGGGTCTTCAAGATCAAAAGAAAAGCTGATGGATCCCTTGACAGATATAAGGCACGTCTAGTCGCAAAGGGATTCAAGCAAAGGTATGGAATAGACTATGAGGACACCTTTAGTCCTGTAGTTAAGGCTGCGACCATACGAATTGTTTTGTCTATTGCAGTAAGCAGGGGATGGTGCCTACGGCAGTTAGATGTTAAGAACGCGTTCCTTCATGGTGTTCTTGAGGAGGAGGTCTATATGAGGCAACCACCAGGTTATGAGGATCAACAGAGACCACATCACATATGTAAGTTGGATAAAGCTCTCTATGGTCTCAAACAGGCTCCTAGAGCTTGGTTTGCTAGACTAGGTCAGAAACTGCAGCAACTTGGCTTTATTGCTTCAAAGGCAGATACCTCACTGTTCTTTTATAGCAAAGGTTCAGTTACAATATTTTTACTAGTATATGTTGATGATATTATTGTGGCCAGCTCATCACAAGATGCAGTTATTGGTTTACTTAAAGATCTTACGACTGACTTTGCATTAAAAGATCTTGGTGACTTACATTACTTCTTGGGAATTGAGGTATCAAAAATGAAAGATGGTATACTTTTGTCACAAAACAAATACACTTCGGATTTGCTTAAAAAGGTAAATATGGAGCATTGTAAACCGGCAGTCACACCATTGTGTACAACAGAAAAGCTTTCATTACATGAAGGTGAAGCTCTTGGACCCGAGGATTCTACTAAATATAGAAGTATGGTTGGAGGACTTCAGTATCTAACTCTCACCCGGCCTGATATATCTTTTCCTGTGAACAAGGTGTGTCAGTTCCTTCACTCACCAACCACTGTTCATTGGACTGCTGTTAAACGAATTCTCAGATATCTTAAATACACTCTTGGTACCGGGCTAAAGATTAAGAAAAATTCTTCTACACTTGTTAGTGCATTCTCTGATGCTGATTGGGCAGGAAGCATTGATGACCGACGCTCCACCAGTGGGTTTGCAGTTTTCTTAGGCTGCAATTTGATCTCTTGGAGTGCACGCAAACAAGCAACAGTGTCAAGATCTAGTACTGAGGCGGAATACAAGTCACTAGCAAATGCAACAGCAGAAGTGATTTGGATACAGACATTGCTACAAGAATTAAAAATCTCAAGCCCACCAGCAGCACAACTTTGGTGTGATAATATAGGAGCAACCTACTTGTCTGCAAATCCAGTATTCCATGCTAGAACAAAACACATCGAGGTTGATTATCACTTTGTTCGTGAAAGAGTAGCGCAGAAATTATTGAATGTTCAATTCATCTCAACTAATGATCAAGTTGCTGATGGTTTTACAAAGGCCCTGTGTGCTAGAAAGTTAGATATGTTTAGATACAATCTTAACTTATGTAAGTTATGATTGAGGGGGAATGTTAGAGATAAAATAGGTTGCTAAAGATAGAATCTCTCTAGAATAGAAAGCATTGTATAGGTTCTGGAAAGAGGCTTCAGATAAGGACTCGGTCTCCCTCTCAATCACGTCTTAACATGTAATCAAACACCGTGATATAACGGATATATAACAGGGCTATGCGGCCTCTAACGAGGTGAGAACGCTTCTGCAATCTTTTACTTTGCTCTGCGCCACCCACCCATGAGGCCATGAGCCATTCTTAATTTGTTGTTCTGCTCAGCAAGTAGTAGCTCTTCGGCTGTTCCCTTCCCGTGTAGCGGCTAGCTCTGCTGTGCAAGTGTGCATGCCGGTCGGCCAGCATGCTACTCCTCTCCTAGCTGACCTCAACAAATAATGCGTGCACGGTTGAGTCACGTTTTAACCTCAAATTAGGAGCTGGTCTCTGATGGGACTTTTTTTGGAGCGAACCAGCCATTTAGTCCAGTCTAGCATGCAGCAGCAACTGAAATGCATTTCTGCGTATCTTCTGCATGCATGCATGGTTGGTCGTGCTGGTGTAGGCGTGTAGCAACACGCTGGGATGGAGGATATGTATGGCCAAAGTGGGTCGTAGTCTCTCTAATTTTAAAAAAGAAGAAGAGTAACACTGAGTATGGTAATAGCATTTATATTCATCTATTATTTAGTCCTTCAAATGATCATCCTGTTGTCTACACCTCCAAAAATCCCGTTAAGTTCAAACCAATCGACTTCAGCTTCTTCCTCACTAAGCTATGAATCACTTATCTAGTTTTTCACTCATTTTGGTAGCTCAGTTTAGCCAGTAGCTAACGTCCATCACTACTGCTTACATTCTACCTTTTGCTCGTCGCCTTCTGTAAATGTTACGGCAAAACGTAAGCGGTAAAACCACAAGACAACTAGATGATGCATTGTGGCAGTCGGCGGAGCACGAAACATCCCCGGTCGCGCAACTAAAGCTTGGAGTGGTCGAGTGATATAGTCATCAACCTAAGAAGTGGTTCCTGCTTTCTGGCGACATGTGTCTCTTCCTCTTCTGTTTTTTAGAGTAAATATATACATATATCTTATGTTGTCTGTACCTCCAAAAAATTCCGTTAAGTTCAAACCAACTTCAACATCTACCTAAAAAAAAATTGATGGCAATAAATTCTACTAGATTATAGTAATATAATTTAGCATTGGTCTTCGGCACACTTGAGATTTGGTCAGCATTCGGCACACTTGAGATTTGGTCACTGGCAACACGTACCACCAGTCGCCGCGCGCGCGCTATCAACCGGTACGTTTGGAAGGCTTCGTGTGCGTCATACGCGAACTGCAAAAGGAGGCTAGCTCGGTGCGTAGAAAAACTTGGCTTTCGCTTCGCTTCGCTTCGCTTCGCTTCGCTTGCTTGGCCTGAAAAGAAAAGAATCCCCAAAGAGAGACAAGACAACGTTGATCGACGTATAGCACAGCTCGGCGAGAGAGAGACAGACACGGTGTGAGGGCCGGAGCCTGGAGGATTACTCGTCGGGTATCGAAGGAAAGAACCGAAGGCGCCGCAGAAGGTGCGCTGCTTTTTCGCGCAGTACGTTTCAGGCTCCGTCTCCATGGTTTCCCTTTCCTTTCGCGGGCTTTGCTCGTTGTTTGTACTTTACATATCGTGTCATGCATCTTCGTGGAAAGCTAAAGTGCTCTAGGGGTAAGCTTGGCTCTTTTGCCTTTTTGCACTACCGGCACTGAGACCCCTCTCGGATGGTCTCTTTCTTTTGTTTTTCATTTTGGGTTGTACTGCTACTGCACCACTATTGCTGATATGTGTGAGTTTTTGGTTTCTGGTCTGTTTAGTCTCTTTTTGAAAGGAAATAGCAAATATAGTGCTTCTGCAACTGAAATGACAGAAATAGTATCGCGACAGGATAAATAAGCGACACATGTTCCCTATCACGCTCGTAGTCCGCTGAAACCACCTACCGCACTCTCAACCCGCGACAGGCCACTTGTCGCGCTCTTTGTCAAGAGAAGGCTGGCATGCGCACGCGCCTACCGCGGGAAGACACGTTTCTGCCACAGATTAAGAGCGCGATAGGTGCCTGCTGCGGTGTTATTTTTGTAATTCTGTATAAAGAGAAGTTATTTTGTTATTGTAAATAAAAAATATGTTAATTTAGCCAAATACATGCTGAGCATATACTATAGTTTTTTTTGTACAAGAAGATTCGCACCTTACCATATAGCTAGTCTTGAAAAAACACCTTATCACATAATAGGAGTGCGCGTTTCAATTACACCGTGGGGCCTCCCCTCCGATTTCTGTTCAAAAAAATAGGAGTGTGCGTGCCAATCCATCGAATTGAACATATCTGTGTATATGTACGTAGCACCGTAATTCCGTAAAATATGTTGCTTTGATTGCCAACGGTTGGCAGTGCAACTATAGTAAGAATCCTGGACTAATTTAGCCCTATTGTGCAACAAAAATTCTAAAAATAGCCTCGATAATTTCAAAATTCCCAAAATAGCCCCCCCACGGTACTAGCTGCCGTCCCGGGGCAAGACACGCCTCGTGGGGCCAGCATGATCGCCGCCGTCCGACGGCAGGACGGCAAAGATTTGTGCCGCCGCCCACGTGGCGGCCGGGGCACGCTGCGACCCCGACGCTGCGACCACGCTGCCGCGCTTGCGCGCCGTGCACCACGGGGCGAGCCTGAGCTGCGCGATGCCATCACGGCGCGCGCGGCTGCTGCTGCTGCTGGCGCAAGCAAAAGCGACCAACGCCTTGCGCGCTTATAAAGGGAGGAGCGGTGAGGCTCGCTCCTCACCGCTCTGCGACGCGGTTTGAGCGGAAAAAAAATTTGTGCAAAAAAATCTACGAGTGGGAAAAAAAATCAGGCGCGAAAGCGAAGGAAAAATCATGAGCACCTAGAAAATAAGCTTTGAAGCCTGCTGCGAGCACCTAGAAAAGGTAAGTGTCATTCGCATCCGATTAGTATTATCGGTAGTTTTAGCCATGTGATTAGGATGCAATTAGATGAATTGTAGCAACAGATTAGTTTTAATTGTGTAGTTAGTTTATTTTGAAGACTTAGTAGTTAACAATGTCATTATGCCGTAATTAGTTGACTTAACAGACCTGTTGCTAATAGTGTTGTAAATATCCTTTCGACTTTTTGTATAGTTTCATGAACTTGGTCATAAAATAGCAAAATATTTGGAGGTCGTTAAGCAAAATAGAAATAGCTCCACTGAATGCTTTGTATATGTACTCTTGATCGGGCATATCGCGTTCGGTGCATGCACTACGCATTACACCGCTAGAATGAGAAACTTGACGCACCTCTCAGTAAGTTTTTAAATCTGAAATTTAATGAAAAAGAATACCTTGTCGTAGACCCCACATGTCTTTGGTGTAAGCTAGGTCTAACTCGGGTATGGAAACGTAGAAATGCAATAAGAATTTCTGAAGTGAATTATTTTTGCACTGTAATATCGAACTAGTTAAAAATTCGTAACTATATAGTACCACAGAAAATTTCTGAAGTGTAACATAGAATAGGCTATGGATTATTTATACTAGAAATAATAGTAGCTTGGACATTTCATTGATAGAAAAATCATACGAACTCCAATCGGGATTGAAAACATGTACGACAAAACGATCGTGTACAGTGGGCATAACCAAATTTGTAGAAGCGTTCATTCGGACAAAAAATCCCGTAAATAATTCGATGGTTTCATATGCACATGTGTTAGGTACTTTATGGCAGAAATTCAAGATCTTTCAGAGTATGCACTAACAATCTCTCCCGTCTACCCGCAGTCCCCGGAGCCGCTATGTGGCTTCCGCAAATGGATCGACCTAGAGATCCACCCACACGACCAGTGGCAGCTCGATTTCGAGGAGTGAAATGCAGAAAGGGGACGCGAGATCCGGGAGAAGGATCGTCGGACTGAAGAGCACAACGAGCGTATCCGTCGGGAGACTTGGGCCCATCTCGAGGCGTGCAGGCGCAGGGAGCACGAGGCACGCGAGAGAGAGCACGAGAAAAAGCGGAAAATGGCGGCCGATGCCAGGGCGGCAGGCGAGGAGTACAATGCCGAGCTCGCAAGAAAGGGCAAATGGCCCCGGTCCACGCAGTAGGTCGGGCTAGTCCGTAATAGTCCCCCTCCTATTCGCCATGTTTTAGCTATCCCCTAAAGGCATGCGTACTTACATGGTCCGAAAGCTCGTGTCGCAAGTTACCGTAGTAGTAGCGTCCATAGTAAAGTAATTAGCCGAACCATCATGCCATGTGACCACATGTAACGTGCTTTTGTCCGCACGCGGGCTGCAATGTAGTTCTGGTGCTGTGCCTCCGCTGAGCCATCAAAGTATGCCTTTTATGGTGGAATTCCAGAGATAGCCATTCACATCGGTATCGATTCTGCTATGTTTTAGGGTTTCTCCGTAATCGCAACGTTCTCAGCCCTTTCAGTTAAGTTAATTTCCGTACTCTGCTTTTCCGTACTCTACTTTCACAAAAGAAATGTGATGGAGAACCATAGCGGCCAAGAGTAGTCATGTCGTACCAAACTTCTCACATTTCAAGTCACATGAAGTCATGAAACCTTAATTTCCGAAACGTCTCGTCCTACTTTTTGAGACCTAAACCCTGAATTTGTCGAGATAATTTCAGAGCATATATAATTTTGTAAAATTTACACAATCAAGTCCACTGTGTAGGGAGTATGAAAAAAAATTCATAATGTTTGGACCTCATTTGCTATATTATAAAATTCCTACAAACATTAAACTTTAAAGAATTTTGCAGAAAAAAGAATGCATAAAATTTCAAAAAAATTACACAAGCATAAAAACTATGCCAGGAGACTCCATAAAAAATTTCATAATTGTTTGAGCTCATTTTGCATATTTTAGAAATCGTCCAACAAATATTATAAATTATTTTTTTGAATAAAAATAATAATAAATTTTTTTTGTGCACATGGGGCAGCACAGCAACTTGGTTGCTGCTGTCCTCGACGACAGCTAGTACCGTGGGGAGGCTATTTTGAGAATTTTAAAATTATTGGAACTATTTTTGAAATTTTTATTGCGCAATAGGGCTAAATTAGTCCAGAAATCCTATAGTAAGAAACTCGAGCTGGCTTGTCTCGGATTTAAGGTCATTTGGATTATGTGAGTTTTTTTTTTCTTATTCTATAAAATCTCTGGTTCCAGACAAAGATACGGAGGGTACGAAAGAACATGTTTGTTTATTGAGACTTGATTCTACATTCTTTTTTTATTAAGTAGCATGTGTTCGTGAGGCATGTTCTCCGTCTAAGTCCGCTTGCTGAATAAACGATGATGCTTCAATTTTTGGAACGGAATATATATTCTGTAAAGGGTCCTTTTATATAAGATTCAACTGTTTTTTTAGCTCAAAACAGTTAAATTTTAGTACATTTATAATTTTATTATACATAAATTACAGTAATTTATTTATGTGATTTTTATTCGTGATCACCGTAATTATTCTCAAATTCTTGATAACTCATATTTCCATCGTATAATTCAAAATATAACATATACTTTGAGATATTGAGAAAAATAAAGATAAAAAATAAAATTCTATACCAACAAAATACTGCAATATTTTGAACACGTTATGTTCCGAAAAAATTATAATAAATTCGAACCCAATTCATTCTATAAGGAAATAAAATAAAATTTCAAAGCATATCGAATGAGAAAATTCAACTGTTTTGACAGTCGAATCGTTTGTTTAGCAAATCTCTTCTGTAAAAGCATGAAGCAAATCGCTCACAACCAAACAAGGTAAATGGATTGTCAAATGGGCCATCTTTTTTTTAGAGAGAGGGAGCATCAAAATGGGCCATCTGAAACAGTCCACACACGAGCTTGGACTGCTAATTCTGAATGGGATTAAAGGCTTATTTGCTAAACCTAAGCGCGAGTACGTACTCCAAATGAGGCCAGGTCTAAATCCTAAGCCTAAACCCAAGTACAGCCTCCAAATTGGACCAGGCTTAACTATTCCAAAGGCTAATCCAGTCTAGGAATCCAGGCTTCTAATACACACTAGAATAGTACTCGTATAGTCGTGTTAGCATCTGTTGCATTCGTTGTTGTTTCTAGATGATGTGTAGTATTAGAAATGACTTTGAAATGTATGCACTGTGAATGAGAATGCCTCTTAGAGCTTTGCCTTGAAGTTTGAAGTCTGTTGTGGTTCTGTTAGCTGCCAATAGAAGTTTCATAGCTTGATTTCTCATGCATTCTCTTTCGAAACCTTGTAGCTTCGGTTTCTGGTTTCTAATAAAGAAAATAGGGGGAGTGGCCCACTGTTAAACATGATTAGGACCGGTAAACCTAAGCGTTGTTTGGTTTGGTGATAAATTTTTCCTTCCAAAACCTACCAAAAATTAGCAATACCAAAATTTGGTAATTGATAAGAAAATGAACTAGGGTGCTACGGGAGAAGAAAAACTTTCCAAAATTTGATAACAAACCAAATACAGCCCCTGATCCTTGTGTGATACTCCTAGGAAATTTGCCAGTTCCTGTTTGTACGTTTCTGCCCACGGGCATCTCCAAAATTCTTGCTGAGCGACCAATCAACACCGGCCAGCTCAACCGATCTGGCCACCTCGGCTGGATCCAATCCCCATCGCGCACGGGACAGCATTCCCCACCGACGAGACGCCGAGCATCCTGGAAAGCATCAACGGCTCGCGTCACGTGGCCTGTTCTGGGCCGCAGAGCCGGCGCCGCGCCGTTGGTCGCGGGACACCGAGTCGCACGTCGCCCCCACCGACCGAATTTGTTGGGGGATAAGGTATTAAGGGCGGCTGGGCCCTGTCCGTATGTACAGATTCAACTACAATGCAACTCTTACTCTACTAAGACCCATCGTTAGGGCAACTTCTTGCCTGACTTTTGTAGCAGTTGCATGCACAGTTTCTCCTCCCCGCTTATCTTCCTCCTGTGTTTCCCTACTATTGACAATCTCCTCCACGATTGCAGGAATGGTAGCAGAGCGCTCCTGCTCCCAAAGAAAATTAGCCCACGTGTAAATGAAGTTGCGTCTTCGAACGGAAGTGTAAGCGAAAGATGGGAGTGTGACTCGTTGTTCCTATCTGCACGAGACTCTTTAGAACATGTCGTTATCTATACGGGTTTCATTTGGAGTTTCAAGACGATGTAGGGGTTTGTGACAGTGGTTTCTCTCTTGCCACCACACGGCCCATTGCACGCCGTGCGCCAACACCGAACAAAACTGTTCTTTCCGTTTCCCTGTCTGCTCCATCATACACACCGAATTGCGTCGTACCACTCGATCGGCAACCATTTCTTCCAGGAACTTCCCTGTGTTCTATGCCCCCTTGGTCCTTGGGATCAGCAGCTCGGCGCTTGGCTGCCGCTACACGTGCAGCTTCAGCTTTGGTGACTTGCTCACCGGCACCGGCACCGGCACCGGCAAGGCGGCGGCCATGTCTGCCTGATCATGACCAGCACCTACAGCGCGCGGCCGTGTTGGTGGATGTTCTTTGGCTGCCCCACCGGCCGGGCGATCGGCGACGGCTATCTCATCATCTTCACAAGTGAGCGGACTACGCTTGTATTTGAGCATTTTTTTGGCCCAGGGACATCTGTATCCTTCGCATGCTTGTGTGTTTCGCGCCTTACCTGCACTATCTTTTTCGTTTAGCTTCAAGCACCCATCCTGTTCATTGGAACTTACATGAGCCAACTGTCTCCTACCTTCCCTAGAAGTTGTGTAGTTATCTTGTATGTTCTTGTTTTTTTTAATACTAGCTGAATATTAGTGCTTTGCTACGTATTAAAAACACATTACATGCCCTCAAACACCTATAAATATTTTACATTTCATCCCAATATTTACTTTGTTTCAGCTATCTTACATTTCTTCAATTTAGGAAACTTCTGTTTGGGAAACCCGAGAAACAAAAAAACAAGTACAACTACACACCCAGCTCCTATCCTTGGTCTGCGCCATGCCTCCGGCTCAGCCGCCATCCAGGCCTGCCATGCTCTGTCCCAGCCCGCCACGTGCCTCCACCGTCGTGTCCCACCTAGCCCACTTCCTTTGTTTCGCCCCTACGCCCGGCCTGAACCACGCCGCCACCGGCATAACGAGGGCTACATGACTATTAGTTCTTCAAATTCCGGCTATAATGGAGGATCTGAACAACTAATTCATGCACCACGAAGCCCAGATATATTGGCTTGCACGAGCATATGGTGGCGGTTGATCCTCTGACGAAGCATCCCATTTCCAAAGCAGGTCAGTTCAACAAGGATTTGTTTTCCTTTAGCAATGGAAAAGCAAAAGAAAAAAAAAAACCAAAATCAATGTGTTATCACCCGTTGTGTAGCTCGACGAACTCATGCCTAGTGGCCTACATGTGATAAATCACCTCCCTCCCTCTCAAACATAGATCCAAAAGAAGGTCATCACCTACGTATTGTGAGAGATAATTCAACCTTTCTTAAGAAAAAACCACAAATGAAGTGAATTTCTTTCCTTTCTTTACCTTTTCCTTTTAGGTTATTAGCTGGAAACAAACAGCACAAGCGATTGCGTAAGAACGAACTTGTACCTGATGTTGAGTATTGTATCTTCCGCAGATGGAGACCGAGTCCTACCTCTTCGCGCACACTGCAGCCACCACACCGTCACCAAGATCTTCTCCCCCGTGTCCACCTCCTGCCACTCTACTCAACCCCCCACCCCACCCACACACACCTTCTCCCCCCATCAAGGGAAACCGCCCATGGGCCGGACCGAGAGGGGGCCATTGAAATAGCCCAAAATTTTTTAATTTTTTTTTTGAATCTTTTGGTTTAAATTTAAAATCTTCCTGTTTTTTAAAAGTTCAGCCAAAATTCCACTTTTCGTTTTCGGAAATGCACTTTCTCTCAACCGGAAGCGTCTTTTCTCCCCAGGCGCCTTCGCCTTCCTTCTTCTTCCTTCTCCCGTTTTCTTCTCCTCCGCCTCTTTTCCTCCCCCGACGAGCTCTTTGGTAAATTCACTGCCCCCTACCTCCCCTCCCATCCCACCTTCGGCAAAAGCACCACCTCACCACCGCCAACCATTCCCCCACCTCCTCCCTCACCGGAGCTCACCGGCACCGAGCTCCACCATCGCCATGCCGCCTCGGTGCGCCTCAGGCCACCCCACCACCTCCATTGAGACCCCCTCCACTCATTGATGCCCCTCCGCTCTTAAATTTCGTCGGAGCGCCGCCATGTCACCGCCGGCCTCGTCCCCTGCTCCGGCCGTGCGCCATTGCCGTCGCCACCCCATCTCCGCACCTCCTCCGCCCCCTGCAACTCCCCAAAATAGGTTCACCACACTTCCGTGGTGCTCCCAGTGCCCTTCCCCGTAGCTGCCGGCCACCGAAACACTGGTATATTAAAACAATACTGTAGATCAAGGCATTTGACATGTGTTTTTGAGATCTGGTGGGGGATTGTAGGAATTAATACGGGCTGGGCCCTATTTTTAATTCTAATTAATTCCTGAAAAATCTCAATGACCCATATGCACGTGCTAAAATTACTTAGTCCCACATGGAGAATTGAAGGGGAGTTACACCACTTTATAAGGTGGAACGTGGTAGCCTCCCTTTTGGAATTGGAGAAAGCCAACACACACGCGCGCTCGCTCGCTCGCTCGCTCGCCGAGCCGTGCCGTGGTGTCGTGTTGTGTGTTGTGGTGTGGTGTGCACGCAGGCACGTCGGGCGCGGCGCATTTTTCTTTATCTATTCGAAAATCGAAACACACCGACTCCAAGTAATGTCATTAACAAACGGCTGGCAGTAGCGGTTCAGTTACTAGTGAGTTATGGCGAACGACGACCCCACCGATACTTCTACTGTTTGTTGTTCCGTCTACTGGTTCTGGGTATATCTATCTCACACTTGTTCTTTGTTTAGCTTTATTATCTGTTGTTGTCTTGAACACTGAGATAGGAATAGTAGTTTCTGTTCTTCTAGAAATTCGTATGACTATGGTGTTCATGATTACTTGCTTTATGAAAAAAAAGCTAGAGTATTATTCATGATTCATCTAGTATATCTGGATTAAAGTAATTCAAAAAATACTCATATATTCATCAGAGACTGGGTTTCAATTGGGAAGAGCGCAAGGTTAAGCACGGAAGCAGCAGCTGGAAATTTAAGTTTTGAATTGCAGTGCAGACATTGTGAACAGGTGATTTTGATCTTATCAGGGTGATACGTGATTGCTAGAAGCCTTGAACTTACAGAAAATAGTCGCTTCCATGGCCTTCACTAATTCCAAGTCATCTCAAGATGTTAGGCAGTAGACACTCTATTGATTACATGCTTCTTGGTTTAGCTCATATGCATTTGAGTTTTGGGGTTAGATTCAGTGTGTTATTGTAGCTCTACATTTCAAATTTATCTTCACAGGCCGTGTCAAGAAAAAAAAAATCTTTCACATGCATGCTGAATATCATTCATTTCCTATCTTTGATCCCAGTAAGGTTCCATAAAATTTTAGCGTGTGAGATAGCTGAACATAGAGTCGTGTCTAGCTGTTATCTACTTATGTGAAGTGAAGCCATCGTCATTGTCTGACATTGAATAAATTATTTTGGTGCAGGAATCAATTAATAGCTCACTGTTGAACTTGTTAACGTACCCTTGGATAGAGAAAAGGGTGAATGAAGGAACTTTGAGCCTTCATGGGGGCTACTACAATTTTGTTGATTACACATTTCAGAAGTGGACATTAGTGTACCGTCAAGGGTTGGAAGGTGGCAGCAAATATGCCATAAAGAATAGGTCTACCTGGTATTGATCACTGAATGCTTCTTGTCTACTTGGGTAAATTTCACTCTGTCCCCTGCGGTTTAGCATGGTTTTGCCTTGCCATTATGTTGTCCATTTTCATTGCACCTTGCTCCATTGTGGTATTTGTTATGATTGTTGCATATATTATCAGGAGGCCAATGGGCCTATATATATACAATGCATGTTACAGATAAGGAAACCAAATCAAATATAGAGTCCTACTCTAACACAAAGTTATCTCTAACTATATCTCTAACACCCCCCCTCAAACTCATGGTGGATCAACAACACTGAGTTTGGAGAGGTAGAAGCCGTGCTGTGCTCGAGTCTGGGCCTTCGTGAAGAAATCCGCTATCTGAAGCTCTGAAGGCACATACTGAAGAGCAATCACCTGATCATGCACACAAGACCTCATGAAGGAAGCATCAACACCAATATGCTTGGTGAGCTCATGCTTCACGAGGTCACGAACATCTTGATAGCACTTTGTCTTGTCGACAAGAGAGGAGTCGGTGTAATGTGAAACACCAAAATCCTCAAGTAACCACCGTAGCCAAGTAATCTCTGCTGTCAAGAGAGCCATAGCTCGCAACTCAGCCTCTGCACTCGAACGGGACACTGCAGTCTGTTTCTTCGTCTTCCAGGCAATAAGCGAACCACCAAGAAAAACATAGTAAGCAGAGATAGACCGCGATCGGAGGATCAGCGCCCAAGTAGCATCCGAATAAGCTGAAGTCAGAACGAGTGGGCGTGGAAAAAGAGACGGCGAGAGATAGTCCCACGAAGGTATCGCAGAACTCGAAGAAGGTGGCTGTAGTGGACCTGAGTGGGAGCAGAAACAAACTGACTCAGAATGTGAATTGGATAAGTGATATCCGGACGAGTAACAGCAAGGTAGACAAGACTCCCAACAAGATGGCGATAGCGAGTCGGATCAGAAAGAGGCTCGCCATCAGAGGGTCGGAGGTGAACATTGAGCTCCATAGGAGTCTCAACAGGACGCTGATCAGTGAGGGAGGCGCGATCAAGAAGTTCCTGAATATACTTCTCTTGGGACATAAAGAAACCATCCGGAGTGGAAGTAACCTCAATCCCAAGGAAGTAACGAAGAGGACCAAGATCCGACATAAGGAATCGCTCACTAAGACGAGCCTTGACAAAGGCAATGTACTCGAGTCATCTCCGTAATGATCATATCATCAACATACGAAGAAGAAGAGTCCGACCACGAGGCGAAGTGTGGACAAAAGCGCAGGTCATGATCACTTGTCAAAAACCAGCGAAGTGACCACGAGGAGAAGCGCTCAAACCGAGCACGAGGGGCTTGCTTAAGGCCATAGAGAGAGCGGCGAAGGCGGCAGACCATGCCCTCGAGAATGAATACCCGGTGGCGGATGCATGTAGACCTCCTCACGCAACTCGCCATTAAGAAAGGCATTCTTGACATCAAGTTGAGAAGCAGACCCGATGGCGAGCAGGCGCCACCGAAAGAAGAGTGCGGACGGTGGTCATGTGGGCCACAGAGCAAAAGTCTCGTCGTAGTCACGACCATGCTCTCTTTGGAAGCCACGAGCAACAAGACGCGCCTTATAGCGCTCAAGAGAGCCATCGAGCGAGTCTTAATCTTATAGACCCACTTACGGTGATGGGGCGAGAGTGAGATGGAAAAGGAACAAGATCCCAAGTACCAATGCGCTCGAGGCGACAATCTCCTCGGCCATGGCATGCTGCCACTCAGGATGAGTAACAGCATCCCGGTAGGAGGCAGGCTCACAAGTAGCTGCGCCAGCAAAGGCAAAACGGGCAGGGGGCCGAATCGACTGGCGATCGCGGAGAGCGTAGCGAGGAGAAGACGACCCATCAGGGGAAGATGAAACATCAGAAGAAGATGAAACATCAGGAGAAGTGGGCTCATCGGGAAGATCCTCAATACGAGGTCGACGAGTGTAGACGAGTGTAGTGGGGGGAGCCTGAGGAGCCGCAGGAGACGAAACAGGCGGCGACAATGGCGGAGAGGCCACAGGAGAAATATGTGGAGACGAAATAGGTGTATCTGGAAAGGTCAAAAAAGACAGAGACTCCATAGAGGAAGTCGAAGGAGAGACAGGACGTGGGTAGAAGGGACGAGACTCGTCGAAAATCACATCCCGAGAAATCCGCATCCGTCGACCAACAGGATCCCAGCACCGATAACCCTTGTGCTCGGCACTGTACCCCAAAAAAACACACTCAATGGACTGAGCAGTCAGTTTGGTGCGTTCTCGAGGGGCGAGGAGAACGTAGCAAACGCACCAAATGAGCGAAGGCGCGTAGTCGTCGAAGGAGACCACATAGGCGCTCAATAGGGATTGCGCCAAGAGCGTAAGAAGGTCGGATGTTGATGAGATAGGTGGCGGTGGAAACGACCTCCGCCCAAAAGTGAGGTGGAATAGAGCGGCAATCATCGATTGCGAGCCGACTCAAGGAGGTGACGATGCTTGCGCCAAGAACACCATTCGAGCATGAGCACCGGGACAAGAGAATCGGCGAGAGTGCCACAGTCGACAAGGAAATCTGCGCAGTGATGAGAGAGGTACTCGCCAAAGAGAGTCGACCACGAAAGACACGAATAGGAGTGGAGAACTGTGTGCGAACCATAGTGGCAAACTGTTTATAGATAGACAAGACCTCACTACGAGAAGACATGAAATATATCCAAGTGTGGCGAGAGAAATCATCTATAAATATGATATAGTATCGATGACCCCCTTTCGAAACGAAGGGAGCCGGACCCCAAACATCAGAATGAACAAGATCAAAAGGACGTTGAGACACTGACTCACTATGAGGATAAGGAAGCTGAAGCTGTTTGCCTAACTTACAGCCCTGACAATGTAGAGACACGTCTCCTGAGACAGACCCCAGGAGACCACGACGAACTAAAGACGACAGACGAGAGCCACACAGATGGCCAAGACGGTGATGCCATTGTTGGAAAGAGCCGGTAGACGGAGTGGCAGAGGCGGAGAGACTGGCGGCGACGGTGGCAGCGGAAGGAAGGTGAAGCCAGTCAAGCTCCCAGAGACGCTGCGAGTCAAGGCGCCGAGGGCCAGAACCAACCAGAGCTCCCGTGTGGCGGTCCTGAACACAACAAGAGTCAGAGTCGAGAATGATCCGATAACCAAGGTCGATGTCATCCGTGAGAGAAGAAGTCGCATGGTTAGGCGAGGAACATGAGCAATGAAGGAACATGAAAAGATGACTTGCTAAGAGGTCCTCGACCGAGAGCGAAAGAGAGGTACCATCGGCAGAAGAACACCGCGGGGAATCAAGAGGTGTAACAAAAGATAGAGTGGAAGAATCGGAAGTCATGTGAAAGGATGCTCGGAATCAAGGATCCACGGGAGGTACCATCGTGTAGGAGGTGGTTTCGATGCAAAGAGTCGATCGCGAGAACTGCGCAGAACACATCCGAGGAAGAACTCAAGCGGCAAGCGATCGTCGAAGTCGGCTATCTCTGCTCGGAGAGAAAATGCGAAAGTAGTCGATCGCGACGTCGTTGTAGAAGTACCGGTGCGGTGCTAGGAGAAGAACGGCGTGAAATATGCATTGCTTCTTGTAGCACCGAGACTCAATGTGGCCGATCTTGTCGCGATAGGAGCGCGAGGGCGACCACCGCCAGATGGAGGGCGGCCACCACCACTGTGACGGCCGGCCGGAGGAGGCGTCTTGGCGTGAAGTAGTCGGTGTAGCGGTGTACGGGCGGCGAGCACGGAGGGGAGTGGCATCGGACCAAAGACCACTCAAGCGAGTCTCCTCTGCACGTATCTCGGTAAGGGCCTCGGAAGAGTGACACGAGGGTGGCGTGCAAGTAGTCGGGCACGCCTCTGCCGAACTTCGGGGCGGCGAGTAAGGAACTCGTAGATCTGCTGAAACTCGGATCGGCCGCGGACGACCAAGCGGCCACGAACAAGAACGGCGGCCAAAGAAGCGAAGAGAGTCGATTGACGCCGATGCTGAACTCGAGGCGTAGAAGGCGTCAACGGTAGCATCACCTGCCAAGAGAGTGCTCTGACGAACTCTCGGCGGTAGAGGGCATCTCGGAGGGTTCGTGAGCGCTGTCGAAGATGAGTCCACATCCGACAAATGATGAAAATCCCACAATCTCAGAAGAAAACTGAGGCTGAACACTGGCGATGAGGACAGCAGCAGCTCGAGCATCGTCGTCAGACCACTGAGTGTAGGTAGTCAAGCGATCCATGTAGGAGTCCAGAGCCTCTTGGTAGCGAGGCGACCTTCTCATCGAAGGGCAAGCGACCTCAATAGCGACCTTGTCTGCTTTCGGGAAGCGCAATGACGTAGGCTCCGTCGGAGAAGTAGGGCATGGCGGACAGGTGACATCGCCAGAGAGGACGCCCCAAAGACGAAGACCACACATATGGATGCGCATGTGAGACACGAAGTCGGTGTAGTTAACACCGTCGAAGATCACCGGGCAGCGAGGGAGGGAAACGGTGCCCATTGGTAGGCGGCGCTGGACGGCGCGGCGACCAAGGTAACGTAGTCTAATAGGCGGCGCTGGACGGCGCGGCGATTAGACCGACGTTTTTTGAACTCGACTTTTCTTTTAAATGGAATCGGCCGGGCCGATTCCTAACCGGCCCACTGCCGAAAACGGGAGAAACCCTACTAGGGTTTCCCTTCTGCGGCCGGCGGCGGGTTGTGTAGCCTGCGGCGGCGGCGGCTGGTCAGCGACAGCTCGACGAGATGGGCCGAGGGAGCCGCCCCAGGCGAAGATGTCGACTCCGAGGGAGCCGCCCCAGGCGAAGATGTCGGCGTATTCCTTGGCGCGCTCGGAGCCGCCCCAGGCGAAGATGTCGACTCCGAGGGAGCCGCCCCAGGCGAAGATGTCGACGAGGTTGAAGCCGACGGGGTCGTTGGACTTGAGCAAGCCGGCGTATTCCTTGGCGCGCTCGTCGCCGGCCTCGAAGTGCGTCTTGCCGGCTTGGCCACGTTCTCCCGCTGGCAGTTGAAGAAGACGAAGCGTGACAGCCCGTGCTGAGGCTGATCACCACCGATCGGCCCGGAACGAGACCGAGGAGCGCGCCGCACGCGGGGACGGCGCCAGGCGGAGCCCGCCACGGACGGCGGAGACAGCAAGGCGGCGGCGGTCACTGCAAGCAAGGGAAGCCGGCGGGCGGCTAGCAGTGGTTACTGCAGAGGGAGGCCGACGACGGCGTCTGGAGATCGGAGGCGGCTGTCGCGCCGAAGATACGATCTGAGCGGCGGCCGGTAGGACGACAAGCGAAAACCTAGGTTTGCTCTGATACCATGTTATGATTGTTGCATATATTATCAGGAGGCCAATGGGCCTATATATATACAATGCATGTTACAGATAAGGAAACCAAATCAAATATAGAGTCCTACTCTAACACAAAGTTATCTCTAACTATATCTCTAACAGTATTGATATTCTGCAGAAGTGAGCCCCCATTTCAAGTTACTGTTACAGTGCCGTTGGTATTATCCATTGAGATGGCACTATGCCACTAGTATGCCATACTATGTCATGTTTTGTGTTGTCAACATTACAGATGCACTTGCATCGGCATTGTAACAGGATATGATATAGGGACTCTTCACTGCAGAGGTACAAAACCACAATGGAGTTAATTGCAACACAATGAACAATATGGTAGCAAAGTGAAAGTCTGTCAAACTGCCGGGTACAAAGTGAATTTTATCCAATTATTCATGTGTCGTTCTCTGCTTAGAACCATGAAACAGTAACTCAATAAACTGCAAAATCACAATTGTACGAAACAATGTATAATCTTGCCACATTTGGCGAATCTTTGTGTTGTTGTAACATTTGTACCATTTGATGTATCATTGTAACAATAAGATACAGCTTTGTAACGTTACATGTTATCAATTTGATCATTTTCAATACACGTTGAACGCACCAAAGCTGTGCTGTGATGTCATTTTGAATCTTCAGTCTTCACTGCTCTTAGCCATTACATCAGAAATATTTTAGCTCATTTTCGTTGGGTGGTTTGCGCCCTTGCTTCCATTACTCTGAGAGCACTAATTTTATCTTCTTTTACACGAGCTCTGTACTCCGAGTGCTGATTTCGTAAATTTTGCTTCAGTAGAAGGTGAGGTGTGGGTAGTTTCCACTTGTCTACTGTATTCTACACTCACCTTGTATCATTCAGATAATGCGGTAGCAGCAGACGTGCACGCTATGCTACATCACTGGGAAAGACCAGCAATTGTTATACTGTCATCGTTACAGAAACTGAAGTTCAACTCACTATATCTCACTGCCTGTAATTCTAAGTAATTGCAAAGCCAACTAGATGGAAAGTTAATTATGTGATGAACTACAGGTTAAAACTTCAAACTAAAAAAGGTAAAACATGCTACACACGGGGTCACTCGTACAATCCTACCAAAACCTTGGCGAACTGCGCCGAGAAGCGCTGTCGCTTGTGGCCCTACACGGCGAGCAGTTCCTCCCGGCTGAGCAGCACGCCACGAAGCGTCGCCTGCAACGCCGGCCGGGAAGCGCCTTCGGCCGTCTGCCCACCGACGTCCAGCTCCAGGACGCTCCGCGTCCTCCCGCCGACGGTGGCGATCTCCACTCTGACCGCCCTCGCGCTGACCGACCGCACGGCGCGGCCCAGCTCGGACATGAGCCCCGGGCGGTCGCCGCAGCACACCCACGCCCTGACGCGCTTCGTCCTCTCCCCGACGTCCCAGTACTCCTCCTCGACGCCGACCTCGTCGCCTTCCCCCGGGACGACCACGCCCGCCGCCGCGCCGCGCAGCTCCCGCACGTGCCGCACCACCTCCCCCAGCAACGCCGCCTTGTCCATCTGCACGCACGCACGCACGCACGCAGCAAACGTAGTGTTCTCAGCTTAGCGACCCCTACCGTACCGTCACAAGCATAAAGAAGCGCGCTTTGACGATCGAGGGCTAGCTCACCCGGGAAGCCGAGGGGAGGAGGCTACGCAGCGTGACGAGGTGGGCGTTGATGCGCTGCCGCCGCTTGCGCTCCGCCTCGCTGTGGCTCCTGCTCGTCCCGCTACCCGCCGGCGCCGAGCACACGTCGTCCATCCCCACCTCCGCCGCTTCACCACTCCGTATAGGCACCATCTTGTATCTAATCTTCCCGACTTGGGTTTAAAAAGATCAAGAGGCGGGAAGCCGAGGAGAGGAGTACACATTAGTACTACCAACCACGACGCCTCGTTTGGTGGTGCCGACTGCCGAGCGAGCAGGCGTAGGCACCGGCACGGCACGGCAACGTCTGTGATGGCGTTTCGGTCTGCGCGGAGCGGTCGGGTCGAGAGGAGAAAAGTTGCATGTGGCCTCGCCCTTTCCTTCTTGACGCCTTTTACTTGACCGATAGTGAGTCGATAAATGTTACACGATCCGATATGTTAGTTCTTGGTACGTACTAGCAGCAAGCACGACACTGCCCCATGCGCGTGATCGATCCTATGCAATGTCGGGGTTGGACGGCCTCTTCTACCGACACGTGGGAAAGCCTCAACGAACAAATAAGGTTCAGCTGTAATGATCAAGATGAACAGGCACGGTGATACAGTGATTTACATGGTAAACCTCGTCAAGACGAGGAGTGAAAACTTTTGGACCAACACTGGTCTACCCTTGCATCTTCCACTATTAGTGACAGTACGTACATTGGATTCTTCTCTAAAGCACCACCGAAGGTAACTATCGCTAAGGTCTAATCTTAGCATAAACAGCAACACAATAAGAAGAGCAAACAAGAGGTTGCACTTTAGACTCCTTCGAATGTCAGCTCATATCTAGCATAGATCCAAATGACATGAAACTTGGCAGAAGTACTTAGAAGAGCTATCAAAAATTTAGCCGAATCGGACAACATTTAACCCTTAAAAAATGACCTACCAAACGTGATGAAGATCACTACGGAACACTCGAGCTAGACGAATCTTCCTCTTCTCCTCTCCTTGTTTGTCTGATTTGGGTGTGCGTGCATGCACACTCACTCAGCTCTAGATGGAGTGAGAGCTAGGATTTTTGGTTGCTCTCATCCTCTCACAAGGAAGCATATCAATCATCACAATGGGAATCAACGGTTCACAATCGCTTGAGCTTATGGCCCCTTAATGGTAGAAATATGGCCCAACGCCCATAGGGTATTTTTGCACAGTAGATATATCTACACAAATGCCATTTTCAGTGTCCCTCCCTTTTAGTACAGTGTATGGAGTAAACATTAAGAATTTTTTAGATGTGATGGGATAAAACTTATCCCCCCACATTTCAAATTTAAGGTAGGAGTACGTGAGACTCGAGTTTGAGTGGGTGGGTGTCGACGAATTGCTGTCGATCCTACAAAGTAAATAAAGAAGACACAACCTAGAGGATTACGCAAAGGCATTCTCCAAAGAGAATAACCACCATACTTCATGTGTGTTTGTATTGAATGAGATTACAGTGGGAGTGCACTGTGCTCAAGATGAACAGGGTGCAACTATCACTATCCTTCTGATCCCTCCCTCTCGGTTGTCTAATTCTGCTCCTTATATAGAGTCGAATGGGTGGAAGTTATGTTTACAAAGAGACACCTCGTCAGTTCCACGATTTCTCATGTGAACAATGGTTGTTGTCAGTGAATCTCCTTCCACACACGATTGTCGAGCGGTTATTGTCAGAGACAGGAGGCAAGAACGTGTGGTTATGTCAGAGAAACAAGGGAGCATATTTCCTTTTAATGATATATTACGGTGGACATACTATCTTGTTATACAGTTGGACCCACATTGTTTGGGGGTGATACTTGTCTGACCGCGGGGCGGTCATTGCTAGATTCGACTTAAGCATGTTCTCCCCGGCCAGGGGTATACGTGGAGGCGATTGACTGAGACTTTCTTCCGACAACCATTGTAGTCGATAAAGCTCATTTATTACGGATGATTTAATCCTTATCAATGGGGTTTCACAACCTTGTATGCCCACCATTGAGCCACAATAGAGTTCTCCGAAAATATAGAGGTACCTAGGAGAAACTAGCTAGGTACCTATTTAATTAAGAAGAGTAGACACCATCGAGCTAAAGAGAACTCAAAACTAGATGATAGGGTATACACACCTCCCGCCAACTAAGCAGGCTTAGTTCCTAGACACTGAGAACTTATTAGACAAAATGAAAGCACCTGAACAATGCTTTCTGTGTCATCCCTGATGACGCTCAACATGAAACACTATGGACGAAGTACTCCTTCCGTTCTTTCTTTATGACCTACGGGAGATACTAGCCCTGCTCCCCCTCGTGCTCTCCTCTGCTTCTCTCCAAGTAGAGGGATTGCACAAAGAAATAAAAGAAAACGGAGGGCCCTCCTAAAATCACTGATTTGCGTAAATCCCAAGCAGTGGTCAAAATCCTTCAAGCTTCTGCCGTTGGTTTGATTCCCTAGATCCAGTGAATCGCCGAACCCGCAGCCTTTTGAGCACACTAACGAACAAAAGCGACGGGCAAGAGATGACCACCCTCTTTTAACCATGTGAAAGCATCTAGGCCCCTAACAATTGTATTTTGGTAATTAATGACTTTATGTGAATATGGGACTAACATGTTTGTTGAAGTGATTACAAGGCATAGTCCCAAATGACAAAGTAAAACCAAGGAGCTGCATGTCTAAGTATGATGAGAAGATGGGTTTGATCTCAAAGACAAGGTACAAATAGACTAGGACCCCATTTTGTTTTACCGGTCTTTGGAGTATGGAGGAAGACCGGATTATAGGATAAATGTCGTACTATTAAGGGGGAGCTTGTCTAGTAGCTTGAAAGCATCTCATTATGCCTTTGGATCAACTTAGGGTCATGCATGTTCTTTTGGTTTAGTTTAGAAAGAAAATCTTTTTTCCAGAACACAATCGGAAGTTCCGCAGTGATATGAGCGGAAGTTCCGATTAATCGGATGCTCCGAAAAAAACTGCGGTTGAATTTTTCCAGAGAGCATCCTTTTCGGGACTTAGCCGATTTTTCAAGTGCGGAAGTTCCGCAGTGAAATGAGCGGAAGTTCCGATTAATCGGCTGCTCCGAAATATGCGCGGTTGAATTTTTCCAGAGAGCATCCTTTTTCGGGACTTAGCCAAATTCTCAAGTGCGGAAGTTCCGCAATGAAATGAGCGGAAGTTCCGATTAATCGGTTGCTCCGAATTATGCGCGGTCGGTTTTTTCCAGAGAGCACCCGTTTTGGGACTTAGCCGTTTTCACGAGTGCGGTAGTTCCGCTGTGTAAAAGCGGATCTTCCGATTAATCGGAAGAACCGAAATCCTTATGGCGGAAGTTCCGCACATAAATCCAACGGCTAGTTCAGAGCATTTAATGCTCACTGTAATGACCGTTACAGTGCACTCGAGTGAAGTGCGGTAGTTCCGCACCTTGTACTGCGGAACTTCCGATTTCCCTGACTTTTGCCTGATTTTCTGCATAACGGTCATATTTGGTTGTTGGGGGTATAAATACACCCCCACCAGTTCAAGGACGTGTTGTTGAGCATTCATTCAATTCATTTGAGCCTTGAGCACTCCTCTCACTCCTCATTTACTCTCTTTGCACACATTTGTGAGGTAGTGAGCAAGAACAAGAGTATTGCATTCTTAGTTGATCCATTGGCTCTTGATTGTCGTCAAGTGAAGTTCAAGTTCTATTCTCTTGGTGCTTGTCGGCACCTAGACGACTTGGCGAAGGTCGCTCGGTGATCTCTTCAAAGAAGCTTGTGAAGAGACCCGTTGCCGTTTGTGATTGGTCGGTGTTCACCAACTCCGGAGAGGAGGAAGAACAACCAAGTGATCGAGGGTAGGCTTAATTTGTGGAGCCGGCTTGAGTGGTCAAGCTTCCTCAACGTGGACTAGTGAAGATCGACAAATCTTCGATACCACGGGAAAAACCCCCTTGTCCTTGTGCGGTTAATTCTTGTCTTTACTTATTGCACTTATTTTGTAGCTTATAGATTGTGTTAAATATCTTTGATTAGATTATCTTGCTAATTTCGGTAATTTGATTAAGAAAATTTAGAAACCTCCTATTCACCCCCCTCTAGTCGGTTATCCTTGATCCTACAAGTGGTATCAGAGCTTGGTCTCTCTAATTTTAGACTTAACCGTCTAGGAGAGAAAAGGATGGCTAGCGAGGGAATGTCTATAGGCAAGGCTCCTCTATTTGACGGATCAAATTATTCTTATTGGAAAATTAGAATGTCAATCTATTTAAAGGCCATGAGCCCAAGCGTATGGAGAATTGTAAGTGAAGGTTTCGTTATGCCACTTGATCCCACACACACCACGGATCAAGACGAACGAAATTCTCACCTCAATGCTCAAGCAATGAATGCTCTCTTTGGAGCTTTAAGCGCGATGAGTTCAATCGCGTGAGCAACCTTGAAATCGCTCACGAGATATGGACCACGCTCTCTGAAATTCATGAGGGCACATCCACGGTTAAAGAAGCCAAATTGCATAGGCTTAGGATCAAATATGAGACATTTACAATGTTGCCTCAAGAGAGTATCACCGAAATGTACTCTAGACTCAACAACATTGTAAATGAGCTCAAGGGTCTTGGTACTAATTTGCTTGATATTGATGTAGTGCGCAAGATGCTTAGGGATCTTCCTGACAAGTACGAAGTGTTGGTGACATTATTTCTCAACTCTCCCGAGTTGCCAAGGATGACACCAACCGGGCTTTTGGGAAATCTAATCACAAATGAGCTTTACAAGAAAGACAAGGAAGAGCTCATTGAGTCAACTTCGTCAAGGAAGAAAGTTACCGCTTTTAAGGCAAAAGCGGAATCAAGTGATGAAGAAGATGAGGATGAGGACTCCGAGGAGGAATTTGCTCTCCTTGTGAGAAGAATGAAAAAATTCATGAGGAGACGGCCTCATAGAAGCTTCAATTTCGATAAGATTGCAAAAGGGCAATCATCCAATGAGAAGAAGCGCTATAGCAACATTCGTTGCTATGAGTGTGATGAGAAGGGGCACATTGCCTCTCATTGCCCAACCAAGAAGGATGACAAGGGTAAGTCATCAAAGAAGAAGGAATTCAATGGCAAGAAGAAGCTTTTCAAGAAGCTTCACAAGGATGGCAAGAATGAAGCTCATATCGGAGAATGGGACTCCGACAAGGAGTTTTCTGATTCGACTCGACTCGATATTGAAGGATCCTCCAAGAAGAGAGGACTTGTTGGTATTGCTATCAAGGAGGCTCCATCATTATTTTCTACTCCCACTTGCCTCATGGCAAAAGGAGAAAAGGTAAAATCTCTTGATAGTGAAGAACCCTCCTATGATGAGCTTATGGATATGCTTGAAGAATTAAATGAATATCTTGGAAAGGAAAAAGCTAAATTTAGAGTCTTAAAGAAAGAGCATATATCTTTAAAAAACTCTTATGATGAATTGAAAGATGCTCATGATTTGCTTGTCCAAGATAAGTCTTACACTAGCATTGGTATTGCTTGCGATATTCAAGAAAAATGCTTAGTGTAAACATTGCTAGAACTAGCATATCCACTTCTTGCGATGACTTGCTTGCTATACCATGTAGCTCAAGTGTTGATTCTAAAATTGAAAATGCTAAATCTTGTGATAAGCTATGTGTAGAAAATAGTGAGCTAAAGGAGCAAGTCACCAAGCTAAGTAAGAGCTTGGAAAGGTGCTTCAAGGGTAAAGCTACCCTTGACAAGCTTTTGAGTGAGCAAAGGTGCTCATTCAATAAGGAAGGACTTGGGTACGTGCCCAAGAAAGGTAAGAAACCGGTAAACAAGCCCGTGAGGTTTGTTAATCAAAATGGCAAGTTTTGCCAAAATGCCGGAAATAGGACATGTTCAACAAAAGTGTCCTATTGGTAAGGTTTCATCAATTGGCTTGTTTGATTCTTGTTATATGCTCAAAAAGGCCAAAGATGGAAAAGTGTTTGCTAGGTTTGTTGGCACCTCAATTTTAGGTGTTAAGAAGAATGTTATTTGGGTGCCCAAATCCTTGATAACTAACCTCCAAGGACCCAAACAAATATGGGTACCTAAAAGAACTTGATCTCTTTTGTAGGTGAACTATAAGACCGGTGGAAGGCATTGGGTGCTTGATAGTGGATGCACTCAACACATGACCGGAGACCGGAAAATGTTCACCTCATTTGAGAATGGGAGCGAAATGAAAAGATCACATTTGGTGACAATAGCAAAGGAAAGGTAATTGGTCTAGGTAAAATTGCTATCTCAAATGACCTTTCCATTTCAAATGTATCTTTAGTAGAAACATTGAATTTCAATTTGCTATCCGTTGCTCAATTATGTGATCTTGGATTAACTTGCTCTTTCTCTAAAAAGGAGGTTACTATTTTTAAAGAAAAAGAAAATGAAATGATTTTTAAAGGTTTTAGATTTGGCAATCTTTATTTGGTTGATTTCTCCTCAAATGAATCGTGTTTGAAAACTTGTTTGATTGCAAAAACTTCAATGGGTTGGTTATGGCATAGAAGACTAGGTCATGTGGGAATGATTCAACTTAAAAAGCTTTTCAAACATGACTTAGTGGTTGGCTTGAAGGATGTGAAGTTTGAGAAAAATAGACTTTGTAGTGCTTGTCAAGCCGGAAAGCAAGTTGCTAACTCTCATCCTTCCAAAAGTATCATGTCAACTTCTAGGCCATTGGAGCTCTTACATATGGATTTATTTGGGCCAACAACCTATAAGAGCATTGGGGGCAATAGCTATTGTTTAGTCGTTGTAGATGATTACTCTAGATATACATGGGTATTCTTCTTATATGACAAAGGTGAAGCCCCCAAGATTTTTAAAAGTTTTACAAAAAGGGCTCAAAATGAATTTGATTTTATAATAAAGAAAATCCGTAGTGATAATGGTTCCGAGTTCAAAAACACTAATATTGAAGATTATTGTGATGAACTTGGAATAAAGCATGAGTTTTCCACTACCTACACTCCGGAGCAAAATGGAGTAGTAGAAAGGAAAAATCGTACATTAATAGAAATGGCTAGGACAATGCTTGATGAGTATAATACTTCGATCGCTTTTGGTGGAAGCCATTAATACCGCTTGTCATGCCATAAACCGTCTTTATTTGCATAGACTTTTGAAAAAGACTTCCTATGAACTCCTTGTTGGAAGAAAACCGAACATCTCTTACTTTAGAGTATTTGGGTGCAAATGCTATATCTTAAGAAAGGGTGTTCGACTTTCTAAATTTGCTAGTCGGTGTGATGTTGGTTTTCTGCTAGGTTATTCTTCAAATAGCAAAGCATATCGTGTCTTTAACAAAACAAGTGGTATTGTTGAAGAAAGGCACGATGTACAATTTGATGAAACTAACGGCTCTCAAGAAGAGCAAGAAGATCTTGATGATGTAGGTAATGGAGCTCTTATGGAAGCAATGAAGAATATGCAAATTGGGGACATTAAGCCTAAAGAAGATCAAAGTGAGCCATCATCATCCATGAGAGCTGAGCCACCTACCTCTTACGTGACAAATGAAGTTAATCAAAATCAAGAAGATGTCAAGGAAGGTGATCAATCATTTAATCTACCTCAAAGGATCCACAACGCAATAGCCAAAGACCATCCAATAGACCAAATATTGGGTGAAGTAAGCAAAGGTGTTCAAACTCGCTCTCGTATTGCTTCTTTTTGTGAACATTACTCTTTTGTTTCCTCTTTGGAACCAAAGCGTATAGATGAAGCACTAGAAGATCCGGATTGGGTGAATGCTATGCATGAGGAGCTAAATAACTTCGCCCGAAATGATGTTTGGACAATGGTGAAAAGACCCGAGGAGCATAATGTGATTGGCACAAAATGGGTCTTTCGGAATAAACAAGATGAAAATGGAGTTGTGGTAAGAAACAAGGCAAGGTTAGTTGCTCAAGGATATACTCAAGTTGAGGGTTTAGATTATGATGAAACTTTTGCACCCGTAGCAAGACTTGAGTCTATTCGCATTTTACTTGCTTTTGCATCATGCTTTGATATTAAATTATTTCAAATGGATGTTAAAAGTGCTTTCCTAAATGGTAAAATATCCGAACTTGTTTTTGTTGAACAACCTCCGGGTTTTGAAGATCCCAAAAATCCTAATCATGTGTATAAACTCTCAAAGGCGCTATATGGTTTAAAACAAGCTCCTAGAGCATGGTATGAGCGCCTTCGAGATTTTTTACTCTCTAAGGGATTCAAAATCGGAAAGGTTGATACAACCTTGTTTACTAAAATTATTGATGGTGATTTCTTTGTTTGTCAAATTTATGTGGATGATATAATTTTTGGTTCTACTAATCAAGATTTTTGCAAAGAGTTTGGTGATATGATGTCTAGGGAGTTTGAGATGTCAATGATAGGAGAACTCAGTTTCTTTCTTGGACTTCAAATCAAACAACTCAAGGATGGGGTCTTCATAAGCCAATCCAAGTATGTGAAGGACTTACTCAAAAGATTTGGCATGGATGACGCAAAGCCCATCAAGACTCCCATGGCTACAAATGGACATCTTGATCTAAACGAAGGAGGTAAATCGGTTGATTTAAAGCTTTATAGGTCTATGATTGGTAGTTTGCTTTATCTTACCGCATCTAGGCCCGATATTATGTTTAGCGTTTGCATGTGTGCACGTTTTCAATCGGCTCCAAAAGAATGTCATTTAATGGCTCACAAAAGAATATTAAGATATTTAAAGCATTCCTCAAGTATTGGCCTTTGGTATCCAAAAGGTGCAAAATTTGATTTGATTGGATATTCGGATTCGGATTATGCGGGTTGTAAAGTGGATAGAAAAAGCACCTCGTGGAGTTGTCAATTTTAGGTAGATCCTTAGTGTCTTGGTCCTCCAAGAAACAAAACTCTGTTGCCCTTTCCACCGCCGGCCCGAATATGTTTCTGCAGGTAGTTGTTGTGCACAATTGCTTTGGATGAGGCAAACATTGATGGACTATGGAATATCATTTGATAAAATGCCTCTTTTGTGTGATAATGATAGTGCAGTGAAAATAGCCAACAACCCTGTCCAACATTCAAGAACCAAGCATATAGATATCCGCCATCATTTTCTTAGAGATCATGTGTGCAAGGGAGATATTGAAATTAGCCACATTTGCATCAAAATCAATTAGCGTATATCTTTACCAAACCTTTAGATGAAGGCCGCTTTTGCCTATTGAGGAATGAGTTAAATGTCATTGACTATTCTAATGTCGCTTGAACTCTTGTCACATGCACTTTGGGTCTTAGTTGCATTTTTGTCTATTTTAAGATGTTTTTACTCAAATTTTCGCTCCAAATGTGATATTTTGGTAAAAATTACTTTATCATATAGACATTAGTCTTTTTATTGCATAATAATCCTGAATGATACTTGGTTGAGTGCAAAAACTAAGGATTATTTGCAAAATCTTCAAATTCAACTTCCTCTTCCCTGAAGTGTCAGGATAATCGGAACTTCCGGCCCTCCAGGCGCGGAACTTCCGCAGTCGGAACTTCCGCTGTTGTGTTGCGGAACTTCCGTTTTTCAGCTCCTTCCGAAGCGTCAGGATAATCGGAACTTCCGGCCCTCCAGGCGCGGAACTTCCGCAGTCGGAACTTCCGCTGTTGTTCTGCGGAACTTCCGTTTTCCGGTAGCTGAGAAGCATTTATTGCCTGCGGTTCCTCCGACTTTTTATCTCTCTCCAGCCGCCCCTGTGCTGACCCGAGGCTCTCTTCTCCTCTCCTCCTCTCCACCAAAACCCTTTGATTGATCTTCGATTTTTCTTCAAATCTCAACCGATCAATCTCTTCCCCAGGGTTCAATCACTCCCTTGCTCAAGGTACTTCCAATTCCTTTCTTGGATTTTTACCTCTCATGAACCCTAGGTTGAGTTTTTGGGAAAATGAAATGTTGTTGAAATCTGTGGTTGATTCTTTGGAAAATAGGTTTATTCAGTATTGTATGATGTATATGCATCGAATCCATGGACTCAATCCATCCAAATACTGAAAAATCCAAAACTCCTATTAACCTAGAATCGGCTCAGGATAATCGGAACTTCCGCCGTTGAAAACGCGGAACTTCCGCCAGCGGTAGTTCCGGAGTGCAACTTGCGGAGCTTCCGATTGTCCTGACAGAAACAGCAAATCCCATTTTCATTTGATTCAACTTTTGACACTTCATCCATTGTTGTTCCTGAAGATGCCGAGGATGAAGATGTCAGTCCCCGGCACTATTCGGATCTTTGGCGCATCTTCTTCAAGAAATGAGGAAGAAACGAAAATTCGGGATCGAGAAGAAAGTGGATCGGAGAAGAATCAATATGAATCGATGAGGAACTAGGAGAACCTAAGAGATTGAAATTGATCTTAAAGGACTCACAGCAGACGACTACACTATTCTTAGGGATAAAGATCAATACTCACTTCCGAGAAACAATGATGACCCTCGTTTTCATACCAAATTTCAAAGGCAAGTTTATGATCTCTTTATGGACCAAACAAACCATTCGCGATCACAAGTACATCAATTGGTCCTACCTCAATGGACTTGACAGATATGAGGGTACATCTGAGCTCTTCCAAATGAGATTCACAACCTTGTGGTAATAAAGTGCAACTATAGTGATGAGATCATCCACAATTCTATGCCACAAGATGCATTCCTCCCGATTTTCTCACCTCACTTGGATGGCGAGAACAGGTGAGACATTCCTGCTCAAGACGTGGGTTTGAACGTGCATTGGATGTCGAGTCGAGCAGATATGAGAAAATTTATGATGGCACAGTTCTCCCTCTTTCTGCTTGGAATGAATTTTATGACACCACTCAAAGATTTGTCCCTGGTAAGATCACAGGACTTCTTCCTATTCCCAGCTTGGTAAATAGGATCATTAACCATACCATATTACCAAAGAGCGGGAATTATGATGCAATTAGAGGGCATGTTTGGAATATATTGGAATGCATCATGCACGGGAGAAAGTTTGATGTTGTGGATGTTATCATGAGAGAGATAGCAGGAACAAAGAATGATCGAGTCAAACGGATAAACTTTGCACCATACATTATGGCTTTGATCATTAAACAAACTGGATATAATGGAGCTTTACCTTCAGCACATAAAGCCTATAAACCAAGAGAAGGTCCTCCAATTCCTGCCAATCTTAGGCGTGCTCCAGCAGAAATACCTGAAGCTGCACCTCCTGCTGCTGCTGCTCCTCCACAGGGTATAGCCACTATGGATCAGATTTATGCCACCTTGTTGGAGATGAAGGCATCCCAGGATACCTTCCAGGCAGTGACCACCTCTAGACTGGATGCGTTTGAGGCAGCGACCACTTCCAGACTCGATGCCTACTCTGCCAGTCTTGACGCACTTTCAGCCAGATTCGCCGAACAGTTTCCTCCACCAGTTCATTTTGGACGGCGTCGCTTTCGCTCTCCTCCTGGTGGTCCTCCTGTTGATCTTCCTGTTGTTCCTCCGCTTGATCCTCCACAAGATCCTCCTGCGGAGTGAACCCTTTTGGCCTTTGATGACAAAGGGGGAGAGAAAAGTGTGAGAGAGGGCTAGACTTATAGGTTATGATATTGTAGCATATTGTGTCATTTTGACTATGGCTTGTAATGAACTTGATGCTTGTGACTTTGTTTGAAAACTTGATGCTTATGATAATATCTTGTGTTATTTTATATTTTTGTTGTACTCGGATCTTTGATTAATGATGAATGACTATGTGTTGTGAATGCTCTATCTTTGTTGTCATTTGTTCTCTTCCAAGTAACAATATTCTACAGAAACTCCGCCAAAATTTCCTGAAAATCTAAACATGTGCTTTACATTATCTTCTAATCAATATGCACATGTTAAGGGAGAGCTTTCTGTTTTCAAACCAACTTTCTCTCACAACTTTATTGTGTTGTCATCAATTACCAAAAAGGGGGAGATTGAAAGCATCTAGGCCCCTAACAATTGTATTTTGGTAATTAATGACTTTATGTGAATATGGGACTAACATGTTTGTTGAAGTGATTACAAGGCATAGTCCCAAATGACAAAGTAAAACCAAGGAGCTACATGTCTAAGTATGATGAGAAGATGGGTTTGATCTCAAAGACAAGGTACAAATAGACTAGGACCCCTTTTTGTTTTACCGGTCTTTGGAGTATGGAGGAAGACCGGATTATAGGATAAATGTCGTACTATTAAGGGGGAGCTTGTCTAGTAGCTTGAAAGCATCTCATTATGCCTTTGGATCAACTTAGGGTCATGCATGTTCTTTTGGTTTAGTTTAGAAAGAAAATCTTTTTTCCAGAACACAATCGGAAGTTCCGCAGTGATATGAGCGGAAGTTCGATTAATCGGATCTCGAAAAAACTGCGGTTGAATTTTTGAGAGAGCATCCTTTTGGGACTTAGCCGATTTTTCAAGTGCGGAAGTTCCGCAGTGAAATGAGCGGAAGTTCCGATTAATCGGCTGCTCCGAAATATGCGCGGTTGAATTTTTCCAGAGAGCATCCTTTTTCGGGACTTAGCCAAATTCTCAAGTGCGGAAGTTCCGCAATGAAATGAGCGGAAGTTCGATTAATCGGTTGCTCAATTATGCGCGGTCGGTTTTTTCCAGAGCACCCGTTTTGGGACTTAGCCGTTTTCACGAGTGCGGTAGTTCCATTGTGTAAGCGGATCTTCCGATGTCGGAAGAACCGAAATCCTTATGGCGGAAGTTCCGCACATAAATCAACGGCTAGTTCGAGCATTTAATGCTCACTTTGTAATGACCGTTATGATGCACTCGAGTGAAGTCGCGGTAGTTCCGCACCTTGTCTTCGCGAACTTCCGATTTCCGACTTTTGCCCGATTTTACGCATAACGGTCATATTTGGTTGTTGGGGTATAAATACACCCCACCACTCAGGGCGTGTTGTTGAGCATTCATTCAATTCATTTGAGCCTTGAGCACTCCTCTCACTCCTCATTTACTCTCTTTGCACACATTTGTGAGGTAGTGAGCAAGAACAAGAGCATTGCATTCTTAGTTGATCCATTGGCTCTTGATTGTCGTCAAGTGAAGTTCAAGTTCTATTCTCTTGGTGCTTGTCGGCACCTAGACGACTTGGCGAAGGTCGCTCGGTGATCTCTTCAAAGAAGCTTGTGAAGAGACCCGTTGCCGTTTGTGATTGGTCGGTGTTCACCAACTCCGGAGAGGAGGAAGAACAACCAAGTGATCGAGGGTAGGCTTAATTTGTGGAGCCGGCTTGAGTGGTCAAGCTTCCTCAACGTGGACTAGTGAAGATCGACAAATCTTCGATACCACGGGAAAAACCCCCTTGTCCTTGTGCGGTTAATTCTTGTCTTTACTTATTGCACTTATTTTGTAGCTTATAGATTGTGTTAAATATCTTTGATTAGATTATCTTGCTAATTTTGGTAATTTGATTAAGAAAATTTAGAAACCTCCTATTCACCCCCCTCTAGTCGGTTATCCTTGATCCTACACCATGCCCTACGGACACGACATGCCATGCCCCCTTCCTCTAACAACGAGCACTCCCCTTTAGGTTACAGGGCAAGCAGGCCAGTAAGAAAAAGAAAGGTGAAAAGGCTAGCTACCACTACACGCCGGCCGATGCACAGCATGAGAGAAGGCAGAGGCAGGTTCGCAGCCACCATACGGTGGCACAGTGAGTGCTCCCCCACGACCGGTCTTTTTCCTCGGTCCGGTCGACAAAGCGTTGCTTCCCCCATTTCAGGACTCGAGATCGTACGCTCGAGGGGAACAAAGCCGCCTACCCTGGCCTTCAGCGCCTTTTGCTCCGTGCTGGGTTGACAAGCGGTGCAGCCAACAGGGGCGTGTGTAATCTGTTAGATAATCTTAACGAGTCCGCTACTGTTTTCCAGTTGGAGTCCGTGTCCGAGTAGCATATACAATACAAACCGACTTAGATAATGAGTCCATGTTGATTAGCCTTTATAAAGGGCTGCATACGTGAGTTCTTTTGTAAGCATAGAAGAAAATAGTAGAGTCAAGCAATTGAGAAAAGCTGTTTTTGCAGCACCAAAACTTCGTGATTTTTTTCTGTGCTTGCATTTCTTCGTATATGATCGTTTTCTGTCGATTGCTTTGAGTTGCTCGTTTGCCTCGCCGAGCGGAGTCTCCTGGGTTTGTTCCAACAATTGGTATCAGAGCCTGAGTTCTTGACCCGTGTATGCCCAAGATCATGCCGCGCTCTCCGGTAAGTTGTGCCACCGGTGATGAGGCGACGTCGGGTGTGATGGCGAAGGAGAGTTCCGCTGTCTCACTACATTATCCGATGCTCACTAAGAGCAATTATGTAGTATGGGCTATCAAGATGAAGGTGTACATGCGTGCTCAGGGAGTGTGGGACGCGGTCGAGGACGACAATGTCGATATGCGCAAGGATCAGATGGCCTTGCCGGCGATCTATGGAGGAATCTCGGAGGAAACGCTCTTCCTACTGGCCGAAAAGGAGACAGCCACAGCTGTGTGGAAGACGTTGAAAGCGATGCATCTTGGCGACGATCGTGTCAAGGAAGCACGAGTACATACTCTCAAGAGCGAGTTCTAGGGGATGCGCATGAAAAAGACGGAGTCGATCGACGACTTCACCACGAGGTTGAAGACGATTGTCAATCAGATCCGAGTTTTAGAGGACAAGATGGAAGAGAGCTATATTGTGAGAAAGTTCATTCGAGCAGTTTCTGGAAAGTTTTTGCAAATCGTCTCCGCTATTGAGTAGTTTGGCGACCTCAAGGTGATGACGATTGAGGAAGTGATTGGCCGCTTGAAGGCGCACGAGGAACGGATCCGAGGATCTGGTAGTGGCGAAGATGAGCACCTACTGTTAACTCGCGCTGAGTGGGAGGCCCGATCGTCGAAAGGCAAAGGCTAGGGTTTTTCTGGCGGCTCTAACGGTGGTGGTAGCCGAGGCCGTAAGAATTGAAAATTTGACAAGACAAAGGTGAGATGTTATAATTGTCAGGATTTTAGACACTTTTCTTCAGAATACCGCAATCCGAAGAAGGAGAAAGTGCTTCTTGCTGAAGCTCTCAGCGATGATGAACCAACACTGCTATGATGCCGAGTCGAGTCTAGGACGTTGACAAGATGTGTCCGTCGTCCTGAGTCAAGTAAGTAGTGTTAAAGTCCGGGACATTGAAGAGATGTGTTCGTCATCCTGAGTCGAGTCCGTGTGTTACTCAAGTTGAAGTCGTGACCAACTTGAAGTCTTGAAATCTGAGTTGGGCAAGTCGTAGTTGAGACCGACTGTCTGAGTTGAGTACGAGTTGGGGTGCAAGTCGTAGTTGAGACCGACTGCCTCAATGAGTAAGAGTCCAAGACGTGTTTAAGTTGTGCCACCGTCTCCGGACAACTAAGTGTGAGCCAAGTTGAAGTCGAGTCCAACTGGCAGAGACCAAGACGTGTTTGAGTTGTGCCACCGTCTTCGGCCGAGTGTGTGAAAGTCATGTTGAAGTTGAGTCCAACTGGCAGCACACGAAATATAATAAGTACAACAAAGATTAGGGAGTGATTGTTAGATAATCTTTGTGAGTCTGCTACTGTTTTCTAGTTGGAGTCCGTGTCCGAGTAGCATATGCAATACAAACCGACTTAGATAATGAGTCCATGTACTAGGCTGTGATTAGCCTTTATAAGGGGCTGCATACATGAGTTCTTTTGTAAGCATAGAAGAAAATAGTAGAGTCAAGCAATTGAGAAAAGCTGTTTTTGCAGCACCAAAACTTCGTGATTTTTCCTGTGCTTACATGTCTTTGTATATGATCGTTTTCTGCCGATTGCTTTGAGTTACTCGTTTGCCTCGCTGAGCGAAGTCTCCTGGGTTTGTTCCAACATAATCCTGCTGCTGCCTTCAATGGCGTGTCAAAATGCTATGTAGGAGCGACACCATGTCACCGCCAAGAGGCTCGTTAATTTTGTGAGTGGTAATCGGGCACGACGTGCGTGCATGCATCGATCGCGTCATTGCTCATGATTCACGAAGGGGGGAAATAGCCTCTCCGATGACGTTGGGTCCCCTGAATTGCTTGCTGACAAGGAAGGGCTTGTCATTCGTCCACATAGTTTGGGTCAGCCGACTGATCCTGAGATCGAAGATCCATGTGACGTGGTTTAGAAGTTTTCGAGCATCTCGAGGGGCTGTTCGGAAAATATGAATTTCACTGGAAAATTGTTCAATTACCATATGAATCAGGAAATTACCACGTTCTAAACAGGCTAAGAGAGTTTGCAAGCGTATTGTTATACTCTTATACCCCTTCTTATACGCAGTAATCTTCGAATCTTACCAGAGTTCGTGAAATACAATACAGGCATGCACAGTATTGGAAACGAAAATAAATGAATATTGTAGAGAGAACCAAAATAACGACGACGAAGCAGTCACGACAAAAAAAGATTTGGCGAAACCGATCGCAAATTCTTTAAGCATAACCTCGAAAGAGTACAAGAGAATATCGCTCTCTCATAACCCTCTCAAACCTGTTAAAATCACTTCTGAGAGGGTTGGAGAGCCTGCTACTACTACTCCAGTTTCAGCTGAGCAGCCTCCTCCTATCTTCACCGACGACCTGAGTGGCTCTGTTCCTACCTCCACAGCTCGTGAGGTAGATGCTACTTCTGCACCAGGAGCCCCTCTTCATATTCAGCGACTGCATCCACCTGAGCAGATGATTGGGGATCTTTAAGAGCGAGTCACTCGTTCCAGGTTTATTTCTCTTGATTCTCATGCCCATTCTGCTTTTGTCGCTTCTTTTGAACCCCGAGATATCACCCATGCTTTATCTGATGCTTCTTGGGTCAATGCCATGCATGAAGAACTTGAAAATTTTGAAAGAAACAAAGTCTGGACCTTAGTTGAGGCTCCTTCTGATTCTCATGTTATTGAAAAAAATGGATTATTAAAATAAGCAAAGTGAGAATGGATTGGTTGTTTGCAATAAGGCTAGACTTGTAGCTCAAGATTATTCCCAGGTAGAAGGCTTAGACTTTTAAGAGACCTTTGCTCCTGTAGCTAGATTGGAAGCTATTCGTATTTTACTAGCATTTGCAACATCCAAGGGTTTCAAGCTTTTTCAAATGGATGTTAAAAGTGCTTTCATAAATGGTTTCGTAGAAGAAGAGGTCTTTGTCAAGCAACCACCTGGTTTTGAAAATCATAAGTTCTCAAACCATGTTTTTAAACTCTCTAAAGCCTTGTATAGATTGAAGCAAGCTCCTCGAGCTTGGTATGGTAGGCTTAAGAGTTTCTTGCTTGAAAATGATTTCAAAATGGGAATGGTTGATAAAACCTTGTTCACTCTCAGGCATGGCAGTGATTTCTTATTGGTTCAGATTTATGTGGATGATATCATATTCGGTGGTTCTTCTCATGCTTTGGTGTCCAGATTTTCAGATTCTATGAGCAGTGAATTCGAGATGAGCATGATGGGAGAGTTGACATTCTTCCTTGGTCTTCAAGTTAAACAACTGAAAGAAGGCACCTTTATCCACCAGAGTAAGTATACAAAGGACCTTCTTCGACGCTTCAATATGGGAAGCAGTAGGCCAATGTCTACTCCCATAGCCACAACCACCGTGCTGGACCCTGATGAGGATGGAGAGCCCGTAGACCAGAAGGAGTACCGCAGCATGATTGGCTCTCTCCTGTACCTCACAGCGTCGAGGCCGGACATACAATTTGCTGTATGTTTGTGCGCTCGCTTTCAGGCTTCCCCTCGTGCCTCTCATCGTCAAGCAGTACGTCGCATCTTCAGGTACCTTCAAGATACTCTTGACTTTGGACTCTGGTATTCTTCTTCTTCTACTCTCTCTATTCGAGCATTTTCTGATGCTGATTTTGCGGGGTGTAGAGTGGATAGGAAGAGTACTTCTGGCACGTGTCATTTCTTAGGCACATCCCTTATCGCTTGGTCTTCTAGAAAACAGTCTTCTGTTGCACAGTCCACAGCCGAGGCCGAGTACGTAGCTGCAGCCAGTGGTTGCTCTCAGGTTCTCTGGATCTTATCCACGCTGCGGGACTATGGGTTATTTTTGAGGAGTGTTCCTCTTTTCTGTTACAACACATCTGCCATAAACATTGCCAAAAATCCAGTGCAACATTCTAGGACTAAGCACATTGATATTCGATACCATTTTCTGAGAGACCATGTTGATAAGGGTAATGTTGTGCTCCACTTTGTAGAGTCTGAGCAGCAGCTTGCATATATTTTCACTAAAACGCTTGATTATTCTCATTTTGCTACTTTGCGGGGAGAATTAGGGGTTGTTAGTCCTCTTGGGCTGTTTTGAGAGGGAGTTTGCTCTTTTTGCATTCTTTGTATCATAATGCATTTTGAAATTCGAATATCTTGCATTGTATTATAAACTTGTGGAGCTGTGATTATTATCCTTGTATGGCATGTTCTCATACTTTATACCTTGCCATGTCCTGTGATAGTCTGCTAGACTTCTTTTATGGCTCTTCTTGTTTAGCTTAGCTTTTGCCTTGCTAGCTTTATATATGTGAGCAAATTGAATCAAATCATGTTTAGTTGGATCTTGTGACTAGTTTTACTTTAGTGATCCTCTCATGATTCATGCCATGTCATACAGGTTAAATTGAGTTTTGAACTGAGTTTGAGCTGTAAAATAAGCTTTGTTAATTCTTAAGTCAAGCAAATGAAGAATGAGTTTTTATGTGCGAAAAAACTGATCTCACCAATTTTTTCTCACGAGACTGCTTGCCATTGCACTAGGCATGAACTCAGGGAGGGTTTGGATGACCTAGACTATTCTTTTAAGCTTCATGCTTGAGACGGTCGCGGCAAGGTTTGAGATCTAGCACAATGCTATAAAAAAATTATTTTCAGCAAAATGCTCAAAATGCTAAGTGCTTGATTAAATTGCTTCATATTTGAACTCTTAATGCTCAAAATGCATCAGTTTCTGGTTTCTGATCTCCATTTTACTAATAGTCATGGCTTGACTCATTCTTGGATACCATGGTGAAACTATGATATTGAGCATCTTATCATGGTACCAATTCATTTAATCTCATATTATTGCTATTTTGGTCTTAGCTTTGCTGTACATATTTTGCCATGATTGATCATAACTTCTTCACTTAATATGGCTTGGTGTAATACTTGTATTGTCTTCATGGATAATCTTCATGGCTCCTTTTGTTAAAGTTCAAAAACAAAAAAATTAAAAAAACTAACCATTCCTTCATGCACTAACTTTTTCCTTGCATCTTGATGAATTCATTGTCAAAGGGGGAGAAAGATTAGAGAAAATGTGGTTTTTAGAGCTTTTTGGAGTCATAAAGGGAAAATAAATTTTCTGAAAATTGGTTATCATAGTGAGTGGATTCTCTTGGTCTTATTGCCTTTTCTGATTGTATTTGCAAATCTAGAAGACTCACAATGATCAAAGGTCAAATAGAACATTTGTTCTTTCATTTGGACCTAAGTGTGATTTTTGGCTACTTTCTGGAAATTAAAACTTTTTGTGCTCTCTTTGCCTTATCTCACTTGCCTATGCTATTCTGAAGCCGGCTTGGTCGTTTCCTAAGCTTTCTTTTGCTTATAGACCAAGTTGTGCCTTTGCACGAAAACTGCGAGTATTTTATTTTTCAAACCAGTAAACTACATTTTCTGGTAAATTACCAATGTGTTCGTCAAGGGGGAGATTGTGGATATCGTGGGGATATGTGCATGATCTTAGAGTGATGAGTCAATTGGCAATGGCGTTGTTGGTTTGACGAATCTCGAATTTTCGGAAAACTTCAGTGCTGTCAGGTCATTGGCGGTCCGACCGGTCAAGCCGCCGGTCAGACAGGCCGTGTGGCAGTCCGACCGGCAATACTTGCCGGGCCGACCGGCCACAGTTCAAAGTGGAATTTGGGGCTAAGCCAAAAATAGGTTGTGTAGGCATGAGAGGGGAGTCTCTTGGATGTGGTCACATAATTTTTGGAGCTCCCAGTCAAAAGTTCTATCCATTGAAAAATTCCAGAGAGCTTGCGGATTTTCAAGTTGAAATTTGGCTAAGTCTTTTGGGGCGGTCCGACCGCCGTTATGGAATCGGTCTGACCGTTGGAAAATCGGTCCGACCGGCATGGTAGGGCGGTCCGACCGGCTTCCACTTGGACTTCGGCCATTTTGGCATTGTTGTGTTTTCGTTGTGTTTAATGCATGAGTTTCAATGCTTTATTGTTGCATATTGCATTGTTGAGCTAATGTGGGTCAAGTTGTAAAGAACTTATTCCCGGAGACGATTTCTTTGTCTATTGCTGTGCAGGTGGTTTGCAGGTCAACGACGTCAACGGCGAGGAGGATCGGGACTAAGCTTGGAGAGCTGAGGTCCAGAACGATCATGGATGCCGAGTGGAGTCGTGTGACTCAAGCATGGTGCAGAATGGACAAGATGGTTCGAATGGGCAGTTCGTTGCAGCTGGTTGGATCATGCGGCGCGGGGGGCGGTGCAAGTGCCTTGGAGGTTCCGATGGGATTCGGACGGGAGAGACTTGCAGACATGATGAGAGCTGCTGATCAACCTACACGTGGTAAAGCAGACGATTGCTTCAACAGATGTGTGTGTGTATCCCATTTGTGTTGGGCCTTAATGGGAGCCCATGAGAGAAACCCTAGGCCTTCCTATAAATAGAAAGGGGGGAGATGGAAAAGCCCTGGGAAGCATTCATTTAGAAAAACTCTAACTTTTCTAGGGTTTGGAGAGGAGAGGAGAGGCTAGGGTTTAGAGAGAAATTTATTTGTGTGCTCTTTGATTGAGCTCTTGTCCTCCTTGAGGGAGTGGCTTTGACAAGCAACATCTTGAATCAATCAATCTATGGATGTTTGTTCAAGGATGAAGTCTCATATGTTTTCTTCTCTCTTTTGATGATTTTAGTGCTTCCTTGATCCGGTTGTTTTTGGTTTGTTTCTTGACGTCATTTACCTTGCTATGATGTGTGGGAATTCTCCTAGAACCATCTAAATCTTCAATCCCCCACAAGCAAGTTTTGGATCAAGTTTTTCATATTTCTAGGTTTTGGACACTCCTTTGGTAAAACCTAAAAAGATCAATTATTTGTTGTGGATCTGGACAATCGTCGCTAGGAATAGATCCCAGATATCCTTAGGGAGGTGTGCTCCAAATTTGGTCAAGTTTCATCAGTTGAATCAAAAGTTGGACCAATTTTCGTTTTGGATTTGGGCATTGTGCAGTGCTACTGGACTAAATCGGTCCGACCGATTTTATACCGGCGGTCAGACCGCCAGCCATTCGGACCGCCAGCTTTTCAGACCGCCATTTTGCCGACAGTCAGACCGATCCAGTGAGATTAATTCTATATTGTTGAATCTTGTGTTTAAGGGTGAAATCGGATTCAGCACAAGGCTTTCTCTGTGTATTTACTGATCTTCTTGGCTTTCATAGTTATTGAAGAAAAGTGCGTGTTGAATTTGATTAAAGTCAAAAAATCGAGAAAACGTCTTTTCACCCCCCCTCTAGTCGCCTTTCCGGTCCTACATATGCTTCTATGACTGACAATAAATTTATGAACCCGTATGGTTTAGACGAGTGGTAGTACTTGGACCAGGCGCAGCGGAAGAAAAATACATAAAGAAAAGCCTGAAACGATAGCTAGCTAGCAGTAAGAATATCTAGCACACAAAGCTTCAAACTAAATCTCCATTAGTTGGCAGTAAGAATAGCTGGCACACAAAGCTTCAACAAACTAAATCTCCACCGATAGCAACAAATCGTATCTGCAACGAAGAAGACCACAACATCATGTAGTCTAGATGGCAAACACAACGAGCCATGCCAATAAGAACCAATAAGATACAGATGCAGACTCCTTCCTCCTATCGTCTCTTGCCCACGTCTTGTTCCTCCCAGCCAAAGAAAGTAGCAAGCCTCCTCACTCCAAAACTCCAATCAGCATTCGAAGAAAGAACCGACGACAGGGAAGAAGAGCTCCCAAGCAGAAGTGACGGTCAAACCAAAAGCCACACACCACCGCCACCCAACTGGATCCGAGGTGGAGATGCTCGGGGTAGCGTCGGGCATCATCAGGGAGCAGAGGCAGAGCAAGGGAGGTTGCGCTAGGGGCGGCGGAGCGCGGTGCAAGCAGCAGTGTGTTAGGATCCAGGAACTGGGGGCTCGGGTCGGGGGCGGGCGACTCCAAGCAGCGGCGTGGTGGCCTTTAGAAGCTCGGGAGGCCCGGCGTGAGAGAGCACGGGTGGCGACGACTCGGCGAGAGAGCACAAGCGACGACGGCTTTTGAAGAGAGCATGAGCGGCAGGAGATGCAGCCATTGCAGATCGAGACAACGTCGGGCGACTGGAGGCCGCCAGCTCAGGTGGAGGTGCCGAACAGCCGAACATGGCACCCATGAGGCACGAGGAGGAGGCCACCCCTGGGATCCAGTTCTGGCGCAGCGTCCTTGAGGACGCCGCCATGGGCAACGTCTTCTTTACCAAGACAAGGATGCAGAGGCTTCGTTGCTTGTTGCTGCTCCAAAAGCCCGGTGAAAAAAGAGCACGAACACGAGATCAGGGTGCCCGTCTGCGACGAAGACGGCGGATCGAGGCCCGTAGGTGCACCGTCGGGACGACGCCGGGAGCAGCGGAGCAGAGCTCCGACGAGAGGCCGCCCCTAGGAGCGGAGAAGCTCCTCATGGGGGCAACATGCAGCGGAAGATGAGCGACGGCTACAGTAAACTATAAACTTAATCTTTGCTCTGATACCATGTTATGAATATTACGCATATATTAAAGAGAACGAATGGACAATATATATATATATATGTGTGTGTGTGTGTGTGTGTGTGTGTGTGTGTGTGTGTGTGTTACAAAGGGACAGAAGTCTAAACCCTAGAACAATACAAAATACCACAAATACCCTTAACAGCACTGACCATCCCGAGCGAAGGTTTCTGCACTGCTTCAGAAAAAGTACTGTACTCCTATAGAAGTTGAGTAGCTATGGTCAGCTAAATCTCACCCTTGTTCTTCATCTTCCCAAACTAGCCGAGTGTTCGTGTGTTACAACGGATTTCAAATAAAACATAATATAAGTTATAAATTTAGAAAACCAATATACATAAGGTTATTATCTCTACAAATGAAAGTTTATACATAATTTGCATCAAATCATCAAGCCACGTAGAATCTTATCACAAACCACAAACATAGATAATCTAATTATCCATAGAAAATTATTCAAATATCTTATACATATGTATGCATATATTTCCACAAAAAATCTCACCAAATCAAAAAAGAATAGATAACAGACTTACAGTCACTATTCTTTTGAAATAGTAAAGAGGACTCGTGCAAATATGTAAATTCCCCTGTCCTCCACCATCGTGCCGTCACCTCAGTCTGCGGTACAGCCCCAAGTACGTAACCACTACTACGTTCAAACATGTGGGTGCAGTGTTCCCTTCATATTTCAGAGCACTATCTATCCAACATTTTCTTTTCTGGAGGAGATCCAATAGCTGCAGCCTGCACACCTTGAATTTTTTATATTAATTAACTCATTTTAAAATTTTATTTTAAAGTTAACACCGCGAACTTTATTTTCAATTCTGACCTTTTTTGGTCACACCACCACTTGTAGTTTGACAAAATAACATTATCACACTATAAGATAAATCCGCTAAAATAACACTTTTTATTACGCCACTGAAGGTGGCGTAACATGATAACGTGACAAGAGTTTGGTTAGATACGGGCTGACGTAACAGTGTTGTCACGCTACGAGTGATGGCGTGACCAAAAGAAACAAAATTGAAAATAAAGTTCGCATGAGATTAACTTTAAAATAAAATTAATAAAAGATTTAATTAATAAAAAAATCGCAGACCTTGCTCACTCTGAATCTGAATACTCAAGAGTCAAGTCGACCTCCAACGTGGATCTAGATAAAATGTCTCAAGACTGTCCTCACTAGACTGACCATGTTTAGGATCAGTTCAAAAAGTGGCTTCTAAGTACAAGCCCAATGGAGAACACAGCTTGCTCAAACAAGTTTAGAAAGGAGTTCAGAAAAACTAAACAGGATTGCATCAAATGTCAGCGAAAACATTCTTGATTCTAAGCAACCTATTTAGGTAAAAATCGCAATGGCGATATGATGCTTCAGAGAAGACATTATCATGCTGTCCCGGTGAAATCATCAACATGTACTTGTAGCCTTCTATCAAAAGCCACCAGATTTTATTACAGTGATCCATTTACATGGCAAGTCAATTAATAGACAGTAACTATTCAGTACCATGATAGGAGAAACTGAGATGACGTCACTTAGTCATTGCACGATCTCATAGCAAGCACTGCCAAAGTGGTAAATTCTGGTACTAGAAAATTGGCATCAGCAGAATTAACTGGAAAAAACAAACTGCTGCCTATTTCATTCATTGATGCAACCCTATGCAGAGAAGAGTTTATAGTAGCCTCGAATTTTAATGCACAATGCACAGTACTAAATTGTTATCCCCAATAATCTTGGATCAACACGCTAGCTTCAAGCAGCTAGCATCTAAAGCATAATGGCAAGAAAGGTAGCACAAGTCAAAGAACTCTTCCATCACCATTGCCATGGTCCTCATGTAAGATCCTGTAAGCAGCAAACGAGCATTCAACCTACAGACAAATGCTTCTGTTGACGACAACGGATAGCCCAACCAACCCATCTGATCTACGATCATGGCAATCATCTTCATATCAGTCACAAATTCTTCTTGTTCTTACTGCCTTTGGGGCGGCCACGCTTCTTTGCCCCCACCTTCACTCTCATGGGCTTAACTGGTTCCGGCGCAGCTGGCACCTCCACTGCAGCACTAACGGACGCCCCATTCTCGGCGCCAACCCCAGCATTGCCTTCCACACCACCAGTGGCTCCAAGCCAAGCCGCATTCGGCTGATCTGGTCCCTGCGGCTGCGAATTGACCAGTCTTTCGAAGCCAGGGCACCCGGGGAACCCGACGGGAAAGAACCCCCAGGTGCAGTAGTACATGTCAGTGCCCGGCACAATGGGCGGCGGCTCGGCCATCGCCTCGGCTACGAATGGCTGGCGGCAGCTGGGACACAGAAGTCTGCGCCCCTCGTAGAGGCGGTCGTACTGGTGAATATGGCAGCAGGCCGTGCACACCGTCCAGAACGTCGACAACGGCGCCCCGCCAGACTCCACCGGTGGGGCCGTTGCGGCGGCGGGTGGCTGGGGAGCCGCCCGCGGCGGAGTTAGCCCTGGAGCCGGCGGTGGCTGAGGCTTCTGTTGCACTGGAGCGGGAGGGTGGCACATGCGAGCTGCACCGGCTGCGGCTGCGGCTGCGGCGGCGGCGGCGTCGAGTTCGGCGTCGAGGGCGGATTTAAGGACGGGGTCGGAGAGGAAGGCCCAGGAGTCGGCGACGAGGCGGGCGGCCTCGGCGAAGGAGAGCGAGCAGGAGCGGTCGGGGTGGGATCGGTTGAGGAGGAGGGAGAGGCGGCGGTAGTGGGAGTGGACGGCGTCCGGGCGGCGGGAGGCGGGGCTGGCGGGGTCGAGGCCGAGGACGGCGTAGGGGTCGGGCTGGCCGTTGGATATGCGGCGGCTCTCGGCGGCGAGAAGGACATCGGCGGCGGCGAGGAGGTCGTCGGCGCCCGGCGTGCGGGGGTCGGCGGCGAGGGCCTGGGAGGCGAACTCCTTGCAGCCCTCGAGGTCGCGCGCCACGAGGAGCTTCTCCGCCACCCCCGTCCACTGCTCCGCCTGCCGCTGTGCGCCGGCGGTGGACGGATCCATCGGGGGTGGGAGGAGATCGAGGAGGCGACGGAGCTCGGCTGCGGCCTGCGGCCTGCGGGGGATTCGGGGGATGGATCGGTGGGCGCAGCTGGGTGCGTGTAGCAATGTTCTAAAAAAAGGTGCTTGACCGAGTGGCTCACGGGCTCATGGCAGCCCAGCGCCTGTACTGCGTGGCGTTTGGGCTTCCTCGGACGGCCCAATAGGAGAGCACCTATTGGACATTTGGACCTCATCTATCCAGGCTTCTTCGGACGGCACAATTTTATTCGCTACAGAACAGCTTCTTCTTTGTTGTGAAGAAAGCTGGCTCAAAATCTTCCAGCTCTAGATTACACAGACTAAAAGTTGGATGGGTTTGTAGCACCTGGTGAATGTCATCAGTCCTTTCTTTTCGACTATCATGTCGGCTCACGCATACAAGCTAGCTCTCAGGCTACCACTATTCTTCACACACTAGTCCAAGCCTTCTTCTGAACTTGGAACAAACACACGTAGCTGAACCGCCTGTGCTTTTACTCCTCCTGATACCTTAGTAATGGAGTCATGAACTCATGGTGCATACGCACCAAGAGGCTCGCTACAGGGTGCGAAAGCAAGCTGGAAAAATAATGCTGCACCCCCACAACCATCTGTGAGCAGGCAGAAATGTGTCACAGGCGCTGTCTAACAAGTTCAGAACTACGATTTTTACACCCTTAACTATTCCCAGCCTAACAGTTAATCAGAGACATTCTCATGCGCATGCATGGGCTACGCCCATCTTGAATGATGTACAGTACAGCCCCACAAACATACGACTGCCTTCCAGGACCAAATCCTGTCCAAGGGAGCTGGATCTGCCATCCATGCTGGACTGATGCTGCAGATGATCCGTCGATAGCTCTTCCATCACTGTTCGTGTGGATTCTGCTATCTTCTAAGATGATGATAGCTACTTGCTGCGTAAGAAGTAAGAACGTATAGAGTGGAGTACATCACACCCTACAACAAACAGCAGAGTCTGAAGTTTCCTCTACGTACAGTTAGGATACCCCAATGACAAGAACAAGCAGCTAGTACTAATTGATGTCAAGTTTCTCAGGATTAACGTTGAAACTTTTTTTTGCAATTATTTAAAGGGAGAATCTTTGAAGAACCTGCTTTAGTCTTTTTCCACAGGGCACAGAAAAGAAAGAATCAGGCTCATTGGAAGATTGCTGTCCATGTAGACATATCCATTTCAGAAAGCTGTCATTAGTTCAGAGGTCCTTTTCACACAACGATGTTATGAAATCCTTTTATCTTATATACTCCCTTCGTTCGCATTTACTTGCCATTTTTTACTTTGACCGATCGAGCTTGTACAGTTACATTTTAAGTAAAACAAAAACAAATAGCTCTAAATGTAGAATATTAATAAAGTACTTTTGTTTAAAAATCTAACACTGTCACTTTCATGTTACACAATTAGATATTTTAAAAAGGAGAAAGGTCTCTGAACTTGCGAAGTTTTGCCACTTAGCTTCTTGAATTTGTATTTTACTTTCTCAGCCCCTCTGAACTTGCGAAGTTATGCCACTTAACTTCCTGAACTTGTATTTTACTTTTTCAATCCGCTGAACTTGCAAGATGGTGCTACTTAGCTTTCTGAACTTGCATTTAAACAAAGTTCGTCGGATGCGATACCGGTGACTTCGTCCCTTTGAGTCCGATGGACTCGTTGACGCCCCATTCCGGCTGTGTTCATTGTCCCCGCCACCTCACACCGATAAAAACAAATTCTTCTGGCACATGAAGTGCTCGCGTCGTTGCCGGGGCTCTACCGTCATAGTTTGCCGCCACCCTCGCCCTTGCATCATCTGAGTTGGCAGTGCCTAGCGGCAGAGCAGGGGCACAGACGCTACTCACCCTGCATGAAGTCCATTTAGTCGTTTGCTAACATAAAAGGCTGAGATGGCGAATCACCGAGAGAGAGAGAGAGAGAGAATACTTCTCTCTCTCACAGACGACTCAGAGGAGGCAAGGGCGAGGGCAGCGACAAGCTACGACGGTGGAGCTCTAGCGAAGATGCGAGCACGGTACGTTCTCGAATCCGAAGAATCCGTTTTTGTCGGTGTGAGGTGGCAGGCTAGGGGTGACGAACACGACCAGAACGGGACGACGATGAGTCCATCGGACTCGGAGAGGACGAAGTCGCCGGCATCGCATCCGACGAACTTCGCTTTAACGCAAGTTCAGAGAGCTAAGTGACACAACTTTATAAGTTTAGAGGCTGAGAAAGTAAAATACAAGTTCAGGAAGTTAAGTGACACAATTTTCCAAGTTTAATGATATATAGTGCAATTTTTCTATTAAAAAATATCGCTGGTGAGTCAAAATCGCAAACGTGAACAATTTGTACTACTAACATGCATGGCTTCGGGAGGAAGTTGGTACGGCGCCTACTCCTCCAGATTCACACGCTACAAAACATTGTTAACACGTCGGCCTTGTCACTTTGTTGTGCTTTGTCATGTTTAGGCAGCAGATGATAGACAGATAGACAGTTTAGGAACGTACACTCGATGTGTTTGGATGGTGCAGCATGATCACATGTGTTTGTCTCTAGCTCGTTTTCTTCCATCTATGAGGTGATCATAAGATTCATGACCATTATCTTGATATATTGTCAACTACTAGTTTTACACCCAAACAGGGCAATGGACAGTTGATGGTCCCTTAACAATCTAGTTGGCAGTACGTGCGTACACTTGTAGTTAAGGGCTATAATTCTTAAACTGCTGTGTACGACAAAATTAGCGTTTGTCAAAGAAAAAAAAAAGAGAATCACATAGGTGTGGGAGGTGGCTTTGTTAAAGGAATATTATGGTAAATGATGCCGTCCAGACGTACGGAGTAAGAGTTTTTGTCGGACGGCTCCCTTCCCTTCCCATTGTCTCTTCTTCGTGTCGTCCTAGCTGGTCAAATTCATTTGCACGCATGCGCACGCGCTGGAGCCGATTCGTCAAGGAGAAGCGCCACAACGCCGGGGACACCATCTCCTTCTGCCGTGGTGCCGCCGAGGCCACGCGCGACCCCGCCGTGTCCAGCTCTGACTCGTCGCTCCAATCAAGAACCTGCTGTTTCTGCTGATGTTGCGCACATTTGTGAATAATGTTACGGCCCATTCAAAAGAATGTTGTGTACTGTTCTTTTGAATGTTGCAGATGTACAAAAAAAAATTGCATCTGTTGTAAAATAATATTTTATTAGTACAAAATAAATGTTGCGCACTGTTCACGGTGATGTTGTAATTTTTTTCCTTCCCTAAATTGACTCAGGACGTTCCAGAAATTCATGTTTCTTTTTGAACAAAACGAATGTTGCGGACTATTACAAAAAATGTTGCGGTCCATTCAAAATAATGTTGTGTACTGTTCTTTTGAATGTTGCAGATGTAAAAAAAATATTGCATCTATTGTAAAATAATATTTCATCAGTATAAAATGAATGTTGCGCACTGTTCACGATAATATTACAATTTTTTTCCTTCCCTAAATTGACTCCCACCCAGCCCGCTCGCTTGCTCTCGCACATGTTCGACAAGGTGGTGACGCCGAGCGACGTGGGGAAGCTGAACCGGCTGGTGATCCCGAGCGACGGTAGAGGCGGAGGAGATCGGCGAGGGGAGGACGGCGGGACGACGGATCGCGAGATGGACGGCAGATCGTGTCGTACGAACCTAGCGCTCGGACTGTAAGTCCGAGCGCTAGGCGTTCCCCAATATTATACACGTATGTACTCAAATCTGATAGCTTTTTTTTTCTATGAGATTTATGTATTGCAAAGGCAGCCTAGCTAATGTCACAATTAAAGATGGACAAGGAAAGTATTGTTCCAAAATTATGACCACTGTGTCTACCAGCTTGCACATGCATCACTTAAAAGAGAAATTATTATGGTACGCACATGCTCCGTCACAACTCACAAGTTACATCCTAAAACATTTGTTTCTCATCTTTTGCACAACAAAGCTAAATTCACCTTACTAAAAATTTATTTAGTAAAAGAGAATCGACATTGCGAAATTCTATAATTAATTAAGCTACTTCAGTACAACAGCTTGTTCCGCGAATTCGATCACCAGTTCACCGCACGACATACAAAATTAACTGGCTAACATGGAGATATACACCCAACTTACTAGATTATACATACTCTCTATGTTCCAATTTGGTAGAACATCTCTCTGCACACAAGAGTGTATTCACAAGGGAAAAAACGCAAAAAAAAAAAATAATACAAATAGAATAAGATGAAGTACTAGTATGTAGTTATGTACTTTGATCATTTCATCCTTACTAGGAAAATGCTCAGCTCCGGCGCGCTGCCGCCGGCTCCACTGTTGCCGCCGCCCTCATCGGGGTTGATCATGTAGAACGCCTCGGAGTCCTTGGAGCCGACGACGCGCTCGACGCGGGCGCGCATGTACGTGAGTTCCCCGTCGGGCCCCGCGGGCACACCGCCCTCCTTCTCGGGGGCGGCCGGCAGCACGCCGGCGCCCATGGACACGCCGCGCAGCAGGCGCAGCACGTGGCGCTCGTCGTCGGAGGCATCCTTTCTCCGGATGGCGTAGCCGGCCTTGCGCCCGTTGCAGTATACGGCCCAGACGTACTCCTCCACGAGCCGGCGGCGCGCGCTGCGCGTGTCGCTCTCCAGCGCCAGCTTGACCACCCCGGACGCGATCTCCTTGTGCAGAGCGCTGGTCAGCATGGGCAGCTCGATGAGGAACACCGGCGGCGCGCGCGTGTCCTCGTGGATGGCCAGGCTCACGCGGCCGCGCCGTTGTCCGAACAGCGTCACCGTCGTCGCGTGGTCGGCGAGGAGGGCCTTGTTGTGCCGGCCGAGCAGCGCCACCATCTTGCACCCAGACGACAGCATGGGCAAGAGCTTGAACATCTTAAAGATCCCTCCTCCTCCTCCCGCGAGTCCGCCGCCGCTGTCCGAGATCTTCGTCCGGCGCCCATTGGTGGACGGCCGGAGCAGCGACCGGAGAGTGGGGCCGTCGACGAAAGATGGCATTGCCGAGGCAGATAGAGCTCGGTACTTGCCGAGTTCGTGCAGTGATTTTTCTTTTATTATTAAGCAAAGGGGCCTCTCATGTGGATATATATAGCCAGCCATACGAGGGAACGGGAAATCAGAGGTTGGATGGTCGTTGTTTGGGCTGTGTGTATTTCGGAGTCGGTCTGATCGTACCCATCCTTTGCCTGTTTGGATCAATTCGCTTGTCCCTTACCTGACCATGGACTTCCACATTTCGATCCGTGTGCATAGGTTGCTTGCACAATTTAAATATAAGGATGGTCTATTTTGTAAGGCGGCTGAAATTTTCTAAAGTGAAAGTTATATTTTTTATTTATTGGATCAAAATTCAATCATCTAACACATCAATCTTTGCACTAATCTAACGGCCGCATCATTTGATTTAAACTTAAGAAAATTTCAATCGACTTAGAAATAGCAAATCCGATATCTTATTTTGAATTATTCTCTAGACCATCATGTTAGGAGTTTGCTTTTGATCTCTTTTGATTTGATCTGGGTTTTGATCTTGTTTTGTGTCGGGTCTGAGAGAAACCGAGAGAGAGAGAGAGAGAGTAGGGTTACCGTCCATGGTAGAGGAGGTAGAGTTGGCCATGGTGGTTTGCGGGTGGTAGAGGCGGCGGTGGTCGATCCCGTCGGTGGAGGCGGCGGTGGTCGATCCCGTCCCTGGAGCGTGGCCGGTGGAGGCGAGCTCTCTGGCGGCGGAGATCCAGCAGCGGTGGTGCTTCCCGTCGCTACAGCGCACCCTCTTAGATCGGATTAGGGTTTGTGTTGGTTAGGGTTTGTGGCGGCGGCACGGTCAACCTCGTGGTGCGTGCCGCCCCGGCCCCTACCTCTCTTTATAGCGCTGGCGACAGGGGCCCACTAGTCAATGGGCTGGGCGCCCCCGATCAGGGCGCGAGGCATTTGGCCGTTGGGCCAAATGCCTCTGAGGAGATCATTCTAACATTCTCCCCCCTTGATCTCAATCTATACTTTATCTTTAATTGCTTTTGACTTTACTCATTCCATCACAGATAAGTGCATAGAACATGTCTCATCGTCACGGTCAATCGCCGATAGATTCAACAGCTACAATACACCTCCCTGTTCTGAAATAGTTACTTTAATCTTTTGGGCCATCTTTTAGTCCAGGATTCATAGGCTTTCCCTTAAACCCATGCCGGCTACATGTTCTCTGAACATGTTGGGTGGTAAGCCTTTAGTAAGCGGATCCGCTAGCATCTTTGCGGTACTTATATGCTCAAGACTTATAATTTGATCCCGAACTTTATCTTTCACAACATAGTACTTTATGTCAATGTATTTGGCAGCACCACTTGACTTATTGTTGTGGGCATACGTTACTGCGGGTTCATTATCGCAGTACAACTTAAGTGGTCTATTGATGTCGTCAACCACTTTTAAACTGGGTATGAACTTCTTTATCCAGTTCACCTGCCCCGTAGCCTCATAACATGCTACAAACTCGGCATACATTGTGGACGATGTAGTGACGGTTTGCTTTGAATTTTTCCACGATATAGCTCCTCCAGCGAGAGTGAACACATATCCGGATGTCGACTTTCTATCATCTCCCGCAAAATCAGAATCTGTATACCCCACTATGTGGAGTAAATCTGATCTTCTGTATGTCATCATGAGGCCTTTTGTTCCTTGCAAATAACGCAAGACTTTCTTTATCAATTTTCAATGTTCATTCGAGATTGCTCGAATCGCCAAGTAACCCAGTAACAAAAGCTAAGTCGTATGTGTGCACACTTGAGCATCTTGTAAGCTTCCGACAATTGAAGCATATGGAACCGCTTTCATTTGATCGATCTCATCTTGGTTCTGGGGCATTGAAAATCCCCATATCTGTCGCCCTTGACTATAGGTGCAGGTGAAGGACTACATTTATGCATCCCGAATTTCTTTAAGACTTTCTCTATGTATGTCTTTTGTGATAGTCCCAATATCCCTTTGTTTCTATCCGGTGAATTTGATCCTAGAACGAACGAAGCTTCACCAAGATCTTTCATATCAAAGTTTGAGGACAAAACTTCTTTGTCTCCAATGTGATGACATCACTACTAGCCAGTAGGATATCATCCACATACAGGATTAGAAAGATAAACTTCCCATCTTTAAACTTTGTATAGACACAGTTGTCCTCTACATTCTCTTTAAACCCAAATTTTCTTATTGTACTGTCAAACTTCAAGTACCACTGTCTTGAAGCTTGCTTTAACCCATAAATCGATTTCTTTAGGCGGCATCCCATTCTTTCATTTCCTTCCATGACAAAACCTTTCGGTTGTGCCATGTATACATTTTCCTCCAAATCCCCATTAAGAAATGCCGTCTTTACATCCATCTGATGTAATTCTAAATCATAATGTGCTACTAATGCCATTATGATTCGAGGAATCTTCTGAGAGACTGGAGAAAAGGTCTCATTGTAATCAATCCCTTCTCTTTGCGTAAAGCCTTTTGCCACAAGTCGTGCTTTGTATCTTTCTACATTCCCTTGGGAGTCAAGCTTTGTTTTGTAGACCCGATTCTGACCTCTTTGTTTTGGCTCCTTTAGGAATAATTTCCAAGTCCCAGACTTTATTAGTCTTCATGGACCTCATTTCCTCTTCCATGGCTTCAAGCCATTTTGAGGAATTTTCGCTTCTCATGGCTTCTTCAAATGAGGTGGGATCATCCTCCATTTGAAATTCCTCTGTATGATAAATCTGATAATCATCAGAAATAGCTGATCTTCTTACTCTTTGAGACCTCCTGGGCCTCCTCATTTGGTACATCTTCATTTGAGGTCATTGCTCCCCTCATTTGTGGCAATGGGTTCTATAGGATCCTGAAGAACGGGTTCCTCATTCTCATTCATTGTTGCCACAGGAGAAACAATAACAGGTGCTGGCACCACAGTGTCTTGTACCGTCGGTGCAGCGACAGGCAGTAGTGGGAAGAGTGGCTCTTGAATCATCGGAGTGGGCACATATACCCGCTTCTCTTCAAGATCAATCTCTCGAGCTACCATGCTCCCCCTCATCATTTCATCTTCTAAGAAGGCAGTGTGTCTCATTTCTACAAACTTTGTATATCATGCGGGACGGTAGAAACGAAAACCTTTTGACTTTTCGGGGTAGCCAATGAAATGACAACTTCTTGCTTTGGGATCTAGCTTCCCAATGTTTGGGTTAAATACTTTTAGCCTCGTGAGGCTCCCCACACACGTAAGTGGTTTAGTGAGGAACTCTTCCATCCACAACTCGTGCGGTGTTTTGGGCACCGACTTACTAGGCACTCTATTGAGAATATGAATGGCGGTTTTCAACGCCTCCATCCATAAACTCAATGGGAGTGTGGAGTAGCTCATCATGCTTCGCACCATATCCATCAGGGTACGGTTGCGTCTTTCAGCTACTCCATTCTGCTGAGGTTCGCCCGGTGTAGAATACTAGGCCACTATGCCATTTTCCTGTAAGAACCTTGCAAAAGGTCCAGGAACTTGTCCATATGGGGTATGTCGACCGTAGTACTCCCCCCCACGATCAGACCGAACTATCTTAATCTTTAAATCGTGTTGGTTTTCAACTTCAGCCTTAAATATCTTGAATTTCTCCAAGGCTTCATTTCTTTCTTTGATTGGATAAATATATCCATAACGGGAGTAATCATCCGTGAATGTTATGAACGAGTCATATCCATCCACACTTTTCACAGGAAAAGGACCACAAATGTCTGTGTGAACAATTTGTAGAACTCATGTGCTTCTTTTTGCATCTTTCTTAATTTTCTTTACATATTTTCCTTTAATGCATTCTCTGCATTGTTCTAAGTCTGAGAACTCTAATAGAGGAAGAATTTCATTCTTAACTAGTCTTTCTATTCTCCCCCTCGAAATATGACCTAAGCGAGCGATGCCATAATTTCGACGATTCATTATGAGTTCTCTTTCGTTTTACATTTACATTCGTGAGACGAGGATTCAATCACTTTCTACGCGACGTTCCCATTATCGCATCGACATTCACATCATCACATAATGATAACAAATAAAGCTCATTTTGTAATATGGCAAGACCAACACATTCTTTATTAAATATTATTTCGCACTTGCCATTTCCAAAATTACAATCATAACCATCTTTGTCCAAATTTGAAACACTAATCAAATTCCTCTGTAAAGAGGGAACAAAAAGGACATCTCTAAGTAAAAGATTGGAGCCATTAGCTAACTCTAATGAAAGATCGCCAACGGCTTCAACTTCTGCTTGGACTCTATTTGCGACTTTAATGCATCTTTCGTTTCTTTGCGTAGTCCTCGTCGAACGGAATCCCTGTAAGGAATTAGCAACATGAACAGTTGCTCCTGAGTCAATCCACCAAGTGGATTTGGAATATTGTACATACAAGCATTCATTTATGAAGGTAATAATGTTCTCACCTTTCTTTGCCATTATCATCTTTAAGTAATCAGGACAGTTCTTCTTGTAGTGTCCGGTCTTCTTCTGATGAAGACACCGATCTTTGTCTCTGACAAATTTATTCTGTTGAGGCCGATGGATGAGGCTTTTCCTTGTTCCTTGAGAAGGAGGTCTTGTTGAAGTGCTTTTTCTTGTTATCCTTCACATAGTTGATAGATCCACCATGTGAGGATTTAAGTCTTTCCTCCTCTTGAACACACATAGCTATGCACTTTTCTAAGTCCCATTTATCGGGCTGCATGTTGTAGTTGACAACAAAAGTGTCAAACTTTTCTGGCAAGGAAGCAAAATCAAGTGAATAAGGAACTCATCCTTGAGAGCCAAATCCATTGGTTTAAGCTTGGATGCCAAGTTGCTCATCCTTAGTATGTGTTCTCTTATTCCACTGCCACCACCAGAATACCTTTGTCTCACACAATCGCTTAATCACCGTGTAGCATATGTTTTTGAAGAGCGATGGCCGACTCTTTATTTTATCAAGGTATTCGTGTGATGTCACGATCTGCGATTGAGCCCACAATTGCGAGCTCAATCGTGTTCTTTATCACAGCCATACATTTCTTGTTGGCTGTGGTCCATTTCTTATGCTCTAGGTCATAAGACATCTGTAAGGGAGCGTGATCCCTCTGTCTTTTCTGCCAAGCAGTATCATCCTCATCTTGATCCCTCACTAATGCCATAGGCTCAGTGGGTCGTGCTGTAGTGAGGACCCAGTCCACCTCAGCCAAGATAAACGCTAAGTCTATCTTTTTCTTCCACTCTCCATAATTATCTCCTTTGAGAGTGGGGATCTCTCTGATACAACCCATCAAGTTGTATCCGCCTGAAAATTTAGTTCAAATAAAGTGAGAACGTAACATGAAAATTATATGCCTTATTTCCAACGTTGGTCAAAATACGACATACAATTAAATCAATTTTATCTACACATTAAATCTATATCACCGTTGGGCAGAAATAGAAACAATGCATAAAAAATCATCAGTTAAAATTATAATATTGTTATTATCAACGTTGGTCAGAAAATAACAATATCATAATTTGCAACAATTCTTAAAAAATTAAATTCTCCCGTTGGTTTGAATTTAATTAAAAGAATTATCAACATTTAACTTTTGCAGCGGAAACTGTAATTATTCTAAAATAATTTATTATTCAGAAGCATTATACTTTACACTTTTAATCTCTGGAAATAATAACACGTTGGTGCAAAAATTTACAGAGATTTTATTCAATTTTTTCTATTGAAATTCAGTCAAAAAATACTTCTGAAAATAATTAAATTCAATTTTGAGTTCTTGCTCAAAACCGCCGAGATTCTTGCTTCAAACCGCCGATTCTTTGTCAGGTAAACCGCCATTCGCCCACCCCATTTGATTTCGCCCATTCTTGTGCGGCATTTCGGCCCACAATGGCCGTTAGGGTTGTTCTGCGTACCGTCGGATTCACATCCGACGGCTGGATCCGAGCGCAGCCGCATCCTCCGCCGGCCCGCACCGAGTTGATGCGATCTCGGTAACAATTCAATCGACTGGCGACTTTTCAGCGATATAAAACGCGATCGCGCGGCGCCCGTGAAACCCTAATCCTCATTCGCGATCTTCCCTTTCTCGCTCTCTCGCTCGCTCGGGCGGCGCGGAAGAAACGTCGCGGAGAAAAAACGGAAGCGCCGCGCGCGGGCCTCTCACGCGGCGCGCGCTCCTCGAGAGGGCGCGTCGCCGTCGAGCGGCTCCGTGTCGGCGCCCTTTCACGCGCGACCGGCGCGTCAAGATCTTGACCCGAGCTGTAGGCGAACGTGGAGCGCCGGCAAGCACCCGGCTCGGCCGGTCTACCACACGCCTACGAGGACTCCCGGCGAACCCACGGATCTCACGACCGGGTAAGACCCGATCTAGGGTTAGGGTTTTGCGCCCGTTTCTTTTCTGTTTCTCTTTTTCTTTTGGATCTTTGCCGTTGATAGGCTCTGATATCATTGTTGGGAGTTTGCTTTTGATCTCTTTTGATTTGATCTGGGTTTTGATCTTGTTTTGTGTCGGGTCTGAGAGAAACCGAGAGAGAGAGAGAGAGAGAGAGAGAGAGAGTAGGGTTACCGTCCATGGTAGAGGAGGTAGAGTTGGCCATGGTGGTTTGCGGGTGGTAGAGGCGGCGGTGGTCGATCCCGTCGGTGGAGGCGGCGGTGGTCGATCCCGTCCCTGCAGCGTGGCCGGTGGAGGCGAGCTCTCTGGCGGCGGAGATCCAGCAGCGGTGGTGCTTCCCGTCGCTACAGCGCACCCTCTTAGATCGGATTAGGGTTTGTGTTGGTTAGGGTTTGTGGCGGCGGCACGGTCAACCTCGTGGTGCGTGCCGCCCCGGCCCCTACCTCTCTTTATAGCACTGGCGACAGGGGCCCACCAGCCAATGGGCTGGGCGCCCCCGATCAGGGCGCGAGGCATTTGGCTGTTGGGCCAAATGCCTCTGAGGAGATCATTCTAACACATCAAGCTAATAATTGCACTTGGGATACTTGAATGAACTATTAAAGACTAGGTCATCATATTCCACAATGTTTCTATGGCACAATACGATAGAAGTGTGTTTCCCTTGTTATAATTCCTCGTTGCTTAAGAAAATTTTAGTCACCCTACGAATAGACAATCCCATAAGATAAATCATATGGCATAGTACTTTTATATATTTACACAAGGAGTTGAGTATCTCTTTAGGCTCAAGAATTGTCTTATTCCCTTCCCAAAAAAGAGTAGTCTTATTAGCCAGCCATTCATGAAAGTAATTTATGAGTTTCTGTAACAACCCATTTTCGATTCTTGAATAGTAATTACCATTTGTTGTTTGGAGTTTCAAACCCTATTTTCAACTTAAGTTGTAAATTCAAAATTCTCAGTTTCTACCACAATTCAAAGTTCGGTTCTCAAATTTCAAATTTGAATCTTAGTTTCTTTTTGGGCCCAGCCCATCTCTCTTCCTGGGCTCGGCCCACCTCCCTCCGGCCCATCTGGCCCAACTCCCCCCTCCTGCCCCTTATCTCCGCTCGTGCCAGCCCGAGCTGCCAGGGCACGCCCCGGCCTCGTCCTCCCAACGTTCCACCCAGTCCCATCGCCAGCGCCGCTCCCACCTACCTGTGGACTCCAGCGCCCGGTCTTGTCACTTGTGATGCCAGCGCCACGCCTGGAGCCGCCCAGTCCAAGCTTCACCCGCGCTCTACACTGCGCACGAGCGCCTATGCCTGTGCCGCCACCCGCTACCCTTGCCTTGTCCCGTCATCGAGCTGCACCTTTGCCATCACACCTACTTCGGCCGCCCAAAGTCGTCGCCGCACTCACCTCCCCACGCTACCCGCATCAGTAAGCGCTTTGCCCCGTCGCATCCTCGCTAGAGCCTGTCCCTGCCAAGATGCCTCGGGACCGCGCTGAAGGGATCACAACAATGCTACGATAGCACAAACAAAAATTTACCTCGCAACCAAGGAACCACCGCTAGAAATAGATCACGAGATTACCGCTAGACGCGCCGACTCGTAGTAGAAGTAGAGTGGTTGTAGCGAGTTGATTGTAACATCCCAATTTTCACAGCTTTAAAAATCTTTTAAATAGTGGTAGTGAGAAAATTCACCACTTGGATTTATTTGAATATCAAATTAAAAAAGCTTAATATGGACTTTAAGGACAATTTGATTTAATGTGCTTAATCCCAACACCAACAATTGTTAAAACTATTTTATTTAGATTCTATATGCTTGGATATATTTTATAGAATTTTTTGGAATTTTTCCGAAGTCATTTGCTATTTTCTATTTGCTATTTGTATTTTCTGGATTTATTTAAAAGAAAAATCAAAAGAAAATCCTTCGGAACAGTACTGGGCCGAAGCCCAGCACTATTCCCTCACCTCGGCCCATTCCCACGCGCCGCCGCCTTCCCCGCTCGGATGGACGCCGCGTGTCTCCTCCCGCGTCGCGGTAGCCCTCGCCTCGCTCGCTCTCAGTACCGGATTGAAATCGAGGCCTTCGCACTTCGCTCGCGCCTGTGCTCCCTCTGCAGAGTGTTTAAACCAATCTATTCGAATAGCCGCGTCCTCGGTTATGGACATGCTCGGGAATTTCACACGAGGGGTAGATTTTCATAAAACAATTGGGAAGGGTCAACTGTGTGAGATAACTTGTGCAGCTGTGTGAATAACTTGATTAGACTGTGTGTACTTTGTGAAATCAATTGTTAACTTATTATTGTCTATTTGTTTTGAATTATGCTTTCAATCTATTATTTGTATTCAATTGCAAATGTTGCATTTCTGCAAAATAACCACAGAAGTCATTCCTTTGGAATAAACCATCATCTATAAATTGCATTCTGTGGTATGACTTGCGAGTACGGTGTGTACTCACTCTTGCTAAACAAATCAATAGAAGTGGAGGAGTCGTCGCCCGCTTTTGAAGAAGAGTTCTACGAAGGTTGATCGTAGGGTCTTGATCCCAGTCAGTTGCCTGTGGTAAATTGATGGGAGCCCACCGGAGTTTATTTCGTTTCCGCTGCAGTTTATTTCTTTATTGTCAGCCTTGCATGGCTTAATAAATGTAAAACTCGACCGTAAGGTCCCAACAGTTATTTGTTATTTAAAGGTACTCGTTTATTCTTATATTCGTTGTATGGATGTGATATTTCATCGATGTTGACATTGTGTGCACTAGCGTGATCCTGGACTAGTGCAGAATACACAGAGGGTCCAGATTTGCATATTTGGGTCCCGACATTGATGCAGTCGTAGTCGTACTCACGACGCGTCTTCTCCTTTGAGTGGTCGTACTCGCCGTGCGTCTACTCCTTCGAGTGGTCGTACTCACCACGCGACTTCTCCTCCGACTCCGGTGATCGTCACGAGTTGCGGATCGTCCTAGTGCTGATGCTTCGCAACAACACCTCCGAGGTATCCACACGTACGGGGCAGGATCACCATGCGCTGGAGTGCTAGCACCGGCAGCGTGGTTGAGAAGGCGTGGCTATTAGGGTTTCGGGAGTTCTTCCAAAAATCATCCTCTAACCTCACCCCATGCCACCGCCCCTCTTTATATAGACATCCATGATGGGTCTTGACCTTGAGGCCCATTAGGAACTCGTGGTCTATACTAATTCGGATCACCATCCAAAACAGTTCCTAGCCCTTTAAGTGTGCGACCCTACATGTTCATGTGTAATCAGCTATGACTCGGAAACTCTTTTCCGACCACTAGTCGTTAGCGGTACCTAGCAGTACATAATGATTCCCAAATACACATAGAATATATCGGACGAACCTTGATGTAATATGATATATGACCAGGTCCCCATCACTTACGATTAGTTCGTATCTTCATACGACCAGATCGTATTTGGTCCCGACCAGTTCGTAACTCCTTACGACTAGGTTCTTACCATTCTGTGATTACGTTCGATCAATCTACGACCAGCTCGTATCTCCATACGACTAGTCCGTAACTGATCGAACTAAGCGACCTACTCATGCATTCTCTATTTGCCTCACGATGTCTAGTTGAACTCTAGGTGAGATGAAGTGTCATCCATGGACTGTTCAATACTTTCTCAATCGAGTGTTGGATAACTTCATGTGGTCAACACTTCGACCACTAGTGGCATGACCATGCACTTTCTTTATCCGATCACCACAAGGGGCCCAAAGACATCTCTCCTGTTATGTTAGGAGGGGCAAATCCCATCTCGACCAGTCACATTCATCCGCATGTTTCATAGCATACCAGAAAGCTACCTTTATAACTACCCAGTTACGAGTAGCGTTTGGCAACCCCTAAGAGTGCTATTACACATGTAGGGAACCATGCTGATCTCAGGTCTAAGGATTATACATCACCATTACTTGAGACCAACTAATGATATATAGATTCATAACAATCTTAATAGTATCTCAACTATGGGTCTATCCAACCCCATGTTCTCTAACATGTGCTTACATTATTGATTCGATATCTCCATATCCATGACCGGTGAAACATGGCCATCAACCAATACATGTGCTAGTCATAGAGTCACTGGTGTTCCGACCAGTGTCATTCGACCAAGGATACATTTAGAACGACATCATATAAGTTAAAGTGTTCCACCAACAAGTCACATACTTATTGATCTATAACTGATGATTCATTCAAGGAACACGATAACATATTATCAAAATCATGAACATAATGAAATATCATCATCTCTATGATTGCCTCTAGGGCATATTTCCAACACGCCTAAGCTCCCCCACGCCTCCAACGGCTCCCAGCTCCTCCCCTCTTGTCTATAAGAGCCCCCAGGCTCCCTCTTGCCTCTTCCACTCCGCCTCCCCCTCCATTGGTAAGTTTCACTCGAGAAAAATTGAAGAAAGTGCCGCTCTTCTTTTCGACTTTCCCACCTCTATCCACCACCGGCCCGTGCACCAGGCGCCAAGGAAGCCATCCCCCAACCATTTTGGAATTGGTTCACCGTCGCGCGCGGATTCGACATTTTTCTCTGCCTCCAGCTATCAGCTTCATCCCTGCCGACCTACCTCCACCGTCCACTTCTGACCTCCCTTTCGGTCTTGGTGAGTTCCCCGAGCTCCGTTCTTGCCCGTGCTCCCTTTCCCCCGCTAGGAGTACCACCGGACCGCCATTGCCGCCATGAGTCGTGTGCCGCCGCCTTCCCTCCGCCACGCTGTCGCTCTGGCGATCTTCCGACCGTGCCACCACCGTCATCGACTTCGCCTCGCCGAGAGAAACCCATTGTGGGTTTTGGCCGCCGCCGCCATGCCTACCTCTGATGGCGACGAGCCAGAGCCAGGAGCACCTGAGGAGCTCCTATGTGTGTCCAAATCCTGGACATCACTGTATTCCCATTTAATTCCCTAATCTCTATCCTTAGGGTTGTGTATTGATTAGTGGAGTTAATTGTTGGTCTTAACTATGCCCGAAGTCTTTGTAATGTGGGCCCAAGGCAATTAATTGAAGCTAATTAAACCTGATTCCTTGCAACCCAATGATAGTGGGCCCCATGCACAGTATACATCCGGTGCACCATGGACCGCATGCACAATGCATGTTGATCTCTGATCCATGCAATGTGCACATGGACCAAGCACTGTTTAGTGGGTCCCGATTGTTAGTGAGGCAATTTCTCTCTCTTCTTTTTTATTTCCCCCGATTTAATTCAAATCCAAACTTCAGAAGCTCTATTCTCCTCCGTTATAATCCCGATTCTAGTTAATTTTGTTTCTAAATGTGTCTAAATTCAAGATCTTGCCAACGAAAGTGGTCTTGTTTCATTTGGAGTTCATTTATTATTTCTTTAGTATTTATTTGTTCTTTTGCTTGTTTATTCTTTTTCTGGTACGTTCGTCCGAGTAGAGTTCGGAGAAGCAAGAGATCTCCACTTTGATCAAGAACAAGACTACCAAGACTCTCTCACCTTCAATCCAGGTGAGTCAATACTTGGATCATTTTGAGACTATATTTTATGCAAATTATATTCTTTTAAAATACCAAATTGCATGTTTTAATTCTTTATGCAAATGTATGTTAAATCTTAAGGTAGTTAAATACTAATTTGTAATTAAATATTAATATACCATCCTTTGACAGTTGAATCCCTTAATCCTTGTCACCCTAGTAACTATCTGATAACTATACTAGTTTTAGGGTGTACTAAAGCGACATGTTAGTCTTGCTTAAGTACCTGTGCATTAAATGCTCTAATCATCATCTTTTAATTATGAAAGTGGATTTAAGAAGTCATTATGGGTAAATGACTGGATTGTTAAGATAATGTATTTCTTTTCCCAAAAACCCTGTTAAATTGTTGTTACCACATCTGGACGGATGGTATGGTGGTGGGTGCCGTCGGAGCACGAGAGTGGTTGGTATGTGGTATGATCTGACTGGATGGCTTAAGGAATTAATATTGTCATGACCTCCCATGGTAATACAAGTACAACCACAAGTCTATAAAGTACAACTTGGCTTAGTAAATTTATTGGACCCTAGAAATTATCTCACGGTGGCAGAGTGAGGTAGTGCAAGCGTTGGATACGATCCAGCTTGAATGGAACACCAAGGAAGGGTGAAGTTGCCAGCTACGCTAGTCGTGGTGATGAACATCACGTACAACTTATGGGACCCACCGCAAGTAGGGGCAGCCCATATGGGTGAGATACCGGAAAGGACGAGGTAATTTGAAAAGTTACTGTGATGATCTCTCAACTAAATGACTAAGGAATTATGCGAGGTAATGAGTTGATTATCTCTTGTGGGTACAATGTACAACCTCTGCAGAGTCTAAACTGTTTAAACAATCGTGCCTACGATCAAAGGTGGACATGGGAACTTATTTGAGTTAGTTCTATTTATAAAACCCCGTGGAGGGGGTAAAAGTGCGTCAGGCTCACCTAGCCCGTGATTTGGATTTTTTCTGGGTTGTCGTACCCAGTGATGTTAATAAGTGGAGGTGACTCCAATCAAAATTTAAACATAGGTGGAGGTAGCCTTCGCTGATATAAATATTACACAATATCTCTATAATAAAATGAGATTTAGTTAAATTGCCAAGTCATAAGAATTTCTAAATATTGTAATTGAAAATATTGCTTTTAGCAAATAAAAGAACACGGACCATCCTTGTTAAGCCTTGCATGTATTATTACTGCATCCTGTGTGTTGGCTCGCGAGTACAGAAGTTGTGCTCACCCTCGCTTTTTCTCTCAACCCTTAGAACCCGTGGATCAAGGACATTATGCCTACTACGAGGATCCAAAAGTTGGAGGCCCAGGAGATGATGAAGAGTAGTTTAGTTCTTTTAGTCCAGGTCTCATCCCAGTCCAGCTGACTCTGTCGGTGGTTGCGTGCATCCAATATTATCCAAGTCCTTGGTTAATATTGGGCGCACACAAGTTTCCCCAGTCGCTTGCCTGTGGTGAGATGTGCTCTACCCTTTTTGCTTCCACTGTCGCTTCCGCTTTTATATAATGTAAGCATTTAGCCTGTTCGACCCTATTGTAAAACTCGACCTGATGCGATCTATGTGACTATGATATTTGTAATATAATGGATGGTATGGATTATGTCATGTATGAAATGAATCAGTAATGTATTCTGTGAGCGCTATCTACTGATCCAGAGAATAACGTGATATTTTCACAGAAGATTCGGATTTTTGAAATCCGAGTCCGACAGTTTCATAGTAGCGTCATAAACCTAATGAAAGTTAATAATGTAGTACAATCAACATCCCAGCACATCCAAATCTATATATCTACAAACAATTGGTGATATTAAATGTAGCTCCTTTGTTTTGGAGGTCTGGAAAATCACACAAAATTCTCTAAATTAGAAAAACAAAAATTTAAAAATTATAACGTTGTAGATTAATTATTTATAGATATTGCATCTATTACAATTGTATAACATATATAACTATATTTTCAAAAGTCAATAGAGGTATATAAAAATACAATATGTTGCAATATTTAATCGCACAACCGTGCGGGAAATTCCACTAGTTAATCTAACATGTAGGAGTACTATTTCCTCCCTTTTTATGTAAAAAAGATGGTCCATACATGCATGAAACTAGTCCTTGATGAGATTGAGATAAGAAGGGTTCAAATTCTATTGAACAAGCTTTTGTTAGACATACTCAGCATGCATTGAACCAAATATATTAATTGGATTGATAAACTAGGTGCGATAACCCTTGAGGTGTAGGGATACGGGTAGGCTACGCTAGCTGTTAATTCAAAAATTCTACCATGTAAACCAAGATGCTAGGTAAGCAAGAGATCACAAATCGTTACCACTAGACGCGCAATGCAACAGAAGAAGAGTTGGAGCAATCTGGTCCAATGAAGAGCGTGTCGATGTAGTTGTCGTAGTCAATCGTCGGATGTATTTTATCGTTCAACGTAGTCGATCGCCCAATGTATTTGTCGCCGATCGTCTCCTCCAGCAACCGATCGCTTTCCTTGCAGTGTCGCGGATTGTTCTCGAGCGCAACAACAACTGCAGTAGCGTCTCTACGGTAGGAATACAGTACGCTAGTGTGCTAGCATCAAATCGCACTTGAAAGCTCTCTCAAGAAGATAGCGGCTAGGGTTTGGAGCAACTTACGTCAACTCCTGTCGTGTGTCTCCTCTATTACCTATCTCTATTCCCAACAGCCTCGAGCATCTCCTTAAATAGTGCCCATGACAGATCCTATCCGAACACGTTTGACGAATCGTATCGTACTTGTTTGTTTCAACCCTTTAAGTGTGTGACCCTGTAGGTTCATGCATAATCGGTTGTGGCTCAGAAACTCTTTTCCGATCACGAGCCATCGGCGACACCTAGCAGGACATAACGATTCCCGAATACATACGAATTATATCGAACGAACCTTAATGCAATATGATCTACGACCAGGTCCTATTTGGTCCCGACCAATTCGCAACTCCTTACGACCAGGTTTCGACCAGCAAAGACCAGCTCATATTTGGTCTTGACCAGTTCGTAACTATTTACGACCAGGTTTTGACCACTTAGTGATCATGTTTGATCAGCCTACGACTAGCTCGTATCTCCATACGACTACTCCGTATCTGATCGAACTGAACGAATACTAATGTATTCTCCTTTTGCCTCACGATATCTAGTTGAACTCTAGGTGAGATGTTATGTCATCCATGGACTGTTCAATACTTTCTCGATCAAGTGTCAGATAACTTCATGTGGTCGAACTCTTCGACTACCAGTGGTATGGCCATGCATTTTCCTTGACCACATCGAGGGGCTAAAAAATATCTCTCCTATTATGTTAAGAGGGGCAAATCCCATATCCGACTAGTCACATTCCTCCGTATATTTTATAACATACTCGAAAGCTACCTTTATGATTACCCGGTTACAGAGTAGCCTTTGGTAACCTCAAAGTGCACACTTACACATGTAAAAATCCATGCTAATCCCAGGTCTAAGGATTATACATCATCATTGCTTGAAACCAACTGATGATACATGAAATCATAACAATCTCAGCAATGTCTCAAGGTGGGTCAATCCAATACCATGTTCTCTAACATGTGCTCACATTATTGATTCGATATTCATATATCTATGACCGGTGAAACATAGTCATCGATCAATACATGTGCTGGTCAATAGAGTTACTAGTGTTCCGACCAATGACTTTCGACCAGGGATACATTTAGAACGATATCATCATAAGTTAAAAGAGATTCACTAACAAGTCACATACTTGTTAATCTTTATAACTAATGATTCATTCAAGGAACATAATGGCATTTATTCAATAACTCATAAACATAGACGTGATACAATCATCTCTATAATTACCTCTAGATCATATCACCAACATGAGGTCCATGAGTGAGGTCGTGTGGAAGCCATGTACTAGGTAGGTCTAGATAAAGCTAAAACTCAATTTGAGGAGGGTATAGAACTTATTTTGTGGGTAGCAATTAAAGTAACAATTAAAGTTTTAGATACAAGCTCAAGAAACAATCTATTAGAAGACTTATTTCTTTTTATTAGATTGAGTATTAATTCTCTCCTCTTCGTAATAAGCTAATAAACAAACTATTTTAGATGCTCTAACCTTTTGGACATTGGCCAATGGGATCGATGGAGATATAGGAAGGACCACCAGGAGTGGTGCAGGATGGTTGAAGAAGGGTTCTTTTCTCGTTTGGCAAGTGTCCCTCCATTCATTACCCTGGACGTTGCCGTCATGGGCTCTGTTCTCTTTTGTTGATCTCCATATCAAACAGCATTAGATAGATCATTACAATCTAGCTCCCGTTCCGTATGTCTTCTTTGTACTGGAGAACTCTTTGTTTCAAGCTTATCGCATCCTTGATACTGACAAGGTGGCTAGCAAGTAACTGGCCTGCGTGTCAATATCACAGAAGGATCAATCATATACACACATGGATGCTTGTCCTGAACGTACAATAATTTCCTTTGTTTCCTTGTTGGCGAGGCACTTCATTGAGTACTGATTTAGCGAAGGATGCATGGCTTTCCCTATCCAAGCCGTGGGATAAGTCTTGTCCGTGTAATTCACGAACCCCCCTCCACAGAAATAAGTTGCTTTGGGATGAGTCAAACTTTGTGTATACATTAGATATCGATATCTTTTTAAATACTTAGATTAGATACATGAAAATTGTATACGCAAATTCGTCTTGAAAAATACTATCATAATGTTACGATTTTTTTAGTTTTACTAATATATTACAGCATGATTAGTGACGTATCAATGTCCAAAATAATTTTTTTTTTCTTGAAGAGGCGGGGGAGTAGCAAATTATTGGGAGCGCAGGCATGCATGCACTGGTTGTGGCTGTGGATTTGTGGGTGTGCATGCACATGGTGTGTTTGATCGACATTGCTGCATTCATATCCACGTTGTTTCCGGCTGTTAGTTAGTTAAGGTAGGTGCTCATGTTTTCGTAAGATCATGAGATCGACTGGATGTTAAAGTGTTAGTTCAGAAGGGCTCATGATCAGTATCTACAATAAGCATAATCGACCAGTCCTTGTATAAAGTGCATGCGTCGTCTTTCTTCGTATGCATTTAACCGAGAACTCAGTCACGTGTTAGGCTGTTAGCTAATAATGGAGGTTGAGCAACTTTTGACAAACACCCCCTCGAAAAAACAACAACTTTTGATCAAATAACAGGTGGCAACATGTACAACTCTCTTGAGCACCTCACTATTTTTTTTTCTGATCAAACTACTACAAAACATGTTATAGAAGACGCCTCATCACAGACGAATCGTCTGTGATAAAATAATCACAGACGATTCGTCACGAACCGTCTGTGATATTAACTATCACAAACGGTTGATACTGAGAGTATCACAGACGGTTCGTGGTTAGAACCGTCTGTGAAGTAGTGTCACCTGATTGCCTGCGAACCGTGTGTGAAGTAGTGTCACCTGATTGCCTGAACACATTGAACAGTAATAAATCTGTGAAAAAGCTCAGGTAGGTACAATGGTTGGTTATTTAACACTAACCTGAACATAGTACTCCAATAGAACTACTGTTCCAGAAATTGAAAGGACCCCTCACCGCTTCCTGTTTAATGCATAGGTCCCCATTGAGAAAACTAGCTTTGGAAATGGCCTTCTCATCCTATTACCACGCTTTCTTGCCTACTTGCTAGTACGTCTTTATGGCTTGTGAGGTAATTAATGGCTCCGAACACTGCATTTGGACACTGAAGTGCAGCTAGCAGGAGCATATCGAACTTCAGAAGTTAGAACTTGTTGGAGAATGATACTAGTTACTACCAATGCAAGCACGCATGCATCCCACGCTGGCAATGGAGAAAAGGTTTCCGATCGATGCATCACACCAGGAATAGAAAGAAAACGAAATGCCAATATATGTTTGGTGAGGAGAAAGCTAGCGAGCATATGATCTAACACTCAAAAGTAATAAGATCGAATTAACGAGGATTTAGGAGTCGATGCTGGCCCATCGATCGCCTTAAAGCATGCATGTGATGCTATATCTTGCCCCTCCCTCGAAGAGCACTGTACACGTGATGCATATGCTTATGTCTTGACCTAGGACTCGGGCCGTACTTTTTCAGGCGGACCTGAGGCCCGGTCGGCACAACATGTAGCGGGTTGGACTAAGTTTGATAATGCGGTCCGTTTTGTGGCACGACACAACGCGATCAGTTGGGTCGTGCTTGGACTGGCTCGGCACGAAAGAGGCCCAATCCTTCCCCCTGGCATAGCCTAATCCCCTTGGCCTACTCAACCAACCCCATCCCCTACTCCCCCGGCTTGGCCCAACTCCCCTGCACAGCCTCCCCCATCCCTAACCCCACTCTCGATTTCCTGAGTACCGACTCCCAACCCAATCCACAATCCTCACTCCTCTAACCGCCTCCCTCCCTCTCACTCCTCAAGCATCGCTGGCCGCTGCCCTCCCTCCACTCCTCCAGCAGCCTCCCTCCCTCTCCCTTCCCATATACCGCCGTCGCCACCCTCCCTCTACTCCTCCAGCTGTCTCCCTCACTCCCCACGCGCCGCTGGCCGCCGCCCTCCCTCCACTCCTCCAGCAGCCTCCCTCCCTCTCCCTTCCCATGTACCGCCGTCGCCACCCTCCCTCTACTCCTCCAGCCGTCTCTCTCCCTCCCCACGCGCCGCTGGCCGCCGCCCTCCCTCCACTCCTCCAGCCACCTCCCTCCTTCTGGTTGCCCTCCCTCCAACCGCCTCCTCTCCTCCCCCCTTTGTCGGCGTCCGGGAGGAGAAGGCCATGGCGAGATGGAGCATGCGTGGATGGCAGAGGTGGCGCACGAACGTCTTTGTCTTTCTAGACAGCGGCGGCCGTTACACAGTCCTCATCCTCGGCCTCGTCATCGTCGAGGTCGCTCACTCAAGACCAGGCCTGAACTGGCACGGCACGGCGACAACTTATTGTGCTCTAGACCGTGTTTGGGCCTCATCGGAGGCGAGTCGTGCCCGCACGGCACAGCATGGCGAAGTAGCCGTGGCTGGCCGGGGCGCCCGACTCCTTGATCTACGGCTTGCCTGGCTAACACGCTGCCCCACGCATGCTTTCCGGTCTCTGTTTCGATGCTCCATGCATACCGGAGACACGACGGGATGCGCTTGCCGTCGCTGCACGCCTTCGGTTCGCCGGGCACTTGCCTGTTCTTGCCGGACGGTACTGCTGAAACCTCGTTGGAATTTTCTGTTTTGTACGTGCGTCGCGTTCTCCATTCCGTTGAGAACCTAAAGTTTGGGGACCGTTTCGGTTGTTTGCTTGCTTGCACGCATGCCAACCACTTATCAATCGGTATAGTACTCGACAGATAAGCATATGGACCCGTCAATTTTTTCAGTGTCGATGAACCTTCCTTTTGATCTTAAATCAAGGAAAATCCAGGTTTTTTTTTGGCGAGAGAATGGTCCATTTTTATCCCCTCGCATATATTTCATGCTGGTTATGGGATCTTTCTGTTCTTACGGTAATATTATTAATCGGCTAGCTCCATTTTTGTTCTTGTGCCTACCTAAAATCTCCCCTAGAAAATCATGGATTTCAAATCAAGATGATGTGCCCCTTTGTTTTCCATATAGCTAGAAGTACCAGCCAAAACAATACCGATCCAGGCAATCTAAAGTAGGCAGTGAAGCGTAGAAATGATTAGTTCTTAGCAATTGGGAGCTTTTTCTGCCAATCGATCGATCGAGATGGTGACGCGCACTGTTCACGTTGTTGTTGCCAACACCTTTCAGTTGTTGCTCGATGGTACAAGCCGTGGTGCGCCATAATGGAAGGGTCAGATTTTTTCTTCTTCTTTCTCTCGTCTCTCGGCACAACGACACATACCACGAAAGCGATGTTAACACCAGGGTCACTCTGCGAAGTGCTAATGCGAAAGTACTTGTTGTATATATATTGGAATGACTGGACGTGAAACTAGTGCCGTGGTGGGACTACTCCGGCGACGTCGCACCCTTCTGGCCTGGCCGGAGATGTAGCTGTTCACACGTTTTGGGCTGAACCGTTTTCCTACCGACGCAACGTCCCTCGAGTGCTCCCACGCGCACCGACGCACCACCGCGAAATTGTCGTCGGCGAGGCTTACGCCGACAAGACCGTAGTCGCTACCGTTCAATGTGGTGGCGACTGCCGACTGGCGACCGCACACGGGGCCACACGGCACACGCGGAGGGCACGGCGCGTGAGCGTGAATCCGTGGGGCGCAGTGGGTGAAGGCCAGGCTCAAATCCAACAGGCCGAAGGCCGGTCATGCTACGCTAAGCCTGCAATTTTTGTTGAGGCCTGACCAGCCCGATTATTGCCGCTAAATGGTTGGATCTGATTGTTGGTCATCGGCGCATCGCTTCATTCTGATTTCTGACCGGAGCAAGCGTAAGTTTTACGGTTGTCGTGATGTGCTTTCTTTTTCTCAAAGTTGATGTGAATCTGTGGTTGAAAAATATTTTGCATCCTGTTTGGCAGATCAAATTATCAGTTTAACAAATGATGCCATTCTGACCTTGTTTTCTACAGTGATTTTTCTTTGTTAACAGCTAACATACACCAATCTCTTTATTATCTATACGCTCAGGGAATGTTGCCCCACGAGCTCCCATGTTGCGAACCCCACCCCCTCGCAGTTTCTGAAAATTGCGTGGAAGTCCCGTTTCTGCGGACGTGAACCGTCGGATCGCGGTAGCACATTTCGAATCAGATGGGTGCAAAGCTGTCGGATCGAGGTTTCTTGCACGGATGGCCTAAATGCACGTGCTTCGTCTCCACATCGGCCTCCCTAGAGCCACCTCCCCAATTCCCCCAGCGGTCGTGCCCCCCTCGCTCTCGTCCTCGCCGCCTCCTCCCCTTGCCATCTTGCTCTTGCCCTTGCCCTCACCCTCACTGTCTCCGCTGTCGCCGCCTCCTACCCTTCCCATCTCTCTACGGCCCTCGCCTTCACCCTCACCGCCTCCTACCCTTCCCATCTCTCTACGACCCTCGCCCTCACCCTCACCGCCTCCTCCCCTCGCCATCTCTCCCTCGCCATCTCCTCCCCTTGCCATCTCGCCCTCGCCCTCCTCCCCCACCCGATCTACGTCGCTCTGGTTCCTTCCTACGACGCGGCCACCTGGTTCGTCCTCCTCGGATGCGCCACTCCACTTCCTCTCCCTACTCCTCGGCCCTGAGGCGGCAATGCAGAGGATCCGCCTCTACCTCCCTTGCCACGAGTGCTTGATGACGAGGTACCTGGCGAGGTACTTGGGCTCCTCAGCGACGGCGGCGGCAACTCCTTGGGCGAAGGAGGGCGAGGCCTTGGCAGGGGCGCGGTGGCTGGCCAAGTCCATGGCGATGCCTATGTGGCGGAACCCCCTTAGATCTGAGGCACCACCGCCTTCCTCCTCCTTGCGCTCTGGAACCTTCGTGAACCTCCTGGAATCTTCGGGAGGGGGCGCTCCGGCGGGATGGGGGCCGTCGACCAGCTGCCCCAGTTGGACCACCTGTGATCGGAGAAGATGCGCTTCGTGCAACTCATCATCCACGCCAAGTGCATGCACCTCGCCATCACCTACCTCAGTGAGCTCGGCCTCCTCCAGTTCAAGGATGTGAGTCTCTCTCTTGTTGGATCAATGGTCCCCCGTTTTGCTGCAAAGAAAACAAAAATAGGTTACATGCACTTCCAAATAGAGAAATAGTAGGTTTCAAAATGTCCCGTACCCATCCGTACATTTCAGAAATCAACGTTTCATTCGGTTATCAAGAAACAAACCTGACACACAAATACAACTATAATTTATTTGCTCGGTTGTACTGATCAATATGTACTACTGTACATGACAGGGCAACAAAAGAAAACCTAATTCAAATTGTCCTAACCGATCAATTTAAGGTTGCCAATGGCTCCTTCAATGCTAAACAAATACTAAAGTGTAAGCAACTGGCCCCGACAACATGAGTCTAACCAACAACTACACAAGCCCACGGCGATTTCGCAATTTAACTATAGCAATTTGGGAAAATAATTACGTTATGAACACACAAACCATTGCTACCGCCAATCAAAAGCACTCCAGGCTACCTAGCTTCATTCTAATAACACAACACATGATAGAATTCTTAAGCTGCACTAGCTTAAGATTCCAGTCACGTAAAGCTAAATGTTTCCCTCATTTGTCCTTATTGCGTTAAACAGGAAAAACTGTAAGAGAAAAAGCCAACTATGATAGAAGCACTAAGTCAAACGCTTCAACCAATGTCCTTATTGCTGCCGAATTACTGTTCTTGATGCATTCGAAGGTTAGTATTTTTTTTGGGTAGTAGCTATATTTTTTTTATGTCGGTATCTATCGCATTCTCTAAAATATTGTGATGGTTAGCCTATGGTCCAAAAATTGTGACATGCTTGTTTAGTCGACGGCAGCCAGGATGATCTGGACGAACGCAAGTATGTTTCATGGCATGTCATGTTGTACTTTTTTGGGGGTAAATTTGGGGTTCAACAAAGACATGCAATCTAAAATCTTTGATTTCATATTGAGATGCACTTAAGGATTTCTTATTGATCATGTTGTATGCAGTGAAAAAAATCTCGGCGAAATTTCGCCGGTTACCGCCGGTAGGAATTAAAATCGGCAGCAAAAAATCGGTTTTTATGAAATTTGTCCAAAAAAAATTCGGATTTGCTTGAATTTTGTTCGAATTTGTTTGTAAAATTCAAAAATTGTAATTTTTTTTGAAAATTCTGGCCAAAATTGACCAAAATTTTCGATTTTAACTGGTTACTGGCCTTACCGGTCCCCTCCGGAAAAAAATCCTTCCGAAAAAGATTTAACTGGTTGTATGAGGAATGAAGCTCCTCATGTTATTTCCGTATGCTTTTTTCACTTTGAGGATCAAAGTGCATTTTTCTTAGTGAAATCTCTATGTTCTATTTTAGTAAAATGTAGCTAATGATCCAACTTAATGTTCAGAGCTCCATATCAATATATCGAGTTTTTTTTTGTCACACTGTTGTCATGTTGGTACAATTGGAATTCAGGTGCTCATTTAGGGTGTTGTAATTTCTTATTTGAAACTTTTTCATGTTATCAAACCATCTATTGTAAGTTTAACTGCGATAAAATATATGTGAATGTGCCTAATTTATGCTAATTTAACCTTTGAGAATGAACTTCTTTATGACACTGTCATGTGGTTGTTGTTAGTTGGATAGTGTAAGCTGCTGCTAACTGAATATGCTGGATGGATTTTATAAAGTAAACTTGGATCAATGCAAGGAAATTACCAAGGACGAGTGTGACATCCTGAAATTTAGTTCGTATTTCAAATGTATAAAATTATGGAATGTCAAAAACTTTTGGTGAAACTCATAAGTCATAATAAAAATTCCAACAATTTAACTCGAAAATCAAGCTCAAATTAAATTCAGCAAAATATGGGGACAAAAGTTCCTGAAAATATTTTTTTAAAATACTGGATTAATTATCATGAATTAATATAAATTTTCACAAATTTTTGGGAGTTAACTTGACCTCATTAAAATCCTAGGCAAGTTGCTAAAACAGATTTAAAGAATGATTTAAATATGACAAATGGAAAATTACAAGTGGCCAAAACCAATTTTCTTAAGTCCTAGTTGAACCTGAGAGTACCCACAAAAAGTTTCATAATTTTTGGAATTTTATTTCTACTCCAAACGACCTGGTCAAACTAGCTTGTTCTCGGTCAAAGAAAAATTCAAAATCTGAAATTACTGTTGGAGCGACTGGGCCATACTCTACTGTTCCGACGCGAGCCACTTCTTTGCAAGCGACTCAGCCGCACCGCATCGTCGCCGCTGTCGCTGACTCTCCGTGCCCACCTGTCGGAACCGCCCCCTACCTCCTGCCGCTTCGGCCGCGCGCTGGCTGCGTGCATGCGCGCCACGGTGACGCAACTCGACACCTCGGGCATGCATGTCCATCTGAGGGTCATCGCCGGGGTTTCATATACCCCTTGGACCTGTTCACTCGTTCTCTTTCGCATATTCTCGCCATCCCCGCCCCTTCCCTTGTTTCGGCCGGAGCGCAAGACGAAGGCAACGCCGCCGCATTAGTGCCGTTCTCGAGCCCGCGACTGCACCACTGAGTTTCCCTCTGTGCGCTGACTCCATTTTGGCTAGCCCGGGACCCTGTCGACCCCTAAACCGCCGAGGTCTACTTCTTCGTCCCCGTCTCCGACCGCCGCGGCCCAGAAAGCTCCGCGACGTTTTAGTGAGTCATTCTCAACGCCGTCTCGCTCATAAGGATCTCAATCGTTCACTGATTCTTTTGGCCAATTTGCTTTTGTTTTGATGCCTCCCTGAAGGCGTGCGATCATTTCTTCTCTGGCGTCGGTCAAGCGCCGCCGCCTCGATTCCGGCCGCCTCCGACCTACTTCGTCGCAATTGATTGGGACAGCTCATTCCCGGAGTCTCTGCAATCCCGAGGCGCGCCTTCCCGAGCCTCCTCGCCCTCCGAGACGTCTCCTCCACGGGAGCCGTAGTTTCGTCTTCACCTCCGGTCGCCGTCAGCTCACCGCCGGCCTCCCCAGGTCTCCACACCGCCGTCACCAAGTTCACGAGATCCTTGTGCACCTAAAGGTATCACTCCCGAGCCCAAAGCGTCTTTGTTTCGCCAGATCGATTGCACGGCCGCGCCGCGCGCGTGCGTGCTCGCCTACGAGCCGCCGGCTGATTTTGGGGAAAGCGTAAACGACAAAGTATGTTTTATAAGTGTGGAAAGCGTAATTCTTAGAACATTTTTACCGAAGTACGTTTTGGAAACTTCGAAGGCGCTATCTCGGAAATACGCCAAAATGGTTTTTGTAGATAATTTCACTATGGTTCCAGATTGATAAAGATTATGAAATTTGGATTTATAGATTAAAAGTTATGCCATATTTTTGCTACTGGTCTGCTGTCGGGCTATTTATCTGTCAGGTACTTTCAACTGCAGATTAGACTTATGTGTGGGTATAATTAGAAAATCTTGTCTTCTAGTGTTTTGAAGGTTTATCTGTTAAGTTTGTTTTGGCACTAGTCTCAGGTCGTTCGGAGTTCCAGATTATTAGTTATGAATTTTTCCGTGCATTTATGCGGAGCAAGAGAATACTGAAGCGCTTATCTCATCGTTGGGTTCGCGAATTATGCCGGGTAGTCCGGGAGTCATTGTAGATCACCGGTAGTGTCGTCGAATTGCGTTATTCTTATTTCAATTGTTTCTGGTGTAGGCGGTGAGGTGGCGAGTGTAGGCGCACTATTTGTGCCACCTAGTTCGGCCAATCGGGGAAGACAACGAGGTCTAACAGGCGGCGCTGGACGGCGCGGCGGTTAGAACAACGATTTTTTTTCCGCTCCTTTAAGAAGGAACCCGGCCGGGCCGATTCGGGCCGATTAGAATCGGCCCAGTGCCGAATCGGGGGAAACCCTTACTAGGGTTTCCCTCCTCACGGCGGCGGCGGGGGCTCGTCGGCGGCAGCTCGTGGTCGGGTGGAGCTCGGGCTAGGGCACCGAGCGGCGGCCGGCAACCGCGGCCCTCGCGGCTCGAGGCTTAGTCAGAAGCGACGCCGAGGCGAAGTATGTGAGCGGCGGTGGAAGCGACCCTCGCGGCTAGCGAGCGGCGCCGAGGCGACGGACGGGCTTCCCACCGAGGTAGCGGAGCGGCGCCGAGGCGACGGTGCCGAGGTAGCGGAGCGGCGCCGAGACAACGGGGCTCCCGAGGGCTTCCCCAGCCGAGGCGACGGCGCTCAAGATTCCGGCGATCTGAGGTGACCGAGGCGACCTGAGGAGGGGGCTCGGCGTCTCCCGAGGCGTCCCGAGGCTGCGGTGGTGGTGGTGGACGTGGCGCGATCTAGAAGATCCAAGCGCAAGATGGCGAGGCCGGCAGCAAGACGTCGGTGATGAGATGATGCCGACGAAGCGACGAGACGAAGTTGCGAGAGGAAAGCCGGCGGCAGCGATTAGAGGTAACCCTAATGCTCTGATACCATGTTGGAATTGCAACTTGTATTATCAGGGGCCAATTGACCAGTATATATATACAATGCATGTTACAGATAAGGAAACCAAATCAAATATAGAGTCCTACTCTAACACAAGGTTATCTCTAACTATATCTCTAACACATGTATCAACAATGGTGCAGACTCCTTCCTACTCAGTGGATACAAACTGGTACACGACACCGGCACGACGAACCACATCACTAGCGACCTCGATCATCTCTCCATGCGTGACAAGTACCAAGTGACATCTTTTCTGCATCTCCTTCATTATTCAACGTGTTCTCCGCACAAATAATATTTCCACTCTTGCAAATAAAAGTGACAGCTTGGTGTGTTAATGCCTATCAGCAGGCTAAAAGCCATTAACTGCCTTTTCCACTTCAACTAGCATTTCTTCTTCACCTTTAGAATGTATATTCTCTTATGTTTAGGGCTGCACTCCAACCTCTAGTACTAATGTTGTAGGTCCATCCATGCCACCAAGACATGCCAAGAGTTTACGGATGGCATACTTCGCTATCGTCTCAGAACAATGAAGCCTTTCTTCTTCAGCTTCAGAACAATGTTTAGCAACCCCAAGAGTTTACGGATGGCATACTTCGCTATCGTCTCAGGGGCCGCTATTCTTTTCTTGCTGCATCCAGTACTTCTGAGCCCTCTGATCACAATGAAGCCTTGCAAAGCGAGCGCTGGCAGCAATAAATGGATGAAGAATTTGTAGCTCTATTGAAAAATCGTACATGACATCTTGTTCCACCGAGACAGGGTGTCAATCTTATTGACAACAAGTGGATTTTCAAGCTAAAATGCAAGACTGACGATATTGTAGATAGATACAAGGCGAGACTCATTGCGAAGGGATTCAAGCAATGTTTTGGCATTGATTGTGAGGACACTTTTAGCCCAGTTATCAAGCCTACGATGGTATGCCTCATACTTGCTTTGGCTATGCCGCATGGATGGAACTCGAGACAAGTCGACATGCAAAACGCCTTCCTCCATGGTGTTCTTGATGAAGATGTTCACATGAGGCGACCTCCGGGCTATTAAGATCCCAGTGCTCCACATCATTTATGCAAATTGGACAAGGCACTTCATGGATTGAAACAGGCCCCTCATGCATGGTACTCCAGACTAAGTCATAAGTTGATTGAGCTTGGTATGATCCCTTATAGAGCTGACACCTCACTGTTCATATACAATAAGGATGGACATGTGTTGGACCCGGATTTTCTAATCTCGAATCCTCTGTGAAAGCACTGTGCTATTCCCTGGATCAGTAGATAGCACTCACAGATACATCACTGAATCATCTCATACATGGCTTAAAACCATACCATTCATTAATTTAACACATCAGAGTTTACATAAACCGCATCAGGTCAAGTTTTACAATAAAGGCCGAACATGCCAAATGACTACACCACAAAGGTAGCGGAAGCGACAACGGAAGCAAAAAGGGTGAGGGCACATCTCTCCATAGGCAAGCGACTGGGGAAACCTGTGTACATCCGATATTACCCGAAAACTCAGATAATATAGGATGCACATAAGTACCAGCGGAGTCAGCTAGACTGGGGCGAGACTAGAACAACTAAGGACTAAACTATGCTTCAAAAACTCCTGGGTCTTCAGACATCTGGTTCCTCGTTGTAGTCGTAATCTCCAATATTTCCTGCTTCTGAGGGTTTGGGGGAAAGAGCGAGAATGAGCACAACTACCGTGCTCGCGAGCCAACACACAGAATGCAATAGTATACATGCAAGGCTTAACAAGGATGGTTCAGGTTCTTTTATTTGCAAAAGTAACATTTTCAATTATCATAATTACAAAGTCCTATAACTTAGCATTTTAAACAGATTGCATTTTTATTGAAGAGAATAAGTGCAATATTAAATAACAGTAGAGGTTACCTCCACCTCATGCTAAATTTTGATAGCGGTTACTTTCACTGATTATCAACACTGGGTAAGGCTACCCAGGAAATATTCAAAACAAGGACTAGATGAGCCCAACATATTTCCATTCCACCCACAAATATTTTTGAAATAGAACTAACTTAGGTTAAGTTCTCATGTCCGCCTTTGACCGTAGGCGCGACTGTTTAAACAGTTTAGACTCTGCAGAGGTTGTACACTGTACCCACAAGAGATAATCATACTCGTTACCCCACATGATTCCTTAGTCATGTAGTTGAGCGATCGTCACAGTAACGTTTCAAACTACCTTGCCCCTTCCGTCATCTCACCCCTATGGCCAATTCCATAAGTTGTGCGGGATGCTTACCACAACGACTAGCGCAGCTGGACCCGGCCACAACGACTAGCGCAGCTGATAACTTCACCGTTTTCGGTGTCCCATTCAAGCTAGCATACGTCTTGCCGCTTGCACACTTCTAAACACCAGTTGTGGGATGACATTCAGAGTTCAATAATTCTACTAAGCCAAGTTGCACTTTGCAGACTTGCGGTTGTACTTGATTTACACAGGAGGTCATGACAAGATTAAGTCCTTAATTCATCTGGACGGTTCATACCACATACCAACCATTCTCATGCTACGTCCGCACCCACCACTCTTTCCATCCGTCCAGATGTGGTACTAGCAAGTTGTTTAGGGTTTTGGGAAGGAAAACCAATTAACGCAATACACCAGTCATCTACATCCAATGACTGCTCAAAACCATTTTTCATGTTTAAAAGATGATGATCGGGACATTTATTGTCCCGGTACTTAAGCAAGACTAGCATGTCGCTTAAGTACAACCTAGGCTAGTATTTACCATATATTTACTAGGGTGACAAAGAATACTGGATTCAATTTATCAAAGGATGGCTTAAAGTAATTAATCAGCAAATGGGTATTTAACTACCTTAAGCTTTAACATATCATTGATTACAAAATTAGAGCATGCAACTTTGATATTTTAAATAAGCATAGTTTGCATAAAATGTAGGCTCAGAATGATCAAAGTATTGACTCGCCTGGGTCAGATTATCGCGGCCTTGATCTTACTCAGAGCCTTCTCTGCCAGGGGTATTGAATTCTGGGTCTGCGTCTGTATCCAAATCTTGACCCTGCTCAAGTCGCTACTTCTTCTGGACTCTGACTCCTAATTACACGATACAAGCAAGAACAACAAATAAATCCAAAGAACTTTCAAAAGACCAAATATAAACAAAGCACTTTAAATAAGTTTTGCGATGAACGAGCTGAAGAGATAAGATTCAACGAGGAGGGGATGTTTGACAAGGTCAAACGATTAGCTGAGTACACGAGACAAAGGCGGAGATACTCTGCCGAGGGAAAACAAGGGGGAAACAAGTCGAAGAACTTCCGCAGGATACTCCACTTCGGATACCGCTGATCGGGCAAGATTAGGATACACGATAAATTGGTCGGGCTTTTAACAAGACCGTAAAATTTTTTATCAAAGACGACTTTTGAACGGGGATAAAAAGGGGATAAACAATATTTAGACCAAGGAATACTGGATAGGATTACAAGATTAATATACAGGTTTTCAAGGTAAGCTGTCGAGATTAACATGTTAATCCCGAATAGCCCTCCAAAATATTTTGAGAAAATACAAGTTCATTTCAAAGCATTTTACACAACGCAGGAAATTTGAATAAATAAGTTTTAACAAAAATAGACATGATTGCGGAGACGATTACGAAGGTTATTTGCATAACTTCGATTTCCCGAGATTTTGCAAATTACGCTCTTAATCGATAGCTCTCAACTAAAAGCGAAAATCGGCGAGTTAACCACTAACAACGGTTAATCGATTCATCGCAATTCACAACACAATCAATAGAGAATAAATATTTTGGAAATGTTTTCGCCAAAATGAAAAACTACTGATGACCGAGGATTACAAAACAACACAATACACAAATGTCATACAAACTTCAATACACAAATCATTAGTACACAAATTGAAATTATCGCTCCACGACTACCCTGCACAGCATTAACAAAATATACGCAAGATCAATACACAATTTCAATACACCGATTTTCAAAAGCCAAACTTCACAAAGATTCAATTGCATACACAAATCTTCATACACCGATAAATCATTCCAATTGCAAAACACAAAACAAAGGTTGCTTGCTCTTGATCTCACGATCTTTGCTCTGCTACCTGCGAGGAGGGCCCACCGCCGAGAGAGACAGAGAGAGACAGAGGGAGAGAGAGAGACAGAGACAGAGGGGAGGGCAGCGGGCGGTAGCGGCTGCCGGTGGCGGTCGGCGGCCAGAGGGGCGGCGGGGATGGCAAAAACGAAATGCCATGAGGGGGAGGATGCCGAGGGAGGCGGCGCGGTCGGGGCGGCACCGAGGGCGGCGGCGGCGACCGAGCGCACAGAGAAGAGGTGAGCAGCGGCAGGCGGCGACCGGAGGGAGAGAGAGTGGGGCGCGGGGTACCAAGGGGCGCAGGAGGCTCACCGTGAGGCCGCCGAGGCGGGTGCGCTGGAGGAGGCCGGCGACGGAGTGGAGGCGGCGTCGGGGAGGCGCCGGGCGGCGGCAGCCAGCGGCGGGAAGCCGATCGACCAGGAGGGAGTCGGGAGAAGGCCGAGTTCCGGTGGCGGGATGGGCGAGAGGCGCCGGAGGAGGAGATGGCGGCGGCTCTCGAGAAGAGGGAGGCGGGGGAAGAAAAAAAGGGGCGAAGCTCGGCTTTATAGCCGGGAGGAGAGGGAGGTGGAAAAGCCGTGAGACGGCGGGAGCAGCTGAGGCGGCGGAGATGGGGAAGAAAAGCCGCCTGGCGAGTGGTGAGTCGTGCCTGGCGCGGTAATCAGCCAGACGGCGCGGCGAGTCGTCGCAGTCGCACGGATCCGGAGGAGGCGGGGGCGGTCGGGGCGGAGAGGACGAGCAGGGGCGGCGGCGGCGGTCGCAGGATGGAGCCCACGAGGCGAAGGAGAGAGGAGAGGGGGAGAGGAAAGGCGGCGCGTCGGTGGGAGCGAGGGGAAGAAAAGGGGAGGGGGGAGAGAGGCCGGGCGAGGTGGGCTGGCTCGGGCCGACTGAGCCGGGAGAGGAAAACGGCCGAACCAGTTGGGCCGAAAGAAAATGGCGGGCCGGAGAAAAACCGGCCCAAGACAATAGGAATGGGATCAAATTTTCAAAAAGGTGGATTCAAAGCAAATTTTGAATCTAGAATTTGAAAGAATGTTTGAAACACAAACCCGACCTTAACGGAAGCTAGGAGTTTTTGAAATTTAAACCAAAATTTGAAAATTCGAATAAAAATCCGAAACCAAGGTAATTACTATTTATTGACCGAAAACGGGATGTTACAACATGGACTGACTGTCTATTTGCCTGTCTACGTTGACGACATCATTGTAGCTAGTCCATCTAGTCAGGCCACTGATCGTCTTCTCAGCCAGCTCAAGGAAGATTTTGTTATAAAGGACATGGGGGCATTGTTCTCTCACAGGAGAGGTATGTTCAAGATGTTCGAAAGCGAGCAAACATGGATAAATGCAAGCCAAACTCCACACCAATGAGTACCGTGGATAAGTTGTCAAGAACACAAGGAAAGCTGATGTCAAGTAAAGAAACAACGAGGTACCGAAGTACTGTTGGAGCTTTACAATATCTTACAATTACAAGACTAGGCATATCTTGTGTTGTAAATATACTATATCAATTTCTACAGTCACTAACTACTGAACATTGGACAGCCGTGAAGCGTGCTCTACGTTATCTAAAGCATTCCAGCAATGTCGGCCTTGCAGTCTAGAAATCCTCCTCCAATCTTCTCAATGCCTTCTTGGGCACTGACTGGGCAGGATGCTCAGACGATCAGAGATCCACTGGTGGCTTTGCTGTCTACTTTGGAAGCAATCTTGTCTCTTGGAGTGCTCGCAAGCAAGCTACGGTCTCTAGATTGAGTACCAAATCATAATACAAAGCTCTAGCAAACACAATTGCATAACTGATTTGACTTCAGTCTTTACTAGGTGAGCTGGGAGTTCGTCGGGCAATGCCACCTAGATTATGGTGTGATAATTTTGAAGCTACTTATCTTTCATCTAACCTGTTTTTTTATGCACAAACGAAACACATCGAAGTGAATTTTTATTTTGTTCGTGAACGGGTGACCCGCAAGACGCTGGAGATCAGATTCATAGGGACCAGGTTGCACGTGTGTGTAGTCCGTTATGGCCCTACGTGGCCCGAGCCTGTCGGCGCTAATGCACGTAGTTTGGTGGATACATCGCCTGTTAAGCTGATCTCCTCCTATTTCGTTGTCAATTGTAATCTCTTCAATTATTTCCTTTACTCAAACTTCTTCGGACCTGTCCTTGCAAGGACGCTGGCCACCCTGTCAGTCTTTATACGGCACAGGAGGCTGTCAGTTCTAGGTCCTATTATTGGGTCCCCACGGATCTAAAGCTTATGTGCGACGACGTTAGCTTCTCTGTCGTTTAACGACGGTGAGATTAGCCCGTGTGTGACAGCCATTGTGTCCTTCTACGACGGTAAGTGCGGTGTGAAGTGGTCATCTCGGACGGTTTCTACCGTTGCTGCCTTTTTTTTTTGTTCCCGTCGCCATGTGTAGATTTTACCGTTGGTCTCAATCATCAGGACTGAAACATTACAGCCAGGAAGGGAAAGGGAAAAGCTGCTGGGTAGGTTAATCACTGAGACAGCTGACAAGACAGCGTGCCGTGGCGTCTTTCGCTTTTTGGCAACAGGAAATCTGACACGCCTGTAAACAAACTGTTGAGTAGTATTTCCCCGAAGCAGAAACTGGAGTGGAAACTTTATATATATATATTTATACTTTACAAAGAAAGGCCTAATTGCAGCAAACACAATCTAGCCTTTATTGCAAGCCTGTGTACAGGCTACGAACACCTTGAATCCATGGTGCGCGCGACAATTGCTTCATGAGGCCAATAGGTACCTGAATGTGAACTCATACGGCAGGACCTGGATGCGCCGTGACTCGGCGGCGACTCGCCTGCCGTCTTCAATGGTCTGCATTGCGTTCTGCCGCAGCTCGCTCGGCAGCTGCAGGCAGACCCAGTCCATGAGGGAGTCCACGTCCTTGGCGAAATCAAGGAGGTACCAGTGCAGGAGCTTCGGGATCGCGAGCTTCGCCGGCGCCGACACGCCGACCGCGGCCTGCAGGTAGTCCCTCTTGGCCATCTCCAACTCCTCCTCGACGCGGCCCGGCGTGTAGACCCTCACCTTCAGGGAAAGAAGAAATATCACAACACTGTCAGTATATATACAACGGATCACGCAGTAATCACTGCTCCGAACTGCTGCATGTTACTGTTGGAATCAAGATCTTACAGCAGGAGAGGACCAGCTTCCACAGGAGAGTGCGAAGGTAACCAGGGGTTCAGGCCACTCCAGTCCGAACACGCCTCGCATCGTCATGTCGTCGCCCTTCATTCCTCCTTCCGGATTCACCTGCTCACGGGCCATACGTTTAGCGAAGGGTACTAAGTACTAATCCTATTCACTACACGATGGCGGTATCGATCATAACAACGCCTTACATGCTTCACGCTGTAGGGTAACCTCAGGATGAAATGCTCGATCGACATGGAGCTGTGCGTGCGCCCACCGACGTTTATTGTCGCCTGAAAAAAAAATGCAGATCGATTGGTGCAGCATGATTCGTGTTCCTTTCGAGAAGCTAGGGGAGAAGCGATCGATGTGGTACCTTTGGCATCATTGCCACAAGCATATGGGGGGTGGTAGGTATCCCTTGCTCGAGGAATGCCTGCGGTACATGACAGGCAAGTGTTAAATATAGATCAAGGCACGACCCTCCAGCAGTTCATCTACCTACCGTAGCTAGTTTACTAGGCCGCAACAAAGATGCGCTGTAGGTCAAACGATAATAGAGCCAACATGATCAGACTTCAGAGTAAATTAAGCATTTGGTACTCCCTCCGTTCAGAAATATATACGATGTTTTAGAAAATGTGTAGTCAACTTTCTTAAATTTGGCCACTAATATGTATAAAAAAACTATTTGTATTGGTTATGTGAAAACAATATCATTAGATTAGTCATCATTTTTTCATAATAGTAATTTTATATTATTTTGTGAATATATTTATATAATAATAATAATCAAAGTTACATGCTGGAGAACCGTTAGATGTCTAGAATGACGTATATTCTTCTACAGAGGCGGTAATGATTAAGGAGACAGGAAGTATTTCTTTGACCAAAATTTAATGACTGTAAACGAACTAGACAAACATGCCAGCCGTAAGTTCAAACTTTAAGAATACGCATTGTCAGAACAACCCAGGCTGTACTACAGGATAAGCAAAGTTGTGAACTTCCCAAAAAACTCCAGCATACATTGTTCAACCAAAAGCAATCAAAGATGACATATATTTGAGCAAAACGTTACCAAAATGAAATTTCCTACTAACGGATAGGTGCCTAAGATAGAATCAAGATGAAGAATTTCCCACAATTATGAGTGACAGCTTACATTCATCATGCATGAATTGTAGATGTTGATCCAGAATGCCAGCTTCTGCTGATGGGAGAGCTCCACTGGGTCAACCGAGGAAAGCTTCCCGAGCAGGGCCCTGCAGATTTTCCAGATAGACAAGAGCCATTCTATCAACAACGTTATTAAGTCAAAAGGCCACCCACTCACTAGACAACCAAATCTAGCTTGCAATAATTGAGTCAAATTTTCAGTTGATGCCAATAAGAACTCACTTCAATCTCCGGACAAGAAGCGTGTTATTGGCCAGCGCATTCTGATCGAACGAGGCAGCATCGATTACATGGAATCGCTTGTATGGGCCAATGTCCCTTGTGCCCAATTCCAGGATGCCATAAGGATCTTGTGGATAAGCGTCCTCCGAGCTCTCGCAATAACCCGAAACCGAAGGAGACAATGGCTGCTCCTCGTCTTGGCCACCGGTTGCTGCTGAGCCCATCTGCGAGAAGATGGTCAGCAGGCACCTCAACAGTTCCTCCGACAATTTGTTCGGAACGCTCGAGTCATCCTGGGACACTTTTTCTGAATTATTGCTGACAGCGTCTGCAAGCCTTTCACGGCCAAGCGCTGTACTAATTGTCTGTGTGAAAATACAAGAGCAGCAGTACAATTCAGCAAGTTCCTTGAAAAAAAACAAACTCATAATTCAGCAACAATAAGAGTTTCACTGCCTAACCTGAGCAGCCCTTCGTTTCTCTGGCGCTACTGCCGGCACCCTAGATTTAGACACCTTAAGCAGTGGCGATTGGCGACAATTTCTACTCGACATGTTAGTGCACGACTGGTTCTCTTTTCCAGTTCCAGAACGGTCATCTTGGCTCACTGAAGAAGGAATTGGCTTTCTTGGTGTTTGCTTGGCGGTAGCGACCCCATTCAATGATGGACGGGTAGGTGGATGATCTGAACCATGACGTATCGTTGGAGTCGCCTCTGAATTTGGAATTGGGCTCGATGGCATAAGCTGCGTGGGCACGCATCCCTCGCCGCCGGGGGGGTGCGTGTTCTTGGTGGAGGAGAAGATTATAGCTTCCTGGTAGAGGCCTTGCCGGAAATTGACCACCTGCTCCTCCAGCCGTACAACTTCCTCTTCCAACACCGCTACCTCCGCGAGAAGCGCTAGTGTCTTCACGTCACAATTTAGAGGAACACCGATTCAGAATTGAATGGTCACAGACAGAAAAAAGAATCAGGCATTGCTTTGGATGCAAATGCAGCACTAACATGAGAGGGTAGATACGGGGGCAGGCGAGGCAGAGCGCCGAGCGGCCTCGTGAACGCCCTCTCGAGTGCTCGGTGGACGTTCTCTTCGTGCCGCAGCTTCTTCTTGAGCTTATCGACCTAGAATTCAACATTGCAAAACGTCACAACAATACTGCATAAAGCAATGAGTTCTTGAATACAAGAAATTGGGATATAATTCAGGTACATCTTGTTGTAGTGCGAGTTTCCGCTCCCTCCTCGATTGGATTCTGTTCGTTATGCCTTTGGTCACCGCGTTGGTAGATCCCTTCACCGGCATGGATTTCCTCTGATCCTTCTCCATCACCTGAACCAAGTCATAACGTCAACAAAAGAGGAAAAGAAGCCTCGTTTGGCTGTGAATGAATGTAAGGAAAGCAAAGCGACAGATACCTCTGCTCCGAAAGATACAGATAAAGCAAAGCAAATTAAAGAAGAAACGGGGCTCAGGAGCAATCGAAAGGTACCCCAGTTCGAATAGCTCTCCAAAGCAACTGATGCCACAGAGACCAACGACAACGAGCCCATATCGAGATTTTGTAATAAACACCACCAACCATTACTTACTCAGCTCGCAAGAACACCAAACAGCACTGTTCATCGTTGTACTTTTCCCACATTAAATAAGCCGTCGTACAAAAACATATCGACACTGCAACAAATTAACAACCACTGCCTAGATGACCACCAATGCAAAACAACTCGCAAAACAACCAGAAAAAGGAGCGCAGAAATTCATATCTCGGGAACCAAAAACGGAAAGAAGAAAGATCTCAAACACGCAGTTCGAACCACCGGCCTCAAACAGACTGCACAGGCGCTGCCTTTCTGATCCCCGCGAGCGCCGAGCCAAGAATCCGACGCGAAAGCCGAAAAATAACCGCACATTCTCACCTCTTGGGCGCTCAACTCCACGGAAGGTGCGAGTTTTCCAATCCTCCAAACGCAAAGTGCCAAAAAAAACAGAGCACACCAAAAAAACAGATGTTAACGAAGCCTACCCTGTCGCCCCTCGGGGCCGCCTTCGCGCCGTGCACCGCCGCCGGCCTCCGAGCGCGGCCATTCATCTCCGGCGCCGTATGCATATACGTCTCTACCCGCACCGCACAATGCACGGCGACGGGAGGGCTAGTTAAAGCCTCGGCGCGGCGGGCCTATGGACCGCGAGGAGACTCCATCGCCATTAAAGGCACCGCGAGCTCTGAGGTGTTCCTGGGCGGCAGGACGCCCGCGGTCCAGCCACCGCAGCTAGACTACGTGGGAGCAAGAACTGCTGGTGGATTCGATTTGGGTGGTGTTTTTGATTGGGTTGGGTTGGGATTGGGAAGCGTTTGTGGGAATTGGGGTTGCAGCGGTGGCGTCGGTGATGGCGATGCGTGGTGGTCGAGGGAATTGGGTTCGGTTTGTGTAACCCCGTTGCGGTGGCGACATATATATATATATATATATATATATATATATATATATATATATATATATATATATATATATGTGTAGTATACTAAAATGGTTTGATTTACACTTTTAGGTGGTATGTATAATTTTTTGATACTCTTTTTAGCATATAAGTATTTATAAAATTAAATCGTATGATAATACTTTTTATCTATTCGATTGAGTATCTTATAATGATTATAAGATACCTCAAAAAAGAGTTATTATTTTAATAAAAATCATTAAAGTCCATCTTTTATAGCTAAATTTGTGTATATATATATATATATATATATAAATATATATATATAAAAATAAAGGACCCCAATGAAAATTTTTCAATTAAATCGCATTGGAGTATCTTATAATTAATATTTAAGTATCTAAATATCAAAATGATAAAAAATTTTATAATATATTTATTTAAGTACATATATTCACAAATTTAGCTATAAAGGTGGACTTTAATGATTTTTTCATAAACTCACTCTATTATATATATATATATATATATATATATATATATATATATATATATATATATATATATATATATATATATATATATATATATATATATATATATATATATATATATATATATATATATATATATATATAGATGCGACGGAGAGATTGGATAATTTTTTCCTCGGGTATTTACTGTCTTAGTGTGCATTCACTCGCGAATAAAGTTAGTTCGGTACTTTTTGCACGCGGCCTTCACTGTTTGCGGTGGAGCTTGTTGCTGCCTCAGTCTCAGCTGGGTGTTCCCAGTGTATGATTCTGATCGATTTCGGAAACAAAACTTGCAACATTATCGCTTTCCAAACGAAGAGTAAAAGTGTCTGAATTATTCCTAATCCTAAAAGGCATTAATCAAACAGAGCATCCCCAATGCATTGTACTTTTGTTGTATCTTACAGGGAACCGATTGTTCCACTTACCTTTGGAATTCCACGTATACAACTATCCTAATGTGTGCTTTTAGATTATAAGGCGACACACACCATATTCGTATCATCTATTGCACACGTGTGTATGCTCTTACATATGCTAAGGATTTATCGAAATCATCTAAGACCTTACCGAGTGTGGATACATACTTTTGCACTGGACATGCACGAATATACGTATTCTTAAATTTGATGGACACCAAGGGAAATTGAGACCTTACGGTGGGCTGGGCACTCACCGCATTCCTAGTCATCTAGCCACGTGGCAGCTTTCAACTACCCTAGTGTGTTGTCTTGTTAGTTGGTTGTATCTTGTGGGCACAACAAATTTTTATTACCGTGTGAATCTTTGAAAGGAGCTGGGCCATAAAACATGTTTTGTTAGATACAACCCTTGCTCCAATGTTATATGAAGTGGTAATTATCTCTGTTTTCTTGAGAAGATAATGTATATTGCAGGAGATACCGTCTACTCTCTACTCCACGTCAACCAAATTCTGACGTGGCAGTGTTTTAGATACAACTAAGGTGGAGAGTTGGAGATGCAACCGCGCATAATTTAGAGAGAAACTGCAGTGCTTCAAGTGGAATGTTGTGTAGGAGAGTAGGACTAGTAAATTATGTTTTTTTTTCTACTTTGGAGATTATGTAATTTAATTTAATGTACAGTACTAAACAAGAACGGTAAACCAAGTCAGTCCCGTGCGGCCGTGCGGGCGGAGCGGTGTGGGAGCTGACGACGCGGCACGCTACTGCGAAACGTCGCTGACATGTGGACCAACGCCTAGACGGGTGCAGCGAAAGTACTTCCACGAAACTGCGTTCCATGTACGACGTGCGGACGGACCGCGGAGCCCTTCTTTTCTACCTCCTGGGCCCATCTCCAGATGGGCCCCGAGCTCCCGTGGGCCAGGACGAGCGGACGGTGGGCCCCGGCCACGCAGATTATGATGCCACAGCGTGCGCCCGGGGCTTTCAACCTTTCGCTTTCCAGCTTCGAGGGATCGACACATGGACAGCTGCTAGCAGTCTAATCAATCAAGGAGGCAGGCAAGTAATTTTTTTCACTCGGTTTACTCGCCGACCTTCGATTGATTGATTAGACTGTTAGTAGCGGTACAAATTATTATGGGGATAAAGAGGATCTACAATTATTGTAATATAGTTCAGCAGAAGACTAATAAAGACAACTAAGAAATTCTTTTATATCCCTATATTCAATCTACTATTCTGTTCTTATATTCTCGTATTATTATTACGATTCTAAGTTTGTTTACGAGCTAATCGATCAGACTGTACTCACCAGCGACGGTTCCTCAACACGTTATCAGCACGATCGACTACGACCCACTCTTCTCAGATCGAAAGGTAACCATCGAAGAACGATGCTCGTAGATCGAATCTTTTTTTTATATCGTTTTCAATTCTGCAAATTTGACTTTCTAGAGTGTTTTTTCCCTACAGTGCAAATCTGCTCTAATCTACTATGAGTCGACTTGAAGTCGCTGGCACAACGCCGATCAGTAGATTGCATGAAAGCGTAGATGATAATTACACTGTTGATTGCAAATCTGCTCTAATCTACCGCGGGCCGACTTGAAGTCGCCGACCAAGTCGATCGGTGGATTGCATGAAAGAGCAAATGACGATTTCACGGTATATTGTACATCACATTGCATGAACAGTAACGAAAAAATCGATCGTTGCAGCAGCCAAGCACCGCCTGCGCACCGACTATCGCGGCTTGAGCCGCACCACCACGGCGATCTGCCGCTGGCCGGTCGCGCCAAGACAGCCCTCCTCGACTGGGCCGCCATCGCCATGGAGCTGTCGCCGCCGCCACCGCCATGCGACCCTAGAGCCGCCGCGCCGCCATGAAGCCAAGACGGCCAACCACCGCGCCACCGGCCGCGCCGGAAGTCGAGATAACGCCACGGCGATCAAGAAACAATACGGCTGAAGCCTAGTCGCCTGCACCGCGAGTTCCGGCCGCCGCCGTGCCTCCACACCGCATGGCGTCGTCACCGCCGACCTAACACGATCGCAACGCGCTCGGCCCCACATGGTCCCGCCGCTCTCGATCTCGCACGGCCACTTGCCCGCCTCCCACTCGGTCTTCCGCCGTCTCCCGCCTCGCCGTAGTGCCGCCTCCCGCATGGAGCGCCCTGCACCGCTCATAGCGCCACCGGCCCGCAGCCTCCGCGCACCCTCCCCGCCAGCCGGCCACCATGCCTCCAAGCTGCCTTTCGACCACCGGGCTCCCACACACGAAGCATGCGTCGCCACCACCATGTGAACAAGGGTAGGGAAAACCTACCCCTCCCTCCAACTTTTGCCTGGCCGAAAAGGCAGAGTGGGCCAAGGGCACTAATGGGTCGAATCGGGCCCGGGAGAATGGGCTGTGAAAATCGACCCGTCTGGAAAAGAAAAAAAGGGGGGAAATCCCAATTTTTGCAAAAAGCCCTCGAAATTTTTGAAAATTGCGCGAAAAATATTCCCAGAACAGAAAATTAGTGGTTTAGCCCCTGAAAATTATAAAATTTGCTAAAAAAATTGTAATCCAGTAGAAAAGGGCCTAAAAAATTAATTTTTAATTAATTTTAAACTTTTGAAGCATGTTTAACTTTGTTATTATTATTTTGATGCAATTTATGTATTGTATTTACTATTTTTGATCATATGTGATTGTTCATATTGCTTTTAATTACTGAAAATAGCAGTAAATCATAAAAAATGTATAGAAAAATACGGGAACAATATGAGAATTTTTGCAAAAATGTTATGCAAATTACTACCAGTAATCTTATGAACTCTTTGCATGAATATGCAAATGACTGGCATCACGAATCGGGAGTTCGAAGAACTAGCCCAGTATGGCCAAAATTAGTTGACTTGGGCATCAGACGTCGAAATCGTACTTGGGGCCAAGAAGCTTTGTTCCTAACGCTGAGGACGTGATTGATGCTTTCAAGTGTTTGCAATGGACGGATTGGGCACCTTGAAAGATGTCATTCCAATTGCTGAGAAAAATGATCAGACACTTCATTTCCTCAGATATCATCTCTGCCTAACGCTCAAGAATGAGTATATAGCGGAGAAGACCGCACTAGATTTATGGACCGCACTGAAGAAGCGGTTCGATAAGCTGAAGTACACCATTCTTCCTCAGGTAGAGCAGGAATGGAACCGACTACGTTTTGCTGACTACAAGATCGTGGGAGAGTACAATTCTGCATTGCACAGAATTTGTACCAGTCTTCAACTCTGTGGTAAGGTAACCACGGATGAGCAGAAGATCAAGAAAACTCCCTCTACCTTTCACCCAAATGCAATCCGCATGCAACTATCGTCATGACGGCTACAAGGAGTATGCTGAATTGATTGACATCATGTAAGTTGCGGAAGCTCAAGATGATGTTTTAAAGAAGAATTACATTTCACAGCCGCCTAGTGGCAATGTTGGCCATGAAGTCAATGCTAGCAGCTACAAGGTGAGGAAGTCTCACTCAAAGGAAAGAGGCAAGAAAGGTAAGATTATGGGTTGCAAAACAAACCAGTATGCTCAAGCCAAGAAGGGTAGACAAAAGAAGCGCGATGAGAAGCCCTATGGCCAGCAGGACTATAATTTCTACAAATGTGGCACATGGGAACATTGATCAAGTGTTTACCGTGAGCCGCGACACGTGATTGATGCTTTCAAGTCTAAGAAGAAGGGCAAAGGACAGCATGAGACACACCTTGCCATTGTAGGCACGGAGGATCCACACCTGTTGGTTGCACCCATGGATGTAGATAGTCCAGTAGCAGCCCCCATCACACCTTCTTTCGACAACGCAGTGGGCACAGTCGTATTTGCCGATAAAAGAAAATGGACATGGAGCAGATTCAGGCAGAAGTTTCTCCATACTTCGCTGATTCGATCTAGTGCACACATTGCACTTAGTTTTTTATAATCATTTGCAATTTGTGGTTGTGATAGAACATTGCATTATTGAATAATGGTTGTAAGCTTTAGGAGAGAAAAACATTAAATTCTTATGATGAGTCCTGCAAGACTTTTTCTCGTATTAATAATAGCAAGTTATGTTCTGTTTTGGAGTATTTTATTTATGTGTGGATTGCTTCCTACCTCATATTAATAAATACTTTATATATCAGAACGCGTGTGGCACCCTATGGAGAAACAATGCTTAGCAGATAGCGGCACAACGAATACCATCTTGAGAGAAATAAAATTTTACAATCGATCAGCAAGAATGTTGATAGTCTTACGACAATTGCAGGCAACGATACCTGTATAATAGGCTCAGGAAGAGCCACAATTATACCCCGATGAACACAATATTGGTCATTGAAGAAGCCTTGTTAGACCAAGAATCGACTAGAACTTTCTTAAGCTTTAAAGATATTCGCGCTAACGGTCTCAACGTAGAGACTGAAGAAGAGTATGGTAAGGAATACTTGCTCATTACAAAGCGTGAAAAATATATAAAAAAAAGAGTATTAGAACGACTTCTTTCATATGAATCTGGCTATACTACACTAATATTAAGGCACCCTGCAGCCTATACTTCCTGAAAACTACTTTTAGAAGCTCTGAACTTTTCTATCTCTAGCATGATAGATTAGGTCACCCCAGTCTTAGGATGATGAGGAATATAATTAATAATTCTCATGGACATAATATCAATATAAATAATTTCCCGAATCAGAAAGTTTTTGTGTGCCCTGCATGTGCCACCGAAAAATTAATTACTAGATCTTCTGCTCTGAAAGTGAAAGATGAAATCCCTGCATTTCTGGATCATATCCAGGGGGATATTTGCAGTCCTATACAACCCCTGTCAGGGCCATTTAGATACTTTATGGTGCTCATCGATTCTTTCTCGAAATAGTCGCATGTGTGTTTATTACCTACGAGAAACCACACTTTTGCAAAGCTAATCTCGCAGATAATTAAAATTAAGAATAATTTCCCTGATCATCATTTAAAGTCCATCAGAATGGACAATGCTGGATAATTTACTTCGAAGGTATTTGATGATTATTGCATGGCAATGAGAATTACCATTGAGCATTCTGTACCACATGTTCACACCCAGATGGACTAGCAACTAGCGCAGTGAGCAGTACCGAAAATTTCTCATCCTCGCAGGTTTGGTTGTAAGGTTCATATACCTATACCACCACCGCAGCGAATTGCAATGGGACCTCTTCGAAAGTTTGGGATACACGTTAGTTATGAGAAAACATCCATAATAAGGTATATGGACCCTATGACTGGAGATTTGCATACATCCTGCTTCGCTGACATTATATTTGATGATGATAGTTTCCCGTCATTAGGGGGAGGAAATCAACCCCTTGATGGAAAATATTGGGAAATAACGTGGCAAGCTACGGGAATCCATGCACATGACCTGCGCACTAGTGAAGCAAATAGAGAAGTCCAGATGTTAATTGATTTGCAAGCATTAGCGAATCAACTGCCTGACCACTTTAGTGATTTGAAGAGCATGACCAAGTCGCATATGCCTGGACGCAATGCACTGGAGAGGATTGAAATACCAAAGAAAATAGAAGATATCCCTAATTCCGTCCAGAGACCTCAGAATAAAAGGACAACAACTCTGACCCCTCGAATCCCAAGTAACCGGGACGCTTGGCAAAAAAGGATAAGAATGACTTAACATACCCGATCACTGAAGTTCTTCAGAACTAGAAGGGGAGCCAGTTGATACCTAGCACTAGTATGAAACATTTAGTAAAAGGCATACCGGATTTGAATATCCCCACGGAGGGAGACATCAGCATGGATGTGGGCGCACACATTAGAGCTGAAAAACTAAAGGGACTTGCCCCTGCCACTAGAAGCAGCTGTGAGCAAGTAAAAGCATGAGAAGAATCGCCCCATAAAGAAATAGCTATAAATTATGTGGTCATATGAGAATATATGAATAGGATAACAACCAATGTCGATATTTATTTTGCAAAGAAAATTTTCGCAATCATCGATCTTGATTCAGAGCCTCCATCGCACGCTGACTGTAAGAAAAGATCAGATTGGGAAGATTGGAAGAAGGCGATAGAAGTAGAATTATTATCTCTGAATAAAATAAAAGTGTTTAGGCCCGTAAGCCGTACGCCTCCCCATGTGCAGCCCGTGGGGCACAAGTGGGTATTTGTTCGAAAGAGAAATAAAAATAATAAAGTTGTAAGACATAAAGTAAGGCTCATTGCACAAGGTTTCACTCAATGATCAAGAGCTGGTTATGAAGAAACCTATTCCTCGGTCATGGGCGGAACTACCTTTAGATATTTAATCTCAGTGGCAGTAAACTTGAATTTAGAAATGAAATTGATGGATATGGTAACTGCATACCTTTATAAAAACTTAGATTCGAACATTTATATGAAGGTACCTGAAGGTATCCTTGTCCCGAACCAAGACAAAGAGAATAGAAATTTGTACAGTGTGCAACTCAAAAAGTCACTGTATGGACTTAAGCAATCAGGTAGAATGTGGTACAATCGCTTGAGCAACTTTCTATGTAAGAAAGGCTACACAAACAATGAAGATTGTCCCTGTGTATTTATACGAGAATCTCAAAATGAATTTTGTATAATTTTAGTGTACGTAGATGATCTGAATATCATCGGGATCCTAGAAGATATTAAGAAAGCAAGATCTTATCTGGAGTCGGAGTTCGAAATGAAAGATTTGGGTAAAACTAAATATTGCCTAGGTTTGCAGCTTGAGCATGCCCTTAAAGAGATTTTAGTACATCAGTCAACCTACACTCAGAAGGTGTTAGAAAGGTTCGGTTTTGAAAAGGCATACCATTCGGAAATGCCAATGGTCAGAAGGTCCTTACATCAAGATAAGGATCCGTACAGACCTAGAGAAAAGGGGGAGAAAGTTCTGGGACCGGAATTCCCGTACTTGAGTGAAGTAGGAGCACTTATATATTTAGCAAACTGTACTAGACCAGACATTGCATTTGCCGTGAACCTACTAGCAAGGTATAATGCAAAACTTACCAAAAAGCATTAGTAGTGAATAAAGGACATCTTTCGATACCTCCAAAAAAGTAAAGATCTTGGTCTATTCTACAAAATAACCAAGATCTAACCATGACTGACTATGCAGATGCTGGGTACCTGTTGGATTCGCATACAACTAAGTCGCAAACAAGCTATGTATTCCTATGTGGTGGAATTGTAATTTTATAAAAATCGTCTAATCAAAGTCTTGTATCAACTTCGACGAACCACACATAAATCATAGCACTGTACGAGGCCTTACGAGAATGTTCTTGGCTTCGACGGATGATTTACCACATTCAGCAGTCATGTGGGTTGAATACCGCGTAAACCCTACTATTATCTATAAAGATAATGCAGTTTGTGTTGTATAAGTACATATGAGTTATTTGAAGAGTCCTCTTACAAAACATATCAACTCCAAGCTCTTCTATGCTCATGAATTACAAAAGATCGACGAAATTAAAGTACCACGTACTAAGTTATGTAAAAAATCTTATAAATTTATTCAAGTCACTTCTAGCATTCTAGTATTTTTTTTTTTAAAAAAAAGATCGACAATCGGAAGTCCTCCTAATTTCGCTTCTGATGCCATGCAATGGTTGCGAAACCGCGGCGTGTAACACGAAGCACCTCTGTCCTGTAAAGCCGTCTAAAGTAGTGCAAAAAGAAGCCTATTTTTGAGGAAATTAAACTGTTGCGTGCTAGTAGCAAATGTGGCTAGCTATGAGTGCGAACGAACCAAACGGCTAATTGCTACGTGCGGAAGGATTGGATCGGTCGCGACAAAGGAAGGTCATGAGGAGGCGAGGGCACGCAGGCACATGCCGATCGCGGAGCGCGCAAGCCAAATCCACGTGACCTGCATACTGTATGGTCCACCTGGAATTGGAGCCTGCCGTTGCGGCTGCGTGGCCGGCCGTGAGTTGGGACACTGAAGATGAACGCAGAATGAGGCGGCAGTTCCGGTTCTGCCTGCGTATGCCGCTCCTTGTGGATTTGGCCGACGGTGCCAACGCGGCGGGGATGGGTCGACGGTGTAGGCGGCAGCCGGCTCTAATAGGGCGGCAGCCGGCGATGGTGACACTGCTGGCCGGACGACGAGAGGGCAACGGCGGAGCAATGGCGCGGATGACTGAGCGACGTGGGGCGACGTGCGAAGGCGAGAGAGAGATGCAAACTGCACGTGTGTACCCAGTAATTAATGATAAAACTTCTTATACAATGTAGGCAGTAGTACAGAGGGCCAGCAGAAAAGCCAGAGCTCGAGGCTTGCGAGCTCGTTACGAGGTTGGTTCTTAAAATTACAAGCCCCCTTAGCCTCTTAACGAGACGTCAGCTCGTTACGGGTTTGTATTGTTAACTATTTTAGCGGCATTAGTTGGATTAATAAATTTGAGTGTGTGAGTGATGATTTTTTTTTTGATATAAAAGACTTTTAATTAGCTAAATATTTAAATTATTGTATGTTTACATAATTAATTGGACTAGATATTGTTAAGATTGCTATTCGATTTATGTCTAATTGTATATATTTGACTTGTATGCTCTAATTAGCAATGTTTTTATTTATACAGTGCCCATATTGCTTCTACGTGTTGAAATAATGTCATCCTGTTTGAAAGGCCTGTAGACGCAAAGGCACTTTCCTCGGGCATTGATTTTGAAAGGCCGTAGCCCCAAAGGTACGTAGGCCATCCTCAAGCGTGTCACATGTCAATCACAAATGATGGATCGTTTGCTAGCCTGTCGATTGATTTTCTTCGGAACAAGAAACGAAATTTGCAGCAGACAAACATAGCAACATAAAAGGAAGTCCTTTCGTGCAGTGCTTAACTGGCTACCTGTGTGGAAGATGAAAATGGACCCTAAACAAGGAGAAATATTTACTGTTGCTATGATTTCAGATATTCGATCGACGGCGAGTGAGCGACGTCGCGTGGAGGCGAACGCTTGGAACAAGGACGGCTTGCATTTGATCTCCGCTCCTAATGACATTCTCTTACGACGAATTAATCTTGACAAATTGGGAATCACATCTACTTTAATTTGTTGCTGTTTTTAAACAGAAATGAGCAGGAGGGTTGCCAATTTTAAATTAACTAGCATGATAGTATACGTATTTGCGTGGTTAGATTTATTTCGAAGTTTATAATATCAAATGATATATCTTAGATGTTTGAGAACTTATTTGGCTATTTTTTTATACATTGTAAACATCTTGAAGGAAAATACAACTTGATAAACATAATTGAAATATGAACTTTGATGTAAGAAAATTGAGAAAATTGCATTGTTGATCTCTGAACTTGCGAGGTTGTGCAATTTTGGTCCTTTAACTTACATTTTACTTTCTCATCACTCTGAACTTGCGGGGTTGTGTCATTTAGTTCTGTAAACTTGCATTGAAGCGAAGTTCGTTGGATGCGATGCCGACGACTTCATCCCCTCCAAGTCCGGTGGACTCGTCGCCGCACCATTACGGTCGTGTTAATCGTCCCATCACCCCACACCGAAAAAAATAGATTCTTCGGGCCCGAGAACGTACCGTACTCACGTCTTCGCCGGAGCTCCACCATCGCAACTTGTCGTCGCCCTCGCCCTTGTCTCATCTGAGTCGGCTATGAGAGAGAGAGAGAGAGATACATTCCCATATGCAAACTATACGTCTGCCTATTGGTTTCAACCGCCGCCCACAGTTTGGCTCCTCACCTGCTCCTGTCGTCTCCGTCTTCTTCTCCCGTGCTATCCACCCAATTGATGGTGCCCTTTTCCTACATGGACGGAGAGACCAGAGCAACCCCGCGAATTTCTCGTGCGACCGTCGGCATCTCACCGCTTTTCTTGTGCAATTGTCCTAGCTACTTCAGCGCTAGCGCACACATTGTCATCCTCAGCTCGCCCACGTTCCATTTCGCATAAACCCGAGCTTCATCGCTACTTGGTTTCGCGAGAACGTTTGCGTCATTCTCGATGCCGGTAAGCACACCACTGCTCCATTGCCACTCTGGTGAGCTTCCTCACCCACGACGTTCGCGTCATTGTGATCCTCTTGCGTCACTAATCCCGCTCCTTTGATAAATGCAGCCACGGGAGTCCCGTAGCTTGATTGCGTTCACCTTCGGCGTGTGCCCGAACTCGCCAACACGTTCCCATCACTCCGGTGAGTTCGAGCTCCACCTGAGTGCGTCACAACGTGTTCCATACCCCATTGATGCTATTCCATCACTCAATTTAGGCAGATTCGCAAAGAATCCGAGCTTGCTGCTATCTTCCTCTCTCACGACCGCCGCCACCATATTCGTTCTCCTTTGAAGCCCGGTGAGCCTCAGATCGATTCCTTGTGCCTACACCATTTCTAGCACCTCAATGAGCTAACGTGATACTCCTTGTAGCTCCTCCGTTGATGTGGTGAGCTACCGTCGTGAACCCCCTCTGCGCCGCCGTTGCTCGCCGTCGACAAGTTGCCTAAACCCTTACCTGGCCTTATTTTCTTCACCATCGTGGTCTTGGTGAGTCAGTGATCCTCATGTGCGCACCAATTTGTCAAAGGCGAGTCCCTAGTACACCTTTCCTCTTAGCCAACCAAGGCAGTGCCGCGGTTGCATGCTGCTGGCTCGCCTCCGATGACCTTAGGTCCCCGCGCCTAGTCCATTAGCATCTCCTGGACTCGCCGAGCCCAGTGCGCCATTCCTTTATCGTGGGGGATGCCTCCTACATGAAGTACATTGCGGACCTGAGGCGTTCCGCCGCTCCTCACCGCCACAATGCCCCCTCCAGCCATCTATGTCACCACCACCACCACCCATAGCTTCGTCATACTTCCCTCTTTCCATTCCGCCGCTCAACGTCGCCGCTCATCGCGCCGTTCACTGGCGGCAAGCTTGCCATGGCGCTCGGCTATGCGCGCAACTCTGCTCCTTCCCCCCTCTCTCTCTGACCAGTGGGACCCATTCGCGTTTGGGATTTAGTTAACACTAATGACAGAGGTTAAGTGTAAATAGTCTATGACAGGTGGGACCAGCCGAAAAAGTTAACAAAAATCTAATTTTCAATGTTTTTAGTAAATATGTCTACGACATGTGGGACTGCCTCTGTTTTATAAATAAAAATCCAAAAAATAAAACTATGAGTCACTGACAAGTAGGCCCCACATGTAAGTTAATAAAATTAGGAAATAAAATGAGAAAAGTCGCGTTTAGTTCAGAGGAAAATACGGTTTTTCTAATGGAAAATGTCAACCTCAATAGAACTGAGAGGAAAATACACTTTTACCGTTGGAAAGTGTAAACCACATAGAATATGCTTTCGACGTCACCTTTTTATTAATTTCTAGAATTTTAAAACCGAAGGAAATTGAAATCCTAATAACTTTCGCATATGAACTCCAAATCAAATGGATCTTTTTTTTCTTTCTAAATTCATCTAAAATCACGCTATATCTAGATATGCAAAAATATTTGGATTTTGTTGCTACTGAAATTATTTTTCTATATTTAATTTGCTATCGGCTCTTTTGATTAGGCACCAATTATTTTAGCAAAATTTACAACGGTCATCCATCCTCTTTTTCAGAACAACCAGAGCAAGGCAAGCACCCTCTTTAACCATGTTGATCCTACGATTTTAATTATTGTACTTTTAAAAAAAATCTATTATGCATGCATGTGTGTTTGCTTAAAATTACTATATTTGTGTATAACGGTAGTTAAAATTACTATATTTGGGGATAATGATATTTAAAATCACTTAAATAGGAAAAATGGATTTCATGTTGAATATGAGTTTGGGAGATTTTGAAATGATAATCTAGAGGGGTTTACCTCTGTTATTTTGTATAAAAATAAAAAACTTAATTTGTGACGCGAGCGAGTTATATTATAATCCGAGGAGTGTGAGAGGTGTATCTCATAAGTAGATAGGGGGAGATCCTAATCTGGGTCAATTAAGGACCGAACACTACTATATCCAACCTAAGCGTAAGTGTACAACCACATGTGCCGGTGTGAGATGGTATTAGCTAATTAAGTCATCAAAAACTAGCTTTGCACGTTGGTAGGCCGTGGTAGTGCGAGCATGACCGGTGAAGGCATGTTCGAAGGGGCTCCCTTCACCGAGGTGTTGGAAACAAAGCCTTCCGACACAACAGTGAATGCCTCACTGAGACAGGGGTGTACCCAGGTGAAGTGATGATGTTCATTCGCCGGGCTAGTGCAAGGTTAGGACTAGGTGATGTGGATAAAGTTATGTACCTCTGCAGAGTGTAAATCTATTTAAATAGTTGTGCTTGCGGTGATGAGTGTAATCTTGGTTTTTGCAAAAATGGTTGTTGTTGGAAAATAAGGGAATGGTTTTATTGTTGATATTTGACTTGAGTATCATGTGTATGGTTGAAAGCAAGATGTTGACCGTAGCTGAGGAGGGTTGAGATTTATTATTTATCAAGTACTTGTTGTTCTTTATCTATTTAATTGCTCTTTAAATTTTTGTTGCAAAGTACTATGTGTTGATATTGTAAAGAAAACTTGCTTAATATTAAAAATAACTTGTAGCATAGAGCATCATCCCTTGCTAGCCATGCATATATATAAATTTTGTGATACAATACAAGTTTTGCTGAGTACGTAATGTACTCAATGTTACTTAAATTGTTGTTCAGAGTTAGAGGATGAGCCTATGTCGGACAACGCGTTCTTTGCACTCGGTACTGGAGGGTTCGGTGACAGGTCTTTCTAGGTCTTATTCTTTGTCGCTTGCTTGAGGGCTTGAATGGGCATACCGCTGGACTTTTGGTTCATGTATACATGTTATGCTTCCGTTGTTTAATTCGGTTCTTCTGATACTTGTTATTTTATTTAGCCGGTCGACCGTGTATCATACTCTGTAATGTAATTATTTAAGTTAAGTACCATATTTGTTCCATGTTATATGTATATTATGTATGGATGTGTATGCTAAAGTTGTGGATGTGTGTACTAGCCACAGATCATGGGACTACTGAGGTACACACCTGAGAGCTTCGGTTATTGGAAGCCCGGGGTCTGACATATTACTACACTACCGTTGGAGTGTTACAACACTATTACTGTAATGTGAAAGATCAGGCCAAAACAACACAATCCTACTAGTTCGTTAGTTGGATTCTCATCAGGTGGTATCAGAGTTTCAACAGCAGATTCGATCCGCATCAATTGGTAACAGAGCTTTGACAGGAGATTTGATCAGCATCAGATGGTATCAGAGCTTCGACAGGAGATTGATCTGCATCGGTTTGTGATGTCGATGTCACGCACCCAATGGTCGTCTTGTACCGCTTTATTCATTGTTTGGTTTTCCTTCTGGAGATGTCACATATTTTTAGTGCTATGTCCTTGGGTATTCTTCCATCTAGCCAAGCAGATATAAGAATTTTGGCTTGTTTCCATCCCCGATGGAGATTGAGGTGGCTACCTAGAATAGTTAATGACCTAATTCGTCATAGGGGATTTCCATTCCCACCCAAGGTTTGTGATCCGACTTCCATTCTTGCTAGAGGCACCGCAATCTGAGGGTCGTCATGGACTTGTCATTGTCGAGCACACCAAGTCCTTTGAGGTGGGTTGGTCTGCATACTCGGTCCTAATTTACTTTGCTTTGCCCCCATAGATATTCTATATGCCCAACCAGAGGAATCGGCGTTGTTTTTTGTCCAAAGCTCTTAAGATGTATTTTGGTGTTTTTAGTGTCGTTACTTAGTAGATTGGGTTGGATACGAGGACCGATTTGACAACTGTTACCCTCCCCACGGGGATGAGTAGCTTGCCTTGCCAGCCTACCATTTACCCCCCATCCGGCCCTATCCAGTAGGGGTTGGAAGTCGACCCGCTTCAATCTCTTAGGGTGTGTTTGGTTCGTTGAATGGAGTGGTCCTGAACCATCCGGTACGGGAAATGAGGTCGTTCAGGTGTTTGGTTGGTTGAATAGAACCAAATCAGTCGGGATGAGATGGTTCAAGAAAAAGGAATATTTCATGTTTATGCTGTTGTCGACGATCAAATCACCGATCTTATGAATATATAGATGAAAAGAGGAAAAATGTGCGTATCTCCTGGGAGTGGATCTGACTTGCTCTTTATTGCTATGAACTCACGATTACAAACACTGAGAGTATCTAAAAACACAACACTTTGCTATATTTCGCTTGATGTGCTTCTATAGGACTGTTGCTGATGTCTTGTCTCGTGTCTTCGTGTCTTCCCGTGTTCGTTTCATCTTGTTTCTGTGTCCCTTCCGGCCTTCCATGGTCCTCCTTAAGTAGTTGATGAAGCGGTGGCAGTTATCTCACGAGGAGACACTCGTTGGGGAGCGACGCGTCTGGTCGGGAAGAGACGGCAGTTTGACGGTTCCACCAACTGCAGAGGTAGTTGGTGAAGATGTCAACTGTTCTGCGGTTAATGATTTAGGAGACGTTAAATCATCAACCGTGATAGTGTTGTATTATGCGGAATATGAAACACGTGGTTCATTCATCACATAGTGAGTGGCGTGGTCGGGGACTCGACCCAGACGCCTGTTCATAGCTTTACGAGCACTTACCTGGTCGTGGACTAGGTTTGGAACTTTGTCCGACCAGGGTATTTATTATATAACTTCTGTAGTACCTACGACCAGTTAGGTCGGTGGTCTTAGAAGTTACGACCACGAAGACGTATGGTCTTTATCATATATTTAAGATAATATATGAATATTTTAATCCTCAACAGCTGTATCATCCCGTTCGGGGGAAAATCCCAAACCACACTGTTCACTCGAATTCCAAGGCGCTTAGTGACGTGGCGGTTTGATTTACGAGCTTCAAATGATAATATTTTCTAAACCGAGTATCCAATTTGCGATCCGATTGAACCGTTGTGTTCCTTGTCATTTAATCAACAAAACAAGACCACTCTTGGCATATTTTAGTACAAAAAATATAATACGGATCATCCTATTCCACCAACCAAACACCATCTTGAACCATCCAGAACTATCCTATTCCACCAACCAAACAAAATCATGTATCATCATATCCCACCAACCAAATACCATACTTGTATCATCTCATCCAGGACGATCATATCCTACCTGTACCATCCTATCCCATTCAACCTTATCCCACCAACCAAACACACCCTTAATTGTCAAAGGGAAGCTTGGGTATTTAAGCGGGAAATTTGACCTGACCGCTGGGAAATTTTATAGAAAGTGTCGAGGTCTATGTTGTCACAATCAACTGGCACTACTGTGCTCTTCTGGAAATTTGTTCATAAGCTTGTGGCCTCTCCGAAGTGCTACAGGATTTGGATTGTCGTGGCAATGTCTATTTCAGTGGGGGATATGAATATTGCTGCATCATCTGCGTACAGGGAAGCCCTGAGTCCGGCGAAACGTCCTCGCAGTTGTTCAAGTTGTTGTAGTTATGTTGCTAACTCCATTAGTCGTTGTAAAGGATCGATTGCTAGACTACATAGGAAAGGGGACAACATGTCTCCTACTTCCTTTTGGAGAAGAACTAGGGGGCACTATATAAAAGTCATAAGGGGTGGTCATGGAGACACAACCACAAACCAACTAATCCAAAGCAAGAGACACACGAGAGTATTAGAGGCTAGGTAATTATTTAGCACTAGATTCTTGTATAGGGCAATGATCTGAGGGTCCAAAAATATTCAAGATGGTTGCAGGAGAGCAACATTCCCTTGTACTCTTTTGAGGTTGTGCTTAAGAAATTTACGGTCAGTTTCATCGAATCTTTCTATCTCGTCGTGATTATTTCGTCGTTGTTATTAGGTTCTCTCTACGGGATTCATCTACTTCGTCCTTCATACCATGCACGTTTGTACCGTATATCACAACTCTTATCTGATCTGGGGGTTACTATGCATAAGAAGGGGTATCAGAGTATAACAAGTGGTATCAGAGCCAAGATCGGATTAATCAGGTTTATGAGAAGGCTGGCAAAGCATCAGGTGGTACGAAATCAAGATCGATATCGAAGATGTGGAATCAAGTGGAAAAATTTAATGATAGAGGAAATTTCTACGTGTGGCAATTTGTGGTGAATGATGTCCTTGTCCAGCAAGAGTTAATCGATGCTCTTGAAGGGAAAAAACCGGAAAATACGTTCGATGAAGACTGGAAGGTGATAGAGTGGAAGGTTGTTAGTACAATCCGTCTATGTCTCCTCGGTGTGGTAAAATACTCGGTGATTAAGGAGAATTTGCATAAGAAAATATGGTGTGACTTAGAAGAATTGTATATGGCAAAGTCACCGACAAACCGATGGGTGCTGAAGCAATAACTATTCAGGTTGCGCATGGAGGAAGGCACACAGTTCATTGACCATCTCCATACCTTCAGCGGGCTTATCACACAACTGACAAGTGTGGAATAGAAAATTGAGGAAAATGACAAGGTCGTCGTATTGACGTCATCTCTACCACCAGTGTTGTCAAAATATTGATCTAGAATCTGATCAGAGGTTGTTCCGCAGGACCGTGAATCATATGATCAACGTAGAATCTAATATCCTATCTGATTCTACCAGAGAAACATTTTTAAAAATCTATCTTGTATTTTAACACTTCTACATTTTTAAAACTATGCTTTTAGAACTTTTGTTTACCAAAATATAGTGTAAAGGAAAGTTCATTTGTTATTTATGCAAATTATAATGGACATGAAGAAATAAAGAGTAAAAATTTACAATGAAATGGACATATGCAAATATTTATTTATAATAAATCATTAGAATCGGTAGAATCAGGTAGGATCGTATGAAATTTTTGATCTCGGTCCAACATATTTTATTGTTAGAATCGTAATAATATCAAGATTCTACCAAATTTAGGCTCTACCATAGGATCGGTCCAGTCAATATGAGTCATAGAGACGTAGGATCGTATGACTAGAATTTAGATTATGACAACCTTGTCTACCACAATCATGGGAGTATTTGGTGATGAATATTCTAGTCGGGAAAAGTACTATTTACTTCAATGAGGCAGTGACATATCTATTGGAGGCAGAGTCTTTGAAGAAGCCATCAGATTCTTCATCCTCGGGTGATCAAGTATTGGCTGTCATAGGTGTTGCATGCAAAAGCAAAAATCACAGGAAAAAGAAGGGAAAGAGCAAGAGCACACGTGTATGCTATCTATATGATGAAAAAGGTCATATGATAAATGATTGTCCAAGTTTGAAGCAAATGAGGGGTGCAAGCTCAGTGGCGGTAGTTAAATATGATTCGAACGTACTAGCCGTCAGTCAATCAGATACTTCTCATAGATGGATATTAGATTCAGGTTGTTGATTCCATATATGTTCAGTGAGGGAGATGTTTGATGAAGGATCTCTACGCCCGACTCATACATTGCAAGGAGCATGCAATTACTGAGGATTCCTACCTCGTTTTGGAGGAGAACTAAGGGGCCATTATATAAAGCCATAAGGGGTGGTCATGAAGGACACAAGTCACAAACCATAACAAGAGGCGCACGAGAGGATTCAATGTTAAATTATTCTTTAGCACTAGATTCTTATATAAGGTAAGGATCTGAGTGTCCTAAAAGGTTCGAGAGAGTTGTGAGAGAGTGATATTCTCTTATACTCTTTTGAGGTTGTGCTTAAAAAATTTTACAGTCAGCTTCGTTAAATCTATCTCTTTCATGATTATTTTGTCGCTGTTATTAGGTTCTCTAGGGATTCATGTACTTCGTTCTTCATACCGTGCACGCTTGCACTGTATTTAACCTTGTTTTAATCTGAAAACTACTGTATATAAGATGGGTATCAGATTATAACAGTAACCTTTTCGGCTTGTCTTCCCGGCTGGGGCATCATATGTCAATGGCATGATCAGTAAGCAAGAAAACCCCACGATTCCAGCACTGATCCGATGACACCTGGCCCCGGAGATCGTCCCATAGTATTGATGATGTTTCATGCCCAACAAGTCGATGGAATTTGGAGGTTTTTTGTTTTTGTTTTTATCTACGAACGCACATTGAAGATTACTGTAGATTAGGCTTCTTGTTCTAGAAACTGGAACTGTTCATGAAAGGGAGGCAACAAACGGTGAAAGTGCATGTTTCAGTACTGGGCTCAAAAGTCATGGTTGCATGCTTTTCTTTCATTTCCCCCTTCATTTGATATACTTTGAGGCTAAGCGCAACAATTAATGGTGGGCGTATTGAACATTTCTATCAGCTCTGGAGATCGGAGAAAAGCGGCTGCATTTCTGGAAAGGCAACTGAGGTTTGTCTCTGATTCCAAACTTGTCTCGCACTCAAAGTTGGACAAGAACATATACTGCATCTTTTGGCTTTAGTTCCAGCTGAAAAGTCTATCAAATGTTGCTTAAAACAAGTCTTATCAAATGGAGAGGTAATGCAATAAAGCTTCCTTTAGATCGGTCAATGACTCTAAGCAATCACTTTAGTCTTAAAAAATAATTATTAATATTTATTTTGAAGTTTATATAAATGATTGAGAATATATTTACGTATCTTACAAGCTGTTTATATTTTTAAGATATCCTAAACATTAGAAATGACAATAGAAACTTCAAGGAAAATACAACCTAAAGAACGTAATTGAAGTATGAGTTTTGATGCAAGAAAATCATTGAGCATAATAAGTTGTTGGAGTTCTTAGAAACTAATATCTTCTTCATGCATAGATCATGTAGCTGCATGCACCTATTCTTACTCTATTAGTTACTTTTTCAAATTGTATGCATTCACATGTACGTCTGTTTAATCTCAAGCAATATATTGATTATGTGTGCGGCAAATTATCTTATTACTTTACATGTTATTAGAGTACTTTGCTCAAGCATACACTGATGCACCATTGACGACCTACATTGAACTTATCTTTGCTCACACGCTAGTTGCCCTCACCAAACTGTCTTGACCCAAATATGCAAATCTGGACCATCTGTGTATAATTCATTAGTCCAGGATCACGCTACTACACACAATGTCAATATAGATTAATGCCATTCCACACAAGGCGAATATAAGAATAAATAACTAATTTGATTAATAAATAACAGTTGTGACTTTATGGTCAAGTTTACACTTATTAAGCAACGCAGGCCTGAGCACTAAGTAAAGAAACAACAGCGGAATGGAAGCAACTCCAGCGGAAACCCATCGACTTGCCACAGGCAACCGATTGGGATTAAGGCATAGCGATCAATCTTGTAACATCACAAAAGTGCCTAAATACGAAAATATGATATTTTTAAAACTTTTTGCATGTCATCCTTTTGCCTGAATTTTTGTGAGTTATTTGAGCTACATTTCTTTTTGTCAGCACAAGTAGTGAAAAACAAAAACCCTAAATGTAAAAACACTAAAAACATAAACCCTAGAAACAGAAATTGCAAAAGCAAAATGAACTTAAAGTATTGCCCTATTAAAAATTATATGAAGAGTAAACTTTAAAGATAGATAGCATAAAATTCAAAATCTAATACTCTAAATATTCAAATCACCAATGAGAGATTTCTTAGCAAAAATCAGGAATTAGCGATCACCATATTTTCTATTGCCTTTCCCAAATCCTTTCCTTTTCTTTCTACTATTCCTCTGGCCGGTCAGTGGCTCGAGCTTGGTGCAGCCAAAACACTCCAGAGAGCAGCATTTCATCCCCTTCCTCCCGAGCGCATCACCATGGCTCTCTCTCTCTCTCTCTCAAAGCGGCATCGTCTAGAAGTTGCGCCACGTTGTGGCCATGTAGAGCCCTACGTGGCTCGAGCCATCGCCAGCAAAGTCGCACACCGTCTTGCATCACATCACTGCTACCGACCTCGGTCAAGTCTCTGTCTAGCAATTTTCGAGTACAACACTAGCTCCTTGAGCGATCTCCGCCCATTGCCTATAAATAGTCGCCCTGAGGCTTCTGCCCTCTGTGACATCCTATTTTCGGATGGCAAATAGTGCCTCCATTTGGGTTTTCAATTTTTGTTCAAATTTGGATTTATCGGATGAACTCCAGAAACTCCCAGCTTCCTCTAAGCTCGGGTTTGTGTTTCAAACCTACTTTCAAATCCAAAATCCGAGATTCGAACCAAATTCAAATATTTTTAGATTATAGGATCCCTCTTAAAATCTTGCCTCTCTTTTATTTTATTGGGCCAACCTAAATATTTTTTGGCCCACATATGTTCCCCACACTTCCCCCTATCCTTCTCCCCCTCCCGGGCCAGGTTTCCCCGGCCCACCCCTCCCCCGACCCGGCCCGACCAGCTCATTTTGCTTCCCGGCCCAGCTCCACTTTTCCGTTTTCCCCCGGCCGCGTCGCTTTCTTCTCACTCGGCCCGGCCTGCCTGCAACGCCCGTCTCTCTCTCCCTTATCTTTTTCTCTCGCCCGTATCCCCTCCTTCCCTCAGCCGCGCCGTCCGCATCGCCCCTCTCCTCCCATCCCCGCTCGGATGCGCCGCCTCTGCATCCCCTTCTCCCCCTTTCTTCTCCCGAGTGCGCCGCTGGCCTCACCTTCTCCCGATCTCCTGTCCCCAGCTCCGCCTGGCCTCCATCTTCTCCGCCCGGCCTGGCCTCGATTATTGGTGATTTTACTTTGTAATTTGTATCGAAATCAATTAGTTAATTTTATTTTATTTTTATTTCGAATTATACTTATTTTTGTTGGAATTAGTATACTATTCCAATTACTTTTTAAAAAATTATTCCAAATTATGTTTATCTAGTGATTTTACTTAGGAATTCGTATCAAAATTAAATTACTAATTTTATTTTATTTTATTTTATTTTTATGCTAAATTTCAGATATTTTTACGTTGTACTTGAGATGGACTCTTATTTCTATATTGTACTTGACATGAACTCTTTTGTTTAATCTAAATCGTTATAATCTGAACCCACCACGATCAACGGTGTAGATATTTTTCTATTTTCACCCATTAACGTGGGAATTTCTAGCTCTTGAGAGCGAACGTGGTGGCTTATTTTTATATCGCTTTAATAATATAATAGATAGATAAATAGATGTCTGTGAATTTTATTTCATCTGCTGAAATTCCCGTGGGAGAAATGACGCACGGCTCTTCTTCAGTAGAGACTAGAGAGGCCAGGGAAAACGCACAAGCAATTCTCACTAGCAAAATCTTGTGACAACGTATGCATGTCATCATCCACAATGTAAAACGAGAAGCTAGCTAGAATGCATGGTTGAGACGGTGAAAGAGCGCACGCATATGCAAGGACAAAAGAAGGAAGAACTGCTCAACAGTGGCCAAAAAAGAAGAACCAAATCGATCCAAGATTGTTCGTGCGCCGTGGTCCATTCATAAACGCATTGCTCTGCCTGCCTACGAAGCTGCCGAACACAACACAGAACGCCAGAACCAGTGCATGCATGCTTGCATCCTGCATGCTTTGCTGGACCTGACATTTTGTGGTATGGCTGGTAAAATCTGTACTGAAAAGGCCTCATGTCGTCGTCCCATCAACCCCTCGTTTGTCGCGCACCGCCGCTCCGTGGCCGCTTCCGGGAGTGGTAGTTGGCCGCGCTCGCCCGGCAATTATATCGGAATCCAAAGTTGGCTGGCCGCTCGCCGGCCGTACGTGGACGCGGCGCGATTCGCCCAACCTCTCGATAGCATTCATGGGGGGAAGAAATCACAAAGCCAGAAGTCCAGAACTATCTGTTGTGCAAATGGCTAATAAAGAAACGCTCTCAAAGAAATTGGTTTCTGTCTCCATGAATTATTGCGCAGGCCTGTACTGCAGGTTAAATTGATTAATCTGAAGGTGCCAAAATGTGCACCACTGCTACATTTCTAGCTTGTTTCCGTGTGAAAGGAAAGAAAGGAAAAGTTATGGAGCAGAGATGATCGAGCAAGCCGCTGTGCATGGAAAGGACAGAAGGAAGACCACATTGCACGTGGCCACGGGGGGAGGAATTCTGAATTTCTGAGTTCTGACCCCAATCTCCCCATTTCAGAATTCAGAGGACCCAAGCAATTAACCGGGGAGCGTTGTGCTGTGTGCATCTCATCACATGTGAAAGTGGAACAGAGAACAAAGTGGCACTGCCTGCTCTCTCTGTGTCATGCATTTTCAGATTAGCTAGGGCTCAAAGCCCTTTGCCAAAGTGTTTTCAGGAAACCATGCATGGCAGAGCTCAGAGATCGAGCCTGCTTTGTATCCATAGAAGTTTCTCTTGGGCAGCTTTTGCTTTGCTGCTAGCTTGCCTTTTCACTTTTCAGTGAGAGTAGAGAAGAAACCATTTTTTTGCTTTGTTTTGCATGTCACAATGATAATGCTGTAATTACCTGAACGAGTGAGTCACGCATGTACTTATGCTAATGCATCGGACGTGCTCACTCAAAACTAGTGCATTATATACGCAGTTCCTCTGACTTTCTTCTCATTTCTCACCACCATTTCTCTGTTCTGACACCAAGAATATATATCTTCACCTGAATACCATTGCAACAATGCAAAGGAAAACCTGCCCATTATTTTTTACTGTTTGTTCCAAAAGTGACATAATAGAATAGGTACTCTATCTGCAGTGCGAAGTACGAGACTGCAAGTCGTGCATTTGCTGTACATCTGGGACTGTTCGTGCATGTGGACGAGAGCTGTTTTCCATGTACCTCTCGTACAAATTGCGTGACAATTAGGCAAGGTTGCCCACGAATATGCACGGCACATGGAGAAGTAGGTGTTAGCCGTACTTACCACCTAATTCTAGGTGCTAATTTCACCACATGGCTTGCTAATATAAGATGGTACTACACCATGCTACTAGCTGCCTACATATTGATCTAGACAGGAATTCTGATCCCATATGTTCCTATGCAATGTTGACAGGATCGTGAATTCCTGATCCTATGCAGGATTGTTTTCATGTTAACAGGAGCAGGATGGTAGAACCGATTCATATGATCAGATAGAACTGTACATGAAAAATTGTACTCTTTCCGTTCTCAAATAGATGTCATTTTAGAACGTTTACAACTAATATTCTAAAACTTTGACCATTAATATCTAGGAAAATATTTATATTTATGTCGGACCCGGATTTTCTAATCCCGAATTCTCTTTGAAAGCACTGTGCTATTCCCTGGATCAGTAGATAGCACTCACAGATACATCACTGAATCATTTCATACATGGCGTAAAAACCATACCATTCATTAATTTAACACATCAGAGTTTACATAGACCGCATCGGTCAAGTTTTAAAATAAGGGCCGGACAGGCCAAACAATTACATCACAAAGTAGCAGAAGCGACAACGGAAGCAAAAAGGGTGAGGGCACATCTCTCCACAGTCAAGCGATTGAGGAAACCTGTGTACATCCGATATTACCCAAAAACTCAGATAATATAGGATGCACCTAGGTACCAGCGGAGTCAGCTAGACAGGGGCGAGACTAGAACAACTAAAGACTATACTATGCTTCAAGAATTCCTGGGTCTTCAGACATCTGGTTCCTCGTAGTAGTCGTAATCTCCAAAATTTCCTACTTCTGAGGGTTTGGAGAAAGAGCGAGGATGAGCACAACTACCGTGCTCGCGAGCCAACACACATAATGCAATAGTATACATGCAAAGCTTAACAAGGATGACTCAGGTTCTTTTATTTGCTAAAGCAACATATTCAATTATCATAATTACAAATCCCTATGACTTAGCATTTTAAACAAATTGCATTTTCAATAAAGAGAATAAGTGCAATTATTAAATAACAGTAGAGGTTACCTCCACCTCATGCTAAATTTTGATAGCGGTTACTTCCACCGATTATCAACACTGGGTAAGGCTACCCAGGAAAAATCCAAAACAAGAGATAGATGAGCCCAACACATTTGCATTCCACCCACAAAGATTTTTGAAATAGAACTAACTCAGGTTAAGTTCCCATGTCCGCCTTTGACCGTAGGCACGGCTGTTTAAACAGTTTAGACTCTGCAGAGGTTGTACACTGTACCCATAAGAGATAATCATACTCGTTACCCCACATGATTCCTTAGTCATGTAGTTGAGCGATCGTCACAGTAACGTTTCAAACTACCTTACCCCTTCCGTCATCTCACCCCTATGGCCAATTCCACGGGATGCTTACCACAATGACTATCGCAGCTGGCCCCGGCCACAGCGACTAGCGTAGCTGATAACTTCACCGTTTTCGGTGTCCCATTCAAGCTAGCATACGTCTTGCCGCTTGTACACTTCTAAACACCAGATGTGGGATGACATTCATGGTTCAATAATTTTACTAAGCCAAGTTACACTTTGCAGACTTGCGGTTGTACTTATTTTACACAGGAGGTCATGACAAGATTAAGTCCTTAATTCATCTGGACGGTTCATACCACATACCAACCATTCTCGTGCTACGTCCGCACCCACCACTCTTTCCATCTGTACAGATGTGGTACTAGCAAGTTGTTTAGGGTTTTGGGGAAAGAAAACCAATTAACGCAACACACCAGTCATCTACATCCAATGACTGCCCAAAACCATTTTTCACATGTTTAAAGGATGATGATCGGGACATTTATTGTTCCGGTACTTAAGCAAGACTAGCATGTCACTTAAGTACAACCTATACTAGTATTTACCATATATTAACTAGGGTGACAAAGAATACTGGATTCAAGTATCAAAGGATGGGCAATAATTAATTAACCATCAAATGAGTGTTTAACTATCTTAAGCTTTAACATACATTTGATTACAGAAGTAAAGCATGCAACTTTGATATTTTAAATAAACATAGTTTGCATAAAATGTAGGTTCAGAATGATCAAAGTATTGACTCGCCTGGGTCAGATTATCGCGGCCTTGATCTTACTCAGGGCCTTCTCTGCCAGGGTTTTTGAATTCCGGGTCTGCGTCTGTATCCGAATCTTGATCCTACTTGAGTCGCTGCTTCTTCTGGACTCCGACTCCTAATTACACGATACAAGCAAGAACAACAAATAAATCCAAAGAACTTCCAAAAGACCAAATATAAACAAAGCACTTTAAATAAGTTTTTGCGATGAACGAGCTGAAGAGACAAGATTTAGCGAGGCGGGGATCTTTGACAATGTCAAACGATCAGCTGAGTACACGAGACAAGGGCGGAGATACTCTGCCGAGGGAAACAAGGGGGAAACAAAGTCGAAGAACTACTGCAGGAATACTCCACTTCGGATACCGATGATCGGGCAAGATTAGGATACACGATAATTTTCGTCGGGCTTTTTAAAAAGACAGTAACACATTTTAATAGAGACGACTTTTGAACGGGAATAAAAAGGATGGGATAAACAGTATTTAGACCAAAGAATACTGGATAGGATTACAAGATTAATATACAGGTTTTCAAGGTAAACTATCGAGATTAACATGTTAATCTCGAATAGCTTCCCAAAATATTTTGAGAAAATGCAAGTTCATTTCAAAGCATTTTACACAACGCATGAAATTTGGATAAATATGTTTTAATAAAAATAGACATGATTGCGGAGACGATTACGAAGGTCATTTGCATAACTTCGATTTCCCGAGATTTTGCAAATTACGCTCCTAATCGATAGCTCTCAACTAAAAGCGAAAATCGGCGAGTTAACCACTAACAACGGTTAATCGATTCATCGCAATTCACAACACAATCAATAGAGAATAAATATTTTGGAAATGTTTTCGCCAAAATGGAAAACTACTGATTGACCGAGGAATACCAAATAATACATACACAATCGCCATACAATCTTCAATACACAAATCACAAATACAGCTCCACGACTACCCTGCACACATAAACAAAATATACGCAAGATCAATACACCAATTTGTGATACACAGATTAATCACTCAAATGTAGATTTCTCAATCCACTACTGATGCTCTGCTGCTGATGATGCTATCCAGCTGAACTGCACAGGGGGCCACAAGACAGAGACAAGGGCAGCTGAAGCATCAGCAGAGAGGAGCCAGGGAGGAGCACGGCGGCCGCTGCTGCTGGCGGTGGGCGACGACCGGAGGGGCGGCGGGGATGGCAAAAACGGAATGACGGGGAGGAGAGGAGACCAAGGTAGGTGGCGGCGCGGCTGTGGCGGCACCGGAGAGGCGGCGGCGACAGGCGGGCGTCGCGCAACAGAGGCCATTGGTGGCGGCGACGGCCGAGGAGGAGAGGGAGGAAGGCGCGCGCATGGGCACCGGGCGGAGGAGGCTCACCGTCTGATCGGCCGAGGCGGGAAGCGGTGAGGCGGCCGGCGTCGGGAGCGGAGGCGGTGCGGAGGAGGCTCTCGGGCGGCCGCAGCAGTGGTGGGAGGTTCGGCCGCCGGCGAGGAGCGAGGGCGTCGAGGAGGTGCTCCACGGCGCGCTTGGACCGAGAGGCGCGGAGGAGGAAGATGGCGGCGGTGACTTGAGAAGAGGGAGGCGAAGAGGGAAGAAGGGGGAAGCTCTCGCTTTATTGCGAGAGAGAGGGAGGTGGAAAAGCCGTGAGGCGGGCGGAACGACAGAGGCGGGGAGACCGGCGCCGGGGGTGTCAGCGGACGGCACGGAGTCAGCAGCAGGGGCGGGTCGGCGGACGGCGGGAGTCGGCACCGGCGCGGTCGATCCGGCGGAGGGGACGAGGGAGCGGCGGCGGCGGTCGCAGGACGGAGCGCCCGAGGCGGTGGAGAGATGAGAGGGAGTGGAGGAATCGGGAGAGAGAGTGGCGGCGGTGCGGGGAGGAGAAGAAAAGGGTAGGGGAGAGAGAGGCCGGGCCGATTGGGCCAAGGGGGAAATGCGGCCGGGGTTGGGAAAAATGGCCGGGCCGATTTGGGCCGGGAGGGAGAGAAAGAAACCGGGCCGGGAGGACAAACCGGCCCAAGACGAAAAGAATGGGTTTTGAATTTAAAAATGGAGAATTCCAAGCAAATTTTTGAATCTGAAATTTGAAAGAATATTTGAAACACAAACCCGAGCTTAATGGAAGCTAGGAGTTTTTGAAAATAACGCCAAATTTGAAAATTCGAATGAAAATCGGAAATCAAGGTAATTACTATTTATCGTCCGAAAACGGGATGTTACAATTTGGAATGCGAAAATTATATGAGTAGATTTGTCATAGAAAGTACTTCGACTTCATTATATATTTTTTTAGTAACATATAATTATAAAATTAATGATTATTAAAAACCATGTTGATATTCAAATCGACGAGTAAAAATATTACTTACAAGATCATGGCCTCTATTTATGTTATTTTATTTTACTTAATTTAAATCTTATGTAGGATATCGGGATCGGCATGATATATCCCACGTGATCATAATATTTAACGATGCATACCGATATCCCAACAAATCCTGTTGCTGCGGAGAAAAAGGCACTAAATTGAATGTATCTAGGCTAATCATCTAGCTATTATTGTGTCCATAATTAAGAGTAGTTTAAGGCATTATTATGCACGTTTTATATCAAATCATCTGTACGGAAGCACATCCTGGAAAACAATTAGCCTACCCATGTACGGAAGCAAAGATAATTGATCTACCAGCAGACAAATTGCAGTGGCCTTCAAATCAGGGGAAAGCAGCGGTTCCCTACAATTATCCTCTTTCACTGATGTGCTCCTTGCTAGAATCTGCACTGAAAAGTTGGTGGTTGGTTTCTCGAATATCCACCCAGAAAGGATGGGCCAATTTGTTTGCCCTCCTTCCCTTCAATTGTGCCTGATTGATTGGTAGCCAGGGTCCTGGCGTTTTCCCGTACATGAAATTAATCCTTCGCTTTTGAGCTGAGGTGAGCATGTGTTTCTTGAATTATTGCTGGGCATATGCTCTCTGATCTGTAATTCATCTCAGGCAGAGGTGTGGAATGTGGTTAATGCTGATCATCTTGGCAGCAGGCTGGCTTGGTATAGGATAAGATTATCTCTAGCTAGGTTCCCTTTTGCATATCAGGAGTGTCAGGGCTGGAATCCATGACATGTCCTAAAGATTTCATATTAGTGCAGTGGTGGATGTGTCATGTGCCACAGTATCAGTCGCACTGTAGCGCAAGATCTGCATCTCTACATGTGCATGCTACTGGAGACCTAGTCTGAAACATCATGTACGGCATTGGCACAGTGGCAATGCATAAGCTATTCTTATGGTGGTATTTTTTTCCTTTACTTCCGTACTGATTGTGAGAATGGGCTGTTCTTGTCATGTTGCTCTTCATCAATTTTACCACTGATCAGTGATCACAAGATGACATGAAGCAGTTCATGCCAAAAAACAAAAGTTGGCGGTTATGCTTTTGTGCACCTTCCAAATGTGTACCACAAGCATCAGCAGATCCAAGCATGAACAGACAAAATGAGGACACTGTCCAGATTTGCTATTTTGAGAGACTTGCAGAAGCAGACTAAATTGTTGGAAGGTATTCAGAAAGTAGAAACATTACTTGACGTGACAGACTTAGTAGAAAAGTCAATTGATGCTACCAGCAGTCCAGCACTGCTCTGGGGATGCAGCAGACGTTCAAACGTCTGCATTTTAAGCCCAAAATTTTAGATAAACTGAGAGGATTTCCCCGGTCAAATCATACTGGAATCAGCCTATAATTTTAATCCAACTATTTGAATATTTTTTTATAATTCAGTAAATCCAACCACATAGTTGAGCTGAAAAATTATAGTTCACCTATAAATAAATAAATATAAAAGTAGACTCCTAGACAGTTTAGGCCTTTTGGGTCTCAAATGTTAAGCATGGGCACTAAACTGGCACCAGGCCAGGCCGAGCCGGTTAGGTTAAGCCCAGTTCAGACTATACATAATTTGGTGGCCCAAAATACTTTAGACTTGTGCAGTTGGGCTGGTTTATAATATGAGCCTAACTATCTTAATGATGGTCCTTGAATTTGAGCCGGGATCTCTCAACTCAAACATTGCAGGTCTACAGCTGCCATATCAGAATACAGAACCAAAACTGCAAGTCTGCAAGAATATTGATTGCAACATTAGCAGCATGAATGCGATTCCGCTTTTGATTGAAGAATGTTTTCCTATTCGTCCCGCTTCGTTTTGTATTGAGCCTTGCAGTCTCTAGAAAAGATTTGCTAAGGAAGTCCTTAAAAAAATATTGAGCCTTGTAAGCAGCAACCAGAGGGAACAAAACCCCTCCAAAAAATGTCTGAGAATCTTTATTATTATAAAAGAAAGGTTTGGTGGTGATGAGTCTGCAATTGGTAAGATCTCTTTCGATAAATATGTACACACATATATAAAATACTTAAAAATCTTTTATAGATAATTAGATTACCAGTGTTTGTAGTTTGTTATAAGATTATGTATGGCTTACGGATTGGATGCAAAGTATGTATGAAACTTTTATTTGTAGTGATAATTATTTTTTGTATATTGATTTTCTAAATATATAACTTATATTTTTATTTTATTTGAAATATGTTGTAACGCATGATACTTGGCCAGTAGCTAACAAATTCCAGAGCTGTCACCTGTGTCTCTACATCATCGTTAGGAACATTGCCGAGAGCTGTCACCTCACTCACCTCGGCATCGACGGCGTCGCCCGGAAACAAAATTGACGTCGATATCGAGAACTTCATTGTTGAACGTTGATAATGTCCGGCATATCAGAATGGTGAGGAACATACCTGGAAGAAGTAACGGAAATTTGCTATGCGATATATCTTTCGAAACATTACAGATACATGAACCCAAATCAAACATCGATGTGCTAGCTAGCTCATCCTCTTCGGATTTCGGAGAATCCAAAGCACACAGCTTATGCTGGTCCCTCCAAGCTATATAAACACCAAATGATCTCTACATTCTCAGCGAAGAACTCACAGTATTAGTTTCCTCACAAATCACAATGAGGAACCACATTTCGTACTACGTCCTGCTCGTGATCCTAGTGGGTGCGTCGTTCGGGAATGCGGCCCTAGAGCAGCATGATTTGCTAATTAAGTTCATCGAATCCGGGGCCCAGAAGCTCGCAAATAATGGGCCTGCCGAGGCGGATCCATGGGCAGACCTGATCGGCAGCTTCGGCCACCTACCCACGCGCTGCAAGAGCCCGCCGGAGGGCGCCAAGGAGGCCGACAAGATCGCGGCGCTGCCCGGCCAGCCCCCGCGCGTCAACTTCGACCAGTACGCCGGCTACGTGACGGTGAACGAGGAGCACGGCCGCGCGCTCTTCTACTACTTCGCCGAGTCCCCCTACGAGGCGCCCTCGAAGCCGCTCGTCCTCTGGCTCAACGGAGGTTCGTAAGTTGCATGTGCCATGTGGTGGCTGTGTGGCCGCCACGCGCGCGTTTGAATGTTTGATCGATGTGTTTCACCGGTTGGCCAGCACGCGCGGCGAGTGGTGTGTGTGGTTTGCTTACGTTTAATTTGCACGCGCGCATGCACAGGTCCAGGATGCTCGTCGCTGGGCAACGGCGCGATGAGAGAGCTCGGCCCGTTCCGAGTCAACCCCGGCGGCAAGACCCTAAGCAGAAACCGACACGCCTGGAACAACGGTAGGTTCATGTACGATCATCCTATTCTCCTACGTACACAAGTCGATGCTTGGAAAATTCATGTGCGAGACAACGACATCTAGTTTGAGCTTGCTTATAATCGAGAGGGCCGTGATGATAACTTGTAGTGGCAAATGTGATCTTCCTGGAATCGCCGGCCGGCGTCGGGTTCTCGTACTCGAACACGTCGTCGGACTACGATGAAAGCGGTGACACGAGGACCGCGGTGGACGCGTACATTTTCCTGCTCCTCTGGCTCGAGAGGTTCCCGGAGTACAAGGGGCGCGACTTCTACATCGCCGGCGAGAGCTATGGCGGGCACTACGTCCCCCAGCTCGCGGCCGTTATCGTAGCCCTGCGCAAACTTTCTGCTGGCACAGACATAAACCTCAAGGGGATCTTTGTAAGTTGACCAACTGCCAGATCTCCGCGTTTGTCTCTCTAACAGACGGCATACGTACATATACAAGCTTTGATCTGTACAGGGAGTTTCTCTGTAGATTATCACTGAATTTGGGGTTTATGTAGGTTGGCAATCCGTACCTCGACTACTACAAGAACTCGAGGGGTGTTTACGAGTACTTGTGGAACCACGGAGTGATCTCCGACGAGGTGTGGGCCGACATCACCGAGAACTGTAGCTTCGGCCCGTCCGACGGCACGGCGTGCTCTGAGGCGGAGGGTTCCTTCAATTCCGGAGCCATTGATCAGTACAACATTTATGCTCCGCTCTGCATCGAGTCGCGTGACGGGAGTCACCACTCCAGTAGCTACGTAAGTATAATAATATACATGCTCTTTTCTTCCAGCCATCGATCCCAGTCAGCAGCGTTGATAAATCCGATGTGGGCGGGTGTACTATAACTGTTGTAAACTTGCAATTGAAACAGTTACCTGGCTATGACCCGTGCATCAAGCTCTATATCCCGACATACTTCAATAATCTTGAGGTGCAGAAGGCTGTCCATGCTCGAACCAACACGCGTTGGTCAAATTGCGTGTAAGTAACACCATCACCTGCCTAATTCTATGCTAATTCTCAGCAATTCCAGAACCCGGTATATATTTACCCCAAACTTGTTCTGTTCGCAGTGGCTTGCCCTGGAACGATGCCCCGCTCTCCATGGTGACAACCATCTCATGGCTTGTCGACAGCGGATTAAGAGTGTGGCTGTTTAGGTAACCTACATACGCCGTTAATTTGCAAACTGAATAAAAGAACAAATGACTAGAGTTGCTGTTCGATAACGTCATGGCTAATTCGTTGTCAGCGGCGATATGGATGATGTGTGCCCGCTTACCGCGACGAGGTACTCTGTCAAGGATCTCAATTTGACCGTCACAAAACCATGGCGCCCTTGGTACACCCCTGACAACGAGGTAACAGATATATACAATGACCCACCAAAAGTTTACCTTTTGGTCAGTGTGATCGTATTATATATAAACTGGTCGTTATGATCAATTCTAGGTTGGAGGCTATGCTCAGCAATACGAGGGAGGATTCACGTTGGCGTCCGTGCGGGGAGCTGGCCATATGGTTCCTAGCTTCCAGCCCAAGAGAGGGCTTGTTCTTTTCTACTCCTTCTTGAAAGGTGTACTTCCACCCGAGGTTTCGGTATGGCGTCCGTGAGAATTGCTGATTGTGTGGTTCCAAGTTTACAGCCAAAGAAAACACTAATCCAGTCGGATACAAATAAAGTGTGTGGTTCCTGATCTTGGCGAAGGTCTTTTCTACTCCTTTTTTTAAAGGAGTACTCTAGCTTATGTTAGCTCAAAGAATGGCTATTGTCGTATTCTTGTTTTAAGGAAATGTTGTTTAATGTGGGACCTCGGATTTTTACATCTGGATTCCTCTGTGAAACTACTATGCTATTCTCTGGATCAGTAGATAGCACTTCACAAGCACATTGCTGAATCAAACCATACATGGCGTGAAATCATTTCATTCATTAATTTACACATTAGAGTTTACATAGACCGCTTCGGGTCAATTTTTACAATAAGGGCCGTACAGGCCAAATGAATACATTACAAAAGGTAGCGGAAGCGACAACGGAAGCACCCGTCGCTTTTCCCTTTCTCCCCCCGGGCCCGCGTCGCTTTTCTCCCTCCCGTCTCTCTCGCGTTGCTCGCCCGTCTCTCTCTCTCTCCCTCCCTTATCCATTTCTCCCCAGCCGCCTCGGCCTCTTCACCCCGAGCGCGTCGCCTCGCCTCCCCACCTCTCGCACCCGTCGCCCCTTCGTCTCCCCCGTTCCCCTCTCTCTCCTGTCGCCGCTTCGCCTCCTTCCGCATGCGCCGCCGCCGCCGATTCCTTCCTCCCCACCGGCTCGGCCCGACCTCGCCTCCTCTCGGGCCGGCCCATTGAAGCGCTCGCCCCCACCGCACGTCGTCTCCACCGACTCCGCCTCCACCTGCCCCACCTGCAGCACGTCTCCTCTCCACCTACTCCGCCAGGCCGCCACTCCGTCGCCATACCTCAGTGGCTGAAAGATCTAGACCCGCCATTATGAGTTAATGGAGTGTTTTGGTGATTAATGACAAATCCAAGTATGAGACTAATTCTCTTGTCAAGTATTATCTTTGTGTAGTCTCATTTGATATAAAGGTGAAACACAACGAGGTATGCAATCGACATCTCAATCTTATATATTGTTGCATTTCTCGGATCCAAAATATAGGATTGAACTCAACCATAAGTTAAACTTGAATATGTGCATATGGCCTTATTACACATTTGTGTATGCACACATTTAGGGGGAGTTTTATCCTATACTTTGTGGTTTCATTAGTATTGATCCATATTCCATTCTCCACATATATTTAGGATCTTTACGTTGAAACAAAACCTTTGAGTATACAAAACTTGTGTAGTTCGTATATACTCATGTTATGAGTATATAGAACTTGTGTAGTTCTTGTATACTCATATTAGAGTATATATAACTTGTGTAGTTTATATATACTCATTTGTTCTCTCATTTATCATCATTAAATTTATGAGAAATTAAGTGGTTATCATCAATTACCAAAGAGGGAAAGATTGAGGTATCTTGTCCCACCATTATGAGTTAATGGTATGGTGGGGTAATTAATGATGATCACATTGTGGAACTAACATTTTCCATGAGTTGGATATATAGGTTATGTTCCAGGATAATGAAGACTTGGGATGATCATGAGTTGATCATCAAGTCAAGAGCTTGGTGTAAATGATGCATCATGAGTTGATGCTTATCAAGAAGAGATGATCATGAGTTGATCATCAAGACAAGAGAAGACCCATCATATGTTGATGGAGGTCAAGTGAAGGAATGCATCATGCATTGATGCATGTGAAGAATCGGGATGAAGAAATCATCATGTGTTGATGATGATCAAGACAAGATCCCGAAGTGAAGAAATCATCATGTGTTGATCATTGTCAAAGTCAAAGACCCGGACTTGAAGTGTTGATGTGCGTCATCAAGCTTCAAGAAGATGCAAGGCAAAGGTATGACTAGCTAGGGCTAAGGATGTGTTCCTAGTCTTTTACCGGTCTCGGTGTTTGGTTGATAGACCGGATTGCTAGTATAGGATTGCCGTACTATTAAGAGGGGTCTTGACTAGTAGCATGAGTTAGTCATGTGTTGATAGCTCATTGTGTTTGCTCTAGCTCATCTATGCATGGAGCTATTATTTGCGAATGTGTTTTGCAAATAGCCGATGCTCATGCATTCAATCTTTGTAGCATGGGACTATACTTTGCAAATGTGTTTTGCAAATGGTTGAAGTCCATGCACTTTAGTCTTATGGCATGATGCTGTTATTTGCGAATGTGTTTTGCAAATAGTTGATGCTCATGTTTGATTTCTTGTAGCATGTGACTTAAGTTTGCAAATGTGTTTTGCAAATGGTGTAAGTCCATGTACCTTTTCCTTGTGGTATGATTCCAAAAGTTGGCAAATGTGTTTTGCAACTTGTTGGGAATCTTGCTTGTGATCCTTGTTGGCATGGCTTATCAATTGGCAAATGTGTTTTGCAATTGAAGTTGTTGAAAAAGCCATTGCTGTCTCCAATCAGGATAATCGGAAGTTCCGGTGGCTTAACTGCGGAAGTTCCGCAGGCCGGACGGTCCGATTTCCAGCGGCTCGTTTTTTCCAGAGAGCGTCCGGTTTAGGGACTTAGCCGATTTTCGAAGTGCGGAAGTTCCGGCATGTTATTAGCGGAACTTCCGATTATCGGTTGCTCCGAAATTCCGGCGGTTCGTTTTTTCCAGAGAAGCACCATTTTGGGGACTTAGCCAAAATTTGATGTGCGGTAGTTCCGCTATGTGTTGAGCGGAACTTCCGAAGATCGGAACTTCCGTAATTTAGTTGGCGGTAGTTCCGCACTAAAAATCAAACGGCTAGTTTCTCGTCTGACATAGCCGTTGCGGTGCTTTTCTCTCTCATGCGGTAGTTCCGGCCTTTGAACGGCGGAACTTCCGATTTCCCTGATTTTTCAGGGGTTTGTCTCCCAACGGCTAGTTTTTGTGTGTGGGCTATAAGTAGCCACCTTGGCCGGTTGGGAGAGGTTGCTGGTGCTATTGTGAACTATTTGTGATCCTTTTGAGCTAAGAGCAAGCCTCTCCTCTCTTTTGTGCATGTGTTGCACTTGGTGAGATTAGAGAGTAAACCCTAAGTGCATGTGTTGCCTTAGGTAGTGGATTGTGTATCCACGTGAGCGTTGACACTTGATTAGTTCAAGTGAAAGTTCGAATTTATTACTCTTGGTGTTTGCCGACACCTAGACGACGTGGAGGCGTCGTGCGCGGTGATCTTCTCAAGAAGCTTGTGAGAAGACCCGGCGGTTTGTGAGTGGTTTGGTGCTCACCATCTCCGGAGTGGAGGAAGAGCAACCATAGTTGAGTGAGGTGTTGGTTCGGTTAGGAACCGGTCCAAGTGTTTGGACTTACCTCGGAGGTATTGGCTTAATTAGTGGAGCCGGTCCAATTCGTTTGGGCTAACCTCAACGTGGATTAGGGGAGACCGGTAAGTCTCCGAACACCACGGTAAAACATAATCGTGTCATCTTGTTTTTACTTGTGCTTTACTTTGAGCATTTACATTCTTGCTTTAATTGCTTATATATCTTGTATGACCGCTCATATTGTATTGTGTTCATATTGTCGGTGCACTTAGTTGAGCCTAGTTGATTTAGGTTTTAATTGAGCAAAACCAATTCGCTATTAGCTTCCGCATTTATATATTGGTTTAGCGCGAAAGTTTTTAAAACCGCCTATTCACCCCCCTCTAGTCGGCCACCTCGATCTTACAAGTGGTATCAGAGCTTGGTCTCTCATTTATTAGACTTAACCGTCTAGAGAGTAAAGGATGGCAACTAGAGATTTAGTGCACCTAGGTGAAGCACCTCTATTTGATAGCACAAATTATGCTCAATGGAAAATCCGCATGTCTTGTTATTTTAGGGCCATGAGTCCGAAAATATGGTGGATTGTAGATGTAGGCTTTTCTCCTCCATTGGATTATTTTGCTCCAACCATTGAGGAAGAGAAATGCTTACATCTCGACGCTCAAGCTACTAACGCCTTATTTAGTGCTTTGAGCGTAGATATATTTGATAAGATATACAATCTCAAGAGAGCTCATGAGATGTGGACATATATTCAAGATCAATATGAATTGTCCACTTCAACTAGTGACGATTGCATACAAGAATGGATGTCGGAAGAAGAATGCTCAACTTCAAGCTCCGACAACGAAAATGAGGACTCCTCAACTCCATCTTCATCAACTCAATGTTTTATGGATAAAGGTAATAATGAGGTAAATGATAACGATGAGCCTTCATATGAAGAGTTGATGGATATGCTAGAAGAGCTCAATGAATATTTAGGAAAGGAGAAATTGAAATTCAAAGTTTTGAAGAAAGAGTATGTCTCTCTTCAAAATGATTATGATGTTCTAAAAGATGAACATGAAGCTCTCCTCCTAAATAATCTAAAGAGCTCTAAGGTGGATATAGGCATTGAATGTAATTTATTAGATGATTTACCATGTATAGCTTCTACCTCATGCATTTCATCTAAGGTTAGTGTGTCCACCTCATGTGAGGATTTAATTGATATGCCTTGTTGCTCAAAAGTAGATGCTCCTATTTCCTCTATGCTTGTCAATACTAACATTGTAGAGGAAACCAAAGAGCTCAAGGCCCGAGTCAAAAATTTGAAGAATGACTTGGAAAGAAGCCTAAAAGGGAAGGCCACTCTTGACGAAATATTGAGCAAGCAAAAACGCTTGCAAGATAAGAGTGGAATCGGCTTCACTCCCAAGAAAAGAGAGAATAGCAAGATGAGGCACAACGCGAGACATACGAAGAAATATGTCAAGTGCCATGGATGCAACGGAAAGGGCCACTATGCCTCGGTGTGCCCTAATCAAAAGGATGTCAAGACAAGACATTCAAAATTGAGGCAAGCCGGCAAGAAGCAAGAGATAAAGACGAGCAAGGGAAGCAAAGTCCCAACTTGCTACAATTGCCGGGAAAAGGGACATTTTAGTAAGAATTGTCCCAAAGGTATCACTCCTAGGCCTATTATTTATAATGATCAATATTTGCTTAGGAAGGATATTAATGGCAATGTGTTTGCTAGAATAGTTAGTTCATACAAAACTATTGCTAGGGCCATTTGGGTGCCCAAATCTATTGTGACTAACATTCGTGGACCCAACCAAGTTTTGGGTACCAAAATGCGCTTAAATGCTTAATAGGTACTTGGAGAGGCATTGGAGGCTTGGCTTATTCATATAAAGATGGATTTCATCATATATCAAATTGGAGCCAAGCTTGAGGATTATCACTTCATATCAAGAACCAATGCCCTTACGGTAGCAAGTACTTATATTGAAGTACCTAGCCCCTTATGCCTTGTGTAGGTTGCATTTCATGAAAATCATTTTAAAAAGGGGTGTTCTTGCTCTATGTTCATAATGTTCATTATTAATATATTGAGAAAGATGGTAGTGGCACATTAAGGGGGAGTGCTAAATCATTATCATGTATTTCACATCCCTAAGTGTGCCCAAATAAATTAAGTGCTAGTATTGTTTTTCAAAAATAAGCCTTTTAGCCAAAAGTCAAAAATTTCATAATTATTAGTAATTCTTTGAAAAACTAGTTGCAAAAGGTATACAAATGCTTTTCAAAGATTTACCAAAGGTTTTGGCTTTAGAAAAACCTATTTTAAGTGAAAATGAGTTTCTAGCCAAAATCCTACATTATAGTATCTTGTTTTTGACCAAAACTAGATTTTTGTGTAAAATCTATTCTAAAAGGAATTTGAAAACCTTGACAAAAGAAAAATCCTAGAGTTGGTTACTCTAAACATTTTTGGTATTCAAAAGACTTCCAAAAGACCAACCTAGTAAAAGTTATTTGATTTTGAAATTCGTCCAAAATCCTACTTTGACCTAAGTGGTCACTTTCTAGTACTTAAGTGAGTTTTCCATATGAACCAAAATTATTCATATGAAAAGGTTCAAAATGGTATTTATGACTCATAAATAAAATTGGATGCTTTAAAATCAACCAAATGCTTTTTGGGTTGTTTTGAATAATTTCATGAAAATGAGGCTTCATTTGCAAAATCAAAACTTAATTCATAAAAATTATTTTCTTAAGATAGACATTAGTCTCTTCAATGTATAATGATCCTGAATGACATTTATTTGAGTGCAAAACTAGAGATCATTTGCATAAATATCAAATTCCTAGATCTTTCCTGAAGTGTTAGGATAATCGGAACTTCCGGCCTTCCAGCGCGGAACTTCTGTTTTCCGGAACTTCCGCTGTTGAGTTGCGGAGCTTCCGTTTTCCAGCTCTCTTCCAGAAGCGTCAGGATAATCGGAACGACCGGCCCTCCAGGCGCGGAACTTCCGATGTCCGGAACTTCCGCTGTTGAAGTGCGGAACTTCCGTTTTCCGGTAGCTGAGAGGCTTTAATGCCCTGCGGTTCCTCCGGTTTTATTTCTCTCTCCAGCCGCTGCTTTGCTGTCCCGAGCGCCCTTCTCTTCTCTCCAAAAACCTCCACCGAAAGCTTTGATTGTTCTTCGGTTTTTCTTCAAATCTCGACCGATCAATTGAATCTCCAGGGTTCAATCACTCCATTCCTCAAGGTATTTCCAATCCCCTTTGGATTTATGCCTCTCATGAACCCTAGGTTTGAGTTTTTGGGGGAAATCAAATGTTGATGAAATCTGTGGTAGATTCTTGAGCAAATAGGTTTATTCAGTATTGTATGATGTTTATGCATCGATTCCATGGACTCAATCCATCAAAAATGCTGAAAATCCAAAATTTTCATTGCTCTAGAATCGGCCCAGGATAATCGGAACTTCCGCTGTTGAAAAGCGCGGAACTTCCGCTAGCGGTAGTTCCGGCGTTCAACTTGCGGAGCTTCCGATTATCCTGACAGAAACAGAATTTTTTATCCCCATTTGAATCAACCTTTGACACTCCATCCATTATTGTTTTTGAAGATGCCTAGGACAAAGGATACTGTCCCGAAGCACTACTCAGATGCCGGCCCATCTTCTTCGAGAAATCCACCCTTACGGCAGAGGAAGAATTGAAAGCAATTGAGGATCAAAGAGAGTCCTCTGAAAATTCAGAAACTGAAGCGAGTGCATCGGGTGAAGGGTCTGAATCAGAATCTGATGAGGAGTTGGGAGAGCCTGAAGAGCTTGAAATTGATCTTAAGTCACTATCAGCAGATGATTACACTCTCCTTCGGCTTAAAGATCAATATTCTCTTCCTGGCAATTGTGATGACCCTCGTTTTCATACAAAATTTCAGAGGCAAGTATATGATCTTTTTTATGGACCCAACAAGCCCTTTGCTGATCACAAGTGCATTAATTGGTCTTATCTCAATAGGCTTGATAAGTATGAGGGTACTTATAGGCTCTTTCAGCGAGCTGGGATTCATAATTTTGTGGCATTAAAATGCAACTACAGTGATGAGATCATTCGACAGTTTTATGCCACAGTGTGCATTCCCTCTGACTTCTCTCAGCTTACTTGGATGACAGGGACTGTCAGATACTCTTGCACAAAACGTGCCTTTGAAAATGCTTTGAATATCCAGTCAAGCGAATTTGAGCAAATATATGATAGACCAATTCTCCCTCTATCAGCTTGGACTGAATTCTATGACACTACACAGAGGTTTGTCCCTGGTAAGATAACCGGTCTTCTCCCTATTCCTAGCTTGGTAAACCGGATCATTAATCATACCATTTTACCAAAAAGCGGGAACTATGATGCAATTAGGGGACATGTTTGGAACATTTTGGATTGCATCATGCATGGAAGGAAATTTGATGTCATTGATGTCATCATAAGGGAGATAGCAGGCACAAAGAATGATCGGGTCAAACGGATAAACTTTGCACCATATATTATGGTCTTGATCATTCGTCAGACTGGTTATAATGGAGCTACACCTTCAGCCCATAAATTTTATAAGCCAAGAGAAGGTCCTCCAATTCCTGCCAACCTTCAGCGCCCTCCAGCAGAAGAACCTGAAGCTGAACCTGCTGCTGCTGCTGCTGCTCCTCCACAAGGTCAAGCCACCATGGATCAAATTTATGCTACCTTGTTGGAGATGAAGGCGTCTCAGGAAACCTTCCAGGCAGCGACCACTTCCAGACTGGATGCTTTTGAGGCGGCCACCACTTCCAGACTTGACGCCAACTCTACCAGGCTCGATGCGCTATCAGCTAGATTTGCAGAGCAGTTTCCTCCACCTGTCCGGTTTGGACGGCGTCGCCTTCGCTCTCCTCCTGGTGATCCTCCTGTTGCTCCTCCAGTTGATCCTCCTCAAGACCCTCCTGCCGAGCAGTAGCCACTATTTTTATTTAGGTCATTAGACATTGTAATGAAAAAATTGTAATATCTTTTATGACTACTTGGTTGTATGACTCTTATTTTGGCTATGCTATGTTGCTACTCTGTGTGAGAATGTGAATTTTTATGTCATGATTTGTCTTTGCATGAGATGTGGATGAGATATGATTGTGATTGAATATATTTGTGTTTGATCATATCTTATTTGTCTCCTGTCGTGGATGTCCTTTTTTTACAAGAGAAATTCTGTCAAATTTTTATGAAAATCTCTCACAAGCATTGGTCTTAATGTTCATCTCAACATAGTTTGTGAAAATTGTTAAAATGAGAGATTATCTAAATTTCTTTTCAAAAAAAGGGGAGGTTAGTTGAATATGTTTCAACTATCATTTCAAGTGGTTCTCAATGTTTTGATTTACAATGGGAGAATGTTATGATCAATAGGTTTGTAACATATCTTTGTTTCTCCTCTCATATCTTGAGAACAAAATTACCCCCTTGGTCATATAAGTTCAATTCATACTTTTTGTGACCAACCTCAAATTTTTTTTGCAAGTGGTAGCGATTTGCAAAGGCTCCTTTTGGCTAAGATTTATCTTGTGTTTTTTGGTGATTTATGCCAAAAGGGGGAGAATGTTTATATCAATATTCTTCATTTGGATGGTTGATTTGCTTAAAAATGCCAAAAGAGGAAAAATGCATTAGTTGTCTAAGCATATATTTTCATATGCATTTTGTTTTATTGCTTTATGTTTCACCTCATATGATGCATAGACATAGTTCATTAGTTTAAATTCTTATCTTATGTCTATGAATATCCAAATGTTGTTATTGATAACGGATTTGTCTTCAATCACCAAAAAGGGGGAGATTGAAAGATCAAGACCCGCCATTATGAGTTAATGGAGTGTTTTGGTGATTAATGACAAATCCAAGTATGAGACTAATTCTCTTGTCAAGTATTATCTTTGTGTAGTCTCATTTGGATATAAAGGTGAAACACAACGAGGTATGCAATCGACATCTCAATCTTATATATTGTTGCATTTCTCGGATCCAAAATATAGGATTGAACTCAACCATAAGTTAAACTTGAATATGTGCATATGGCCTTATTACACATTTGTGTATGCACACATTTAGGGGGAGTTTTATCCTATACTTTGTGGTTTCATTAGTATTGATCCATATTCCATTCTCCACATATATTTGGGATCTTTACGTTGAAACAAAACCTTTGAGTATACAAAACTTGTGTAGTTCGTATATACTCATGTTATGAGTATATAGAACTTGTGTAGTTCTTGTATACTCATGTTAGAGTATATATAACTTGTGTAGTTTATATATACTCATTTGTTCTCTCATTTATCATCATTAAATTTATGAGCAATTAAGTGGTTATCATCAATTACCAAAGAGGGAAAGATTGAGGTATCTTGTCCCACCATTATGAGTTAATGGTATGGTGGGGTAATTAATGATGATCACATTGTGGAACTAACATTTTCCATGAGTTGGATATATAGGTTATGTTCCAGGATAATGAAGACTTGGGATGATCATGAGTTGATCATCAAGTTAAGAGCTTGGTGTAAATGATGCATCATGAGTTGATGCTTATCAAGAAGAGATGATCATGAGTTGATCATCAAGACAAGAGAAGACCCATCATGTGTTGATGGAGGTCAAGTGAAGGAATGCATCATGCATTGATGCATGTGAAGAATCGGGATGAAGAAATCATCATGTGTTGATGATGATCAAGACAAGATCCCGAAGTGAAGAAATCATCATGTGTTGATCATTGTCAAAGTCAAAGACCCGGACTTGAAGTGTTGATGTGCGTCATCAAGCTTCAAGAAGATGCAAGGCAAAGGTATGACTAGCTAGGGCTAAGGATGTGTTCCTAGTCTTTTACCGGTCTCGGTGTTTGGTTGATAGACCGGATTGCTAGTATAGGATTGCCGTACTATTAAGAGGGGTCTTGACTAGTAGCATGAGTTAGTCATGTGTTGATAGCTCATTGTGTTTGCTCTAGCTCATCTATGCATGGAGCTATTATTTGCGAATGTGTTTTGCAAATAGCCGATGCTCATGCATTCAATCTTTGTAGCATGGGACTATACTTTGCAAATGGTTGAAGTCCATGCACTTTAGTCTTATGGCATGATGCTGTTATTTGCGAATGTGTTTTGCAAATAGTTGATGCTCATGTTTGATTTCTTGTAGCATGTGACTTAAGTTTGCAAATGTGTTTTGCAAATGGTGTAAGTCCATGTACCTTTTCCTTGTGGTATGATTCCAAAAGTTGGCAAATGTGTTTTGCAACTTGTTGGGAATCTTGCTTGTGATCCTTGTTGGCATGGCTTATCAATTGGCAAATGTGTTTTGCAATTGAAGTTGTTGAAAAAGCCATTGCTGTCTCCAATCAGGATAATCGGAAGTTCCGGTGGCTTAACTGCGGAAGTTCCGCAGGCCGGACGGTCCGATTTCCAGCGGCTCGTTTTTCCGAGAGCGTCCGGTTTAGGGACTTAGCCGATTTTGAAGTGCGGAAGTTCGGCATGTTATTAGCGGAACTTCCGATTATCGGTTGCTCCGAAATTCCGGCGGTTCGTTTTTTCCAGAGAAGCACCATTTTGGGGACTTAGCCAAAATTTGATGTGCGGTAGTTCCGCTATGTGTTGAGCGGAACTTCCGAAGATCGAAACTTCCGCAATTTGGTTGGCGGTAGTTCCGCACTAAAAATCAAACGGCTAGTTTCTCGTCTGACATAGCCGTTGCGGTGCTTTTCTCTCTCATGCGGTAGTTCCGGCCTTTGCACGGCGGAACTTCCGATTTCCCTGATTTTTCAGGGGTTTGTCTCCCAACGGCTAGTTTTTGTGTGTGGGCTATAAGTAGCCACCTTGGCCGGTTGGGAGAGGTTGCTGGTGCTATTTTGAACTATTTGTGATCCTTTTGAGCTAAGAGCAAACCTGTCCTCTCTTTTGTGCATGTGTTGCACTTGGTGAGATTAGAGAGTAAACCCTAAGTGCATGTGTTGCCTTAGGTAGTGGATTGTGTATCCACGTGAGCGTTGACACTTGATTAGTTCAAGTGAAAGTTCGGATTTGTTACTCTTGGTGTTTGCCGACACCTAGGCGGCGTGGAGGTCGTCGGCGCGTGATCTTCTCAAGAAGCTTGTGAGAAGACCCGGCGGTTTGTGAGTGGTTTGGTGCTCACCATCTCCAGAGTGGAGGAAGAGCAACCATAGTTGAGTGAGGTGTTGGTTCGGTTAGGAATCGGTCCAAGTGTTTGGACTTACCTCGGAGGTATTGGCTTAATTAGTGGAGCCGGTCCAATTCGTTTGGGCTAACCTCAACGTGGATTAGGGGAGACCGGCAAGTCTCCGAACACCACGGTAAAACATAATCGTGTCATCTTGTTTTTACTTGTGCTTTACTTTGAGCATTTACATTCTTGCTTTAATTGCTTATATATCTTGTATGATCGCTCATATTGTATTGTGTTCATATTGTCGGTGCACTTAGTTGAGCCTAGTTGATTTAGGTTTTAATTGAGCAAAACTAATTCACTATTAGCTTCCGCATTTATATATTGGTTTAGCGCGAAAGTTTTTAAAACCGCCTATTCACCCCCTCTAGTCGGCCACCTCGATCTTACTGTGGCGTCAGGCGCTGTCGGCATCATCCTCGCCGCATGCCTCCGCCCGGTCCGAGCGGTGAAGCGCCCCAGGTCAGCGCTGCATGGACCGGTCCATCGCCTGCCCCGCCTGCGGTGCCGTCTCATCGTCCTCCGCAGCCATGGCCGCGTCCCTTCCGCGCCATGGCCGCGTCCCTTCCGCGCCATGGCCACCCATACCGCCGTCGCCATGCTGCCTCCGTCAGCCCCTTCTTTGGCTCCATCCCGCCACCGGCTATAAAGAGGCCCGACGCTCCCTCTACCTCTCCCCGTCCCAGGTGAGTGCTCCCAAGAGCCCCCAATCCTTCCTTCTGCCACCGGCCGCCCCGTCGCCGCCTCGGCCCAGCCGCCGGCTCCTAGAGCTCCTCCTCGGCGCACCCGTGCCTCCCCAACCACGGCTGCAGCACCCCACCTCCCCGGGACCGCCGTCGCCGTGCTCTCTTCCCCGCGCCGCCCTCAGCTCCGTCGCCGGCCACCTTCGGTGCTCCTCTGCCTCCACCAACACTCGGTGAGCCTCCCTGCTTTTTAAATGCAAGGTTAACAAGTGAAATCTATTACCCTGCTTTTTTAATATTTTAAAAAAGTAATCATAAATTAAGATGTAGCACACATATACTTTGTTTAGGTAAAATGTGACAACATGCAAACTCCACTCCTGAAATGAACTTTTGCCAGTAGTGCTTCCAAGCACTCCGGCTGCATTTTTTGGGAAACTCAATTGGCTCTGACGGGCCCATCAATATTACATACCTACAGCATAATAGATCTTTCTTGACGACCCAAAACTGACAGAAATAATTTTCCTGTCTACTAACCGTCAGGGATAAGCTGTCAGCCATAGGACAACTCGAAAATAGAATTTGCCTGGCGGGCAACCGACAGGAATAATATTCCTGATGGTAATTCTTGACGGGAGCTGTCAGAAAAATTCATCTCAGCCAGGTTTGATTGCTGAACTGGTAGACATATTCCTGTCGGTTCATCCTGTCAGGAATTATATTCACTCTGACGGAATCAATTAAACCATCAGGAATAAGTGATGGAATAAGTAAGCAATGAACAAAAAAAATATAAAAATGCACGTATTTGCTCATTGAGTAACGATAAAAATGCAAGTATACACAATTTTCCTCAGTATTCTGACACAACACACAGCACGTTGTATCTTAATGATTTTGGCACCAATAGCACATCAATCAATGGTCTCAGACCATATATACATATATAGTGCAAACAAGTCTAAATTTATTCATGAATTCCCAAAAACTCACACTTATCCATGTCTCAACATGTCCAGTGGACCGAGATTCATACAGAACTCCATTAGCTAGTAAAGGGCTAAGGCAGCATCCGTAGGTTGAAACAATGCATCCATCTAGAGAACTTCTGGCATAGAGCACCTGCATACTGCAGAGAGAGGACAAAGCAATCTTTCTCTGTGCAATGCCCATATATTGTGGATAGAACACTTGCACATATATCGAAGAGAGAATTACCTGGTACCTAAGAAATCCTGAATATTGACATCGTCGTCGCCGACGTTACAACCATTTGAGAATAAAAATAGATTACTTAAGCTATCACACATTTGACTGAACTTTTACATATTAAAATGAAAATGTGCGAGTCTTAAGGATCCTTGCATATGAGAAACCATCTTACCATGGCAGAAATGGTTAACTGTGTAATGGAGTGATAGATGAATGGATTTACTACTCAGGCTATTCTTTCCGCATGCTATGTCATAGCCTGAAAACAAATATGCATGGTGATTCTATAAGGTAGCAGCCGAACACTATAAGAGAAATACTTGAGATTAAATTTATAGAATAGAGACACAACAATTTAAGCTTCTAAAAATGTAAACGTTCTTGTCATAATTCAAATTCTTCCAGTAATATTGGAAGTAGACATGCAGTTTAATACTAATATTGAACACATCATTGCCTTTTTCACACTTGCAATAAAGGGTTCACGATTTGCTTTCTTCATGTACTGCTATAATCTCATTGCACTGCAGATTAAAACCCAAGAACTGAAGATAAACATTCATGCTTCCCCAACAGTGTTTCCCCTAAATACATGACAAGAACCTATTCCTCCAAATGTAAGCTTCGTGCACTTCAATTCTCAAGATCAAATCACCATTATCTGGTTTAATAAATAAACTCATATGAAGGGGATTGATTACCTTTCTTCGTAGGAAGTTTCTCAGATCTGGGCCTTGACGATGCGGCCATCAATCCGAAGGGCTCGTGCAATGCAGAGAAAGGTAAGTAGGAGGTTGAGCTGTACCAATTGATGGCCGCCAGACATGGACGATGCAGGGGCAGCGTGTGGACGAGCTCCTTGTGCTTCCAACGCTCCTCTCCTAGCCGTCCTCAAGACCTTTCATTCTCAGATCTACACAGTTCCATCGGAGTCAATCCAGATCTGACCGGAGCAGGTCAACCAAAAACATTCGAAGGATGTGGAGGTGGAGGCATCGAAGAAGGCGACCGACGGCGGTGGCGGAGCGCCCAGAGTAGGCAGCGACGGTGAGCGGGCTGGAGTGTTTTTGGCCGTATTGGCTAGTGTTGGAAGCGCAATTACAAGAATAACTATTTTTTTAAAAAAATATATACAAATTTAGACACATATCGCACTATCATTGTGCGGCAGCAAACCTCCGACCGCCACGTTGCCCTTCCCGCATGGCTGTCATGCGATGGCGTTGCCGCACGAGTCGTCGTGCGGTGACACTCCTGCCACGTGTCCACTAGGGTTGCTTGCAATTAGGCTTTAACCAAAAATTTATAGTGATGTTTGTATGAATTTTAAAATATAGTAAACGAGTTTTAAAAAATATAAAATTTTATGTGGAGCCTCCCGACACAGCGTACTTACTTGTGTAAAATTTCTATAATTTTATTCATTCAGAATTTTTCTCGCAATTTCATAAACGTGTACTGTTTTGGTGAGAACAAAAAAATCAACAAAAAACGTGTCATGTATTGTGCATACAAACATCCCAATGAGACCCTTTCTCCGTCTACCTTTCTTTTCCACCGAAAGCTCCACCCAAGCTTGTCATCGTGTCACCTCCATCACCCCCATCTAATCCTTATCTGTCGCATACAAATTAAAACCATTCGCGCGCGAGGGAAGGATTCACTCCTGGCTATAAATTAGCAAGCGAACGAGTACGATTTTATTTGATAGTCACTTGCTCTGTTATATTTTTGGGATGTCGATTATATTTTTGGGACATTTTAGTGCTATTGACCGCCGTCATTCGTAGGTAATTTGTATCCCCGTCGTTTAATTCTTGAGGGCTCATTAATTAGTTACCAAGTAATTAGTTATAATTTTACGGTGGATGCGTACTTAAGTAGTTATAATTTAGTTTAACATTTGTTAGCCCTCTGCAATTAGTGTTATAAGATTTTCGCATGAAAATATTTTTGATTTTAGGAGTCCCATGTAATTGTCAGTTCGTATGCTATCAATGTAATTAGTGTTTTGAGATTACCATACATTGTATATGTTGTAGGCTATCAATACATGGACAAAGTAACGTATCTAAGACCCTGGGTAAAGGAACTTAAGAACACCTCCACTAATACTGCTATACATGGATAATAAAGTTAGACCTCATGAGTGGCTTTGCACTTTTGAGCAAGAAACATATTTGAGTATTAAGCCGAGGAATTTAGCTTATGGTTAGATGAGTGTCTTGTTGGGCGGCAATTAACTAGCACTAACCCACTCCATCAGATAAATTAATTAATATACATTAATTTTTGGTGGTCATTTAGTCGCAATTTTTAATCTGCACTATTTTATCGTCATTAAATAGTTGTATTTAATTTTGTACCTACAAATTAGTGCACATTAATTTGTAGTGTTAGTTTCATCGTAATATTTAATTTGTAGTATTCTATGGTTAACTAGTTATGAAATAATTAGTTTGTATTAATTAATTAGTTTTAAACAATTAGAAAATAGAAAATAATGATAGCATGCATTGCTAGTTATTCATGCAACTAATTATTTTGTGCTACTAATTTCATGGTCATTATCAATCTTCTTACTAATATTCCGTCTATTTCATGTGTTGCAAGTCATGTCTCTACCGGTGCTTCTAGAATACTTTTACGATGAGAACCATCGGTGCAAGCTGTGGATCGCCAGTGACACCGATGGCCCTTCGCCCCTGCTACTTCGGGTGGGGAGGGATCCCAGGGAGCTGGACGATCGCTACGTCCCGATCCTCTGGGACACAGGCTTATTGCCCCTTGCGAGGTTGTGTTTCATCCTGGACACCAGCCTGCTGTCGGCACTTGTCGACTGGTGGAGGTCCGAGATGCACACCTTTCACTTTGGGTGAGGTGAGATGGTGGTCACTCTGCAAGATGTCTCGCTCTTGATCGGTCTTCCGATCCGGGGTGAGCCACTTGTTCCGGGGCCTCTGCCGGTGCATTGGAAGGCCATGCTGGAGTAGCGGTTCGGCCAACCTCTCCGGAAGATGCACGTGGTGTCCCCCAGACTTGGCTAAGGCAGTTCAGAGATTGCCCGCAGGGTACACCTAACAAGATCATTAGGACGCACCCGGTTGCTTAACTTCTTTATCTTTTTGGTTGGATCCTATTTCCAACCACACAGGGCGATTGGTTCTACCCCCAGCTACGTCCGCCTCACCGAGTCGTTGGTTGACGCGGAGGCTGGGCCGATGCCTCAGTATAGCTGGGGGTCAACCGTCCTTTGCACCAGATATCGAGGGTTATGTGACGCTTCGCGGCCCGGCACCGGTGGTACCCCCAGCCTGGCCGATAGCTACATGCTCTTGCATCTATGGAGTTGGGAACACTTATCGTTTGGGCAGTCGACCATCGAGAGAGCGGTGCACCCGTACGCCCCCCCATCGATGTGATAGATGGGCCCACCATGGGCTCATGGTGGACTGTTGGCCGTCTGCGTTGGGCTAAAGACAGGTCGTCGAGGTGTTACTTGTTGTACTACAACGAGTTCGAGTCGTTGAATAAGAGTGACATCATCTGGTGTCTATGGTATCCAGATTTTGTGCGCACGGTAGCGCCACACGGGCTATCTGTACATTGCACCTAAGACATCGGGTTATGGAGGACAGACTTCCACCTGGCGTTCGCACATATCGTGGATCCTTACGCGCCGCAGGGCATAATGTGACAGTTTGGTGCGTACCAGGTCGTGCCCTCCGACGGTAGGCTCCTGCAGCGAGCCGTACACCTGTGAGTCAAACTTCATCCGAGTAATGCTTATAGTCATTACATGTTCTTTTATAACATCAATCCTTCTAAAAATATAGGCAATCGAGGGTGAGTGGGCATGTTCAGAACTGGTGCCTGGTCCAGCAGGAGTAGACTACGACATGGACGGACAGGGCACATATGGATGTCTGGAGTGAGCGGCGTCTGTACGACCTTCAGACGTACGGTGCGTATTTGGAGTGGTACGTGCCATGAACGCGCGCAAGACTCACCAGTCCTCCACCGGAGCGCCCCGAGCGGGTGACATCGGAGATGCATGAGGAGAGCCTCTGCTGCATGTACGATCGTCACAGCGCTTCACGACGTGATGACATCGTAAGACACTTACAATATCCGGTCGTTTCATTGATGATATTTGTACTCTTCGTTAATGAACCTGTTACTTATGCCACTACAATTGGAGAGAGCGCAACGCATCTTCAACAGATCAGAGGCCGCCATAGTGCGTCTAGACACAACACTGGTCGGATATAAATTTTTTTGAAGCTCATCTCGGCGGAGATGAAGAAGATAATAAAGAACTTGAGCTGCGGTCGTTCGACGGACGACGTCCTGCGCATCGAGCACCAAGTGGGGGACGTGCTCACCCGCTAGGTCACCACAACCAAGCGAGTTCGGCCAGCGTCATAGCATTCCTCGTCGGTCATCAGTAGCCTAGAACGGTGGGGAGGTAAGTTATGTATAAATCTACATTCTATTTTTTGGTTATGACTAACGTTACGCTAACATCATGTCGTTCTCCCGCCGCAGGTCCATCGGGATGAATCACTTCTCGCCGCTTGGTACACGACTAGCGCCTCGGGTCATGTACATCGTACATCCGTGTATTCTATAATAGTGCTTATCATTCGTATTTTTGGTTATGATGTCGATCGATGATGACACGAGCCTCCTAGGTCTAGCGACATTACATGGTCGTTCTCGCACAAGGTTTAGAATGTATGCGGCGAGCTCCTCGGGTTATTGCCCCACCGCGCGTCAAAGTCTCATCGGGGGTTGGCACCCGTGAAGGCAGCTCATCCGTCAATCGAGTTGCAGCACCATATCCTAGGTACACTCATGACTTCTTGGAGGTGTCCCAGTCGACATGTCTCATCAGGACATGTACGGTTATCAAACTCGGTCATGTACATTGTACATCCGGGATGTCGGACCGGCTTACGATCCTACGGGATTCTCGACAAGGTCACGACGACGTCACGTCCATAGTGCCATATTGTGTTTCGTGTTATGCGATTATGTTTTGGGATATTCGTATTCATAATTTGTTTTACTATATTTGCATGCATATCTTGGTTATTATGTGCGTACTCCTGCGCCATATTGTATATCGACATCTCCAATGGAGTTGCAATACATATTTTTTTTTCCATACATTCAAAGCGACATGAAATCATGAAACCATAATTTCTGAAACCTAAAATCCAAATTTTCGCGACCTAAATCTTAAATTTCTGAGACAATTACAGGACACATATGAAAATTTTGAAACATTACATAATCAAGTCCAGTGCTTGAGGAGTCTTTAAAAAATTCACTAATTTTTGAAGCTTATTTTCTATATTTACAAATTCGTACAAACAGTACACGTTTATGAAATTGTGAGAAAAATTCTGAACAAATAAAATTATTACAAATTTACAAAAGCAAGTACACTATGTCAGGAGGTTTCACATAAAATTTCATAATTTTTTGAACTCGTTTGCAATATTTTAAAATTCATACAAACACCACCCTAATTTTTTGGTTAAACCCTAGTTGCAACCCTAGCGGACACGTGGCGGGTTGAGAGCATCACCGCACGGCGGCCGTGTGTGAGGGCGACGTCATGGCGTGTGAGGGCGACGTCGTGGCCGGAGGTTTGCTGTGGCAGTGCGGCATATGTCTAAATTTGTAAATTTTTTTTGAAAGTGGTCATTCTTGTAATTGTGCTTACAACGGCCAAAAATTCTTGTTTACAGTGCACCGATAATACTGAGAGCCAGCTTGCAGCGGATCAAAATACTAAGGCCAGTTTGTACTGTGATGCGCTTATTTTTTTAAGTTGCTGCTGTGAAAGATATAGTAATCTGTTATGTAAATCAAACTATAGTTTGACAAATTATGTCATCCAATGGTGGTTGACCCTTCGCTATTTTTTCTCATGTGTTTATTTTCTTTAGTAACCAATCCCATAGTTTAGGTCACGTAGAATGCAATAATATTTACCTTTGCGGCATGCATGCTTCAGAAAAAGTAGCTAACCAAATATGAAATATCTTTTTGATTAAAAAGTAAAAGTATATAGAAGTGGTTCCGCCAAGCGAGATTATCATAACCCACCATAATGCTAAATGAATCCCAAATAGACTCATAAAAAAACCCAAATAGATGCAAAAAAAAAACATTATAACTTGGCCAATATTGAAGTAAATCGATAGTTAATCGGTGTTAAAATCAGACGAGTTTTGATATCCTTCGGTGGAACACCTGTCCTTTAATACCATATTATCAGTTTACAATGAGTTCTACTGACATATAATACTTGTTGATCCAAGTCATAACACTTCTGGATTAACTCTTTTGGGCGAAGTAAGGCCGAAAGCCTAAGTGAGGTGCTATGCATGTGTGGATTTGCCCCACAATGGGCAGGGCTATAAGCTATTTTTGGGTTGTTGGGTGTTATAGATGGTATCAGAGCATCAACCCTCACCGTGTGGGCAACTTGTGCGTGTACCGAGGGATGTTTCTGGGCATCCCACGCTGTTGAGGACACAGCCTATTTGGGGGGTGTAACACCCCATCCTTTAGTACCATATTTTTGTTTACATTGAGTTCCACTAGTATGTAATATCTGTTAGCCAAAATTGTAGCGGCGAAGCGATGACGAAAGCCCAAATAAGACGTTGCACATGCGTATGTCTGCCCCACGGTGAACTGAGCTATAAACGAATTTTGAGCTGCATGGTGTTAAACCATCGGTTTTCTGAACCCTACCGGCGATACGATGTTCCAGAATTATATCCCTTGAAGGTAAGATAGCTAACTATGCCTCGTTATATTAACAATGATAGTTAAGTTCAAATCAAGCATAGATAACTCAAAAGCTATCTTTGGAGAGTCCAAACTAGCTAGGCAGCCGCTTTGGAGAATCCGAGTTGAATGCTTCCGTCCCTTGTAGCTCCTCACAACCTTACCCCTTTTTTTAGACGACCTCACCCATATCTGGCTACCTATATATACACCTCAACAATGAATCTTTCCCAAGACCTCGCAAAATTTCATCACAAACAAAGATGAGGAACATCATTACCTTCTTCCTCGTATTTCTCGTTCTACTAGGCGCATCGCTGACAGTCTCAGATGCGTCCCAAGAGGCTCAGCTCAGAAAGTTCATGGAGTCCAGGGCCTTGAAGAGGTTCACAAACAGGCCCCGTACAAACGGGCCAGGCATAACGGATCCATGGGCCGACCCCAGAAGCTTCAGCCACCTGCCCACGAGCTGCCAGAGCCCACCGGAGAGCACCAAGGAGGCCGACAAGATCGCGGCGCTGCCCGGCCAGCCGCCGCGAGTCAACTTCGACCAGTACGCCGGCTACGTGACGGTGAACAAGGAGCACGGCCGCGAGTTGTTCTACTACTTCGCCGAGTCGCCCTTCGACGCGTCCTCGAAGCCGCTCCTCCTCTGGCTCAGCGGAGGTAAACACACTCAAATCCAACGACTTGGATACGTACGTTCGATACCGAAGTCCAGCACGAATGCACGATGAGTTATTTCTGTTAGAAATCTATTGAACTTCAGAGAAGAAATCAGAGAAAGAGTTTGTGCTGCGCAACTCAACTGACTTAGCGTCTTTTCTCATTATATTTTTCTGCTCTTATGCAGGTAACTACCAAATACAAGACCACACAGAAACTTACTAGACTTAATCCACTATCCGTACAAAACAAATATGCCACGCACCCACTAACAGCTTAACATTGACCCAACCCCCGTGCAGCTAACTTGGACTTAGCTTACTACTCCGACTCGGCGAGATTATCGTGCAACAGAATTAAACATTACAAACATACTTAACGTGATAAGATTAATTTCAAGATTCTCCCTCTTAAATTTATTATATCGACTCACCGTTATGGATCGCTCGCAACCTCTTGCCACACGCAGCGGCCTCCTTTTTATACCACACGCAGCGGCTTCATCTTGTGAACCACGTCTTCCCAATGCCGATATCCATTTTGTAACGGCCTCACACCATTACTCATGGCTTCCAACGCGAGCAAGACAATATTTTCTGCGGCCACTCACCGCCAATTATTGCCTCCTTCGTGGGCACCTTGCGCTACTCATCGCGTCGTGGTCGATCTCGCACCAATTCCTCCTCGCAGCGGCATCACACCGCTACCACTCGTGTTCACACCGAGGCGTGCTTGTCGGCTTCACACCGACTCCTCTAACGACGATGGCTTCACACCACCGCCTTCGGCTTCACGCCGAATCATTAAAACGGTTTTGCACCGCCATCACGCTCTACACCGTGTGCCGCGTCGCGCTGCCAAAGCGCGCCTCCACGTGCTGACCACACACCATCACTATCGGCATCACATCGAGACTTTCTCAATGATGGCCTCGGCCACCGCCGTCGGCCTCCATCTTGCCCGAGTCTGCCGCCACCCGTGGCCTCCACCTTGAATGGAGTCTGCCACTGTGTCACCTCTGGTCTCCACTCGTGGAGTCTGCCACTGGTGCACCCGTCGTCGCCACATGCACCACACCAGCCTCGCCCAACGCTCCTGGATCTTGCGACTTTGATACCAATTGTTAGAAATCTATTGATCAGCTCTCAATTTTCTGCTAGCCTTTTTGTCGAAAGAACAAATAGATCCTGAACTTCAGAAAAGAAATCAGAGAACACACATAGTTTGCATCTTTTCTCATTATCTTTTTCTGTTCTTATGCAGGTAACTGTTAGAGATATATTAGAGATAGGAATTTATCTTTAACATATGCTTATCTGTACCCTTGTACACTCTCTATATATTGTCCATTGGGCCTCTTCAATATACACACAATATTTTATAACATGGTATCAGAGCCAAGGTTAGGGTTAGAGTTTTCTCTTACCGTCGCCTCCTAGTCTCCGGCCGGCGCCGCCGCCGCCGCCCCCGGGACGAGCCATCTTCACTCCCGAGGGCGGCCTTCTCCTCCTGAGCCGCTTCGACAAGGCTGAGTTGCACTTCACCGACGCCACGAGCCCGCACGTCGACACCTTCTGTGCTTCGTGCGAGCCCACACCGACGCAGCCCTCAAGCCCGGGTCGACCGGATCCGCGCTGGACCGCCTCAGATCCGACTGCCCCGCCACCGCCTCCCCGTGCGACGCACGGAGATCCCGTCTCGCGGGTTGCTTGTCCAGCTCGGATCCCTCCTCTGCTTTGAGGTCGCTGCGTCGCCGCTCTCCCTCGGCATCGGCTCCGCCTCCCTCAGCCACCTCGGCACAAACTCCGCCCAATCCACCGGCCGCCCGAGATGGATCCTGCTCCTCCTCGTGCCGCTTGCGCCAGATCCTGCCGCCGTCAGGCCTCCCGAGTCGCCGCCTCCGCATGCCCCGGGACCTCCGCTCCGCCTTGCCAGCCGCAACTTCCCCTGCGGCCGTCGCTTCCCCCGTTGTTTTCCTCTTCACCCCAGCACCATCCAGCTCCTTTGCTGGCGTGGCTCGCACCCAGGTCATCCCCAGCTTGGGCCGCTTCCGGACCGAAGCCGACCTCTCCAGATCATGCCGCCTCCGCTACAACCCCGAGCGCCTCTCTAGGTGCGGCTACTGCTTCCCTTCCTCGCCGCCGCCGCCCATCTCGCGGCTGCAGACTCGCCTCGCTTTGCTTTGACCATAATAGATTGGGCGCCAGAGAGCAGAGGAAGAGGAAAGCTTCTTTAATTGTGCTGCTGTTGGTGGAGAAGAAGCCGGTCGCAGCCATGGTGAAGTACTCGAGGGACCCCACCAATCCCATCGAGTCTGCGAAGGCCATGGAACGGGACCTGCGTGTGCACTTCAAGAAGACCCGTGAGACTGCTTTTGCCCTCAGGAAGTTGCCACTGGTTAAGGCTTTCATGCTTTGTACAGAGGGTAACTTCCATTCAGAGTTGTTCCGTATGTTTGTGGCTTTACCGTCAACAAACCGGGGATGAGGATGCTCAGCTTAGTCCAGTCTTGCGCCTTGGAGCTGGAGCCTGTGCTTAGTCCAGTCTTTCTTTAAGAAGGTCATCACATCACTTTGTTTGGGATGCCGACGATGTTGCTTCATGCTGGGTGAGCTGCCCCAGTGTTTGCTGGTTGGACGATGAGATGGGTCTTTTACTGCTGCTAGTTATCCTTAGGTTTTTGTTTCTTCGTGTCGTTTTCTTCCGTTGCGTCCATCCAAGTCCGTATCACTCTATCTTTGAGTTTGTCTAAGCCATGCGAGTCCACAAATTTATTCTCAGTCATAGAAGCATATGAATTACCTTATGCATGGTAGCAGCCACTGCTCCCGCTCTTCTTTCTGAACCGCGTGCAGATCGTAGAAGTCATTATGATGCCACCGCTTTCTTAGCTGTCGCCCCGAGCTTCTAAGGCCGCCGCGCTTCTTTCTCGCCGCCGCTGTCTTGGGCTTCGATCTGCGTTGTCATGCTTCCACGACTTGATTTGACAACTCTCTCTATTCATGTCGGTTTTATCATCTTCTCCGTCTTGTTGCTGCGGTCGACTTTGCTCCCGCACTTTGTGCTTTATGAGCCGTCGCATGACATCGGATGGGAGGAGGTCTTTTGATACTCGACATATTTTCAAAAGGATGCATGCTACGACGACATTATCAAGACTCAGACTTTGAATTTTTCATATTTTAGTGTCAACCTTTTCCAAATGCAATGTTATTACGGCTTGCATTTGAGGGGGGTGTTAGAGATATGAATTTATCTTTAACATATCCTTATATGTACCCTTTTATACCATATATATATTACACATTAAACCTCTTCAATATACATACAATATTCATAACAGTAACTACCGAATGCAAGACCACACATAAACTTACGACAAGCACTACCGCTCGATCCGCCACTCACGCCAAGCCTCCTTGAGAAGCGCTCAATTAGCTATGCATGTATGCAGTTACTAGACTTAATCTACTAACCTTACATGATAAACACTACCATGCAACGTACACAAATATATGCCACGCACCCACTAACAGCTTAACATTGGCGGATTGGCACAACTAGCTAACTTGACTCAGCTTACTACTCCGACTCGGCGAGATTGTCATGAAACACAATTAAAATTATGAACATACTTAGCATAACAAGATTAATTCCAACAATTTCACATTGTTTTGGCACGTGTGCAGGGCCAGGATGCTCGTCTCTGGGCTATGGCGCCATGAAAGAGCTCGGACCGTTCCGTGTTAACCCTGACGGCAAGACCCTGAGCAGGAACAAGCACGCTTGGAACAACCGTACGTAGGTGAAGCTAGCTTCCGAGTGCATATACTAATCGACACTGAACTGATTGGATATGATTCGGCATATATGCAGTGGCTAACGTGATCTTCCTGGAATCGCCGGCCGGCGTCGGGTTCTCCTACTCGAGGAACTCCGACGACTACAACGACGTCGGCGACCGGAGAACCGCGGAGGACACGTACGTCTTCCTGCTCAACTGGCTGGAGAGATTCCCCGAGTACAAGGGCCGCGACTTCTACATCGCCGGGGGGAGCTACGGCGGCCACTACGTCCCGGAGCTCGCCACCGTCATCACATTCATGAACGACTACCTCGGCCAGACTCCCATCAACCTCCGCGGCATCTTCGTGAGTGCCTTACTGCCTTGCACTGCATGCCTTAGCTACATCCATTTACCATTGCCAGATTGATCAACAGGAAAACTCGATTGCTTTGTGCAGCTATTTAATCATTTCTTCCGTTACTCCTATGACCTATATATAGGTTGGCAACCCGTTCCTTGATGATTACAAGAACGTCGAGGGGCAGCTGCAGTTCCTGTGGAGTCACGGCGTGATCTCCGACGAGGTGTGGGCGAAGATTCTTGCCAACTGCAGCTTCGACCCGTCCGACGACTTGCCGTGCTTCCTGGCGGCGCACTCGTTCCAGAAAGGAAACATTGATCGCTACAACATATACGCCCCGGTCTGCCTCCAGTCACAGAACGGCACGATTCACTCCAGCAGCTACGTAAGATCATACGATCAGCTCTTCTCGTGAGGTCAAAGCATATATATTGCTGTGATCAAAATATAGTATTGCAATTTTGATTTGTCAGTTACCTGGCTATGATCCGTGCATCGACAACTACATCGAGACATACCTTAATAATTTCGAGGTGAAAAAAGCTCTGCATGCTGGGATCAACACGAATTGGTCACGTTGCGAGTAAGTACTTACCAAATGCTCAGCTCGGCTACTTATCATTTACACCCAGATCTGATATGTAGTATAATATTTTCATTTGTTTCAGCAAAGACTTGGCCCTGAAGTGGAACGATGCTCCAGTGTCCATGGTGCCAATCATTAGAGGGCTGGTCAAACATGGGTTAAGTGTATGGTTGTATAGGTACTGTTATACTCTGATATCCTTTTTATGCACAGTAACCTCTAGATCGGATCAGAATTTATGAGATGTTGCACAAGCGTGCACACTATAAAAAACGAAGTAGATGAGAACCGAAATAACGGCGACGAAGCAACCATGATGAGATAGAAAAGTTTGATAAAGTCAACTATAAATTCCTTAACTACTACCTCAAAAGAGTAGAAGTGATTGTCGCTCTCTCACAATCTTCTCGAACATTTTAGGACTATCAGATCTTTGTCATATACAATAATATAGTGCTAAAGAATAACGTAACAACTAATCCTCTCGTGTCCTCTGTTTTGGATGGGTACCACTTGCTTGGCTCGCTTCTTAGATTCCTATGGCCACCCCTCGTGGGTTTATAAATCCCTCTTAGCCCTCCTCAAATGTGAAGTAGGAATCCTACTCTAAAGAGAAGTAAGAGTTATAATCCAATTATAATTCATCTAGCTTTTCTTGTAGTACACCTCTCCAAATCCTAGTAGATTAGCATATCAAACGCCATACTCAACTCAACAGGTACTATGTATATACCACTCCATGCACGACGAGAATTGAACAAAACTAGGCTTAACTGCTTAAGAAGTCGCTAACTAGAAACTAGAAAGAGCACAACCATTTTTATTTATTATTTTTTGCAGCGGCGATATGGATTCTGTATGCTCACTTACCGCGACGAGGTACTCTGTCAAAGATCTTAATCTGACCGTCACGAAAAAATGGCACCCTTGGTACACCCCTGACAGTGAGGTAATGGATATGCAGAAACAATGCTAGTAGAAAATTAATTAAAATTGAGACGTGATTTGGGATTTTGGTACTGGTTGGTGGTGGCTGCAGGTTGGAGGCTATGTTCAGCAGTACCAGGGCGGGTTCACGCTGGCATCAGTGAGGGGAGCTGGCCATTTGGTTCCTACTTTCCAGCCCAAGAGATCCCTTGTTCTTCTCTACTCTTTCCTGAAGGGCATGCTCCCACCTGATGACAATATCACAAACTGAATTGGGTGCTCACATTTCACTTTCTGATTGGAATAATGATCGGTTTCCTATTTCCACATCAAGAGTAGTTGTTGCTTACACACAAAGTTAAAGCGTGGACATCATTCATAATTGTCTTGTAGTTTACACAGAATTGGGTGACCACATTTCACTTTGATTGGAATAATAGATCGGTTCCAGCAATATTTGTTGCTTACACACAAGGTTAAAGTGTGGACAGCATTCAAAATGGTCTTCACTACCGGAAAAACGTCTTTTGCCCAGAGCCGCGATTTTTGCCGAGAGCAAAAACGCAGGCTCTCGGCAAAGAAAACGTTTGCCGAGCGCGGCTCTCGGCAAACACGGACCGTCGGGAACTGAAAAGATTGCCGTGGGCCTGCATCTCGGCAAACAATAACTCTCGGCGAAGTGCGCTATTTTGCCGAGAGCCCCGCTCGGCAAAAAATTCCCGTCGGCAAAATGGGCCTTTGCCGTGGGCCGTGCTCTCGGCAAAATCAGGCTCTCGGCAAAACATTGCCGTGGGCCCATAGCCTTGACCTGCCCTGACGACGTCACCTCTTTGCCGAGAGCCCCACCGTTACGGCTCTCGGCAAACTGTTTGCCGAGCGCCGCTTTCGGCAAATATTTGCCGAGGGCCAGGCTCTCGGCAAATGTGGTTTCTATATTTCATGTGCATGTGTTTCTCTTCTCCTAACTCTCTCCAATTAAATTATTTTTTCTTTCATATGCTCCAAACTTTTTTTCTCTATACACATACTACAGGTTGTAATCGATATTAAAATTTTGTGTATTTTTGTAATTATTTGCTATATATATTTAATTAATTGCATTTCAAGGAGTTTTTTTAATCGATTAAAATTTGAACAGCGATTGATTTAAACACGGGAAAAAATTAAGTAGAAAATGATATTCATGCTATTTATGCATTATTGGGGGCAAATAACATCTTGTTGACGTTTTTTTCACCTTTTATTTTACGAATCGAAGACAACGAACATATGTCGCCGAACGATTTAAAAATTCTTAAAAAAAGGAAACGAATTCGGAAAATTGTGATATTTGCAATGAAGTCATGGTATCACACTTGGAGGCTGTGGTAAAAAATTGAAAATGTTTCGCGCAAGTGGTTGCGTATGATTCTTACAATCTGAGACATCTCCGAATAAGTTTCATAAAGCTGAGAAGGATCCATTAGGATTTTCAAACAATGTCACGGTCGAATTAGTTTTGGAGTTCCAAACTTTTTGTATAGCCATTAGAGAGCATAAGTTGTAACACGGCAAAATTTCGTATTTTTCCGGAGCCGTTTGCTATTTATTAATTGTTTTTTGGATATTCTGTGCCGAGAGCTTCAGGGGATTGCTCTCGGCAAAGGATCTTTGCCGAGAGCAACTGGGCCCGCTCTCGGCGCAGATTTCTTTTTTTACCTAGCCTGGATCAATGGTTTGCCGAGAGTCGGCTCTCGTGAATAGGTTTGCCGAGAGCTGCGCTCGGCAAATGTTTAATTTTTTTTTTCGAATAAAAAATATTTAAAAAAACTTTTCTTTGCCGAGAGTAGCTCTCGGCAAATAATAATTTTTATTTTTTTTAAATTTTTTTGTGCAGTTAGCTAGCTAAAAAATGCGAACGAAATTTGAAAAAAATAGTTTGCCGAGAGCCGGATCTGGGGGCTCTCGGCAAAGGGGGAATGTTTGCCGAGAGCCTCCCAGATCGGGCTCTCGGCAAAGTGGCTTCCCACTTAACCGTTTCGAGCCTCCCAGATCTCTCTCACTCTCTCACTCTTAGCCGCCGCCGTTCCCCCTTCCCTTGCTCATAGCCGCCGCCGTCCCCCCTTCTCCTTCCCCAACGGGACCACCAGCGCCCCACCTCCTCCCTCCCCCCCAGCGGCTCATCCATTGGTTAAAAGGTCTCCATCCATTCAATCCCCAACCCTGCCTCCTCCACTTGGCCACCCCCAAGCTTCGTCCCCACCGCCCGAAACCCCCTCCTCGCCTCTCCATCTCCCAAATCGTGACACCGGCCCAAGCTCTATCCTGGTCGTCTGCCACCCCAGGGCCTACCCGACACCCCAAGACCGAGCAGCGCCCCAACTCGTCCGCCACCGCCCCAAAGTCCCCTTCCCGACGGCCTCAGGCCGCCCCGACACCCCAACTTGCGCCAGTGCCCAAAGCTCCCTCCCCGTCTCTCTGTCTCCCCCAACACCTACTCTCCCGATGCCCTAGGCCGGCCCGACACCCCAAGGCTTCAGTCTCCACCAACTCACGCTGTCGTCCCGAGGCCCCCGGTCACCTCCCAACCTGTGCCGGCGCCACCTCCAACCCCAAGGTACATCACGCCTCCATCCTCTTGACCATGAATTTGCCACTTCTCTGTATGACTTCATGGTCGTTGATTAGGTTGATTGATCCAAGTTTGACAATTTTTTCTCAGTGGATATGTTTAGATCTGTGTGCATATTATTATTTGATTAGTTCTCCAATATTGTAAAATATAGTTACATCATGGTAGTGGGATGCACAGTTCATTGGTTATATTAATTGTTCATTGTTAATTTTTTTTGAACTAACAGTAAAACATGATGATGCGCTAGATGAACAAAGAATTCAAGTAGCTATATACTGCTGATTCATTGTTGATTGAGTGTCTTAAATTGGCAAGATTAGGGATGTAACTCCCAAAAGTTTTCTATATTTCTCTCTTTTTTCAGTGTCTTATATATGCATTTTCTTATGTACATATATGATCTTGCATGTGTTTCTTATTCTTGTAGTTATAGTTAATCTAGTGCTTGTACACATGGAGTCGGCAATGAGGTGATGAACTGCTTTGTTTCAATTGCTCTTGTAGGCAATATCTTATTGTTCATATATTATTCATTTAGCAAATACACTGGCTGCATGTGCTTCTTGCTCTAAAATGTTATGCACAGATAAGGTAGTCACTCTCTCACTCTTAGCCGCCGCCGTTCCCCCTTCCCCTCGCTCATAGCCGCCGCCGTCCCCCCTTCCCCTCCCTCATAGCCGCATTTGGAGAGATCGGTAGTCCTCTACGACGCGTGATAGCATCTTCTTGAGCCTCTCGTTCTCTTCTCTTACTTCACCCATCTCTGCCCTCGTGGATGCTAGCTTATCTTCCCGAACCTGAAGCCATGAAAGCACAACGATGAGACCCATTAGTATTTCTGAAGCAAATCACATATGATAATGGCTAGTTGTCTTGCTGTGTATTTAACTACTGGGTATTAGCACCTAGGAAGATATAACTATGTCCATCCTGACCTCGTTTTGAGCCTTTAGGTTTGATGAAGTATGCTTCGATGACGAGTCCATATAAGATCTTTCGCTTGGGCTTGGTGGACGCACCTAGGAAGTTAAAACTTTGGCATCAGTATATTGGTAGAGGAAACTTTAACAGTTAACACAATTAATGAAAGTAGGTGGTCTTATCATGAAAATTCAGATTAGGAAATTTCAGGGGTAAGAAAGTTGAACGTCAGAATTTATACTGCCACTTCTGAAGTAAAAGGAAATATTAAACAGATCTTATTGGATCCTCCATATAGCCGGCCATGAATTTCTCCATCTTTAATGTACTATGCATTATTGAATATATGCTTAATTGTTAGGTACCTCTTTTTTTTGTGCTAGATTGGTTTAGCAAGGACTTGAAAAAATTGCCATCTGAGACCAGGTCATCTTCTTTCATCTGCAATAATAACGTAGAAGATAATCTGTAAGATCAGCAAACAGTATCATATATACATCTATAAGTATACGACGATCAACTGTGGACCACTCCAATTCATGATTTATCCACATGTTTTGTCTGTGCTATATATGCACCAGAACCGGTGGCTCCTAATATTTCGTAATAAGATGGAGACCTGATTGATTTGGAAATCAGATTTTGTCTCCAAACATACACCCCTACTTTTAGTTTATATCCCCAAAAGAACTGCATTCATAGGAAAAATCATGACAGCAAGCAATCATTACATACATTGAATCGTTGCAGAAGCTTAAAAATCTTTTGCCTCGTCCTCTTGAAATTTCCAATCGAAGCAAGATCAGTATGGTTCTTGCTCCCAACGGTTTGGTGTATCAAGCTTTGGTGTTGTCTTGTGATCGTGATGGAGTTTCGTAAAATTTCACTACTTTATCGTTGAGTTGTGTTTGCCAATTTTTGATTCGATTGTCTTTGCCAATTTTTGAGTTGACGTTATTTTGCTTCTTTCTTTCTTTTTGCAGGAGCCGAGTCGGAGTACCCCGGTGTCCCCAGGTCTGCCCGCACCGCGTCGCCTCGCCACTGCACCGACCCGCCACGGCCCCGCTAGCCTGACTTCACCGCCACCTGAGGTATAACCACTCTTTCTTTGTCCGGTCATGTATCTCCACGTAACCCGCTTAGGTGTCTCTGTTCGAAAGAGATACGGTTAGAAATATGCGATCTTTGCATATCAATAACCGATCTGCTTCAATTGTCCACGTTTTTGATAGGCTGAGGATGCGCAGATGGTGTTAGTTTCCATGGTTCGCTCCGATCCGAGACGAGTTTCGATAGTACCTTCTGTTGTTCTCCGGATACACAATCTCCTGCCGGGGCGTGTATTTGGAGAACAATGGGAGGTGATGCCGAAATTGCTTTGGATAGGACCGCACCATAGGAACTAACACCATCGACGATCCTCGTGTGATTAGGACCTATCCTTACCTATTAGATGGTAGGAACGACGTGTGCAAGTCCATGGTTATATTTATTACTTGGTGATATATATGTTAGAGGATGGATGACCGTGAGTGGATGTACTCGGGCGCCGGCGCCCGTGAGATTACCGTGAGAATGGGTCGACAAGACCGAGGCTTTCATCAAGCAAGTATTTGACCAGGCCCCGAGCGCGCGTGCGTTTTTGTCCTGCATCAACCGTAAGAACGAAAAGAGGCGGATAAAGGAGGTGATGACTTCACATCCGGCTAGGCATGGATTTACGAAAAACTATACCCAGTGGACCCACCACGGTGAAGCCGATCGTGTGAGAGAGGAGGTGGTGAGACCACGTGTCGAGGATTACAATGTCGATGCCGGGTAGCGGCTTGGTTAGATGACTTTCACGAAGCACACTTCACCAAGGATGTAGGCGGCAGGAGGAGGAGGAGCGAGGCAAGCGCAAAGCGTATTCGACATGTTGTCTCTGCGGCGAAACCCCTTCATGGCCACACACGATTTCAAAGCTTGATGGCATTTCACGCTTAATGGCCTTAAAGTCCCGATTCAACCTCGGTCGAGAGAACTTTGATGAAATGTTGATGCTATTGGCTCCATCCTTCCGGCGGTCACCTTCGCCACGTAACATATACGAATCGCGAAGGTCCTTCGTGCACTTAAGATGCCGTATGAGCAGATACATGCTTGTCCGAAGGGCTGCGTCCTCTTTAGAAAAGCACACGCGGATGCAAAGTACTGTCCAAAGTGTAAATCCTCTAGGTATCTGGAGGTAGACTCTGGTGATGGTGAGAAGAGGCAGAGTCCGTACCCCGTGAAAATCCTACGGTACCTTCCATTCATACCGAGGATCCAATGGCTATTCATGACAGAGGAGTCCGCGAAATAGATGATATGGCACAAAAATAGAAAAAGATACAGTCCTGAGAAGATGGTACATCCAAATAGATGGTGAAGCATGGCATCACTTTGATAACATTCATCGTAATAAAAGTGGGGAGGCACGTAATGTGCGTGTTGCACTGGCAACAGATGGGTTCAATCCTTATGGAATGATGGCTGCCCCATACACTTGTTGGCCCGTGTTTGTTATCCCTCTCAATCTCCCCCCTGGCGTCTCCTTCCAACGACAGAATGTGTTCTTGTCGTTGATAATTCCAGAACACCCTGGGAATAACATGGGTGTGTTCATGGAGCCTTTGTTCGATGAACTGGTCCATGCTTGGGACCATGGTGTATGGACATACGATCGAGCTACAAAGACAAACTTCAACATGCATGTTTGGTATCAATACTCCATGCATGACTTCCTAGCATATGGGATATTCAGCGCTTGGTGTGTTCACGGGAAGTTTCCATGCCCCTTGTGCAAGGCAGCTCTGCAGTTCAATTGGCTGCAGAAGGGCGGCAAATATTCCGCGTTCGACAAACATCGACAATTCCTCCTGCGAGCATCCATTCGACGAGACATCAAGAACTTTACTAAAGGTGTCATGGTTACGCACCCGCACTACGATGATGACCAAGTCTGAGGTTCATGATCAGATAGATGCTCTCCGGATCAATGAAAAAGATGGTAGGTTCGTGGGATATGGTGAGGAGCATATGTGGACTCATAAGTCGCCCTTGATGATGCTCCCCTATTATAACGACCTTCTTCTTCCACACAACATTGATGTAATGCACACCGAGAAGAATGTTGCCGAGGCGCTTTGGGCAACGATCATGGATATTAAGGATAAGACGAAGGACAATGTAAAGGCGAGACTGGACCTGGCAACGATATGTGATAGACCAAAGCAACACATGCAACCTCCTAGAAGTGGCAATAAATGGACAAGGCCTAAGGCCGATTACAGATTGAAACCGGAACAAAAGAGAGAAGTATTAGAATGGTTCAAAACATTAATGTTCCCTGATGGGTATGCAGCGAATCTGAGGAGGGGAGTGAACTTATCTACCTTGCGAATCAACGGCCTGAAGAGTCATGACTATCACATATGGATTGAGTGTCTTCTTCCGGCGATGCTCCGAGGCTATGTCCCTGAGCATGTGTGGAAGACGCTAGCCGAGTTGAGCTATTTCTTCCGCCAGCTTTGTGCCAAGGAGTTATCTCGTAGCGTGGTTGCAGAATTGGAAAAAATAGCACCTGTGTTGCTCTGTAAGCTGGAGATGATCTTTCCACCCGGCTTCTTCAACCCGATGCAGCATTTGATTCTGCACCTCCCGTATGAGGCACGAATGGGGGGGCCCGTGCAGGCCCGTTGGTGCTATCCAATCGAGAGATGTCTAAAGGTTCTTCGGAAGAAATGCAGAAACAAATGCAAAATCGAGGCTTCCATGGCGGAGGCATTCGTTTTAGAGGAGGTTACTAACTTCACACAAGCATACTATGGTGACAAGCTTCCTAGTGTGCATAATCGACCCCCTCGTTACAATGCTGGTGAAAATGAATCAAAACTCAGCCTTTTCCAAGGGCAACTTGGAAGTGCGAGTGATGCGTCCTCATTGTTGTTGAAAAACGAAGAGTGGCTCACAATCATGATATATGTGTTCACCAATCTTACCGAAATGGAGCCGTACATGCAGTAAGTGGCTTCTTGCACGAACTTGTTAATTAAATATGCCGTCAACATTCTGCATCCAACCTCCTTGTTTCTCGTTGTTACAGGGAGTTTATTAATGAGAACTGGCATCTATCAAGGGAACCTACCCGCAAGAACGTGACACCATTCTTCATCGTGGTTCGGAAATGGAATCTCGATTTTATTTCTTGGTTCAAACAAAAGGTACTATGCAATTTAGCTCGCTCACGATTGACATTCCCGCTTGCTTGTACATTCCAATTTAACGATCTATCCTCCTTGACCTTGCGAGCCAAACCGATTTGACTATGAATCCAGAGTTGAGACAGTTGCCAATGGCTTTGAACATAGGGTCAAGTCATTTTCTGGTTATGATGTGAATGGATACCGATTTCACACAACAAGACACGAGCAGAGCCGGCCCAATCGAAGAACCACGAATTCCGGAGTTTTTACTGGCGGCCTTGATGGGGCCGAGTATTATGGAAGAATTGAAGAGATATACGAACTTAGGTTTCGTGGTCGCAAACCTCTTAACCCTGTCGTATTCAAATGCCATTGGTTTGATCCTCAAGAAACGAGACGAAGTCCTTCCCTTGGGCTAGTAGAAATTCGACAGGATTCCGTCTATGGCGGAAAGGATGTCTATATTGTGGCTCAACAGCCACACAAGTTTATTATCTCCCTACTGTGCCAAAGGGACCCTAGTCTTGTGGTTGGGATATTGTGCACAAGGTATCGCCGCACAGTAAAGCACCTTCCCCAAACGCCAAGACTACAACTTCACCCAAACACATATGATGGAGAGTTCTATCAAGAAGAGGGCCTACAAGGGACTTTTGAGATTGACTTAACCGAGCTATGGAAATGGAAGTAGACAATGAAATGGATGTTGATGTGGACGAGGGGGATGAGGTGGAAAATGCGAAGGACTTGGCGTTACTTGAAGGATTACATATTGGCGATGTCAATGATGACATAGTTGCTCCTTTGGAAAGTGTTGAATATTTCGACATGGTGATAGTGATGATGAGAGCTATGATCCATTTAATCCCGATGGGGATGATTATTTCTAATACATGTAATATTATGTTATTTCAAATTATGCTTTATTTATTTTGCATCTCTTTATAATAATGTCTTGTTTATGATCCATCTAATCCGATCTTATTGTTTATGTCTTGTAGGTGATTGTGCAAAGATGGCGGGCATGAGCCTCATGGGCGGTCAGTCGCTTTACGACACGGGGCAAGACACCGTGCCCTCGGTGAAGTCTGGGGTCGGCACCACCTCGGGGAGGAGGAAGAGGACGGCCGGGAGGAGGCCTAGGGCGCCACCGCCTCGGCAGCAGCAGCAGCAGCACAGAGCCCGAGGAGGAGCGGGAGGAAGAGCGGTGGACGAGCGGTGCTCGGCGAGGAGAGGCCGAGCCGCAGCCGAGCAGAGGCCGAGCACCGGACGAGCAGGAGGAGCGGGAGGACGAGCAGAGGCCGAGGCAGAGGTTCCAGCCCACCGAACCTCGGGTGTCTACTAACGAGGTCCGCGAGCCTACCCGAGCGGCCGATACCGAGGCTCTACGCCCGGTCATTCGACCGTTGGGCAAAAGTACGTAACTTTTACATTTTTTTCGCTCCTACATATGATAGAATCACAATGGAAACTAACAGTTTTTTCTTAATCACTTACGCAGGTCTTGGAAGGTCGTGGTCCCAGGTGCTCACAAAAGGTTGCCCAATGGCATCCTGGGTCTTCTCTGCAGGAACACTTCCCGTGCTTGGTTCGCTACGCCAAGATCCGAGCCGCCTACACGTCTGAGCACTCGTCGCCGCCCGATGCGGAGGAGGAGACGGGCCGCACGCATTTAATCGCGTGGCGGAGCGGGTTATGTGCGAGTTTTGGGTAAGTCTTCCTCCCACTACTTTGCTCAATACATTGCATTCGCCGAGTTTCTTGAACCAAGTGTATTGATACATCTTTTCTATATGCAGGACTTCTTCAAATGCGCCGAGGACTACGAGGCGAGGGCGGCCAAGGCGTTGGCCAAATCTTTTAGAGGTCGCATCTCAGACATGCATTACGAGGCGCGGCTCGTGCCATCATCGACATCGTGTGCCGCCTACGAGCATCGGAAGGTAAAGAAAGAAGATGCAAGATTAATGCATCGACCAAAGAGCATGCACAAGGTAAATATACAACATCAATATTGATTTCTTCCGAGATTGGGTACGCTTGAATTGTTCTTATATCTGTCAATGTACTTGATGTCGTGCAGTGCCTCCCGGTGGCGCGCCAATAAAACGCGGCCCGGCGGATGATGGTCGACAATGGGTGAGTGGCAATTGGGCGGATAACCACACCGCCCTCCGAACGGCGTTTGTCGATGCTGTGTATCACACCACCGTGGCAACCTTAACATCCACGAATACGGGCTAGATGGGTACGTGACTTGGTGTAGCTTCATTTATTCTTTCGACGCTTATTCCTCGCATGATTTATAATCGCCTTGTTTTTCTCGCAATGGTCGCACATCAAAACCAGCCATGCGGAGAGCTCAAGTCATGGGTTCGCCCACAAGGGTAAGGCGACAGACAACATCGATCGAACCCGGACGACCAGTGAGTCGTTCACCAACGAGCATCCCCGAGCGCATCGGTCCAAGACACCGAGGCGGCAAGGGAGTCCATGGGGCGATCGATCCGCACACCGCGGACATTGACGGCGACATCGTCATGAGGGTGGGAGGAGGCAAGAAGCATGGGCGGTACCTCGCCGGCAACAAAGACGCTCGACCCGCACACCACTCCCACTCTCTCACAGTCCGGACAAGCAAGACGAGCGGGAGCGTGCCCATACGCCAAGGCAGACACTTCGACGCATCGTGTGGCAAAGACTACAAAGTTATTTCGCTTTATTCGCTGCTCATTGGTTTTACATTCCTCGAAATTGCTTGTAACAATGCGGTGAAAAATTATAGGCCCAGGTGCATGCGCTCGAGGAGCATAAGGCTAGGGTCGAGGAAGAGCGACAGAGGGAGCGGGCGAGGTTTGACGCCTTGGCTCAAGATGCGGGCAAGTCTTGGCGCCACGATGGGTCGCCCAGCGCCACTAGAGCTGTTCGCTCCTCCACCGCTTCGACCCATACCCGCCTTTACTCATACGTGAGTTCAACTTCTAACAAAAGCTCTTTCTCAGTGCATGTCGGCCATCGTGCCGTTGATATGTGATGGGAGGCCTTCGTGCCGCTGATATGTGATGGGAGGCCTTCGTGCGTTGATATATATGTGTGCCGCCATCGTGCCGCTGATATGTGGTGGGCGCCATCGTGCGTTGGTTTTCTTGCAGGTTTTGGAAACCCCACCGTGCAGGGGAGGTGTTGCCGAAATTTTGATGTGTCTAGGCTTAGATTACAATTTTATACCTAGTTCTGCAAATTTTGACTTGTCTACGCTTAGATTACAATTATATGCCTTAGTATTACTATAATTACTAATTTTTCTTCTCCTTTGTGCGTAATCAATCGTGGGTTCGAATGATGTGCCCGAGCAAACATTGTCGGGAGGGTCGGGTACTACCAGCCGCATCGCCACCGCATCACCGCCGTCGGGTACCACCGCCCGCATCGGCAATTGGCCGTCGGGAGGGTCGGGTATCCACACCTTCCGCCAGCAGCAGCCGCCGCGCCGGGAGGGTCGGGGGTGGGAGCATTGGGGTGAGTCTGTTGTTCTTCATCATGTATTAGCACTTTGTGACATGAACTTGTGTGAGATGAACTTAGCACTTTGAGATGGACATGTGTTGTTGGATTTGAGATGTTTAGATGGATGACATATTTGTGATATATGTGATGTGGATGACATATTTGTGATATATGTGATGTGGATGACATATTGATATATGTGATGACATATTTGTGATATATGTGGATGATGTGTTATATTTGTGAAATATGTGTTGTTGAAGTCGGAAATATAAACAAAAATAAAAAAATGCTCTCTGGACTCTTTGCCGAGAGCCTAGCTCTCGACACATCGGCCTCTTTGCCGAGAGCTTTGTTCTCTCAACTCTTTGCGAGAGCCTAGCTATCGCAAAGAGGCGCTTTGCCGAGAGCTTGGTCTCAACTCTCGGCAAATCGCCATCCGAGAGCCTAGCTCTCGGCACATCTGCCGAGAGCTTGGTCTCGACTCTCGGCAAAGAGGCGATTTGCCGACGGCCGCTTCCTGCAACGAAATTCTTTGCCGACGGTCGCTCTCGGCAATGAAGTTCTTTGCCGACGGTCGCTCTCGGCAAACAAGTTGTCACACCGTTAACGATCGTTTGGCCGTTACCAGGGCAACCCAGTTTGCCGAGAGCTATAGTTTGCCGAGCTCCTTGTCATTACTCTCGGTAAATATTTTGCCGAGAGGGGCTCTCGGTAAAGAATCCTTTGCCGGTAGATGTTTTGCCGACGGCTATTTGCCGAGAGCTGCTCTCGGCAAATAGGTTGCCGAGCGTCAACTCGTCTTTGCTCTCGGCAAAGGCCGGGAGTCCGGTAGTGCTTGTAGTTTACACATGCTTGCTGACAAGAATCATAATTGGATCGGGATCCTAGCAGCAACAGAGACGCACAATGTTCTCAGGTCGCTATACCATAACCTGAACAGCGTTGGCTACGACATTCTATCTACAATGTTTTCGCACAGTGGATGAGATTGAGCGAATGCCATAATCTGAACAGTGTTAGCTAAGTATTCTATCTGCGTAGTATTTTCTGCACAGTGATTTGCTATGGCGCATGTAACAAAAAAACCTCTTGACCATCGCATATCACTTCGTCCATACAATCAAATTAGTGCGCTTTGGTCATGTGCGAAGTGGATCCAGATCTAATTGTAATGTGTGGTGTACACATGAGACATAATAGAGAGAATCAAACACCCTGGCTTGTGACTACCCCATATATAATTTCATGATGTGGTGGCTAGGCACCGAGATGCCTTATGTTATATATATATATATATATAGAACGTATCTAATGCTAATAAGTAATTCAGTGCTAAGATGCTAATACTAATCTTGACCGTTGGAGGTGGGAGAATGCATGGTGTTTAATGAAGATGCATTAATGAATGTGCATTGAAGGTGGGAGCATGCAAAGTGATTAAATGGTTTAGAGGTGGGAGCCCGTATTAATCTTGGTTGTTCAATTCAGATCCAACGGTCAAGATTGGTATTAGCACCTTAGCACCGAATTACCCATTAGCACTAGATACGTTCCCATATATATATATATATATATATATATATATATATATATATATATATATATATATATACCACATACGGTTTTAAACCGTCATCATAGACGGTTTCTGAACCGTCTGATTTTATGTGTCTGTGATAAAAGGCCGTCTATGATAGACGACTTCTAACAACAACCGTCTATGATTGGAGACCTATGACAAACTGTTAGTTAAATAACCGTCTGTGGTATCCCACGTATCACAGACGGTTCTTGATGGTAGCCATATGTGATAGTAGGTCTTCACAGATGGTTTATACCACAAAACGGTGTGATATATCAGTTATCACAAACGGTTATATGTACCAACCGTCTGAGATTGGAGACATATCACAGACGGTTAGCAAAAATAACCGTATGTGATATGCTATATATCATAAACGATTGTTAGTGGTAACCGTCTGTGATAGTTCGTTCTATATCATTTTTTTATTTTTTGGCTAGCCTTACAAAATGCTAGCCATGCCCTCTGAAAACAAGCAAGCAGAAAACAGATAAATCACAGATAAGTGAATTACAACTCAAAGTCAATTACAAAAGAATGTTCAAGTATTCTAGAGTTACAATTGAATTACAACTCAAAGTGAATTACAATTGAATCAATTGTTTGAACATGGATTAACGTTGTGAAATTCTCCTTCCGTGTTAATGATCTCCGACATGATGAAGATGGCGAGCTGTCCTCGAACATCCGACATTTTGTTCATATTGAATGTACTGAAGGGTTACGGGTAGGCTACGATAGCACAAAACAAAAATTTACCGCGCAACCAAGGAACCTCCGCTAGAAATAGATCACGAGATTACTACTAGACGCGTCGACTTGTAGCGGAAGTAGAGTCGATGTAGCAAGTTGATCAAGAAATGTAGCCAATCGAGGGCGGGTGACATATTCAGGACTGCCGCCCGGTCCAGCAGGAGTGGACTACAACATGGACGGACAGGGCGCACATGGATGTCTGGAGTGAGCGGCGTCCATACGACCTTGAGACGTACGGTGCGTACTTCGAGTGGCACATGCCACAGAGGCACGCAAGACTCACCATTCCTCCACCAGAGCACCCGGAGTGGGTGACATTGGAGATGCACGAGGAGAACCTCCGTAGCGTGTACGATCGTCACAGCGCTTTGTGGCGTGACGACACTTACAACATCCGGTCGTTTCATTGATGACATTCGTACTCTTCGTTAATGAACATGTTACGTATTCCACTACAATTGGAGCGGGCGTAGCGCATCTTCGACACATCGGAGGATGCCATAGCATGTTCAGACACAACACCGGTGGGATATAAATTTTTTTTGAAGCACATCTCGATGGAGATGCATAATATAATAAAGAACTTGAGCTGCGGTCGTTCGACGGACGCCGTCTTGCGCATCGAGCACCAAGTAGGGGGCGTGCTCACCCGCTAGGTCACCAAAACCTAGCGAGTCCAGCCGGTGTCGTAGCATTCCCCGTTGGTCATCCGCTGTCACATCCCCAAATTAATAAAGAGGATTATTATGCATTTCATTAGCATGCATCATGATTTCCAGCATTTATATTAAATATTGCATTTGGAAAATCTGTGAAAGAAATTAAACTTATGCTATAATTGGAACTACAAATGAAAAACCAAAACAAATGCTATTGAAGTTCCCCTGGAATTAATTTATTCAAATACTACATTACTTATCATGAATTAATATAATTTTTCCCAAATTTTTGGGAAGAGTTTGAACCCTGATAAAATTCAAACACAACCAAACAACATAGCTTAAGTTTGAATTTATAAAACACAAAGTATATCATAAACAGTATGATGTTATAATTTTTATGGGTACTAGGTCACCCCAGGAACCCCTCAGAATTATTTCACATTTTTATAAATTTTATTGTTATATTTTGGAGCCTGGTCAAACTAGGAGGTTTAAAATTCAAATCTGGTCAATAGGAGCACTGTTCCTCGGACTCAAACCCATTGCACAGTAGTCCGACCGAGCCGCTTGGCGAACTGATTCACCCGAACCAGTTAGAACGTGGACCGTCCGATTTAAATCGAACGGCCCACGAGTTAAGCCTCGCGATCGCGCGCCCGCGCCTCCCCGCGCCCGCTGACCAGTGGGCCCAAGTCCTGTCGCCATCGTCTACCTCCCGGCGTTAGCAGCAGAGCCGAGCGCCACGCGCCCGCCATGCTCTGCGAAGTTCCGTCGACGCCGCGGACCGCACCGCCTAAACCGACCAGATCCCGAGCTTCCCTAGTTAACGCCGCCACTTGCTCCGTCCGATTCTGCCGCTTTAACCTACCCCCGCTCGCTTTTCCCGCACTTCTCCTCCGGCCGCCGAGGAGAGGGAAGCTAGCGTGAGCTCGTTTGTAAACCTCTCGCCTCCGGATCTCGAGCTCTCTCTTCCGATGTCGATTCCATTTTGACTAAGCCCCGTGTTGGTTTCGCTTGTAGCTCCGGAACGCGATCAGTGTCTTCCTCGGCTCGGCTCACGCCCGAGCTTACACCCGGGACAACTCATGCTATCTTTGCCTCGGTGAGATACTTGCTAACTCCAGTAGCGTCACATTATGTCTTTGAGTTAGAGTATGAGTTCCCCTCATCCAATTTTGGCAATGCACGCAGAGCTCGTGAATTCAAGATTGGTTCGTTTTGGCCGAAAAGCAAACTCCTCGCCTCCCACTTGATCCGGTAAGGCATTAGTCATTTCTTTGCTACCGAGCACTCCCTAGAGATCTATGAGCCATCCCAAGCTTCATTGTCTTCCTTGTTGCTCGTGGTGTCTTCTCCTCGTTGAACCGCACCGCCGTGGTGGACCTCACTGTCGCCAAGCTAGCTCCGTGATCCACTCTTCTCTCCGACCTTCGTAGCCTCACCGACTTCACCGATGCTCGCACCGCTTCCTTGGACAATGCGGAGCTTGTTTATGCTGTGCATGTTTACCGTGTTATACACCGCTCCTCTCCGACGAGCCACGCAGACACGCCACCTCGCATAGCCACCACCACCCAAAGTTGCGCAAGGATATTGCGTGAGTCAGAGCCGCTTTGGCCGCCTCGCCAGGCGCGAGCGCGGCGAGCCACGGCAATCTCACGGCGCGTTGTCGGACGCGTCCGACAATCGTAGCAAAGTCATTAAGACTTTGATTCGGTCATTAATTGCCTAATGATTGCTTCTTCGTTATTAATGATGTCTTAAGCGAGTAGATGAGTCTATGACATGCGGGCCCGAATGTAAACGAGGAGATAAGCGGCGGTGACAAGTGGGCCTAGCCACTTAAACTCTTTCTCATCAGGTTTGTGTGCGGTCATGGACTTGTGGTCCATGCAATCGTCTTTAGAAACCGCTTCGCTTACATGCGGGCCCCGCTTGTCGGTCGGAAATTAAATCCCGGGGTAAATGAGAATGACACTATTACCGCCCCACATGTCGCTGGCTGCGCTAGGTAGCGCTCGGTAAGAAAAGTATTAATCGATTAAGAAAATCGAATGTGTTTATTTATGAACTGAAAAATAGGATTAACTTCCAAAATGCATAACAAATTCATTTTACTCCAAATGGGATGAAACCAAGGGTAATTTTCATTTTGATGAACTTTATTTCAAAATAGGTTGCACATTTATCTCGGTAACAGAAAAGATAGATTTGGAATATGAGTATTTAATTGATTATCTTTACAATAGAAAAATGGCTATAACTTTGAAAATTCATATCTTTTGCTTAGAAACTCCAATTAGGATGAACCAATTTTAGTGGACTCACAATAATATGACCTAATTATCTATAAATTCAATTGCCTTCCTCTGTTCTACAAAATTTAGCCAACACATTAAAATTTGATAAACCGCATTATCGGACATACAAACTTCAATTGACCATAACTTTCACCTCATCAATCCGATTGGAATAATTCTTGTCCCTATATTCATCTCATGGCATAAAATTTATACTGTAGAAAAATCATGCATGTTGGAGCATTTTGATTTTTGGGTTATTTCTCGATGTTTATCGATTTTCCGCTCTATAGATACCGTCGATTTCAACGTAGATTCTTACGCTACCGAGAGTGAACAACTACTCTTCCAGAAGGCAAGCATCCTTTGAAATTTCTTTTGCATCATATTGATCCCGCTTTTCTTACATTAGTATTTGAAATGCAATGATATTGCTCGCATGCTATTTTCTGTATACCTTTATGTTTGAGTAGATTAGTTATATCCTATGCTTGATGGTTATCCCGATATTTCACATACACATATGCTTAAGATAGGTTTGTGATGATATGATTGTTGTGTGTCTATTGCTTAGCCATTGCGGGTCTAGATAACATGATAGATCAATTCGGGACTAGCTCGTCAATTGTGGGAGACACATAACAACTCTTATTCTGTTATTAATTTTTTTCAGATTGTTATATCTGGTTATTTTGGTTCAAAACTTGTTGTTGTTAAATGGTTTTGGGTCCGACAAGTGGTTGTTAGTGTGGGTCTTTGTTATGCACGAGATTCGGGTTTGTGGTTGTCTTGTCTGGACCATTAAGGACCGAGCCATGGACGTTACACTCCAAGTACCGAGCGTACTATCACATGCGGGATATGGGTACCGTACGGTTAAGTAAGGGGAATATTTTATTGGGTAAGACCGCAGGCGGTGTGGGGACATAGAGACCGTGAAATCCTATGTTCCTTTGGAACCCCAGTGTGATATATACTGTGCTTAATGAGCACGATTACCTATGTTGTGGGATGCAACATACTAACTACCTCACACTGGCCACTCCAGTACAACATGTGTGCCCGCTTAGCATTTGCTATATGCTTATGTCTAAGTTGGGATTCCCACATATGGGTGGTACATCCCAATAAGATTTTCTTGCTAAAAATGATCAGATCTCGATTCTCCCTACGCAAGCATACCTAAGGAAGTGTGCTATATTCGGAGGCATCTGGAGGCTTACGGGCTAGTCGAGTCATGTGGGTAAAGTAGTACACCTCTGCAGAGATAATCTATTCGAATAGCCGTGTCCGCGGTTATGGACAACACTTGGTTTAAGTATGCTTCATCGTTAGACTTCAAATATTAAAAGTTGACATGGTTACAATTGGTTTCGGCATGAATGGGATGTTCATGTACTTTAGTTTATCAAAGTGGACAGCCACCTTGATATTGATTGATCCATATTATTACATATGTCTTGTGAAACCCTCTCTTGAATAAATGATTTATAACTTGGCTTTCAAAACTAGATGGTCTAGGAATGTAAGATGTTGCGCTTTTATGCAAAACTAGAACCACTAATGCTATCCCTTGATTGCCCAATATGCATAACTACTTTTCTTTGTGTAAGACTTGCGAGTGCACTTGTACTCGGCCGATGTTGGTGGCCTTTTGTTTTTCTTTTCGGTGAGGACGATGTCGAGCTCGATGAGCTCGTCGATGCGATTTAGGCGACAATCGACGAGTAGTGCTATCTTTTAACCCCAATGGTTGCCTTGGGTTATGGGCATACCTTGCTGGACTTTTGGTTTATTTATTTTGCTTCCGCTGTTATTTATCACTCTTATTTGAATTTGGCGGTCGGTAGTTATGTAATAGTGTAGACTTAACTATTATGTTGTATGTCTTTTGGATTGATAATGTACGTTGTTGTATGGATGTGATTAACGTTGAATGAGAGTATGAGCGTGTTGGTCGCTGATCCTGGGAGCCAACACGGCCTCATACTCGCTGTGATGAATTCCCTCTTAACTTGTCTAAGTGTTGGCTTTGACCGTTTGGAGAACCGTTAATCATGTAGTGCTTGCAGAGGAGCAGCGCGCATGATCACCGGGGCTCTAGTTTCAGTCGGGCTCCTCACTTGGATGGAGTTAAGGTAGAATTCATTTACTTGAGGCCCAGAGTTATTTCCTTAAGACCAGGTAAACCTCGGTCTTACGGAAATAACCCGGGGGTTCTCACATCCGCGGCCCAAAGCGGCGGTGAGGTAAGTTATGTACAAATCTACACTTTGTTTTTCGGTTATGACTAACGTTCCACTAACATCATATCGCTTCTCCCGCCGCAGTCCAAGGGATGAATCACTTCTACCATCCACGTTCGATACACAGGCTAGCGCTCCCCGTCGGTCATCTGCACATCCAGGAGGTACGAGATTCTCACTTCACATCCATGGTGCTTATATGTACTGATATCGTTCGTCTTGCAGCCTTCAGCTCACCGTGGGGTGACGGCTAGTTCACGTCGACTGATGATGACGATACGAACCTCCCAGGTCCTAGCAGGGAGCATTACACGTTAGGGTCGTGGTCCGACCATGACAGTGTGGTTTGAGCGTATGCAGGGTAGAGCTCCTCCATGTTCGCTGCCCCACCGTACATCAAAGGCCAGAGCTCATTCGGGTGGGTTGACACCCCATACATCCAAGGCCAGAGCTCATACATACAATCGGAGTTATAGGCACCATACTCCGGGAGTGAATATTTTGAGTCTGTCGCTCATGACTTCTTTGGAGGTGTCCCCCAGGTCGGCATGCCTCATCATGATATGTACGGTTATCAAACTCTGTTGGGGCCAGACTCAGCCTACTGTTCCACCTCTGCCCAGTAAATGGTCTCTGTTCCCCCTCCGAACTGACACGCAGCCTCTGGACCGGCTTACGTATCCCATGGGACATGCTCAACACAAAACAAGGCCGCGCATGTAGACACAGCCGCAGCAAGTAGAGAGTAGCGGCTCAGACGAGTGAACCATATTGTGTATCGTGTTATACGATTATGTTTTGGGATATTCGTATTGATAATTTATTTTGCTATATTTATATGCATATCTTGGTTATTATGTGTGTACTCCTGCGCCATATTGTGTATTGATATCTCCAATGGAGTTGCAATACAGATTTTTTTCCCATACATTCAAAGCCACATGAAATTATGAAACCTTAATTTCAAACCTAAAATCTAAATTTTCGTGACTTAAATCCTAATTTTCTCGAGACAATTCCGGACACATATGAAATTGTCGAAACATTACACAATCAAGTCCAAAGGCTTGAGGAGCCTTAGAAAATATAAATTTTGGAGCTTATTTTCTACATTTACAAATTGCATAAACAATACACGTTTATGAAATTGCGAGAAAAATTCGAATGAATAAAATTATGACAAATTTACACAAGCAAGTATGCTATGTCGGGAGGCTCTGCATAAGATTTTATAATTTTTTGAGCTCGCTTTGCTATATTTTAAAATTCCTACAAACACCACCATAATTTTTCGCTTAAACCCTATTTGCAACCCTAGTGGACACGTGGCGGGCTAGGAGCGTCACCGCACGACATTCGTGTGGTGACGGTGACGTGGCGGCCGGAGGTTTGATGCCACACGGTGGCCGTGCGCATGTGTCTAAATTTGTAATTTTTTTTGCAAGTGGTCATTCTTGTAATTATGCTTCCAAAACAGGCCAATACGGCCAAAAAATTCTTGTTTACAGTGCATGGATAATACTAAGGGCCAGCTTGCAGTGGATCAAAATACTAAGGCCAGTTTGTACTGTGATGCACTTTTTTTAAGTTACTGCTGTGAAAGATCTAGTAATCTGTTATGTAAATCAAACTATAGTTTGACAAATTATGTCATCCAATGGTAGTTGACCCTTCGCTATTTTTTCTCATGTGTATATTTTCTTTAGTAACCAATCCCATAGTTTAGGTTATCTAGAATGCAACAATATTTACATTTGCTGCATTCTTCAGAAAAAGTAGCTAACCAAATATGAAATATCTTTTTGATATAAAAAAGTATAAGTATCTAGAAGTGGTTCCACCAAGCCAGATTATCATAATCCACCGTAATGCTAAATGAATCTCAAATAGACTCACCGCAAAAAAAAAACCAAGTAGATTAAAAAAAAACATTATAACTTGGCCTATATTGAAGTAAATCGATAGTTAATCGGTGTAAATATCAGACGAGATTTGATATATATCCTTCGGCGGAAACAAGTTGTAACACCCGTCCTTTAATACCATATTGTCAGTTTACATTGAGTTCCACTAACATATAATACTTGTTGATCCAAGTCGTAGCACTTTCGGGTTAACTCTTTTGGGCGAAACGAGGCCAAAAGCTTAAGTGAGGTCCTACGCATGTGTGGGCCTGCCCCCACGATGGGCAAGGCTATGAGTAATTTTTGGATCGCAGTGTGTTATAGATGGTATTAGAGCATCAACCCTCACTGCGCGGCCCACTTGTGCGTGTGGCCCTATAGCGACACACGGCACGAGTTGTGTACCGTGGGGTGTTTCTGGGCATTTCACACCGCTGAGGGCGCAACCTATTTGGGAGGTGTAACACCTCCTCCTTTAGAACTATATTGTCAGTTTAAATTGAGTTCCACTAGCATGTAATATCTGTTAGCTAAAATTATAGCACTTTTGGGTTAACCAACGAAACGATGACAAAAGTCCACGGTGAACTGAGCTATAAACAAATTTTGGACTGCATGGTGTTAAACCATCGGTTTTCTGAACCCTACCGGCGATATGATGGTCCAGAATTAGGTCCCTTGAATGTAAGATAGTTAACTATGCCTCGTTATATTAACAATGATAGTTAAGTTCAAATCAAGCATAGATAACTCAAAAGCTATCTTTGGAGAGTCCAAACTAGCTAGGCAGCCGCTTTGGAGAGTCCGAGTTGAATGCTTCCGTCCCTTGTTCCTCCTCACGACCTTACCCCTTTTTTTTTGTTGAGACGACCTCACCCATATCTGGCTACCTATATATACACCTCAACAATGAATCTTTCCCAAGACCTCGCAAAATTTCCCTCACAAACAAAGATGAGGAACAGCATTACCATCTTCCTCTTATTTCTCGTTCTACTAGGCGCGTCGCTGACAGTCACAGATGCGTCCCAAGAGGCTCAGCTCAGAAAGTTCATAGAGTCCAGGGCCTTGAAGAGGCTCACAAACAGGCCCCGCACAAACGGGCCAGGCATAACCGACCCATGGGCCGACCCCAGAAGTTTCAGCCACCTGCCCACGCGCTGCCAGAGCCCACCGGAGAGCACCAAGGAGGCCGACAAGATCGCGGCGCTGCCCGGCCAGCCGCCGCGAGTCAACTTCGACCAGTACGCCGGCTACGTGACGGTGAACAAGGAGCACGGCCGCGAGTTGTTCTACTACTTCGCCGAGTCGCCCTACGACGCGTCCTCGAAGCCGCTCCTCCTCTGGCTCAACGGAGGTAAACACAGTCAAATCCAACGACTTGGACACGTACGTTCGATACCAAAGTCTAGCACGAATGCACGATGAGTTATTTCTGTTAGAAATCTATTGATCCGCTCTCAGTTTTCTGCTAGCCTTTTTGTCGAACACTCAGAGTTTGTGCTGCGCAACTCAACTGACTAAGCGTCTTTTCTCATTATCTTTTTCTGCTCTTATGACCACACAGAAACTTGCAACAAGCACTACCGCTCGATCCGCCACTCACGCCACGCCTCCCTGAGAAGCGCTCAATTAGCTATGCATGCATGCAACTACTAGACTTTATCTACTAACCTAACAAAACAAATATGCCACGCACCCACTAATAGCATAACATTGTTAAACATTAGGAACATACTTAGCATGACAAGATTAATTCCAACAATTTCACCTTGTTTTGGCACGTGTGCAGGGCCAGGATGCTCGTCTCTGGGCTATGGCGCCATGAAAGAGCTCGGGCCGTTCCGTGTTAACCCTGACGGCAAGACCCTGAGCAGGAACAAGCACGCTTGGAACAACCGTACGTAGGTGAAGCTAGCTTCCGAGTGCATATACTAATCGACACTGAACTGATTGGATATGATTCGGCATATATTCAGTGGCTAACGTGATCTTCCTGGAATCGCCTGCCGGCGTCGGGTTCTCCTACTCGAGGAACTCCTCCGACTACAACGACGTCGGCGACCGGAGAACCGCCGAGGACACATACGTCTTCCTGCACAACTGGCTGGAGAGATTCCCCGAGTACAAGGGCCGCGACTTCTACATCGCTGGGGAGAGCTACGGCGGCCACTACGTCCCGGAGCTCGCCACCGTCATCGCATTCATGAACGACTACTTCGGCCAGACTCCCATCAACCTCCGCGGCATCTTCGTGAGTGCCTTACTGCCTTGCATTGCATGCCTTCATCCATGTACCATTGCCAGATTGATCAGCAGGAAAACTCGATTGCTTTGTGCAGCTATTTAATCATTTCTTCCGTTACTCCTATGAACTATCAAGGTTGGCAACCCGTTCCTTGATGATTACAAGAACGGCGAGGGGAATCTGCAGTTCCTGTGGAGTCACGGCGTGATCTCCGACGAGGTGTGGGCGAAGATTCTTGCCAACTGCAGCTTCGGCCCGTCCGACGACTGGCCGTGCTTCGTGGCGGCGCACTCGTTCCAGAAAGGAAACATTGATCGCTACAACATATACGCCCCAGTCTGCCTCCAGTCGCAGAACGGCACGTTTTACTCCAGCAGCTACGTAAGATCATACGATCAGCTCTTCTCGTGAGGTGAAAGCATATATATTGCTGTGATCAAAATATAGTATTGCAATTTTGATTTGTCAGTTACCTGTCTATGATCCGTGCATCGACAACTACATCGAGCCTTACCTTAATAATTTCGAGGTGAAAAAAGCTCTGCATGCTCGGATTAACACGAATTGGTCAGGTTGCGAGTAAGTACTTACCAAATGCTCAGCTCGGCTACTCCTTATCATTTACACCCCGATCTGATATGTAGTATAATATTTTCATTTGTTTCAGCCAAGACTTGGCCCTGAAGTGGAACGATGCTCCAGTGTCCATGGTGCCAATCATTAGAAGGCTGGTCAAACATGGGTTAAGTGTATGGCTGTATAGGTATTGTTATACTCTAATATATTTTTTATAGGCGACAACCTCTAGATCGGATAAGAGAGTACGGGATGTTGCACGAGCATGCACGGTATCAAAAACGAAGTAGATGAGAACCGAAATAACGGCGGCGAAGCAACCACGATGAGATAGAAAGATTTGACAAAGCCGACTACAAATTCCTTAACCACTACCTCAAAAGATTATAAGTGATTGTCGCACTCTCACAACCCTTCTCGAACATTTTAGTACCATTAGATCTTTACCATATACAAGAATTGTCGGACCCGGATTTTATAATACAGAATCCTCTGTGAAAACACCGTGCTACTCGCTGAATCAGTAGGTAGCGTTCACAGGATACATTGCTGAATCATTTAGTACATATCGTAGACCGAACCATACATGATATTACAAGCATTAGAGTTTAATTAGACCACATCGGATCGGGTTTACAAAAGGGGCCGTACAGGCCAAATGAGTTCATTACATAAAATACACAAACGTAGCAGAAGCAAAAGGGTAAAGCACGTCTCTCCATAGGCAAGCGACTGGTGTAGCTTGTGTACGACCGATATTCACAAAGGGCTTGGATAATATTAGTTGTACGCTAACACCGGCGGAGCCAGCTAGACTGGGGCCAGACCTAGACTAGGAAACCAATCCACTCTTCGTCATTGCCTTGTCCATCCACACCTTGATCCTCGTAGTAGGAGTAGTCTCCATGATCCGTGGGTTCTAAGGGTTTAGGCAAAGAGCGAGGATGAGCACAACTTCCGTACTCGCGAGCCAACACACAAAATACAATAGTATACATGCTAGGCTTATCAAGGATTGGCTCATGTTCTTTTATTTGCACAAAGCAACATTTTTAACTACAATAGTTATAAAGTCATATCACTTAGCATTTTAACTCAATCACATTTTCTTAAAGAGAATATTTGTGCAATATTAATAACAACAGAGGTTACCTCCACCTTATGCTTATTTTTGATGATGGTTACATCCACCTAATATCAACACTGGGTAAGACTACCCAGGAAAGATCCCAAACAAGGGCTAGGTGAGCCCGACACATTATTCACCCTATCCACACAGTTTTATAAATAGAACTAATTCTTGTAAGTTTTCATGCCTTCCATTGACCGTGGGCTGTTCGAACAATTTATTGCTCTACATGGACTGTACACTTTACCCACAAGAGATAATCGTCTTGATACATACACACATTTCCTTGGACATGTGAATCAAGGGAGATTACCACAAGGCCTTTGCAAAGCATCCCTCAGTATTTGCTACACCTGCTAAGGTTTCACCTGGGTAGGGTTACGCCCACAGAGACCCGTCAACCCTTACCCATACCCCCTCTTGCGCCATACAGCTTACGCTCACAAAGACTCGTAAGTCGTACACCCCAACCAGTAGCTTTGAAGGCTCACGGCGAGGCGGGTCCTTCAATGGTGCAACTCGTACAGATATATAACAATTATTTAGCTAGGTCGTTACCATTATTAGACTTGTGGTTGTACTGTTTTACATTGGGAGGTCATCACAGGATTAAGTCCTTAAAGTTATCTAGGCGGTTCACTCCACGTGCCATCCACATACCGGCGTACCTTGGGCTTCATTTGTATTCAACAACATACCCTCCAACCTACCATCTGCCCAGATGGGGTATTAGCAAGTGTTTAGGCTTTTGAGGAGTGTAAACCAAATTATCAGAACCATATAAGTCATTTTCCCCAGTGACTGCCCAAAATAATTTTTTATGTTTAAAGGATGATGATTGTAGTTAATACCCCGGTACTTAAGCAAGACTAGCATGCTGCTTAAGTACAACTATAACTAGTAGGTTACCACATAATTACTAGGGTGACAAGGATTAGGGGATTCAATTATCAAAGAAAAGATATAACAATCATTTGATCATCAAGTTGGTATTTAACTACCTTAAAATCATTTGACATACAATTGCATAAGAAATTAAATCATGCAATTTGATATTTTAAGAGAATATAATTTGCATAAAACATAGGTTCAATATGATCAAAGTATTAACTCACCTGGGTCAAAGGCTAGAGGATCTTGGTATTCTTGAGCTTGATCGAAATGGAGGTCTCCGGCCTCTTCGAACTCTACTCGGACGAATGTACCGGAAAAGAAATGACAAGCGAACAAAGTAAATAAATACTAAACAGATAATACATGAACTCCAAAATTAACAAAACTAGTACCAAAATGTAGATCTTGAATTTACAAATTTTTAGGCACAAATTTCATAATTTTTGGAGTTATAACGAAGGAGATATGAATTTTTGAAGCTCTTCAAATGAATTTTTAATTGAAAAAAATCAAAAAAAGGGAGGAGAGAGAAAGGGCGACGGTGGGGCCCACGTCGCAGCCTCCCATGCGCACAGGGTTCCACGTGGACCGAGTCCGTGCGCGGGTGTGCACGGGCGTATGTGGACCAACCCACAGCCAGGCCCACGCGTCAGCTGAAGAGGGAGTTTAATGCAGCAATTAGTGCTTGTTTCGGGTCCACCAGTCGGTGGGGCAAGTCAGCACTAAAGCGGTGCTTAAGTGCAGCAATTAACACTATTAAACCATGATTAGCACTAATCATCCGACAGTGATCCCCGGCAATTAATCGCGCATAGTGCTGCCTTCGTCCCGACAATATAGCATGGGGGAAAACCGTGGGGCGAGGCTCGTCATCGGCGGAGGAAGGAGTGTCGGTGTAGGGAAGCGACCAAAATGGATTGCCCTCACTGAGGCAGAGCTGGTGGCGGCGGCGTTGGAGAGTCGCCGGAGCGGCGGCGGCCCAAAATTGAAAATGGAGCTCCAGCGACCCGCAAGAAAAAATGGGTGGAAGCATGGGCTAGAGGTGGGCTTAAGGGACTCACCAGGCCAACAATGGCGGCCGGAGGTGGATGGATGAAAGAGATCACCGGCGGGGAAGCTGACGGTCGGAAGTGAAGAGGATGAAGAAATCCGGTGGCTGTTGAAGATGAAAACCAAAATTAAGAGATGGAAAACATTCAAGAGCTGCTAGAACACGGAGTGACGTGAAAAGTTGAGGAGGAGCTTCACTGGAATGGTGAAAGACTGAAGGGGGTGTGGTGGCGGCTCGGCCTTCTTCAGTTCTTCTTAGCAGGTAGGACTTACCGTGGGAGAGGAGTGAGAAGGGGAGGTACCGGGGGGGTAGCCATGGCTTCTTGTAGCCGAAGGGGAGGAGATGGCCGTTGGAGGCAGTGTTGGAGCATAAGGGCTGAGGCGGCGTAGGGTAGGCGGAGCTGGGCCGGAGGCACGCGCGCGGGCGTGGGGAAGCCGGGAGAAGGCGGGACGCGCGGCTGGGCGCGGCCGGGGTGTGTGTGTGAAGCTGGAAGCGAGCGCAGCAGATGAGAGGGCGGGATGGAACGGCGCAGGTGCAGGGGATGACGGGTGGTAGGCGGGTGCGGAGGAGCTAGAGCCGGGCGTGTCGGGGTGCGCGTAGGCACCGTCTGAGGGGGGAAAACGGGGAAAGAAGGGCGAGGAGAGAGAGAAGAGAGAGAGAGGGTTTGAAAATTGAGAGATTTTGATGTTTTAAACTTGAAGCAAACTTGAGTTTGAAACTTGGGTTTTGAAATTTGTGTGAGCTTTTGAAATCAAAAACCAATTTCTGAAATTACTATTCATCATTTGAAAATAGATGTTACAAAACCTACCTACCTTAAAAGGAATCTCGACCCCCGAGATTCGAGCTACTCAGAAAACATATAAGGGTAGTCTAACTTTAACTGGTCTTCGCGCTCCCAAGTGGCTTCTCTTTTCGAGTGGTTGCTCCACTGAACTTTGCGGAGACGGATGATCTGGCGTCTTGTTTGCTTCTCCACAACATCAAGGATCTTGATCGGATGTTCTGGATACGACAGGTCTTTCTGGAGTGCGATGGCTTCAACTGGAGCTTGCTCTTCTAACACTCTGAGATATTTCTTGAGCTGAGAGACGTGAAACACGTTGTGGACGTCTGACAGACTCGCTGGTAACTCTAGCTGGTAGGCTACTTCTCCACGCTTGGCGGTGATTGGAAACGGGCCTATGTACCTTGGTGCAAGCTTGTCTTTCACTTTAAATCTCCGCATTCCTCGAAGGGGCGATACTTTAAGATACACATGGTCTCTGACTTCAAATGTTAATTTCCTGCGACGATTGTTGGCATAACTCTTCTATCTGGACTGGGCAGCTTGGAGGCGATCTCTGATCAGTCGGACCTTCTCTTCTGCCCGTTTGAGGGTATCTGGCCCAAATATATAGCCTTCTCCTGATTCTGACAAATGCAGAGGGGTTCTGCACTTTCTTCCATAGAGAGCTTCGAACGGGGATATTTTTCAGACTAAACTGGTAACTGTTGTGTGGATTTCATGGGGATATGCTCCAGATCTTAGGATGATGTGACAATTGGCAATGGCGTTTACGGTTTGTCGTTTCACGCGTTTTCGACAAAGTTACTGTGCTTATCGCTTTCGGGCGGTCCGACCGTCCCAGACGGGCGGTCCGACCGGTCCCATATCGGTCGGACCGGCCATCCGGGCGGTCGGACCGCGATGACCAAAAGTGTTCAAATCGAGCCGGGCCAAAAATAGGTGTTGTAGACAAGTAAGGATCCCAATGCACTTGGTCTCATGATTTTGGAGCCTCCAAAGAAAAGTTCTATTGGTTTAAAGTTTCCGAAGGTTTCGGTTTTGGGAGCTTGAATTTCGGCTAAGTCTTATATGGTCCGACCGCTCACGTGGAGCGGTCCGACCGCCATGGCGGCCTCGACCGGCCACCGGAGCGGTCGACCGTGAACTACTTGAACGCCACCAACTTCGTGGCGATGTTGTTTTGTTAGGTCAAAGTCATTGGTTTCATGGCATATGATTTGCATGATACATGTTTTGACTAACATGGGTCAAGTTGTGAAGAACTTGTTCCCGAATACGTGTTTTCTTGTCCGTGGTTGTGCAAAGTTGCTTGGTGGTCAACGACGGTCAACGGCGAAGGATCGGACTAGACTCGAGAGTTGAGGTCCGTAACGATTGACGATGCGGGTGAGGTCAACGACTCAAGCGTGACACAAGATGGACAAGGGTGACCTATTGGCGAATCCATGACGCATGGTGAAGCGGTTTAGGTCAAAAGTTAAAGACGGCGCCGCGGCGCAAGCGTGCGTGTGTGACCCGCTTGTTGGTGGGCTTTAACGGAGCCCAATTAAGTCAAACCCTAAGAGTTTTAGGCCTCCACTATAAATAGGAGGAGATGGTGGCTGCACCTCTTCTCTCTCTCGCCTTTTTATGTTTCAAAACCCTAATTGTCTTTAGGGAGTTGAGGTGGAGGCTAGGGCTTTTCATGGTTTGTGGTGAATTTCGTGATCCTTGATTGTCCACTCGATCCATGATGGTGTGGATGTAATCCAAAGAACAATCACGAAATCAATCTATGCAAGGTTTGCTTGAGATAAGTCTCTTTTCGCTCTTGCTTTCAATTTCGTGTTTTTTTAGGGCTTTCTTTGATCCACGAGTTTGTGATTGATTCTTTCACGTGAATTAGCTTGTGTGATATGTGTGAATCTATCTAGCATCATCTTGATCATCAATCTCTCACGAACAAGCTTTAGGATCAAGTTTTCGCTCTTGCCCTGCTTTAGACCTTCGTTAATCAATTGGCAATTGCTCAAGATCGCTCCAAGAATTATCATAATATTCGATTGGAATAGGTCCTCAATAGCATAGAGAAGGTGTGTGCAAAGTTTCGTGAAGTTTGGAGTTGAGAATCAAAAGTTAGACCTAATTGCAACTTCGCCATCGGCCGATTTTATGCTTCAGACGGTTACGTCAGATCGCCGGTCCGATCGCTTGTTACCACCGTCCGACCGATTTTGAGCGGTCCGACCGCCAAAGATAATAGCGTCCGACCGCCCGCAATCGGTCCGACTGGTTCACTACAATGGTCGACCGCCAAGATTTGTATTGCTTTGATTCTTGCCGATTATTGTCGCATTGCTTAGGGTTTTTATTGATTCAATACTAGTCTTCCATTGATCGTATATTGATCTTCATAGCTTTCTAATAGCTACTGGAGTGAAATTGTATTGAGTTCATAATTTGTGAAAAAGTGAGCGTGCTCCTATTCACCCCCCCTCTAGTCGCCTTTACGGTCCAACATGTTGTTGTAGGAGAATTCTGCGTATGGTAGACATTTTTTCCAGTCTACGGTAAATTCTAAAGCACTGGCCCGAAGCATGTCTTCTAGAATCTTATTCACTCTTTTTGTCTGTCCATCAGTCTGGGATAATATGCTGTGCTGAAGTTTAGGCGAGTCCCCAGTTCATCATGCAGACTGGCCTAGAAATACGAGGTGAATTGAGAATCTCGATCTGAGACTATTCTCTTGGGTACTCCATGTAGACACACGATACAAGCCATATACAACTCAGCCAATTTGTCTCATTTGTATTTGGTCTTCATAGGGATGAAAGGGGCAATTTTTGTCAATCTATTGACTATGACCCATATTGAATCGTATTCGGTCTTAGTTCACGGTAGACCAGTAATGAAATTCATTCCAATTTCTTTCTATTTTCACTAAGGGATTTGTAGTGGTTGAAACAGTCCTGCGGGTCTCTGGTGCTTGGCTTTGATCTGTTGGCACACATCACAACAAGCCACAAACTCTACGATGTCTCTTTTCATTCGTGGCCACCAATATAGAATCTTCATGTCTTGATACATCTTGGTGCTGCCTGAATGTTGGGTATATGCTGAGCTATGAGCTTCTTTCAGAATCATGTCTTTAAGCTCCTTCTGGTGGGGAACAAAGAGGCATTTTTCATACTATAGGATTCCTTGTTGGTCTTCTATCATCTTAGGGACTTTCTTTTTTTCCATGAGGTTTTTAAATTTATGGACTCCAGGGTGTCCTTCTTGGGCGGTCTTGATCCGCTCTTCTAAGGTTGGTTGAACTTCCATAGCTGCTATGGTGCCTTGCTCTATTATATCGAGGTTAAGTGCCACTAATTCCTTATAGAGCTCAGGTTGCGGTTCTTGAATCCGGACATTGTTGCAGTAGGACTTACGGCTCAATGCATCAGCTACTACATTAGCCTTTCCAGGATAATAGTGAACATCCAAATTGTAGTCTTTAATCAGCTCTAGCCATCTTCTTTGTCGGAGGTTGAGATCCGTTTGGGTGAAAATGTACTTGAGACTTTTGTGGTCTGTGAAGATGTTACAATGATTTTCGATCAGGTAACGCTGCCAAATCTTTAAGGCATGCACTACTGCGGCTAACTCCAAATCATGAGTTGGATAGTTGTCTTCGTGGGGACGGAGTTGTCTGAATGCATATGCCACGACCTTTCCTCCTTGCATGAGCACACAGCCAAGACCTTGACGCGAAGCATCACGATAAACTTCAAAATCCTTGTGTCTGTCCGGCAAGACTAACACTGGTGTGGTGGTTAACTTCTTCTTTAACTTCTGAAAACTCTTTTCATAGGCTTCTGTCCATTCATACTTCTTTTCTTTCTTGAGCAAATGGGTCATTGGTCTGGATAGCTTGAAGAACCCTTCTACAAAGCGTCGGTAGTATTCGGCCAATCTTAGAAAACTACGCACTTCGGTTACTGAGGTTGGTTGTTTCCATTCCAAAACAGCTTCTGCTTTCGACGGATCGACTGCGACTCCTTTAGCGAATACAATGTGTCCGAGAAAACTGATTTCTTGGAGCCAAAGCTCACACTTGCTGTACTTGGCATAAAGCTGGTTTTCTTTAAATTTCTCTAACACCAAATGCAGATGTTCCACATGTCCTTCATTGGTCTTGGAGTAGATTAAAATGTCATCTATGAGCAAGACGACAAACTTGTCTAAGCATTCCATAAAACCTTTGTTCATGAGGTTCATGAAGTAGGCTGACACATTGGTCAAGCCAAACGATATGATTGTGAACTCATATAGGCCATACCGGGTGGTAAAAGCCATTTTAGGGATATCCTCAGCCCTGATCTTAAGCTAGTGGTATCCTGACCTTAGGTCTAACTTGGAGAACACGGCTGCTCCTGTCAGCTGATCGAACAGATCATCAATACGGAGCAAAGGGTACTTATTCTTGATAGTCACATCATTGAGGGCACTATAATCCACACACCGTCTAGCGGTGCCATCCTTTTTCTTTACGAAAAGTACCGACGAACCCCAGGGGGATGAGGTAGGTCTGATGAAACCTTTGTCTTGCAACTCTTCTATCTGTACCTTTAGCTCTTCAAGCTCATCGACGACCATTCTATATGGTCTCTTAGCAATCGGGGCGGTCCCCGGCTTCAGGTTGATTACAAATTCGATGTCTTGGTCTGGTGGCATGCCGGGTAATTCTTCTGGAAAAACCTCTGGGTAATCTTGAACTACAGGCGTTGTCTCCAGCGATACCTCCTCGAGGTTATGGATCGCACGATCCAAATCAGAGGAGCGGTCCAAATTAACTTTTATTGTGGTTTCGGGGTCCTTGGTGAGTACCGTCTTTCTGTTGGCATAGTCTATCACTCCTTGGTATCTGGCCAACCAATCCATCCCTAGGATGATGTCCGAAGTTTGGGCTTGAAGCACTAAGAGCTTTGCTAGAAATCCAGAATTTTCTGAAGCAATCTCTACTCGGGGACTTACTAAGGTAGCAGATAAGGGTCCCCCGGGTGAGCTAAGTACCATGGGTTTTTTAACTTAAAGGTTAGCAGTTTAAGCCTTTCAACAAACTTTCTTGATGTAAAAGAATGTGAAGCTCCAGAATCAAACAAAACTTGTCCTTGGACGTGTGAATTAAGGGAGATTACCACAAGGCCTTTACAAATCATCCCTCGATATTTGCTACACCTACTAATGTTTCACCTGGGTAGGGTTATGCCCCGTCAACCCTTACCCAGACCCCCTCTTACGCCATACGGCTTACGCTCACAAAGACTCGTAAGTTGTACACCCCAACCCGTAGCTCCGAAGGCTCACAACGAGGCAGGTCCTTAAATGGTGCAACTCTCCTTAAAGTTATCTGGGTGGTTCATTCCACGTGCCATCCACATACCAGCGTACCTAGGGCTTCATTAGTACCCAACAACATACCCTCCAGCTTACCATCCCCCCAGATGGGGTATTAGCAAGTTTTTAGGGTTTTGAGGAGTGTAAACCAAATTATCTCAACCATACCAGTTATTTCCCCCAATGACTGTCCAAAACAATTTTTATGTTTAAAGGATGATGATTGGAGTAGTTAATACCCCGGTACTTAAGCAAGACTAACATGGCGTTTAAGTACAACTATAACTAGTAGGTTACCACATAATTACTAGGATGACAAGGATTAGGGGATTCAATTTTCAAAGGAAACACATAATAATAATTTGATCATCAAGTTGGTATTTAACTACCTTAAGATCTTTTGACATACATTTGCATAAGAAATTAAAGCATGTAATTTGATATTTTAGAAGAATATAATTAGCATAAAATATAGGTTCAATATGATCAAAGTATTAACTCGCCTGGGTCAAAGGCTAGAGGATCTTGGTATTCTTGAGCTTGATCGAAATGGAGGTCTCTGGCTTCTTCGAACTCTATTCGGACGAACGTACCGGAAAAGAAAAGACAAGTGAACAAAGAAAATGAATACTAAACAGAGAATAAATGAACTCCAAAGTTAACAAAACTAGTACCAAAATGTAGTGTTGAATTTACAAATTTTTAGGCACAAATTTCATAATTTTTGGAGTTATAATGAAGGAGATATGAATTTTTGAAGCTCTTCAAATGAATTTTTAATTGAAAAGAAAATCAGAAAAATGTAGGAGAGAGAATGGCCAACGGTGGGGCCCACAGCGCAGCCTCCCAGGCGCACGGGGTTCCGCATGGACCGAGTCATTGCGTGGGCGTATGTGGACCAACCCACAGCAGGGCCCACGCGTTAGCTGAAGAGGGAGTTTAATGCTGCAATTACCGCTTGCTTCGGGTCCACCAGTCGGTGGGGCAAGTCAGCACTAAAGCGGTGCTTAAGTGCAGCAATTAACACTATTAAACAGTGATTAGCACTAATCATCCAACAGTGATCCCCGGCAATTAATCATGCATAGTGCTGCCTTCGTCCTGACAACAGAGCAGGGGGAAAACCGTGGGGGGTGCGACTTGTCGTTGGCGGAGGAAGGAGCGGCGGTGCGGGGAAGCGACCAAAATGGATTGCCCTCGCCGAGGCGGAGCTGGTGGCGGCGCCAGAGAGTTGTCGGAGCGGCGGTGTGATAGCAAGGGGTGGTGGCCCAAAAATGAAAACAGAGCTACGACAATTTGCAAGAAAAATGGGTGGGAGCATGGGCTAGAGGAGGGCTTAAGGGACCCACCAAGCCAACAATAGCGGCCGAAGGTGGACGGGTGCAAGAGATCATCAGCGGGGAAGCTGACGGCCGGAAGCGAAGGGGATGAAGAAATTCGGCGACTGCTGAAGATGAAAACCAAAATTAAGAGATGGAAAACATTCAAGGGCTGCTAGAACACAAAGTGGCGCGAAAAGTTGAGGAGGAGCTTCACTGGAATGGTGAAAGACCGAAGGGGGTGCGGTGACGGCTCGGCCTTCTTCAGTTCTTCTCAGCGGGTAGGATTTATCGTGGGAGAGTGAGAAGGGGAGGTACGGGGGGTAGCCATGGCTTCTTATAGCCGAAGGGGAGGAGATGGCCGTTGGAGGCGGTGCTGGAGCGTAAGGGCCGAGGCGGCGCGGGGTAGGTGGAGTTGGGCCGGAGGCGCGTGCGTGGGCGCGGGGAAGCCAGGAGCAGGCAGACACGGGGGAGCTGAGGTGGCGCTTCGGGGCGTGTGTTGTGCTGGGAAGCCGAGAGTAGGCGGATGCAGAGAGGCCAGGATGGGACGGCGCAGGCGCAGGGGATGACGGGTGGCAGGCAGGTGCGGAGGAGCCAGAGCCGGGCGTGTCAGGGCATGCGCAGGCGCCGGCTGAGGGCGAAAACGGGGAGAGAAGGGAGGGGGGAGAGAGAGAGGGTTTGAAAATTGAGAGATTTTGATGTTTGAAACTTGAAGCAAACTTGATTTTGAAACTTGGGTTTTGAAATTTGTGTGAGCTTTTGAAATCAAAAACCAATTTCTGAAATTACTATTCATCTTCTGAAAATGGATATTACAAGAATATAGTGGTAAAGAATAACGTAACAACTAATCCTCTTGTGCCCTCTGTTTTGGATGGGTACCTCTTGCTTGGCTTGCTTCTTAGGTTCCTATGACCACATCTCGTGGGTTTATAAAGCCCTCTTAACCCTCCTCAAAAGTGAAGTAGGGATCCTACTCTAAAGAGAAGTAGGAGTCATAATCCAATTATAATTCATCTAGCTTTTATTATAGTACACCTCTTCAAGTCCCAGTAGATTATCATATGAAACACCATACTCAACATGTACTATGTATATACCACTCCATGCACGATGAGAATTGAACAAAACTAAGAACAAAACTAGTCTTAACTGCTTAAGAAGTCGCTAACTAAAAACTAGAAAGAGCACAACCATTTTTATTTATTATTTTTTGCAGCGGCGATATGGATTCTGTATGCTCACTTACCGCGACGAGGTACTCTGTTAAGGATCTTAATCTGACCGTCACGAAAAAATGGCGCCCTTGGTACACCCCTGACAGTGAGGTAATGGATACGCAGAAACAATGCTAGTAGAAGAATTAATTTAAATTTAGACGTGATTTGTGATTTTGGTACTGGTTGGTGGTGGCTGCAGGTTGGAGGCTATGTTCAGCAGTACCAGGGCGGGTTCACGCTGGCATCAGTGAGGGGAGCTGGCCATTTGGTTCCTACTTTCCAGCCCAAGAGATCCCTTGTTCTTCTCTACTCTTTCCTGAAGGGCATGCTCCCACCTGATGACAATATCCCAAACTGAATTGGGTGCTCACATTTCACTTTCTGATTGGAATAATGATCGGTTCCTATTTCCACATCAAGAATAGTTGTTGCTTACACGCAGAGTTAAAGCGTGGACATCATTCATAATTGTCTTGTAGTTTACACATGCCTGCTGAACAGAATGGTAATGGATTTCCCAAGCTGAATTGGGTGACCACATTTCACTTTCTGATTGGAATAATCGATTGGTTCCTATTTCCACACCATGAATAGTTGTTGCTTACACACAAGGTTAAAGTGCGGACAGCATTCACAATGGTCTTGTAGTTTACACATGCTTGCTGAAAAGAATCATAATTGGATCGGGATCCTAGCAACAGCAGAGACACACAATGTTCTCCGTATTAACACTCCTCAGCCATTAGATGAAATGCGGATGGATGAGATTGATCGCTGTACCATAATCTGAACAGAGTTGGCTACGACATTCTATCTACAGTGTTTTTGCACAGTGGATGAGATTGAGCGAACACCACAATCTAAATAGTGTTAGCTATAGTATTCTATATGCAGTGTTTTCCGCACAGTGATTTGCTACGGCGTATGTAACAAAAAAAAACCTATAGTGCTACTATATATCACTGTTCATACAACTGAAATTAGTGTATGCTCATTGGTCATGTGCAGTATTACAGTGGATCCGAATCTAATTGTAATGTGTGGTGGTCACATGAGACATAATAGAGAGAATCAAACATCCTGGCTTGTGACTACCCCATATATAATTTCATGATGTGGGTGCCTAGGCACCCAGGTGCCTTATGTAATATATGTATATATGTGTACACACACACACTACACAAAGGGTCATCACAGACGGTTCTAAACCGTCATCGTAGACGGTTTCTGAACCGTATGATTTTATATGTCTGTGATAAAAGGTGGTTATCAAGACGGTTTTTTAGCCATCTGTGATAAGTACCAACACAAACGATTTTTGGTTGAAGCCGTCTGTGAAAGCCTACTTTCACAGACGGCTTCTAACAATAGCCATCTATGATATGTGGGATATCATAGACGGTTAATGTACCAACTGTTTGTGATATCCCACGTATCACAGACGGTTCTTGATGGTAGTCGTCTGTGATAGTAGGATTTCACGGATGGTTTATATCACAAAATGGTCTGTGATATGTTGGTCATCGCAGACCGTTATATGTACCACCGTCTGTGATATGCTACATATCACAGATGATTGTTGGTGGTAACCGTCTGTGATAGTTCGTTCTATACTATTTTTTTGTTTTTCGGCTAGCCTCCCGAAATGTTAGCCATGTCCTCTGAAAACAAGCAAGCAGAAAACAGATAAATCACAAATAAGTGAATTACAACTCAAAGTGAATTACAAAAGAATTTTCAAGTATTCTAGAGTTACAATTGAATTACAACTCAAAGTGAATTACAGTTGAATCAATTGTTTGAACATGTGTTAAGCAGAGTGAAACTCTCCTTTCGTGTTAATGATCTCCGACATGATGAAGGAAGCGAGCCGTCCTCGAACGTCCGAGATTTCGCTCAGATTGAATGTGCATGGTGGGATTGTCAAGCCCTGTCGCTAGGAGGAGTAAAGTAGTAAGAATATATATTTAAATTGATAATTAGGAAATAATTATTATGACATTGACAAACCTCTAGATCTTTCGTCTTTGCACTCATGATGTCCTGCATATGATGGCAAACGTAGAATGCCCATAGGTGGTCTTGTAGTTGTTGGTGGCACTGTGAAAGGTGAATTACATATATAGGTATATTCAGTTCGAGAGGCATTATTATGAAGTGTGATATAGGATTATTGTGTTGTAGCGGGCACCGAAAATCGCATCCTGTGCCGTAGTGTGGTGCTCGATTCCTTGTGTCTCCCTCCCCCGACAACATAGGTGCTGAACGACCTATGTGATTCTAAAAAGTTATCCTCAGCCATTACAAACGAATGAAGACTACAATAGATTTATATATAGAGGAAATGAACATACCAGTCGAGTATTTCTTGCACAAGAGTGAAGTCGTGGTTCTTGTTGAGTAGGGAATTAAGGTATATTGCCTTATTCCATTTTGGTACAATGACTATAAGGATCCAGTGACATCTACTCATGTATGTTGCTATAGTTATAAAACCTAAGTTTGTGTTGCGTATAAAGTACAAATAAAAGTTGTATAGCAAGTAGTGAAGCACTTACTTGTGGTTGTAGGGCACTAGTATGTAGTCCTTGTCGCCGTGGGCAAGCAATCCCATCGCTATGTAATTCTCGATGTAGGATGCGTCTTGGGTAATGCATTGCTCAGAGATCAAATGTGGGTCAAGGAAACCTAACGGTTCTCGCTATTGCCTGGCTTCTTTCATCATGTATCTATTCATAAGCAATGAGTTATGACATTTATTGGTATTACGTGAATGTATAACTTGATTGTATACACTTCAGTGTCCAGCATCGTAAAAGTGAGGTGTCGAGGTTGAATAGTTCGATAAATCTTGGAAGCCCACGATGAAGTAGCTCAACTCGTGAAGGAAATGCCTCTCTGTGAATTTGACGGTGATTCCAGTAGGCCAATTTGTCCTCTGCTCTTTGGTCTTCTCCATGTACTAGGCATGCAGTCTCTCGCAAGCTATTCCAAGGCGTGGTAATAGTGTGTCGAGGATCAACGACATTCCAAGGGAGAACGTCCCGGGCTTGGGAGGCACCTTAATTTTCTTAAATTTGGCCTTAGCTTCTCGCCTGCCAGACGTCTTCCAGGGAGATGACTCGGCACACTTTTCTTGTTTCTTGGGCGTCGTCTCCACAGGAGCCAATACGGTGGCCTTCTGAAGTGGAGGTTCAGGTGGAGTCATCGATGGCTCTGTTGGAGATGCATGGTCATGTGGAGATGGCGACACTGCAGGGTTCAGGGTGATATTTCTCTTGGGCCATGGATAAAAGTGTGCACAGCATCCACTGGAGCCGATACGATGGCCTTCTGAAGCAGAGGTTGAGGTGGAGTCATCGAGGGTTCTGCTGGAGAGGCATGGTTGTGTGGAGATCACGACACTGTAAGGTCCAAGGCGATGTCCCTCTTGGGCCATTGGATAAAAGTGTGCACGATATCCCCTAGTGTTATGATGTCTTCATTCGGGGATTTCTCCAGCGGACGACCATGAAAGTGTAATGTACTATGTCCACCTAGACCTTCGCGTAACCCTGTGCCAGCTGGGCACCGTTCCTTCTTGACATGGAAACACCATCCCCTGCCTAACCTCAATAGAAATGGACTAAACCAGCCTCAATTGGAGCTTGCGGTGCCTGGGTTCCTACAAAATGATACACAATTAGCTAAGACGTCCTACAGGTCTATCTTTGGAGTATTCCAGATATGTGCATTACCTGGATGTTGTCGATAGGTAATTGGATGTTGTTATATTCAGAAAGTGGCGTGGAAGCGCATCTACTCTGACGTTGAGGGGGACTAGCTCCCAAAATAACGGTGGTGGCTTGCGACTGATTGAGGATTTGAATTATTTGTTCCTTCAATGATGTTATCTGTCCTCAAAATTCTACACTAATCTCTGCACGAAACTCCTCTTTCATCCGTTCCTCGCGCTCGGTCTTGGATCTCTTCCTACTCCTATACGCCTCGGAGTCATGTGGGGATCCCTTCCTTCAAGGTACGTAAACCCCAAGGCCTCGCATGCGACCCAGGTGCTTCTTTTTTTTCAGGGTCATGGATAGCATATCCGTCTCCTGACTGCTTCAAAGGAGCCTTCGAAAGATTGGGTATTCAATGTTTGCTGCAAGAGGCCATCATGTTATTTTAGACCCTATGAAGTTATAGACTTATCAACAACTAGGTAGTTCGGCATATCTTATCAGACATTGGGACACTCCCTCGTCTGTCGGATTTGTGAAAGAGATGGTGCCCGAAGACGTGGTTGATGACCTCGCTGTTAACTACATTCGGGCACGCTCGTTTGTGATCCCGGCAAATGGCATGGAGGCATCCCACCGGATTGCCTCCTCGTTCTCCCTCGTCCTCTGCAGGATTTTACCCGCATACCCAATGGTGCCAGTCTGTGGGGTGAGTGTTTTTTCTCTGGAGAGCCTTGCGCGCCGCACTTTGCTGCTGAAATTCAGCCGTTGTCTTCAACCCAAAGGCGTCTCATGTATCCGACGACACAAAATGATACTTCATGAAGGGCGTCCAATCCTTGTTCACATACTTTGTGACAAGCGTGGTCTTGGAGGTCTTCCACCACTACTATAGAAAATGACATCACAGATGGTTCAAAATCATCATCACATACGGTTTTATGTAACGTCTAACTTTACAAACGGTTTTTGAACCGTCTGTGATAGTGTATTTTCACAGATAGTTCTGAACAAGAACCGTCTGCGATAATTTTTTCTATTGCAAAAAAAATTGGATTTTGGATGTTTCATAGTTAGTACCATCATAGTTCCTAATATAGAACTTGAACCTAGAAGATAAAATATAAGGTGTCTTAGACTGAACAAGATACTAAATGTATATGTGAGCTTTCCATCTTCAGATACTCTTAAAAATACATGAAAAATGCATTACTCCTATTCAAAAACCTTCCTGACCTCCCCCTTGTGGCCTATGAGTACCCCGATGCTACCCATCTTGACCATGGCATTGGCGAAGTCCTACTGGAAGTAGGCCTTGAAGAGGATACTAAGGAGGCCCGAGTAGGAGTCGACGACGTCGACGGTGGAGGTGTCATTGTAGAGCACGGCGTCGGAGGCGACGACAGCGAAGCCGTTGCGATTGTGAGCTGCTGCACCCATTTACTATTTACATACGTGCACCCATAGGTTAGCTACCATGATCGATCGATTCATCGAGGAAGAAGAAGTTTGTTTTCTTACAGCTGAGGAGGACAAGGTCTTTGTCGTCAAGACCTGCGGCGGCGAACTTGAACCGGAGCATGTCGACGGAGTCGTGGATGTCCAGCGGCACGTCGGTGTCCCGTAGGTTCAACACCCTCCCCAGCATGTCCCGCCTCGACTCGGCTATAATATATAAGGACAACACAAAAATATTTTGCCTCCCCCACACACGTTCAATTTTTTTTGAACTCTCGCGCTGCGAATCACAGACGGTTTCATACAAAAATCGTTTGTGATGACATATCACAGATGGTTCATATCAGACGGTTATGACGATATATCTCAGACGGTTATTCTTAAGAACCGTATGTGAATTATCACAGACGGTTCTATTTACAAACCGTCTGTGATAAAGGAACCATCTGTGATAAGTACAATACAGACGGTTCCCAAGAACCGTCTGTGATGAGGCGTCCAGTATAACCTGTTTTGTAGTAGTGCACGTCTTTCCCATCGCGAGGAACACCTACCGTCGCATGAGTCCCTAGGCTTCTGCTGGGATCTCGAACAAAATTGAAATTTCAGCCCACAACTACTCTTTCTCTACTTTCATCAGAAACTTCCAGCTTGGTGTGGTGATGGGGTCCCGTTCCCTTGCAACTATCCCGCAGGTGGTCCGGAATGCTACCGCTACTTTCGTTGGATGTAGAGGGACCCCAACGGGACTGATTTCCACGATGGTCATTCGAACCCTCAGGCCTTTTCGATATCTCTCTGCCATCTCGCTTAGGTGCCCCTTTCTTCGGAGCGCCAGACGCATTCAACAATGTCGATGATGGAGGCGAAGACTGTGTGGACGTCATATCGCTTACTTGCTAGCTATGAAAACTTTTTAGCATAAGATGAATGAAGGAGAGAAACATGAATGAAGGAGAGATTAACATTTGATAGTCTTGATTTATTGAGTTTAATTAATTAACACAAAAATTTGGCCTCATGCCCCCACAATAAATAATTAACACAACGAGGCAATAGATTTTCTGAATTGTTGTAAAATTGGCACTTTTTGCCAACTTTCATAATTAATTTCAGCACAATTAACAATAATGAAAGCATAATTCCAGCAGTATTTAAATGACAAAATTAACATAAATGCATGTAAATCCACCAAGTCATTCAAACTAGACAATATGCTCAAACCATAGAACATGACAATAATAGAAATCAACATAATGCTCAGATTTAATAGTTTAATTATTGCTCTTAGATGTCAGGCTGCTCAAGATGAATCTTGGCCTCCTCGCCATGATTGTCTACGCTCTTCAGTAATTGAATATGATCACAAAAATTTAGATTTTTAGCTCTTAACAATGCTTTATTGTGATGTCAAATTAAGATCTCACAAATAACAATATATCATTCAGCTACAAAAGAGATGATTCTGATTAACAGTGCAAAGAAATAGGACTTTAGCAATTCAGCCAACAGATAAGTAAACAACCAACAGTGTTGAAAAGTCATAGACTGAACATGAAAGCCTGCCGACTGATAGTGAACCAAAATGGTCACAGCACAGAGAATCAACTTAGTTTAGTAAACGCAACATAACCAAGCCTTATGAAGATAATATAGCCAGAAAACTAGTGATAAAATGGCAACAACAAGCAACATCTATAGAGCTCAAATATGAATTTGCTTATCAATTCAATTTTAGTATACGGCAATTATCCTCATTAAGCAATTAAACCGAGACCACTGACAATACTTGCTAAGTGAACATATTACGACAATTATCCTCATTAAGCAATTAAACTGAGCCTGAATAGAACAAATGCGGTAAGCAACTACATTACCCCACCATACAGAGATGGGAGATTTGGGATCCATTCCTTCGATTACCGAGATGAGAGGAAGATCGAGTTTGGAAGAAGGAGCGGTCGGGTCAGATCTGGGAGGGAAGGACGATCGGATTGGTCAACGCACAAACTTCACCGTAAGCTCAGAACTTCACGCGCGACGTCGGGGAGCAGCAGGAACTGGTGGCGTCGGGTAGCATGCAACTAAAATGATTCACAACACAAGGAGCTTTACTTGAGGATGCAGACGTTGGCGAGGCTACGTGGGAGGCGGAGGAACTGGGCGAACTCGCAGTAGGGTGCTGTGAGGAAGACGTAGAAGATCCCAGCTGTGAAGAGCACGAGCACCAGGGACCGGCGATGATGGGAAGAAGGGTGGCGTCGGCGTCGGGGAGAAGGCGAGGCGACGGGGAGAAGGGGAAGGGACGGGTGAGTGAGGAGTAAGGGCGCAAACCCTAGAAGGGCCTACTTATAAAGGAATATCACAAATGGTTCTGTTACAAAACCGTCTGTGATATGGTCTCATATCACAGATGGTTCCATAATATAATTATTGGTGATATGTATCACAAACAGTTCTACAATATAACTGTCTGTGATATGCGACCATACCATATCACAGACGGTTGTATTTTAGAACCGTCGGTGATACATATCACAAACTGTTTGTTCTACTAAACCGCCTGTGATATTTCATTCTATAGATAAAAAATATTCTATTTTTTGGTTAGCATCAGGAAATGCTAGCCATACCCTCTGAAAACAAGAAAGCAGATACGATCACAAATGGAATAATTTCTTAATTACTAAATCAATTACAATGGAATAATTTCTTAATTACATGCCGAGTTTCTTAATTACAATGGAACAATTTCCTTTTAAAAATAGCCCTTCACGATGATCGAGGCGCATATAGCTAGCTTTCTCATTGGGTTCTTCCTCGAGGCTGATGCCATCCCCGAAAGGAGGCAACTCATCAAATTGATTGTACTATTCCTTATCCACGATATTCTCAACTCCGACAATCTTTTTTTCCATGAAGAACTACGTAGCATTTCTTATTTGTCAGGTCCGTTACATAAAAAAACTTGAACAACTTGCTTAGTGAGTATGAATGGTTAGTCCTTGTATCTGACACATTCGAGGTCCACAGTACTGACGCCTGTAACATCCCAATTTTCTGAACTTTAAAAACCTTTTGAATAGTTACTGGTTGGAAAATACATTATTTGAATTCTTATTAAATTTCTATTAGATTTATTTAAAGCTTAATATAGACTTTCATACCATAATAATTTAATAGAGTTAAGCCCAACATCAACCATTATAAAAACTATTCTATTTCGATTCCATATGCTTGGATATAGTTTCTAGATTTTTTTTGGATTTTTTCTAAGTTCATTTGCTATTTTCTAATTGCCATTGGGATTTTCTGGTATTTTCTGAAATAGAAAAGCAATTAAAATCCCGGGAACAGTATTGGGCCGAATCTCCTGGTCCAACACTGTGCAGCCCAGCTCCTATTCCCGCACGTGGCCTACCTCCTCGGCCCATCTCTACGCGCTGTCGTCAGCCCGCCACGCCCGCACGCGCGTTCGATCGCATACGCTAATAGGTGGGTCCCACCACCTTCGTCTTCCTCGCGCCGCTTTCTTCCCCGCGCGCGCCCGGCCTTGCCGCCATTGGAGCTTCGCCCGACAAATGGACTTTCCAACCAGATTTGTTCTAAAAAATGTGCCAAATCTTACCTCTATCTCACCCGCACTCGTTTCGGTTGGAATCAAATCCTATACCCTTCCTTATCTCTGAGATTTCGTTGGGGTTGTTTCGGACTCGTTTCGGACTCCGCCGCCTACACGCCACCTTGTGCTCGCCTGACCCCTATAAATAGGACCCTTGGGATCGCAGCACCGTTCGCATCAAAACCCCTCAAGTCCCCGCCCCTCTAGAGCCCTAGCGCCACCGTAATCCATCACCTAGTGTTTTCGGCCGGAGCTTGAATTCTTTGGATTTTTCCGCCGCCATCGCCACCTCGTCGCCGTTGAGCACACCACTGGGTCCGCCGTCACCAGAGCAACCTCTAGCGCTCATCCGCGTCCCCAGAGCACCACTAGAGTCATCGTCCGACAAAACCGAATACTGCTCCGCCGCTTCAAGCTCGCCGCCGGCGGTTGCTTTGGTTCCCGAGCGCTGGTAAGGGTGTCACTAGATGCGCAGTAACCCCAGCTACACACTGGTACTCCTTGCCAGCGACGATACGCCGCCATTCGCTGGGAACCATCGGCCCCGAAGGCCGCTCGCCACAGTGTCCTCGCTACCGCCACCTCGGCCGACAAAGATCGCCAGCGCGCTCGTGTGTGTCGTCGGTGTGGCGCTAGATCAGTGCCCACATGTCGCATGCGTGGCCGGTCCACAACCCCGGATTTTCAGTGGCTCGGTAGACTTAGTCCACCGTGAGCCGTCTCACTAACTTGTGGGTCCTACATGTTAGAATTTCTTTTATTTATTTCTTTTCCAGAAATTTGTTTGCTGATGTCAGCGCTTGTGCAATAATTCGATTTTTCTTTAGAGAAATAATTCAGAAATTCTAATTACATCCATAATTACGGTTTTCTTTAGATTCAATCTTCCAAAGCCCATAACTTTTGCATTCGAACTCCGATTGAGCCCATTAAGATTTCTAAATTTATATAAATTCAAGATCTATTCATTTATGATTTTTGTTTAATTTTTGGAGTTTGTTTTGCCTCTTTTATTTATTTATTTATTTTATTTATTTCATTTGTGAGTAGACGTTAATTCTTCGAGGACTTTTGAAGGAGTGCCTCAAGATCAAGATCAGTACCTAGACCTATTCCAAGGCAAGTTATACCTTTGATCATATTGCACACATTTTTCAAAATACTTTGATTCAAATTATTGCATTCTATTTCAAGTATTTATTTAAATGCTTTTGGGTGTAGTTATTAATCCAAATTGTTACAACCACCTTGTCTGTTGTTATGCCACGATCTTTTGTCACCCTAGGTTGGTTCATTATTAGTTGGTATTATCGTAGCACCAATGTGGGTTGGTTAGATACGTGTAGACTGCTTAGCCATGCTACGAGTCATCATTTCTTGTGAGTTGCAATTATAAACTTGACTAAGTGATTATGGAACTGTGTAATAAAACTGTGTGTACTGTGTGTTATTACTCGTCGATGGCATGTGTTGCACTTAATCGATAGGGTTGGAAATGATTTAGACTGAGGTAAGTGGTGGATACTGTGTGATGGTGCAAAACTATGCGAATGGGAATATTGTCTGTGTGACACTTAGTTAGAAATTGAAAGTATTGCCTTGGTCAATTATGGACTTAACTTTGTGTGCCATTGAACCGAGCTTTACTATACAACCACATGCCTGGTATGGGACGGGCCTAACTTAGTAGGTTATAGAATCTTGCCATTGACAACTCATGTTGTAGATTAGGCTGTGTGATGGGTGGAGGTGTGGACTACGAGATAGGTCACATCGCGGGACGGTTCACCGCATCCCTGTCCAACGGTGTGTGTCGTACCAAACGCTGTGTGTATCGGTTGGATGACAGTAAAGCACATCGTGGGAAGGTTTTGTTGTGGTCAGTGCTAGCTACACTGACTATATCGTGTGGGAAAAGTGTACAATCTCTGCAGAGTGTTAATCAATCTATTCGAATAGCCGCGTCCACAGTCATAGATATGCTCGAGAATTTCACACAAGGGGTAGATTTTCATAAAACATTTGAGAAGGGAGCTGTGTGATCTAAGTCATATGGCTGTGTGAATAACTTGTTTAGACTATGCGTCTTTGTGAAATCAAATGATAAATTAACATTGTTTATTTGTTTTGAATTATATTTTCAATCTATTATTTGTATTCAATTGCAAATGTTGTATTTCTGCAAAAGAACCACAAAAGCCATTCCTTTGGAATAAGACATCATCTATAAATTGCATTATGTGGTATGACTTGCGAGTACTGTTGTGTACTCATGCTTGCTTCAAACAATCAACAGAAGTGGAGGAGTCTTCGCCTGCATTTGAGGAGGAGTTCGATGAAGGTGCTGATCATTTGGGTCTCGATCCCAGTCTGTTGCCTGTGGTGAATTGATGGGATTCCGCTGGAGTTTATTTTCATTCTGCTGCTGTTATTTTATTTATTGTCAGCCCTGCGAGACTTAATAAATGTAAACTCGACTATAAGGTCAAAACCATTATTTACTATTCAAATTAGTCGTTTATCTTATTAATCGTCTTGTGTGGATCAATATTCATCTATGTTGATACTGTGTACACTAGCGTGACCCTGGACTAGTGCAGAATACACAGAGGGTCCAGAATTGCATTTTTGGGTCCCAACAAAGCCGTACTTGTCGACCTTCACACCGTGTGGAAGTTTGACCCAATAGCATCGAAACAGGGGGGATCTTGAAAAGTACGTAGTCGAGCTCCCAAATCTCCTCTACGTACCCATAGTAGGATCTCAACCCACATTTCATCATGTTTGGCCCAACGGTATTTAACTGCTCGTGAAACGCATCTATACAGACACTGTTGTTTTGGATTGCGCTCTTCATATCTCGAGCTTTCGTATAAAATATGTACCTATTTATGTTGTATCCTTGCCATGTCCCAATTGTAAATTTTGGCCATTTTGCCAACCATCGTAGTGTACCATCACTTGATGACCTCCCAGTGAATCACACCTTTAACCATTCGTTGAACCGACGGTTGTGCTATGTCGTTTTCCAAACCTCCGACCGGCTTGGATTCTTTTGGCGTACTATGTCTTTATGCTCGTCGATGTACGGGGACACATTGGTCATGTGTTGCAAGACTGTGAAATGGGCTTGAGCGTGCGTATCTAGAACATGAGTGATTGCTTTCCTTCCGATGGTCCTGATACCATCCATCTTCCCCTCTTAACGAGATAGAGACATACCTATTGGTTCCACCCGAGCCATGTAATAGATTCATAACTCAATGACCTCTTCGGATACATAACCTTCGATGATGCTACCCTCCAGCCAAGATCGATTTCATACATAGGACTTGAGAATTCCCATGTACCTCTCGAACGAGTACATATGATGTAGGAACACATGGCTGTATATCTTTATCTCTTTTGGAAGGTGAACAATGAGATGTACCATGATATCAAAAAATGACGAAGGAAAATACATCTCAAGATGACATAGAGTCGTCACCACCTCGGCATGCAGAGCATCTAATCCTTTGGAATTGATGACCTTCTGAGTTGAGTTAAAGAAATAACACAGCCTCATGATTGCCACTCGGACCTTGTTCGGTAAAATACTTCTAATTACAACAGAAAACATTTGTGTCATCAGCACATGACAATCATGAGACTTCATACCAATTAATTTTAAATCTTCCATAAAAACAAGTTTCTTCATGCTGGCGGAGTAACCGTGCGGAACTTTCACACCATACAAGCTCTGGCACAATTCATTTCTCTCAGACTTGGACAGAGTGTAGCAAGCTGGAGAAGATACGTTCGGCCTTTCTCGGTGTCTTTCGGTGCTAACTCGGTCCTTATATTTATATCAACCAAGTTAAGCCGTGCATTGAAAACATCCTTTCTTTGTCACGAATGTTCAGTAAGAGACCAATCAAGCTATCACATACATTCTTCTCCACGTGCATGACGTCGATGCAGTGGTGAACTTCTAAGTCCTCAATTTACATCCCTTTCTAAGCACAACATCGATATCCTTAATCATATTATAGACCTCTTTCCCTCTAAAAGCCCTTGGATCTTTCGGTATGGGTGATACTTGGGAAGGAACCTACGGTAACGTATGTACACAGTTTCACACAAGTTATTCAGCCACACACTCTTGGTATCATGTAAGCAGCACGGACATGCTTTCCATCCTTTTGTACTAAACCCCGACATGTTACCAAGGGCAAGAAAATCATTGATGGTGCAGAACAACATAGCGCATAAACTGAAGTTCTCTCGTTTGTATGCATCCCATACTTGTACCCCTTCGTTCCACAGTGTCACAAAACCTTCCAACAATGGTGCTAGGTACACATCAATATTGTTTCCGGGTTGCTTTGACCCTTGGATAAGTAGTGATATCAAAATGTACTTCTGCTTCATACACAACCAAGGAGGAAGGTTGTATATACAAAAATTCACGAGCCAGACGCTATGTCGGCTGCTCATGTTACGGAAAGGATTCATTCCGTCTGTACTCAACCCAAACCTTATATTCCTCGGTTCCGTACCAAAGTCTTCGAAGCTCCTATCGAAGTTTCTCCACTGGGCAGAATCAACAGGGTGTCTTAGTTTTCCATCTTTTTACGCTTCTCCGAGTGCCAACACAGCAATCTTACCTCCTTTCGGTTTGCAAATAAATGCTTCAAATGGGGAATTACAGGAAAATACCACAACACCTTAGCAGGAGGTCCTTGCTTCACCTCGATGCCCTCGCTGTCATCAGAGTATTTCTTATGCTTGTATCGGGATGCTTTGCACACCGAACATACATGTATGTCTACATTCTCTTTACGGTAGAGTATACAATCGTTCGGACATACATGAATTCTTTCTACTTCCATTCCCAATAGACAAAGAACCTTCTTAGCTTGGTAGGTGGTTCTGGGCAACACGTTTCCCTCTGGAAGGATATTCACTAGGAGACCTAACAACGCCGTGAAACTCTTGTCGAACCAACCATTGTGTGCCTTCCATTTCAGCAGTTCAAGCACAGATGCCAACCTTGTGTATTCCGGCTTATAGCCCCGGAAACAAAGGTTTCCCCGTGTGCTATATTAAGCCATCGAATTTACCAAACTCTCTCTCACCATAGTTCCCTTATGCATCGCGTAGCATCTAATCCAGATAATCATCGTACGACCTATCCTCATTGAAAGCACAGTACACATCCGACATATCGTTGTCTCCCTCGATAATGTTAGTAACTTCTGGTATAATCTGCTCTTCACTGTGACTGGTCCAACATGTATACTCCTATTTGAAACCCCTTCGAATCAAGTGTGCTTCGATCTGTGTTGGGCTGGTAAATATTTTCAGATTATCGCAATCAATGTATGGACAATACAAAAATTTTATCCCCTTCTTCAACATATCCTGCTCGGCAGCTTTTCTAAAAGCAGATGCACCATCAATGTAATCTTCACTTACACAGTTCTCAACGTACATCCAGCTTCAGTCCATCTATTCTACGCACGTAACAAATTAGTGTTAAAATAGATTAATGCTCCTAGAGTAGCTAGCTACGAAATATTCATGAAGTAGTATATATATTGAAGTAGACAAGGAGTTGTGAGACCCGTTCTTAAATTTTAGCAAACTACCAAGCTAAATTTCAGCAAACTACCAATTAGTGAGACCAATGCATATAATTAGAAGAAAATACTAAACTTAGATCACTAAGAATAAATAGATCTATAAGCACCCTTAAAAATCTGCGGTATTCTTTCACCAAATGCCCCAAAGTCAGTTGCCTCCTTCAAAGAAGCCACATATCACAGATATATCTTACTACAGACAGATCTACCAGGATTGTTGGGTATTTTATGACGCCTATCACAGATGGTTCTTAATAATCACCGCCTGTGATACATAATTATCACTAACAGTCAGTTCTATTTAAAAACCGTCTGTAATAATTATGTTTCACTGACGGTTCCGTTTTAGAATCGTCAGTGATACTTATATATAACAGATGGTGATTGTTAAGAACCATCTGTGATACATATAACAGACGGTTTGTTTCACTAAACCACCTGTGATTGTTCCTAGGATAGTAAACCTTAGCTATATGTAAACAGATGTTTTGTAGATCAGCAAATCTTGAATGTAGTAATATAAAACTTGTCATTCAGTAAACGGTTTCCACATAGATAGTAAATACAAATTCAAAAAATATTTTTAATTTTGTATTGATATAGGGCCAAACAGCGTGGTCAGTCGCTTCTTACAAAGTTTAAAATTTAAAAGTAGAAACCTAACTAATCAAAGTTTTCTAGTGGCGGGGGTAGCTAGCTATCTCCATCTTCAAAACATTGTAGGTGATGTGGTTGGCATCGAAGGGTTCATGATCAACGCAGGTAGCGAGAAACACGTCCCGCCGTTGATGTGATAGTTTGAGAGTCACCCGAGGACGCTCCGACTGAAGAACAAAGTAGAAATGCGTTCAGAGGCTCTCTTCCCTAACTTGAGGGGTCTCGAATTGGTCTAGCTGCTCGCCCACGGACTCGATGTTGGCTTCGAAGTGACGGTAATCCTCCTGGACACGTGCAACGTCGTTATAGAGGACCACCTCGATGGTGAGGTTAGCTCACCGGAAGCTGGAGACCACCCGGAACAGACGCCGGAGGAGGATGTTCAGACGACGGAAGGTGGCCATCACGTGGCCCGGCATTACCTCCGACGGAGGAGAGAGGAAACTGTTGCCACGGTGTCCTTCCACAGCATCCGCAAGCGTACGACCAGAGAGATGCTCGTACAAAATGGCTAGGTAGGTCTTCAACGACGGCGTTAGGGAAGAAGAGTGGTGAGCTATTTTTGTAATTTCTATTCATTTGTGCTTGAGAGTAGAGCGATGTGGGGATATATCTTCGGTGGCGGATGATCATTTTTATAAAACAAGGAATAAATTGCACACATGAGGCGAAGAGACACATTGGGGATATGACAAAGAGCCGCATCGAAGAGTCGAAGCAGCATTGATGCGTTTAAGAGATACATATCACAGATGGTTCCAACCACAAACTGTCAGTGATACGTAATTATCACAAACTTTTTTTTAAATAAGAACCATCCATAAATTATCACAGACGGTTCTTATTAAAAACCATCAGTGATGTCTGCAATTATCGCAGACGGTTTGTGGTTGGAACTATTTTTGAATTATCACAGACAGTTCTAATTAAAAACCACCTATGATAATGACATATCACAGATAGTTCTAGCCATCGCTAGTAACATAGACGGTCGCGTTTCTAAAACCATATGTGATAATTACAACACTGATGGTTCTAGAGAACCATTTGTGATAAGGAGTTCAGTATAGGCCTTTTTGTAGTGTGTGTGTGTGTATGCGCGTGTGTGTATATGTATGTACTATTCTCAAGCTAAGCGTAGAATAGTTATTCTACGACTAGCTAGCCCACCGTGTGCAACCCAGACCAGGTGTGGCGCTCACGCACAATCCTCATACGACCGGCCCACCAACTACAATCAGTGGGCCAGAAACGTTCGCACCCGCGCGAATTTGATTTGACAGTAATCGATATGAGACGTGACAATATCTAGTGAATCATTTTTACTGCCTATTTGCAGGATGTGACTTTTGAGTTCGTACGTCTGACAGTAAAACATAACAGCTAGCACAGTAAAGTTGTGTTTTTTTACTGTCAAATCATATATTTTTTTATCTGGTCACGCTCCCACTATCTCCCCTGATGCATTATGTCCCATCCGGCAGTAACTTAGAGAGCATATTTTCAAGCATTATCATCATGTCACAATGGAGTTTGTGTGTAGTTAGTGGCAAGGACCCTCGATACCCTTCGCGCCGGAGACGGTAGACGTCACGTCTGACATTAACAAAATGTAGTGCACACGATTTTTTTGTGATAACAAGCGTACTACAAACGACCACACAAAACCATCATACAATTTTTACTGCACCCGTCATCTATTTTTTACTATTACAAACGTTTACTTTTTTGTACAAATAAGAGAATCGTGTGAGGCCAGTAATGCTTAGCGGGTAGTGCAACAAAAGTTTTTTGGGACAGTAAACTATCATACACAAAGCGGTAAAATGGATAGTAGAAAGTAGTAAATGACCAGCTTGAGAATCGTCGCACCAAAACGTAATGAGATAGCAAACGTGAACACATGAAGCAGTAAATAGTTAGCACAAAGTAATAAACACGCATACATGAAGCAGTTATTGACTCAAGTAGTAAAATTAAGCAAACATTGTAGTAAATTTATATATACATAACAGTAAGATCTAAATATGAAACTTCTTAAATATATTAGGGGGATTCGGCCAAATAGCGTGGCCAGTCGCTTGTTTTCTGTACATTGCATGATAAATACAAAAATAAAGAAGGCCCTAGTGGCCAAGTTAGGATCATATCACAGTCCTAAAGCGTTTGTAAGTGTGCTTGCGGGCTTCAGCAGGAACGGGATCAGAGAATATGTGGAGAAACACCTTCACTTGATCCTTCATGGCAGAGAGTCACGCTTGGAGCCTTTGGTATTGAGGATACATGTCGACCAAGTGCCAGAGGAGGGCTTCAACCTCTTCCACGCTCTCGGTATTGCCAACCCTCGCACTCAGCATGTCGATGTATTTGTCGTGCCTCTAGATTGATGTTTCGACATGATCCATGTAGTTAGTGAGCGTGACCTCGAGTACAAGGTTGGCCCGTCGGACGTCAGAGACCAAGTCATTGGTTCAACTGAATAGGAGGTGCAGCCTGCAGATGATCGGAGACATGATATCCGGCAGACAGGGGAGAACGGAGGAGGTCATGGACATAATAATGGTTCGCAGCCTGGCTCAAGTTCTGACCAAACAGGTGATCGTGTATAAGTGCGAGGTAGGCCATAACTACCGTGGGTAGGGGAGAGGAAGAAGAGCTCGAAGGTATTTTTTACTGTCTGGCTTTTGGAAATCAATGGGGCGATCGAGTGTGTGTTTAGGAGTTTTTTCAGCAGGGGGAAGATGGGAGCTTGTGTTTTTTTGTAAGCCGATGTCCATCCTTATAAGTCGTAGTGGGGGAAATGAAGAGACGCATCGGGGAGCCCGAGCGGCAGTGTACGATTTTTTTCAAAAATGAGGAATCGATTGCTTTGGTGTTTCTTTTCAATTTTTTACATGCAACACATACAAAAACAAAAATAGCGCGGTGATAGTACAGTAAACTATAAGCCACAATACAATAAAAATATATTACTTGTGCAATAATTCCAAACAAAATAGAATGTCAATAATTTCATGTGCATCTTACAGTAAAAGAGCTCTCACATATCATCTTACAGTAAATGACCAGCTCGAGAATCGTTCCACACTAGCAATGTCCAATGGATAGTACAACGAAAGTTAGTGTGACAGTGAAGTGCATACATGAAGTGGTAAAATGGTCAGTACAAAAGTAGTAAAATGGTCCATTTTTTGAATGATATTGTATCCCTTTATTTGTTCAGACAGTAAAACGAAGCAAACATTGCAGTAATTTTATATATACATAACAGTAACAATTGAAGATAAAACTTCTTAAATATATTTCGGGGGTTCGGACAAATAGCATGGCTAGTCGCATTTGTTTTACATTGCATGATAATAACAAAATAAGGGGAAAAGGGAAAAGAAAGGAGGCCCTAGTGGCCAAGGTAGAACCCTATCGCAGCCCTCACGCGTTCGCAAGACCGCTCATGGACTTCGGCGGGGGCTGAATTAGGGAATATGCGGAGAAATGTCTCCACCTACTCCTTCGAAGCGGTGAGTCAAGCTTCGCACCGATCGTACTAAGAAAATGTGTTGACGATAGTCTAGATGGGGTTTTTCCTCTCTTCCATGGTCTGAGTAAAGTCGATTCTTGTGTTTTGCCTTTCAATGTAGTCATCGAACCTCTAGATCGATGCTTTAACATGATCCACATAGCGCGAGAGCACAATCTCCATGATGAGGTTGGTTCGCCGGACATCGAACACCATGATATTGGTCCGACTGAGCAGGAGGCATAGCGTGTGGATGATTGTAGCTAGTCTCTCCGGTAGACACTAGGGCCGAGCACGGAGGAGGTTGCAGACATAATCATGGTCCGCAGCCTAGCTCATGCTTTGCCCAAATAGTTGCTTGTATATTAGTGCTAGGTAGGATACAACCATCTTTGGCAGGGAGTGGAAGAAGAGTTTGAAGGCATTTTGCTCTTTTTTTTGGTTAATTTTTGCATTTTTGAGTTCGAGTGTGTGTTTTGGAGTTTTTCAACGGTGGGAAGGCTCGGGGGCTTGTGTGTATGGAACCTTTGCAAGTTGATGTACATATTTATAAGTCCTCGAGGGGGGGGGGTGGGAGGGCGAAGAGATGCATCGGGAGCCGGAGCAACAATGTTTACGTTTTAGAAGTAAAGTCTTTTTTTACGCATAAAGTAATTAAAGAAAACATATGTCAATAACAATATTGGCATCATATTGTAAAGCAGCTACCATATATCAGTAGACGAAAACGACACCACTGATCATTGCATTCTTTCTCCGACAAAAAAAGAAGTAACCAATACGAGGAAGACAGTAATAGACCACAATCAGCACATTAAAAACAAGCAATGTGAGCCGATTAGCACGCTCTGTTTTCTAGTTGGCAGATGTAACAGTAGCAGACATATGACAAGGTAATAAATGGTTTACTGAATGTAAGTAAAAGACACGGCTATTCAGCACATATCATAGTCATCAGACCCTGTGGTGAGACTGTCTTCAGCGTTGCCCTCTTCCGATTCAGCGTCATGAATTAGCTAGCGGCGTATACCGGACCTTCCTCTCCTCACCCTCCTCCTCCTCCCTTCGCCTCGCCACTCATCGCGCCTCACCCTCTGGATGAGGAGTTTTGCGGTAGTGTTGGGCAGGTACTACTGTTGTGACCGGCTTTCAGGCTCATTTGCGACTTTTGGTCTATGACAGAGGAGACACATATGGATTTATCGTATCATCATCCGCTTCATTTGACTCAGCGGTCTTGTCTGCCACCGGGCCAATATCGTTGGGTACGGTATCAATCTACATCTGAAGTGCCTTGAGGACCTCCACGACTCTATCATACGCAAGACTCGATCTGCGCCCAGACGTCACCACACCCATAGCCTCTGTTAGTAAGGTGGTGGGCCGATACATCTCGGTCATCCTATCGGGTCTGACCTGCATGAGGTCGTGTCTGTCGTGCGACACATCCAGTCTCGCATTCCTCATGTACCTACGGAGTACGTAGAGGCTGGGGATACTCTCAACTTGCAAGTAGGTGAACGCCCATACCAAGTGCGCATATAATAGCCCTACGCCGGTAAACGGAAGATGGATTAAAATTAAAATACACATTCAAGGACCAGATCCTCCCATGCATTCTCGAAATCTCTCGGGGTAAGTGGATGGTTTATGATAGAAACCAAATTCTCCTTCAGCCCATTGTGCTCCGCGTATAGCTTTTTTAGGTTTTGCTTGTACTTCCTCAGCACTTGTCACCTGCATAGCTGGTACTATGTGTGGGGAAGATTCAAGAGTTGGCGTACCGCCATGGCTAGGTCCTGATTTGCAGTATAATGAACACATATTAGGCAGTAAAACTTGGATAGAGACGCGGTAAATGACAACTTTGACAATACATTTAGCCCAGCTACAGAAAACAGAGTAAACACACATTCGCTGTGAATACATCACCGGCCGCAAATGGCGGCGCGAAGGCAACCGACGAGGAGCAAAATGGAATGGCGACGTCTTGGGGGTCCTCCAGGTGGTGGCAGCGCGGGTGGAGCGGCACTGTGGTGGCGTCTCAGGTGCACAACACACAGCGTTGGCAGCTCTCCGGCGGCGCTCTCCGGGAAGTGGCGCAAGCATGGGCACGATGTCGGCTCGAGGAGCACATCGGGTCGCTCGGGAAGACTAGGGAGGGGCCGAGGTGGCGGGGCAGCGGCGTTGGGGAAGATGGTGGTGGTGGCGGTGGCGTTCCACGACGGCGTAGTGGCCAAAAGAAGGTGGGGGAGAGGATGGAGGAAGATCGAAAACACATCATTATGTGCTCAGGATGGCAAGAAACTCACCGAAGAGGGAGCTCAGGATGATGGCGGCGCGGTGTGGGCATGGGCATGGCGCGGAGGACGAGGGGTGCACAGGGTGGGGTGGACGAGGGTGCGGTGGCAGCACGAAGGACGAGGGGCCAGGGCCCTTGGCCCCGGGGGAGGACAAGGCAGGGTCGATAGGGAGGGAGGGCCACTGCCACGGAGGACAAGACGGCAGTGTGCTCATGCAGATGACGACAGGAGGGAGGGGGTAGGGGGAGAACGGAGCGGGGAGCACGGTGGGGTGGCAGCAGGGAGGACGGTGGGGCCGGTGGTGACGGGGGACGAGAGGGAGTATCGGGAGCTGGGGGTGGGGATTGGGACAGAACAGAACGCATAGATGAGCCGACCGAGCTGCTCGCGAGCGGCTCGAGCTCGGCTCGAAAATCTTACGAGTTAGAAGGTAGGCTTCGCTCGGCTTGAAAACTTCACAAGCCCGAGCCGAGCCGGCTCGATGTTGGTCCAAGTCGAGCTGGCTCGCGAGCCTAAAGCTATTTTCCAACCCTAATCTCAGCAGCAGCATAAAACCTGGTCATACAGAGCATATACAAATCACCATTGATTACCTTCCAAATCATCGTTATAGACAAGAGAAGCTCGGACAACGAACAGGCTAAAACACTACAAGGAAAACAAACGGCTTAATCATTACATGCCCCGGTCGCTCTCAGTAGCCGGCAACATGTCCTTTCAACTAAATCATGGCCGTTTTCACGAATCAAACAGTAGCGGAAAGAAGCTGTGCTCCTCGGAAGGCCGGTTTGAGCCGGCAGAAGTTACAATCGTACAGCTGCAAAAAAAATAGAAAAAAAAATGCTGCACTGTTCGTACCCGAAATATATCTAGGGAAGAATCCAAAACTCCTCGTTTTAATGCCTTATCTTTCCTTCCTCCTAAGCCTATATAAACCCTGCCAATTATACTTCTCATCTCAGAGAGAACCATTTCATCAAAGATGAAGAACATTTATTTGTTGCTTCTCATTTGCGTGGCTGCAATGCAGGCCAATGCCTCCCAGGAGGCACGACTAAGAGAGTTCATCTTGTCTAGAAGGAACAGAGATAGCAGTACCGATACGTTTAATGTACATGACATGGCCTACAGGATTTCCGGCAGCCAGAGAACACAGTACTCTGGCTCTGATCAGAGTTCTCTCAAGGCGGCCGATATGATCACGGCGTTGCCGGGCCAGCCGTTAGGCGTCCACTTCGACCAGTACGCTGGGTACGTGACCGTCGACGAGAAGAACGGCCGCGCGCTCTTCTACTACTTCGTAGAAGCGCCTTACGGTGCTTCGACCAAGCCACTCGTCCTGTGGCTTAATGGAGGTTAGAATGAAATGTCTCTCGTCTACATTGCGGTAGAACAGTTGCACTTTCATAGTTGCATTTACACGGGGTTCGTGAAGTTCATACACCGTCGTATGCACATGCATGCTACTAATTGTAATAAGCAATGCCGCATATGCCGAGCTGTTTGCTCACACTCGATACCCATCCACAGGGCCAGGGTGCTCATCGCTCGGCTATGGAGCAATGCAAGAACTGGGCCCGTTCCGCGTGAACAGCGACAACAAAACGCTCAGCAGAAACAAGCACGCCTGGAATAACGGTAACTTGTGACTTCTGCCCATCTTCCTTTTCCTTTAGGAAGCGACTACACAACGGTATACAGTTGCAACAGTATAGCCACCGCCTTCCTTCCTATTGCTGGATCCGAGCTCACCGCTACTCGCAAGCCTCCTCTCTGCCGGATCTGGCCACCGGAGGGAGGAAGGCGACGAATCCGTGCTCACCGGCCCAAATCCATCCTCACATCGCTGGGGCTGCAGCGCCTCCACAAGGGATGCCGATGAGCTCCCTGCGAACACCACCTCCCCCAAGGCCGCGTCCTCGCTGCGGAGCGTGGGCAGAGGTGCTAGGGTTCGGTGGGGGGAAGTGGAGGAGCGGGGCACTGGCGTGGCTAATCGAGTGGTGGCGTGCCGGGATGGGGACAGGGAGAGGGAGAGGGAGGGAGAGAGGAAGAGAGAGAGGGACGAGCGAATCGAGTTGCTGGCCAGAGATGGAGTTGTGGCAAAGAGATGAACGACCAGATGCCATACCGTTGGAACGATATAGGGTTGTATAGTATTTCACTTTCCTTTAACCCTGCCTGATAGGGATGCCTCGGGTTCAATAGATCATTGATTATCGTATGAAACTCTAATTTGCTTGTGAAACTGTAGAGGCTAATGTGATGTTCCTGGAATCGCCCGCCGGTGTTGGATTCTCTTACTCGAACACGTCCTCCGACTACGATCGCAGTGGAGACCAAAGAACTGCTGATGATGCGTATATCTTTCTGATCAATTGGCTGGAGAGGTTCCCAGAGTACAAGGACCGTGCCTTCTACATCTCTGGGGAGAGCTTCGCTGGCCACTATGTGCCAGAGCTTGCTGCCACCATCCTACTCCACAACACATACAGCAACAAAACCACCATAAACCTAAAGGGTATTTTGGTACGTGAAATTTTCTAGCTGTAGCGATAGCGATTTGAAACATGGTAAAAAAATATCATCTTTCTTCTGAATAATTAGTCTCCTTTCTCTTGAAGGTCGGAAATCCACTTCTTGACTCGAACAGGAATTCTAAGGGGGGACTTGACTACCTCTGGAGCCATGGAGTGGTATCGGACGAGGTCTTCGCCAACATCACCAAGCACTGCAATTTTGACGGACCAAATTCGAATGGAGCAGCATGCAGCGGCGCTTACGATGCTATCAATGCAGGCCAAATTGATGCCTACAACATATATGCTCCAATTTGCGTTGACGGACCCAATGGAACATATTACCCCAGCGGCTACGTAAGGCGACATATATGTAGCAGAATTGGATACATTTGCTATCGTAAAACCAGTCAAGTTCGATTACTAACCGTTTTCCACATTACAGTTACCTGGGTACGATCCATGCAGTGATTATTCTACCCATGCCTACCTCAATGATCCAGCGGTGCAAAATGCTTTCCACGCTAGGATAACACAGTGGTCAGGCTGCGCGTAAGATCCTTGAATTGGACGCCAACGTAGTATTAATATGCTAACAATTTCGGCTTGTCTCACCCGCAAAACTCATGTGATCTGTTGCAGAAACTTGCACTGGAAAGATGCACCAATTTCCATGCTGCCAACCATCAAATGGCTAATCGACAGCAAGCTACCTGTCTGGATATTTAGGTAAGGGCAAGAATCACAGTTACACCATAATATACTGTGACAAATGGAGTATTAATTGCAACAAATTTATACACATTTTTCAGTGGTGATTTTGACTACGTATGCTCGCTTCCCGCAACGAGGTATTCTGTCAACGACCTTGACCTATATGTCACTACTCCATGGCGCCCATGGACAGCAAACAAGGAGGTAATTAAGCCTATTATTGAAACAATATTCATCTACAAGGTTGGTCAGCTTGAAATTTTTTGGCTTTACATGGATGGTTGAAACTTGCAGGTGGGAGGTTATGTTCAACAGTACACGGGGGGATTCACATTTCTATCTGTGAGAGGAGCTGGCCATATGGTTCCATCCTTTCAGCCTGAGAGAGCGTTAATAATGCTACACTCCTTCCTCAAAGGGGCACTCCCACCTTACATAAAAGAGCAATGATTCATGGCGTGGATAAATTCCATGAATGGAAAAAGAGACTTGATAGTACAAGAGCTACGGCGGGGATGGATCAGAGTTGCCATTTGCCACTTAGTATGACTTGCTTCAAGTCGGTTTTTTATTAGCCTTCAAAACATGTTGGTTTTACCTTGTCTCCGGTTACAATTGAGAAAGGTTCATGTTGCTGTGAGTGGACATGGATTTCTTGTTTAATGAATTTATGATAATACTTCAAATAAAGATAAATATTGTGGCTTATGTCTACTTTTTGCCATTTATTTATTCCAAACTTGGTATTCCGGCCTGTGAGACAAGAATAATCAGCTACATACCTGAAGATGTGTTTAAGAATGTGAAAAGACATTTTCTCCCTGATTTCTCTCTGGAACTCCGGAAGTACCTGAAGACTTTAGAAAAAAAGTGAGAAATTGCATGGCCCCTTTAAGCATATTTGAATTGATATTTAGAGATTGCCAACTTGCTTGCCAAATGGAGTGACGAAGGAAGTTTTCTCTTCATCTTCTTTACTCATACTAATCTGGTGGTACCCTGAGTAAGCATCTAAAAAGCTTAATAACTCGCACCCGGAGGTAGAGTCTACAAGTTGATCAATACGAGGAAGGGGAAAATCATCCTTCGGACAACCTTTATTAAGATCTGTGAAGTCTATACACATCCTCCATTTCCCATTACTCTTCCTAACCATTACAGGATTAGTGAGCCATTGAGGATGATGTACTTCATGAATGAATCCACCCTTTAAGAGCTTGTCAATCTCGATCGATGGCGCCCTTCCGTCGGGTGCGAAACGCCCGAGCTTCGCTGACCGGATTTTTGTCGCCGAGCGCTAGCTCGTGCTCGATCACCTCCACAGGGACTCGGGCATGTCGGACGCTTGCCATGCGAATACATCCTTGTTTGCTCGGAGGAAGGATACGAGCGACTCTTCCTATTTAGGATTGAGTCCTGCTCCGATCAGCACCTTTGGTGAGGATCCACCATCATTGCTTGACATGGCGTTTCCTGAAGGAGCGCCTTTGTCGAGTGGAATCTCTTTGGTCTGGTCGGACGGTTTGGGCGTTATCTTGGGTCCGGAGTGCTTGACCCGCATGCATGATGAGTCGAATTTACGGTGGTAGCTCATCGACCAGTTCTAAAGACCTTCGATCACATGCGTATGCCATTTTGCGATCTCCACGAACCATGATCACACCTTTTGGTCCTGGCATTTTCAAACTTTGATACCCGTAGTGCGTGGCTATCAAGAATTTTGCTAATGTCGGACGACCAAGAATTTCATTATATGCGGTTTCGAAATCAACCACGCCAAATGAAATCTTTCCGCTCGGAAGTTATCGTGGCTTCCAACGTGAACCGTAAGGATACTTGTCCTATCGGTTTGGCGGTAGAACCAGGAACTATACCATGAAAGGCGTATTTCACCGGTTTTACCTTTGATCTAGGAACCTGCATATCTTCTAAAGCTCTCGAAAATAAGATATTTAAAGAGCTACCACCGTCTATCAAAACTCGATTGACTTTGCAATTATTAATAGTAGGCTCTACGATAATAGGGAACCTACCCGGTCGAGTTGATGAGACGAGTCAATCTTCTTTGTTGAAGGAGATCACGGTATCCGACCACCTTGATGGTTTGGTGATGATCGAAGGTTCCGATAGGTTGACCTCTCGCTCCATGGCTTTCGGATGACGGCGTGAGTCGTATGAAGAAGAACCTCCAAAGATCATATTGACCGTACGCTGAGGCTCCTGGTACTCCATCTCTTCGTCGCCATCCTTGTCCTTTTTGGAACTTGTTTCTGAGAGACCATGTGAGAGGTCCTCCATTCTGAGTGATGAGTATTTGACAGCTTGTTGATTGTTTGAGAGTTGAGTTTTTCGGTTTGGACTGTTTCTGTGCTAAAACAGGATAATCGGAACTACCGCTGTGTATGGAGCGGAAGTTCCGATAATCGGAACTACCGGCGTTGGAAATAGGAACTTCCGATTAATCTGAGAATTGAGTTCGTGTGAAGACGAAAATCGGATTTGAAAACCTGGGAGTGCGGATGTTCCGAAGATCGGAAGTTCCGGAATGGTTAGCGCGGAACTTCCGATAATCCTGACAAGTGCGGACGTTCCGGAAATCGGAACTTCCGCTGTGGTAAGTGCGGAACTTCCGATTGTGTTCAGAACTGTGCAGAGAAGGATAATTTGTGATTTTGATTTTGTATGAGTTTGAGTCTTATACAAATATTGATGCTATGATATTGTGCAATGCTATGTGATGTGTTTTTGTCTGTGTTGACTGCAGGACATCGAGACGAAGTCGTGGCGAGACACGAGGTGATCGGACTAGGCGCAGGTGGCGTTGAGGTCAGAACGGTCGGGATGTGTCGAAGACGGCGTGAATCTTGAGGTGGTTGCGTGTCAAGGACAGCAAGGCGTACGGGAGGCTTCCAGAAGGTGTGCAAGGGGCGAAACGGTATTTTCGCAAAGCGACACAAGTGGATGCGGTTCCGTTCGGGTGTAGCGGGCTTAATGGGTTGGAGGCCCATTAAGCAAAGGCTATAAATAGAGCTAAACCCCTGTTGTTAGGGTTAGACTTTGAGAGAGAAATTAGGGTTAGCTCTAGCAAAAGGTTTTGTTTTGCTTTTTGAGAGTTTGTTGGTTTGGAGAGAATGAATCGAAAATCCTTGTAATCATTCCTCTGTGTTTCCCTGTAATCTTTTGATCTCTATCAATGAAACTCGAGGTTTTGATTACTTGTTTGTGCCTCTCTTATTCCCTTCCTGCTCTTGTTGAATATTTAGGTTTTTGATGTATCTTTTGATTCGTCCTATGAAATAGCATGAAACTTGATATCTAGATTCGCTTTGATATTGCTAATGTATCCTCAAAGTTTCATGAACTAGGAATCGAGAATCGTGTCTATTTCGGGTTTTGGTCTTTCTTGCCCTTCTTCAAGAAATCCGTTTTGACTTGATTATTGAATCTTTGTTTGCGATTCTTCTCCATAAGGTCAAGATGGTGTTTAGGATGATGTCCTGTGAAACTTGACTGAGAAGAGCATTCAAGATTTAGTCTTTTGGATTTTGGGAAAACCCGAGCGCATCGTTTCTGGTCGGGACAATCGGAACTTCCGATTGTCCACTACGGATATCAGACGGAACTTCCGCACTAACCCCGAACTACCGGAGTGCGAACTATCACGGGTAGAATCGAGCTTCCGATTTTGGACGTAATGCATCAAACTTGTTTTAGGTCTCGATTTTGTTTTAATCTTCTTGAGAGGGTTTACTAGATCTTGTTTTAAATACATTAAAGGGAGTTCTTAATTTTAAGGCACCATTCACCCCCTCTGCTGCCATTTCGGTCCTTCAATTGGTATTAGAGCCTGCTAGCTCTTCTTTATAGATCTTAACCGGCGGTTGAGCCATGGCAACGGACAAGTATTCCACCAAGCCTCCAGTCTTTGATGGCATGGATTACCCTTCCGAAGAGCCGAATGGAAACATACATCCGTGCTCGGGGTATGCCATCCGAGAAAGGTGAAAGTGAGATTTGCGCCTCTGCCGATGAAAACATCAATGTGGAAACATGCCTGATGTTGAGGCCAATGCTAAGGCTAGGAACATCATCATTCAGGGTTTGAGTAGAAGTGAGTTTGATCGCATTTCTCATTTGACTTCTGCTTCGACATCCGGGTGACCTCGATGCATACCATGAGGGCACCACCCAGATTAAGACGGTTCGACAAGACCAGTTCAAGCGTGAATACAGTAAATTTGAGATGCTTGCTGGTGAATCTCTTGACGAGTGCTTTTCGTGTTTTCACAAGATTTTGAGCAACCTCCGAGCGGTCGGTCTTACATACCCCGACTCGGATAACGCTCGACAGATGCTTTCTGCACTTGATCTTCGTGTTTGGGAGATGAAAGTGACTACCATCAAAGATAGCACGGACCTCTCGACCCTGACTCTTGATGCGCTTTACTCGCGTCTCAAGACTCACGAGATTGACATTGTCTCTCGAAGGTCGAAGTCACAGTCGATGGCTTTAGTCACTGATCCCACCTCTGGATCTTCTTCTGAGTCGATACGCGGGTTCTCCCTAGCTGCTCTCTGTGACATAACTGATGATCAGTTAGAGCAGCTTGAGGATGAACAGCTAGCCCTCCTAGCTCGGAAGTTTTCCCATGCTTACAAGAGGAGGAGGGATGGAAAAAGAGGAGGTCCTGTGATTTGTTTCGAGTGTGGTGGCCCCAACCACATCCGAGCAAACTGTCCCAAGCTTGGGAAGGGCAAAGGTGACTATGGCGGTCCGAGCAAGAACGACTACATCGACAAGAACCGCAACACGAAGCCCTCAGCACCTGACCAAGGCAAGAAGAAGTTCCGCAACTTTGGGAAGGCAAAGAAGTCATTCCATCGCGTCCTCACCGCCTCGACGAACCGGACACCAAATGAGGTGGAGGGGTGGAGGACGATGATGGGAAGGACGATGGCAACTTCTCCAAACATGTGCTTCATGGCCCTCGGGGGCGAACTGAGCGACAGCGAGCTGTACTCCGACTCCGATGAGGTTAGTCCCACTTATGACCAGCTTAATGATGCTTTTCTTAAGCTAGGTAGATTTCATGCTAAGTCTAGGACTAAGTGTCTTTGAGTTGGAGAAGGAAGTAGCTAGACTATCACGGAGCTTTCTTTACTTACATCCGCTCCCTCCCGTGATGATTGTGACACATGTCGTGCTTTGCTTGATGACATGGAAAACTAAGGACCTTGCATGATAGTGTGTCCTCCGAACTTGACATGATTAAAGTAGAGAACATTAGCCTTCTTGCTGAATTAGAGATGAGTAGAGTAGCACCTCCTTCATCTACTACTTGTTGAGGCTATCGCTTGCACCTCATGTGAGGTTAAGGACAATTCGCTTAGAGGTCTTTATACCATGTTGCTCGATCCGCCTGAGACTTGTGAAAATTGTAATAAACTCAAGATGAACCTAAAGCAGGCGGATCACAAACTTGTCAATTTCAAGTCTGCGCTACTAGAGCCTATTGTTTCTTGCTTAAATCTGTCCTAAGTTAATCACGAACTAGAATCAGATTCTAAGCGGTTCAAGAAATGATTGATCACAATAACAAAGCGCTCAAGATGCTTCTAAGGACCTTGTTAGCTCACCATGCAATCAATGTAATAAACTAAAATGTGATTTGGTTGCCTTGGATGAAAAATGTATGAAGCTAACTAAGGACTTTCTAGAAACACAATCTTATGCTTGTATTGTGTGTGCTGGGAAGAAGTCTAAGGGTTTGGTAGAGACGCCTAGCAACGTGAACCAATCTGCTAGCAATAGGATCTGTCCCTCAAAAGTCTACCAGCATGCACAAGCCAATCTTTCCTATGATGTTGGTTCTTCTTCCTCTACTCCCTTATCTTCTGCCTTGTTCCTTCTTCCCTCGCTCTTCTTGCACCTCTCTTTTCAGAGTGTCATTATCTTATGAACACTCTTGAGAAATTTGTAGGAGGCAAGAAGAAGCTAAATCTCATTCTAGACAAATCCAAGATTTGTAAATTTAATCAAGGTCTAGGATATGATTTTCATGAGGATATGAGGAAGCATCCACCTGTCGTGCTCAGAACCATAGCACCAGGTGTGATCAAAACTAAGCCTGGGATGAGAAAGTCAATTTTAAATCAGCGGGTTTTGTTCAAAGGATCTCTCGACGAGAAGGTGATTCCACTGCAGCTTGGCCTCTCTAAAGGCGATATCATTGCACCTTCCGCCGAAGGATGGATATTTGGTTGATCATTGCTTGGTAGCGCGCAAGATCGCGCGTAGAGACCATGTTGAGTCTTTTAGGCGCATTCATGGTCACCCTGCACCATGAGTGCACCTAAGACCAACATGAGGTCTAGGTTTGATACATTGGTGATTTAGGGCGAGATCGAGGACTTGGTTTTTCCGAGTTTTCGATTTTCGCCCTCATGCTCCCTTTGATTGTGACTTCCGCTTTGAGGGTAGATCTCGGTTTTCCTTTCGAGATGGCTACCGGGCGTGATCAAGATGTTGCGAATTCGACTCGCTCTTCCATAGCGCCGGATTCAAGAATAGCCTTCGTGTCCGCACGCACCTTCCGCTTGTTGAGTGACAGAGAGCGAGGGTAGATAGAGGTCGGTCTTGCTTGACTACTTCATCTGCTCGACGTGTTACTCAAGATTGGGTGCCCAAATCACCGCTGATTCACCCCAAGATCGAGACTTTACTGCTTTGACTCGTGGTCGCCGGGCCGGGAAGGCAAAGGTTTGGATTGTAGACTCGGTGTTCTCGCCATATGACCGGAGACTCGTTGGTTTTCTTCCCTAGCCCGTGCTCAAGGTGATGAGACGATCACTTTTGGAGATGCTTCTTTTGGGCGCGTCATCGCTAAAGGTACAGTGAGCATTAATGTTTCTTTTATTTTAAAAGATGTTGCCTTAGTAAGTAAGCTACAATATAATCTGCTTTCAGTCTCTCAGCTTACCGATGACGGTTTCGAGGTGAGCTTTAAGAAAAACAATTGCAAAATTCTTGATTCTTCTGTAGCCTAGTTTATGGATTTCTCGATATGGGAGGATCTTTCGTGCTGATTTTTCTGAGTCTTCTGGTGATCCTCTCCGGTGTTTAATTGCTTCTGAATCCCGTGATTTGACTTTCTGGCATAGGAGACTAGGTCATATAGGTTTTGATCATTTGACACGAGTCAGCGGCCACGATCTCATTCGTGGTTTGCCAAAACTCAAGATGGTCAAGGATCTAGTTTGCTCTCCATGCCGGCACGGTAAGATGGTTGCCGCTTCTCACTCTCCAAATACAAAGGACAATGATCGATGCACTGTGACAATCGCCCATATGGATACAGCTTGGTCCAAATGAGTCTTGATCGGCAGGAGGGAAGTGGTATATTCTTGTTGTGGTCGATGACTTCTCGAGGTACTCTTGGGTGTTTTTCTTAGCCTCGATGGATGAGACGTTTACTCTTTTCGTGGTCTTTTAGTAGGCTTTCTGTTGAGCTCCTGTGTGCATTACGAGCAATTCGCAGACCGATAATGGCACCGAGTTCAAGAATTCCTACTTTGAGAGTTTTGTGGTGAGACAGTGTAGAGCACCGCCTCGCCTCCATACGCCCCCAACAGAATGGCGTTGTGGAGAGGAAGAACCGCACCTTGGTTGAGATGGCGGGACGATGCTTGATGAATACTCTACACCTAGGAAGTTTTGGGTGAGGCAATTGCTACGCTTGTCATGTTTCTATGAGTTTTTCTTCTGCACTCTTGCATCGCACTTCTTATGAGTTGAGATATGGGCGAAAACCCAGCGTCTCGCATTTTCGTGTGTTTGGTTGCAAGTGTTTTATTCTGAAGTCTGGGAACCTAGATAAGTTCGAGTCACGATCTTGTGATGGGATCTTTCTGGGTTACTCGACTTCTTCTCGTGCCTATAGAGTCTGGAACTGCGAGTCTAGCAAAATGGTAGAAACTCAGTGAGGTGACCTTCGATGAGGCCACCGGGACTAGGCCTCGATATCTCGTGTTCTCTAGAGCAATCTGAGTCCATCTTTGTGGACGATGAGGAAGATGGAGATGAGGGTTGTCTACCCGATCCAGATCTTCCTCCTCCTCTTGAGGTGCCTTCTTCCACAGCACCTCGAGGAGATCAGCCCTTACCTTCTGCTTCTTCTGAAGCTAGTGGCTCTGCTCCTATCTCATCTGCTAATGAGGTAGAGGCCACTTCTTCATCTCACCTCGACCTCCAAGACACATCCAAAAGGACCATCCTTCAGAGCATCATTGGAGACCTCTTTGAGCGTGTCACACGCTCCAAAGTCGGTTTGTCTCTCTTCTGCTCCATTATGCGTTAAATCGCCTCATTTGAGCCCAAAGACGCTTGTCATGCTCTATCCGACGAGTCTTGGACAAACGCCATGCATGAGGAGTTGGAAAACTTTGAAAGAAACAAGGTCCGTCCCTTGTTGAGCCCCTCAAGGTCACAATATCATTGGGACCAAATGGGTGTTCAAGAACAAGCAAAGTGAAGATGGGTTAGTTATTCAAACAAGGCTAGGCCGGTAGCTCGTGGGTACTCTCAAGTTGAGGGTCTAGATTTCAAGAGACCTTTGCCCTCAGAGCTAGACTTGAAGCCATTAGAATCCTGCTTGCCTTTGCAGCTTCTAAGGGTTTCAAGCTTTACCAGATGGATGTCAAGAGTGCCTTCCTCAATGGCCTTATTGAGGAAGAAGTCTATGTGAGACAGTCTCTAGGTTTCGAGAATCCCAAATACCCTAACCATGTCCACAGGCTTTCCAAAGCCTTGTATGGACTCAAGCAGGCTCCCAGAGCTTGGTATGAGAGGCTTAAGTCCTATCTGCTGAGCCATGGTTTTGAAATGGGTAAAATAGACAAGACCTTGTTCATCCGCCGCCTTGGCACCGATCTTACGCTCGTCCGGATCTATGTGGACGACATCATCTTTGGCGGCTCCTCACACACTCTCGTGTCTCAGTTTTCTGAAGTTATGAGCTCGGAATTTGAAATGAGCATGATGGGCGAGTTGAGCTTCTTCCTTGGCTTCCAAATCAAACAGACTCGGGAAGGTACTTTTCTTCATCAAAGCAAGTACACTCGAGACCTCCTGAAGCGCTTTGACATGAATGATGGAAAGCCAGTATCAACTCCGATGGCATCTACAAGCACTCGATCCGTATGAAGACGGCGAACTCGTTGACCAAAAGGAGTTCAGAGCATGATTGGCTCTCTCTTGTACCTCACGGCCTCGAGACCGCATATACATTTCTCTGTGTCTTTGTGCTCGGTTTGTGCTTCTCCTCGTGTATCTCACCGTCAAAGGTGAAGCGCATCTTCGGTACCTTCGAGCTACCATTGACTATGGTATCCGGTACTCTTCCTCTTCTTGTCTATCTCTTAGAGCCTTCTCCGATGCAGATTTACCGGTCAGAGGATAGATAGGAAGAGCACTTCCGCACTTGCCAATTCATTGGCACTTCTCTTGTCTCTGGTCGCCAAGGAAGCAATCCGGTGTTGCACACCCACCGCAGAGGCCGAGCACGCTGTCGCAGCCGATTCTCAGTAGCCAAGTGCTTTGATGGTCTCGACCGCAGACTTTGGGTTATCTATCGATCGTGTTCCACTCTTTTGTGATAACACGTCTGCGATTTGCATTGCCAAGAACCCAGTGCAACATTCACGGACCAAGCATATTGATATCAGATATCACTTTCTTCGAGACCATGTAGAGAAGGGTGACATTGTGCTCCAGCCAGGGAAAGTGAGCACCAGCTGGTGATATCTTCACTAAGCCTCTGGGATGCCTCTCGGTTTCAAATTTCTCTGGGGAGAGCTTGAGTGGTTTGTCCTTACGGATCACTGAGGGGAGTTATGTGCTACTACTGTATAATATTATATTATATTTATACTATTACTCCTTTCTGGTTGCATTTCTTTTAATATTTTGGGTCGAAGTCCTTTCAGCATAGGTTAGAGTGGTTCTCTTGCCAAATTGCTTTGACTGCTATTTCTTATCTTGTGCTTCTAGGATGCTGCTTATTAGCTGTCTCTTCCTTCTCTAAGTAGAGCTTACTCACTTCTTATAGGTTCTAGCAGGGGTCGGGCCACCCTTGGGTAGATAGGGACAGTGTTTGCTCCTTAGTGTATGACTTGTTCAGCTGATAGTCCTAGAATCATATGGGGTAGATAAGAACATGTCTGAGCGATAGTTTTCTATATCTTTCTATGCTCTAAAGGATGCTTTTTACTTTCTCTTATCAGATTCTCGTTTTTGTTCTTTTGGTTCAGGGGGAGTTCATCCTGGTTATTCCAGTTCTTAATTATTACATAACTCAACCTGTAATTAAAAGATGCATCTCATTCTGAAGGGAATCTGGATTTTCGTGCATTTCATCATGCATTGCATTATAATCAAATGGAGCCTTGTTTATTATCCCTTATGATCTGTTTTCACTGTTTTACATCTTGCCATGATTTATGCTAAACTGCTAGATCTATCATGACTTTTTATGTGTAGCTTAGTCTTTGTCATGCTAAGGTGATTAAAAATGCTAAACTTGAATTAAAATCTTGTCATGATAGCTCTTGAGACTAGTCTGGTTGAAGCTATCCTTTTATGATTTTCGCCATGTCAAGTAGGCTGAGTTGAGTCTTGTATCTCCTTTGAACTTTTGAGTAAGCTATGTCAGTTTGTTAAGAAACTTGACTTATCTTTAAATCGCTGGTCTAAAAATTTCAAAAGCAAAAATGATCTCTTTTGTGCGAAAAAACTGATCTCACCAAATCTTTCTCATGAGACTGCTTGCCATTGCACTAGGCATGAACTCAGGGGGAGCCTTGGATGACCTAAGATCACCTCCTTAAGTCTCGTTGCTTGGAGTGGTCGCATAAGGCTTGGGATCTAGCACATGGTTACAATTTGAAAAATGGTTGAAGCTCAGAGGCGATTGTGGATGGCACCTAGTTGAGCTTGCTTTACTGAGATAAAACCATAAAAAGCCTTCAGAAAAAGAAAAAAAATGTGCTAAAATTGCTTATCATTAAAAAGACCAAGTTCTGGATAAAATGAGTCTTTCTTCAACTAGTAGCACTCTAAACTGTTCGATATGAGTCTTCTTGGTTCAACTTAGATTATTTGACATGGCTTGTATCATCCTTGGATACCTTTAGCTAGACTGCAATCTTGGTTTAATTGACTTGCTAAAGAATTGGATCATTAATCAGATTATGGATTTTCTGTCTTAGCTATTCTATACATCAATTGTCATGATCTTGATAGCATTCTTCTGTGTTATGGCTTGGTGTAATTCTCTAATAGTCATTTTGGATAATCTACATGGCTCCTAATGCTTAAAATGAACATCATGGAGTCTTTTCCTCCCTTTTCTACATCTTGATGATTTTATTGCCAAAGGGGGAGAATTTTGGAGAGAAAAAGCCTTCTGGAGAAAAGCCTTGAGTTTTGTGGGAAAATTGCTCTTTCATCTCATCTCAAGTCTTTCTCTTTTGTCAACATGGTCTTGAGCTTAACTACTCTTGTTTAGACCTTGGTTGATTTTAAACTCAAACTCATCTTATGCTTTTTCGATGGTTGTCAATATACTCATCAAGGGGGAGATTGAGAGACCATGTGAGAGGTTCTCCATTCTGAGTGATGAGTATTTGACAGCTTATTGATTGTTTGAGAGTTGAGTTTTTCGGTTTGGACTGTTTCTGTGCTAAAACAGGATAATCGGAACTACCGCTGTGTATGGAGCGGAAGTTCCGATAATCGGAACTACCGGCGTTGGAAATAGGAACTTCCGATTAATCTGAGAATTGAGTTCGTGTGAAGACGAAAATCGGATTTGAAAACACAGGAGTGCGGATACCAAGATCGGAAGTTCGGAATGGTTAGCGCGAACTTCCGATAATCTCGACAAGTGCGGACGTTAGAAATCGGAACTTCATTGTGGTAAGTGCGGAACTTCCGATTGTGTCGTAATCGCGCGAGAAGGATAATTTGTGATTTTGATTTTGTATGAGTTTGAGTCTTATACAAATGTTGATGCTATGATATTGTGCAATGCTATGTGATGTGTTTTTGTCTGTGTTGACTGCAGGACATCGAGACGAAGTCGTGGCGAGACACGAGGTGATCGGACTAGGCGCAGTGGCGTTGAGGTCGAACGGTCGGGATGTGTCAAGACGGCGTGAATCTTGAGGTGGTTGCGTGTCAAGGACAGCAAGGCGTCACGGAGGCTTCGGAAGGTGTGCAAGGGGCGAACGGTATTTTCGCAAGCGACACAAGTGGATGCGGTTCCGTTCGGTGTAGCGAGCTTAATGGGTTGGAGGCCCATTAAGCAAAGGCTATAAATAGAGCTGAACCCCGTTGTTAGGGTTAGACTTTGAGAGAGGAAATTAGGGTTAGCTCTAGCAAAAGGTTTTGTTTTGCTTTTGAGAGTTTGTTGGTTTGGAGAGAATGAACGAAAATCCTTGTAATCATTCCTCTGTGTTTCCCTGTAATCTTTTGATCTCTATCAATGAAACTCGAGGTTTTGATTACTTGTTTGTGCCTCTCTTATTCTCTTCTGCTCTTGTTGAATATTTAGGTTTTGATGTATCTTTTGATTCGTCCTATGAAATAGCATGAAACTTGATATCTAGATTCGTTTTGATATTGCTAATGTATCCTCAAAGTTTCATGAACTAGGAATCGAGAATCGTGTCTATTTGGGTTTTGGTCTTTCTTGCCCTTCTTCAAGAAATCCGTTTTGACTTGATTATTGAATCTTTGTTTGCGATTCTTCTCCATAAGGTCAAGATGGTGTTTAGGATGATGTCTGTGAAACTTGACTGAGAAGAGCATTCAAGATTTAGTCTTTTGGATTTTTGGGAAAACCCGAGCGCCTTGTTCTTGATCGGACAATCGAACTTCCGATTGTCCACGGCGGAACTATCATGACGGAACTTCGCACTAACCCCGAACTACGGAGTGCGGAACTCATGCGGGTAGAATCGAGCTTCCGATTTTTGACGAATGCAGATGAAACTTGTTTTAGGTCTCGATTTTGTTTTAATCTTCTTGAGAGGGTTTACTAGATCTTGTTTTAAATACATTAAAGGGAGTTCTTAATTTTAAGGCACCATTCACCCCCTCTGTTGCCATTTTGGTCCTTGATTTCCCCAACTCTGGATTGCGGAAGTGGGCCTTTACCGCATAGAAATCCTCCGGCTTCTTTTGCCAAACACGACAGTGCGCAAGTCATGCCACTCGTCAAGGTGAAGTGGACACCACTTCTTACCTTTATTATGGCTATCGGTCGGAACTTTGGCTTTGCCCGACCGGTATAGTCCTTCTTACCCTTGAACGGTTTATCCGAACCGCTAGGACTTCCTTGGTGCCCATTTTGCGGTGCTTCTTCTTCTTGAAACCTTCTTGGGATTCTTTTACGACTTCTCAAGGCCAAAGTTGAGGATTTTATCTTTTCGATCAATGGCTTCATTCCATTCAACCGCCTCACTAGCGGCGCATACTTATCACCATGTCAAAGAGTTCGGCGTTGTTCGTGGAGGATTCATAGCGATGTCCTCCGTAAACCGTCGATTCCTTAAACTCGCCTTGAATGTTTAAAACCAATATTGGTTCAGGGTTATTACCCCGGGGGCCGAGGTTTGGATTTTCCCCGGAAACCCTTGGAAAACATTAGTTTGTGGCCCCCCGGGCTTTCGCAAGGTATTTCAATCGGGTTCATTGCGCCCGATTTAAAATGAGGAGGAGAAGATTCCCCCTTTTGGCCATTTGGTGCAAACCATGCAAGGTTAGGTTACCAAGTGCCCTTACCCGTTCCCCTCGCAATTCTTTATGGAAAAGGTGGTTGGAAAAACCTTCTTTTTCATACCCCCATGGGGAATTCCCAATCAAATACCGTTTAAATTTAAATGAAAAGGGAAAATTCGGACTTTGGGAATCCTTTGCCTTTATTGTATGAACTAAATTCAAACAGGTTCAAAACACAAATTTGTTTCGCATTCTTCGCTTTTCTCGCCGTCCCCGGCTTTTAAATATTAGAACGGGGCGCATCCCGGCTCTGTGGGGGGGCCCTCCAAAGATTTGTTTGCGGCCCCTTTGGCCGTGGTAAAACGCTTTCCGTCGGGAAAAAGGCCAAAACATCCCGGATAGTGGATTCGCTTTAGAAACACGTGGCCCAAATGGACGGGTTGGGCCCCTCAACCCGCTATGCTTTTACGAGCACTTACCCCGTCTGAAAGGTTTAGAACGCCCCGTTTTTTTTTCGAATCCAGCCCGCTGGGATGGTCTTAAATTACCCCGGGCGAGGTTTACTTTTGTTTTGAAAAACCCTAAAACCTTCAACGAACGCGAACCCTCTCGTAAGAAAAGGCCTTCACAATTTTTCCGACTTTAATTTGGGCCAAGATCTTTAAGGTTGGGAAATCCAGCAACAATTAAAGTATCCCAAAGTGGACAATCTATTCATGGTTTTTTGAATAACTATTAGACCCTTTAGGATTAAAGAACTTCTTCAAATTTCTTTTCCTTTAAACCAATCTTTGTTAAGGATCTATTTTTAAAGAGGTTGGCCCAACCTGATTCCAATGGTAAATCATGAATCCAAAAAACGGGTAAAACCACAACACTTCTTATTCCCTTGTTAAGGCCCTCCTATTTGCCGCTTCCCCGTTCTAATAAATAGTCCTACCCAAGGCCATCTTTTCCCCGAAAAAAGGGGGAAGTGGGCCACCTCGGGAGAACCGGTAAACGTGGGGGCCATTTGGGGGGCGGGAAAGGTGGTGGTGGTGGGGCGGGGAACGGGCCAAAAGAAGGTGGGGGTGGAGTAATCAAAATGCATGTTTGGGCCAGCGAAACTAAAGAAGGGGCCGGATAAAAAGGGGGATCACGCAGGCGAGGCAAGGGGTACGGGGGGAGGAAAACCATTTTTGGGGGAAAAAATTGGGGGGGCCACCGCCCGAGGAAAGGCCAGCCCATGCATGAACGAAGGGGGGGCAAGGGAGAGGAGGGGACACGGGGTCCAAAAACGGGACCAAAGGGACGGGACGGAGGGGAAACGGGGTATTCCGAAAAGTACCGACCCCCGGTTTAGCTCGGTCGTTTAACCCTTTTTGTTAAAACTTCTACCCGAGCCGGCCAAATTTGGGTCCAATGGCCCTCCAATAAACTATTTTAACCCAATTCAACAAAAAACCCCATGGTAACAAATCACCATTGTTCCTTCCAAATTCCCAAAAAAAACTCCAAACAAGGTAACCCAAGGAAAACAAACCTTAACATTAATGGGGCCCCCTTTGGGGAAACCCGGCCCCGGGCCGACCTTGGAAACGTTTTCCCAAAGAATGTTGGGGGGTCCCATACTGGCGAAAAAAGATTTTAATTTCAATTATAAGAGCGGTTTTCAAATTTACAAAAGGGAAAGGACATTGATAAAAGGCAAAAGGTGGGGGGGACATTTCCCAAGTGGGTTGGGTGGCCCCGAACAATTGCAATTAGGAGGCACCCAAAAAAACGACGGGGCAGAACAACCAGGAAAACCTAGCCAACGCCTGGGTGCAATTTTTTGGGAGTTGGCCCTTTCTTGGGGGGGGGAAACAGAAGGCAAATCCGGCCCCCCCAGTGCAAATTAATAATTTAAAAGTTGGCCCTTTTTTTTTCCCAAAAGGGCGATTTGAAATTTCCCCTTAGCTTTTAACCAATTTCATTTTAAAAATTAAGGAAAAAAAACGCGGGCCCTTAAACCCTTCTCCATTGATCAGACCTTAACAAAAACAGATACACACCGGAAACAAACCGGGCCCATTTTTATCCCCCACAAAGGTTTTAAATGAATAATCCAAAAGTTCCTTTCCCTTGACCTGGCCCGCTTAAAATTTGACCGAGGTTTCATTTACCACGAACAATCATCCAAACCCAATACCACTGGTTATACCCCAAAACCTTTCAATCACTTCCCTTTTTCCATCTTACCCATAGGGCGCCCAAAAGTTTTGGCAGTTACCACTTACCAGGCCAACCCCCCTTCCCGCCATGTGGTTTTCCCCCGGAATTTCTTTTAAATTTTAACCAAGGTTTTGGGATTGGGTTTTACGACACGGGGTAAAGTGTATAACCTCCGCAGAGTCAAAATCATGCTTAAATTACGCGCCTTACGGCCAAATATGGACATGGGAACTTAACCGAGTTAGTTCTATTTCAAAAACCTTTGTGGGTGGTATAAAAACCGTGTCGGGGCTCGAGATTTGACTTTCCTCGGATCGTCGTATCGGTGTTGTTAATGTATGGAGGTAGCTCCACAAATGAAGCATGAGACAGAGTTTCCGATGGAGGAACCTCTCATTGTTATTACTTATTGCACAATTAATCTCTTTAAAAATGCAAATTGGTTAAAATGCTAAGTGGTAGGATTTCCTAATATCTGATTTACAAATCTTTGCTTACGCAATAAAAGAACCCGAGCCAACCTTGTTACACCTTGCATGTATATTATTGCATTCTTGTGTGGGCTCGCGAGCACGGTAGTTGTGCTCATCCTCGCCCTTTCCCAACTCCTCGTAGGAAGACACAAGACTACGACTACTACGAGGATCCGTAAGTCCAAGACCTGTGAATCGCTAGCGTAGTTTAGTCCTTAGTTGTTCTAGTCTCACCTCAGCTAGCCGACTGCCGGTTCTTGTACCTCCTATATTGTCCGGGATTTCGGATAATATCGGGTGTACACGTTCCCGATCACTTGCTCGCTGAAGATGTGCCTCACCCCTTGCTTCCGCTGTCGCCTCGCTATCTTTGTAATGTACTCATTTGGCCTGCTCGCCCTTATTGTAAAAACTGACCCGAAGCGGTCTATGTAAACTCTGATGTGTAAATTAATGAATGCAATGATTTTACGCCATGTATGGTTTGATTCAGCAATGTGCTTGTGAAGTGCTATCTACTGATCCAGGGAATAGCACAGTGATTTCACAGAGGATCCGGATACGTAATCTGGGTCCGGCAGGTAGCCGTATCGAGCATATGACTGTAGGAATCTTAGTTAGACTGGTCGAGCCTAAGGACTTGGATGCTATTTTCAAAACCTACGAAAAGCTTTGGCAAAATATAACGTATTATTTGCTATGACTTACCCTTCTTAGTTCTTCACTTTCCTTGATTTCACTTGAGTTTTTACTCAGTCTAACTCTCCACTTGTTTCAAAAAAATTGTAGATGGCGACCCCTTCGTCCGATGGTCCGTGGGACTTGTTTTTCCACGAAGAAAATGGAGATGAGTGTGTGGAATTCCTTCGCCAACTCATGTACCACCTGGACTACTACCGCAAGCCTATCTTCAGAGGCCGAAAGACTCAAATCCTGGACCAAGAATCATGGACCATGGAGGTTTTCCTCTATGCTAGAGAGGGTGAGTTTTCCGATGAAGAGCTGGAGAGACGAGATTCAGCGAGGCGGGAATGTTTGACGAGGTCAAACGATTAGCTGAGTACACGAGACAAGGGTGGAGATACTCAGCCGAGGAAAACAAGGGGAAACAAAGTCGAATGAACTATCGCAGGGATACTTCACTTTGGATACCGCTGAACGGGCAAGATTAGGATACCGGATAACTTAACAAGACCGTAAATCATTTTATTAAAGACGACTTTTGAACAGGGATAAAAAGGGAATAAACCATATTTAGACGACGAATACTGGATAGGATTACAAGATTATTAATTAGGTTTTCAAAGTAAGCTGTCGAGATTAACAGGTTAATCTCGAATAGCCTTCCAAAATATTTTGAGAAAATGCAAGTTTATTTTAAAGCATTTTACACAATGCGGAAAATTTGAATAGATAAGTTTTAACTAAAATAGACACGATTGCAGAGACGATTACGAAGGTTATTTGCATAACCTCGATTTCCCGAGATTTTGCAAATCACGCTCTTAATCGATAGCTCTCAACTAAAATCGAAAATGATAGTTCTACTAGTACTTGGCAATCGGCGAGTTAACCACTAACAACGGTTAATCGATTCATCGCAAGTCGTAGCAAAAATCATCGAGAACAATTGTTTTGGAAACGTTTTCGCCAAACGGAAAACTACTAGCCGACCAAGTCAAACAAAATAACACATACAAAATTGCCATACAAACTTTCAATACTCAACTCTAATACACAAAACAATACACAAATCTCAATTATCGCTCCACGACTACCTGCACATCCTTATCAAAACAATACCAGAATACACATATTTTCGAAAGCCAATCTTCGCGGCGATTCAACTGCATACACAATATTCACTGCATACACAAATAGAATATCTGCAATATCGACATACAAATCTCAAAACACCATTTCAATACCGATTTTCAAATGCCAACTTTACGACGATTCAAAAGCATACACAATATTCATACCCGACAAATCAATCCAATGGCATACACAAAACTACACTGCATACATTCCAATTTGCAAAACACAAAACACAAATGCTGCTGCTTCTACTCTACTGCTCCACTGCCGAAGAGAGAGAGAGACAGAGAGACAGGCAGAGAGAGAGAGAGGGACAGAGAGAGAGCAGAGAGAGTCTGGGCGGGCCGTGTGGCAGTTGGACCGGAGGGGAGGCGGTCGGACCGGGGGGAGAGAAGGGGAGCAGGGGGCGACGGCGACTGCTGCCGGCAGAGAGGAGATGGCGGCGGCGACGACTGGAGAGCATGGGCGCAGAGAGAGAAGAACCGGGGAGGGGGAAGAGGCGCACGGGGAGGCTCACCGAGAGGGGCGCGGCGGTCGCGATGGAGGCGGCCGCGGCCGGGGCGGAGGCAACGCAGAGGAGTAGCTTCGGGGGTGGCAGCGCGCGGAGAGGGCGGAGCCGAGGGCGACGATCGCAGCGAGGGGGAGCGCGGCCGACGGCGGAGAAGGGGCTTGGGCGGAGGCCGAGCGGACCGGGAGAAAAGCGCGGAGGGAGGCGCCGGGCAACAAGCGACACCAAGAAAAAGGGGGCGAAGAGGGGAAGAAGAGAGCGGGAGCTCTCGGCTTTTAGCCGGAGAGAGAGAGGAGGGAGAGAGCCGGCGCGGCGGCAATGGATGGGGGGAAAGGGAAAGCCGCGCGGCGGGAGGAGGCGGAAAGCCGTCGGCGCGGGCGGCAGGTCGGCGCGATTCGGAGGAGGCGGGCGCGCGCGACGGGCGAGGAGGCAGCGGCGGGCGCGGGAGGAGGGGCCCGGGAGAGGAGAGAAGCGAGAGAGGCGAGGGAGAAGAAGAGAGTGGCGGCGCATGCGTGGTGCGGGGCGCACGGGGAAGAAAGAAGAGGGGAGGGGGAGAAAGAGGCCGGGCCGGGGGAGCTGCGGGGAGATGCGGCCGGTTGGGCCGGGCCGGGAGTTTCGACTGGGCCGAAGAAATTGATGGGCCGGAGAAATCCGGCCCAGAAGAAAAAGAAAGAAAAAAATAAAATAAAAAGGGTTTTGAATTTGAAATCAAAGTTTTGATTTTTGAAGCTTTTGGATTTTTTTGAAAACCAAATTTTGATTTTGAATCTCAAGCAAAAAAAACAGGATGTTACAATGAGCTCCCTGCGAACACCACCTCCCCCAAGGCCGCGGTCTCGCCCTTGCTCATCACCGTCGTGTGACGCAACCGCTGGCTGCGGAGCGTGGGCAGAGGTGCTAGGGTTCGGTGGGGGGAAGTGGAGGAGCGGGGCACTGGCGTGACTAATCGAGTGGTGGCGTGCCGGGATGGGGACAGGGAGAGGGAGAGGGAGGGAGAGAGGAAGAGAGAGAGGGACGAGCGAATCGAGTTGCTGGCCAGAGATGGAGTTGTGGCAAAGAGATGAACGACCAGATGCCATACCGTTGGAACGATATAGGGTTGTATAGTATTTCACTTTCCTTTAACCCTGCCTGATAGGGATGCCTCGGGTTCAATAGATCATTGATTATCGTATGAAACTCTAATTTGCTTGTGAAACTGTAGAGGCTAATGTGATGTTCCTGGAATCGCCCGCCGGTGTTGGATTCTCTTACTCGAACACGTCCTCCGACTACGATCGCAGTGGAGACCAAAGAACTGCTGATGATGCGTATATGTTTCTGATCAATTGGCTGGAGAGGTTCCCAGAGTACAAGGACCGTGCCTTCTACATCTCTGGGGAGAGCTTCGCTGGCCACTATGTGCCAGAGCTTGCTGCCACCATCCTACTCCACAACACATACAGCAACAAAACCACCATAAACCTAAAGGGTATTTTGGTACGTGAAATTTTCTAGCTGTAGCGATAGCGATTTGAAACATGGTAAAAAAATATCATCTTTCTTCTGAATAATTAGTCTCCTTTCTCTTGAAGGTCGGAAATCCACTTCTTGACTCGAACAGGAATTCTAAGGGGGGACTTGACTACCTCTGGAGCCATGGAGTGGTATCGGACGAGGTCTTCGCCAACATCACCAAGCACTGCAATTTTGACGGACCAAATTCGAATGGAGCAGCATGCAGCGGCGCTTACGATGCTATCAATGCAGGCCAAATTGATGCCTACAACATATATGCTCCAATTTGCGTTGACGGACCCAATGGAACATATTACCCCAGCGGCTACGTAAGGCGACATATATGTAGCAGAATTGGATACATTTGCTATCGTAAAACCAGTCAAGTTCGATTACTAACCGTTTTCCACATTACAGTTACCTGGGTACGATCCATGCAGTGATTATTCTACCCATGCCTACCTCAATGATCCAGCGGTGCAAAATGCTTTCCACGCTAGGATAACACAGTGGTCAGGCTGCGCGTAAGATCCTTGAATTGGACGCCAACGTAGTATTAATATGCTAACAATTTCGGCTTGTCTCACCCGCAAAACTCATGTGATCTGTTGCAGAAACTTGCACTGGAAAGATGCACCAATTTCCATGCTGCCAACCATCAAATGGCTAATCGACAGCAAGCTACCTGTCTGGATATTTAGGTAAGGGCAAGAATCACAGTTACACCATAATATACTGTGACAAATGGAGTATTAATTGCAACAAATTTATACACATTTTTCAGTGGTGATTTTGACTACGTATGCTCGCTTCCCGCAACGAGGTATTCTGTCAACGACCTTGACCTATATGTCACTACTCCATGGCGCCCATGGACAGCAAACAAGGAGGTAAGCCTATTATTGAAACAATATTCATCTACAAGGTTGGTCAGCTTGAAATTTTTTGGCTTTACATGGATGGTTGAAACTTGCAGGTGGGAGGTTATGTTCAACAGTACACGGGGGGATTCACATTTCTATCTGTGAGAGGAGCTGGCCATATGGTTCCATCCTTTCAGCCTGAGAGAGCGTTAATAATGCTACACTCCTTCCTCAAAGGGGCACTCCCACCTTACATAAAAGAGCAATGATTCATGGCGTGGATAAATTCCATGAATGGAAAAAGAGACTTGATAGTACAAGAGCTACGGCGGGGATGGATCAGAGTTGCCATTTGCCACTTAGTATGACTTGCTTCAAGTCGGTTTTTTATTAGCCTTCAAAACATGTTGGTTTTACCTTGTCTCCGGTTACAATTGAGAAAGGTTCATGTTGCTATGAGTGGACATGGATTTCTTGTTTAATGAATTTATGATAATACTTCAAATAAAGATAAATATTGTGGCTTATGTCTACTTTTTGCCATTTATTTATTCCAAACTTGGTATTCTTGTGAGACAAGAATAATCAGCTACATACCTGAAGATGTGTTTAAGAATGTGAAAAGACATATTCTCCCTGATTTCTCTCTGGAACTCCGGAAGTACCTGAAGACTTTAGAAAAAAAGTGAGAAATTGCATGGCCCCTTTAAGCATATTTGAATTGATATTTAGAGATTGCCAACTTGCTTGCCAAATGGAGTGACGAAGGAAGTTTTCTCTTCATCTTCTTTACTCATACTAATCTGGTGGTACCCTGAGTAAGCATCTAAAAAACTTAATAACTCGCACCCGGAGGTAGAGTCTACAAGTTGATCAATACGAGGAAGGGGAAAATCATCCTTCGGACAACCTTTATTAAGATCTGTGAAGTCTATACACATCCTCCATTTCCCATTACTCTTCCTAACCATTACAGGATTAGTGAGCCATTGAGGATGATGTACTTCATGAATGAATCCAGCCTTTAAGAGCTTGTCAATCTCAGACTGGATGGCGTCCTTCCGGTCGGGTGCGAAACGTCTGAGCTTCTGCTTGACCGGATTTTTGTCAGGCTGGAGCGCTAGCCTGTGCTCGATCACCTCCCTGGGGACTCCGGGCATGTCGGACGCTTGCCATGCGAATACATCCTTGTTTGCTCGGAGGAAGGAGACGAGCGACTCTTCCTATTTAGGATTGAGTCCTGCTCCGATCAGCACCTTTGGTGAGGATCCACCATCATTGCTTGACATGGCGTTTCCTGAAGGAGCGCTTTGTCGAGTGGAACCTCTTTAGTGCAGTCGGACGGTTTGGGCGTTATCTTGGAGTGCAGGTGCTTGACCTACGGATGATGAGTCGAATTTCGGTGGTAGCTCATCGACCAGTTCTAAAGACCTTCGATCACATGCGTATGCCATTTTGCGATCTCCACGAACCATGATCACACCTTTTGGTCCTGGTATTTTCAAACTTTGATACCCGTAGTGCGTGGCTATCAAGAATTTTGCTAATGCCGGACGACCAAGAATTCCATTATATGCGGTTTCGAAATCAACCACGTCAAATGAAATCTTTTCCGTTCGGAAGTTATCGGAGGCTTCGAGCGTAGCCGTAAGGATACTTGTCCTATCGGTTTGGCGGTAGAACCAGGAACTATACCATGAAAGGCGTATTTCACCGGTTTTACCTTTGATCTAGGAACCTGCATATCTTCTAAAGCTCCCGAAAATAAGATATTTAAAGATCTACCACCGTCTATCAAAACTCGATTGACTTTGCAATTATTAATAGTAGGCTCTACGATAATAGGGAACCTACCCGGTCGAGTTGATGAGACGAGTCAATCTTCTTTGTTGAAGGAGATCACGGTATCCGACCACCTTGATGGTTTGGTGATGATCGAAGGTTCCGATAGGTTGACCTCTCGCTCCATGGCTTTCGGATGACGGCGTGAGTCGTATGAAGAAGAACCTCCAAAGATCATATTGACCGTCTGTTGAGGCTCACAGTACTCCATCTCTTCGCCGCCATCCTTGTCCTTTTGGAACTTGTTTCGAGAGACCATGTGAGAGGTCCTCCATTACGTGATGAGTATTTGACAACTTGTTGATTGTTTGAGAGTTGAGTTTTTCGATTTGGGTGTTTACGTGCTAAAGCAGGATAATCGGAACTACCATGTATGGGCGGAAGTTAGATAATCTGAACTACTGGCGTTGGAAATAGGAACTTCCGATTAATCGAAATTGAGTTCGTGTGAAGACGAAAATCGGATTTGAAAACCTGGGAGTGCGGATGTTCCGATGTAGGACCGGAAAGGCGACTGAGGGGGGGTGAATAGGCGCTTTCCCAACTTTCTCGCCTAAATCAAATTCAACACCTACTTTACTCCTTTAGCTATGAAAGCTAAGAAGATCGGTAAGCACAGTGAAGCCTTGTCTTTTCGATAACCCCGACAACCACACGACACAAAAAGCGAGACTCAATCTCAAAGGGTTGATCAGGCACAGCGGTCGACCGGCTACGAGGGGCGGTCGGACCGACGTTCAACAAGCGGTCTGACCGGCAACTAACTAGCGGTCGGACCGGTGGGCCAATGGTTCGACCGGCGATCAATGATCGAATATACGGCGGTCGGACGCCGTTACAAGACCGGTTCGACCGATCTTGAAAAATCCACCCCAAATCCAAAACGAAATTTGATCCAACTTTTGATTCAACCAATGAAACTTGACCAAATTTCGAGCACACCTCCCTAATGATATTGGAGACCTATTTCTAGCGGCGATCCTTGATCCACTTCAGCGAAACAAACTCTCAAGGATTAAACAAAGAAGTGCACAAACCCTAGAAATATGAAAAACTTTGATTCAAGACTTGCTTGTGGGAGTTGATGGTCTAGATGATCCTAGGAGTACTCCCACACATCAAAGCAAGACACAAAGGGTCAAAAGACCAAGTTTAAACACTTGAATCAAGGAAGCATAAAATTCATTCAAATGAGAGAAGAACACAAAAGAGGAGACAAATGATCTCACAAGCAAGCATCACAAGATTGATTGATCTCACAAGATGCTTACAAAGCCACTCCAACAAGGAGGACAAGAGCTCACCCAAGGAGCATACAATCTCTCCCTCTCTTCCTCTCCAAACCCTAACCCTAGAAAAGCAAGGGGGAAACCAAATGAATGCCTCAAAGGTTTTCCTTCTCCCCCTTTCCTATTTATACTAGAGAGGACTAGAGTCACATTTGGGGCCCACTCACACATGGGACCCACACAAATCTGTTGAAGCAATCGCCTGCTTCACCACGTGTAGGTTGATCAGCGGTTCTCATCGCATCGCCAAGCCTCTCTTGTCCGAATCCCATCGGAACCTCCCAGAGACTCGCACGGATACCCGCACCGCCTGATCCAACCAGCTGTACCGAACCACCCGTTCGATCCATCTTGTCCATCCTGCACCATGCTTGTGTCACACGACCTCACCCGGTATCCCTGATCGTTCTGGACCTCAGCTCTCCAAGCGTAGTCCCGATCCACTCACCGTTGACGTCGTTGACCTGCAAGCCACCTGCACAGCAATAGACAAACAAACCGTTTCCGGGAACAAGTTCTTCACAACTTGACCCACGTTAGTTCCACAATGCAATATGCAACAATAAAGCATTGATAACTAAACATTAAACACAATCAACATGCATCAATGCGAACTTGGCAAACCTCCAAGTCATGCTTAGGTCCGATCCCCACGTGGCCGGTCCGACCGATTCATCTTGATCGGACCGCTCCCACAACGGCGGTCGGACCGGTCCAAAGGACTTAGCCAAAATTCAAGCTTGAAAATCCGAAACCTTCTGGAATTTTCAACTCAATAGAACTTTTGACTGGGAGCTCCAAAAATGATGCAACCACATCCAGGAGACTCCCCTCACCTGCCTACACAACCTATTTTTGGATTAGCTCCAAAATCCAACTTTAGGTCAGGCCGGTCCGACCGGCCACCACTGCCGGTCCGATCGTCCCATGGTGCGGTCCGACCATCACCACCGGTCCGTAGCTTGTGGTGCGGCAAAGAAGAAGCAAACCCAAAACGCGAGATTTTGCAAACCAACAAAGCCATTGCCAATTGACTCATCATCCTGGGATCGTGCACATATCCTCACGATATCCACATCCGAAGATCGGAAGTTCCGGAATGGTTAGCGCGGAACTTCCGATAATCCTGACAAGTCGCGGACGTTAGAAATCGGAACTTCATTTGTAGTAATCGGAACTTCCGATTGTGTCGAATCGTGCGAGAAGGATAATTTGTGATTTTAATTTTGTATGAGTTTGAGTCTTATACAAATGTTGATGCTATGATATTGTGCAATGCTATGTGATGTGTTTTTGTGCATGTTGATGCAGGACATCGAGACGAAGTCGTGGCGAGACACGAGGTGATCGGACTAGGCGCAGGTGGCGTTGAGGTCAGAACGGTCGGGATGTGTCGAAGACGGTGTGAATCTTGAGGTGGTTGCGTGTCAAGGACAGAAAAGCGCGGGAGGCTTCGGAAGGTGTGCAAGGGGCGAACGGTATTTTCGCAGCGACACAAGTGGATGCGGTTCCGTTCGGGTGTAGCGGGCTTAATGGGTTGGAGGCCCATTAAGCAAAGGCTATAAATAGAGCTGAACCCCTGTTGTTAGGGTTAGACTTTGAGAGAGGAAATTAGGGTTAGCTCTAGCAAAAGGTTTTGTTTTGCTTTTTGAGAGTTTGTTGGTTTGGAGAGAATGAACTGAAAATCCTTGTAATCATTCCTCTGTGTTTCCCCTGTAATCTTTTTGATCTCTATCAATGAAACTCGATGTTTTGATTACTTGTTTGTGCCTCTCTTATTCCCTTCCTGTTCTTGTTGAATATTTAGGTTTTTGATGTATCTTTTGATTCGTCCTATGAAATAGCATGAAACTTGATATCTAGATTCGTTTTGATATTGCTAATGTATCCTCAAAGTTTCATGAACTAGGAATCAGAGAATCGTGTCTATTTCGGGTTTTGGTCTTTCTTGCCCTTCTTCAAGAAATCCGTTTTGACTTGATTATTGAATCTTTGTTTGCGATTCTTCTCCATAAGGTCAAGATGGTGTTTAGGATGATGTCTGTGAAACTTGACTGAGAAGAGCATTCAAGATTTAGTCTTTTGGATTTTAGGAAAAACCCGAGCGCCTTGTTCTTGGTCGGGACAATGGAACTTCCGATTGTCCACGGTAGATTCATGGCGGAACTTCGCACTAACCCCGAACTACCGGAGTGCGGAACTCTGCGGGTAGAATCGAGCTTCGATTTTTGATGAACAATGAAACTTGTTTTAGGTCTCGATTTTGTTTTAATCTTCTTGAGAGGGTTTACTAGATCTTGTTTTAAATACATTAAAGGGGAGTTCTTAATTTTAAGGCACCATTCACCCCCCCCCTCTGTTGCCATTTCGGTCCTTCAATTGGTATTAGAGCCGGTTAGCTCTTCTTTATAGATCTTAACCGGTCGGTTGAGCCATGGCAACGGACAAGTATTCCACCAAGCCTCCATCCAGTCTTTGATGGCATGGATTACCCCTTCTGGAAGAGCCGAATGGAAACATACATCCGTGCTCGGGGTATGCCATCCGGAGAAAGGTGAAAGTGAGATTTGCGCCTCTGAGATGAAAACATCAATGTGGGAAACATGCACGATGTTGAGGCCAATGCTAAGGCTAGGAACATCATCATTCAGGTTTGAGTAGAAGTGAGTTTGATCGCATTTCTCATTTGACTTACGCTTTACATCAGGTGACCCTCGATGCATACCATGAGGCACCACCCGTTAAGACGGTTCGACAAGACCGGTTCAAGCGTGAATCTGATGAAATTTGAGATGCTTCTTTGGTGAATCTCTTGACGAGTGCTTTTCGCGTTTTCACAAGATTTTGAGCAACCTCCGGCGGTCGGTCTTACATACCCGACTCGGATAACGCTCGACAGGATGCTTTCGCACTTGATCTTCGTGTTTGGGAGATGAAAGTGACTACCATCAAAGATAGCACGGACCTCTCGACCCTGACTCTTGATGCGCTTTACTCGCGTCTCAAGACTCACGAGATTGACATTGTCTCTCGAAGGTCGAAGTCACAGTCGATGGCTTTAGTCACTGATCCCACCTCTGGATCTTCTTCTGAGTCGATCGCGGGTTCTCCTAGTGCTCTCGTGACATAGCGATGATCGGTTAGAGCGACTTGAGGATGAACAGCTAGCCCTCCTAGCTCGGAAGTTTTCCCATGCTTACAAGAGGAGGAGGGATGGAAAAGAGGAGGTCTGTGATTTGTTTGAGTGTGGTGGCCCCAACCACATCCGAGCAAACTGTCCCAAGCTTGGGAAGGGCAAAGGTGACTATGACGGTCCGAGCAAGAACGACTACATCGACAAGAACCGCAACACGAAGCCCTCAGCACCTGACCAAGGCAAGAAGAAGTTCCGCAACTTTGGGAAGGCAAAGAAGGCTGTTCCATCGCGTCCTCACCGCCCTCGACAGGCTGGACACCGGCGAGGTGGAGGGGTGGAGTACGATGATGGGAAGGGCGATCATGATCCCAAGGACGACGGCAACTTCTCGGCATGTGCTTCATGGCCCTCGAGGCGAATCGAGCGACAATGAGCAGTACTCCGACTCAGATGAGGTTAGTCCCACTTATGACCCGACAATGATGCTTTTCTTAAGCTAGGTAGATTTCATGCTAAGTCTAGGACTAAGTGTGCTAAGTTGGAGAAGGAAGTAGCTAGACTATCACGGGAGCTTTCTTTACTTACATCTGCTCCCTCCCGTGATGATTGTGACACATCTTTGTGCTTTGCTTGATGACATGGAAAAACTAAGGACCTTGCATGATAGTGTGTCCTCTGAACTTGACATGATTAAAGTAGAGAACATTAGCCTTTTTCTTTGAATTAGAGATGAGTAGAGTAGCACCTCCTTCATCTACTACTGTTGAGGCTCTCTTGCACCTCATGTGAGGTTAAGGACAATTCGTTTAGAGGTCTTTATACCATGTTGCTCGATCCGCTGAGACTTGTGAAAATTGTAATAAACTCAAGATGAACCTAAAGCAGGCGGATCACAAACTTGTTGAATTTCAAGTCTGCGCTACTAGAGCCTATTGTTTCTTGCTTAAATGTCCTAAGTTAGCTGCTTTGAACTAGAATCAGTATCTAGCGGTTCAAGAAATGATTGATCACAATAACAAGCTGCTCAAGATGCTTCTAAGGACCTTGTTAGCTCACCATGCAATCAATGTAATAAACTAAAATGTGATTTGGTTGCCTTGGATGAAAAATGTATGAAGCTAACTAAGGACTTTCTAGAAACACAATCTTACGCTTGTATTGTGTGTCTTTGGGAAGAAGTCTAAGGGTTTGGTAGAGCGCCTAGCAACGTGAACCAATCTGCTAGCAATAGGATTTGTCCCTCAAAAGTCTATGTGCATGCACAAGCCAATCTTTCCTATCTTTGTTGGTTCTTCTTCCTCTACTCCTTATCTTCTGCATTCCTTCTTCCCCTGCTCTTCTTGCACCTCTCTTTTCAGGAGTGTCATTATCTTATGAACACTCTTGAGAAATTTGTAGGAGGCAAGAAGAAGCTAAATCTCATTCTAGACAAATCCAAGATTTGTAAATTTAATCAAGGTCTAGGATATGATTTTCATGAGGATATGAGGAAGCATCCACTGTCGTGCTCGAACCATAGCACGTGTGTGATCAAAACTAAGCCGGGGCGAGAAAGTCAATTTTAAATCGTGGGTTTTGTTCAAAGGATCTCCGACGATGGTGATTCTACTGCGGCTTGGCCTCTCTAAAGGCGAGTATCATTGCACCTTCACGTAAGGATGGACATTTGGTTGATCATTGCTTGGCGCCAAGATCGCGCGTAGAGACCATGTTGAGTCTTTTAGGCGCATTCATGGTCAGCCCCAGACCATGAGTGCACCTAAGACCAACATGAGGTCTAGGTTTGATACAGTTGGTGATTTAGGGCAGCATCGAGGACTTGGTTTTTCTGAGTTTTCTGATTTTCGTCCTCATGCTCCCTTTGATTGTGACTTCCGTCGCTTTGAGGGTAGATCTCGGTTTCCCTTTCGAGATGGCTACGCGGCGTGATCGACATGTTGCGCAATTTCGACTCGCTCTTCCATAGCGGTCGGATTGACAACGACCTTCAGTCTGCGCACGCACCTTACCGCTTGTTGAGTGACAGAGGCGTAGGGTAGATAGAGGTCGGTCTTGCTTGACTACTTCATCATTCGACGTGTTACTCGATATTGGGTGCCCAAATCATTTGTTGATTCACCCCATCTTGAGACTTTACTCTGTTTGACTCGAGGTCGCCGGTTGGGAAGGCAAAGGTTTGGATTGTAGACTCGGGTGTTCTCGTCATATGACCGGAGACTCGTTGGTTTTCTTCCTAGCCCGTGCTCAAGGTGATGAGGCGATCACTTTTGGAGATGCTTCTTTTGGGCGCGTCATCGCTAAAGGTACAGTGAGCATTAATGTTTCTTTTATTTTAAAAGATGTTGCCTTAGTAAGTAAGCTACAATATAATCGCTTTCGCCTCTCGACTTCTGGATGACGGTTTCGAGGTGAGCTTTAAGAAAAACAATTGCAAAATTCTTGATTCTTGGGTAGCCTAGTTTGCGGATTTCGATATGGGAGGATCTTTCGTGCTGATTTTTACGAGTCTTACGTGATCCTCTCCGTGTTTAATTGCTTCGAATCCGTGATTTGACTTTACGGCATAGGAGACTAGGTCATATAGGTTTTGATCATTTGACACGAGTCGTGACCACGATCTCATTCGTGGTTTGCCAAAACTCAAGATGGTCAAGGATCTAGTTTGCTCTCCATGCGACGCGGCAAGATGGTTCTTGCTTCTCACTCTCGATCCACGGTGACAATGGTGATGCACCGGACAAGCGCTCCATATGGATCTGATTGGTCCAAATCGAGTCTTGATCGGCGGGAGGGAAGTGGTATATTCTTGTTGTGGTCGATGACTTCTCGAGGTACTCTTGGGTGTTTTTCTTAGCCTCGAAGGATGAGGCGTTTACTCTTTTCGTGGTCTTTTAGTAGGCTTTCTGTTGAGCTCCTGGTGCATTACGAGCAATTCGCGATAATGGCACCGAGTTCAAAATTCCTACTTTGAGAGTTTTGTGGTGAGGCAGTGTAGAGCACCGGTTCGTCTCCATCGTCCCCCAACAGAATGGCGTTATGGAGAGGAAGAACCGTACCTTAGTCGAGATGGCGGGCGATGCTTGATGAATACTCTACACCTAGGAAGTTTTGGTGAGGCAATTACTCTTTGCTTGTCATGTTTCTATGAGTTTTTCTTGGGCACTCTTGCATCGCACTTCTTATGAGTTGAGATATGGCGAAAACCCGGCGTCGCATTTTCGTGTGTTTGGTTGCAAGTGTTTTATTCTCAAGTGCGGGAACCTAGATAAGTTCGAGTCACGATCTTGTGATGGGATCTTTACAGGTTACTCGACTTCTTCTCGTGCCTATAGAGTGCAGGCTGCGAGTCTAGCAAAATGGTAGAAACACGTGAGGTGACCTTGATGAGGCGGTCAGGACTAGGCACGATATCTCGAGTTCTCTAGAGCGATGAGTCCATCTTTGTGGGCGATGAGGAAGATGGAGATGAGGGTTGTCTACAGATCCAGATCTTCCTCCTCCTCTTGAGTGCCTTCTTCCACCGCACCTCGAGGAGATCAGCCTTACCTTCGCTTCTTCGAAGCTAGTGGCTCTGTTCCTATCTCATCCGCTAATGAGGTAGAGGCCACTTCTTCATCTCACCTGGACCTCCAAGACACATCCAAAAGGACCATCCTTGAGCGGATCATTGGAGACCTCTTTGAGCGTGTCACACGTTCCAAAGTCTGGTTTGTCTCTCTTGTCTCCATTCTGCGTTAAATCGCCTCATTTGAGCCCAGAGACGTTTGTCATGCTCTATCGGCGAGTCTTGGACAAGCGCCATGCATGAGGAGTTGGAAAACTTTGAAAGAAACAAGGTCGGTCCTTGTTGAGCCCCTCAAGGTCACAATATCATTGGGACCAAATGGGTGTTCAAGAACAAGCAAAGTGAAGATGGGTTAGTTATTGAAACAAGGCTAGGTGGTAGCTCGGGGTACTCTCTAGTTGAGGTCTAGATTTGAAGAGACCTTTGCCCTCAGAGCTAGACTTGAAGCCATTAGAATCTTGCTTGCCTTTGCGGCTTCTAAGGGTTTCAAGCTTTACAGATGGATGTCAAGAGTGCCTTCCTCAATGGCCTTATTGAGGAAGAAGTCTATGTGAGACAGATCTCCAGTTTGAGAATCCCAAATACCTAACCATGTCTACTGAGCTTTCCAAAGCCTTGTATGGACTCAAGCGAGCTCGAGCTTGGTATGAGAGGCTTAAGTCCTATCTCATGAGCCATGGTTTTGAAATGGGTAAAATAGACAAGACCTTGTTCATCGCCGTCTTGGCACCGATCTTACGCTCGTCCGGATCTATGTGGACGACATCATCTTTAGCGGCTCCTCACACACTCGTGTCTCGGTTTTACGAAGTTATGAGCTCGAATTTGAAATGAGCATGATGGGCGAGTTGAGCTTCTTCCTTGGCTTCCAAATCAAGCAGACTCGGGAAGGTACTTTTCTTCATCAAAGCAAGTACACTCGAGACCTCTGAAGCGCTTTGACATGAATGATGGAAAGCCGATCAACTCCGATGGCATCTCTGGCAGCTCTGGATCCGGATGAAGGCGGCGAACTGTTGACCAAAAGGAGTTCGGAGCATGATTGGCTCTCTCTTGTCCTCACGGCCTCGAGACCGGACATACATTTCTCTGTGTCTTTGTGCTCGGTTTGAGCTTCTCCTCGTGTATCTCACCGTCGAGCGGTGAAGCGCATCTTCGGTACCTTGAGCTACCATTGACTATGGTATCCGGTACTCTTCCTCTTCTTGTCTATCTCTTAGAGCCTTCTCCGTCTGATTTATTGGTGTAGGATAGATAGGAAGAGCACTTCGGCACTTGCCAATTCATTGGCACTTCTCTTGTCTCCTGGTCGTCAAGGAAGCAATCCGGTGTTACCTGATCCACCGCGGAGGCCGAGTGCGTTCTTTGCGGCCGATTCTTTGTAGCCAAGTGCTTTGGATGGTCTCGACCCTGCAGGACTTTGGGTTATCTATCGACTGTGTTCCACTCTTTTGTGATAACACGTCTGCGATTTGCATTGCCAAGAACCCATTGCAACATTCACGGACCAAGCATATTGATATCGATATCACTTTCTTGAGACCATGTAGAGAAGGGTGACATTGTGCTCGGTTTGTGGAAAGTGAGCACCGCTTGGTGATATCTTCACTAAGCCTCTGGATGCCTCTCGGTTTTGACTCTGACGGGAGAGCTTGAGTGGTTTGTCCTTACGGATTTGTGTGAGGGGGAGTTATGTGCTACTACTGTATAATATTATATTATATTTATACTATTACTCCTTTCTGGTTGCATTTCTTTTAATATTTTGGGTCGAAGTCCTTTCAGCATAGGTTAGAGTGGTTCTCTTGCCAAATTGCTTTGACTGCTATTTCTTATCTTGTGCTTCTAGGATCTTGCTTATTAGTGTCTCTTCCTTCTCTAAGTAGAGCTTACTCACTTCTTATAGGTTCTAGCAGGGTGGGCCACCCTTGGGTAGATAGGGACAGTGTTTGCTCCTTAGTGTATGACTTGTTCGGTGATAGTCCTAGAATCATATGGGGTAGATAAGAACACATGCGGCGATAGTTTTCTATATCTTTTCTATGCTCTAAAGGATTGCTTTTATTTCTCTTATCGATTCTCGTTTTTGTTCTTTTGGTTGGGGAGTTCATCTTGGTTATTCCAGTTCTTAATTATTACATAACTCAACTTTGTAATTAAAAGATGCATCTCATTCGAGGGAATCTGGATTTTCGTGCATTTCATCATGCATTGCATTATAATCAAATGGAGCCTTGTTTATTATCCCTTATGATCTGTTTTCCTTGTTTTACATCTTGCCATGATTTATGCTAAACCGCTAGATCTATCATGACTTTTATGTGTAGCTTAGTCTTTGTCATGCTAAGGTGATTAAAAATGCTAAACTTGAATTAAAATCTTGTCATGATAGCTCTTGAGACTAGTCCAGTTGAAGCTATCCTTTTATGATTTTAGCCATGTCAAGTAGGTCGAGTTGAGTCTTGTATCTCCTTTGAACTTTTGAGTAAGCTATGTCGGTTGTTAAGAAACTTGACTTATCTTTAAATCATTGGTCGAAAAACTTCAAAAGCAAAATGATCTCTTTTATGCGAAAAAGCGATCTCACCAAATCTTTCTCATGAGACCGCTTGCCATTGCACTAGGCATGAACTCGGGGAGCCTTGGATGACCTAAGATCACCTCCTTAAGTCATTGCTTGGGTGGTCGCATAAGGCTTGGGATCTAGCACATGGTTACAATTTGAAAATGGTTGAAGCTCGGGAGGAAGTTGTGGATGGCACCTAGTCGAGCTTGCTTTACCGAGATAAAACCATAAAAGCCTTGAGAAAAAGAAAAAAAATGTGCTAAAATTGCTTATCATTAAAAGACCAAGTTCGGATAAAATGAGTCTTTCTTCAATGGTAGCACTCTAAACTGCTCGATATGAGTCTTCTTGGTTCAACTTAGATTATTTGACATGGCTTGTATCATCCTTGGATACCTTTAGCTAGACTGCAATCTTGGTTTAATTGACTTGCTAAAGAATTGGATCATTAATCGATTATGGATTTTACATCTTAGCTATTCTATACATCAATTGTCATGATCTTGATAGCATTCTTACGTGTTATGGCTTGGTGTAATTCTCTAATAGTCATTTTGGATAATCTACATGGCTCCTAATGCTTAAAATGAACATCATGGAGTCTTTTCCTCCCTTTTCTACATCTTGATGATTTTATTGCCAAAGGGGAGAATTTTGGAGAGAAAAGCCTTACGGAGAAAAGCCTTGAGTTTTGTGGGAAAATTGCTCTTTCATCTCATCTCAAGTCTTTCCCTTTTGTCAACATGGTCTTGAGCTTAACTACTCTTGTTTAGACCTTGGTTGATTTTAAACTCAAACTCATCTTATGCTTTTTCGGTGGTTGTCAATATACTCATCAAGGGGGAGATTGAGAGACCATGTGAGAGGTCCTCCATTCTGAGTGATGAGTATTTGACAGCTTGTTGATTGTTTGAGAGTTGAGTTTTTCGGTTTGGACTGTTTCTGTGCTAAAACAGGATAATCGGAACTACCATTGTGTATGGAGCGGAAGTTCGATGTCAACTACGGCATTGGAAATAGGAACTTCCGATTAATCTGAGAATTGAGTTCGTGTGAAGACAAAAATCGGATTTGAAAACCTGGGAGTGCGGATGTTACGAAGATCGGAAGTTCCGGAATGGTTAGCGCGGAACTTCCGATAATCCTGACAAGTGCGGACGTTAGAAATCGGAACTTCGGCGTGGTAAGTCTGGAACTTTCGATTGTGTCGAGCTATGCGAGAGAAGGATAATTTGTGATTTTGATTTTGTATGAGTTTGAGTCTTATACAAATGTTGATGCTATGATATTGTGCAATGCTATGTGATGTGTTTTTGTCCGTGTTGTTGCGGGACATCGAGGCGAAGTCGTGGCGAGACACGAGGTGATCGGACTAGGCGCAGTGGCGTTGAGGTCGAGCGGTCGGGATGTGTCGAAGCGGCGTGAATCTTGAGGTGGTTGCGTGTCAAGGACAGACAAGGCGTCGGAGGCTTCGGAAGGTGTGCAAGGGGCGAAGCGGTATTTTCGCAAAGCGACACAAGTGGATGCGGTTCCGTTCGGGTGTAGTGGGCTTAATGGGTTGGAGGCCCATTAAGCAAAGGCTATAAATAGAGTGAACCTGTTGTTAGGGTTAGACTTTGAGAGAGAAATTAGGGTTAGCTCTAGCAAAGGTTTTGTTTTGCTTTTGAGAGTTTGTTGGTTTGGAGAGAATGAACTGAAAATCCTTGTAATCATTCCTCTGTGTTTCCCCTGTAATCTTTTTGATCTCTATCAATGAAACTCTGAGGTTTTTGATTACTTGTTTGTGCCTCTCTTATTCCCTTCCTGTTCTTGTTGAATATTTAGGTTTTTGATGTATCTTTTGATTCGTCCTATGAAATAGCATGAAACTTGATATCTAGATTCGTTTTGATATTGCTAATGTATCCTCAAAGTTTCATGAACTAGGAATCAGAGAATCGTGTCTATTTCGGGTTTTGGTCTTTCTTGCCCCTTCTTCAAGAAATCCGTTTTTGACTTGATTATTGAATCTTTGTTTGCGATTCTTCTCCATAAGGTCAAGATGGTGTTTAGGATGATGTCCTGTGAAACTTGACCTGAGAAGAGCATTCAAGATTTAGTCTTTTGGATTTTAGGAAAAACCCGAAGCGCCTTGTTCTTGGTCGGGACAATCGGAACTTCCGATTGTCCACGGCGGAACTACCGCAGGCGGAACTTCCGCACTAACCCCGGAACTACCGGAGTGCGGAACTACCGCCGGGTAGAATCGGAGCTTCCGATTTTTGACAGAACAGACTGAAACTTGTTTTAGGTCTCTGATTTTGTTTTAATCTTCTTGAGAGGGTTTACTAGATCTTGTTTTAAATACATTAAAGGGGAGTTCTTAATTTTAAGGCACCATTCACCCCCCCTCTGTTGCCATTTCGGTCCTTCAGTTTCCCCCAACTCCTGGATTGCGGGAAGTGGGCCTTTACCTGCATAGAAATCCTCCAGCTTCTTTTGCCAAACACGACAAAGCAAGTCATGCCACGTGTTGGTGAAGTGGACACCACTTCTTACCTTTATTATGGCTATCGGTCGAACTTTGGCTTTGCCCCGACCGGTATAGTCCTTCTTACCCTTGAACGGTTTATCCGGAACCGCTAGGACTTCCTTGGTGCCCATTTTGCGGTGCTTCTTCTTCTTGGAAACCTTCTTGGGATTCTTTTATGACTTCTCAAGGCCAGGTTGAGGGATTTTATCTTTTCGATCAATGGCTTCATTCCATTCAACCGCCTCACTAGCGGCCGCATACTTATCAGCCATATCAAAGAGTTCGGCGGTTGTTCGTGGAGGATTCATAGCTATGTCCTCCGTAAACCGATTCCTTAAACCTACCTTGAATGCGAATCACGTAAGATTACGCAATCTCTGGAATAAATTTCAACTGGTGAACCTCTTGATGTCTTGTGGAGAGTTTCCTTTGGTTCTTGCGAGTTCGATGGAGAGCACTTGGCGTTCATTTCGCCCGCGGATGGCGGGAACGATTCAATGTCCTCAGTGTGATCACGTGGCGAGGGCGATTGCACCGCCTTAATGCGAGTGCACCACGTGGTAGAGAAGTACCGTTGTGGATTTCATGGGGATATGCTCCATCTTAGGATGATGTGACAATTGGCAATGCGTTACGGTTTGTCGCTTCACGCTTTCGACAAAGTTACGAGCTTTCGCTTGGGCGGTCCGACCGGTCCTTTCACTACGGTCCGATCGGTCCCATATCGGCCGGACTGGCCAGTGGGGCGGTCGGACCGGCGATGACCAAAAGTGTTCAAACGAAATGGCCAAAAATAGGTGTTGTAGGCATGAGGGGATCCCAATGCACTTGGTCTCATGATTTTGGAGTCTCCAAGAAAAGTTCTATTGGTTTAAAGTTTCCGTATTGTTTGAATTTGGGAGCTTGAATTTCAATAAGTTCTATGGGGCGGTCCGACTGCTCACAGGAGCGTCCGACCGCCATGGGCGGTCCGACCGCTCACCCGGAGCGCCGACCGCATAACTTGATCATCGCCAACTTCGGGCGATGTTGTTTTGTTAGGTCAAAGTCATTGGTATTGTGGCATATGGTTTATGATGCATGTTTTGACTAACATGGGTCAAGTTGTGAAGAACTTGTTCCCGACCGTTTGCTTGTCGTGGTTGTGCAGGTGCTTGGTGATCAACGACGGTCAACGGCGAGGAGGATCGGACTAGACTCGAGAGTTGAGGTCCGTAACGATTGACGATGCCGGGTGAGGTCAACGACTCAAGCGTGACACAAGATGGACAAGGGTGACCTATTGGCGAATCCATGGCACATGGTGAAGCGGTTTAGGTCAAAAGTTAAAGACGGCTGGCCGGGCGCGCGGTGTGACCCGCTTGTTAGTGGGCCTTAACGGAGCCCATTAAGTCAAACCCTAAGAGTTTTAGGCCTCCACTATAAATAGGGGAGAGGTGGCTGCACCATCAGCTCTCTCTCTCTCGCCGCTTATGTTTCAAACCCTAATTGTCTTTAGGGAGTTGAGGTGGAGGCTAGGCTTTCATGGTTTGAAGAGAATTTCGTGATCCTTGATTGTCTACTGATCCATGATGGTGTGGATGTAATCAAAGATCAACCACGAAATCAATCTATGCAAGGTTTGCTTGAGATAAGTCTCTTTTCGCTCTTGCTTTCAATTTCGTGTTTTTAGGCTTTCTTTGATCCGCGAGTTTGTGATTGATTCTTTCATATGAATTAGCTTGCTGTGATATGTGTGAATCTATCTAGCATCATCTTGATCATCAATCACTCACCGAACAAGCAATAGGATCAAGTTTTCGCTCTTGCCCGCTTTAGACCTTCTTAATCAATTGACAATTGCTCAAGATCGCTCCAAGAATTATAATATTCGATTGGAATAGGTCCTCAATAGCATAGAGAAGTGTGTGCAAAGTTTCGTGAAGTTTGGAGTTGAGAATCAAAAGTTAGACCTAATTGCAACTTCACATCCGCCGATTTTACTGCTTTGATCGTTCAGATCGTCCGGACACCATCACCACCGTCCGACGATTGGAGCGGTCCGACCGCCAAGATAATAGCGGTCCGATCACTCGCAATCGGTCCAACCGTTCTCTACAGAGGTCGCGACCGCCGTGATTGTGTTGCTTTGATTCTTGCCGATTATTGTCGATTGCTTAGGGTTTTATTGGATTCAATACTAGTCTTCCATCAGATGTATATTGATCTTCATAGCTTTCTAATAGCTACTGGAGTGAAATTGTATTGAGTTCATAATTTGTGAAAAGTGAGCGTGCTCTATTCACCCCCTCTAGTCGCCTTTACGGTCCAACAAGTGTATCGAGCCCTGCTAGTTCACTCTTGATCTTAACCTCACCGAACTTTGGCGATGGATAGATTCACTACAAAACCGCATATGTTCAATGGACAAGACTATGCCTATTGGAAGAATCGATGCAGTATTCCTTGAGAGCGAGGGACAAGCTATATGGGACGTTGTTCGATCCTCATTATTCCCGAGGTTGAAACTCCCGCTCGTGGTTCTGGCTAACAACAACAAGGCCAAGAATCTTTTATATGGTGCTTGGTAGACAAGAATATGATAGGATTTGTATTTATGATCACGCACGAGATTTGGAGCACTCTAAACATATCATGAGGGTTCGCCCCAAATTAAGAAAGTGCGCAAACAATCTATAAGCGTGATTATAACAAATTTGAGATGCGCCCCGAGAGAGCATCGATGACATTTTCAATGCTTTAATAAAGTGATTAATCAAATGAAAGTTGATATTGAATATTCTCAATCTGAAAATGCCACCCACCTCTTGGCCGCAATCAACACCAAGGAGTGGAGATGAAGGCTATCGCTATAGAAGAGAATGTTGATCTTTCGAGTCTTACTTTAGAATTGCTTTATAGTAAACTCAAGACTCATGAAATTAAAAGAGTTGATCATCCCAAGAAAGATAATTTAGCTTTGTAGTGATCCTCACAAAAAGGCTTTGATGACTCTTTGAATCTTCTTCCGATTTTCATTTGCTTGCTTATCCGCGATTTCCGAGGAGGAGCTTGAAAATATTCTAGACAGAGTTAGCCCTTTTAGCTAAAAATTCACACTGGCTTACAACAATGTGAGAAATAAAAGAGAGGTGGTCCTCACATTTGCTATGAGTGTGGAGAGCTTTACCACATCCGCCAATTGCCCCAAGCTAAAAGGTAAGGGTAAGCACAGGAGGAGAAGATTTTGGAAGAAGCCTCATGATAACAACTCGAGTATGATGTCACAAGCTCATAAAGGCGCCACCGGTCCTTGCCGCTTTGGGAGAGCAATCCATTAGTGATGTGGACTCCGGAGCGAAGAGGAAAAGAAAGGAAGGCCAAAGACTTTACCGGCATGTGCTTCATGGTCGACACCGACGACATTGATAATGATGAGGTATCTTTTTCTTATGATGAGCTCACAAATATAATTCTATAGTTGAGCAAGTGCTTAGTCAAGATGAAGCGCTAGAATTTGTCATGACTAAAAATAAGAAACTAGAGTCAAAAATTGGTAAACTAAAACTAGAACTTGCAAATGTTAAGACTCTTGAACTCGATGAATGTTTATCTTGTCATGATATGCACTGTAATTACAACCGCAATCGCTCACAATATTGCTTTACAACAACTTGAAAATGCTAGAACCGAGCTAATTGAAATTAAATCGCTCCTTGTGAAAAATGCTTAGAGTCTAGCAAGTTGATTGCTTCGATGTGATTGATTCTAGCCCTGCACTTCATGCTTAAAAAGAACGTGAAATCAAAGATATCTTAGAAGTCAGAGTCAAATATGCTAAACTTAAGGACAATATTGAAAATACTACTTGTGCTTCATGTTCCTTAAGCTTGAAATTGCTTTGTATAAGGAGAAATCAATGGATAAAACTTGTCATGCTTGTGTTAACTTGAGAAAAGAAAATGCTTACCTTCATGATACATTAGAGAAATTTTCTAAAGGTAAGAAACAATTAAACATGATTCTTGACAAGTCTAAAACTCCTTATAAGAAGCAAGGTTTAGGATTCAATTCTTTTCAAGACAATTCAAACCCAAAAGTCATTCAAGTCTTGAAAAGGTTTAATTGAATTCAAAACTCAACCTCGCAAAAACATCTTTAAACTGCAGGTTTTGCCCAACCTTGTATCAATTCAAATGGTGCTTCTAGTGGTACCAAGTACCATTGCACTTATTGCAAGAAAAGTGGGCATTTGATTGAATTCTCAGCATGAGGTTGAAAAATGATAGGGAAAATCTTGATAGAATTTCATTCATGCAACCTAGAGCTATTATGAGACATGGTAACACCGAAAGGAATAAACTGATTAGGATTTTTCTCACATGCTAATCATTATGTTTCTACATATCCTAATTTCATGTTCTTCAGATCACGGTTCGATCACGTGCTCACCGTCGACCGATATGGTCGCTGGTCCGACTGGCCAAGACAACGGCCGATCACCGGATGCTTTAATTCCCATGTTAACTTAAACATTGCTTCAAAGAATTTTAGATGAAATCAAGGATAACACTTCGCTTAATACCACGCAGACTCAAAGATCTGGTTCCCAAGTCTTGTTTAACTAACCTCAGACGACACATCGCTCTTCCTCGGCCTTGATTTTTCGTGATTACCGCGAAAGAGGAAGGCACGGCTTTGTCGATTCATTGTTCACATCTTGCCGAGACTCAAGATGGTTCACCTCTTCACGCTCGACGGGTTTCATGCATCTCTAGAACTTCCCATCGCCAAGTAGTAAGCCTTATTCGTGTACTTACACTCTACTCTCTTTGTATGGCATTTGATATTCCTCGCTTTATCCTTGTCCATTCGGGGTTTTTCTTATCCTAATTGTGCGGGTCAGTCTAGATAGGAAGAGTACCTCGTGCGCTATCACCCACTAGATTCTTCTCTTGTATCTTGTTTTATCCTCACCAAATCTTTAGACCCAACTAGGTTTGCCACCTTGAGAAGCGAGTTAGGGTTATTTATCCTATGGGTTGGTTTGAGGGGAGTTTGATCTTTTCCCGATCTTTCCTTGTTCTTTTGATCTTTTATTGTTCTTTTCCAACTTAGTGATCTTTTGAACTTTTAGGTTTTAGGCTTTTAATTGCATCTCATTGTGTCATATTGCATTCATATGAAAAATCCAACAAGTGGTTACAACAAGTGGTATGAAAATCCAAAAAGATGCATTGTAATATAAGTTTTCTCGCTTATCTTTTAAAATTGATGAAGCTTTTATTACCCTTTAGAGCTTTTGTATTTCAATTCTTGCTCAATGTCATGTCTAGTTTTTTGACTTGCTAGAATTATCATGCTTTTACATGTGTAGCTAAGTCTTTGCTATATGAGCTAGAATTTTTAAACAACTCAAACTAAGAAATTGCAATTTGTGGATGTTTTAGCGAAGGCGTAATTAGTGCTCCTCTTGTGACATTGGCCTGGCTGATTGCTTTGTTAGCTCTTTGATCTAAAATTGACCATTACTTGAGCTTTTGTGTTCTTGAGATTCTAAAACCGCTCTTGTGAAAATGAAAATCAAGATTGTCTTATGCTTAAATTGTGCCAAACTATTCTTATTTAGATCGCTTGTCAAATGACATGAACTTGGAGATAGTTTGATGAACTGCATTTATCTCATGGGGACGCTTGTCGAAATGACATGAACTCAAGATTTGTCGCCTAGAGAAGCTTAGAAAGAGTTTGTGGATGGCCCTAGTCCAGGATCTTCTTTACTAAGATATACCTTTAATCAACTTTTGGTCGAAGCTTAGGATGAGTTTGTGGATGGCTCCTAGTCCAGATCTTGTCACTAAGTTAGATCATTAGTCAACTTCAATATTCAATGCAAATGAGAAAATATTGACAAATGGGTTTACAAAATATTGAGCAAAATGATTCAATACGGGACTTGATTGACTCTCATGTGGTCTTTGTTAGATTTTTGATCTCACTTTGACATTTTGATATGGCCAATTTCACTTTAGGATCCTTTGATGAACTTGTCAATTTGAAGCGCTGCTTAAATTGATCAAATCTATCTTTACTTTTGAGCCTTTGTGCTTAGCTTTGATATATATGTCTTACCATGATCTTGCTAGCGCTGGCGCTTGATATGTCTTGTGCATTATTCGAGATACTAGCTTGTTCTTTTGTAATCAGCTTCTTGTAATCAAAAATTGAAAATACAAAATTGAAGCCACCCATTGCACTTCATGCATATTCCTCTTTATGCTTCTTGTTTTCGCTTCTTTCTTTATTCTCTATTTGTTATTCTGGATGAGAGGAAGGCGTGATTCCTTGATGAATCCATTGTCAAGGGGAGAAGATGTGTTAAATGAAAAGATATTTCTTTGGGAGAAGATGTAATATTTCTTTGCTACTCTCATTTGGAGAAGATGTGTTAATGAGAAGATTGGGAGAAGTTTATACAAAGGGGAGAAATCAAAAATTTGAAATTTGAGGATCATAGTGAGGGAGCTCTTGAGTTGCATTCTTATTGTCTTATTGAATATTCAACTTGAATTGCATTCTTTATACTCACAATGATCATAGGTCAATTGAACAAATTGTTTATTCATATGGACCTCATGTGAGAATTTTGACCGCTTCGAAATTAAAGTTTTTATGCTTATTTGCTTTGTCTCACATGCCTATACTATTCGATGCCGCTTGGTCATTTCATTGCTTTTTCTTGCTTATGGACCAAGTTGTGCCTTTGTATAAAATCGCAGTAAACTCGCTTCAAACCTCTTACTTCCATTTTTCGATAATTGCCAATGTGTTCATCTGGGGAGATTGTGGATTCATGGGATATGCTCCGATCTTAGGATGATGTGACAATTGGCAATGGCGCTTATTTACGCTTGTCGTTTCATGCGCTGACAAAGTTATGCGCGCCGCTGGGGCGGTCCGACCGGTCCTTTCACGCATGGTCCGATCGGTCCCATATCGGTCGGATCGCCATGTGGGGCGGCCGGACTGATGGCGAAAGTGTTCAAAACGAAATGGGCCAAAAATAGGTGTTGTAGGCAAGTGAGGGGATCCCAATGCACTTGGTCTCATGATTTTTGGAGTCTCCCAAAAAGTTCTATTGGTTTAAAGTTTCCGTAGGTTTCGAATTTGGGAGCTTATTTCGCAGTCTTAGGGCGGTCCGACCGCTCACAGGAGCGGTCCGACCGCCATGGATGGTCCGACGGCCACTGAGCGCGATCAGACACTTGATCATCGCCAACTTCGTGGCGATGTTGTTTTGTTAGGTCAAAGTCATTGGTATTGTGGCATATGGTTTACATGATGCATGTTTTGACTAACATAATGGTTGTGAAGAACTTGTTCCCGAATTGTTTGCTTGTCCGTGGTTGTGCAAAGGTTTGGTGATCAACGACGGTCAACGGCGAGGAGGATCGGACTAGACTTGAGAGTTGAGGTCCGTAACGATTGACGATGCCGTGAGGTCAACTCAAGCGTGACAAGATGGACAAGGGTGACCTATTGGCGAATCCATGGCACATGGTGAAGCGTTTAGGTCAAAAGTTAAAGACGCCTTTTCGCGGGCGCGTGCAGTGACCCGCTTGTTAGTGGGCCTTAACGGAGCCCAATTAAGTCAAACCCTAAGAGTTTTAGGCCTCCACTATAAATAGGGGGAGGTGGTGGCTGCACCATCAAGCTCTCTCTCTCTCTCGCCTGTTTATGTTTCAAAACCCTAATTGTCTTTAGGGGAGTTGAGGTGGAGGCTAGGGCTTTTCATGGTTTGAAGAGAATTTCGTGATCCTTGATTGTCTACTGATCCATGATGGTGTGGATGTAATCCAAAGCATCAACCACGAAATCAATCTATGCAAGGTTTGCTTGAGATAAGTCTCTTTTCGTTCTTGCTTTCAATTTCGTGTTTTTAGGGCTTTCTTTGATCCGCGAGTTTGTGATTGATTCTTTCATATGAATTAGCTTGCTGTGATATGTGTGAATCTATCTAGCATCATCTTGATCATCAATCACTCACGAACAAGCAATAGGATCAAGTTTTCGTTCTGCCCGCTTTAGACCTTCGTTAATCAATTGACAATTGCTCAAGATCGCTCCAAGAATTATCATAATATTCGATTGGAATAGGTCCTCAATAGCATAGAGAAGGTGTGCAAAGTTTCGTGAAGTTTGAGTTGAGAATCAAAAGTTAGACCTAATTGCAACTTCATCGCTGATTTTAATGCTTTTGTGACGGTTAGATCACGTCCGATCGCTTCATCACCACCGGTCCGATCGATTTGAGCGTCCGACCACAAGATAACAGCGGTCCGATCGCCCGCAATCGTCCAACTGCTCCTGCAGAGGTCGACCGCCAGCATTTGTGTTGCTTCGATTCTTGCCGATTATTGTCGATTGCTTAGGGGTTTTATTGATTCAATACTAGTCTTCCACTGCATCGTATATTGATCTTCATAGCTTTCTAATAGCTACTCGGAGTGAAATTGTATTGAGTTCATAATTTGTGAAAAGTGAGCTGCGTTCCTATTCACCCCTCTAGTCGCCTTTACGGTCCAACGTCGTGGAGCGTGGATTCAGCCGACACATAAAGGGAACTTGGTTTGCTAACTCGTACAGCGGAAGGCTAACTTAGAGATAAGTGTTGAAGACTGGCAATGGCGTGATGAGTCGCAAGAGGAGTCATCGTATGGCAACAAGTAGAAAGCCGATGCACGTGGCAAGAGGTTGCAGCGATCCACAACGGTGAGTTGGCCTATCAAGATTAGGGGAAATTGTTAGCTATAATCTTGACTTACTTGGTTTTTGCATAAGATTAGTGTTTATTTGCATGTAAGGTTTTATGTAGTTAGTGGAGTGTTAGTGAATTAAGATAGTTAGTGGGAGATGTTTAGACGTCACAAAACTCATATGTGTTCATCTTCAAAAAGTGCATTCCATAAGAGGAAATAATGTGAGTTCTCTCGGAGTGGGCCCAACAAAGACTCTGAAGACTTTAGAAAAAAAGTGAGAAATTGCATGGCCCCTTTAAGCATATTTGAATTGATATTTAGAGATTGCCAACATGCTTGCGATACACTTTTAAAACATTTGCATGCTGGCATCGCAAGCAACATCATTCATCCAAAAACACATGTTTTTTATTTTAAAAATAAGAACATGTTGCAGACTTAAATTGCCATTTTTTAATATGCATTATTGTCCATGCTAAGATAGAAATTTACAATGTGAGATATAAGATAGGCGCTAGTTCAACAAATGCACAATTAAGCTTATTCTTCCAACTCTCCATTGTTCAAAGCAAGAAGAGTTCATACCACTTATAAATGGATAAACATACCCAAGTAAAAGAAGAAGAACGGATTTTACTTTATCGTTGGGAACCAATATGCAAATCGACCTCTGTATACAACACACGCTAGTCCAATCACTTAGTACACAAAGGGCAGCCCATGAAATATCATTCCATATGCAAAATGACTAATAAATAAACAAATAACAGAATTATCGTAAGAACGACTTTAGGTCAAATCTACATTAATGCCTCGTAGGTAACTCAAATAAGCTGCATTAAAGCTAACTAATAACTTCAAGAAGCTCATACATATGCCCACAGTGTTGAGGATTGAAATATTCATATATTATCTTAATATATGATAAAGACCATACGCTCGTGGTCGTGAATTTCTAAGACCACCGACCTAACCGATCGAGGTACTACGTGGTTATATAATAAATACCTCGGCCTGACAAAGTTCCAAACCTAGTCCACGACTGTAAGTGCTCATAGTTATGAACAGCGCCCGGTCGAGTCCCGACCACGCCACTCACTATGTGATGAATGAACCACGTGTTTCATATTCGCATAATACAACACTATCCCGCTGATGGTGTAACGCTTCTTAAAGCCATTAACCGCAGTATCTTGACATCTTCACCAACCGCCTCGCAGCGTGGAACTGGCCAACTACCGCCTTCTTCCCGACTGCACGCTGCCGCCCCCAACGGATGTCTCTTCATGGGATAACTGCCACCACTTCATCAAGTACTTAAGGAGGACCATAGAAGGCCTGGAAGGAGGACACAGACACGAAAGAAACATAGACACAAAGTGGAAGTTAGAATATCCATTGAAACAACACCAAGCAAGGAATAGTGGCATTGTGTTCTTGTAGTGATTAGAAACTCTTAGTGTTTGTACAGTTGAGTTCATAGCAATAAAGAGCAAGCCTGCTCCACTCCTGTGAGATACGCACATTTTTCCTCTTTTTCTTTATATAATCATAAGATCGGCGATTTGATCGCCGACACCGGCGCCGTCTCGTGGAGAAGATAGTGCAAAACTCTGAGGTTCCTCGCCAACTCGTCCGCTTTCTTCATATTTATAATTGTAAGTATGGCAGAACATGGGATGAGGAGAATTGGTTCGACTCGATGACTACTCCAACCTTGACATGGAAGCTGCAGATCCAAGCCATGCAACATTCGGGTCTTCATCCTCTTCCATTGTTCGCAGTCGATTTACGGTGAATTTGAGCGGATGGATGAAGACACTCAGCCAAGAATCGCCTTCGAGGACAGGTCGTTCACCAGTTCGAACATCCGAATGTTTCTCCAAGACCGTTTCGACCGTGAAAAGGTGACAATGCAAATTTCCACAACCCGAGGGTCAATATACCTTAACGTAACCATGGTCGATGTGTATTCACCAACGGCTTCGAAATTCCAGTGACCAACCGACACTTGGTAACGGGTCGATGAAACCCTTATCATGGGCCGAGTGGGGACGATAAAACTCAAGATCCGATCGGCAATCCGATCAGCCGAGCCCACCACGAAGACCTCGTGAGGTTCTCATCTCCGATCGGTCTCCGCCATGGGAGTCTCTGGTAGAAGCACCAGAAGTTCTCCACTAGTTACGTGGAAGCTCCTCGAGGATCATTGCCGGAAGCATGAGGTCAACGCGATCGGAATATCGATCGTGATGCCATGCACACCCCGCACACCCCGCCCCGCCACCACCGATGGAGATGGCGCGGCAATCAAGCACCACCGCCAGAGGCAACAGAGCCGATGAACGCCCATCGCGACTCCGGTGCAATTTCACAAGGATGACGCCGACGGAGTTGGGCCCAAGGTCTAGAGGAACTTCGGTCTCCAAACACCAACATCAACGATGAATCCCTAAGACCTTCGTAACAGTTCCGTAACTTGTGTCGATTCAAGATATTCTCACACATCGACTCGCTCGTCAAGCTCGGCTTTACCCAATTGGTAGGGCGTGCATCGAAATCCTTCAACAAATCGCGGCAATACAGGCGCGCAGGGGCAAAGGACATCACAAAGTCTAACGGACTTCGCCTCGCCCTCCTCGTAGAGGGTAGCATGGTTATCCACCGGTACCTAGACCTCGGCGTTTCGACTAGCAAGTCATGAAGGAAGAAGGCTATTCAAGAACGCTCTTCCTCAGAGAGCACCGCCGCCTGCATGATCTCCGCTCATCATCCGAGTCGCGGTTAACGGTCAAAGACGCCATAATAACGCCTACGATCGACGTGACACCGAGCCTCTGTATTCTAACTACGTAAACCGATCTCCTATTGATCATAATCCGCCGCCTCCCAAGAAGGCGCTACGAATCACTACAAAGTTGTCGAGCCTTTCGCAGTGGCTCCAAGTCAGACGCTGGCCTAATAGGTTTGGACCGCCAACATGGATAAATTCGATGGATCTCAAAATCCATTAGAGTTTCTCCGATATATACCATCGCCATCGAGAGGCGTGGTGATGAGAATGATGGCTAACTATTTGCCCACGTTCTCGAAGGATCGCCCGGCCTGGTTGCTTAACCAACCGCTGGATCTATCTACACTTGGGAACAACTCGCGACCGTTAATTGTGAATTTCTAGGTACATATGATCGCTCGAAAGGAGGATGATCTCCATCGAACTCCGCAGAACCAAAAGAAACTCTCCGCAGACATCAAAAGGTTTAGCCAAGTTCAAATTCCATTCAGAGATCGCAGAATCTTCTCGTGATTCGTGCATTCAAGGTAGGTCTAAGGAATCGGCGGTTTACTGAGGATATCGCTATGAATCCCCACTAACAACCGAACTTTTGACATGGTCGATATATGCACCGCTAGCGAAGCTGTTGAATGGAACGGGCCATAGATCGAAAAGATAAAATCTCTCACCGCTTAGAGAAGCCGTAAAAGAATCCCAAGAAGATTTCAAGAAAAAGAAGCACCGTAAGATGGGCACTAAAGAGGTCCTTGCGTTCAAGATAAACCGCTGTTGGCAAGCAAGAAGGACTATACCCTTGTGGCAAAGCCAAAGTTCCACTAATAGTCCTAAGAGTAAGAAGTGGTGTCCACTTCACCGATAAAAGGCATGATTTGCGCACCGCTTGTTTGGCAAAAGAAGCCGGAGGATTACTATGCGTAAAGACCCGCCTGCAATTCAAGAATTGGGGAAACAAGTTCCAAGAAAGACAAAGATGGCGATGAAGAAATGGAGTACCAGAACCTCAACGCACGGCCAACATGATCTTTGGAGGTTCTTCATCATACGATTCGCGCTTTCATCCAGGCCATGGAACGAAGTCAACTTAGCGTAACCTTCGATCACCGCCACCATCAAGGTGGTTTGATACCGAATCTCCTTCGCAAAGAAGACCGCCCGCCCCCAACTCAACCGTAGGTTCTCCTCATCGAACCTACTATTAATAATCGCAAAGTCAATCGGTATTAATAGACGTGGTAGTTCTTTAAATATTTTATTTTCGGAGCTTTAGAAGACATGCGTGTTCCTAGAACAAAGGTGAAACTAAGAAATATGCCTTTCATGGCATAGTTCCCGGCTCTACCGCCAAACCGATAGACAAGTGTTTTACGGTTACGCTCTAAGACCTGATAATTTCCAACGTAAATGATTTCATTTGATGTGGTTGATTTTGAAACCGCTGACAATGGAATTCTTGGTCGTCCGGATTAGCAAAATTCTTGATAGCCACGCACTACGTATCAAAGTTTGAAAATTTTAGACCAAAAGGTGTGATCATGGTTCGAGATCGCAAATGGCATACGGATGTGATTGAAGGTCTTTAGAATCGGTCGATGAGTCGCCGACCGTAAATTCGACTCATCATCCTGCGGCAGTCAAGCACCTGCATCCAAGATAACACCCAAACCGTCCGACTGCACAAAGAGGTTCCACTGACAGGCGCCCTTCAAGAAACGCCATGTCGTGCAATGATGGTGGATCCTTTCCAAAGGTACCGACGGAGCAGACTCGATCCTAATAGGAAGAGTCGCCGCCTTCTTCCTCCGAGCAAACCAGATGTATTCGCATGGTAAGCGTCCGACATGCCCGAGTCCCCGTGGAGGTGATCGAGACAAAGCAGCGCCCACCGACAAAAATCCGGCCAAGGTAGCTCGACGCCGCGACCAATCGAAGGACACCATCCAAATCAAATTGACAAGCTCTTAAAGGTTGATTCATTCGTGAAGTACATCACCCCAATGGCTCGCTAACTCGTGAATGGTTAGGAAGAGTAATGGGAAATGGAGGATGTGTATAGACTTCACAAATCTTAATAAAGCTTGTCCGAAGGATGATTTTCCCTTCCTCGCATTGATCAACTTGTAGACTCTACCTCCGGTGAGTTATTAAGTTTTTAGATGCCTACTGTGGTACCACCGATTAGTATGAGTAAAGAAGATGAAGAGAAAACTTCCTTCATCACTCCATTTGGCACTTATCGTTATGTAAAGATGCCCTTGGTCTCAAAAACGCCGTGCAACTTTTCAAAGATTAATGCGAAAACCTTCACCCACAAATAGGTCGAATTTGGAAGCCTACGTTGATGACTTGGTAGTGAAAAGTGTCAACTCCGCACCATATGCTTGACCTTAAAGAGACTTTCAATAACTTGAGAAGACATAACCTCAAGTTGAATCCGAGAAATGTGTGTTCGGGTTTACTGAAAATTGCTTGGTTTCCTAGTTTCGCTAGAGGTATTGAAGCAAACCGGTGAAGATATCGCCATCCATCGATGCGCCTCACCACGAAGAAGGAAGTCTAAGTTAACCGTCAGATGGCGTACGCAAGTCGTTTACAGCTAGGTTAGGGAAAAAGGACTACCTTTTTCAAACTCCTTCTAAACATGGAAGTTTCGAGGACGATGTTTAATGATGCCTTTGAAAAGCTCAAAGAGTACCTACGCACCCCGGCCTTAGTTTCTCCAAGACCAGGAAACACTGTTGATTTACGTGGTCGCAACACTACAAGTCGTTCAAGGTAATCGTCGAGAACGTGAGAACGCCCACGCACAAAGCTGTATTACGAAGCTAAGTCTTACATGGGCCAAAGGAAAGATACTGTGTACAAAAGTTGCTTTATAGTCTCCTTATGGCTTCAAGGAAACTAAGGCATTACTTTCAGCCCACAAAGTGGTCGTGCCTACTAGATATCCCTTAGGTCAAGTCCTTGAAATAGGGAATCGCCAGACTAATAGCAAAATGGGCTGGAGCTAGGACGCTCGACCTCCATTTCATCTCACGAACAGCCATAAAATCTCAAAGATAGTGATTCATTGCCGAGTGGACAAACCCTAATCTAAGCAAGAACCCGAGTACGAGCACCACGACGAGTGGACAATGTACTTTGACGGTTCCTTAATGCTTAAAGGATCGAGGATCGAGTCGCCTTGATATCCCCACGGCCAAACACATCAAGTATGCCGTCAGCTTTAACTTTCCCGCTACAAACAATGTGGCGGAGTACGAAGGTTTGTCGCAGACTCGAGCAAATTTCGCTCACGGATTCGCAAATTGTTAGTGAAAGGCGATTCTCAACTAGTAGCGAATCAAGTAGGGAAAGAGTACCAATGCTCGAGTACCAAGATGTCTTCCTATCCGGAAGTACGGAAATTCAAAAGCACTTCTTCGTTTCAGATTCAACATATTCCTAGAAAGGAGAACTTTCTAGCAGATCGCGGCACGATGGCCTCTACTAGGTCAACCGTCTCCACGGATTTTTCTCGAGCAACTCGATTCACCTCGTAGTCGAGCATTCCGAGAACATCGATAGTTTACATCGTGTCAATCCTATTGACTCGATAACTTAGATGCTCCATGATCGGTGACGATCAAGGTAGAGATCGGATGACATCGATCTACAATTATCTTCAAGATGACCTAATTCTCAAGATGATGTAGAGGCCGATCGATAGCACGAAGGCCAAATCATACACTCTAATCGAACGCATTTGTATAAACGAGGATCTCATGGAGTGTTGATGATGCATATCTCAATCGGCCGCATTAGGTTGCTAATCAAATTCATGAAGGAGTCTGTGGAGCACCTTCGTGCAAGGATACTATCGCCAACCGCCTTCATGATGCAAAAGAGCTCGTGACGGCGGCGATAATGTGGCTTATAGCCGATAAGTACATCACCCACAAGCTTTGCAAACAATCCTCTTTCTTGGCCTTTGCAACCTCGGGACTAGACATTCGGGACCATTCCTAAGAGCACCCGGGCTTCAATTTCGTCATTATGATTGACACGCTTACAAAATGGATTGAAGCCGAGTCGCTTGTAAAATTTACAGCAAGCTAAGAGGTTCATAATAAAAACGTGATTACACGATTTGTGTACCCAACAGATTATCACGGAAAATGGTACCGCTCAAGCAATCGTGAATTCGCGAAGAACTAGGAACCAAGATCCATTTCTTCAAAGGCTCATCCACGCAATGGAGCGCAGCCGCCAATGGTATCCTAATACAGGGATAAAACGCCGAGACCACCGCTAATAAACGGCCGTGGGTGGGTTCAAGAACTTCCTTCGCTTTATGGGTCGTCCCATCACTACCAATGCGGCGACCGTGAAACACCTTTCTTTTAGTTTATGGGGCCAAGCTATGCTTCCTCCGCACTAAAAATGGCTCGCCAGACCGATTGTTTTAACTTAAGCAATCAGAAGAACATCGACTCGACGACATCAATTTCCTGAAGAACGATTTAAACCAAGCTTTGATACGCTCGCAATCTACCAACAAGTCATGCGAAGGTACTACAATCGTAAGGTGCAACCGCAACCTAGTCAGAGGTGATCCGGTTCTCGTAAAATTCGAGCCAAGCAGCGCAATAAACTTTCCCTAAATGGGAAGGTCCTTACACCGTGGTCGGTTACCCACTGTGCCTCAGACGATTAGCCATGTCGACAGTAGGGTTTTGTCAAATTCATAGAACATTGACCAATTGCGTAAGTTCTTTGTTTAATTTCTTCTTTTCATTTCATTTCATTTCGCTTAATTCCTTTAAATTTGATAATTAAATTTAGAGTAGCGAGTGATGTTATTTATATGACATTGCCAACTCGGTCGATCACGGCTCATATGCTTAGGATTATAAAATGTATAATTTATGTTTCAAAATTTGTTCTACTTTGTTTGGCTATCGGCTCGACACTAAAACCTCCTAGTCGAAGTATCATGGTCATGCATGTAGGTGAGCGCTGCATGATGCATGTGTACGATGAGTTCTTGTAGGGGTGTCAAGTTATCATGTGTGTAAGCTCTAGTGAGAGTCTCTCACATTTAGTTGTGTTAACATAAAGACAATCTGAGCTGAGGTAGAAGAAAAAGATATCGCAAGTTGTGCCACCGGTGACAAGTTGTGAAGCACAAAGAGGTAGCGTGAAGTGTGGTGACGGCATGTCTCCTAAATACCGCTACTAGGAACGCCGTCACAACCCGCAAGGCAAGATGGCGAATATATCATCCATCTCTATGTCCCGACGAAGAACTGCCAATGCATAGTTACTGTGGCACTTGGCGTTCATTTCGCCCGCGGATGGCGGGAACGATTCAATGTCCTCAGTGTGATCACGTGGCGAGGGCGATTGCACCGCCTTAATGCGAGTGCACCACGTGGTAGAGAAGTACCGTTGTGGATTTCATGGGGATATGCTCCATCTTAGGATGATGTGACAATTGGCAATGCGTTACGGTTTGTCGCTTCACGCTTTCGACAAAGTTACGAGCTTTCGCTTGGGCGGTCCGACCGGTCCTTTCACTACGGTCCGATCGGTCCCATATCGGCCGGACTGGCCAGTGGGGCGGTCGGACCGGCGATGACCAAAAGTGTTCAAACGAAATGGCCAAAAATAGGTGTTGTAGGCATGAGGGGATCCCAATGCACTTGGTCTCATGATTTTGGAGTCTCCAAGAAAAGTTCTATTGGTTTAAAGTTTCCGTATTGTTTGAATTTGGGAGCTTGAATTTCAATAAGTTCTATGGGGCGGTCCGACTGCTCACAGGAGCGTCCGACCGCCATGGGCGGTCCGACCGCTCACCCGGAGCGCCGACCGCATAACTTGATCATCGCCAACTTCGGGCGATGTTGTTTTGTTAGGTCAAAGTCATTGGTATTGTGGCATATGGTTTATGATGCATGTTTTGACTAACATGGGTCAAGTTGTGAAGAACTTGTTCCCGACCGTTTGCTTGTCGTGGTTGTGCAGGTGCTTGGTGATCAACGACGGTCAACGGCGAGGAGGATCGGACTAGACTCGAGAGTTGAGGTCCGTAACGATTGACGATGCCGGGTGAGGTCAACGACTCAAGCGTGACACAAGATGGACAAGGGTGACCTATTGGCGAATCCATGGCACATGGTGAAGCGGTTTAGGTCAAAAGTTAAAGACGGCTGGCCGGGCGCGCGGTGTGACCCGCTTGTTAGTGGGCCTTAACGGAGCCCATTAAGTCAAACCCTAAGAGTTTTAGGCCTCCACTATAAATAGGGGAGAGGTGGCTGCACCATCAGCTCTCTCTCTCTCGCCGCTTATGTTTCAAACCCTAATTGTCTTTAGGGAGTTGAGGTGGAGGCTAGGCTTTCATGGTTTGAAGAGAATTTCGTGATCCTTGATTGTCTACTGATCCATGATGGTGTGGATGTAATCAAAGATCAACCACGAAATCAATCTATGCAAGGTTTGCTTGAGATAAGTCTCTTTTCGCTCTTGCTTTCAATTTCGTGTTTTTAGGCTTTCTTTGATCCGCGAGTTTGTGATTGATTCTTTCATATGAATTAGCTTGCTGTGATATGTGTGAATCTATCTAGCATCATCTTGATCATCAATCACTCACCGAACAAGCAATAGGATCAAGTTTTCGCTCTTGCCCGCTTTAGACCTTCTTAATCAATTGACAATTGCTCAAGATCGCTCCAAGAATTATAATATTCGATTGGAATAGGTCCTCAATAGCATAGAGAAGTGTGTGCAAAGTTTCGTGAAGTTTGGAGTTGAGAATCAAAAGTTAGACCTAATTGCAACTTCACATCCGCCGATTTTACTGCTTTGATCGTTCAGATCGTCCGGACACCATCACCACCGTCCGACGATTGGAGCGGTCCGACCGCCAAGATAATAGCGGTCCGATCACTCGCAATCGGTCCAACCGTTCTCTACAGAGGTCGCGACCGCCGTGATTGTGTTGCTTTGATTCTTGCCGATTATTGTCGATTGCTTAGGGTTTTATTGGATTCAATACTAGTCTTCCATCAGATGTATATTGATCTTCATAGCTTTCTAATAGCTACTGGAGTGAAATTGTATTGAGTTCATAATTTGTGAAAAGTGAGCGTGCTCTATTCACCCCCTCTAGTCGCCTTTACGGTCCAACAAGTGTATCGAGCCCTGCTAGTTCACTCTTGATCTTAACCTCACCGAACTTTGGCGATGGATAGATTCACTACAAAACCGCATATGTTCAATGGACAAGACTATGCCTATTGGAAGAATCGATGCAGTATTCCTTGAGAGCGAGGGACAAGCTATATGGGACGTTGTTCGATCCTCATTATTCCCGAGGTTGAAACTCCCGCTCGTGGTTCTGGCTAACAACAACAAGGCCAAGAATCTTTTATATGGTGCTTGGTAGACAAGAATATGATAGGATTTGTATTTATGATCACGCACGAGATTTGGAGCACTCTAAACATATCATGAGGGTTCGCCCCAAATTAAGAAAGTGCGCAAACAATCTATAAGCGTGATTATAACAAATTTGAGATGCGCCCCGAGAGAGCATCGATGACATTTTCAATGCTTTAATAAAGTGATTAATCAAATGAAAGTTGATATTGAATATTCTCAATCTGAAAATGCCACCCACCTCTTGGCCGCAATCAACACCAAGGAGTGGAGATGAAGGCTATCGCTATAGAAGAGAATGTTGATCTTTCGAGTCTTACTTTAGAATTGCTTTATAGTAAACTCAAGACTCATGAAATTAAAAGAGTTGATCATCCCAAGAAAGATAATTTAGCTTTGTAGTGATCCTCACAAAAAGGCTTTGATGACTCTTTGAATCTTCTTCCGATTTTCATTTGCTTGCTTATCCGCGATTTCCGAGGAGGAGCTTGAAAATATTCTAGACAGAGTTAGCCCTTTTAGCTAAAAATTCACACTGGCTTACAACAATGTGAGAAATAAAAGAGAGGTGGTCCTCACATTTGCTATGAGTGTGGAGAGCTTTACCACATCCGCCAATTGCCCCAAGCTAAAAGGTAAGGGTAAGCACAGGAGGAGAAGATTTTGGAAGAAGCCTCATGATAACAACTCGAGTATGATGTCACAAGCTCATAAAGGCGCCACCGGTCCTTGCCGCTTTGGGAGAGCAATCCATTAGTGATGTGGACTCCGGAGCGAAGAGGAAAAGAAAGGAAGGCCAAAGACTTTACCGGCATGTGCTTCATGGTCGACACCGACGACATTGATAATGATGAGGTATCTTTTTCTTATGATGAGCTCACAAATATAATTCTATAGTTGAGCAAGTGCTTAGTCAAGATGAAGCGCTAGAATTTGTCATGACTAAAAATAAGAAACTAGAGTCAAAAATTGGTAAACTAAAACTAGAACTTGCAAATGTTAAGACTCTTGAACTCGATGAATGTTTATCTTGTCATGATATGCACTGTAATTACAACCGCAATCGCTCACAATATTGCTTTACAACAACTTGAAAATGCTAGAACCGAGCTAATTGAAATTAAATCGCTCCTTGTGAAAAATGCTTAGAGTCTAGCAAGTTGATTGCTTCGATGTGATTGATTCTAGCCCTGCACTTCATGCTTAAAAAGAACGTGAAATCAAAGATATCTTAGAAGTCAGAGTCAAATATGCTAAACTTAAGGACAATATTGAAAATACTACTTGTGCTTCATGTTCCTTAAGCTTGAAATTGCTTTGTATAAGGAGAAATCAATGGATAAAACTTGTCATGCTTGTGTTAACTTGAGAAAAGAAAATGCTTACCTTCATGATACATTAGAGAAATTTTCTAAAGGTAAGAAACAATTAAACATGATTCTTGACAAGTCTAAAACTCCTTATAAGAAGCAAGGTTTAGGATTCAATTCTTTTCAAGACAATTCAAACCCAAAAGTCATTCAAGTCTTGAAAAGGTTTAATTGAATTCAAAACTCAACCTCGCAAAAACATCTTTAAACTGCAGGTTTTGCCCAACCTTGTATCAATTCAAATGGTGCTTCTAGTGGTACCAAGTACCATTGCACTTATTGCAAGAAAAGTGGGCATTTGATTGAATTCTCAGCATGAGGTTGAAAAATGATAGGGAAAATCTTGATAGAATTTCATTCATGCAACCTAGAGCTATTATGAGACATGGTAACACCGAAAGGAATAAACTGATTAGGATTTTTCTCACATGCTAATCATTATGTTTCTACATATCCTAATTTCATGTTCTTCAGATCACGGTTCGATCACGTGCTCACCGTCGACCGATATGGTCGCTGGTCCGACTGGCCAAGACAACGGCCGATCACCGGATGCTTTAATTCCCATGTTAACTTAAACATTGCTTCAAAGAATTTTAGATGAAATCAAGGATAACACTTCGCTTAATACCACGCAGACTCAAAGATCTGGTTCCCAAGTCTTGTTTAACTAACCTCAGACGACACATCGCTCTTCCTCGGCCTTGATTTTTCGTGATTACCGCGAAAGAGGAAGGCACGGCTTTGTCGATTCATTGTTCACATCTTGCCGAGACTCAAGATGGTTCACCTCTTCACGCTCGACGGGTTTCATGCATCTCTAGAACTTCCCATCGCCAAGTAGTAAGCCTTATTCGTGTACTTACACTCTACTCTCTTTGTATGGCATTTGATATTCCTCGCTTTATCCTTGTCCATTCGGGGTTTTTCTTATCCTAATTGTGCGGGTCAGTCTAGATAGGAAGAGTACCTCGTGCGCTATCACCCACTAGATTCTTCTCTTGTATCTTGTTTTATCCTCACCAAATCTTTAGACCCAACTAGGTTTGCCACCTTGAGAAGCGAGTTAGGGTTATTTATCCTATGGGTTGGTTTGAGGGGAGTTTGATCTTTTCCCGATCTTTCCTTGTTCTTTTGATCTTTTATTGTTCTTTTCCAACTTAGTGATCTTTTGAACTTTTAGGTTTTAGGCTTTTAATTGCATCTCATTGTGTCATATTGCATTCATATGAAAAATCCAACAAGTGGTTACAACAAGTGGTATGAAAATCCAAAAAGATGCATTGTAATATAAGTTTTCTCGCTTATCTTTTAAAATTGATGAAGCTTTTATTACCCTTTAGAGCTTTTGTATTTCAATTCTTGCTCAATGTCATGTCTAGTTTTTTGACTTGCTAGAATTATCATGCTTTTACATGTGTAGCTAAGTCTTTGCTATATGAGCTAGAATTTTTAAACAACTCAAACTAAGAAATTGCAATTTGTGGATGTTTTAGCGAAGGCGTAATTAGTGCTCCTCTTGTGACATTGGCCTGGCTGATTGCTTTGTTAGCTCTTTGATCTAAAATTGACCATTACTTGAGCTTTTGTGTTCTTGAGATTCTAAAACCGCTCTTGTGAAAATGAAAATCAAGATTGTCTTATGCTTAAATTGTGCCAAACTATTCTTATTTAGATCGCTTGTCAAATGACATGAACTTGGAGATAGTTTGATGAACTGCATTTATCTCATGGGGACGCTTGTCGAAATGACATGAACTCAAGATTTGTCGCCTAGAGAAGCTTAGAAAGAGTTTGTGGATGGCCCTAGTCCAGGATCTTCTTTACTAAGATATACCTTTAATCAACTTTTGGTCGAAGCTTAGGATGAGTTTGTGGATGGCTCCTAGTCCAGATCTTGTCACTAAGTTAGATCATTAGTCAACTTCAATATTCAATGCAAATGAGAAAATATTGACAAATGGGTTTACAAAATATTGAGCAAAATGATTCAATACGGGACTTGATTGACTCTCATGTGGTCTTTGTTAGATTTTTGATCTCACTTTGACATTTTGATATGGCCAATTTCACTTTAGGATCCTTTGATGAACTTGTCAATTTGAAGCGCTGCTTAAATTGATCAAATCTATCTTTACTTTTGAGCCTTTGTGCTTAGCTTTGATATATATGTCTTACCATGATCTTGCTAGCGCTGGCGCTTGATATGTCTTGTGCATTATTCGAGATACTAGCTTGTTCTTTTGTAATCAGCTTCTTGTAATCAAAAATTGAAAATACAAAATTGAAGCCACCCATTGCACTTCATGCATATTCCTCTTTATGCTTCTTGTTTTCGCTTCTTTCTTTATTCTCTATTTGTTATTCTGGATGAGAGGAAGGCGTGATTCCTTGATGAATCCATTGTCAAGGGGAGAAGATGTGTTAAATGAAAAGATATTTCTTTGGGAGAAGATGTAATATTTCTTTGCTACTCTCATTTGGAGAAGATGTGTTAATGAGAAGATTGGGAGAAGTTTATACAAAGGGGAGAAATCAAAAATTTGAAATTTGAGGATCATAGTGAGGGAGCTCTTGAGTTGCATTCTTATTGTCTTATTGAATATTCAACTTGAATTGCATTCTTTATACTCACAATGATCATAGGTCAATTGAACAAATTGTTTATTCATATGGACCTCATGTGAGAATTTTGACCGCTTCGAAATTAAAGTTTTTATGCTTATTTGCTTTGTCTCACATGCCTATACTATTCGATGCCGCTTGGTCATTTCATTGCTTTTTCTTGCTTATGGACCAAGTTGTGCCTTTGTATAAAATCGCAGTAAACTCGCTTCAAACCTCTTACTTCCATTTTTCGATAATTGCCAATGTGTTCATCTGGGGAGATTGTGGATTCATGGGATATGCTCCGATCTTAGGATGATGTGACAATTGGCAATGGCGCTTATTTACGCTTGTCGTTTCATGCGCTGACAAAGTTATGCGCGCCGCTGGGGCGGTCCGACCGGTCCTTTCACGCATGGTCCGATCGGTCCCATATCGGTCGGATCGCCATGTGGGGCGGCCGGACTGATGGCGAAAGTGTTCAAAACGAAATGGGCCAAAAATAGGTGTTGTAGGCAAGTGAGGGGATCCCAATGCACTTGGTCTCATGATTTTTGGAGTCTCCCAAAAAGTTCTATTGGTTTAAAGTTTCCGTAGGTTTCGAATTTGGGAGCTTATTTCGCAGTCTTAGGGCGGTCCGACCGCTCACAGGAGCGGTCCGACCGCCATGGATGGTCCGACGGCCACTGAGCGCGATCAGACACTTGATCATCGCCAACTTCGTGGCGATGTTGTTTTGTTAGGTCAAAGTCATTGGTATTGTGGCATATGGTTTACATGATGCATGTTTTGACTAACATAATGGTTGTGAAGAACTTGTTCCCGAATTGTTTGCTTGTCCGTGGTTGTGCAAAGGTTTGGTGATCAACGACGGTCAACGGCGAGGAGGATCGGACTAGACTTGAGAGTTGAGGTCCGTAACGATTGACGATGCCGTGAGGTCAACTCAAGCGTGACAAGATGGACAAGGGTGACCTATTGGCGAATCCATGGCACATGGTGAAGCGTTTAGGTCAAAAGTTAAAGACGCCTTTTCGCGGGCGCGTGCAGTGACCCGCTTGTTAGTGGGCCTTAACGGAGCCCAATTAAGTCAAACCCTAAGAGTTTTAGGCCTCCACTATAAATAGGGGGAGGTGGTGGCTGCACCATCAAGCTCTCTCTCTCTCTCGCCTGTTTATGTTTCAAAACCCTAATTGTCTTTAGGGGAGTTGAGGTGGAGGCTAGGGCTTTTCATGGTTTGAAGAGAATTTCGTGATCCTTGATTGTCTACTGATCCATGATGGTGTGGATGTAATCCAGCATCAACCACGAAATCAATCTATGCAAGGTTTGCTTGAGATAAGTCTCTTTTCGTTCTTGCTTTCAATTTCGTGTTTTTAGGGCTTTCTTTGATCCGCGAGTTTGTGATTGATTCTTTCATATGAATTAGCTTGCTGTGATATGTGTGAATCTATCTAGCATCATCTTGATCATCAATCACTCACGAACAAGCAATAGGATCAAGTTTTCGTTCTGCCCGCTTTAGACCTTCGTTAATCAATTGACAATTGCTCAAGATCGCTCCAAGAATTATCATAATATTCGATTGGAATAGGTCCTCAATAGCATAGAGAAGGTGTGCAAAGTTTCGTGAAGTTTGAGTTGAGAATCAAAAGTTAGACCTAATTGCAACTTCATCGCTGATTTTAATGCTTTTGTGACGGTTAGATCACGTCCGATCGCTTCATCACCACCGGTCCGATCGATTTGAGCGTCCGACCACAAGATAACAGCGGTCCGATCGCCCGCAATCGTCCAACTGCTCCTGCAGAGGTCGACCGCCAGCATTTGTGTTGCTTCGATTCTTGCCGATTATTGTCGATTGCTTAGGGGTTTTATTGATTCAATACTAGTCTTCCACTGCATCGTATATTGATCTTCATAGCTTTCTAATAGCTACTCGGAGTGAAATTGTATTGAGTTCATAATTTGTGAAAAGTGAGCTGCGTTCCTATTCACCCCTCTAGTCGCCTTTACGGTCCAACGTCGTGGAGCGTGGATTCAGCCGACACATAAAGGGAACTTGGTTTGCTAACTCGTACAGCGGAAGGCTAACTTAGAGATAAGTGTTGAAGACTGGCAATGGCGTGATGAGTCGCAAGAGGAGTCATCGTATGGCAACAAGTAGAAAGCCGATGCACGTGGCAAGAGGTTGCAGCGATCCACAACGGTGAGTTGGCCTATCAAGATTAGGGGAAATTGTTAGCTATAATCTTGACTTACTTGGTTTTTGCATAAGATTAGTGTTTATTTGCATGTAAGGTTTTATGTAGTTAGTGGAGTGTTAGTGAATTAAGATAGTTAGTGGGAGATGTTTAGACGTCACAAAACTCATATGTGTTCATCTTCAAAAAGTGCATTCCATAAGAGGAAATAATGTGAGTTCTCTCGGAGTGGGCCCAACAAAGACTCTGAAGACTTTAGAAAAAAAGTGAGAAATTGCATGGCCCCTTTAAGCATATTTGAATTGATATTTAGAGATTGCCAACATGCTTGCGATACACTTTTAAAACATTTGCATGCTGGCATCGCAAGCAACATCATTCATCCAAAAACACATGTTTTTTATTTTAAAAATAAGAACATGTTGCAGACTTAAATTGCCATTTTTTAATATGCATTATTGTCCATGCTAAGATAGAAATTTACAATGTGAGATATAAGATAGGCGCTAGTTCAACAAATGCACAATTAAGCTTATTCTTCCAACTCTCCATTGTTCAAAGCAAGAAGAGTTCATACCACTTATAAATGGATAAACATACCCAAGTAAAAGAAGAAGAACGGATTTTACTTTATCGTTGGGAACCAATATGCAAATCGACCTCTGTATACAACACACGCTAGTCCAATCACTTAGTACACAAAGGGCAGCCCATGAAATATCATTCCATATGCAAAATGACTAATAAATAAACAAATAACAGAATTATCGTAAGAACGACTTTAGGTCAAATCTACATTAATGCCTCGTAGGTAACTCAAATAAGCTGCATTAAAGCTAACTAATAACTTCAAGAAGCTCATACATATGCCCACAGTGTTGAGGATTGAAATATTCATATATTATCTTAATATATGATAAAGACCATACGCTCGTGGTCGTGAATTTCTAAGACCACCGACCTAACCGATCGAGGTACTACGTGGTTATATAATAAATACCTCGGCCTGACAAAGTTCCAAACCTAGTCCACGACTGTAAGTGCTCATAGTTATGAACAGCGCCCGGTCGAGTCCCGACCACGCCACTCACTATGTGATGAATGAACCACGTGTTTCATATTCGCATAATACAACACTATCCCGCTGATGGTGTAACGCTTCTTAAAGCCATTAACCGCAGTATCTTGACATCTTCACCAACCGCCTCGCAGCGTGGAACTGGCCAACTACCGCCTTCTTCCCGACTGCACGCTGCCGCCCCCAACGGATGTCTCTTCATGGGATAACTGCCACCACTTCATCAAGTACTTAAGGAGGACCATAGAAGGCCTGGAAGGAGGACACAGACACGAAAGAAACATAGACACAAAGTGGAAGTTAGAATATCCATTGAAACAACACCAAGCAAGGAATAGTGGCATTGTGTTCTTGTAGTGATTAGAAACTCTTAGTGTTTGTACAGTTGAGTTCATAGCAATAAAGAGCAAGCCTGCTCCACTCCTGTGAGATACGCACATTTTTCCTCTTTTTCTTTATATAATCATAAGATCGGCGATTTGATCGCCGACACCGGCGCCGTCTCGTGGAGAAGATAGTGCAAAACTCTGAGGTTCCTCGCCAACTCGTCCGCTTTCTTCATATTTATAATTGTAAGTATGGCAGAACATGGGATGAGGAGAATTGGTTCGACTCGATGACTACTCCAACCTTGACATGGAAGCTGCAGATCCAAGCCATGCAACATTCGGGTCTTCATCCTCTTCCATTGTTCGCAGTCGATTTACGGTGAATTTGAGCGGATGGATGAAGACACTCAGCCAAGAATCGCCTTCGAGGACAGGTCGTTCACCAGTTCGAACATCCGAATGTTTCTCCAAGACCGTTTCGACCGTGAAAAGGTGACAATGCAAATTTCCACAACCCGAGGGTCAATATACCTTAACGTAACCATGGTCGATGTGTATTCACCAACGGCTTCGAAATTCCAGTGACCAACCGACACTTGGTAACGGGTCGATGAAACCCTTATCATGGGCCGAGTGGGGACGATAAAACTCAAGATCCGATCGGCAATCCGATCAGCCGAGCCCACCACGAAGACCTCGTGAGGTTCTCATCTCCGATCGGTCTCCGCCATGGGAGTCTCTGGTAGAAGCACCAGAAGTTCTCCACTAGTTACGTGGAAGCTCCTCGAGGATCATTGCCGGAAGCATGAGGTCAACGCGATCGGAATATCGATCGTGATGCCATGCACACCCCGCACACCCCGCCCCGCCACCACCGATGGAGATGGCGCGGCAATCAAGCACCACCGCCAGAGGCAACAGAGCCGATGAACGCCCATCGCGACTCCGGTGCAATTTCACAAGGATGACGCCGACGGAGTTGGGCCCAAGGTCTAGAGGAACTTCGGTCTCCAAACACCAACATCAACGATGAATCCCTAAGACCTTCGTAACAGTTCCGTAACTTGTGTCGATTCAAGATATTCTCACACATCGACTCGCTCGTCAAGCTCGGCTTTACCCAATTGGTAGGGCGTGCATCGAAATCCTTCAACAAATCGCGGCAATACAGGCGCGCAGGGGCAAAGGACATCACAAAGTCTAACGGACTTCGCCTCGCCCTCCTCGTAGAGGGTAGCATGGTTATCCACCGGTACCTAGACCTCGGCGTTTCGACTAGCAAGTCATGAAGGAAGAAGGCTATTCAAGAACGCTCTTCCTCAGAGAGCACCGCCGCCTGCATGATCTCCGCTCATCATCCGAGTCGCGGTTAACGGTCAAAGACGCCATAATAACGCCTACGATCGACGTGACACCGAGCCTCTGTATTCTAACTACGTAAACCGATCTCCTATTGATCATAATCCGCCGCCTCCCAAGAAGGCGCTACGAATCACTACAAAGTTGTCGAGCCTTTCGCAGTGGCTCCAAGTCAGACGCTGGCCTAATAGGTTTGGACCGCCAACATGGATAAATTCGATGGATCTCAAAATCCATTAGAGTTTCTCCGATATATACCATCGCCATCGAGAGGCGTGGTGATGAGAATGATGGCTAACTATTTGCCCACGTTCTCGAAGGATCGCCCGGCCTGGTTGCTTAACCAACCGCTGGATCTATCTACACTTGGGAACAACTCGCGACCGTTAATTGTGAATTTCTAGGTACATATGATCGCTCGAAAGGAGGATGATCTCCATCGAACTCCGCAGAACCAAAAGAAACTCTCCGCAGACATCAAAAGGTTTAGCCAAGTTCAAATTCCATTCAGAGATCGCAGAATCTTCTCGTGATTCGTGCATTCAAGGTAGGTCTAAGGAATCGGCGGTTTACTGAGGATATCGCTATGAATCCCCACTAACAACCGAACTTTTGACATGGTCGATATATGCACCGCTAGCGAAGCTGTTGAATGGAACGGGCCATAGATCGAAAAGATAAAATCTCTCACCGCTTAGAGAAGCCGTAAAAGAATCCCAAGAAGATTTCAAGAAAAAGAAGCACCGTAAGATGGGCACTAAAGAGGTCCTTGCGTTCAAGATAAACCGCTGTTGGCAAGCAAGAAGGACTATACCCTTGTGGCAAAGCCAAAGTTCCACTAATAGTCCTAAGAGTAAGAAGTGGTGTCCACTTCACCGATAAAAGGCATGATTTGCGCACCGCTTGTTTGGCAAAAGAAGCCGGAGGATTACTATGCGTAAAGACCCGCCTGCAATTCAAGAATTGGGGAAACAAGTTCCAAGAAAGACAAAGATGGCGATGAAGAAATGGAGTACCAGAACCTCAACGCACGGCCAACATGATCTTTGGAGGTTCTTCATCATACGATTCGCGCTTTCATCCAGGCCATGGAACGAAGTCAACTTAGCGTAACCTTCGATCACCGCCACCATCAAGGTGGTTTGATACCGAATCTCCTTCGCAAAGAAGACCGCCCGCCCCCAACTCAACCGTAGGTTCTCCTCATCGAACCTACTATTAATAATCGCAAAGTCAATCGGTATTAATAGACGTGGTAGTTCTTTAAATATTTTATTTTCGGAGCTTTAGAAGACATGCGTGTTCCTAGAACAAAGGTGAAACTAAGAAATATGCCTTTCATGGCATAGTTCCCGGCTCTACCGCCAAACCGATAGACAAGTGTTTTACGGTTACGCTCTAAGACCTGATAATTTCCAACGTAAATGATTTCATTTGATGTGGTTGATTTTGAAACCGCTGACAATGGAATTCTTGGTCGTCCGGATTAGCAAAATTCTTGATAGCCACGCACTACGTATCAAAGTTTGAAAATTTTAGACCAAAAGGTGTGATCATGGTTCGAGATCGCAAATGGCATACGGATGTGATTGAAGGTCTTTAGAATCGGTCGATGAGTCGCCGACCGTAAATTCGACTCATCATCCTGCGGCAGTCAAGCACCTGCATCCAAGATAACACCCAAACCGTCCGACTGCACAAAGAGGTTCCACTGACAGGCGCCCTTCAAGAAACGCCATGTCGTGCAATGATGGTGGATCCTTTCCAAAGGTACCGACGGAGCAGACTCGATCCTAATAGGAAGAGTCGCCGCCTTCTTCCTCCGAGCAAACCAGATGTATTCGCATGGTAAGCGTCCGACATGCCCGAGTCCCCGTGGAGGTGATCGAGACAAAGCAGCGCCCACCGACAAAAATCCGGCCAAGGTAGCTCGACGCCGCGACCAATCGAAGGACACCATCCAAATCAAATTGACAAGCTCTTAAAGGTTGATTCATTCGTGAAGTACATCACCCCAATGGCTCGCTAACTCGTGAATGGTTAGGAAGAGTAATGGGAAATGGAGGATGTGTATAGACTTCACAAATCTTAATAAAGCTTGTCCGAAGGATGATTTTCCCTTCCTCGCATTGATCAACTTGTAGACTCTACCTCCGGTGAGTTATTAAGTTTTTAGATGCCTACTGTGGTACCACCGATTAGTATGAGTAAAGAAGATGAAGAGAAAACTTCCTTCATCACTCCATTTGGCACTTATCGTTATGTAAAGATGCCCTTGGTCTCAAAAACGCCGTGCAACTTTTCAAAGATTAATGCGAAAACCTTCACCCACAAATAGGTCGAATTTGGAAGCCTACGTTGATGACTTGGTAGTGAAAAGTGTCAACTCCGCACCATATGCTTGACCTTAAAGAGACTTTCAATAACTTGAGAAGACATAACCTCAAGTTGAATCCGAGAAATGTGTGTTCGGGTTTACTGAAAATTGCTTGGTTTCCTAGTTTCGCTAGAGGTATTGAAGCAAACCGGTGAAGATATCGCCATCCATCGATGCGCCTCACCACGAAGAAGGAAGTCTAAGTTAACCGTCAGATGGCGTACGCAAGTCGTTTACAGCTAGGTTAGGGAAAAAGGACTACCTTTTTCAAACTCCTTCTAAACATGGAAGTTTCGAGGACGATGTTTAATGATGCCTTTGAAAAGCTCAAAGAGTACCTACGCACCCCGGCCTTAGTTTCTCCAAGACCAGGAAACACTGTTGATTTACGTGGTCGCAACACTACAAGTCGTTCAAGGTAATCGTCGAGAACGTGAGAACGCCCACGCACAAAGCTGTATTACGAAGCTAAGTCTTACATGGGCCAAAGGAAAGATACTGTGTACAAAAGTTGCTTTATAGTCTCCTTATGGCTTCAAGGAAACTAAGGCATTACTTTCAGCCCACAAAGTGGTCGTGCCTACTAGATATCCCTTAGGTCAAGTCCTTGAAATAGGGAATCGCCAGACTAATAGCAAAATGGGCTGGAGCTAGGACGCTCGACCTCCATTTCATCTCACGAACAGCCATAAAATCTCAAAGATAGTGATTCATTGCCGAGTGGACAAACCCTAATCTAAGCAAGAACCCGAGTACGAGCACCACGACGAGTGGACAATGTACTTTGACGGTTCCTTAATGCTTAAAGGATCGAGGATCGAGTCGCCTTGATATCCCCACGGCCAAACACATCAAGTATGCCGTCAGCTTTAACTTTCCCGCTACAAACAATGTGGCGGAGTACGAAGGTTTGTCGCAGACTCGAGCAAATTTCGCTCACGGATTCGCAAATTGTTAGTGAAAGGCGATTCTCAACTAGTAGCGAATCAAGTAGGGAAAGAGTACCAATGCTCGAGTACCAAGATGTCTTCCTATCCGGAAGTACGGAAATTCAAAAGCACTTCTTCGTTTCAGATTCAACATATTCCTAGAAAGGAGAACTTTCTAGCAGATCGCGGCACGATGGCCTCTACTAGGTCAACCGTCTCCACGGATTTTTCTCGAGCAACTCGATTCACCTCGTAGTCGAGCATTCCGAGAACATCGATAGTTTACATCGTGTCAATCCTATTGACTCGATAACTTAGATGCTCCATGATCGGTGACGATCAAGGTAGAGATCGGATGACATCGATCTACAATTATCTTCAAGATGACCTAATTCTCAAGATGATGTAGAGGCCGATCGATAGCACGAAGGCCAAATCATACACTCTAATCGAACGCATTTGTATAAACGAGGATCTCATGGAGTGTTGATGATGCATATCTCAATCGGCCGCATTAGGTTGCTAATCAAATTCATGAAGGAGTCTGTGGAGCACCTTCGTGCAAGGATACTATCGCCAACCGCCTTCATGATGCAAAAGAGCTCGTGACGGCGGCGATAATGTGGCTTATAGCCGATAAGTACATCACCCACAAGCTTTGCAAACAATCCTCTTTCTTGGCCTTTGCAACCTCGGGACTAGACATTCGGGACCATTCCTAAGAGCACCCGGGCTTCAATTTCGTCATTATGATTGACAAATTTGAGATGCGCCCGGAGAGAGCATCGATGACATTTTCAATCGCTTTAATAAAGTGATTAATCAAATGAAAGTCATTGATATTGAATATTCTCAATCTGAAATGCCACCCACCTCTTGGCCGCAATCAACACCAAGGAGTGGGAGATGAAGGCTACTTGCTATAGAAGAGAATGTTGATCTTTCGAGTCTTACTTTAGAATTGCTTTATAGTAAACTCAAGACTCATGAAATTAAAAGAGTTGATCATCCCAAGAAAGATAATTTAGCTTTGGTAGCGATCCTCACAAAAAGGCTTTTGATGACTCTTTTGAATCTTCTTACGGATTTTCATTTGCTTGCTTATCTGCGATTTAGAGGAGGAGCTTGAAAATATTCTGAGGCGAGTTAGCCCTTTTAGCTAAAAATTCACACTGCTTACAACAATGTGAGAAATAAAAGAGAGGTGGTCCTGTTACTTGCTATGAGTGTGGAGAGCTTTACCACATCCGCCAATTGCCCCAAGCTAAAAGGTAAGGGTAAGCACAGGAGGAGAAGACACTTGGAAGAAGCCTCATGATAACAACTCGAGTATGATGTCATCAAGCTCATAAAGGCCGCCACCGGGTCCTTGCCGCTTTTGGAGAGCAATCCATTAGTGATGTGGACTCGGGAGCGAAGAGGAAAAGAAAGGGAAGGCCAAAGACTTTATTGGCATGTGCTTCATGGTCGACAAGACGACATTGATAATGATGAGGTATCTTTTTCTTATGATGAGCTTTACGCTAAATATAATTCTATAGTTGAGCAAGTGCTTAGTCAAGATGAAGCGCTAGAATTTGTCATGACTAAAAATAAGAAACTAGAGTCAAAAATTGGTAAACTAAAACTAGAACTTGCAAATGTTAAGACTCTTGAACCCGATGAATGTTTATCTTGTCATGATATGCACTCGAAATTGGCTAAACCGCAATCTGCTCACAATATTGCTTTACAACAACTTGAAAATGCTAGAACCGAGCTAATTGAAATTAAATCTGCTCCTTGTGAAAAATGCTTAGAGTCTAGCAAGTTGATTGCTTCGATGTAATTGATTCTAGCCCTTGCACTTCATGCTTAGAAAAGAACGTGAAATCAAAGATATCTTAGAAGTCGCTAGAGTCAAATATGCTAAACTTAAGGACAATATTGAAAATACTACTTGTGCTTCATGTTCCGCTCTTAAGCTTGAAATTGCTTTGTATAAGGAGAAATCAATGGATAAAACTTGTCATGCTTGTGTTAACTTGAGAAAAGAAAATGCTTACCTTCATGATACATTAGAGAAATTTTCTAAAGGTAAGAAACAATTAAACATGATTCTTGACAAGTCTAAAACTCCTTATAAGAAGGAAGGTTTAGGATTCAATTCTTTTCAAGACAATTCAAACCCAAAAGTCATTCAAGTCTTGAAAAAGGTTTAATTGAATTCAAAACTCAACCTGCAAAAACATCTTTTAAATCTGCAGGTTTTGCCCAACCTTGTATCAATTCAAATGGTGCTTCTTCTAGTGGTACCAAGTACCATTGCACTTATTGCAAGAAAAGTGGGCATTTGATTGAATTCTTTGGCGTTAGGTTGAAAAATGATAGGAAAAATCTTGATAGAATTTCATTCATGCAACCTAGAGCTATTATGAGACATGGTAACACTGAAAGGAATAAACCTGGATTAGGATTTTTCTCACATGCTAATCATTATGTTTCTACATATCCTAATTCTCATGTTCTTCAGATCACGGTCCGATCATTTGGTGCTCACCGGCCTCGACCGATATGGTCGCCGGTCCGACCTTGACAACGCGAGTCGATCGCCGACAGCTTTAATTCCCATGTTAACTTAAACATTGCTCATAACAGAATTTTAGATGAAATCAAGGATAACATTCTGCTTTGCATACTACTCGCAGACGTGTGTCTCAGTCCTGGGTTCCCAAGTCTTGTTTAACTAACCCCAGTATCGAGACACATCGTTCTTCTGGGCCTTGATTTTTCGGGATTACCGCGGAAAGAGGAAGGGCACGTGCTTTGCCGACTCGATTGTTCACATCATATTGCCAGAGACTCAAGATGGTTCACCTCCTTCACGCGATCGACGGGTTTCATGCATCTCAGAGAACTTCCCATCGCCAGCCGTTAAGCTCTTATTCAGGTACTTACACTCTACTCTCTTTGTATGGCATTTGATATTCCTGTTCTTTATCCTTGTCCATTCGGGGGTTTTTCTTATCCTAATTGTGCGGGCTGTCGGCTAGATAGGAAGAGTACCTCAGGTGCTTGTCACCCACTAGATTCTTCTCTTGTATCTTGTTTTTATCCTCACCAAATCTTTAGACCCAACTAGGTTTGCCACCTTGAGAAGCGAGTTAGGGTTATTTATCCTTATGGGTTGGTTTGAGGGGAGTTTGATCTTTCGATCTTTCCTTGTTCTTTTGATCTTTTATTGTTCTTTTTACGAACTTAGTGATCTTTTGAACTCTTTAGGTTTTAGGCTTTTAATTGCATCTCATTGTGTCATATTGCATTCATATGAAAAATCCAACAAGTGGTTACAACAAGTGGTATGAAAAATCCAAAAGATGCATTGTAATATAAGTCTTTCGCTTATCTTTTAAAATTGATGAAGCTTTGCCTATTACCCTTTAGAGCTTTTGTATTTCAATTCTTGCTCAATGTCATGTCTAGTTTTTGACTTGCTAGAATTATCATGCTTTACATGTGTAGCTAAGTCTTTGCTATATGAGCTAGAATTTTTAAACAACTCAAACTAAGAAATTGCAATTTGTGGATGTTTTAGCGAGTTGCGTAATTAGTGCTCCTCTTGTGACATTGGCCTGTCTGAATTGCTTTGTTAGCTCTTTGATCTAAAATTGACCATTACTTGAGCTTTTGTGTTCTTGAGATTCTAAAACTGCTCTTGTGAAAAATGAAAATCAAGATTGTCTTATGCTTAAATTGTGCCAAACTATTCTTACGAGGCGCTTGTCAAATGACATGAACTTGGAGATAGTTTGATGAACAGACGATCTCATGGGGACGCTTGTCGAAATGACATGAACCTCAAGATTTGTCGCCTAGTAGAAGCTTAGAAAGAGTTTGTGGATGGCTCCTAGTCCGGGATCTTCTTTACTAAGATATACCTTTAATCAACTTTTGGTGAAGCTTAGGATGAGTTTGTGGATGGCTCCTAGTCCAGATCTTGTCACTAAGTTAGATCATTAGTCAACTTCAATATTCAATGCAAATGAGAAAATATTGACAAATGGGCGTTTACAAAATATTGAGAAAATGATTCAATACGGGACTTGATTGACTCTTCTTGTGGTCTTTGTTAGATTTTTGATCTCACTTTGACATTTTGATATGGCCAATTTCACTTTAGGATCCTGTTGATGAACTTGTCAATTTGAAGCGTTGCTTAAATTGATCAAATCTATTGCTTTACTTTTGAGCCTTTGTGCTTAGCTTTGATATATATGTCTTACCATGATCTTGCTAGCTACTGTCGGGCTTGATATGTTTGTTTGTGCATTATTCGAGATACTGGCTTGTTCTTTTGGGTAATCTCCAAAGCTTCTTGTAATCAAAAATTGAAAATACAAAAATTGAAGCCACTCCATTGCACTTCATGCATATTCCTCTTTATGCTTCTTTTGTTTACGCTTCTTTCTTTATTCTCTATTTGTTATTCTGGATGAGAGGAAGGCGTGATTCCTTGATGAATCCATTGTCAAAGGGGGAGAAGATGTGTTAAATGAAAAGATATTTCTTTGGGAGAAGATGTGTAATATTTCTTTGCTACTCTCATTTGGAGAAGATGTGTTAATGAGAAGATTGGGGGAGAAGTTTATACAAAGGGGAGAAACTGAAAATTTGAAATTTGAGGATCATAGTGAGGGGGAGCTCTTGAGTTGCATTCTTATTGTCTTATTGAATATTCTGAACTTGAATTGCATTCTTTTATACTCACAATGATCATAGGTCAATTGAACAAATTGTTTATTCATATGGACCTCATGTGAGAATTTTGACCCGTTTCTGGAAATTAAAGTTTTTATGCTTACTTTTGCTTTGTCTCACATGCCTATACTATTCTGATGCCAGCTTGGTCATTTTCATTGCTTTTTCTTGCTTATGGACCAAGTTGTGCCTTTGTCGCAAACTTGAGTAAACTCGTTTTCAAACCTCTTACTTCCATTTTTCGGATAATTGCCAATGTGTTCATCAAGGGGGAGATTGTGGATTTCATGGGGATATGCTCCAGATCTTAGGATGATGTGACAATTGGCAATGGCGTTTACGGTTTGTCGTTTCACGCGTTTTCGACAAAGTTACAGGCTTTCTGCTCAGGGGCGGTCCGACCGGTCCTTTCACGGCGGTCCGACCGGTCCCATATCGGTCGGACCGGCCAGGTGGGGCGGTCGGACCGGCGATGACCAAAAGTGTTCAAAACGAGCTGGGCCAAAAATAGGTGTTGTAGGCAAGTGAGGGGATCCCAATGCACTTGGTCTCATGATTTTTGGAGTCTCCAGTAAAAAGTTCTATTGGTTTAAAGTTTCGAAAGGTTTCGAATTTGGGAGCTTGAATTTCGCTAAGTCTAAGGCGGTCCGACCGCTCACGAGGAGCGGTCCGACCGCCATGGAAGCGTCCGACCGCTCACTGAGCGGTCAGACCGGTAATAACTTGATCATCGGCCAACTTCGTGGCGATGTTGTTTTGTTAGGTCAAAGTCATTGGTATTGTGGCATATGGTTTACATGATGCATGTTTTGACTAACATGGGTCAAGTTGTGAAGAACTTGTTCCCGAATTCGTGTTTGCTTGTCTGTGGTTGTGCAGGTTGCTTGGTGATCAACGACGGTCAACGGCGAGGAGGATCGGGACTAGACTCGGAGAGTTGAGGTCCAGAACGATTGACGATGCCGGGTGAGGTCAACGACTCAAGCGTGACACAAGATGGACAAGGGTGACCTATTGGCGAATCCATGGCACATGGTGAAGCGGTTTAGGTCAAAAGTTAAAGACGGCGCTTCGCGAAGCGTGCGTGTGTGACCCGTTTGTTAGTGGGCCTTAACGGGAGCCCAATTAAGTCAAACCCTAAGAGTTTTAGGCCTCCACTATAAATAGGGGGAGGTGGTGGCTGCACCATCAAGCTCTCTCTCTCTCTCGCCTGTTTATGTTTCAAAACCCTAATTGTCTTTAGGGGAGTTGAGGTGGAGGCTAGGGCTTTTCATGGTTTGAAGAGAATTTCGTGATCCTTGATTGTCTACTGATCCATGATGGTGTGGATGTAATCCAGCATCAACCACGAAATCAATCTATGCAAGGTTTGCTTGAGATAAGTCTCTTTTCGTTCTTGCTTTCAATTTCGTGTTTTTAGGGCTTTCTTTGATCCGCGAGTTTGTGATTGATTCTTTCATATGAATTAGCTTGCTGTGATATGTGTGAATCTATCTAGCATCATCTTGATCATCAATCACTCACGAACAAGCAATAGGATCAAGTTTTCGTTCTTGCTTTAGACCTTCGTTAATCAATTGACAATTGCTCAAGATCGTTCCAAGAATTATCATAATATTCGATTGGAATAGGTCCTCAATAGCATAGAGAAGGTGTGTGCAAAGTTTCGTGAAGTTTGGAGTTGAGAATCAAAAGTTAGACCTAATTGCAACTTCGTCATCGGGCTGATTTTACTGTTTCAGATCGGTTCTAGACTGCCGGTCCGACCGCCCATCACCACCGGTCCGACCGATTTCGGAGCGGTCCGACCACCAAGATAACAGCGGTCCGATCGCCGCGCAATCGGTCCAACCGGTTCTCTGATGAGGTCGACCGCCAAGATTTGTGTTGCTTCGATTCTTGCGATTATTGTCGCATTGCTTAGGGTTTTATTGGATTCAATACTAGTCTTCATTTGTCTTGGTATATTGATCTTCATAGCTTTCTAATAGCTCTTTGGAGTGAAATTGTATTGAGTTCATAATTTGTGAAAAAGTGAGCGTGCTCCTATTCACCCCCTCTAGTCGCCTTTACGGTCCAACAAGCTGTGAGCGTGGATTCAGCGACACATAAAGGGAACTTGGTTTGCTAACTCGTGCCGGGTGGGAAGGCGGAACTTCTTAGAGATAAGTGTTGAAGACCGTCAATGGCGTGATGAGTCGTGCAAGAGGAGTCACTGTGTATGGCAACAAGTAGAAAGCCGATGCACGTGGCAAGAGGTTGCAGGCGATCCACAACGGTGAGTTGGCCTATCAAGATTAGGGGGAAATTGTTAGCTATAATCTTGACTTACTTGGTTTTTGCATACAGCATTAGTGTTTATTTGCATGTAAGGTTTTTTATGTAGTTAGTGGAGTGTTAGTGAATTAAGATAGTTAGTGGGGAGATGCAAGTGGTTAGACGTCACAAAACTCATATGTGTTCATCTTCTTGTGTGCGTGCATTCCATAAGAGGAAATAATGTGTGAGTTCTCTCCGGGAGCAGTTCCAACAAAGACTTCATGAAGACTTTAGAAAAAAAAGTGAGAAATTGCATGGCCCCTTTAAGCATATTTGAATTGATATTTAGAGATTGCCAACATGCTTGCCAGACACACTTTTTAAAACATTTGCATGCCAAGTACTGCAAGCAACATCATTCATCTGAAAACACATGTTTTTTTATTTTAAAAAATAAGAACATGTTGCAGACTTAAATTGCCATTTTTTTAATATGCATTATTGTCCATGCTAAGATAGAAATTTACAATGTGAGATATAAGAGCAAGGCGCTAAAGTTCAACAAATGCACAATTAAGCTTATTCTTCCAACTCTCCATTGTTCAAAGCAGAAAGAGTTCATACCAGTTTATAGCTGGATAAACATACCTTCCAAGTAAAGAAGAAGAACGGATTTTACTTTACTGTTGGGAACCAAATATGCAAATCTGGACCCTCTGTGTATACAACACGCGCTAGTCCAGAATCACGCTAGTGCACACAGTGGCAGTTCCGATGAAATATCATTCCATATGCAAAAATGACTAATAAATAAACAAATAACAGTAATTATCAGAAGAACGACCTTAAGGTCAAATCTTACAATTAATGCCTCAGAAAGCGGGTAACTCAAATAAGCTGCAGCGAAAGCTAACGGAATAACTTCAGTGAAGCTCATACATATGCCCACAGGTGTTGAGGATTGAAATATTCATATATTATCTTAATATATGATAAAGACCATACGTCTTCGTGGTCGTAACTTCTAAGACCACCGACCTAACCGATCGTAGGTACTACAGAAGTTATATAATAAATACCCTGGTCGGACAAAGTTCCAAACCTAGTCCACGACCAGGTAAGTGCTCATAAAGCTATGAACAGGCGTCTGGGTCGAGTCCCCGACCACGCCACTCACTATGTGATGAATGAACCACGTGTTTCATATTCCGCATAATACAACACTATCCCGGTTGATGGTGTAACGTTTCTTAAAGCCATTAACCGCAGAACAGTTGACATCTTCACCAACTGCCTCTGCAGTTGGTGGAACCGTCAAACTACCGCCTCTTCCCGACCAGACGCGTCGCTCCCCAACGGATGTCTCTTCATGGGATAACTGCCACCACTTCATCAAGTACTTAAGGAGGACCATAGAAGGCCGGAAGGAGGACACGAAGACACGCAAAGAAACATAGACACACAAAGTGGAAGTTAGAACATCGCTGCAGAAACAACACCAAGCAAGGAATAGCTGGGCATTGTGTTCTTGTAGTGATTAGAAACTCTTAGTGTTTGTAACAGTGAGTTCATAGCAATAAAGAGCAAGCCCGTTCCACTCCCAGGAGATACGCACATTTTTCCTCTTTTTTCTTTATATAATCATAAGATCGGCGATTTGATCGTCGACAGCTGGCGCCGTCCGTGGAGAAGATAGTGCAAAACTCCTGAAGAGGTTCCTCGCTCAACTCGTCCGTTTTCTTCATATTTATAATTGTAAGTATGGCAGGAACATGGGATGAGGAGAATTGGTTCGACCTGGATGACTACTCCAACCTTGACATGGAAGCCTGCATCCAGGCCATGCAACATTCGGGGTCTTCATCCTCTTCCGCTGGTTCGCAAGTCGCTGACGACGGTGAATTTGAGCGGATGGATGAAGACACTGTTGCCAAGAATCGCTCTCGAGGACAGTCGTTCGACCAGTTCGAACATCGAATGTTTCTCCAAGACCGGTTTCCCGGCCGGTGAAAAGGTGACAATGCTTGACCCCACAACCCGAGGGTCAATATACCCTTAACGTAACCATGGCTGACAGGTATTCACCAACGGCTTCTGGAAATTCCAGGGACCAACCGACACTTGGTAACGGTGTCGATGAAACCCTTATCGGTAATGGGCCGAGTGGGGACGATAAAACTCAGTATCCGATCGGCAATCCGCCGAATCAGGCTGAGCCCACCACGAAGACCTCAGGAGGTTCTCATCTCCGATCGGTCTCCGTCATGGGAGTCTCTGGTAGAAGCACTGAGAAGTTCTCCACTAGTTACAGTGGAAGCTCCTCAGAGGATCATTGCTGGAAGCATGAGGTCAACGCGATCGGAAATACTGATCGTGATGCCATGCACAGTCCTGCACACCCTGCCTCGCCACCACTGGCGATGGAGATGGCGCGGCAATCAAGCACCACCGCCAGAGGCAACAGAGCCGATGAGCGTCCATCGATTAATTCGCGTGGTGCAATTTCACCAAGGATGACGGCCGACGGAGTTGGGCCCAAGGTCTAGAGGAACTTCGGTCTCCAAACACCAACATCAACGATGAATCCCTAAGACCTTCGTAATGATTCGTAACTTGTGTCGTATTCAAGATATTCTCAATATCATCGACTCGCTCGGGCCGAAGCTCGGGCTTTACCCAATTGGTAGGCGGTATCGAAATCCTTCAACAAAGCGGCGTGCGAGAAGCGCAGGGGCAAAGGACATCACAAAGTCTAACGGTGACTTCGTCTCAGCCCTCCTCCCTCGGTAGAGGGTAGCATGGTTATCCACCGGTACCTAGACCTCCTCGGCGGTTTCGACTAGCAAGTCATGAAGGAAGAAGGCTATTCCGAAGAACGACCTCTTCCTCGCCAGAGAGCACACGCCGCCCGGATGATCTCCGTCATCATCTGAGTCGTGCTAACGGTCAAAGACGTCATAATAACGTCTACGATCGGATCAGGACACCGGAGCCTCGGTATTCTAACTACGAAACCGATCTCCTATTGATCATAATCCGGCGCCTCTCCCAAGAAGGCGCTACGAATCATCACGAGGTTGTCGAGCCTTTTCTGCAGGGCTCCAAGCTGTGCGTTGGCCTAATAGGTTTCGACCTGCCAACATGGATAAATTCGATGGATCTCAAAATCCATTAGAGTTTCTCCAGATATATACCACTGCCATCAGAGCTGCTGGTGGTGATGAGAACGTGATGGCTAACTATTTGCCCACGGTTCTGGAAGGATCTGCCCGGTCTTGGTTGCTTAACCAACCGGTTGGATCTATCTACACTTGGGAACAACTCTGCGATCTGTTAATTGTGAATTTCCAGGGTACATATGATCGCCCTGGAAAGGAGGATGATCTCCATCGAACTCGGCAGGAACCAAAAGAAACTCTCCGGCAGTACATCAAAAGGTTTAGCCAAGTTCGAAATTCCATTCCAGAGATCGCAGAATCTTCTGTGATTCAGGCATTCAAGGCAGGTCTAAGGAATCGGCGGTTTACGGAGGATATCGCTATGAATCCCCCACGAACAACCGCCGAACTTTTTGACATGGCTGATAAATATGCAGCCGCTAGCGAAGCGGTTGAATGGAACGAAGCCATAGATCGAAAAGATAAAATCCCTCAGCCTGGCTTAGAGAAGCCAGAAAAGAATCCCAAGAAGATTTCCAAGAAAAAGAAGCACCGTAAGATGGGCACCAAAGAGGTCCTTGCGGTTCAAGATAAACCGTTCAAGGGCAAGAAGGACTATACCTGTCGGGGCAAAGCCAAAGTTCCGACTAATAGTCCCAGTAAGAGTAAGAAGTGGTGTCCACTTCACCGACAGGCAGGGCATGATTTGCGCACCTGCCGAGTTTGGCAAAAGAAGCTGGAGGATTACTATGCAGGTAAAGACCCGCTTCCCGTAATTCAAGAATTGGGGGAAACAAGTTCCAAGAAAGACAAAGATGGCGATGAAGAAATGGAGTACCAGGAACCTCAACGCACGGTCAACATGATCTTTGGAGGTTCTTCATCATACGATTCGCGCCTTCATCTGAAGGCCATGGAACGAGAAGTCAACTTAGCGTAACCTTCGATCACCGCCACCATCAAGGTGGTCGGATACCGTAATCTCCTTCGCAAAGAAGATCGCCCGTCCGTCAACTCAACCGGGTAGGTTCCCTATCATCGTAGAACCTACTATTAATAACTGCAAAGTCAATCGGGTATTAATAGACGGTGGAAGTTCTTTAAATATTTTATTTTCGGGAGCTTTAGAAGACATGCAGGTTCCTAGAACAAAGGTGAAACCAGTAAAATATGCCTTTCATGGCATAGTTCCTGGCTCTACCGCCAAACCGATAGGACAAGTGTTTTTACTGGTTACGTTCGGAAGACCTGATAATTTCCGAACAGAAATGATTTCATTTGATGTGGTTGATTTTGAAACCGCGTACAATGGAATTCTTGGTCGGCCGGCATTAGCAAAATTCTTGATAGCCACGCACTACGGGTATCAAAGTTTGAAAATTTTAGGACCAAAAGGTGTGATCATGGTTCGTGGAGATCGCAAAATGGCATACGCATGTGATTGAAGGTCTTTAGAACTGGTCGATGAGTCAGGCGAAAATTCGACTCATCATCCATGCGAGTCAAGCACTCCAGATCCAAGATAACACCCAAACCGTCCGACCAGACCAAAGAGGTTCCACTCGACGAAGGCGCTCCTTCAAGAAACACCATGTCAGGCAATGATGGTGGATCCTTTCCAAAGGTACTGATCGGAGCAGGACTCGATCCTAAATAGGAAGAGTCGCTCGTCTTCTTCCTCCGAGCAAACCAGGATGTATTCGCATGGTAAGCGTCCGACATGCCCGGAGTCCCCAGGGAGGTGATCGAGCACAGGCTAGCGCTCCAGCCTGACAAAAATCCGGTCAAGCAGAAGCTCAGACGTTTCGCACCCGACCGGAAGGACACCATCCAGTCTGAAATTGACAAGCTCTTAAAGGTTGGATTCATTCGTGAAGTACATCACCCCCAATGGCTCGCTAATCCTGTAATGGTTAGGAAGAGTAATGGGAAATGGAGGATGTGTATAGACTTCACAAATCTTAATAAAGCTTGTCCGAAGGATGATTTTCCCCTTCCTCGCATTGATCAACTTGTAGACTCTACCTCCGTGTGAGTTATTAAGTTTTTAGATGCCTACTCGAGGTACCACCAGATTAGTATGAGTAAAGAAGATGAAGAGAAACTTCCTTCATCACTCCATTTGGCACTTCTTGTTATGTAAAGATGCCCTTTGGTCTCAAAAACGCTGTGCAACTTTTCAAAGATTAATGCGTAAAACCTTCACCCACAAATAGGTCGAAATTTGGAAGCTGCGTTGATGACTTGGTAGTGAAAAGTGTCAACTCCGCGACCATATGCTTGACCTTAAAGAGACTTTCAATAACTTGAGAAGACATAACCTCAAGTTGAATCCGAGAAATATGTGTTCGGGTTTCACTGAAAATTGCTTGGTTTCCTAGTTTCGCTAGTGGTATTGAAGCAAACCCGGTGAAGATATCGGCCATCCATCAGATGCGCCCCCTGACCACGAAGAAGGAAGTCCGGAAGCTAACCGGCTGTATGGCAGCGCTAAGTCGTTTCATAGCTAGGTTAGGGAAAAGGACTACCTTTTTCAAACTCCTTCTAAACATGGAAGTTTCGAGTGGACGACGTGTTTAATGATGCCTTTGAAAAGCTCAAAGAGTACCTTCACGAGCACCCGGTCTTAGTTTCTCCAAGACCGGAAACACTGTTGATTTACGTGGTCGCAACACTACAAGTCGTCGTGATGTAATCGGTCGTAGAACGTGAGAACGTCCAACGACCAGTGTATTACGTAAGCGAAGTCTTACATGGGCCAAAGGAAAGATACTCACAGGTACAAAAGTTGCTTTATAGTCTCCTTATGGCTTCAAGGAAACTAAGGCATTACTTTCAGGCCCACAAAGTGGTCGTGCCTACTAGATATCCCTTAGGTCAAGTCCTTGAAATAGGGAATCGTCGGACGAATAGCAAAATGGGCGGTGGAGCTAGGACGCTCGACCTCCATTTCATCTCACGAACAGCCATAAAATCTCAGGCGATAGCAGAATTCATTGCCGAGTGGACAAACCCGGAATCTAAGCAAGAACCCGAGTATGAGCACCACGACGAGTGGACAATGTACTTTGACGGTTCCTTAATGCTTAAAGGATCGAGGACTGGAGCCGTCTTGATATCCCCTACCGCGAACACATCAAGTATGCCGTCGGTTTAACTTTCCCACTACAAACAATGTGGCGAGTCGAAGGTTTGTCGGCAGACTCGAGCACTTTCGTCGCTCGGGATTCGCAAATTGTTAGTGAAAGGCGATTCTCAACTAGTAGCGAATCAAGTAGGGAAAGAGTACCAATGCCGAGTACCAAGATGTCTTCCTATCCGGCGAAGTACGGAAATTCAAAAGCACTTCTTCGTTTCGGATTCAACATATTCCTAGAAAGGAGAACTTTCTAGCAGATCGCTTGGCACGGATGGCCTCTACTAGGTCAACCGTCCCGCGGGATTTTTCTCGAGCAACTCGATTCACCCTCGGTAGTCGAGCATTCCGAGAACATCGATAGTTTACATCGTCAATCCTATTGACTCGATAACTTAGATGCTCCACGATCGGTGACGATCAAGGTAGAGATCGGATGACATCGATCTACAATTATCTTCAAGATGACCTAATTCACAAGATGATGTAGAGGCCGATCGATAGCACGAAGGCCAAATCATACACTCTAATCGAACGTACCTTGTATAAACGAGGATCTCATGGAGTGTTGATGAGATGCATATCTCAATCGGTGGCATTAGGTTGCTAACCAAATTCATGAAGGAGTCTGTGGAGCACCTTCGTGCAAGGATACTATCGCCAACCGCCTTCATGATGCAAAAGAGCTCGTGACGGCGCGCGTATAATGTCGGGCTTCATAGCCGATAAGTACATCACCGGCACAAGCTTTGCAAACAATCCTCTTTCTTGGCCTTTTGCAACCTGGGACTAGACATTCGGGACCATTCCCAAGAGCACCCGGGCTTCAATTCTGTCGTCATGATTGACACGCTTACAAAATGGATTGAAGCCGAGTCGCTTGTAAAATTTACAAACAAGCCGCTAAGAGGTTCATAACAAAAACGTGATTACACGATTTGGTGTACCCAATCGATTATCACGGAAAATGGTACCCGCTTCAAGCAAAGAATTTCGTGAATTCTGCGAAGAACTAGGAACCAAGATCCATTTCGCCGATGGCTCATCCACGAGCAATGGAGCGGTCAAGCGTGCCAATGGTATCCTAATACAGGGATAAAACGCCGAGTATTCACCGCTTAATAAAACGGTCGGGGCTTGGGTTCAAGAACTTCCTTCATTTTATGGGTCGTCGGACCACGACTATCGTGCGACCGTGAAACACCTTTCTTTTTAGTTTATGGGGCCAAGCTATGCTTCCTCCGAATTAAAAATGGCTCGCCAGACCGATTGTTTTAACTTAAGCAATCAGAAGAACATCGACTGACGACATCAATTTCCTTGAAGAACGACGAAACCAAGCTTTGATATCGCTCGCAATCTACCAACAAGTCATGCGAAGGTACTACAATCGTAAGGTGCAACCTCGCAACCTAGCTGTAGGTGATCTGGTTCTCAGAAAAATTCAGAGCCAAGCAGGGCGCAATAAACTTTCCCCTAAATGGGAAGGTCCTTACACTGTGGTCGAAGTTACCCACCGTGCTCGATCGATTAGCCATGTCAGACGGTAGGGTTTTGTCAAATTCATAGAACATTGACCAATTGCGTAAGTTCTTTGTTTAATTTCTTCTTTTCATTTCATTTCATTTCGTTTAATTCCTTTAAATTTGATAATTAAATTTAGAGTAGCGAGTGATGTTATTTATATGACATTGCCTAATCCTGGTCGACTACGGTTCATATGCTTAGGATTATAAAATATATAATTTATATTTCAAAATTCTGTTCTACTCTTGTTTGGCTACTGGTCGGGACACGGAAAACCTCCTAGTCGAAGTCTCTCCTTTTTCGCACGTGGTTCCGCCCACTGGAAGGAGCTTCCTAGCGATGGTCTTTTTCCTACAATCCTCGCTGCCAGTCGGACTAAGAGCATGAGCACGTCTTGCGAAATATATTTTATACCTTTATTTCCTAGCTAGGTTCATTCCGACCAGTATTGAGCATCGCATAGAAATAAAACCACTTTCCTGCTTATAACATATGTCTTTTTATGTTTTTTTCCTCTTATCAAGGAGAATTCTTTATTTTTCCGACCATATGTTGTCTTAGTAAAGTACTTCGATCATTAAAAACAGATTTACAACTAGTCGAAACCTACACGGTTCCGACCATAAAGGTTTCCTAGTATTACCACGATCAGTTTTTATCGATCAGTACATACTTACAAGTTATGGTTGAGATTTGAATTTATATTCTTGGCCTCAAGCAGTACTATTATATAGTAAAGATCTTCTACTATATAACAGTCGGGGGCTAGGTAAGACATAAATTCACAAGTCCACCGGATAAATAAAAGATTTTTTTCCATTTTGATAAGAGAAAGGTAAGTCTTTACATTGTTTTCTCCTGCCTACATTTATAAACTACTAGAGAATGCCTAAGTTAACTACTGCTAGATGGAGATCCAATTTCCATCTCTTCTGCGACCTTTTCGCCTAGAGGTTTCATCTCTGCGAGGATCCGATTTGCCTCTCATGTAAGCAATTGAAATCCTCTTCGATGGCTTGAAGGTTAGTTGATGGGTCGGAAGCTTTCAGTTTTGCCAAAGCAAGACTGACTCCACAAGCAATAGACTCCTTAACGGAATAGGCATAATTCTCCCTAGTAATCTTGAGCAAAACCTTGAGCTCTTCCAACAAAGAGCCTAGGTAGTTGACCTTCTCCATTGGGTCGCTCAAGGAGGGCAAGCTTGATCCCGCGCCCATATCAAAAAGCATTTTGTTTAGCGTGGTGATCTTCTCGTCCAGACTGAGCACGAGAGCTTCCCCCTTGTCTTGCTCAAATTCCAGAGCTTTTTTCGCTCTGGTCAATGCTTGTTTTTGTTCTGCATAGACAGAGCAAGTATTAAGTAAAAATGATTGGAAGGCATATTGAGTCAAGACTACGACCGCCACCTTCCTCTCTCTTTTGGAATCATCCAAAAGCTTCTTATTGCTGGTCGTCAAGTCTTCGATCGACCGGTTCTTAGCCTGAAGTTCTCCTTCAAGCTTTATCCTTCTGGCTTTTTCAGCCAAAGCCTCTTCTTTTATTTTCTCTAAATATATCAAAAGTTTGATAAGGGAGAATAAATAAAAGGAAAGTCTTAAAAAGAAAAAAAGAAGAGAAACTCTTACTCTCTATTTCAGAGTGCTTTTCCTCTAATATCCTAATTCGCTCGGTTAGTCCTCCGACCGTAGCGAGGTTTTCGATCGTATGCTACACAAGTAGCATTTCTCCCATAAGATTTCTTGTAAACTTCAAGGAAAATTATGGAGAAGATTGAAAACACTTACCCGAATTACGGCATCATTGTAATCGGTAAATATTTTATCGGGCTCCGCCTGCGTTAGGCTATCCGATATTCTCTCTCAGTAATTCTCAAGCTCCTTGCTCACGGTAAATCGAGGGAAGAAAGGGAACTTGTTATACTGGGAGGAGGTACCTTCAGGAATCTGTGGAAGTTCTGCAGAAGTTTCTACCTCTGCTGATGGCATATCTACCATCAAAAGATCTAGCTCAGTTCCGTGTGCGGAAGTTGGCTCGAGGGCTTTCCGACCATTTCCTCCTCCGGTTATTTCCGAGGAAAGCCTTGGTCGGAACTACCTCGACCACTTTGTCTCTTTGGTTCGACCGTGGCGAAGAACCGAACTCCAGCAGATCCGACAAGAGTAAGCAAAAGGGTTCAAATTCATCAGGATTACGAGGTATGTTTTCATATGATTATTTATTTAAACATACCGTTGTCTTTTTGTTTTAACCTTGTAGCGCGCGGCTTGAAGTCCGCTGCGCGCTTTTCTTTTCTTTTCAACCGTTTCACCAGCTCGAATCGGTAGGTACGGTTGCAACCTCTACACTTCTCAAAGAAGAATTGAAGCAATGTTCTCGACTATCCGGTCGAAAGCAAGGTCCCCGATCCTCGGATCGAAAGTGTAGTTTCACTAGTCTCGGAACAAATTGCCTCGTGGACAACTATACGGGACTCGATGATTGCCGCCGGATTAACAAACAAAGTTAATCGGTGAAGAATATACTTCATCTTGCGAAGTTATTTCTTTCGATTACTTACCTTGCCGATCGCAAGACCGGTCGAATCATCAATGGGCTCACACGCCTCAGTAGCCTCATTGATCTTGAGTCCCACCAACTACAAATAAAGAGGATTAGGACTGATCGAAAATAACCAGAAAGATGAAAAGAAGTTAATACACTTACCCTAAGTCTTTCACCCTCTCCCGACTAGCAAGTGCTAGGATTTGAGGAAAGCTAGCCTTGTCGTCGGGTTCGCCAAACACGCATCATCTTGATCCTGCTTTCTAACGCCCTCGTAAGACAAGACCGCAAATGCAAATGAAAGATCTTAGTTTTTATAAAATAATCAACTCGCAAAATAACTGACGGATTCTTTGAAAAATTACGAATCAATCTTTGGTGGCGCTATCGCCACCGATAAACCGAGCATCGAGCGTGCCCCGGTCTTCAAGGGACTAATCCTCCGAATGGAAAAATCCTCACGACATGCCAGGAGGTTAAACCTCTGACACTCAGGAGATGGATGGCCTCAATCCATCTCCCAACATTTCCTTCCTTCTTCGAGGAAGAACGCCAACGCGAGTTTTCGACCGCCTTCTTACCACTGTAATACAGGCCGTCTTCTCGCGTAACCTTCATGTAGAACCAGCTCTTCTTCCATGACGACCAAGAGGATTTCGAGTACATACGAATGTACTCGTCGGCCTTGCCGTCATGAAGCCTTAGGGTACATTCCCCAGGGGTGCTGGTCGTTTTCTTCGTATTCGCCATCCGGTAGTAATACTTGAAGCGTTCCATCGTTGGTGGAATCCCCAAGTATGCTTCGCAGAGGTAGACGAAGATGCTCAGGTTTGCAATGGCGTCAGGGGACAGGTTGATCAACTCAACCTCATAAAACTCCAGCACTTGGGAGAGAAAGGAATGTGCTGGAAGTTTAAGCCCGCACTCAACATACGCGAAAAACCGGATTTCTCCTCCTCGCCGCTTGGGCGGTGTTCCCCAAAAGCCGATCTCCAGGAGATCAACTCCCTGTCGGGTAGCAATCCGATCTTCTCTAAACTCTCTAACTTACTCCCGCTCAGATCGGAGATCGACCAGTTTGTGATGAGATCCGACATGGTGCTTATCTTTTTGGGTGAAGAACTCAAGGAAGATTTTCTTGGAGATAAAGGCGTAAAGGTTCAAAACACCCTACGAGGTCGCTTTATAGTCACTTTCATCAGAATCGACCCCGAGAGAAGTCCAACGGCAAATCCCTTCACTTTGGCGGATGAAAAGGCTTTTTGCTTTTTCCAAAGTGGTTTCTCAACTTTAAAATGAATACAGACCGCCTCGAGCCTTACGGTATTTAATGAGAGGTCTATCCGATATGATTGCATCGGAGAACGTGTCCGCACAACCAACATTCATTTAAAAGTTCGGGGCTAGCCGTTGAGGATTAAAATATTCATATATTATCTTAATATATGATAAAGACCATACGCTCGTGGTCGTGAATTCTAAGACCACCGACCTAACCGATCGTAGGTACTACGTGGTTATATAATAAATACCTCGGTCGGACAAAGTTCCAAACCTAGTCCACGACCAGGTAAGTGCTCGTAAAGCTATGAACAGGCATCTGGGTCGAGTCCCCGACCACGCCACTCACTATGTGATGAATGAACCACGTGTTTCATATTTCGCATAATACAACACTATCCCGGTTGATGGTGTAACGTTTCTTAAAGCCATTAACCGCAGCGCTTATATCTTCACCAACCGCCTCTGCGATTGGTGGAACCGCAAACTACCGCCTCTTCCCGACTGCACGCTGCCGCTCCCCAACGGATGTCTCTTCATCGGATAACTGCCACCGCTTCATCAAGTACTTAAGGAGGACTATAGAAGGCCGGAAGGATGACATGAAGACACGCAAAGAAACATAGACACACAAAGTGGAAGTTAGAACATCGCTGCAGAAACAACACCAAGCAAGGAATAGCTGGGCATTGTGTTCTTGTAGTGATTAGAAACTCTTAGTGTTTGTAACAGTGAGTTCATAGCAATAAAGAGCAAGCCCGTTCCACTCGCAGGAGATACGCACATTTTTCCTCTTTTTTCTTTATATAATCATAAGATCAGCGATTTGATCGTCGACAACAAGCAATCGACTAGGGTAGCGTGACTTAGTTCTACACGATCCTTGAAGTAGACCTTATTGACTGGCGATAATCTGATGTAGCCTTCTCAACTGAACAACATGGTTTATAGCATGAATGAGTACATAGAGCACTCAACAAGTCACACTGTAGAATGCAATTATATATGAGGGTTTATTCCAAAGGAAATGACTTCTGCTGTTATTTTACATAAAAGAAATAATTGCAGTTGAATATGAATAATAGATTGAAAGTGTAATTCAAAATAAATAAACAATAATAGTTTAACAAGTATTTTTCAGAAAGGACACAAAGCCTGATCAATTTCTTTTTCACAGCCATATGAGTTTAACAACACAACTATCTCCTTCCCAAATGTTTTATGAAAATCTACCCTTTGTGTGAAATCCCTGAGCATGTCCATGACCGCGGTCACGGCTCTTTGAATAGATTGTTAACACTCTGCAGAGGTAGTACACTTTACCTACATGATGTAATCAACTCGTACAGAGCTGATCACAACAAAACTTTTCTGAAACTTCATCTCGACAATTGATCCTCCCGATGTGTTTTACCCGTCGTACCAACCCTGATAAAGCGCTTTGGTACGACACACACGGTTGGATCTAGAAGTGGTGAACCGTCCATCGATGTGACTTTCAGAGTAGTCCACACCTCCACCCATCACTGAGCACCTAACCTACTACCTGAGTAATCAATGTCGAGATTTCGTAACTTACTAAGTTAGGCCTGTCCCATCAGGCATGTGGTTATACAATTGTGGCTCAGTTCAATGGTGCACAAAGTTAAAGTCCTTAATTGACCAAGATGAAACTGTTAATTTCTAACTAAGTAACCATTTTTTTTCATTTCACAATCACAAAGCTCTACCATATCACACAGTTCTATCCACTCGCCTTGGTCTAAATCTTTTTCCACCCTGTTGGTTAAGTGCAACACATACCATCAATGAGTAATAGCATATTGTACACAGTTTTGCACAAAGTTCCATAATCACTTAGTCAACTTTATATTTGCAACTCGAATGATATAGATGAGTCGTTGCATGGCTAAACAAACTATTCATATCTAACCAACCCATATTGATGCTATGATAATACCAACTAATAATTAACCAAGCTAGGCTGACAAAAGATCATGATGTTACAATAGGCAAGGAGGATATAATCAAATGGTATATAGCTAATTCCAAAACATTAAATAAATACTTAAAGTAAAATACAATAATTTGAATCAAGGTAATTTTGAAAAACTGGGTTCAATATGTTCAAAGGTATAACTTGCCTTGCTATAGTAATGATGTTCTTATTTTATCTTCAATCCTCTACTTCCTTGACCTTCAGCTCTTTTGGACGATTCTGGGACCTCAACGTCTAACGAGAAACAAAGCACAGAACAAACAAAATTTAAAAACATAAATCAAATAAACTCTAAATTGAAATTAAATGGTACTAGAAGGTAGATATTGAATTTTGATAAATTTATAAACTTGAATGTGTTCAATTGGAGTTCGTAAGAGGAAGAACGAGCTCTCCGAATGTTGGACCGAAAAGGCGACTAGAGGGGGTGAATAGGAGCATGCTCACTTTTTCACAAATAATAGATCAATAAAACTTTACTCCAGTAGCTATAGAAGCTATGAAGATCAGTATATCAGTACAGCGGAAGACTAATATTGAATCCAATAAAAACCCCAAAGCGATAGGATAAAATCAGCAAAGATTGAAGTGAAACAATCCATCAAGCGGTCGGATCACGCTTAATCAAGCGGTCGGACCGATTCCGACCGGCCGGACGGTGGCTATGGGCGGTCGACCGCGGTGTACGAAATGTAAGAATGTTTCCGATGACGAAGATGAAAATAGATGAAACTTTTGATCTACTAATCCAAACTTGATGAAACTTGGAACACACCTTCTTTATGATAACAGGGACCTATTCCAATCGAAGATTATGATAATTCTTAGAGGAATCAAAATCTTTTTCTGTTTGATCAAAGAAGGGTTCAAAACTGGGTCAAAACCAAAAGTAAGTCAAAGCTTTTGCTCGTGGGTGATTAAAGATCAAGATGATCCTAGATAGATTCCCACACATCACAGCAAGCTAGATCACATGAAGAAACCAAGTAAAAACTCACGAATCAAAGAAAGACCTAAAATCATCAAATAGAGAGAAAGAACACAATGAGACAAAACATTGATCAACCTTTCCTTTGATTGATTGATATGATCAGGGCTTACAACCACTCCATCAATGGAGGACAATGCTCAATCTAAGAGCACGAAAATCATATCAAACATCAAGAACCCTAGCCTCCACAAAAGCTCTCCCTAAGAAAATTAGGATTTACAAGAATTGCAAAAGAGGCGAAGAAGTGGTACAACAACCACCCTCTCCTATTTATAGTGGAGGCTTAGACTTTCTAGAAGTTTGAATCTATTGGGCTCCTGTTAAGGCCCAAAACAAACGGGACACATACGCACGCATTTTAATGCGCCATCTTTATCTCCTCTTGACCTAACTAGCTACACCTTGCGCCATCTTGTGCCTCGGATTAGCTAATAGGTTGTCCATCTTGCACCACGCTTGAGTACATTGACCTTACCCGGCATCGTCGATCGTTCTAGACCTCAGCTCTCCAAGCCTAGTCCCGATCATCCTCGCCGTTGACCGTCGTTGACCACCAAGCAACCTGCACAACAATAGACAAGTAAACCGAATTTGGGAACAAGTTCTTCACAACCTGACCCATGTTAGTCAAAACATGCATCATGTAACACATATGCCCTGAAACTCATGACTTTGACCTCACAACCGAACAACGCTGCCACACCGGGCGATGAACCAAGTGAAAACCAGTCAGACCGCCCCCAGGGCCGGTATGACCGCCCACCCTGGCTGGTCTGATCGCCACCTATGGGCCGGTCAGACCGCCAGCTGGGACTTAGCCGTTTTTCCTCTATGAAAAACATAAACCTACTGGAATTTTCAAACCAATAGAACTTTTGACTGGAGACTCCAAAAATTATGAGACCAAGTGCAATAGAATCCCCTCTCTTGCCTACACACTCTATTTTTGGTACAGCTCAAAATAACACTTTTTAAGTTCACCGTCCGATCCGCGCTTATGGCGGGCGGACCGATTTGGGATTGATCGATCGCCACGCTACAACCGGTCAGACCGGTTACTGCCTGACAGTTCTAAAACTTGTCGAAAACACATGAAACGATAAACCGTAAACGTCATTTCCAATTGTCACATGAAGCAATCTTTGGGGCAATGGTCTTGACCTTCGCAGAGAAAACACATGACTTTATTCATCGAGCACTCACCGGGCTGGTGATCTTTCTCACAATTGGGGCAGCTTACACAGCATTGGTCCGCCTGGTGTCCTTTTTCTCCACAACGTGTGCATGCTACTTGGTTCACAGGGAAATCTTCTGGTTGATGGTGTTCCTCACAGCTTGGACAGTAGGGAACTGGATACGAGTAGCAATAGTATCCAAATTGTCCACATGTGAAACATGCTCCTCTTGCAACTTGTCTTAATGGAGGACATAATTGGGCGACATGCCCTGTCTTGCCACATTCCAAGCAAGCGATTGACGGGGCTTCTGAGTCTGGTAGTAGAACTTCAGCAGGTACAACTTGCTTTCCGCTGGCACTCTTGATGAGTTCTTCGTTGTCAGGGTTGAGGTTGATGATGATGACATTCTTTGCGGGTTCTTCAAGATTCTGCTGGGGACAACTGTTCATACGGTGTCCTAGGTTGCCGCAATGGAAACAGTTGATCTTTTGACCTTGCTTCCTTTGGGGGCATCTCTTGGCAAAGTGCCCCTTTTCTCCACAACAAAAGCAGTGAAGGTGGGCTACCGGGTTGAATGCTGCAGATCGATCGGCGGAGCGGGGAGTACGGAAAACAATCCCACTTGAGCGCAGAGTTGACATTGGGGCTCCTGGTGACTGGGCTGCTGATTGACTGAATGATGAGCTGCCGTGACATGCTGACCATTGAGGATAGCTATCTTGTGATCCTTGCGCTGACAACTTCCTGTTACAACTGGCACCACTTCCTTGGGCTGCTGGCCTTTTTGGTGCCATCTGAGGAAAACAGCTCAGATAAGATCGAGAGGAGATATATGAGGGTTCACTGGCCCTCTAGAGCACAACAAAAGAAATTCCAATCAAACGAGGAAAAACGATCAATTACACTACAAAGCCTAGAATGGCTGCATTATATTAAGGGGGTTAAGTGTTACATGACTCCAGAAAACACAGCATATAGGCTATACTAAATCACGACATAAGATACACACACATCGTCTACAAAAGAAGGAAACCAAGAGTGCTTGCAACCAAAAGACTGCTACAGCAAGCACTGCTAGCTAAACTAAGCTAACTACTCCCACATGACGACGAAGACTTCGGGATCGGTCTCTCCTTCCTGGAGAGGCAGGTAGTAGTAGAAGGGCGCTTCTCGCAGAAGATCTAGGTGCATCTGGCTCAGGCATTTGAAGGCGAAGCGTGCTGCGTCTTGGACTGCTTCAGAACAACTGCTCTTGGAGGTCTCGGGTCTGAAGGTGTGAGCGATGAACTCACCCTCTCTGGCATAGAGGAAAACCTCCATGGTCCATGACTCTTGGTCCAGGGTTTGAGTCTTCCTACTCAAGATAGGCTTATGAGGTAATCCAGTGATACATGAATTGGTGGAGAATATCCACGAATTCAACTCTGCCTTCTTCATGAGAGCAAAAGTCCCATGGGGCATCGGACGACGGGGTTGCCATCTACAAATTTTTGAAACAGACGAGGGAATCAGACTGAGTACAAACTCAAGTGAAGTCAGGGGAAGTGAAGAACTAAGATAGATGAGTAAGAGCAATAAATACATTATATTTGACAAAAGCTTTTCATATATTTTGAAAATAGGACTCAAGTCCTTAGTCTCGACCAGTCTAGCTAAAGATCCTACAGTCAAATGCTCTGATACCAGCTCTGTCGGACCCGGATTTTCTAATCCCGAATCCTCTGCGAATAACTGTGCTATTCCCTGGATCAGTAGATAGCACTCACAGATACATCACTGAATCATTTCATACAATGGCGTAAAACCATACCATTCATTAATTTTAACACATCAGAGTTTACATAGACCGCATCGGGTCAAGTTTTACAATAAAGGCCGAACAGGCCAAATGATTACATCAAAAGTAGCGGAAGCGACAACGGAAGCAAAAAGGGGCGAGAGCACATCTCTTCACAGCCAAGCGATTGGGGAAACCTCTGTACATCCGATATTACCCAAAACCCAGATAATATGGGATGCACCTAGGTACCAGCGGAGTCAGCTAGACTGGGGCGAGACTAGAACAACTATAGACTAAACTACGCTTCACGAACTCCTGGGTCTTCAGACATCTGGGTCCTTGTAGTAGTCGAACTCTCCAAAATTTTCTGCTTCTGAGGGTTTGGGGGAAAGAAGCGAGAATGAGCACAACTACCGTGCTCGCGAGCCAACACACAGAATGCAATAATATACATGCAAGGCTTAACAAGGATGGCTCAGGTTCTTTTATTTGCTAAAGCAACATTTCAAATTACCATAATTACAAAGTCCTATGACTTAGCATTTTAAACAGATTGCAGTTTCATTTAAAGAGATAAGTGCAATATTAAATAACAGCGAAGGTTACCTCCACCTTATGCTTAATTTTGATAACGGTTACGTCCACCGATTATCAACACTGGGTATGGCTGCCAGAAAATCCAAAACAAGGGTTTGGATGAGCCCAACACATTTCCATTCCACCCACAAAGATTTTTGAAATAGAACTAACTCGAAGTTAAGTTCCCATGTCCGCCTTTGACCAAGCGCGGTATGCTTAAAACAGCTTTAGACTCTGCAGAGGTTGTACACTGTACCCACAAGAGATAATCATACTCGTTACTCCACATGATTCCTTAGTCATGTAGTTGAGCGATCGTCACAGTAACGTTTCAAACTACCTTGCCCCTTCCGTCATCCCACCCCTATGGCCAATTCCATAAGTTGTGCGGGATGCTTACCACAACGACTAGCAAAGCTGGCCCCGGCCACAGTGACTAGCGTAGCTGATAACTTCACCGTGTTCAGTGTCCCATTCAAGCCAGCATACGTCCTGCCGCTTGCACACTTCTAACACCGGTTGTGGGGTGACATTCAGGGTTCAATAGCTTTACTAGGCCAAGTTGCACTTTGCAGACTTGCGGTTGTACTTGTTTTACACAGGAGGTCATGACAAGATTAAGTCCTTAATTCATCTGGACGGTTCATACCGCATACCAACCATTCTCGTGCTACGTCCGCACCCACCATTCTTTCCATCCGTCCAGATGTGGTACTAGCAAGTTGTTTAGGGTTTTGGGAGGAAAACCAATTAACGCAACACATCAGTCATCTACATCCAATGACTGCCCAAAACCATTTTTCATGTTTAAAGGATGATGATCGGGACATTTATTGTCCCGGTACTTAAGCAAGACTAGCATGTCGCTTAAGTACAACCTATACTAGTATTACCATATAATTACTAGGGTGACAAGGAATAATGGATTCAATTATCAAAGGATGGCTTAATAAGTAATTAATCAACAAATGGGTGTTTAACTACCTTAGCTTTAACATAACATTGTTTACCAAATTAAAGCATGCAACTTTGCTATTTTAAATAAACATAGTTTGCATAAAATGTAGGTTCGGAATGATCAAAGCATTGACTCGCCTGGGTCAGATTATCGCGGCCTTGATCTTACTCAGGGCCTTCTCTGCCAGGGGTTTTGAAATTCCGGATCTTCATCTTTATCCAAATCTTGATCCTGCTTGAGTCGATGCTTCTTCTGGACTCTGACTCCTAATTATACGATACAAGCAAGACAACAAATAAATCCGAAGAACTTCCAAAATACCAAATATAAATAAAGCACTTTAAATGAGTTTTGCGATGAAGAGCTGGAGAGATAAGATTTAGCGAGGCGGGGATGTTTGACAAGGTCAAACGATTAGCTGAGTACACGAGGCAAGGGTGGAGATACTCAGCCGAGGGAAAACAAGGGGGAGACAAAGTCGAAGGACTTCCGCAGGGTACTCTACTTTGGATACCGCTGATCGGACAAGATTAGGATACACGATAAATTTAACAAGACCGTAAATCATTTTATTAAAGACGACTTTTGAATAGGGATAAAAAGGGATAAACAATATTTGGACCGACGAATACTGGAAAGGACTACAAGATTAATATTTAGGTTTTCAAAGTAAGCTGTCGAGATTAACAGGTTAATCTCGAATAGCCTTCTAAAATATTTTGAGAAAATGCAAGTTTATTTTAAAGCTTTTTACGCAACGCAAGAAAATTTGAATAAATATGTTTTAACTAAAATAGACACGATTGCGGAGATGATTACGAAGGTTATTTGCATAACCTCGATTTCCCGAGATTTTGCAAATTACACTCTTCATCGATAACTCTCAACTAAACTCGAAATGGATAATTCTACTAGTACTTGTCGATCGACGAGTTAACCACTAACAACGGTTAATCGATTCAACGCAAGTCGTAGTACAATCACGGAGAATATATATTTTGGAAACATTTTCGCTAAAAAGGAAAACTACTAGTCGCTCGAGTCAAACAAGACAATACATACACAAATGCCATACAACACAACGCTATACAACAACTTCCAATACACAACTCTAATACACAAAACATTTATCGCTTCACGACTAACCTGCACAGCCTAACAAAATACTCACAAGAGATATCCAAATCACAATACACAAATCTATCTTTCCAAAAGCCAATTTTACGACGATTCAACTGCAAACAAAAATGTTCATACACAATATACATTGCATACACACAAATATTCATACACAATTATTCATACATTCCAATTCGCAAAACACCAAACACAACTGCTACTGCTACTCTGCTACTGCCTAGAGAGAGAGAGACAGAGAGAGAGAGAGCAGAGAGAGGGAGCTGGGTGTGGCCGGGCCGGTTGGACCGGAGGGGAAGGGGCGGTCGGACCGGGGGGGAGAAGAGGAAGGGGAGCAGGGGGCGGCGGCAGCTGCTGTCGCCGGCAGAGGGGAGATGACCGGAGGGGAACTGCGGGGGAGGCGGCGGCGGCGGGGATGGCACCGGAGGGGGAGAAGAACCGGGAGGGGAGAAGGCGCCACAGCCTGGCGGCGCGGGAAAGGGGGCTCACCGGAGGGGGCGGCAAGGGGAGTGGTGGAGGCGGCCGCGACGGAGCGGCGGCGGGAGAGGCGCGCCGAGGAGGCGCTGGGTCAAATTTGGACGGCGACACCGAAAAAGAAAAGGAAAGAAGAAATGGGTTCGCCCTTTTTATGGCGGGAGAGAGAAGGAAGGGCAAAGCCGCGTTAGCGGCGGGATCGACGGGATGGGGAGAAAGCCGTCTGGCGCGAGCACGAGGCGTCAGCGACGGCACGGAGGCGGGTCGGCGGAGCGCCGAGGCGGTGGGAAGGAGAGAGGGGGCCGGACGGAGCTCTCGGGGCGGCGATGGCGGCAGGCGCAGCAGCGGGCGCTTGGAGGTAGGGGCCGGCGGAGCCGAGAGAGAGGAGAGAAAGAGAGCGGCGGCGCTGCAAGGCAAGGAAGGGACAGGCGAGAGAGAAGAAAGAGAGAGAGACCGGGGGAGAAGAAAGAAAACGGCCGGGCGGCTCGGGCCGACTGGGGGAAAAGAATGGGCCAGGGAAAGCCGGCCCAAGAAGAAGAAAAAGAAAATAAATAAATAATTAATTAATTAATTAAAATGGGTTTTGATTTTGAGAAGAATAGATTCAAAGCAAATTTGAAAATCAAAAATTTGAATGAATATTTGAAACACAAACCCGAGCTTACGAAAGCTAGGAGATTTTTGAATTTAAACCAGAATTTGAAAATTCGAGAGAAAATCCAAATCAAGATAATCACTATCTATGAATTGAAAAACGGGACGTTACACGTATTGAACTTTTACTCGTGGTTGCAGACAGGAGGCTATGTTCAGCAATACACAGGAGGGTTCGCATTTGTTTCTGTGAGAGGAGCTGGAAATACGGTTCCGTCCTTCCAGCCCGAGAGAGCTTTGATAATACTTGACTCTTTCCTCAAAGGGGTCCTCCCTCGTTAGTCCTTCTAAATAGTAATATAGTAATAGTGACCTATTTTTGTATGCAACTCTGCACGAAGTCTTTTCTCAGAGGTGTGCTCCAAAGAAAAAAATGATCTATTATCAAGACCAAATTTCATATGAAAACATTCCTAAAAATATGAAAACTCTGGTAGGCACCAAAGTTATTTTTTTGGCAATTACAAGGTAGAGGCATAAACACACCACCACGCATGCACGTGCATCCTCTTAGCGGACATCTGTAAATATGAAGGTCGAGGGATAAATTTACGACCTTACAAAATTTCCACCGAAACACATTTACATATTCGTAAAGATGAGCACCAAAATTTAAACCCTGGTAGGTGGAGTTGTATTCTCACACCTCCACGTCTCCAACAAGTCCACGTCTTCGGCTAGTTATACTTGTTCAGAAGTTTGTTATGTTTACTCATGATTCTTCCTACAAAAATATTAACATGTGGTTGGTTTTGTTTGAAAAGTTGATTTTCCCGTGAAAAATCAAGCCTTTATGTGTGACGAATTTATATAGTCAATAGTTAAGTACACAGAAATGTTTAATATGTGTAATGGTGATTGGTTATACTTTAATTCCTGTGTGGGAAAAGCATATAGGGAAACTTCTCTACGTACCACTGAAATTTACTTTGATCCTTTCCATGCCACTGAGAAAAGTTCGATGCCGCCGAGTTTTTTCTTTGTTCCCTTTCATGTCATTTCCCCCTCTCTTTTTGTTGCTGCTGGAACCGATGTGCGAGGTGGTGAAGGGGCAAGGCTGTCAGTGGAGGAGGACGGGTGGCGGCAGCTGCCGCAGCCGCGCTCAGCCGAGAACGGGAGAGTGAGAGGAGGAGGTGGTGGCCAGTAAGGGTAGAAGAGAGAAGAGAGAAGAGAGAGGTAATTGAGGAGAGTGGAGAAAGAAGAAGATGAGGAGTTTTTGGGTTTAACGACAACTCCAATTAAACGATTGTGATGAAAATTGTATGAAAGTGAACAAAGGAATTGAGACGGGGAGACATGCGTTGTCAGATAGTACCTCACTTCTGAGCTGCAGAGCAAAGTTGCCAATCTCAAACTACCCCGCCGTGCTGCAGGAACGGCGGTGGCCGGTGGGGCGTAGATATGGCTGCGCCGTCGACAATGAACCGTAAAATTTTGGCCGTGCGGTGCGGCGCGATGCGGTGGAGCGGAAGTGGCGCCGTGACCTGCCTCGACCCTGTAGCTGCTGTGCGCTGGACGGGTGGAGTCGTGCAGAGCGAGTAGGGCGCGCCGCGTGCCGTCTTTCGACGCGTGTAGTTGCTTAAGCCGCTATATTACCCGATGATCGGATGGAACGGCCGATCGATCGGCGGCGCGCGCGGGGGAGCCCGCAAGGTGCTCGGCCGTGGCATCTGGGCCAACAAACGACGTGCTTGCTGTTTTCCGGCAACCAAAGCAACGTCCAGGCTAATTCATCATCAGGTGCAAAAAATCATATGTAAAAAAAAGGTAGAAATCAGATGGCGCACACAAGGTATTGAATAGCTTATTGTTCTACTTTAAGGTCGCAGCTCCAGGTCAAAACTTTTTTCTCTGGAAGAATTCAGCAGACCATGGCGAGTCAATAGGCGTCCTGGTGGTGCTAGTTCGTGTAATGATGTACTTTACATGACCAGCCACTACATCTAGCTCACCTAAGAAACCGTACGTCGTCTAGCTACCTTTTTCTCTAGCAAGAGCTACTACAACTAATGCGCGCCTGCAGTTCGGGTGAGGCGTATGCAAAACTGTTTTAGCTCACTTGTTGTTGGTTCCCGTAGATGGGCTAGGCGCCATAGGCAGCAGCGTACATGCCTGGATCAGGGAACGGTGCAGGGTAGCCGTATCCATTGTAGAACGGTGAGGCTGCGTAGTACATCCCGTTGTTCCACTGATTGCCGTTGTCACTCCTCAACTGTGAACAGGAAACGTGGTATCAAGTTCCTGGTTATGTTTGCTGCACAATTTTGCAGTTTGTTTGTTGGAAGTATGCCAGGAGTATGTCAATACCTGCTTGTTTGCTGGATTGCGGCCCCATGAAAGACGCACAGTCTGTTTTCCAATAGCGCTTCCATTCAGCCTTTGCAGTGCATCTTCTGCATTCTTTCTGGCAAAAGGAAAACAATGACAATGTTAATCAGATATCACAATGGTACACACAGGCAACATATCTATTATCTTATTAAAATAAAGTTAAAAGAAGTCACCATGTTCGCTCTCAATGGTTAAAAATTCGCATGTTAATTGGTGGAAAAAGATAGATCTATACCGTCGATCGTAATGGGAATGAAAATAAAATAAAATTAGCAACTATTATCTTATTAAAGCAGAGTCAAAAGAAGCTACCACGTTCGCTCTCAAGGTCACGTGTTTCTATTGTTACTTCCTATGGAATAAAAATAAATAAATAACTGAAATTTTGATTATAAAATACAAGTTATAACTAGGATAACAAGAATGGTGTCGAAGGAGACCATAAAAGAGTGCAGTGACATCAATCTGTCCTGCAAAAAGATATTGACCCACGAGGAAGCAAAGAGCCGATGCGACGACGACGGATATGGAGACAATGTTGTGCTGCTCACCGGAGCCATTGAAGAGAAAGTCCAATGTTGAAGGAGTCAAGAGCCGCAATGAAAAGTGGTGAGTGTCGGCGTTGTTGAAGAAGTTAGTGGCCAAAGAAGCTCGATAATAGGAAAGCCCAGGGGCAGAAAGGAAATGAAGCTTTGTATTGGAGACGATCTATGGACGATATAGGGTCATCAGGTAGCTAGAGTGTGCCATTACTAGTGAGAGGGCACGCCGTTAGCAATGGTGAAAAGATTCTCCATATTTTTAGATGACAACTAAAGTAGACATGTTAACATTAGTGAAGATGAAAGGTCATCATGGTTAGTGAGGAAGCCACAATGTTGAGTTGGCTAGCATCGAAGAAGAGGAGCGACCAATACGAGACAAGAGGACGTCAAGCATGTATAACACCATGCATCTGTACGAATAGAAGCGTGGGCGTACATAGGCAGAGGAGAAAAAAAACTTGAAGTAGAGATGACGCAGTCGTAAGGAATATGCTCGGGGTCACCGGAGAGAGCGTGACACATGTCCCCAGCTGGGATTAGTGATGATTGCTTGTGTATGCGTGTTGATGTCGCAATAGTTATAGCATTAAGCAATAATTCAAAAAAAAGTAGAAGATAACTATATGGTAAAGTATTGCATTAGAAGAGATGGCAGCTGAGAGGGATCAATAGTGAGGAAGCCACAACGTTGAGCTGGCCAACGTCGAAGAAGAGGAGCGACCGACACGAGAGAAGAGAACGTCGAGCATGTATAACATCATGCATCCATATGAATTGAAGCGCGGACACACAGAGGTAGAGGGGCAAAACGCTTGGAATAGATATGACGCAACTGTAGGGAATATGCTCAGGGTCCCGCAAAGAGCATGACATGTGTCCCCAGCTGGGATTGGCGATGGTTGCATGTGTACGCGTGTTGATGTTGCAATGGTTAGCATTAAGTAATAATTGGGGAGAAGTAGAAGATAACTATGTGATAAAGTATTGCATTGGAAGGGGTAGTAACTAAGGGGATCGATCAAGATTTTGGCTTACTGTTGGAGGTTGAAGCAAAAAAGTTATAGCGGCGAGAAGAGATACAACCCATACGATTTGGTGGAGCAGCCGACGTGTGAGGAAAGATAAGTTCAAAGTAGGCTGCTCATGGTGCGTTGGTGTACACATAAGTAAGATACTCTAATATATTATACTATACAAACTAATAAGATAATTTGTCACACACATAATCAACGTATTGCTTGAGATTAAATAGAGGTACATGTGCATGCATTACATTTGGAAAAAAAAACTAATAGAGTAAAAATAAAGGCATACAGCTACATGATCTAGGCATGATGAAGAGCGGTTAGTTTATAAGAACCTCAACAACTTATTATGTTCAATGATTTTCTTTTATCAAAGCACATACTTTAATTACGTTCCTCGTGTTGTAATTTCTTTCAAACTTCTATTTGTTAGGAATTGTGTGTGTCTATTGAAGAGGCCCAACGGGCAATATATATATAGTACAAGAGATGGATAAGGATATGTTAGAGATAGATTCTATCTCTAACATATCTCTAGTATCTTATCTCTAATATATCTCTAACACCCCCCCTCAAATGCAAGGCGTATGCAATAGCATTGCGTTTGGAAAAGGTTGACATTAAAATATAAAAAATCCAAAATCCGAGTCTTGATAATGTCGTCGTAGCATGCAGCTCTTGGAAAATATGTCGAGTATCAAAAGACCTCCTCTCATCCGGTGTCGTGCAACGGCTCATAAAGCACAAGGTGCAGAAGCGAAGTCGACCGCGGCAACATGTCGAAGAAGATGATGAAACCAACAAATATAGAGAGAGCTGTCAAATCAAGTCGAATAGGAATTGGTGGAAGCGTGGCGGCGCAGATGGTAGCTCAAGACGGTGGCGACGCAGTGCACAAGAAGCGCAACGAATGCACAGTGCAAAAGAAGCGCAACGCAATGCACAAGAAAGCGCAATGAGGCGATCAGAGAAGAAGAGCGGCGCAATGCACAAAAAGTACAATGAAGACGCAGCAGTGGAAGAAGCGGCGCCTTGAACGCTTGAGCGGCGGATCTGCGCAGGCGGATCTGCAGCGCTCAAGAAAATAGCAATGAGCGGTGGTCTTTGCCATGCATAAGGCAAGTCCTATGCTTCTATGACTGACAATAAATTTGTGGACTCGCATGGCTAAGACAAACTCGAAAATTGAGTACTACGGAATTAGATGGACGCAGCGGAAATAACGACACAGAAATAAAACCTAAAAATAACTGGCAGAACTAGCACATCCCAATCAGTCAACCATCGCACATCCCATCCAGCCAACCATCCGTCATCCCAATCCAATACCCCACCGCATCACCTTATCCCCAATCCGATCCAGCGCATAACGCCATGGACGCCACACCAACGCCGCTCTTAGTAAGCAGACGAGCACAGGGCGTCGCGGCAGCCCAGAGCAAAGGGGTGAAGCTAGGCAGACGGATAAAGGAGCTCGGGGCGCAGAGGGGTGGAATCCAGGCATCTGCAGCGGCAAGAGGGGCGGCAGCCTGAGGGGTAGTAACCGAGGGCAAAACTCGGGAGGCGGCCAGAGGGGCTCGGGTGGCGGCCAGAGAGGCTCGGGCGGAGCCGCGCGGCGGATCCGTCATCCCCAATCCGATACCCCACCGCATCGGCCTGGGAGCGTGGCGCTGGGCAAGCGGTCGGCGATGGAGCGGCGAGTTGATGAGGTGGAGCGGCGCAAGGGCGGCGCCAGAAACTTGGCGATGCCCATGGCGGCGGTCTTCCTGTCTTGGCCGCCTGCCGCGAGGAGGAGCCATCGTGGTCGCCACGAGGCAGGCTGCAGCGTCGGCTCGCCGAGGCCGCCGGAAGAGGACGAGACGGACGGCGGGGTCATCGGATCTAGAGATCCGGAGGCTCGAGGTGACGACGGGTTGGCCGGATCCGTAGTGCACCTCGAACCGATCACCGCGACAAAGATGAAGAGGCTCACGGGCGAGCTCGGCGTCGACGCGGTAGGTGAGGATGAGGACGAACATGCATGGCGCGATCTAAGGCGAGGAGCACGTCCGGCCGAGGCGGCGGCTGGATGTTGTTCTCCAGCTCCACATCTGCCGCGCCATAGCGCTCGTGGCGACTTCGGAGATCGGCGTGCGGGCGCCCGATCGCGATGGATGGCGGCGGCCATGGGCACGGCGAGGTGAGAGGACGGACACGTCCATGCGGACCGTGCCGCGCGCCACCGCCATGAGCGACGACGACCAGTGGATCTCGGTTCTCGAACGACATGATGTCCTTCATGATCCGGAGCATGCGTCTATGGGTCCACGACGTGTGCTCGTGGGGTATTCCTTGGTGAGGATCGCGACCACCGCCGAGGAAGCGGCCGTCGATGACCATCATGTTGGTGAAGTCGTTGTCGCCGAAAGCCGCCGCTGAAGCGGTGGCGTCCGCGTAGCATCGCCGCGCCTCGCACGGCCGTGGACCGCTGCAGAACGGCTCCACAGCGAGCACGGCTCGCATCGCCTTCGCCCCCACCGCGGCGTCGGCGGTTCTTGCCAGCCAGGTCGTGCACCACGCCTCCTTGATGGCCTCCATCTCGATGAGGTCTTGCCGGTCGCGGTGGTACGGCCGATGGAGACGACCTCGGGGCAGTAGAGCTCGTCGAGCCCCGCGACGCTGCGCACCCTCTGGATGATGAGCGGCTGTTTTCCCGCTCTGCTGCGCCCGGTAAGGCGAAACGCCGAGTGGCCGGAGGAGAGGCGGGAGGACAGTCCTCTCTGGCAAAGGCGAGCTTCCGGGTCATGGACAGCCATGACCGGCCAGCTTGCTTGGTGAGGAGACGGCGGAAGGTTGAGCGAGATCGGCCTCCCCAGTGCACAAAGACAGGGGCTCTTCCACAGCAGAGGCGGCGGAGCAGGGAGTTGGATCCGAGGCGGAGAAGAAGACGACGACGCAAGGCCCCGGGAGGCGGAGATCGCCGCTCCGAGGCGTGGGCATCAAACGATTGAGGCTAGGTTAGAGACTAAACCCTTAACTCTGATACCATGTTAGAAATTGTGTGTCTATTGAAGAGGCCCAACGGGCAATATATATAGAGTACAAGAGATGGATAAGGATATGTTAGAGATAGATTCTATCTCTAACATATCTCTAGTATCTTATCTCTAATATATCTCTAACACTATTATCATTTCTAATGTTTAGAATATCTTAAAAATTTAAATAGCCTACAAGGTTCGTAAATATATTCTCAAACATTTATACAAAATTTGAAACAAATCTAGTGTGCAAATGCGAGGCCACCCTGCTAGTTAAACCTAACAAACAATATTTAGAGAACTGACAATGTGAAATATATGGGCTCATACCTCTGAACAAACTGCACGAAACCACACTGTTTCCCAACTGGAATCTTTACAGAGGAAATCTCACCATACTGGGAGAAGGTTTGCCTAAGGTCATCTTCACTAACATTTGGGTCAAGCCCACCGACAAATACCTACGGGTAGTTAAAGAACGATGATGATAAAAGAGAAAAACTGTATGTTACGTAAGTTACAGCAAATGCATCTGTACTCACGGTTGTGTTTGTCAAATCTCCATCTGATCGAGCAGATGAACAAGTAGACCGAGAAGTACCTAAACCAACAATCTTTTTAGAAAATAGAAATAAATGGTCACCATTCTCCAAACAAATTTACATCATTCTCCGAGCAAACTTTATCCACTAGAATAATGTTAATAGCCATTCACAAGGCTATATCATTCTCAGGTTTTTAACCAATCACTGAGCTCCTGTACTATATCAACTCATCTCATCATTACCGACAACAATCCATACCTTCTAAAAGATTAGTGCATATATTCCAACACGGGGTTACAATCACACAAATATCTGTTGAATATATCAACAAATATCAACCATGTCTCTAATTCATTTGGAGTTACAACATTTAGTTACCAAGAAAAGATGTTCATTTTCAAGACGAAAAGAAGGAAATCACCCTTATTAGCATTATTTCTCATTGTGTTTCTCCATGGAAAAGAAAAGAAGTTTCCATTTGGTAGCAAGGACATGGTGGAACACTATGGATGAAAAAGGAAGAGAGTAAAGCAGATACACACATCAAAGACATCAAAATCTAAAATCTATCAAGTTACTAATCAAATGATGTACTCAAAAGTACGAGGAAGAATTCTATATGCCTAACGAAAGAAAAATAGCGACGCACGCTGTACAGAGCAAAAGTAAAGTTGTATGCAGTTGACAGACAATGACCAAACTAATGTGAACTAAATTCTGAATGAATCTCCCTCTAAAAAAATTCTGAATGTAAACAAGTCTAGACATGTGGTATAATACAAGTGAAAATTTTAAAATAAAGGGGCAAAAGAGATTCTAAAGGGCAGAGTACTATCAAAAAGTAGTCCCACCAAGAATTATCTACGAATGCTTAAAGTCATCAGAATCTCGCCTCATAAAGTAACGCAACAGCCAGATTCAGATATATGCATATATTGACATAAGCTTCGGTTGATATGACCCCACACTCTAAATAGAACCCCAAAATCAATTTAGAGCGGATAGAACCGAATCAAGGAATATTCATTCAATTGGACTTACAACTATAGTGAACTTTAACTTAAACCGTATGAACAGTGATAGAGAATCACACTATTCCCAAAGTGACCACTGACAGATACAACAAAATAATAGAGTAAACTCTGTGCAATACTAACAAGATTATACAGCAAATCAAATTAACAAAAAGAACAGTAAGACACACATAACAGACAATGTACAGATATAATGATCTTTAAAAGAATATAAATGCGAAATAAGTATTGATTCGGAGCATATAATGACTGAGAAACTTGTGAACTGAACCTGAAGATTTTCTGGGAGTTGCAGGACCGATTCTCATGGGCCTGGTAGAGCAATACACGCCATTCATGTCAGCCATGGCATGTGTCTTCTCATTATCATCTCCAAATCTCACAAAACCATAGCCCTTTGATCTACCAGTGTTAGCATCGATAACAACTTTTGCACCTTTAACAGAGCAGTACCTGCTGGAGAAAGTCTCCAATAATGTGGCATCACTGACATCGGAAGCAAGATCGCCTACAAATATGGAATGATCTGAAGCAATATCTGAACGCCTATCCCCCATGCTAAATGATGCCCAATTTAACCTAAAAGGTTGGTCAGTATTTGGCATTATATGACCAGCAAAACCTTCAAGTACTTTTTCAGCTGCGGCATGACTGTAGAACTCTACAAATCCATATCCTTCCGATTTTCCAGTTTGCTTATTACGAATAACCTTTATTGCTACAACCTACATATTATTAAAACATATTAGTATGAGCTTGAACTTGGCGTGTCAAAATAATAAAAGACAAAGGGTGTAGAATCGCAGCAGATGATACATTGAACTTAGCACACACAAATATATTCATCCAACTGACTGAGCAGTTCAAATGTTAAGACAAATCAGAAGCAACAGACCAGTGAAAATAGAACGAGACGTTTTCTTCGATACACCCAAGTTGGCATGTTTCATCAAGTTTCTCCCTATCAATCTATTGTTCTGAAGATCAAAAGATGACCACCTTTCTCCATATTTTCACTGAATACAATGATAAAAATGACAATACAGCAAAGGACAGACAGTATATAAAACTGCAACATACAAAAGAACCCTTTGTAAGTTCAGCCTGATATAACATGTTAGCGCGTAGGAAACGGGAACCAGAAAACCTAATGCACCCATTTAATTACTAACGGAACACATCAGTTTAATTGAAATAATTCAAATGCATAGCTCGTCTCTAAAATCTTAAGGCCCAACTGATTTCAATCTAATGTTTGCAAATGTAATTTGCCACCATTATTTTCTCTTTTCTATCAATCTACTATGTATATCAGTACATCTTCACACACCCCCGTTGCAAGCATGAGTTCGTCAGAGTTGTACCACTGCTTCTCGGGCTATCAGTTCTTTAGTATCCATGTAAAAAAAAAAAGTATGCTTTGTCATGAAAACATGACATTGCAATCACTCAAAACCACCAAACGGAAAAACGTCCACCATGCTACACACACAAAAAAGAACCAAAATCGACCAATCAGAGCTGCAACAGATGTACGGCAATGATACATCAGTGGAGCCGGCCGTTACGTGGTAGGCTAATAAAATGCTAGCCACCAACCTGGCACATCAAGCCAAACATTTCCCACGACCAGTACAGGCAGGTGTATCGCTGTAGCCAATCTGATGAAACGAGGGCACTGCAAGTTTCCAGTTTTAGCTCGCAGATCCATGCCTACGACTTGCCCAGTGGTTGCTAAGCCATTTCCTTTTCTGCACAGTAACCCAATCATTTGTACCCGCACCGCATCTGCACTCCTCACTGCAACTACCTTGTCTGAAGATCCCTCTCTCTCCTACCTCGCGCAACCCAAGAAACGAATCGAAATTTTGGAAACTTATAACCGCAACAAAATGCCAATTGTAGATAACTGGGACATGGATAGACGCACATTTATTTCACAGGCTTGTCACATCAAGAAAAGGAGAGTAATAGGCAAGTGAAAAAGAAACGATTTTTTTGGTAGCTTTGGCTCGGGTACAGCATGGCCATGGCCAAGATCTGGAGTCGGGAGGGCCGGGCGCGGGTGCTCACCTCGCCGGTGTAGCCAAAGCAGCTGTGGAGGTAGTTCTCGTCCATCCAGTAATGGAGATCGCCGACCCAGATGGTCTTGTTCACCTCCTGGCTGCCTTGCGGCGCGGCCGGAGAGCTAACCGCCACGGCCACGGGCGCCGCCTGCGGTGGAGGTGGCGGCGCGACCGCGTGGAACGGCACGAAGTGCGGCGCGAACTGGGGTGGCGCCGGGGCCATCTGGTGCGGCATCACCATGGCCGCCACCCCGTGCGGCGCGAACGGCATGGTCACCCAATGAGGCGGCGGCGCCACCGCCGCCACCGGCGGAGGCGGCGCACCCACCTGCTGCTGCTGCTGCTGCTTCTGCACGTCATCCCCGCCGTTCGCCGCCGCCGCCGCCTGCATGGTCACCTCGGCCGCTCGCCGCAGAGCTGTTTGCGCCTTACGCCTCTGGTGAGAAAATTTGGAGGCGAGAAGAGGGAAGAAAAGGAGCTGCAGGAGCAGCTCGCGGGAGGGGGCGAGGAGAAGGCTAAATAAAGCACACAGCAGCGGAGGATATGGAGACGCGCGAGCCGTCCGATGGTGCGCATGGAGGGCTTCATGGCCGTCAGTTGGGGATTTTGACCGGATCCACGCCGATGTCAGCCTGCCTGACCCAGCCCGGCGGGTTACACGTAGAATCGTTTCTGACTTTCGATTGGGGTGCGGATATGGATGGAACTAGCGGCCGTACCGATAACGATATATAAAATATTGGAATTGCTACAAGACTTATGATAAAAAAAAATGTTATTTCTTTTTTGTTCGTGAGATGTGCTATAAAATTTGTGTTAAATATTATGAATATCCTACTTTACTCATGATACTTTTTATTGGAGTGCGAATGTGGATGGAGCTAGCGGCCGAGCCGATAACGATATATATAATATCGGAATTGTTACCAAACTTACGATGAAAAAACTGTTACTTTTCTGTTCGTTAGATGTGCTATAAGATTCGTATTGAATACCATAAATATCCTACTTTACCCATGACATTATTGGGTAAAGATTCGTACTGTTACTTTGCTTTGCATACTACTCGCAAACGTGTGTCTCAGTATTGGGTTCCTACGTCTTGTTTAACTAACCCCAGTATCGAGACACATCGTTCTTCTATGCCTTGAGTTTCAGGATTTCTGCGGGAAGAGGAAGGACACGTGGTTTGTTGACTCCGGCTGTTCACGCCATATGACCGGAGACTCAAGATAGTTCACCTCCTTCACGCGATCGACGGGTGATGATTTCATCACTTTTGGAGATGATGGACAAGCTATGCCCTAGAGCTAGATCAGATATTTCAGCACAAGAACCTGCTGTAACTATTTCGCCTTCAGATGAGGCTCCTGCGTCATCTTCGTCGTCAGCAGTACCTGCGGAGGTTGAAGATATGCTTTCCTCTCCGGGTGCATCCACTTCACGGTTTTCCTCTGTGCGAGGTTTCAGGCGTCTCCGAGATCTTCCCATCGCCAAGCCGTTAAGTGCATATTCAGGTATTTACACTCTAACCTCCTGTATGGCATTTGCTATTCATGTTCGTCATCTTTGTCCATTCGGGGATTTTCTAATTCTGATTTTGCGGACTGTCGGCTAGATAGAAAGAGCACCTCAGGCACTTGTCACTTCCTAGCCACTTCTCTTGTATCTTGGTCCTCTAGGAAGTAGTCTTCTGTTGCACAATCCACTGCTGAAGCTGAATATATAGCTGTTGCTAGTTGCTGTAGTCAGATTTTGTGGTTAGTAACCACTCTTAAGGATTATGGGTTAAATTTTGCTAGTGTTACTCTTTTCTGTGATAACACTTCTTCCATTAATATTGCTAAGAACCCTATGCAACACTCTAGGACCAAGCACATGGACATTCGCTGTCACTTTCTTAGAGACCATATCGAAAAAGGTGATATTGTGCTGCACTTTGTAGAGTCCAAGGCTCAACTGGCTGATATTCTCACCAAGCCTTTAGACCCAACTAGGTTTGACTCCTTGAGGAATGAGTTAGGGGTAATTTATCCCTATGGGTTGGTTTGAGGGAGAGTTCGATCTTTTCTGATCTTACCTTGTTCTTTTGATATTTTCTTGTTCTTTTCTGAACTTAGTGATCTTTTTGAACTTTTTAGGTTTTTAGGCTTTTATTGCATCTCATTGTATCATATTGCATTCATATGAAAAATCCAACAAGTGGTATCCAAAAAGATGCATTGTAATATAAGATTTTTTGCTTATCTTTTAAAATTGATGAAGCTTTGCCTATTACCCTTTGGAGCTTTAGTATTTCAATTCTTGCTCAATGCCATGTCTAGCTCTTTGACTTGTTAGAATTATCATGCTTTCACATATACAGATAAGTCTTTGCTGTATGAGCTAGAACTCTAAAACAACTCGAACTAAAAATTACAATTTATAGATGTTTTAGCTAGTTGCGCAATTAATGCTAATTTGTGACATTGGCCCTATCAGAATTGCTTTGTTAGCTCTTGAATCTAAAATTGACCATTACTTGAGCTTCTTGTGTTCTTGAGAATCTAAAACTGCTCTTTTGAAACATGAAAAATCAAGATTGTCTTACGCTTAAATTGTGCCAAACTACTCTTACGAGACTGCATGTCAAAGACATGAACTTGGAGATAGTTTGATGATCCAGACAATCTCATGGGGACTGCTTGTCAGAAATGATATGAACCTCAAGATTTGTCGCTTTGGTAGAAACTTAGAAAAAGTTTGTGGATGGCTCCTAGTCCAGTATCTTCTTCACTAAGATATACCTTTAATCAACTTCTGGTCGAAGCTTAGAATGAGTTTGTGGATGGCTCCTAGTCCAGGATCTTGTCACTAAGTTAGACCATTAGTCAACTTCAATATTCAGTGTAAATGAAAAACTGTTGAAAAATGGGCGTTTGAGAAATTTGAGCAAAATGATTCAATACAAGACCTGATTGTCTCTTAATGTGGTCTTTGTTAGCTTTTTGATCTCACTTTGATATTTTGACATGGCCAGTTCCACTTTAGGATCCCTGTTAATGAACTTGCTAAATTTAAAGCTTTGCTTAAATTGATCAAACCTATTGCTTTATTTTTTAGCCTTCGTGTTTAGCTTTGGTATATATGTCTTATTATGATCTTGCTAGTGCTGTTAGGCTTGATATGTTGTTTGTGCAATATTAGAAATGCTAGCTTGTTCTTTTGGGTAATCTCCAAAGCTTCTTGTAATCAAAAATTAAAAAATACAAAAATGAAGCCACTCCATTGCACTTCATGCATACTCCTTCTTATGCTTCTTTCTTCATTCTGCATTTTGGATCAAGTTTTCGTTTTGACCCGGTTTTGAACCCTTCTTCAATCAAAAGGAAAATGATCATTAATCTTCTAAGAATTATCACAATCTTCGATTGGAATAGGTTCCTGATATCATAGAGAAGGTGTGTTCCAAGTTTTATCAAGTTTGGAGTTGTAGATCAAAACTTTCATCTATTTGCAACTTCGTCATCGGGTACTGTTTCGTACATTCTTACGGCGCTAGACCGCCGAGTCACCGGCCGACTGCAGGTGTCGATTAGACCGCTATTGAGCCAGCGGTCCGACCGATAGTGCATTGAATTGCTTTAATCTTTGTTGATTTTATCGTATTGCTTAGGGGTTTAAATTAGATTCAATATTAGTCTCCCGCTGTACTAATATACTGAACTTCATAGCTTCCATAGCTACTGGAGCAAAATATTATTGAATCAATTAATTATGAAAAAGTGAGCGTGCTCCTATTCACCCCCCTCTAGTCGCCTTTTCGGTCCAACAATAAATCATTTTGTTCACCCAAGCCAATGACAACCCCTGCCATGGCACAAGATTTTATAATAGCGGCATCGCACCACCATTGACACAATCGTAATCTTGCACCACGCTTGCACTGCTGATGGCATCACACCAATTCCATATATCATTAGGTCAAGTGTAATCATTTATGAACAAGTGATCATGAACCCCATCGGTTAGCTAAAGCATGGCTAAGCATATACAATACCCAAGTTGGTAATAAAATATGTCCAACTAAAATTAACCCCACCTATGGTGTCCAAGGGTACATGTCATTCATAATTTTTCAAGGAGGCATAATGACAATTATGTAATTAACTATTCTTGAAACCATTATTATAAAACTAGCAATGCATATTGATATAAAATAATATAATGTTATAAAATGGGTATGACATGATCAAATGTCTACGACTTGCCTTCGTTGAAGTTTTGAGTGGCTTCGGTCGACGAGTCCAAGAACTATTCAGAAACGCTAAAATCTATACGTACAAAAAGAGCAAAATAAATAAAATAATTACAAAAAAATCAAACTAGAACCAAAATAAAGGTACTGAATTTAAATGGATTTAGAAACAAAAAATATTCAATTTGGAGTTCGTAAGTGAAAGTTATAGCCTAAACCATTACTATCAGAAGAGACAATCCAAACATTAGGGTTTCGATTACTGATCATTGGTTCGACTACACGTGGTTGGAAGGAGATTTGACTACATCCTGGTCGGAAGGAGGTTTGACTACACGTGGTCGGAAGATTTTGACTATCTGGTCGTTAGGAGGTTCGACTACAGGAGGTTTCGACTACAGGAGGTTTCGACTACATGGTCGGAAGGAGGATCGACTACAGGAGGTTTCGACTGCCTGGTTGGAAGGAGGTTCGACTACTTGGTCAGAAGGAGGTTTCAACTACCTGGTCTGACCACAGGAGGTTTCGACTACACCCTCAAGGGTGGGTGGTACCACCCATGGCGGCGGAGGCACGGTTGTGCGGTGAATCGACGGTGGGGTGGGGCTCTATGCCGGAGCAAGGGGCATGAGGGAGGACGGGGCACAGGGAGCTCACTTAGACCGAGAGAGAGGTCGGAGGAGGTCGGTGGACGACGAACGACAGTGGAGAAGGTGCCGGCTGGAGGCGAAGGGGGAGGCAAAATATGACGACGTCGGTGGACTAAGGGCGAAACTGCTTGGGGGAGAGCTTCCTCACGCTATGGCGCACCGGATGATGCGGTGGAAGAGGGAAAAAACTTACCGGAGGGGCGGTTTGTTGGCAGAGGCACACGGCGGTAGTGGAGCTCAGGTGTTCCTCTGCTCTTGGCGCTCGGGAAGAAGGGGGGAGAAGATGGGGAAGGGAAAGGGAGTTATACGGAGGCTTGTTATAGCCAGGGGAGGGGGAAGAACTTGGGGGAGGATGGAGCTGGGCTCAGTTCGGCGCGAGCGGCAGCGTAGGTCGTGGGGGGCGCGTGTGCAATGCACTTCGGTGGCAAGGGAGTGGCCATGGGGGAAGGTAGGGACAGGGGGATGGAACTGGGCTCAGCTCGGCGCAACTAGCGGCGCAGGTCGCAGGGGTGCGTGGGCAATGCACCTGGGTAGCAAGGGAGTGGCCGGGGGGAAGGCATGGGCAGGGGGATGCACCAGGGGAGGGGAAGAATTTGGACGCATCGCCGTGCGGGAGCATGGAGAGGGAGGTTGCGGGCACACGCAGAGTGCGCACGGCACGGCCAAGGCGTGCCCGGAGCGTGGCTGGGGCGCATGCTCGGCACGGGAGGGCGCCCAGGGAGAAAGGCTAGATGGGCTGAGCCAGAGGAAGGAAAGAAAGGGGCCAAGGCCCAAGAGAAAAAGAGGATTCAAAATATAGAAGTTTGATTAATCAATTTAAATTGTTTTTATTTTTCTAAAATTTCAAGTTTAAACTTTAATAATTTAATAAAATCAAATGATTATTTTTATTTTGAAAATTTTCAGAAAGCCCTAAAAATTGGGCTGTTGCAGATCGTCCCCACAAAATGCAGAATGATTGTTCAAGGGCGTTTCAACAAAATTGGTTCGATAAGTTTGATTGGTTGGAATATAATGTGAAAAAGGATGTTGTCTTTTGTTTTGTTTTTAAGAAACCAGGAAAACCAAAAAAATTGGTAGTTAAGTATTTATAGTAACAGGGTATTCCAATTGGAAGCAGGCTTTGTTTAATTTTAGTCAACATGTTGGTGGACCTAATAGTTGTCACAACATTGCAAAAGGGAAATGTGAGGATTTTAAAAATCAAAGGGCTAGTGTGACTCAAAGACTTTATGATTATGGTCGGGAGTCAGAAATTGCTTCATCGAAATATTGATCTATCACCTCAGCGAGCTAACATTTATTCTTCCCATGACAACACATCTGTTGAAAGAGTCTTTTTAGCGATGAACTTTATCAGGATATATTTGTGTAACAAAGTAGCGAATGAGTGGTTCAGTGACTTGATGTAGTGCTACACTGAGCGAGAGATATCTACAAACGTTTTCAAGACATGAAATCCCATAGAATATCATAGCCTCGTACTATTCAAAGCTAGTGCTTTAGTGGTATCTTGAATACTTTTTTCAATGTTTATAACTACTCATAAATCATAATTTACTATTACATTACTACCTTTGCTAATTTTGATGTACGTGCAGACATATGGCCATTTATGGGTTTTTGGGGGGCACACTTAACATTATCGAGGTACTACCTTTACTGTATTTCATATTTTCACAATGCTCCTCTACTATTTATGTATGATTTTGAATTGTGAGAGATGGTTCAATTTATGTTTTGTATGTTTATCTCATATTAACTTAGCTTCTCCTAAATTTTAACCATGGATCCACCTGTACATGTTACCTATAATCATGCATTAAAAATGTGAGAGCGGACGGTGTTTACAACATATGCTAACTGCACAGCCACAGATTCAGACACTACCACTTGTCAGGTGTATCTCCAATGTTTCACCCACATAGGCAGCATAGACGGCATGGCCTAGCCACACGCACAGCCAGAGAAAACAACCGGCTAACTGCAAGTTGCACCCACAGGTTCAGACACTACCACTTGTCCACTCTGCCCACCCAGAGCAGCTAGCCACAGATGAAAACCCTATTACATAAAGAAAAAATGGCGTTGCAGGCTACACGGACATGAGCAGAGCAGGGCAAGGATCACATCATGTTTCAGGACGTTCCACGATCCCCTGCAATCTGCGTGGCTAGACCCCCACCCCAGCGTATGGCGCTGCAAGCAGCCAAAGCGTGTAAGGGTGTATTTGTTTGGTACCCAACGAACAAACAGGGAGGATGGCATGTGGTTGCAAGCAGCGTTGTGGCAAGTGGTGGTCTGGTCTGTCACAACACCTTCAGGTTCAGCTCCGAATGATTCAAGACAGTCAGCATTGGGCATTGCATTCATGACAAGGGCATAGTAGTTCTGAAAGTTGAGGTGAGCATTGGTAGAAAAATTTAGGGTAAAATGGTGATGCAGATAAGATGGGAACTACTACTGTTGTTTCCGGCCTTGTTTGTGTTATGATGTTGTCTGATGTTTCCATCAAATCGGAAAACAGAGGGCATAAAATAGAGCAGAAATGTAAAATTTGTTACGGCCTTGTGGGCCAAATCCAATGTCTTTCACGGAATATGCAGGTGGGCCAAAATTTAAGCCCACAGCAAGTTACTCCAAAAGGGCGCGTCCAGCCGTTCCGTTCCAGGCCTGGTACCCAAATCCTCCTCTGCTTCTCCTGGCCTCTCGTCCCCGGCGATCGTGCTCCTGTCCCGAGACCTAAAAAGTGCTAACAGAAGAGCTAAAACAGCCCACTAAACACTAGTATTATGAGTATGCCTAAGCACAATTAGAACCATTATAATTGCTAAAAGAAGAGCTGGAGCAATTGAAATCTATGACAAGCCTGTTTTTTTAAAAATAGTTGCACGCGTGGACAAAAATTCTAGACAAGGCCATTGCCACCTTACCATGAACATATAACTAAATGGGAGGTTAAGCACATGTGATAGAACACTCAACATGAGTCCACTCGCTCACTGCTGCACTGCTTGTTGTCACTCTGACACACCGAAAAGTATTAGTATCTAGTCCAAATTAATCCTCCAAATGATAGAGGTTTGGACAACCTTATAACTTTCATAAGATATTGTTTGTAGCATTGGCAATAATTTTAGTTGGTAAGTATTCTTACATGTGATTGTGCAGAATGTTTCACGCGTAGCATCTCTGGTGGTGGTTCTTCACCGATCTTCTGGAAAAGCATCTACATTTGGAAACTTTACAAGGTTAGATTTTTGGCTTTGTAGCTATTTTGATCAACTTCAGTATGTCTCCTATCAATTCAATTAATTGCAAACATATACATTAAGATAAATCATGATACACATCCAGATTAATTCACTGTTGTTAATCGATCATACATCTGGTGATAATTCAGACCACATGATTGAAATGCACAAAAATACTGGATGTAAATTAATGTGTGTATTAACAATGTTACCAGAATCATTTGGCGGTGAACTTCTTGTGTCCGGAGTAGTTCTTGATTATGTCGGACCACATTACGATATGAGGTGGAATTGGATGGCCTAATATTTCTTGATTTAGCTGCTAGTAGAACTTGACCTTCTTGATAGCACCATTCCCTATTGGTACACGGCCATGGGGCAAGCCACCATTGGTGTTGTACAGTATTGCTCCATCAAGTTGTTGTTGCTCCCACTCACCGTCTGGGTGTTGAGCACTGGCAGCTGCAAAGTAATCATCCTAGAAAAAAACAACATTTCATATGATTTGCTTTCGTAGAAGTTAAGTTCACTTGAATTGAGAACAAATATGGTAGAACTTACAATGCGTTTACATGCTTTTTGATCGCAAATTGGACCACTTGCTACGATCTTCGTCCACATTTTCATGCCGACTTCATTACGCATATGTCTTCAAGCATGTAGCATTTTCGGTCCAAACTTGTGTTCCTACAACACGATGAAGAACACAATTAACCTGCACAAATATGTGAGGAAGACGACATATGTGAATTGAAGGTAAGCAAAATACACTAATTCACGAGTATAATATACGGTATTCTTGAGTTTCGAGTATGATCGTGAGCTCGATCGGTTTTGAGCAACATCTTGATTTAAAGCGTGCCTCGACCTCTCCTTCGTTTTGTTAAGAACGCTCCTTTGCACGATTCGACAAAGATGTGGCCATACTTGCTCATTGCACCACCAAATCCTACCAATCAAGTATTGCTCGTACTCTAATTCTCTTGGGCGTGCCAGCGTGTCATCAATCTCCTCTCCTTGTTTTTGTAGTACTCCTTGGCAGCGTCAACACGAGCATTATACATCATTTGCTTCACACGGTCAGTAGCATAATTTTCAAGCACTCGATGCATACGCCTCGTCGTCTTCATCGACTTTGAATAAATCTGCATATATGGACAAATCCTACAAATCAAAAGGAAAAAATGAGTTCAATAATATGAAAAATTAGAGATACTTTCATTAAACAAGGAACATATGTGGCCTAACAACATTTTCTAGATATGTACAATATATAAAAAAACACAATTGATTTACTGATAATTAATGACATAATAAGCTGAAATAAAGCACAATTGATGCACATAATTCTGACAAATAATTTTCTACTACAATCTAATGCATGCTTTTGGACTTCAATATGTTTGTAAATTGTCACGTAGTCTTTTGCTCATAAATAATATTTTACCCTACTTGTGCTCTCGTTGCATATGCCCCATATATTGCATTTGAATTATACAATATTCTTCTTTGCATCTGAGATCGCTCAAGGTTGCAATACACAAGTATAGCATGTGTATTTCATTTCATTATGCTAAGTCTCGTCGTAATCTGAATTCTGAAACAGCAATCCACTACTATATGAATACACATACTGATACATGAGAGACCGCTCATGGCAAATGGCAAACTTTACATGCATGTACAACAAATACAATTGGTTGTTAGTAGCAGTGATTAAGACCCTATCGGTCGGGCCCCAAAAGAAGGCAAAGCAAAAGATTGTGGAAGCATTCCATTAGTGATGAGCACTTTACGATTAATTAGTTCCGGGAATTAGAGCGACTTTTTGTGGAGTGCAGGCAAATTAACTACTGCAACATACATTGACACACAGTATAAGAAATTAACCAATTATGCCTCCACTTGCATTCGATTTAATTTGAATATTTGAGCCCAAGTTAAATAACTTCTAAGTCTTGTGTGATGTGTTAGATAAAATGAAGTGCATACTCCGTTGTTTGAAAATAGTTGTCCAACGACTAGTCTACGTGTGCGTACTGACCAAGAAAGACACAAAATCTCGATGTGAGCTTAATTAGCCCATGCTTACTCGGTAAATGGTTTCCACCACCAAAGTTATAAGATTGAGATTAAGATTGAAATCTCATAAGAAAAATGCTAATGGTACTACTAAGTAGTAAATAGTGTCATCTACAAATTGTGGTCCATGGTTACCGTACGTACATCTCCTCAAATTTTGAGATGTAATAACCAATCTGCGCTTTTACGATACCAACCATATATATACATTAATTACATTATCCGAGTACTCGATGATAACATAATGTGTTGTCGATGCTCCATTAATAAGCAATAAGAGGTTCAGTTCTTTTATTAATTTACTTATCTTCTCAAAAAAGTTTAAATGGCATATATTTTTCATGATATTTAAATATGTTACCTAAAGGTGCCGGCCATACAGACATATAAATGGCAAAGCAGAGCCTTTTTGTTAAAATAGCAAAACAATTTTTATGGGTCTGGGCATGCATGTACAACAGCAATCCAGTTTGGACAAGGAAGTAATGAAATTCTTTTATAGTAATGAAATCATCAATCATACACATTAAGGCATAGGCATATAAGGAAATAGTACAAAAGAATTCCTATTCTAAGTTTCTAACAGACATGTCATGTTAGCTTTCAATCTTTCATAGAAGCACACGAATAGAATCCATATATTATAAATACTGAAGATCTGTTCTCGGTGGCCGTGACACTTTGAGATCAAAATGCAAAAAGACAAGCGAGAAAAAGCAAGGGGTGCTCACAGAATGGATTAATGGAAGGCTCCTTCAAGAATACACGAACAATTGACACTCAATTCGTGTTATCGATCCTTGCACTCGATCCCTCCTTTGCTAGCAATAAATCGAAACTAGTCCCTCCTTTGCACTCAGGTCTACAAAAATAAAATTGAGATGCTAATAACTCCAATTGAACACCACAAAACCCATGACCTTCAGCAAGGTTAATCTGATCATACACATCAATGAAGTTTCACTTTAACAAATTAATCCACATTTTCAACATTTTCAAAGACAAATTTGCATTGAAATATTGAATTCAGACAATCCACATTAAGTATCAGGCTAGCAGCCATATGACCATATCATATCTACACAAACCCATATCCACACTCAGAACCCCTCTCCTGTTTAATCACAAACAACTTCAGACAGAGATTGTATGGTTACAGCCTTACAGTTACAGGATATGGATATGGATTGCATTTCAGTATTTGGTTGCATTCAACATTTCAGCAAAAACATATATAGCATGAAATGCACATCAAATTACAAATCGAAATTGGTACGCTTAACATCATATCATCACTCGATAAAGTGAAAAAGCGAACATGCAAAATTTAACACAATTTTCATCAGTCAAGAAGATGATCTTTGGTTCTTTGAGTTAGGCGGTGCTAGGGAGAGGAAGAGAGGGAGGGCGGCGCGAGGCCGAGCAGAGAAGGGAAGGGGGCATCGGAGGAGGAGGCGGTGGCACGGGAGGCCGAGAAGAGAGGGAGAGGGGCAAGGCGGGAGGGGGAGCAGGAGTGGAGCATGGTATAGGAGGCGGCGGCGGAGGGGGACGAGAGAGGAGCGAGAGTGGAGAGGAGGTCGGCAGACGGGGAGCGCGGGAGGGGGCGGGGAGTGGAGCATCGCGGTGGCTACGTGGGAGGGACGAGAGGAGCGAGAGCAGAGAGGGAGGTCGGCGGCGGGGAGGCGAGGGAAGAGGAGTCGGCGTACCTCGATGGAGATGGCGGGCGAGCTCGATTCAGCGGTGGCAAGCTCAATCGGCGAGATGGCGGAGCGGGACGAGCTCGACTTCGGCGGCGGGAGGTCGAACCCTAGCGCGCTGCAACGTGGTCGGCGTCAGTAGCTGTTCTCCTTTATCAAGCGCCTCGGCGCCCGCCTCGCTTAAGCGCCGCCGAGCTCCGTGGAGGCGGCGGTCACGAGGCAGATCTGGCGTCGAGGCGGATCTGGCGTCGGCGAGGCCGATCTGGCGTGGAGGCGTGGCGAGGCCGCGGGCGTGGAGGCGGCGGGCGCGGTCGGAGCTAGCGTGGAGGCGCGCTGGGGCGAAATACCGGCGTGTGGAGATCTGCAGGGGGCGGCGGAAGGGAGGGACGCGGGGAGGGGAGGAGGCGTGGAGGCGGGGGGAAGTGGGGCGGCGGGGGAGGGGCGGGGGAGGGGGCGTGGAGGCGGCGGAGCGAGGAGGGAGGCGTGGAGGCGAAGTGAGCGGAGGGCGGCGGAAGCGAGTGGAGGGAGGCGCGCGTGGAGGCGAAGCGAGGAGGGACGCGGGGCGGCTAATTGGGGATCGATCAGGCGGGGGAGGGATTTGGCGTGGTATTTTTTCCCCAGCGTGGGGTGAAAATAATTAACCTGACGGTTATAACCGTCAGGTTAATACATTTTGCTGACGGTTCTATTAGAACCGTCAGCAAAATGTAATTTTTCCTGACGGGATACTATTCCCGTGACCAAAATAATATACCTTGACGGTTGGTGCGGGCCCGTCAATAAAATTAGCGACTGTCAGGTTTTATACGTTTTCTAGTAGTGAGTGACACAGAGAAGAGAAGAGAGAGTGAGAAACCATGCAAACGCAAACGCAAACGCAAACTCCAAAGTTTATTCGAAAGGAACAGAAAGCTACATGAGAGGCTAGCTTTAACGGTATGATGAACAGGCACCAGATTACAACAAGAAATATATGATAACGTGTATGATCAACTACACGTCTATAAACGCCTAGGATGGGTCTAGGGTGGACACGGCGGCCGGCCGTGCTCCCTAGCAGTGTTCTTGTCGAATGTGCAGCTTGACGACGACGACGACGTCATCTCCATGGTTTTGCTGCCGATGCCAGGCCTGTGGCCGGGCACCGTAGGGCTGTCCTTCGGCGGCGTCGCTATTCCCGTCTTTGCCACCGTCAGCCGCCTCGCCCCGCTGGATGCCACGTGGATCGAAACGATCAAAATGATCATTATGCATGTGCATGATGATACTTTGGAACCGGCCATGTAAGAATGAAACAGACTAGCTAGCAGAGTATGTGTGAGAGGAAGTAAGCCAAGTGGTGGTCGAAGGCACAGGCTCGTGGCAATTACACTCGTACTACGTCCTACTCTTCTTGAATCTCTTAGCTTGATTTGAAGGGTGTCTGCGACCATTTATAGGAGCCATCAAGTCCACCATGGACCCAGGGCAACACACACACACACACAAACACACACACACACACACACAAAACGGGTATGCCCGCGGGCGACGGGTATGGGCGAGGTTTTTCGCCCGTCGTCCTTAGCGGGTATGCCCGTGAAAGAAATCAGCGGGTATGGGTATGGGCAAGCACTAACCGTGCACTTGCATGCCCGATGTCATCCCTAGCTTGGATATTTCTGATGGTTTCTTTCTCTTAAACACACTTAGAAAGATTAGAACTAGTGGCTAATTACATAAGCTTTTGGTGGCTAAAGTGGTGTTTAGGGGTAGGTATGTGTCTCTTTCATGGAATAGGGCTCACAACTTTCTTCTCCAGTTAATCCTGTAGAATGAAGGCTACCTTTCTAAGTGGTTGCTCTCTTGTGTTGTGCTTTCTACTTGTGGTTTCTTCCATTGTTTTTTCCTTTCTTGTGTCTTGTGTTCTCCCGTTTCGTTGTTGTGCTCCTCCTTTTTATAGTGCCGAGAAAGTGGATAGTTTTTCTCGAGACTTCTTCTGCTTTGTATACGTGGTTGGAGCCTTGTGGAATATAATCTTCTTGAACATGATGGCTTTCTTGAAGTCTTCATGGTTATGATGATTTCTTGAAGTCTTCCACGTCATGATGGATTCTTGATCGAATAATTTTGCAGCAGTAGATAGTACTCTATTTGCAGATATTCTTCTTGTCGGCGGTGATAGTTTTCTTCAGCTATTCGTCTTGTCGAGAATGATAGATTTCTGTCGCCACTGGTACAGATGATTTTTTTACTCACTATCTTCATCTGCAATCATTGGCGCAGAGACTGTTCCTTCAATTTTATCTGGTTGTACTAGCATATACCAATCCATCATTCTTTTGTATTCTTCTCTGATTAAGGTGTCTTCACTATAATCTGGTTTGATTAGGCACCCAACACCTTTTTATAGAAGGTTATTCTCTCCACCACATCATATTTTTGTTATGCGGTTCTGAAAGATCATTTGGTAAGTGGTATCAAGAAGGATAATTTCTCTAATCTCCGTAGCTTCTTTAAACCATCGCCAATTGTCATGATTAGTATTCTGAGAAAAGAGTACTACTTTGTTCTTCTGTTAATTCACCAGGCATTCTTCTGTCGAAGAGGTTGAAACGACCTTTGAGAATATAGATATCGTGCATTGCAGGTCTTAATGGTAATGAGAATTTTGAGGGTATAAAATGCCCTGAGATAATTTAAACAATAGATGATGATAAAGCAGAAATATCTACAGACATGTCAGGAATAAGGATTCATAACCAACTGGCTTATAATATTGAAGTATACATAAATGGTACAAAATATATAAATAGATAAAAAATCTTTGCACACTACAATTATACGAAATTTGGACACTTTTGACCGTATGCCGCATGAAAATTCCCCGTTTGGCCCCATTAGCTGCGAATTTCCCGTTTTGGCACATACAGCCTACTGTGCCGTCGGGGGCGACAAGGGGAGACTTCTTGCCGTCCCCACGGTAGTAGGTCACCTTTTAAATGAGCCCGACAGACAGTGGCGTCCATTTTTTTTAATTAAAAAATGTAATAAATAATATTTTGTTCGAGAAATTTTTAAATGTATTAAATGAGCTCAAAAAATTATGAAAGTTTTTATGGAGCCTCCTGGCATAGTGTGCTTGGTTGTGTAATTTTGTCGAATTTTTATCAATTTTTTTTTCTCTGCATAATTATTTGAAGTCAAATATTTGTATGAATTTTGTAATATAGAAACTGAGGTCCGAATATTATGAGAATTTTTTTGTCAGACTCCCTACACAGAGGACTTGATTGTGTAAATTTTATGTTATTTTATATGCTCAAGAGATTATCTCGACAAATTCGAGGTCTAGATGCGGAAATTATGGCGAGGCGTTTGAAAATTAGGGTTTCTTGATTTGATGTGATTGAAATGTGTGAAGTTTATTACCACATGAGTACTCTTAGTCGCTATGATTCTTGATCATATTTTCGAAGATGCCAAGAAGCGAACTAAAGGGAATTTGAGCGTCGTGATTACAAAGATACCTTAAAACATAGAAGAATCAATGTCGATGTCGATAATTATTTATGGAATTCAATGAAGAGGCATATTTGAAATATAGTATTATTTTGATGGCTCAGCGGAGGCCCAAAATCAGAACTGTATTTCATTCCGAGGATGAAGCACGTTACATGTGGTCACATGGCATGTTGATTCGGCTAATTGGTTTAGTTACATCGCTACTAATGCAGGTACATTCGACACAAGCCTCCGGACCATGTAAGTCGCATGCCTTTAGGAGATAGTAAAAACATGGTTAGTAGAAGGGACTACTCTGAGAATGGCCCGACCCTCTGTGTGGACCAGGGCCATTGCCCTTCCTCCGAGGTCGGCGTTGTACTCCTCGCCGGCCGCCACAGCCTCGGCCGCCATTTCCGCTTTTTCACGCTCCCGCTCACGTGCCTCGCGCTCCTGCGCCTGCATGCCTCGAGATGGGCTGCGTCTCCGGCGGATCGCTCGTTGCGCTCTTCATTCCTCGATCCTCCTCCGGATCTCGCATCCCTTTCGGTATTCTACTCCTCGAAGTCGGCTGCCAGCTGGTCGTGTGGGTGGAACTCTGGGTCGATCCACTAGCGGAAGCCACACAAAGGCTCAGGGGACTACGGGTGAGCGGGAGGCGTAAGTGCGTGATTCGAAAAAGAGTTGATGCGTGAACTTCTTTGTAAGTACTCCTTCTTGGTTGCCGATAGGTTCTCGTATCCCAACGGCGGTCGGGATAGTCGGAGGAGTAGTTGGGACAACCCGATGCGCATCTTGAAATGAGTCGGTTCTTGGATTTGAAGAACTTGCATGTATCCTGCACCAGCGGAGGCGGCGTCTCCCCTCTGGCGGGTGTTCAGTGAATCTTTCGGTTGGGGCGTTCGGCGGGGGTTCTTGCTACGGGGGCTTCATTGCGAAGAGCTTCCATCCGGCCGCATTGCTCTTGCGGTCGACGCGACATCTCTAGCTTGTTCGGCCCGTGCCGTAGAAGCCGAGCTAACTTCATGGAACTCGTCCATTATACGCCTCTTGTCCATCCTAAGCGTGGCGAAGCAAGCTCTAGTGTAGCGTGGGTTGGGTTTGGTTGTGTAGTACATGTCTTTCACCTCGTTTATAGGCGCATGGTTGGCTTGGTGTGGTTAAATTGGCGTGAGTGGCGGCGGTGTTGTCGCGTTACGCTGCGAGTGCGGTCATTCGGCTGAAAAATGGGCGGCGGGGTGTTGTCGCGTCTGCTGCGGTGTGGTCATTCGACTGGAAAGGTGGCGAGTAGGGTGTTGTCGCGTCTGCTGCGAGTGCGGTCATTCGGCTTGGAAGGGCGGCGAGGTGTTGTCGCGTCTGCTGCGAGTCTGATCATTCGGCTGGAAGGCTGGCGAGCGAGGGTGTTGTCGCGTCTGCTGCGAGTCGCGGTCATTCGGCCTCGAAAGCTGGCGAGGCAAGGTGTTGTCGCGTCTGCTGCGAGTGCGGTCATTAATCGCGCACAACAAGTATTCATACGAAATTAGGCGTATGCATACATCATCACGTCGTACAACAACGTCCCAAAGTCTTGCATCACGTAGTGCGAGGATGCATAGATAAAGTAGATATTACAATCTACTTGGCAAGAACAAGAAATAATAGAAGCAAAGCAGCAAAACCGGCTATATTAACTTATTTACGAAGAGATTTCTCAACCACATCCATCTTTTAGTCCGATCTTTTAAGAACATTATCACGTATTTTCCATCGGTTCATCCGATGGTGAGACACTGTGAAATGCGACCACCACGACAGGTGTCCTCTTGCAAAGTACAATTTGCATTGCAATGTCTCGAACCTCACAGCCTTCTTCATCGTGACCACGGCCCGACATGTTGTGTTCTATAGAAAGAATTACAAGCGCAAGTGAAAAAAATCATCTACAAAGAAATTCTTAAGCTTAAGAGTGAAGTTACCGTAAGATTTGAACACTTCATGAACACTCGGGATGGATTGGTTGCCGTTTGGGAGGTGAAGACATTAACAGGATCGTACAGCGAGGACAAATCAAGTCTTTGTCGTAGTGTTTCTATTTGCCTATTCACTCACGAAGTTTGGCGAGGCCGTAGACATCCACGTGTATAGGCAAGCGATGGCAAACCAAGGCGCAAGAAAGGAGAAGAGGAAGTGAAGAGTGAGTGGAATCGTAGCCAAAATATCAATATATATAGCTACGGGTAAATTGCAATTGGGTTGAATAAAATTCATGTCATGACCTTGTGGGACCAAAGTATATCGCGAGCGACATTGCGTTATGTGCATGCAGTTCGATAAATTAAAGTCGGGAGGTACACATGTCGTTTGTACACAAAATTTCAGAGAACATTTTTGTACAATGACATTATAACACGTTTTCACCGCCATGACATTAGCTAGGGTGCATTGTCGTGTCGCTTTGCCGGACGGCGTAGTTGATCCTCGGGAAGGTGAATCTGTCAGGAAGTGGCGCATGTCTCGCGAGCCGTGGTCTGAGTCTTTGCTTGGGGCGAAGGCTGCGGTGATGTCGGCGTGGGGGTCGGCAGGCCTCGGCATCTCGTCTAGCCACTTGGTGCTCCTCCTGCGAGGAATGGTACTCGGTGAGTTAGTCCTTGGTTTTTATGAGAAAATAGTTGTAACTCGTTAGCGCTTACGAGTAGGTTGTTGTCTTGAGGAGGATCCTCTGGCGGTCCCGAGTTGTAGTCTTGCGGTGTACCCTCCATACGTGTCGGCGAACCACGGGTCGCGCTCCCATAGTCGGATTGAGCAGCAGTCGTCAGCAGGCCAACCACTCGTCCGCAGCTGCGAAGAGTCGGTCGATGTCTGCGATCTGAAACCGTTGCCGGCTAGGAAGTCGTGTCTTTGCGCCTCCCTCCGTGATAGCGATGGTTGCATCGGTGCTGTCCCCTCGTACTAATTTGCTAGAAGAAAGGTTAATGTCGGATCGTCGAAAATGAGTGCATAGAAAGGTATTGACGACGAGAGAGATGACATACTTGTAGCCCGAGGCGGGTTAGGGCCGACCGACCATAGCTCGGACGGCTCCCGGAGTGAGATGGGCGTGTGGAGGGTGATGCCGAGGGAGGTGCGAGGGCGAAGGGGTGGAGGTGTCCTCGCGTCCGCGATCTTTGTCGCGTGCGTCGGCTGTGATAGCCACAAGTTATGGCTCTAATCGCAGCCCTCGCGTCGTCGGTCATGCCACGCCGCGGCTAGAGGCGAGCGAAGGTGTTCTTGTTCCACGCAGTAGAATTTCAGTGACCTCATGTTGTATCGATCCATCTTGGTAATCTTGCAAGAAAACGGAGTAAGTCTGAGCGTGTTGCTGGGAAATGCATGAATAGTGGTTTACCACCTCGTCGTCGCCGTCCGCCGGTGAGGTCGGGCGATTAATGCGATGTCCTCCATCATGCCAACGCGCCGCGCTCGTGCCCCCGATAAGTCGCTTTGGTGCGTGGAATATACTGCTAAGTCTGAAGCGTCGTCTGGATGGAGTAGGCGTGTGCCTCGTGCACCACGTCGTCGCCACCCTCTCGCTCCTGGCTCCGTCCCATTCTGCTGTATGTACGCCTCCGATCGTCGCTCTTGCGCCCTTTCCTCGTTTACTGCAAGTGCATATTAATGTCGAGAAAATGTAAAGCGGACATCACGGTGAAATGATATCCACAAAATGACATGCGGGGTGGGCCTTGGCTGTGAGTGGTGCGTCCCGCCGGTGGTAGCACCCTTTTGATGCAGGCGAATTGTCTCATGACCGGCTGTGGATTATGCGGCTCGACCATGTGCGAGAAGACCGGTGGCGGTCGTCATCCGAGTGGATCGTCCTCGATTCCTGCGTCAATAATCCATAGGGTGCCGTGTGCGCAAGGAAGCTGTCCATCCATAGGCGCTAGATGATCTTGGTCGTCACGAGTCTCGAAGAGGTTATGGAACTCTGCGTCGCCGCCTCGGTCTCTCCACCCACCCTAGGGTACCACGTGTCCAACGTGTTCCCATTATAGGCCCGTCGTGGGGGTGGTGGCGAGAACATTGTCGTGTCTTGGGCGGTCAGCGGGTAAGGTGCGGTCTTTGCGAAAATAAGGGCGACAAAGCGGAAAGTGCTCCCATGACCACCCTTTTGCCGGGGTGTAGCAAACGCGCGGGGCGGCTCCCGCCCGTCTTGCGGTGGTGGCATCGCACAACCCTCGATAAAGTGGCGCGAGAGGACGCGGAAGCCCAGCGTAACGTGGAACCTCGTCGGGCTAAGCGTCGCTTGGGACTCTGCGGATGGATATAGGTGGGGTACCGCGGTCTCCACATGTCGTAGGGAACAAGATCCATCCGAATAAGGCAGTGCGTGACGAGGTGTGTCTGGCTGCCTCCATTGTCGCGTCCACAGGCGAATCATGAACTCCGTGGCGGGAATGTGGGACACGGACACGTTTGCGAGAATCGCGAGGCGATTACAGCCATAGCGCACCTTCGATCTCTTGCTCTCGGAGGTGGCACTCTTTGGAAGGCCATGCAGCGACGAACACAGTAAGCATTGCTACATCCTCAAGTAATGGTCATCTCCCTCACCGGAAGTGGAATGTATGAGTCTCGGTCTCCACGGTCCACAAGCGTAGAGAGTAGTACCACGTCAAAGCGTAGCAGCGTGCGGGATGTCAACATGCGGGCAGGCGGGAGGCGGTGTCCGCTTGGCCAGCGGGCGTCTGCGCTCGTCAAGGGCCACCTCTCCTGAGGCGCTCGGGACCGAGCTCGGAGGGCGCCGCCGTGAACCACGCCCGACAGCAGTGCCCCATCCCGTGGGTCGGCGGCTCGTGCAGCGTCGTCAAGCTGGAGCTGCGCCATCTCTGCGATACCTAAAATATGTTAGTGCGTATTTAAAACATATTGTGTGCCACAAGAGAACAAGGCAAAACATAGGATAAAAAAAGAAAATAACCACACATGACCATAACGAGTTAACACAAGATATCATTCTGTCCGTACATAAAGGCATATATTAACAGCAACACTACAGTGCACTGCGACATAACATTCCGTCCCATCGAAGGCATTAAAATAAGCAAGCCACATCGCGACTTAGTAATTATATCTTGCTCGTTCACGGTGCCTTTGCTGGCAAAGATGCATTTGGACGGCGGTGATGGAGTGCCCTACTATCTTGCACGGTCTAGCAGGGCCGGCGAACCCGTTGCCCGCGCTTGTTGTCATCCATGTCGTTCGGATCGTCGTGGTGGCGTCTTCCACGACCGGGGTGTTTGATCGTCGTTCGGCACCCACTTCACCAGTCCCGGCCAGAGGTCTCTGTAGTGCTTGTCCAGCCCGTACGAATGGAACTCGGCACCCCAAGTGGCAAAGAGGTGGTGGATATCGTAGTACTCGGAGATGTAGCGCTCGAAGATTGCCGCCACGCCGCGCCGCGCCAGCGTACACATCACGAGCATGGTTTGTGCGGAAGGCTGCGGTTTGTTGCGGTGCGGCGCTTCTTCTGTCGTGCGGACACGCTACGATCCCTCTAGCGTGGCCCATAACATACTTCTCCCTTAGCGGATCTCGAACTTACGCTGGCGCCATCCATGGTGCGAGTCGCGTGTGATCGCGCCTTGCGATATTTTTCTCCATGTAGGCATGCATTACCTCAGAAATTGTTTACCATCCTCGGATGCTTCTTGGCCATCATGGCTCTGTTAACAAAGTATCAGATGAGTGCGGTTCGGCTCTCCTCCACGATCGCCGTGATCGCGGGAGCGCACACCCTTGAGGACACCGTTGTACACCTCCGACATGTTGGTCGTCATGATCCGTACCTCGCACCATCGGTGTCGTGCAGCGAGGACCATTTCTCCGGTCGGTAGCGTGCGAGTTAACCTTGTGTGAACTCCCCAACTCTCGTGGACCCTCCGGTGATGCCCTGCCTCGGCATTCGCGAAGTCCCTTACATGCTTGCGGTGTCCTCATCGGTTTGTCTCCACACGCTTGAACTTTCTCCTTTGGTTACGCATGCGAGCTTCTTGAAAATTTTCATGAGGTCCTTGCTCCGAAATCTTGTGTGGAAGTTGGCCGCGAGATGCCTCATGCACCAACGGCTCTTTACATCGTTCCTTTGGAGCAGCGAGTGCGTCCGCTTTGGGTCGTGCTCAGCGCGTACATCAAGCGACGTGCGGTCAGAGATGACACACACACAGTCGATCTTGTACTACACTTTGCTTCACATTGCACAGGAACCACAACCAGCCTATCCGTGTTCTCACTCTCAACAATTGCGAGATGGTACCCTTGTACTTCCCACATAGGAAGGTGCCATCCATCGTCGACCGCAGACGACAATGCTTGAAAGCTTCAATCGCTGACGGAAGGCCCGAAGACCCTATCAAGAATAAGGCAATTGGACCCTTCCGTCGGATGCACCGCTCTAGCTTGTTTATGTATGTCCGGGATTACATTCTGCGATTTGATCGCGACAATCTTGGTACTAGGTTGTAGGCCTCTTGAATGTGCTAACATTCGCTCCAAGACCTTGCGTTTGGCCCGCCATGCCGTCTTGTAGCTGACCGGGAACCCCACAATATTGGCAATCTCTACGAGGAGGATGTTTGGCGAAATGGACACATCTGCGGTGACAAGGTGGCTTATCGGTGGCAACATAAGAGGAGGTCATGTTGCGGTGCTTGTGAGCGGTGAGCTAACTCGCATGTGATCCTTGACTGCTGTTATCCAAAATCACACTGCGGCTGACCATGAACATTGCGCATGGATCTTGCGGTATGAGATTCATCAACACACTTGCGATATGCGTGTCGGGTTGGACCTCGCACCGATACATCAGGCCGATGTTAGCGGCGTATTTAGCAATAGCATCTTGGCGGCGCTCTTGTCGAAGCGCGCCCTAGGAAGCGGTGTCATCATTGAACCCCGCTCGGCACCCTCCGATGTGGCGAACCGGCGGCGTTGTTGCAGCGTCGTCCAATCGTGAGGGCGTAAGCAATGTCGATGGTCACAAGCCCACGCTGCATCTCCTCGATGCCGACTTCTCCTTCTTCGTCGCCTTCAGAACTAGTTGTTTCCCGTCCTCCATGCTTTCCACCTCGTCCACAGGTCGGCCGGTACTCATGACAATCAATACGGGCTGCCCACCATCTCTCCGCACCTTCATTGGGCTCGAAATTGGCGGCCGCGCCTCCTCGGTCTCCATCGCCCACGTCTTTGCAGCGTCTCCTCCAACAGGAGACCAGCGCGGTGCTCCCCACCAGACTTCACGGAACCACCCGTCGGATGTCCCGTCCTCTCCACGACCCGAGCGTAGACCATCGGCGTGCATATATCGCGATGGCGGGGTTGCAAACAACCCCATGTAATTAGCCCATGAGCGTCACATGTGACCTTCATAAGTTATAAGCGGTCTACTTTGCACCACACGCAAGCGAGGATACACGCCTCGATGCGACTTCTTCCTTCGATGGCGCGATCGAGCGCGGAGCGCGCGCACCACCTTAGCTCAGAGGCCCATGTCCTTGAGGCGGCCCGGATCCGCGGTGCGATCGCAACAACGAGTCCGCACGCGTATGGTCCGTCACGTACTAGACCGTCCCGTGGAACACGAATAGATCTTGTATCTCGCCATAAAATACCTAACACAAGAGCAACTTCCACGACGCCACGTACTCTGAACACAAAAATTACATGGTTGCGAGTTGATCAATTTGTGTTTAAATATTACGTGAAAAATTGCACAATACTCTTGGATTCAAAATTATGTGGTTTACATGAGCAATTGTAATAAAATTTTGAGATCAACGTAAATTTATTCATTCCAAATGGAGTTCATATGATTTTTCTATCCATGAAAGGTTGAAGTAAATTTCATTTCTACTATAAAAAATTCAAAATTTTAGGGATACTACAAAGTGTTAAACCAATTCTAAGTTAAAGTAAAAAAATCACTTGATTTTCCCAAAGCATTTTTAGTTTCCATACCAGAGTTAGACCTAGCCTATAGTAATGACATGCGGGGTCTACTACAGAAATTCTTTGCCATTTAATTTTGAAATAAAAACTTACTAGCAGTTCGACCCGTTTGTCATTGGCGCGTCTCTGCGTAGTGCATGGACGAAGGTCAATATGCGATTAAGAGTACATAGATAAGCGCTCAGTGGAGTCGGGACCGTCGGCGACTCTATTTCAATTGTACTTCTACTTAGCGAATGACCCTGAATATTTTAATATTTTATGATGTGCGCTAACAACAATAATAAAATTGTCCGTGTGATCGACATTTTTACCGACATAAAATTGTGACACTAACAACAATAAGTACGCTAAGTCAACTAATTACGGCCTAATCGTAATGCTAACTCACTGAGTATTCTAATTACTTGCTAATCAAACCGTTTTTCAATTTTGCGTCAGAACACTAAGTCAAGATATACCTTTGCGAATTATAACTATTGGTTGCTATCATTTATCTTATTACATCATAATCACATTGCTAAAACTTACTACAACTACAGTTGCATCACGAATATCTCATACCTTTTGTATGCCGCCTCGCTTCTCCCTCCTCTTACGAGGCTGTTTGCTTCTCTCGCTCACTCTGCTAAGTTTCTCTCGCTCGCTCGCTAAGCGCTAATCTTCTTTTGCTCACGTCGGGCGGCGGGGCGGCGAATCGCCCTTCGCCCCTACTTATCTGTAGGCGATACAAGCGCGCTTCTTTGCTCGCCTTGAGCCCTTGCCGGGGCTCAGGCGCGTGGTGCCAAACCACGATGTAACCGCGCGCCGCATGTGCGTGGCTCGTGGTTTGCAACACTTCTTGCCGGCGGCGGGGTTGCGGCTCCGATCTTGAGCGGGCCGCTGCGCCCGACCCTCGACGCGTGGCGAGCCACCACTGCTGCCGGGCCGTCCCGGCTGCGGCGAGTGGTGCCACGGCGGCCCCGCCGCCGGGTCCCGGTCGAGCGCGACCGCGCGGCCATCACGTGCATGCAGCGGCTTTCTTGCTGCGTCGGGGCGGCGTGGTCTTCTGCGACACCGAGCGGGCCGGGCACTGCTGCCGTGGGGCGGCGGCGGTCGCTTCTTTGCCGTCCCGGCAACGCGGCCAGTGGCGGCGAGCCAAAGCGAAATTCGCGACTAATGGGGCCAAGCGGGAATTTTAAATGCGGCATATGGCCAAAAGTGTCAAATTTCCAATTATACATGAGCATATCATTACATTTATCCCTCGTCAAGATGATATATATATATATATATATATATATATATATATATATATATATATATATATATATATATATATATAGCGAGCTTCTACTAGCGAGGGCCAGAGCGGCAATGCATGTTTTATATATATGAAAAAGTAGCGGGAGCTCTAGGCGACACTAAACAAAATTAGTACTACTTGACTTGTTGGGAGCTCTTACGTATCTCTGAAACTCTATTTGGATGACATGGAAAATTTCTTTGGCTGAAAGTTATTCATTTTGGAAGGTGTACTGTTTCTCGCCTTGCAAATGTTCCAACACGAGCAAAGCGGATAGATAGATTCGTTCAATTCCACTTCGCTAAGGGAGAGCAAAAACCTAAATCAAATTATTGTTTTTCACCATCGCCCTTTTATGTGATGTCGATGATCAAATCGCCGATCTTATGAACATATAAATGAAAAGAGGAAAAATGTGCGTGACTTGAGTGGATCGACTTGCTCTTTATTGCTATGAACTCACGATTACAAACAGAGTATCTAAAAACACAACACTTTGCTAAGTCTTGCTTGATGTCTTCGTCTCTCTCGATGTTACGTGTTACATGCATCTCGTTGTCCCTCTCTTCCGACCTTCTATGGTCCCCTTAAATACTTGATGAAGCGGTGGCGGTTATCCCACGAAGAGACATCCGTTGAGGAAGCGGCAGCGTCGGTCGGGAAGAGATGGCGGTTTAGCGGTTCTACTAAGCTGCGAGGCGGTTGGTGAAGATGTCAAGCTGTTTGGCGGTTAATGATTTAGGAGGCGTTAATTCATCAGCCGTGATAGTGTTGTAATTATGTGGAATATGAAACACGTGATTCATTCATCACATAGTGAGTGGCGTGGTCGGAGACTCGACCCGAGCGCTTTGTTCATAGCTTCACGAGCACTTACAGTGCGTGGACTAGGTTTGAGACTTAGTCAGGCCGAGGTATTTATTATATAACTTCCGTAATACCTTGACCCGATTAGGTCGGTGGTCTTAGAATTCGACCACGAGCGTATGGTCTTTATCATATATTAGGATAATATATGAATATTTTAATCCTCAACGGCTAGCCCCGAACTTTTAAATGAATGTTGGTCGTGCGGACCGTTCTTGATGCAATCATATCGAGCAGACCTCTCATTAAATGCCGTGGGACTCGAGTGATCTGTATTCATTTTAAAGTTGAAAGCTTGCTTTGGAAAAAGGAAAAAGCCTTTACATCGCGAGGCAAAAGGTATTTGCAGTTGGACTTCTCATGAGTCGATTCTGATGAAATGCCTATAAAGCGACCCGTGAGTGCTTTAAACCTTTACGCCTCTATCTCCAAGAAAATCTTCCTTGAGTTCTTCACCCAAAAAGGAAAGCATCATGTCGGACCTCATATAAGCCCAGTCGATCTCGATCGGCGAAAAAGATTGAAGAGTTTGGAGAAAGGTGGGTTGTTACAGACGGGAGTTTGATCTTTTGGAGATCGGCTTTTGGAAACCTTGCCCAGCGGCGAGGAGGAGAGATCGGTGTTCCTCGCGTATGTTGAGTGCGGGCTCAAGCTTCCAGCACATCCTTTTCTTTCTCAAGTGCTGGAGTTTTATGAGGTTGAGTTGATCAACCTTGCTCCTAACGCCATTGCAAACCTGAGCATCTTCGTCTACCTCTGCGAAGCGTACTTGGGGATTCCACCGTCGATGGAACTCTTCAAGTACTACTATCGGATGGCGAATCTGAAGAAAGCGACCAGCACCACAGGGAATGTACCTTAAGGCTTCATGGCGGTAAGTAGCGAGTATATTCGTATGTACTCGAAGTCCTCTTGGTCGTCATGGAAGAAAAGCTGGTTTTATATGAAGGTTACGCGAGAAGACGGCCTGTATTACAGCGGTAAGAAGGCAGTCGAAAATTCGCGTTGGCGTTCCTCCTCGAAGAAGGAGGGAAATGTTGGGAGATGGATTGAGGCTATCTATCTCTTGAATGTCGAGGTTTAACCTCACACGCGTTGTGAGGACTTTTCCATTAGGAGGATTAGTCCTTTAAAGACCGAGAACACGCTCGATGCTCGGTTCATTGGTGGCGATGCGCTACGAGGATTACGATCGGGTAATTTTTAGAAAATACCGGCCAGTTTATTTTGCGAGTTGATTATTTCCATAAAACTAAGATCTTTCATTTGCATTTGCGGTCTTGTCTTACGAGGGCGTCGAAATAGGATCAAAATGATGCATGTTTGGCGAACACGATGACAAGGCTAGCTTTCCTTTAATCCTAGCACTTGTTAGTGCAGGAGAGGACCGAAAGACTTAGGGTAAGTGTATTAACTTCTTTTCACCTTTGCGATTATTTTCGATCGGTTTTAATCCTCTTTATGTGTAGTTGGTGGGACTTAAAATCAATGAGGCTACGGAGGCGTGTGAGCCTATTGATTATCAACCCGACCTTGTGATCGTGAGGCGTGATCCGGTTGAATAACAAGCGAAAAAATAACCACGCAAGATGAAGTATATTCTTCACTGATTAACTTGGTTTGTTAAATCGGTGGCAATTCTTGAGTCTCGTATAGTTGTCCATGAGGCAATATTTCACGAGACCGATGAAACCACACTACGATCCGAGTCGGGGACCGTGTTCTCGACGGATAGCGAAGACATCGCATCGATCTTACGATCGGAAATGTGGAAAATGTAATTGAACCTACGATTCGGGCGGGTGGGAACAAAGAAAAAAATAGTATAGCGGACTTTAAACGGTAGCGTTATAAGATCAAAACTAAGAAAATCACGGTATGTACAATTTTATCGAAAAACATACCTCGTATATCCCAAGTAGAATTGAACTTTGTGTTTCTCTTGTGCGGATCTGCTTTGAATCCACGTAAGCTTCAGACCAATCCCATTCAACGGTCGAGGCGATCGGAGGTAGTTCGGCCATTGTCTTCCTCGGGTAGGACATCTTGAGGATGGCGTGGTTGGAGGAGCCCCAGAGCAAACTTTGGTTACAGGCGAGCTAGATCCGTAATAGTCACTATCTGACAGCGGAGGTAGAGACCATTCTTGATCTTCCACGAGGTTCGATGCACGAAGTCATCCTCCAAAACTAACAAGTTTCCTTTCTCAACTCGATTTGCGCGAGTAAGGAACTTGATGATTATTGGGGAGAATATCGGATCGCTTAGCGGTGAAGTCAGATAAAATTTATACCGATTACAACGATGTCGTAATTCGGTAAGTGTCTTCAATCTTCTCCATAACCTTTCTTGAGGTTTTCAATAAGGTTTATGGAAGAAATGCTCCTTATCGACATATGATCGAAAACCTCGCTACGGTCGGAGGACTAGCAAGCGAGTTAGGATATTAGAAGAAAAACACTCTGAGATAGAAAGTAAGAGTTCTTCTTCTTTTTCCTTATTAAGACTTTCCTTTTATTCATTCTCCTTATCGGAGATTCTTTTGATAGATTTAGAAAATAAAAGAAGATGCTTTGGTGAAAAGGCGGAAGAATAAAGCTTGAAGAAGAACTTGGGCTAAAAACGGTCGATCGAAGTCTTGTGACCCGGTAATAAAAAGCTTACGGATGATTCGGGAAGAGAGAGGAAGATGGCGGTCGTAGCCATGACTCGATACATCTTCCAATCTTTTTACTTAATACTTGCTTTGTCTATGCGAGAACAAAAACAAGCATTGACGAGTGAAGAAGGCTCGGAATTTGAGCAAGACAAGGCGGCTCGTGCTTAGCTTGGACGAGAAAATCACCTCGCTAAACAAAATGCTCTTTGATATGGGCGCGGGATCAAGCTTGCCCTCCTTGAATGACCCAATAGAGAAGGTCAACTTTCTTGGCTCTTTGTTGGAAGAGCTCAAGGTTTTGCTCAAGACCACTAGGAGAACTATGCCCACTCAGTTAAGGAGTCTATTGCTAATGAGTCGGTCTTGCTTTGGCAAAGTGAAAGCTTCAAACCCATCAACTAACCTTCAAGCCATCGAAGAGGATTTCAGCTGCTTACATGAGAGGCAAATCGGATCCTCATGAGAGATGAAACCTCTAGGCGAAAAGGTCGCGAGAAGAGATGGAAGTCGGATCTCCATCTAGCGATGGTTAGCTTAGGCATTCTCTTAGTAGTTTAGGCTGCGGGAAAAACAATGCATACTGATGTAAAGACTTACCTTTCTCTCATCAAAATGGAAAAAATTCTTTTATTTATCCGATTAGACTTGTGAATTTATGTATTACCTAGCCCCATTTGTTATATAGTAGAAGATCTTTACTATATAATAGTGCTACACAGCCAAGAATATAAATCAAATTTCAACCATTACTTGTAAGTATGTCTTGATCGGTAAAAAGCGATCGTGATAATACTAGGAAACCTTTATGGTCGGAGCAGTGTAGGTTTGACTAGTTATAAATCTGTTTTTAATGATCGAAGTACTTTACTAAGACAACATATGGTCGGAAAAATAAAAAATTCTCCTTGATAAGAGGAAAAACATGAAGAACATATGTTAAAAAGGAGAAAGGTGGTTTTACTTCTATCGATGCTCAATCTTGGTCGGAATGAACCTAGCTAGGAAATAAAGGTATAAACTATATTTATAAGGCGTGCTCATGCTCGTAGTTATTGGCGGCGAGGATCGTAGGAAAGAGACCGTCGCTAGGAAGCTCCTTCGATTAGCGGAACCACGTGCGAAAAGGAGACTTCGACTAGGAGGTTTCAGTGTCGACCGATAGCCAAACAAGAGTAGAGCGAATTTTGAAACATAGACTATATACTTTATACTCGAGCATATGAGCCGCGATCGACGAGGATTAGGCAGCGTCATATAAATAACATCACCGCTTCTCCAAAATTAATTATTCAATTTAGAGAATTTAAATGAAATGAAATGAAAAGAAATAAAGAAAAGATTAAACAAAGAACTTACGCAATTGGTCAATGTTCCATGAATTTGACAAAACCTGCCGTCGACATGGCTAATCGTCTTGAGCACAGTCGGGTAACCGACCACGATGTAAGGACCTTCCCATTTAGGGAAAGCTTATTGCGCCAGCTTGGCTCTGAATTTTACGAGAACGGATCACCTCTGAGATAGGTTGCGAGGTTGCACCTTACGATTGTAGTACCTTCGCATGGCTTGTTGGTAGATTGCGAGCGAATCAAGGCTTGGTTCCGTCGTTCTTCAAGGAAATTGATATCGTCAGTCGATGTTCTTCTGATTGCTTAAGTTAAAACAATCGGTCTGGCGAGCCAATTTTCAGTTACGGAGGAAGCATAGCTTGGCCCCATAAACCAAAAGAAAGGTGTTTCACGGTCGCATACGGTGGTCGTGGTCGGACGACCCATAAAGCGAAGGAAGTTCTTGAACCCAAGCCCACGACCGTTTTATTAGCGGTGAATACTCGGCGTTTTATCCTGTATTAGGATACCATTGGCGCTCATTGCTCCATTGCTCGTGGATGAGCCACGAGCGAAATGGATTTTGATTCCTAGTTCTTGCGAAATTCACGGAAATTCTTGCTTGAAGCTGGAGATGCAGATTATCGATGATGATCTGTTGGGTACACCAAATCGTGTAATCACATTTTTGTTATGAACCTCTTAGCGGCTTGGTTGTAACTTTTACAAGCGGCTCGGCTTCGATCCATTTTGTAAGCGTGTCAATCATGATGAGCGAAATTGAAGCCCGGGTGCTCTTAGGAATGGTCCCGAATGTCGATCCCGAGGTTGCAAAAGGCCAAGAAAGAGGATTGTTTGCAAAGCTTGTGCGGTTGATGTACTTATCGGCTATGAAGCGACATTATGCGCGCCGTCCGAGCTCTTTTGCATCATGAAGGCGATTGGCGATGGTATCCTTGCACGAAGGCCTTCAGAGCCGAGGGTTACGTAGGAATGATGTGCTCCACAGACTCCTTCATGAATTTGGTTAGCAACTTAATGCCGGTAGATTGAGATATGCATCTCATCAACACTCCATGAGATCCTCGTTTATACAAAGTGCGTTCGATTAGAGTGTATGATTTGGCCTTTCGTGCTATCGATCGGCCTCGCATCATCTTGAGGAATTAGGTCATCTTGAAGATAATTGTAGATCGGCGTCATCCGATCTCTACCTTGATCGTCACCGATCATGGAGCATCTAAGTTATCGAGTCAATAGGATTGACTGATGTAAACTATCGATGTTCTCGGAATGCTCGACCAGGGGTGAATCGAGTTGCTCGAGAAAAACTCCGTGGGACGGTTGACCTAGTAGAGGCCATCAGTGCCAAGCGATCTGCTAGAAAGTTCTCCTTTCTAGGAATATGTTGGATCTGGAAACCGAAGAAGTGCTTTTGAATTTCCGTACTTCGCGGATAGGAAGACATCTTGGTACTCGAGCATTGGTACTCTTTCCCTACTTGATTCGCTACTAGTTGAGAATCGCCCTTCACTAACAATTTGCGAATCCGGCGAGCAATTTGCTCGAAGTCTGCCGACAAACCTTCATACTCGCCACATTGTTTGTAGCGGGAAAGTTAAAGCTGGACGGCATACTTGATGTGTTCGCGGTGGGGATATCAAGGCGACTCGACCCGATCCTTTAAGCATTAAGGAACCGTCAAAGTACATTGTCCACTCGTCGTGGCGCTCGTACTCGAGTCCTTGCTTAGATTCGGGTTTGTCCACTCGGCAATGAATTACGCTATTGCACGAGACTTTATATTTGTTCGTGAGATGAAATGGAGGTCGAGCGTCCCTAGTTCCACCCCCATTTGCTATTAGTCTGATGATTCCCTATTTCCAAGGACTTGACCTAAGGGATATCCGATGAAACACGACCACTTTGTGGGCACGAAAGTAATGCCTTAGTTTCCTTGAAGCCATAAGGAGACTATAAAGCAACTTTTGTACTGTGGATATTTTCCTTTGGCCCATGTAAGACTTAAACTACGTAATATCTTGAGTCGTTGGGCGTTTTCACGGTCTCGACGATTACACCACTGACGACTTGTGGCGTTGCGACTCGTAAATCAACGATGTTTCCCTGGTCTTGGAGAGACTAGGGCCAGGGCACTCGTAAGGTACTCTTTGAGTTTTCAAAGGCATTGTTAAACCATCGTCCATCGAAACTTCCATGTTTAGAAGAAGTTTAAAGAAAGGTAGTCCCTTTTCCCTAACACGGCTGTAAACGACTTAGCGCGCCATACAACGATTAACCACGGACTTCCTTCTTAGTGGTGGGCGCATCGATGGATGGCGATATCTTTCTTTGGGTTTGCCTCGATACCTCTAGCGAAACTAGGAAACCGAGCGACTTTCGGTGAAACCCGAACACACACTTCTCAGATTCAACTTGAGGTTATGTCTTCTCAAGTTATTGAAAGTCTCTTTAAGGTCAAGCATATGATCGCGGAGTTGACACTTTTTACTACCAAGTCATCAACGTAGGCTTCAAATTTTGACCTATTTGTGGGTGAAGGTTTTACGCATTAATCTTTGAAAAGTGGCACGGCATTTTTGAGACCAAAGGGCATCTTTACATAACGATAAGTGCCAAATGGAGTGATGAAGGAAGTTTTCTCTTCATCTTCTTTACTCATACTAATCTGGTGGTACCACAGTAGGCATCTAAAAACTTAATAACTCACACCGGAGGTAGAGTCTACAAGTTGATCAATGCGAGGAAGGGAAAATCGTCCTTCGGACAAGCTTTATTAAGATCTGTGAAGTCTATACACATCCTCCATTTCCCATTACTCTTCCTAACCATTCTGAGATTAGCGAGCCATTGAGGTGATGTACTTCACGAATAAATCCGACCTTTAGAGCTTGTCAATCTCGGTGGATGGCGTCCTTCGGTCGGTCTGCGAAACGTCGAGCTTACCTTGGCCGGATGTTTGTCGGTGGGTGCTAGCTGTGCTCGATCACCTCCTAGGGACTCGGGCATGTCGGATGGTTGCCATGCGAATACATCCTTGTTTGCTCGGAGGAAGGAGGCGGCGACTCTTCCTATTTAGGATTGAGTCTGCTCCGTCGGCACCTTTGGTGAGGATCCACCATCATTGCTTGACATGGCGTTCCTGAAGAAGCGCCTTTGTCGAGTAGAACCTCTTTAGTGCAGTCGGATGGTTTGGGCGTTATCTTGGAGTGCAGGTGCTTGACACGCACGGATGATGAGTCGAATTTACGGTCGGTAGCTCATCGACCAGTTCTAAAGACAACCGATCACATCGTATGCCATTTTGCGATCTCCACGAACCATGATCACACCTTTCGGTCTGGCATTTTCAAACTTTGATACCCGTAGTGCGTGGCTATCAAGAATTTTGCTAACAGCCGGACGACCAAGAATTCCATTATATGCGGTTTGAAATCAACCCGTCAAATGAAATCTTTTAGTTCGGAAGTTATCGGGACTTCAAGCGTAGCAGTAAGGATACTTGTCCTATCGGTTTGGCGATAGAACCGGGAACTATGCCATGAAAGGCGTATTTCACGGTTTTACTTTTGATCAGGAACACTGCATATCTTCTAAAGCTCCGAAAATAAGATATTTAAGAGCTACCACCGTCTATCAAAACTCGATTGACTTTGCAATTATTAATAGTAGGTTCTCGATAATAGGGAACCTACCGGTCGAGTTGATGAGGCGAGGCAATCTTCTTTCTTTGAAGGAGATCACGGTATCAGACCACCTTGATGGTTTGGTGATGATCGAAGGTTAGATAGGTTGACCTCTCGCTCCATGGCTTTCGGATAGCGGCGTGAGTCGTATGAAGAAGAACCTCAGAAGATCATATTGACCGTCTTGTTGAGGCTCTGGTACTCCATCTCTTCGTCGCCATCCTTGTCCTTTTTGGAACTTGTTTCCCCAACTCTGGATTGCGGGAAGTGGGCCTTTACACGCATAGAAATCCTCCGGCTTCTTTTGCCAAACCGACATGTGCGCAAGTCATGCCACACTTTGTTGGTGAAGTGGACACCACTTCTTGCCTTTATTATGGCCATCGGTGGAACTTTGGCTTTGCCCGGCCGGTATAGTCCTTCTTACCCTTGAGCGGTTTATACGGAACCGCTAGGACTTCTTTGGTGCCCGTTTTGCGGTGCTTCTTCTTCTTGAAACCTTCTTGGGATTCTTTTACGACTTCTCAAGGCGAGGTTGAGGATTTTCTCTTTTCGATCAATGGCTTGATCCATTCAACGCCTCACTAAGCGGCGCATACTTATCGACCATGTCAAAGAGTTGGCGGTTGTTCATGGAGGATTCATAGCGATGTCCTCCGTAAACCGCCGATTCCTTAAACACTTGCCTTGAATGCGAATCACGAGAAGATTACGCAATTTACGGAATAAATTTGAACTGGTGAACCTCTTGATGTCTTGTGGAGAGTTTCCTTTGGTTCTTGCGAGTTCGATGGAGATCATCCTCCTTTCGAGCGTCGTCGTACCACGGAAATTCACAATCAACGGATCGCGAGCTGTTCCCAAGTATAAATAGATCCGGCCAGGTTGGTTAAGCAACCAAGGCCGGGCGATCCTTCGAACAGTGGGCAAATAATTAGCCATCACGTTTTGATCACCACCGGTTTGCTCGATGGCGGTGGTGTATATCTGGAGAAACTCTAATGGATTTTGAGATCCATCGAATTTATCAAGTTGGCGGTCGGAACCCATTAGGCCAGCGTGCGACTTGGAGCCTGCGAGAAAGGCTCGACAACACATGGCGATTCATAGCGCCTTCTTGGAAAAGGTGCGGATTAGGATCGATGGGAGATCGGTTTCTTCTATTTGAGCAGCAGAGCTCGTCGTCCGATCCGATCGTGGGCGTTATCATGGCGCTGACCATTAGCATGGTTCGGATGATGGCGGAGATCATACGGGCCAATCGGTGCTCTCCTTGGCTGGGGAAGAGGCCGTTGTTGAAACAACCTTCTTCCTTCATGACCTCTTGGTCGGAATCGCCGAGAGGTCTAGGTATCGGTGGATGACCATGCTGCCCTCTCTTGAGGAGGCGTTGAGATGAAGTCACCGTTAGACTTTGCGACATCCCTTGCCCCTGCGCGCTTCCGTGCTGCATGCGCGTTCGTTGAAGAATTTCGATACTGCTCCACCAATTGGGTAAAGCCGGAGCTTGGCGAGCGAGTCGATATTATTAAGAATATTTTGGATCGACACAAGTTACGAGCTATTCAGAAGGTCTCGGAGGATTCATCGAAGATGTTGGTGTTCGGAGACCGAAGTTCCTCTGGACCTTTGGCTAACCCGTCATGCTGTCATCCTTGGTGAAATTGCACCAGCGTATTAGGCGATGGGCGTCCATCGGCTCCGTTGCTCTCCGGTAGGTGGTGCTTGATTGCCGCGCCATCTCCATTAGCGGTGGTGGCGGGCGGGGTGTGCGGGGCTGCGAGTGGCATCACGATCGGCATTTCGATCGTGTTGACCTCATGCTTCGACAACGATCTTACGAGGAGCTTCCACTTGTGACTAATGGAGAACTTCTCGGTGCTTCTACGAGACTTCCACAGCGGAGACGGTCGGAGATGAGAACCTCCGGAGGTCTTGGCGGCGGGCTCGGCTGATTCGGCGGATTGCCGGCCGGATCTTGAGTCTTATCGTCCTCGCTCGGCCCATTACGGTGAGGTCTCATCGACACCGTTACGGATGCGGTTGGTCCTGGAATTTCGAGGCCGTTGGTGAATACACATCGACCATGATTGTGTCAAGGGTATATTGACCCTCGGGTTGTGGGTGAGTATTGTCACCTTTTTCGCGGTCGAAGCGGTCTTGAAAAAATATTCGGACGTCGGCCCGGTCGGAACAACCCGTTCCTCGAGCGCCTCTTGGCGCAGCGGTGTATCTTCATCCATCCGCTCAAGTTATTTGTCGTCGGCGACGTCACGAACCATCGGAGGAGGGCGAAGATTCCCCATGTTGCATGGCTTGGATGCGAGCTTCCATGTCAAGGTTGGAGTAGTCATCCAAGTCGAACCGGTTTTCCTCATCCCAAGTTCTGCCATACTTGTAATTCACGAAAATGGAAAGCGGATGAGTTGAACAAAGAACCTTCTTAGAAGTTTTGCACTATCTTCCCCACGGACGGCGCCGGTATCGGCGATCAAATCGCCGATCTTATGAACATATAAATGAAAAGAGGAAAAATGTGCGTGACTTGAGGAGTGGATCGACTTGCTCTTTATTGCTATGAACTCACGATTACAAACACGAGTATCTAAAAACACAACACTTTGCTAAGTCTTGCTTGATGTCTTCGTCTCTCTCGATGTTACGTGTTACATGCATCTCGTTGTCCCTCTCTTCCGACCTTCTATGGTCCCCCTTAAATACTTGATGAAGCGGTGGCGGTTATCCACGAAGAGACATCCGTTGAGGAAGCGGCGCGTCAGTCGGGAAGAGATGGCGGTTTGCGGTTCTACTAGCTGCGAGAGGTTGGTGAAGATGTCAAGCTGTTTGGCGGTTAATGATTTAGGAGGCGTTAATTCATCAAGCCGTGATAGTGTTGTAATTATGTGGAATATGAAACACGTGATTCATTCATCACATAGTGAGTGGCGTGGTCGGAGACTCGACCCGGCCTTTGTTCATAGCTTCACGAGCACTTACAGTGCGTGGACTAGGTTTGAGACTTAGTCAGGCCGAGGTATTTATTATATAACTTCCGTAATACCTTGACCGATTAGGTCGGTGGTCTTAGAATTCACGACCACGAGCGTATGGTCTTTATCATATATTAGGATAATATATGAATATTTTAATCCTCAACACCGCCGTCCCAAAGAAATATGACCGTCAAGTCAAAATCCTCAAATTTCTTTGGGTTTGATGGTTTCGTCCGGACAAAAAGCGTTTTGCTGGTTCTACTACAGTCCTTTCACTTTGTATTTCATTATGGGTGAAAGCGCTTTGATTCGGATGGTGTTTGTCATTCGATGTGTTTGACCATTTCATTTACTTCGTGTGTTTCGTTGGTGGTTTGTGGTATGCTTATTTGTTTTGCGCTTACTGCATAGGTTTTGACATATTACTTGTGCGAGAATTCTTTGGAGTTCTGTCGTCTTTACGAGATCATCGCCCATACATTTGCGGTGGCCTTGGTATTCGTTCATCTGATTTTGTTATTGCGATGTTACATTGTCATGTGCATAATTCTGATCGTGAGTTTCGTGGTTCTAAGCGTGGTTGGTATTTTTAGCTTTTTCACATAGTTTGTTTGCTTCCTTTGTTCGCTTTGATTTTGTATTCGCGATTCGATTTTGCTCAATAGGTGCTCCTTGTCTTCGTGTGGTAGGCTAGACCAGTCTCACGTCTTCTCTTTTGAATTCATGGCTGCCCTCGGTTTGGTCTCAACTGGCTTGTTTTGGCCTCGGGCGTCTTGATACCAGCAGTCGTCGGTCGGTGATTACAGTGGGTTATGTGCCTTTTAGTAGTGCCGTGTTGCTCTCTGTTTTTCTGGCGCTTATGCTTATTTTCAGTGTGCTTATGATAGATTGTCCGGATGACCTGCCAGCACATCATGTGTTGCCTTCGCGCTCTATGTGTGCATTGCAGCTAGGTGCGTTTGTGCCATTTGCTCTGCCAGTATGCACGCGTTATGCCAATCTGTCTTACCTATCAAACACTCAACGTTCTCTGCTCGTGTTGTCGCATGGTGTGCTCAGATGGATTGTTCCATGTCTTGATAAATCTGCTTCTTTCGAATACCTATTTCACTACGCATGATCTACGTTTCGTATGATATGCTTATTCAATTATACACACATGTGTAGACAGTTGTTCTTACAATTTCTGTACATTCTATCCATGTACCTGCACATCGCACTTCTGCTTTTTTCTCTTGAATTCTACAACATAAGTACGTAGGTGTGTTGATTTTCTGCTAAACATAAAGATATCTGCTGCTATACTGTTTTGTTGATGCTTTCATCCAGTCCCTAACATATGTAGGCATTTGCTGTCAGCAAATTATAGCACTCGGAGAAGTATTGCAATATTTGTGAACCGAAAGGAGACAAGATTGCTGCGTTGGCACTCGGAGGAGTGTAAGAAAGATGGAAAGCCAAGACACCAACATGCTGATTCTGCCTAGTGGAGAAACTTCAATTGGAGCTTCGAAGAGATCAGTGCGGAACCGAGGAACATAAGGTTAGTGTTGAGTACAGATGGAATGAATCCTTTCGGTAACATGAGCAGCCGACATAGTATCTGACTCGTGAATCTATATATGTACAACCTACCTCCTTGGCTATGTATGAAGCGGAAGTATATTTTGATGTCACTACTTATCCAAGAGCCGAAGCAACACAGGAATAATATTGATGTGTACATAGCACCATTCTTTGGAAGATCTTGTGACACTATGGAATGAAGGGTACAAGTATGGGATGCATACAAGCGAGAAAATTTCACTTTACATACGCCATATTGTTATGTACCATCAATGATTTTTCTGCCCTTAGTAACCTGTCGGGGTTTAGTACAAAAGAAGACAAAGCCTGTCCGCACTGCTCAAATGGACAGGATGGAGTACGGATGTCGGACCAGGATTTTCAAATACCGAATCCTCTACGAATACACCGTGCTATTCCTGGATCATAGATAGCACTCACGGATACATCAGAATCATTTCATACATGGTGTAAAACCATACCATTCATTAACTTAACACATCGAGTTTACATAGACGCATCGGGTCAAGTTTTTAATAAAGGTCGAGCAGGCCAAATGATTACATCACAAAAGTAGCGGGCGACAGCGGAAGCAAAGGGGTGAGGCACATCTCTCCACATGCAGCGGCGGGAAACACAATGTACATCCGATATAACCCGAAAACTTCGGATAATATAGGATGCACCTAGGTACCCGGTAGTCGGCTAGGCAGGGCGAGGCCGACTCTGAAATTAAATCTGAGTCTGTTTGGAACATTACTTAAGCCATGGAGGGATTCTTTGGCGGTGGTGGCGGCGGATCTTGACCTTAGCCACGACCATTTCCACGACCTCTTCCTCGGTAGGTTCACGAAGGCTCCACAGATTGGCGGCGGCTCTTTTAGGAGGCATCTGAAGAGCAGTGAAGCTTAGAACAAAAGGAAGTATCTGAGGTTTTCTAGCCCTCTAAGGTACATACACAAAAGAACCTTAAACCAACAAGAAGATCGAACTCAAACAAAACAAAGCCAGAAAAGGCTGCATTAATAATAAAGGGGTAGGTGTTACATGACGTCTGAAATATAGCCTATAAGCTAATCTAAGTCACGAGACACGATACAAACACAACGCCTCTGAGGCGAATGAACAAAGGTGCTTGCAGCAAAAGGCGCTAAAGCAAACACATTTGGCTAATCTAAGCTAACTACTCCTCCAACGAATGCTTGCTACCACAAGCGGTGCAGTTTCCCGGGGAGCGGGAGCGGGAACGGCTTTGACTGAAATCCGGCGAAGTGGAGCGAGAGCGATCGCTGTCGATGGTGGGTGATCGTGAGCGAGGCGGGGCGGTGAGGCTAGCGGCGGTGGGCTCTCGGGGTCGATCACGAAGTGGCTGCGATGGGCGTCGCACGCTCTTGCGCGCGGTCATCCGGGTGTGGGCTCCCTTGGGGCGAAGTGGTCGATCGAGCGTCCTGTCACTGGGGGCGATGACAGGTGGAGGAGAAGCTGTAGCTGGAGCTGGAGCGGTGATCGTCGTGGCGGCGGTGAGGCGGGCTAGCTCTGCGACGGCGGTGTCCCTTTCCTGAACTGCAACTAAATAAGCCTCGTCGCTCCGAAGCATGTTGTTGCGGAGAGTGTCGGAGTGGGCGTAGCTTCCAGTGAGGAGCATCCGGAGTTGCCGGATCTCGCCCATGGCGGTGCGGATGGTGGAGGACATCGCCCGCGTGAGCTGCATCTGATGAGTCAGGAGGGGGTCGTCGTCGCTGGAGTCGAATACTTCTGGGACTTGCCCTCCATCGGGGAGGAACGGGTGGTAGCGGAATGGAGATTCCCGTAGGAGGTCCCCGTGCATCCAACACAGGCGAGTGGAGGCGACTCGGCGGCATCTGGGCGGCGTCCATAGCAGCTGCGTTAGGGTGCCTCGGCCACAAAGGTGTGAGGTGAACTTCGCCAATCACGGCATAGAGAAAACCTCCATTGTCGGGACTCGCGGTCCATGATCCTTTCAATCGTCCTCTACGAAGAGTAGAGGCGTGTGTAGCGAATCTTGCATTAGCGGCGAAGGGCGTCGTGAAGTCTCGTCGTGCTCTCCATAGAGCAGTGGTCCCATGGCCCGTGAAGGTGAGTTGGCCATCTACAAAATTTTGAAACAAAAGAAAAGTCGAGAAAAACATAATGAATGCGAGAGATAAGTCTGAGAACTAGGAGTGATGAGTAAAAGCAATAAATACATCATATTTTGCCAAAGTTTTTCTTAAGTTTTTAAAAATAGGACAAAATTCCTTATGCTCGACCAGTCTAGCTAAGGGTCCTACAGTCGTATGCTCTGATACCAGCTCTGTCGGACCAGGATTTTCAAATCCTGAATCCTCTGCGAATACACCGTGCTATTCCCTGGATCAGCAGATAGCACTCACAGATACATCACTGAATCATTTCATACATGGCGTAAAACCATACCATTCATTAACTTAACACATCAGAGTTTACATAGACCGCATCGGGTCAAGTTTTTCAATAAAGGCCGAACAGGCCAAATGATTATATCACAAAAGTAGCAGACGACAGCGAAAGCAAAAGGGGTGAGCACATCTCTCCACGAAAGCGACTAGGGAAACTGTGTACATCGATATTACCCGAAAGCTTCGGATAATATAGGATGCACCTAGGTACCGATGAAGTCAGCTAGACTAGGCGAGACCGACTACAAAATTAACTACTCTTGAGGTTCCCTTGGCCATCAACCCGGGATCCTCGTAGTATGTGTAGTCTCCTTGCTCCATATCATCTGGAAGGTTTGGGGAGGGCGAGTGAGCACAACTACCGTGCTCATGAGCCAACACACGTATGCATAGTATATATGCAAGGCTTAACAAGGATGGCTCAGGGTTCTTTTATTTGCTAAAGCAACATTTTCAATTATCATAAGTACAAATCCCTATGACTTAGCATTTTAAATAAATTGTATTTTCATTAAAGAGAATAAGTGCAATTAATAAATAATAGTAGAGGCTACCTCCACCTCATGCTTAATTTTGATAACGGCTACATCCACCGATTATCAACCTTTGGGTAAACTACCGGGAAAATCCAAAACAAGGGTTTGGATAAGCCCACCACATTTCATTCCACCCACAAAGGTTTTGAAATAGAGCTAACTCGGGTTAAGTGCCCATGTCGCCTTTAGCAGTAGTAGCATTTGTTTAAGCAGTTTAGGCTAGCTGAGAGGTTGTACCTTTGTACCCACAAGAGATAATCATACTCGTTACCCACATGATTTCTTAGTCATGTAGTTGGCGATCATCACGATAGCGTTTCAAACTACCTTGCCCTTAGTCATCTCACCCTTATGGCCAATTCCATAAGTTGTGTGAGATGTTTACCTAACAACTAAGCGCGGTGGCCAACCACAACGACTAGCGCGGTGAGCAACTTCACCCTCCACGGTGTCCCTCTCAAGGCGACATCGTCCTGCGCTTGCACACTTCTAAACACGGTTGTGGGATGACTTTGAGGGTTCAATAATTTTACTAAGCCAAGTTGCACTGCGGACTTGCGGTTGTCTTAGTTTTACGAGGAGGCCATGACAAGATTAAGTCATTAATTCATCCGGGCGGTTCATAGCACATACCAACCATGCTCGTGCTACGTCGCACCCACCACTCTTTCCATCCGTCGGATGGGGTACTAGCAAGTTGTTTTAGGGTTTTGGGAAGGAAAATCAATTAACATAACACATCAGTCATCTACATCCAATGACTACCCAAAACCATTTTCATGTTTAAGGATGATGATCGAGATATTTATTGTCCGGTACTTAAGCAAGACTAGCATGTCGCTTAAGTACAACCTATACTACTATGTACCATATATTTACTAGGGTGACAAAGAATACTATACTCGACTTATCAAGGGATGGCTTAATAAGTAATTAATCGACAAATGGGTATTTAACTACCTTAAGCTTTAACATACATTTGATTATAAAAGTAAAGCATGCAACTTTGATATTTTGAATAAACATAGTTTGCATAAAATGTAGGCTCAAAATGATCAAAGTATTGACTATTTGGTTAAAGCGTGAGGTCTTAGTATTCTTGAGCTTGATCGAAGTTGAGGTCTCCAACGTCTTGAACCCTAATCGGACGAAATCTGGAAAAGACACAACGACAAAGAGAGCAAATAAATACCAAACTCATAATAAATAAACTCCAAAATGAACAAGACCGATGCCATTAGCAAGATCTAGATTTTAGAAAATTTTAGAGCTGGTTTCATAATTTTTGGAGTTATCTGAGAAAAAGATATAAAATTTTAAAACTTTTCAATGAAATTTTAATTGAAAACAAAAATCGAAAAGGGAAAACTCTCGTCTTGACACCTAGCACGCCTTGCGTACCTGCGGGTCCATGGCCTTTATGGCGTGGGTGAGTTCACGCAGCCGGTCCACGAGCAGCATTGCGTGGACCGAATGCCGATTTGAGCTGCGGGTCTCACGGGTCCACGAGTCCACGACATAGTATCATGGGCCCACATCGAGACACAGCGAGGGCCCATTTGTTAGTCTTGGCGGCGGTGTTAAAAGCAGCGGCAGCGTCGCGCGAGCCTTGACGCCTCTCGTTCTCACGCTGCGAGAGAGAGAGAGAGAGCGGCGGGAGGAAGAGAGAGGAGAGGTGAGGCGGCGGGCCTGCAGCGATCAGGCGAGAGAAGGAAGCGGCGAGGAGGCGAGGCGGCGGGGCTAGGCGAAGATCAGGCGGCTCAGCAGCGGCGGAGGCCGGGCGGGCCGAGTGGTGGCCGAGGCGGAGGAGGTGCCAAGGCCCAGGGAGGAGGTGAAGGGGTGGAGGAGAGGAAGGAGGAGAGGGGCGGCTTTATAGCCGCGGAGGCGGCGGCAGGCTGCGCGATCCGGCGGCGACCATGAGAACTGCCTTGAGTGAGCGAGGCGAGCGGCGAGCAGCGATTAGGGAAGGCGGTGATGGAGACAAAGCGAGGAAGCGGGCGAGGCTGCTGGTGTCGCGCGAAGCGGAGAGGGCTAGTCGGCGATTGGGGAGAGGCGGCGTACCGCAGGCAAAGGTAAGAAATCTTGAGATTGCTTTGCAGTTAGAAAATTTGAAAATCAAATTTTGATTTTGAAAACCTAATTTCAAAAACAAGATGTTACAATGGAGGAAGAAGGTATCGATTGGAGCACATCAATCGGCATTAGATTCATGTTTCAAGTGCGATTCATGACATTGCAAGCATTAGCTCGGTGTAATTAGGATTAGTCCTTTGCCTTGCCAAGGAACCCTTTGTAAAGGATCTAGTTCATAGCAATAAAGAGCAGTCCATCATCTCTCAAGAACTATTTGTCATTTTGTCTATTTTATTTTGTAAAATCGACGACTCGATTAATCAACAAATATAATATAACTCAAACTCTTATTCGAATCTAACTCTATCTCCTAAGTTAAACTCATCTTTAACGGATCTTTCCTAAACCGAATTCAAACTAACTAATAATCCTAACTTGCGGCAGCTAGCTGTCCTGGTTGCCGCCGACGTCTGGTATAGAATTTTCCCGCATGACATCTCAAGACACTTCGTCCGTACAAGAAAAGGACATCCAATCAAATCTGAAGCACCGAAAGATTTTATCCGTGGTCAAACTTGCACGCGAGTAGCTATATCTTGCAACTTTAAGGCTGCTAGTTGGCCATGAACATAAAAATATAGCTAGTTAAAGCTGAGACGATTGGCATTTTGGAATGTAAGTGCTTCCTTTAGCTGGATGGTAGCAAAATATATATGTTGCAATTAATTAGTACAAAGCTTAGAGCTTCAGACAGCCAGCCAGCCATGGGGTCATTGTTAGTGCCCCAATGCTGCACTTGATCGACGACCATAGTTTTGAAAAGCACATTTGACAAGTATTTCTAGCAATATATAGTATGCAAAACCCTGAACTTTTGCGCATGTTAGTGTTCTGCATCGATTGAGTGCCTAAACCATTGGTCCCGAGCAACTTTGCACAGCCGTCGCTCGTGCATGAAATATATCTCTGCTAATGTCATTGGCTGCGAAGTTATAGATTAAAGGGCGATCTCCTAGGTCCAGGGAGCCGGCTAATGTGCTCGGCCGGTCAAAACATGGTTGTCTGATCGACGGAGCAGAATGCAAGTGAAACACCAATGAAGTGAGCACCTCCTATGTAACAGCTCAAAATCCTGGGCCGTTAAAACTCTTTGCAACCGCTCAGGATGTGCGATTCTTAATGCGATGTCTCAAGTAAACTTTCAATTACAATAAAATCAAGCTTTTATTACATAAGATTAAGCTTTAACAACCAGTTTTGACACAGACACGGGCTTCCAAGCCCAAAGCTAATATAATACAAGACAAAAGAAAAACACACCACGACCACGCTGAGCACGATCGAGACCTAAGAATAGAAGTCACTTGCCTTCAGGGGGCCCACCAAAATCCTGCGCATTGGGGTTCTCAGCACTTTTCCAATCTTCTTCTGTGGAGGGGTTGCAAGTTTTGGAAGAATGAGTACTACTACCGTACTCAACAAGCCACATGGAAAAGCTAAATAATTACATGCAAGGAGTTCAATGGAAGGTTAGGGCTTACCTTATGAGCATCTGTGGATGCATTTTGCAATCTAAAGCAATTTAACTTTAAAGCAGTAAAGCAATAATAAATAATAACAGGGGGTTTCTCAACAAAAACACCAACGAGTTAACATCTCAAAACTCTACTTATGCCTCATGTATTGGAATCACCCATGAACACGGCTTCATTAGCAGGAAGCTACGCGTATTCGAATACCATTTGATATACTATGCGAGTTGCTCGGCTTTACCCACAAGATACCTCATTATCATCTTGTCAAGCTATATACACGCAACAAGTTAGCGTCTTGTGAGAGATAACAAAGTTTTTCAGCTGCTCAACCTTTCTAGTCTCCACCGGTAGGTTTTATCTCATCTGACCCTCGGGAGACTCCACCGCCATGACTATGGATCTTTCACCCCAATCTTTGATGGGCTCATACCGTTGTTTAGACTACGAGTGTCCCTACAGTCACTCCTATCAACCCAGTTCGTCTTTGCTCTACCACATAAGAGCACACACCTTTCCATGTAGATATTCGATTGGAAGAGCAGTGTACTAAGCTAGGGAGTAATGACACACCTGTGGTTGAGTGATTTTACGTATGCGATACTTTGGCACAAGGTTCTTGTCCTTACTAGTCTCACGGTGAGGCGATAGACCAACACCACCACGTGGTTGTCTATCCTCAGAGCCTCACTGCGACTCACTTTTCCAACACAAGTCTATTGGGTTGCCCAACTTCTGGACACAACCCTCAACTTCAAACCAAAACCATTGTGAGCGCCAATACACTCCTTTGATTGATAACCTCAATTTTGGTGACAAAGCTATTGGCATAGATAGTATTTTATGTGGACTTTGTCAAGGTGAATATGGTTTACAAGAAATCTTAACCTTGTCAAGGTGAATATGGCATACAAGTATTGGGTGGGTTTGTATGTGGGGTAATAGGAATTATCTAAACATCATCGCATTCAAAGTATTATTTCAATATTTGAAGTAAAATGGCACAAAAACAATAATGAAAGTAATATTAAATATATGAGTATAGGTTCAAAAATGATAAAGAATGTGGCTTGCCTTACGGCACTAAGTCTTGTCGGCGTCTTACGTAGCTTGGTCTTCAATATCGTGACCTAACGAGAAGCAAAACAATAAAACAACAAAGTAAAATCCGGCTCGACAAGGAATGAGTTGGGAACAACATGCAAGTAAAAAAAATGAAAAAGAAACACAAAGAAGGTGGTGCGGGAGAGTGAGAATTTATCGGGGTTTAATTGGGTGAGCGGAGTGGAGAAATGGGTTCTGGCTCAAAGCGGACAAAATGGATATAATATGCTGAATTAGGGTTTTGCGGATGAATAGAGTCAGATGATAAATAGTAATATTTTATTATTCATGGATGAAAATATGGTGGTGAACAGTATTGAGATTACTGTTCATGATATGAACAGTAAAGAAATAAATTTTTGGATGAATAGTGATTTTCAGGTGATGAACAGTAATTGAATTGATGTGCTATGAACATTGTTTTGGGCTGAAAAATAGATGAACAGTGAAAGGCCGGCCCGGCTACTGTAGAGGCCCAAGGCCTAATTCATTCGGGCCGAACCGGCCCAGCGAGCCGACCAAAGGCCTAGCCGACTGCGCTTCGGGCTCGAGCAGCGGCCTAAAGGCGGTAGCCTCGCCGCAGGCAGTGGCGATAGCACTGCGGCGGCGGGAAAACAGCTGAGGAGCACCACCGGCGAGTGGTTCCATTTTGGGGTTTGCGGTGGCGGAGGGTGCGAGGAATGGGGTGGCGGCGGCCAGAGAGGTGGCGGCGAGGAACACGGTGCTTGCGAGCTCCGGTGAGGAGGAGGTGGGAGCAGTGGCGGTGGTGCGGGGTGCTACCGCCGGAGGTGGGAGGAAGGGAGGAAGGAGGCGGCGGATTTTACAAAGGTTGCTTGAGAAGAAGAGAGGTGGCGGTGGTTTCTTCGATTCTGCCCCGAGGAAGGAAGGGGCTAGGGAGGTCTTTGGAAGCGGAGGTGAGAGGTAAGCCGTCCACAGGCGGCTTTATAAGCTGGGAAGGTGGTGGGAGCGGTGGCGGCGGCGGTGGAAGCGAGTGGCGTGGAATAACCGAGCGGCGCAGAGAGGAGAAGGTGGCGGTCGAGGCGGGGGCAGTGGAGGCGTGCGAAGCGAGGGGAAGGCTCTGGAAAGGAGGTGGCGCGGGAGGTGGCGTGTGGCGGCGAGAGAGGATAGCGTCGGTCTTGGCGGGAGAAGAAGCGGGAGGAGGAAGAAGAAAGCGTCGGGAGGAGAAGGCGCGGTGAAAGGAGAAGGCGGATTTCCAAAAGGAAAGCGGAAAGTTGGCGACAATTTCTAAAGCGGAAAGAATTCAAATTTGAACAAAAGATTCAAAAAATTTCAAATTTCAAAATTCTGAGCTGTTTCATCCTATGTATGGACCAAGCAGGAAGCAAAGAAGATTCCCAGATTGTGCCATGCAAATGATGCCGCCCTTTTCTGACATCTTTGCAAAAGTACTTGTTTCTCGAGTGGTATTACGTGAGTTTAACAGTTTACATGCGCTGTATCTGTCCAAGTAAACCCTGAATTTTTTGCGCATGTTAGTGGTCTGCATTGATTGAGTGCCTAAACCATTGGTCTTGAGCAACTTTGCACATTTGACAAGTATTTCTAGCAATATATAGTATGCCAAAACCGTGAAGTTTTTGCGCATGTTAGTGGTCTGCATCGATTGAGTGCCTAAACTATTGGTCCTGGAATTTGGGAAAATGACATGCACGATGCCATCGTGGACTTTCTTGTCGTGTGAAGCTTCCGTTCTAGTTCTGCCCCTCGCACCGATTGCTCCTATTTCTATTTGTCACTACAATAGTGCACACAACATAGCACTTTCTCTTTCTGGAATCACCTTTTTAGGTCTCGGCTCTCGGGACAGGATCGAGCACCATCACCGGGGACGAGAGGCCAGGATAAGCAGAGGAGGATTTGGGTACCAGGCCTGGATCGGAACGGCTGGACGTGCTCTTTTAGAGTAACTTGCTGTGGGCTTAAATAGCACTTTTCTTCCAATTTTCTGACGTACTCTAGCACTTTTCTGCCTATAAATAGCCGCAGACACTCTTCAAATCAAGCTAAGAGACTTCTAAGAAACTGAAGAAGACTAGGACGTAGTGCAAGTGTAATTGCCACGAGCCTGTGCGTTCGACCACCACTTGGCTTACTTCCTCTCACACATACTCTGCTTACTTCCTCTCACACATACTCTGCTAGCTAGTCTGTTTCATTCTTACATGGCCGGTTCCAACGTATCATCATGCACATGCATAATGATCATTTTGATCGTTTCGATCCACGTGGCATCCGGCGGGGCGAGGCGGCTGATGGTGGCAAAGACGGGAATGGCGACGCCGCCGGAGGACCGCCCTACGGTGCCCGGCTACAGGTCAGGCATCGGCAGCAAAACCATGGAGATGGCGTCGGCGTCGGCGTCGTCAAACTGCACATTCGACAAGAACACGGCTAGGGAGCACGGCCGGCCGCCGTGTCCGCCATAGACCCATGTTTAGCCCGAGCATGGCCCATCGTTTTGAACATATACATGCAGATATATAGAGAGTATAAGACAGACCTACACAAAACACACATCACGCTCACATTACTTATGCGCGTACATGCGTATGCGTACCCTACAGACATTTATAGACGTGTAGTTGATCATACACTTTATCATATATTTCTTGTTGTTATCTGGTGCCTGTTCATCGTACCGTTAAAACTAGCTAGCCTCTTCATCCATGTATGGCATGTAACTTTTGTTCCTTTCGAATAAAGTTTGGGTTGCGTCTGCATGGTTTCTCACTCTCTCTTCTGTGTTACTGGTTCATGTAGCTAGGGTTGCTTCTGTTTCTTTATCTTTCTACTCCACCTTCTAGGATTGGGCTGAATCACTAAAGTTTACTTATTTTATCTCTTTTCTTAACTACTATAATTTAGAGTTTACCACCGCGAGGGCATCGTCCCACTCACGCGGTCATGGCTCACTGACCTCACGAAGGAATTGTCCCACCCCACCTCCACCTGCCTTGCAAAATCGGCAATCACCTCACCCACCCCATTTTCTTTTCCCATTTCCCATCCCCTTCGGATCCCGCACCTTCCTCTTCCCTACCTCCCTCTTCCCCTGCTCTCCTCCTGCCCGCCCCCGCCGCCTACGCGGCTTGCTCTCCAACCGGCTCGCCTCCTGAACCCCCAGCGGCTCCTTCGTCTACATCTCCAACTGCCGATGCACGCTTCCCAACCATCGCCCAAGTGTCTCTCCCAGTCGGCTCCTTTGGCAAGAAGATGACTATGGGCGAGCTCATTACGCCAGATCCATGTCACCCGCCGGGAGGCGTGGTCTCTCAACCCACCCGACGCGCCTCCTCCAGGTATGCGCGCCCAAGGGTCTCTCCTCGGACGGCTCCTTGGTAGAAGATGACCATGGGCGAGTTCATCGCCGCGCTAGATCCGTGCGGTGGGCAAAGCGGTTTGAAGAAGGAAGATTGAGTCGAGCGAGCGTCGAGAGGAGGCGCATGAGGAAATCCACGAGGCGGCGAACCAAAGCCGCAGGAGGCACGATCCTGCGGACCACTATCTCGGAGAAGGTGTCGGATCTCATCGTCGGGACCAACGACGCCCTCTCCGCTTCGGTGAGTGGTGCCTATCTCCCTGTACTCTTGCTATCACTAATGCTCCATGTTCGTTTTGTTATTTGGTTGAGTTCAAGATATTAGTCTCAGGTTTTGATGTGGCCCGTTCAAGCTTGTGGTAGATTCTTCTCCACCCCAGTGCCCCGACCCCTCCGTCGCCGTCATTGGCGGCGGCCCTCTGCCTCGCTTGCGCGACCCTGCGCCGTCGTGGCATCCACACCCCCGTCTTCCACACGGTTCACCCCCTCCTTCGTTTGCCCTGTCCCACAAGCAAGCACGAGACTCACTTCCTTTCTCGCCGCTAATGCAGGGGATGCACAGCTTAGGGGGGAGGATGGTGACCAGAATGATGGAAGACGTCGTGGCGAGTGGTGTTAGACCACGCGACACAGTTCTTCACCGCGAGTGATGAGAGGTTCCAGAAGCTGGTTGAGGAGTGGATCGAGAAAGGGCTGGTCTGTGAATGGAGAGGCATGATCGGTGAACTCGAGGCTAGTGGCCATTTCAGGCCTGTACCTTTCTCGGCAGCGAGGTACATTGCGAAGTGAGCGGGATCGCCCGACTGCGGATGCAATCTTTGAGTTATAAATAATCTATCAAAGTATCCCAACTACAAGCTCCCACTACTACAAAACAGGCAATAGAAGACGCCTCTTCACATATGGTTCCTTGGGAACCGAACCGTCTGTGATAAAATTATCACAGACGGTTCTTCGTTAACCGTCTGTGATAAGAACATATCATAGATGATTTATTAATACAACCGTCTGTGATACTTCACAGACGGTTGTCGATAGAAACTCATCTGTGATAATGGTAGTCATCACGAGCGGTTCTTCTCTAAAGCGATGCAGAAGTATCACAGACGGTTCTTTACAAGAACTATCTGTGATAGGCATGTATCACAGACGGTTCTTGTAAAGAATCATCTGTGATATACAAGCACTATAAATAGATGCTACCGACAGGCCCCCTACCCATTCCATTTGAGGCGCCGCCACCCTGCTGCTGCTGCTGCCTCCTCCCCATTAGCCACCCTGCTGCTGCTGCCTGCTCCCCCGTTACGCCACTCTGCTGCTGCTGCCTCCTTCCATGCACATCGCTGCCCATACCCTTTTGAGCTGTCATCCCTGCTGCCTCCTCCCCCATTGCGGCACCTCTAGTGCCTCCTCTCACATTGCGCCACCTTGGAGAGAAGGGTAATAATCTGTAACCCTTTATTTTTGCTCTAGACTAATCACTAATGCGTAACGATCTGTAACCCTTTATATTTGCTCTACACTAATCACTAATGTGTTTGGTCATTATGAAGGTTACTTGCGGTTTATTAATATAATTAACACTAATTAATTTGTTACGTGCGTATATATGTAGATTGACCGAAACTGGATGTACATTGAGAACCGTGTGAGTGAAGAGTATATTAATGGCGTGTTTGCTTTTAGAAGAGCAGAGAAGGATATGTTGAAGAAGGGATAAAATTTATGTACTATCCATGCATTGATTGCGGTAATATGAAAATATTTAACAACCGGCAGCGGTCGAAGCTCACTTAATCTGAAGGGTTTCAAAAAGGATATACATGTTGGACGATCACGGTGAAGAAGCGATTATCTGGAAGTGCGTAATGGCGACATCGTAGAAAATCAACGATATGCGAGGTGTGGAATGTGCTTTTGATAAAGATAGGTCGCATGATGACAATGCGGATCGGATGCTACTGCGATCACGAGAAGGAACTACGGTGAGAGAGAGTTTTGTAAATTTGATGGCTTAATGGAGGACTCGGAAACCTTTGTTCCCTAGCGCAAGCGGAATACAAAGGTTGTCAACCGTGCTTGAATTCTGAAATTGAAGGCAAGCAATGGTTGGTCAGACAAGAGTTTCTGACGTTGTTAGGTCTCTTAGTGACATCCTTCGGAGAAATGTGTTGCCAGCCACGACCTACCAAGCTAAGAAGGTTCTTTGTCCATTGAGAATGGAAGTAGAAAGAATACATGCATGTCCGAGCGATTGTATCCTCTCTAGTAAAGAGTATGCGAGACATGCATGTATGTCCGTGTGCAAAGCATCCCGATACAAGCGTAAGAATCTGCTAAGGCGAAGCAAGGACCTCTGCTAAGATGTTGTGGTATCTGCTGTGATCTCACGTTTGAAGTGTTTATTCTGAACCGAAAGGAGGCAAGATTGATCGTTGGCACTCGAAGCGTAAGAAAGATGGGAAGCTCGGACACCTGGCTGATTACGCCTAGTGGAGAAACTTGATCGGACTTGAAGAGTTCGTTGCGGAGACGGAAGAACATAAGGTTAGGGTTGAGTATGGATGGAATGAATCCTTTCGGTAACATGAGCGTGACATAGCACCTCGCCGTGAATCTATGTATGTACAACCTTCCTCCTTAGTTGTGTATGAAGCGGAAATACATTTTGATATCACTACTTATCCAGGGGCGAAGCAACCTAGGAACTATATTGATGTGTACCTAGCACTATTCTTTGGAAGATCTTGTGACAATTTAGAGCGAAGGGGTACAAGTATGGGATGCGTACAAGCGAGAGAACTTCACTTTACGCGCCATGTTATTACGCACCATTAATGATTTTCACGCCCTTGGTAACTTTGTCGGGGTTCGGTACAAAAGGAGCCAAAGCACATCCACCTTGCTTAGATGAGTGCAGAGTGTGTGGTGAACAACTCACATAAAGCTGCGTATATGTCGTCACCGTAGGTTCCTTCACGAGATTCACCCATACCGCAAGATGAAGAAACAATTCGGCGGAAATTAGAAGGGCGGTTCAGCTCAAGGGCTTTTAGAAGGAAAGAGGTTTATGATATGGTTATGGATATCAATGTTGTGCTTAGAAAGGGACGTAAATTAAGGACCCCCTCAGAAAAACATCTGGAAGAAGCGGTCAATTTTTTGGGACTTGCCTTATTGGGAGCACTTAGAAGTTCGTCACTGCATCGACGTCATGCACGTGGAGAAAAATGTATGTGATAGCTTGATTGGTCTCTTACCGAACATTAGTGCCAAAACAAAAGGCGGTGTTAGCATGCGGCGTGACTTGGTTGATATGAACATAAGAACCGAGTTAGCGCGTCAATCATCATGAAGGACTATATTTCAATTAAGCATGTATTCCATTGTAATTTGAGGTTAACATGGAAATGCGTCACGTGTTATGGACTAGTTCTTCCATTGTAATGTGATGTCAACGTGGAATTGTCATGTGTTATGGACTTGTCATCTCTAATGTTGATGTTAGTGCGGACTTATTAGAGTTATCAACTTGTTGAGAATATCATCTTTGAAACCTTGTTGGAAATACACACAAATGGGCAAATGTGTTTTGTCATTTGAGCAAAGTTAAAAGTGCATTATACGTGGCTGGCGGTCGACCACGAGGTCACCGTGTCGACTGTGCCAAATCGGTTGAGGCCATCATGTGTTGGTGATGCGGTGATTTTTCTTTGAAATGATTCTACGTGCGGTAGTTCCGCGGTTGATAAGCGGAACTACCGGTGTCGGAAGTTCCGAAGTTCTCGTGGAACGTTTATTCCAGAGAAGCACATTTTTGGTGTGGGTCAATTTGCCTCGGGCGGTCGGACTAGCCACCCTTGGCGGTCTGACCGATTTGGCGGCGGTCTGACCGGCCATTAGTTGGCGGTCCATTTGTGCACACCACAGACAGTTCAATTATAGAACCGTTTGTGATGTGAGATATCACAGATGGTTCTTTAATCGAACTGTCTGTGATAACTCTAATATCACAGACGATTCAATTTTATAACCGTCTGTGATGCTTCATTTATCACATACGGTTCTTTAATAGAACCGTCTGTGATGTTAGAGTTATCACAGACGGTTCTATATAAGTGGCCCGCTGCACTTGCCCTAGTTCTTCCCCAGAATCGCCGCCTCCCCCGCTGCACTTGCCCTAGTTCTTCCCGAGAATCGCCGCTCGGCCTCCTCCACCACGTCGAAGCCACGCCGCTCGGCCTCCTCCACCACGCCCGAGCAGTGCAGTGGCGTAGCGCGGAGTATTTTCTCATCAATCTTGTCCAATAGATGTTCATTCTCTCGAAACTTTCTAGCAAAAGGTTTGTTGGTTGCCAAAATTTGGGAGAAACCATTTGTATGGCACAAACCAAGTAATTGCTTTGGCCTCCCCATAAGTTTAAGATACGAACTTGCGACTCTGAGGCTGTGATTCTGACCTTGCAATGTTGTCGATTAGCGACATAGGTTTAATTACTCACCATTTATGAAATTTCTTAGAACTCTTTTTGCATGGAGCATGGATTAATATACATCTTTGAGCTAAATGGTCATTGGATGATTGCAAGCTTTGAAGAACTTTCTTTGGAAGCATGATGCACTAACTAATTATACCTAGGTTAGGTTTATTACGTTTATGCTCTCATTGCATTGGATGGGAGATATATTTAATAGAACTAAATTTCGATACCCAAGTTCCTTTTAGCATCAACCATTTATAAATAAATGATGGATTAGATTGCTAGCAGGTTTTACATAATTAAGTATTTAAGTTTAAGGAACAACATACCTTTATTGATATCTTTTAGCGATACCTAATGCCATGTGATTGGAATTCTTGATTTGGATTCTACATTTTTCTAGTCATGGCGTTGGCGGCTTGTGTCGATCTCTTTTCAAAGGCAGCTCACGAGATGCTTTGTCGACCTTCACAAACAATGCATTGTTTCCTTAGAGTTACGTATTAAACTAATGACACTACTAATACAATTAGTTAGAGATTATGATGTTTTGGTTAGTCCTTAGAGTTTAACCAATATGAAGATAGATATTAAAGAATGGGTATTCAAAGTAAGTAGTTAACTATCAAGTCCTTAGAGTTTAACCAATATGAAGATAGACATACGAACTTCGGAATCAAATGAATCTTTTGATAAATTCATCTTGTGAACTCTCAATGAAATCTGGTAATCTAGTACTTATGTTACATCGATCTCATCACAATGTGACATAATTCATTTTACATGTTATCACAATGCCTAAGAAAAAGAAGCGTGAACAAATGCTTCCAAATGCAATCCTTTGTTATATTTTTATTGTCACGTTTGATGTATTCCCGGATCCTAATTATGCAACTTATGTATTGTTGCTTGCCTATATGGAGAAACAGATCTTTTGGTTTATTCTTGGTTGTTATTGAGAGACCATGTGAGAGGTCCTCCACTCTGAGTGATGAGTATTTGACAAGTGTGTTGATTAGATTGAGAGTTGAGGTTTTGGTTTGGGTATTTAAAAGTGAGTCAAGGAAATCGGAACTACATTTGTGTATGGGCGGAAGTTCGATTAATCGAACTCTAGGTGTTGGAAAAAGGAACTTCCGATTTATCACGGTTTTGCTCTCGGTGAAAAATCGGAACTTCCGCACAAGGTAGCGGAGTGTCAAAATTCGACATTATGTGTTCTCTAAGATATCAAATCGAATTATATATACGAAAAGTCGGTTGTTAGGATATCGGAATACCCTTGATGTTAGGCGGAACTTCCGATATTCTGACAAGTCTTGGATGTTCGAATCGGAACTTCATTGTGTAAAATCTTGAACTTCGATTGTGTCGAGGCTGTGCGAGAAGGATAAATTGTGATTTTGATTGTGTATGAGTTTGAGTCTTATACAAATATTGATGCTATGATATTGTGCAATGCTATGTGATGTGTTTTTGTGTGTGTTGGCTGCGGGGCATCAAGATGGAGTCGTGGCGAGACCGTGGACGGACTAAGCGCGGGGCGTTGAGGTCGAGCGGTCGGGATGTGTCGAAGAGCGGCGTGAATCTTGAAGCGGTTGCGAGTCGTGCACAACAAGGTGTCTGGGAGGCTTCGGAAAGGTGCGCAAAAGGCGAAAGGGTATTTTAGCAAGCGGCAAAAGTGGAAGCGGTTCCGTTCGGGTGTAGCGGGCTTAATGGGTTGGAGGCCCATTAGCAAAGGCTATAAATAGGGAGAACCACAGGTTAGGGTTAGACTTTTAGAGAAAATTAGGGTTAGCTCTAGAAAAGGAGTTGTTTTGTTTGAGAGCTTGTTGAGAGGGAGAGTATGATCTGAAATCTTATGTAATCATTCCTCTGTGTTTCCATCTGTAAACATTTGATATCTATCAATGAAACTCCGAGCTTTGATTACTTGTTTATGTCCTCTTCCTTCTCTCTGTTCTTCTCTTGAATAGTTAGGTTTTGATGTATCTCTTGATTCGTCTTATGAAATAGCTTGAATCTTCATATCTAGAATCGTTTGATATTGCTAATCTATTATCAAAGTTTCATGGTGAGAATCTGAGAATCGTGTCTATTGTGAGTTTTGGTCTTTCTTGCCCCTTTCTCAAGAAATCCGTTTTTGGCTCGATTATTGAATCTTTGGTTGCGATTCTTCTCCATAAGGTCAAGATGATGTTTAGGATGATGTCCTGTAAAACTTGACCTGAGAAGAGCATTCAAGATTAATTAGTTTGGATTTTGGGCAAAAACCGGCGTTACATTCTTGATCGGGATAATCAGACTTAGATTTTATGCGTGAAGTACATAGCGGAACTTCAGCGCTATACCTTCGGAACTACATAGGCGGAACTTCCGCAATCTTGCCGGAACTTCCGATTTCGGAAAAACGACTGAAACTTGTTTTGTTATTTGATCTTGCTTCATTTACCTTCTTTAGATCTTGAGAGATCTTTGTAGGTGGTTTTAAATACGGTGAAGGGAGTATTAATTTTTAGGCATCATTCACCCCCTCTGTTGCCATTTCGGTCCTTCAATTGGTATCGAGGCGGTTAGCTCTTCTTGATAGATCTTAACGGTCGGTTGAGCCATAACAGCGGACAAGTATTCCACCAAGCCTCCGGTTTTGATGAGTGCGGATTACCCCTACGGAAGAGCGAATGGAAACTTACATCCGGGCTCGGGGTATGCCATCGGAGAAAGGTGAAGGTTAGATTTGCTATTCTGCGATGAGAACATCAATCTCGGAAACATGGCGATGTTGAGGCAAATGCTAAGGCAAGGAACATAATCATTCGAGGTTTAAGCGAAGTGAGTTTGATCGTATTTCTCATTTGATTTACGCTTATGACATCCAGGTGACCCTCGATGCATACCATGAGGGCACCACTCAGTTAAGACGGTTCGACAAGACCAGGTTCAAGCGTGAATCTGATGAAATTTGAGATGCTTCGGTGAATCTCTTGAAGAGTGCTTTTAGCGTTTTCACAAGATTTTGAGCAACCTCGGCGGTCGGTCTTACATACCCAGGCTTCGGATAGCGCTCGAGGATGCTTCTGCACTTGATCTTCGTGTTTGGGAGATGAAAGTGACTACCATCAAAGATATACGGACCTCTCGACCACGACTCTTGATCGCTTTACTCGCGTCTCAAGACTCACGAGATTGACATTGTCTCTCGAAGGTCGAAGTCACGATCGATGGCTTTAGTCAGCGATCCCTTACGGATCTTCTTACGAGTCGTCGTGGGTTCTCCTAGTTGCTCTCGTGACATAGCGATGATCGATTAGAGCGACTTGAGGATGACGCTAGCCCTCCTAGCTCGGAAGTTTTCCCATGCTTACAAGAGGAGGAGGGATGGTAAAGAGGAGGTCACGTGATTTGTTTGAGTGTGGTGGCCCCACCACATCAAGAGCAAGCTGTCCCAAGCTTGGGAAGGGCAAAGGTGACTATGGCGGTCCAAGCAAGAGCGACTACATCGACAAGAACGCAACACGAAGCCCTCGGCGGTGATCAAGGCAAGAATAAGTTCCTTAACTTTGGGAAGGCAAAGAAGTTGTTCCATCGCGTCCTCACGCCCTCGGCCAGGCTGGACACGGCGAGGTGGAGTGGTGGAGTGGCGATGATGGGAAGGGCGATCATGATCCCAGGGCGGGCAACTTCTCGGCATGTGCTTCATGGCCCTCGGTGCGAAGCGAGCGACGGCAGTGTACTCCGACTCCGATGAGGTTAGTCCCTTATGACCAGCTTAATGATGCTTTTCTTAAGCTAGGTAGATTCCATGCTAAGTCTAGGGCTAAGTGTCTTTGGGTTGGAGAAGGAGTAGCTAGACTATCACGGGAGCTTACTTTACTTACATCTGCTCCCTCCCGTGATGAATGTGACACATCTTTGTGCTTTGATTGATGATATGGATAAACTAAGGACCTTATATGATAGTGTGTCCTCTGAGACTTGACATGATTAAGGTAGAGAACATTAGCCTTCTTGCTGAATTAGAGATGAGTAGGGTAGCACCTCCTTCATCCCTCTTTGTTGAGATTCTTGCTTGCACCTCATGTGAGGTTAAGGACAATTCGTTTAGAGGTCTTTATACCATGTTGCTTGATCTGCACGAAACTTGTGAAAATTGGAATAATCTCAAGATGAACCTAAAGCAGGCGGATCACAAAATTCTTGAATTTCAAGGCTGCTCTACTAGAGCCTATTGTTTCTTGTTTAAAGCTGTCCTAAGTTAGCTATTTGAACTAGAATCGTATCTAGCGGTTTCAAGAAATGATTGATCCACGATAACAAATTGGCTCGATATGCTTCTAAGGACCTTGTTAGCTCACCATGCAATCATTGTTATAAACTAAAATGTGATTTGGTTGCCTTGGATGAAAAATGTGTGAAGCTAACTAAGGACCTTCTAGAACACAATCATCTGCTTGTATTGTGTGTCTTTGGGAAGAAGTCTAAGGGTTTGGTAGAGGCGCCTAGCAGCGTGAACCAATTTGCTAGCAGTGGGGTATCCCCCAAAGTCAGGTGTGCGTGCACAAGCCAATCTTTCCTCTGTTTGTTGGTTCTTCTTACGCTCCTTACCTTCTGTCTCTTCTTCCCCTGCTCTTCTTGCACCTCTCTCTTCGGAGTGTCGGTATCTTATGAACACTCTCGAGAGGTTTGTAGGAGGCAAGAAGAAGCTCAATCTCATTCTAGACAAATCAAAAATTTGCAGATTTAATCAAGGTCTAGGATATGATATCCGAGGAGGATATGAGGAAGCATCCACATCGTGCTCAAAACCATAGCACGGTGTGATCAAAACTAAGCCGGGGTGAGAAAGTCAATTTTAAGTCGTGGGTTTTGTTCAAAGGATTCGGCGACAAGGTGATTCCACTGCGGCTTGACCCCTCGGAAGGCGAAGTATCATTGCACCTTGTCGGAAAGATGGACATTTAGTTGATCATTGCTTGAGTAGCGCCAAGATCGCGTAGAGGCGTGTTAAGTCTCTTAGGCACATTGAGGTCACCCGGATCTTGAGTGCACCTAAGACCAACGAGGTCTAGGTTTGTTCCATCGATGATTTTGGGCGACATCGAGGACTTGGTTTTTACGAGTTTCGTTCTCATGCTCCCTTTGGTCGTAACCCGCCGTCCACGAGGGTAGATCTCGTTTTCCCTTGAGATAGCTACCGTGGCGAGATCGACATATTCACGGCGCCGACTCGCTCTTCCATAGCGATCGGATCCAACAACAGTGAGATCTTTGACTTGTTGAGTGTGAGAGGCGTAGGGTAGATAGAGGTCGATCTTGCTTGACTACTTCATCCGTTGCCGTGTTACTCGGTATTGGGTGCCAAAATCCTTTGTTGATTCACCCGATCTTGAGACTTTACTCTGTTTGACTCGAGTGTCGCCATTTGGGAAGGAAGGTGCGGATTGTAGACTCGGTTGTTCACGTCATATGGTGGTGAGTCCGTTGGTTTTCTTCCCTAGCGCGCTCGGTGATGAGGCGATCACCTTGAGATGCTTCATTTAGGCGCGTCATCGCTAAAATCTTGTGAGCATTAATGATTCTTTTATTTTAAAAGATGTTGCATTAGTAAGTAAGCTGCGGTATAATCGCTTTGATCTCTCGACTTCTGATGGCGGTTTCGAGTGAGCTTTAAGAAAAACAATTGCAAAATTCTTGATTCTTGGGTAGTCTAGTTTGCGGGATTTCTCGATATGGGAGGATCTTTCGTGCTGATTTTTCGGATCTTACGGTGATCCTCTCCGATGTTTAATTGCTACGAATCCGTGATTTGACTTTACGGCATAGGAGACTTGGTCATATAGGATTTGATCATCGACCGAGTTAGCGGCCACGATCTCATTCGTGGCTTGCGAAACTCAAAATGGTCAAGGATCTTGTTTGTACTCCTTGCTTGCGCGGCAAAATGGTTTCCGCTTCACATCCTCGATTCTGATGACTATGGCGATGCACGGTCAAGCGCTCCATATGGACCACGATGGGACCGGCTAGAGTGCGATCGATGGGAGGAAGTGAATGCGTACTTGTAAGTGGTCGATGACTTCTCGAGGTATTCTTGGGTGTTTTCTTAGCCTCGAAGGATGAGGCGTTTACTCTTTTAAGTGGTCTTTTTAGTAGGCTTGTCTGTTGAGCTCCCGGGTGCATTACGAGCAATTCGCGATAATGGCAGAGTTCAAAATTCCTATTTTGAGAGTTTTGTGGTGAGGACAGTGTAGAGCACCGGTTCTAGTCTCCATCGTCCCCCAACAAAATGGCGTTGTGGAGGAAGAACCGTACCTTAGTCGAGATGGCGGGACGATGCTTGATGAGTACTCTACACCTAGGAAGTTTTGGTGAGGCAATTACTCTTTGCTTGTCATGTTTCTATGAGTTTTCTTGGGCACTCTTGCATCGCACTTCTTATGAGTTGAGATATGGGCGAAAACCAGTCTCGCATTTTCGTGTGTTTGGTTGCAAGTGTTTTATTACGAAGTGCAGGAACCTAGATAAGTTCAGTCACGATCTTGTGATGGGATCTTTACGGGTTATTCGACTTCTTCTCGTGCCTATAGAGTGCAGGCTGAGTCTAGTAAATTGTTAGAGACACAGTGAGGTGACCTTGATGAGGCGGTCAGGGGACTAGGCACGATATCTCGAGTTCTTTAGAAGCGATCGAGTCCATCTTTGTGGGCGAAGAGGAAGGCGGAGATGAAGGTTGTCTACAGATCGGCTCTTCCTCCTCCTCTTGAGGTGCCTTCTTCCACGCACCTCGAGGAGATCATACCACCTTACACTTCTTACGAAGCTAGTGGCTCTGTTCTATCTCATCGATCATCGGTAGAGGCCACTTCTTCATCTCACCTGGACCTCAAGACACATTCAAAGGACCATCCTTGAGCGGATAATTGGAGATCTCTTTGAGCGAGTCACTCGTTCAAAAGCGGCATATCTCTATTACATCTCCATTACGCCTTTGTTGCCTCGTTTGAGCCCAAAGGCGTTTGTCATGCTCTTTTGATGAGTCATGGACTAACGCCATGCGAGAATTGGAAAACTTTGAAAGGAACAAGGTCGGTCCCTTGTTGAGCCCCTCAAGGTCACAATATCATTGGGACCAAATGGGTGTTCAAGAACAAGCAAAGTGAAGATGGGTTAGTCATTGAAACAAGGCTAGAATTTGGTAGCTCGGGATACTCTCAAGTTGAGGTCTAGATTTGAAGAGACTTTTGCCCTGTAGCTAGACTTGAAGCCATTAGAATCACTGCTTGCCTTTGCGACTTCTAAGGGTTTCAAGCTTTACGGATGGATGTCAAGAGTGCCTTCCTCAATGGCCTTATTGAGGAAGAAGTCTATGTGAGACTGACCTCTGGTTTGAGAACCCCAAATACCTAACCATGTCTCTGAGCTTTCCAAAGCTTTGTATGGACTCAAGCGAGCTCCCGAGCTTGGTATGAAAGGCTTAAGTCCTATCTGTGAGCCATAGTTTTGAGATGGGTAAAATTGACAAGACCTTGTTCATCGCCGTCTAAACGCGATCTTCTGCTCGTCGGATTTATGTGGGCGACATCATCTTTAGCGGCTCCTCGTATGCTCGTTTCCCGGTTTTCCGATGTCATGAGCTCGGAGTTTGAAATGAGCATGATGGGCGAGTTGAGCTTCTTCCTTGGCTTCCAAATCAAGCAGACTTCGGAAGGTACTTTTCTTCATCAAGGCAAATACACTCGAGACCTCTGAAGCGTTCGACATGAATGATGGAAAGCGATTATCAACTCCAATGGCATCTCTGGTGCTCTGGATCGGATGAAGATGGCGAACACATGACCAAAAGGATTTGAGGCATGATTGGCTCTCTCTTGTACCTCACGACCTCGAGACCGGACATACACTTTTACGTGTGTCTTTGTGCTCGATTTGAGCTTCTCCTCGCGTATCTCACCGTCGAGCGGTGAAGCGCATCTTCGGTACCTTGAGCTACCATTGACTATGGCATCTGGTACTCTTCCTCTTCTTGTCTATCTCTTAGAGCCTTCTCCGTCTGAGACTTTCTTTGGTGTAGGATAGATAGGAAGAAACACCGGCACTTGCCAATTCATTGGCACTTCTCTGTCTCTGGTGCGTCAAGGAAGCAATCCGGTGTTCGCGATCCGCTGCGAGGCGAGTGCGTTCTTTGCTGACGATTCTTTGTAGTCAAGTGCTTTGGATGGTCTTGACCTGCGGGATTCGGGCTATCTATCATTGCGTTCCACTCTTACGTGATAACACGTCTGCGATTTGCATTGCCAAGAACCCGATGCAACATTCTCGGACCAAGCATATTGATATCGGATATCACTTTCTTCGAGACCATGTAGAGAAGGTGACATTGTGCTCCAGTTTGTGGAGAGTGAGCACCAGTTGGCTGATATCTTCACTAAGCCTCTGGACAGCTCTCGGTTTTCAGCTCTGCGGGGAGAGCTTGGGGTGGTTTGTCCTTCTGGATTCTTTGTGAGGGGAGTTTTATGCTACTATTATATTATATTATAATATACTATTACTCCTTCTGGTTTCATTTTTGGGTGAAGTCCTTCCGGCATAGGTTAGGGTGGTTCACTTGCCAAATTGCTTTGTTTGCTACTTCTTGTCTTGTGCTTCTAGGATCTTTGCTATTTGTCTCTTCCTTCTCTAAGTAGAGCTTACTCACTTCTTATAGGTTCTAGCGGGGTGGGCCACCCTTGGGTAAGCAGGGGCGATGTTTGCTCCTTAGTGTAAGAGTTGATCGGTGATAGTCCTAGAATCATATGGGGTAGATAAGAACACATGCGGCGATAGTTTTCTCTATATCTTTTCTATGCTCTAAAGGATGCCTTTTACATTTTACTTATCAGATTCTCGTTTTGTTCCTTTGGTTGGGGAGTTATTCTTGGTTATTCCATACTCTTAATTTTGTCATAACTCAACTTTGAATTAAAGATGCATCTCATTCGAAGGAACACGGATTTTTGTGTATTTCATCAAGCATTGCATAATAATCAAATGGAGCCTTGTTTATTATCCCTTATGATCTGTTTTCACTATTTTACATCTTGCCATGATTTATGCTAAAGCTAGCTAGATCTATCATGACTTTTTATGTGTAGTTTAGTCTTTGCCATGCTAAGGTATTTAAAAATGCTAAACTTGAATTAAAATCTTGTCATGATAGCTCTTGAGACTAGTCACAGTTGAAACTATCCTGTTATGATTTTACGCCATGTCAAGTAGGTGAGTTGAGTCTGAATCTCTTTTGAACTTTTGAGTAAGCTATGTCGGTTTGTTAAGAAACATGACTTATCTCTAATCAACTGGTCTAAAAACTTCAAAAGCAAAAATGATCTCTTTTGTGCGAAAAAGCTGATCTCACCAAATCTTTCTCATGAGGCGGCTTGCCATTGCACTAGGCATGAACTCGGGAGCCTTGGATGACCTAAGATCACCTCCTTAAGTACATTGTTTGGAGTGGTCGCATAAGGCTTGGGATCTAGCACATGGCTAATAAAAAAAAGGTTGAAGCTCGAGGAGGCGGTTGTGGATGGCACCTAGTCGAGCTTGCTTTCTTGAGATAAAACCATAAAAGTCTTGAGAAAAAAGAAAAATGTGCTAAAATTGCTTATCTTCAAAGAGACCAGGGTTACGGATAAAGCTGGTAGCACTCTAAACTATTGATATGAGTCTTCTTGGTTCAACTTAGATTATTTGACATGGCTTGCATCATCCTTGGATATTTTTAGCTAGATTTCAATCTTGACTTATTTGACCTGCTAAAGAACTGGATCATTAATCAGATTATGGACTTTCTGTCTTAGCTCTTCTATACATCGATTGTCATGATCTTGATAGCATTCTTCTGTGTTATGGCTTGGTGTAATACTCTAATAGTCATTTTGGATAATCTACATGGCTCCTAATGCTTAAAATGAACATCATATAGTCTTTTCCTCCTTTTTCTACATATTGATGATGTTATTGCCAAAGGGGGAGAATGATTGTGAGAAAAAGCCTTCTGAAGAAAAGCCTTGAGTTTTGTGCGAAAATTGCTCTTTCATCTCATCTCAAGTCTTTTTTCTTTGTGTCAACTTGGTCTTGTGCTTAATTACTCTTGTTTAGACCTTGGTTGTTTGTAATCTCAAACTCATCTTATGCTTTTTGGTGGTTGTCAATATACTCATCAAGGGAGATTGAGAGACCATGTGAGAGGTCCTCCTCTCGAGTGATGAGTATTTGACAAGTGTTGATTAGATTGAGAGTTGAGGTTTTGGTTTGGACTGTTTAGGGCTGAGTCGGAAATCGGAACTACATTTGTGTATGGGCGGAAGTTCAGATTAATCGAACTACGGTGTTGGAAAAGGAACTTCCGATTTATAGGTTTTGCTCTCATTGAAGGAAATCGGAACTTCCGCTGAAGGTAGCGAGTGTCGAAAATTACGACATTATGTTCTCTAAGATATCAAATCGGAATTATATATCTAAAAAGTCGGTTGTTCGGATATCGAGTACCGCTTGATGTTAGCGCGGAACTTCGATATTCTGACAAATCTTGGATGTTCAAAATCGGAACTTCCATTGTGGTAAATCTTGGAACTTCGATTGTGTCGAAGCTATGCAGAGAAGGATAAATTGTGATTTTGATTGTGTATGAGTTTGAGTCTTATACAAATATTGATGCTATGATATTGTGCAATGCTATGTGATGTGTTTTTATGCGTGTTGTGCGGGGCATCAAGATGGAGTCGTGGCGAGACACGTGGACGGACTAAGCGCGAGGGCGTTGAGGTCGAAGCGGTCGGGATGTGTCGAAGGCGTGAATCTTGAAGCGGTTGCGAGTCGTGCACAACAAGGTGTACGGGAGGCTTCCAGAAGGTGCGCAAGGGGCGAAAGGGTATTTTCACAAAGCGACAAAAGTGGAGGCGGTTCCGTTCGGGTGTAGCGGGCTTAATGGGTTGGAGGCCCATTAGCAAAGGCTATAAATAGGGGAGAACCACAGGTTAGGGTTAGACTTTTAGAGAAAATTAGGGTTAGCTCTAGAAAGGAGTTGTTTTGTTTGAGAGCTTGTTGAGAGGGAGAGTATGATCTGAAATCTTATGTAATCATTCCTCTGTGTTTCCATCTGTAAACATTTGATATCTATCAATGAAACTCCGAGCTTTGATTACTTGTTTATGTCCTCTTCCTTCTCTCTGTTCTTCTCTTGAATAGTTAGGTTTTTGATGTATCTCTTGATTCGTCTTATGAAATAGCTTGAATCTTCATATCTAGAATCGTTTTGATATTGCTAATCTATTATCAAAGTTTCATGAGCTGAGAATCTGAGAATCGTGCCTATTGTGAGTTTTGGTCTTTCTTGCCCCTTTCTCAAGAAATCCGTTTTTGGCTCGATTATTGAATCTTTGGTTGCGATTCTTCTCCATAAGGTCAAGATGATGTTTAGGATGATGTCTGTAAAACTTGACACGAAGAGCATTCAAGATTAATTAGTTTGGATTTTTGGGCAAAAACCAGCGTTACGTTCTTGATCGGGATAATCGGAGCTTAGATTTTATGCGTGAAGTACATAAGCGGAACTTCAGCGCTATACCTTCTGCGGAACTACATGGCGGAACTTCCGCAATCTCTTGCCGGAACTTCCGATTTCGGAAAAACGACTGAAACTTGTTTTTGTTATTTGATCTTGCTTCATTTACCTTCTTTAGATCTTGAGAGATCTTTGTAGGTACAGTTTTAAATACTGATGAAGGGAGTATTAATTTTTAGGCATCATTCACCCCCCCTCTGTTGCCATTTCGGTCCTTGGTTATCTAGCTCTTCCGGATGCTTGATTTCTTTCACATTCGTGTGGTATATGTTTGGCATTTCATTCGATTTAAATAACATGGATAATTTACATTTGCATACATTGATTTGGTCATTTAAATCTTTGGTGGTGATGGCTTGGTTGTGCTTGTGGGTTACGGTGGTGATGGCTTGGTTGTGCTTGCAACAGTGCATATTTGGGCTTAATTTTGCTCTATGATTTAGATGGTCTAATACTAAAATTGGTAGGATTACTAGTTTAGTTTTGAGCTCTAATAGTTTGCTTACTTCTATCAAAGTAATCATTCAATGTTTGTTGGCTTTTTATTTGAAGTAATGAATTGATGATTCTTATCATATTCTAATAGTTTGCTAGCTTTGCTATCAAATATTCTTGTCATATTTTGTTTGATGAATTGCATGTGATTGTTACATCAGTCTAGCTAAGCATTGATTAGAGATCAAAATTATAGTTTTCTTATCCAATTTGTGAAGAGTATAGACTAAAAAGGTGAGATGGCAAACATTGATTCTTTTTGCTTCGCCTTTTGAGAGCACTCAAAATCATGCAATATTTGACTATATGTTAAAAGCGCCTTATTTGCAATATTTTATTCTCCTTTGCAGTTTTTTTGTGCAATTTCATATATTTTATTTACTATGTATCATATCTTTAGGTTCAATGGGTAACTTCTATTTGTTTATGTAATCATTGCGTCACGTAACTTATATAGATAGCAAGTAAGAGAGATGGTAGAGCACCGTCTTCGCGCCGTCGTGCGTGCCAAATCGTCTGGATCTCCGATCAAGGTGGTACAGCGGCGAGATGGTAGGGAATCTCAAAATTACCCTAGGGCGCATGAGCGATCACGGAGTCGATGGCGTCGGGATCGGCGAGTCCCAAGAAAGCGTGCGAGATTCGGACCGTCTGCGGGGTACTTGTAAGAGCGGGTTCCCATCACCACCCAACACGGAAGTCTCTCACGGATGTATAGAGAGACAAGTTGTGGACTGAACTTTCTGTCTCGTTCACTTTCCCTAAAGCGGACCCGATCATGTGTGCGATGGCACGCGCCGCGCGATGTGCCACGCATGGAGGACCTTCAAGAGCACACTTGTCCGCGCGATGCGTGAACCGGGTGAGCGCCCTTCATGAAGTATCATTTCTTGTCGCGGGGTACATGGGGCGCCGTGCGAGATGAAGGCGGCGTCCGAATTCGGGAGCAAAGTGCGGCGCCTGAGCTCTCGGGCACAAAACACTCACCCCGAAACTTCGGCTGCCCAGTGCGTGGGTAAAGCCACGTAGTGGGCGGCGGAGGAGACATTTGCACGACCATTTCTTTGAGATCTCGGATGGCGCGCTCGAGCACAGTTAAGGCGAGGGCATCAACCACGTCTTGAGCGATGTTTCTTTCACAAACCCGGCGAGACAGCGGTGTCTCAACGCTGGTAAATATATCGAACCACTTAGTTGTTAATAAGTCCCTAACTTTATGGTGTCTACAATAACATGATGTCCTCTTGCGGGAAGCATTGACTTCGCATCTTCCCAGGTTCCTTGAAGTAGACGGGGAGAAGGATGTACTATCTACGGTCTGGGAAACAAGGAGCACCGGGTCATGCCGCGAGTGCGTTGGGGTTTCACGTACCTTGGAGGGATGGATTCCCCACGACTCCAACACATATAGGAGTAGCAAGAGATCCAAGGACCAACCTGGCTCGGTTGGAACATGTGATTATTGAAAAATTTCAAGGACAAATAACAAACTTGCGGAACCAAGTAAATAAACTCATGCGGCGCAAAAAGCGCCCTATTAATTGGGAGCAAGTCCTCCTTGACTTGAGTAGCGTCGCGTCCACATAATTCGGACAAGGCGACGTGCAATTTCGATCGGCGACATCGAGGTAATGTACATCTACGGAATGCTCCAAAGATAGACCTATAGGGCGCCTTAGCTAATTGTGTACCGTTTTGTAGAGTCGGCCTACCGCAAGCTCAAGTGAGGATGGTTGGGTCGATTCCTATTGATCTTTGAGGCGAGGTATGGTGTATCCAAGTTATAATAGTTCTTGATGATCGGCGCTTTGATATTGAATGCTCGTTGTTCTTATCTCGCTAAGGTCGGACATTCTCTTCTTTTGAGGCTTATGCTTTCAAGCTGTGGACTCCCTTATGTTCAATGAGTTCAATTCTTAATTGGTTTTCTCCTTGGTCGGTGTTTGTGGCGAGTGGTAAATGATTTTCTAGTTGGTGAAAATCGTTTTCATGTGCCTCTTCTTTTGAAAATATTCGGCCCATTATTTTCGCATGAGTCTTTTCGAGGTGTTTTCTAATTGGCGTTGTGAGATTGATGTTGAAACTTGTAGTAAAAATAATCACCTCTGTGATACCGCCTAAATGAGAATACTTCAAGTTTAGTTTACGTGACCTTTTGGAGTTCGTGAATATTACAGTAGCGAGATTGTTTTAAGTAAAATGGTGCATGGAGATATCCTATTACTTCTTAAGAGTTTAGTGTGATTTAGTCCTAAAGGCTCCTTGGTTTGAGTTCGCAAAGTGAGGTTGCAATCAAAAGAAATTTTCGTTGCTTTAGTTGAGAATCGGTTTGCTTTTAGTGAAGTCATGTAAGGAAAATGCTTGTTTTGTGGTGAGGTCATTTGGATTACATGTTTCATGAGTAGATGGTAATTTGAACAAATTTGGCGTGTTGAAAAATTTTATTTGTTCTTAAGTAGTTCAGTGGGTTGAGTGAAGAACTTACTTTGTTCATGTGGCAAGGTGTTATTAGTTCAAGAACTAATTGTTGTGTTAAAGGAAAGAGTGCGATAGAGTATTTGATAATTTGAGTCAAGTTTTGTAACTTGTGATTATTTGAATCGTTCCTAAACCTCTTACTCTTTCGCTCAAGAGATGTCGAGTTTCAATCGCAATGTCTTTCTTTAAGTATCGGATGTTATTTGCTATTCTCTCTTGAGGAATGTGTGCCCTCAGCTGCGAACTTAGTTTTGTTTTCCAAGATCACCTTTAGCGAATATTTCTTTTGGTTTCTTGGCCTGCGTGGTGAGCAACGCTTTCTGTATGAATGAACTTGTTTTTGTTCGCCTCTTCCTTTTGAGAAGGATCAGGTTTTGTGTTGAAGTGTTTGCAAGGTGAAAGTTTGCAATTGTTTGGTGGTGGATGAGTGTCGTAACAATGATATTTTGCTACCAAGTTAGCGGAGGAGTAGTAGAATGTGAAATGGTTTTGATCTGTATCCCTTGGAGGAAATTGATTCACGAGATGTTTGACTTGAAGTAAGTGCGAAAGAGTGTTCTGCAGATTAACTTTTACAGTATAGTGAAATTCTAGAACTTCAATTCGGGATTTAAAAGGTTGGTGATTATCGGAGTATGGAAACCTTCATTGAATTTTTAAGAGTAGCGCAATTGGATAGCATTGCGAGATGGTGTGGATGATGTATTTCAGTTTGAGCATAATTTGATAATGTTCAATTAAGAGATTTAATCTCTTGAGGTATCACGATGAATTAATTCCAATATTGGAGAAGTTTTACTCCTCGAAGAGAGAAGCGGAAGAAAGGATGTTTTCTTGGAAAATGATGCGTTTCCTTGCTTCTCGTTTGGGTTTTGTCTTGTTGATAAGTGTTTTACGCACTTTGAGTTGGGGGAGTGTTGGCATGGTGAATCTTTCGATTCGGATCGGAGTAAAAAAATATTTGATTTGAGTATTCAAGCAAATTTCTCTTTTAGTTTCCGTGGTGTTCTTTCATAAATTGATTCATTGGAAGTGGAATTGCTTTCTTGATGAATTGTCACATTTGGGATTTAACCTTTTTGGTGAAGAGTTAACATTGCGTTAGTTGCGATGAGAACTCTCTATTTTTCAGTTGGATTCTCTTCATTTCGTGCGATGAAGAAATTAGGAAGGCGGCTTATCGCTTTGTGATCACGGTACATACGCGAAATGCATCGCGTAAGGTGCGTCTTTGGTCTTGAGTGAAAGACGGGACTATTCAAAGTTGGAGATTAAGTTAAAAGCGTTGACCATCGAGTAAGGTCTTACCTTGATCCTCTTGATGAGTGTACCTAAAAGTTCAAGTTGATTGTTAGGTCAAACATCGCTTCACATCTTTGCTTTGTGGTTTCTCTATTAGAGAGGCCACTTGGGAGATAGAGTCTACATCATGCGTAGTAGTATCGAGACACATTACGTTTACAGTGCGTGTTTATCCTTGATAACATCCGAGCGTAGTTTTGTTCGAGTGGATTGGCACATGAGATTCGAGGTCAAATCCTATTAAGGGGTAGAATGTAATACCGGAAGCGAAAAGAGTAAAGAATCGAATCCGAGTAATTTGAATGGAAGCAGGGAAAGAAAAAGACAATTAAAGGAGTAGAAATTCTGAAAAATAGAAGGGTTTTCCATAAACTCTCGACAACCTTGGGCCTGGACCACACGGCCCGGAGGAGGGCCATGTGGTGGCCGGCCATAAGGGGTTCCCACCCCAAACCCTAAACTCCACATTTCTCTCCCCTCCCCTTTGAGCCGCCGCCCCCCTTCCCCTTCCTGTGCACCGCCTTGTGCATCAATTTTGGGTAAGATGCGTTCGTTTTCTGTCCTGTCCATCTCTTAGAAAGTTGTAGGTATTGTTCTTAGCTTTCCATAGCCATCGAGATCACGTGATTCCACCTTACGGTTTAGGAGATATGATTTTTTAGTGCGTACTGCTCTGTCTGTTTGACGAAGGATCTGTCGGTTTGATCCTAGGTTTTAATTTAGTGAGAGGCATTTCCAGAACCTCCACTCAAATAAGTTATTGTAGCCTTTAAATAATCTTTCAAAGCTGATAAAGATCATCTCCATTGGATCTGTATAATGAAAGTTATGATATTTTCTTTACCTTGTTCTGAATTACAGGCAGATAAATGTTAGTGTTTTAATCTATTGTTTAGACTACTGTAGAGGCCGAATCTGGGGTTTTACCTTCTAGAGTTTTATTCCTGGGAACGTTAGCTTGTTTTTGGCACCAAGATCAGGAAAATCCGATCTGTAGTTTGGGAGATATGAATTTTTGATTACGAACTGTCCGGTCTGTCTGAAAACTCGGTCGATGGGTTTGTCCCTCGGTTTTGTTCAAATTAGGGGCGAATCAGAACCTTCACACAACTAAGTTATTTTAGCCCTTAAAATTATCTTTCCAAGCTGATAAGAATCATTCTCATTGGATCAATAGGTTGAAAGTTACGTCATTTTATTTATCTCGATCGTATTACAGGACAGACTTAGATGGGTTGTGTTTAGTTGATAATTAGCCCTCTGTTTTGGCGAATCGGGTTCCGCCAACTAATGTTTTGTAGCCTGATCTGTTAAGATTCAGTGAGCACTGGTTTCAGGTCTTTTAGAGTTACAGGATAATTAATGGTGAATTTTCTCGTACACTTCTAGAATGGCTGAAATCTGGCTAAATAGT